>CM077586.1:10017500-14912500 GCA_039657365.1 Stephania yunnanensis | reverse complement strand
AGCTTCTCGTTGTAGATTATTTTTATGACAGTGACATCACCCAAATTCTTCTCCTTAATGTTGGCTAGAATGTCTCGAGGTTGTGCATTAGTCTTGCTTAAATCTTGAAGAACACCCTCTCGGGTATGGTAAGCCTACTGGCATATGAATGGCAAATCAACTTTTTTGAATACTTGTGGTTATGCACCACATACATAACTCGCACTTGTCGTTTGTCATCAATCTTGTGTTTCATATTCATCTTGAATTGACATTCATACTTCTTCAAGGCAGCCACTTTAAGTTTATCCTCAGCCTCATCCCCATTGTTGCTACTCATTTTCTTTTTCTTTGCATTTGAGTTCTCAAGACCAAATGAACCAAACCACTCGCAGCCGATGGACAACACAGCTCGCCGACCCATGGGAGCATCATATTTCAATATAATGATAACAAATCCACATTGCTTTGTTTTAGCCAGTGCCCAGTTAACTACATCCTCTATACTATCAAATGGCTTAGCTGGTGTAAAGGTATCAGTAAAGTTCGGGAAGGGTTCGCTCGATGTACACCCTGTGTCATGTCGGAACCTACAGGGATAAAAATAACCACTAATTAAACACAAAACTACGTCAGAAACGTCAAATTTCATTATTAATAAATTGTGCGGAGTAGCATGACTGAGACTTACAATGTGCATTACGGTCTAAATATTGGATCACAATAGTCGAAAGCTAAAATATCATATATGTTTTCATTGGCCGAGTAGAGTAATCTACTTACCAGTAGTAAGATTAAGAAGCATGTTATACGTCTCGGCCTTGTGTGTTTGAGAAACTCAGGCAACAAAACACATTCTAAATCTCAACATAAATCGATGAAAAACTTGAGAAATTACCTCATTCGGCTTTGCTTCGCTTCATTTTGGAGATTCCTTCAAGTTTTTTATTTTCAAAGTAACGATTCTTCCTAAAACTCGTAGCCCTACAAAATCCGAAAATGGAAAAAACGTGAGCACAAAAAAATACTAAAAATGCCAACTTAACCCAGTACATAACGATAAACGAGAAGAAAATGGACTTACTTAGTATATTTCGTAAGGATTCGCCCTTATTTGGCCGAAAAAAAAAGACATTGGATGGAGTTGGGGTCGGAGAGTGTTTTGAGAAGGGGTAGCGGCACATGATTTTGAAAGTGGGGTATGATTGCAACAAAAACTCCTTATACATCAAGAGCAATAAGGTCATTTCACTTATGGGTTAAAAGTAAATGGTTAAAACTTTAAAAGGGGTTCGTTTAGCCACTCCCAACACTTATCACTAAATGATCAATCACTAAATGAGCAAACTGTTGTAGTGTGAGGGTAAGGGTATTTTTGGTATTTTGAAAAAGAACTGAGGTATAAACGCAGTAAAAAAACTCAAAACTGGGTACATTAAAATAATAGAGTCCCCTCAGGAAAAGTGGAGTTCGTTTAGTCGCTTCTTTAATTTATTAATTAGCTACAATATGGTTTAATATTGAGAGACGTAGCTAGGGAATTAAATGTTATATTTACATTCCATAATATCTATCACAATTTAGTTTATGGAGGAGAATTAGAAAAAATATAATTGATTCACTTATTTTATTTATTTATTTATTTTTTGCAAAACATGTGATATTCATTCATCAACAGAGATCATGGATTACACTTAAAACTTTACATGAGGATTAGGGTTGCAACTAGGGCAGGGGATCGTAATTACCATCCTCATCCTTGCGGGGTGTGGTTCAAAAATTTATTCTCACAAATTCCTAGCAGGGCAAACTTTTCTGCCCCACGCCCCACCCCGCGGGAATCCTCGCAGGGCGGGGAATCATCGCGGTGCCCCATCAATTTTATAAAATATATTTATTTTGATTTTCATTCCTTGGTCATTTTGGCACTTAAGTACTACTTTCTCAATTTTTTTAAGAAACCATTTTTCTCAAATTGAATGATTAATGTGGATTTGTTTTGTTGATTGAGTCACAAGTTATCATACTTAATTAAATATATAAGATTTTCAAAACTAGTATGACAAATATATTTCAATGATGTTCTAAATATAATTTTATAGATCTTTATATAACATATATATATATATATATATATATAATATAATTTTTAATGGTAAAAATAAGTTTGATTGTTGGAGATCTTGAGTTCCTTCCATATATTACAATTTATGTCCTTGCCTTGCCCCGCCCCTCGAGGAACAAAAAGCGGGGAGTTCCTGCCCCACCAGGGTAGGGCACCGCTGAGAACGAGGATTCTCCAACCCACTTGCAACCCTAATTGGGTTGTGCCTTTTCATAAATTAATTCAATTAGGAGCCTATGACATCTATATTGGCAACATTGCGGAAAAAATAATTAATGTTATTATTATCTAACTAATTTATTTGGGACTGAGACTATGTTGTTATTGTTGTTGTATTATCTAACTAATTTAATTAGGCTATGTTATATATAAATGGTAATAAATTAATCAATGAATGCTTTTTTATTTTTTAATATAACAAATGTTTCGAAAAAAAAAAAAAAGATTTCCAAATTTGTAACACATATTAAGAAATGAAGGGAGTGCATATTCGCAAAAACAATGCATCGTCAAGAATATTACATGCGAAATGGATTCCTTTTGTAAAGTATGCTAAAAGTTCGAGTACTCGTGCTACAATAACATGCATCAACTAGCTAGGACGTAAACCACACAAAACCACTTCAATAAGTGTCGACATATTCATTTTGAGTCATACAAAATCAATAGGACAATTCTACGTACAACGCAGACGTCGCTTGTATATAGTTGATGTCGACGTAGCATTTTTGCATAATTTTACATTCATCGTTATAGAATTAATTTCAATTAACAGTCTGCAGAGGAGGAATTTGACGTTTAATTTTTTATATCGAAAAATGAGTAAAGGAAGTTCCAAACTCACTTTTCATATCCGAAAAGTGGGGGAGGGAGATCCAAGCTCATTTGTCGTTCTTGGAAAATTGAGGAGGGTTGCGATAGGTTGACAGCCAGCGTAAAACTTTTTATCATTTTTCATGAAATGGATCAAACTTATATAAACGTTGGGGCGTGCACTTAATCGAGCACAATGGAAAATTTTGATTCATGTAGCCGACCCCAATTAATTTGGGAGTGAGGCTTTGTTGTTGTTGTTGTTGTTGTTGTTGTAAGGATTTATGATTTTCATTTTAAAATTTAATTACTAACAACCTCTCGATTTGTTGCTGCTGACTTCTTTTCAACATTAGCTGCTTCAGGTGCAGTTGCTATCTAAGGTAGTTGTATCTGTGCATTAGAAGCCCCTAGCTATATATCTCAATTCATATATACTTTTCCACTAATAACGACGTCTTGGAATATATACATATAGTTTGGTCAGCTCGGCGCTTTATAATACAGTAGGTTCCAAACAACAATTGTTATCATTTCAATTCCAGACCCAACATAGAAAATCCGTGTGTTGGGAAATGAGATTTGCGTATATTTAAACTTTAAAGTCTCGTGGCTGTGGAGAAAATGTTAATCAACTATCTTTCTATATAAGCAAACATTTTCCTCATGTAACGTTTGAAATTTACTAGTTGTTCATTCACCCATGTCTTTTTAAAGTCACACCTTTGAGTTTTTTAGATTTTGAAACACGCACGATAACTTCATCTATATAGAACACTATATGCACTACATAATCGGTCCTAAGTCTGAATAAATAACTCTGACATCTGTTTTTCATACTAAAAAATTGACAAAAGAGATCCTAAATCCCATTTTCATACTCGAAAAATGAGGAAGGGAGACTCTAACCCATTTTTCATTTTTGAATCGAGACTACATTGTTGTTGTTATTGTTGAAGCACGTCAAAAATAGGGTTTGGTAATATTCAGAGATAATTATGAACACAGTCTATAATAACAAAAAAGAAAAAAAGACCTATTTTATAGACAGTATATTGATATAAGTAAAAAAAAAAAAAAAGAATGGATAAGGAAATCAGGAGGGTAGGCTTCTAGTAGCTAGGTTAAATTTGGTCCACATACATGATAAGTACACCAATTTGGTGGGGTGACTTGGAACTTTAAACTTTATATTTATTTATTAAAGAGGCAAAGAACAGAGAGGAAACACTTGTGCTAGGAAGTGGGGAACCTAGTTCTTCAACTCCATTAGTTCTTTGACTACAACAACAAAGTGATTCTCTTGAAGAGGGATTGATTAAGGAAAAGAAAAACTCTATGATATATATTACCCTAGTTAGCTAGTTGCATATAATTTTATCATAGTTTTAGCCAAAATGGGGATAGTGGACTCTTGAGAAACGATGTCTTGGTCAAATTTTTTTGGATAACAAGAGTTGAAAACTATGTCGATTTTTCTTTTTCTTTTCTTTTTTTGTTGGTGAACTGATTTTTCTTTTTTATCAATTGAGAATAAGAAATTAATTAAATTTAATATTTCAAAATATAATTCTTGGCTAGAGGCGCCGACTTTGTGGTCTACATTTTTTGAGTCTAAGATTGGTTAAGGTTATGTCTCAAATACCTTGACAATTAAAAAAAAAAAAAAGTGTAATTCTTTGCTTACCCTGTAGTAGGGAAGTCCAAAAACAATTATGATATAATTTGATGCTAATCAATCAATACAAGTCAATTTTAATCTTCTTCGCCATTTTAATGATCATTTTAACCTAATCTTAAGAACTATAGCCCACGTAATCACCTATTGTGCGACTTGACTCTTACGTTTCTGATTCGGATTAGCACAAACAAGGATTAAACTTTCAGTAAATTCAATAACTATCTATAGACCATATAAGGATGTGTTGTGTTGGTACAGTGATTGCTTATAGCTTCTGCATAAGTACTCATGAAAATAGCATGAATTCAATTGACCCCGACGTGAGTCAAACCAAGATCTCCCCCAACGTTGTCTTTTAGCGAGTGATGCCTCATACTTTGGTATGTATTAGCGTTTACTTACAAGTACTATTAGCATCTTATCGGAAATAGAAATGACACAATGCCTAAAATTTTGACAGAAGAGATTTTTCGAGTGCTATGCCTTTTACAAACCTATTTTAATGTCCTCATTCACTCAACCTTCCAAGTAAGCCAGTCTTGCACACTCTCAAACAAATATATAAGAGTAACGCAAATGAAAAGATACATTTGTACTGTGAAAGCTAGCTAGAGTGGTTCATGCTCTTGGCCTTGATTGCTTAATTTGTCTCTCTCTTACGAACTTTTCTCCTCGGCCCGTCTATCCTAGTTCTGACCAATAAGCGTGTATGTGAGTTTTCAAATCATCAATCACGTAATGAAACAAGTAGCCCAAATATGAATACTCATGTTAAGGCAGTCCTTTGTTATTACACGAATTAGGTGTGCCGCTTCTAGGGTGTCACCAGCCAAAGCATATCTGGCTAAATAGTTCAAACATCATTTGCCATCATTTGCCAAAAGTTGAGATTTAAAAAAGTCATCGTGGTTCGACTCTCATTGAAATAATAATAATAATAATAATAATAATAAAAAACTCTCTTCAATCAGTTGACTAAATGCTCATAATGAGCTTCAATTCAAGATCCCTTAAATCCATTCTAATCAATACGTCTTAATTTATTTAAGAGTCGAAACTCTTCTTGAAATTTTTAACCGAGGCATTATAAAGGATTTTAACATATTTTTTTAAGAAGATTATTTAAAAAGTAAGACGTAAATTCTATCACCATTGTACAAATAATTATTAACTACTAAATAGATAGGTAATTTTATCGATGGAGAAAATAGTTTTGAAAAAAATAATATCCTCGTATCTTTGAATGATCTCCTGCCTAGTTGTGGATAATTTCTTTTTTTTCTTTTTTTGGCGCATATGAATAAATTTTCACCAGAAAAGAATAATTTTCAAGAAAAAAAAAAAAGAGATGACAGCACTCAGTGAAGTGAATCTCAATAAGTTTTCCCTTTCATAAAGTAGCAGATATGTAACCCAAAAAAAAGTAGCGGATGTCGTCACACATACGCCACAAATATTCCATGAAATTGATATTTAGAAATGAACTTCTCTAAAAATATATTCTAATCTATTCAGAGCCTCGTATATAGTAATACTAACCTTGTCAAACTAAAGTTCCATCTGGTAATATTTTGAGTAACTCCCACCTCTTTTGTAGCATTTTATCCCAATTACAAGCTTACAATGAGTAATTGCAAACTTATTGACTTTCAAGGGATTGACATAATCAATCATAGTAGACTCATCAAACCTAGATGGGTCACAGAACCCATAGAACCTAAGTGACTCTGAGCATCGATGTACCCGCATAACTACCAAAATCCATATAATGAACTTAGGTTATTCTACCAAAATCCACAATGGACTTGAACTAATAACAAGTAAATGTCAAGCACTTTATGTGTTCCACAAGACGCGAACCTTGATTCTCCATTGGAAATGCTAGACTTTAGCCACTATTTGCTATTCTACAATGGTTGGATTTTTTTTTTCTCTAAAAAATAATAATAAAAATATTCCTAAAACCAAATATAATTTTTAATGTAAATATTTTTGTATATGTAGAAAACTATCTATTGCATCAAATCGAATTAAGTGAAAACGTGTAATCCATATAATTGCGAAGAAACTTGAAATTAAGATTTTGTAGCTCATAATCAACCCTTGAGTAGAAAGGATGACCAAAATTTAACGCAAAAAGATCACAACTCAATTTTTACTATAGACCAAGTATTCTAAAGTACTCATTAGGCGAGCCTACATTTTATATGGTCCATCGCGACCATCCAAGTCTTCTTTTAAGTAACATTCCCTCTTCTAGTTCTACATTTTTCCTAACAAGTCTTTTTAGATAAGAAACCAACTCATATCACCTCACGCACTTTACACTGTTCCTAGTAAGAAGTGTTAGTGGTATTTACCCATATGATTAATATCATTTTCTCCCCCCTCAATAATAGATTTCATCCACATGCATATAGATAGCATAAGTTAAAGGGTCTCAGCCCCACAAGTTATATACAGTCTAAACATAAACTTCTATAGAAAAGAAGCCTACCAAATAAAAAGAAAGGAAATAGAGAAATACTTTTTGTTTCTAAGTGTCATTATTTAGAAGAGAAGTGATAGTTTAACCCAATTTGAACATCGAGATAGGCGCACCTATTAAATGAGTGCTACACGATGCACCTTGATATGCACATCTGACATAAGACGGCACCTACTAGTAGTTGCCAGTTGCCTCGTTGCCTCTATCTCTCGATGCTCAAAGAGTAATCCATCTTTTTCCTATTTAAATTGCACATGTGATTTTTGTTCCTCTCTATTTAGAAGCCAACCACCTTCCCTTTTAGAGGGTTGGTTCAGTCCCTTTCTCCTAGGAAAGGACTGCCCTCCTAATTCAATGTTCATTTCATTCACTTTCCATGATATGCCCCCAGTCAGCTAGTACTGCATGCTCGTTCTTACTTTCTTTCAAGCAGAGAAAGACAAGATCCCAACGTATCCCCATATCTAAAATGTGTACTTCCATATCTTTAAGCCATCCAATAATAAAGTGTGAAGCATGCATTTAAACCAAGCCATTCCAATCAATCCATCAATCTGGCCAGGCCACCACAGCTTTCCTCGCTGTAAATCCTGGAAAATCCTATCAGGGTCACAAGGCTCGTAATCCATGTATACTCACCAAATAACTGCTTCACAAGTTCACATAAAGCTATGAGCCTATAAACCTGCTTTTGCTTTCACTTTTCTTGTGGTATCTGTTGTCAGAGACTCAGAGCAGTAACTTAGGAATTCTTCCCCCACTTGATTTTACATATATTGAACAACTTTCCTAATGAGGATAAATTGTACAAAATCAATAGTATTCATCTTTTAGAAGCCACACAATCACAATGTGGTGCTTGATATAATGCATACAGCTGTTCCATTAGCTTCCACTTTTATTACTTCAATCTCACAGGACTGTTCGCTTTCAGGTACTACCATCAGACATGCAGTACACTAAGCTTTAAGACATCATCCCATCAGCGTTTGGAATCTTCAGTTGGGCCAGTTTTCAAAAGGTCGGCTACGGGCACTCCATCAATTCATGAAGGCACTCATATTTTTTCTCATTTTTCCATCTAAAATATAAATGTCTATTTTGCTCCTTCATATATACTTACTCAAATCCAACAAATCATTTTCAATGCAAAACCGGGGCACCCCACCACTTTGGAACAAGTGAAACCTAAAGCCACAATTGCGTTTACCGAGCGTGTATCCATTCTTGCATCTTGACATCATCCGACGGCGAAGTAACAATGTTTGACAACCATATGAAGCTTTGAAGGAACTGTTTTTTGGATCAAAAACTGTGAAATTGATGATTTGGTTTGTCAACATAGGGTTTCTCAAATTTTTAGACTTTTTTTCACGGACGCGATTGATTCGGCCTCGCAGGACCGAGAGTTATGCAAACGTCTCGGTCAACATCCACCGAGAAAGGAATAAAAGTCTCGATAATGGACAACCGAGAGAAATGTTACGTTCTCGATTGTACATCACCGACATGACATAAACTATACACTTCGACTTACTCTCGTTATGTGGTGACCGAGACGACAATAAAAGTCTCAGTCATGGACAACCGAGATCTATCTTACACTCTCAGTTGTACATCACCGACAGAACATAAAAACTATACACTAATGGTTGCTCTCGTGAAGTGGTGACCGAGATAACAATATAACTCTCGGTCATTCGTTGCCAAACTGTGTAAACTATACTGACCTATCTGGCCGAGAACCACGAGTTCCCAAAAGTTTCCCCTCAGTCACGTCCATGCTTGGCCAAGACTGTAAACAAAATCTTTGGCCTGTGTGGCCGAGAACCACGACTTTCCAATAAATGCACCGCCACACAAACATAACAACTACTCTACCAAATGCAACTTAATTAGACTATCAACGTACCTTCAAACGATCGATTTCACGACTTGAGTGTGCGAAATAAAAACTTGAACCGATCCCTAATGTGAGACTAAATCGACCAAAATTCGGAGCCTTCAAACTCGAAAAATGTCCTACAACAGCGGAGAGAGACGGAGAGGAACGAAGACAACCGAGATTCAGAATTGCTAGCTGGTTCGTTAACGAGAAGTAGGGCAAGTCAAGTAAGAGGACGGTGGTGAGGTGCCTCTGTTTTGCACGAGGTGTATTTTCGAAATTTTGAGCCTAATTTTTGGGTGCCCTTGGTAATTTGATTTATACCCTCAATAAGAGGGTGCCTTCGTAAATTGGTGGGGTGCCCTTAGCGGCCCTCTTTTTAAATGTGAGACTTGTGATCCTCTTTCAACTTAAAAGCAAATGAGAAGTGCAACTGACACCAATATGTCATGTCACAAGACACATCGACTCCCAAAAATCATTCACGCATGTTTCAAGATGTGAACATACACAAATCCCAATATATAACATGCGAGTCAAAATCACATAAAGGTCTTTTATAAGCCAATGTGTTTTAAAATGTGACTTTGTTATTGTCATTATATATTTTCCAAATCAAATAGCTCACTTTTCTCTCCTTGGCCCAGTCTCTCCTATCTCTTTCTCACACTCATTTTCACTAGTATTTTCCAAATCAAATAGCTCACTTTCTCTCTCTGGCCCAGTCTCTCCTATCTCTTTCTCACACTCATTCTCATTCAATCTGTTTTGACTCATGAATGCATCTCAAACCTCACAAGCCATGGTGCTATTCATCTTTTCCACAATTATTGATGTTGGCAGTAAAATATGCGTCCATCTCAAGTTTCAGAAGATAAATAGATCACAAATCCTGTCCCAATTGAATTCGTGTGTATGACCAATAGATCATGTGATCAAATCCCATCATCCGACTACAAACATTGTGGCACCTTGAGTCATCGAGTTGAGGTGCCCGACTGACTTAGTGACTAGTGGGATTACTCAAGTCTAAGTAGGAAGGGAAAGAAAACGTTGGGACATCAGCGATTTTCAAAATAAAAAAATCACATATACACCTAGATCTCTATATTGAGGACAGATATATGCAAAACCTGATATGGCCAACAAGTATTGTTTCTTTTTGCCCCCATTATATCTGCAGCCTCAGTGGCCATTATTCGATCTGTAAAAATTGCAAGAAATCAGGTCTAAAGTTGCTCTTGTTCATCTCATTTGCTATCGACATTGATGAAAATACTATGTAGTTTATATAAAAGTAGGACCCGAAGCTTCAGTTTTCACTCTTAATGCAGTTGATAATGGTACTGAACTGATCAAACAAATGAAGAATAGGGTCACGTTAGTTTCTTCCACTAGTGCCATGAAGTATGTGTCTTCATCCTACCCTTTTCATACAGATCCAAAAAGCAAACGATTTTGTGTAGATTCTACAGCTAAAAGTGTTCACTTGTCCCTCTGCAGCCCCCATAGTCTGCTTCTATGTTCGGTAACGTCGCACTTAAATCTTAAATCATGACAACAACATGCAAATCATGTTTTGAGAATTTCCATCTGTAGAATAGCGTTCTAACAATTATATGACAAATTATATAGACATGTGAAAGCACAGGCAATGAGTACTTATAGGTTTCATTCTGTAAGATAAAGAGAGATAAAACATACCTCAAGTACATAAGAAACCTAGCCATAAAAGCAAAATACTTTGCCCTAGGCCCTAAATACTTAATCGTGCAACCTATTAATAGTAAGCCCAGCAATATGGGTAATGAACCTAGCTGTTCTGGCCACAAAGCAAGCACGCACATATTTCAGCAACTACAACAACAGTTTCAAACGAGAAACAAATATATCAAACAACATCGACAATAATGATCACTCAAAAAGTGCAGGAAACCAAATTGCAGCAAGAGAATACGTGCAGTGTAAATGAATAAGTACTAAGAACCAGTAATCTTACATTCAAAGAAGGCAGGGTAAAAAAGGGATGATCGTGATTGGGTGACATACTTTCGATACATACATTTCTATAATGTTCTTGAAATCTTTTAAAAACAATTGACATGTGCGCTTACACGTATCCCAATTTACAACACAAAGTACTCCAAAAATCATTAAGCAAATGTGTGTATCAAAAGTATGATGCCTAATCTTTACAGTTACCGATTCCGTGGACCTTACTAGTTCTGGCAACTAAAAAAACACCCATGTAGTGTTAGAAATGACCTAATTGCTCCAGTTGCCTGATTTGCAGGTCCCAGGACGCCAGTGAATGGCATATGCCTCAGAGTAGTACAAAGCACTCATCCAGCCAAAAGGTAATACAGTCAGAGGGTCAGTAGCACCCTAATACCAAATATGTATCAAGCAAAATGGATAGCCATTGAATAAAAACATCTAACAAAAATCAAGTTCCATGAGATGGCAAACAAATCTAGCGGTTAAGGCAGTGCACAAGAAAGAAAAATTAACTTTTTGAAAGATATATATCTCATGTTTTCATGGAATTTAATGATTCGCTAAACCATATATATACTGATTCGTACCTAAGCACCTCAGAATCCCTAGATGCAGTAATTGCATTATGAAAATAGAACATAATGAGGGAGTTCATACTATACAGCAGTATGCCACCTATTAGCCAAGTTGGGTCATCAAATGATGACCACAGTCTTGCATTTGTAGCCACAAATTCCTACAACAATAATCATCCTAGGTGAGTCTTTCATTGTTGATCCCAAATCTTAACTGAAAGGCATCATACTTTTCTGTTCTTGGATTTTAGCCGCCCTTAAACAAGAAGAACCATGTCTTAAACACAAACTTGTCTGACAATCCGCAACTTCAATTGGAACTCCAGCAATAGCATGAAATAACTGAAATTGATGTCAAACTGATTTAAAGAATAGGAGTGCATAGGCAACTTTTACCAGACATGGCATAGGTAACACCTGCAGGCTTCCAGCAGTGAAGGCTCATACTAGATTCCCAATAATTATGTTGTCATTCTTTCAAACTGCCAATAATTGGATTCGTAATGCATGACGCTTGCAAGAAAACGAAAATAAACAATGACAAAACGAGACATGAACTTTCACAAGGAAAGTACCCGAATGCTCCTTTTGCAATTTTTTAAAATTAATGGCACCGTGCCCAGAGTTTCCATTCTGGATAAGCAAACTCAGAGAAGACACAAGAAAAGAAGGGGACAGTAAGGGAGAAAAAGAAATAACTTACAGATTAACCTTAATTATTCATGACGTCAACAGCTTTTTCATGCCTGTTTTCTGCTCTGTTGTAAGCCTGGAGGGAAACTTAATATTGAACTTAATTCTCAAGTTCCCTTTTTTGCTAGGCTCCTTTGGTAGAGGCATCCCTTCACCTTTAACTACTTCTTCATAGGTGGGGCTGATGACCGAGTTGATGGGTATTGTCAGATTTCGACCATCTAGAGTAGTCAGCTGTAGTGTATAACCTGTCAAAGCCTCTACCAGAGAGATTTTCTGAGTATAGATGAGATCATTTCCATCCCTTTTGAAGAGATTGTGAGGTCTCTCATCAATGATGAAAACAAGGTCGGCTGGTATCAAACCTTTCTTTTCATTTCCTTTCTCTGGGAAGGTGATTTTTGTACCTTTCTTCCAGCCTGGTTTGATATCTATGGCCACGATCTCCTCAACTGTCGTAGGTCTTCTGTAGAAAGGAAATAGGATAATATTAAAATGATCATCCCCAGGATGCAACTATCAACTAGTATGCTGGCCTATAATAAAAGGCATTTCCAATATCTAAACAATTGCCTAAATGGTTTTTTTTTTTTTGCTGGGGCTTTAGGCATATGCATAATTTGCAACCTTGGCCTTGAGAAGCCCAGAAAACCAGTATATCAGACTTACTATCGTTCTTCTAGTAAGAACCTAAACGCCAACAATGAAATTCAATGTAAGTGACTATTTTATTGATTAAAGAACGACAAGAAAGCAATCTCTCCATGAAAGAGAGCCTACAGCCATTAGAGACGTCAAAATCTCCCCAAATCACTTAAAAGAGTGCCCAACATTACAATCAAAGTTCAGAATGTCTATCACAACTAAATCATACCTATTTACACTCTAACTTCTATACTAACCCATTGATATGACCAAAATACCCTTAGTTAGGAATCTATCATCTTCCTGCCAACATATAAAATCTAAAGAATGAGATTTCATTTCAGCACAAGGAAGTTTTTACAAAGAAACATGTGGATTCATCAAAGTTTGAATTAAATTTTGATTTATTAATTAACATGGTATCATCAGTGTAAAACAAACACCATAAAGCATCATTTGACAAAAAAAAAAAAAAACCATAAAGCATCAACCGGAATAGTTTCAACTATTTTTTTTCAAGCAAACATGTTTTTACCACTGCGCCATGTTTGGGTGACCTGTCCACAATTTAAGCATCTATTTATGAGTTAAAGTAATGATATCTCTCATGATAGTGAGCTCAATTCTTTAATTAGCACAAATATATGTAGGGCCTTAGATAATCAAATAAATAATCATAATGCAGGTCATAGTACTGATATTGTCTCTTGTAAATAATGAGATTACAATTCTTTATCCCGAAACACATCTTTTGGGCCTTAGACAATGAATAGTCTGATTGCAATCCAGCTTGTGTCTTTAACCATGTCTTTTTTGTAATAAAAACACAATTGATATTTTTTGCACCTGCTTAAAGCATTTTCAAAATATTGCTAAATTATTTCTCATAATTCTTGGTAACCTTCAAGTTATGATAATATAGAATTTCCTACGTGAATGGAAAAAAAAAAAAAAAAAATCATAAGACCAATTAGTATCATTATAAAATGTCCAACACAGTTGACTTTGATCGGAGTCCAAACTCCCTCCTAAGCTCAATTCTCAAACAGATCTAAAAACTATTATGAATGTCTTTCAAAAATAATTTCTCACTGATGCCAAGTCCATTACTCCAGCCCACTTTTCAACAACCACAAAACCTCAGTTCTAATTGGTTGGGTTGGGTCAGCTACATGGATCCAATGCTTCCACTTTTTAATGTGCATTATTATCTAGTCATCCATTTTGTGTGACCCACTCTTACAGAATCTACACATCAAAGGGACAAAAAAGAAAAGAAGATAGCAACAGATTAGGGAATTAAATCAATTTGCTGCTCTGCAAATGGAATCTGTGTTAGTACCTCTTAATTGGCCTTAGCTTAATGTTTCAAATAGTAAGAATAATTAAGCTATCTATTGTAACTAATAATCAAACAGCACTTTACATCTTTAGAAACACCCACAATGACTTGTTGCATCTGTCTCCATGATATGATGATATGAATCACCCTTTCGGTCCTTTTTTGTATTTTTTTTCCAAAAATGCTTCAATATTTATTACAATAATGCATATAACAAAACAATTTTATAATGAGAAAGCTGCCAATTATTTGTAACCATGGGAAGTTTTAAAAGGAAACTATTCCATAATTTTTCAATTAATGTTTGTTTCACCTTAATCCAATAAATCCAAGAAAAAAAACCATCATGACTCTCATTTAATCTTTCCATATCCTAAAAGCTTCATCCGGCATTTCTTCCTTCTTTTATTTGCTCAATAAAGTAAGCCATGTTTTTAGAATATTCGGTCAACGAATCTCAAGTAAAGTTCCATGAATTGAATTTGATTCACAAGAAAAGAATTTGATAAGAATCGAGTAATTTCGATTCCATAATACATCTTTAACAATTAACAAAATTGTTTGATTTGCAAAGCGAATATAACAACTTAAGCCTATTCTTTGAGTCCAGTGTTCAACTTTATCTCAAACTTCCAATTATAAGCAGCTTTTAAAATATGGCTATGCGGTCTGGTTGACTGAGCTTTTGTCAAGAAAAATGACGAAATTCTATACCAATTAATAGATCATGCACAAAACTCAAACAACTACATCCCTTTTTTTCAACAGTCATCGACGTTTTTGATGTTCCATTAAGAAAAAAAAAATCAAGCAATTGTGATCCAAGCTCACAACAAGGCAACTCCCACCACCAAACCCTAAATTAAGCTTCATTCTCACAATGGCAAGACATGCAAGGGAATTATTTAATCCAAAAATGATCAAGAAGAAGAAGTCGCAGAAACAAAGTTCCACTCTCCATTTAAATTAGTGAAGGACTCCCATTCAAAGATCAATCATCACCTTAATAACTAAGCTAAAGAAATCATAAGTCGCATCTTTTGCTCCAGCTATGATAGAGCTCAATATATATATATATATATATATATAGAATCAAAAAATATTGTTACTCTTGCTTCCATCAGGATAAATTTGGCCCTTTCCCCTGCCAATTTCTTTGTCAAAAAAAAGGAAAGAAATGGCTATATCTAAATAGATTCAAAATATGATGTCCAGACCTTCAAACATGCTCTAAATCAATTGAACCAAGATATTGTTACTCCTACTTCCATTAGGATAAATTTGGCCCCTTCCCCTAACAACTTCTTTGTCAAAAAAAAAGAAAAAAGAACTGGCCATTTCTAAATAGATTCAAAATATGATGTCAAGACCTTCAAACATGCTCTGAATCAATTGAGACTCACTAGATACAACACTTGCCTTAAAAGCATCTCTAGTTGTACTCAATGAATGCATATTGCACAGCAAAGTTGAGAGCTTCGGTGAAGTGCCCAAGGATCAAATGATTCATCAAAATTTTATGATTTTTTGTTATCATATATGGATCGGCTTTAAGCCCATATCTATTTACTTTAGTTATGAATGTACTAACTAGACATATTCAAGAGGATATACCATGGTGTATGTTATTTGCAGATGATATTGTCTTAGTGGACGAAACCAAAGATGGAGTGAATAGGAAATTAGAACTCTGAAGGAATACATTAGAATCTAAAGGTTTTAAGTTGAGTAGACGAAAACTGAATACATGCACTGTGAGTTTGGAAACACTAGACATCGAGATGACGGAGTGGTAAAATTAGGGGAAGTAGAAGTTCCTAAGGTAAACCACTTTAGATACCTAGGATCAATCATACAAAATGATGGTAACATTGAAAATGATGTCACACATAGAATTCAAGCTAGATGGCAGAAATGGCGGAGTGCAACAGAGGTGATTTGTGATCGACATGTTCCTACTAAGTTAAAAGAAAAATTTTATAGGACCGCAATTAGGCCAGTTATGCTCTATGGAAGTGAATGTTGGGCGGTAAAGCAACAACAATTACATAAAATGAACGTAGCGGAAATGAGGATGCTTAGGTGGATGTGTGGTAAAACTCGTAAAGATAGAATAAGAAATATAGAAATTCAAAGACAGGTAGGAGTAGCACCAATTGATACAAAGATTAGGGAAGGGCGGTTGCGATGGTTTGGTCACCTGCAAAGACGACCTACAAATGCCCCAACTAGAAAACTTGATTCGATAGAAACTGTAGAAATTCGATGAGGTAGGAGCAGACCAATGTTAACATGGGATGCATTAATTAAAAGGGATTTGAATGGTTTGCAAAGCTCACTATCAATTGCACTTAATCGAGCACAATGGAAAAGTTTGATCCATGTAGCCGACCCCAGTTAATTTGGGACTGAGGCTATGTTGTTGTTGTTGTTGTTGTTGTTATCATATATCACTGAGGAGTAGCGTTGGCAATTTGTCGTCCAAACCCGTCAGCCCAATTTTTCTCAGCTTGGAACAAGAATGGTTCAAACAATGTTTCAAAAAAACCGAGTCGGTTTAGACAAAAAGGTCTAGTCCAAATTTAGACTGGGTCAGGTCTAGACATAACCTTATAAACCCAAACCCGGCCCGAATTTTAATTATCCTTTGATAAAAAGGGTTTATTAGATAATTAGCACTTAATAATTGTATTAAGAAACATAAATCTCTTCTAATACACATAGAAATTAATGTACTAAAGATATCTTTAATTTTAGAACGAATTAATCTTAAATTTTTCGATACTTTAACATTTGTTATATGTTTAGTTACATGAGTTATTTGCACCAATGTTGCAATGATTTATAGTTTGAGATATTTGTTGAGACTTTGCAATACTTTTTTCAAATTATGTCAAATGGGGTTATTTATTATGTGTACATTTTAACATTTGAAGAGGCTTTAATGTAGAAAGTTAATTTTCAAAATTGCGTTAAATCTAGACAATTGGAAGCAAAACAGGTCTGGACAAGCCGAATATAAAATTAGGGCGAGTCTGGACAATACATATACTTCTATATAGTAAGGGCCGTCCAAACCCGGACTCGTCCGAACCCGAATTTTTGCCACCCCTACTAAGGAGACTAGAAAAAAGACGTTTAAATTATTTCAAAAAGAATTAATTTAAAATTTGTTTTGCTATTCCAAATGTTCCCTATAGAGATTGGCTAATCAATCGTGTACTCATGTGCAACATACTTGAACTAATTTTGCTAAGCAAAAATATGCATTAAACCAATTTAAAGAATCATAAGCCAAGAAGTAAAAGATCATTAATGTCCAACAAACAAAGCTCAAACTTCAAGCTATAATTAGGAACATGGAAATGCATGTTTTTGTTAATGTCAAAAACTAGAAACATTTAAGTTTCAAGTAGTTGTCATTTTTTGTCCCGCATAAAGCACACTTATATTTGGCAAGTATCTATGATGCAAAACATTGTGTATGTTTTCTCAGCAAGTTTGACAAATCGGTTTTGGATTTGTAAGGTTGGAGAAAAATCAGAATAAGTGCAACTGACAACTCGGTTAAAAACAACGGTGCGCCAACCTAGTGTTCCAATAGTGGTTGACATGCTGTATATTTTACAGTTTCAGTAAAGCAACAACAACTAAATAAAATAAACATAGCAAAAATGATGATGCTTAGGTGGATGTGTGGTAAAACTCGTAAAGATAGAATAAGAAATACATAAATTCAAAGACAAGTAGGAGTAGCACCAATTGACGCAAAGATTAAGGAAGGGCTATTGCAGTGGTTTAATCACCTGCAAATACGGCCTACAAATACCCCCACTAAAAAATTCGACTCAATAGAAACTGATCAAATTCGATGAGGTAGGGATAGACTGAAGTTAACTTGGGAAACATTAATTAGGAGAGAGTTGAATGGTTTGGAAAGTTCGCTATCAATTGCACTAAATTGAGCATAAAGGAAGAGTTTTATCCATGTAGTCAACCCCAATTAATTTGTGATTGTTGTTGTTGTTTTGCAAAATTCCCAAATACGATCAGGCTCTCTTTCAAAAGGTTGGACGACTCTAATGGAGACTGGCGCAAGGAGTTTATGAAGTTCTTTTCAACCAAGTTGCTAGAGTTCTTTGTTTCACTCCATTAACATCTATGTGGATGTTTAGATTGGAGTGTTTTCTTCTTTATTTCTACTAAGATGTACGACTGATTACCAAGGAGACCTTCGGTAATCTAAGAAAATCTTGGGTTTTGTCTTATTGTAATAAAGAATTGGGCTTCAAGAGTTTAGGTGAGGGAGTCATCGGGGAGAGATTCTTATGTAAGACTAAGCTCTTGTCTTGAATAATAAAAATGTGATACTGAGCAAGGCCTCGCAAGTGCAGGTTTGGCTACCAGATTGTGTTACGAAAGTCTTGTGTTCTTTTGTTTGATTCCTTGATCTATCTTGATTGTCCGTAATTTGCATAGTGATATCGCATGCATGGAACGGTCAATTATTATTTTCAATCAAAAGTATAATGACACTAGATATCCCAATGCAAAGTTAATTTCCAATCATAATAGACCAATCCAAAGAAATAAATCAACTTAGCACGTGTAAGAAAAGCGAAAAACCCAAACGAGAAACTCACCCGCTGGAATCAATAACATCCCTGGATAATTTCATCTTCTTGGTAGTTCCCTTGAACAAATCCTCCAAACTGCACACCAGACTTTGCTCAATTGCTGGACCCTTCTTCAGCACATTGCCAGAACTCTCCCCACCCCCACTGTTGTTCCTAAACGCACTCAAGATGTCTTCCCCAAACAATCCCCTGCCGCGAACCCCGCCCATTTCGCCTATTCCCCCAAACGGGCTCGAAAACCCAAAGAACTCAGAGAATATATCATCAGCACTCCTCGGATTAAACCTAAACGACCCGCCAGAAAACCCCCCATTCGATCCGCTCGAAAACCCCCGCCACTGCCTGGCGGCACTTGCCCCTTCAACCCCTCTTCCCCATACTGATCATATACCGCTCTCTTCTGAGGGTCACTCAAAACCTAAATCAACCAAAAACACAAAAACCCCCAAAACTGATCCAACCATTCAACACAAAATCTAAACTTTCGACAAAATAACAAGCAAAGAAGCCGAAATCTAATGAGCGCGATACATGATTGGTTTTCTGAGGATCACTTCAACCCTAAATCGACCAAAAACACAAAATACCCAAAATTGATCCAACCATTCGTAACAAAATCGAGAGTTTCGACAAATTACCAACCAAAGAACACGAGTTTCGAGGAATGTAATAAGTAACCGATCCTTTGAGGATCAGTCAAGCCCTACATCGACCAAAAACGAAAACCCCAAAATTGATCCAACGATTCAAGACAAAATCGAAACTTTCGACGAATTAACAACCAAAGAAGACGAAATCTGGGGAATGTGAAACGTGATTCGAGGAATTACATCGTAGGCTTCGGAGATTTGCTTGAACGTGGCCTCTGCTTCCTTCTTGTTGGTAGGGTTCTTGTCAGGGTGCCATTTCATTGCTAGCTTTCGGTACGCTTTCTTCAAATCGTCTTCTTTCGCTGTTCGATCTACTTGAAGGATCTTGTAGTAGTCGACCCCCATTGTTGATCGCGCTCAAGGTCTCAACCTCTTCGACGCGGACACGGTCACATGAATAGAACAGAGCACTCTCCTTTTGAGTTCAATAGAATTTGTCGGAGACGAGGAAAGCTGTGAATTAAGCCGGGCTTACGTATTGGGCCGAGTAGCCCATTCTCTTATTCGGCCCATCAAACGTAAAGGCTCCTCAATGGTGTCCTCTTATTTTGACTCTATTTCTGCATGCCAATTTGGTGCATACTCGTTAAGTCCTTTAGATGCACATAAGTTTCACATACAAATTGATGAGTTTTAAAGATGCATCAATCAAAAGTCACATTAAGAGCGTGTCAAATTGTCAGGCTTAAATAAACTCAAAATAGCATTTTCTTTTCAATGTATTTTAATATTGTGATGATATTATGTTATACACCGCTTACTTAGATTGGGAAGGACGTGGATGGAGTTTGACAGGGTTGAAAGCATTTACATCAAATGCTTTTGTAACTCAGCATCAACACACAGTACCGACGCACATTGTTGGCCTCCCTTAATTTTTGCATTGAGATGTGCGCACACGCATCTCAATGTAAATTGGGGCAAAGTCACATACAAGGCTGCCTTAGGCAAACCCAGGGGCAACTTACATTTGACCTCCCTTGCACATTGTTGATCAACAAAAAAAAATGCCTAAACTAGCCCACTCTTCAAAGCATAGCTATTCATTAGGCGGCCCTGGGCAGGTTTAGGTCGGGTCTAGTTGGGCTGGGTTTTAAACTCTTACTTAAGCTCACCCAAGCCTACCTGAGTTAAGAATTTTTTTTTCTAAATTATTATATTTTTAATGAAGTAGATATAGTTAATAGATGTTTAAAAATAACTATAAAGTATAAGTTAGCCTGGGAGTAAAAACTGCACCTATTAACCTTGATGTCCAACGTTCAATCCTTACATTCAACACTTATTTAGGTATTTGTATGAATGCCTCGTTTGGTTTATTTTTGCCAACTTATAGGGGAGTTCATGTTTTTATATTTGGTTCAACTTGGAACTTATTAGGAAGTTGCAAATTTTTAAGAAAATAAAATCTGGGAGTTGACATAAATACCTTTCAAACAAGAAAGGGATGTAGGTAATAAAGATGTGATTAATGATGGGTAATTGTGTCCATAAACCTTATAGAGATAACTTGCCTAAGGGCGAGAGAGTTATGTTACCTCTAAGGTGTGAGTTGGAAGATAACTTGCAGAGAAGTTGGGTTTAAAAACCAACTAAAAAAGATTAGTTGAAACTTCCCTGCAAGTTTTCTCATTCACCCTAACTCCATCTCTAACCAAACAACGCCTAAAAAATGTATGTGAAATATTTGATGGGCGGGCCGGACGGGCTTAAATTTGCAAATACAAACCTAAGCCCATCCCAAACAAGGTGGGTCTGGGCAGTTACCCGAGCCCGTGAACATATCTACTCCAAAGTAATACTTAGGTTACATTTGATCTAATCTAGGGGAACTTGAAATCTCAGCTTATAAAGACCCAAATAATCTAATCCTAGTGTCTTGAAAGATCGTGACCTAGCGACTAGTCCTACGTGGCATTCTCAATCACAACTCGAACGTCGACTCCGAGGTAATTATTAAATTAATTATTTCTATTTGTATGTTGATGTCATGTAATATATTATACTTATCTAAATTAATTTACAAATTGTACTATCTCTAACATTGGAGTATTGGACGATTGATCTATATTATATTAAGATGTGTGCACACGGAGTCGATGTGCTAATGAGGGATTTGGGTGAGCTTACCACTTAGGCTTTTATTTGAGAAATTAGGCCTAAAATATCTTGCAAAATCAAAATACTCACCTAAGTCATGAAATTAAAATGAAAGGCTAACTAGAAATTTAGTCTAAGTAAATATATGATTGAGCCTAGGTTTTATAAGACCTTGGGAAAATTAATTAATCTAATTAATAACATTAATTGTCTCAAGTTAAAAATATGCAAGTCCCTAAAGTCTTAATAAAAATTCCATGAAATATGAAATTCGAGATCAAGTCTATGAGGAATCCTAGGGTGGACATGTTTTAATTAAAACTCACCTTAGATTCACGTAGAGATGAGTAATAAGTGGGATGCTAAATAAATCTTAGGATGGGTGTTTAAAAATCCAAAGGCCTATAAATTGGGGACTTAGTGAGGAGACCTGTGATGACCCAAAATTGAAAATACCCGCCCTATGAACAGTTTAGTAATTTTGCAAATCCTACACTAATTCAATCCAAATAACCCTAAGTATAAAAACTTAAGCTAAGAAACCTTAGCCATTTTGGGCTTAAATTACAAAATGAAGAAAGGAGAATGTAGGAGCGCGCAAATGGAGAATTTGGGTGGACCTAGTGTTATACAACCGATGAGATCTCATTTGAAAGTAAACCCAACATCCCTAGCATTTATTTCTTGATTTAGCGAGTTACAAACTTGGATTTGATTCAATAATGATGGAGAGCTTTGTTTTGGGCGTTTTGTTGTTGATTTGAGAGATTTTGGACCATTCGAATGCGTTTATGAGTTGAAAAAAATGGTGGAAGGGGGCGTCGTTGTCATCTTCATTGGCCGCCGCCACCAAAGGGAGGAGGGGCCTCCATTAGGGGTCATTTTGACCCCTGGCCACCCCAACAACAGGAACCAAAATGGCTTATGGACTTTAAAAAAAATACAATAAATAAAAAAAATATTATCAAATAATATATGTATATATATGATAAACAAAAATAATATACATACATGTATGTAATAAAATTAAAATAAATTCTTGCCTTCAAAAGGGGCACGCTACCGTGTCTCCGAGGGAGATCAGCCGCATCTCACCCCTCACACCGGGCAACAGGGTACCTACGGAACCCACACTAGTGGATCGCAAAATACATTTAAAAATAAATTGGAACTAATATATAACTTGTTGATGATTTGAATGTGTCTTAATTTGTTTAGATTCGCGAGATGGTTCACGTCTAGCCTCGAATGTGTTATTGCTCCTAGTCGAGGTAAGTGGGGAGCTTCGCTCATGCATTAAATATGGCTTGAATATTAGATAAATATAAATATCATGTTCATATTGTAAGACTTGGGATTGGATTGCATTTAGTCATTGGTATGAATTTGCTTATCTATGGAATATATGTGATACAAACATTTGTGTTATTCGATCAAAAGCGGTGATGTGACTTTATGCTCATCAAAAGAGAGTGGTTCGCGCTACGAGTAGCGATGCTGTGGCAGTGTGCCGTAGTCTGTGCCATTAATTGCAGTGGTGTGGCTATGATCCCACAAAAAAAAGAGTGGTATGCACCATGAAATACCAAGTTCACAAGTGGTTACAATCGGTGATGGTTTGGAAACAATTACTTTTGGTTTATTGGAACTAGATGGAGATCACAACGGCCATTGTGACCAACAATGGTTCACATCACTTCAAGGGTGAGTGTTTCGGTCACCGGATTCATACCGTTAGCTAGAATTCATTAAATGAAATGACTTTTATTTATTACTATTTCTTATGGTAAATCTCTTGTTGAACCCTGTTGCATGAATAAATGGAATTTATTTACAAATTGTGAATTCTCTTTCATGATGTGGTTTCAAAAGAATGCTTGCTTTTTTGCTTATTGAATTGTGAATCTTACTTTTATCATTTTACTGGACTTGGAACTTGTTTACACCATCTTTATGAACATGGACCATGTCTCCATTACTTTTTATTAAATGCTTTACAATTTGGTTTACTACCTCATGTGAATTATTTTGCTTTATACGTAATACTTGAATGTTTAGTGTTTGAGCGAGTCTTCTTACTTATTGAGCTCAATTATTTCTTTTAGCTCACCCCGCTTACATCTCAGGATCATACTTGTTGGCACTAGATCGGGACAAGGGATAGACAATAGCTTGAAGTATTCTCTCTTAAATTTGAGTCTTGTATTGTGTTATTTATATATTCATTTTCAGAACTATTAAACTTGGTTTGTAATGTAAATAGGTCCTTTGGGTAGGTTGAACCCTTCATTCCTTTAGTTGATTTACTTGGGAGCCATTGGATGACTTATTTGGTTTACTAAATGAAAACCCATTTGTAGTTCTTGAAAGACATATGGAATTTCTAAATTTTATTCCACATATTTATATCCATATTGTCTTTATGTTATTCTGCATGTTGAATTAGGCATGCCAAGCTATTATTTGGGCATAGTTAAAGTATCGAGCTTGGGTAACTAGGTTTGGAGAGGGTTGTCAGAGTTAGTATCAGAGCATAAGTATTAGAACCTAGGAAAATGGTTAGGTTGGTGAAACTTAAGTATTAGAGCCTTTAAGTTAAAAGTCAAATTTAAGTCAAACAAATCAATGGTATGGGACATTGGCTCAAATTCGACTTAACATACACAAATAACAAAATCCTAGGATGGGATAGGATAAAAACAAATTTGACAAAAGACTTATTATGATGATTATTTGCTACCTTGTATATATAAATATATCGCTAGATATATAGATGATCGTCTTTTTTAATACTAGGAACTTGAGTTCCACGAGATGAGAATGACAATGAACGATCAAGGAAATTGAAGCGAACTCTTTGGGAAATTCTACAAGCGCTTCAAATGATGTTTGCAAAAATTGCTGCAAAAATGACTACTGCAAGAATGAATAAGCTTCGATTTAAAATTACACGGAGATGCGCCTATACATAATGGTAGTGTAGCAAGTAAAATAGTTAAACAAGAATCATGAGACTTGAAAGGGCAGTGAGAATGAACTAGTGACGTGGTCATGTAACTACTCGCATTTTTAATTCATTAACTAATCACTAATCACGAATCATAAGTGGTCCAAAATCAAACTAAGAGTTGCAATTAGTCGACATGCTTAAACATATATAAAAAAAGTGAAGTAATATTATATGGTTGGACGTAGTTTAAAAGTTGTTGTGAACATATTTGTGAGTGACACATGACACAAAATTTAAACAAGAAAAGTCAAGAAGTTACTCTCACACTCAACCTCTCAATTGTTGACACCTCACCACCTTTTTCCAATCAACTTTCTCATCATTATCTTTTACTTTTTCTCTTTCCTCATTAAATCACACACACACACACACACTCTCTCTCTCTCTCTCTCTCTCTCTCTCTATCTCTTTTTCTCTCTCTGTAACTGTGGTCTCTCTATCCCTCCCATATTCATTTCCAAACTAAAGAAGAAAAAAAAAAAGAAATATCTGACTCTTCACTCCCTCTCACCTTGGTCTTCTTCCCCACCCATCCATCTCCATCGAAGTTAGCTCCCCCTCCACGTTGAGCTCACGGTCCCTTCCCTCACTCATGGCCTCCCTCTCGCTCCCCACGTTCCTCACTCGTGACCTCCCTCTAACTCCAACTGCCCCTCTCTCAGTCTCTATTCACGGCCTCCTCGTGACGACCCACCCATCGCCTAGGTAAGTAGCTTGTTTGAGCATTTTGATGAATATGGTGGAGGTGTGGTCATTGTAATATGAGGTGAGTTTAGTGTATTGTGCATGTGCCTCGGGATGAGTGTAGTGTGGTGATTGTAAGACTTATGAGACTGTCTCGAGATTCATATTTGGTTTAATGATGATTTTGGACTGCCTCGAAATGCATGTTGATTTTTAAAATAATAATCAGATTATAAGTAAAAATAAAATGAATATATTTATATGTAAGTACGTGTATATATAAATGTATGTATATATACATATGTACATATCTATTTATATAATGTATATTATAGTTACACATATCGGTATATGATGCACATTTTATATATACAATGTGATCTTTTACGAAAATAACAAATAAAAATAATTTGATCGATTGGTCGGGAAGAATAAATGGCAAGTACGAGAAAATTGGTCAAGCTGAAACTTAGCTAATGTGGTTCGACCAAAGACGCGATCAATGTGCTCACTACTAAAGAAAATTTTCTATTTTTGGAAATTGAGGCAAATAACAAGAAAATAAAACTAAATAAGTAATTATCGAAAAACGAGATTTGTATCGATAAGCGTGCAACATATGACGCATATCGAGATCAACCTCGTAATGTGTGTGTGACTAAAACAAAATGTGAATAAATCTTACAAAATGATAGTAGTCAAAGAAAATCGAATGATTTAGGGAGTTTGGATGCACGACGCGGAACGGTTGTGAGGATCGTCATTCGGGCAAGGTATTGACGTGATTAGAGGTAAATAGACCAGTAAGAATTTCAATATTGATTTTTTCGTTTCCTCGCATATTTTGATGGAAATGATACCTATTGTTGGACGTTACTTCCCTACCGAATGACCTAGGGTCTAAATGGTCAAGTTGAGTCATTTTTTACTTATGAGTTTAGCATCCGAGTCATACTCGTGGCTCATAGAAGAGACTGAATCCTCCGAGTGAGCATCCCTAGTCATCGTGGCTCCTTACAAGACTTTAAGGACTCCATTGCGGTTAAGCATCCGGTTGCGACTGTGGTTCCCTTTGGAATGTTTTCTCGGGATGTGGCTCAAGTGAGCCGACAATGCTGAACTGATTAAGTGTAGTTGAAGCAGACTTGGTCCCACCGTACCAGTATTTGACACTACTCATAGTCAAGTAGCTTCGAGCCCATGTGTAGAGTGTCAAGACCACTTAGGTGTCTATCTTTTGCTTCCGGTTCACTTGGTCTCTATCGTTGACCATTGTAGTATGTCTATCATGCGCTTTATTGTTATTTTCAACTTTGTTTCTTTCCTACATGATTTATAAACTTATTTATTGTTTAATTTGAATTACTGTTGAAATTCTTCTGGATTCACTTACCGGAATTGTCTTTGTTTTTTGTGACAATTGCAGGCATAATCTCCGAGCTCAAGAACATTAATATGCAATATATGTAGGTCATTTAGTGTATTTATATTATAATTACTATGTTTTTATAAATGGGTATTTGGGTTGAGAGATATTATACTTTGTATATCGTATTCGTTGTACGAAGTTTCCACATTCTAGCTTCCACACCTATAACTCGTTATATGTTTTAACTTATTTGTTATCGCGCTTTCACCGCATTTAAATTCCGCTGCATATATTTTCATATAGATATTTACTTTATCGGATGGACTATCAGCTATCAAGACCAGTTTGTGAGCTGACTAGGCTTTTATTAACTCTGAACTGGTTTACCGAGTTTTAATAGAGGCCTAGTATCGAGCGGTGCTCAATTTGTAGCGTTGGGGTCGTCACTGTTGGTATCAGAGACTAGATTTTTGACTTTAGTTCTTGATAAGCCTACAACCAGATTAGTTCGCGAACACGGACTTGTAGAACTAGGAACACCAATGAGCTTAGTATGGAAAACCTATGATCCTAATTTAGAGACTTAATTGGGAAGCGAGCGAAAGTGAGATTGGGGGAGATTTTGAATAAACCTTATCATATGTTATTGATTGTTTGAATTATATAGTATCGATAGACATAAGATATAACTATTTTTGTAGTTGTATTAACTCTTTTGTCTCATATGAGACACGATAAGTAAATTGTAAGATATAGACAATAGAGTTATAAAATTCGAGGAAATTGAAAAAAAATGATTGATGGTGATGATTAATCTTTAGATATAAATAAAACGTGTTAGATACTGAAGTATGAAAAAAAAAACAATAGATTTCAATATAATTAAATTGGAACTCATTACAAGATAGAGTCAGAAGTGAAAATTAGTAAAGGACATAAAGTTCAAGAATTTCATGTTGTCAAATCATGAAAATTTGTGATGATAGAGAACCGAAAATTAGTCGCTACTATTCTATCAATTTAATGAACATCTCAGACATGTAAATATGGGATAAAAAAAAATTCAAGGACTCCTAAATAACGTGTAATTCTTTGTTCTAATGATGTAACTACACAAGTCAAAATAAAAAAATCACACTTTAACGTAGAGATGGAACTCAAAAAGCGATAGAACAACCAAAAACCTTGTTGAAGGAAGGATGTGTAGCGATCAGTTTACACATATCTTGGTTAAGGAATTAATAATTCTACTTTATCGGTCGTATGTGAGATGTAAATTAAGTAAGTTAGGATTGACCTTGACTCGAGCTAGCTCATACAAGATACGTAATACGACAGTTCAACGACATGAGCATAACCTAACTTAATAAAATGAGGGGTGCCTTAAATTAAAAAAAAAAAAAAAAAAGGATGAAGAATTGTGAGACGAATGAGTTAACGTAGACTCTAAGGAAACAAAATGTTGAGATAACTTGAGAGTAAATGAAGAAGGCATGTACGAATTCCTCTAGCTTTGACGAAAGTTTTAGAGTAGTAGTGCTGGATTAGAAGCCCAAGTAACTCCACTTTAGTAACACTATTCACTTATAGTCTTAGGGTTGGTAAAGTTGACCACCACTTTTGGAGACATAGGAACGAATTAAGTGTTAAGAGCAGAGGTAGAGTTCGTAGATTGTTCTAGAGGTTATAAACAACTTAAGTACTAGCCCTACGAGATTGTACATCTCAAAGTTCTCATATATCTAAAATTGGTTTATATGCGTAAGTAAGCATGCTAAAGGGAGTTTTTGTGTGAGTAGTGCACGCTACAAAAAAGGTAAAAGTAATGGGAGTGCGTAAAATTGCTAGTACGAGTAATTCACCTAAAAAGAATTCATGTTAGAAAAGGACGAACACTTATGAATAGAGTGAAAAAGTTGCTCGAGAAAGAACCTGAAGATAAATGGGGCTAGGTTTCTTTCAGATTTTGAAGGACGACTATCATGCTTTGGGGCTAGGATCTTTTGAGACTCTACTCCGATGATGTCATTAAACTTGAGTATCATAACGTGGCTTAAGATCGATGATAGTTTAAAGGTTAACTAATTGACAACTCTAAAGAATGGATATTATGTTGTGGAAAAATGAATTTAATGGAAATGTTTGAAGCATGATTTGTCAAATGCTTAAAGAAGAAGCATAATTAGATTAAGAATGAACATAAAAAAACTCCAAGAACTAAAATTGTTGTTCAGATAATCTAACATAACCGTTAGCTTTCATGGATTATGAAGATCATACGATCGAGGACGCTTAGAGATGACCATACACTAATTGCCTAAGTCTGCTTACTCTTTTTTCAATTTTTACTAAAAAGAATTGTAGTACAACTGAGCCAATTATATATAAAGCCAAAATGGTGAGTTGGATGGTGTGTCAATGTTCGTTATTTTGAATTGCGATCCTTACATTTATTGCCAGGTTGTGACAGAGTTTTCTTTTAATACTAAGGTGTGGTTGGGTTACTACCATTGATGAGCACCATACTACATCAAAGTATGGCTTTTCAGTCGGATAGTTAGATTGCATGATTGATCCAAATTGTAGAGATCAAGCTTATGTATGTATTATGAACTCGGTAGCAAATGAGGAAGATTGTTTACCTATTTAGTGGTTGAGTTAAAGTGATGTGGACCTATTTAAGACTCTAGAAGAGAGGCCTTGAAATTATAATAAGTAATGATATTGAGACATTAAATTCAGCGATTGTATAAGAATCACGCAAAGGAAACCAAACATATTAGACAATATTGGGGTTAGCATTAGATAAACTAATTGATCGTGCAAAACTACCATAGAAGAGCACTCAAGTTAAAATATAAGGACATTATAGATTTGTAGTGAAGAGACATATGCACATAAACATTTGTTTCTACTTAATCAAGTCATGAGCATACCTTCTTTTTGATTTCGAGGACGAGATTTTCTTTTAGTTGGGAAAATTGTAATGACCCACATTTTTAATTCATTAACTAATCACTAATCACGAATCATAAGTGGTCCAAAAATTAGACCAAGAGTTACGGTTAGTCGACGCGGTCAAACATATATAAAAAAGTGAAGTAACACTGAATGGCTGGGTGTAGTTTAAAAGTTAGTGTGAACAAATATGTGAGTGACACATGACACAAAATTTAAACAAGAAAATTCAAAAAGTTACTCTCACACTCAACTTTTCAATTGTTGACACCTCACCACCTTTTCCCAATCAACTTTCACATCAACCTATTTTTATCTCTTACTTTTTCTCTCTCATCATTAAATCATTCTTTCTCTCTCTCACATACACACGCGCACACGCGCACACACACACACACATACACAAGCACGCGTTCGCGCACATACATGCACACACTCCATCTCTCTCTAACTGTGATCTTTCTATCTCTCCCACATTCATCTCCAAACCAAAAAGGAAAAAATAAAAGAAATCTCTAACTCTTCATTCCCTCTCACCTCGGTCTTCTTCCTCATCCATCCATCTCCTTTAAAGTTGACTTCGTCCTCCACGTGGAACTTACAGTCTCCTCCCTTACTCGTGCCCTCCCTCTCACTCCTTGTTTTCCTCTTTTGGCGTCGCGGCCTCGCTCTAGCTCTAATCGCCCATCTCTCGGCCTCCCGTCACTGCCTTCTCACGACGACCCACCCATCGCCTAGGTAAGTGGGTTGTTTGAGCATTTTGATGAATATGGTAGGGTATGACTAGTGTAATATAGGGTGTGCCTCGGGATGTGTGTAGTGCCGTGATTGTAAGACTTATGAGACTGTCTTGAGATTCATGTTGGGTTTAGCGATGATTCTGGACTGCTTCGATATGCGCATTGAGGTGTTAGGCATAGATGGATTTATTGAAGATGTGCGTTTAAATCGCACGGATCTCAAGACTACCTTAAGATGCATGCTAATTTTAAAAATAAAAAAGAAGATTATAAGTAAAAATAAAATGTATATATTTATATATATAAATACGTGTATATACATGCGTGTATGTATACATATGTATATATATATATATATCTATTTATATAATGTATATGGCATATACACATATAGGAATATGATAGACATTTTATATATGCAATGTGATCTTTTAGGAAAATAATAAATAAAAAATATATAATCAATTGGTCGGGAAGAATAAGTGCCAAGTACGAGAAAATTGGTCGAGCCGAAACTTAGCTAATGTGGTCTAATCCAAGATGCAATCAATGTGCTCACTACTAGAGAAAATTTCCTATTTTTGGAAATTGAAGCAAATAACAAGAAAATAGGACTAAATAAGTAATTATTGGAAATGAGATTTGTATCGATAAGCGTGCAATATTTGACACATATCACGATCAACCTTGTAATGCGTGTGTGACTTAAACAAAATGTGAATAAATATTACAAAAATGATAATTAAAGAAAATTAAATGATTTAGGGAGTTCGGATGCGCTGGACGCGGAATGGTAGTGAGGATCGACGTTCGAGCAAGGTATTAACATGATTGGAGGTAAGTAAACCAGTAAGAAACTTAATATTAATTCTTTTCCTTTCCTTGCATATTTTGATGGAAATGATTCATATTGTTGGACTCTACTTCCCTACGGAGGGAGCTAAGGTCTAAGTGGTCAAGTTGAGTCGTTGTTTACTCGTGAGTTGAATATCCGAGTCACACTCATGGTTCCTAAACGAGACCGAATCCTCTGAGTAAGCATCCCTAGTCATCGTGGATCCTCATAGGACTTTAAGTATTCCATTGCGGTTGAGCATCCAATTATGACTATGGCTCCCTTTGGAAAGTCTTCTTGGGCTATGGCTCAAATGAGCCGACAATGTCGAACGGATTGAGTGCGGTTGAAGCGGACTTGGTCCCACCATACCACTATTTGACATTTACTCATAGTTAGGTGGCTTTGAGCCCACGTGTAGAGTGTCAAGACCACTTAGGTGCCTATCCTTTGCTTCTGGGTTACTTGGTCTATATCGTTGACCATTGTAGTCTGTCTATCATGCGTTTTATTGTTCTTTTCAACTTCTTTTCTTTCCTGCATGATTTATAGACTTATTTGTTGTTTAATCTGAATTACTGTTAAACTTCTTCTAGATTTACTCACTAGGATGGTCTCTACTTTTGGCGACAATTGCTGGAATAATCTCCGACCTCAACAACATCGATGTGCGACATATGTAGGTCATTTATTGTATTTATATTATAATTGCTAGGTTTTTATAAATGAGTATTTGGATTGAGTGATACTATACTTTGTATATTGTATTCATTATATGGGGTTTCCACATTCTAGTTTCCATACCTAGAACTTGTTGTGTGTTTAACTTATTTGTTATCACGTTTTCACTACATTTAAATTTTGCCGAATATGATTTCATATATATATATATATATATATATATATATTACTATGTTGTATGGACTATCAGGTATTGAAGACCAATTTGTGAGGCTGACTAGGCCTTTATTAACTCCGAACTGGTTTACCAGGGGTTAATGGATGCCTAGTGTCGGGTGGTGCCCGATTTGTAGGGTTGGAGTCGTCACAGGTCACACTTCAGAGAATGAACTCTAAAACTTGGAACTCTATTAAGACGGTTAAAATTCATGATATCTTGTTTAAAGGAAGTTAATGATCCTAGTAAGGATGCAAGTGAATCTTGGACTCAAATTGTAAAATTAAGTTAGTTTGGCTAGAAAGTTAAACTTAAAGACTTAATTTAAAATAAGACAGACACGTGTACTCTTAAACGTCCAACTCTTGATTAATGATGTGAATCATTGATCTATAATTCGACTAGAAGGTCAATACTATGAATCGACTTTTTTGTTTTATGTAATATATTTTCCTCGGAAATTATTTGGACTATGATTTTTGCGTTGATTTGAGTTGATGGTTATAACACTTTTCTGAAATTTTAAGGAAAACTCTGCTTGTTTTAAAAGATTTGAAAGCGTAAGCATGTATAAAAGGAAATGACTCATTTTCCTTAATGTTCAAAAATTAAAATGAAGTGAATAAACTTCTATGTATTTCAAAAACTCATTGTCATAATTTTGCTCGAAATCTATACTAAGTTGTATCATTGAAATGGGATGAACTTGACTTAAGAGTTTTCAACTCGTTGTGAGAATCCGAAAGTCTATTTCAATAAAATGAAGTATCTTGAAATGATTTTTGCAAACGTGATTGAGATTTCTTGGATGATTGAATTTAAGATGGTTTAAACTTAATTCAGGTTGTATGAAAGAGTTTTACTTAATTTGAAGTTTTGACTTGATGAAATGCAAAGTAACAATTTGGACCTAAACTATCATCCATTGAACATAAGTAAAAAACCTTTTTGGGGTGTTATGAGTTATTCTTTAAATTGCATCAATCAAATTGATTTAAAAAGGTGTTTATAGTCGCTCGAAACGAGAGAATAGTTTTATATTTTTTCGTGAAAATAATGTTGTTTTAGGAATATTATTTTTGATGAAGACTCAAGACTTTGAATAAGTTTAAATCTAGATTTGACTTACAGGTAATTGAATCACCTTATTCAAGTTTTGTTCGACTTTATATAAAAGTAAGTTAAATCTAAACCAATATTCACTGGGTTGAATATGGAAACTGAGGTTTCTTAAAATGAGGATTAATGCAAAATATAAGTATAAATCACACTGATCAGTAAATGAGAAGTTAAATAGTACCTCAAAACAACTTAATAAGAAAATCCAGTGAATACAAAATGTTAAACTAGTACACTCGAAGATAGGCAAGTTACTAAAATTGGGGATCCTAAGTTAATGACTATTTTTAGTGAAATTGCCACGTGTGAAGATTGCGTTGCCAAGTAGAATTTATAGATTTCGTAAGGACTCTAGATCCAATATTAAGATCATAAAAACTAAAGGCAACCGACATAAAGATGAATTTTTCTAATTTAACTAGAAGTGAGTTGACTAATAAAATTGGGGATACAAGAATTCGATAAATTGCTTTTGAAATGAATGTTAGGTACGTGGTGGTGGTACCATAATTGAGAAATTAAGGAACACCTCAAAATGGAATGCTTTATATGAGTCAAAATGTCTACAACTTAAAAGATGTACATCACTGTTAATAATATCTTAATAAACCATGGATATGTGAACCATTAAAATTAGGTTTACCCAACTAAAAGAACATCTTTGGTATGATTGTCGGATAATTGACAAGCGAACTAACAACTATTAAGTCAAAGTGAAACCTAACCTGATTGATAAGGGACAATTGAATGAAAAATAACATCAATGAATGAATAGTGTAACTAATGGCACCTAATCGAAATCAATGATGATCGAATCTTTAAAATTGGAGATATTAAAATAGGATCGACCCGTGAAAAAAATAAAAAATGAAAGAGTAAATTGGTGGTGTGAAGAATTGTGATTCTAATAGGAAAGAAATTTACTACGATAGCTTTTCGTAGCCATAGGACTTCCAAGTGGGAGTACCGTGTCCCAAAACTTAAAATTCTTAATCGAAATGGTGACGTCACGAGAATTTATGAAAATCACTTGTGGAAAGTAACTCGAAAAGAGTGAGCCTTATCTTAGGAACCGAGACTATAAGATTAGATGGTTTTGAGATGGATAAAAATCAAACCAATGATAGGTTAATGATTAAAATTAGGGATCCTGGGCTAAGATCAGCTCTCAATAAAGTTCATACCGTGTAATAAGAACAATACGATAACTAGGAAAGAAGAAAAGATATCTTGAGCTAGTTATGAAACATGTATCTCTAAGTGGAGATGAGATCGTCTAAATTTGACACCATTATGAATTGTTAAGCAAAATGTTGCTATCACTTGGGAAAGTGAGGGCTTAGTGTAGGTTTCAAAGTGAAAATCCTAACCGAATGGTAGGAGGTGTACGATCGAGCATTATCTTATGAGACACTGCTATTAGAGAGAGATGGCAGGCATATGACAAACACTGTGGTACAAGTGGGTCAGGGTTCTCGATCGAATGGAAGACCAAAAAGACATAGATATCATTCTGACAAGGGCCACCGAGATGATCGACGAGATGATGACTGTAGAGGTGATCACAGGGACGACCAATTCTAGTATGAGGATAGGCAGTAGACGTATGCCTAAGCACATGCACCTATAGAGTAGCAACGACAACAGCCACAACAATACCGTCAGGATAAAGATCAGGGAGGCTGTGACGAGGGTTAGCGAGACCAGGGTCAAGGTCAGATATTCGGAGACAGAAAGGATGGAAGGTTGGAGAAACATCGATGTCATTTTGTGGTCAGAAAAGACACCTTAAGGCTAACTGCGAGCACCACCAACATTACTAGGAGCGCAACAGGGTCAGGTTAGGGAGACAACACATGCAATCGCGCAACCAGACGGAGATACAACCAGACAGCTCGTCCATGGTACGTTATCTATTATAGGTAAACTGATGCATGTTGTGATAGATTCTTGTAGCACATTATCATTTATTGTTGAACGCATGGTAGGAGAGTTAGAGTTGGCTTCACAGATGTTAGGCACACACCTAGTCCTCAACACGACCATAGGGGATAAGATATACCCTAACCAGATATGTCAAGACTGCACGATAGAGGTAGAGGGGCATTAGTTGTCGATAGACATACGAGTCCTAGAGTACCTCAAGTTTGACGCACTTTTAAGGATGGATTCATGCAAAGCTGGATTGCTTCCAGAAGACCGTCACATATCGAGTTCTAGGGATTCAAGAGTTCATATTTATCGGAGTCGTGACTATACTACCCATTACTAGAGGTCAACTAGCTATGACTTAGGAGATGGAGGCATTTGCAGCGATAGTCGAGCCGAAGGTTAGGACTAAGGTCAGGATTGAGGATGTTCCAGTAGTCTGAGACTTTGTTGACGTATTTCCTGATGATTTACCAGGATTACCACCACCACGAGCGATTGAGTTCATCAATAAGCTGATATTATAGACTCAGCCGATCGCCAGTATACCTTACCAAATGTCACCGTCAAAGCATGAGGAGGTGAGGAGGCAGTTGGATGACTTACTAGAAAATGGCTTCATTTACCTTGACATGTCACCTTAGGGAGCTCCAGTGTTATTTGTGAAGACGAAGGATGGTTCAATGAAAATGTGCATAGACTACATGAAATTGAATCAAGTGAAAGTTAAGAACCGTTAACCACTCACCAAGATCGATGATTTTTTTGATCAGTTGGTAGGCGTCAAGCTCTTCTCGAAGATTGATATGTCTTCAAGTTATCATCAGTTGAGGATTTGAGAAGAAGACATAAGAAGATTGCTTTCAGTACAAAACATGGGTTGTTTGAGTTTACAGTCATACCTTTTGGGCTGACTAACGCCCCGACGATCTTCATGGATTTGATGCATAGGGTCTTGAGACCATACTTGGACATATACATCATTGTCTTTATTGATGACATTTTGATTTACAGCAGGACTCGTAAGGAACACGTAAGTCATTTCAAAGTGGTTTTAACGACACTAATAGAGCAAAGACTGTACACCAATTTCAGTAAGTGTGATTTCTAGCAAAGTGTAGAGAGATTTTTTCGACATGTCATCAGCGACCAGGGTATCTTTGTGGATTTATAGAAGATTCGGTTGATTATTGATTGGAGGTCGCTTGAGTCTGTTTCTGACATTCGGAGTTTCTTGGGGCTAGTGGGTATTACCGGTGACTCGTACATGATTTTTCCTCGATTGTTGCCCGATGACTAGACTGACCAAGAATGATGTTAGTTTTGATTAGCCCGAAGTGTGTGAACAGGCTTTTCGAGTTGAAGAGGAGATTGACTTATGCACTAGTGTTGATATTGTCAGAGCTAGGCAAAAGCTTTTCAATGTATATGGATGCATCAGGCATTGTAATTGGATGTGTTTTAAAGTAAGAGGGCAGACTAGTAGCTTACTTATCCTGACAGTTGAGACTCTATGAGGGAAACTCTCTGGTGCATGACTTGGAGCTTGTAGTAGTAGTTTTTGTACTGAAGGCTTGGAGACATTATCTCTACGGAGTGCAGTTTATACTCTACACCGATCATTAGAGTCTAAGATACATTTTCACTCATAAAGATCTGAACATGCGTTAGAGGAGATGGTTTGAGTTACTGAAGGACTACGACTTCGCTATTGAGTTATCACCCAGGGAAAGCGAAGGTTGTAGCTGACACATTGAGCAGAAGTGGTATTGATAGTCAGATTGTAGTTAAACGTATGACACACGAGCATGGCTTATTACAGGCGGCGTCAGTTATGTGCATGACAAATGTGTTTACCATGGTCGAGTCGCATATTTGTTGTCAAATAAGAATTTTGACTATATCTATTGAGCGAGTTGCCGAGTGTTAAAGAACTGATGGGCTCTATGAGTGGTTCAGTGGTCTGGCTCGGGATCTGAAGTGTACGGATTGGGCAGAGTCGATGAATTAGTGTTTGAGATACCGAAGGAGGTTAAGGATACATGCAGTTCATGAGATACAAGATGGGAATCTGGATGACGCACGTAGGTCTTGCAACACAGTTCATTATGGTTGGACCAAAATGTACCGTGATTTGAGGCAATTATTCTGCTGGCCAGGGATGAAGGCTGACGTTGGTGAGTATGTTAGGAGTTGTCATATTTGTTAGCATGTTAAAGTTGAGCATAAGAGACCAGGCGGTTTACTACAGCCACTACCAATTTCACAATGGAAATGGGAATATGTCACTATAGATTTTATCAGTGGGTTACCAAAGACATTGATGAGATATGATGCGATTTGGGTTGTGATTCACAAACTGACAAAATCGGCGCATTTTATTCCTATTTTTATGAGATATTCGTTCCCACAACTGAGAATTATCTTTGAGAGGGAGATCATTAGATTACACGAGGTGCCAATCTCTATTGTATATGACTAAAATCCTAGGTTAACTTCAAAATTCTGGGAGACGATGTAGGAGCAGGTTGGCACTAAGTTGCAGTTTAGTACAGCTTACCATCTTTAAACAGACGGACAGTTAGAGAGGTCAGTACAGATTCTGGAAAATATGCTCAACGCTTGTATTTAGCAGTTCAAAAATTTGTGGGAGGATTATCTACCTCTATATGATTTTGCTTACAATAACAACTATCGGACGAGTATCGGGATGCCTCCATTTGAGGCGTTGTATGGCAGGCCCTATAAATCACCTGCATGTTGGGTAGCACTTAAGAATACAACAACGATTGGACCAGAGATAGTTATTGATCACACATAGAAGATTATGTAGATTTTACAAACTTCAAGCAACACAAGACATATAGAAGAAACATGCAGATAAGTATCACGAGGGTCTAAGGTATAAAGAGGGGCGACATGGTTTATCTGAAGGTTTCCCCTTAAAGGGGCCAACAGAGATTTGGGATTAAAAAGAAACTGGCGCCGAGGTACATAGGACCATTCAAAGTCGCAACATGAGTTGGTAGTGTGGCTTATAGATTAGACTTGCTAACGGAGTTAGCTATGGTCCATCCTACGTTTCACATCTCGTTGTTGAGGATGGCTAGGTCAGGACTGAGACCGATGGTTTACTCGAGACAAACCAAGGTTCGGTATGATGCAACATATGAGGAGTGACTGATAGCGGTTATGGATCATGTGATTCAAACTCTTAGGAACAAGGAGATTCCTAAGGTGTTGGTTCGTTGGCAGCATCATGGTACTGAGGGACTCACCTGGGAACTCGAGTCTACAATGCGAGACCATTATCCTTAGTTATTTCATGGTACGCCGCTTCTATTTATTTAAAGTTTTTGGACGAAATTTCTTTTCTAGTTGGGAAAAGTTGTAACAACCCAATTTCAATTACGCTTTTATTATTGACTATTTTCAGACTGAAACACTAGCTCAGATCAGCGTGGATGCCACATATAGGTCAGGGTAAGCCTGATTAGGTAAATAGTGATTTTTGCGTGATGTTTGCCTATTTGCGATGTTGTATATTAAGTTATTTTACCTAGCATTGCATGTTTGTATTTATATCGTTGAACCGAGCGAGATAGTGTAACGAGTATTCGCCTAAAAACGTGTCAATACGAGTACTAAGCGAATGAAATGTGGGTACGCTAGGTCGAAAAAATAATTTGGATAATCAAATTAATTAAATGTGACAAAATATTAATGTAAAAGCCATAGTCTAGGCCAATTGATCGAAATTGGCGATTATGGAGCGTGTAACGGCCCGAAAATTTGACTCGTGCCACGTGTCATGTAAGGGTCGTATGTGGGACCCACTAGCTGGAATACTTATGTCCAAATCTCGAGTGGAGATGCTAATTGTTGAGAAACGTATAGGCGGAGAATTCGGGGAGCCGAAACACGAACGGGGACGCACATCGAGTTGCGTGCCAACGTGGAACCGAGATAGTCGCTTTATGTGGTTTTAATGTGTACATTAGATGCGCCTCGAGATGCGTGTGGCGCGAGTGTCGAGAACGTGAAATGAGGTGGTAGTGATGTAAATATTTATGGTGCTTCGAGATGCGCGCTGTACATATTTTAGGAAAATATATAATAGATATGTTTTTGATGTGCCTCGAGTTTCGCTCCGCACGAATCTCGATGACACATTTGATTTGAAAAACAAAAAGAGATATTTGGATAAGAGAGAGAGGAGAGGAGAGAGAAGAAAAGGAAAGACAGGGAAAATAGATCTGAAGAGAGGAGAGAAATGGAGAGAGTGAGAGATTGGAGAAGAAAGGGATGGACGGTGGAGAGAGGTGGCGATGCGGAAGGACGGCGACGGAGCTCCAGCTAACGACGGCACGGACGGCCTGCAACGGCGGCGGCGTGGTGGCATGAGCAGCGACGCTCGTGGACAAGCGAGATCCAGCGACAGCTGCGCGGCGTCTCATGGACAACCAACGCGACGCGCAGGAGAGCGGCGGCGGACAGATCGCGTGGCAAGCCAGCAGCGAGGGAGGTTACGGCCGTCGGCGTGAGCAGCAGCAGCGGCACGCGCAGCCGAAAGCGAGCAGCAGCAGCGCGGTTGCAGCGCGGACTACGCGGCGGATCGCACACATGGCGCGCGTGGAGACGAGGAGTTGCTGGCGGCTCGCGCAGCACTGGCGCGTGGCGGCGATCGATGCGACGGCACGCAACAGCGAGGCTGGCAGCGCTTGGCGAGGGCAGCAGTGGCGCAACGGTGGCGTCGGCAGCGCGCGGATGACGAAGGCGGTGTTGGCACGACAGCGACGTCCGTTCGGCAGCAGCAATGGTGCGATGAACAACGCGATGGCGTTGTCGGAACGATCGGAGGTGAATCGATGAATGTTGACGACGCGATGGAGGTGAGGTGTATTTCACCTAATTTTAAATTGTGATTTGCATGATTTACTAGCTAAATGGTATAAATGGACACCAGAGACATATGATTCTATAGTCAGGTGTCGGATGCGCATATTGAGATGTGAGCGAGTGCGTTTTGAGGTACGTAAGATTTCATCTAAAAGTCACTGAGGGTTTACTTTTCTATCATTGATTTCATGTTTGTGATTATTGGATGTTATTCCCCCTATTCATCGTTATTGATTTTCGTGACGCATTTGGGTTGGGGGTTGAGACTTTTGATATTCGTGTTGTACTTATGGCATACTAGGATGTACGCGGGTTATCAGGTGAAAGGAAGTGGAGGCATCAACTGAAAGGATCCTGGGGGTATGGAAACCAGGTGAAAGGAAGTAGGGCACTCACCAAAAGGATCCTGGGGGTTCGACGTACAGTTTAGTGTGACCGGGAGGAGTACACGGTTTGTTTCTCTCGTGTTATTTATTCATGTGATGATCTTAGCACAGTTGCCTGTTTAGTTTCCACATGATTAATTGACATGGTTATTGATATCTGTTTATGCTCTTATAAATGCTCGGTGTACTTTGTTGGAATCTTACTAACTGTACTTTCCATCGTATTTTTTTGGTGATGGTCGAGTGCACACCCTGCTAGTAGGGGCAAAGACATTTTGGGCGACTTTATCGGACTGCCCGCGGTCAAGGACCTACTAGTACGTGCGAATTTTGATATTTTGCTTATTTTTGGGAAATGGGAGACTAAATAGAGACTGTACTAGTATATCTTACTGTTTAATATTGTCGTATATATACAAAGTACTTTCCCCGGGTTTTCCACATTAGGAGTTGCTCTTATCAATGATGTTTTATATGGCAATGAATTTAATTGTTTATTTGCCTTAAATTTAAGACTTCCGTTGTTGTTTTAATGTTTAAACTGTGGAACTAAATTGCTTAACAAAGGGAGTTAACACGCATATCGAGGAGTCGTGTTGTGAAAAATGGCGTTAGTGGTGCGTGGGACCCAGTGGGTCAAGGATCAGATGGGACCGCTGGGGCAGCGCCTCCCCACGTGGCGACCTCTGGATTTAGGGTCGTCACAGCGTGCCTCGTTATGCGTGTCGAGGTGCGAGACTCCGGGCGACCAAAGATAATTGAACAAGGCTAAAATTTGTGTTTAATAGGAGCAAATAAGAGCATGCCATATATACCACCTAATACCCCTAAAATGAGGTTTACCACTCATTAATCACTTTCCCTCTCACGTTTCCTCTATTTCCCTCTCTTTAACACATAAAAGAGTGTAGAATTCTTGGAGGAGTTGATAAAAAATCATTGAGAGTGTGATATTTTATGAGATCCTTGAGTCTTTGGAAGTGATTTGATTAAGCAAATAAGTGATCTAGATGTGCATCTCTACTTTTTTCAATTTTCCATTAAAATGAAGCTTAAATAGGGTTATAATGGTGATAGTTTATTGTTGTTTAATGTTGAGGAAAATGAGGTGTAGTGGTGATTGGTTTATTGTTGATAAGATGGTTGTATTGGTGTTGTTGTGGTACTTGTTGAAGAGAAAGATTTAAAATAAAACATAGAATCATCTCTGTCAAAGAAGAGGAACTAGAGAGGGGAGGGACGCACGCAAACGTATGCGTGCGTGTGATCCCTGGACCGGGCCGAGCCGGTCGGGGCCCGACCCGGTTGGGCCGGATCGGGTCAAAATCGGTCCAGGGACCTACCCCATTAAATTAAATAATATAATTTAAAAAGAATTAATTTAAAAACATATTTAAATGAAATAAAATACAAAAAATATGGAAAAGTAAATAGAAAATTATTTGAAAATCCAAAAAATCATAAAAAATAAGGAAATAGAAAATAGATTGAAAATCTGGTTTTCGCGATTATTTCGGGTATTTGGGACTTAGTTAGCTCGAAAAATGAGCCACAATAAAAAAATTGGAATAAAATTCTAGTTTTTGCCATCATAAAATAAAAAATCAATTAATTTGACTCTAAACAATTTAAAATGGTTTAATTGGACATAAGGAACTTAGGTGAGTATAGTCGGGAGTCGGGCGCGTATCTTGAGACGTGAGCGAGACTCTGGAGTGTGTTTTGAGGTACATAAGAATTCATTTGAAAGTCATTGAGGGTTTACTTTTCCATTACTAATTTCCTATTCCTTGTTATTGCACTTTATTTCGTAATACATTTGGGTTGGTGGTTGAGTTACTCCTACCTGATATTCGTAGTGTACTTTTGGCACACTAGGCTGTAGCACGTGTGATCAAGCACTCAGTGAATTGCAACCCGAGTTACACTAAGGTATACGTGTCGGTTAAAGCCGACATAGGACAAGCACCGCGGGGAACCAGGTAAAAAGGAGTGGGGGCACCCACCGAAAGGATCCTAGGGTCCAAAGTACAGTTTAGTCTGACCGAGACGAGGACACACTTTGTTTCTCTCGTGTTATATATTCATGCGATGATTATAGCACTGTTGCTTGTTTAGTTTCCGCTGGATTATTTAACATGATTATTGATATCCATTTACTTTCTTATAAATGCTCGATGTACTTCTTTTGGAATCATACTAACTGTACTCTCCATCTGGCTTTTTGTAATGGTTGAGTGCAGATCCCAATACTTGTAGGGGCAAGGGGATTCTTGGCGACTTCATCTGATTTCCCCTGGTTGAGGACCCACTAGTATGTGTTGTTTTGATATTTTGCTTTACTTTTGGGTATTGGGAGATTGAAGAGATACTATACTTGTATATATTACTGCTTATTAGTATTGTTGCCTATTTATAGAGTATTTTCCCTGGTTTTCCACATTAGGACGTGTTCTTATGAATGATGCTTTATATGATGATGAACTTATTTGTTTTACTAAGACTTATGTTGTTTTAATGCTTAAAGTAATTTAATTGTAACTAAACTAATTGAATGGAATGAGTTAACATGCATATTGAGAAGTAGTGACGCAGCGACTAACGTCAATGGCGCGTGTGAAGTGACAAGGCTATGGGGTCGCGATGCTCCACATGGCGGCCACGTGATTTGTGGCCGTCACATTGTGAGTTTCCATAACAATTCCACTATCGTTTTCCAAGTAATCACAGTTTCATTGACCTAATCGCTTCCCTAAACCCTTAAAATATCTCCAAAATATATTGCATGATGTTCAAATTTCATTTTTGACTCCAATTTATAGTTCGACATAAAAAATTACGTTGTCTAGGCTTAAGTATAAATTTTCTCAATTTATTATATATTTATCGATCCAACATCGACTCAAAAACCCCGAAATCACTATGAATCATATCTTCAGATGTCGAAATCCCAATTTTGACCTCAAATTGTGATTCAAAATCGAAAATTACATTGCCTAGGCCATAAAATAATTTTTTAAATTTTGGATATTTTCGGGTATCGTAGCATGCATTACGATAAAATACCCGGTATAAATCCTCGAAAAACTCCAAAATTACTTATTTTTCATACACCCAATTTTCATAAATTTATCCAAAAATCTCATTTTCACAAGTTTTCTAATTTCCAGGGATTTATTTACTTTTTTTCCTATTTTTAAAACCATATAATTTTATAATTTTATTATTTTTATAATTTTTTAAAAAGTACCTCCCTCACGTTTAGAAAGTAGTTTTTTTCTTATATGGTTCACTGGGGTTGGGTTCGGCCCTAACCCTAGAGCATTCTTGGGAGGGAGATCCTTCCTTAGAGCAGCCGAATCTCCCCATCTTTCCCATCTGCCATTATCAACCTCTCAACGACAACATCCGGTGGCGAAACCAAAAAACTTAATTAAGGGGGTTGAACTCCACCTAAACCTATATTATTTAGACTACATTTATATTCTATAGGAAGTGTATCGAGCTTAAGGGGGGAGGGGGAAAGGTATTACAAGATGTTCTTGGAGCTGAGGGGGCCGCCCACCCTGTCCCACTCTAGTTCCGCCATTGAAACAACACAATAACGAACTCAACAAACAAACTCACTTGCGAATCATCTCCCTTGGCTTCTCTATCTCGGTCTCTTCCTCTTAGACGAACTCTCTCTTTCTCTCACTCTCTCATTCAATCTTCATCCTCCTCTCTATGTTCAATTTCGAACGGTGGTAGAGACAAAATGGGTACAAGGGATAAATATGAGATTCTCTCGAGATTCTTATCGCATGAATCTCAAGACAGATATGATGTTCATATTTTTTATTTACGTTTTAATTATTCTTGAGATACTTTAATGTGTATCTCGAGGTCAAACTTGATGGCCATTAATAAGCCCATCATTATAACTGCCTCATATGTTTTTTAATCAAACATTTCTCGAATTTCACCCTACACATATCTCGAGACGAATCTAATGATTTAAATAAATTAAATCAAACTATAGGTTATTTATATATTTACATATATCAACTATATATAAATATATACACCTATGTATTTTCTCATTTAAAACTCGCTAAGCACGCCAACGACCATCCTCGAGCGTGCACACTATTGCGCAAACTACATGTGTCACTCTCGATCCACGTGTCACTAGCGCCCACTAATTTATTAATTATTTTATTTAATTTCGTGTTTATCTTTTCAATTTATATCGAAATAAATCTTCGAAAAATATCACAAATTTGCCAATATTTAGAGAATTTACCAAAGCGCTCCAAAACACTTAAACAACTCGTCTGCACACGCAAATCGAGACATGAGGCCCAAGTCGACCCATTAAATCCATTTAAATTCCAAATTTTGAATTTTTAAATTTAAAACCATAATTTTTCGCGAAATTTGAAATGAGTGTCTTGGTCGACATTTTAATTATCTCGACAACCGTTTCGACATGTATCTCGAGTCAAAACTCAGTGAAACATCCAATCCACTCAAACGATTTGAATTTTGTAAAATACAACAACAACAACAACAACAACAACATAGCCTCAGTCCCAAATTAACCGGGGGTCGGCTACATGGATCAAACTTTTCCATTGTGCTTGATTAAGTGCAATTGATGGTGAGCTTTGCAAATCATTCAAATCCCTCTTAATTAATGCATCCCATGTTAATTTTGGTCTGCCCCTACCTCGTCGAATTTCTACAGTTTCTATTGAGTCAAGTTTTCTAGTTGGGGCATTTGTAGCCGTCTTTGCAGGTGACCAAACCATCGCAACCGCCCTTCCCTAATATTTATATCAATTGGTGCTACTCCTACTTGTCTTTGAATTTCTATATTTCTTATTCTATCTTTACGAGTTTTACCACACATCCACCTAAGCATCCTCATTTCTGCTACGTTCACTTTATGTAATTGTTGTTGCTTTACCGCCCAACATTCACTTCCATAGAGCATAGCTGGCCTAATTGCGGTCCTATAAAATTCTCCTTTTAACTTAGTAGGAACATGTCGATCACAAATCACCCATGTTGCATTCCGCCATTTCTTCCATCCAGCTTGAATTCTATGTGTGACATCATTTTCAATGTTACCATCATTTTGTAAAATAAAATAATATATAATACATAACACTAGGCAAACACCACGGAATAATAAAATTAATTATGAATCTTAATTTCACCGGTATTTTACTATCGACTTGTGACCAAAACCTTAATTGGGCTCCCTTAATCCCGGATTAGCCATAATTACCAATTTAAAAATATCGGGATTTGAACATCTTCCCAACTAATAAGAATTTCGTCTTTGAAATTAAAGTTTAACCAAGTTACATGGACTAAAAGTGATTTGAAAAATGCTCTCTCATACATGCTTCTCGTTTCCATGTTAACAATCACCGTGAAACTTCCACTTACCCAAGACAAATGGAATTTATTTATTTCGGAACTTTTGGACTTTCCTATCCACAATCAATATAAATTGTTCTTCATATAACACGTCATCCTACAAATCAAATTGATTCTATCCAATTTTGTGATCCGAATTAGGTTCTTTCCGCCTAAGCATAAATGCACAGAATACGTCTTAAACTCCAGCTGACTTAGGTAGTAATACAAAGTCATACACAACCTTCATAAACCATTTCACAATCTTGAACGATCCCATAAATCTAGGAGAGAGCTTTCATTTCTGTCCAAACTTATAATGACATTTGCAATGGGAGACTTCAAAATAAACTCAATATCTTTCACTGTATTCCACGAACCGGTGATGGAGATTATAATAACTTTTGTATTTTTCTCACGCCGCTTTTAATCTTAGACGAATCTGCTGAACTACCTTAGTACGACCTCAAACCCTCTACGGCTCCAAAACTCAACCAAATCCTCTGGTTCAACGTAATCGACAGAGAACAACAAGATATCCCCATATAAAACCTCAACCGGAGTTACCCAAACACTCAATTTACAATTTTTATTGGAAGAGAACTTACAGAGAGACATGTATTCTTCCTATAAACCTTCAAATCCTAGTACACAAGGCCTGAGCTTGTTTTTCTAATCCATGGATCAATATTTCAATCTAAACATCCACCCAAGGGTGAAATATAATACTGAAATAAAACTGAGGACTGAACAATTCTTGAATGCCCTGCCACAACCCCAATGCGTACTGGGCATCAAAATAAGAAAATATTATCAATGGCACTCCCAATAAACCACATCTCGCCCACACAATAAGCTCAACTATGTATAGGTATGGAAAAGTAACATAGGAAGAAAATGAGCAGACTTCGTCTGTCCATCAATAATAATCCAGATTGCATCATGTCTCCTTCATAAAGTAGGCAAATGAGTAATAAATTCCATCACAATGGACCTCTAGGTTTCCGACTATCGGCCTTAACTTGTTAGCAAATCTCACATATCCTCACGTAATCAACCACATTAGCTTTCATTTCTAGCCATCAACGCAATTCCTCTACGTCCTGATATATTTTGATCATGCCAAGATGAATATTATATCTAAACCGATGAGATTTTATCAATATCTCATCCTAAACCTCAGCCACTAACGAAATTCATAGTATGCCTTTAAACCTCGAACTCTGATATGCAGACTTACCTGAATTTGGATTATTGCTGTCAAGAGCAAACCCTTGAACTTCTAAAACCTTTAATAATGACAACGCGATGAATTTTCTCAAGCAAACCATAGTCTCAAGTCAATCGCCTTTTCCATTCCCAAAATGGAACATCGCATTTTTTAATATAAATTCAACATTTTTCTGTGTTTCAATAATAATTGGCGGAGCTATATGAACAATGAATCTTTCACAAATCTATAATAATAGCTAGCCAAACTCAGAAGTTTCATCTCAGACAACCGAAAACTCATAAACAACCAAATTTCCTCTAGTTTAATTTTTAGTTTAACGTCAGTATAATGATTCCTGAAAGAATTTTCATTTCTCGATCAATGGCTATCCAAGCCTTAGTCAGAGACAACTCAGATGATATTTTGGTGTAAGTAAATATTGTACAATCTGAAATATATATAAAAGAAACTTTGTCTTACGAAACAATCCTTGTACATGATAAGTTGCTAGCCAATCCCTTCCTAACTATAATTAAACTTTATAAATTCCAACACTCGTAAACCAGCAGCCATCTAGTATCCAGAGATCTCAATGATACATTTCTCATACATAAAATGAGGACACACCTTATCATCAATTACTATGTTGAGATCAATATGAATAGGGACTCGAAATAGAGTTAAACCTAGTTTAATTATCATATGACTAGATATAAGACAAATCGTAGAACCATAATCAATTAAAACATGCACATATTAACCACAAACTAAAATCGCACCTTCAACGGGATTTCGATTTGCCTCCAAATCTGGTTCAGTCACCACCTGAACAAGTTCCTTTATCTGTTGTTGAGGTTGTGACACACTAAAGGACGCTCCAAAAATTTGTGGACACGCACTTCTATAATGTCATTTCTTTCCACATTCAAAACACGTAACTTTACTCAACTTTCGATGACAATCTCAAATGATGTGACCTCTTCTGCGACTAAAATTTACCACTCCGAGCCGCATGCTGAAAGGAATGTACTTGTGTATGTCCTGACCCTGTTAGTGTCAACTCCGAGAGTCAATTGGCTATGCTCGGAAAATGATTATGATGTACATATGGTGAACAACAGGTGTCGTCGGTGTGAATGGTGGTTCTCCACTATTTCATTTCTTTTGGAAACTCGAGTCATACATCCCTAGAAATCATTTCTTACCCTCGAAACCTGAGGTTTGTCCCGAATTCACAATACCATAATATCGTCGTGATTCGCGATGAAAAGTTTGTGTAGTCACATAAGCACTGGCTCTATCTCGAAAATCTCGCAGAATGTTCGGCTTAGTCTCTGATATAGTGTTACCAATCTCTTCCTGTAAGCCATGCTATACTTGCACATATTCTCCTTCTCAGTCATTCTCGACTCCCTAACAAACCTCAAAAGATTATTAAACTGAGCATCGTATTGAGCCAATGTCATATTTCCCTGAACTAGATGATCAAACTCCGGTTTCTTTTGCAAAACCAAACTCTCGTCAAAATACAGTGCAATGAATTCCTCGAGAAAAACAACCCAAGTCTCGAATATAGGATGTCCATAATGCAGAGATCTCTACCAAATCTTGGCATCGGCCTATAGATAGTACGAAGATATCAAAACTTTTAAATGTTCATCAATATTTAACATATTATGAAGCTTCTCGTGATTAAGAACCCAATTAGTCTTCACCGTCCTCGAATCTAATTCACCATAGAAATACATAGGGTCGTATTTCCTAAACTCTCTCCTCTGACTTTCCTCTTTTGACATTCCATTAACCACGACTGGATCAGCCTAAACCGAAACTACAACCGCTGGTTCAACTCTGGTACGAACTATAGAGGTAGGTTGCTCCTTGTAAGCAACATGAACTATAGGCTCTTGAGTTGCCACATGTACTTGTAAAATATTCAGTAACTTTGACAGTTGCCCTACCAAGTTCTTAAACACATTCGAATCCATGGGGGTTGGGGAGGTGACTCGTGCACCGAGGAGCATCGTAGGGCTATTTTGGCTTGAAAATAGGAGTCTGCCAGGTGCCGCAGCTCTATGGGTTCACCTGCTGCCCGCAACTGAGGTGTCATCGTCGGATTGGCCGAGAGAGGTGTTTGTGACATGCTGTGTGTGGGTGAGAATGCCACGTTACGAGACGTCATTGGCGAATACGTCTGCGATGATGCGCGGACGCCACGTGGCGCGTATAAGGCGGAGGGAAAGTCACGTAAATCGACAAAAAATCTCGGAGTCTATGCAGACGCGCATCTCGAAGCAGATCGATGAAGGTTGAAACAGAGAAGAAATATGGTGTGACACGGTCTGTGTTGCTGACTCGGCGACTGCTGATTGGTGGAGCTGATTTGTTGCGCTATGTGGCGGCTCCTAATTGGTTGAGATATGTTGTCTCTTATTCTACCTCGTCGTGCAACGCGTAACTCACGGCAAACTGTCCGGCATTCAATCACTGCATGTAAATACTCCATTTTTAGTGTTTTTCCGCCACGAATTCAACCGCGCACTTCTTTTCACCTAAAAACGACAAAAAAAAGATAATTAATATATAATTTAGAGACTTTGCATATTTAAATATACTAAAATAAACTACTAAATATATATAAATACCGACTTATCACTTATTTATTTTAATATATATTAGTTCTCAACTTAAGTTCGGGCCGGGCCAGAGGCTCGTTTGGGCTTTTTAAGTTGGCCTAACCACTTTAAAATCAGGCCTAAATGGGATTGGGACCGGGGCCGAGCTTTACTTGAAAATGACTATTTAAGCCTGATTATTTGTGCACGGTCTTGGATGGATTGGGCGGAGCCTTGAGCCCATGATCAAGTCTAGGGACAACTACATCAATTTGGCTAAACATCCACCTAAGGAGATAAACCCTATAACAAAACAAAAATTAAATCCTAATGGTAGAAGAATTATATAAAAAAGGAGACCACCTTCAGCACTTCATCAGAATAGAATGTTAATTGCCTCGCAGACGAAATCCTGCCACTACAATGTCGTCGTCAAAACTCTGTCTGCTTCGTAGCTACTGCACTTATTGTTACCCGCGCATCGTCGATGGCTATGAACAACCCCCTGGACACATTATAAAACCCCCCAAAATCTCTTATTTTCATCATTGTCTGATCTCGTTTTCTTCCGCTACTCACTATAAAACATGCCTCTATCTCCTTGAGAAGCTCTAGATCTAAGAAAATATCTTTAGATCTAAGAAACAAGGATAATAGAGGAAGAGTATGCAACACAAACACAAGAAAAAAAAGACAAAAACAACAGAGCCATTGCTTTATTGAGAAGGTTGAGAAAGGTCGGTCGACATCCATTATGGTCGGCGATCGAATAAGAAGTGGGGGATGAGATTGAGAAAATTAGTTTTAGGGATTTTTTTTTGTTTTGGTAAACATCAGTTGAGTTTTGATGTTTTTTTAAATATTATAAAAAGGACAGTATTGGATTGGGAGACATCTATTATCAGAGCATTAAAATGCAATTTTGGATTGGGTAAAAATGAGCATCAAGTAAAAATGATGGATCGAAAATAAATAAATAAAAATATTTTTTACAACGTAAATATCTGCTTTCTATATTTTAAAGTCGATGTAACAAAAAGTTAATATAAGGGATGTCTTGTGTCACGACCCTTCTATAAATTGTGTTGGAGAATGTCTATAATGTCAAGACATTAGTTCCTTTTAATTTTTCTTTTAAATTAATAAAACTCGAAGCTCTAGTATAATATATGGCTGTCACCTAACTCCCCTCTCAATAAAAGGTATCATTTGTTGACCTAAAAAATAAAAATAAAAGGTACAATTTAACTAATTTTTTTTTTATGTATAAGTTGGACGAGACTTGAAGTTAAGAAGCTACATCCTCTCTCTCACCATTCCAATTTTCATTTTTTCTCAGTTTTCTTATTTTCGCTATTTTTTTTTCTTATTTTCTGTCATACAACACACCAACCCCTATAACTACAACAACGCCTCTACATTCATGAAATTTATAGGGAGAGGAACTTGCAATACACTCAATTCCATGTATCTGCTCATCGTTTCTACTCAATTCCATATATCTGCCCATAATTTTTAGTCGAGCGTACTCATTCTTTTCATCCATTCGTTGATTAGATAATTATTATTAATTATTAATTAATAGATGCACACATAATACTTAGTTCAATGAATCTAATATTTACTGGGTAGATACAAAGCACCGACCTTTTTTTTAATTAAAATAGAGATTAAGTAATATCTCTTTAGGTTTCTCAAACACAATATTTAAGCCAAGATGCGTGGACATACCATATTACACACACCAAATCTAAAGCTCACAGCCTTACAGATGTGTATGCTTAACTTCATTTTAATTAGCTACATGTTAGTCGATCAATAAACTCGTTTGATAGGAAAAGAAAAGTATAATTACATTTTAACGCTTTTTTAAAAAAAATTATGGATATCCCCACCTTTCGGGTCCGACTATTCCATATGGTCAAGTTAGTCCCACCAAACACATTGACTAGGATAAACTACCAATAAGTTTTCATTATAACGATCTTAACTGTTTAAAAATTAACATATTTTTAAGGGTGTAAATAATTTAAATAAATCTTCTATTGTATTAGTTTCAATAACACATGCGCGAAAGCGCAGAGAGACAACTAGTTATACAATTAAACCAACCAAATGTGTTGCTCACTAGTAGAGTACTTGCCCTTATAAAATAAAATAAAAGATAGTGGCCTTGTTTGATATGAGGTGGATACAAGGAGATAACTCACAAAGAGTCGAGAACTAATCTTCTTTGGTTGCTCAACTTGTCTGCAAGTTATCTCCCAACTTACATTTTAGAGTGAGAGATATCTCCCCACCACCCCAGTAGGGAGTTATCTCCTAGGAGTTGTGGACACGATTACCCTTCGTTAATAACCTTTTTATTACCCGTCTCTCTCTTGTTTGAAGGCTATTTAGTTCAATTTATATTTTTTATTGTTTAAAAATTTGAAATGTCCCTGCAAGTTTAAAGTTGAACCAAAGATGAAAATATTAACTCCAAGGAGATTACTCTGAGCTAATACTGTAAGTTAGCAAAATGGAACCAAACAAGACAAGTACAAATTAATGGTTCTATTAAAGAACACTTTTTTTTTCTAATAAATACTTATTTATATAGTGCATCGGTTAAGTGTATGTGATTAATAACTAATCAATGAAGCCAAAAAGAAAAAAAAACTAATCAATAAATATTTAATACAATCATACTATCTTGTTGGGTATATACATGAATCCAAATACTTTTTCTTGATTTTTATTTTTTATTTTTGGTGTCGTTCCTTGATCTTATTTGTCATGCATTGTATTACTTTATTTTTATAATAAATTAAACATTTAATATCTTTGCCAAAATACATGCATAAAAATATAAAATACAATTTTCTTACAATATTGTCATACAGTCACTCTCCCAAATAATGTATATGTTTTTGTAATAAAAAAACACATTTGCCATTTTTTTTTGTCAAAACATCTATAATGAAATGAATTAGACACCACTTGTCGAAAGATAAGATTTATAAAGGTTTTAGATCCAACTCCTGCTAAAGTAAAAAATAAAAACAAAAATAAAAAATAAAGACAAGATATTTACTTCTGCCATTGAATATCTATATATCTATATTTATATATATATATATATATATATTGGAGGAGAGAGAAAGTTTAAAAGCTACCTCATCTCATCATTCTATTTTTCTTAATTTTCTTATTTTTTGTTATTTATTTATTTATTTATTATTTCAAGAGATATAATTATACATTATGTGTACATTTATTAATAATTAATAGTGGTTATCTTATCGATAAAATATTGAGTACGTTGAACTTGAAATCATTGGTAAATACAAGGAATTGAGTGTAGTGCAAGTTACACGCCTCTATAAATTTCAATTCTCATCCATTTTTTTTTTGCAATCAACTTGGTTTTCTTTTTCGTTCACCATTCAAAAGATCACAAAAAAATCAATTTTATTATACCTAACCTTAGATTCTTCCAATTCTCAAATAATTATCATCCAATAAATTCAAGATAGGATCGGTGGATTTCAACATTGCCTCTACATTCAAAAGTTGTTCTACTTACCCATAGCTTCATGCATCCAGTGATATAACAACCATTCACAACGCTTATAAGCAAAACCACTTTCGATCGCCCTTTTTTAGGTATGTTTGCTTTATATTGGATCTAATCGTTTGATACGTTTTCCATAAGTTCAAGACTAAAGTGAATCATTATATCTATAACACAAATCAATAATCACGTGACATTTTATGCTGCCTTTGTTATGTTGTCTGTCGGTTTAGATTCTTCAGTTGGAGTGGACAAACGATATGGATGAATTTATATTTAAGGGTTATAGTAGATCAATATACACTATTACATGTGATACCATTGCTTAAAATGTTGTTCACTCCATAAAATGCTACAAAAGCAAAAAAATGCAATATAGTGTTTTGCTCTTTCTTCTTATTATTGTTCTTTATGAACCTTTCATTTGACTCAATGAGAATAACTATGAATATAGTGTTTTATTGTTTATTATTATTATTATTATTATTATTATTATTATTATTATTATTATTATTATTATTATTATTATTATTATTATTATTATTATTATTACAATATATGCATGTATCATAGCGTACAGACGATTAATTTTGTCGTCTAGCATTTTTTTTTTTTTTTTTTTTTTTTTGCATTGTGGCGATTCATAGGTGCACATCCAATTTTTCAAATCAATATTCAATTGTTGCTATTGAAATTTTTGCTTGGGAAGAGTTCCAGGGATAATTATAGACATTGTTGGATGGATTGATTGGGGAATATTAGATTCATTGAAGTATTATGTTTGCAAATAATTAATAATGGTTACCTTAGCAACGAATGGATGAATAGAAAGAACACCTCGAACTTGAAACCATGAGCAGATACATGAAATGTAATCTAATATTATTACACCACCAAATAAGTTTTCATTATAACGCTCTTCACTATTTTAAAATTGACATATTTTTAAGGGGTGTAAAATAATTTAATTAACCTTTATTATATAGTTTCAATGTAAACGACTAGTTTTATAGTATTTTAGTCCCCAAGTTAGCCACAATGTGCATTATATGTGAATCATGGATGTAAAGGAAACAATATTTTTTTTAGTCGCCAAACAATAATCTTTTTTTATTATTTATTTTTTCGTCAATGACCAAACAATAATCTTTGTTATTTATTTATTATTTTGTGATGGCCAAACAATGATCTCTTAAAACGTATGTTCAAAACAAAAAAGAAAATAATAATAACATTTTTAACCCACTTTAGGCACAGCTAAATAGACACCGATTAAGTAGGCGACTTGCGATGCACGCACTGCTTAAGGTGTATCACACAATGTCCACCTAGTCGGTGCCTTAAGTGGCTTTACTTTAGATTGTAATCGAGATCTCAACTATTTGTTAATCTAATTGATTTTTGTATTAATAAAGCAAATCAAGGCATACTGAATATAACGTGATGCTCTTATTTATAAAGTTTACCAATGCACAAATAAGAAAAGTAACTACGACACGAATATAAATAATACTTAAATATTAAAATCACATAAAATATAGCAATTACGGTAATTAGACAAATATAACGACTTTGTATAGCGGCCATCACTATTAATAATTCAACATGCGATTAGAGATGCACATCCAAATAGCTACAAAGTGAGAATGAGTTGCACCACTTGTGCTTGTAATAATTGTAATAATAATAATAATAATAATAATAATAATAATAATAATAATAATAGAATGACAACAACGTCACACTATACATATTGACTCACAAGAGCCCCTTATGCGAGGTTGACTCGCGTATTATACATCGAAATTTATATATGCCCATATTAATACATGTATGGATGACTCTCGCGAGTCAATGTGTCTTGCAGTGTGACATGTTGTTCTCATTCTAATACTTATAAAAAAAAAATAAAAAAAAAATAAAACGCATCCAAATGTGGATCACGAGGCAGTACCCAAAGTGCTTTCTAGACAATAATCCACCAATAATAGCGAAGTACTAGAGCGCGGGACCCACACAGAAATCTTCTCTGGTTCCTACCGTGTCGCTGCCGAGACCACCAGAGAGAGAAAAAGAGAATCATAGATGTAAAACGTGAAGCAAACCAATACGGACTCTCTACACAACTGAAAACCCCAACTACAACAACACAATCGATCGATCGATCGAGCGAGCGTCGCAAACCTTCATCACGAACTGGTGCGCCGATTCGATCCCAACGAAACCTCACCGTCAACGACCGAGCCGTACGGGCCGGCCATGGCGGAGCTGAGCCAGTCCACGGAAGTCTACGCCGCGGCGGCGGCGGCTCCCGAAACCCTAACCATATGGCGAGCTCTCATCAACTGGTTGCTCTTCTTCTTCCAAGTCTTCGTCCAGATCGTGCGAGTCAGGCCATCCATGTCAAAGGTCCTCTCGACCGTCGGATTTCGGCATCCGATGCTCTCTTCTTCATCTACGACTACCACTGCTACTCCAATTTCATCTTCGGCTTTCGCATATACTGCTACGGCTTACAAGCCATTGCCGGCCGTGGAGTTGCCGGTGGTGTGTGCGGAGGACCGTGGCGAGGACGATTCGAGGCGCGGCGACAGGCTCACGGTATGGCCGGGCTGGGGTTTCTGGACAGAATTCTGGCTTTTTGATTGATTGGATCTGACTGAGTTTGCTTGCTTGTTTGTTTGTTTGTTTGTTTTGTTTGATTTGTGGAGAAAAATTTGTTGCTTTGTTGTCGTACTGTCGCTAGGTTAGTGGTTTGAGTGTGATGTGATTTTAATGATTCGGAAAGCAAGCCATTGATTGCACAAAATTGCGTAATGGAAGAGTTTGATCTATGCACCTCTACCTAGGAGAGAAACCTGAATGCCAAGCCGAATTCCTAGGCCCTTCCATCATGAAGTGACCAAAGATTTCTGGAAAACCACTATTCAAAGGAGCAGATGCCTTTGTAAATTCCTAAACCTCCTAATCATCCAATTGCCTATTCTCCTTGAAGATTCTGCTTTTATGCTCCTTCTAAATTTACCATAAAACTGCCAACGCCATTAGTTCCATGCATGCCTGAGGCAACTTAAATGCACTAACGGCCTCTATCTATCAAACACGGCAGGTCTCAAGAGAAAATTCAGTAGTTGTGGACGTGAAAATAGCATAGCAATGTACTCCAAATAGTTTGGGAAAGACACAGTGCAGAAGAAGTTGGTCCCTTGATTCATAATTTCCTATACATATATAAGGCTTCCTTTCAATCCACTAAAAAATTAAGATTAATTCATCAAAGATCATCAGTGTGTCGATTACTTAATAGCTCGCTATCTATGTTATCATTCTCGCTGCAATTTCTATTTCTCCACCATGAGACATTCCTTCCAGCTTTCACCAATATTTAAACATGCAACATTTCATCAAAGTTCCGCCACTACATCAATTTAATCTAAAGCAAACTTCTTTCTTCGCAAATCAAATGAAACACTAAAAACCAACACACAAAACCTACTAAAACAGCTTCAATCCACACGCAAGTATCCACGCTCCTACGCAAGCAATAGCCTCAATTGCAAATTAGTTGAAGTCGGTCATAATAATAGGGTACTATAACTTTAATAAAGTTGAATGAATGCCTGTGAATAAAAAGAGTGTTGATTGAGTTTATGTTTCCAAATGCATTTGTCAAATTTTAAACAGACCTAGTCCTTGAAAATCTTTAATGGTTTTACCTTTTTGGATATATTTTTCTGGTACATTAACTGTCTCAATTCAATATCCACTTCTATTCAGAATTTCCAAGCGAAATTCGTCTTTATTAGTGAATATGTGTTTTTGCCTACAATAGTGGAAATGGGTGCATTCAACCGTCCATTTTGATGAAAAAAAAAAAACCATTTCTGCCAATTTTACGCCATTTCTTAAGTTTAACTGGTCTTAAATTACATAATATGCTCACTCAAAAGACCAAATACATTTCATTACATGGAAAGTCTAAAGATTTAGATTAAAGAATAAATAGAAAGATTGAAATCTATTGATGATGGATGGCACTAATGGAGATTAATTGAGATATGGAGCTTTGGTGATAAGCAACTTTTTCCTCAAGTGGAAGACGTCATGATTATCCCACAAGAGTAGGTGAAGGCCCTCGGAATAATGAATATATTTATAATCTTTTTATAGAAATATAATAAAGGACAAACTGACTTTTCTTCAGCTGTGATCACCATGATTTAGTTCACTCTTCAAAGATACGCCACATTGGAGGACAGTTCCAATTTCAGATGCTTCTTGTAAACGGCGATTATTCCCATAGCTAAGAAGATTACAGTTCGATAGGATTCAAAATGGCAGAAGGGTTATGATGCTTCTATCAATCATATTTTACAGTGACGGGTGCACTTAGGATACTTAATCGAGCACAATGGAAAAGTTTGATCCATGTAGCCGACCCCAATTAATTTGGGATTGAGGCTATGTTGTTGTTGTTGTTGTTATTGGGTGCACTTAGGATCAGGACCCATATTTTTGTATTCGTTGGTTAAAAATTTGTCATGGATTGGACAAGTACATTCTTTCTAGGTCTTTCTTTTGATAAAGGAGTTGCTAGAAATTGACAGTGACTTCATGGCACCGATTGCTAAGATTTTCTGCTCAATTATAAATGAAGTATTGGTGTTTGGAGTTTTTGGACTTTGGATCATACACTCCCTAATTAACCATAGTTCTTCCATCTGCTTTTATTGTATATTGGTAACTCTTAATCATGATATCTTCTCCTTCTGTTGCTTCTTTGGTACTTCAGAAATTTTTTGTGTATTTGAATACGTTAGAAAATATGACCCACCACTTTTTCTGTATTGGTATCTCTCAATCATGATTTCTTCTCCTTTTGTTGCTTCTTTGGTACTTCCAAATTTTCTGTATATTTGAATAAATTAGAAAGTGTGATGCACAACTCTTTCTGGTTTTGTTATTCAATATGTGAGTTTTTAACCCCAAGCAAAGTTTGAATGCAATCTTTATAAGCTAGTTATTTGAGGAAGACTTAGATTTATTTAAAGTTTTAATCGTTGAAGAATTTCCTGAAATATGGTAACCCACGCTCATGGTTATGGATGCTCTTCTTCTGCAAGATCCATTTTTGTTAAATGCTTAATTTGTTTAAATGAGTAAGGGATAATTGTGAGCGCTGCTACCTTATTATAAACGCTCAGTCTCATTAACACAACGTTCTGGGGGTTTTTAGACACGAGATCCCAACCTTCAACAGATTTGCTTGAAGTAAATCCCTATTAATTAGTTATTCTTCTACACTTTTCAGACCTGCTATTGCAGTAATGTCATGAATCAGTTATTATACGAGCAGCCTTTATAGCAATGGTACAGCTGGAAAGAGTGAAAATGCTGTTCTGACTTTCGACTATTAAGGCCATTACATTGTGCAGAATGTTTGACGGCATGCAGTAACAAATTTCCTTCTTCTTACTGTGCTCTTGTCATTCGCTAAGTCGCAATCTTTTGATTTGAAGTTGTAGCAAATGAGGTTTTAAAGGGCATTGCATAGACTTCTTCTATTTTGAGGTCAAGGCATATACAAATTTACTGAAAGAGGATTGTTGTAGTGAGGCTTTAGTGGCTTGTTTTGTTGATGAAATTGATACATTTGGTTTGTTTTGCTAATTGTTTGACATAAATAACGCTTTCTAAGGTTCTAGAACATTTGAATTCTGATATCCGTGAATGTATGTGATTTGGTTTGCAGGTTGTTCTTGATTTAGATGAGACCCTTGTGTGTGCATATGAGACGTCTAGCTTACCTTCGGCTCTCAAGCATCAAGCTATAGAAGCTGGTTTAAAATGGTTTGAGCTGGAATGTTTATCTTCAGATAAGGTCCGTCATTGCTTGTTGTTACTCTTTTAACTTATCCAGAATTCACTTTGAATGAAACTTGACAAAGAATTATCTGGTTTAAAGGAAATTGATGGTCAACCAAAAGTGAATCATGTAACGGTGTTTGAACGTCCACGGTTAAAAGAGTTCTTGAAACAAAGCAGTGAATTTGCAGACCTTGTACTCTTCACTGCTGGCCTTGAAGGTTTGCTTTGACCTACTGTTCTTTTGGCTTCTATTATTTCTGCATGTTCCCTAGTAGTTTCTTAATGTATCATCATTGTGTGTTCAACAGGCTATGCTCGTCCACTTGTTGACAGGATTGATGTTGAAAATTGTTTTAGTCTTCGTCTCTACAGGCCGTCAACTAGTAGCACGTATGTTTTTTCTACTGCTCTGTTATCTTTGTCTATTTGTATCAATTATCGATCCGTCACGTGATATTTCGATGTTCGTCATACCATCGGTCCATCGGATATATAATGTCATGCAGTTTTCTCTATAGAATTAAATTCTCATAGCAAGGGCTTTCCAGATTCTAACAATGCTGTTAACTGGAAATAATCAGTTAGTTTTTTTGTTTGCAAATTGAACAAGATTATTAACATAGTTATGCAGTTATAGGCTTAACTTTCAAAGTAATTGCTTGCTGACAATACCGTGAATTAGAGAATAAATAGAAAAAAACACCCTTTTGTGCGTCCAGCATTTATTCTATGTGACTTTAACATGTTACTGTAGAAATCTGATTTCGATTACAAGTTTTGAATGTTAGCATTCACATATGTTTGTAGATTATGACCATAATTATTCCCTAACATTGTCCGCCTTTCTATGGGATTTTAAAGATGTGCACAAAACTACAATTAATCACTACAAATGATGGTTTTCATTTATGACAATTGAATTAAGATCCAACCATTCGTATGCTATCTTGATATAGTTACTGCATTTAAGGGCTGTTAACACCAAAGTTGTGTTTTGTTTATCTTAAGCATATATAAAATGGGATGGAACGTGACTTGTACTACTTTTTCTTTTATGTTTGTCATATCCAGACTATTGATTAGGTGCATTTGTCTCTTTCTGATAATATATATATATATATATATATATATATATATATATATATATATATATATTTGTATTTATAGTTTTTCAGGTATGAGGTGTATGTTTTAGCAGTAACTCTGAAATGTACCCTCGAGTCTGTAATGTTGCAATGTACCAACTGGTCGATAAATGTAATCAAACGTCTTTCCAGCAATAGGCGGCTAATGGGCAGTTTGTTCTAAAATTTACTTGTGAGAATCATGGAGTCAAGGTGCTGAAAGAATTAGCTTGATAAGGTGGCTATAGAAATTAGCTCAATGAGGCAATTGTGCAAGAAAGCGCCAAGTGCATCATCCATCCCGTGTTACCAAAAGTTCTCCCAAATTGCATTGTGTCCATGAGAGCCAAACAACCAGCGAGCTTTGTCCAAAATTTCCTTTAGCATCTGAATGATTAAAACCCATCATCGCCAGTGTGAAGTACGAGTTATTCGCAATAACACTTGAAATTTTAGTGACTAAATCTGGAGCATCAGTCGCACCGCACCATGCAGCTAGCCAATTGATCATATGAGTGGAATGAAAAATGAAAATGGGGACATAAACACCAACATCAATAAGAACAGTTCGCTCACTTGAATCGTCAATGAAGACAAAGCCAATAGCCCCACCTGCCACATTGTGCAACCATGTGTCATCAAGCAACACAACTGCCATTTCGATGAACCTAAATGTCGCGCTCATCCCCACAGTTGCAACAATAGAACCCGATGGATATTCCAAGGGCCAAAACCTGAAGGAATGCTTAATGCAATCTGGAGTATCCCATAAATCCTTGTGAAAGGAATCACAAAAGAGTAAGGAAGAAACCAAGTAGAGTAACGGCAATGAGGAATTCATTCGAATAATAGAGCAGAGAAGGAAGGCAAATTTGAGTAAGGTAAAAGAAATAGCAAGAGTCCCGTGATGATCCTCGAGCCATGTGGGAAGCAAGTGATCAATCCACTTCAACTTTGATAAAAAGTGCGCGGAACGAGAATCATCGAGGGCCAAAATATAACCCACCACAATTCGTAACGCACGTGCATAATCAGAAATATCACACCTATGCATATGCGTTGTTGTTGTTCGCACCTTCCAAACTCCGCAATGTACGCGCAACATCAGAAAATCCACCGTTCGACTCTTTCCCAAAATAAACGATATAGTGAAAACACGGGCACGACGAGTTGCAGTGGAAGCGTTAGGAGAAATGCCACAACGATGAAGGAGGAATGCTAAATAAAAAATGGATAACACTGATAGAGGAGACGATGGCGGTGGCAAGGAAGGTGGGTGAACAACCGTGCCACAGTTGCTTCGTCGACATAAATGTAAGCCCTCAACCTTCAACTGCATAGTCATCCCACAATTGAACAGATTCGCAAAAAGAAAATGCCCACACAGTGGTGAACGCAAGGGATCGTGCGTGGCTGGTTTTGATTTGAATAGAACAAAGAACGAGAGAGAGTAATCGTGTTTGAGCTTTGACAAGAACACCAATGGAGGTTGTATTGCTAGCATTTGAGAAGAACTCGGCGGTGGCCATGGGTCTAGATCTAAGGCCTCATTAGTCGAATCTTTTGTGAATACATCCAGGTTTAGTGGATCGGATGACGACAACTCCACACACTTCTTTGGATCGAAGGACATGAGAGTTGAACGAGAGGCTCTTCGATCTCGCAACGGACCCCTTGAATCTCGATTTCCCTTCGATTTGAACTTAAATGATTGTTGCTCCGCCGGATCTGGATGAACAACCATCTCAATTGTTGAGTTACGTTTCTTTAAATTGAAGATTTCCTGGCATGTGGGGATATAAAGTTGCTTGGCCAATTTAGTTTCTACTTCTAAATTTATATTGATGTCAGCCTGTTTTACGACATTCATAATTAAGATTTATCTTAACAATTGAGATTTGATTGGATGAGGTGCAGAATCTGGATGTATTTCTTCATGCGTGCAGTGCACTATTAAATGATCTCATATTTAATTCGGCAAACTGGCAAAGAGATGCTACTCAAGTTACTTGTTATCTTCGAGTTTGTGTCTTCCTCTGGAATATTGTTCGGAAAACTACTCTCTTTTTTAAGTGAATAGAATAAAACGGGCCATAAGTGTCCATGGAAAACTACTCTCTTTTACTCCTGAACTTAGATATCGCTAGAGAGGAACGATGCCCGATAAATTATATGAAAGCTCTGATAATTCCCAGAAAGATTTACATGTCTCTCTTATCTTCCATTTTTAATGCATGTGATCCTTGTAATGAGGTTTCTTGTGCTAAGTACTCATTATGGAGTACTTGCCGCCGTGAAATTATGTTCTTGCTCTTGATTTTTAGCAGTTGTTACGATGGTGAAGTAGGACTGAAAGTTTAATTGATTTGTTGTGTGAAGCACAGGCAGTACAGGGAACATGTGAAGGACCTGTCATGCATATCGAAGGATCTCTCACGAATTGTTATTGTCGATAACAATCCATTCAGTTTCCTCCTGCAGCCACTAAATGGAATTCCTTGTGTTCCATTCTCCGCTGGGCACCCTTACAATGATCAGGTAGCATGACTTACCGGATCAAACCTTATAGAATCTCTTAACCTCCATTTCCCTGCAGATATTAAGAAATTCTTGTTCCTGACTCGCATCTCTGGTTCTATGCAGCAACTTATGGAGGTTCTCCTTCCCCTTCTCAAGCATCTCTCCACCCAAAACGATGTGCGGCCAGTGCTGTATGAAAGATTTCACATGCCCGAGTGGTTTGAGAAGCATGGCATTCCGGCATCCAGCTGGGCATGGAATTAGACAAGCAAGAAGAAGCCCAAACAATCGTCTTTTTAATTGTAGCTTCGTTGTCTGATCATTGGACTGATGTACATTACCTTTGCATTCTTTAATCTATAAGTTTATCTCAGGTTCCATTAACATAGCTCTAGTTTCTTTATTCATGAATTCTGTTGATTAATTCCCATTGTTCAGAAACAGGTATGTGCATGTAACTAGGTAAATGCTAATAAATTTGCACCGTCAAATTTTCTTTACCGCATGCAGTAAAACCATCTTTGACATCTTAGGTCAAAATACATTGATGGAGATACTTTAAAATGAAGAACTAAGTGCAGATCTTTCTTCAAATAGTATCGAAGCTTTTTGGAGTAAAAATTTTATACTTGAGTTGGCCTATGATTAAGTTGGGGATGATATTGATAAAGTAGAGATTATCGGGCATCATGCTAGTCTAATGAGGTGCATGCTTCTATGGTAAGAAACATTGTCGTGGCCTTTGAAGTGGAAACCTCACATCTATGCAGTAATTGAACATTAGTTCTTAGAAAGTTCAATGAACATTTCTGTCCTAAATGTTTCATGAAAATTGATTGAAAAAAAGTTAATTTGACAATTGTTCAATGAAACTACTCTCAATGACCAGGGCTTAAATGGATAAGAGGTGTGTGGTGGAGACTGCATAGGGTTATACTTGCTATGCCTCTTTAGCATTCCAGATTTTGTTCCCATTCAATGACTGTACTCACCTAAATGAAGCCAATGTGAGAAGATATTGTCATGGTTGCAACTCATTTGGACAAAAAGAGAAATATAGAGAGATGGAAATCAGACTAGACCAGTTTTGCATTTCTAGTCTGAACTTGAAACAGAACCCCAAGCAACACGCAATTTTCATGCACCGCGGTTGTTGCTCATGCGTCGGTGCAGTCTGCATTAGTGCCAAGGAACTGGTACAATCTGGCACCGTACAATCGCTGTCCGCGAAGGAAGTGGTTTCCGCCATCCGCAACGAGAACCACCGACTTCTTGACGTCCGGCCAAGCTGGGAGAGGGAGAAGGCCTATGTCTCAGGGTCACTTCATGTTCCACTCTTCATCAAGGACCTTGACAACAGTCCCATAACTCTACTGAAAAAATGGGTGCACTTTGGCTACATTGGCCTATGGACTGGACAGCAGTTCACCGCCATCAACCCTGAGTTCCTCAGCGAAATTGCGTCGTTGGCGCCGGACAAAGATGCTAAGCTCCTAGTGGCTTGTGGAGAAGGATTGAGGTAATTGACTGAGTAAAAGTGTATTGGCCTAACATGTCTCTAAAGTGATCATTTGCTCATACATATATTTTGGTGCTTTTAGGTCTCTTATGGCTATTTCAAAGCTATACAATGAAGGTGGTTATAGAAATTTGGGTTGGTTGGTTGGAGGTTTCAACACTGCTGATGATGGTGACTTCCCTGAAATTGAAGGGACTGAGAAATTGAAGTATGCAACAGTAGGGGGTGCTTCATACTACTTTCTCAAATTGCTTATACTCCTACAAGCAGTTCGCAAGTAAACATGTTTGCAGTTAATTAATGTATTAACGATCAAAAGTACTCACTTAATAGCCAAGGCCTCTTGGGCATTTTTTGAGACTAATTTGAGATTTAAGTGAAGGTCTTGTTGATGATTAAGATCTGGATCTGAAATGGAAGACCATGGATCACAATGGGTCCATGAATTCTTGCATCGATGATTATTTATGATGATGGAATCATTGTGAATCTATCTTTCTGATTTTTCCAAGTTTTCTAAATGGCATTGGCCAAGGCAATCACATCGGTTTTGTTTTGTTTTTGTTTTCTATATATACAAACTAGCATGGTGTACATTGTACACCCCAGTTACAACTGCCTAGAACATGCTATTATAAACCTGTAGTACATTACACCACATACATCAGTATACATAAAAACAGTTACATAAAACAACACAACTACAACAGCACAGCTACACATATAACAACCCTGTTACACAGCCCTGTTACATGATATAATTTTACATCCCCCCCTCAAGATGGATGTCTATGCCAATCACATAGACCCATCTTGGACAACTAATCAAAGAATAAAGGAGCTGGTAAAGACTTAGTAAACAAATCAGCCAACTGTAACCGAGTGGAAATATATTTTGGAAGAACAAAACCAGATTTGAATTGATGTCTAACCAAGTGACAATCAATTTCTAAATGCTTGGTACGTTCATGAAAAACAGGATTGGCAGAGAGATGGATTGCAGCTTGATTATCACACCAAAGAGGAATTGGGAGAGAAGTAGGAATAGCTAAATCCTTGAGGATGTAAGAAATCCACAATAATTCACAAACTCGTGGAAGACAAACTACGATATTCAACTTTCAACGAGATGACTTAGACACGTAGCTTGTTTCTTTGTTTTCCAAGAGATCAAAGAAGATCCCATGAACACACAATAGCCAAATGAGTGATTTCCGAGAAATAGGACAAGTTTGCCCAAATCAATCACGGAACCAACAACAGAAAGATCCATTTGAACAGGAAAGAATAGACCCTGTGAAGGAGTACCCTTAAGGTATCGTAAAACATGAAGTGCACCACCAGTCTTTGCTTCTGTAGGGGCTTGGACAAACCGACTTAATTGTCGTGTGGCATAAGTAATGTCCGGACGAGTAAATCCCAAGTAAAGAAGACAACCAATGAGTCTTCTATATCTATCAACTTCAATGAACAAAGGGAATCAACATCATTAAACTTGCAATCGAGGAGTGGAGTAGCAAATTTGTTTTGCCATGGTAAGACCAACATCGATAAGTAAATCTAAAACATACTTGAGTTGATGAACATAAAGACCTGAAGTAGATCGAACCAATTCCAAACCCAAGAAGTAACGAGCTTGACCAAGATCCTTGATGGTGAACAATGTATGTAAAAATGTCTTAACTTGATTAATCAACTCAAGTGAAGTACCAAGAAGAAGCACATCATCAACATAAACCAAAGAACACCAAAAATTTTCCAAGAAGATGTGATATGTGAACAAGCAAGGATCATGAGCAGACTGAATAAAACCAAAAGATTGAAGTTTAGAGGTAAGCTCATGATTCCATTGTCGAGAAGCTTGCTTTAAACCATATAAGGATCTTTGAAGTTTACAGACTTGATTAGATGAAGCCAACTTATAACCATCAGGAGGCTTCATGTAAACATCTTCATCTATATATCCATGTAAGAAGGCATTGTTAACATCTAATTGATGTAAAGGCCAATCTCGAGCATTGCTAAGGATAAAATAATCCTAACAAAGACATTCTTGGCAACAGAGAGAAAGAATCAGATAATCAACACCTTCAATTTGGTTAAATCCCTTTGCAACCAAACGAGCCTTACATCTATCCAATGAACCATCAGGATGTAGTTTAACCTTGTAAATCCATTTAGAACCAATGGCCTTTTTGCCAGGAGGTAGGGTAGTAAGATTCCAAGTACCATTAGCTTCCAAAGCCTGTAGTTCCTTATTCATTGCTTCTATCCAAACAGGATCATGCTGTGCTTGAACATAAGTAGTAGGTTCCTTTATGTTTGAAACAGCAGCTATGAAACATTTGTAATCATCTGTAATGTTTGGAGAATGAATAAAAGGAAATGTAGGAGGGGTACCAGTAGACAAAGGAATCATTGCAGAAGGAAGAACTGATGTTTGAACATTATTTATAACAAAATCATTCATCCAAAGAGGCTTGTGAATAGCACGAGTACTTTTCCTAGTAATAACAAAGAGAAAGGCGTAACATCTTCATGTAAATCAAGTATTAGTAGGAGGTACCAATGTAGCATTCGTAGGCATAGATGATACTGCTTCAGGGACATCAAGAAATGATTCATCATTAGGCAATGCTTGAGAATGAGGTACAATAGCTGATGTAGGAGCAAGAGGAGCTTGAACATATCTCAAATAATCAGAATTGTCATCACAAGGAATAGGCACATGACATCTTGAACTTGCAGTATCTTTATGGAAAGGAAACTGTTTTTCAAAGAAAATCACATCTCTTGAAACCAAGCATGTATGTGTGACCATGTTGTACAATCTATAAGCCTTTTGTCCAGGAGAATAACCAAGAAAGACACACTTTAAAGCACGTGAATCCAATTTGGTTTTACTTGGTGAAACATTGGTAGCAAAACATAAGCAACCAAAAGTCTTCAAAGATGAATAATTTGGTATCCTTCCATACAAAAGATGATAAGGAGACTTCCACTTCAACAACTGAGAAGGTAATCTGTTTATGATGTATGTGGCAGTAAGAATAGCATCACCCCAGAATTTTGTAGACGAATTAGACTGAAAAACCAATGCTCTTGTAACTTGCAGTAAATGTCTATGCTTCCTTTCAACTACACCATTTTGCTGAGGTGTATATGGTGTTGATCTTTGATGAACAATTCCCAAACCAGAGAACAAAGCATGACAATCTTTATTACAAAACTCAGTGCCATTATCAGTCCTAATGGTTTTAACTGAGGCCTTGAATTGAGTTTGAATGAAAACTATAAACTGTTTGATGATATTCCCTGTCAAGGACTTATGTTACATCAAAAAAGTCCATGTGAATCGACTAAAATCATCCACAATAGTTAAAAAATAATGAGCTCCTTGAAAAAAAGATTGCTTATATGGTCCCCATATATCCATATGTAACAACTGAAAAGGATAAGCAGTTTGAATTGAACTCAATGGAAAAACCACTCTGCATTGTTTGGACATCTGACAAACATCACAAGGTACATTGTGTCTTACATTTGAATGACTTTGTTAAGTAACAAATCAAGTTGCCTTGTTACATTAACAGAAGGGTGCCCCAATCGACAGTGCCATGAAAAGTTATCAGTAGCATTATTACAGTAAGCTAGTGATAAATATGTCGGAGACACAAATGAAGCAATGACATCCTTATGAAAAGAACTTGAATCCAATATGTATAGTCCTCCAATCATCCTTCCCACAGCTAGAACTTGAGAACTCTCAATGTTCTGTATAGCACAAAATGATGGATAAAACTCGATTGTCAGTTTAGTAGATGAGAGTAACTTACTAACTGACAAAAGATTATACTTGAATGTGTTTATATGTAAACAAGAAGATAGAACTAAATCTGAACTCAGCTTCACATCTCCAATGCAATTAACTTCTTTGGTATGTCCATCAGGTAAGCAAACAATAACTGGTTTAGCTAAAACAGTAACATTAGCAAGCAAATCATAGCTAGTACACATATGATTTGTTGCTCCACTATCCACAATCTAAGTATCTGAATTAAAAGAGGAACAAGAACTAGAAAGTCTTTTATATGAGCTACCTGTAAAATCAGATATAACTGAATTCACATGTGCAGAAGCTCCTTCAGCTGAAACAGACTTTCCTTTCATGAAATTCTCAATCCCTTGCTGTATCATTGCTGCTATGTTAGACCGGAAATCTTCAAATTGAGGAGATCCTGCATCTTGTATATCCAGAGGTGATTCCATCAAATTCACAAAGGATTTCGAATTATTTGATATCTGCTTCTTATCATAGTCTTTCTTGTACCAATATGGAAATCCATGAAGTTTGAAACAAGTATCTTTTGTATGCCTTTTTGCCTTACAATGATCACAAAACAGATCATCTTTATTCACAGATTTCTTTTGATTTCCTTTTCCAGCAAACCTATGAACATTAGTTGAAACACCTGAATTCATCTTGGTAACTTTCATCATCATGGATGTATCCATCATAGGTGAATAGCTAACATGTACTTCCTTTTGCTTTTCAACTCTAAGAACCATAGAGTAAGCTTTGTTTATACTTGGCAATAGATCCATCACCAATATTTGATTGCGAATATGATCATACATATCATTCAATCCCATCAAAAACTGCATTAGCCTATCATTAGACTCTAGAACATCCATTGCAGCAGATGCTCCACATTCACACACAGGTAAAGAAGTTAAACAACTCAGCTCATCCCAAAGTTTCTTAAGTTTGGTATAGTACTGTGAAAGTGACAGATTTCCTTGATTTATAGAAGCAATGTCACGTTTCAACTGGTACAGAAGAGGACCATTACATTCTCCAAATCTTTCTTTTAATTCATTCCATAGATCAAAGGAAGAGGTTGTATAAAGAAAAGCTTCAACAATCTCCTTTGAAATAGAATTCAAGATCCAAGAAGTGACCATATAATCCACCTTGATCCATCGATCAAGATTAGGATCGATGAGATTCTCGGTTTTAAACATCTACCATCAATGAAACCAATTTTTGTTTTTGCACCCAATGCAATCATCATAGCTCGACTCCAAGACAAGTAATTTGGACCAGTAAGAGAATTGGAGACAAGTACCATACCAGGATGATCGGATCCTTGAAGAAAATAAGGACTCTCAACTCCAAGATCACCTTTGTTTGAGCTCTCCTGCTCCATTTCGAATTGAAGAACTTGCGTAACCATGAACAGATGCCATGATCGACACCCAATTCAATCAATCAACAAATCAAGAGAACAATATAACCTCGCTTTCGATACCATGAACAAATTCACACATTGACAGTGAATCAATAACAAGAACAGATCATCTGATCTATGTAACAGAACACAATGAATCAATGAAGAACTTTTACTCTTATTGCATCATACGAAAATTACATTGTACATTCTATATATACAAACTAGCATGGTGTACATTGTACACCCCAGTTACAACTGCCTAGAACATGCTATTATAAACCTGTAGTACATTACACCACATACATCAGTATACATAAAAACAGTTACATAAAACAACACAACTACAACAAAGACAGATGTACACATATAATGACCACATTACATGTACTGTTACATGATATAATTCTACATATTTTAAAAATAGGATATAATTTTTATATTCCATAATCTGTCATTTCAATTATTTTCGATCTGAAAATAAAAATTTTATTTCTAAGACAGATTTTACCGATACAAAGCACCATCAACTCAAGACTGGATAAATAGAAGGAAAATACTAGGATAACCCTTTTTCTAACACTCGAAATGGACACCCGATGATAATGTTCATCTATTCGTGCATCGATGTATATGTGCACAAATCCCTGCGTGAATGGTGCTCATCCTAGGTGTCCTAAACATGCCACCCTAGCATCTCTATAAATAAAACACAGAAAAAAAAAAAAAAAAAAAAATTATTGGCCAACCATGCTGGTATCGCAGCGGAAAAGACATGCTCCCACCTTTATATTTTGTGAGCCTATCAATCTCCTCTAGTACTTTTATTGTCTCCAACTTAACCACATTCAACTCACAAGCGTGAAGTTTAATTTATTTGTGATAGTCGAACTTTACTTTCCTGTGAGCATAGCACTTCTCAATCAGAGCTTTCCACAGTTTGAATTTACCAAACACTTTTCTTTCTTTCTCAAGACAAATATCCAAACTTTCCAGAAGTCATTAATAAAAGTTAACATGTATCTACTAGCTCCTAGACTGGGAACTAGAGAAGGACCATAAATGTTTGCACTTAGGGATGCAAATGAGGAGGGTAGGGAATGAGACGTCATCTCTATCCCCATACTCACGTAAGAATTCATCCCCCATCCCCATATCCATCTCCATGCGGGGATGAACTTTCATCCCAATCCTTATCCCCATTTAATCCCCGCGGGGATTTTGTCAGGATTTTTGCGAAGAATCACCGTGGAAAAATATTTTTTTCCATTTAATTTTTCTCAAAAAAATTTATAAAAAGTATAATACACATACATATGATCGCAATTATTGAGAATTCTAACCAAATAAAGTATAACATGTAAATATAGTTGCAAACAATTCAAAACAAAACGTATAATTAACTATACAAGTTAAAATTATAAATTGTATTAGAGTTTGTTTATCACTAGTGTTTTGGGTGAAAGCCTTGTAATATTACCTAAAATTGATATATATGTATATATTTGATATATACAGGATCTCCACCAAGAAACCCACTGGGATCCCTAATGGGGATACTAGCGGAGATCCCCATGGGTAATCCCCAACGGAGATACCCATGGAGATTCCCACAGGGATTACCGATGGGGATTCCCCGCGGAGATCCCCGCAGATATATTATTTTCCATCGCCGTACTCGTACCCACGTGAGTATGAGATTTTATCCCCATTCTTACCTCCATCCCCATTTAAATTCCCCATCCTCATTACCGTTGCAGGGAATCCACGCCCCACTTTCATCATATCTGCACTAAACTACTAAACTTTACTTTATATTTTTTTTATTACACAATGCTCATAAGAATCAAGCTTACATGTCTTTTGCCGAGCCAACAAGCGTTGCTATTGCTCAAAAGGGTCTATCTCTGTCTCTGAAAATGATACTGCTGCAGTACCTAAGATGATATTCCTTATCAATCACAGGCCATTATTTTATCAAGACCCAATCAACTTTAGATATTGTCATCACACCATTCTGTATGTTTGTCACACAACCAACAGAGTCAAGCAGATCTAAAGAAATTAAACTAGTTGTCAGATTAGGAATATGCAAAATATCTTTCAATGTTCTCACAATTCCGTCATACATTATGATATGTATCGTTCCAAATCCTACAACCTCACTAGTTGCACCATTCACTACCAAGCCTTCATAACTATTAACTGATCGATAAGTGGTAAAAAAAATTCTTATTGGGACATGCGTGATAATTGACACATCGTGAATCTAATATTCACTCAATCTTATAGGTTTTCAATGTCGAATGCAAGAACACTAACTTTATATTTCTCTGTAATTGATGTTTCTTTAGAGTTTTTGGTGTAATGAGCTTCATTTCCTTTTCGCTTGGAACAATTTTTTTAAAGTGTCATTCTTTATGACATTCAAAGCACTCTAACTTTCTGCTCCTGGGCATTGATCTTGATTTACTTATTTGACCTTTAGCTATCTGTTCAAATCTTCCCCAAGCTAACAATCCTTCTTTAGATTTGCCCCTTCATTTTCTGTCATCATTTGCCACAACTCCTTTAAATTTAATGCAGTCTTGACATATTCCAAGGACAAGGAATCTTTGCTAAACAAAATTGTATCAACAAAGTTTTCAAAAGATTTTGGTAGTGAACATAGCAAGTACATCGCTTCATGTTCATCACTAAGCTTGTGCCCTACATTCCTCAGTGCGATGATTATCTTATTGAAATCATCAACGTGTTCTCTCATGGACCTTCCTCCATTCGTCTTCAAAGAGTGCAGTTTCTTCATGAGATATAACCGATTTGAGTTGAATTGTGTCATAAACAAGTTCTCCAACTTCAACTACAATCCTGCAGCCTTTGTCTCATTTGAATTGTGTCATTTGAGATTTCAACAACAATATTACACTGGGTGCTTTTTGTTTGACCTCGTCTTTCTCATCCTTTTCATTGCTATCGGTAATCCGCTCTCACCATGTAGCCCCTTCTGCAACCCTTCTTTAACCAATAGGGCTTGTACCTTTATCCGCCACAAGTTGAAGTTGTTCTTATCGTCGAATTTCTTAACTTTGTATATTGAAGCCATCTCAACTATATATCAACACTAACCACTATGTAGATCTATTCACGATCTCAATGCAAAAAAGACACACAGTTCTGACTATTTACGACTTCAAAATCAATTCACCAAAATTCCTTTTGGCCTCCAATTTCTGCTCCTCCTACCTGTGCAGCCAAGCGCACCTCCTATTTCTCCTTTTCTTGTGCGATCAAAGGAAAAAAAAATGGCAACCCCTTTTTGCTTCTATAGTTTCTGTCAATCAATTAATGCTCTCTGCATTAAAGCTTTCCTCCCTCCACTTAATGCCTCTGCAATTAATTACCGCACAAACAATCACGCTCGCTCACTCTTGCAGTAGCATATATTTGTTACACAAATCTTATTACTGTTTAAATGTACTTAAACTTATTAATTCTTGTAGTTACAAGTAAAGTGTAACTTGTGACCTTAGACCTTCTTGTTATTATAACTAAAGACCTATATAAAGAGGTCTATCTATGTAATGTGATACACACACCATGTTGGAATGAAAAGTTCTCATATTTCTTCTCTATATCTTCTCTTGTTCTATTTTCTAGTTCTTTGTTTACTTTCCAAGCTTTAGTCCTAGTTATTTTACAACATGTTATCGGCACGACTTCGCTCTATATGAAGTAAGTCTTGAGATCAAGAAAGGTTTCTAAGGCGATAAGCTATCGGAAGGTACAAAGTTATGAATTCTATTCATTTTTATTTTATATATAGATTGCTTAAGTCATTTGAATTATATGCATTATTGACACTAGTGTGAGAGGGCACTTGCTTAGATCATTAATTAAAAAGTTAGAAATGATATGTAATTGTGAAGTGTTCTCTCATATGTCCCTGTTCATATTTTGTTAATAAACCTCCCTGATTCCTGTGATGAAAACATCTATATATATATATATATATTCTAGCCTATGAATTATATATAGAGTGAATTATATATAAGGAAGATATTGATGGTCTATGGATTGACTGCTCTAAGATTTTAATATTTTATGTTATACCTAGTTAATCCATTAATTATATACCTTAGCAAATAAGATCAGTCAGACTATTTTAGGAACTTCCAACATATAGTTCTTATTTTTGCAAGGGATTTCTTTTTGCTAAGATCATTTATCTTTTAGTTTTGGATAATATATATTTAATTGCTCATTTTGAAAAAAAATAAAAATTGATTAAAGTCTCCTTATGAGCTTGTGAAGCTAGAGGATCCTTTGATTTACTTTAAAATGGATCTAAATTTGGATCGTTATATATAATTCACAATTTTGATTATCTATTGAAAAATGACTTCATCTCACTTGTATTAGTTAATAATCCAATATTTTATCTGATTATCATTTTAACTAATACATATATAACTTGTTATTATAAGCTTAAGTATATCCTAACTTTGTATTATATAAATATAATATTTTAAATATACGCTGGAAATCATATCGAAGATGCTGGGCTGGCTCTAAATTGTTTATGGACAAATTCATCTGGTGGTAATAATACCACTTATTGTTAAATATTTTGTTAAATATTAAAGATATGTTATCTATGTATGACGCATTTTATATACATCATACTAATTGCAAAAGTATACTTTATAGTTGCATTTTTGTATGATCTTCTACATCATAAATAAAAAATTAATGAGTAACACATTTTTTCTCATAAGATTATTAACGATTAATTATGTTATATTCTTGATTTTTATAATACAAATAATACTATAAGTTTGAGTTGATAGTGGATAAGTCTTGTCCCCGGTAAAGCTAAACATTGAAAGGGAGACAAATTATCCCGTTCGAGGAGGCATGGTTGTTAAGTAAACTTCATATCACCAACCAACCTGGAGGTTGTCCCACCAACTCATACAAATAGTAGGTTTTGTGTATAAAATAATCAAGTTATGAATATGGATTTAATCGTATACTATCTATTTTACATACAAATGAGAAAAATATTTACTATATTTTCAAAAATACTATATTTGATTGAATATATATGTTGCCATAATATTTTTGACAAGTATAGATGCTAAAATTATGAATAGAGCATCTATGCAAGGTTGTGCGCATAACACTAATTTTTATTCGTCAATATCTCTATAGAGATTTGAAAAGTGAATATTTCACTTTATAACATTCTTTCACCTTATGGAGTTATGAATATAAACACTAAATATTGATGATGCTCCAAAAAGCTCTAAATGAGTGAGCTATATCTCGAGCTACAAAATTAAATCAGTCAATATGAATTACAATTCTGCAATTTTAATTACCTCTTTGTTGAGGCTATGCAGAAATGTTACGGATGAGACAATGATAAAAAATCACTTGGTACGTTCCAATACATATTATTACACGCAACAAAATATCGAGCGTGATAGCTAAATATGAATATAAATGGAATTGTCTCATGGTATTGAGTATAATAAGATATTGTATATAATATCATTCACGTCCAATTGGTCAAGCTTCATGAAGCACATGTTGCGTTTATAAAATAACTATGGTCGCAATTATATAATTATAGATGTGGAAAAGTGAAAGGAATCGGTAAAGATCTTGGTAATAATTTTATCGAAAGTAGAATAAAAGTGGTGCACCACATGAAATATGAAGGGTAAAATTATTGACAATGAGCATGCTCAAAATCGTGACAAACTATGTCATGTATGAAAGGCCATCAAGCCTAAATATTGTCATATACATGCCCAAATATTTTGGTGACCTTTACCATGCCAATCAAAAGCTAAAATATGAATTTTATGGCTCATTACAATTGACACATTGAGATGTGTTCAAATCATGACCTAAATAAAGGCGAATAATGCATGCCTTGCTCATTTTGCTACATGCACATTATAATATAAAAGAGAATATTTCTCGAATTTGAACTTAGCAGAGGCTAATGTTCAGGCAATATCTGGTACAACAATTATATTGTTAATGCCTTATCCAGAATAAATATGCTCAGAATAATAGATAATTTCTCTATATATTATGATTTAATTTGAGAATGAAATTCCCGGCTTTAGCTACTGGAATATAAAAAGCATATTAAAACGAATGTTGTCATAAATCAAATGATCTAATGATATTCATAATGTGGAGTGATCATTTTTTATTATCCATAATCATCAATAATGTGAAAAATATTGTAAATTCGCATGGACATCCTTTATGGAACCTTATTTCTTATCAACTAGTGATTATCTCAAGACAAATCAATAGGAGACTTATATTGATTTAACTCTCTATTAATCATATTATAAGATGCATTGAGCCATAATTGGCCTAATATGGAATTTATTTATAACATATTTTGATAATTACCACTTTATTCAAGCAATTTTCTCTTCATTAGGGGATATATAAACCAATTCAAAAAAATTATGGCATGAAATTGTTTGAAACACATTAAATGTGTCGCATCGTGATTCATGTACAAATTTAATATGAACTTGAAGTTCAAAGGATCATTGATTAGCAACAAGATGCAATCGTCAATATAAAAAAGTGACAAAATTATATGCTCCAACATTAAAGGTTCATATATGAAATAATGTCCGCATGCAATAAAATGCACAAGAACCACCAAATTCTTAAGGTGTAAAAGACCAGATATTGTATTTTTAAAATATTTGCAATGATTTGTTGCAATGTAATATACGATGTCTCGCACATGTGAACATGAGAGGGAGAATCAAAAGGAGTTATTGATTAGTGCATTGCACTCTTTTTCCCTTAGATATGGTTTTATCCTATTAGGTTTTCCTAGCAAGGTTCTTAACGAGGCAATTCTAACAATATTAATACTTCATTTCAAAATTGATAAGTGTGTTGTACTCTTTTTCCATTTTCTAAGGTTTTATCCTACTTGGTTTTTCTAGCAAGGTTTTAATGAGGCAATTCTATCAATATCATACTCTATATCAACATTGATGAGAACGATGTACTTTTTTTCCTTTGCTGATTTTTTCCTACAGGGTTTTTCCTAGTAAAGGTTTTAATGAGGCATATTCTCTTAGCAAGTGTCATCCAAGGGGAGTGTTGTAAATGTAAAAGGAAGTGGATGACTCTTCCTATCCCCATTCCTTAAAATATATAACACCCACTTCATATGTCATAATTACATGTACTTAAGCTTATTCATTCTTGTAGTTACAAGTAAAGTGTAACTTATGACCTTAGACCTTCAAGTCATTATAACTAAAGGTCTATATAAGGAGGTCTATCTATGTAATGTGATACACCATGTTGGAATGAAAAGGTCTCCTATTTCTCTTCTATCTCTTCTCTTGTTCTATTTTCTAGTTCTTTGTTTACTTTCCAAGCTTTAGTCCTAGCTAGTTATTTTACAACAATTACTACTTCCTAGACTTCCGTAATTATAGTTGCATTAGGAGACTATATTGTATTAGGAATCTAACTTTTTTTAGGTCATAGTAACTTTAAAAAAAAAAAAAAAAAACGATGAGTCTAACTTAACTTATTACTTTTACTTCAAAAAAAAAAACGTAGTACTTAAAAAAAAAACTTATTAAATAGGTAATAAGAGTATGGAAATTTAAAAAAAAAAAAAACGGACCCAGCCTACTTTCCTACATTCGAACCAATATCAATAGTAAAAAAATAAAATTAACAATCAACTCCATTTTCTCGAGGTTAAGGTAATAAGAATATGAAAACTTCGTTTATGTAGTGGAGTTCAACTAAGTCGGAACTAAACATAAAAAAAAAAACTAAATTGGAATTAAAGCTTCATTGTCGTAAAAAGTAAAATTAAAATTAAAATTAAAATTAAATTGGAGTTTTCATAAAAAAAAAATGGAATTAAAGCTTCAAGATAGCAAGACCAAGGACAACTCATATTTTAGTTCTGTTATAGATGACTATACTGATATTTTAACGGACATGAAGTCCTATTATGTTTCTTTTGTGTGAAGATCAGTGAACTAAGAAGCTCACGCTATGGCGAGAGAGGCTAGTTCTTTGTCTTATCGGAGCGAGTGGTGTGTTGTACACTATTCCTAGTTGATGTACTGGTTAATAATTTGCAATAAAATTAGCTATGATGTTTTTAAAATAAAAATAAAAAACTCAACGGGATGTGGGGATGTGGCTTTATATTTTGGGTGATGTCGGTTTAATTAGTGGTATCAAGTTTAGAGTCTTGGGTATAGGGTCCCTCTAAAACTGTTGAAGGTGATCTTTGTTGCCACTTATTAGTCCTGCCCGACCTAGTTCGGACCCATTGGGCTGTGTAGCTTAGACAAAAAAAAGTAAAATTAAGAGACTACATTTCATAATGCCACACATGAAGAGAAAGAAGACCACTCTCTTAATCTACAAGAAAAAGAAAAAATCTCCTATTATATATGTGAAGGGTAGCTAGGTCAATTTCACTTTGGGTCATTCTACATGCACCCTATAATTTTGTAAGGGCAAACCACAATTTCTTGGCACTCCAATTCCATATTTGTCCTCAAACAAAATGACCTAGCTACCCTTCACAACCCGCACGATCTCTCACATGCCACTTTCTCTAACTGTGCACTCCACATAAATCAACGACCTTTCGACTCCGACGATCCCCTTCAACCGCCAGCTGCGCAAACTTGCAATTTTGGAGTCCACTACCATCGTAAAGTCAATTTCTTCATGCTTTATGATGAAAAATATTATATTTCTATTGTTTTTGTATGCATTTGTCGGGTTTGAACAAAGTTTTTTGTTTATTAGGACATTGTTCTTTTGGGTTGTTTAGTGCCTATTAACCTTACAAAATAGAGGATGAATGTCTAGGGGATTCTAATGTGCAAGATGAAGAGGTATTTCTTGAGCTTTCCTTCAATTTATTCCTTTTTTCGTATTCAAAACATGAGTTCCACTTGTGGTGGCTCCGCACCCCGAGGCTGTTGAACAAGCTGCTACGTGGGTTCTGCAGCCCGGCCAACGTTAACACCACATCAAAATGCCTTGATGTGCATGCTAGTCATCATATTCTCTATATTATCTAACGCCCTTGAGATATAGAAAGTATCTGTGCATCAAGTCCATAAATACTGCAAGGGCGTTAGTCAGCCCAAATGGCATGATTATGAGCTAATACTTTCTATATCTCATGCATAATGCTGTTATGGACCTGTCCTGCTCCCTGATCCTAAGCTGATAATACCATGGTCTCAGGTCTGTCTTGGAGAAAAAACTGTGCTCTTCTCGATTTGTCTCAGCGCCATGAACTTCTTCTTCATTATCTTCACCATAGAAGCTGGAAAGTATTACTTGAGAAAACCTTTCTTGAAATCATCCCATGAGGTAAACCTGCCTTTGCTCACCACTATAGTCCTCCACTTGACATTTGCACTCATATCTAGGATGTAGTAAGAGAGAATGGGCTATAATCTGTCTTCGATGCCCAACAATAGATGTGATTTCTCCTATGAGAGAATCCATCGCTCAGTTTTCTCATGGTCTCACTCTCTAGCAAAGAACACTGGTCTAAGCCTGACGAACTTATTCACCAGCTAGGCACCTCTCGATAGTCTTGCAATCTCAGAAGATGTAGGTGTAAGAGTGGGCGTGTCCTCAGCTTTAGATGTTTCCTATACAATCATTATCGGTAACTTCGGTGGGTGTGGTGTTGTGGATTCTATCGTTGGTTGTGGCACTGGTGGTTCAGGTGCTCGAGGCCCTGAAGTAGTAGTGCCCGGTGCAGCTTCAATCTCAGCGGCTTGGGGTGTCACCGTAGTAGTAGTATGGGTAGAGAGGAAAGTTAGTGTGGTAGCCGCCATATGCTGCCTCATAAAGGTGATGAAGTCGACCAACTGCTGCCCTTGAGCCACTACACTGTCAGACAACCTCCGATAGTCATCCGTAGAGGTAGTAGGAAGCCGACTGCCGCTAGCTCCAACGTCTCCGCCATCACATGTGTCTGCCATCGATGTCTACAGGTAGATAGTGAACACGAATCAGCTACTACGTGGTGTAACTCGTATTTATGTACATATAAAATTTAACATGTAAATAAAATACCCCATCCCCAAGCTCACTCTACCTCATTTCCCAACTAATAGTTTCTAGGCAAGGACCATCTGGTTTCCACATGTAAGATTTGTGTTTTATTCAAGTTTGTGCCTTAGTTATTGAGAACATTGGCTTTGATACCAACTATGACGACCCATCCCCTAATCTGGGGTGTAGCTCGGCCCAATCCCATAATTAAGCCCAAATCTTAGCCACTTAGGACTTAACTACGTATTAGTTAGCCTTTCTATCCTAATATACTTGATATACGCGTTCAGGATAAGTAATACACATGTCAACATATTACTAGATTTCAGAGTAGTTAAAAGCTTTTTAAGAGTTATAAAGTTTAGCAAAAGTCTTAACATATTACGCGGAAGTAATATATTAAATCTTAAGTGTGGAAACCATAAAACAACGATCGCATGCATATATATAATAGAGTGGTGAATATAAACATCGTGATGGTCATTATAAGCTGGGGAACTGAACGCTTGACTAAATATACAACTCTAAAATGTAGCAAAAGACATAATTATATAATACACAAAATATCAAAACTTACAAAATGTCGATGCAGAAGTATGTCGCTGGCTCAGTGGTAGTCTCTGATCTTCTCTTTGCCGGACGTGCTCATCGATGGCTCTGCACCTATCGTCATTAAAAGGAGGGTGAGTACAAAAAAAGTAATAGTAATCCTCGTTGACATATTCATTTACATTTCTAAAAGACTAAATTGTATTTAAAAGTATAAGTTTAATAAAGAAAGACTAGTACCAGAAATATGCAAAGAAATACAGCAGTTAAGCAAGTGAAACTGACACGAGGCTAAATATTTATGATCTAGAATCGGACAGTCGTCATATGTGTCATCAAAACTTTTAAGGCCATTGAAGGACGTGCGTGACATAGCACCGTTTAATATAAATAGGGATTCTAACACCAGTGTCACCAGGGACTCTAACCTCAACGTATAGACAACCCCGTGGACTCTAACCCTGTGTGTCACGTCATAGTGGTGAGTGCCAACATCCCCATAGACTTTAATCTCATATGCCGATCAACTTTAATAAAGTGCAATGGACTCTAGATTCTATACTACTTTATAATTTCAAGAAATTGAATCGTTATGGATTCCAAGGCTTGGCTATGCTACAAAACACAATTCCCAAAGAGTTTTAGTCCATAAAGTCATTCATAAACTCACAATTCCTAATAACATGCTATTTACACTATATTCATTATGAAATAACAAAAAATGACATAAAGCACATGGATAGATTCAAAGGAATTCAATTCATCATAATATCATGAAAGTCAAGCTTAAAAAATGAGGGGTGTCAAATAAGTTCTTGATATAAGAGTACAACGCTAGACATAGTCAATATAGACTACAAAACGCAATTATAAAATGGATATGAAAGGCAAATAAAACAATCTATGGGTATACTCACATCAAGCAATGTAAAGGCCTAGCTTTACCGGCCTCCCAATACCCTAAATCTTATATATGAACTTTGAGACTCTTCCCAAGGTTTTTGATATCAAATTAATCCGAATAACTTGGGTTTAGGTCAAGTCAAATGAGTTTATAAACCTTAACCCAAAATAACCAAGTAAGACTAAACAACATTCAAATTTTTGTCATGTATTGCAACGCAATTTTAGGCATGAAATTGTCTAAATATCAAAATCTTCCATTGTTATAAAGTTTTTGGTCTCTATCTTAGCTCCTCAAAAAGGTTTGGTTTGCGAAATCTCGATTTAAAACGAAAGAGATATCGCAATTCTACCAAAAATAGCTCAAATTGGAACCTAATTCGACCAATAGACTTAGAAAATTTATTTTTGCCAATCTATAGTTTCAGAATTCATAACTTTTAGTCACAAAATAGCTAACATATCAAGTAACAACATATTAGAATATCAGCTTATTTGGATAAGTAATTAGGGAGTTATGCTTTTTTAAAAACTTAGTTTCAAAAATCTTATAATGCATTCAATCACCTATTTGTAGAACATTTTTGGACATGAAAACATTCGAATTACAAAATTTCTAATAGGACAAAGTTGTTCCTATTTGAGGTAGCTTTCAAATGCTACCCCATTGGGTTCATTTTGATTTAAAATGAGTACGTTATGATCAAATTACATAGGCTGGTTCATAATACAACATGCAGAATTTAAATTTTTATCTTATAACTTCAAAAATTCATATCTTTTTAATTTCAAAATCAAATTAAGAACTTCTTGATAGTTGGGTTATCAGCTTGAAATGAGGAATCCAAAAATATAAACCAATTGCAAAGAATTAACCATCTACCATCTGAAAATGGCAAAAAAACCAGAACTAGTTTCAACTTGAAATAGAGATATGGGTACCTAGGGTTGTTGACACTTTGATTTGAGCTCTAACTCTCGTTAATCTCCCTGAATTTCTCAGCCAAAACCTTCCTCAATTCCTCTAATTTTCTCTTCTCCAACTTCTTTAGCTTCTAAGTTACGAAAATGAAATGAATATGGGACATAAAGGTGAACACAAACTAAGTAAAAAAAAAAAAACTTCGTCCCCGGCAACGGCGCTAAAATTTGACGCTTGTCGAATGCGTAAAAATATATAATCCCGATGAGATTACCAATGACCACAAGAACTGTAGTAGTGGCAAGCACGGGGTCGAACCACGAAGACCAAGTTTCTGACTTATGCTACGAAACTAAAAATAACTCGGGGAGTTCGCAGGAATAAGTTCAAAATTAATTAAAGCTAGACTAAAAATAGCAAGTAAATAAATCAATCAAGGGGGAAACAATCCAAACCATCGGTATCACAAATCTCCTCAATTTGGCATAATTTTACATAAGGTCCTCAATCTAATCAAAGCATGCAATCCATAATAAATTAGTATAGCTATAGACCCGGTAACGTATGCGGGTCCTCGCACTTCCCTATCTCCATGGTCAAGGTACGACAATGACTACTTCCCTAGTCAAACACATAACCATATATTCAAGTGAACTGGGTTTAATGTGTTGACCGCAATGAGTTTTGTGAAGGCACTACACCTAGACAACTGGATCACTAGTGTGTCCGGTTTAGCCTAAATCCCTATGGTATTCAACCGGTCCCAAAATGGTCTAATCAATTGGTATGGTCGGATGCACTAATGTGGTCTTATTGCACAAGTACGGGTGGGTACAACCCACCGGCATGTAAATCAAGATTTAAACAAATGTTTAATCTCAATATTTCAATCAATATCAAAGGGAATAAAATATTATAAAAGACAAATTAAATAAATAAATAAATAGATCTCACATATGTCTTTATGCCAAAATGGGTGATTTGATCCACCTCTGGTTCAGATTGATGAGTTTAGCCGGCCATCGACGTCAAAAACTCCATTAAAAATCCAAAAATAAAGTGTAAAACAATGGTTTGTGGAAGAGAAAAAGAAAGAGGAAAAACAAGCCACCAAGAAGGGAAAAAAAATAATAATTAACCCCCCGTCCCGATTCACTAAAAACCCTTTTAAAACTGCCCAAAATTAGGTTTTGTTTGTGATACGTGCGTCGAGGACGATCAAATGGTTGTGATGAATTTGTTTCCATTCTCTGCCATGTGTCCACGTCTGATTGGTTAATCTTGCTGGCTTGTGTGACGTGGCGTGTTGTGATTGGAGGAGAACTTGCTGGTGATGACGCTGGATGAGCGCCGCCATGTGTCGTGTGCTCATTGGTGGAACAGCTGCCTTTGCAGCTTTTGCAGGTGCATGCGTCAGCTGCTGACGCGAGCGGACAAATGGAAAACTGCCACGTGGCGTGAAGCAGGTGTGACAGCTTTTCTGGTACGCGTGGATGAATCTGGGCGTGACACGTGGACTCAACAGGAAACCAGCGAATGACGGAGTGACACGTGGACTGCAACAGTGAAAAATCGCCCAAAACGAGCATATATCGAGGCGTATCTTTCTGTGTCCGATCACTATGTATGAATAGTCCATTTCGCGCAGTTTTTCGCCACGAACTCAACCGCACACTCCAAAAAACTTGAAAATAATAAATAAAGATAATTAGGCATATATTTCAGTGATTTAACAATAAAAATACTAAATAAACTATATATAATATGCATAAATAATGACCTATCAAATACCTCCAAACTTATGACTTTGCACGTCTCGAGCAAATGTGTAAATGACACATACAAATAAACTAGACCTCTAATATGACTGTGCACTGACTCAACTAATCTATACCCGATTTAAAATTCATGGAGTTCCTTTGATTTACATAGTCGCCAAGATAACAAATTACTTAAGAAATTTCAGAGTTATGATATGTCAAGAACTGCAACATGAACACAATTAAGATCACGTTTTCAAGACAAAGATATGGTCAAGACAAACGCCATCAACTACTTGCGGGTTTTCTTGGTCTATACATTCAAGCACGCAAGTCCATAATTTCCATGAAAATAGCGCATCAATGCATCAAAAGTGCCATGCATTAGAAATGTAACCACGTTATCCACTACTATATAGACTTAGCGCCAATGAGAATCAATAGGACTTCAATAGGTTGCAAAAAGGCTGGGGAAGGGTACCAAGGAAGTGGTGTAAAGGGTACGCGAAATGTTGAAAACTAGAACTTAGATTATAGAATGATTACCCGAGAACATGAATGTGACTAAACTGCACTAAAATTCATTTTCTCATTCAAAATGTGCAATCCTCACCTTTTTCCAACCACCCGGCTCCCTGCTCCATTTCTTGTGGATGTCGTTTTAGGTGGGACTCTATAATCATGAATTTCCCCTTAATTTGGGCAAGTACACAATTTGTCCTCTGATTTGTTTTTTTTTCTCCTCATGTCTCTTTCTAAGGATATCAAATCTAAGTCTAGTTTCCAACTAGGTATAAGATATAAGCCTAATGGCTGAGGGTTTAATGATAAGTAATCAAAGAAATCAGGTTTAATTCGGCTCAAATGGGCTAACTAGTGGTAAGATGAAATGTAGGCCTAAAGTTAAGGGTTTAAATTCAAAAATGGTCTAAATCATTTCCCCAAAAGTGTTCTAGTCATAAGAATTCAAGGCAAACTGTCCGACATTCGATCACTGCATGTAAATACTCTATTTTGAGTGTTTTCCGCCACGAATTCAACCGGTACTTCGTTTCACCTAAAAACGACAAAAGAATATAATTAAATATATATTGTAGAGACTTTGCATAATTAAATATAATAAATTAAACTACTAAATATATATAAATACTGACTTATTAAGTATGATCTTGGTCAGCATCACAACTCATCCTAAACAAGTGTCTACAACGATTGGTGACTCTAGTCACAAAGCACCTTGATGTTCATTCTACCACACATATAGTCAATGAATACAGTAGAACCCCTCAAGGCTTCCTTCCTCTCGTGTCCGTGAATGCATGATCAATAAATATGCAGCGATAAACCATGCATACAATTATATTCAAGAAATACTCATACAATGTAAAGGTTACCATGTGATTTACTTAACCTTACAAACGCGAAATCGCAACTTCTTTGTGTTCCATGTCAATAAATACTCCCCACGGCGTTCCGATTGTAGTCATACAATTCATTTACAAGTCCTGTAAGATTCCACAATCGTTCTACAATTCTTTCCAATTTATTTGATTTCAATTAGTCTCCCATCGACTCGAAACCCCGAAATCAGTCCAATTCAAATCCTCAAATGTCCAGATTTTAATTTTGACTGTAAATTGTGGTCTAGAATCAAATATTAACCTAAACTAGAATTTAAAAAAAGTTTCATAATTTTGAGCATTTTCGAGTATCGTAACACACATTACAATGCAAAATCTCCGATATAAATCCTCGAGAAAATCCCAAAATCCTCAATTTTCAAAAAAAAAATCTCCAATTTTCATTAATTTGTCCAAAAATTCTATTTTTCTAATTTTTTTCATAATTTCTAAGGGTTTTATTTAATTTTTTTCGAAGTAAACCATTTGTTTTTTTTTATTATTATTTTTATATGGAAAGGATTTGATCCCTGACCTAAACCCAGTTCGTTTCGGTTTGAGGATAAAACCCCTTTCTTCCCCCCCGAAAACCGTCTTCCCTCTCATCTTTCTTCTTTCTCTCCTACCTTTTTCTTCCTCCCTCTCGATTTTTTTAATAGTATCTCACTGTTTCTTTTTCTCATTCGGTCCTTCACCTCCTATCTTCTTCATCTCACACAAATCAACAAGAATAATACATCATCTTCAACTCAAAATCACCAGAAAACTAGTCCCTAACAATCACCACAGTCCATAACCAAAATCGAAAATTCGATTTAAAACAATACCCACCTTCAACGCCATCGCAGCCACCAACAGTCCCTTCAATCCGATTACAAACATGGAAAAACAGTGACGAGGTTGAGAGATTCGAACGACAGAGAAGAGAGAGCGCGCGCACACATACAGTGAGACGAGACGATGAGAAACAGGGATGGAGGAAGAGAGGGATAATGAACAGTGGGTGTAATTCCCTTATTTCGATTTCAAGTACCAATATGCCCTTCAGATTCAATCCTTTCACTAATAATTCAAATACCCTTTTTGGTCATTTAGCATTTTTCAATTATTTTCATAATTATCTCCTTAATTTTGAGTCCAAATTAAAATCCAAAAAATACCCCAATTTGATAAAAAAACTTGAGAATTTACTAATGCATTTCAAAACTCCCAAACAACTCTTCTTGCATGCAAATCGAGGTTAAGACCCATATTGGCTCGTTAAATCCAACTAACCAACAAAACTTGAACTTTTAAACTTCGATACAAATATTGTTCGCGAAATTCAAGACGATTATTCAACTCAACATTTTAACTCTCTTGCCACTCATTTCAACACGTATCTCAAGATAAAACCCCGCGGAATATAAGATTTACCCGATCAACTTGAATTTCGCAAAATAAAATAATATATAATACATAACACTGGGCACACATCACACCATAATAGAATTAATTAACAATCTCAATTTCACCGGTCTTTAATTCCCGAATCGAGACCAAAATTCTAATTAGTCTTTGTTAATCCTTGATTAGCTATAATTATCGGTTTAAAATTTTTGGATTTGACACATCAACCCTTTCCGCTTGCCGATCCTCCACATCGTTATTAGGTCATGTGCATCTCCCCCATTCCGATTCCTCTGCCTCTGAATCACTACTTCTGGTGGATCCTCCCTCTATCTAGATCATTGTTATATGTTTCAATGTAATTCATAATTATTTCGTTTAGCTGTATCTCCTTAATTTTTGGGTCCTCACATATCAGAACTGGACTCCTTTCTCTTAGGGTTCCCAACTATATATTTTGTAACCTCATGATCTCCCCTGCCCTGAGGTCATTGCTTCTTTATTCTTGTTATTCCCTTTGTGGTGAGGCATTTTTGTAGCTCCTTTAATGGCCCGCCATAAACCTGGACAGCAATATGTAATTATTCCATAAACGCCAGTTACATTATCCTCACCAACATTCCTAGGTTGAGCCTCCTTCTCTGGTTCACAATCATAGGGCTGGGTTGCAAGTTCCATAACATTAAGAAAATTAGGATCCAGTCTCAACTTAATGTTGTATGGACCCCCTGGGCTTGCTTGCTTCTCATGCGAATGTTACTCATTTGGGTTATGAGTAATGGGCTTTGAGCTTGGCCCATCATAGCATCGTATTGGGCTACAAACTATAGTAGTTCTTCCACAAATTCATCATTCCAGCAGTTTAGGCCTTTCTCCATCAAGTTCGCGGGATAAACCGAGCTTCATTCCCCAGGCCCACCTAGCCCATTTGGGCCCGTAACACACTGAGCCCTATCTGATGGGCTTTCTTGTTCAAATAGAGGCGAAATGTTATCAACTATGACCGCTTTACCTGTAATCCTACCTCTGTTTGAGTAGATTTCATAGGATTTATGTGTCACCTCGGCATGTCGCACCAACCCCTCCATGTCTTGATATTCACTAGAAGCAGCTACGCCATTCATATGATCTTAGGTAATCTACAATATGAGAGTATTGGAGCCTCACCTTTGTTTGTTGAGTCTGGTTCACATTAATTGTGGTGTCATATGTCAGCTTTACATTTAATGGTGTGCATTTAATGGAAATAAGCTCCATGTAGCACTTGGAAATTTCAATGAAATAGTGCTTCATCGCCACTACGTTATCAGGATCATGTGTATTAGTTGCATCACGCCTTTCCCCAATTGTACTCACCCTATCCTGCATAGTCATCACTTCATTGGGAATCATCTTTGGTTCCTGTAGTATGTCGATTTGCTAGACGTGCAAGGTGCTATTTTCCCCAACAAAGGATAATAATTTCATTTAGTAAAAATTATGCATCATTTCTTTTGATTTTCAGTAGGGCATGTTCAATGCTATGTCATTCATATGTGGTTCTTGCAATCCCTGAGAAGTCCTCCAAATTGTTTTCCAATCAATCAAAATGCATATGGGTTCCATAAGTTCAATAGTAACACTTTGATCTTGATCCGACAATTTTTACCCCCATCTCTGTTTCATCCAATGGAAATCAGGGTTCCATGGATGAATGCGAAATATCAGATTGCGGCTCATCTCGAATCCCTTTTCTTGAACCAACTGCATCTCTTCAAAGTTCGTGCACATCAGTATGGCTCGATTCTCTCCCACAACTGGGAAATCAACTTTCCTGACCATCACTTTTGATAGAGATTGTTCTATTTTCCCTCACGATGTGGTCCATTATTGCTTGAAAACGAACAAAGTCATTTGACATTCAATTGCAGGAGTCAATTGCTGGTTGCTGGAGTGTACTTGAACTTCATTAGATATGCGGACTTATGAGATTCCATAATCAACTCTCAATGCATGCCTTGTTTGTTGTAGAGCATGTTGCTCTTGGCGAGAAAATCCTTTATCTTCTCGAGTTTCCCTCCCTTTCAAACATGTTTAAAATGGTGTTGATTCTGTATTGGGGCTTCCTACCTCTTTCAAGGGTTAAGAGAGCCTCATTTAACGCATCCAAGCCTTTCGCTTATGGACCTCTAGAATAAGCACCATTTGTCATCCTCCCTTGTAAATCTTATGCAATTTCAGAGTGCATCCCCTATCGTTACACAAGACTTGGATTATTATGGTTGTAGCACCTGGCCGCCTAAGTCGTCATTCCTCTTTATCTGGGTTATGAGAAAACCACTCCACTTTGTTAACACACCATGATATAAAACCCTCTCAACCTCCAGCTTGTAGCAAGCACTGCGTGTATATCCCATGATGTTCAAACCTCTTCCTTAAACCCTTTCCACTATAATGTCTTTGAATTCCGTAGAAAAAATAGTTGTTGCCAAATTCCACTGTCATGGTCATGTTTCTAGCCTCTCGCCTAGCTCTTTTGCCATTTCTTGCCAATGACCTTGACCAAGTCTCCACGTGTTCAAACATGGCTAAAATCAATTATCTTAATAAAAGCACATTGATATCATAATTGTTCATAAGAACATTCAATTATCGTAGAGTTGATTTTAAAAAACTGCGACTGTAACAATGGAACAATATGATCATCAATAAATTTTCTTGTCAAATGTTTAGAACATATACAACAATAATATACAAACATAATATGGAGACCACAACGAAAATAAAACTTTTAACGAGGAAGACGAATAAAGACTTCGTTGAAAATTTTATTCATAATAATGACATCAATTTTTTCTTGGAATTACAATAACCAAAGCACGCATCTCTAAAGTGATCATTTGCTCATATATTTCGTTGTTTTTAGGTCTATGGTGGCTGTATATATGTTTACAATGAAGGTGGTTACGTGAAAATGGTGACTTTACTGAAATCGAAATATGTAACAATAGCTGGTGCCTTGAACTATTTTTTCAAATTGCTTATACTCCTACAAGTGGTTAGCAAGTAAACATTTTTTATTGTGAGGTGTGGCAAGTAAACATGTATGCAATTATTTTATTTAAGATTAAAATACTCACTTAAGGATAATGCTAAGGTGACCCATTATAGACACTCACTATGAGCACGCACTTTGACTTTAAATTTTTTTATATAATTTTGTGAGGTGAGGTGATGGTGTGTGTAGATAAAAAGAAGGTGGTCTGGGGGAGATGAGCACACAATTGCAAAAATAAAAAATAAAAAAACTAAAGTCCCCCTGCTCAAGTTTGCGATTATTACAATTAAAAGCACTCACTTAATAACTAAAGACTCTTGGGCATTTTTTGAGACCAGCTAACTTGAGGCTTGATCGAAGAGCTTGTTGATGATTACGATCTAGAACCATGGATCACAATGGGCCCATGATCAATTATTGTACTAATGATTGTTTGTAGTGAAATCATTGGGAGTCTCTCTATTTTCCAAATTTTCTCAATGACATGACCGAGGCAACCACATTAATTTGTTGTTGTTTTTTAAAAAAAATTAAGAAATTATAAATTCTAATACTCTTTTCGAATTTCTTGGATAAAAAAATGAATATTGTGCATATATAAAGAATCATCAACTTAATATGAAAAATCCAAACTTTTCTAGGCATGTGGTTCCATCTCATAATATATCAACTTAATCACCTTCAACTTACAAGTCCGAGATTTTACTTTAAAAAACTTTGATACTCGTGATCTGTCATCGCTATCATTGGCAAAACTCAAAATCATTATCGATTAATTCAGTAGACTTTCCTACTATAGATTGCTTCTCAATCAAAGTTTTTTCATGCTTGATTTTATCAAGACTTCAAGATGAATATCTAAATTTTCTTAAGAATTTATTAATTAAAGTTAACATATATCTACTACCACCTAAAAATGGAACATGCCATAATCTGGTGGTATCTATCTCTTTCTCAAAAGATGATACCTCTATATTTAAAATGGTACTCCCGTTCAATTTGTGTAGGCCATTATTTTTGAATGCTTTCATCACGACCAAATCACATCTCGACATTACCATCACTCCATTTTGTATATTTACACTACAACCAATTAATAAAGTCAAGCGACCACAAAGAAATTAGATTATTTCTCATATTAGAAAGATGCATGATATTTGTCAACTTTCTCACAATTCCATCGTGCATTCTAATTTGTACCAATCCAATTCCTACAACCTTACGAGCAGCACCATTCGCCACCAAGAATTCATGACCATTAATTGATCCATAAATGGTAAAAAAAATCCTTCTCTAGACACATGTGATAGTCGGAACATCCCCAATCTAATATTCACTCATCTCCTTAGTGCTAATTGCTAGGACATTAACCTCATCTCTCTGTGTAATTGATGCATCTCTAGAATTTTCGGCTTTCTGTCTTCCTTTTTTTTTTTTTTGCTTCGAAGAATCTTTTATTAAGTACCCTTCTTTATGACATTCAAAACATTTTGACTTTATACAACTGGACTTTGATCCGAATTTACTTACTCGGCCTATGTTTATATCTTCCCTTGATTGACAATCCTTCTCTAGATTCATTCCCTTCATTTCCTTTCATATTCCGCTACAACTCCTTTAAATTTAGTGTAGTCTTGAAATCTTCTAAGGACAATAAATTTTTGTTGAACAATATTGTATCAACAAAATTCTCAAAGGATTTTGGTAGTGAACATAGCAAGTTCATCGCTTCTTGTTCATCACCAAGCTTATATATCCCCTTCATTTCTCAATGTCATGATTATCTTATTGAAATCATTATGTTCACTCATGGACTTCCCTTCCACTATCTTCAAGTAATGCAGTTGCTTCTTGAGACATAACTGATTGTAGTTGGATAGCGTCATGTAAAGGTTCTCCAACTTCAATCCTAGTCGTTCTCTCTAATCTGAAACTTCCCTAAAGAATTTGTCGCTCAACTATAACAAAATTGCTCTACGTGTTTTCTGTCTGACCTCGTTTTCTCAACTTTAGAGACATCTCAACTATCATCGCGTAGATCTCTCTATCACAATCTCAATGCAAGAAATGATGCTCAATTCCAACTCGGTACGACTTCAAATCAAGAAACACTTTTTTGCCAGTCGATGGAAATCCTTGTGCGTCTCCAACTTGTGCTTGTCCCAGGCCGTGCGCACCTCTCTATTTTTTTAGTTCCTAAAGTCAAAGTAAATGAAACCCTTTTTGTTTCTTTAGTTTTTGCCAATTAATTAATGCTCTCTGCATTGAGATTTCCTCCCTCTCCACTTAATGCTTCTGCAATCAGGCAGCCATTATTTAAGGCTAAAATAACCCAAACCCATCTTAATTAAGACCCAACCCACATTCAAGACAATATCAATAATAAAAATAAATCAACTCTATATATTACATCGAGCGAAAATGTAAGAGTTCGACAATTTGATTCATGCACCAGAGCCTAACTACATTGGAATTAAAGCTTTATTGTTATTGTTGCAAGAAGTAAAATAAAAAGATTACATTCTTTGTTTTTATGACTATGGGTGTTCAAATAACCGCCTCGGCTCCTTTCAATTAAGGCTTGACTAATCTCATGGGTTAAGAGGGATCCCCTACCACTAAACCAAATGTTGAAGGAAAACTATGCAGTTGCTGCCAAGTGGATCCATCATATATCTTTCTTAGTCAGAATACTAAAGTCCTCTTCGAAGGAGTGCACCACACCTCTTAAGAGATTAAATTTCATAATGTCACTACCAAGAGAATGAAGAATCTCTTATTATAATTATAAATACTATATGATGAAAAGATACAATGATTCTGAGTGAAGCAATTAAAATAATCAAGTAAGTGTGCTTAAGCAATTCATCTTATAATATAATAATTATTATTAAGTGTCATCATCATCTTCACGATCCTACAATGAACTTTTTATATATCTTACCAACATGTGCAATCATGGCTATTATTTAGTTCCATTCATGAATTTCCCACCTTAGAAACCATTAACACCAATAATGCAGGTGATTGCAACATATCTCACTTCCCTAAATTGCACTTCTTGAAGCAAACTCATTGACCTTGAATGTTATGATTAAATCAAAATTCACGGACACCACCAAATATTTGGCATGTGTGAATGAATTAATTTGTAGCGCATATTACACGGAGAACCACCTATAGCAAGAACAACCATTCTAATTAATACAAAACATATTTTTGGTCCTTGAACTTTAAGTGCTTTATATTTTTTGTCCCTGTACTTTTATTAGTGTAAATTAAGTCCATGAACTTTTATTGTTGTACATTTAGTCCTTAAACTTTGGAGTTTTTCATGCTTTTGGTCCTTAAACTTTGAGTTTTTTATGTTTTTAGGGAAATTGAATTTTATTTTTTTGCTTTTGTTGATTGATATGAGTTGTTCAATTCAATAATATAAACCACTTTACTCTTTTTGATAAGTCACGCGGTACATTTATCACCCACATTACTGGAATTTAACAATTTAAATAGTGAAATGATCAAATGTAGATCTCTGTAAAAGTTCGAGGACCAAATATGTAGTAATAAAAGTTTAAGAACCAAAAGCATAAAAAACACGAAGTTGAAGGACCAAATGATAGGTTTTGCCTTCTAATTAACTATCAAAGACTTGCAGGCAGCTTTGCTTTAAAAAATGACTTTAGAATCATCATGAGCATCTCCGACTACAAACACTAAAATAATATAATTTTTGCACTATTTTTGTGTAACTTTAACACCAAATTTTACTATTTTCTCTCATCCACCAACACTATCTTTTAGACTATCTAACTTTATTATTATTTTATTTTTATTAGTTTTTAAATAAGAAACATCATATCAAGAAAGAAGATAAATAAAAATCCAAAAATAATAATAAGATAATATTTTGTGTTGTGAATAGTGACATTCTAAATTGGTGCGATCTGTTCACTTTAAATTGCATGAAAATGGTGCACATAAAAATAAGTTGGAGCAAAATTGGGTTATGTTGATGGCCACATCACTACTTGATTTAGTTTTTTCTTAAATTGTATTGAGAATTGAGACAATTCAATTGTTGATTAAAAAAAAAAAATCAGACTTATCTTAAAAGAAAAGTCTTCAGAGTATCCAAAATGAATCAAATAATTGCAAAGAAAACTCATATCTTTTGCGGGACCTCAGCTTGTTTGACTATAGATTAGGTTGAAATCCATTATGTATTATTAAGTTTCAAAGACACCAAAAAAGAGAAATATAAATCATAGAGACCTAAGTAGGACACTAACCCTAGGAAAGCTCTCCTCATAGCCATAGTTCTCCTGTTGTAATAAAACAAGAACTTCACTCTCTGAATAGACTGAATCCACTGTGCTTTGTGAGTAAAACTCAAGCAATTCTAAAAACGTGTATCATTAATAGTGTATATATATGGTGTTTAAAAGACTAATTCAAAGACACATATAATGTCAATTAGTCGTGACGTTAGTCATTTTCCCCCGACATTCTGAAATGACCAAAACGCCTTTCCCTCTTCAACCCAAGCTTATCATAAACTTTGACTCAATAAAGATCCTCTGCAGTGTCTGCGCCAATAAAATTCTATAATTGATTCTTGATCAACACAAAACAGAGAACACAACATAGCACTCAAAACAGGGGACTATGGCTCCACCACCAGTTCATGGAAATTCACTTTGGAAGCAAAGATTAAAAGAGAAATTGAAGACCAAGAACTGAAGAAGAAGCAGAGGAGAAGAAATTAATGGGGACTCTAAACAACCCACAAAGTAGAACAAAACAGAGTCCCCTGTTTTTTCATCTCCTCTCCGTATGAAGACTTCAACTCGGATATGAAGATTCCCCACACCAGAAAACCCCTTTTGTTGCTGTTGTTCATCTTGGCCTCCTCTGCTTTTGTGTGCTCTGCCTCCACCATCGCAGTCAGCTCTGCCTCCCCAACAATCTGCGCCATCGTTGCATCAGAGCCCGCACAGAGAATAGAATGCTACCAAGCTCAAAAAAGGGTATCCATATCGCCCAACATCTCCTATGATTCAATCTCAGCCGCCCATGACTTCTTCTGCGCCATCACTTCAGGTGGGTACTCTGTCCTCTGCTGGAATTTCAATTCAATCACTCAATTCAGGAGAATCTACTTCAATCTCACCGTCGGATTGCGAGATCTGACGGTGGGGATTGACCATGTCTGTGCTCTGGAGAGGGGGAGTGGGAGGGGCTTGTGTTGGAGAGGTGGCAAGAACAGAGTTCCTTCACCAGATAAAGCAGAGCAATTTGATTCAATCACATCTGGGAGAGGGTTTTCATGTGGGGTTTTGAGGGGTAATGGCACAGTGAGGTGTTGGGGTGATACAATTGGTGATCAAATTGAGACCCAATTTGGGAACATTTCAATGAAAACATTGGTTGCTGGAGATTCACATGTATGTGGATTGAACATTTCTGGGTTTTTGATGTGTAGAGGAAGAAATGATTCTGGCCAAATCAATGTTCCGTCATGGGCTTCATCTTCTGATTCAGGTTTTGTGATTTCTGGGCTGGCATTGGGAGCGAGCCACACATGTGCTGTTTTGAGATTGAATGGAACAGTGGTTTGTTGGGGAGATTTTAATGGAGGAGATGGGGTTCAACTTCGAGGGGTTTCGTTCGAGTCGATCGCCGCGGGTTCGAATTATACTTGTGGATTGACTAGTACGAACTTGTCTGTGATCTGCTGGGGAGATGGGTGGCCTGTGAATTCAAGCTCAAACACATATATGGGTGGTGTTGTTGTTCCATTGCCTAAGATTGTTCCAGGACCATGTACTCAAGATTCTTGTAGTGCTTGTGGTGTGTATCCCGACTCGAATTCGCTGTGTTCCGGTTCCGGTAACATCTGCAAAGTGTGTGAACCTCAGTTCTCTCCGCTGCCACTGTCGCCGAATTTGGTTCCATCACAACCATCATCCTCCAAGGGACTGAGCAAAAAGTTACTGGCTTTTGCTATTGTGGGATCAGTTGGAGTTTTTGTAGGTCTGTGTTCAATTGTGTACTGCTTGTGGTCTGGAATTTGTTGTGGACACCAGAAGATTCATAACTCAGTGCAGCCAACAATCATTGGAAGCAATGTCCATGGTGTGATGACATGGAGTGGTTCTCTTAATCCGCCTTTCTCGAGATCGTCCACCATTAAGCGACAGACTTCTCATTCGATGAAACGCCAAAGGAGCGGAACCTCATCAAAGCATCTAGACAAGCCTGAGGAGTTCCCCCTGTCAGAGCTTGCTATTGCTACCAACTACTTCTCGTTAGAGAACAAAATTGGGGGTGGAAGCTTTGGATCAGTGTACAAGGGTAAGCTGGCTGATGGCCGCGAGGTTGCAGTGAAAAGGGGAGAGGCCGGTCCCTTGGCGAAGAAGCTAGAAGAGAAAGAAAGTGCATTCGAATCGGAGCTGGCATTCCTATGCCGCCTCCACCACAAGCATCTCGTAGGGCTTGTAGGATTCTGCGAAGAAGGGGATGAAAGGCTTCTAGTCTACGAGTACATGAAGAACGGCTCGCTCTATGATCACCTACACTTAAAGGACAATGTCGATAAAAGTAGTAGCTTATTGAATTCATGGAAGACCCGGATCAAAATTTCACTGGATGCTGCGAGAGGAATTGAATACCTCCACAGTTATGCAGTTCCGCCTATAATTCACAGAGACATCAAGTCTTCTAACATCTTATTGGATGCTAACTATACAGCGAAAGTATCAGACTTCGGGCTATCGCTAATGTGGCCTGAAATGGAGGGAGAGTACATGTCAGTCAAGGCAGCAGGGACGGTTGGCTATGTCGATCCTGAGTACTACGGTCTGAATGTTCTAACAGTGAAAAGCGATGTCTATGGCCTCGGAGTGGTGTTGTTGGAGCTATTGACTGGAAGGAGAGCTATATTCAAAGATGAGAAAGGTGAGGAAGGGGGCCTAATGACAGTAGTAGACTATGCAGTGCCAAGGATTTTGGCAGGAGAGTTATGGTCACTGATGGATTCAATGGTCGGTGTACCAGAAGCTAATGAAGCAGAAGCTGTAGAGCTAGTGGCTTACACTGCGTTGCACTGTGTGAACTTGGAAGGGAAGGAGAGACCGACAATGAGTGATATCGTCGCTAACCTTGAGAGGGCATATATTCTCTGCAATGATAACCATGTTGGCACCGTCTCTAGTGCTACGTTGTCCCCTCCCTCTGAATGAATTTACACGAAAAGGGTAAGAGGGTGTTTTTCAATTTTTTTTACCTCAATATTTTTTTTTTTTGAGCACACAAGAGAGAAGATAGTATCAAGTAGCAATATTGTTTGATTGGGCATGTTGATGTTCATGTTGCGGATACATGCAAGTCTTTTCAGTATTTTGGACAGAAAAGAGAGAAGATGGAGAAAATAATGTATGATTGTGCTAGTAGATGATGTATCTACAGAGCAAAATTGAAATTTTGGAAGTGGAAGATGCTTTATGCCCTATTGTAGAGTCCAAAGTTCATTGACCACAACAACAACATAGCCTCCGTCCCAAATTAATTGGTGTCGACTACATGAATCAAAATTTTCTATTGTTCTCGATTAAGTGCAATTGATGGTGAGTTTTTCAAATCATTCAAATCCCTATTAATTAATGCATCTCATGTTAACTTTGGTATGCCCCTACCTCGTCGAATTTCTACAGTTTCTATTGAGTCAAGTTTTTAGTTGGGGCATTTGTAAGCCGTCTTTGCAAGTGACCAAATCATCACAACCGCCATTCCCTAATCTTTGTATCAATTGGTGTTACTCCTACTTGTCTTTGAATTTTTATATTTCTTAATCTATTTTTACGAGTTTTACCACACATCCACCTAAGCATCTTCATTTCTGCTACGTTCATTTTATGTAATTGTTGTTTTTTTACCGCCCAACATTCACTTCCATAGAGCATAGTTGGCCTAATTGCGGTTCTATAAAATTTTCTTTTTAACTTAGTAGAAACATTTCGATCACAAATCACCCATGTTGCACTCCATCATTTCTTCCATCCAGCATGAATTTTATGTGTGACATCATTCTCAATATTACCATCATTTTGTATGATTGATCCTAGATATCTAAAGTGATTTACCTTAGAACTTCTACTTCCCCTAACTTTACCACTCCGTCATCTCAATGTCTAGTGTTTCTAACTCACAGTGCATATATTCGATTTTCGTCCTATTCAACTTAAAGCCTTTAGATTCTAATGTATTCCTCCAAAGTTATAATTTCCTATTCACTCCATCTTTTGTTTCATCCACTAAGACAATATCATCTGCAAATAGCATACACCATAGTATATCCTCTTAAATATGTCTAGTTAGTTCATTCATAACTAAAGTAAATAGATATGAGCTTAAAGCCGATCCTTGATGTAGTCATATTCTAATGGAAAATTCTTTTGTAGCTCCTCCAAATGTCTTTATATTCGTTACTACTTCATACATATCCTTAATAGTGTCTATGTATCTAGCATGCACTCTTTTTCTTTCTAGAACCCACCGAAGAACATCTCTAGGGACCTTATTATATGTTTTTCTAAATCTACAAATACCATATAAATATTTTTTTATTTTCTCTATATTTTTCTAACAATCATCTTACAAGGAAAATTGTTTCCATAGTTAACCTCTAAGGTATGAAATCAAAAAGGTTCTCTAATATTGTTGTTTCTCTCCTTAGCTTATTGTCAATTATCCTCTCCCAAAGTTTCATAGTGTGACTCATAAGTTTAATTCCCTGGTAGTTTGAGCAACTTTGAATGTCTCATTTATTTTTTAAGATTAACACGAACGTGCTTCTTCTCCAATCCATTGGCATCCATTTTGATTTTAAAATTTTATTGAAAAGTTTTGTTAACCAAGTCAATTAAATTTCTCCTAAGCATTTCTAAACCTATATGAGTATTTCATCTGGGCCACATGTTTTCCTTATTTTCATTCTTTTCAATGCTTCGTTAACTTCTACAATTCTAATATTGTGTGTATAGTTTACATTTCTTTCTTGGTGTGAGTTTTCATCTATTATAGTATCAATTTGGTCATCATTAAATAAACTATTGAAGTAACTTCTTCATCTCTCCTTAATATCCTCGAGCGTTAAAACATTTTGATTTTCATCCTTAATACATCTTACATGACTTAGGTATTGTTTATTTTTATCTCTTAATTTGGCTAGCCTATCATCTCTGTTACCTAACCTTGTATATAGATCTTCCATGAAATTTGTTTTAGCTTGACTAACTACTTTTTTAGCTTGTTTTCTACCTTCTCTATATTGGTTGTGCACATTTTCATCTTGACACTTAGATATTTTCCTATACATCTCTCTTTTAGTCTTAATTGCTCGTTGGACATCCTCGTTCCACCACCATGTTTCTTTATTTGGTGGTCTCAAACCTTTTGATATACCTAATACATTTGATCTCATGCAACTACTCATTTCTAGCCACATTGTATTACCATCTAAGTCAAAATACCAAACATTTTCCTTCAGTAGCTTTTCTCTAAACTCTACTTGTTTACTATGCTTTAGGTTCCACCACTTTATTCTAGGGTCGCTAACTCTTTTATTCATATTATGTCATCGTGTTAGCTTAATATCAAGTACTACTAACTTATGTTGGGTAGTAAGTGTTTCACTAGGTATTACTTTGCAGTCTATACATATTTTTCTATCTTTTTTTATTGTTAAAAGAAAATCTATTTGAGTTTTGTTATAACCACTACTAAAAGTAATTATATGCGACTCCCTTTTCCTAAAACTAGTATTTGCTAAGACAAGATCGCATGCTGAAGCAAATTTTAAGATTGATTCTCCTTCTTCATTTCCATTACCGTAACCAAAATCTCCATGAACTCTCTCAAACCATCGTTACTTGCCCCAACATGCCCATTTAAATCTCCTCCAATAAAAACATTTTCATCTAATGGTATACTTTGCATAAATCCATCCATATCGTCCCAAAACTTGTGTTTGATGCTCTCGCTTAATCCTACTTGTGGTGCATAGGCGCAAGTATGTTAATTTTTTCGTCTCCAATAATTAATTTAACTAGAATCAATCTATCCCCCATTCTTTTAACCTCTACGACCTTATCCTTATAACTATTATGCACCACAATTCCTACTCCATTGCATTTTCTATCTATACCAGTGTACCACAATTTAAACCCTGTGCTTTCTATTTCTCTACTCTTTTCTCTTACCCATTTTGTCTTTTGGAGGCAAACAATATTGACTCTCATTCTAATCATGGTATTTACTAGTTCTATTGACTTCCCCGTAAGTGTTTCTATGTTTCGTGTTTCTAAACAAATTTTTTCTCCCATTTGTATTTGTTTTCCTTTTCTATTTCTATTTTGTCTAAAAGATCTAGTATCCGTATTTGTGATTTTGTTTTTATTTTCATGTTTGTTTTGAACTAGCTTCTGTACCCACACCCGTCCTTTGTGTGGGAACCCTTGCTCATTTTTCTTCACATCCGGTCTACAATGTGAAAGGACTAACTTCTTTACCCATACACATCCTATGTGTGGGAACCCTTGCTCATTTTTCTTCACACCCAAGCGACGATGTGAAACACACCCTTGCTCGTTTCTCACTACACCCGGGCTCCAATGCAGCGTGTCGCTAGGTGGGAACGCCCTAACATTTATATATGTTTGATCAATTTCATGAAAAGTGACAAAAGTTTTACGCTGGGTGTCAACTTAGCGTAACCCTCCTCCATTTTCCAAGAATGAAAAATGAGTTTAGAGCCTCCCTCCCCTACTTTTCGGGTATGAAAAGTGAGTTTGAGACCTCCCTTACCCATTTTTAAGTATGAAAAAATAAGCGTCAGAGTCCTCCTCCTTTATCCAGACTTGAGACCGGCTATGTAGCGCAGTGTACACATTTTGGTTTCTTCTTGGAATTTTATCTTCTATTTCAAGTGATACTTAGAGACCAAACATTCTAAGACGTAAGTACTATTTTTCTTTCTAAAACATGCTATACAAAAGCCCCTAGAAAGACCAAAAGAGGTTGGGTTAAATAAATGAAATTTCTTAACCAGATGCCTTAAGTTCAAGCCCTAAGTATAGAGAAAAACCTTGATGGGAGATCTCTCATTGTATATAGGCCCTATAATATGTTACTCTAGATTATCACATAATTGACTGCAGAGTAAGCAAAAGCCATCATGTCCTAGTTAGTCCAAATGAGAAGGCAGGATTTCTTTGACGGCATTTTCTGACCAATGAAGCACAGGGCAGTGCAAACATCCAATTTTGGAACTACGATAAAGAAAAATAAATTAGGAGCAGCAGCAGCTCTTCATACTTTACATGGGAGGAGCCACAATAGGAATAATTTTCTCTTTACTTTCTCATGTACTACCAACAACCAACCACACAATTTTCTTATCATCAGACTCCCCTTCTCATGCTTTTCTCGTTTGTGGCCGACCTACCAACTACCACAACACAGAAAATGAAGAAAACTTATACAACCGGAACTATTAGTGCTGAGAAATGTATGAATACATGCTATTAAGTAATGGTGTGAGCCTAGTAGTATTTTAAGACATATTCCTAACATGACATGCAGTATTATGTGCAGTGGCAGGAAACCGTGTTAAAAGCAATAATTATATGAACAACAACAACAACAGCAACAACAACAACAACAACAACAAAGCCTCAATCACAAATAAGTTGGGGTTGGCTAATAAGTATATGTCAGAAAAAAACAAATAAGGAGATGTATTAGGAGAAATTAATTGTGTTAGTTTTCTGGGTGCGAGATATTTGTCTTACTGCAGCTGGTTTACTTGAAAATTGTTTAACAGTACTGGACCAACGTCATATGCATTTATGCGTAGGGCAATGCCCTAAATGTCATTGTCCAGAGCACATACGAGTAGATGAACTAATCGAATTCATCAGGAGAGGTAAACAGTTCAGTATCTAAAATTATATGGCACAGGACAATGTAGAAACTAGAAAGTGAGTTTATGTAGCAAGTAATAAGTGATTGCTTTTTTACTCATTTTGTTTTCAGTTGTTTAGTGACAATGAAGACACATTATGCCTGCACATAGTAATAATTTGGAACATTACTTGTGTTCCATATATGACATGCAGTGATAGATTACAATGATGCGAAACTGTGTTACAAAGCAATACATATATTACAAAAGCAAAAATCAAGCAAGCATGATTATCAGACAGTTTAGATATTATTTCACACAAAGTCGAAGCGCATAAGTAGTCTTACAGATTCGTAATTCTCAGCCTTGTAGCTGTAGAGTGGAACGGCACGGATACCTGTCCTCAACTCAGACACTGGCAAACAAGTTTGGCCACCAAAATCATCCTTCCCAGATATATCGTACTCATGAACTTCAATCCGAAGCAAAGCCAGCTCTGGAACTGTTAGTGGGAACTGGAACTCCTGATCCCAGAGTGGTTTCCAGTCATCCTCGATTATCTTAGTTTTCTTCATCACAGAATCAATTGGTACACCCGCAATTCCAACCTGTAAGGAGATCAATTAATCATTATGTATTGTTTCCTTTTGTAGCATAGTTTGTACATCTCGCTTAAGAAGAATTAGAAAAAATTAAGAAAATCTTATATATTATTTAAACTCATAGGACAATTCTTTCTTCCTCATGTAGCGTGGACGCTGACAACTAAGGTTTTGATCCTATTGAAAATCAACTGCTCATTGTGCAAAACACAAAAACCAGAATCCAGGTCTTGCATGTGCAACGCTTGCAGCTCTGGTCAATGGCGGCCAGAATTTAGAGTCAATCCAAAAGTTATTTACCTTTCCATCATCTTGAAGCTCTCATGTTAATTTTGCCAAGTTTGTAGGTGCATTTTGATCCTATTGGCCAATCGGGTATCTCAAGAAAAGAAAATTGCACGAATAGAATGCACCAAGTAGGCAAGTACTACAAACGAAGGAGGTGTTTTTGGTTACTCTAACATCACCATACTCCTCAAACTCTAATTAAACTGGATGTAAATAAAGTTAGATGCTCACCTAATAATAGTGCATGCTTATCATCTAAAATATTAGCAAAATGTTTCATTGCTTCTGAAAAAGAAATATATATATATATATATATATAATCTTACCCTGACGTAGAAATCTGAAATCAATTTGCAAAAAAAAAACATAGTAACTAAGCTGATGCTTAACCATGCTCCACCTAAAAATGTATGCATATAATCTTACCCTGACGTAGAAATCTGGAGGTGAGTATACATCAAAGTAAGTGTGCTTGAAATCCGTATACCATCCATCACCCATGTATACTCTTACCTGTCATGAGTGAACAAGGTTGAAACACCAGGATTACAAAAAATCAAAATAATGATGGAAAGTTTCACACACCTTCAATATTTTCTTCACAGGTAAAATTGCTCTTGGATCAAATACTTCATTATTTGGGCCAACCTTCAGCAGTATGTCTGGTTTTTTAACATAGCCGCACCCTCCATTGGCTCTAAACATACCATGCATCAACCAGAGGGACCTTCCATACCCCTGCCATGTATGATATAACAATTAGTGTATCGATGATGGAAGAAATGATCTCATCAAAAAAAAAAAAAAAAAACGAAGGAAGAAAGTAGATAATTACCAAGCACATCAAGTCAAAACTTCATAAATTCGGCACACTTTTGAAAATTTAAGACAATCATCAAATTTTCTAAACTTCAAGCTTTTAATAATAGTAAACAGAAAATTATTAAAAACGAAAGAAAAGAAAAGATGCATTTACCATCAAGGGGTTTATCTCAATTGTTTTTTATGGTGTACCAGCACTTGCTTTTCAAAAGTATTGTCAGGTATATAAGATTTTGAGGTGCAAATGATGCTACCAATGATGTTTTTGGATTATTCGAAGTCAGCAACTTGCTACTCTTTAGTATTTATAAATGACCTAACCTTCAAATCTATACTGAATTGATAAATTAATTTGCACAAACCCTTCCAGACAATCGCAAAGCTACTAAAGTTAAATTCTTTAAAGCTATGATTATAGAAAATGGAACTCAACTGGTTATGCTAAAATCAAGTGCGAGTTACAGAGGTATTTGTGGAAATGACGTCAATAATCAGCATTATACAAGGGAGCAATAGTATATATGGATACCGAAAAACAGCCAAACCTGCATGTTAAATGCTACCATCTGAGCTCCGTGCATCCACCCAATCAATGGATTGTAATTTGAGGAGTCAACGCGCATGCCTTTTGGGTAAACCCTCAACAAATTTCTCTGGGTGAACCTAAAACAAAGCACGATAAGGCTAATTACCAAAATTCTTCATCTCCAGGGAATAAAATGCCAAAAAATGCAGAACATTCTGAATGAGGCTGAACAATTTGGCCATCAAGACTCGAGCAAAAAGATGAAGATAAAGATATACAAATTTGTTCGGTATGCAACACAGACTCGCTATGTAATGACAATTGATAGACACATAGGACCATCAGACACTATAAGCCTGACAATCAATGACAATAATGACAATTCATGAACCGAAAGATAAAAATTGTCTGATTTTAGTCATGAGTTCACAAATGACCAAAATTAAATTACATGAAATTGAAAGAAAACTCTGAAAATCAGTGTGTTTTCAATATGTATGAAATGCAAAACTGAAAGAGATTCAGAAATAATATAGAAGGCTAAGCTAGTTGGGTTGATTTTTAGTCACTACCTCACAATCTCAGTTCCATGGTTTTTTATAAGCTTTTCAAGTGCTTGTTCACTCATGCTCAGACGTCTGACCTTGTCAATGTCAGGTATAGGCTTTAGTGCTTCTTTTAGTTTACCCTTGGGCTTTAAAGCATGAATAGCAATCAACCGCTTGTATTCAGGTGCTGCATTCTGCTGTGATATGTGATCTGTCTCATCCAGACCATCCTCATCTTGATGGTCTTCTGCATCTAAGTCATTATGCTAGCAAATAATCAACTAGACCTCAGCATGGCAAAGAGAGAGTATGAAATAAATAATACCATCATAAATATCATATATGCTTCCATTCACCTGATCAGAAGCATCAAGTTTAGCTTTAATGTCTGATACTTCCTTTCCCCATGCTTCTACATCATGTGAATCCATAACCTTCCCCGAGCTACCTTCATTTACCATTTTTGTCTCACTGTATTCTTTCGGTGGTTTTGTAGAGATTATAATTCTTCCTTTCAATGATTCAGGTGAAGGAAATTCTTCAAAGCTTTCTGTCTCAGGGCAAAACAGCATATCTCCAAAGGTTTTACTGATCATCTGGAAATGAATTCCTATTAATTATAAAAAACATAGCAAAACACTTCGGAAGTGGTTGTATTCTATAAAGACTCAGATGCTCACCTCTGCTACTTTAGCCTGAAGATCGGGTGTGAGATGATCTTCTAGTGTTATGACAAGAGGATATGATGATGCAACAAAAGCATTCTCCTTAATAGATCTCAAGCATTTGATTAGTTCCACTGGAGTTGTCAGTGTCCTTTTTCATGCAAAGAAGTTAACCAGTTGAAATTAGAATTCGAGAAAAAAGAGTGACCTATTGAATAAAAAAAGCACCCTCCTAGTCATTATCATTTCCAGTTTTATACTGTGCTTATATTAATTCAGGGGTCAGCAAATTGAGCAGATGGCAACTACTACATTGCTTTGCTTAAAACATTTGTCTAGTACAATAATCAAACTTTGTCATAGCTACTCCTTATCCGATGATGTAAGTTCCTACCATGATCAAGTCAACTTTATAGTTCTTTTTAGAAGCTAGTACGACGTGTTACTAATATAAATCATTGAAAAGAAACATTTTGACTTTTTTGAATAATCAAGGTCAACATCACCAACCCTTTCAAATATCACAAAGTTTGGTACCTAGGCTAAATAGAAACTACATACCTTCCATGAAGAACATCCACATTATCTTTTTTTGAGTTTGGCCATATGTCCAATTCAATTACTCTTACACCATCGTGAAGTGCCTTTATGATTGGGGCATCACTACAGTCGCTACTTATCTGATTCCCAGTCAAATATGAGTTATGCCCAGTGTATATGAAATAATGGGACAATGGAGCTGTCATATCTTGGTGCACCTGCAACAAAAGTACAATCCCCCGTTGTACTATGATCACAATCACTAGGCTACTAAATCACCTTTTATTTGGCAAAGGAGTACAATCAAACATCCAAGCAAAGGAAGAAAGGCATGATAGGAACCCAAATAACGGTAGAAGTCATGATCGTAATTTCTTAGTGTTCTAATTAGTTCTATGAAATGTATAAATAAGTAGTGAACCACATATAAGGGTTTGAACAATGTTTTCAAGGCGGTGAGGCAGTGTTAGGCGGTTTAGCTATACCTAGTCTAGGCGGTGTCTAGGCGGACAAAGAATATTTACTTAGACCTCCCTAAGAAAAAAATTATTTATTTAGAGACTCCCCCAACAGTAAGGGGAGTCTCTAAATAAAAAAAAGTTACCTGCACATTCTCATCAACATATTTCATCACCACACTTTTTCACATATTTTGAAATAAAAAATTCAAAAAATAAAATAACAAAATAATAAAATAGTTGAAAATTAAGAGACTTCCCTTAAAAGTTTTAAAAAATATTTTCAAGCCCACCGCCTAGTACCGCCTACCTAATTAAGGATTAGGCGGTGGGCACCCCTAACGCATAAGGCGGTGCCTAGAAAACACTGGGTGTGAAGAATTAGTTGTGAATTGTGATGTCTCTTATTAATGAATTGGAGAGTTAATAGGCCTCTCGAATGTCTATCTGTTTGGTTTGTGCACTGGTATCTTGTAATTCCCCATTTTAGATCAATTTAAGTGTTCTTCCACTTGTGATCTCATCATGGAAACAAAGCATTTATCGTTAATTCCATATTTGGACCAACCTACTCAAAAATAGTTTTCTTCCCAAAAACTCCCTCCAAAAACAAATCTCGGGATTTCTTTCAAGAAAATAAAGTAAACAACTTCTTTACCATCCTTTTTTAGGAACATAAATAGGCCGCATTAGGAAGAAAATCTTATGTGCTTTAAAGAACAAGTCATGCCTTAAACCAACAACTCTAGAAATGTTGTCGGAGCCCACCAACTCTTATTATATTTCCAACAACAACAATTAACCCTCAACCCCAAATTAGTTGAGGTCAGCTACATGGATCAAGTTCTTCCATTGCACTCGATTTAGTCCACCCGACGGCGCATTTGCCTCCAAATCTTGTGTCCCAAGCTTACTAGTCAACTAAAACTCATAATCTGTTCCCCCAAAACATTCAGTTCAGTAATTTACACATCTCCAAAACAATCGACGGCACAGATCTCGTCAAATAAAAACAGAACAAACAGAGCGACGTACGTACCGAGAGAGAGGGATCGAGAGGGGGATTGACGTCGGCGAAGAAGAGGAACCGAAAGAAGGCATCGAGAGAGAGGCCTTTGCGGTGGAAAATGTTGAGGTGCTTGAGAGCGTCCATGGCAGCCTGAGCCTCGTCTCTGCTCTGACTCTCCGTCTCCACTCCTTGAACCTCCGTCATGAACCTCTGCAGATCTTCAACGCTCATCACTCCCTTGCCTCCGGAGTCGTACCTCTCGAACAGCTCCTTCACCTCCCTCGGCGCCTCCGCCGCTCTCATCTTGAACCTCCTCCGGAAGCACCAGCACACTCTGTAGCTCTGCTTCGCCATCGTCGCTCGTCTCTCGTCCATTGCGAGAGAAGAGTGAGTAGAAGAATCTCTGCTTTGTCTTCAATGTGGTGGTTTGGTTTTGTTAGTGTTGTCAGTGTTGTATGCTGTTCCTGCTGTTTTGGTGTTTAGCGGAGCATCGTGTCATGCTGTTCTACTCGTCCCACGTGGCGCGTTGCTATTGTCGGGAGTTCGTTATGGTGGGCCCTCATGTGTACATCGTGTGACGCTCTGTCGCATTCGCGCGCATTGGAGTCGTTGATTCAGATAGGACAAGTGATTAGAATATCAATGTTGGCTATAAAATGTCTAAAATGGGTCCCCCTTGGAAGGGGACTTACGTTTTCTCCATAAAAATACAACAATAAAATCACACCACAAGAGACATTAACTTTTAAAATCCCCCATCATACGATGATTGAGCGGGGCGCTGTGCCATATGCCTCGAGATGCGTAATTAAAGCGAATCGAGCTATGCCTGATAATTGGTGTTGATTTGTGGTATCTAAATCGGTTGCTCTAACAATGTGAGGTTGTTTGGTTGCGATGAGTTGAGGTGTTTTTTGTGAATGGAAAATGCTTTAGTTGACCTGCATATTTTGGTGTCAAAAGTAAGTCGCCCTAACATTTTTCTTTTTGAAAATGTTTGATTTTATCGTGTTATTATCGCGTTGTCTAAGAAAAGTTAATATATATTGTCGGGTTGAGTCTTAGAAATCACAAATTTCTTTTTTTTTTATAGGAGAAATCAACAAGTTTAGATCTTGTGATTGTCGCGAAAAACATGCAATGAAGTATCTTGTTTTGATAATTGCGTTCTTAATCACGATAGTCGTATCATTGTAATAAAATCTCTTCTGGACAAAAAAGGTCACATAGGTAGTGTATTAGTTGGAAGTTCACAAAAAGTAAATTGTTCTATTAATAATATCAATAACAACTTTTGAACAAGTTGATTAAATATATATCAACCAAATGATACTATGTCAAACTATTCCTTGTGCGTTATCTTCCAACATTTAAAGTACAAAAATGTAATGGAATGATAATTTGAAAGTTAACTTTATTCTCACAAGGACTTTAACTTTATGAATGCAGGAGCACATAAAATTGTGGTAGGGGGACAAAATGAATTAAATGGAGTATTTGTTAGATTCTATGACTAAGAACTATGCCAAGCATGGAATTGTGTAGTTTCAACTACAATTTTTTGATTCCATTCTACAAGTGTGAAAAGAGAAAGGTAGCGCCATTGAAAAAGCAAATTTGCCAGCATATGTTGATTGCTTCGCCCCAAATTAGGCCCCATTTCCTCATGTGCACCTGATTCACGCCTTAAAATGAAACTTCATGTGTTGTGTCTCTTTTGATTATCTTCACTTTTAGAGGTTTTCCCATCTGCTATAATTGTGAGCCAACACTTCAATTAGTCCACACCAACCTGCCAATAAACTGGTGAGGTCTTTCAATATGTTTATTTTTGAGTAGCGCTAGGAGTACACTTAGTTTGACATTGCTGATGTGGACGGGTGCCACCTCAAAATACACCACATGGGTGTTTTTCAAAAAATAAGGTAGCTTTAATTTGTAATTCACCAAATAGGTTTACTTTTAAATTCCAAAACTCATCCTTTAAACTTTTATCTTTCTCAAGTGGACATCCCATGGGATGTCCACGTGTACCAGAATACAAGAATAGTGCCTTTTGAAAAGGCGCTATTCTTGTATATCTTCTCCACACGTGGACACGGAGTGCTATTTACACGAATATGCCTTTTCAAAAGGTGCTATTCGTGTAAACCAATCCACGTGGACATCCACATGGATGATTGTATCCTAATAACATGAATAACACCTTTTGAAAAGGCACTATTCGTGTTATTTGTCTACCATTTACAAGACACCTGAATCGCGTCTTTTCAAAATGCGTTATTCACGTGTCCACGTAAGCGGGAAGAATTTACTCCCCTAATAACGCCTTTTGAAAAGGCGATATAGCCTATTTTTAGGATAAAATAAACCACACTTATTTTGCTCATTTAAATTATTTTCTACTGTAATTTTGTAATTTTTTCCACCACATGCCACTAAACATGTCACCTGCTAACTCATCACTCGAGGTGTGTTAGATGTAGTTTTGTCAGTTAGGTTTTGAAAAAAAAGGTATATGCATGTGACATCAAATCACGTCAGATCAAGTCAAATTGGTCAAATCATACCAGACACACGTGTCAACTCATAAAGGCTTTTTGGCCTTGTTTGGTTAGAGGTGAAATTATCTTCCAGGAGATAACTTATAAGAAGTTGAGAACTAATATTGTTTTGTTGCCCAACTTGCCTACCAATTTTCTCCCAACATACACTCTAAGTTGTGAGAAATCTCCCCACCACCCCTCAAGGAGTTATCTCCCAAGAGTTGTAGACACAATTACCCCTTATTAATGACTTATTTTATTACCCATCTCTCTCTTGTTTTGATGTTATTTATGTCAATTCATATTTTTTATTGTTTAAAAATTTGAAACTTTCCTACAATTTTAAAGTTGAACCAAACATGAGAATATTAACTCCAAGGAGATAACTTGGAGTTAACTCTCAACTAAAACTGTAAGTTAGCAAAAACGAAACAAACAAGGCCTTTATCTTCCCCCAACAGGTTACTTTTTTTTTCTTTTGCTTTATAAAAGCTCAAACTTCATAAACTCAAAAGGCCATTTTGAGTTGAGACTAAAACCAACTACAACCACATTACTCTATTTTCTCCTCTATTTTACAGTTCTGTCACATCAAACTATATTTTTTCTCCAACCACAAACTTTATTTCTCCTCTAAAAATGAATATTCCCTCACCACCATTCTTTACATATTACTTACAACTCCCTACCTTATCTTTTTTATATAGTCACTCCTAACTACACACAAATATATAATAATATTATTTAACATATTATAAGAATTAATAAATTAATATATTATTAGTAAATAACGTGATAAATTAATATAATTAATTATGAAATTATATTTATAATAATAGTAATATAATTATAATAAAGTAGTAAATCTATTTATTACTATATGACAACATGTCACTGATTACTCATAAGAAAATAGAAAAACATTCATTAATTTGACAATACTATTACTTTAGAGGGACGACAACAATTGTCGATGAAACATTGAAGATTGATTCTTCTTTTTCCATACATGAAACATTCATTAATTTGACAATAATAATAGTTTTAATTTGGGTATTGATAAAAAATAATTTGGATATTTTCTTAGAGAAAAATAATTTGCATATTAAAGTAGACTAGTAATGTACATATAATTTGTTTTATAGTTATCATTAATTAATATTATAAATACAAATATATGATAAACATATTTCATTTTTGTTGAAAATAAAACCTTTCCTATATTAAACATAAGTTTCTTGAGTTTGAGTTTTGTGAATGGAAAAAAACTGGGTTGGGAGGGCCGCCCTACAATGCCCAAGCATTAGTCGGTTCTCCGGATACCACATGGAAAAAAAAAAAAAATTCTTTTTTCAAAAAAATAAAAGGCTTCTTAAAAAAGAACCAATTTCCAGCACGTGGCATAAGCCATGCATTCCCAACTTCTCATTAAAATCCATATGTTGGTGTAAGCTTCATATCAAAATAAAAAAAAAAACTACATCCAGGGTTGCAAATAAGTCTTCTTCATTAAAAATTGTTAGTGAACTTTCCTAAAAATAATCGTTAGTGAAGTGAAGACTATCGATTTGTAGTTCCAATTGAGATGTCATTATTTCCCATTAATAGGTACGCCTATTTCAATCCTCTACCTTTCCTTTTTTTTAGTAAAGACTTATGCTTCTTCTTTCTTTCATGCTCCAAAACAAGAAAAAATTAATTAGGGTATCTCTGCAATTTTGTAATTATAGAGACATTCCTCTATTTTAGAAGGGATTTTAAAGTTTGATTAGAGTAAATCGAACGCTATTTTTGGCATTTAAATGACAAAATAATGTTCGATTGGAGTTGCTTTGAGTAAATAAGGAAGAGTTAGACCGAGAAAAAGAAAATGGATTAGGGCCAAAGAACAAGGATGAGGAATGGGTAAATATTCTAACTTTTCATCGATTTGGTGGTGAAAGCATTGAATTGAAGTCTTTTTTTTTATTGATATGTCTTTGTAATATGATTTTTTTATTTCGGTTGTGCAAGGGCTACAAAGGAATGTTGTTTCTGTAGTGGAAATACTCACAATCATTCTCATTGCCCAAAAAAGAAGCCCTACTTTCAATGCGACGAGGAGTTGGTGTTGGAACGCATTTGAAAGGATTTTCCCAACAAAGGTCGACTATTCTATTGTTCATTTCCTCACACACTAGCTTTTCTTTAGGCGGACAAGAAGAGACTTGCTGACAGAGTGATGAGGAACACAAATGCAGTAGATGAGGAGGCCACGGGGGTAGCGTTAACAAGGCAACTATGCAGAAGATGATCGACTTATTCGCAGAGGCTTTGGATGTGGCAGAACAAAAATCGACTGGAAGTGTCTTGGTGAAAATGCAACAAATATCTCTAATATTCACTAAGTAGGTAATCTTGTCGATCTGTTGAGCGCATCATCTTTCTTGTTTGATGTATTGTTACTTGAGGTGCCTTTGGTCATCATATGTTTAAAGTATTGGTTTTATTTGGCATTTGGTTAGTATTTATATGAACCTACTAACTATTATATGGATTTGAGATGTATTTTGAAACCTGTATACTTTAAAGAATGTTAAGTATGATCACTAATTCTAGTGTTTATACCTTAAAGAATATTGAGTATGCTCAAGTAATGATTCTACATGGTGCGCTCAATATATTTTAGTTTAAAGTCTACTCAAAATTAGTTTTTAGTCCACTCGTAAAGTGTAGTGTAGTTTATGTAGTTTAAAGCCTGTTTTGTATATTGATATGTTCATGCGTGTGCTTAAACTATAATTTATGTATACTTGAAAAATCTTTGAGTATGCTCAAAGTAGTTGTGCTCAAGTAATGATTCTACATGGTGCGCTCAATGACATTTTAGTTTAGAGTGTACTCAAAATTAATTTTTAGTCCACTCGTATTTATTTTTCTAATTTTGAGTTGACTCGATCTTATCAACTGAAGTTTTTGTGCTAGTTTTTCACTATGAAAATGAGTTTTACATGAAGTTTTAAGGCATCCCATTTTTAGAGTTAATTAAAAATTTTTACATTTAATAATTCTTAGCGAAAGTCTTAACAGTTATTCAAAAGCAATTAGTGAAAATCTTAAGTGTGAAAATCAGGAAACAACATCATATGCATATAAATATCATAAGGATGATAACACATTGAACTAGTCGAGCGACAAGTCGGGGAACTAACCGCTCAACCCAATATATAGCCTTAAATGTATAGAAGTGATATAGAGTAAGTAATACATCAAAAGTCGAGACCTACAAGATAAGAAGTAGAAAATCGTTGAATGTTAAGAGATAGTCGTTGATTTTCTCTTTCCTCGGCCTATTGCTCGACGGATCTACAACCATTGACATAAAAAGGACGGTGAGTACAATATGTAATAAAGTAATTCCTGGAGATTCTTATGTACATTTCCAAACATAATCGATTGGTATTTAAAAGCATAAATATGGCGAAAAAAATGCTAAAATGGAAATATGCTAGAAAATACTATAGTTAAGCAAAATGAGACTGACAAAGGCTAAGTAGTAATGATCTAGATCCAGTTAGTCGTGAGCCCTATCACCTATGCGTTTATTCCACTGCATTGGGGTGGAGCTGTGCTCTACACCTCTATCGAAGTTCGGAGCTGACTACGCCGAGTCTCGTTGACCTACGTGATGCGCAAGTGTAGTGGTAAGTACCGATTACCCCGATAGTCTAATGACACCTTGTGCCGCGCATCCTATATAGTGCAATGGATCCTAAATTTTATCACTACTTTATAATATCAAGAAATACTCGCACTAAGAATTTCGAGGCAAGACAATATGCTTCAAAGCCAACAACCATAGAACACAAGTCAATATAAACTCTAATTCCATTACTGTAATCCTAATAGTATGCTATTCTCGATCACACTTTCATTAAAATTGTAAGAAAGACATATAACACGAGAATAGAGTCAATGAATCTATAAGCAAATAATATCATGATAAAAACACCCAAATAATAAGTAGAATATGAAACAAGTTCATGATATCAGATTTCAAGGCATTTCATAGTCAAATAGAATGTAAAATAGAGCATAATTGGAATGAAATGTAAATAAAAACCTCAACAAGATTACTTACACCCCACGCGATAGTTTTCTAGCTAAATCGACCTCTCGACGTCCCAAAACTTGCACTCAAACTCTCGAGTCTCCCGTAGAATCCTGATATCATTTAGTATTTTAGAATGAGTTTAGGCCATTAGGTAGGGTTTTAGACTAAGTTAAGTGGTTTAAGTTTTAACCAACATAATTTCAAATCGATATAACTTGATCAAATTAAAACCAAATATGGAAATGCAATATGCATAGCCAAGCAAAATTTTGCAAGGATTTCAAAAATGAAACCAGATTTGAAGAATAAAAACTCTTTCATATAAAAATTTATGAAAAACTAGATTCATTGACGCAAATAACACAAAATTTTTAATCGATCATTATTTTTTCGATTCAACTCCGAATTTCGAACTTCTTTTTAGCAAATTTAATGATTTTTTTGCAAGGAATTCGAATATGTAAATCATTTCCAAAGAACATAACTTTTACCTTCTGAAAACAGTGAAAAACCAGTACGGGATTCAAACCCAAATTTTGTCAAAGACCTCTAATTTCGAAATGGAAGCTTAGGGACTTAAAGATGAACTTAATTTGATCAAAATAAACCTTAAAAGGACTCTAACAATAGAATCAAATGAAAGCCCTTTGATCCCATATGTAGATTTCATTAAGTTAAACATGCATTTGAAAATATTTAGTGAAGAATACATAAAACTTCAAAAATTCATAACTTTTTGGTTTGAAATCTAAATTGAGAACTTCTTAATAGCTGAATTATTAGCTTGAAATGAGGGATTAAACATATAAACCAATTAAAAAAAAGATATCATTTACCCTATGAAATTACACAAAATCAGAACTGAACTAACATATCTAATTTTACCAACAACCATTAATTTCAAAAATAAAAGTTCAAGGACTTACTTGATGTCTCATTTAACTCATAAAATTAGCGAAAAAAGTTTCCAAATTCATTTTGATTACAATTTCTTAATTCAAGACCCTATGCTCATAAAATTAAGGCATGTAGATGTTATGAACTTCATTACCTAAGTTGTTGCTTGATTTCTTCAATCTGATAATGAATTTGATCCCTCTCTAACAAATCTTTAGAGAACTCCAACAACTAAAATCTCGAAATCTCCTCTCTTAATGAATCTAGATGATTTGCATGGCCATTCACAACACCTATATATATAAGGCTTAACTATGACCCTTGATCTTAATGTATACACCTATCTCGAGACTAATCTAATGGCTTATAACATGATTTCAAATCCACTAACTCACCCTTGCTAACACCATTTCATACTCCATTAGTTTCTTGATGTGTCTACACGCATTTCGAAGAACATCAAATAGCTATTGTTTTATTTTGCAAACTTATGATACATTTAATATGAATCAGCTATAGCAACACCAAATTTAACTAATTAAACCATATTAACTTAATGTTAGTTTACCATATCACTCATCGCCCAGTCCCACAGCTCACACATATCTCGATGCACATCCCTGCTCTCGTCTCAACGCCTATATATAGTAAATAAAAATGATTTAGTAATTTACACACATATGATACACTAGGAAATAATCACGCAAATATAAAATGTACCTCGGCCACGTGCCTCAGTCGGTGCACTTATCACAGTGTAGGTCTCACGTCATGGTTTTGTGAACTTGATTAATAATTAAAACGCGATTAGAAATTTAGGAATATATTTATATCAAGGTCATTTAATACAAGATTGACTTACAAGTACTTGACTCAATTAAAATCTATTACATAAAAATAGTTACAAAAGAGACAACGTCACTATTGTCAAATATAGTGTAATCATAGCACTACTATTACAAAAGAGATAACACACTACTGTTACAAAAGAGATAACGCGCTACTATTACAAAAGAGATAACGCCACATCCCAGTTGGCCCTCCAACTCCAAAATCCCAAGCAAAAAAATCCAACCATCAATCATTCAAAATGAGTAATTTTCAGTAATAGCATTCCTACAAATATCACCTAACACTTAACAAAAAACATGCAAAATTGGCGGGAAAAGAACATTTTAGGATAAGGCAAAGAACATTTTACTAAAAAAAATCATAGTATAAGCCATAAAATTACCCGAAAAATAAAGGTCTTACCATCTGGCCTTCATCGTCTTTCTGTCAATCTCAGTCTTTTTTCCTGTATTGGTCGGCTCAAAGTGTGTATGAACTGGAGGAAACGATATGGTAAGCGCTAATATACTGAAAAATAATACATAAAAATATTTAAAAAACACTCCATATCTGGTTTTACTTACCTCGAAGCTACGCGAAAATGCGCTCTCGCGGTTCCTACACGCCTTTAAACCAATCACTAGTACTTGACACTAGTCAGCTGGGTCCCTAATATTATTTTGAAGTAGTTTAGACATGTTAGAGATTATTAAGTTTTGTTTATTTATTGTTTTTATTTATACTCTCATTTGCTATAAGTTGGATTTTAAGCAAACTTGATACTTAATTGAAACGGTCTTAAATAGATTGAGTTAACTGAAAAACTTAGAGCATGCTTAATATTATAGGGCAAACTAAAAACTACTTCGAGCAAGCTTAAAACTTATAATTGGCTTGCTATTACTGACCTTGCTCAAAAACATTCTTGAGCAAGCTCAAATTCCAGGGTAGTCGAAAATGCCTCGAACTGAATTTAGTCTCGACTCTACCTTCCAAATTCGTCCCAAAACTTTATTAAACCTATAAAAGTGATCAGAGCTGACCCAAATATATTTATAGTGGTCCAAGTAAGGTTAACACATCACTCGCATCATTTGAATTAAGGAGTTCTACAATGAACTCTAGTTTCTCAAGAACATCAACAAACCTCCTAGAAATCTTGAATTCATTAATTGAATGCCTTAAAGTTGTCTTAGTTTCCTACAAATAAATCACGTATCATCTCAATTCAACACTAACTCAACAACATCATAGACCTCGACCTCAACTAAGTTGTTTCATACAATACATATCCATTTTTCCAAATCAAAGAAGTAACACTATTACAAATTTGAATCTCAACCATGAAAATCTCTAATATATGAGGTTTAGTCTACTCCCCTTCAAGCTCAAATAACAAAAAAAGTTCAACCAAAAGTTTAAGATATAAAAGTCTAGGGAAAGAACTTACTTAGAGATTCAATGGTGATGTTTTCTAGATTCCTCCAAGTTAGACCTATGTTACCAAGCATCAACTTCTCTTTGATCCTCAAGAACTCCAACAAGTTTTTCTCACTGTACTACCGATTCTACTCTATTCTTCTTATTTTCCCAATTGCACTCTCATTCTTTATCTTCTCATTGTTCAAATGAGACAAAAGAAAAGAAAACTTTGTGCTTGAGTTATTATTCCACTTGGACTCACATAGGAGTGTTTCTATAAACTTTTCAAGGTAATTAGTGCTCCAACACATCTTTTATTATTATGTGGTTAGTAACACTCTACATTTTGTGTAGTTTGAAATGAAACCACACACCCACTATATCATCACTAACAACTACTTGCCCTTTTGGTATGACACTTAACATGCACTTTGTTTCCTATTGGTCCACCTACATAAGGCATAAAGCTTTTTTCATTTTTTCCATGAACTTTTAGGATAATTACATGCAAGTCTAATTCCACCAACTTAATAGTTGTCCTTGGATTTAACTATATTTAAAATCAAACCATAGTCTCATTTTATTACTTTATCAATTTTTAACGTAGGCAAATCTTAATTAAGTAATTTGTAATTAACTTAAGCTTGAACGAGTACACCACGTCTTCATGAATCCATGTTTGGGTCCTGATATTGACATGTGGCATGAGTTAGAATATTCGGATCGTTACACATACCTTACACTCTAAGGTACACATTGGAAAGTCAACACCATGTCAAATTTTTCTTATTTACATATAAGTGACTGAGACAAATTAATATAAACACTAAAATCAGATATTTGTTAAGAAAAAGAAATTGGTTGATCCGTTCGGAGTCCTTAGTGTGCTAATGTTAATATATGCATAACTCATATTCTAAGGTACACATTAGAAATTCACCCCATGTCCGATTGTTTTTATTTACATACTAGTCAATGGGCACGCGCTGTGCGCGTGAGGCGTAAACAATAAATGTATCAAGAAACATTTGTGAAAGTTAATATTAAAATAAATAAAAAAATGAAATAATATCCATGGTTGTTCTAAGTATGTTCACGTCCAATGAAAGAAAGAAGAAATAAAAAATGAATGGTTGTCTTCAAGGAGACCAACGAACCCAATAGCAAATCATAAAAAAAAAAAGAGGAGGCACTGTGATTTTGAAGAAGAAAGTGGTTTTCAATAAAATAAACACATGGAGGAAGAAAACGTGAATAGAGTGGAGAGAGAGAATTGTGGAGGGGAGAAAGATAAACGTTGAGGGGAAAGAGAGAGTAGAGAAACGTGGAGGGGAAAGAGAGAGTAAAAAGGTGGAGGAGAGAGAAAAAAAAATCATCCAAATCCACTTTGTTAGGAAATTGACTACTAATTTAAAAACTTTTGAAAACTAATTGAATTTTCATCCGCACATCTAAAATCAAAACCGCCTATTAATTTGTAGTTATCAATTAAATTACTATTTTATCCCGAATTTAAATATTTGCATCAAAACACTTAGGGGCATTATTGGAAGTTTTAGCCAAAAAGGCTTCACGGTTAACTGTTTTGGGATTGCTATTATAATAGTATAGATAAGTGACTAATACAAATTAATATAAACACTAAAATAAGATATTTGTAAAAATAAAATAAAATAAAATAAAATGTTGGTATAATACAAGATACTCAATTTTAGTAAATTTTAACCCAAAGCTCGATATTTCTTCTTTTATATATAACCGACTTATATGTAAAAAAAAATGGTTGATCCACTCGGAGCCTTTAGCGTGCTGATGTTAATATATACATACCTTATACTTTAAGATACACATTGAAAACCCCAATGCCGATTTTTTTATTTACATATAAGTGGCTAATACAAGTTAATATAAACACTAAAATAGATATTTGAAAAAAGAAATTGGTTGATCCGCCTGAAGCCCTTAGCGTGCCAATGTTGGTATATATACTGTTTACTATAAGATACACATTGGAAAGTCAACCTCATGTCCGATTTTTTTCATTTACATATAAGTGACTAATATTAAATTAATGTAAATGATAAAATTAGAGATTTGTTAAAAAAATAAAAATAAAAAATTGGTTGATCCGCTCGAAGTCTTAGCGTGCTAATGTTGGTATTAGATACCTTGTACTTTAAGGTACACATTGGAAAGTCAACCCCATGTCCAATTTTTTATTTACATATGAGTGACTAATACAAGTTAATATAAACACTAAAATTAGAGATTTGTAAAAAAAAAATTGGTTGATCCCCCCGAAGCCCTTAGCATGTCAATGTTTGTATATACATACTCTATACTCTAAGGTACACATTCAAAAGTCAACCTAATGTTTGATTTTTTTATTTACATAAGTAACTAATACAAGTTAATATAAACACTAAAATTAGAGATTTGTAAAAAAAATGGTTGATATGCCCGAAACCCTTAGCATGACAATGTTGGTATATACATACTCTATACTCTAAGGTACACATTGGAAAGTCAGCCCCATGTCCTATATATATAAGTGACTAATAAAAGTTAATATAAACTAAAATTAAAGATTTGTAAAAAAAAAAAATTGGTTGATCCGCCCGAAGCCCTTAGCGTGCCAATGTTGGTATATACATGCCCTTTACTCTAACGTATACATTAGAAAGTCAACTCCCATGTCTATTTTTTAATTTCTTTATTTAAATATAAGTGACTAATACAAATTGATATAACACTAGAATTAGATATTTGTAAAAATAAAATAAATAAAAATCGGTCGATCTACCTAAAGCCTAAAGCATGCCAATGTTGGAATATACATAACCTATACTCAAATGTACGCATTGCAAAGTCAACTTGAGTGTCTATTTATTTATTGATTTTTTTTTTGTTTTTTTGAATACAATTTACTACTACATAAAAATATAACCAACATTTAAATTAATACAACACTTAAATTAGAGATTTGTAAATAAAAATGATATAACACTAGAATCATAGATTTATAAAAAAATCAAAATAAAATTGGCCGATCCACTCAAAGCCTAAGCGTGCAAATCAATATATATATATAGCCAAAATTTAAATTAATACAACACTAAAATTAATCATAACCATATAGCTAAATATTTAGCATATTTCGATGTCGTTGAAATTGTCTATGGAGGAATCGAATCTCTGAGAAAGTAACAACAATGACCAAGATTAATCTATTGGCTTTACTGAAACTTTCAACTCACCTTCTTAGCAGACGAGATTCGAGACAAAGATGCGCTTCTAAGATTTTTGCTCTTCATCTTTTGATTTTTTTTGTCCTTTTTGTCAGTTGATTTGACAATTACTTTTCACCAACTCACATCAACCACATCAAGCACACGATGTCAAAAGTTTTCTAAAGTGTACTTTTGATATTTTGCCCTTATGGTGACATTCAATTTGATACACCCATATTCTCAGCTCACATCACCATTGACGCGTGTAGTGCGTGCCAAATATAACCCTTAAAAAAGTTACCAACCACAAGGGTGTAGTAGTGGTAAATACAGGGTCGAATCCGCAGGACTTGAGTTTACTCTAAGTTAACTAAATATGGGGATTTTCAAGAAAATCAAGAAAATAATTAATTAAACAAACAATAATAAAAAGTTCATACAAATTAATATCAATAATGAAAAGTTCACCCAAATCTCCAGTTCCACAAATCAGAATCAAGATTCAATAACAATCATGGTCTTCAATCTTTCCCAAAAAATTATTAATTTAATTCTCCTAGATTAGCTATAGAAAATCGACAACCGCCAGAAATTCCTAGTTCCCCTAATCTCGATAGCTAGGACGTCCGCCACTAACTACTTCCCTAATTAATGTATAACCCTAGACATCCGCCAATCAGGTTTAACACACTAACCGCAATAATATAGATCTATGGGAACACTAATCCTAGATAACCGGATCGCGTCGGCTTCCGATTTAACCTAGATTCAATTGTTGCACATTCAAACACCGAAAGGGTTTTACGGCAAACGGGTGAATGTTTGTTACTTTATTGATCTAAAAGCACAATTACACGGATACTAATATTCGAAATAACTATAGATTGTCAATCTAAAAGCATGCACATGCCTCATACATACCATAGATCTAAATCATAATCGGTAAATCAACAACAATGAAATAGGAGAAATTAAATTAAATTAAATAATAAAATAAAAAGATCTCGCAAAATATGCTTTGAATCCATGATCCCGACTTGCTTCCCCTTCGACTTAGGTGAGAAAAAGAAATTAGACGGACATCATCTTCAAAAATCTATACTAAAAACTAATCTAAAATTATACTAATTAATTCATCCTCTAATAATACCTAGGTTCTTAATATATAAAAATACTCCAAATTGGTCTCGGATACTAATTTTAGGGGTTAGGTACGTGACTCGTGCATCGAGGAGCATCGTAGGGATGTTTTCGGCTTGGAAAACCGACTCTGCCATGTGTAAATAGCCAATTGGCTGCAAATCTGGGTCCGCTCCACGTGTCCCGCTGTGATTCGTCCGTCCCTGTCACCGCGCTGATTTATTGCCGCTTGATTCGCGGAGAAACTGTGCGTTCCATTGTGTGAGTGATTACTCAGCGCCGCGTGTCGCTTCCGGATTGGTTGAACCCCTTATATTGACGTGTCTGGGCCAATGAAACACTGCCACGTGGCACCCACGTGGCTCAGAGAAGAAAATCGCAACTCGCGCAAATAACTGGGAGTCTGTTCAATCGCGCATCGCGAAGCCGATCGATGGTGTCTGAAACAAAGAGAAGTTTGATCTCTGGTGACGTGGATCTCCTGCTGACGTGGCGACTCGTGGCGTCCCCTGATTTGTGGCGGTAACGAAGAATGCTGACGTAGCGACACCCGATTGGTAGCGCTAGCGTGTTGACGTGCTGTTGGCTTTGAATGCCCACGTGGCAGCGTCTGATTGGTCATGAGGTACTTTTCTCGCTGACGTGGCATGCTTTGATTGGCTGGAACACCATGTCCGTTATTTGACCAACCGCGCAACGCAGTATTTCGAGGCAAACTGTCCGGCATCCGATCCCGGCAAGTAAATACTCAATTTTAAGTATTTTTCCGCCACGAATTCAACCGTGCACTCCGCTTCACCTAAAAATGACCAAAAATATAATTAAATATATATTTTAAATACTTTTAATAATTAAACATATTAAAATAGACTATTAAATATATAAAAATACCAACTTATCAACCACATTACAACATCACCAATTCGATTTTGCCATGTCACTTGCCACGTAGGCAGTGTCAAACTAAGTGTTATAAGTAGTGCTATCATAGAATTATTCTTATTTTTTGCAAAGAGGCCTAAATATATATGTTACGGCCCATTTTATTAACATCATTATTTATTTCATAATTTCAGACATGGATGCCAGCTCAGATCCACGCGAACGCCGTGGGTAGGCTAGGACACACGTCAACCTAGGTATACTAGTCAATTATGTGTTGCAGTGCTTATTTGCAATGCATTTTACGAATTTATTTGCTAATACATCGCATGTATGTATGTTGTATGGTTATATCGTACGTGGTTGCGCGATGGGTAGTCGACTCGAAATGCATGTCAACGCAAGTATCAAGAGGTGAATTATGGGGACACTAAAAAACTTGACTAATTCATGATAAGATGACTAAGTAATCAAATAAAATGGGTAATGTAACCATAGGCTAAGTCAATTGAGTTAGAACAATGGGCTATGACGTGCATCGAAATGCATGTCGGGACGCGAGACATCGGGTACCGGGTAGCTGAAGGTTAATAAGACTACAAATTAATTAATTTTAGTGAATGAAAACACTAACCATATGACTAAATTAGGCTTAATGTAATGTAATTTAAATCAAATAATGATAAGCCTATAATTGAACTAAATAATGTGGACCCTTGATGGGCATCTAGATGATCCTAGTGAGTGAAACTAGGATAGTAGTGGGCTATTGGACTCACTAAACAAGGTGGACAACATGAATATAGACCACAAGATAATCCTCGAGATACACATAGCATATTTGATCAAGACAAACATATATAAACCAAGTGATTGGGAGTTTTCATCTCCACTAACTCAATTTGACAGGGAAAATTAGAGAATTACCAGATAAAAAAAGGGAGATTTAAAGCTGAATTGAAGATTTTGGAGAGCAAACCAAGTGAACAAACTGAGGTAATTTTCGTCTTCATCTTCTACATATTCTAATGAACCCACTTTTGAGTGTTTTTAATATATTTAGAATTTGAGGGTTAGATCCCTAATTTTTCTATGAAAACTTGATGAATTATATGTTTAGTGATAATTCCCAATGAGAATTTACAACTGATTTTCCATGAATTGGTATTTAGATGAATTTGGGAAAAACTAGTGAATTTATGAGATTTGAATGTTTTGGTTTAATTGATGTTCTGAGATTGGTTTAAATGATGTTTTAAGGTCACTATTAGCGTGCTAACTAGCCAATTTAGCGCGCTTATTAATATAGGAAAGACGGAATTTTTGACTTGAGAATTCTGTCATAGAGGGCAATTAGCGCGCTAAATTGGCTAGTTAGCGTGCTAATCATTTTGGGCTCTAAGCTATTTTTCAAAATGAAGAACACTAACGTGCTAAATAGATTCCCTAGCGCGCTAACTCCACTTTGCTCACAAGGTAGACCCATTAACGTGCTAATGACGGTTGAAACTTGAACATTAAAGGTTGTTTTGATGATTTCCAACTTAATACACATCTAAAATTTCTAAACAACCTAAACTAATAAAATTGGACTTCAGGGACTTAGACGACCGTTGTTTGGTGTCTGGGAGCTTATCGGGTCGGATACGAGAGTTTGGGTAGGTCAAAAAGTGGTTTTAGGTTTGTAAAACCCAATTAAAGAACTATGAGTATTTGATTCTAGTTTTCATTCCATATTTATCATTTCTTGCTGTTTATTTACTTTATTCCGTTACTTGGACCTAGGTTGAGTTTACTCCCCTAAATTTCCTTAGCTTGTGTTCATGATGCGCTAGATTGTAGCACACGTGACCCTGCCCTCGTGAATGGCAACCTGATCTTGCCTTTGGTGCATGTGTCAGTAACTTAGTAGATTTGGCCAGTACCGCGAAGGACCAGGTTTTGGGCCAGTTGAGCGCGTCCATTGGTGGGAACTTGGTGACCCAAAGTACAGTTTAGTCCAACCGGAGCGACCACACACATTTGTTTATCTTATATGTTAATTATTCATATGATGAGCCAGTTACAGTTGTCTGCATTTATATTTCACATGTTTACCTTACAATATTTCTTGCATTTCCTTACTTTATTATGCGAATGCTCAGAGGGGTTCCTCGGGGTTTTACTTACTAGACTCGTCATCTGTCTTTTGTGATGATTGAGTGCGTATCCTAGTACCAGTTAGGGCAAGGGGATCCTAGTCCACTACATTTGATTGCCCACCATCGAGGACCTACTAGTACGTGTTTATTTTGATATTTTGTACTATTTTGGTATTGGGAGACTTAGTGACACTATACATGTATATATCCATTATTTATGGTATTGTTGCATATATACATAGTACTTTTTCGAGTTTTCCACAGTATGACATGCTCTTATGAATAAAGTTTACCATGCTAATTTACTATACTTTACATAATTAAATTAAAGCTTCCGCTGAATTATTGTTAACTTATAAAATACAAACCACTAGCATGGTTAGGACTCGAATAACTACAAACAGTTAAACTTAAGGAACTTTGAGTAATTAAGGAAATAACTTAAGAAAATATGAATAATCAACTAATTATATCATTAACACACTGGACACGATAATTGACACATGAGGTGGACGGGCAGGTGCTGAACATGTGTAGCTGGGCTTTTCGGGCAAGGAGCGCACGACACGACGACACCTTGAGGCGGCTTAGAGGCGTGGGGCCGTCATAGTTGATATCAGAGAGAGAATTCTAGGAACTTGGGAAATTTAAATGAAATAGCCTAAAACTTAATAAATAAACTTTAGATGTGGAAACTTAGTTGGGAAGTGATGTGAGGCGGGTAGAGTTAGGGCTTATATACGTGTTATATTATATATAATATATGCATATATACCAAGGGTGACCCGAAGCACGCTTCACTATGCAGATCGTGGATGGATAGTCGACTACGCCTTATGAGACTGGATAGACTAGCGATGCAGCTAGGGATCCCCCTATTATAGCGAGTGTAGAGGATTGACTCTCAGCCCAAGAGACTTAGATGGCCGAGTTACTACGTTTACTACAGGATCAGAACTGCCACACTAAAGGCACTTGCTACAACACTTACAACACCTCGAGACCCAATAGTAGTTACAACACCCACAGTGACAACAGTTACCCCGATTGTTCCCCTAACATCAGTTAAAAGAGTAGTTACAGAGACATAGGTAGAGAGGGCTACAGCTATTGGTTTTCCATTGGCGACACCGACTCATACACCTCCACCTTTGACTACGGAGCAGTTGACGACTACCACTGCTACTGCTACTACATCAAGATTTGTTTTGGCCGTAGAGGTGAAGATGTTGAGAGAGTTCTTAAAGTTACAGTCAGGCTTCTTTTACAAAGGTGGTGACCCTGACGCGGCAGGGAAGTGGATAATATCCCATCAGCGGCTCCATAAGTTGATGAGAAATGGTGAGAGAGTTCAGGCGCGTCTTTTCGGAGTATGTCCGAGAGGCCACACAACAGTTTGGTAGACCACGTATCGTGACACCCACCCAAAACCGACTACATGGGTTAAGTTTAGAGAGTTGTTCTACGACCAGTACAAAACCATCAAGGTGAGGTTGCGACTGAGGGAGGAGTTTCTAACCCTGAAACACGGTAACCAGACATTGATAAGTATATAGAGCAATTTCCGTACCTACTTTAGTTCTCTGTGGATGTAGCAGGGACAGGGCGACTACAAATATAATATTTCACCAGAGGAGTTGATGATTAGATTGCTGCGACAATAGTATCATCTGGGGCACCTACTCTGCAAGATGTATTTGACCGAGCTTTGGCATATGAGACCTACTTGCTGCAAAGAAATAGCAGACGTGGGACTAGGACTATGGTAAAAACTGGGCAGAGTTCTCAGTCAGATCGGAGGCTGAAGAAATAGAGGGATCATTTGGATAGAGGTCGGAGGGATGATAGATGAGACAAAGACCGTAGGGATGATCACCGAAACAATCGATTCTAGTATAAGGAGAGACAGCTGGTTCACGCTATCGCACCAACATCGATCGATCAGTGTAGGCTGCAGCCGCAGATGCACCGTTAGGGTAGAGATCAAGGGAGACATGAAAAGTAGCGAGACTAAGGTCGGGGTCCGAGATCCGGAGACAACCAGGTTGACGGGTAGGATATACGCATATGTCATGGGTGCGGTCAACGAGGACCCTTGAGGGTAGATTGCGGAGCACCACCGTCGCTACGACGAGAGCTAGATCAGGCCAAAGAGAGGGCCTATGCTGTAGTGCAACGACGAAAAAACTAGACAACACGTCCAAGGTACGTTACATATTTTTGGTAGACCTATGCATGTTATATTTGATTTTGGTAGTACATTTTTGTTTATTGCTGGGCAGATTGTTGGAGAGTTAGTTGCACAGACATTAGACATGAACCTTGTTCTCAGTACGACCACTGAGGACAAGATATACCCTAACTGGATATGTAGAGTTGTGATGATAGAGGTTGAGGGACATCAGCTACCAACATATCTTCAAGTGTTAGAGTACTTAGAGTTTGATGCTCTTCTCGAGATGGATTGGTTATCACCTTACCATATACAAATAGGATGTTTTGGTAAAAGAGTTAAGTTTTGCATTTTTGGGATGCTAGAGTTCTCACTAGTTAGATACGTGACTGACTTACCTATTATTAGGGGTCGAACAACTTTGCACTGAAGGCCTGTATGCATTATCTCTATAGAGAAATGTTCACTTTGTACGCTGATCACCAGAGTCTATGCTACATTTTCACTTAGAGAAATCTTAATATGCGTTAGAGGAGATGACTTGAGCTGTTGAAGAACTATAACGTCGCCATTGAGTATCATCCTGGGAAAGCTAACGTTATAACTAACGCTTTGAGTAGGAATAAGATTGACAGTAAGACCGTTTTGCGACATATGACACACGAGCATGGTTTATTGCAGGCGACATCAGTTACGTGCATGAAAAAGGTATATAATACGGCTGAGCAAAACATGTGTTGTCGAATGAGAGTTCTAACCGTATCGATTGAGTGGGTTGCCAAGTGTAAGAGGGCTGATGGGCTTTTTGAGCGATTCAATGGTCTAACTTGAGATCTGGAGTTAACTGATTGGCAGAGACGACGAATTGGTGCTCGAGACATCGAAGGAGGTCGTAGATACCTGCGGATCAGGAGATACATGATGAGGTTTTGGAGGACGTACATCGGTCTCGCTACACAATTCATCCTGGTTAGACCAAGATGTATCATAACTTGAGGTGATTATTTTGGTGGCTAGGGATGAAGGCTAACATGGGGGCATATGTTAGGAGTTGTCACATATGCCAATAGGTAAAGGCTGAGCACATGAGATTTGGTAGATTGTTACAATCGCTGCACATTCTATAGTGGAGATGGGAGTACATCACTACGAATTTCATCAGTGGTCTACCACAGACTTCGAGGCATCATGATGCAGTTAGGGTTGTGGCTGACAGGCTGACAAAGTCACCTCACTTCATCCCAGTTTCGATGAGATACACGGTCCCAAAGTCGAGTAGATAGTTTGAGTGGGAGATTATTAGATTGCATGGGGTGCCAGTCTCTAGTATGTCAGAAAATGATCCTAAGTTCACTTTGAGACTCTGGGAGGCTATGCAAGAGTATGCAAGAGCAATTTGGCACTAGTTGCAATTTAGTACATATTACCATCCTTAGACAGACGAACAGTCAGAGCGGTTGATACATATTCTGGAGGATATGCTCAGGGCTTATATATTGTAGTTTAGGGGTTAGTGGGAGGATTATCTATCTTTGTGTGAGTTTGAATATAACGACAACTATCAAGAGAGTATTGTGATACCACCGGCGTGTTAGGCAGAGCTGGAAGATACAGTGACCGTTGGGTCTGAGACAATTGTTGATCACAAAGAGAAGATTAAACAGATTCGTCAGAGATTACAAGCCGCACAGAACATATAGAAGAAATACGTAGATAGGTATCATGAAGGTTTAAGCTATGAGGAGGGCGATATGATATATCTAAAGGTTTCTCCTTGGAATAGTCAATAGAGATTTAGGATTAAAGGGAAACTGGCACCGAGGTTTATTAGACCTTTCAGAGTCGCATTACAGGTTGGCAGTGTCGCGTCTCGATTAGTGTTACCGGCTGAGTTAGTTTGGGTTCACCCGACATTTCACATTTCTATGTTGGGAATGGCTAGGTGTGGACCGAGACAGATGGTTGACTTGGGACAGATTGAGGTTCAGCCTGACACGACTTACAAAGAGCGGTTGATAGCGATTCTTGACCGCAGGGTTCAGTTGCTCAGGAACAAGGAGTTATCTAAGGTTCTAGTTCATCGGCAACATTACGGGATTGATGGACTCACTTGGGAGCTCGAGTTGACAATGCGGGAGCATTACCCTTAACTATTTCATGGTACGACGTTTAGTATAATATTTAAATTTTGGGATGAAACTTCTCTTTAGCTGGGAAGAACTGTATAGGCCCATTTTATTAACGTCGTTATTTATTTCGTAATTTCATACATTGACACTAGCTCAAATCCACGTGCATGACGCGGGTAGGCTAGGACAACATTACACTAGTTAATTGTGTATTGTAGTGCTTATTTGTGATGCATTTTATGAATTTATTTGCTAATACATTACAAGTGTATATGTCGTACAGTTATTTCATGCGAGGTTGCGTGATAGGTAGTTGCTATAAAAACTCCTTGTCAACACAGGTATCGAGAGGTGAATTATGAGTACACTAAAAAATTCGACAAACATATGTTAAGATGACTAAGTAACTAAATAAAATCGGTAGTTGTAACGGCCCGCCCTAATTAATCATGATTAATTGATTAATTATAAATTAAGACCCCAATCTCAGACCCACGTGGACATCGACGAAAAGTCCAAGACACGCCTAACGAAGTAAATTTTCTTATTTTTGTATGGCGCGTGTTTATTTATTTTTTATTATTCAATAATTCGCGGCGCACTACTTAAAAATTACATTTGATCACGTTATGCACTTGTAGTGACGAGAGTGTACGATGTCGCGGTGTGCGCGTAACACGGGTGTATGGATAGTCGGGGTTTAAAGGCTACATCACCCATCACATCCCCCTTTACATCACCTGTCACACCATCATCACATAACTTTTCTTTCTCTTTTATTTATAAATAAATAAAAAACAAATATCTCTCTTTTGAACTTTCTCTCTAACGGAGTATTTTCCCTCTCCATCTCTTTTTCTTCTTCTCCAACAAAACCTCCCATCTCAATTGATCTCATCCTCACCAAGCTTTCTTCCCACCTTCAACTCGGCCTCTCACCTCTCTCGCGGTGTTCTTTCCTCTAAACGTATCTCATCGATGTACCTTCCAAGATCGAAGTAGGTGTTGGTTCTTGTTGATATTGAGGTGGTTGTTGTTGTTGAAGGTATTGTTGAAAAAACAAAAAAAAGAAAGATGTCTCTAGAGAGACAATTCATTTCGTCTATTTAGCGATGAAATTGCAAGGAGGAAGTGTTGGGCGAGCCTGGCTGTCTAAGCTCGAGCCCCGACGGGTTGGGCCGAGCCGTCCCAAACCGGGACGGTCTAGTTGGGTCGAACTGGGCGCGGTTTAGCCCAACCCCCTAAATTAATTAAATAATTTTAAAAATTAAATAAATACAATTTTAAATGAAAAAAATTGTAGAAAAATATGAAAAATAGGTAGAAAATTTTGGAAAAAAATCCAAAAAAATATAAAAAATTGGAAAAGATAGAAAAGTAGTTTTTGAGATATTTTCAGGCGTTTGGCACTCCGATGTTACTCGAAAAGTGTGCCAAAACTAAAATCTTGGAATTAAATTCTAAAACACTAAAATATTTTAAAATGATAAAATTGGACACCAGGGAATTAGAAAACTAGTCGGGTGTTAGGCGCCAAGTTCGAGGCGTTAGAGCTGTTTTTTTAGTAATTTCATGGACATCTAAGTAAGTAAACCCACGAGAAAGTTAGCTTTGAATTTACTTGTTTCCATTGTAAATTTATTTATTTCATATTACTTTCGCCAGTTCGGCTTGCATGTTTACTTTACTTCCGCTTGCGTCTGTGTATGGTGAAATAGACGATATGACATCTTTTCGGCTCTCTCGTTGATGACGATCCGATTATTGCTACGGTGTTGGTCATGCCTTAGACTATGCGTGAGATTCCTCTTCGCGAGTCGATGATCTCGAGAGTGAGTTGACGTGAGGCTTGCCTACGTCACAAAGCGTCTCTCTTTTGAGGCGTTGGGCGAAGTTTACCTTCCGACCAATAGAGTTCCTCATTTCGACCGTGAAGAGGAGGTGGGGATTACTTTGCCTCAAGGGCCTTCTCGATTTACTATTTGCGTCCCATGGCTCGATAGCTATACACCATACTCGCGTTCCATATTTTTTATTATCTCAACGTCTTATATTCATGCTTTACATTTTTTATTATTTACTTTAGCTGCATGAATTGTAGCAGTTTTCTCGGATTTCCTGTGAATATTAACTGAGTTTCTCTAGGACTTACTCACTGGAACTTGTCATTATTTTTTGATGGCAAGTTGCAGATTATACAACAATCCGGAAATAAATAGCTACAGTAGCTTCACGTGTAGGTGTTTGTATTTATGTTTATAATGTTTCTTTTTCGGGTAATTTTGGGAGACTTCTTACCTGATACATGTATATTGACACTTATCATACCTCTTTGTTGCATTTATTGATATACTTGGTTTCTTTTTGCTGGGTTTCCACCCCATAGGTTTGTTAATCAATGCAAAATTTATTTACATTACTTATTTGCATATTAGTAAGACTTCCGCTATTAAAATTACTTAAATAAATCAAAACAAGAAAACTAAGTTGCAAAACTCTATAACAGTATATTTCGACAAAATAATCGTTTTAACATAAAAAAAAATGGCTAAGTTGAATTATTATATGGTTAGTTCACGGGCCTTCATGGACATGTATGTAAATGACGTGACATGGCTGGGCGACGTGTCTGGCAACATGGCGGTGTTCGGTTTGCCTTGAAATTTTGGGCCGTCACAGTTGGTATCAGAGCCCAGGTTCGCCATCCTAGGTACAAGCAAACCTAGGGAAAAGTTTCATATAACCGAATAAATCTTAACAAACAAACATTAGATGTGAAAACCTGAATATCCTGACTTAGAACCTTTTACAAGGAAGTGTAGTGCCAAGGGTTATATACTTGTTATGTTTTAATTGTATTATATTAACACGTATTACGAGTTTGATTCGACACGTAAATACTATTGCATACACCAACAGATGACAATGATTGAAGTTGGCGTTCGAGGCATGACAAGTGATACTACATCCCGTAGTTAATTTTATATTTGACTCTTCGTGAGATGGTTATTACAAATGATCAACATTCGGTAGAGATACACACACTTCTTAAGGCTCAAACGACTAGTTGATGCAACTAGAAATGCGCATAGTGATTGAGGCAAATGCGACAAATTAGAGGACTCGTACATTAGAACCCACACCTCTGCTAGAAACAGTACCGGCTATGTGGAGTACTAAGGCAATGAAGAGGGGTCAGCAGAGACGCGACCAAATTTTACAGAATAGTCAGCCAATTTAGTAGTTTTGGTGCGGGCGTAAAAGACGTAAAAAAGAAATATTGTAGTATAAGCCAATGACTTTGACATCATCATCATCACTGCTTAGTTAGACGACATCGCCAAATGAGAAATAACGAATTATGTGCTTTGGATGCGAGCAAGTGAGACATTATAAAAATAAGTGTGCACTCAAGCTCAATTGTGTCAGTTGCAATATCTTCAACAGTACCACTGCTGTTATAGGCCAAAGGACTGAATTCGACGTCGGAATAGTACTCTAAGGACAAGATTTAACTACTAGTTCGATTCCTACATATTTATAACTGGTGACGTAATATCATTTTATACCTAGCTATGTGATAGATGAGTTAGGACTTGACCGCATTTAGAGTCAGCATACATGCCTTATTATCGGAACACAATCGAAGGTAAGGTGTTTTTCTAATCAAATTTATGGGGATGCCTGTTTTAGGTTCACAAACGATAATTTTCAAGAAAGCTTTTGTACGCTAGGACTTCCGAGCTTAATTTTGTTCCAGATTAGTTATTGCGAAGATTAAGGAAGGGTAGTAAAAAAAAAGTAAGTTCAAAAATATTCATGGGGATATATACTATCACACCTCACACCTCAAGATCTTGAGAGACTAGGATGCGTGATGACTACTTCATGTATACACCGGGTTTTGAGTTGAAAAGCTATATTGACTAAAGGACCCTTTAAGGAAAGGACATATGCAAGACTGAAAGAACCTTTACCTGAGCTGAGACATACAGGGTGTGTAGTATGACAGTTGGCATTTGTAAGCTAAGTATAGCTTATAAGAAAAATTAGACATGGTAGAAAAAGAAAATAATATTAATAATAATAAAATGTCAAGTTTAGACTACACTGTAGATCGACGATCAAGAATATGTAAAGGACGTGAGACAAATAGGTTTTTAGTAGACTCTATGGAAGCAGATAGTGTTGAGATTCTAACAACCCAAATTAATTAAACTAGGATGAGTGTTAATCTCAGGAATTAATGGTCAAAACTCGGGCATTACGTGAACCACTCGGTTGACTCGAACACGAGAACCGAGAAAATATGTTATGTATAGATGGTGGTTGTATATATGTGGTGTTTCAATTTATTTTTATTATATTGCACTGCATATGTATATGTTGATATCAGACGAGGTTGTGTGACGGGTGTTCGCATTGAAAGGCGTGTCGAGTAGGCGAACTACGGGTACATTAGAAAACTCCACTAATTCACATTAAGATGATTAGTTGATGAATTAAAATAAGTAACGTAACCATGGGCTAAGTTAATTCAATTAAAATGACAGGCTATGGTGTACCTTGAATCTCGTGTCGAGACGCAGGGCACTGCGTGCCGGGTAGTCGAGGGTTACCGAGACTGCAAGTTGATGATTTTTTGTGAATAAAACCATTAACCATAGATATTATGTGGGCCTAAGCTAAGGTGAATTAAATCAATAAATCAAGGCCTATATATGAGTATTAATTGTAAACTATAGGATTGTCCTTGAGATACACCTAAACACATTTAGGAACCATGTGAGTAACAAAATGGTGTCACTTGAGGTTGAGTTGGTAGGGTTTAGTGAGATACATGGCAAGAGGTGGACCATTAGATAGTCATCGGGATACACAAATCCATGGAGATCAATGGCTAGGAAACACTCTCACCTTAATGTATATACCAAGTTGATCAAACCGTGCAAATTTAAGCAAAAACAAACTGAATTGTTGTGAGATCAGAGGGAAAAGGCTTTGTTGCTGGAATTAGAGTTGGACAACATCAAATTAGAGGAATTAAACTTAGGTAATCATCTTCTTCATCATCTCCTCTATCTAATGAACCCATTTTGAGAGTTTTGATGGAAAATCGAATTTAAAGATTGGATCACTGGTTTTTGGTGATGTGTCAATGAATTATGTGTTAAATGATCATTTGAAATAAGGAATTATCAATGGTTTTTGCTTGAATTGGAATCCTGATTAAATGAGGAAAACTAATGAATTTATGAGATTTGAGGAAATTGATCTTGTTGTTTTAAGGTTGTTCTAATTATTGTTTTTGGTCAATTTGATATGGAGAGGGTGCCAAATATGGTTTATTTAGCTAATTGGGGACTTTGAGACATAATTTTCGAGATCTAAATTTGTCACAAATGGCAATTAGCGCATTAATGAGGAAAATTAGTGCGCTAATGATTCTGGGTAGAAACTAGAATTTAGTTTAGCGACTAGCAAGCTAATAAGCTCTATTAATATGCTAACTTGACACCAAAAATTCGATAAAAATGTGTTTTAATAACGTAGCTAGTTGAAACCCACTTTTGACACACCTATTCTTAGAATTACTACTTTTAACTTATTTTGAAGGAATTAACATAATAAAAGACTATTTAATAATTTTTAGGTTTTGAAATAAATATTGGTTTTAAGAGTTAATAGACACTAAACTAATCTTAAACCAACTATATTTGAACTGAGAAGACACCGAACTCAGGGATATTGGGTATCAGGAGCTAGTCGAGTCAGATTCGGGAGTCCGAGGAAGTCGGAGCGCGGATTGAGGTGCGCAAAACTCTTGAGAATGCTTCACAGAATTTAGTTCATTTTCTTATGCGTGTGATTGGTGCCGAACTATTTTTCTTTACCGGTTTGTCTAACTGATTAATCCATTTTTTGGGGTTTTTACACCTGGATGTATGGACGGACTTAAGTATACTATACCATAGCACGTGTGATCATGCCCTTTGTGAATTGCCACCCGAGCTGCACCAATGCACACGGATCGATGTCTCAGCGAATTTGGCAAGGATGGGATAGTGGAGGTGGTGGGAGAAGCCCCTGGAAAGACCCTTAGCTCTGAAGTATGGTATAATCTGCTACACGCGACACATCCTGGGTTTTTATCAAGGATATCTACGTGTATGTTAACTTAACTATAGTGTGTTTACATTCTCATTTATATCATTAACTGCTATTATGCCTTATTCTCGAGCATGTTTGGTTGGTATGTACTAGTGTTAATAACTACTTGTTCGATTATTGTCTGTTGCGCTGTGTTAACTATCATGGTATGCTGCCTGAATCTTTTGTATTGCTATATATTCATGTAATTATGTATTTCTGTTGCAAGATAGCATACATGCATGATTTATACTTCTATTTGATTTCTTGTTGAATATTGTGTGGACTTCTCTTGGGAACTTACTTACTGGACTCGTCACTGTATTTGTTGGGTCACTGAGTGCAGACCTTTCTACAAGTAGTGACAAAAGAAAATCTTGGGCAACTATCTCACTTTGTTGACGGTCTTAGACATACTCGTAGGTGTTTATATTATTTTGATATTTTGGTTTTTATTTTGGTTATAAGAGGACTCGAGATGACCTTGTACATGTGTATACCATATGTTATGGTACTGTCGCTTATATACGTAGTACTTTTCTGGGTTTTCCACAATAAGACATGCTCGTATAGATAATGTTTATCATGCTAAATTACTTTACCTAATTGTATCAATTAAAGCTTCCACTGATTTAAGTTAACTTGTAAGATACAACCCACTAGTATGGTTATGATTATAATAAACTACAAATTAGTGAACCTATTAAATATTTAACTACTTAAAGAGAATAGGTTAAGAAAATACGAAAATCCACTAACTAATTTAATAAAATACACGTGGACACGAAGTTTGAGATATGAGAAGGACGGGCAGGTGACGGACACATGTAGTTGGGCCCTCCAAGCGAGGAGTGCACGGAGACACGTCAACCCGGGGTGGCAGGGCAGCCACAGTTGGTATCAGAGCGAGGCTTCGCGGAAGCCTCAGGATAAGTTTAATGGAATTGGATAAAATTTAAGCATACAAATCTTAGATATGGAAACCTGATGTTAGGCTTTAGAACTTTAGTTGGAAAGTGATGTGAGGCAGGTAGAGTTAGGGTTATATACGTGTTATGTTTTTACTGTATGTTATACGCTGTACACGTATATAAATATTGAGGCCAATTCAAAACAAGTTTCTCGATGCAGATCATGGACAGATAGTTGACTACGCCTCATGAGATCAGATAGACTAGTGTTACAGTTAGGGATACCCTGTCACTGCGAATGTGGAGGATCGACTCGCAGCTTATGGGACTCAGATGACTGAGGTACTCCTGAAGAAAACGTTAAGAGATGAAATTGGAGTTAGTGAAATGACTTTTGATTTATGAATTAGGTTTGACATCCTGATAAGAAATTGATGAGGTATGTTGTCTATAGAACGAGAATCTACACGAGCACGTCTCTTAAAAGAATCAAGGTAGGCAAGGGTCAACCTTATCATATGAGTAGTTGCTCTAGTTAGGTCCTGATACATGCAAGATATGATCTAGTTAGGTATACGCCGCATAGATACATGATGAGATAATATGTGACTTATACATGAAAGTGTGTTACTTATGACGAACGTAATCGTAGACTTATTAGAATATTTTGTATTGCCTAGGCATACGCATATGCCTAGGTAATAATACAATTTCGTTTCCATCCAATGCACAAGTTGGAGTCGGCGACAGACACTTGATAGCGCGCGGTTGGTTGACTCGTGATTCATATAACAAGAATTTAAGCATCCAAACAGGTTTGATTCATATCAATTGTTGAACTCATTTGAAATTATGTATGCGATAAAACACTTTAGAAACAACATGGTCATATTGTGCTACGGACCCAAGCATAACTTTTGCAAGTATGGCTAGAGAAGTCGACGCTACAAGCAAGGCAAGTGGACGCGTGTTTTCAACCATGTTCGAGAATCTAAAATTCATTTTCATATGAAGTTAAAAATATGAGTTTTGAGTGTAGTTGGATAGTTAATCATGTTTGTAGCATTGTAAAATAGTTTAAAATACCTTAAAGGTGATAATAAAGTAAAACGACAAAGTAGTGTCAGATAATACTTTTATTACGATCGAGTAACTTGACAAGTTTTTGGGTAGGACATGATTCGAGATGGTAGGTTGCAGGGTTGCCAATAGAGATGAAAGAGAAGCGAAGTTATCGCCATGGAAGTTTTATTCCCATATCAATTTGGCAAACACCTTTATCTTGATAAAACACGATTACCTCCAGATTTGGATACAAGGGTCAGTGTATATGTTCAGGGTGCCCAATTATAGTCAGTGACATATGAAAAGAATATGATTTGCATGAGCGCATAAAATAAGATTTATTAGTCACTGATTGGTAAAAAAAAAAATTTAAGGCTTTGTAGTAAAGATGAGATTGAAGCTGGCTTTGTACAATATCGGATAATGCCGAGAAGTCGAGTCGAGGTAATGCCTCGAGATGCGCTGGTTACACAGGTATGATCAAACACATATGACGACATTTTACACTGTCGAGCAAACATGAAAAAAATGCACGAATAAGTACCGCGATGGGCTGAGCTATGAGGTAGACCACTTGCCTACTTGAAAGATTCTTTCTTGGAGGGTCGCCAAAGATTTGGGATCATGGGAAAATTGCACCGAGATTCATTGGTTCGTTTCAAATAGTCTAACGGGTTGGGGAAGTTGCCTATCAATTGAGATTGTTGAGCTAGTTAGCAAGGCTTCATTACATCTCCACATTTCCAAGTTGACGTTGATCAGATAGGTGCTAGATGATTGACTTGACTAGGATCGAGGTTATACCAGATACGACGTACGATGAGTGATACCCCTAGTTGTTACAGGGTAAAAGATTAACTTAAGTTCGAATTTCGGGACGAAATTCTTTTTAGTTGAGAAGATTGTAACGGCCTGCCATAACTAATTCTAATTAATTAATTGATTATAAATTAGGACACTAAGCTCGGACCCACGTGGACATCGCGTAAAAGTCTAGGGCATGCTTAACGAAGTAAATTTTGTTATTTTTGTGTGATGCATGTTTATTTATTTTATTATAATTTAATAATTAGCGTCGCACTAGTTAAGAATTACATTTCGTTATGTTGTGCGCATTTAGTGACGAGAGCGTGCGACGCTGCAGTGTGTGCATAACGCAGGTGTATGGGTAGTCAGAGTTTAGAGGTCACATCACCCATCACATCCCCCTTTACATCACCTATCAAATCATCATTACATCACTTTTCTTTCTCTTCAATTTATAAAAAAAAAAACAAATCTCTCTCTTTTGAACTCTCTCTCTAATAGAGTATTTTTCCCTCTCCGTCTCATTTTCTTCTTCTTCTCCAACAAAACCTCCCATCTCAATTAATCTCACCCTTACCAAGCTTTCTTCCCACCTTCAACTCGACCTCTCGCTTCTCTTGCAGCATTTTTTCCTCTCGATGTATCTTGTCGACGTACCTCCCAAGATCGAGGTAGGTGTCGCGTGTTGTTGTTGAAATTTTTGGAGAGTTTTGAGTTTTAATGGTGTTGTTATAGTAGTGTTGTTGGTGTTGATGTTGTTGAAGGTATTGTTAAAAAAAACGAAAAAATGTCTCTAGAGAGACGATTCATTTCGTCTCTCCATAGACGAAATTGGGAGGGGAGTGTGGCTCCGAGCTGAGCCAGCCCGGATGGTCCAGTAGGGTCGAACCGGGCCAAACCGGCTAAATTAATTAAATAATTAAATAAAATTAAATAAAATAAATTTTGAATGAAATAAAGTGTAGAAAAATAAGAAAAATAGGTAGAAAAGTTTGGAAAAAATCCAAAAAATAAGGAAAAATATAAAAGAAAATTGAAAAAAGATAGAAAAGTATTTTTTGAGACATTTTCGGGTGTTCGACACTCTGGTGTTATTCGAAAGCGTGCTACAACTAAGATTTTGGAATAAAATTTTAAGATTTTGGTTTTCATTATAAAATTATTGTATGTGACACTAAAACATTTTAAAATAACAAAATTGGACAATAGGGAATTAGGAAACTAGTCAGGTGTCAGGCGTGTAGTTAGAGGCACGAGAGCGGGTCTTTTAGGAGTGATTTAATGAACATCGAAGTAAATAAATCCGCGAGAAAGTCAGCTTAGAATTTACTTATTTCCTTCATAAATTTATTTATTTCACATTACTTTTAGCCAGTTCGGCTTACATGTTTACTCTACTCCCGCGTGTGTTTGTGTATGGTCTGAATTTACTTATTTCCTTCATAAATATATTTATTTCACATTACTTTTAGCCAGTTCAGCTTACATGTTTACTCTACTCCCGCGTGTGTTTGTGTATGGTCGAAGGGATGGTGTGACCTCTTTCCACCTCTCTCATCGATGACGATTCGATTGTTACTATGGTGTCGGTCATACCTTAGAATGCGTGAGATTTCTCTCTGCGAGTCAATGATCTTAAGTGTGACGGCCCCTACTTCTAAACAGAGCACCGCCCGGCCTAATCCTGTACTCAAGCCTTAATCCACCTGATCTTAAACTTAAGTACGTATTAGTCAGCCTATCGTCTCTATAATTCTCCAAATCTCCATGTATTGTTATATTATCACATTGACAGGTCATTCAAATGTTAAGCGGAAACATTGTTAATTCCAATATTAAGCGGAAACATTAATTCTCCAAAACAATTCCTAAGTGTGGAAACCAAGAAAAACTACAACATCACATACATGTATAGATATGAAACTATTCACTAAACCCATTGTACAACCCAAAATGACATAATAAATCATAATACAACAAAAGTCGAGACGTATAAAATGAGTGAGGAGAGTCGCCGAATTGCTCAGAGGAAGTCGCCGATCTTCTCCTTCCCCGGTCTGCTACTGCTCGACGGACCTACACCCACCATCGCAAACTAGACGGTGAGTATAGTGATATTTAAGTACTAACTGGAGAATTTCATGTCACATTTTCAAATAAACAAATGGTATTTAAAAGCATAAAAGAGCGAAATAAATTGCTAAAACAAGTAATACAAGTAAATACCATAATTAAAGATGTAGAGACAGACACAGGCTAAGTCGAGATGATCTACGTCCGCTCGGCAGTGAGACCTATCACCTACCTTTTCCCAGTACGATATGGAGTTGCGCTCAACATATCTCACATAAATAGCGGAGCTGTGCTCTACGCTTTAGAACATCAATCTCATGCTTGCCGACCACCCCGAGCCTCATAACTCTTGTGCCGCGCGAGTGTAGTGGTGAGTGCTGGAACCCCGATAGACCCATGTCCCCGTGAACCACACATCTCTCGTGCAATGGACACTAGATAATCCCAACTTTAATTCCAAAAACAAATAATTTCGAAATTCTAGAATTCCAAGACAAGTTAGGCTGCAAAGCCCAAAGGAAATCGAATACAAGACTATTTAAATTCAAAGTAGTCCATTAACTTGCTTTTCATCAATTGTATTCAAGAACGACATCAAGTGTAGGAATTTGAGGCAATGAAATAATTCACAAGGCATCATGTCACAATATTCATCCATGAATAGATACAAGAACAACATGATGTGAGATAACAAGTAGTAATGTCTACCAATAGACCAATAAAGCAATAAGAGAATGAAATGAAATATAGAATTCTCACAGTTGTACTTACAAGTCACACGCTTGTCCTAGTCTATCTGATCCTTCGACAATCGAAGTACGTGCCCAAACGCTTGAGTTCCCCTGTAGTTCCCTAACATTCAATAATGTCTCACTTAGGCCAAATTGAAGTCGAGACAAATTTTGAAAAACCTATTTTTATTTATTTTCGACCATTCGGCCCATTTGGCCTTTTTTGAGGTAAAACCTCCGTATAACATCTCCACCGACTTCTGAATTCTTAACTTTTTATGGAAATCTCGAATTTCTATTGATTTGGGTCACAAATATATTTTTACCTATTTTTCTGGAATCTTCTTGAATTTTTCCCATATTTTTCTATATTTTAAGGGATTTGTTTATTAAAAATTAGTTTAATTAATTTAACTAATTAAATATATATATTTATTTTATTTTATTTTTTAGTGGGTGCAGGTCACGGACCGGTTGCTTTTCTTCTTCTTCTTCATTTGAAACAGAGCCGAGATTCTGTTTTTTTTTTTTTTGTCGGTGGGGTGGGGCTTCCATCCCCAACCCCAGGTTGGGTAGCCTATGTAGGGGAGACTACTCCCTTGCCTTCCTCGAGCTCGGACGAACTGCCATGGTAGTTCGTCTGAGTTCGTCAATTCCAACCCACAACCACGACCGACAGAAACAACAACAACAAACGACACAAGGACTCACCTTGTGTTCCCCTTCGTCGAGCTTTCGGTCTCTCTCTCTCTCTCTCTCTCTCTCTCTCTCCCGCTCTCTTCCTCTCTCTTTCTGCTATCTCTTTCTTCTTTTTCCTTTCTCTCTGTTTCTCCTCTGTATTGTTTTTTTTTTTTCTCTCTGTTGACCGACTTGAAGAGATTAAAAGAGATAGAATGAGATAAGGTTGAATGTGAGCGACTCATCATCATTCATTTTTGTTTTTTTAAAAAATTGATCTAACTAATTACATTTAGCCCATGAGCTGCTGCCTCGGGCCCACGTCGACACGCGACTCGAAGCGCATCCTCGCTCGTCTTGGTATCTGCATACCCATAAATAACTTAGTAGTCTACACATATACAATACACTAGGCATACAACACAACAAATATAATATTTACCTCGGCCATCGTTCCTCGGTTGTGACACGTATCTCATTGCGGGTCCCACTTCATGGGTCGTTTGTCCTGATTCACGAAGTAAACGTGTATTAGTTATTTGGGTCGTGACATTAAGAGTGAGTTGACATGAGGCTTGCTTCCGTCACAAAGTTCCTCTCCTTTGAAGCGTTGGGCAGAAGTTTACCTTCCGACTAAACTTCCGACCAACAGAGTTCCTCATTTCGACCGTGAAGAGAAGGTGGGGATTACCTTGCCTTCAGGGCCTTCTCGGTTTAGGATTTGCGTTCCGGGACTCGATAGATATACACCACACTTGCGTTCCATATTTTTGATTATCTCAACGACTTATATTTATGCTTTGCATTTATGTTTATGTACTTTATTTGCATGAATTATAGCTATTTTTCTTGAATTTCTTATGAATACTAACTGAGTTTCTCTAGGATTTACTCACTGGAACTTGCCATTATTTTTTGTGGCAAGTTGCAGATTATACGACAATTCGAATCTAAAGAGCAACAATAGCTTCACGTGTAGGTGTTTGTATTTATGTTTATAATATTTTTTTAATCATTTTGGGAGACTTCTAACCTCATACATGTATATTTACACTTATTATACCTCTTTGTTGCCTTTATTGAGATACATGGTATCTTTTTGCCAGGTTTCCACCCATAGGTTTGTTAATCAATGCAAAATTCATTACTTATTTGCATATTATTAAGATTTCTGCTATTAAAATGACTTAAATAAATCAAAACAAGCAAACTAAGTTGTAAAGCTCCATAACTTAGCATATTTCGACAAAATAATCGTTTTAACATCGAGAATGGCTAATTTGAATTATTATATGGTTAGTTCGCGGACCGTCATGGACATGTGTGCAAGTGATGTGACATGACCTGGTGACATGTCTGGCGACGTGGCGATGCCCGATTTGCCTCGATATTTGGGGCTGTAACATTAATGTAACCATAGGCTAAGTCAATTAAGTTCGAACAATAGGCTATGACATGCCTCGGGATGCACATCGAGACATGAGGCACTAGGTACTGGGTTGCTAAAGGTTAGTGGGACTATAAATTGATTAATTTTGGTGAATGAAAACACTAACCATATGACTAAAAGAGGCTTAATGTAATGTAATTTAGATCAAATAATGATAAGACTATAGTCGAACTAAATAATGTGGACCCTTGATGGACATTTAGATGATCTTAGTGAGTGAAACTAGGATAGTAGTTGGCTATTAAAGTCACTTAACAAGGTGCAGACATCATGAATAGAGACCACAAGATAATCCTCGAGATACGCAACACACATTTGATCAAGACAAACATATATATACCAAATGAGTGAGAGTTTTCATCTCCACTAACTTAATTTCACATGCAAAACCAGAGAATTGCCGAAGAAAGAAGGGAGATTTAGAGCTGAATTGAAGATTTTGAAGAGCAAACCAAGTGATCAAACTAAATTAATTTTCATCTTCATCTTCTACACATTCTAATGAACCCAATTTTGAGTGTTTTTAAATAATTTGAATTTGAGGATTACAACCTTGATTTTTGATGAAAACTCGATGAATTATATGTTTAGTGATCATTTCCAACAAGAATTTACAACTCGTTTTGCATGAATTGGTATTTTGATGAATTTGAGAAAAACTAGTGAATTTATGGGATTTGAGTGATTTTGGTCTAATTGATGTTCTGAGATTGGTTTAAAAGATGTTTTGAGATCACTATTGAGTGGAGTGTGTGTAAAGTAGGTTAGGTTAGCTAATTGGGATGAGAAAGACATAATTCTCGACTTGAGATTTCTGTCATAGAGGGTAATTAGTGCGCTAACTAAGTAGGTTAGCGCGTTAATCATTTTAGGCTCTCAACGATTTTTTCAAAATGAAGAACAATAGCGCGTTAAATCGATTCTCTAGTACGCTAACTCCATCTAGTGTGCTAGGTAGACCTATTATCGCGCTAATAATAGTTGAAACTTGAACATTAAGGGATGTTTAGATGATTCCCAACATAATACACATCTAAACACTTGAAAACAACCTAAACTCATAAAATTGGACTTCAGAGACTTAGTGGACCATAGCTCAGTGTTAGGGAGCTTGTTGCTATAAGAGTCCAGGGAGGTCGGAGAACGATTTGGGATTTGTAAAACCCAGTTGAAGAAGTCTAAGTATTCGATTCTGATTTTCATTCCATATTTATCATTTCTTGCTATTTATTTACTTCATTTCGTTACTTGGACGTGGGTTGAGTTTACTCCCCCAGATATCGTCGTTGTGTGTTCATGATGCGCTAGATAACAACACATGTGACTCAACCCTCGGTGAATGGTAACTCGAGCTCGCCCTTGGTGCACGTGTCGGTGACTCGACAAATTCGGCCAGCACCACGAGGGACTAGGTGTTGGGCCAGTTGGGCGCGTCCGCCGGTGTGAACCTGGTGACCCGAAGTACAGTTTAGTTCATCTGGAGCGACTACACACCTGTTTAGCTTATATGTTAATTATTCATGCGACAAGCCAATTACAGTTGTCTGTCTTTACATTCCGCATGTTTACTTAATAGTATTTCTTGCATTTCCCTACTTTATTATGTGAATGCTAAGAGGTATTCCTTGGGACTTTACTTACTGGAGTCATCATTTGCCTTTTGTGATGATTGAGTGCAGATCCTAGTACCAGTAGGGACAAGGGAATCCTAGGCGACAACATCTGATTGCCCGCCGTCGAGGACCTACTGGTACGTGTTTATTTTGATGTTTTGTATTATTTTGGGTATTGCGAGACTATAGTGACATTGTACATGTATATATACACTGTTTATGATACTGCCACCTACATACAAAGTACTTTCTCAGATTTTTCACAGTAGGACGTGCTTTTATGAATAATATTTACCATGCTAATTTACATTTACTATGCTTTACATAATTAAATTAATGCTTCCGCCGAATTATTGTTAACTTGTAAAATACAAACCACTAGCATGACTAGGACTCAAATAAATTACAAATAGTTGAACTTAATGAACTTTAAATACTTAAGGAAATAACTCAAGAAAATATGAATAATCAACTAATTAAATCATTAACACACACGTGGACACAATAATCAAGACATGAGGTGGACAGCCAGGTGCCGGACACGTGTAGCTGGGCCCGTCGGGCGAGGAGTGCATGACACGACGATACCCTGAGGCGGCCTAGGGGCGTGGGGCCGTCACAATATAACATCTGAATTTACCGAAAGTTCTTATTTGAGTCGTCACTAAACTTCACCTCGTTTGGTTCATTTTTGCCAGCTTACCATATGAGCGGAGTTAACAGTAAAATATCATCTTTTCAATTTTAATTCAATTTTAAACTTACAGGGAAGTTGCAGATTTTTAAACTATAAAAGATATTAATTGACATGAATACCCTTCAAACAAAAGAGATGGATGTAGGTAATAAAAGATAATTAATGAGAGATAATTTTGTCCACAAGCTCCTAGGAGATAACTCTACTAAGATTGGTGAGGGAGATATCTCTCACCTCCAAACAAGATTAATTCAACTCCACTCCAAGTTATTTCTCCGGAGTTAACTCCACCCCTAACCAAACAAGACAATTATTGTTAAAAGTTGGTCTATAAACTTTTATTTTCCTTAATCACACCCTTTAACTTTTATTCTCTCCCAATTAAGTCCTCCCATATACTAAGTTAATGATTTTTCTTAATTGAATTAATTCGTCAGTTAAGTTGCTTATCTCTCTGTGTCCTAGTAGATTTGTCACTATCGCATTGGGCTATGTTTGAAAATGAAGACTACCACATCAGTGGAAATACCAACTTATTTAGTTGGCTTTCAACATATATAGTTTTTAAATATAAGACCTCTAGGTCGGGTTAAGTGACATTAAATTTGGACTACTCAATTTCAATTTTAGCAAGTGATATCTGGTTTATCTCACTAAATGCTAACAATTTCAATATTGTCATTGGCCAGTTTTTTATTTTTGGTTATATATATATATATTTTTTATTTTATTTTGTCAGAATGGTTTTTTATATTTTAAATGTGATTCTGACCGCTACATTATTTGTGATCAGTAAGTAATACTACTCATTAGCAAAGCATCCATTTCTAGTTGAAACTCGACTCGAATGTAACATGGCGCACCTTGTAAATAAAACATTGACAAAAACTAGTCAGCTTATTATACTAGAACATTTTTGACCTTTAATAGAGGTTTTAAAATCTCTATTAAATAGAGTGTTATTAAATGTCATGTGAAAATATATTATTTTAATTTTTAATACATGTATTACATAAAGATTTTTTAAAATTCATATCAATTATGTATTATTTAATAACACCCCCGTTAATAGGGGTTTAAAAAACCTCTATTAAATACCGAAATTGTTCTAGTATTATAAACCCTCATATATATATACCATTACAATAATAAATAGCACTAATATATATATACACGTCAGTGCTAAAGTATCTTTAGTGAGATGATAAATACATTACTTGTTAAAAGACGAGATTTGAAGAGGTTGTAGATTTTGACTCCCTCGTAAAGTTAGAAAAGAAAAACAAAAACAAAATAAGAAATGATGCGTGCCGATTCTTTCTCATCTCATTGTAGAAGCATGAGGGTAAATTGATGCGGGGCATGCATTTAAGGTTGTACGTGTAAGACTGAAGGTTGGCATGCACACACACATCGGACATGTTTCCATATAAATGTCTTCTCGATCGATGGGCGGGCCCTTGACCTTTTTATATTGGTGTGGAATTGCATGTTAAATAAAATTAAATTGGTCACCAACCTCAACAAGGCATATATAGAATAAAAAATCTCTTCCGACTCTTTGAGTTCAGACGCAAAAGGATCTTTTCATAATTTGAAACATTCTTGAGGGCCTCAAACTAATTTTACATGGGAATGAATCACGTTAAATTGGGAAGAACAAATTGGTCGTATAACTATAAATTTCATAAATTCAAACAATTTTACATGGAGAATGGATCATGTAAAAAACTAATTTTACATGGGAATGGATCACGTTAAATTGGGAATGGATCACGTTAATTTTACATGGAGAATGCCTTACATACTCACATTAAATGAGGGAAGGGCAAATTAGTCATCTTACTACAAATTCCATAAACTCAAACAAATTTTACATGGGAATGGGTCACATTAGATGGGTGACATATTGATCAATCTGCACGACTTTTGATGACATTGCCTCGGGATTCATGTTGACTATGAGATGGTCTAATGTTGTCTCGAGATCTGTGCTTATATGGAGATGAGATTGAATTTTTATTGAGATCCATGCGAACATAAATGATGGATCTTGCCTCGAGATGCGTGCACACACATATCAAAATCGTCTCGATATGCGCATTGAAAATAACTTAAAATTATTAAAAATACAACAACAACAACAACAACAACAACAACAACAACAACAATAATAATAATAATAATAATAATAATAATAATAATAATAATAATAATAATCGTCATCTAAAGAAAAGATATTTCTCGTCCATTAAATCTAAATCCAAATCTTTTTGTCTAACTTTTTTTTTCATGACGTAGTTGAACGACATCGACTGCTCTGAGGTGGCGCTTTGCACCAGAGTCGCCTTCTTCTGCCACAGCAACGATGACGCACTTTGAGAGCTCGACCATTTATCTTTAAAACAGTTGCGATGTGCTTCTCTAATATACCTTACACATTATTTATTAATCTTATTTTAATAATATTTGATATTAAAATAAAAATTTATTTACTACTATTAAATATATTATATTTTAATATTTTAATAATAACGATAATCATCCGTTAAAGTTTCACATTATAAAATGGATGAATATAATTATAAAGTTTCGCATTATTATATTTACATTCATTCCAATTTTTTATTTTTATAATTAATATTCATGATTTTTAATTATAGTTGTAATAATAATTAATAATAAAAGTATTAATCTTAAATTTTGATGAATTAATTCTCAAGTCAAGAATTTCTTCTTTCCCCTCTCAGTTAGCTACTCTAACCTGGTTTATACCCTCTCCATACCTAAGTGACTCCAAAACATCAGTTAAGCTCACCTCAGAACAACAATTAAGTCAAGATCCCAACATTCACTATTTTTTTCCAAATTCAACAAAAAACCCCAATTCATGCAAAACTAGTGATAAGTCATCAATAGAAATGATCGTTAAACTCATAATTCATTAAGTTTCCATAAAAACCAGGGATCTAAACCTCCAACTCGAATTTTACTAAAAACACGCAAAAATAGGTTCATTGAAAAGTGTATGAGATGAGGAAGATGATTACCTTAGTTTGATTCTCAGTTTTGATCTCCAAAGTGATTGAATTTTTAGCTTGAATCCCCTTTTTTTCTGGTTTTCTCAAATTGCATAAGAATTTGAGTGGTTTGACCAAAACTCCACTAACTTCATATATATATATATATATGTTTGGTTAAGATAAAATGTGCATACGTATCTCGAGGATTAGCTTGCGGTTCATAAACATGTTATCTCACACCACCTGATGACTCCGTTAATAACTGCAATAGCACACTCGTTTCCTTGTTTCTCTCATTATGATCATCTAGATGTCCATTTCATGGTCCTCCATATTTTATTTAAAGTATAGGCTTATTTTTATTTAATTAACTCACATTATATTAAGTCTTATCAAACCATATAGTTAGTGTTTTATTTATCAAAATTAACCAATTCATGGTCCTACTAACCTTAGGCTACTCGATATTCGGTGCCTTGCGTCTTGACACGCATTTCGAGGCGCGTCATATCTTATTATTTAAATTTCAACTTAATTAGCCTATGGTTACATTACCCATTTCAATTGAATTACTTAGTCATATTAACATGAATTAGTCGAGTTACCTAGTGTACTCGTACTTCGCCTTTTGATACCTGCTTTAAACATATTTTAAGGCAACTACCCGTCACACAACCTCGCACGATATAACCATTCAACATTCACACATGCTATGTATTAACAAATTACTTCATAAAATGTGTCACAATTAATCAATACAACACACAATTTACTAGTGTACCTAAGTCAACATATGTTCTAACCTACCCGCGGTGTCCACGTGGATCTAAGCTAGCGTCCATGTCTAAAATTACGAAATAAATAATGGCGTTAATAAAATGGGCCGTTACAGTTCTTCTCAACTAAAAAAAATCTCGTTCAGAAATTTAACATAACTAATTGTCGTACCGTGAAATAATTGAGGTTATCATTCTCGCATCATCGACTCGAGCTCCCAGGTATGTCCCTCCGTCTCATGATGCTGCCAACGAACTAGGATCTTAAAGAGCTCTTTTTTACTGAGAATCTGAACTCTATGGTCAACGATCTTTATCGGCCTCTCCTTGTAAGTCACGTTAGGCTTAACCTCAATCTGCCCAAAATCAATCATTGGTCTCTGCCCTAACCTAGCTAATCTCAACATCGAAATGTGAAATGTCGAATGAACCCCAACTAACTCAGTAGGTAACTCTATGTGATATGTAACACTACATACTTTCTCCGCGATCCTGAATGGTCTAATAAATCTCGGCGTCAGTCTCCCCTTAATACCAAACCTCTGCTAACCCTTCCAAGGGGAAACCTTCAAGTATACCATGTCGCGCTCCTCATACCTCATACCAATCCGCGTATTTCTTATGTCTATCATATGTTGCTCGTAACCTCTAATGGATCTGTCTAATCTTCTCTGTGTGATCAACATCTATCTCGAGCCCAACGATTATTGTATCTTCTCGTTCTACCCAACACATAGGTGATCTATAGGGCCGTCCATACAGCGCCTTAAATGGTGGCATACCAATAATCGCCTAATAGCTATTATTATATGCAAACTCACACAAAAGGAAAATAATTCTCACATAAACCCCCAAACTGTAATATACAAGTCCTGAGCATATCCTCCAAAATCTGTATCAGTCGCTCTGATTGTCCGTCAGTGTGATGATGATAAGTCGCACTAAACTGCAACCTAGTGTCAAACTGTTCCTGCATAGCCTCCTAGAGCCTCGAAGTCTACTCGGGATCTCTATCTGATACAATAGAAATTGACACCCCACGCAATCTAATAATCTCTCGCTCGGACAATACGCTTAGATATGGGAACGTGTATCTCATAGAAATCAGAATAAAATGAGCCGATTTTTTTCAGTCTGTCAATTACAACTCAAATCGCATCGTGACGCATCGATGTCTGTGGTAGTCCACTAACGAAATCTATGGTGATGTGCTCCCATTTCTATTATGGAATGAGCAACGGCTGTATCAGTCCGCCGGGTCTCCTGTGCTCAACCGTCACCTGTTGGCAGATGTGACAACTCCTAATGTACACCCCTACGTTAGCCTTCATCACTACCCACCAGATTAGTCGCCTCAAGTCATGGTACATCTTGGCCCGACTAGGACGAATTATGTAGCAAGACCAGTGTGCATCCTCCTGAATCCCATTCCATATCTCCTGATCCGCAAGTATTAACAATCTCCTTCGGTGTCTCCAACACTAATCCACTGTCTCTACCCAATCAATGCAATCCGAATCCCGAGCCAAGCCACTGAACTGGTTATAAAACCCGTCACCCCTCTAACACTTGTCAACTCACTCAATCGATACAGTCGAAACTCTCAACTGACAACAAATGTGCTGCTTAGCAGTAGTCGACACCTTTGCCAGGCACATAACAGTTGTTGCCTGTAATAAGATATGTCACAAAATGGTTTGACTATCAATCCCGCTCCTGCTTAATGCGTCCACTACAACATTCACTTTTCTAGGGCGATACTAAATATCGAAGTCGTAGTCCTTCAGCAGCTCAAGCCATCTCCTCTAATGCATATTTAGATTCCTCCGAGTTAAGATATATCATAAACTCTAGTGATCTGTGTATAATATGAGCCTCTATCCGTAGTGATAGTTCCTCCAAGCATTCAATGCAAAGACGACTGTTGCAATCTCCAAGTCATGCATTGGACAATTCCTCTCATGGGGTCTCAATCATTTGGAAAGTTACATAATCGTTCTATCATTCTGCATCAATTTACATCCAAGACCAATGGCCGATGCATCTGTATAAATTTTCCAAGTCTTGCCCAGCTCCGACAATGTTAATACTGGTGCGAAAGTCAACCTCCTCTTTAGTTTACAGAAAGCCTGCCCACGCTTCTCTGACCAATCAAATCTAACATCCTTCTTAAACAGTCTCGTCATCGGAGCTTCAATCGAGGAAAAGACTTACACGAATCGCCGGTAGTATCCTAGTCCAAGAAAACTCTGAATATCGGTAATAGACTCAGGTGTCCTCTTGTCAATAATAGCCTGAGTTTTCTCCGAATCCACAATGATATCCTGATCACTGATCACATGCCCTAAAAGTCTCACTACACTCAACCATAAGTCACACTTACTGAACATAGCTTACAATCTACGCTCTCTCAGTGTCGTCAACACTACCCTAAGGTGTCTCTCATGATCCTCACGAGTCCTACCGTAGATCAAGATGTCATCGATGAAGACTATGAAAAATCGATGCAAATACGGTCTCAAGACTCTGTGCATTAAATCCATGAAAATCACTAGAGTGTTAGTTAGCCTAAACGACATGAATGTGAACTTGAATAGCTTGTACCTTGTGCTAAAAATGGTCTTCTGAATATCCTCCTATCGAATCCTCAACTAATGATAACCTGAGCGAAGATCAATCTTAGAGAAGAATCTGGTGCCTGCCAACTAATCGAATGGATCATCTATCCTATAAAGTAGGTAATGGTTCCTAACTATCACCTAATTCAGCTTCCTGTAGCCTATGCACATCCTCATCAAACCATCATTCTTCTTCATAAACAACACTGAAGCTTCCCAATTTGATATATTGGGTGAATTAACATTTCTCCAATTAACAACTCATCTAGTTGTCGTCTAACCTTCTCCTAGTCCAATGGTGACATCCTATAACGTCTACTGGCGATCGGCTGCGTCCTTGGTATCAAATCGATGATAAACTTAATAGCTCGTAGTGGTGGCAATCCTTCATCCTGAAATACATCAACCAAATCTCTAACTGTCGAAACATCCTTAATCCTGACCTCTATCCTAACCTTTGGCTCAACCATCGTTGCAAATGCCTCTATTTCATGCGCTGTAGCTAGTCGACCTCTAGTGATAGGTAAGTCAGTTATGGATCCAACTAGTGAGAACACTGGTATCCCATGAATACGAAACTCGATCATCTTACTATAACAATCTATTCGTGCATGATAGGGGTGACAACCAATGCATCCCAAGAAGGGCGTCAAACTCTAAGTACTCTAACACTCGAAGATTTTTCGGTATCTGATGTCCCTGAACCTCTATCATCATGTCTCTACATATCCGATTATGGTATATATTGACCCCAACAGCCGTACTACGAACACGGTGTGTGTCTAGTGTCTATGTAACTAACCCTAACTTTTTAACAATATGCCCAACAATAAAAGATAAAGTGCTTTCATAATCAAACATATCATCCATAAATCTACCAAAAATGTATAACGTACCCTCGATGAGCTATCTGGTCGCCCTGCCATCCGGTTGCGCTACTGCATGGGCTCTCTATGGTCTGCTTTAGCTCTCGACATGGTGACGGCGGTGTCCTAAAGTCTATCCTCAAATGTCCCCTTAGACCACGCATATGACATCTGCAGTGGTCCTGCCTACCGGCTTGTCCATCTCCAGATCTCGGACCCTAACCCAGATTCTCTGTTTCATGTCCCCTTTAACCTCAACCCTGGAAGTATATTTGTGGCGGTGTCCTACGCTGATCTGTCAGTGCTGGTGCGATGGTGTAAACCGACTGTCTCTCTTCATACTAGAAATGACTGCCTTGGTGATAATCCCTACGGCCCCTATCTTATTTGTCATTCCTCTGACCTCTATCCAGACGGTCCTTTTGTCTCTTCGGCATTCAGTCCGATCAAGAACTCTGCCCTGTGTGTACCTCAGTCTTAGTCATACATTTATCATCCCTCTGCATAAGGTAGGTCTCATGCGCCAAAGTCGTATCAAATATGTCCTACAAAGTAGGTGCCCCGGACGATACCACTGTCGAAGCAATCCTATCCTCAACTCCTCTGGTGAAATAATATATCTACAGATGCTCAATCCCAGCTTCGTCTATCGAGAACTATAGTAAGTATCAGAATCTCTTTGTATACTACATCAAAGTCTAGTTACCCTGTCTCAGGGTCAAGAACTCTTTTCTCAACCGCAACCTCACCTCTATGGATATGTACTGATCATAGAACAACTCTTGAAACTCAGCCCATGTTGTCGGCTCTAGATGGGTATCCTGATATGTGGTCCGCTATACTGCTGCGTAACCTCTCGAATATGCCACGAATAATCGTGCTTGAACAATTTCATCATTCCTCACAGCTTATGGAAACGCCGATTAGACGCAATCCACTTCCCTGCAGCCTCGAGGTCACCACCTTCGTAAAAGAATCCTGGTTGAAATTTCGGAAAATCTATCAACATCTTTGCCTCTGGAGCCAAAACGAATCTCGATGTAGTAGAGGTAGTAATGGTAACAGCCATATGATCCATGATCGTGGGTGGAGGAGTAGGAGTAGGAGTCGGTGTCTCTAGTGGACCAAAAATTGTGGTGGCTCTCTTTATTTGTGTCTCCACTACTACCCTCTCAATGGGTGTTGGGGGAACAACCGGGGAAACGACTATCCCCGTAGGTACAGTAACAGTTACTGGCTCTCTAGGTGTGGCAACTGTTGTAGCAAGTGTCGTAAGTGCGGTGGTCTAATCACGTAACAAACATAGTACCTCAACCATCTGAGTCTCCTGAGCAGAAAGTCGATCCTCCACACTAGCTATAACTGGGGAATCCCAAGTTGCATTGCTAGTCTGACTAGTCTCATAAGGTATAGTCGACTTTCTGTCCATAATCTGCATCAAGAAGCGCGCTCCAGATCAGCCTCGTTTTATATATGTATATCGTATATATAAAATGAAAATATAACACATATATAAACCCTATCTCTACCCGCCTCACATCACTTCCTAACAAAAGTTATAAGGCAATAAACTTCAGGTTTCCACAAGTAGAGTTTAGTTATTAAATTTTATGCTCTTTCATTTTACATTCCTAAGTTCCTAGAACTTCCGCTCTAATACCAACTGTGGCGGCCTTGCCGCCCCGGGGTGACATGTCTCGGTGGACTCCTTGCTTGGTGGGCCCAACTACATGTGTCCGGCACCTGCCCGTCCATATTTTGTCTAGAGATTCGTATCCACTTATGTTTTATCGAATTAGTTAGTGGATTATCTGTATTTCCTTAACTTATTCTTTTTAGGTATTAAATGTTTATTAAGTTCAATAATTTGCAGTTTATTCTAATGCCTAACCATACTGGTGAGTTGTATCTTACAAGTTAATATAAATTAGCGGAAGCCTTTATTGATACAATTAGAATGAATAACTAGCATGGTAAACATTATTCATAAGAACAAATCCTACTGTGGAAAACTCGTAAAAGTACTTTGTATATAAGCGACAGTACCATAAACAAGGTATATATATATATATGTATCGTGTCATCTCAAGTTCCTCAATACCCAAGATAATATAAAATATCAAAATAAGCACGTGCTAGTAGGTTCTTGACGGCGAGCAATCAGATGTAGTCGCCTAGGATCCCTTCGCCCCTACTGGTACTAGGATCTACATCCAATTATCACGAAAAGATAGATGACGAGTCCAGTAAGTAAAACCCCAAGGAACCCCTCTAAGCATTCGCGTAAATAAAGTAAGGAAATGCAAGAAGTATTGTCAAGTAAACATGCAGAATGTAAAGGCATACAACTGTAAATGGCTCATCGAATGAATAGATAACAACTAAGCTAACAAATGTATGTGCTCGCTCCAGATGGACTAGACTATATTTCGGGTCACCAAGTTCCCACCAGTGGTCGCGCCCAACTGTCCCGACACTTGGTCCCTCGCGGTGTTGGCTAAATCCATTAAGTCACCAATACGTGCACCAAGGGCAAGCTCAAGTTGATGTTCACTGAGGGCCGGGGCACACGTGCTACAGTTTAATGCATCATGAACACATAACCAGGAAATCCGAATGAGTGACCTCAACCCACGTCCAAGTATCATAATGGAATAGTAAAACAACAAGGAAATGATATGAATGAATTTAAAATATAATCAAATATTCAAAGTTTTTTAGTTGGGTTTTACAAACCTCAAACTGCTCTCTGCCCTTTCCAGACTCTCGTATTTGACCCGTTAACTCCTCGACACTGAGCTATGATCCTCTAAGTCATTTAAGTCCAATTTTATAAGTTTAGGTTGTTTCTAAGTATTTAGACATGCATTAAGTTGAAAATCACCAAAATAGCCTTTAAATTCATATTTTATCTATCATTAGCGTGCTAATAGGTCTACTAACGCGCAATGTGAAGTTAGTGCGCTTGGGGATCTGTTTAGCGCGCTACTGTTCTTCATTTTGAAAAAAATAATTGGAAATCTAAAATGATTAGTGCACTAACCAAACCAGTTAGTGCACTAATTGCCCTTTATGCAGAATTCTCAAGTCGAGAATTATGTTCTTCCCCTCTTAATTATTTACTCTAACCTAGTTTATACCCTCTCCTTACCTCAGTGCCTCCAAAACATCAGTTAAACTCAACTCAAAACAACAATTAAGTAAAAATCCTCGAATCCCAACATTCACTAGTTTTTTTTTTTTTTCCGAATTCAACAAAATTCCTAATTCATGCAAAACCAGTGATAAATCCTTAATAGAAATGATCATTAAACTCATTATTCATTAAGTTTCCATCAAAAACCATGGATCTAACCCTCCAACTCGATTTTTACCAAAAACACACAAAAATAGGTTCATTGAAAAGTGTATAGGATGACGAAGATGTATACCTTAGATTGATTCTTAGTTTTGATCTCCAAAGTGATTGAATTCCAGCTTTAATCTCCTTTTTTTCTCTGGTTTTCTCAGATTGTATGAGAATTTGAATGGTTAGATCAAAACTCCACTAACTTCCTATATATATATGTTTGGTTAAGATCAAGTGTGCATACGTATCTCGAGAATTATAGAATTATTTTGTGGTTCATAAAAATGTTGTCCCACACCACCTGATGACTCCATTAATAACTCCAATAGCACACCCGTTTCCTTGTTTCTCTTATTATGATCATCTAGATGTCCATTTGATAATCCTCCATATTTTATTTAAAATATAGGCTTATCTTTATTTAATTAACTCATATTATATTAAGTCTTATCAAACCATGTAGTTAGTGTTTTATATATCAGAATTAACAAACTCATGATCCCACTAACTTTCAGCTACCCAATATCCGGTGCCCCGCATCTCGACATGCATTTCAAGGCGCGCCATAGCCTCTTGTTTAAATTTCAACTTAATTAGCCTATGGTTACATTACCCATTTCAATTAAATTACTTAGTCGTATTAACATGAATTAGTCGAGTTCCTTAGTGTACATGTATTTCGCCTCTCGATACCCACATTGACATGCATTTCGAGGTGACTACCCGTCACACAACCTTGTATGATATAACCATTCAACATATACACGTGCGATGTATTAACAAATAATTTCATAAAATGTATCGCAATTAAACAATACAACATACAATTTACTAGTGTAACAAGGTCGACGTGTGTCATAGCCTACCCATGGCATCCACGTGGATCTGAGCTGGCTTCCATGTCTGAAATCACGAAATAAATAACGGCGTTAATAAAATGGGTCGTTACATTCTAAGTTATTTTCCTTTACTTTTTACTTTTTTTCCATTGCTTTTCTTCATCATTCTAGGTCTTTTTTTCTCGATTTGTTACCCTAGTATGGTTTTATTGTGTTCTTGTCATTGTATCCATGTCTACCTTACGTAAATCTTTTCGTCCGACCCCTGAGTCATCCTCCCGTCATCTCCCCACTCATCGTGTCACGCTCCGCCCTTCGATAGCAACTTCGTGTCCTCCGCTCCATCTATGATTGCCTCCTAATCCACCATCCATCGCGAGACTAGGTCTTTTAGTCATCATGTCAGCAACCCATCGGCCTCTGTCCCACCCAATTCTCCTTGCAATGATGGTCGTTCCAAGTCCAAACGCGATGGTACTTCAGTCTCAAAATCGGTCCTTGTTGTTGTAAGCTCAAAGATACTGAACACTAAGGTCCTCAAACCCGACGTCGTTGATTTCGAATTTTTCAATAAGCCGCACATCTTGAAGCATTAGGTGCTTGCCAAACTTGGGTGGGTGTCATTCTGTCAGTACAAGGACATCTATAACACTCCTTTGGTTTACGTCTTATGCTTGAACCTTGTCACCACTAATGACTACCTTATGTAGTTGGTGGTCACTTCATTAAGCTCACTCATACTAGTTTGGCCGAGCTCCTTGACCATCCCCTTCATCCTCGTACCACCACACTAGGGAGTAAGGCTCGTCACTGGCTGTTTGAACGGCTTAAGACCCGTAAATCCTTCACACGGTCTGATAAGGAAATCATTGTGTGTCTATCTGGGGTCACTGATACTAACTTCAAACTCGTGCCTCATTTTCTCCACAAAATCATGCATAAGGTCATCCTACCCCGTGGCAGTAGTAAAAACTACATCACCCTACGTGACCTTTATGTTCTTCGGGCCCTCATGCAGGAAATACCCATTAGTTTGGCCCACATCATGATAGACTACATGACTTCTACGTCAAGCTCAGGTTTCCATATTCCTTAAGCCCATATCATTACCTCTTTCCTTGAGGCAACATAGGTGGACCTTTGCCTAAGGGTCGCCCACTCACTATCACTAACACTGTCGGAATGGCCACTCTGAAGGCTATAAAATACCGCTACATTCGCACTGAGTGACAGTGGATAGCGAGGAGGGCATGCCTAATGGTGAGCACTACGAGGGCTACGAGCGCGACTACTTGGACTACGAGGGCTATGATAGCTACAAGCGCGACTACTTGGGCTACGAGGGCCACTCTGAAGGCTATGAAATACCTTGTACAGCAATGGCGACGATGATGAGGTTTAGCAGGAACCCCTGACCTACTCGTCTCCACCAGTTCCGCAGCAGCCCCACTAACAACCTCTACCATATCCATCGTACTAAGACACAACTCCTCCACCTGATATGTCTCCCTCATTGACCTACATCTCTGCTCAGCTAGGCCATATGCACGACTATATGATGCGAATCTTCTGGCTAATGATTCTCGTCTTGACCATCAGGTCATATGCCTACGTTGTATCGTGGGCCACTTATTTCCACATAGGCAAACGAGAGACAACTACACTTCCGACTCTACACATCGGATTCGTCTCATTAGGAGGAAGGCTAAGATTAGGCTTGATAAGGGGAGCATTAGGCGCATTTTTATTAGTCTCATTTTGATGTACATCCATACATGTTTGTTCATGTAATTTTGGTTTCATGCATCTGCCGCACTATGTTAATTTATTTTTTCAGCACTTAACGAAATAGATGTTTCTTTTGCATATCTATGAGTTATTTTGTTCTTTCTTTTATAGTCTTTTATTTGTAGATGGATTGCATTTATTTTCCTTATTTGTATTTGTCTTTGATGCACATTGTTAGGGAAGCTCCATTCCCATTTTTTGATGTTATCAAAAGGGAGAGAAATTCGTTGTTTCAACTTGAGATTTATGAACTTGATTTGCACATAATATATATCTTTTGTTTGTCGAGTTTACGTTGTTTGTTATTATAAAAATGGGAGATTGTTGGACTAAGTGTTTAGTCACTTATACTCCACCCAAGATTTTGATGGCAACAAACAAAGAGAAATGATTCTGTTTGTTGAGCGCTTTCAGAACATCAAACTTGGCTAAAAATCATAAGTTCAAAAGAAAAAATGGATTTTCACAACTTCAAGTCAAATAAAGTTGGATAAGCTCAAAATTCAGCTCATACAAGGATAGAAGGATCGAAAAGCTCATGTTATCAATTGTACAACTGATGTGAGGTATATAAGTCCAATTAAGCAAACTAAATGCATATTACGTTTTCCAAAGTTTCAAGTTTCAGCTTTTACAATATTTAAACTTCACAACTTGAAATTGTTTTACATTGTGAAAACATGCATTGAATTTGAAAAAATGGTCGTGATCGATTTTGAGTTCACCAACTTTAATTTGAATGGTTTTTGAATGATAAACGAAATATTTGTAGATAACAAAAAACATGTCTAATGACCCATACTAAACATGTTCAAAATATTCCCAGAGGTTTAGTTGAGTCGTGGGTGAGTTAGGGAGTTGCTAACAAAAAACCAAAAACTATTTAGTCTTTAGTCCTTGCTGGTTAGTGTGCTATTGGGAACTATTTATGCGGTACCTGCAGTTAACAAGCTAATGATATCATTTAGTGCACTAACTAGTCTCATGTAAGCTTTATTAAAAGCTTACATCTTTTGTTTTATTTTGAACCAATGATTGATTTTGGACATTTGGATCAAGATTACGGCCATAAATTTCTAAATAAGCTTGGAAACCATTAACAAACCACTAAGAACATATTATTATCCTCTCAAGCACAAAAACTCACTTGTGCCTAAGTTTTAACATTGATTTGACTGGATTTTTGTGCTTGATCACTTGGAACCATTTAAGGCTACTGAATCATCCTCAAAGCTAGTGTCGCTGAGGTCTTATAAGGCTTACAACTAATTTTCTAGAACTAATTTGAGTCACTCTCATTTGGGGTTGTAAGAAAGCTTGATTTCCTAGTTCACTTGTGCTTAAATTACATTTTTTATTGTGATTATTATGTGGGAATCATCTGTTGTGTTCTTCAACACATTTGTCTTAGGTTTTGTGCTTAAACATTATTTTCTAAGACCTAGGACTGAACAAGATTTAGGCCTTAAACATGATTTTTACCAAAACTACTTATTCTTCTGATTTGAAACCATCTTCATTATTATCTAGTTGGTTTGATATGTTTCGTATTTGAGATTGGTGCGAAATCAGTAGCATATTTTAATATCTCATTCATATTCATACTTGCATGCATTATAGGTGTTAGGCTCTAGGTGCCTTGTGAGTAATTAAACTTATTGTCGCTTTACCTTTTAAAGTTGATTTTCATTATATTCAAATATTTGTTTGCAAGTGGCTAATTATAAGACTTAGTAGGATCAAAGTCAAGGGAAGTCCTAGTTAAGGCTAGGCATAAATCCTAGTTGAGACTAGGTAGGAAGTCTTAATTTCTAATTAGGCATTCTAATCTTGTACGCTTAGCTTGTAACACTTTTCATTAATATAAGTGGGGGGTTGAAAATCTTAACCGCGGAGGTTATGTACTGGATGAATATCGATCGGGTCGAACCACCATAAATCTTGTGTCTTTTTTCATCTCTTCAACCTCCTTCACCATTACATTGCATCTATACTTGTTGATTGTGTGTATATCAAGCATCATTGTTCATTGAAAAGATTTAAAAAGGTAATAACCTCGCGATACACCCAATTCACCCCCCGTTGGATGTGATTTTAGGGATAAGGCCCCCGATCTGGATAGGTACACAATGTCACTATATAAAGAATGTGGAGATACTTTGAGACCAGATATAATGAAATGCATGAGAGAGTTATACAGAAATGAGTTGATTAATTCCCTTATGAACGAGTCACACATTTTCTTAATTCCGAAAGGAGCTGATTTATGTGATATCTCGAATTTTCGGCCCATTAGTTTTGTGACATCCGTGTACAAAACAATTACCAAAATACTAACCTTAAGTTTGAATGGGACATTTGATCAAACAATCACCCGGGAACAAAACGCCTTCGTTCCAGACCTTCGGATGCTTGTTTCGGTATTGGTTGCATGTGATTCAATGACATATATGAAAAAAAAGTGAATGTGCCTTGTACTCAAACTTGATTTCGTGAAGGCAAATGAATTTATTGACTAGAGATTTCTTGATTATGTTATGGCAATGAAATGTTTTAGGGCTTGTTGGAGGTTGTAGATTCGGGGGGGGGGGGGGGGAACAAACTTTGCACTCATGATCAATGGCCAACCGAAAGGGAAATTCTATGCAGAGAGGCCTAAGGCAAGGTGAGCCTATGTGGCCCTTCTTGTTTATATTGGTTGCCAACGTCTTAGGTAGGATGATACAAAACAACAAGGACTAGTGCAGGGATGGAAAGTCGGAAAAAATGTTTTACACTTGTCACATTTACAATTTGTTGATTACTTGCTTTTGTTCGTGGACGGGAATGTTGAGGCAACCAAGAACATTATTGTGAAATATGAGAATTTCGTAAACTTGATTAGGAAGCTAATAAAGAATTTTTAGATTTTAATTGGAATTTGGAATTCGAGGTGGGACCACACATTACGATCCAGAGATCATAAGTTTTAAATATTATTTTTGTGCGTTGCGTGCCTAGTTGATGTATTATACTCTATTCGAAGGAAAATAGAGTCAAGCTGAGATGTAAATGCGTTGTTCAAGTGTTTTGGAGAGCGTGAATGTTTTTCTAAATTCTTAGCGCAATTGGGATATTTTTCGAGGTAAATTTGAGCTTAAAAACAAATGATAAACATGAAAAATAAAAATAGGAGCTGAAATTATTGAAAAGGGCAGCTGGCTTACAAAGGAACGGGTAAAGTTGGAGAGGCAAAAATGTAAATTTGCCTACCCAATTATATGATTTCGGGGGAAATCAAAATCAAAACCCTTCGCATCGTCTCTCTCTCTCTCTCTCAACCATCTTGCTCTCATCTCGGCACCACCCTTCTTCAACCTGCCTCGACCCCTCTCAACGTCCTCCCCATTGATCAATTCCTCTCTATATCTTACGGCTGTCTCTCCCTCTCGTGCTCTTCTCCACCGCTCCCATACGTCTCTCTCGGTCTCTCTCTATCTCTCTCGTTGATATATATATAGTCTCTGTCTTGATCAAGAAAGTTCTACTTCTTTTCCTCACCCTTTGGCTCTTTCTCACATGTTTCAGCAGTAACGGACTGTGAACACGACGGTGCAGAGAAGTGAATCGAACAACTGTTTAAGGTAAGCTTGTAAATTGATTAATTTGTTGTTGGATATCAATTGGTGAATTTAAATATATGTTTTCAGTTAATTGAGGAAGGAGTTATTTACTACTGTTATGAATTTGTATTGTTATTTGTATCGGTTAAGTGGAGGAGATGGTTATTGGGGCTGTTGTTGTTGTTGAGGTCGGTTGGGGAGGGATTGACTAATAAGATATTGAATGAAAGACTCGTATTATTATATTATTATTATGGTTTCGATTGATTGGTAAGGGTGGTTGATAAAAGATAAATGAGAGGGACTGTGGCTGTCGTGTTGTTGTAGTTATCGGGTATGTTGTTGTTGTTTAACTGAGGGTTTGGAAATAAGAAGGAGATGAGGCACAGAGCAGCATAGCTGTTGTTGTCCATGGCTTTTATTAGGCCGGGCACTGCCCTACCAAGCCAAGAAAGGCCCGGAATTTGCCCTGGCCAATTGTTAGAAACACCAAGGACTGCCCTGGGTCTAGCCTAGGCCAGTGACTCGAGTGATAAAGCCAGAGTAGGCTAGGTCTTTGTCGGTTGCACTCGAGGAATTTTTTTTTTTTTAAATGGATAAATTCCTAAGTTGTAGCATTGTAATAGCGTAAGGAATCAATTCTGAATATATTGGTGACTATCGGGTCCATTAAAATCCAATTGAGTGATTAAGCGAACTGAGTTGGTTGTTTTTTTTTTAATGAATTACATTATTATTGATGTAATAAAGTGAAATACATGTTGTGGTAATCAAATTAAGTCAAATTGAGACTCATTATATAAGGTTCCAAACCAACATGCAAAGAATGGAATAATCTATGATTTATCAACTGAGTTCAAAACTGAAAGGGTATAAATAAGTTAATTGCTCATTGTAAAGCTAAATAGGTGGTTAAGACACAAATTGGAACTCATAAATAAGTTGTTATTTGTTTTGAAATCCAACAAAGACTTTAGAACTTATTTAGAGGCTAAACACATGAAAAGATGTGTAAAAGTGTTTTTGGAAACCTTAGACAAGTCGTTAGACTTTGTTAGGGGATTTGAGTTCCGTTGTAACTTGAAATATGTATTTGAAGTATTCAAAATAGAGTTTTAACTCTAAATATTAGGATTTTATGATTTAATAGGATATGTGGAGTTACATGAAAGCTACATGAAAGCCTGGAGTTGAATGTGAGGCTTCGTTACCAACTTTGAGTTGATTTGGTTGTAAGTAAACCCTACAGTGGTCTCTACTATTTAATGAATTTGTTTTTGTACCTGCATTTGTGCTTAGTCTGCATCGCATTTCGCATCATTCTTGGTGAAGCATACACATTGAAAGGGATGTGATCGGAGTGTGGTCAAATATTTCCCTAAGCTAGTAGTAGTCGTGCTTAGCATCTATTTCCCTAAGTTAGTAGTATATGCGGATGATCGATCTGACGCGTCTGGCTAAAAAATCCACTCCGACACAATGCCTTTGCATTTCATGATCTCCTAGTATCGTTTTTGCACTATATTTGGAAGTCGACGTCCGAGTATAGTGAAGAAAGATGAACATAGTGGATTGCATGTCATGTTGAAGCTTATATCTCATTGATTATTTAGAAATGCGATCACATATCTCCATGTATTAGACTAACAATTGCAGGATTATAGATTAGTGTAGATGTTTACTTACCTGATATCGTCAAGTTGTTTTTAATGATGTTGGGTTTTTTGTAAGGATAGGAAGAATGGACAAGACTCGAAGACCTTGATGAATGTTTTCAATTCTTAAAGTTTAATATTCTTGTTGTAACCATTTTATATATACTATTTTGGGTATTAAGGATGAGAGTAGGTCGTGAAGTGCTTATGGAATTATGAAACTTAACAAAATGGTTTGAAAGGGAGAGAGAGAAAGTTAAGATTCGATTTGGAGTAAATCTAGTTGTGGAGCAGTTTTAATTTCATTTTGGGATTGTATAACTTAAACTTATGGATTTATTATGGTTGAAGGTTTAAATATAATTTTGATATCATAATATGAATTGCGGAGAGATGTGTCCTAAGAATTTTTTCTAAGCTGCAGTTTATTAGGTTTTCAGCGCCGGAAACCCATTTTTAAGGGATGATTTGCCGAGATTTTTATAAAATCTTAGAAACTAAACAATACAATTTACTAATTTTCTCCTCTTAGAATATTTGATAACAGAGTTGCATTTGAGGATTTAGTAAATCATTTGAGGATTTTAGTTAATTGATAGGATTATGAGTCTAATTAGGATGATTAGGGATAAGTCAAGGCTTAGTGAGATGGGCCTTGACAATTATGCGAGTAGTACACTCGTTCTGTGAGTGCTCAGGCCTTAAGTTGAATACGAACAAGTTAGTAATGGTGGGCATCAATGTAAAAGAGAGCTTGGTCGAGGAGTCGGATCGGGCGGTAGGATGCAATTTCGTAGGCTAGCCTATTAAGTACCTAAGCTTTCCATTCAAAGGATCTCCATCATCATCTGCATTTTTGGCCCCTGTTATACACAAATTTACAAAAAGATTGGATGGTCGGAAAGAGGAGCGTCTCTCAAGATAGAGTAGATTGACATTGATCCTAAAGCATCTCCTATCCTGATTAGGGCGATATCCGAACTGAAATCCTAATTAAGCCCCGGTACACCAGCCTGACTTAAGTAGAGCCAATAGCCTCGTCTCGATACCTAATAAACATTACTTGTTTATCTTGATAATTGGATAATAATTAAAACAAAACGCATTGGAATTTAAAACTTTTTCAACAAAGATAAGATATACAAAAATCGGCATAAACCTTAGTCGTAAAACCATATCCTAACCCTGTGTTATTCAATAAAGTAATTCAATACAATATGTATAACAATAGGGAAATTAGTTCACTGTAGAGAAAGCTATAAACTCATAATCTTCTCCGTTCCTGAGTTGAAGCGCACGTCGATAACCTGAAATGTTAATTTGGGGAATGAGTGCTCCAACTTGCTCAATAAGTGATGCTCGTAAATATATCAATTATCAACTACTATCAATGAATAAATGAATAGCAATATGAATTCAAAACATATCTATTCAGACATTACAAAAGATATAACAATACATAATGAAATTCAAGTTCAAAGGTTAATTGCAACTCTACTTGTGACTTATATTTTTCATTTTCATTTTCGTTTTAGAGTCATACTATCATCTTACATAAGAATACTCTTACATAATCCACATGTTGATCAACATGGGGTTCTGCCAGTGGATTCAAATGTAATCGAGCTATCAACTCTTAATAACTTGAGAGTCGTACTCTCACCTTACCTAAGAATACGATCCACATAACCTCCATGTTGGTCATCATGTGATTCCATCGGTGTACCAACCCTAAATGGATAGTGAACAACTGAGGTAAAACTTTGACCTACTAAGGATTTAAGGGCGGGATTCATTTCAATGCTAACCTTTTTTCTTTTATTAGGATAAAGGGCAAAATTTATTTTCAAGCTAACCTTCACATCCCTTAGTCCCGGTCTGCCTTAATGGCACTTACAAGGATTTTCACATTTAAAAACAAATACAGTCAAGTCATTCCCAGTCTATAATGTTATGTGAACTAAATATGCTAATTATGTTGCATAGTTGATAAGAATACGAGCCCCAATTACCTCTGCCGAGTTTTCCTAACTTTATATCGACTTACTCAACTCCCAAAATCGGTAGATATTTTTCTCGTTGATCATGACCTAAAATAGATTGATCATCATCAATTTGATTCTAATACTCATTGATTAAAACCCAAACACTTTTCTCACCTGAATTCGGAACCAATTTGTCAATTTTAGATTAATACGACTATTTCACATTTTTTTGAGGTAAAATCTCGATATAAAATCCTGAAAGAATTTCATATTTTTCATTTTTCATAGAAATCCATAATTTCTATTGATTTAGTTGGCAAATATTATTTTCTTAGTTTTTTTCCATTTTTTGGAAAATAATATTAAACCATTTCACGTTATTATTATTTCTAAAAGGTAGGGTTTGAAATCTGATTCAGACTCGATTCGGTCCGGTTTGGGGATTAAACCCCTTCTTCTTCAATGCCTTACTCCTCTGTTCTTCGAAATTAAAATCTATTTCATTTTTTTTTCATTTTCGATTAGAGTTAAATCAAGTCCAAACCCAAGTTACGTCTGGGTAGGGGAGACGACTCCCCCTGCTATCATTTTCCTCACTGCTATGCAGCTCATCCGAGCCTCCATCCCAACTCATCTCCCATAACAACAACTCACCTACATTGCCTTTCCTTTGGATTTATATCTCCTATCTCTCTCTCTCTCTCTCTCTCTCTCTATATATATATATATATATATATATATATATATATATATATATATATATTTTGAGTTTCAAGATCTCTCTTTGTTGATTTCGATCTCTCGGTCTCGAAACGCAACTAGATGAAGCGATGCGTTTGTGTTATGGGATATATACAAACTTTCCTCGAGATTCGCTCATACGAATATCAAGGTCGATCCAAAAGTCAGGAACTAAAGTTACACTCCTTAAAGTGACACCGATTTGAACATATGCATACACTTGCACTTTAAAGGCTTAAGATTTCGAGAACATAGTCACGCTCATTTCTGGGACTATAACGTGGAGATCAGTCCAACGTGGCGCTTATGGTCAAACATTAGATGCAACTTGGAAATAGTATGGTTTGTATTTTTGAGTGATGTGATGCATATTATTATTTGTATGTATAGTATGGTTGATGAGACGGATATGAGAAAGAAATTGTAAGTAAATGATCATATTTGAGTTGAACAGGTAGAATTAGTCAAGATTTTGGTGACGCGTAATCTTCTCGAAAAACGTGTCGAGACAGTAGAAAAACCATATAAAGTTAAACAAAAAAGAGAAAACTAATTAAAAAAAGTCAGGGTTTTAGTGGTGTGGTGTGGTGTGGTGTAAAAGTGTGTGTGGTTTAAAAGGTTATGTGCGCTCATAAGATTCAAAAAGAAAAAAAAAGTGTCGCTCTCAAGCTATCTAATATTGACACCTTATCACATCCCAACACTTCACATCATATTACCACACCACACCATATACCTCCCCAAGTTTCTCTCTCTCTCTCTCTCTCTCTCTCTCTCATCACAAAAAATAAAATAAAAAATCTCTCAATCTCTCTCATTTCGAATTTTACTCTCAACCTCACCTCTTTTAACACCCGCCTCCCAAACTCTCTCTGCCTCCTCTCTTGGTGGCCACCTTTGACCTCCCCTCACACTCAGCTCGTCGCTCACGACCTCCCTTCACACTCCCGACTAGCGTCCCTCTCTCAGAGTCATGCTCTCGGCGTCCCACTCATGGCCTCCTCGTGACGGCCAAGGTAAGTGGATTGTTCTACATTTTAATGAAGATGGTGAGGTGTGCCTAGCATTCTATGGGGTGAGTTTAATATATTTTGTCTATCTTGGGATATGTGATATTCCATGATCGCGAGATATGTAGGATTGCCTCAAGATTTGTGTGGTGTTCGTGATGATCAAGGGTTTCCTCAAGATTTGTGTTGAGGCATTGGGCATTGATGGATGAATCGAGATACTCGCTTAAATCGCACACATATCGAGAATGCATCGAAATGCGTGCTGAATTTTTATAAATAATAATAAGTAAAACAAAACATATTTGCATATGTAAATATGTTTATATATAAATGTATACATGTATATATATTTATATAATGTATATGATATATATATGCATATCACTCACATTTTTATAGATAATGTATACTTTATATATACAATGTGATCAAAGAAAACAATATAAAAAATAAATGAATATATATAATAAAAATAATAAGAATAAAATAAAATAATAATCAATTGGTCGGGAAGATATATGTCAAAAACGAGAAAATTGGTCGAGCTGAGACTTAGCTAAAGTGGTCCGACCCGAGACACGACCATTGTGACGGCCCTAACCATACAAATTGAGCACTGCACGACACTAGGTCTCCAGTAAGCCCCGGTAAATCAGTGTGGAGTTCGACCTAGTCAGCCTCACAAAACAGTCTTCAATACTTGATAGTCCACACAAAAAAGTATATATATATATATATATATGAAATCATATGCAGCGGAGTTTAAATGCGGTGAAAACCCGATAACAAATAAATTAAACACACAACGAGTTATAGGTGTGGAAGCTAGAATGTGAAAACCTCTTTCAATGGATAAAATATACAAATTATAGTGATGAGGGAAAATAAATATATCTCTCAGTCCAAATACCCATTTATAAAAATATAATAAATATAATATATATACATCAAATGACCTACATATACCGCACATCAATGTTCTCGAGCTCGGAGCTTAGACCTGCAATTGCCATCAAATAGGAGACAATTCTAGTGAGTTAATCTCGAAGAAGTTCAACAGTAATTCATATTAAATAATAAATAAGTATATAGATCATGCGGGAAAGAAGCGAAGTTGAAAAGAACAATAAACTGCATGATAGACAGACTACGATAACCAATAATAGAGACCAAGTGACCCGGAAGGAAAGGATAGGTGCCTCAGTGGTCTTGACACTCTACACATGGGCTCAAAGCCATTGGAATACGAGATAGTTTCAAACATTAGTTCGGCGGGACCAAGTCTACTTCAACCATACCCAAACCCTTTGCACTGCAAGCTCACATGACTTGCAGTCCAAGTAAATTCCAAAGGGAGCCACAGTCGCAACCGTATGCTCAGCCGCAGTGTAGTCCTTGAAGTCTTGTGAGAAGCCATGACGACTGCGGATGCTCACTCGGAGGATTCATTCTCGTCTAGGAGCCATGAGCACGACTCGAATGCTCACCCACGAGTGAACAACTCAATTCTACCGCTTAGATGCTAGATCACTCGATAAGGAAGTAGAGTCCAACAATAAGTATCATTTTCATCAAAATATGAAAGGAAAGTAAAAAATCAATATTAAATTTCTTACTAGTTTCCTTACCTCCAATCACTTCCATATACTTCGATCGAATGTCGATCCTCACTACTGTTTCAGCGTTCGACATGTCCGAACTCCATAAATCATTCAATTGTCCTTGATTATTATCATTTCTTAGATTTATTCACATTTTATTTAAATCATGTATGCGTTTTGAGGTTGATCTCAAAATGAGTTAATTGTTGCACGCTTATTGAGATAATTCTCTTCTCTTAGTGGCCACCTGAACCTCGTGGCTTCCCCTCACACTCCCACTAGCGTCCCTCTCTCGGCCTCCTCACGAAGACCTTCTCATAGCCTAGGTAAGTAAGTTGTTTGACATTTTAATGAAGATGGCGGGGTGTGCCTAGTGTACTATAGGGCGAGTTTAGTGTATTTTATGTGTCTCGAGATGTATGGTGTGCCATGATCGCGAGATTTGTAAGATTGCCTCGAGATTTGTGTTATGTTAGCGATGAAGAGTTGGGTCACCCTAAACGGCTACGGTCTGCCCCTCGGATTAATGGAGACTTAGTGTCGGGCGATGCCCAATTTGTAAGGTTGAGGGCCTCACAGTTGGTGTCAGAGCCTAAGGTTTTCATTTTAGCTCTTGATAAGCCTTTAACCAGATTAGTTTGCAAACACGAACTTGTAGAGTTATTGAACACCTACGAACTTAGTGTGGAAACCTTATGATACTAACTTAGAGACTTAGTTTGGAAGCGTGCAAAGGTGAGATTGGGGGAAATTTTGAATAAATCTTATTATATGCTATTTGATTTATGTATTATATGGCATCGATAGGCATACGGTTTAATCACTTCTAATGTCATATTGACTTATGTGTTTCATTCAGGTACGATGAGTGAGTTGTAAGAAATATTTCGTAAATTATTCGATTCGTGGAAATTGATAATAAATAAGATTCATGGTGATGATCAATATTTGGATAAAAGTAGAGTAGTGGACATCAAAGTACAAAAAATAAATAAAATAAAAACAAAATAGATTCCAATGAATTAAATTGTAACTAATTACGAGAAACAAGTCAGAAGTGAAGACTAGTAAAGAACGTAGAGTTTGATAATCCTAAAGTTGTTGAATCTTGAGAAATTCGTAACACTAGTAAACTTTCAAATTACATGATACAATTTTGACATTTCCATGACTATCTCGGGCATATAAATCTGAGATAAGAACTCGAGGACATATAAACTATCTGTAATTCCTTGTTCTAAAAAAAAAATAACTATGTCAATTATAATATATATTACACTATAGTGTAGTGAATGAATTCAAGCACGAATAAAATTAATGATTGACACAACCTAAAATCTTGTTGAAGGAAGGATATGTAGCTAATAGTTATGAATACTTTGGTTAGAGTTTCGATAGTCCTACTTTCTTATTTTTTCAGGAGTTGTAAATTAAGTTAGGGTTGACATTGATCCGAGTTAGTGCTTACAAGTTGTGAAGTACGACAGTTAAATGACGTGACCATAACATAACTGAGTAAAATGATGGATATGTCACATAAAAGAAAGAACGAAGATTTGTAAGACAAATGGGTCAATATAGACTCTAAGGAAGCGTAATGTTGAGAAGACTTGAGAGATACTAAGAAAGACATCTACGTACTCCTTTAGTTTTTATAAAAACACTAGAGTAGTTAAAGTTAACCTAAAAATTAACCTCAAAATATTGTAAGTCTCAAATTTTCTTCATACATCTGAGTTTGTTTCAAATGCACCAACGAGCTTACTGAATGCAATATAATGTAATTAGGGACTCACATGTAGTGCAAGTAGTACGTGTTGAGGGTATTAATGGAGCATGTAAAGTTATTTAGGTAAGAGTGAAACAACTAACAAATCATGACAAAAGGCAAGCATATTGGAATAGATTGAACGAATTGCTCAAGAGAGAACCTAAAGATATATAGGGTTAGGTTTCTTCGAGTATTTTGAAGGACACCTATCATGCTTTAGGGCTAGGAACTTTTGAGACTCTATTCATGTGTCATTATTAAGCTTGAAATCTTACTAGTACTATGGTTTGACCTTAGAATAATGTCAGTATAAAGGTTGGCTAATTGGCAACACTATGCAGAAGATATTACGTTGTGTTAATGTGTAATTAAAGGGAATGTTAGAAACATGATTTGTCAAATGTCTAGAAATAATCTTGATTGAATCAAGACTAAAAAAAATAACTCAAAGAATCAAAAATATTGTTCAAGTAGTCTATCTAAGTTTCGGGGTGAAATTTCTCTTAGTTTGGAAGACTGTAAAGGCCCGAGATTTCGAGATCCTAGTCACCCAATTTACGGGACCGTTTGCGCTATAAGTCAAACATTGGATGCGACTTGGAGATAGTATGTTTTGTGTTTTTGTATGATATGATGCATATTATTATTTATGTGTAGCTTTATCAATGAGATTGATAAGAGAGAGAAATTGTAAGTAAGTGGTCAGATTTGAGTTGAACAGGGAGAATTAGTCAAGATTTTGGCAATGCATAATCTTCTAAAAAAACATGTCAAGAGAGGTGAAAACTTTAATAGAGAGTTAAACAAAAAATAGTAAATAATTAAAATAAGTCAGGGTTTAAGTGGTGTGGCGTGTTGTAAAAGTTGGTGTAGTTTAAAAGGTTATGTGTGCTCATAAAACTCAAAAAGAAAGAAAAAGGAAAGTGTTACACTCAAGCTATCTAATATTGACACCTCATCGCTAAAAATAAAAGAATAAAAAAATCCCATCACTTCACATCATATCACCACACCCTCCCATACTCTTTTTGATGGCCACCCCTTTTTTTTATAAATTATAATAAGTAAAAGAAAATGTATAATCATATGTAAATATGTTTATATATAAACGTATGTGTATAAATATTTATTAGGGGTAGGTAATGATTTCCATAAAATCGTCCAAACTGTGTAGTCTAGTGTGATTTTTACAATCATGGTTTGAGGATGGTTTAGAAAACTTGAAACTGTGATTCTGCGGTTTGATGGTGATTTTTCATTTATGAAAAACCACAGTTCACCAAAATCGCAAAATCACCCCAAACTTGGAATTGAGTTGAAGCTTTTTAATGTTGTTTTAAATCTGAAAATGAAGTAAGACTTGTAATTTTGTTTGAGTTAATGTGTATCATTGTGTTTTTGGTGGTCTTGTATGGACATCTATATGTTTTTTTGTATGTTTTGTTAATGGGTGGAAGATGTGGCATTTTTTATTTTTTTATTTTTTAAATGTGTCATAGGAAAACCATAAAACCAAATCGACCAAACCGCGTAAACCACAGTCGGTTTGGTTGCAGTTTTAAGGGTTCACGATTTGGTGGCGGTTAGCAAAATGGCTAAACTGTGAACCTCGGTTTGGTCGCAGTTTAATAGTTCTCACCACCAAACCACGATTTGCCCACCCCTAATATTTATATAATGTATATGATATAGACACATATATATATATATATATATATGTTGTAAAGTATGGATGACCAAGCATGCACACCAACATATTTGTGTAGTAGTGTAACTTATATTTCTCACTAATGGTATCCTCACTTGTCTATGTATTGTCATGTTACTTGTAACCATTTCAAATATACACGAACTTTTTCATGTATTGTCAAATTATTTGTAATGTGATGTATGTAATGTGGTATATGTGTTACTTCTACACATTGTCTAAGTACAATTATCATTATCACCAAAAGGCCTATATAAAGGTTGTCAACCTCATTGTAGAAACGCAGCAAGTTGAATTAAGAATTTCTCATTCTAACTCTCTCATTTCTTTTCTTCTCCTTTGTAGTAGTTTGTAATAGTATAAGTTCTTAGTCTTCTATTTTCCTTCTCTAGGTTCTAACAAGTTTCAACTCAATTCACAACATGTTATCAGCACGAGCTTACTCTTGCACAAAGAAGATCTTAAAGTTCAAGAAGGCTAGTTAAGGAGAAAAAGCTAGGAAAGTAAAAATTTTGTTAATTTAAATAAGTTCAACTTATTTCCGTGTTATCATGATTACTTTTTTGTGTTACATGCATCATTTATACATACATAATTTATTAATACAATACGCATTATAACGCCACCGACTACGAAAGTATGCTCTGTACTTGCGTCTTGAACGATTTTCCACATCAAAATCAAAATTCAATGTGACAAATAGTTTTTTTTTCTCTATACTATAAACGATTAAGTATATTCTATTGTTGATTTTTATAATACAAATAACACTTTAAGTTTGAGTTGATAGTGGGTAAGTCTTATCCTTGGTAAAGCTAAACATTGAAAGGGAGACAGGTTATACCGTTCGATGAGGCTTAGTTGCTAAATAGACTCTGTCTCACCACCCAACCTGGAGGTTGTCCCACCAGCTAATACAAGTATTATATTTTGTGTATAAAATAATCAAGTCGTGAACACTCACTTAATCATATATTATGTATTTTACATAAAAATGAGAAAACTATTTATATCGTCTCTATTTAAAAAAATATTACACTTGATTGAATTAGTTGCCTTAATATTGTAGACAAGAATATATAATTATTTGTCAAGGCAATGAGTTGCTAAAATTATATTTAAAGCATTTTATGTAAGGTTGTGCGTGTAGCACTTATATTCTTCACCAATATCTCTATAGAGATTTGAAAAGTGTATATATTTCACTTTCTATTATCTTTTCATCTCGTGGAGACCATAATTGGTGATGCTATAAAAATCTCAAAATGAGTGGTTAGTTCTCATGCTACGAAATTTAATCGGTTGAGTATTAATCATAACTCTGCAATTTTAATTACCTTTATGTTGAGGCTATGCAGAAATATGACTAATGAGACAAAAAAAGTCACGTGGTCCGCCTCGATTTATTATTTCAACAAAATACCGTGCGCAAACATCAATTCAATAGATATTATGGATTGATTTCATGTCTCATGGTAGCTGAGTAAATAATGAGATATTATCAATATAAAATATCACTCATGTCCAATTGGTTTAGCTTCAAATTAAGAAGCATATGTTGCATATAATGACCATGGTCGCAATAACAAATTTATGGACGTAGAAAGGGTAAAAAAAGATCAGGTAAATGCGTATTGATAATTCCATCAAAGGTTGAAATAAAATTGGTGTACCACTAGAAAGGAAAATTAATTATTGACAACGAGCACTCATAATTATGATATTTTTCATCACATATGAAAGACTATTTCACTAAAACATTGTCATATATATACCCGAATATTTTTGTAACCTTTACGATGCCTTCAAAATCAAAGGCAAAATTATGAATTTTATTATTGAAAATTGCTCAATAAAACCGGCACATTGATATTATTGGTCAACATAGCCCTTCATCTTCAGAGCATGAGGACTAACTGACGCACCCTCAGTCATCTTGAAAGAATGTAGGTTTTTGACTGTCTCGAACCTTTCTTGCCTAGCTTCTTTGTTGGAACATTTCCTTCAACGTTATAGCCATGTCGTAGGCTTCCATTAGTTCCATGTCCTTACGAAGTTCGGAACCATAGTTGCCGGCATAATACATGCAACATCGGTAGAATCGTTGACATGCTTACTATGCGCATCCTTCACACTTTTCGTAACATTGGTGGTGGGTCCTCGGGGATTGGAACATCCAGGACATACAACTTGCGTTCATGCTTAAGAACAATTCTCAAGTTTACGAACCAGTCAAGAAATTTAGTCCTAAATAGCTTATCCTTCTCAAGGATGGATCGCGATGACAGGGGATTATTGTTACTTGAAGAGGCCATTGATCTACAAGATAAAGATTATGCAAAGTTTATTTTAGTATAGAGGAATAGACTCCCACTAAATTAACAACCCTCCTAAAACGCGTCTTGTTTATTTAGGGGACTAAAATCCATATTTCACCTAATTCTATGACAACTATGGCACGTAACACTGAAACTAGATTATTTAGGTAGGTAATGATTACCAATTACATCTTATGTAATTTTTAGATCCTTTTATGAGATATGGGACAACTTATGTCTTAGCATGTTTTTATCTCATCATTTGCCTAAAGCTCAAAACTATTTTGATGGCTTTATTAAGTCGGACCATTTTAAACATTAAGGTAACTCTTACGCAACTTGTCTCACCAAGATAACACAATACACCCGACTATGGCTGAAACTATATTAGTGTGATCGAGGCCTTGACAAGTGTTTAAAATGGATGTCACGAGACTTAAAATTTAATAGAGGGATTTTATTCAGTTTTAGTGATTTTATGTATACAATGAAATATCATATATTTTATTGATTTGTTCAATCACTAAACAATTTGGAAATTTTGTTTTTTAGAAAACGAATCTCAATTCCGAAAATTAAAATTTGCTATAGAAAATCATAATTTTCGCTGATTTTATTATCATAAATTAACCCCTTAATTTATCCGAAATTAAGTCAATTAAAACATTTTAATTAACCCGGGACCACATCTAACTAATCATCTTATCCTAATCCAATTAGGATTTAAGATATTTGAATCCTAGTATATCACCAATAACAAGATTCTTGATATTTATCTCCTATTCTAATTTGTTATCTATCTTTTTCAAATAGAAACTTCATAAAAAAATAGATATAACAAGATAAATAATTAATTTTGAAAATTAATTATTTATTTTGGATTTAAGTTATTTGAATCCTAGTATATCACCAATAACAAGATTCTTGATATTTATCTCTTATTCTAATTTGTTATCTATCTTTATTAAATAGAAACTTCATAACAAAATAGATATAACAAGATAAATAAATAATTTCAAAAATTAATTATTTATTTTGGATTTAAGATATTTGAATCCTAGTATATCACCAATAACAAGATTCTTGATATTTATCTCATATTCTAATTTGTTATCTATCTTTATCAAATAGAAACTTCATAACAAAATAGATATAACAAGATAAATAAATAAATTCGAAAATTAATTAATTATAAATAAATAATTTAGAAAATTAATTAATTATAAATAAATAATTTCGAAAATTAATTATTTATAAATAAATAATTTCGAAAATTAATTATTTGCAATTTCGGTCCTCATCCAAATAATCACAAACATGTAATTGAATCATGAACTATTATCCCAATCGAATCTAATGGTGTCATGGATCAAAGAACACGAAATTCAATTCATTAAAATTATTTGAATTAACCTAACATGGTTACTAGCATGTACGAAACTGATTTTAATTAAATCACGAATATGTGTATCATATACACAAAACATGATAATAAATCTCAAAGACAACTTATGTATATCACAAATACATCAACTATTAACTTGCTTTCAATCATATATCATGTATATATCAGAAGAAAACATGCAATGAATTTAATGGAATCGAACTCGAAGGCTCTGATACCACTGTTGGGTTTTGGGGTTTATACGCAGCGGAGATTACAAAACAATTTTGACAAAAACCCCAACAAGATCCGAATCTAATTCCATTGAAAACGTTTAAACCATGAAAACTTAATCATACCTCAATCGCAATATACCTTTCTGAAGGTTGATCAATCTCTAAGGCACGCCAACTAACGATGAACGCCTCTCTACCAATAGTCCACACACTGAACAATGGCCGAGATTTGAAGTGCTAGCTTCGAGAGAATATCAAACCTTTTGTTTCTCTCCAAAACGATCCAGAACATACCAAAAACCCTAAGTCGTTTCTAAAACGAAAATAGAGTTTCGGCCTTTTGATCTTTCGTTAGTGTATTCTAACTTAAAGCGTCTATTTATACAACCCTTGTATATAGACGGTTAAGTAAATTACACATATACCCCTACTTAAAGAAGTATAAGTGTAATACACCACAAGGACGTTTCCTTCATGAATTTTATCATATAAAATTCATTTTTCTGAACCATCTTAAAATCTCGCAAAACCATTCTTACTGTGCGACCCAATAGGCTCATAAAACGTTGACAGTGTACCAAAACACATTTTGGTATACAAGTCATAAGCGGCCTCTAGCAAGACATTATGACTACCCAAGTTGTACGAATATCATATCGATACAACCTAATCAATATATAACATCCTTTTGTCACACGATATCCTTTTGATCAAACCACTACAAAAAAACAGCAAGTCAGAAACGGAATTAGAAACGGAAATAAGTTCCGTTTCTAAATCAGAAACGGAAATAAGTTCCGTTTCTAAATCAGAAACGGAATTAGAAACGGAATAAGTTCCGTCTCTAAATTAAAAAGTTAGCGACGGAATTGAGACAGAAATATTCAGAGACGGATTTGAGACGGATCAGAGACGGAATTAGAGACGGAATTAGAGACGGAATTAAATTCCGTCTCTAAAAAATGGCGCCAACATTCCCACCAAAACTTTCTTTTTTTTCAACCGTTCATTATGTCTCGGGATTCGTGCATGCTTGATCTACATACCCACAACAGTCCGTCTCTCCCTAAAATCACTCAGCTCTCTCTCTTTGTCTCTCAAAACCTCTCTCTGTCTCTCTGTCTCTCAAAACCTCTCAAAACCTCTGTCTCAACAAACCTCTCCCTCACCGCTCTCTCTCTCTCAACAAACCTCTCTCCCTCACCGCTCTCACCGCTCTCTCTCACCGTCACCGCTCTCTCCTCTCTCTCTCTCACCGTCGCCGCTCTCTGCTCTCTTTCTCACCGTCACCGCACTCTCTCTCTCTGCCGCTCTCTGCTCTCTCTCTCTCTCGCACCTCTCTACTCTCACTCTCACCAATAGCCATGTTGTTCGTCTGAATCGATTTCGCGTACCAAACCCTAGATTTAGTCCCCTCGATTCCGTCTTGGTTTCTGGGTTCGTTCTGGGTTTCTTTGATGAGGCGTGGAGTCTAAAATCGAGTTCGTGATCGACGGGGTTTTGAAGGGTCTGCGGAGATTCGGAGAATGACGGACCGAGCTGGAGCTCGAGCTCAACGGCCGGACGCGCCTCGGCGACCCCCGGCTCGGTCGACGACTTGCGGGGATTCTCGATGTGAGTTCTGTTTTTGGTTTCTAGGGTTTCGATTTTAGATTTTTTTTTATTGTTTGGTTTCTCGAAGATTGCATGTGAGTTTTTTGGGGTTTTGTGGTGTCTAGGGTTTGTTTTTGTGTTTTCGGTAATGGGGTTTTGGTAGAGTTTTGTTTGGTCTTGAAAGCTTCGATCTTTCGTGTTTGGTTTTGTGTTTTTCAGTTTTTGTTTCAATTTGTTCAATTTTCTTCCCTCCCATTTTTGCTTTGTTAAACAATTTTCTTGTAGGTACTTACCGAATGTTTGTAGAAGACATTGCATTTAGGTATGTTTTGAGTGGACGCATAATGTTAGTTCTGTATGTTCTTTTTCGACAATTTTATTTCTACCATTGCTTACGCTGCCTTGCTAGTTAGCAAGCGTGCTCTCAACATGGCTTGTGAAATTTTGCAATTGGAACTTGGAAATATGAACTTGCGCTTATTCGGATCGCCCGGAAAGTTTTATGGACAAGCGCAGGCGCATGTAAGTATGACATACATATTTATATATTAGAGGTAGATAGATTTTGGAGAATTTTTAAGGAGATGATCAAGCTAGGGGTGGTGTACAAGTTGGTAAGTAGATCTACACAATTAGTTTGCAAAGTTTTGTTTAAAATTAGAGGTTCGGTTTTGTTTTAATCTGTTGAATCATCTTAGTTTCTCTATGTTTAGTCTTGTTTTTAACGTCTTAAATGTTTTAATCGGAACTATTCTTATTTTTAGAGCGAAAAATAGGCTTTTAATATGAGAAACGGCTTTTTGTTGCTATGTTACTTGAAGGTTGACTTGAAGTGTTCTATTCGATATTATGACCAACCAAATGAAGAATCAAAATTGTCAAGGTTTTGTGATGGCGGACTTCATAGATTTATGACATAATTAGCTAATGAGTAGTAATTAGAAACTATTTATTCAGATTTTATCTTTTATAGTTTCACTCAATGTGCCAAACAATTTATTAGAATTTTATTAGAAATTTGCTACTTGCTTACAATGTATTCTTTTTGGAACTTTGTAGGAAAGCGTGATAGGCTTAGACAAGTGATTGAGAAGGAAATGCTAAAAGTCGAGGTAAGTTTGTTCTTCCCAAAATGGCTTGTAATTTTTCCACATGACCTTATTAAATGTGTAAATTCACAAATGTTTAGTTTAGTTAACAGTTCCATGCTTAATAGAGTTGTCTAATGACTCTCGCTCTTTGTATTGTTGAAATAGAGCATTTTGACTTAAAACATAAGCCATAAACCAAAGATAGAGATGGGCAAAACATTGGTTAAATATTTAAGAGAAAGAAATAGTTAAGCAATTCTACCCATTAACCAAAGATTACTTTTAGTCTCTTAAAAAATTCATAAGATACTACTTTGAGAATCAATGAAAAATATTTAAAATTGGTCTTTGGTTTGTTCATCTACCCCATAACCAAAGATCAAATTTTAATATTTTTTAAATAAATTCAGTAAATACTACTTTAAGAATCCATGAAAAACATATTTAAAATTGGTTTTGGTTCATTCATTTTTTGATTGAAATATTAAATTAAGTGGTTTAATGCATAAATTTTACTTGAATATGATCTATAATTTGCATTGTTGTTTGAATAAGGATATGTCTTCTTTAAATTTAGGCAATAACAAGTCCATATCATTTTTTTTGGTGTGATCAATAGTTTGATACTCATTAAGTTCATACTTCACAACTTAAAAGGTATCCTAGTTCCTCATCAAGTTGATATTGTCAAACTCAACCTATGTAGAATATTGAGTGCTCTAGATAAAGGTAAAGGAGTCACCGTCACGCTTGGAAAATAAGGGGTGGGTTGCAATAGGCTGAAAGCCAATGTAAATGGATCTTTATGAAATGGATTAAACAGGTTTATTGTTTGGTTCTTGAAAGTTAAAAAAGCTCAGTTTGAAATGAGATGAGTGAGCTTATGATAAATTTTGTAGCTTGTGAAAGTGGATTGATTGAAAATAGTCTTATGAGTTTTTTGGTCTATCTATGAGGTAGCATATTTTTGTTTTCTTATATGTTTTTAGAAAATGAAGATAAAAGTGAAAATGACAAACATTGCTATCTTCCTCCTCTTTGGATTGGTAAGAATTTAATTTACTTAAATCAATATATGTAGTGTTTATCATCGTTTGTGGATTCTTAAATCTCAAATGAATTAATGTTAATCTTTTTGCTTGTTTGTAGACTTTGATGGTCGAGTGCAGGGATCGTCACTATAAGTTCGATGTGAGTCATTGCTCTTCTACCTTAGCTCTATCTCCTATGATGCTTATGTCCTTGAAAAATTTAAGTTCAACTATTCAATTATTAAGTTGTTTCAAATGTCCCTTGGGTTTGTGCGGTGGTGTTGAAGAACATCTCAAGACTTTTCGATTGATAATTCTTTTTGTGCATATTTATAGGATTGTAAGTTTTTTTTTTTTTTTTGTGTGGTTGTTGAACAATAGGATTGGTGGTTTTGTGAATACTTAGAAATTTGGAGCATTTGTAATACCATACAATTTTTTTGGATATATATCTTTTTCAATTTTTGATTTTTATATTTTTGTTCTCTCAATTGAATATTTGTTGATATATATTGTCGATGTATGAATGTCAAATTTTGTTTTTTTGGGGATGTTAGCACCCCCAAGGAGTTGTTGGAGGGTGCGGCGATGATTTTTATTATATATTGGCAGGTTAAATGTGCTTGGATTGAGACCTATATATGTAAGACTTTAAAAACTAAACAAAAATGAAAATTAGAGACGGAAATAGCAACGGAATCTTTGGATTCCGTTGCTATTTCCATCTCTAATTTTCGTTTATGTTAGATACATAAATCAGAAACGGATCAAATTTCGTCTCTGATTCGTCTCTGATTAGCAACGGATCAGAGACGGAAATAATCAGAAATGGAATTTATTCCGTCTCTAATCAGAAACGGAATTAGAGACGGAATAAAATCCGTTTCTGATCCGTCTCTAAATCAGAAACGGAATCGCATTCCGTTTCTGATTGAATTAGCAACGACGTTTTTAGAGACGAAATTGATTCCGTCTCTGTCTTAGTTTCATTTAATTAGAGACGGAATTTTAACAAATCAGAGACGGAAATTTCCGTTTCTGATTTGCTGTTTTTTTGTAGTGAACATAAGGCATAGAATTGTCATCCAACATGTTCAATCGTACTAGTCTTGATCTTTAGGTAGACTGAAAACATCCAAGCGACATTGATCAATATCAATTCACTTAGACTAGGCCTTTTAACGATCTAACACATCGAGGATCCACTTTGGATATCTCTCTTTATATGAGAGGGACAAATTATATCTTGATTACACAACTTCATCACATTGCTCACACAGTAACCAATCACAACCTTTATAATCGTCCGGTTAAAGACAACGTTTGATAGTGTCAAATCATTGTGTTCCTAATGTTGAAGTCTCTGGTAATCTCAAGTCAGAGGACTGAGAAATATACCTATCATGAGAAATAACTATGACTTAATCCATGTGATGTTCTCATAGCTGGTCGGTCCAGTACTTTATTCCTAACAAGTACTCGTGATCTTGATTCGTATCCCTATACGTATAATCATCATATGATCACCAATCAAGACTCGCACTAGTCTTAACTCATTATAGTTCCCAGTATAATGATCGACTAGGGACATTTAGGATATTTATGTAAATACCCATGGATCTCATTATAATGTAAACATGCAAATTAATTATAATAAACAACAAATGAAATCCTCTATTTTATTAACTAAAAGTATTCATAAAGACATTTATGGATTGACCTAGGGCACATGCCCCAACAGGTTCCTTAACAGAGAATTTATTTATAGCTAGTTTTGCTAATTGTCACTTCGATGGAACAATAGTTTTAGCCACCTTTAGGGAGAGATATAAGCCAATTCAAAAGAAATGACGTAAATTGCTTGAAATGCATCAAATCGCATCAAATTTATTGTATTAGGATCCATGTGTAAATTAGTATGAACTTGAAGTTCAAAGTATAGTTCATTACAACAAGTTATGAATCAATTACTTGATCCAAGTACTATATATAAACTAGTGGAAAAATCATATGTTTTGGCATTAAAGGCTTAAAAAGAAAATAATGTCTATATTCAACAAAATGTACAAGAACTAACAAAATGCTTAAGGTGTAAAAGACCAGATATTGTATTTTTAACTTTCTTGCAATGATTTGTTACAATGTAATATAAGATGTTTCACCCATGTTAACACTAGGGGAGAATCAAAAGAGTTATTGATTAGTGTATTGCGCTCTTTTTTCCTTAGCTAAGGTTTTATCCTACTGGGTTTTCCTTGAAAGGTTTTAATGAGGCAATCCTAACAATATTAAAACTTTGTACCAAAATTAATTAGTATATTGTACTTTTTTTCCCTTTGCTATGATTTTATCTAACTGGATTTTCCTAGCAAGTTTTTTAATGAGGCAATCCTAACAATATTATACTCATCTTAAGATTGATGAGAATGGCGTAATCTTTTTCTTTTACTAGATTTTTCCTACAGAAATTCTCCTAGTAAGGGTTTTAACGAGGCATATAAATTCTCTCAAAATGTATTAATGTGTTGCGCTCTTTTTCCTTTAGCTATGGTCTTATCCCATTGAGTTTTCCTAGCAAGGTTTTTAAAGAGACAGTTAACAATATCATACAATAAAGCAATATTGACAAGAACAATTTACTATTTTTTCGATATTAGATTTTTTTCCATAGGTTTTGTCTAGTAGAGGTTTTGATGAGGATATTCTCTCAGAAAGTGTCATCTAAGGGGGAGTGTTGTGAAGTATGGATGACCACGCCTACACTCCAATATATTGTATAGTCATATAACTTATATTTTTCACTAACGATATCCTCACTTGTCCATGTATTGTCATGTTACTTGTAACCATTTTTAATTTACACCAACTTTTTTATGTATTGCCAAATTACTTGTAATGTGTTGTATAACATGTGGTGTTTGTGTTACTTGCACACATTGTCTAAGTACATTTATCATCATCACCAAATGACATATTTAAAAGGTGTCAACCTCATTTTAGAAACATATCAAGGTGAATGAATAATTTTTCATTCCAACTCTCTCATTTCTTCTCTTCTCCTTTTATAGTAGTTTGTAGTAGTAGAAGTTCGTAGTCTTCTATTTTCCTTCTCTAGTATATAGCAAGTTCTAACTTAATTCACAATAATATATCTAGGTATATCACATACATTTTTATGTATAATGTATACTTTTATATATACAATGTGATCTAAGAAAATAATATAAAAAATAAAAGAATATATATAATAAAAATAAAAAGAATTAAATAAAATAATAATTAATTGGCTTGGAAGAATAAATGTCGAATACAAGAAAATTGGTCGAGCTGAGACTTAGCTAATGTAGTCTGACTCGAAACGTGACCAATGTGCCCACAACTCGAAAAAAAGTTTCTATTTTTGAAAATTGAGGTAAATAAAAAAAATAAAATTTAATCACTAATTGTCAAATATGAGAATTATCTCGATAAGCGTGCAATAATTAATTTATACCAAGATCAACCACATAATGTGTGTTCGACTTAAATAAAATGTGAATAAATCTTAGAAATGATAATGATCAAGGAAAATTGAATGATTTGGGGAGTTCGGACATTGAAACGTTACTGAGGATCGACATTCGGCCGAAGTATATCGACAAAATTGGAGGTAAGTAACCAGTAAAAAAATTCAATATTAGCTTTTCTTACTTACCTTGCATATTTTGATGGAAATGATACATATTATTGGACTCTACTTCCCTACCGAGTAACCTAGAGTCTAAGTGGTCGAATTGAGTCATTGTTTACTCATGTATTGAGCATCCGAGTTGTGCTCGTGGCTCCTAGACGAGATTGAATCCACTGAGTGAGCATCTACAGTCATTGTGGCTCCTCATAAGACTTCAAGGATTCCATTGCGGCTAAGCATCCATAGCGATTGTGGCTCCCTTTAGAATTTACTTGGACTGCAACTCATATTAGCTGGCATTGCCAAGAGTTCGGGAAAGATTGAAAGGATCTTGGACCCACTATACTAATGTTTGACACTTACCTATATTCAAGTGGCTTTGAGCTCACGTATAGAGTGTCAAGACCACTAAGGCGCCTATCTTTTGCTTCCGGTCACTTGGTCTCTATCGTTGGTCATTATAGTATGTCTAACATGCAATTTATTATTCTTTTTCAGTTTCGCTTCTTTTTTGCATGATATATAGACTTGTTTATTGTTTAATCTGAATTACTGTTCAACTTCTTCTAGATTTACTCACTAGAATTATCTCCTATTTCGTGACAATTGCAGGTCTAAGCTCCAAGCTCGAGAACATTAATATGCGACATACGTAGGTCATTTGATGTATCTATATTACACTTATTATATTTTATAAATGGCTATTTGGGTTGAGAGATACATTTATTTCCCCTCGTCACTATAATTTGTACATTGTATCCATTGTTCGAGGTTTCCATATTCTAGCTTCCACACTTAAAACTCGCTGTTTGTTTAATTTATTTGTTATCGAGTTTTCACCGCATTTAAGTTTCAATGCTTATGATTTCAAATATATATACTTTATTGTGCGGACTATCAGGTACTAAAGATCGATTCGTGAGGCTGACTAGGCCTATATTGACTCTGAACTGTTTTACAGGGGTTAATGAAGACCTAGTGTCGGGCGGTGCCCAATTTTTAGGTTGGGGACCGTCGCGTGCACATTGATTTTCCTTGATATGTGGTTGCACGCATCTCAAGGCATAATAATGCCAACCACTCACTATACACACTCTTGATTACATTATTCATTGCATTGACTCAAGCGTAACACATATCTCAAGGTGAATCCAATGTATAATTTAACTTTATTTAAACTATAGGATTCATTTTTATATATTTATATATAACTATATAACTATGTATTTTGCGCATGCCAACAAACACCTGCATGCATGTAACGGCCCATTTTATAAATGTCTCTTCAATTTACAGATGTGGACGCCAGCTCGGATCCACATGGACGTCGCGGTAGGCTAGGACATACGGGGACTTAAGTATGATAGGTATTGTGTGTTGAATGCTTATTTGCGGTAAAATTTATTGAAATACATCACATGTGTGTATGTTGCATCAAAATACGTGCGAGATTGTGAGAACTGTATTCGCTTCGATATGCGTGTCGACGCGGGTACTGGGTAGTCGCGGGACCGAATATTAGGTCGGGGAGACTAAAACACACAAATTTTATATAAAAATTGACAAAGTAACTAATATGGAATGATATTAGGTGGCTAGTGACGCGGCGATACGCGTATATCGCGGTTCGGACGTGAAATCAGACGTCGAAACGCCCGAAAAATGGACGAGTGTCCCAGTTGTGTCACACTTTGGTATCAAGGACACAAAGTCAAAATTTCTTATCTTTACCTAAACCACTCCACCACCTTTCCTCTCACCTCACACACGCACACACCCCGTAAACTCCCGTACACACACACACACTAGGGAGGCCGAGAGCGAGGAAGAAGGAACGCGGTGAGGAGGAGGAGAAGCAGCCGGGAAGGAGAGGAGAACGTGGAAACGTCACGATCGTGGTGCGTTTTAGTGGTTTTAGTTGAGTTTCAGCGGTTGGCCGTGGTGGCCGGGACAAGGGTTCAGCCATGGAGGCCGAACTGGGTCGCGGTGGTAATGGCAGGGGTGTCTCCCCTGCCATCGAGTCCACCGGGGGGCTGGGGTGGAGAGCAACCCCAAATCACAATAAAAAAAATATGATCGAACCAATGAAAATTGGTTTGATCAGATGATGAAGATGCACACGCGCTCGAGCGTGCGCGCATGTGCATCCTCCAGTGGGCCGAGCCTGGACCAGTTCTGATCCAGGGCCGGGTCGGCTCCGACCCGGTTGGGTCGACCCGACCCATACAAAAAAAAAAAAAAAAAAAAAAAAAAAAAAAAAAAAGAGAAAAAATAGAGGAAAAATTTGGGAAAAAATTTGGAAAATTTTGGAAAAATTGGGAAAATTCCAAAAAAAAAATATTTCCATAAAATAAATAGAAATTTATGAATTTCTATGACAAATCACATATTCGGATATTTTGGACGCGACTTTTTGCTGGGTTTTGCCTCGAAAAGCGCGAAATAGACAATTTGGCCTAAAATATTTTAGAGATTTGTTGTAAACGTTCATGCTAAATTAAATTATTGATAAATGGACATAGGTTGACACGGGTAATCAATTGGCAACCAAGGACCCAGTGGACTTGGACCCCGGGGATTGATTACAGGGTAGTAGAGCGCGTTGCGAGGTTTGTAAAACCCAATGGATAAACTCTTGAGTATTTATTTTGCTTTCGTATTTCCATTCCTTTCAATTATTGCTTTTGATTTTTCCTATATCTTCTCTTATCTTTGTTTGCACGGTTGGTGTCTATGCGTGTCTATGCATTCTAGACCATAGCATGTGTATCAGGAGTGCTCGGTGATAACGACCCGAGGGAACTGCTATATGTATCGGTGCGTCGTAGGTCCACGTCGGCCACCTAGAGGGGTCCGGTGATAGCTAGTTTGGTGCGCCCACTAGTGGGATCCTGGAAAAGAATCTCGAAGTAATGTTTAGTCTGACTGGAACAAACACACACATTTGCGCTTTATTGTTATTTACGCATGCGATGCCCTACTTACAGTTGCCTGTTTACATTCCGCATGTTTATTTAACTGTATTTATTGACTTCCATTTGCATATTTGAATGCTCATAGGAGTTCCTTGGGATTTTACTGACTGTACTCGTCGTCTATTTTCTTCTGTGATGATTGAGTGCAGATCCTAGTACAAGTAAGGGCAAGGGGATCTTACGTGACCACATCTGATTGCCTACCATTGAGAATTACTTCTACATGTGTTTTTATTTTGATATTTTGATTTTTTTTTTTTGGGAATTGGGGAGTGACATGACATTGTATAGTCATCTACCTTTATACGTAGTACTTTTTCAGGGTTTTTTCCACACTAGGTTTTGTTTAAATTGATTAATATTTTTTCCGCATTTACGTACAACTCCCGCTGCGTATGTCATGCACACACAAGTGGCTACATTTCGAGACAGAGGAAGGACGGGCAGGTGTCGTACACGTGTAGTTGGGCTAGCTGGTAAGGAGTACACAGAGACACATCACCCCGGGGCGGCGAGGGCCGCCACAGTTGGTATCAGAGACCAGGTTGGCTTAAGATATTGTGACACCAACGCCACAGTTGGTATCAGAGAAAATGTTGGCTTAGGAGATTGTGACACCAACGCCACAGTTGGTATTATAGTAAAGAAGAAGTCATAATACAGTAAGACTTAATTAATGAATTTAGATGTGGAAACCTGAAGTTAGTGCCTTAGAATTTTAGTTGGGAAGTGACGTGAGGCGGGTAGAGTTGTAACTTATATATGTGTTATATTTTCATGTTACTATATGATATACATATATACCACGAGACTGATCCGGAGCGCATTCTCGATGCAGATCATGGACGGACAGTCTGGCACGCCAGTGGAGACTGGACAGACTAATGATGGGGCTAGGGATGTCTCAGTTATGACGAGTGTGGAGGATAGACTCTCGGCACAGGAGATACAGATGGCCGAGGTATTACGGCTACTACGAGAGCAGACCGCAGTACTGTCGACACTCACTTCGGCGAGAGAGCCAGTTGTTGTGACTATACCGGCGGGGACAGTTGTTGTTCTGGTGGCTTCCCAGACGCCAGTTCAGGGGGTAATGGTAGAGGCACCTACAGAGACAGCTACCGCAGTCGTTGTTCCTTTGGAGACGTCGACTCTTACGCCTCCACCCACGACGACGGACCAGGTTACTGCCACCCTCGCTGCTAATACTCCTACTACATCGGCATTCGTCCTTGCACCAGAGGCGAAACTATTGAAGGAGTTTTTGAAGTTCCAACCTGGATTCTTTTATGGAGGCGGCGACGCCGAGGCTGCTCCATAAGCTGATGAGGAACTTTTGGGAGCCTGTTTGAGAGGGCATGCGGCAGTCTGGTGGATGACATATACGGATACTCGTCCAGAACCGACGACATGGGCTGAGTTTAGGGAGCTATTCTACGATTAGTACATACCTATGGAGGTTAGGTTGAGGCTGAGGGAGGAGTTCCTAGCCTTGAAACAGGGTAGTCGGACCTTTATGCAGTATATGGAGAGGTTCCGACATCTGCTTCAGTTCTCTCTGGATGTCACCGGGATAGAGCACTTACAGATCTATTACTTCACCAGAAGGTTTGATGACAGGATTGCGTCAGCAGTTGTCTCAACTGGAGCCACGACATTGCAAGAGATCTTTGATAGGGCATTGGCTCATGAGACATACCTACGGCAGAGGGCCAGCAGACGTGTGACTGGTAAGGAGGTACAGTCAGGGCAGAGTTCTCAGTCTAGTCAGAGGCAGAAGAGACAGATGGATCATTCGGATAGAGGTTGGAGAGATGATAGACGGGAGAGGGGCCTTTGGGACGCGTTTTAGGGCAATCAGTTTAGATATGAGGAGCCACAACCAGTTCATACTATCACCTCAGCACCAGTGGATCGACAGAGGGCACAACCACAGGAGTACCGTCAGGGTCGAGATCAGGGGGACATGACAGGGGTCAGGAAGACCGGGGTCAGGGTCTGAGATCTGGAGACGAACAAACGGGTAGACTGGAGAACCGCAGATGCCACCAGTGTGGGCAGAGGGGACGCTTGAGAGCTGACTGTTGGACACCACCATCGCCACGGCGAGCATCAGACCAGATCAGAGATATAATACATGCATTAGCACAGCCAGATAGCAGGGCGACTAGGCAACCCGTTGAAGGTACATTACTTATATTTGGTCGCCACATGCGTGTTATGTTTGATTCTGGTAGTACTTTATTATTTCTTGCTGGACGTATTGTTGGATTGTTAGAGTCACATCTTGTCCTCAGTGCGGCTACTGAGGATAAGATATACCTTAACCGAATATGTCGAGACGTGATGATAGAGGAGCATCGAGTTTCATATTCATATCATGCAGATAGATTGTTATGGAAATACGATAGAGTTTCGTATTCCTGGAATACCGGAGTTTGTTTTATTTGGACCGACAACTGATTTACCCATCACGAGAGGCCGACTAGCTACAACGTAGGTGATGGAGGCGTTTGCGGCGATAGTTGAGCCGGAAGTTCAAACGGAGGTCCTGATTGAAGACGTTCCGATGGTTCGGGATTTTGTCGATTTACTTATCCAAATCACCAGAGTTTACGATACATTTTCACTTAAAGAGATCTGAATATGCGCTAGCGGAGATGGCTGGAGTTGCTGAAGGACTATGAATTCTCTATTGAATATCACCACGGCAAAGCGAACGTCGTAGCAGATGCATTGAGCAGGAGTTGACTCGACAGTCAGACTATTCTGCAGCAGACGACACATGAGCATGGCTTATTACAGGCAGCATCAATTATGCGTATGGCCGAGTTGTCGACTAGGGCGAAACATCACATTGGTTGTCAGACAATGACACCGACCGTATCGATTGAATGGGTTGCCGACTGTCAAAGGGCTGATGGGCTCTATGAGTGGGTCAGCGGTCTGTCTCGGAATCCGGAATGCACTTATTGGGCTGAAACCACAGATCGGTGTTTGAGATACCAGGGAAATTATGGATACCCGCAGATCGGGAGATACGGTACTGGATTCTGGAAGATGCACACCAGTCTCAGTACATAAGTAGGGCTTCGGATAGTTGTTGATCACACATAAAAATGTGACAAATTTCGTCAGAAGCTGAGAGCTGCACAATATAGACAGAAAAAAAATACGCGGATAGGTATCGCGAGGATCTGAGCTACGACGAGGGGGAAAATGGCACCGAGATACATTGGGTCATACTGGATTACACAAAGAGTAGGCACTGTTGCATATCGGTTGGAGTTATCTGCCGAGTTAGCTAGGGTTCATCCGACATTTCACATTTCTATGTTAAGACTCGCTAGGTCAAGGCCAAGACCAATGATTGAGTTGGGACAGGTAGAGATACAGCCTGACGTGACCTATAAGAAAAGACTGATAGAGTTCGTCGATTGTCTAGTACAAGTTCTCCGGAACAGGGAACTCACTAAGGTCCTGGTTCGTTGGCAATATCATAGGACGGGGGGACTCACCAGGGAGCTCGAATCGATGATGAGAACACGATACCCTCAACTATTCTCCGGTATGGGACTTTAGTTAAATTTAGTTGGGAAGAACTATAACAGCCCATTTTATAAATGTCTCTTCTATTTACAGACGTGGACGCCAGCTCGGATCCACATGGACGTCGCGGTAGACTAGGACACACGGGACTTAAGTATGCTAGGTATTGTGTGTTGGACGCTTATTTGCGGTGAAGTTTATTGAAATACATCGCATGTGTGTATGTTGCATCAAAATACGTGCGAGATTGTGAGAAGTGTATTTGCCTCGATATGCGTGTCGATGCGTTTACTGGGTAGTTGACGGGACCGAATATTAGGTCAGGGAGACTAAAACACACAAATTTTATATAAAAATTGATAAAGTAACTAATATGGAATAAAATTAGGTGGCTAGTGACGCGGCGGTACGCGTATATCGTGGTTCGGACTGGAAATCGGACGTCGAAACACCCGAAAAATGGGCGAGTGTCCCAGTTGTGTCACACTTTGGTGTCGAGGACACAAAGTCAAAATTTCTTATCTTTATCTAAACCACTCCACCACCTTTCCTCTCACCTCACACACACATACACCCCGTACACTCCCGCACACACACGTAAGGGAGGCCGAGAGCGAGGAAGAAGGAACGCGGTGAGGAGGAGAAAAAACAGTCGGGAGGGAGAGGAGAACGTGGAAACGTCACGATCGTGGTGCGTTTTAGTGATTTTTTTTTAGTTTCGGCGGTTGGCCGTGGTGGCCTGGACAAGGTTTCGGCCATGGAGGCCGAACCGGGTCGCAGTGGTGATGGCAGGGGTGTCTCCCCTGCCATCGAGTCCACCGGGGGGCTAGGGTGGAGAGCAACCCCAAACCCCAAATCACAAAAAAAAATCTGATATCGGAGGATGAAAATGCACACGCGCGTGAGGGTGCCCGCGTGTGCATCCCCCAGTGGGCCAAGCCCAGAACGGCCAGGCTCGGCCCATGGGTCGAGCCTGGACCGGTTCTGATCAAGGGCCGGGTCGGAGCAAAAAAAAGAAAATAAAGGAAAAATTTGGGAAAAAAAATTGGAAAATTCTTGAAAAATTGGGAAAATTCTGAAAAAAAATATATTTCCATAAAATAAATAAAAATTTATGAATTTTTATGACAAATCACATATTTGGATATTTCGGACGCGACTTTTTGCGGGGTTTTACCTCGAAAATGCGCGAAATAGGCAATTTGACCTAAAAAGTTTTAGAAATTTGTTGTAAACGTTCATGCTAAATTAAATTATTGATAAATGGTCATAGGTTGACACGGGTGATCAATTGTCGACCAAGGACCCAGTGGACTTGGACACGGGGATTGATTACGGGGTAGTAGTGCGCGTTGTGAGGTTTGTAAAACCCAATGAAAAAACTCTTGAGTATTTATTTTCTTTCGTATTTCCATTCCTTTCCATTATTCCTTGTGATTTTTCCTATATCTTATCGTATCATTAATTGCACGGTTGGTAAGTTACTCCCACCGAATTTTCTGTTGTTTGTCTATGCGTGTCTATGCATTCTAGACCATAGCATGTGTATCAGGAGTGCTCGATGGATAACGACCTGAGGGAACTGCTACATATGTCGGTGCGTCGTAGGTCCACGCCGGCCACCGAGAGGGATCAGGTGATAGCTAGTTGGGTGCGCCCACTAGTGGGATCCTGGAAGGAAATCCCGAAGTTATGTTTAGTCTGACTGGAACAAACACACACATTTGCACTTTATTGTTATTTACGCATGCGATGCCCTACTTACAGTTGTCTGTTTACATTCCGCATGTTTATTTAACAGTATTTATTGACTTCCATTTGCTTATTTGAATGCTCAGAGGAGTTCCTTGGGATTTTACTGACTGTACTCGTCATCCATTTTCTTTTGTGATGATTGAGTGCAGATCCTAGTACAAGTAAGGGCAAGGGGATCTTACATGACCACCTCTGACTGCCTACCGTTAAGAATTACTTGTACATGTGTTTTTATTTTGATATTTTGATTTTTTGGGGAATTGGGGAGTGACATGACATTGTATAGTCATCTACCTTTATACACAGTACTTTTTCAGGGTTTTTTCCAAACTAGGTTTTGTTTAAATTGATTAATATTTTTCTACATTTACGTACAACTTCCGCTACATATGTCATATATACACTGTACACACACATTAGTACAAAATTCGAGATAGAGGAAGGACGGGCAGGTGCCGTCCACATGTAGTTGGGCCAGCTGGCAAGGAGTACACGGAGACACATCACCCCGAGGCGGCGAGGGTAGCCACAATGCATGCAAACTATTACACATCCCCCCATGCGTGTCATTAGATGCCCACCAATTTATTAATTATTTTGAATATTCATATTTATATATAATATATATAAAAATGTATATATACACTTATATTCATGCGTTTATAATTTCGCCGTGTGTGCCAACGATTACACTTGGTGTGCACACTACCTCACGACCCATGTGTGTTACCTGTAACCCATACATAATATTAAACGTCCAATAAATTTTCAATTATTCAATTATAGACCAATACATCCAATTATTTCTCATAATTTATAATACAATCCATACAAACACCAAACGACATGCAAATTCACAAACCAGGTTTAACCATGAGCCTAACCCGACTTACTTCTAACTCGGATTAATGTTAATTAACTACTTAAGGTAACACATGTCATTACAGATCCAATCAGTTTTGAAGGCTCTCCCAACATATTACATGTCACAATTTCAAATGTCGATTGGTGTAGCTTTGCAAGGAGAAAAGTTACTGAGGTGATTCATTGAGCAAAAATGGTGTGTTGAATCTTTATACTCTCTCATGGCATGGGACCAAGTAATTAAACCTAAATGAGAGGGGATTTAGGAGTGGGCAATCTACTTCATAGAAACAAAACATTACTAGATAAATGGTTTTGAGATACTAAACAGAACCAAAGGCTTTCTGGGTGCAAATAATTTGCAGCATCTATAGGAAAGAAGATAATAGATGGGACGCTGGATAGAGATCCCAACCCACGGGTATCTCGAGTAGAACACCATGGAAAACCATTGCCTTATATGTAGTGAAGAGTTTAAGAAATGGGTGCAATACACAGTGGGAAATGGAACCCAAGTCCTCTATCAGCAATCCACACACGAACGGTGACCACGAGTTGGACAGCTAGCTCCAGGAGACCTAGAATATGTTTTTTTTTTCCTCAAAGTCAAGAAAACTAATAGAAAGCCAAAAATGAAAAAAAAATTGGTTTTAGGGTTCCAGCCTCTTTTTTATGTATATTATGCTTTCACTTACCCGGCTTTTTATACAACTATTGTATTTAAATTTTTTTAAGTAAATGACATATATGCCCCTGCTTGAATAAGTAGTAATATAGCAAAACATAAAAGCTTCTCTTATGTGAATTTTATTCTATAAAATTCATTAATTTGGACCACTTGAAATCATTCAAAGTCATTCTTTGTGTGCGACCTAATAGGTTCATGCAATATTGGCAGTGAACCAAAACTTTTTTTGGTACACAAGTCATTAGCATTCTCTAACAAGGAATTATGACTACCCAAGTTGCACGAAGATCAAAATCGATACAACCTAATCAATAGTGTATATCACACCCCTTTATCGTACCATATCCTTTGATTAAACGTAAGGCATGGAAGTGTCATCCTTAATGTTCAATCACACTAGTCTCGATCTCAATGTAGACTGAAAACATCCAAGTAAAATCGATTTTCTCAATTCAATTAGACTTGGCCATTAATTAGTCTATCATATCAAGGGATCCATTTGATATATCTCTCTATACGAGAGTGACAAATTTTATCTTGATCACACACCTTCACCCACTATTCATATAGTAGCCAATCGCAACTTTTATAATTGTCTGATTAAAGACAACGTTTGATTGCGTCAAACCAATATGCTTTTAATGTTCAAGTCTATAGTAATCTCAAGTCAAAAGATTAAATGATATACCAATTATGAGTAACACCTAAAACTTAATCCACGTAGTGTTTTCATAGCAGGTCGATCCAGTACATTATTCCCTAAAATGTACTCATGATCTTGATTTGTATCCCTATACACATCATTATCACATAACCATAAATCAAGACTAAATGTGACGACCCAAAAACCATAAACACCCATCTTACGGGTAATTTAGTAAATTCGTAAATCTTACACTAAATTGGTCCCACTATATAAAGTTAATTGTAAACCCTAGCCCCCTTTTGTACACATAAAAAATTGAGAGAGAAAGGGATAGGAGACTTTTGTTTGGGGAATCGTGGTAGGTGCAACACTTTGAAGCCAAGGAGACCTCCATTGAAGGTAAACCCACTTTCTTTTATAGTTAAAATGAATCACAAACTTGTGTTTAATTCAATAATGGCAGATAATTTATTCTTTTTATTTTAAATTGGTGAAATTTTGGTAGAGAACTACAAGGAAACGGTACCATCGGCATCGCCAAATAAGGGTAGCAGCCTCATCACTGCCATCGTCAGTTTAGGGCGGCGGACCTACCGCCGCCAGAGTTGATTGGTGGTGGTCCAAAGGGAGAAGGGATCATTTTGACCCCTGGCCACCGCCAACTCAATAGGGGCCATTTTCCCCTATACCTAATATATATAATATATAATAATAAGAAAACTAAACTAAAGCATTATGTAACTTCAAAATAAATAGAATAAAAATAAATAAACACAATATTAGTGGACTTCGAAGTGTACTACCACACTCCAACGAGGGTCCCAGATGACGAAAAACCCGCGAGACCTACATTAGTAGGACCCAAAGTAAATTTAATGGAAATTTAGAATTTAAAATGTGACTTGTTGTTGATGTGACGTGTCTTAAATTGTATAGATTCGCAAAACATTTCATATAGAACCTCGTACGCTCAATGACCGAGAGTGGATATCGCGACGAGTCTAGGTAAGTGGGGAGTTTTGCTCAAGTATCAAATATGGCATGTTAATAAATAGTTAAGATTTATGATTTGAAATTCAAGACTTGAGAATGGGTTGCATTATGCTATTGACTTGATTTTACTTATTTATGGTTTGTATATGTGTTGAACAAAAAATTGTTATTTCCTTCTTCTGGACAAGGAGATAGAATTACCTACTCCTGGGTAAGGAGTTGAATGACCATCTCCTGGTTAAGGAGTTAGGATTACCCTTTGTGGCTAAGAAGATGAGACTAAATTACTAAAGACGTGAGCAATAGTAAATTTCTCATGGAAACTCTAAGTGATCATGATGCACATATCGGTGACGGCTTGGACGAACTTACAGTTGGTTTGATGGGACCATTGAGGGGACACAATAGCCATTGTGTTCACTGGTGATCTTCATCGCCACGAAAGTGCAAGAATCGGCCACCGGAATCAAGTCAATAACTAGTATGCATTGAATGGAACAACGACTTATAATTATTATTATACTTTTATGGTATACCTCATGCTATTATGGTTTAATGCATCTTGGAACTTGACTTAAATAAATAAAATGGATGGTTTACATTTAATTATAGATATGAATCTTATTTCCATGCTTTCTACTAAATGCTTAATGATTTGATTTCAACTTCATGTTAGACCTTGCATTTTTATTGAGTAGTACTCGCATGTTTGAAGTTTGAGCGAGATTTTTCTCTTATTGAGCTTCGTTGCCTCTTTTAGCTCACCCCACTTACTCTCCACGTACATCCGCATCTACCTTAGACCGTGGCAAAGGAAATGAGATAGCTTGAAGTCTTCCCTTGCATTGTGAGCCTCGTGTTCTCCTATTATCTAGTTATTTGATTTTGAGAACTTATGAATTTAAGTTGTGACCTAAAACTTGTTGGGTAGTTCGAACCATTCATTATCATAGTTAGAACTTATGGGAGTTTTTTGGGATATCGTGATTAGAATAGACTTTTGAAAATCCGTTTCATGAATCTTACCTTAATAGTTTTATGGATATTTTATTTCCTTGATTCTGTGTTTATTATCCATTTGTATAGTTATTGTCTTTTCATAGGTTTTGTTTAGGCAAGCTAAGCCGTTACTTGGGCCTAATTCAGGTATTTGGGCTTGAGTAATGGTTTGGGTCGGATGACCCGACCCTATGTCGGGGGAGGCTCATCATACTAACACTAGTCTTAATTCATTATAGTTCTCGATATAATGATCGACCAGGGGCATTTAAGATATTTCAGTAAACATCCATGGATCTTATTATAATGTAAATATGCAAACTAATTATAATAAACAACAAATGAATCATTTATCTCATTAACCAAAATAATAATATAAGCAATGTTCGAGTTAGTGCACATGCTCCCAACAAATAATATGTGTACTATTTAGTTGACTTAGGTGTGAAACTAACCCAAAGATAAGGAAATAGACTTGGATAAAGTGTTAAATAAGTCAACTAAAGAATAATGACAAAATTGGTAAAATAAATACACATAAGGGTATTTATGTAAAATACAAGAAAAGATGGACTTAATGTGGATCTTAGGATTATCCTAGAGCTTACAGAGACTAAGACGAGGTATGGGATTTTGATGTCATATGACGTATAAGTATGGATTACTCGAGGAAACAATAATGATAAGTCACTCAAATATTCCTATAGATACTCAGGTGATGATATGTTCACAGATAAGGCTAAAGATAGTGTCAACACAAAAAGTGTTATGTGCTTAGAGAGCTGACATTCTATATCCTAGGTTCTCTAAGTTAGCCTAGAGTACTGATTGTACTGACTAGACAAAGACTATGGATCAATGGCTGAGATTCAGACGTAGATTATGGATACAGTAAGGGTGTAGAGCTGAGAGATGAGATTCTTCAAGACTCACACCATTTCTAATTTGCGTTCATCCAGGCATGACCAAAATGTACTATTACATGAGGAGAGATTTTTGGTGGCCTAGGATGAAAGTGGACACATCGGAGTTCATCAGGAACTGTGGGATTTGCCAGTAGGTGAAGGCTGAGCATCATAGGCTTAGAGGATTATTACAGCTGCTTGCCACTCTATGATGAAAGTGGGAAGACGTAGCCTTGGACTTTGTTAAGGGGTTGTCGAAGACTGCTCATCGACACGATTTTATGTGGGTAATAGTGGACAGATTGACAAGATTTGCCCATTTCTTACCAATTGCAGCTCACTACACATTATTCGAGAATGAGATTATCAGACTGCATGGGGCACCATTAACTATCATGTCATACATAGATGTTATGTATACGTCCAGGTTGTGGTGGAGTATCCAGGAGCAGTATGAATTTACTACAACTTTTCACCCTCAACTAATGAGTAGACTTAGAGGTTGATTCAAATCCTCAAAAATATGTTAGAGCTTGTGTACTTGAGTTTGGCAGAGTACTTACCGTTATGTGAGTTTGCATCTAGAAATAGTTATCACGTTAGCATTGAGATGGTGCCATTTGAGGCTTTATATGGAAGACCGTGTCGCTCGCTATCTTGTTAGGCTGAGCCAGAAGAGCAGGAGTTAGTGGGGCCTGAGATTGTTGTTAATCACATTGAAAAGGTACGATAGATTCATCATAGGCTTAAAGGGGCCCAAGAGAGGTAGAAGAAGTATGCAAACATGTATCGCAATGATCTCACATACACCAAGGGAGCATTTATGTATTCAAAGGTTTTTCCTCGGAAGGGTCTTCACAAATTAATTTTAGAAGGCAATTTAGCACCGATATTTATTAGGCCTTTCAAGATCAAGAGACGGGTCAGAAATATTGCTTATAATTTTGAGTTACCTCCACAGATGTCAGGGATCCATCCAGTCTTTCATGTTTCTATGCTTTGATTGGCTAAGTCGAAGGCAGATGTATGGCCGATAGTCGATTCGAGCCAGATCGACCTGAGTGAAGATATGTCTTATGAAGAGCAACCAGTATGGATCTTAGACCGAAAGGTACAACAGTTGAGCGGTAAATATATTCCGAAGGTGTTAGTCAAGTGATAGTTTCATGGTGACTCAGAACTAACTTGGGAGCGGGAAAACTATATGCGAGATAGGTTTCCACACATTTTTGAGTCAGGTATAACTTTAACTTGAAGTTTAATTTCGAGGAAGATATTTCCATTAGTTGGGAAGATTTTTCATGGCCCGAGTTCCTAATTCTAGTTTAATTCTTTAATTATGATCATTGACCTATGACATAAGACTACATCAAGATACGTGCACTCACCAAGGCAATGTGGGTGAGGTATATGTTAGATTTGTTGTTATATATGTCTAGTGTATTATATATGTGTAGGCTATTAAGTCACTCCAACTAGTATTTAGGTGTCAAGACGTAAGTGGGGACACGCCTCGAGAAGCAAGTTTAGCATGAGATCAGAGTAGAGAGTGACGTTGTAAGCTAACTTAAGTTAATGTAGCTTAATTAGTTGAATTTGATATGTCTATGATTGATTTTATATTAAATGTAATCTAGGTTAGCAAGTTAAAACAATAGTAATTGATATTTCTCGAGATACGTATTGACACATAAATAGATCAATTAAGTTTCAATTAGTGTTAGTTAGAAAGATTTAATGGAGAGTTGTGGAATTGTGTTAAGATGTAAGCCATTAGATTAGTCTCGAGATTTGTGTACACATCAAGATCGATGGTCATTAATTAATCTTATCATATATATAAGATTGAATATGGTAAGCATGCATTTCATTTCATTTTTAAACTTAGAGAAGAAGTAAAATGTTGGAAAGAAGATCAGATAGATGAGTTAGTGGTTTGTGAAGGAGTTATTGTGAATTTGTAGAAGAAGTAGATAAAGCTATGGGTGTTCATCAACTAGGCTATTTTACTTACACTAGCAATTTAGTTTAATTTGAAGAATTCATGATATAAATGAGATATGGCTATTGTAATAGTCATGGTAAGTGATTCGAGTCTCTGGTAGGTTAGAACAAGAGATCCCAAGGTGTTGGATTTGCCTATGTGTGGAGGAAACTCAAAATTCAGATTGTAGAATTCTGGGTTTTTCTACACTGCGCGCTAGACATGCTAGTTAGCGATATACTTGCATGTAGCGTGCTAATAAGGTTGACTAGCGCTAATAAGGTCACTAACACGCTAGACATGCTACCCAGCATGTCAAGTGCTCTGGCAGAACAAAATCTGCAAATTTCTAAGTTAAAATTAAACATATTAAACAAGTTCAATATCCTTATTTAAGGTCTAAACATACTCTAAAACGAATGAAAAGATACCGGGAGCGTGGGGAAAGTCTCGAGGGTTCGGGTATACATTTTGAGGTGTCGAGAGGTCGGATTAGCTAAGAAATTTGTGTGGGTTGTATGTAAACTAATTGAGATATTTATTGACATTTCATTCTTGTTTTGTTATTAATTTTCAAGTCGTTTGGACTAATTTGCCTATTGCACTATAAATTTCATGACTTTATTGTTCTTATTCATTTTCATGAGTTTATTGATCATGACATTGATCATTCATTAAATAGTTTCATGACTCTGAATTATGTGTTATGTCATTCTTGGTTGTTGGGAAATTAAGTAAAATGAAATAGCATGCTATTAGGAATGCGATTTATGGTATTGCAAATCCATTTTCTTTGAGCATTATTTATGAGATCATATTGTTGAATTCTTAAATTGTGTCTTTCCTTGAATATATGAAAGTATTTCTTGTATCTAGGACCAATATGCATAGAGATAGTTGTAGCACATGGGGTCACTTGATTCTAGTGGATGTCGTGATCTCATCACTACCTTGTGCAGCATACAGGGTATGGGACTCAGGGTTATTGACAAGTATACATCACATGTAAGGGGCGCTTGTGAGTAACATTTATGTGACGGGCTTTTGTAATGATGTGAAGGCATCTAAAAAATGATTATGCCTTAAATAGTGGAAAAAGGCCGGCGTGATGTAACTCATAACCGAACGACCTATATCATAATTGGTTAGTCGTGTGTCAGTTTCATTTTGTTTAGTCGATGTATCTTATAGCATAATTTCTTTTTTAGCATAGCTGCTATCATTATGCTTTCAGATACATGTTGTATATTTTTGAAATATGGATAAATTTCTATCAGTGTTAATTTCTACTTTCCTATACTCACTGTCCTTTTTATGAAGGTGGGTGCAGATCCATCGAGTAGCAGACCAACCGTGGAGAAAATCAGTGACTACCTCTCAGCTAGTGGAGAGCTACTACTTTTGTTGTAGGTTTTCCGTTTTGTTATATGACTTATATATATGTGTGTCTTTTATACATTTTTGGGGATGTATATTATAGGTTGCAAGATAGTTACCCGACCAGACACGTGTTGATAGATAGATATTGTCGTTTTGTTTTATATATGCATGTGATCTTTGTTACTTGATTTTCCACGTACTTGGGCTTTATATAAATGCCTTTCGCTAATTTGTTAAGACTTTCGTTGGATAATCTTTAAATTATATAGTTTTAATTTACTTTGAAATGCTATTAAGTTGGACAATGGTGTAAGGTGTATTAGAAAAGTAGCTAATGTGGTAAGTGTATTAGAAAGGTTGACTAATTCGTTGTTAAGTCCTGCTTGGTGGAGGTCAGGGTTCATGAAGGGAATAAGTCGAGTGGTGCCTTAACTTAAGAAAGCGTCATCATAACTGGATATACTGATACAAGTATATTAATGCTATTATACATTTTGTCGTCTTATATATACAAGGCATCCTTTTAATGGGTTTTCCACTACTTAAGGTTTGTTAATGAAGTAGAATTTATGTTATTTATCATTCGATTTATCTAAAATGAAAGACTTCCGCTATTATTGATAACTTACACTCAATAACTCACGCATTTAGTTAAAAGGACCAATGAATAACTAAATAACGTATCAAATAAGTTATGTAAGATAAAGGAATAGACAAACTAAACCAAATTAAGAACATATTTTCATAAAAAACTGAATAATTAGAAGGTTAAGTACTTGTCTCAAGCGCCCATCACAGAAACCATATAAATAGATGATCACATGTAACTAGCCAAAGTAATACATGCATCACTCGAGGAGTTAATTTTCTCAACTCAATATACAACCCAAAAATTAGGTAAAGATGTAAATAATAAATACACAAAATGATCACCTACAAAAGTAGCATAACCACTCGATAAGGGCTTAAAGGTAATCATCGATCGTCTCCTTCCTTGGTTTGCCACTCGATAAATCCACACCCACTTCATAAAAAGGATGATGAGTGCAGTAAAGTAGAAAGTAAATCCTAAAGGCTATTATATATATATACATAAAGAATGGTAACTGAAAGTTGACCAATCGATGATTGGTTGAATAACTGGCACAAGAAAATGAGAGTTAACGCAATGTGACGTTGAAACCAAGAGGTCTTTTGTCTACCCTTCACAAATAAAAACAATTTTATTTCATACATATATATATATATATATATATATATCTAAGTAAGGTAATTTAATAAGCTCCAATGTTGAAAGAATCCTTTGTTGCTTGAAATTACAATATTACCCTTTATATTTTTTTAAATTATTTCTTTTGAAATTGTACATGTTTTCATACAAAAGCTACGAAGAAAGATAAGCTAAAAGAAATGTATGCAAAAAGTTGTCAAGCTACTACAAAGGATAACAAATTTAGAAGTCACGTAAGTCTAAGTTAGCTGACATTCTCGGGTCTCATACCTCGTGTGCCACTCTAGTAACATTAGCTTTGTGGAGTGCTGACATCCCTAGGGAATCTAAGCTTGTGAGTGTATTACTCATAAAATAGAAGTATATCAGTTGTGTTGAGTGTAGACATCCCTAAGGAACCTAATCTCGTGAGCTACACATCTCATATAATAAGGAATCCAAGACCGGTGGATTATCTAAACCTAGTTGATAATAGCTTGAAGTTGTAGACTATATATACACAAATATCTCATAACAAGCATATTGACATCGAGGTGTACAAACACTAATAAGGAATAAACATAGCATAGCATGCTATTGTGTAAGGGAAATGCAACAGTTTAGAGTCAACGGCAATAAAGGAATCCAACGAAGAATGAGATCAAGACAAGGAATGTCATTCATCAAGCCAAACCATGAATAAATGAATCCAATAAGCTTAAATAGAGAACACACACAAGTTATGACATTTGGAATAAGAGAAAGCAACAGAAATAGCCCGAGTGATTGTGTATCAATACTCAAATGGAACGAAAGGGAAAGAATTTCTTCAACAGGTTCACTTACTAAGTTCTTGTGTTTAAGTAGGGTGTCTTAGCACTTGCATAAACTATTAAGGGTGGAAAAGCCTATGACTTTATATAAAAACTTAATATATTTTTGGGGTATGGCGCTGTGGTGGCTGTAACGACCCTAAAAATCTAGCTCGAGCCACGTGTCATTTCAGGGTCGTACGTGGGACCCACTTGTCGTGATACGTATGTCCAAATCTCAAGAGTCGACACTGATGTATATTGTTTTTGTTTGATGCATGTATTCTTTAATATAGCAAACAATTTAAACTAATTAATTTTGGAAATGCTCGGGTAAGGTAAACGCGGGCGTATCGGTGTCGAGACGAGCGGAGGCGTACCTCGAGTTGCATGTCGATGTGAGACCGAGGTATCAATTTATGGGGTAAGCTGAATTATTTTGAACTAATGTTGAATTTATAAGTGGCTTAGTGGCTTAATGTGGTCACATTTAATATAAGCATTAATGTACCTATAGTTAGATAAATAAAACAAAGTTCATTTGATATGCATCGAGACACGCATTAACTCATCAAAAGACAGAGAGTCAACTTGTAAGTCATTTATGCATGACTTGGGTAAATAATTGGGTGAAGGAGGACCACAAGACATGTCTCGAGATACGTGTGCACAAAAGATCAAGGGCCAAGGTTCAAGCTTATCCATTAAAGCCTCCTAAGTAAAAAAAATTGATCATTTCTTATCTCATCGTTGGCAAGGAAGGAGAGAAGATAGAGTGCACTGCTGAGGTGTTAGAGGAAAGAGAAAAGCAACCAGTGAGGTTGGAGAAGTGGTGGTGATCACACTTGCAAGAACATCAAGCTAGGTACCTCTCCATCTTCATTAACATCATTTGAACAATTTGGTCAAATTCTTGAATTTGATGTTGTTATGGTTGATTTTGAGGGGTTTAAATGTCAAATTTTTTAGACTACCCTTTTTGAATCTGAGTTCCAAAATCAATACATTGTGTGAAATTGGGGAAGAATGTATGTGGTGAAAAAAACATAGGCATTTTAACGCCTCTGTTGGGGGAGAAGAAACCTACCTTACGAAAGAGAGGGGGAATCGGGCTGGGCCCTCTCAGGCCCAGCAGGCTGGGTCGGGCTAGCTCAGGCCCAGTGGGCTGGGCAAGCCGGGCTCACCCAAACAGCTGAACCGGCCCGGTTCAAGGAAAAAGGGGCCCCACACTTTAAATAAAAAATAGGAAAAGTCAAGAAAATTTAGGAAAAATTGGAAAAGGAAAATAGAAAAGGTTGAGGAAATTATAGAAAAGTTGGTTTTGACGTTGTCGGAAGTTTTTACACCAAGAAATTTCCACGAAAAGTGTGTCACCACTATGTTTTTTCTAATTTGAAAAATTTCGAGATTTAAAAATCTAAAAATTTCTTAAATAGGCTTTAATAAAATGTAAATTGCTCATATGATTATCAGGGGCATAGTTTACTAGTGTAGGGTATTCGGGTACAAATTTGGAGGCGTGTCGGAGCCGATTTGAGTGCGTATTATCTTGGATACAGGTAAGTAAACCAGTGAGGAATTTTGCAGTTATTTATTGAGCTTTAATTTGTTGTTATTGCTCTGTTCATCACTTCTTTTGAAATTTCCATTGGTTGAGTGGTCTATTGGCAAGTGAGTTACGGGTACTATTTATCTATGATGTAAGCTCTTATCTGGATGTCGTTGATATCTCCTAATTAAGTGTATATTGGGAGCACTTATCCGGGTCTGTGGATATCTCATAGTCACAACGGTTAAGGCTGGTAGGCTGTGTCTTGTCCTGAACCCAGGTTTGTTGGGTTTTTGTCGCGACTCAATGACCTTTTGGTCAGGACTCCTTGCTATTCGATTTTCGTATTCCGTACATTCACTTATCGATTGATTTATTTATAGTCTTTTATATTCATACATTTCTTATTCCTTTCTTATCTACATGAATTAGACTGATTTATTTATTTCGAGATGTTGTATATATGTCCTGCTTGGCGTTACTTACTTGGGCTCGTCGTTCTTGTATTTGACGGAGTGCAGATCCACAGTCCAGCAAGGGGAAGGCCCCAAGGATAGGATATATCATTTAAGGATACCAGAGCAGTTCTTACCACTTGTCTAACATAGGTGATTCTTTTGTATTATTAGATATATTTGTTTTGAAACACTGAGAGTTAGGTTTTTTAGAGATCTTGGGCATATATGTATATCTTGTATTTACTCTCCTCTGAATGTTCATTGATGATGATATACATATGCGGGGTTTCCACACTCTAAGTTGTCTTAACTTGTGTGTCTTTGAGGTTTTTCATTTAGGTTGAGGTTTAATTGTTTCCGATATAACTATGATAACTCACTAAATGACTAACACAACTTTAATTGCTTAAATGGTAAATGGTAAGGGAAGGCTGACTAGGCTTGCGTGACACAACGAGACGGGCTCAGGGGTCCACATAAGTCTAGGCCGGCGGGGCCCAGTTTAGGATTGTGGAACTGGGGCTGTCACAGTGGCGTCGTGTGTACAAGGTCACGGCGCCACCTTTTTACTATGGCAGGGGCACGCATTTTGGTAGCACCCTACGTTCAGATGCACGGCGCCACGACAATGTCATGTCATATGTCTCTCTTTTCTAGTTATCTTGACATCGTGCATGCAATGCCACAACGCCAAGCTCAGGCTGCACCTTGTTGTATTTATCTTTGAATTCCAATGTTACATACACTTCAATTTGATCAAGTTAAACTTAAAAACTTCCCCAAATACGCTGAACTCAAAGCCTCATTAGATTTGAAACCAAAACTTACAATTTTTATGAATTTATCCAAAATGGAGGTGGAGATTGAATTACTTCATTTAGTACTTCTTCAACCTGATCATTCACCCCCCCTCTTCTCTAAATTTTCTCAACAAATTGTTGGATCTTAACTCCAGATCTCACTCTCTCCTTTTGCATGGAAATGAAGTTGGTTTGTGTGAAATACCATTAAGTTTCTCTTTTATATTTGTAAAGTTCAATTGTGGCCCTTAATCTTCGTAAATACCCATCTCTAGGAACACCTAATAGCTCGTAAATTGGTCCTATAACCCACTAAATCAGTCATGTTAACACCTATATTGACACTAAGTTACATAGTGATGGTGGTGACAGCACGCATTCTAAGGCATATCAATGTTTGTTAGTTTATTTTCTTAACTTAGGCCACACACACATATATATAACTCAACTATAGGAACATTAGATTAATAGTTTAATCATAACTAATTAAATTATGACTTAACATATTACTCTCTTTCTAGTCTCATGCTTGCAAATATTTCGAGGCATGTCCCCGCTCGCGCGTCGAATGACAAACAAATAGACTAAATAATAATCCGGGTATAGGGTACACAAACACATCGCACTAGGCATTTCATCACACAAAAATAATATATCACTAAGTTTTCGCGCCGAGTGTTAGACCGCGTACCTGCTCTCTGGCCACATCATGGATCGGTGTCCCTTGATTACAGACAAATTTGCTATTATAAATTTGGGTCCTTTCAATTTTCAATACTATATATTTGAAGTGTTGTTTCCAATACTATTTGAAGAGTTGTTATATATATATATGTGTGTGTGTGTGTGTGTGTGTGTGTGTGTGTGTGTGTGTATATATACATATTTGTGTGTGTGTGTGGTACTACTACCATGAAAACCACAAAAATACTCATGGCATGGAAACCCAATTTACAACTATTGGATTTCAATCCAATACACTAATCTATGAGCCATAAATGAACAAAACATTTAATGCATAACACATTTTTAGAGGTTCCCATCGCATAGGTATGTATTTGAACTCTATTGAAGAATTTCACATATATATATATACACCATTTGAAAAAAATTGTCCACGTCTACTTTATTCGAGGATGACATTTCAAATTATCCATTTGATTAAACAAAAGAAGAACGACGCACTAAACTGGTCATCCTTCTTTTCTTTTTTTTTTAATAAGACTAAGCTCATCCTTGAGGGTCACAGTACTCCTCATCGATCGTGCATGCTGAAGTCAATAACTTTAGAAGGCCGAAAAAATTGATACCTTGCAACTATATAACTAACGTACGTATGTATCGAAATTAATGTGTAATTTTTTCCCTCTCCTTTTGCTAATTTCAATTGTGGCTTGTGGGGGCTAGGAGAAGAAATTAAAAAATAATAATAATAACCAATTGATACATTATATCATTTTTCGAAAGAAAAAATCATCTATATAGCATTTAAAATTACCCGACTACTTCAAACTTAAGCCCTATTAATCAACATATAAAAAGCTTTAGCTCTCCCAAATGAGGGAATTTCATTTGTAGCTTTGACAGGGCCGACCTTGACATTTTTAGGGCTAGGGCGACATAAGAAATTAAGCCTTTTATATTTTTATTTTTTATAAAAAATACTCGACATAGTCAAATTATTTTTCATATGCTCACACTATTATTAGAATTATATAATTTTATGAATTGCGCATTTTCTTTTTATATAAAGAATTATTTTTAAAAAAGGGTGTTTTTTAAAAAAGAATAAAATTGATATATAAAAAGTACAATATGTATTTAAAGATATGATCAATACAGATTATAAAAAAAAAGTTAATTATTTTTTTTACTTCAAAAAAAGATTTATTTTGACTTAAGTGGGAGTCGAACCCAAGGCATCCTCAAATGTTGTCGTTTGCAAGTGATATCTCTAGCTAGCATTATATAATGCTAATCTTTTTTTGGGTAATCATTAATCAAAACATCAATTAATTTCTAGAAAAAGAAAATGTTAGCTTTGTTAATATATTAGAATTGCACAAATAGTCACCCAGGTTAAGTGTATGTATATTACTAATGTTTTTTAATCAATACAATCGTTGAATACTAAAAGAAAAAAGCGTACATTTTATTAATTTATTACATAGAGAATAGCGGAACAATATTGAGATTTAAGGGGAGATCGAGTGGATACTTCTTAAATAAAGATTTATATAAGAGGGGCCTACATAATGAGCTAAATTACAGTAGCCACATATGGCGAGATTCATGTAAATGGGGGCCCTCCACAACGCTTATAATTATCGAGTCAACCACGCACACCTAAAGATAAACTTAAAAAAACAAAAATCATAAATACATATATACCAGTACGACAATAGACAATTTGGGGGTCTACCTTAGGGATGGGGGCTTCGAGCGGTCACCCGACCAGCCCACCCCAGAACCAGGCCTAAGCTTTGATATAAACAGCCCAAAGATTTATTACTAGAAAATTAGTCCATAATCAGGGTCACCGACCCGTGACGTGGCCCGATGACTAGTGTACGGTCCTAACACTCGGCTCACAGACCGAGAAATATATTATTATTGTGTGATGGATGCCTATTGTGATGTATGTGTGTACGATATACTAAGATTTTTATTTAGTTCGATTGTTTTGTTAATTCGGTGCGCGAGCAGAGACACGCCTCGAGACACGTGCGAGCATAGGATTTGAGTGAGAGTGATTACTATATCCCGTCACCGACTAGACCGGACTCAGCCCGATCCGATCGGATCAAAGGCCCGAACTCGTTTCGATCGTGTCACAGCCCAAATTCCTAATCGTAGTTTAATTCCTTAATTAGAATCATTGACCCGTTATGTGAAACTCGCATCGAGATACGTGTAATGATCGAGACAGGTGACCGAGTTATATGTTATATTTGTCGTGATGTATGTTTGCTGTGTTATATATATGTAGACTACTAAGTCACTCATACTTATATATAGATGTCGAGACGTGAGTGGGAATGCGCCTCGAGATGCATGTCGATGTATGATCGGGGTAAAATGTGTTATGGTAAGTTTAATTTAAGTTAATGTGGCTTAGACAACTAATATGATGTGGCTATAGCTTGATTTACATTAATGAAGTCTAAGTTAGAGAAAAAAAATATTAGTCATTGGTATTCCTCGAGATACGTATGAACACATCACAAGGCCAATTGTGTTACATTATGTGTTATCAAGAAATAGTTAGTGGAGAGCTAATAGATTGTGGGGTCATAATTAAGGTCTATAGGTTGATTTGGAGATATGTGATGTACATAAGATCAAGGGCTAAATATCCATCTTAATTTATTATATATATATGATTGAATGGGATAAACATGCAAACATTTCATTTGATCTAAAGGGGAGAGAAGAAGATCTGGAGAAGAAAATTAAAGAATTGTGATGAGATTTTGGTTAAGAGGTGATCAAGTTGGTGATGTTCTACAACTAGGCAAGCTAGTGTACACTACCATTTTGTAAAAGTTTGTTAAAAAAAGTAGAGCTTTATTTCAGTTCTATTTTTTTGCTTAATTTCAAAGGGTAAATTTAATCATTTTCAAAATTATTTTAGAGATTTAGATTCCTCATGAAAAACAATAAATTTGCTATCAAGAAAATTCAAATTTCGATTTGAATAGATAAAGTTATAGCATTTTGAAGTTATAGGTGTTCTTAGTGAATTTTTTAGCAAAAGCTATGAGTTCGGGGTTTTCTAATTGGTTTAATCAGACTTTAATAGTTTGTATACGTCTTAAAACACCCTAACTAACCTCAAGAATTTAGGGTAGAGTCTCGTGAAGTTGTTTAGCGAGATACGGGATGTCAGAAGATCGAATTAGTCTAGGAACTTTGGGTGGATTATAAGTAAACTGATTGAGATATTTATTTCTATGTCTTTCCTATTATGCTTTTCATTTGCACTCATTTAGATTGATTTATCTATTATACTTTAGATGTCATGGCTTGGTTGTTCTACCTTATTTTCATGAGTTTGTTTTAATGGCATTGTTTGTTGTTTAAGTGGTTTCATTGACTCCAAATTATGTGCTATGTCTTTCTTGATTGTTGAGGAATTTAGTCAATTGAAATAGCATGCTAGTAGGTAAGTAATTTATAGTATTGTAAATACATTTTCTTTGTGCATTAGTTATGCAATCACATTATTGGATCCCTAAACTATGCTATTCCTTGATTTATGAAAGTAGTTCTTATATCTAGGACCATGATATAATAGAGAAGAACACGGCAAACGAGGTCACTAGACTTTCAAGGTTGGCGGGATCTCACCACTAGCTTGTTCAGCGTACGAGGTATAGGACCTTGTTGACATGTATACTAAACATTTGAGGGGCATTTGTGAGTATTTATACATGTGTAATAGGCATTTGTAATAATGTGAAGGCATCTATAAGATAGATTATGCCCTAAATAGTGGAATGAGGCCGACGTGATGTAACTCACAACCGGCAAGTCCTAGATCATTACCGCTTAGCCGAGTATCAGTTTCATATTATTTAACTGAAGTATCTTATAGCATGATTCATTTTCAACATAGTTGTTATTGTTATGCTTTCAGATACTTGTTGTATATTTGAAAATATAGATAAATGTCTTTCAGTGTTACTTTCTATTTTCTTGTATTCACCATCCTTTTTATGACGGTGGGTGCAGATCCATCGAGTAGCAGACTAGGAAAAGATAAGATCATCGACTGCCTCTAAGCCACTAGAGTGCTGCTACATCTGATATTGTAGGTTTTTTGTTATGTCGTATGACTTATATATATATATATATATATATATATATATATATCTTTTATATATACTTTTAGAGTTGTATATATGTTGAGAGATAATTTTTTCCCGACTAAACACATGTTGATACATCATTATCGTCATTCTGTTATATATATATATATATGCATGTGATTTATGTTCCCTAATTTTTTTACATGTTTAGGATTTATGTTAATGGCTTCCACTAATTTGTTAAGACTTTTGTTGAATTAGGTTAAGTTATAAAAAATTTAACTAACTCTGAGTATTTGATTAATAAGATAATGATAGGTTGCTTATTTTAAAGTCGGCTAGTTTGAAGAAAGCTTGAAAAGGCTAACTAATATGTTGTTAAGTCTTAAGACTAAGATTAAGGCTTAATGATGGGATTAGGCCGGGCGGTGCCCTTATTTGAGAAAGGCTCGTCACAGATCAGATTACAAGGTTGTGCTCGACGGTAGTGTATCATAAGTAATAAAATAATATTTTTTGTGTGCATGTAATACTTAATAAATAATTAAATAATTATAAATACACGCTTGACACAAGATAAAGCGAGGCGTGGGTTACTCCTCGGGATACGCATTATGCAGGAAATGCATGACTTAGGCTAGTATCAAGATCTATTACTAACTTGATTTAATTTGACCTAAGTGGTGTATTAAAATTGATTAATATGCCTATAGTTTGATTGTAAATATAGTGAAATTCAAAGGCAACTTTTAAATTCGTAAAATTAGACATGAATGCAATTAATTTAAATGGCATGGACAAAATGAGAAATGTCTTATGACATGCGTAGGTGAACCAACAGAAAATAAGGTGCATGTTAGGTGTCATGCAAAAAGGGACAAGTGATAGTTTGATTTTGACTTAGTGGAATGTGATGGCTTAAATGTGAGTCTTTGATTCACCTAAAGATTTGTGAGTAAGGTGAGATTTAAATTCAAGGATTATATAAATTTCAAGGTCTCTTGTTCAACATGTAAAATAAACTTCAATACCATTAGAGAACTTGTGAGAAAATCAGGAGATCAAAGAAGTTGTATAAAATCTTGCATTTGTTGTTGGAATTTTTGAAGATCCGAGAAAGTCGATGCTAGAGAGTATGAATCTAACTTAGTGGAGCTCATAGAATAAAATGAGACGACTCCATTATAGCTTTTGGTATGTTTTTTTCACCAAATTTCTACAAAAATCATATTCGAAGTTGTTGTTATTGATGAGTTTTGGTACATGAGGGTTCGTAAGAGTACATCGCCCCTTAATTAGTAAAAATCCCTTGTTAGGATCGTTGTGGAGATTTTTATGATTGTTAAGTGGTCTTATTTGACGAAGATGAATAGTAACTTTAATTAATGGTGATTGGATATTTATTGCACGTAATTTAAGTATAAATGACTACATGATAATGTTGGAACTCAATGGAGTTATTTTTAAGCCAAATTGACTAATTTGAGGTGACTCGAGTATTCTTAGACTCAATAATATAAAGATTTACAGTTGCATAAAATTCATTTTGTGCAGTTTGAGCATACTCAAAAGAGGATAAATTTCTAATATGCTCGATGATATTAAGACTGTTTGACTTAGTTTGAGTTTGCAAAGTTCAAATGTTAGTATTTTTAAAAGCATGTTCAATGTTATTATTTAGAGCATATTAAATGTTATAATAGAGCAAACTCAAAGATAGTTTGAAGAAACCTCAATAAAATCAGTTAGTTAAACTATAATTACTCACGCGTATGCAAATACACACCTAAACTAATACAAAACGATACCAGGAACCGAGAGAACTAGTGTCGGGTATCGGATGCACAGTACAAGACGAGTGGTGGCCAAAGTAGCTTAGGATACATGATTTGAAGGCTCTATGACGACTTGGCAGAGATATCCGCACGCACCAGGAAGTATGAGATGCGCTGTCACGGCCCAAATAATTAATACACGTTTGATTCTATAAGCGGGACCAAATAACCCGTTACATGGGACCCGTAGCGAGATACGTGTCACTACCGAGGCATGGTGGACGAGGTAAATGTTATATTTGTGTGTTATGTGCCTAGTGTGTTGTATATGTGTAGACTAGTCATCTACCAGTATGCAGATACCGATACGAGTGGAGACATGCCTCTAGTTACGTGGCGACGTGGGCCCGAGGTAGCAGCTTGTGGGTTAAGCATAACTAGTTAAATTTTATTGTATAAAAAACAATGAAAAAATGAAATGAGGTATTAACCAACCACATCCAATATATATATATATATATATATATAAATGGGCCAAAGTAAAGAAAAAAGATATACATCAATAAATATACATCTATGTACACACACACACCTCAAGAAAGGGTGTTAAGTATTTGTGTCACTTGAGAGTGACACATGGTACAAGTGGTGTAAGCAAGTCCACCCGATGTGCCTCGAAATACGTGCGTGGGTTGAGATGTGTGGCTTACATTCAAGCCACCCAAATTATATACAAACCATATATATTAAGTCAAATTGAATCCTCAAAGTCCATCTTTATCTCATTATCTCCTCAAATAAAAAAACGAAACAGAGAAGAAAGAAAAAATGAACGAGGAGAGGAAGAAGAAGAAAGAGAAAGAGAAAAAGAGAAAGAACGAGAAGGATAGCTCGAGGAAGTCGAACTGAAGGTGATCAAGGTGAGTTGTCGTTGTTGTTGTGTCGTTTGTTGTTGTTGTTTGTGTCGGTCGTTGTTTTTCAAGTTGGCGAACTCGGACGAACTGCCAAGCATGGCAGTTGGTCCGAGATCAAGGAAGGCAGGGGAGTAGTCTCCCCTACATTATCACACCCAACTTGGGATTGGGGATGGAAGCCGAAACCCAGTAAATAGTAAAAAAATTCAAAATAGAGCAGCAGCCCTGTGTTGTGAAGAGGAAAAATATGGGGGGTAGCTCGATTCGGGCTACCCCAAGTGAGTCTGGTCGGGCCGACCTTGGCCCGGGTGGGTCGGGCCGAACCCGGACCCACCCTAATAAAAATATATATTTAATTAAATTAAACTGATTTTTAAGAAAATAAATTCCAGAAAACAGATAAAAGTATGGAAAAAACTCAGGAAAATTCTAGAGAAATAGGAAAGAATATATTTGTGACCCAAATCAATAGAAATTCGATATTTCTATAAAAAAGTGAAGAATTAAGAAGTCAGTCGCGACTTTTCCGAGGTTTTTACCTCGAAAAAAGTGAAATCGGCAAATTGGTCTCGAATTCAATTTTGACCGATTTCGACCAATTTAGGAACTTTAAATAAGTAATCTTGAATCTAAATTGATCACTCGTTAAATGTTAGGACCGTAAAGGAGCTATTACGGGGTTTGAGTGCGTACATCGACGCGGCGAGAAGCCAGATAGCGTATGAATTGTTGTGTATGTAAGTAAACTTAGTGACACATTTACTTACATTTCATTTCATTTATTTATTCATTCTCAATTATTCGAACTGAAAATACCTTTGAAATCCATATGCTATGCCTTGTTTATTTCTCATTATTGAAAGTGAAAGTGGTTTTTGTGGTTAGGGTCATTTGATGATAGAAATTCAGCTTTCATACGATGGTCACTAGACTTTTCGGGATGTTAGGGAATTTCTCCACTACCTTGCATGACACACTGGGTAACGTGCCTCGAACGGGGTAATCGGACCTCGGGGTTTGTTGGCACAAGAAGAACTTGGGTGAGCTTGACGAGTTTTAGAACTCAGGTATGTTAGCAAGTATACATTCCGGTGACGACTAATTCACTTGGAATAGAAAAGGCGTAATCGTAAGTACGACCTTTTGAAATTATGATATAGAGCTCAATTTGTAATGAAATGATATAAAGCAGAGCTCAAATTGTAGTGGAAAGGCTAATGTGACGTAGCTCATGGCCGACCGACCCCAATCCATTACTACTTAGCCTTGAGTCAATTTCATATTTGGTCAACTCAAGCATATCTTTGCATGATGTTTCTTTCAGCTTAGTTGCTATTTAAATTATGTCATTTGATACTTATTGCTTGTTTGGGAATGTGGTTCGACGTCTCTTAGTATTACTTAAATAATTTCATGTACTCACCGTCTAGTTTGTTACGGTGAGTGCAGATTAGCCGAGTAGCAGACCAGGCAACGAGAAGATTGGTGACTACCTCTGAGCAAGCGAAGGACTGCTACGACATATTTTTTGTACGTTTTGTATTCTTTTGTAATACATTTTATATGTACATGTTCTTTTTACTTTTGGGTTGAGTGAAAGGAACATCTGACTAGACACATGTTATATATATCACCACTTTTGTTTATATATGCATGTGACCACTATTTTCTGGTTTTTCCACAATAGGTTTGGCCTTATGTTATAATATCCACCAGTAACTTAAGAATAATTCTGCTGAATAATTTGTTAGATAGAAAAATTTAAATTAACTCTGATTTATAGACAACCATAGGTTAGTTAGTTGAACTAGCTAGTTAACTGTAGGTGGTATCATAAGTGGTAGGTGGTTAGGTGTTTAAATAAGGCTGACTAGTTCCTTGTTAGGTCCTATAGGGGAGATTAGGGCTTAATTAAGGGATTAGGCCAGGCGGTGGCCTTATTTGGAGAAGGGGTCGTCACATGCACGGTCGGGCTTCGGCATGCCACAGCGAGGTTTGTGAACAGTGAGAATTTATAAGCTTTATTACGCATCTTACTAGAAATTGTATAATTAGATGTGCACCGCATCATAATTGCTTATGTCCATGCATCTAAATTGTGACATTTGAGAATTTTATAAACTTAATTAGGCGACAAATTAATTATTTTAAAATTTAAATTGGGATTTAAGTATATCCGAGGTGGAACCCGCATGTTACGAACCGGAGATCATAAGTTTAAAATACTATTTTTATGTGTTGGGTGATTAGTTGGTGTATTATAAACTATTTTGACGTGAAATAGGTCAAGTTGAAGTGTATAAATGGTTTCCGTAAGTTACAGAGCGCGTTGAGAATATTTCTCAATTTTTGGCGGAATTGGGGTATTTTTCTGAATTTAGTATGGAGACAAATTGAAAAGATAATCACGAAATTAAATAGAATAATTAATAAATTGGTGGGACACGCGGCCGAGGTGACAAGCGGGGTGTACAATAGTGTGCACTCCCGAGTATAGTCGTTGGCGCGTATTGCGAATGTATAGCCGCGAAAATACATAGTTGTATATATATTTATATACAATATAGTTTATATATAAATATATATATGAATGAATCATATAGTTTAATTTAAATTTAAAAGTATACATTGAATTTGTCTCGAGATACGCATAGTGTGATCATCGATGAGGTGAATAATGTACGATTGGTGGCTGTTAAAGAGATTATCCATGCCTCAAGATGCGTGATGTTCAATCTAGAAATCTAGTGCATAGAGGTGATTTGTATGGGTTGTTAAGAAACCACAAGATCTGCCTCGAGATACGTGACATGTATCTCGAGGAGATCAATATAATTGATCTTATGTAAGTCGATTTGAGGTGGTGATATCTTGTTAATAGCCATGAGATCGATCTCGAGATACGCAATACGTATCTTGAGAAAGATCAAAATAATGAAAATAAATCATTAGATATGCTTCGAGATTAGTATGATGTGAATCTCGAAGAAATCTTATATTTATCTCTAACAACACAAAACCGCCTCTTTGATCTCGATAAAGAGATCAAGAGTGAGAGAGGTAACGAGACAGTAGAAGAGGAATAGAGAGTTCAAGACCGAAAGAAAGTGATCAAATGAGGATGACGAAGGTGAGTTGAGGTTGTTGTGAGTTGTTGATGACTGGTATTAATGTTGTCGTTGTTATGGTTGTTTCTTTCCTCTCAAGAGTGCCTTGGGGTTGGGACTAAACCCAACCCTAGTGATCGAATTGAAGAAAAAATGGTCAGTGGATTTGTTGAAACAAATAGGAGATGAGGAAGAAGAGAAGGTTTGATCCCCCAAACCAGAACGAACCGGGTCCGATTTAGATGGTTAAACCACCCTTTCCCAATTAAAAAGAAAAAAAAAATAAACGCTAGAGTTTTGGAAAACGAATTTCAAAAAAATGAAAAAAAATTGAAAAAATTATATTTTTGGAAAAATAAATAGAAATAGGATATTTCTATGAAAAATGAAGATTTCGATATTTTCTCGAGGATTTATTGGGGGTTTCCTCGTAATACGTGTTACGATACTCGAAAATGCCTGAAATTCAAAAAATTATCTAAAATCCTAGTCAAAGTTAATTTTTTATTTTGAACCACAATTTGCAGTTAAAATTGGGATTTGAACATCCAAGTAGTTGATTTGGAGTGATTCCGAGTTTTTTAAAAACTTGAGAATATCAAAATAACTTAGAAATTGGTCGAAAACTTCAAAAACTCAAATAGTGAATATATCGATATTTCTCAATGATTTTAGGTAACATCGAATATTCTGGAACTGTGAAAACATTATGTGAGCCTTCGTAACCAACTTCGAGTTGGTTAGGTAGTAAGTAAACCCATAATGATCTTTATTATTTAAGAAATTTATTTTTGTATCTGTAATTGTATCATAGTTTGCATTGCATTTTATCGTTCTTAGTCATGCATACATAGAGTGAGCGAGGGGATAAGCTTGTTTCGGAGTATGGTTTGATTGAAACTAGGTTTTCGTCTTGCCTCTACGCTGTCTAGTAAGACTAGCGGAGCCTAACACTAACAAGTTATTTCTGCATTTCACGATCTCTTAATACTATCTTTGTACTATTTTCTGAAGTCGATATCTAATTATAGTTAGGAGACAGCAACATAGTGGATTGCATGTCATGTTGCGCATATATCTTATTATTCATTTGAAAATACAATTACATATCTCCATGTATCAGACTAACAATTGCAGGAGTACAAATCAATGTAGAGATCTACTTGCATGACATTTTCGAGTTGTTTTTCATGGTGTCAAATTCGATATGAAGACAATGGATGAATGGATATGGTTATTATTTCTTAGAGTTTCAAGTAAATTCTTGTTTTATATTGTTTATATATATAGTGTTTTGGGATTCTTAGGGTGAGTATAGGACGTGATGTTTAGTTGAATGATAATGAGAGTCTCCAAAGTTAATTTAATTAAGTTGAGAGGTTTATATTTTAATTTTGGTATAGATGGATTGTAAAGTTGTAATTAAGATATCAGAGACTCTAAGTTAGGTTATAAATTTGAATTTGTTATATATTGTGAACTGTGGGGGAGTTGTGAGTCCTTCTAGGGTAATCTCCAATTATGTTGTCTATTAGGTGGAAGTTTTTCGGCAAACCACGTTTAGTGGAGGTGCTGCCAAAACTGTTATAAAATATGGATATGATTTCTTATCTTACTTCATTTGAACAAATCATGAATCGAGTTTTATTGAGAATATAAATTTAGATTTGGAGCATTATTCAAGATTGAGATAAAGATTATATGGAGGTCAAAGTTAAAAGAATGGATTACGCTGACTAGATTATCAGAGGATTAAGATAATCTAGGCTGGTAAGTCACCTTAGTGACGAGAAGGCTGACATAAACACTTCGACCATTAGAAGCCGTATTTGAGTATTAGATGGGGCGCCTTCGACAATGAAAAGTCTCTCCCCGTAGCCAGTCGGGCGAATTCGAGGGATGACTATACGACAATCTTCTACCCTCCAACCAGTACAGCAGTTGGAGGATGTTTTCTGCCCTCCGACCTTTCCTACGATGGGGTTAGAGCACGTCAGTATCGCTCGAGTTCACGAAGTTGCGTGACGGAAGCTCCTCCAATCTTCGATGTTGATTGCCACCGAGCCGACGGGATTCATGCTAGGTCCATGCATATAGGGTTCTTAGGAACCGCTTATTCATACTAGAATAGGATTGAATTACGTTTAATTCATGCAATTTACTTATACTATTCCTTGTCGAATTACGTTATGTTGTAACTTTTATAAAACCTATTGTTCACTTACCTAGGGCCTTTTGGAACCCATATCTATCCTTAATTGATTGAGGGAAGGGCAAGGCGCACCTGTGAGACGACGACTTCAGACTGCCCTGATCTTCAATATATGATTGATCTCTTTTATGTATCTATTTTGTTTTAAATACCGAACATACATTATCTATGGACTATGGGATACCTTTGGACATGTTCCTCAACTTGGATTTATGGTATTAATGATATGACAGGTGTTTCCCCATTTAAGTTCTCGTTTACTTTTCGGTATTTTATTATATGTTCATCGAATGCCGCACACACTTGAGTTTAACTTATTTATTGAAAAAGGAACTTAATGATTTCAAAAAAAATCATAACTTGGAAAACATTAGTTTCAATGGTAAAAAGAATAGAAAAGCGGGTTCGAAATATTTTTCGGGTCGATAGTGTGACCAAACACTTCAAGAGACGGTTCGGGTTGGTCAAACCACCGGTTCACGGTACGGGTGCTGACTGTGATATGATTAGTATGTAATATGACATTAGATGTTAATGAGATCAAGTAAATTACTTACTTAGCATATGGTTTGGGTGTGAATTGAATAAAAGCCAAACTTTTATTAAAAAGAATGAATCACTTGATTTTCTCGAGATCCGTAAGAGAATGAAATCATAAAAGATCAAGTATTCTTGCTAGTGGAAATAAATAGAGTTAGTGGAAAATGATGGAGTAAATGGTGGCCATTGATTTACTATGAAATGAATGGCCAAGATTGGAGAAGAAATCCATATATAAGTTGTTTTCTCTCAAAACATGCAAAGAACAAACAAAGAAAAAGGTGGGGCTGGAATGATTTGGCTTGCTGGAATTTCACAAAAGGAGACCAAGAAGGGTTTTTGAAGCTCAATTAAGAATCATTCAAGTGCTATGATTGATCTATAACTATAGGTAACCAAGATTTTCACTTTTTATGTTGAATTGATGCAATTGGGGTATCTAATCATAGGGTTTTCATCTAAAAACGAAATTGGAGTTGTAGTCCATGAGATTTGTTCACCTATAAACCTCAATTTGAAGTCTCAAGTCCCCATTTCCAAACTTCATGTGTTTGGGCAAAATGGGTTTTGGTTCAATTCTTTTTTTCAGTAATTTCAGTACGCAAATGACTTTGTTTTTAAGACCTAATTCCATATTTGAATTCCTTTTAAAATTCCACTAATCCAACTATTAAGAAGTAATCAATTTGGTTTTGAAATATTTTTAAATTTAAATGTTTTTATGTCTAAAAATCCTCTGCAACTTTGGTGATAAATCTAAGATTTATGGGTTCACAGTTTTGATGTGTCTTGCTATTTTGAGCATAAATACCTCATTTTTTATTGGGTTGGGCTCATCTTTTAACATGTCGTTCTAGGATATGTTTGTAGGCTTCTATACAAAAATAATGAGTTTTGAAGCTAGGGTTTAGGAGAAATGAATTTTTAACATTTGTTGGTCATAACATAAACGGTTTTGAGTGATTAAGGTAAGATTTTCATATCTCCTTCGATTCTTATCAAAATTGCGCAAACCTTATAGTTTTAAAAATCTACGACATAATTCTAAAAAATTACTTTTGGGCTATAATACATAATTTTAACGTTTTGGTAATTGAAATAAATTCACAAGTTGCTACACCAAAACTGTCTTTATTTATTAAAGTAGATTTCAGCATAATCAAAGTATTTAGGGGGTTGATTGTGAAACATTAGAATTTAAGACCACTTAACCAACTTAAAACATGTTAAATTAAATTTTTTATGACACCTTAGGAGCTTAGAGAGGACTCACGAGGTGTGAAATGCGAGTTTGGAGTGGTCGAGAGCCGGTATAAGCTAGGAATTGCATTCATTTGAGGTAAGTAAACCTGCGATGCGATTATCTTCATTTATTTCCTTATGTTCAGTATAAATTACAGTTGCACTGTTGTCTTGATTCATGAAATGTGTTCATTCATTTATATACGCTTGAACTTTATATTAATTTCATGATTGTGATGACTTCCTTTATTGATAATTTCTTATCTTGTTTAAATGAAACTTGTTGTTGATGTGTTTGTTATTCGTAATTGAGTGTGACATGTGTGATGTTGTGATCCAAGAGGGATGAGGTTTCTATTGAGCGGTTCAACTGGATATATTATGCGGGAATGTTTGGGGTCGGGTTCTTAGTTTAACCACGATGTCAGGGCCGGATTTCAATAGTATATCAAGGATACCATTTAAGGCTTGGGCTCAATAGGGTTGGGTTCCTTCTGATGGCCTGAAGAGCCGCCACTGGTGAGTAGTTGGTTATCTTCCTGTGGGCCGAAAAGTACCCTAAGTCAAGTCTAAGGCACCCCAAACATTTCCAAGCTTAGTATCACTCCAATCACACCTTTAGTATTTGTATCTGCACTCACCGATTTAATAGTTTACCCCGGTAACTTCTTGCATGTAGTTCTTTTTGGACATGCTTTTAGTAACCTGTCTTTTTATTCAAGAAATGTTGATAAGTGGCCTCAGGGTTTGACCCAGTAGGATTGTCATCTTTAGTGGCAATTGCAGATTCGTCATGTAGCAGATCGGGGAAAGAGAAGATCGATGACTACCTCTGAGTCCTTGTCAAATGTTTGCTACTCTTTTGTGTAGGTTTATTTGTTTGTATTTACGCTATATGACTTTGATACATTATGGGTTATATATTTCAGTTAAGAAACTAGACTCACTAACTGATGTATAATGTTACACTGTCTATCGCCACTTTTAATATACTTACATATGATTTGTTACCTGATTTCCACATATAGGTGTTTTATGATTGCTTACGCCGTATTATAAGACTTTCGGTAAATTCTTAAGAAATGTTTAAAAATTTTAATTAACTTTGAAAATTATGAAGAATGAGAAACGAAAAATACTTATCCTGAATACGAGTTATAAGGATAATATGACAAAAGGCTGACTAATATGTTGTTAAGTCCTACGTGGCTGAGATTTGACCTTAATGATGATATTAGGTCGGGCAATGCCCTAGATTAGGGAAAGGGCCGTCATAGTGTGTATCGTGTTTTTTTTACCTATGCGCATGTATAATTAAAGTGAAAATTTATTAAAAAAATCCTTTTATCTAAAGGGAAATATGGGCGTCATCACTAGTTTTTTTTTTCAACGAAATACAAAAGCGTAATTAGTTTAGGGGCTTTTGGCATGATTAACACACTATACATAAATATTTATCAATCTAACACATTTGTGAAAATATTTAAAAACCTAACAACTATAGCTTAGGTGGCAAGCCACATAGGTAAGAGAAATTTGAGTTGTTAAAAATACACTGGTCTGGCTATGTGCACCACACAAAACACTAAGGTCAAACCACCCTTAGTGTTTTGCTCCAACTAATTTTAGGTATATTGGTTTGCCCTTAGTATTTTGTGGAGCACATAGCCGCGTCCAAAATACACACCTATTTATTTTGCACACACCACCTTATTCACATCGCTATCTCCGTCAAAGTAACTACTCCACCGACCACCACCACCTCCCATCGTCGATCGTTGACATGTCGCCGCCCGCCAGCGCGACGATCAAGTCGCCCTCAAGCATCGCCATAGTGCCACTGCCTCCATCGACATTTTTTTAATTTTTTTTTTCATCTCCTCTCTTCCCTAATTGACTTTCGGCTGCGAGATCTGACCGACCAGATCTGCCGCCGAAAGTCAAGAATTGAGGGAGAGATAAGAGGAGAGGGGAAGAAAAGAAATGAAATGGAAGAGAAAGTGTTGTTTGCAATGGCAGCGGCGGCGGACGGCAGTCGTCGGCGGTGGATAAAAGGGACAGTCGTCGGCTGGTGGCGGTGGTCGGTGAAGTAGTTACCTTGAGGGAGATGATGTGTCTGAAGAAGGTGGGGTGTGCAAAATAAATGGGTGTATATTTTTAACAACTCAAAATTTCTCTTACTTATGTGGCTTACTGTCACAGGGCTATTAAGCGAGTGGTTTACCCTAAGGAATATTTTCTTGCTTAACCCAACCCGTGGTGCCTGAGGGCCACCTAAGTTCAGCACTACCAATACTCAAAGTAAACGAACAACAAACAATGGCACCAAGGAAACATTTTACTAAGCTTTCAATGGGAATACAACACAGATATTTTATGCTTCCCCAAGCCTAGAGCCCATGGCTTTATAGATCAGCCAACAAGTACTTACATAATCGTCAAGGACACATGTCCTGATTGCATTGATTCGTAGACTAAGTAAAACCTCAATCCTTGTGGTCTAGGCAATTACCCAACTGTCTTGTTCCCTTGTTGTCATTTGGTTCCACAACCGCCACAACTGCTTGGTCAATTACTGCATGCTCCATGTGTCAAGCACATTCTCAGACGTGCCTTTGTCATGTTAGGGGCCATGACCAAGGTAGTTACCTAACCGCCTGGAACCACCTTCGCTTGGTCCATCTGTGCCTCAAGGTGACTTGGTCCATGTTTCTCTTAGGGACAGGGACTGCTCGGTGGTGCCTAGCTGAGCCTAGGCACCCTGGGTGCTAGCCGAGGCTCGGTCGAGTCCCACCAGCTCGGGTAGCTTGGACCATGGGTCCGTAGGTCATGCTTTTGCATGGTTTCCCAAGGCATTCTCGAGGATCTTCCTTGCTACTATGCCCATGCCGCCCCTAAGAGAGGGCACACCCCTCCTTATAGTAGATATTAAGACGTTTCCCGAACTCCAATAGAAAACATCAAGAAATGAGACCAATTTTACTTTCACTTGGTCAACACCCAAGTCAAGCTTTGCCAACCCTTTCTAAGGTATGCCTTGCCCATACCAAGGCGCAGCCTTGCTTCTACCAAGGCGCAACCTTGCTCATGCCAAAGGAATCTGCCAAGGTGTTGCCTTGCTCGTGCCCAAGCAACTTGCCAAGGCGCGCCCTTGCTCATGCCAAAAGAAAATGTTTGTGCCAAAGGAATCTTTCAAGGCGAAGCCTTGCTCGTGCCAAAGGCGCAACCTTGCTCGCGCAAAGGAATTTACCAAGGCGTGGCCTTGCTCGTGCCAAAGGCGCAACCTTGCTCGTGCCAAAGGAACCTGCCAAGGCGTGGCCTTGCTAGTGCCAAGATGCAGCCTTGCTCATACCAAGGGAATCAGCCAAGGCTTGCTCGTGCCTGTGCCAAGGGATGCGCCAAGGCACGTGCCAAGGCGTAACCTCATCTAGGCCTAAGCACCATGTCTAGGTGTGCGCCAAGGCGCGACCTCGTCTACGCCTGTGCGCTACCTCATTCGTCCCGCATGCTATCGAGCAACCAAACCTCATGGAACCAGCCGAGTTCCGGCTATTTGATAGGTTTTTCGCTGCCCAACCAGCCTACTCGGGTCATGCAATTGAGGGGCTGACAAACATCCCTCACCGAAATGTTCGATTCCCTTATCGAACTGCTCAGTTGTTGCAGTTTCTAGTAGTTTGTTATCCCTTCTCAAACCGCCATAGAGTAGTATCTCACTCCCAAGTAGGTTCATCAACCTCTACCTACTTGATTAAGTAAAAAGTTCACCTTTTTTTCTTGCTCTGGCCATGTGTCTCGTGGCTTATAATATGCACAATTTCTCCTGCAAACTCCTTTCGTACCAAGGGTGGAGCCCGTTTCGATGTGCTCCTTCCTGGATCTGCCTCATCAGAACGGAAAGGCTTAAGATAGCTGACATGGAATGTAGGATGTATATTCAACCTTTCTGGTAGCTTAAGTTGATAAGCCACCCTCCCAACTCACTAGACCACCTCAAATGGTCCTTTGTACCACTGAACCAGACCCTTATGTGTCTCCTTCTTGTTGGACTTCCTCAAATATGAGGAGTGAGCTTCAATAAGACTAGGTCTCTTTCCTGTAACTCCAAGGGTGTTCTATTCTGGTCAGCATACTTTTTCATCCTTCGGACAGCTTTGGTCAGACTGTCTTGAGCTGCCTCCCCCAGCTTCTGCTTACTCTCGCAAAGCAATAAGCCGTTGGGCACGACCCCATCGACTTTTATTTGGCTACCTCATGTGGAGTAGCCGTCTGTTATCCCGTTGCGACCTCGAATGACTCAGCTCCGTAACCGAGCTTTTATGAAGATTGTAGCACAATTAGGATGCATCAAGTAAATCCACCCAGTTCGACTGACTTGCATTCACATAGTGTATGAGGTAATCCTCTAGCAATGCATTGATCCTCTCTGTCTGCCCATCCATTTGTTGATGGTTTGTTGTGGAAAACTTCAACTCTGAGCCCAACAAATTGAATAGGGTAGTCCAAAACCTTCCAGTGAACCGAGCGTCTCGATTACTGATAATGTCCTCTGGTATCCCCTAATATTTTGCCACACTTTTTAGGAACAACTCCGCAGTCATGTCTGCATCGTAATTCTTTGGAGCAGTTATGAACATAGTATACTTCGATAACCGATCTACCACCACCAGCACGCTGCTCATTCTTTGCATTTTAGGAAGACCTGTGATGAAATCTAGAGATATACTATGAAAGGGTCTATCTGGTACAAGCAAAGGCTATAGCAACCCTAGCCTTCCTCCTCTCTGTCTTGTCGTGGTGGCACACAAGACAAGTTCACACATATTGATCTACGTCCTCCTCCATCTTAGGCCAGAAGAAAGAACGTGGTAAGAGGGCATAAGTGCACTTCATGCCCCGATGCCCAGCCCATCGAGCATTGTGTGTCTCCCTCAAAATTCGTCGCCTTAATCCACCAGTACTGGACATATGGACGTCCTCTTTTAACATAAAGGATCCCGTATTCACACAAAAACCTCCGAGTGACTCCCTCAACTACTAGTTTTAACATTTTTGAACAAACAAGGTCTTTGCTTGTCTCTCTTTGATGCAAGGCAAGAACTCACTTTCCAGCATCACCACTTCTGACACCATCTCAGCCACCACTTTGCGACAGAGCGTCCGGACTGAGTTATGCCTTCCCGTCTTATGTTTGAAATAAAAATCGAACTCTGCTGATAAGTCAGTATTTATAAGTTTTTAGTAGTTTATTTTAGTATATTTAATTATTATAATTATTTAAAATATATATTTAATTATATTTTTGGTCATTTTTAAGTAAAACGGAGTACGTGGTTGAATTCGTGGTGAAAAAATACTCAAAATGGAGTATTAACTTGCAGTGATCAGATGTCGGACAATTTGTCTCGAAATACGCGTCACAGCAGCTGCACAATAGCATGTCACTCATTAGTTCTCCTCCAATCGCAAGTCGCCACGTTGCGTGTCTACATCGTCTCCTCCAATCAAGCGTAGCCACATTAGCACCACAAGGCCACGTCACACACCGCCTTATTTTCTCATCACACAGCTTCCATCAATTTGCCTCAAGATTCGTGCTCACAAAAACTCCTAGATTTTCGCAAGAGTCGCGCAATTTTTTTCTGCCAGCAAGCGTCCACGTGGCGATCTCCCATTGGCCAGACACGTAACCAGAAAGCGTTTCAGCCAACCACGTCATGACACGTGGCGCTGAGTCAACAGATGTAACCGAACGCGCCAGAAGTTCGGCGAATCATGCGGCGACAAGTAAGCGGCGGTGACAGGGGCGGTCCAATGGCGTTCCAACACATCAGCGCGGTAGGAAAAACCAGCGAATCGCATGCAAACACGTGGCAGAGTCAAAATTTTGATCTAAAAACACTCCTACAATGCTCCTCGACGCACGAGTCACCTCCCTACCCCTAAAATTAGTATCAGAGTCCAATTTGGAGTACTTTTATATATTAGGAAACTATGTATTATTAGAAGAATAATTAATTAGTATTTTTTAGAGATCAATTATTAGTTTTTAGTATATATTTTTGAAGATTATGTCCGGCTAAACAATTTCTTGCCCAAGTTGAATGGGAAGCAAGTCAGAATTATGGATTCAAAGCATATTATGTGAGATCTTTTATTTTATTATTTAATTAATTTAGTTTCTTCTATTTCATTGTTGTTGATTTTAATGATTATGATTTAGATCTATGGTATGTATGAGGCCAGTGCATGCTTTTAGGTGGACAATCTATTGTTATTTGGAATATTAGTATTCGTGTAATCGTGCTTTTAGACCAATAAAGTAACAAACATTCACTCGTTTGCCGTAAAACCCTTTCGGTTCTTGAATGTGCAACAATTGAATCTAGGTTAAATCGGTAGCGGTTGCAATCCGGTTATTTAGGATTAGTGTTCCTATAGATCTATATTATTGCGGTTAATGTGTTAAACCTGACTGGCGGATGTCTAGGGTTATACATTAATTAGGGAAATAGTTAGCGGCGGACGTCTTGACTATCAAAATTAGGGGAATTAAAAATTTCTGGCGGATGTCGATTTTCTATAGTTAATCTAGGAGAATTTAAATTAATAACTTTTTGGGAAAGATTGAAGACCACGATTGCTATTGAATCTTGGTTATGATTTGTGGAACTGGAGGTTTAGGTGTTAATTAATTGTTAATTAATTGTTTTAGAAATTATTTTAGTTAATTTATTTATTTATTTTAGTTAGATTAGTTAATTAAATTAATATTTATTTTAAAACCCCCGATTTTCCTTTTTTGTTGTTTTAACCTAAGAAAGACAACCAGTCTCTGTGGGAACGATCATTTGCCACTATTCTACAAAATAGTTGGTTTAGGAAACTTTACTTTATTAACGTGTTCGGCGCGCGTCAATTTTTGGCGCCGTTGTCGGGGATTGGTATATTTATTTCTTTAGTTTAGTGTTATTTTTATTTTTTTATTTATTTATTTTTTTCTATATTTTTTTTATTTTGCCTATCTAGTTCCTTGCTCTTAACATGTATTCAGGCAATATCTCGAGTTCCACCGACCAGAAACTTGACCGAATAATCTCCATGATGGAACATCTCCTCTCCTCTGGTGAAGTGCAAGTCAACCCCGCGATGGACTTCTCCTACACCTATAATTATGGTCGATATGAAGACTCACATTATTATAATGTGAATGGGGTAGGTATGTCACATAATAGATATCAATATTTTAACATGAATTCTTTTGTGCAACAGGTCGAGGTTTGCAAAATTTATGGAGACTATTCTCATTCCGCACACAATTGCCCTTATCATCCATAGTATGAGAATTATCACTATTCTAACTATGCATCGCCACAACCCGACTTCTCTGGATTCATGTCACACTCACATGTTCCTCAACATGAAGGCAATCAACAGTTTCATCAAAGCCTCTCCTTGGAAGATATGGTGATGCAAATGATATATCAAATGATAGAAAGTGTGCAAGACCGTCGACGAGTTTGTCATAACATACGAAAACTTGATTTTAGTTGTCCAGGCTCGAAGGACTTGGTAACTAACTTAGATCAATATATTGCCCGTCGTCGAAGAAAAATTGATGAAGTAGAGTTGTGTAGTACACAACCAACTTTTAACCCAGAGGAGGATGTGAGCTTTGATACGTTGACGAATCTTGAGGTGAAAGAGGATACACAGATGGAAGACTATTTGATAGACACATCCGAAGAATGTGAAGTCTTTCAAATTGAGCTAGAGATTGTCATTGCATTAAATGAAGAAAAAGATGAGATGAAAATTGATGTCAATTCAAACAAGCCAGAGATGCCGCAAATAGAGAGCGAGGAAGACCAACCTCTGGTGTTGGTGCAACCACCCACCCTCCCATGCACATTTGGTACACCTTATAAGGGGGTGGAAGTAAGGGAGCGTTTGCGGATCTTCTACACTGCCGACACCTTTGTGTTGGACGATCCTGATACGATAGATTCTTTCGTGTTGGAAGTTCCGGATGAGCTCCTAAATTTGAAAGAGGACGTGCATGCTTCATTGCCCAAATACGTAGATGCGCCATTCGTTGTTCACATCTCTAAAGGCGAGGGCATTACGTGACCAATCATGTTAAGTCTAACCAAAGACTTAAAAGAAATGCGGCTCGTTGGGAGGCAGCCCAGCTCTATTTTTATTTTATTTTATTCACTTCTTGCATTTATTTTAGTTATAGTTCAGTTTTAGTTTTTTTATTATTTTTAATAACACTCTAATTTGATATCTTTACTTTTACAGGTGATATATTATGTTTAACGTTCATTGGAGGGTTGGAGCGTTAAGTTTTATAGGTTTGACTTTGGATTACATTTTTAACATAATTTGAGCATTATGTTTTTTTAAGGAATTAACATGTTTATAGGATTTTAGGTGTTTTAAGACTTGGTTGGGACATACCTAACTTAAGTCGCTGCATTAGTGGCAAGTTTTTTAGTAGACCCAAAACCCTAAATTTCATTCCATCATCTTATTGATTTTACCCTTAATTGACAGACTTCGGGCTCGCAAGACTTGATTAGAGTTTTTTTTTTGGTTAACTCCTATGTTTACTAGTGTTTGCTCTTCTTATGATTGTTCTTTTATAGTTTCATTAGTCACCCACACAAGAGAGATTTAGTGCATTCACTAATTTTTAGAAACTTTATATTATGCATGACTTTGTATCATTTCCTTCATCTTATTTTTATCTTATTCTTTAACCATCTTGTTTGTTTTATATGTTTGGACTTCTTGACTTGTTTTAAACCTGAGGACAAGGTTTGGAATAAGTTTGGGGGTGTTTTAGGGATTGTGGATTGTTTTGGATGGATTCTTTTACGAAAGACCGCGGGTGAGATCGCTTTAATTTTTTTTATTATGCGGTTATATGCGGATATTGGACTGTAATGGTGGTGTTTTATATCATTTCTTCCGTTTCTTTCATTACTTTTCTATTCATATTCCTTTCTCATTTCATTGGGAATTGAAACACTTTCATGTATATATTTAGTATGTCTTATTTATTTTAGAGTCACCCGAAACTTTGTTCATGCCTTTGGTTGTGGATAAGTAAATTACAGTTGCCTTTTTGACTTGAAACTTAGAGAAAATTAGGAGAAACACTTAATCAAGTTCGTAGCTCAGCATTTTTATGATTTCATGATTAAGGACTTAGATGATGGTTGGACTTAGTGCTAGATAACAAAAATGAGTAAATGGTCGAATTTATGCAAGTTATATTATTTTAACCCACATTCGGGGATTTGCTTGATTATAGTGAAAGTGAGAAGTACTAACAGGAGTTTTTTTTAATAAATAAATCCAACCATCTTGCCTGCTTCTGATTGAGCTTCTTCAAACTCATGAAGTAAGTGATAGCAGCATCGTCTGTCTGCACCACAAAGTTCCTTCCCAACAGGTAATGCCTCCAAAGATGGAGAGCATGAATTATAGCCAACATTTCTTTTAAATGAGTCAGGTACCTCTGTTTCGCTTCCTTCAGTTTCCTACTTTCGAAGGCAATGGGGTGTCCCTCCTGGACAAGTACCGCCCCCAATACTCGATCTGATGCGTTAATATGCACTTCAAAAGGTATGTCAAAATTGGGCAATCCCAATACTGGTTCAGAGGCAATGTCCAGCCTCAATTCTGCCATGGCTTGGTCGCATCGATCCGTCCATGCCCAAGCCAGATCCTTCTTCAATAGGTCTATCAGCGGTACCAGTCTCCTTGAGTAGCCTTCCACGAACCGCCGGTAGTAGTTAGCAAAACCTAGGAATGACCGCAACTCCTGAACCTTCGTGAGGTTTGGCCACTCCATGATTGCCCGCACCTTCTCTGGGTCCATCTGTAATTTACCCTGGCTTACAACATAACCAAGGAAAGTGATCGTTTGCGCAGCAAACTCACATTTTTCCCTCTTTACGTATAAATGATTAGCCCTCAAGGTAGTCAAAACTATTTGTACGTGATCCACATGATCTTGGAGGTTTTGATTGTAAATTACAATATCATTGAGATAAACAACAACAAACCGATCGATGAATTCCCCTTGCACATCATTCATCAAATTACAGAATGTAGCAGGGGCATTCATGAAGCCAAACGGCATGACTAAGTATTCAAATGATCCATACCTAGTCACCATGGTCGTCTTAAGGACATCTCCAGCTGCAATTCGAATTTAATAGTACCCCGACCTTAAGTCTAACTTCGTGAAGTAAGCTGCACTGGATAGCCGATCGATCATGTTTGCCACCAACGGGATAGGGTATTTATTCAGTGTCAGCTTATTCAGTGCTTTGTAGTCCACGCACATCCAAAGGGATCCATTATGCTTTCGCTGGAACAGGACTGGTGCTCCACAGGGTACCTTGGATGGCTGAATAAATCCAACATCCAAAGGGTGCCTTGGATAGGGTACTTATTCGGTGTCAGTTTATTCAGTGCTCTGTAGTCCACGCACATCCAAATGGATCCATTGTGCTTTCGCTAGAACAGGACTGGTGCTCCACAGGGTGCCTTGGATGGGTGAATAAATCCAGCATCCAACAACTCTTGCAACTGCTTCCTCAGCTCCTCCAACTCCTATGAAGTAATTCTATAAGGGGCCCGTGTTGGGGGCTTTGAGCAGGGATCAACTCAATTTCATGGTCAACCACCCTTTGTGGGGGAAACTGCTTCGGCAACTCCGAAGGCATCACATCACTAAAGTCATTCGGTACCTCATCAACTACATCAGGGACTTTTGCTGTCGTGCCTACCTTAGCCTCCACCAAGGCCGTCAGGTATATTGGTTCACCCTTCCGTAGTCCATCTTTCACTTGAATGGTTGAAAGGTGAGAAAATTTGTACTCTCTTTCCCTGAAATCATGTTAGTCGAAGGAACAAAGCAAGGATGGGACTTGTTCATCACAAATAATCCCCTCAAGAACGGCATGAAGGCAATCCTTCCCAAATGTAGAAAGTCATTTCCTATGATGACATCAAAGTCATCCAAGGGAACTGCCATAAGGTTGATATTCCCTTCCCAATACCCAACCTTAAGATTCACATTAGATGTCATACCTTGAATTCGTTTTGCTTCATAATTTACAACTTTCGTTTGGCTGAAATTCTCAATAAGAGCGAGTCCCAGCTTTTTCACCACGTGTTCCGCCACGAACGAATGTGTTGTTCCCGAATCTACCATTGTCAATCTCGTGTCTGATTCACCTCCGCATCAACATACATCAGCCCCTCCGAAGGGCTTGTCTTGGCTTGTTGAATGGCATTTAACAATTGCAGTAGGTTCATCCAGGGCTGGCCATCATCTTCCGTGATCAAGGCCAAAATTCTCTCCTTCTTTAGGCAGTCTCGTGCCCTGTGAGGGCCGTGGCAAATGAAGCAGCCCTTATGAGAGGAACTTGTTGAGGGCTTTGTGTCTGTTTTCGGGGCTGGCTTCGAGCTCGCTTGCTTATGAGGGAAAGGCTTCTTCTCGGCTTCTTATGGTGGTTCTTGAATGGCTTTTTCTCCTTGTTCTTCCCCTCGCTCGTGGAGAAACTAGCCTTAAAGTCCACAAGACTATCAACCGCAGCAATTGCTCTGGGCAAGTCCTTCTCCCCTTGCCTTCTTAGCTCGGATTGAGCCCATGACTGCAATCTAGTAGTGAAGTTAAAGAGTTTGTCCTCCTCTGACATGTTTTTGATGTCCAGCAAGTGAGAGGAAAACGCCTTAACGTAGTCTCAAACCGACCCCGTTTGTTTGAGCTTGCGCGAGGCTTCCCGCGCTTGCCAAGTAGCATTAGTAGGAAAGAATTAATCCTTCAACTCCCTATTTAGCACCTCTCAATCCACGATATTAGGTCTACACGCAGCCACATCATCGTCTGCTTTGGTTCCCACCGGAGTCTTGCGTCACCTTCTAGGTACATGGAGGTCAAGATGACCTTTTAGTTCTCCTCGGTCCAGACATCGGACAGTAGCAAAATATTGCCTCATTCCCCAAAGAAAGTTCTCAAGCTCCTTCACGCTCCGCTTGCCTGAGAATTTCTTTGGCTCTGACACCTTAGTTTTAGGCTTTACCGCACCCGCAACCTTCGAGGATCCACCCACGACCCGGTTGAGTAAACTCACCTCCAAAGCCATTGTCGCGGCTTTTTCGGTTATGAGTTCTCCCACAGAATGTGCATTTGCTACAAGCTCCTCAAATTTGGATTCCCACATAGCTATCATGGCCTCTTGTGACTCTACTATAGTCACCAACGAAACCACCAACATCTCCAAGCCTTAAATGCATTGTGCCGACATTGAGGGCTCCGCCGACTCTACTGGGACAGTCATTGTTGCCATCATATGTTCTAAGTGAGCTACCCTCTCACTTAGATCACTTGCTGCTCGGGTCGTCATTGTCTCCGAAAAGGGGCTATTAAGTGAGGGGTTTACCCTAAGGAAATCTTTCTTGTTTAACCCAACCCGTAGTGCCTAAGGGCCACCTTAGTTCAGCACTACCAATACTCAAAGTAAATGAACAGCAAACAATGGCACCAATGAGCTATCAATGGGAATACAACACTGGTACTTTATGCTTCCCCAAGCCTAGAACCCATGGCTTTATAGATCAGCCAACAAGTAGTTACATAACCGTCAAGGACACATGTCCTGATTACATTGATTCGTAGACTAAGTAAAACCTCACTCCTTGTGGTCAAGGCAGTTACCCAACTGCCTTGTTCCCTTGCTGCCACCTGGTTCCACAACCGCCACAACTGCATGGTCAATTACCACATGCTCCATGTGTTCAGGACATTCTCGGACGTGCCGTGGTCATACTAGATGTCATGACCAAGTTAGTTACCCAACCGCCTAGAACCACCTTCACTTGGTCCATCCGTGCCTCAGTCAACCCTTGCTAAGGTATGCCTTGCCCTTGCCAGGTATGTCTTGCGCCAAGCGCCGCCTTGCTCGTGCAAAGGCGCAACCTTGCTCGTGCCAAAGGAATCGTTAAGGCTTGCCGTGCGCGCCCAGGCACATGCATCGCTATTGAAGGGCCTCATTCGACACTTACCCACACCAAACCTCCAACTATAGTTGTTTCTCGTTTTTCAAATATTGTTAGATTGAGAAATATTTATGTATAGTGTGATAATCATGCCAAAAGTCCGAGAGCAACTTAAAATCCAGTCTGCCGACTCTGCCCCTTATTGCTTGAGATATATACGTCGTATCTATACGGAGAGAATTGAGCGCATCTTAATGTTAGTCGCTTTCAAAGGCTTATGAAATTAAGAATGACATTCTAATTAAAGTCACGCTGAATGCGATAACAATCTGGACTTTCATCTCCAAGTATAATTTTTGGATAAAATAATAAGAAAACCACTAAACTAAACTTAATTTAATTACTTTTTTTGAAGCAACTTTAATTACTTTAATTATGAAAAATAAAAAAACTTTAATTACTTTATATTGCAAAATCAACGTTTACAAGAATATGATGCAGCTATGCAGGCCAAAAAAAATTATATTTACAAGAAAGTAAAGCTTTTTTCAATCTATTTTGTTTTTGAAGGATTGACGGTATATATATATATGCTAAAATAAGATGCCTCTATAAAATAAATAGCGTGGAAGATTTAAGGGGTTTTTCATAAAGTAAGCTAACCTTATTTTTTAATTCATGAAATAAGCATGGGTACTTTTTATTTACAAAATTAAGGTATGTCTCCTTGTGAAAAATAGTCATTTATGATTATGTGGCTCCATGTGGCGATATGTGTTGATGAGGTGGAGTGAATGATCCTTTTGAAAATGAGTCATCTATACAACTAATGAGGTGAAATGAATGGCACATTTTCAAAAGGAGTCATCTATACAACTAATGAGGTGAAAAGAATGAAACATTTTCAAAAGAGTTATCTATACAAAATACAAAACCTCTTATTTACTCCGAAAATGAGTACTTTGTTCAACTCGAAGCGGTGAACCCATGCAAACGTCATGTACGTATCGAGATGGACAAGCCGCATCACGTACGTATCTCGAGATGGACAACCCGCATCACACGCGTATCTCGAGGTAGACAACTGATGTAAAGGACACGCACGTATATAGACGCGAAGAACTCATGCAAAGGGCACGCATGTATCTCGCGGTGGAGAAGTCATGCAAACGACACGCACGTATGTCGAGGTGGTCGACCCATGCAACCTCGTGCATGCAAACGTAACACACGTATCGTAAGGTGTGCAACTCATGCAATGTCGTGCAATCCATGCAAACGTCGCGCACGTATCTCGAGGTGAACAACCCATGAAAACAACATGCGCGTAGCTCGAGGTGGACAATTCATGCAAACGTACGTATCTCGAAGTGGACAACTCATACAATCTCGTCCAATCAATGCAAACCGTTCACGCACGTATCTCGAGGTATACAACCCATGCAAACAACACGCGCGTATCTCGAGGTGGACATTTCATGCAAATATCACGCACGTGTCTCGAGGTTGACAACCCATGCTAACAACACGCACGTATCTCGAGGTGGACAATCCATGCAAACAACACGCACGTATCTTGAGGTGGACAATCCATGCAAACAATACGCACGTGTCTCGAGGTGGACAATCCCACAATATTTTGGCATCCACATGGCGCCCACGCGGAGTGTTCAGAAAATATGAATGGCGCATTCAGAAAATGCGTCATTCATGTTTTGAATGCACCATTCATGTTAGGGAACATCCACGTGGGCGCCACGTGGATTGTTCCACAATACACGAATGACGCATTATCATGTAGTTCGCCCCGTGACACGTAGGCTACACGAATGGCGCATTTGAGAATGCGACATTCGTGTATTTTCACCTGTGACACGTAGGACTATAATATATACGAATGGTGCATTCTTAGAATGCGTCATTCGTGTATTTTAAGCGGACTAATTTTTCTCCAACTAATAACGCATTTCCAAAATGCGTTTTACCTTACTTTTGAAATTAAAAAAAAAAAAAAAAAAAAAAAAACTTAACTTATTTTACTCATTTATATTAATTTTGACAGTACATTTGTAATTTTTTCGGTGTACATGGCTGGTTTCATTTTGAAATTCGTTTCTTACCTTTTCAAACCTAACCTCGTGGAGTTGGTGAGTTGGTCATCACAACTCCTACGATGATATTAAACGCAAAATTAATTAATGTGGTCCTATCCTTGACATGCAAGCTATCACATAGATGAATAAGTTCCTAAGATTTAATTTGGCAAAACTCATGTTTTTGGTTGCTGAACTTCGAACTTTTTATGTTTTTATTCTCTAAACTTTTAAAAATTACACATTTGTTCTCTCAACGTTTTAATTAGTGTACATTTAGTCCTTTTGTTATAGGGACAGTTAAGTCTAGTGACGTGGCTAATGAAACCGGCCACCTTGCCGAATTTTTGTTGAACCAACCGTGAACTAGACCAAAATTTAAGAAAACCAAAAGTTTCCCCAAACCCAACTGTTTCTCTCTCTGTTCTGCAAACCTTTGCCTCCCTCACTCGCTTCGTCAATCGCGCTCGACCGCCTCGTTCTCTCTCTCTCTCTCTCTCCCACTATTGTAGCACCTCCCTCGTGCATTCTCTACACCATTTGTAGCCTTCAGAAGTTGAAGAATCGGCAAGAGTGGGGGGAATATGGATAGGGATGGGTGGGTGTATGAGGAGAACTGAATTGGAGAATGGAGGGGGAGATGGGTTTTTGGCTATCAGAAGCTGAAGATGCCTGATGTGTTGGATTATTGGACTTGTAGCGATATGAGATGACCCTCAGCGGGTGCAGGAGCAAATGCTTGAGAAAAAATTGTTCTTATGTAGCTTACACGAATTCGGATATCAGTGAGGGAGGGATCGGCTGCATTATGTGGTTTGGGGACTTGATGGATATCAGAATGCTTGATAATGATGGATTGCAACAACTATACTTAAAAATTTGGTCACTTATTGAAAGGTAATTAGTTTAGTTAGTTCAAAAACTAATGATAGATTCTACAAACATAGTTGAAAGTGATAAAAGAACATGAACGAGAGTTTTGGAGATGAAATTCACAATCATCTTAATCTTCAGCCTTCAAAAATGCAATCTATCAACGATAATACGATACTTTCAATAGAAAGCAAAGAATGAGTGAGTGTAAGAGATGCTGCGAGAGCGAAGGGGGCGAGAGAAATTCGTGCACAATTTTCATTTTTTTGTTGGGATTGGGGAGATTTTTTGTTTTTTATATGTTGGTCCGGTTCACAGTTCAACTGACAGTTTAACAAAAAATCGGCCATGTGGCCGTTTTCATTAGCCACGTCACATAGGTTTAACTGTCCCTATAACATAAGGATTAAATATGTACTAATTAAAAGGTTGAAGGGCCAAATGTGTATTTTTAAAGTTCAGAGAGCAAAAGTATAAAAAGTCCAAAGTTCAGGGACCTAAAATATGAGTTTTGTCATTTAATTTCTCTTGCATACATAAAAACTGAAAAGTTGTTCAATATTAATTACAGATTCCATAATTCACAATCCCTCAAATTCACACTCAAAGTCACAAAGGTGATGTGATGTGCATACCCCATATAAAAATGTGTGTATACAAATAATTCTCGGTGCACGCGGGTGTGTCATTATTGAAGCATCTTCCTAATAATAAAGTACTAATTACTTTTGATCGTTTTTTATGATAGGAAATTACTTTTGGTTTTATATATGGAAGTAGACTTCTCATATACTTCTAAACATACATATATATTAATTTTATTTGAGCAACAAAAACAAATGATTAGTTCAGTTCTTCCTTATTTTCCTGAGCATTGCTCATTTAACTAGAAATTAGTCAAGTATTGTTTCTCTAATTTAATTTTTTTTCCACATAGAGAGCATTGTCATTGCAATTAATATAATTTTCTCTTTGGTTCAAAGTAATTGCATGACACGTTCTTTGTAGAAAAAAAAATCATTCATCAAAGTCATCTCTCTGTCGAACAATAATACAAGTCTTTTTTTTAATTAATAGAAAAATAACTCAAATTGGTTGACACAATAATAAGGGCAAATGTAGAGTTGTGTAAATTATATATACGCACGACCTCGAGTTTAATTTCTCAGTGGATGTGACAAGTTCGTTTGAGCCACTGGAGCCATCTATCGATCGATAAGCACTAAAATATCGTAGGATTAGTGGGATAGTAACAACGACACTCATAATTATAAAATATAATAAAAAATAAAAGATAATACAACATTCGCAAGTTCGTTTTAAAGTTTGTTTGATGGATATAAAAAAAATTTAATATTTATCTTTTAGAACTAAAAAGTCTAAAATAGTCAATCCCTTCAATGCAAAAATAAGGTAAATTTAGAAAAAGAAGAAAAATAAAAAAAACTTTAGGTTGTAGGTTGGACCCTTTTTTATATAAGCAAATAAAGACATTTGATAATTGATTGTGCTATTCGAATAAGTCAAAAATAGCTTCAAATGATTCCAATTGGAATGGCATTGTTGTTGCAACCAAACTTTTAGGCTTGTTTGATTGAGTTATATGTAAGTTATAGGGATTGACCTACCTGCTAAGTCATAGCTTTAGGGAGATATATATAAGTGTTTTTATTTAAAGGTGTTTAGTTCAAGTAATCACTTCTTAGTATTAAAGTCTTTAAAGCAAAAAAAAAGTTGGTGAAAAGTCTTAAATACTCATATAAATTTATTTTTCAACAACCAAATCATCCACCACTCTTCACATTTCAGGAATAGGAATATTAATAAGCTGAAATTCACAACTCATTTTAGGCTTATTTAAAGAAAGTGAATTAATGTATGTGATATATGTTTCTTGTGGTTTTATTGTTCAACTACACATATATTGTACATTAATTTATACGGTGCCTTCACGGGTCTAGAACCAGCGCCCACATCCTCAAAACCGCGTTTTGAAAATGGTCGGACTCTATCCTCGACAGATTCAATCTGATGTTCCTTGAAGCTCCCTTTCCTGCCTAAGGAAAGTCTGAAGTCGAGGGCACCTTCGATCTTCCTTACTACTAGTAGTTCCAATTCGACAACAAAAATCTTGAAATTGTTGAATAGATCGATTTAAGCATTTGATGATACATTGAACAATTTAATGGGGCTTTCGTCCAATCCTCAATAAACATTTGTTTTCAGATAGAGAAAGAGAAAGGGAGGGAGAAATTTGCAGAACTGGAAAACAAAATCAGAGATTTGCAAAGAAGAGAAGACGACGCGAAGAAGAAGAAAATGAAGTGGAGGAGGGTGGGAAATGAATATTAATGAGGAGCAGGATCAACTTTTCACAAGCTTGCAACATTAGACTTATCTAAAGACAAGGTCCTTGTCTTTTGGTAAACCTGAGTTTAAGTGTTTTAGCGTAGCACGAAGTACATTGTATACTATAAAAAAAAAAACAAAAAAACAAAAAAACACATACAAATCATCTTTAGGCGGGAAAGTGCGGAACATTGACGTTGAGGTTGGTCAACTGCACCTCGAGATAAGCACCAAGCCAGATTGTGGGCCCATCCCGATCACCTCTCCTATATTACACCGAGAGAGAAACTCGTCCAACAACCTCACTAAGCTGTCTAGTGAGATGATCTGATACGACCCGACACAATCATCTTAGCCAGCACCCACCTCATTTTAGTCGATCAAAATCAAGTCAACCCAAGTCCCCCCACGCATTTGACCTCACCACCCGATCATCGTCTTCAGTCTCACCTGATCTCGCAAAACCCAATCGATCAAAAATGGGGACTCTGGCATCACCAAAGCAGAGCTACATCGTATGTCTCTGCTTCAAGCGCAGATTCAAAGCCGCAGTAGCAGAGGCCCCAGACGAGATCAAGTCCCACTTCAACCACCACTCATCAGAACAAAACGGGATCATGACCGTCGATAATCTGTACAAGTTCTTGATCGAGATCCAAGGAGATGAAGACACCAATGCCACTAAAGATGACGCCCAATCCGTCATTGACAACCTCAACAGCTTCTTCATCAAGAATCTCAATCCGTTCCATCATCATCGACAAAAGGGCCTCAACTTCGAAGCTTTCTTCAGATATCTTTTCTCTGATCTCAATCCGCCAATTTCTCCAAAAGTAATGAAATCGAACTTGGATTGGTTTTTTGGTTACCCTTTTTGATGATTTCAAAGACCCATATTTTAGATTTTGTGTTTGTTTGAGATTTGAGTGTGATTTTCATGGTTGTTAGTGTTGTTTTCAGTTGGACTGAATTGGGTGTCATGCATGAAATGGAACTGGTTTTCTGGTTACCCTTTTTGGTGATTTGAAAGACCCATATTGTTGATTTTATGTTCATTCGGGGATTTGATTTTGATTTGATGATTGTTGTTGTTGTTTTTAGTTGGACTGAATTGGGTGCATTGAAAAATAGGTGCACCATGACATGAGGGCTCCACTGTCCCACTATTTTCTCTATACTGGGCACAATTCATATCTCACTGGGAATCAGCTCAGTAGTGATTGCAGTGATGGCCCTATTATAAAGGCCCTTAAAGGAGGAGTGAGAGTCATTGAATTGGATTTGTGGCCAAACTCGGATAAAGATGATGTGGATGTACTTCATGGAAGGTATGACTGAGATTTTGAAAATGTTACATCTGATTGTAGTTCCCTTTTATGGAAGGTTTATAGATTATTATTAGGTTGCCAACTTAATTTAAAAGCTATAGTTTATGATAATTTCCAGCACGGCCTTAATACCAGCTTGCCCGCAACTTGTACATTGTTAGCGTATGCGTATGCGAATGTGGGATTGTTCAAATGCTCGCCCCTTAAGTCATCCACGGCGCGCTCTTGCTCTGATATCATGATAAAAGAGATTGTTAAAGTTAAACTTGAAAACGTGGCAATGATTATCTAGCTACTCGAGACTAGGGAATAAGAACTTCGATTAAAATGAAAATTCCTTTCATTGCTAAAAATCTATTTCAACAGCTAATCGGTGATTTGCTATAAATGTAGGACTCTTACTACTCCAGTGAAGCTCATTAAATGCTTGCGAGCCATAAAAGAGCATGCCTTTTCTGCCTCGCCATACCCTGTCATAGTGACTCTTGAAGATCATCTTACTCCTCATCTTCAAAATAAAGTGGCTAAGGTCAGTAGATATTTCTTTTTTGATTACATGAAGTAACACAGCTGTTTCGAACCTTTCTTTGATGACTGAAAACTTTTTCCATTACTAGATGGTCACTGAAACATTTGGAGAAACGCTGTTTTACCCCGAATCGGGATCTTTGGAGGAATTCCCTTCTCCTGAGGAATTGAAGAATCGTATTATTCTTTCAACCAAACCACCTAAAGAGTACCTTAAAGCTAAGAACTCCCAAGGCAAGGAAAAGAGTTCAGATGACTACAAGTGGGGAAAGGAAGATTCTGACCTCGAAGATAAACAAAAAGTAGATGAATGTTGTTGATAAATGCGATATATATTCAACCCATCTTCTGTTCTTTCTAAATACTGATTGATTCATATTTTCACTGTTAGATCCAGGGCGATAGTGATTCGTCTTCGAGTGACAGTGATTCAGATGATGGTGAGAATAGGAAATTCCAATCGGAGGTATCAGAGTATAAGCGTCTAATTGGCATTCAGGCAAAAAAGAGGAAGGGAAAACTATTGGAGACCCTGAAAGTTGACAGCAATCAAGTAGGACGCATAAGTTTGAGCGAACAAAAACTTGAAAAGGCAGCATCTTCTCATGGTAGTGAGCTTGTCAGGTGCCTTCAAACTTCTACCTGCAAGATAGCTTTAGAGCATTTTTTTTAAGCTCCTAGCTTCCCTTGATTGATTTTTTCCAGATAACTTTCAGTGTGTTTTGATGCTTGCATTTCTGTTCATAGGTTCACACAGAAGAATCTGCTGAGAATATACCCAAAGGGCACAAGATTTAACTCCTCAAACTATGATCCTCTAGTTGGATGGACTCATGGAGCTCAAATGGTTGCATTTAACATGCAGGTTAAAGTTGATGTTCTGGAATTAACATATTTTATTGCACAGATGATTATCCATAGAGACCCAATGCTTTACTTTCTCGATACTTACTAGAATTTTTGTTCTCAAATATAAGGGGGAAGCTATTTCTAGAAGCTTTTTGGTATTATCTAGGTATGCCCTGCCATCTGATGACGTCGCTTTTGCATTCTAGGACCTGAAATGGATAGCCATTCATATTGTGTTATCTTAGCTTATCATTCATATCTCATCTGCATCAACCTAAGCGGGACCGTGTTCTTTCCTGTGGCTAGTTTCGAAGAATTGTTCTCTTAGACAGTTCAATCACAAGCTCGAACTATATTTCTTTTGTTATAGGGATATGGAAAAAAACTTTGGTGGATGCAAGGAATGTTCCGATCTAATGGAGGGTGTGGTTACATGAAAAAGCCTGATATTCTGATGAAGTCGGACTCTGATAACAGGGTGTTTGATCCTGAAGCATCTTTACCAGTAAAGAAAATCTTAAAGGTGATCGATTCTACTTCGCCTACCATTACTTTTTCTTGCCGAATAGAACTCTTAGTATACCTCTCATGTTTCTTGACAGGTGAAAGTGTACATGGGAGATGGATGGCGTTTTGATTTTAGTCCAACATACTTTGATTCCTACTCCCCTCCAGATTTCTACACCAGGGTAAGTTGGTATGAAAACATACTGATTACGTGTGAATCCTATTTATACCATTAAACCGTAATAAAAATTATATGAGCATATAGTATGGTTCTTTAGTCTTCTAAGTGCAAAAGGCAACATTAGGTTCATAGTTTCTACACAAGCGAAAAAGGGCAACTGTGGAATGTAACTTCTAAAATCAACATGTTTGGCAGATTGGTATAGCAGGTGTTCCTGCAGATTCCGTAATGAAGAAGACCAGGATATTGGAGGACAACTGGGTGCCTGTTTGGGACGAAGAGTTCAAGTTTCCTTTAACAGTTCCAGAATTGGCTTTGCTTCGAATCGAAGTGCATGAGTATGATATATCAGAGAAAGATGATTTTGGTGGCCAAACATGCCTACCTGTTTCGGAGCTAAAGCTTGGTATAAGAGCAGTGCCATTGTTCGACCGCAAGGGAAATAAATTGAAGTCTGTGAAGCTTCTTATGCGATTTGATCTGTATGACGAGACATGATTCGGCTTTGGTTTTGGTTGTTTTAAGAGTAAGTATAGGCATGTAATTTATACAAAATGAGTTTCCTACTGTTTATTTATTTTTAAAAAAATGATCATGATATGTCCCCTCTTTTTCCCCCTTTGTGTGATTCAAGGCAATGTACTATGTGATTTTGAGATTTGTTAAATTATATGCAATGCATCATATTCATGCATGTCTTTATGTCTACAAGTAATTGGAGGGAAGATGACATAACTGGGAGAGGCAACAAGGAAATTAAACATTTGAAAGGTTTAACTGGTTAATTGGACAAGGAAGCGCTAAGAGCAACAGAGAGGGTTATGCTCAATCAGAGCTCTAGCAAGGTTATAAAATTCTTTTCTCCCAAATTAGAGCTCTAAAAGTCATGATTTTTCGTCACGACGTAGTAAAGACACTGAACAATTACATATCCGAAAACATAATTCGTAGATCAACTATTTTGTAAATAATAGTAAATGGTCGATCCTACAAAGATTAGTATTCTTTCTAAGGTCCTAAAATAAAGAGAAAAATAGAAGTTTGGAGAGAATGAACAAATTAACTAATTTAAATAGCAAGAAATTAAATTTAGCATGAAAGAATAGTTTTGAAACCAATTAATAAAAATACATAGGTCAAGATATACAAGTTCGGTTCGATAAAAGATTGGATTTGATCTTCAATCTATATATGTAAATTAGCAAATCAAAAGTATCCTAGTGTAGCTATAGACCCGGCAACGTACGCGGTTCCTCGCACTTCCTATTCTCGATAGTAAAGGAACGACAATGACTACTTCCTTAGCCAACTGTGTAACCATATACTCAAGCGAATTGGGTTTAACACAATGACCACAAAAAAGGATTTGTGAAAGCACTACCCTAGACAATCGGATCACTAGTGTGTCCGATTTAGCTTAGATGCTTAAGGTATTTGATCAGTCCCAAAAGGATCAAATCAATTGGTATGATCAATTGCTACTTGTGTAGTCTTATTGTATAAAAACGAATACGTATGACCCACTAGCAAAATAATCAAGGTTTAAATTTAAATTTAATCATAATTAATCAAACAATAACAACGATAATATAACATTAATAGAAAGTAATGAAATTAAATTAAACTAGATCTCACATAGATTTGATACCAAAAGAGTTATTTAATCCATAGTCGATCTAGATTAATGAGATTATCCGGACATAGTCAGAGAAAACAATAGTATGTCGAGAGGAAAAAATATAAGTGTGTGTAGAAAAGAGTTTTTCAATAAAACCCTACGTACTAATTTTATATAAAAAAAACACCTAATTTGCCCTCTCGAAGAGAGAGAATTCAATTTTGGGGGTAAGTTAGTGATACGTGCACCAATGACGATCTAGTGGCTGTTGTCCCCTTGTTGCTGTCTGGACACGTGTCACGCACCGACTGGAGGAAGCTGCTGTGTGGATGACGTGGCAAGAGATGATTGGAGGAGAGGGCTGACGCTGTGACGTGCTGGCGAGTGAACAATGACACGTGGCAACTGTTGTGGGAGAGAAGACGCACGAAAGAGTGAATATGTGGGAGAACACACCAACACGGATCTGAGGCAGGATCTGCTGGTGATGAAGAGAAGATACGCATGGGAGTCTCGATCGAAGACTTGAGAGACAGAACGTCACAGATCCCGAGGCGAATCGACACCTTCACTTCTCTTTTTTGCTTGATATACAACTGATCTCGAGGCGTGATCGAGGGCTCATGACTCACTGTGGCTTAGTGTGCATTCTGTTACGTCACCTCCGTTGCTTTTCTCTCTTGATCCATTGCGTGTCTCGAGGCAGATCTTTTGATAGATGATCACACTGCATACAAATACTCTATTTTGTATAGTTTCTCACCCACTCACTCCATTAATCCTGAAAATAATAAATAAAGATAATTAAGTTAATATTTTGGAGAATTAACAATAAAAAATATATAAATATCATATATAATATTATATAATTAACTGACTAATCAATCCTCACACTGTAGTGAGCTTATCAGGTTTTTTTTTTTTTGGATAAAGGAAGTTGTATGAGCTTGTCAGGTGTACTAATTGTACTTCGAGTTTTCTCAACTCTCAACTTCTCTTTGATTTTAGTTTCTCCAAATAACTTTTGAATGCTTTTCATGATCTTTGGATTTCTTTTTATAGGTTTACACAGAAGAATCTGCTGAGATCCAAAGAGCACAAGATTTGACTCCTCTAACTATGATCATCTACTTGGATGGACTCATGGAGCTCAAATGATTGCATTTAACATGCAGGATGTAGTTTATGTTCTGGAATTAGAATATTTTATCGCGCAGTTGTTAATCCATAAAGAACCGGCCAATGCTTTACAAAATTAACGCTTTACTTTCTCCATAATTACTCGAAGTTTTCTTCTAAGTATAAGGAGGAAGCTATTGCTTGTTTCCGCAATTTATGCATGCTAGGACTTGATATGGATAATTATTTATATTGCATCGATGCTTCACTTTACATTCATTTCTCTTCTGCATGACTCTAAGTGGGACTGCATCATTCATGCGGCTAGTTTTCAAGAGTTGTGCTCTTATAGATAGTTCGATTCACTAGCTAGAACTATATTTTTCGTTATAGGGACATGGAAAATTATTCTGGTCAATGCAAGGAATGTTCCGATCGAATGGAGGGTGTGGATACATGAAAAAGCCCGATACTCTGATGAAGGCAGGGTCAGATAACAAGGTCTTCGATCTCAAAGCAAAGCTGGTACGAATCATATATACTGATTAATTATGTCTGCGAATATCTTCTTAATTTGTATACCATTATAAAGTGCAGCAGAAGCTACACAATGTATAGTACTCTTCTCTAGTTCTCTAGGTTAGAAAGGCAACAATAGGTTCACTGTTTCAGCGATTACAATATACCTAGAGATGAAACAATTTGGAGTATGGAGGGAAGGAAAAATGCGAAAAAGGGCAAAAATATTTTCTGTATCATTGTTTTTTTTTTTTTTTTTATAAGAAACTTAACTTGATTTTCTTTTAGTAAAGAGATCAATATGTTTGGCAGATTGGCATAGCAGGTGTTCCTGCAGATTCTATAATGAAGAGGACCAGGACATTGGCCAGCAATGATATGCCATGTATCATATACATGTTTGATGAGGAGTAATTCACCTTTGGTTTCGATGGTGCAAGAGTAAGTAGAGAAATGTAATTTTTATACAAAATGATTTTCCCACTGTTTTAATAAACTTGAATTGATCATGATATATGCCACGTATCATATACATGTATACTTTTTATTTCTATAACTAAAAGTAGTTAGAGTGATAAGACCATAACAAGGATATGCAACAACTGCTAGCACTTATAATTACCAATCTCTATGCATCCTTGCAAGCTTCTCTTACATTGCATAAAGTGCAAACACAATAAATAGGAAGCACTATTACATACGAGGTCTTGAAGTAGCATGTAATATTATATAGTTGCATTCCAGAGAAGAAATAAGTAGTTTTAGACGAACTCAAATCGGATAAGTAGTTTTACGGACTTGAACTTGTCACCGTTGCGGTCAAACAGCGGCACAGCCCTGATCCCAGGTCTTATTGCCCAAACAGGTAGACAAGTTTGGCCGCCGAAATCATCCTTCTCAGACATGTCGTACTCATGTACTTCAATTCGAAGTAAAGCCAGCTCAGGAACAGTTAAAGGAAACACGAATGCTTCATTCCAAACAGGTATCCAGTTATCCTCTATTGCCCTTGTTTTCTTCATTACAACATCAGCTGGCACTCCTGCTATACCAACCTGCAATACATATTAGGCCAGTTTTTAGATGCCCATTGCAAATAATACTCCTTATCTTTGTCATGAAGTCTCGGTCCAAACTATCTAGAGGCAATTCATGTTGATTGATAACCAAAAACCCTAAAAAAACTGTCAAATAGTCAAGGTTTCTGCAGATGAAAATACATAAGCAAATCGACAACCACTTGAGTTTGCTAAATGACCGGAATGCATATGCGCTCTACAAAAAAGGTCTAAATTGGCACACAGTCTTTGTCATTGTCCCTTACTAGACAATCATTGACGGTTACATCGAATTAATTGGCTAGTCATCAATTAATAGTTGAAAAAAGTAAATAGGGATTCACTTCTCTAGACCAACAATACAGCATGAGTTGAGAAAGCGAGAGCACAAAAACTTAACTCATACTTACCCTAGCATAGAAGTCTGGGGGGGAGTAACTATCAAAGTGTGTTGGACTGAAATCGGAGTGCCACCCATCTCCCATGTATACGGTCACCTGTTCAACAGCTTGAGAGCTCTATTAAGAATTCACTAGCACTTTGATGCAAGAATCAAATGATGTATAATGGAACTTCATCACCTTCAATGTTTTCTTCACCGGTAAGTTTGCTTCAGGATCGAAGACCTCATTATCTGAATTTGCCTTCATTAGCAGATCAGGTTTTTTGACATATCCACATCCTCCATTTGCTCGGAACATTCCATGCATCACCCAGAGATATCTGCCATATCCCTATAATAGGAGAAATATGCACTGCCTTTCTGAGATACAAATTCTAAAGAAACCACCCAAAGCTAGCCTTATCTAAGATGGATAAAAAAAGATGCACTGAAACCAAAAGGAAATATCCCATTTCAGGTCCAAGCAAGAAGAAACTGGTTCAAAAATAGAAGTATATCGAATATAATAATGTACATTAAAGGAAGAAAGGGAAGCTTATTCATTGAAACAGAACGGGATTTTTGGATGTAAGAGTATTTTGGGGGCGCATCTGAGGGGAAACAGACAACTTCAAAATAGTTTATAATGAATGATGACATATATTAAAGTGATACATTTGGCACTAAAACAGCGAGCTAAGATTTAGAAAGTTCACCTTTGATGAAGGTTCATAACTTCATATTCAACATGTAATCTTGACCTCAAACCAAACATAATGTCGCATTTACTTTCCAATAAATAAAACGTTATTTTCCTTACAAGCTATTAACAACGCTAAAATGTCACATAATGAAAAATCCGTCTCTTGCTGTAGTTTGCAGATAATGGATGCTAAGTCTTCAAATGAAATTTTATACTTAGGTAAATAAGACCAAACTACAATCATCTTAATAAAAAAGGAAAATCACCTGCATATTAAATGCAACCATTTGAGCTCCATGAGACCACCCAATTAATGGGTTATAATTCGAGGAGTTAAACCTTGTGCCTTTTGGGTATATTCTAAGCAGATTTCTCTGCGCGAACCTAAATAAAAAAAGAAGTGCTTAGCATAAACAATCAATTCAAGTATCTAAGGCCTAAAATAAATCCAGTACCTAAGAAGCCAAAAGGAGTCAACAAGAGGTGCATAAATTTTCAAGTGGACTTCATGCTTTGTAATAGATACCTTACTAAATCAATTCCATTAGAGATGGCAGCTTTCTTAAGTGTCGGCTCACTCAAACTGAGGCGCCCAACTCTGTTGGTATCAACTTTTAGAGACTCAGTTAGATCACCTTTATGTTTTTTCGCATGAATACCAATTAGACGTTTATACTCAGGTGCTACCAAATGACGAGCCCTTGAGTCACTGTCATCCTCATCTTGATCGTCAGGATTATGCTCACTCTCGTCGCTGTCATTCTGTGGTCAATGAAACAAACTGCTTAGCAATTGTAAATAACAAACGGGAGATAAATATTATGTAGCATTTAACAAACCTTATCATCTGGTTCGAGCTCATCTTCAGGGTCCAAAATATCCTTGCCCCATTTGTCTTCCTGGGCTTGTTCCTTTTGCTTGCCTCGGACATTCTTTCCTTCGAGATATTCCTTTGGTGGTTTTGTTGAAAGAATAATACGATGCTTCAAGGACTCTGGAGATGGGAATTCCTCCAAACAATCTTCTTCAGGGTAAAACAGCATATCTCCAAATGTTTGAGTCACCATCTAGCACCAAAAATAACTTACTGTTCTTCAAATTCGTTTCGAATCAACAGAAGTTTTCAGTATCCAAACTGAGAAATGCTCACCTCGGCAACTTTTTCTTGAAGATCAGGTGTCAGATGGTCTTCTAGTGTAACTATTACAGGGTATGGAGAAGCAGAAAAAGCACACTCTTTTATGGACCTCAGGCATTGAATAAGCGGCACTGGCGTTGTAAGGGTCCTACAACATCAACAACATGGCCTCAATCCAAAATTTGTTGGGCTAGGTTACATAGATCAAACTCTTATCCACTCTGCATGATTTAATTTTAATGCACGTGATGGCATGCTTTCAAATCATTGAAATCTTTCTCAAGTTATCTTAGGATTACCCCTATAAGGTCGAACTTCATCAATTTCTACTGTGTTGAGTTTTCTAACTAGGGCATCTAAAGACCCTTTTTGGCTATGTCCGAACCAACCGCCCTTCTCTAATTTTTGCATTGGTACAACTACTTTTATTTAAATATCCCTATTTCTCATTCTATGTTAACGAGTTTTTCATGCATCCATCAACACGGAAATTTTGCATTTAACTCATAATGACTCAAAATCTAGAAACTACAAGGAAAATTTGGAATGTTATTACATAAGATTACATATTCTCCTACGCCGATTTGACGTTTAACGCAATTGATAATGATAGAGAAACAACAAATAATCAACGCACTACCTTCCATGAAGCACATCGACATCATCCTTGTTCGAATTCGGCCAAATATCCAACTCAATCACCCTCACTCCCCTCTCCAATGCCTTCCGAATCGGCACATCGCTGCAGTCACTACTCAGCTGGTTCCCGGTGAGATACGAATTATGCCCGGTGTATATGAAGTAATGCGACAGGGGCGCCGCCATGTCCTGACAAACCTACACAAAAATCTCCAAATCCCCCATCAAACCCTCAAACCCCAAAACTAGGGCATCAAAATTAGGGCACCAAACCGCATAAAAATCAAACCTTGGAACCGACAGGGGCGTTGAGATCCTCGGAGAAGAGGAAATGGTGGAAATCGTCGAGAGAGAGGGAGTGCCGGGTGAATTTGGCGATCTGGTGCCTCTTTTGCATGATGTGATTCACAATGCGCTCTGCGTCAGCGATTTTGGCGTCGGAGTCGCGTTGAAAGTCGATCAGGAACCTCAAGAGCTGGTCGGGTGACATCGCGGTGGCGGCGGTGCCGTCGGTGAACCTCCCGAAGGCCTCCTTGACGTCCTGCGGCGGCTCCGGCTCGGTGATCTTGAACTTCCGAGTGAAGAACATGCCCACCTTGTAGTTCGCCATCGCAGATCAGTCGATCGAATCGATGATCAACCGATGGTACGTACAGATCCGATCGGATCAACAGTTAGATTGAGATTTTGATTGTTGAAGATTGTTCATGCTTGGGCGTGAGTGGGGGGGGGTGCCGACAGTTCGTAGTCAAAGCGCATTTAGAGCTATTTGCGGTCTCGGTGGACGCGCAGCAACTGTAACGCTGACCGTTGAGTATCAGTTACCCGCGCTTTTTGAGCTACGAAGATAGTGATGGGGTGTTTGTGGTCGTTTGATTTGAGAGTCTGTTGATCGGACGGATGATATGGAAAGGGTTGATGTCGGCTTTGATGGAGACACATTGGAGATGATAACAGTTGAGTTATTATCAATTAATTTTGATGTGGTAGGTGTATCTACATTGAAGAGGATTTGCTGAAGTTTAGGAGTCTCACACCCAGGAGCAATGGACAGTCCTGATCATTCATTCGTACATCGAGATTGGCGTATATTAATACATGAATGGACATCATCATTGCATGTCTTATCATTGAGTCATTCTAACATTCTACACAACCTGCCACGTGTATGATATGGATGCGTTTTTACATTTTTTACCATCCCACTTTTACCTTTTTTTATATGTGGCGCCGGGTTGCTATAGGTAGATGAGCCAAATGCATACTTCCAACTTTGACAAATCCTCTTTGGCATTTATAGATGTTATTTGTTCAAGGGAGATGTGAGTAGCCACGTCATGGACCGCGAAGATGTTAAGAAAATACAATTTATTTTCGAATTTTTTACCAAAGTACTAAACTTTTTACTTTAAAAGAGGTAAGTATTAGTTTAGTACGGGTTAATTTGTTTAGTTTAGTTTATTAAAACGGTTAAGTATGTATAGGTTCGTTTACTACTTTAGTTAATCGTTTTTAAGTAGTTTGTTTAGTTATTTAAGTTTGTTTAGTTTAGTCTAGTTTAGTATATGTATTTAGGTTAGTTAAGGTTACTTAGTTTAGTTTGGTTATTTTAGTTTAATTAGTTAGTTTAGTTAGTTAGTTTAGTTTAGTTAGTATGTTTAGTTAATTTCGTTAGTTAGGTTATTAATGTTTGAATACTTTACTTTAGTTTTGTTGTTCGACAATTTGCGGTCAGTAGAATTTAGTTTTGTTGGGTTCGTTAGTTTAGTTCACACAGTTAGGTTATTGTAGGTTAGGTTATTTAATTTGCTTAGTTATGTAATTAATAGTTTTATAATTTTCTTAGTTAAGCATTTCAGTTGAAATTAACAATGTAACAGTTTCGCGTACCAGTTTCCACTTTCACTTTTTATGTTTGTTAGCATTATTGTAGTTAGAGTTCAATAATTATATCAGAATATCATTTGCTGAGAAAGTTAGTTAAACCGGATGTCTACAAAAGGTCCCCATTTTAGAGAAAATGAAATAGTTGAGTTAGTTTAGTTAGTTAATTAAGTTTGTTTAAGTTAGTTAGTTTAAGTTAGTTTAAGTTTGTTTAAGTGAGTTTAGTTAAGTAAGTTTGTTTAAGTTAGTTTAAGTTTGTTTAAGTAAGTTTAGTTAGTTTGTTTTAGTTTAGTTAGTTAATTAAGTTACGTTATTTTTGGTCTTTAGGTTAGTTAGTTTACTTAAGTTAGTTTGTTTAGGTAATTAAGTTCGTTTAAGTTTGTTTAAGTTAGTTTAGTTAGTTTGTTTAAGTTAGGTTAAGTTTATGTATTAGTTTGGTTAGTTTAGTTTAGGTAGTTGATGTCTTTAGGTTAGTTTAGGTAAGTTAGTTTAGTTAATGTAGTTTGTTTAGTTATCACAATGTTGCAAGATATGTTTGCCAAATTTGTTTAGGTTAGTATAGTTTAGGTTGTTAATATATAGTGACATAGGTGTTGTTAATTCGCAAATCAATATTGAATCGCAATTACACCTAGCTGCATGCGTGCTAATAAGAAGCTAGAATTACTATATGATCTAAAAGTAATAGAGAGACGCCAGTTTTAACACGGCCAACCATATATGTTCTATTCTATGTTAAGGAAAGGCCCAAAATTTACGAAACCAAATATATAGTAGACTAACCTCATTTAGACTTTGAATTCGTTCCGATCCACGTAAGTTTCATGAACACATCAACAATTTTGAGGAATTTTTTTTTTTTTGATATGTTTACGTTTTATTAGGTTATTTTAGGTTACGTTTGGTTCACATAGTTTGGTTAATTTATTTTAGATTAGGTTACGTTAGTTAATTAACTTACTTGAGGTTAGTTTTCATTATTTATTTGGGGTAGTAACCTGTGATTAGTTTACGTCAGTTCTGTTGTTTGGCAATTTAAGGTAAGGTTAGTTAGTTAGTTTAGTTTGGTTATGTTAGTTATTTAGTTAGTTAGTTTAGTTACGGTTAGTTAGTTAGTTAGTTTAGTTTGGTTAGGTTAGTTAAGGTTAGTTAGTTTAGTTTAGTTTGGTTAGTTAAGGTTAGTTAGTTAAGGTTAGTGTAGTTAAGGTTAGTTAGTTTAGTTTGGTTATGTTAGTTAGTTTAGTTTAGTAGGTTTAATTATGGTTAGTTAAGGTTAGTTATTTTAGTTTACTTTTTTAGTTAGTTAGTTAGTTAAGTTAAGTTAGTTAGTTAGTTAGTTTAGTTTAGTTAAGGTTAGTTAGTTAGTTAGTTTAGTTTGGTTTGGTTAGGTTAGTTAAGGTTACTTAGTTTAGTTTAGTTTAGTTAGTTAGTTAGTTAGTTAGTTTAGTTTGGTTAGGTTAGTTAAGGTTAGTTAGTTTAGTTTAGTTTGGTTAGTTAAGGTTAGTTAGAGTTAGTTAGTTAAGGTTAGTGTAGTTTAGGTTTTGTATTTTCTAATCTAAAGAACCAGTGGTACTCTTAATTCTAGCTTCAAGACCTCCTAATAATTATACTCATTCTATTCAAAAGTTATAAGTTGTTTTTTAATAAAAAAAATACAATTCATTTTGATAAAAGACATTTTCTTAAAACTCTTTAAAATTTTCAACAAGTTTTCTGTTGGTAGAAATGTAAATTAAACCCATAGTTTTTATATGAGATAAATTAAACTCATAATTAAAGCTACATTTATTGAAAATTAGCCTGCTTTAATCAAAACGACTTTAAATATTTTAAATGACCTGCCAAATACTATACTTTCCTCTCCATAGGATTAGATTTTCATTAGAAGGAATCGTAAAAAGTAATAGAAAATATTTAAATTTAGAACTTTGAGCTGATCACGAGATTCAAAGGGAAGGATATATAACTTCGCATTTTAATTCTCCCAAAAGTTTCCCTCTACGTTCCAATTCTCTTCTCTTCTCCTCTCAATTACTTCGTTTGTTTTTTTTTTTTCAAGTGGTGCACTAATTAATTCATGTTTTGATAAAAAAATAATAATTAGTGATACTTGTTAAGATTGAGATAAAATATCATGGACTGTGAAGTAGCAATCAACACAACACTTTTCACTTTGGACATCGACCCAATCAGATGTCGTGCAATGCATGCCGATATGTATACATACGTATTTCGAGGCAAAATGCATAGCATCTGACTAGATCAGTGCCCAAAGTGAGTTACTTTTGCATTTTTTTTCTTTTTCCGTTGTTTGGTTACATTAGGGATTATTGAAACAATGCGCACATGCCAAGCTTGCAATAAAAGTCCAATTTTTTTATGCTCAATGACGACATTAGGGATGACAAATATTTGGGTTCAAATTAGGAAAACTCCAACGATAAAGAAGTATATTCATTGTCAAAATGAAATATATCTTTAGTAACTTAATTTATAAAATGAAATATATCTTTAGTATATTAATTCATTTTAAAATGAAAGATATCTTTAGTACATTAATTTTTATGTGTATTATAATAGATTGACGTTTGTTAATCTATTTTATAAGTACTAAATGTTCAACATACCTTTTCATCACAGATAGTTTAACTCTATTTAAAATTTGAACTAGGTCTGGACAAGGCATGAGGTTCCAATAGCTTGTCCAGATCCGACCTAATTTTAAATTCGAACAAGAGATGTTTGTCCATACTAGGCTCGAATTTGTTAAGAAATTGTCCCAACTCTTTTAAATTCAGGCTAGACAAAACCAGGACGGCGGATCCAAACACTAAATTGCCACCCCTGGACGATATAGAAATCTTTACTTATCTATTTAAAACCAGCGTAAAAGTGCACAATTCTTCAAACTTTGCATTTCTTATAGTTTCACCAAAGGGCAATTTTTTTTTTTTTATCAATTTAAGTCATTTAATCACAAAATCTTATTTATAAATTGTATCAGTTTGATCACTAAACTTTATTACGTAACAAAGTCACTATACTTTTGTGAAGTTTTTGAGAAAAAATAACGCAATTATGGTTATGGGCCTAGAAATTTTAGACATGTCTGTTCAAGTTAGATTTTCAAAATTGCTCTTAACCTGATTGTTTTACTAGTTTCACAAAAAAATTCGTTGTTGGAATGGTTTGAGAGTAGAATTAGAAAATGGAAGTGGAGAACGCAACTGCAACTGGAAACCCTACTCTTAATTCCATGGATGGGTCGCCATCACGTGCGAAGGTGCCAGAGAACCTTTCAGCGCAATGGGGACTTTACGATGGTAGTTGAGATGAACGCCCAAGAGTCTTAAAAATAAAAAATAGTAATGCCAAAGGAAAGCCGCTTTCACGAGATGTTGAAATCAGAACCAGGATACCTTGAATGCCAGGATGATGGTAAAGGACCATTCCTTCTCATCTGAAAGAACTACCTTGCTCGAATGAATAAGCAACTGGAACGTGTCGTAGTGATAAGTCAGTATTTTATAGGAAATTAGTAGTTGATTTTAGTATATTAATTATTGAAAGTATTTAAAATATTATATTAAATAATGATTTTTGTCATTTTTAGGTGAAACGGAGTACGCGGTTGAATCCGCGACGGAAAAATACTTTAAATGGAGTATTTACTTTCAATAATTAGATGTCGACAGCTTGCTTTGAAATACGCGTTGCGCGGTGTATCAATAGCGGACAGAACGTTTCAACCAATCTAAAAATGCCACGTCAGCGTGAAAATCTATTCTGAACCAATCAGACGCTACCGACGTGGAACGCCACCTAACAACCACATCACTCAGTTGATTCGGACCAATCGCAAGCCACCACGTCATACCTGTCGTTTGACCGACGAATCACAAGCAGACACTTGGCGATGACGCGCCCACACAACAGCAGGCGGTCCAATCGCATTTCGACATGTGGCAGTCCTCTCTCTCTCTCTCTCTCTCTCTCTCTCCGCAGCACGTCACACCAGCAGCCCTCCTCCAATCATCTCGCGCCACGTCAACGTCACAGCAAGGCCACCCAATAACGCGCTGACACGTGGCACAGACGGTAAAAAAATCAATTTTAATAAATAGGGGTTCGATAGAGAGGGTTGGGGTCAATTTTGAAAGTAGTTTTGAAGCAGTTTTTGGCAGGAAATTTTTGGGGGATCATCTCGGCCTCTCTATGTCCGAGACTCTCGACCCCCCGATCCTATATTTTTATTTGTTCTTTAATGGGAGGTTAAAACCCCTAACCTAGGTAAGACGACGAGGGAGGTTCGAATGCGCATATTAATGAATTTGTGAGATTTATATATTTTAATTTCAATCTTTTCATTAATATTTTATTTTCTTTGGTATTGTTTCAATAATCAAGGTTAAATTCTTATTTAAATCTCGAATTATTAGCCAGTTTGTTGTAAGCATCCGTACTTGTGCAATAAGACCACACTAGTGGCAATTGACCTTACCAATTGATTAGTCTCTTTTTGGGACCGGTTGAATACATTAGAAATTTAGGCTAAATCGGACACACGAGTGATCCGTTTGTCTAGGTGTAGTGTGGCGGCCCTCGCCGCCCCGGGTGACGTGTCTCCGTGTATTCCTTGCCAGCTGGCCCAACTACACATGTACGACACCTGCCCGTCCTTCCTTTGTCTCGAATTTCGTATCCACTTGTGTGTACAGTGTATATAGATGACTATACAGTGTCATGTCACTCCCCAATTCCCAAAAGAATCAAAATAGAAAAATAAAAACACACGTACCAGTAATTCTCAATTGTAGGCACTCAATCATCACAGAAGAAATTGGATGACGAGTCAAGTCAGTAAAATCCCAAGGAACTCCTCCGAGCATTCAATAAATAAATGGAATTCAATGAATACTGTTAAATAAACATGTGGAATGTAAACATACAATTGTAAGTAGGGCATCGCATGTGTAAATAACAATAAAAAAGCAAATGTGCGTGCCTGTTCCAGTCAGACTAAACCATACTTCGTGATTCCCTTCCAGGATCCCACTAGTGGGCGCACCCAACTAGCTATCACCTGATCCCTCTCGGTGGCCGGTGTAGACCTACGAAGCACCGACAAATGTTGCAGTTCCCTCGGGTCGTTATCCACCAAGCACTCCTGATACATATGCTATGGTCTAGAATGCATAGACACGCAAAGACACACAATGGAAAGTCCGGCGGGAGTAACTAACCAACCGTGCAAACAACGATAAGATATAGGAAAAATCACAAGGAATAATGGAAAGGAATGGAAATACGAAAGCAAAATAAATACTCAAGAGTTTTTCCATAGGATTTTACAAACCTCACAACGCGCTCTACTACCCCGTAATCAATCCCCGAGTCCAAGTCCACTGGGTCCTTGGTCGCCAATTGATACCCGTGTCAACCTATGTCCATTTATCAATAATTTAATTTAGCATGAAAATTTACAACAAATTTCTACAATTTTAGGCCAAATTGCATATTTTGCGCTTTTCGAGGCAAAACCCCGCAAAAAGTCGCGTCCGAAATATCCAAATATTTTATGTTTCATAGAAATTCATAAATTTCTATTTATTTTATGGAAATATATTTTTTTAGAATTTTCCCAATTTTTTTCGAAATTTTCCAAGAATTTCTCAAAATTTTCCTCTATTTTTTTTTTTTTTTTTTTTTTTTTTTTTTTTTTTTTTTTCTTGTTTGGCTCTAGGTCGGGTCGACCTAGATGGGTCGGACCTGACCCGGCCCTGGATCTGGGCTCGGCCCATGAAGGGGGATACACACACGCGCGCGTATGCATCTTCCTCTGCTAATCGCGCGTGTGCATCTTCCTCAGCTAATCTGGTTCGATCTTTTTTTTTTCATTCCATCTTTTCTTCTCCGGTGATGGGTTGGGGTGGCTCTCCACCCCAACCCCGATAGAGCCGATGGCAGGGGAGGCACCCCTACCATCCCACCGTGGCCATGGGGTCCGGCCTCCATGGCCGAACCCCATTCTCCACCCCACCATCACCCACCCAAAGCAAAAACAATCACCACCCAAACTCACCTCAATCGCGCGTCCCTGCTGCTGCTCCTCCTCCTCCTCCTCTCCTTCTTCCCGATTTCTCATTCTCCTTCTCCTCTCCGCGCTCCTTCTTCCTTCTCGGCCTCCCAATTTTGATCGAGTGTGTGTGGTTATGTGTGTGAGAGTGTGGGTGGTGAGAGAAAAGGTGGTGAAGTGGATAAGTGATGTTAACTTTGTGTCCTTAACACCACATTGTGACACAGCTGGGACACTCGCCCATTTTTCGGGTGTTTCGACGCCCGATTTCGCGTCCGCACCGCGATATACATGTACCGCCGCGTCACTAGCCTCCTAATACCCATTCCATATTAGTTATTTGGCCATTTTTTATTTAATTTGTGTGTTTTAGCTTCCCGACCTAATATTCGATCCCGTCAGCTACCGGTACCCGCGTCGACGCGCATATCGAGGTGAACACAGTTCACACAATCTTGCACGTATCTTTATGCAACATACACACATGCGATGTATTTCAATAAACTTCACCACAAATAAGCATCCAACACACAATACCTAGCATACGTAAGTCCCCGTGTGTCATAGCCTACCGCGACGTCCACGTAGATCCGAGCTGGCGTCCACGTATGTAAATTTAATAAAATGGGTCGTTACAGTTCTTCCCAACTAAATAAAATTTCGTCCCGAAATTTCACTGTAACTAAAGTCCTATACCAGAGAATAGCTAAGGGCATCGTATCATCATCGTCGACTCTAGCTCCCAAGTTAGTCATTCCGTCCTGTGATGCTGCCAACAAACCAGGACCTTCGCAAGTTCCCTGTTCTGGAGAATCTGTACACGATCGACGATCTCTATCGGTCTCTCCTCATAGGTCACGTCAGGTTGTATCTCCACTTATCTCAACTCAATCGTCGGTCTCGGCCCTGACCTAACGAGTCTCAACATGGAAATGTGAAATGTCGGATGAACCCCAGCTAACTCGGCAGGTAACTCCAACCGATATGCTACAGTGCATACTCTCCGTCAATCCGATATGACCTAATGTATCTCGGTGTCATTTTCACCCTCGTCGTAGCTCAGATCCTCGCGATACCTATCCGCGTATTTTTTTTTCTGTCTATCTTGTGTAGCTCGAAGCTTCTGACGAATTTATCACATTTTTATGCGTGATCAACAACTATCTCGGGCCCTACTTGTGTACCGAGACTAGGTGTGCATCTTCCGGAATCCAGTCCCGTATCTCCTAATCCGCAGGTAGCCACAATCTCCATCGGTATCTTAAACACCGATCTGTGGTTTCTGCCCAATCAGTGCATTCCGGATTCCGTGACAGGCCACTGACCCGCTCATAGAGCCCATCAGCCCTCTAACACTCGGCAACCCGTTCAATTGATACGGTCGGTATCCTCAACTGCGACAAAATCTCAAACCACCGGAACATCTTCAATTTGGCCCTCCATTCGAACCTCCAGCTCAACTATCGCCACAACCGCCTCCATCTCCTGCGTTATAGCTAGTCGGCCTCTCGTGATGGGTAAGTCATCTGTCAATCCAAATAATACGAACTCCGGTATTCCAGGAATATGAAACTATATCATCTTGCCGTAACAATCTATCCATGCATGATAAGAATATGAAACTCGATTCACCTCTATCATCACACCTCCACATATTCGATTAGGGTATATCTTATCCTAGCAGCCGTATTGAGGAAAGATGGCTCTAGTGTCTATGTAACTAACCCTAACAATCCAACAATACGTCCAGCAAGAAACGATAAAGTACTACCATAATCGAACATAGCATGCATGTGGCGACCAAATATAAGAAATATACCTTCAATAAGCTGCCTAGTCGCCCTACTATATGGTTGTGCTAACGCATACGATCTATCTCTGGCCTGATCTATGCTCGTCGTGGCGATGGTGGTGTCCGACAGCCAGCCCTCAAGTGTCCCCTCTGCCCACACTGGTGGCATCTTCAACTCTCTAGTCTACCCATATGTCTGTCTCGTATCTCGGACCCTGACTCTCGGTCTTCCCGACCCCGGTCATGTCCCCTCTGATATTGACCCTGATGGTACTCTTGTGGCTGTACCCTCTGTCGATCCACTGGTGTTGAGGTGATAGCATGAACTGGCTGTGGCTCCTCATATCGGAACTGACTGCCCTGAAACTCGTCCCGACGGCCCCTCTCCCGTCTATCATCTCTCCTGTCTCTTTCCGGATGATCCATCGGTCTCTTATGCCTCTGACTAGACTAAGAACTCGCTCCGATTGTACCTCCCTACCAGTCACACGTCGGCCAGCCCTCTGCAGTAGGTATGTCTCATGAGCCAATGCCCTATAAAAGATCTCATGCAGTGTCGTGGCTCCGGCTGAGACAACTGCTGACGCAATCCTATCATCAACCCCTCGGGTGAAATAATAAATTTGTAAGCGCTTTGTCCCGACAACATCCAGAGAGTACTGAAGTAGATGTCGGAACCTTTCCATATACTGCATCAAGGTCCGACTACCTTGTCTTAAGGCTAGGAACTCCTCCCTCGACCTCAACCTAACCTCCATAAGTATGTACTGATCTTGGAATAGCTCCCTAAACTAAGCCCATGTCATCGATTTCGGATGAGTATTCGTATATGTCGCCCACCAAACTGCCACATGTCCTCTAAAACAAGCTCCCGAAAGTCGTGCTTATACTGTCTTATCGTTCCTCATCAGCTTATGGAAATACTGATGGGACACTATCTATCTCCCTGCAGCTTCAGGATCACCGCTGCCATAAAAAAATCCAGGTTGTAACTTCAAACTCCCTCAATAGCTTTGCCTCTGGTGCCAAGACGAATGTCGATGTAGTATGCGTATCAGCATTAGGGGTGGCAGTAAACTGTTCCGTAGTCGTGGGTGGAGGCGTAAGAGTCAACGTCTCCAAAGGAATAACGACTGCGGTAGCTGTCTCTGTAGGTGCCTCTACTGCTACCCCTTGAACTGGCGTCTGGGGTACCATCGGAACAACAACTGTCCCCGCCGGTATGGTCACAGCTACTGGCTCACTAGCTGAAATGAGTTCCACCAGTATGGTCTGCTCTCGTAGTAGCCGTAATACCTCGGCCATCTGTGTCCCCTGTGCCGAGAGTCTATCCTCCACACTCGATGTAACCGGGACATCCCAAGCCACATCGCTAGTCTTTCCAGTCTCGAAAGGCGTACCAGCCTGTCTCGTCCATGATCTGCATCGAGAATGCACTCCGAATCAATCTCGAGGTATACACGTATAGCATATATTAAAATTAGAATATAACACGCATATAAGTTCTAACTCTACCCGCCTCACATCACTTCCCAACTAAAGTTCTAAGGAACTAACTTCGGTTTTCCACATCTAAGTTTGTTGATTATGTCTTAGGACTTCCTCTTTTATGCTTTGATACCAATTGTGGCGTTGGTATCACAATCTCCTAAGCCAACTTTTTCTCTAGATACCAAATGTGGCGGCCCGCCGCCCCGAGGTGACGTGTCTCCGTGTACTCCTTGCCAGCTGGCCCAACTACACGTGTATGGCACCTGCCCGTCCTTCCTCTGTCTCGAACTTCGTATCCACATGTGTGTATAGTGTATATAGATGACTATACAATGTCATGTCACTCCCCAATTTCCAAAAGAATCAAAATATCAAAATAAAAACACATGTACAAGTAATTCTCAACTGTAGGCAGTCAGAGGTGGTCACGTAAGATCCCATTGCCCTTACTTCCCCTTGCCCTTACTTGTACTAGGATATGCACTCGATCATCATAGAAGAAATTGGATGACGAGTCAAGTCAGTAAAATCCCAAGGAACTCCTCCGAGCATTCGATAAATAAACGAAATTCAATTAATACTGTTAAATAAACATGCGGAATGTAAACATGCAACTATAAGTAGGGCATCGCATGCGTAAATAACAATAAAAGATCAAATGTGTGTGCTTGTTCCAGTCAAACTAAACCATACTTCGGGATTCCCTTCCAGGATCCCACTAGTGGGGCACCCAACTAGCTATCACCCGATCCCTCTCGGTGGCGGCGTAGACCTACGACGCACCGACACATGTTGCGGTTCCCTCGGTCGTTATCCACCGAGCACTCTTGATACATATGCTATGGTCTAGAATGCATAGACACGTATAGACACACAACGGAAAGTCCGGTTGGAGTAACTAACCAGGACCGTGCAAACAACGATAAGATAAGATATAGGAAAAATCACAAGGAATAATGGAAAGGAATGGAAATACGAAAGCAAAATAAATACTCAAGAGTTTTTCCATTGGGTTTTACAAACCTCACAACGCGCTTTACTACCCCGTAATCAATCCCCGAGTCCAAGTCCACTGGGTCCTTAGTCGTTAATTGATACCCGTGTCAACCTATGTCCATTTATCAATAATTTAATTTAGCATGAAAATTTACAACAAATTTCTACAATTTTGAGGCCAAATTGCATATTTCGCGCTTTTCATGGCAAAACCCCGCAAAATGTCGTGTTCGAAATATCCAAATATTTTATGTTTCATACAAATTCATAAATCTCTATTTATTTTATGGAAATACATTTTTTCAGAATTTTCCCAACTTTTTCCGGAATTTTCCAAGAATTTCTCAAAAATTTCCTCTATTATTATTATTATTAATTTTTTTTTACTGTTTGGCTCTGGGTCGGGTCAACCCAGATGGGTCAGACCCGACCCGCCCCTAGATCTGGGCCCAGCCCATGAAGGGGATGCACACGCGATCTTTTTTTTTTCATTCCATCTCTTCTTCTCCGGTGATGGGTCGGGGTTGCTCTCCACCCCAACCCCGGTGGAGCCGATGGCAGGGGAGGCACCCCTGCCATCCCACCGTGGCCATGGGGTCCGGCCTCCATGGTCGAACCCCTTTCTCCACCCCACAGTCACCCACCCGAAGCAAAAACAATCACCACCTAAACTCACCTCACTCTCGCGTCCCTGCTTCTGCTCCTCCTCCTCTCCTTCTTCCCGATTTCTCCTTCTCCTTCTCCTCTCCGCGCTCCTTCTTCCCACTCAGCCTCCCAATTTTGATCGAGTGTGTGTGAGTGTGTGGGTGGTGAGAGAAAAGGTGGTGAAATGGATAAGTGATGTTGACTTTGTGTCCTTGACACCACATTGTGACACAGCTGGGACACTCGCCCATTTTTCGGGTGTTTCGACGCCTGATTTCGCGTTCACACCGCAATATACGTGTACCGCCGCATCACTAGCCGCCTAATACCCATTCCATATTAGTTATTTGCCCATTTTTTATTTTATTTGTGTGTTCTAGCTTTCCCGACCAGGTCCCGTCAGCTACCCGGTACCCGCGTCGACACGCATATCGTGGCGAACACAGTTCACACAATCTTGCTCGTATCTTTATGCAACATACACACATGCGATGTATTTCAATAAATTTCACCGCAAATAAGCATCCAACACACAATACCTAGCATACCTAAGTCCCCGTGTGTCCTAGCCTACCGCGACGTCTACGTAGATCCGAGCTGGCGTCCACGTCTGTAAATTTAATAAAATGGGCCGTTACATGTAATGCCTTCACAAAGCCCATTGCGGTCAACACGTTAAACCCGATTCACTTGAATATATGGTTATGTGTTTGACTAGGGAAGTGGTCATTGTCGTACTTTGGCCATCGAGATTAGGAAGTGCGATGAACCGCGAACATTACCGGGTCTATAGCTACACTAAGATATTTTGATTTGCATATTTTACATAAATCGACGATCAAATCCAATCTTTTATCGAACTGAACTTGTATGTCTTGACCTAGATGTTTTTATTAATTATTTTCAAATTTATTTCCATTGCTTTAGATATTTTGTAATTAGTTAATTAATTCATTCTTTCTTAAACCCCGATTTTCCTTTTTGTTATTTTTGACCTTAAAAGATTATCGGTCCTTGTGGGATCGACCCTTTGCCACTATTCTACAAAAATAGTTGGTTTATGTATTTTTAAATATTATTGACGCATTCGGCGCGCGTCAATTTTTGGCGCCGTTGCCGGGGACTGGTCTTTTTGTTTCTTTGGTTATTTATTTTGAATCGCAATAAGTCTAGACAAAGACTTAAAAGAAAGGCGCTCGTTGGGAGGCAGCCCAGCTTTATATTTATTGCATTTATTTCAATTTAGTTTTAGTTTTTGGAGACTTTTGTTATGCGTGCACTTGTATCATCTTGTTATTCTTTTTCACCACTATTCTTTGTCTTTTGCTGCATGGATTCCTTTATTTGTTTTGAATCTCGAGGATAAAGTTCGGAATAAGTTTGGGGGTACTATAGGATTTGTGGACTGAGTTGGATGAGTTTCTATGCGAAAGACTCAGGTGAGATCGTTTAAATTTTTACAATTATACGCGGTTGTCGGACGATATTGGTGGTGTTATGTATCTCCTATTCACTCATTTCTTCCATATCTTTTCCATCCATACTCATCTATTTCACTTCATTAGGAGTTGATACACTTTCATGCATGTATAGTTTTCATTATTATATTGTCTAGAGTCACCCAAAACTTTGTTTCATGCCCTTGGTTGTGGATGAGTACATTATGGTTGCCTTTTTGACTTGAAACTTAGGAAAAAGTAGGAGTATGACGGTTAAACCTTTTGCTAGATACCAAAATGGGCAGACGGTTGGAATTGTGCAAATAATGAGACTTTAACACACATTGGAGAATTTGCTTAATTATAGTGAAAGTGAGAAGGGCTAACATGAGTTTTCAAAATATTAAGAGTCCCACAAGTTTCTACAGAAAATGGAGCGGGAAACTTGTGGTGGGAAAAAGCGAGAAAATCGGTCCACAGGAAATGGAGCAGGGACCGTATCATAAAAATAATAATAATATAAAATAAAAATAAAAATTTGGAGAAAAAAATAGAGAGTATATGAATTAAGGCGGAAATGTATAAAAACTCCTCAAATAAAAATATTTAGCTCGAGTGCTTATAACTAGATTAAATAAAATTGTAAACTTACATGCCTGAATGTGTAGACCAAGAAAACCCGCAAGTATTTGATAGCGTTTGTCTTGACCATATCGTTGTCTTGAAAATGTGATCTTAATTGTGTTCGGGTTGCAGTTCTTGATATATCATGACCCCAAAATTTCTTGAGTGATTCGTTAATTTGGCGACTATGTAAATCAAGGGAACTCCATGAATTTGGGTCGGGTATATGATTAATTGAGTTGGAATTATTATATTATAAGTCTAGTTTAGTTTGTGTTGTCATTTACACCTTTGCTCGGGACGCGTAAAGTCTTAAGTTTGGGGGTATTTGATAAGTCGGAATTTTATAGGAAATTAGTAGTCAATTTTAATATATTAATTATTGAAAGTATTTAAAATATTATATTAAATAATATTTTTTGTCATTTTTAGGTGAAACGGAGTGCGCGGTTGAATTCGTGGTGAAAAAATACTCAAAATGAAGTATTTACTTACAATAATCGGATGCCGAACAGTTTGCCTCGAAATACGCGTTGCACAGTGTGTCGAATAGTGGACAGAACATTTCAACCAATCAGAAAATGCCACGTCAGCGTGAAAAGCCATTCTGAACCAATCAGACGCTGCTCGCGTCACTCAGTTGATTCGGACCAATCGCAAGACACCACGTCATACCCGCCGTTTGACCGACGAATCACAAGCGTCACGTGGCGATGACGCGCCCACACGCAGCAAGCGGTCCAATCGCATTGCGACACGTGGCAGTCCTCTCTCTCTCTCTCTCTCTCTCTCTCTCTCTCTCTCTCTCTCTCTCTCTCTCTCTCTCGACACGTCACACCAAAGACCTCCTCCCGCAATCATCTCGCGCCATGTCGGCGTCACAACAAGGCCTCCCAATAATGTGCTGACACGCGGCACATCAGTAAAAAACTAGCTAATCACACGCTGACACGTGGCATATGCAATTTTAATAAATAGGGGATCGACAGAGAGGGTTGGGGTCAATTTTGAAAGCAATTTTAAGGCAGTTTTTGGCAGAGAATTTTTGGGGGATCATCTCGGCCTCTCTGGCCGAGACTCTCGACCCCCCAATCCTATATTTTTATTTGTTCTTTGATGGAAGGTTAAAACCCCTATCCTAGGCAAGACGACGAGGGAGGTTCGACTGCGCATATTAATAGATTTGTGAGATTTATATATTTTAATTTCAATCTTTTCATTAATATTTTATTTTCTTGGTATTGTTTCAATAATCGATGTTAAATTCTTATTTAAATCTCGATTTATTAGCCAGTTTGTCGTAAGCATCCGTACTTGTGCAATAAGACCACACTAGTGGCAATTGACCTTACTAATTGATTAGTCTCTTTTGGTACCTGTTGAATACCTTAGAAATCTAGGCTAAATCGGACGCACGAGTGATCCGATTGTTTAGGTGTAGTGCTTTCACAAAGCCCATTGTGGTCAACACATTAAACCCAATTCATTTGAATATATGGTTATGTGTTTGACTAGGGAAGTGATCATTGTCGTACCTTGGCCATCGAGATTAGGAAGTGCAAGGAATCGCGTACGTTCGGGTCTATAACTACACTAAGATATTTTGATTTGCATATTTTACATAAATCGACGACCAAACTCAATCTTTTATCGAACCGAACTTATATGTCTTGACCTATATGTTTTTATTAATTATTTTCAAATTTATTTCCATTGCTTTAGATATTTTGTGATTAGTTAATTAATTCATTCTCTCTTAAACCCCGATTTTCCTTTTTGTTATTTTTGACCTTAGAAAGATTACCAGTCCTTGTGGGATCGACCATTTGCCACTATTCTACAAAAATAGTTGGTTTATGTATTTTTAAATATTATTGACGCGTTCGACGCGCGTCACGTAGTGGTTAAGTTATTGGGGCATCCAATGGGATACAAGATGTTTTGTAACTGAATTGATGTCCTTTGGAATCCGATAGTGGAATAGTATTAGATGAGGAAAATGAGTTTTACATCGTACAATTCTCTACTGAGAATGACCATGATACAACCTTCTTATGAAGGCTATGGGGGATGTCTGACCATGTTCTATCTATACGACAATAATATTCCTCCTTCAGAGCAACGACAAAGTCAATTTTGCTATAGCAGTCTGGGTTAGATTCTCTGACTTGGCCTTTCGCTTGTACCACGATGATGTGATTACTAAACTGGGGAATTGCGTAGGTAAGACTCTAAGGATAGATCATGCAGCTACAATAGAAAAAAAGGGAAAACTTGCAAGGGTAGTGATGGAGCTAGATCTTACGAAACTATTAGTTTTGAGGTTTTAGGTTAATGGTGAATGGCAAATTGTTGAATATGAGGGACTTCAACATATCCGTTACTTGTGTGGGAGAGTAGGACAAAATAGTTTTTCATGCCCGACATACTCAAGGCCTAAAGAACCGCAAAAAATAAAAGGTGCAAATGGAGCAATGGAGGAACAGATGAGCTCCAGAAAGGTTGTCGCCGTTGAGAATATGGATAAGTATGGGCCATGGATGGTGGAGTAGAGAAAGCCATGCCGATGAACCAAAGCTAGAAGTTCGAATAATCAGGGACATGATTTATAGGAGACTCCGCACAAATCTGGCAATTCCAATCCCAATGGATCCCGCCAAGTTTCTAAAAGTAATTGTTTCGAAGCACTGGAGAATACGGTGGGAGAATAGGGCTTCAGTAATCAAGAAAATCTAAATGCTGGCTCAAATAAGCACGTGATTTTCCAAACTAAGCATATAACTAGTAAGGAAACCAAGTCGTATAGGAATAAGGCAAGAAAATGGAAGGAGAAGGCTAAGGCTTAAAGCTTACGGAGCCCACGATGAGTTTGATGTTACAGGCCAAACCAAATAGGTATGAGCATGAGGGTCAAACGCCTAACTTGCCAAAGGAAGTTGGGCCTAGTACACTCACTCCATTTGTAGACATTACGAATAATAGCTCGAGAGCACTCAGGGCCCATTCCAACAAAAATGCCATCATGAGGAAACCTCTTGCCAAAACAAGCACTTATTCTACGCTTGGGCTGGAAGCGCTTGAGGTGGGGAAGAAAAGAAGCAGGGTTGGAGAATCAGCTTAGGTCTTAGTAATTCAGCCAGGAGTCTTCCCGGAACCTAACAAGTGCAAACCCCTAAGAGTACAAGATGGCACAGAGTAGATATGGAGGTTCGACAGAACCAAGACTCGAAGATGGAGGCTGAGCAGTCCCCCACCTAATAGGGTTAAACCGATTACATTTTGCATCATATTACCTTACTATTTTTTGTTATATATGTCAATAATAACCTAGAACTGCCAATGGGTAAATTGCCCTAAATTTAAATTTGCAATGAAAGAACTAATGAATCAAAACAAGTCTGAATTATTAGCGATTATGGAGCCTCGAATTAGCGGAACATCGGTTGGTAATGTGACATGTAGATTAGGGCTTCCTAATAAATTATGTAAGGAGGCCATTGGGTTTGTAGGTGGGATCTGGCTTGTGTGGGATGAAACTAACATTCAGGTCGACATGTTGCAATCAAACCGGCAATGGATAAATGTGCATTGGAGGAACGCAAAAGATTAGGGTTTTTATACCATGGTTTATGCGAGTCCAAATTATAGACTACGCAAAGAGTTATGAATGATCTTGAAAAGCTACATACCTAATAGCTAATGAGAAACAAAGTGGAGCTCCAATGATGTGACAACCCCAAACTCCGAGGCAAACCGGGTACCGTCACATCGTTAGACAAGTCACCAAGCATGCCATGTCACCGCACACTTATTTTTAACTGCTCGCGACCTAAATCTTTGTACGTATCTTATTCGCCTTAACTTAGTATTTATGGATGTTTTATGAATATTTACATTAAATTGACTAGGTTAAGTTGTTCGCGATTTATTAAATTAATAGAAGTTAAATATCAAACGGAAGTCTTTGAAGCACGCAAATATCGTATAAATGAAAAGTTTGCATTTTAGTATGGAAACTCGACAATAGATACCATGTACATCAAAGAGCGATCAAAGTACAAAAGTGAGCATATACATGTATCACGTATACAAGTCATCCCAAATATTTCATAAAAGCAGTAAATAGATACATACAGACACCTACGAAAAAAAAAAATTGATGGGGCTCTCCTAATTCAGATGTAGTTGCCTAAGACTCCCTTGCCCCGGCTCGTCGTAGGATTTGCGATTTGTCACAAAAAACAATGACAAATCCCAGGTGAGTAAATCCCAGAGAACGTTAGCTAATATTCACGAAATTCAATAAAACGACTACAATTCATGCAATTTAAATAAGGAACGAGAATAAAGTAATCACATGAAAATAAGTCGTAGAGAAATCCAAATTTGGACACGAGTGCAGCGTGACAGAGAACCCTGGTTGACATCCGGGAATCGTCTTAGCTAAACCGAGAGGAACCCATGACGACCACCTCGCCAAACATCTCACGGTCGAATGAGAGGAACCCATGAACGGTAGAATCCCATCCAAATATCTCGCGACGTAGACTTAGGTCTTCGTCAATCATCTCTCAACCTACGGGTCTCGCGGAGAATAATCACCGCATAGCCATAACATGGCCAATTACTCGAACAGTGCGGGGTAGCTAACCCCGGGGTGTGAGTCAATGTCATGCCCGACCTCGTCGACAAACACACATACGCACGTGGGAGTGGATGAACAGTGAATGAACAACAATAAATAACACAATGGAATAATTGAAATGCGAAATAAAACAAGTGCCATAAATGAATTTTAACTAATTTTCTCGTGGGTTTACTTACCTCAAGCAATCGCAATTGTCTTTCCAAAATATCCCGCTCATGCCTCGAGATACGCACTCGATATACGACTATAGTTTCATAGTCCACTGTCATTGCATTTCGTAGGGGATTGATTGTTCCGGATTGTTCCGGCAATGCGCCACCGCGCCGTTGCTCCACGTCGTTGCCGCTGCCGCCTTGCCGGCGCCGCTGCCGGTGCAGCTGCTGGAGCGCGTCGTCACTGCTAAGCCGTTGCTGGAACCGTCGTCCGTGCTGTTGCCTTGGCTACTCGTCGTCCGCCGTCCGTGGCCTCCGTCTCACTCCTCGCCGGAGCTTCCTTCACGTCCCTCTCTCTCTCTCTCTCTCTCTCTCTCTCTCTCTCTCTCTCTCTCTCTCTCTCTCTCTCCTCCCTTCCCTCTCTCTCTTGGCGATTTTCTCCTCTCTCTCTTCTCTATCCGTGTTTAAATGAGGAGATTTTTTTTTTTTTTTTATTATTTCGGCGAAAAAGAGAGAAACGATGAGGGATGGGTTTAGGTATGGTGATGTGATGGGATGTGTGATGTGACAACTAAATCCCAGGCTATCCCATACACCGGCATTACGCGCTCACTGTCGACGTCGTACACTCTCGTCACTACACGCGCACAACGCAACCAATAAAATATCAAATAATGCGACGGGAATTATTTAATAGTAGTAAAATAAATAAACACTCACACACAAAAATAACAAGTTTTACCTCATTAGGCGTGCCCTGGACTTTTCTACGAAGTCTACGTGGGTCTGAGATTAGGATCTTAATTTGTAATTTGTCAGTTAATCGAGATTAATTAGACCAGGCGTTACAAGTGAACTCTTACAAGTGTTGTGAACTTACTGGTGTTTTTCAGGCCTGTCATCTACAAGATTTGTGGTTAGTATGACCTAAATTCACATGGATAAGGGGTAGTCTGTAGGAATGACTTGATAGAAGGCTATGTCATGTTGCTTGGCAAATTGCTTACCCATTGAGTCCGATTATTCATCTCACTCGAGTGAAGTCTGATCATCGTCCTATCCAATTGCAACTACGATATGAGGGGATACCCAACTCGTTGGAGAAACCGTTTCGTTTCCAAGCATGTTGGATTACTCATGAGGGATTCACTGAGTTCGTCAAAAACAATTGGAGAAGTGAATAAATGTAATGCATCGCCTCTGGTCATCTTACTGAAAGGTTACAATGGTGGAATAGGCACATAATCGACAATATCTTTGCAAGAAAGAATAAACTTCAACTTTAGGTAGATAGCATTGATAGAAGACTAGATGACCATCCATCAGAGGCTTTATTCAAACAAAGGACAATTCAACAGAGAAAGTTAGAGGAGGTCTTATTGCATGAAGAAATCCTATGGCTCCAAAAGGCGCGCTCCAAATGGATATAGTTTGAGGATAAAAACACTAAATTCTTATACTCAAGCACCATAAGCATGAGGAAGAGAAATAAAGTGGAACGTTTGAAGGAACCGAATGAGGAGTGGAACGACAACCAGGACAACCTGAGACTTGCTGCTGTGAACTTCTATAAAACTTTATACTCAACAAAGGATGAAACCTTTAGGCCAATCAGATGGCCATCCTGTTTCCCATCACTTTCTACTTCAGGCTTAACTCCCCTCTCAAGATCAGCGGCAGAAACAAAGTTAAATGAGCCTTTTTCGACATGGAGGCCATACAAAACACCTGGTCCTGATGGGTAGAGCCCCGTATTTCTTCAAAATCAATGGAATACAGTTGGGGCTTCACTAGCAGCTATGATCATAAAGTTTTTCATTACAGGGATATCACCCGAAAGCCTGAATGACAACTACTTGTCCTAATCCCAAAAGTGAAGAACCCTACCTACTTATCTTAACTGAGACCTATAATCTTGTGTAATGTTGCATATAAAGTCATTGCCAAGTTGATGGTTAACAGACTCTAAGCCTCTTATCTCATCTTTGGTGTGTAACACCCAATCCAGCTTTGTGCCTGAACGAAAATTATCTGATAATATTATAGTGCATGAGGCGATCAACTCTATGAGGCGCAAGATAGGGAGAGAAGGGTGGATGGCGATAAAGGTTGACTTATAGAAGGCCTAAGACATAATGAAATGGTGTTTCATTAAGGACACCCTACAAAAGATTGGTTCCCTAAAGTGACGACGGAAAGAATTATGGATTGTATCTCAGTCTCAATGATGTGGGTCCTATGGAATGGGTGACTCTCTGAAGCCTTCACTTCCATGAGAGGTATCAGGCAAGGAGACTCTCTTTCACCGTATCTATTTGTCTTGTGCATGGAGATCCTATCCCATGGAATACAAGAAGTTGTTGATACTCATACTTGGAAAGGCATTCGGTCGACAAGGGATAGCCATACTATATTTCATCTTTTCTTTGCAGATGACATGTTCCTATTTGCTGAAGCTAACACAGTACAAGCCCATGATATTAAAGATATATTGGATCATTTTGGGGAATGCTCGAGGCGGTGAGTTCATGCTCAAAAGACCAAAATGTTCTTTAGTAAGAATGTGGGAGCTCAGGTGCAAAAAGATGTGAGTGATCACCTAGGGTTTGGCATCACAACACATCTTGGTAAATATCTTGGGTCACATGTCATACATGGGAGGGTTACAAAGAAAACTTACAGTGGTCTCCTTGACAACTTGTAGTCTAAGCTCTCTAGCTGGAAATGTAAAAGTTTAGCACTGGCAGGACGAATCACCTTGGCGAAAGCTTGTCTATAATACGTCCTAGTGTTTCAAATGCAATCCATCTTCCTACTGGCTTACATCAGTAATGTGGTTGATAAAATTGTAAGAAACTTTATTTGAGGCTCTACGCAAGAGAACAGGAAGATGCATCTTGTTAAATGGCAATTCTTGTGCCTAGACAAGACAATATGTGGCTTGGGTGTGAGAAACTCAAAAGACAACAACGGTGCATTCATATTAAAGATATGTTGGGAACTGTGCCTAGACAAGGGAAGATAGTCTTTAGGTATAAATTCTTCATGCCAAATAAAGCCGTGAAAGTGTTTGTGACCTAAATTCATGGGGGAAGAGGCCTGTATAAGTGGTGTAGCGAGGAATTTATAGTTGTGGGATCGATTTTGAATTGGGCTGACATGGAATGTAGGGGAATGGCTTAGCAACTCATTTATGGACGGATCAGTAGGTTGAAGGTGTTGGACCCCTAGTCAAGCACACCAAACGAAACGTCTCGACTCAAGAGTTGGAATTTAAGGTGGCGAGTTATACTGAAGGGACAGGCGAGTGAGATATGATGGCAATTAAAGAAGTGCTACTTACAAAAATATGTGGCCGAATCAAGACAATCCTCATGAACAACTCTTTGAGAAGGGTAGACAACGTCAGTTGGATGTTCCATAAAGCGGGAAAGTTTACCGTGAGCAAAGCTTATGGACGACTTACAGAGGCTCGAAATGCCACATCCGAAGGGGACTCTTATTATAGACAAAGACAATTTGCTTTCCCTCACCTCACTCACCTCACATTGTCAATCTTCATCGCTTCACCTCGACCACCCCCGTCGCAGACGACCACCCCCGACGACCACCCCCGACGACCACCCCCGCCGCAGACGACCACCATCTTCATCACCGTCATTGTCGACGGCGACTCGTCGACGGCGACTCGTCGACGGCTGGTTGTGGTCCGCAGTTATTTGTTGTTGTTGGTTGTTGCTACTGTGTTGAGGTAAGTTGTTAAAAATCAAGGGTTTTTGTTGTTTGGATCGTTGGTTTTGTTGTGATTGTTGTTTCAATTTGAAAATCAGGAACTGGCGTTGTGGTTCAATCTGGTGTATCCAGGGAAGACGTCAATTACATAAACGCCCATGCTACATCAACGCAAGCCGGTGACATAAAGGGGTCACAATCCTCGTCTTTGTCTGGCGTTGCAATTAGGGTTTTCTTCGTTGGTCTTTGCGACCACCCAATGTTCTCATTTCGCACCAAAAAGCCAATCCAGGTAAACCCTCTCTTACTGAATTCAATCTGATCCTGTTGATATCAATGTCTTGAGTGCTTTCATTGTATTGTTATGATTCACTTGATTGGTAATCTAGGCAATATCAATCAATGCATTTTGTTCTGTAGGCATTGTGGTGGTTTGGTCAAAGACCCCTTTTTTTCCGTTTCATTGCAATATTCAGGGTTTAGGGTTTAAGGCTAAATTGGGATTTAGGCTTTTGTTTTTGTTAGAAACCTAAATTTTCATGTTTGATTCATTTCTCTCTTAGCCGTTAATCCTTTGATTTTGTTTATTTTGTTTTTTTTTTTTTTTTTTTTTTTTTTTTTTTTTTAAATTTCCTTGTCATAATTGTTTGGTTTAGCCTGAATGATACTACTTAAAAAGTTTTATGCATAGAACATATTTTCTAAGTAAGTCGCGTGACGCTAACTTTAAAAGTTTGTTATGACCATAGTGTATCTATTTCAAGAATTAGTTAGTAAACTAAATTCTTCAATTTGGATTGTTTCTCTCTACCAAAATTTTAGATCTTTTTGCAACTTCCTCCGTGTCTAAGCTGGTGATTTGAGAACTCGGTATTCAATTAGGGTTCCTTCTTTTACATTATTGAAAGTTTGAGTGCGTGATGTTTTGATATGCACATTATCCTTTCAGCTAAAGGTGAACTCTACAAAATCAATGATTGGCCATCTACTTGGAGCTGCTGGTGCCGTGGAAGCTGTAGCAACAGTACAGGTAGCTAGTTTTTGGCCATCGCGTGATGTTTTGATATCTTTCTTTTGCTTTTTTATTTTGATAAGAGACTTTTCTAGTTCTTTGTTCCCAAAGTCTGCAACTGCATTGTATTCTTTTAGGCATCCCATTTTATTTGTTGAATTAAATGATCCTCATGAAGCCATCACCAACACCATTGGGATGCATCCGATGGTCGGGACATTGAAGATCAAGAAATTCTTTGCTTCTTCTTTATGGAGATCCTGCGTACATTTTACATGCGCATTTAAATTCCGAGATGCATCTTGATATATGTTACTTGCTTTGATAATTTTTTGGTGTTTATAAAATGTGAACGATGGATTGTTTATTTCTTATGCCATGGTGTTTGTGATCTGGGAAGATGGAGCAAGTTTGTATGTCGATAGTAATTAGTTGGGATTTAGCTTTATAGTACTAATTTTGTTTCCGAGGTTGTTGTCACTCAAGTAAAATTGTGGGGTGTGTGAATATATGTTGGTTGTCTTCTTAGGATTACTGTTACTAGTATATCTTTTACATTTTAGTGCTTGCATTGGTTTAAATGATATCTTGTCAATGTTGCTATGATGAGGTAGGTGACAGACTTTGACATCTAAGGATTTCAACTGGACAAAGTATTGCTTCTGCATTTAGTCTTCGTATTTGCAGAAGCGTACAGTTGCAAAATGTTCGACAAGGTAAAACTTTACTCCAATAGGACTTACCTAGTAGTCTAGAACCTCAAGCTAAAACCTTTGGTTACACGCACAATTCGAGTTGGGTTGAATAAGTGGAGTGCATCGGGTGTATTATGGGACTGAAATATCCCTATACTTGAAGGAAAATTCTGTAAGACCGTATTTAGATCGCCTATGATTTATGGAAGCAAATGTTGACTCAGTAAATAAATAACACACTCGTATAATGAGTAGTAGACGTAATGATGCTTCAGATCATGCGCCAGTGCGTTTGTCTCTACCAACCTAAAAAAAAAAAGCCTTTTGTGTTTATCGAGTATTGTAAATTTGAGTAGATACAACACAACAGTTGTTTCTAAGATCATGCATAACCCCAGATTCCTTTTCCCTCTCTGCTTTATCAAGGGGGTAAATCTACTATAACATTACAAGTACTTCTATTACTTTTAATTATTCAGGACTTGTGAAAATAAGGGGAAAAAATGACAATCAGTGGTAACATTTAGTATTTCAATCTTAAATGAAAACTCGAAGATAACTTATTTGCTTGCAAGGATGGGGAACGTGCCCTTGTGTTGTGTTATCTTGAATAGTAAAATGCTGCCATATTGATTGAGCTAGACGATATGGAATAACGACGGGTTCTTGACCTTGCTTTCCATAACACGCAACATTATCTGCAATGAATGACAGGAGATTGAATAATGATTGATGGTTTTATGTGCTTTTTATCTGGCTAAAGTTGCAATATTGGCATGTATCGACCAATGTGTCGACAAAATCTGAAATTAGATCGACTTTGGAGACATGAGCTATGCGCTTCAGGTTCCAAACAGGATGAATTGCCCAAGGTTTTTGCGTAAGAAATTTACTGTTTCTAGTGCTAGTTTGGCCTAGGAATTATAGACGAAAGCCCAATAGGTTGAGGAAACGATGAATCTTCTCGTTTTATTGGTTTTCTTAGGTTTTTGTGTAAGAATTTTACTATTTGTAAGATTATAAATATGTGTAATGTTACATATTTCTCCTATGCAGTTAACTTCTTAGTTTATCTTATTTTGGTATTGTAGGATGTTAAAATTTACTTAAATTTTTCCTTTTTTAAAAGATTATGCATAGACCATGCTTTGAGACTGAAGTTTTGGACGTTAAAATGTGGAGAAGAAGAAGGTTATATACTTATTTGAGAAATTATTTGTAATATATGATATTATGTTGTGGATTCTGATAGGATATTTTTTAGCTCCTTTTAGTATTACTAGTCAGTGAAGGGTTTACTTAATGGCTTTTATTTTTTGGTATAGACATACACTAGAAACACCGTTTCGTCTATTTATTTATTTCAAGGTATGGCTTTACCATTTTGGTTGCCAAGCCCTTTTACTAAACATTATTATTATTATTATTAAAAGATAAAATAATTTCGCACTTGATTTTTATTTGTTTATCACATATTGTGATGTTATTAATTTCAAATATGTGACTAGTCTTTCAACACAGATAAGTAAGTACACATTACTTATCATTTGCTATTTCATCCATCTAGTATATTTAGTACTGGTGCATCATGCTATTTTTGTGAGCATGCTGAACTTCAGCTTTAATGGTTATGCATCTTTTCTATGTGCCCTTGCATCAGATTTATTGCCTTTTGATTGCCAAGCATTGCTTTTTTTTAAAAAAACAAATATGCATCTTTTAGTTGGAGCTCTAATCAAATTTACGAGAACTTATGGTGAAAATCTGTGTTTCTTTATCTTTCCCAAGCATTGCTTTCTTTAAAAACAAATATGCATCTTTTAGTTTTAGCTTTAAAAACAAATGGTCCTCAAATTATGTTAGAAGTACAGACAAGAGAACCAATTTGTTTCAATGGTTCCAATTAATCTTCGTGCAATAGGAATGACCAGTTCAGTTTACCTTTCAGTCAAAATTGAGGTTTTATCGATGTGTGAGTTTAAGATCTACTTAATCTCATTACGTCATAATTTATTTAATGTTGTTCAATTTTAGCTTTAACAAACAAAAGAAAAAGCAAACCTAGCCCGATACACACATCGTAAAGCCAAAATTCTAAATACTCAACTTCATTACCAAATTCAAACATAATTAAAAATCTATCTATGTTTTTTATTTGAAAAAAAAATTTCTCTTTACAGTAATACAACATTAAAGCAGAGTAGAGCATATCAATTATCACTTATATATATACCTATTCCACTGAGTACTCTCAACAATAGATGCTGGCGGTGATTTTCCCACTTCATGCGAGAAACATCAATCATAGTCCCTAATTCGATCACTTTCATAAGAAGGCACATCCGGCAATTGATTCTACTGCAAGTGGATGTTTCTGTACATTAAAATTAAGTTTTAGAAGTCCATAATTTGATTTAAGGAAATCTCTCCCAAGCAAGAAATAACATACTAAACAGAAAACAGTCCAGTATGCTACCATAACGTGTTACCAAGAGCATTTGAACTAGTGTCCTGAGTAGGTTGAGAACAAGTTATCCTTTGGTTGAGCTGAGATTTCTCTCTTGTTGACAGTGTAGATGATTTCTTTGGCCTTCTACAATTTTTAGTCTCCATTGTAGCATGTGATACCTCATTTCGTCTAGCACTACCATTTTGTTATTTATACTTTTTATTTATAATTCTTTATCTATACTTATAAAGTTGGGTGTATTCAAATGCGATTATTGAGTGTCATTGCTTACTTGAACATATGTCTTTGATGATTAGGCACGTGGTTAGTGACTTAAGATGGATGATTTAGAAATGGCAAGAGCAGCTTTTATTAGGGACATCTTCGGTTCGAGTGATATTGAAGGGTCATCCCATGAAAGTCTTGGCTGTGAAGACAACTCAGTTCATTTGGTTGATGAAGTATCAATCTCGAATGTTATCCACGAACAAGATTTCAACATTGTTTCTCATCCTATTCCTACAGTAGGCATGTCATTTGGAAGCGTAGATGAGTTGCTAGAAACTTATCAAGACCATGCTAAGGAAAAAGGTTTTGCCGTTGTGATTCGATCTAGTGCCAAAGATGAAGTTGGTCAACTTAAGTATGTGTGGCTTTCATGTGATAGGGGACGAAATACATACTTTGAGAAGCATTCTAAGAGGGTAAATTGCCCCGCTAAGGTTCGTGCGATTAGAGGAGGTGATAATCGCTGGTTGGTTTCAAAGGTGGTTGTTGAACACAACCATGAACTCATACCCGATTTATCATTTTTTATGAGGGGTCATCGAGAATTGAATGCGCGCATGAAACGCCAGTTGCAGGCGAATGAGAGAGCAGGCATCAGGCCTAGTAAGAGCATCAGAATGCTCCAAATTCAGGAAGGGGGGCCAAAGAACTTAGGATGTACTTCTAAAGATTGTCGCAACTTCATTGATGCAAGCAGAAGACTGGGATTGGAAGAAGGGGATGCTGAAGCTATTCGTAAGCTTTTTCTAACAATGCAAGAGAGAGACAGAGGTTTTTTCCATACCTTGCAGGTCGACGATGATAACAGGCTGGCGAACATATTGTGGATCCATTCACGCAGCAGAGCATCATTCGAAGAATTTCACGACGTTGTGAGTTTTGATACGACGTATCTTGTGAATAGATATAGGATGCCTTTTGCTACAGTTGTTGGAGTAAACCATCATGGGCATTCCATATTGTTAGGTTGTGCTCTGATTTCTCATGAGGACGCCAATTCTTTTAAGTGGTTGTTTAGAAATTGGTTACGAGGTATGGGAAATGTTCACCCTCGATGCATTTTAACCGACCAATGTGAAAGTATTAAGGCAGCTGTGAGGGAAGTTATGCCTGACTCGATTCACAGGTTTTGTTTGTGGCATATCATGTGCAAAGTTCCTGCAAAGTTCAAGAATGTACCAAATTACGACGCGACGACAAAGGAGTTCAAAGATGTGGTGTATGATAGCCTAAGCATCCAAATGTTTGAAAGAAATTGGAACGATTTCATAAGAAGAAATTCTTTGGAAAATCACGAGTGGCTGAATGATTTGTACAATGCAAGAGAGAGTTGGGTTCCAGTTTTTCTGAACAATAACTTTTGGGCTGGAATGGCGTCTACTCAACGAAGTGAAGGAATGCATGCTTTCTTTGATAGTTACATCACATCTAACAGTACATTGAAGCAATTTGTCGAGCAATATGAGGTGGCAATCACGGACAAAATTCAAAAAGAGTTGCAAGCTGAGTTTGACTCAAAAAAGGATGCGGTGCGATTAAACATACAATTCCAATGGGAAAGTCAGTTCTATAATGCCTACACTAGAAATATCTTCAAGAAAGTTCAAGGAGAAATCAATGGAATGATGTACTGTCATTTGGATCCAAATAACGAGAACGACACTTCATCTATTCCCGGTGTTGAGCAATTCAATATCAAGGAATGTAGTATCAAGAATTGGTACTGCAAGGAGTTCTCGTACACAGTTGAGTATAGAGCAATTGGGCAGTACTTTGATTGCAATTGTAGAAAATTTGAATCCAGTGGCATCCTTTGTAGACACATTTTTGAAGTGATGAAGATGAAAGGCATTGCAAGGGTTCACGAGAGATATATCATGAGGAGATGGAGGAAGGATGTGTTGCGAAGGCATTTGAGTATCGTACACTCCGGATGTTATCCACAAATGACAGATGAATATAAGAAATTTAAAGAGATTGAGCGTGCACTTCATGAAGCAGTCGACTTGTGCGCGAACAACCCTGCACGATTGGGGTTCCTTAAGACAGAAATGGAAGCTCTAATTGAAAGGGTAAAGAATTATAATGGTGTTATACAAGTGGACCAGACACAACATTTGGGTGATGATACTCGTATTCAAGATTCTAATAATGTCTTTATTCGAGATCCTAACTATGTTCGTTGTCGAGGGAGGCCGAGGTCGAACCGTTTCAGATCAATCCGGGAAAGAGGAGGAACTAGAAGAAATAGTAGTCGAGGACGAGGTCGAAGCCAAGGCAATGAAGGCCAAGGTGAAGGCCAATCAACTGGCTTAGGGCGTGGAGGACAAGCAAGGCGCGGTGGGCGAAGGCCAATAAATGTTGTCTCATATCCTAATCGTGGAGAGGTTCGTTACGACAAATTTTTATAACATGTTGAATGTTTTACATTATTTTTGTGGTTTTATGGGATTTATGCAATTTTCAAATTTGTTTAGGACTTCATAGATCTGAATGAGCCAGTCGTGGAAAGTCAAAACTACAATGCGGAGAGGCTAAGTCTTGATCGAGGTAACTTTATATATATATATATTGTCTTCCCACTTTGTATCTGCATTGCTTTGTTGCCCTCCCACTATGTATACTACTGAGTTTGGCAAGATGTAAATGTTCAGTTGATGACCAATTTAGATGATTTCAATTTAGAAAATTGATTTCACTTCCATTTATTCCATCTACTGTATTTGGCATATGAAACTGATTTTGCACTATTTACTTGCTTTTAACATGTTAATTTCAAGGTAATTGTGGCTATGACTATGCAATTTGTCTCATTGTTAAAATATACTTTTGTGTAGAATTGAGAGGCCTCCCCAGTAAGTTAAGTGGACATACTCAACGATCAGGGGAGAAAGACAATGTGAATACTCAAGAAGTTCTTTCGTCAACATCATTCAGGCTTCCGTATGTAGAGAAGATCCCACCTTACACATCTTGGATTTTCTTAGAGAAGTATGACATTTTCGCCCAATCAGTGGTTCTATTCTTCTTCTTTTTTTATTCATGTTATATTTAATATAGTATTGAGGAAATGGAAATGGAATGACTGTCTTAAATTCTTAGTATTTTACTAATGTAGTAATATCAGGGTGCATTCTTTTTAATAAGTTGGCTAAATTTCTTAAGAGAAAGTATATAGGTCGTTTTTCTTAACTCTATAAATATAACAGATGTCATGTAGAAACTTTCGAACAATTTTAGTCAAAGGATATTGATTATTAATAAAACTTTCCACTCTCTTTCCATAAAAGGTGGGAAAGCAATTTTGTTCAGTGCAACAAATGTAGTGCCATTATTTTCACCTCTAATTTTATAATGTATGACTCTCTTACTTTTAGGAGTGTTATGTTTAACATATAATACGACACTACCTTTAATTCGTCCTTTGCCTTGTGCTCTTTAATCTGCGCCACGACACGTAAATCAAAGAGTGGTCAAGATCAATCTGTGGTTGGGAGGAGACAGATATGCTATGACCAATATGGTGGTGAGACGCTTATCTCGTAGTGATAGCGAAGAGGAGATTGCCGAACCGAGAGAAGAGAAACATGAATTTTCGAAAGTGAAGACCATTGTTATGGTAAGAGAAGATTTAAGCGTCGTATGTGTTCTTTCAGCGGCATCCTGAAACTGCTTCATTTCAAACCTTCTTCTAGTATTGATGCAGGACATGATATTAAAAAATAATTTCTATGTTAATGTGGTTGAATATTACTTACACGGATGTTTCAGGACACAAGTATTATAGGAATCTTACTTTTGTGATGTCTGTTGCTGTACTTTCCTTTTTTGAGAAGTAGATTGTATGAGGGAAGCAGAAATCAGTTAAGTGTGGTAGAACTTTAAAATATTTTGATTGAAATTGCCATAATCGAGCCATGAAAAAGTTTTGCACTTAATCGAGCACAATGAAAAAGTTTAATCCATGTAACTGATCTCAATTAATTTGAAAGTGAAGTTATGTTGTTGTTGAATAATGAAAAAGTTTGATCCATTCAGTCAAATTTTAAGTAATTTGAAATTGATGCTTCGTTGTCATTGAAGAGTTGTAGTGAAGTATTTGTTTAAATGACTCAATCCTAGTGCTTTTTCACTCCACAATAAAATCGGGAAATTAACATGGTATCGAAGCTAATAGTTCAACTAGGAAAATGCATCTTGATAAATTTTAATCTAAGTTGGAGTGGTGATGATTGTGAGTCAAGCGTGTTAGTATGATGTACATACTTCACAGTAAAGGTTGTTCAAGCCGAAAACCAACTTTGATCAATCCCGAGTTTTGTCAGTTATATTGAGAACCCACCAATTTTCTTGTAGTGTTGCCAAGTTGTTGCAGAGACGCAAAAGAAAGTCCCAAACTCATGGTCATGGCATGGAACATATAATTTATCTCAACCTAAAAAAAGATACTTCACCAACCAAGTGGGTACCCCGCTGGTTTGAAATGTATTCACTTCTGTAAGAAGTCGGGGATTCGAGTCCTAGTATTTCCTCAACTTTCTCTACTACGAAGATTTGATGCGAATGGCAAGGAAACAAGAAAGTTTTGAATTCTAAATTAAACGCCATTCAGAAAATGCCCACACCACCACACCTCTTAAGCAAGAATTAAAATGTCATACCTCAAGATTCTAGCGGTCATTGGCCCTCTTCTCGCTTCTTTCCATTCTTCTCTAAGAGCGAGAATGCTAGGAAGGCACACACATTCTAAGACGGTTTACATCACTTTAACTCGAAATGTGATATGTGGGTGTGATGAAGTTGATTCTTGTATTTTCCAAAATATTTCACCTAAGCACTTTTTTTTTTTTTTTTTTTAATGCTGAAGTATTTCCTTTTCGTGAGATCACTTTTGTTGCGAGAAAGCTAGTAAAGGATATGGCTTAAAAGGGGATCTTCTGGATATCCTGGTTCAGTTAATTGAAGCAACCCCATCTGAAATACAGGTATTAATTATCAGCAATTGCATAGGAAAGTTAACCAATTTGTCTGAAAGCTCATGAACACTTGTGAATTTTTATTGACTAGAAGTTTAAATATAACTTTTCCTGAAGAAAATTTATCTGATAGATGTAAATACCATTGAAATTTGCAGGAAAGATATAGCATCCTCTTGGATAAATAGCAAGAGAGAAGTTCTGATAAGGCTGAAGCTTCCACATGAATTCACCTATTCTGATTCATGGAACTAAATGTATAGTCACATACTAGCATACTTCATTAGTATTTATATCAGTGTTAAACAAAAATGAATCGATTGTACCTGAAGCTTCAGTTGGAGTGTTAAACAAAAACACTAACATACTAGCATACTTAGTATTTATATCACATTAAACAAAAATGAATCGATTGTACCGGAGCCCTCCCATGGAAATTTAGAGAAGCGTAAGGCCTTAGAGCATGCAAATACAGCAGAAGGCTCGACACATTCTTCCTATGATTTTCAGGGTTCCATTAGCAAAAAACTGAAGAAACTATCGAGCACATATTGACACTATTCTCTGCAATCAAAATGAGGGAAAATGCCCATAATCTGCTAAACTTGAATAGAGAATAATTCATTGACTCGGTTGATACTAATCGGGACAAGTGATTAAGAAATGCATCAGCAACTAATTCTTAGCAGTACAGGTTACGAAACAGAATTCAGTACCCATACGATGTAGATATAGTATAGTGCTGCAGTTGTGAATCGGTTCATTTGGCCTCAATTTCTTAATTAGACAAGTAAGCAAGAAATGTTCAAGGAAATGATTTAGTCTACTTTTTTTCTAACAATCAAGTAATCAAGTCTTCATCATAGTAATTTGGCATCAATAAACCATATATTAAACTTGATTTTTCGTTCAAACTACAAAATAATCCATTTTAGGCCATCAAAACTCTTTCAAAACAACAAAATAAAATCAGATAAACATAAACTAAACAACACTTGACTCAGTATTGTCAGAAATGACAACAACTTCTTTAGCAGGGGCGGCCTTCTTCATCTCTTTCGCAGCATCACGAAAAATGTCATAACAAGCAGTGAGTGGTTCATCATCCAAGATAACTGCCATAAGAGCTTCTTCTTCAACCGATGCGAGAAATCGCTTCATTAGCTCCTTCACCTCGACACGGAGGGTGTCAAACTTGTCTTCCATTTTGTTGAAAATCGTCTTCATGCATTTCGAGACGGAGTGACTCGCGAACATCCGCCCTTGACATAATTTTTGGGAGTACTTCCAGACATCTTACTTAATTGATAAAGTCTCAGCTTACTTAGAGTAGCCTTCCCTGGATATTGAAAAAAGTCACTGCATCAGCTTCCTTTATATAGGGGATCCATCCTCACATAAACCACTCTGCCCGATTTATCTTCACACAACCCACTTTGGAAACAACCCACTTTGCACAGTAACTTTGCTGTGATTAATTCACATTCATCTTCACCCATCCCTCTTTGACTAGAATGCTTTGGATACAACCCACTTTGCACAGTAACTTTGCTGTGATTAATTCACATTCATCTTCACCCATCCCTCTTTGACTAGAATGCTGAAACGATACATTTCATCTTCACACAGCCTTTCCATTGCCCAATGTCCCTTCACATCAATAGCCTAGGAATCTTGTCCTTCACATTTTGTTTGCTGAGCCCCATTATGATTTATTGGAAACCTGCAAGAGTATGTGAGAGTCAACTGGCCGAGTCCATCTTAGAAGGCAATGGCCAACTTGCATTCAAGAAACTTGCTACAACACTTGAGACCTTGATGCCCGTAATAGAAGGAAATGGAGAATTTGTACATGCTCTATGGAGGTCGGTGTATGCACCCTGCATTCCGAGTCTACTTTCGCCTCCAGTAACGTGATGCTTTACTTAAATCTTCCTTATTATGATTTTAAATGCATATTTTCTGGAAAACATGAAAATTGGTTGTCATTTTTTTCATATATTTCTCTCTAAAGCATATATTTCTTATGCAGGCCTCAATGGTTAGACAACTGAAAGACTCTGAGATGGGGACACAGGTGGACTTTAATTTATCAGCTAACAAGCCGGCTTCGATTACTCCTCCAATCCGCGCCATCTAAAAGACTTCTATTCGAGTATTCTCGCTACATCACGAGAATTGAGCAACATTGTATCAACAAAGGCTACACCAATGTTTGAAAGAGCACAAGTGGTGCCATTGGTAGGTACAAAGTGGCATATAAAAATGTAAAATGCCCTTCTTTTTGCAGTTTGCTTTTAATTAGATGTAAATAGTAGATGTTGTTCAACATTCATTTGCTCTAAATTGGAGCATTTGAAATTAGGATAGATGTTAAATTGGAGGCCAAGTATGTATTTATCCTCATATTCTAATATAAGTTTCTTAATCAACAAAGAGGACTCTACAAAGCAATGGCAATTGAGTTGAGTGGTTAAGATGCAATGCCCTTTACTCAAGCCCCGTCACTTACCGATTGAGTTTATTGGAAACTCATTCACTCTGCCTGTCAAGCAACCAAACCTTTCCTTGGATTTAGAGTGGGCAAGAGAGACTGAATTTGAGAAGACCTGTTGTGTGTGAATGACCAATACACAATTTCTGAATTTCCCCACCTGGCTGTCTCCTACATTGTGTGTGTCATGTTAGGGCAAGTGAAACATGTACAAGAAATTCGTATTGGGATATGTCATCTTTTTACAGTATCTATAAACAATCGATCTGGATTAGTTAGAGTTAAAGTGATTGGTCTTGGTACCATGGCAAAAGAGAATTGCAAACAACACTACTGTGCTAAATTTTCACAGCCAATTCCTACATTGTACATCTAAAAAATTGATATCAATACCGCAACTAAACAAAAGGGATCAAGAAAATCAGATACAAAAATGAAATCACCATAATGTCCAAGGGTCCTTGTAAGGAGGTACATAATTGTCTGTCGAGGAACCACCAAACATTGCATCCGGACCCAATGTAACAAGTCGGACATCGGTGCAAGTACATGATTCAAGCGCTACAAGCCCCAGTGTTACGTAGAACCAAAAAGTCCATTAAAGTCGCTGATCTTTGATCGGGTAGTGCGGTGCGGCTATACAAGACTCAGCTCGGGCATCTCTAGAAGCCTGGCGCAAGGTGACCTCATTGCAAATCCTCATTTTAATACAAACGAATATCGCACCGCCACCACAGCATTTATTATTTTTTTCTTGCCCTCTATAAGGCCACACACTTCTAACTTCTACTCGAATTACAAGTTCGAGTTTTGAGATAGAAAAGAATAGTATAGGTGACCAGGCCGAGATGGAGTAAGACGATCTGTGAGACGAACAACATAGGACAAAAGCAAATGAGAAAGGAAAAGGGGGACTTCCAAGATTCCACTTCTTACTCAGAGTAGATGCGTTAAGCGAGTACAAATAACCTGTAACAAAAGTAAGTTAATTTGGAGGAAGTAATCTTCAAGTGTGAACCATAATACAACAAAAAACAACATAGCATAAATTGAAGAAATAAAAAGATTTGAACATTGCATTGTAAAATAATGATAACGATCAGAGTCGATGAGGTCCTACCATCTCGCTCGGCGATTCTGCGGCCACATAATGTCGGTATATATTCGGCTCTTGAGCCTACATTGTTCCACAAGATTTTAGATTGTTAATCATGGGAAAGAACATTGCATGATTTCAAGTAATGATAAAAATCATAAAACTCTCAAGAAATCGTTGAGCTCAACCAATCTATTGATTTCCCTTTAAGAGAAATCGATTGGACAAGATAGTACAATGGTTCTACTAGATAAACCTGGAAACCAGGATCCGAGAGAACAAGTAGTGCATTATACAATCAAAATCATAAAACACATCTAGAACAAGTAGATATAAAAGTAAAACCAAAGACAAAAAAATGGATAAGAAAGAAACACTTGACATCCTATATACCATGTATACATCCTCTAGTTCAAAATCTTCTTTATGTACTTGCCTAAATTACACAGAAAGGGATCAACAACAACAACGACAACGACGCCACCAATTTCCCAACCCGGAAGAAGCGAAGCCTTCACGAAAAACAGAGAAGCAAAACAAAATTAAACAAAAAGAGAAGCTCAAGGCATCACAGGCACTAGAAGATGTTGTATGTACTTCCTCAGCGGTGAAAGTTATCACCACCACTTAAAGGGAAAGAAAAATATAGATAGCAAAACCCCCCAATGCACAAAATGCCGCACAAATGCCTCTTGAAACTATTCTCTTTCAGCGCCGTTAATTCGGATCTTCATGTTTCATTTTTTCGGTCTCGCTATCAAAATGCAACGCATGGCATTGGCTCAAGAATCAAGCTATCGGAGATGCCAAACGACTTCATCCTAGTTGTAGATTTTTACAGTTTCTCGTATGTGTGACGATTCTGCCAAAGGATAGGTCATTTAATAAGCACGGCCACATTTTGAATCATCGACAACATTGAAAATTAGACTCAAGGTAACCGTAGGATCGGCCCAGAGAAGTTTCAACTTCCAAACAAAGATAAATAATAAATTCCAAATCGAGCACAATATTGTAAAACAAACGCATATCTCATAAAAGTGACATGAACACGAAGTTCCATCTTGGCAAAAAAATAAAAAATAAAAAATTAGGTGATGCATATTACTTATCTCTGAAGAAAATCTTACCTGATTCGCTGAATAAGCTCTTTTTGGAGCACTGTCAGAGTGCTCCAATCCAAGATACTGCTCCCAGGCTCCATAAACATCTCTCCTCTACAACAACAACAACAACATAGCCTCAGTCCCAAATTAACTGGGGTCGGCTACATGGATCAAACTTTTCCATTGTGCTCGATTCAGTGCAATTGAAAAAAACAGTGAATTTAAGGAAAAAAAAAGGCACCTGAAATCGACTCGAGACAATGTCACTGTCCTGAAGGTACTCTGGGCGACCAAGTGACAAAAACGCAAACTTCCACTGGCCAAAGGAAGAGTAAATAGTTATATAACCAAATAGGAAAGTTACACAGAGAAATAGAACTCGTGTAAGTAGATATTGTAGCTAGGAAACAAACAATTGACACAAAAAGCTTACACATGAGTACATATATATGATACTGGAGAAGAAAATACCTTGGAGAACTCCTCCTCAGGGACCTGCAACTTTTTTTGTATACGAACTTTAACTTCGGCTAGTGTCTCACCTTCATGGATGATCAAGAAAAATGGTTCGCCAAAATTTTGAACTTGCTGTTAAAAAGAACAAGTTTTCTTCAATATAAACTTAAACATATAGTATATCAATACATGAAATCAAGCCATATCGGTGTACCGTCTGGTTTTGAGATGGATCCTTAGTGAAATGATAAACATGAATCAAACGATCATGAGGACCAAGGTTCTTCTCTTCCTCGGGAATCTGTGACAATGAGAGATATCAAGAAGCAGCACTTGTGCATAATCAAATGTATCATTGAGCATAATCAAACACAATAAATCAAAACATGCTGAAATTATGCCTACTCCTTATTTTTCGGTCACGGAGAGGTGAGTGATGTTTTTTTTTGGGTCGCACTATGTCCACCCCTTTTTATGTTTTTTCCTCATTTCCGAATGTGTACCAAGTACACGAATGTGTCAGTCACACAGGACCGAGACTTATTATGTTGCCTCGGTTTCTAAGGACCAATACTTCAATCAAAGTCTCCGTATGGTACAATCGAAAGATGCCAAAAAATCTCGATGACTACTAATCGAGACTAATCCCAAACCAAGGTTCAAAAAATCGACAAACTTCGGTGAAATCAAGCCATATCGATTTCTTCAACGCCAAACTTCGTCGATTTTGAGGTGAGCGAAGCAAAGTTCATAGGAGGGAAGATCTGCAAGTACACGACTACAAAATTACTTGCTGGACAAAAATAAATTTGGTAGCATCTATATATGGTCAAATATATCAACTACCATAGTAATTATCAATAAGCAACAAAAAAAGGGTAAAAAAGGTCTACCCATGAAACCTTGCATAAACTTTATAATAGTTTTTAAATGGTTCCAATGTTTTTTATTTTTTTGGGTACAGGTTTCAATGTTTTTTTTTTTTTTTTTTGGGTACAGGTTTCTATGTTTTTTTAGAATAGTAATTATCAATTAATGCGAATAGAAAGAACTCTAATGATGCGCCTCCCCAAGGTGGATAGACAAGAAACAAATTTTATTCAATATTGTTTACAACCTTCGCCAATGGATGAATAGAATTGATTTAATGAGATTTAAGAAAAGAAAGAAACTAATGCTAGCATATGAAAGATATTACATCTGCATGACTCCAATCCAATATGTTATTCCAAAACAAAATCAATATCTCAACCTCCTCAACCACTTATAAATGAACCCATGCGTGTACCGAGAAGTACCTTGTAAATTTTGTGATAGAAAACTTCAAGCAGTCTTAGCTCTACATTAGGATGAGACAGTTCAACCTGTTTCATGGAAAGGCACACCGAGCAAAGAAAGACTAGGTTAGCATAGATCCTAATATCATTCAATCCCAAAGAAAGACCTACAAAAGCAACCTACAACCATCACTAGTTCCAGGAAACATTGTAAAGGCAAACAAGAAAAAGTCGATTATTTTATTAAAATGCAGCACACCGCATATACCTATAAAAGAAAAATAAATGGCGGAAAAATAAAGATATTGCAGAAGCAGCTACCTTTGTTTTCAGGTCATTAAGAATATCACCCACAGTGCTTTGTTTGGGCAGTCTAATGCTGTGGATGACCACCTAAAACAAATAAATCCATTCAGTCCTAATTTATAAGAGACAAAAAGCTTGTGCCATGGCAACTAAAGCAACAAAATATGCGAATGTATGGATAATTAAAGAACCTGTACCCTTGTTTTTGTGTGTCCGAGACATTTCGGCTTCGATTTCTTTGATCTTCTCAATGATTCCCATGTTTTTCTTATGTTCCTGATATCAGAAAACTGAAATTTTATATTTTGATGCAATGCGCAAAACAATCAACAACTCCGCATAAAAAAAAAAAAAAAAAAAAAAAAAAAAAACAACAACTGAAAAATCGATCGTGGGGCGCTAACTACTCAAAAATGCCGCAACATTGACAAATTGCATATTCAACAAACACCACTTGATGAGAAATTAACATCAGAATAACTTAAAATTTCATTTTAACAACTAACATTAACCAATCAAAAAGAGGTCAAAAACTTAATTTTCTTATCAGCTTTAGGCATTCCCATTCCCATCCCAGCCTGCCAAAACAGCAAACTCAATCCAAATAAACAAAATTCCCACAATCAACCAAGTCCCATGTCAACAACCCGTTCCATTCATCTAAAAACTTCGCATATAAATTTGATTAATCTAGTACCACTAAAAATACTAGACAAAGAGTGAAAAAGCAGTACTAAAACTGGTGTTGTGGCCATGCTTATAAATTTTATTAATCTAGTTATTAGTTTCAGTGTATGCATGGAAGAACTAATGAAAAGTATATGAATATATATAGGATGTTAATTACATGTATAACAGTGACTTATAATGTGAAATCCGTAATTCTTCTGTCCTTACTCCTTATTGACTTGGAAATAATTCATTGAAAGGTTACCACCCTTCACATATATATTTGGTGAGGGTACTCTGACCATCTTTACATGCGTGTGCATACAGTCATACTTGACCTTCATTAAGTGGAGACTTTCATATGTGACAATTGATTTAAAAACAACCATGAATATAAGTAAATAAGAATCTCACAAGAGCAACTGAATTGACAAAAGAAATCCACATAATTTGACAATTTCATGACTTCAAGATAAGTACACATTAAAGGTTGTGCCATGGCAACTAAAGCAACAAAATATGCGAATGTATGGATAATGAAAGAACCTGTACCCTTGTTTTTGTGTGTCCGATACATTTCGACTTCGATTTCTTTGATCTTCTCAATGATTCCCATGTTTTTCTTATGTTCCCGATATCGAAAACGAAATTTTATATTTTGATGCAATGCACAAAACAATCAACAACTCCGCATTAAAAAAAAAAAAAAAAAAAAAAAAAAAAAAAAAACAAAACAAAACAAGCGAAAAAAATCGATCGATCTGACAGGACACCTATTTCTATAATGATTAAATTTGGTGCCCGACCCGGTCCCATTTTTAAACGGGCAATTTTTTTTTCCAGTCTCGTATGTTTGTAAAACATACGGCTCCCGTTTTGTCCGCTTTTTATTTTTAAATATGATTAAATATTTTATTTATCAATTATTTAAAAAAAAAAAAAACCCTCAACTACAACTTACAAATCTACAAGTCACCAATTACCAACAAAATAAATACATAACATCACAATTTTTTTATTTCCAATATAAACATCACAAAAGTTTAAAGAAAAAGAGATATCATCTCAAATTCTCAATAGTCCAAATTATAAAAGTATAGAGGTCATAATATATATAGATAATTGAATGTAAATTAAATCAAATGATGCATGTTATTTGCTTTAATGGAAGGTGAATGTATGTGGTACCAGAGAGGAGAGACCGTGAGAGTTGGGACTCGGGAGTGAGAGGCAGAGCCAGGTACCTGAGTCGTGAGAGTCGGTGGGAATTGGTGTCACGTCCTCTAAAATGAATGAACACAATGTCAGTTACTAGTTACTGTTAACAATCTGAGCGAAACAGTTTTCCATTCGAGACATTCAACACTTACCAATTCGACCAATTCTAATCCCAGAACGAGCAAGAGCACTCAATGCAGACTGTGCACCAGGACCAGGTGTGTTCGTCTTGTTTCTACCGGTACCAGAGAGGAGAGACCGTGACAGTTGGGACTCGGGAGTGAGAGCCAGAGCCGGGAGAGTGAGAGGCGGAGCCGAAGCCGTGCGTGAGGCGTAGAGAGTGAGAGGCGGACGGAGGCGGACGGAGGCGCGCCGTGCGTGGCCGTGAGCCGCGGTGCGTGGCCGTGAAACGCGAGGCGATGAGAGACGACCGTGAGGCGGAGTGAGGTGGTGAGAGTCGAGAGTCTAGAGTCGAGACGGTGAGAGACGGTGAGAGGCAGAGTGAGGCGGAGTGAGGCGATGAGAGGCGGAGTGTAGGGTTTTTTGAGGGAGAACGGAGTCAGAGAGCGGGGATGGACTGGAGGGAGATGAGATAAAAAGTTAAAAACTTAATCTGAAATTACCTTTATGCCCTTCAAATTAATCAATAACGAGTACCCATTTTTTTTGAAAAATTTTTTTCGGACCCGATCCCGTATTTTTAAACGGACATAAAAATAAATTGTCCTCTCCCTCCGAATTTATCTCATCCTTCAAAATTTTAATTTTTCTTTGTTCGATAATAACTAAATCTTTTAATTCAATAAAACACTCGTTGTATCAATAAATTTCAATTCATATCTTTTTTTTAATTAAAAGAATTTGACATTCTACTTAATTATATTAGTATTAGTATTAGTTTATGAATCAGCATGGAATTCTTATTCTATTAATATTAATATGCATAGAAAAATTAATAAAAAAATTATATTCTAAATATCGAAATATTTTATTTCAATTTAATTATTGATTTTATTGATAGAAATAAAAAAATGAATATAATAACTAAAGTTCATAAATATAAGTATAAGTAAAGGATTACTTCATTCCTGATAGTCATTTATTTAATCAGTGGATAGGAGCATACATACCCTGGATCGGGATCGTATGTTTTTTACAAAAATATTATCCGAACCCGTTTAAAACGGGTCCGGATAAAACCGGACAAACGGGACCGGGCAACTTTTGCCACCCCTGAGTTACCAATACTATTTTCAACCCTCCAAGTTTTTTAAGTTGCAATAAAAAATAATAATTAAACTTTTGTTCCTATATTTAATGTTTTTTGTACAGTATTCTCAATTTTTTCGGAATTGTATTAATTATTATTATTATAACCATTAATATTTTTAAATTTTTAATAATATTATTATTGATATTAATTTTATTATTACTATTAGTAATATTATAATTATAATTATAATATCAATAATAATAATAATAATAACATTTATAATAATAGTAATAATATTATTATTACTATTATATCATGGGATACGGATGAAGGTGAAAATACTAGTAGCGTAGATAAATACCTCATCTTGGTCATCTATGTGCTCGCGCAATAATCGATTATGATGTTCGTCTTATATTCGCTCCTTGAATATCAACATTAGTGCTATAGATAGCATATTTTTCGAATTTGGGTCCGCAAATACTTGGCGCGTACGTCAAGAAATGTTTTGGAGAAGCCAAGGATGCGCCCTCAAGAGGCGAGAGTACTTCTATATGATTCTCCATGCCTCCAGGCGAGATCTACGCTCGTTTGAGTCCTTTATAGGCACGCCTTAGGCAAACCTTGACAAAGCGTTCGGCACAACAATGCAGAGGCCTAGCCATGTCTTGGGCCCTCCCCATATACGCCTTGATCAACTTAATTCAATCAAATAATTATACTTGGACTCATGCGTTCGGACTCATAAGGAGATTTTTAAAATTTTTTAAGTATTTAGAAGGTATTAAAAGAATTTTACAAGTGATTACGGTTGCTTCGTTAATTGCTCGATGATATATTTGAAATGAAAAAAAGTTTTGAGTCAAGATTCATGAGTTCAAATAGTATTATCCAACTCAATATCATTTCCATGTATGCATATATCTCGAGAAAAATTTAATAACATATCTACGTATGTAGGGTCTTGACAATTAAATGACACGTATGCAAGAATCTATAGAATTAATGAATCTGGAGAATTAAAAAACATGTAAGTACCAATCTCGAGAATTTATAGAGCATTTATGCATAGATAGTGAAAAATATAGAGAAATAATTAAAGAGACAAAAAATATAATAATAACAAAAAAAATAGATAAAGAGAGAGAGATAATTAATGCAAGTAGAGTGGGCACGTGGAAAGAGAGAGATAGAGTGCTCATTTAATGCTATTTAATGCTGTGAGAGAATCAAAGTCACATTTAATGCTGGGTGGGTTGGTAAATGACCTTTTTATCCTTCAATATTTAATGTGAAAAAAATACGGGATCGGGTCCGAAAAAAATTTTTCAAAAAAAATGGGTACTCGTTATTGATTAATTTGAAGGGCATAAAGGTAATTTCAGATTAAGTTTTTAACTTTTTATCTCATCTCCCTCCAGTCCATCCCCGCTCTCTGACTCCGTTCTCCCTCAAAAAACCCTACACTCCGCCTCTCATCGCCTCACTCCGCCTCACTCTGCCTCTCACCGTCTCTCACCGTCTCGACTCTAGACTCTCGACTCTCACCACCTCACTCCGCCTCACGGTCGTCTCTCATCGCCTCGCGTTTCACGGCCACGCACCGCGGCTCACGGCCACGCACGGCGCGCCTCCGTCCGCCTCCGTCCGCCTCTCACTCTCTACGCCTCACGCACGGCTTCGGCTCCGCCTCTCACTCTCCCGGCTCTGCCTCTCACTCCCGAGTCCCAACTGTCACGGTCTCTCCTCTCTGGTACCGGTAGAAACAAGACGAACACACCTGGTCCTGGTGCACAGTCTGCATTGAGTGCTCTTGCTCGTTCTGGGATTAGAATTGGTCGAATTGGTAAGTGTTGAATGTCTCGAATGGAAAACTGTTTCGCTCAGATTGTTAACAGTAACTAGTAACTGACATTGTGTTCATTCATTTTAGAGGACGTGACACCAATTCCCACCGACTCTCACGACTCAGGTACCTGGCTCTGCCTCTCACTCCCGAGTCCCAACTCTCACGGTCTCTCCTCTCTGGTACCACATACATTCACCTTCCATTAAAGCAAATAACATGCATCATTTGATTTAATTTACATTCAATTATCTATATATATTATGACCTCTATACTTTTATAATTTGGACTATTGAGAATTTGAGATGATATCTCTTTTTCTTTAAACTTTTGTGATGTTTATATTGGAAATAAAAAAATTGTGATGTTATGTATTTATTTTGTTGGTAATTGGTGACTTGTAGATTTGTAAGTTGTAGTTGAGGGTTTTTTTTTTTAAATAATTGATAAATAAAATATTTAATCATATTTAAAAATAAAAAGCGGACAAAACGGGAGCCGTATGTTTTACAAACATACGAGACTGGAAAAAAAAATTGCCCGTTTAAAAAATGGGACCGGGTCGGGCACCAAATTTAATCATTATAGAAATAGGTGTCCTGTCCAGACTGATCGATTTTTCATTGTTTTGTTTTGTTTTGTTTTTTTTTTTAATGCGGAGTTGTTGATTGTTTTGTGCATTGCATCAAAATATAAAATTTCTGTTTTCTGATATCAGGAACATAAGAAAAACATGGGAATCATTGAGAAGATCAAAGAAATCGAAGTCGAAATGTATCGGACACACAAAAACAAGGGTACAGGTTCTTTCATTATCCATACATTCGCATATTTTGTTGCTTTAGTTGCCATGGCACAACCTTTAATGTGTACTTATCTTGAAGTCATGAAATTGTCAAATTATGTGGATTTCTTTTGTCAATTCAAATTGCTCTTGTGAGATTCTTATTTACTTATATTCATGGTTGTTTTTAAATCAATTGTCACATATGAAAGTCTCCACTTAATGAAGGTCGGTATGACTCGTATGCACACGCATGTAAAGATGGTCGAGTACCCTCACCAAATATATATGTGAAGGGTGGTAACCTTTCAATGAATTATTTCCAAGTCAATAAGGAGTAAGGACGGAAGAATTACGGATTTCACATTATAAGTCAACAAGTATACATGTAATTAACATCCTATATATATTCATATACTTTTCATTAGTTCTTCCATGCATACACCTTGAAACTAATAACTAGATTAATAAAATTTATAAGCATGGCCACAACACCAGCTTTTAGTAATTTGCTTTTTCACTCTTTGTCTAGTATTTTTAGTGGTACTAGATTAATCAAATTTATATGCGAAGTTTTTAGATGAATGGAACGGGTTGTTGACATGGGACTTGGTTGATTGTGGGAATTTTGTTTATTTGGATTGAGTTTGTTTTTTTGGCAAATTTGGGATGGAATGGGAATGCCTAAAGCCGATAAGAAAATTAAGTTTTTGACCTCTTTTTGATTGGTTAATGTTAGTTGTTAAAATGAAATTTTAAGTTATTCGATGTTAATTTCTCATCAAGTGGTGTTTGTTGAATATGCAATTTGTCAATGTTGCGGCATTTTTGAGTAGTTAGCGCCCCACGATCGATTTTTCAGTTGTTGTTGTTTTTTTTTTTTTTTTTTTTTTTTTTTTTTTTTTATGCGGAGTTGTTGATTGTTTTGCGCATTGCATCAAAATATAAAATTTCAGTTTTCTGATATCAGGAACATAAGAAAAACATGGGAATCATTGAGAAGATCAAAGAAATTGGCCGAAATGTCTCGGACACACAAAAACAAGGGTACAGGTTCTTTAATTATCCATACATTCGCATATTTTGTTGCTTTAGTTGCCATGGCACAAGCTTTTTGTCTCTTATAAATTAGGACTGAATGGATTTATTTGTTTTAGGTGGTCATCCACAGCATTAGACTGCCCAAACAAAGCACTGTGGGTGATATTCTTAATGACCTGAAAACAAAGGTAGCTGCTTCTGCAATATCTTTATTTTTCCGCCATTTATTTTTCTTTTATAGGTATATGCGGTGTGCTGCATTTTAATAAAATAATCGACTTTTTCTTGTTTGCCTTTACAATGTTTCCTGGAACTAGTGATGGTTGTAGGTTGCTTTTGTAGGTCTTTCTTTGGGATTGAATGATATTAGGATCTATGCTAACCTAGTCTTTCTTTGCTCGGTGTGCCTTTCCATGAAACAGGTTGAACTGTCTCATCCTAATGTAGAGCTAAGACTGCTTGAAGTTTTCTATCACAAAATTTACAAGGTACTTCTCGGTACACGCATGGGTTCATTTATAAGTGGTTGAGGAGGTTGAGATATTGATTTTGTTTTGGAATAACATATTGGATTGGAGTCATGCAGATGTAATATCTTTCATATGCTAGCATTAGTTTCTTTCTTTTCTTAAATCTCATTAAATCAATTCTATTCATCCATTGGCGAAGGTTGTAAACAATATTGAATAAAATTTGTTTCTTGTCTATCCACCTTGGGGAGGCGCATCATTAGAGTTCTTTCTATTCGCATTAATTGATAATTACTATTCTAAAAAAACATAGAAACCTGTACCAAAAAAAAAAAAAAAAAAAAAAAAAAAAAAAAACATTGAAACCTGTACCCAAAAAAATAAAAAACATTGGAACCATTTAAAAACTATTATAAAGTTTATGCAAGGTTTCATGGGTAGACCTTTTTTACCCTTTTTTTTGTTGCTTATTGATAATTACTATGGTAGTTGATATATTTGACCATATATAGATGCTACCAAATTTATTTCTGTCCAGCAAGTAATTTTGTAGTCGTGTACTTGCAGATCTTCCCTCCTATGAACTTTGCTTCGCTCACCTCAAAATCGACGAAGTTTGGTTGAAGAAATCGATATGGCTTGATTTCACCGAAGTTTGTCGATTTTTTGAACCTTGGTTTGGGATTAGTCTCGATTAGTAGTCATCGAGATTTTTTGGCATCTTTCGATTGTACCATACGGAGACTTTGATTGAAGTATTGGTCCTTAGAAACCGAGGCAACATAATAAGTCTCGGTCCTGTGTGACTGACACATTCGTGTACTTGGTACACATTCGGAAATGAGGAAAAAACATAAAAAGGGGTGGACATAGTGCGACCCAAAAAAACATCACTCACCTCTCCGTGACCGAAAAATAAGGAGTAGGCATAATTTCAGCATGTTTTGATTTATTGTGTTTGATTATGCTCAATGATACATTTGATTATGCACAAGTGCTGCTTCTTGATATCTCTCATTGTCACAGATTCCCGAGGAAGAGAAGAACCTTGGTCCTCATGATCGTTTGATTCATGTTTATCATTTCACTAAGGATCCATCTCAAAACCAGACGGTACACCGATATGGCTTGATTTCATGTATTGATATACTATATGTTTAAGTTTATATTGAAGAAAACTTGTTCTTTTTAACAGCAAGTTCAAAATTTTGGCGAACCATTTTTCTTGATCATCCATGAAGGTGAGACACTAGCCGAAGTTAAAGTTCGTATACAAAAAAAGTTGCAGGTCCCTGAGGAGGAGTTCTCCAAGGTATTTTCTTCTCCAGTATCATATATATGTACTCATGTGTAAGCTTTTTGTGTCAATTGTTTGTTTCCTAGCTACAATATCTACTTACACGAGTTCTATTTCTCTGTGTAACTTTCCTATTTGGTTATATAACTATTTACTCTTCCTTTGGCCAGTGGAAGTTTGCGTTTTTGTCACTTGGTCGCCCAGAGTACCTTCAGGACAGTGACATTGTCTCGAGTCGATTTCAGGTGCCTTTTTTTTCCTTAAATTCACTGTTTTTTTCAATTGCACTGAATCGAGCACAATGGAAAAGTTTGATCCATGTAGCCGACCCCAGTTAATTTGGGACTGAGGCTATGTTGTTGTTGTTGTTGTAGAGGAGAGATGTTTATGGAGCCTGGGAGCAGTATCTTGGATTGGAGCACTCTGACAGTGCTCCAAAAAGAGCTTATTCAGCGAATCAGGTAAGATTTTCTTCAGAGATAAGTAATATGCATCACCTAATTTTTTATTTTTTATTTTTTTGCCAAGATGGAACTTCGTGTTCATGTCACTTTTATGAGATATGCGTTTGTTTTACAATATTGTGCTCAGTTTGGAATTTATTATTTATGCTTTGTTTGGAAGTTGAAACTTCTCCCGGGCCGATCCTACGATTACCTTGAGTCTAATTTTCAATGTTGTCGATGATTCAAAATGTGGCCGTGCTTATTAAATGACCTATCCTTTGCGTAATCGTCACACATACGAGAAACCCGTAAAAATCTACAACTAGGATGAAGTCTCGTTTGGCATCTCCGAGAGCGCTTCTTGAGCCAATGCCATGCGTTGCATTTTGATAGCGAGACCGAAAAAATGAAACATGAAGATCTGAATTAACGGCGCCTCGAAAGAGAATAGTTTCAAGAGGCATTTGTGCTTGGCATTTTGTGCATTGGGGGGTTTTGCTATCTATATTTTTTCTTTCCCTTTAGTGGGGTGGGCCGATAACTTTCACGCTGAGGAAGTACATACAACATCTTCTAGTGCCTGTGATGCCTTGAGCTTCTCTTTTTGTTTAATTTTGTTTTGCTTCTCTGCTTTTTCGTGAAGGCTTCGGCTTCTTCTGGGTTGGGAAATTGGTGGCGTCGTTGTCGTTGTTGTTGTTGATCCCTTTCCTGTGTAATTTAGGCAAGTACATAAAGAAGATTTTGAACTAGAGGATGTATACATGGTATATAGGATGTCAAGTGTTTCTTTCTTATCCATTTTTTTGTCTTCTGGTTTTACTTTTATATCTACTTGTTCTAGATGTGTTTTATGATTTTGATTGTATAATGCACTACTTGTTCTCTGGATCCTGGTTTCCAGGTTTATCTAGTAGAACCATTGTACTATCTTGTCCAATCTGATTTCTCTTAAAGGGAAATCAATAGATTGGTTGAGCTCAACGATTTGCTGAGAGTTTTATGATTTTTATCATTACTGAAATCATGCAATGTTCTTTCCCATGATTAACAATCTAAAATCTTGTGGAACAATGTAGGCTCAAGAGCCGAATATATACCGACATTATGTGGCTGCAACTGCTGAGCGAGATGGTAGGACCTCATCGACTCACAGTCGTTATCATTATTTTACAATGCAATGTTCAAATCTTTTTATTTCTTCAATTTATGCTATGTTGTTTTTTGTTGTATTATGGTTCACACTTGAAGATTACTTCCTCCAAATTAACTTACTTTTGTTACAGGTTATTTGTACTCGCTTAACGCATCTACTCTGAGTAAGAAGTGGAATCTTGGAAGTCCCCTTTTCCTTTCTCATTTGCTTTTGTCCTATGTTGTTCGTCTCCTGACGATCGTCTTACTCCATCTCGGCCTGGTCACCTATACTATTCTTTTCTATCTCAAAACTCGAACTTGTAATTCGAGTAGAAGTTAGAAGTGTGTGGCCTTATAGAGGGCAAGAAAAAAATAATAAATGCTGTGGTGGCGGTGCGATATTCGTTTGTATTAAAATGAGGATTTGCAATGAGGTCACCTTGCGCCAGGCTTCTAGAGATGCCCGAGCTGAGTCTTGTATAGCCGCACCGCACTACCCGATCAAAGATCAGCGACTTTAATGGACTTTTTGGTTCTACGTAACACTGGGGCTTGTAGCGCTTGAATCATGTACTTGCACTGATGTCCGACTTGTTACATTGGGTCCAGATGCAATGTTTGGCTGGTTCCTCCGACAGACAATTATGTACCTCCTTACAAGGACCCTTGGACATTATGGTGATTTCATTTTTGTATCCTGATTTTCTTGATCCCTTTTGTTTAGTTGCGGTATTGATATCAATTTTTTAGATGTACAATGTAGGAATTGGCTGTGAAAATTTAGCACAGTAGTGTTGTTTGCAATTCTCTTTTGCCATGGTACCAAGACCAATCACTTTAACTCTAACTAATCCAGATCGATTGTTTATAGATACTGTAAAAAGATGACATATCCCAATACGAATTTCTTGTACATGTTTCACTTGCCCTAACATGACACACACAATGTAGGAGACAGCCAGGTGGGGAAATTCAGAAATTGTGTATTGGTCATTCACACACAACAGGTCTTCTCAAATTCGGTCTCTCTTGCCCACTCTAAATCCAAGGAAAGGTTTGGTTGCTTGACAGCCAGAGTGAATGAGTTTCCAATAAACTCAATCGGTAAGTGACGGGGCTTGAGTAAAGGGCATTGCATCTTAACCACTCAACTCAATTGCCATTGCTTTGTAGAGTCCTCTTTGTTGATTAAGAAACTTATATTAGAATATGAGGATAAATACATACTTGGCCTCCAATTTAACATCTATCCTAATTTCAAATGCTCCAATTTAGAGCAAATGAATGTTGAACAACATCTACTATTTACATCTAATTAAAAGCAAACTGCAAAAAGAAGGGCATTTTACATTTTTATATGCCACTTTGTACCTACCAATGGCACCACTGTGCTCTTTCAAACATTGGTGTAGCCTTTGTTGATACAATGTTGCTCAATTCTCATGATGTAGCGTAATACTCGAATAGAAGTCTTTTAGATGGCGCGGATTGGAGGAGTAATCGGCGGCTTGTTAGTGATAAATTAAAGTCCACCTGTGTCCCCATCTCAGAGTCTTTCAGTTGTCTAACCATTGAGGCCTGCATAAGAAATATATGCTTTAGAGAGAAATATATGAAAAAAATGACAACCAATTTTCATGTTTTCCGAGAAAATATGCATTTAAAATCATAATAAGGAAGATTTAAGTAAAGCATCACGTTACTGGAGCGAAAGTAGACTCGGAATCAGGGTGCATACACCACCCTCCACCGAGCATGTACAAATTCTCCATTTCCTTCTATTCGGGCATCAAGGTCTCAAGTGTTCTTGTCAGTAGCAAGTTTCTTGAATGCAAGTTGGCCATTGCCTTCTAAGATGGACTCGGCCAATTGACTCTCACATACTCTTGCAGTTTCCAATAAATCATAATGGGGCTCAAGAAACAAAATGTGAAGGACAAGATTCCTAGGCTATTGATGTGAAGGGACATTGGGCAATGGAAAGGTCATGTGAAGATGAAATGTATCGTTTCAAGATTCTAGTCAAAGAGGGATGGGTGAAGATGAATGTGAATTAATCACAAGAAAGTTATCTTGTGCAAAGTGGGTTGTATCCAAAGCATTCTAGTCAAAGAGGGATGGGTGAAGATGAATGTGAATTAATCACAGCAAAGTTACTGTGCAAAGTGGGTTGTTTCCAAAGTGGGTTGTGTGAAGATAAATCGGGCAGAGTGGTTTATGTGAGGATGGATCCCCTATATAAAGGAAGGCGATGCGATGACTTTTTCAATATCCAGGGAAGGCTACTCTAAGTAAGCTGAGACTTTATCAATTAAGTAAGATGTCTGGAAGTACTCCCAAAAATTATGTCAAGGGCGGATGTTCGCAGTCCACTCCGTCTCCGAAATGCATGAAGACGATTTTCAACAAAATGGAAGACAAGTTTGACACCCTCCGTGTCGAGGTGAAGGAGCTAATGAAGCGATTTCTCGCATCGGTTGAAGAAGAAGCTCTTATGGCAGTTATCTTGGATGATGAACCACTCACTGCTTGTTATGACATTTTTCGTGATGTTGCGAAAGAGATGAAGAAGGCCGCCTGCTAAAGAAGTTGTTGTCATTTCTGACAATACTGAGTCAAGTGCTGTTTAGTTTATGTTTATCTGATTTTATTTTGTTGTTTTGAAAGAGTTTTGATGGCCTAAAATGGATTATTTTGTAGTTTGAACGAAAAATCAAGTTTAATATATGGTTTATTGATGCCAAATTACTATGATGAAGACTTGATTACTTGATTGTTCCGAAAAAAAAGTAGACTAAATCATTTCCTTGAACATTTCTTGCTTACTTGTCTAATTAAGAAATTGAGGCCAAATGAACCGATTCACAACTGCAGCACTATACTATATCTACATCGTATGGGTACTGAATTCTGTTTCGTAACCTGTACTGCTAAGAATTAGTTGCTGATGCATTTCTTAATCACTTGTCCCGATTAGTATCAACCGAGTCAATGAATTATTCTCTATTCAAGTTTTAGCAGATTATGGGCATTTTCCCTCATTTTGATTGCGAGAGAATAGTGTCAATATGTGCTCGATAGTTTCTTCGCTTTTTTGCTAATGGAACCACGAAAATCATAGGAAGAATGTGTCGAGCCTTCTGCTATATTTGCATGCTCTAAGGCCTTACGCTTCTCTAAATTTCCATGGGAGGGCTCAGTACAATCGATTCATTTTTGTTTAATGTGATATAAATACTAAGTATGCTAGTATGTTAGTGTTTTTGTTTAACACTCCAACGAAGCTTCAGTACAATCGATTCATTTTTGTTTAACACGATATAAATACTAATGAAGTATGCTAGTATGTGACTATACATTTAGTTCCATGAATCGGAATAGGTGAATTCATGTGGAAGCTTCACCTTATCGAACTTCTCTCTTGCTATTTATCCAAGAGGATGCTATATCTTTCCTGCAAATTTCAATGGTATTTACATCTATCAGATAAATTTTCTTCAGGAAAAGTTATATTTAAACTTCTAGTCAATAAAAATTCACAAGTGTTCATGAGCTTTCAGACGAATTGGTTAACTTTCCTATGCAATTGCTGATAATTAATACCTGTATTTCAGATGGGGTTGCTTCAATTAACTGAACCAGGATATCCAGAAGATCCCCTTTTAAGCCATATCCTTTACTAGCTTTCTCGCAACAAAAGTGATCTCACGAAAAGGAAATACTTCAGCATTAAAAAAAAAAAAAGTGCCGGTGAAATATTTTGGAAAATACAAGAATCAGCTTCATCACACCCACATATCACATTTCAGTTAAAGTGATGTAAACCGTCTTAGAATGTGTGTGCCTTCCTAGCATTCTCGCTCTTAGAGAAGAATGGAAAGAGCAGAAGAGGGCCAACAGCCTGCTAGAATGCTGAGGTATGACATTTTAATTCTTGCTTAAGAGGTGTGGTGGTGTGGGCATTTTCTGAATGGCGTTTAATTTAGAATTCAAAACTTTCTGTTTCCTTGCCATTCGCATCAAATCTTCGTAGTAGAGAAAGTTGAGGAAATACTAGGACTCGAATCCCCGACTTCTTACAGAAGTGAATACATTTCAAACCAGCGGGGTACCCACTTGGTTGGTGAAGTATCTTTTTTTAGGTTGAGATAAATTATATGTTCCATGCCATGACCATGAGTTTGGGACTTTCTTTTGCGTCTCTGCAACAACTTGGCAACACTACAAGAAAATTGGTGGGTTCTCAATATAATCGACAAAACTCGGATTGATCAAAGTTGGTTTTCGGCTTGAACAACCTTTACTGTGAAGTATGTACATCATACTAACACGCTTGACTCACAATCATCACCACTCCAACTTAGATTAAAATTTATCAAGATGCATTTTCCTAGTTGAACTATTAGCTTCGATACCATGTTAATTTCCCGATTTTATTGTGGAGTGAAAAAGCACTAGGATTGAGTCATTTAAACAAATACTTCACTACAACTCTTCAATGACAACGAAGCATCAATTTCAAATTACTTAAAATTTGACTGAATGGATCAAACTTTTTCATTATTCAACAACAACATAACTTCACTTTCAAATTAATTGAGATCAGTTACATGGATTAAACTTTTTCATTGTGCTCGATTAAGTGCAAAACTTTTTCATGGCTCGATTATGGCAATTTCAATCAAAATATTTTAAAGTTCTACCACACTTAACTGATTTCTGCTTCCCTCATACAATCTACTTCTCAAAAAAGGAAAGTACAGCAACAGACATCACAAAAGTAAGATTCCTATAATACTTGTGTCCTGAAACATCCGTGTAAGTAATATTCAACCACATTAACATAGAAATTATTTTTTAATATCATGTCCTGCATCAATACTAGAAGAAGGTTTGAAATGAAGCAGTTTCAGGATGCCGCTGAAAGAACACATACGACGCTTAAATCTTCTCTTACCATAACAACTGGTCTTCACTTTCAGAAAATTCATGTTTCTCTTCTACTGGTTCGGCAATCTCCTCTTCGCTATCACTACAGATAAGCGTCTCACCACCATATTGGTCATAGCATATCTGTCTCCTCCCAACCACAGATTGATCTTCAGCCACTCTTTGATTTCTGTGCTGTGGCGCAGATTAAAGAGCACAAGGCAAAGGACGAATTAAAGGTAGTGTCGTATTATATGTTAAACATAACAGCTCCTAAAAGTAAGAGAGTCATACATTATAAAATTAGAGGTGAAAATAATGGCACTACATTTGTTGCACTGAACAAAATTGCTTTCCCACCTTTTATGGAAAGAGAGTGGAAAGTTTTATTAATAATCAATATCCTTTGACTAAAATTGTTCGAAAGTTTCTACATGACATCTGTTATATTTATAGAGTTAAGAAAAACGACCTATATACTTTCTCTTAAGAAATTTAGCCAACTTATTAAAAAGAATGCACCCTGATATTACTACATTAGTAAAATACTAAGAATTTAAGACAGTCATTCCATTTCCATTTCCTCAATACTATATTAAATATAACATGAATAAAAAAAGAAGAAGAATAGAACCACTGATTGGGCGAAAATGTCATACTTCTCTAAGAAAATCCAAGATGTGTAAGGTGGGATCTTCTCTACATACGGAAGCCTGAATGATGTTGACGAAAGAACTTCTTGAGTATTCACATTGTCTTTCTCCCCTGATCGTTGAGTATGTCCACTTAACTTACAGGGAGGCCTCTCAATTCTACACAAAAGTATATTTTAACAATGAGACAAATTGCATAGTCATAGCCACAATTACCTTGAAATTAACATGTTAAAAGCAAGTAAATAGTGCAAAATCAGTTTCATATGCCAAATACAGTAGATGGAATAAATGGAAGTGAAATCAATTTTCTAAATTGAAATCATCTAAATTGGTCATCAACTGAACATTTACATCTTGCCAAACTCAGTAGTATACATAGTGGGAGGGCAACAAAGCAATGCAGATACAAAGTGGGAAGACAATATATATATATATAAAGTTACCTCAATCAAGACTTAGCCTCTCCGCATTGTAGTTTTGACTTTCCACGACTGGCTCATTCAGATCTATGAAGTCCTAAACAAATTTGAAAATTGCATAAATCCCATAAAACCACAAAAATAATGTAAAACATTCAACATGTTATAAAAATTTGTCGTAACGAACCTCTCCACGATTAGGATATGAGACAACATTTATTGGCCTTCGCCCACCGCGCCTTGCTTGTCCTCCACGCCCTAAGCCAGTTGATTGGCCTTCACCTTGGCCTTCATTGCCTTGGCTTCGACCTCGTCCTCGACTACTATTTCTTCTAGTTCCTCCTCTTTCCCGGATTGATCTGAAACGGTTCGACTCGGCCTCCCTCGACAACGAACATAGTTAGGATCTCGAATAAAGACATTATTAGAATCTTGAATACGAGTATCATCACCCAAATGTTGTGTCTGGTCCACTTGTATAACACCATTATAATTCTTTACCCTTTCAATTAGAGCTTCCATTTCTGTCTTAAGGAACCCCAATCGTGCGGGGTTGTTCGCGCACAAGTCGATCGCTTCATGAAGTGCACGCTCAATCTCTTTAAATTTCTTATATTCATCTGTCATTTGTGGATAACATCCGGAGTGTACGATACTCAAATGCCTTCGCAACACATCCTTCCTCCATCTCCTCATGATATATCTCTCGTGAACCCTTGCAATGCCTTTCATCTTCATCACTTCAAAAATGTGTCTACAAAGGATGCCACTGGATTCAAATTTTCTACAATTGCAATCAAAGTATTGCCCAATTGCTCTATACTCAATTGTGTACGAGAACTCCTTGCAGTACCAATTCTTGATACTACATTCCTTGATATTGAATTGCTCAACACCGGAATAGATGAAGTGTCGTTCTCGTTATTTGGATCCAAATGACAAGACATCATTCCATTGATTTCTCCTTGAACTTTCTTGAAGATATTTCTAGTGTAGGCATTATAGAACCACTTTCCCATTGGAATTGTATGTTTAATCGCACATCCTTCCTTGAGTCAAACTCACTTGCAACTCTTTTTGAATTTTGTCCGTGATTGCCACCTCATATTGCTCGACAAATTGCTTCAATGTACTTGTTAGATGTGATGTAACTATCAAAGAAAGCATGCATTCCTTCACTTCGTTGAGTAGACGCCATTCCACCAAAAGTTATTGTTCGAAAAAGCTGGAACCCAACTCTCTCTTGCATTGTACAAATCATTCAGCCACTCGTGATTTTCCAAAGAATTTCTTCTTATGAAATCGTTCCAATTTCTTTCAAACATTTGGATGCTTAGGCTATCATACACCACATCTTTGAACTCCTTTGTCGTCGCGTCGTAATTTGGTACATTCTTGAACTTTGCAGGAACTTTGCACATGATATGCCACAAACAAAACCTGTGAATCGAGTCAGGCATAACTTCCTCACCGCCTTAATACTTTCACATTGGTCGGTTAAAATGCATCGAGGGTGAACATTTCCCATACCTCGTAACCAATTTCTAAACAACCACTTAAAAGAATTGGCGTCCTCATGAGAAATCAGAGCACAACCTAACAATATGGAATGCCCATGATGGTTTACTCCAACAACTGTAGCAAAAGGCATCCTATATCTATTCACAAGATACGTCGTATCAAAACTCACAACGTCGTGAAATTCTTCGAATGATGCTCTGCTGCGTGAATGGATCCACAATATGTTCGCCAGCCTGTTATCATCGTCGACCTGCAAGGTATGGAAAAAACCTCTGTCTCTCTCTTGCATTGTTAGAAAAAGCTTACGAATAGCTTCAACATCCCCTTCTTCCAATCCCAGTCTTCTGCTTGCATCAATGAAGTTGCGACAATCTTTAGAAGTACATCCTAAGTTCTTTGGCCCCCTTCCCCGAATTTGGAGCATTCGATGCTCTTACTAGGCTCGATGCTGCTCTCTCTCATTCGCCTGCAACTGGCGTTTCATGCGCGCATTCAATTCTCGATGACCCCTCATAAAAAATGATAAATCGGGTATGAGTTCATGGTTGTGTTCAACAACCACCTTTGAAACCAACCAGCGATTATCACCTCCTCTAATCGCACGAACCTTAAGCGGGGCAATTTACCCTCTTAGAATGCTTCTCAAAGTATGTATTTCGTCCCCTATCACATGAAAGCCACACATACTTAAGTTGACCAACTTCATCTTTGGCACTAGATCGAATCACAACGGCAAAACCTTTTTCCTTAGCATGGTCTTGATAAGTTTCTAGCAACTCATCTACGCTTCCAAATGACATGCCTACTGTAGGAATAGGATGAGAAACAATGTTGAAATCTTGTTCGTGGATAACATTCGAGATTGATACTTCATCAACCAAATGAACTGAGTTGTCTTCACAGCCAAGACTTTCATGGGATGACCCTTCAATATCACTCGAACCGAAGATGTCCCTAATAAAAGCTGCTCTTGCCATTTCTAAATCATCCATCTTAAGTCACTAACCACGTGCCTAATCATCAAAGACATATGTTCAAGTAAGCAATGACACTCAATAATCGCATTTGAATACACCCAACTTTATAAGTATAGATAAAGAATTATAAATAAAAAGTATAAATAACAAAATGGTAGTGCTAGACGAAATGAGGTATCACATGCTACAATGGAGACTAAAAATTGTAGAAGGCCAAAGAAATCATCTACACTTGTCAACAAGAGAGAAATCTCACCAACCAAAGGATAACTTGTTCTCAACCTACTCAGGACACTAGTTCAAATGCTCTTGGTAACACGTTATGGTAGCATACTTTTGACTCATTTTGTTTAGTATGTTATTTCTTGCTTGGGAGAGATTTCCTTAAATCAAATTATGGACTTCTAAAACTTAATTTTAATGTACGAAACATCCACTTGCAGAGAGAATCAATTGCCGGATGTGCCTTCTTATGAAAGTGATCGAATTAGGGACTATGATTGATGTTTCTCGCATGAAGTGGGAAAATCACCGCCAAAGATCTATTGTTGAGAGTACTCGGTGGAATAGGTATATATATAAGTGATAATTGATATGCTCTACTCGCTTTAATGTTGTATTACAGTAAAGAGAAATTTTTTTTTCAAATAAAAAACATAGATAGATTTTTAATTATGTTTGAATTTGGTAATGAAGTTGAGTATTTAGAATTTTGGCTTTACGATGTGTGTATCGGGCTAGGTTTGCTTTTTCTTTTGTTTGTTAAAGCTAAAATTGAACAACATTAAATAAATTATGACGTAATGAGATTAAGTAGATCTTAAACTCACACATCGATAAAACCTCAATTTTGACTGAAAGGTAAACAGAACTGGTCATTCCTATTGCACGAAGATTAATTGGAACCATTGAAACAAATTGGTTCTCTTGTCATACTTCTAACATAATTTGAGGACCATTTGTTTTTAAAGCTAAAACTAAAAGATGCATATTTGTTTTTAAAGAAAGCAATGCTTGGGAAAGATAAAGAAACACAGATTTTCACCATAAGTTCTCGTAAATTTGATTAGAGCTCCAACTAAAAGATGCATATTTGTTTTTTAAAAAAAGCAATGCTTGGCAATCAAAAGGCAATAAATCGATGCAAGGGCACATAGAAAAGATGCATAACCATTAAAGTTTAAGTTCAAAGATGCTCACAAAAATAGCATGATGCACCAAGTACTAAATATACTAGATGGATGAAATAGCAAATGATAAGTAATGTGTACTTACTTATCTCATGTTGAAAGACTAGTCACATATTTGAAATTAATAACATCACAATATGTGATAAACAAATAAAAATCAAGTGCGAAATTATTTTATCTTTTAATAATAATAATAATAATGTTTAGTAAAAGGGCTTGGCAACCAAAATGGTAAAGCCATACCTTGAAATAAATAAATAGACGAAACGGTGTTTCTAGTGTATGTCTATACCAAAAAATAAAAGCCATTAAGTAAACCCTTCACCGACTAGTAATACTAAAAGGAGCTAAAAAATATCCTATCGTAATCCACAACATAATATCATATATTACAAATAATTTCTCAAATAAGTATATAACCTTCTTCTTCTCCACATTTTAACGTCCAAAACTTCGCCTCTCAAAGCATGGTCTATGCATAATCTTTTAAAAAGGAAAAATTTAAGTAAATTTTAACATCCTACAATACCAAAATAAGATAAACTAAGAAGTTAACTGCATAGGAGAAATATGTAACATTACACATATTTATAATCTTACAAATAGTAAAATTCTTACACAAAAACCTAAGAAAACCAATAAAACGAGAAGATTCATCGTTTCCTCAACCTATTGGGCTTTCGTCTATAATTCCTAGGCCAAACTAGCACTAGAAACAGTAAATTTCTTACGCAAAAACCTTGGGCAATTCATCCTGTTTGGAACCTGAAGCGCATAGCTCATGTCTCCAAAGTCGATCTAATTTCGATTTTGTCGACACATTGGTCGATACATGCCAATATTGCAACTTTAGCCGATAAAAAGCACATAAAACCATCAATCATTATTCAATCTCCCGTCATTCATTGCGAGATAATGTTGCGTGTTATGGAAAGCAAGGTCAAGAACCCGTCGTTATTCCATATCGTCTAGCTCAATCAATATGGCAAGATTTTACTATTCAAGATAACACAACACAAGGGCACGTTCCCCATCCTTGCAAGCAAATAAGTTATCTTCGAGTTTTCATTTAAGATTGAAATACTAAATGTTACCACTTTTGATTGTCATTTTTTCCCTTATTTTCACAAGTCTGAATAATTAAAAGTAATAGAAGTACTTGTAATGTTATAGTAGATTTACCCCCTTGATAAAGCAGAGAGGGAAAAGGAATCTGGGGTTATGCATGATCTTAGAAACAACTGTTGTGTTGTATCTACTCAAATTTACAATACTCGATAAACACAAAAGGCTTTTTTTTTTTAGGTTGGTAGAGACAAACGCACTGGCGCATGATCTGAAGCATCATTACGTCTACTACTCATTATACGAGTGTGTTATTTATTTACCGTCCAACATTTGCTTCCATAAATCATAGGCGATCTAAATACGGTCTTACAGAATTTTCCTTCAAGTATAGGGATATTTCAGTCCCATAATACACCCGATGCACTCCACTTATTCAACCCAACTCGAATTGTGCGTGTAACCAAAGGTTTTAGCTTGAGGTTCTAGACTACTAGGTAAGTCCTATTGGAGTAAAGTTTTACCTTGTCGAACATTTTGCAACTGTACGCTTCTGCAAATACGAAGACTAAATGCAGAAGCAATACTTTGTCCAGTTGAAATCCTTAGATGTCAAAGTCTGTCACCTACCTCATCATAGCAACATTGACAAGATATCATTTAAACCAATGCAAGCACTAAAATGTAAAAGATATACTAGTAACAGTAATCCTAAGAAGACAACCAACATATATTCACACACCCCACAATTTTACTTGAGTGACAACAACCTCGGAAACAAAATTAGTACTATAAAGCTAAATCCCAACTAATTACTATCAGACATACAAACTTGCTCCATCTTCCCCAGATCACAAACACCATGGCATAAGAAATAAACAATCCATCGTTCACATTTTATAAACACCAAAAAATTATCTGCAAGTAACATATATCAAGATGCATCTGGAATTTAAATGCGCATGTAAAATGTACGCAGGATCTCCATAAAGAAGAAGCAAAGAATTTCTTGATCTTCAATGTCCCAGCCATCGGATGCATCCCAATGGTGTTGGTGATGGCTTCACAGGGATCATTTAATTCAACAAATAAAATGGGATGCCTAAAAGAATACAATGCGATTGCGCAGACTTTGGGAACAAAGAACTAGAAAAGTCTCTTATCAAAATAAAAAAGCAAAAGAAAGATATCAAAACATCACGCGATGGCCAAAAACTAGCTACTGTCTTGTTGCTTACGCTTCCACGGCACCAAAGAAATTTCTCCAAGTAGATGGCCAATCATTGATTTTGTAGAGTTCACCTTTAACGAAAGGATAATGTGCATATCAAAACATCACGCACTCAAACTTTCAATAATGTAAAAGAAGGAACCCTAATTGAATACCGAGTTCTCAAATCACCAAATTTTTTAGTAGACACGGAGGAAGTTGCAAAAAGATCTAAAATTTTGGTAGAGAGAAACAATCCAAATTGAAGAATTTAGTTTACTAACTAATTCTTGAAATAGATACACTATGGTCATAACAAACTTTTAAAGTTAGCGTCACGCGACTTACTTAGAAAATATGTTCTATGCATAAAACTTTTTAAGTAGTATCATTCAAAGCTAAACCAAACAATTATGACAAGGAAATTTAAAAAAAAAAAAAAAAAAAACAAAATAAACAAAATCAAAGGATTAACTACAGAGAGAAATGAATCAAACATGAAAATTTAGGTTTCTAACAAAAACAAAAGCCTAAATCCCAATTTAGCCTTAAACCCTAAACCCTCGAATATTGCAATGAAACGGAAAAAGGGGGTCTTTGACCAAACCACCACAATGCCTACAGAACAAAATGCATTGATTGATATTGCCTAGATTACCAATCAAGTGAATCATAACAATACAATGAAAGCACTCAAGACATTGATATCAACAAGATCGAGATTGAATTCATAAGAGAGGTTTACCTGGATTGGCTTTTTGGTGCGAAATGAGAACATTGGGTGGTCGCAAAGACCAACGAAGAAAACCCTAATTGCAACGCCAGACAAAGACGAGGATTGTGACCCCTTTATGTCACCATGAAGCTTGCGTTGATGTAGCATGGGCGTTTATGTAATCGACGTCTTCCCTGGATACACCAGATTGAACCAATGCCTTCTCTATGCACGAACAACGCCAGTTCTGATTTTCAAATTGAAACAACAATCACAACAAAACCAACGATCCAAACAACAAAAACCCTTGATTTTTAACAACTTACCTCAACACAAGAGCAACAACCAACAACAACAAATAATCATGACCACAACCAACCGGTGATCGACAGTCGCCGTCGACGAGTCGCCGTCGACGAATGACGGTGATGAAGATGGTGGTCGTCACAACGGGGGTGGTCGTCGGGGTGGTCGTCGGGGGTGGTCGTCAAGCGACGGGGTGGTCGAGGTGAAGCGATGAAGATTGACAATGTGAGGTGGTGAGGTGAGGAAAGACAATAAACCATCTCCCACCAAATTGTCTCCATGGGAAATCGGTCTCCATGGGAAATCGGTGAGATTGCTGTGGAAGACGAAGAGCTTAAGAGATTTTCAGTTGATTCCGATGAAAGATTTACACCACCTCTTCCACATTTGCCCCAACCATTTTTGGGGTTTTTGATTAATATAGGTATCAGTAGAAGGATGATTTATAAATATTAAAAAATAAAAAGTCTGGACTCTAAGAGTCCACCTAGCACTACCCTTATTTTAAATTATTTTGTAACCCTTAAAAATGTAAGTTATACAAAAGCATGGAAATAGGAAGAACCATAACGAATCAAGACATTTATGTGGCTAGTATTTCAAGACAGACTGCCTACAAGAGCATTGTGTTTTAAATGAGGGGTGGGAGACGATGACATTTTCCCACAATGTAAACGAGAATCTGAGACAGTCTTACATGCTCACCAAGACTGCACGAGGGCAAGGAGTGTTTGGGAATCTATTCTAGATATTAATGGAGCCTCCGATTTCTTCTATAGACCATTAAGGACCTGGATTGGGATGGGTATTGGACACAAAGACCAAAAGAGAAGAGTCTTGTTTGGAGAAGCAACTTGGTGTATGTGGTTTTAGAGAAACGCAGGGGTGCATGGAGAATCAATGGCAGGGATATCTGACCCATTACGTATCATCAACTCGAGAGCAGATGAGATCATCAAAGGCTCAGGGATTATGTCAAGGACAGTGTTAGGTGAGACATGTAGAAGCCATCAACACTAGGCATGACCTGAGCCAGGGTGGGTCAAACTCAATTGCGATTGGGTTGTTCAAAATGGGACATCGAAAGCAACCGCTGTTGGGATACTTCGTAATGACAAGGGCTAGTTTGTTAGAGGATTTACAGTGAATGTTGGCATATGCAGTCCCTTAACAACGAAATTGTAGGGGGTCAAACTTGACTTACAGTTGGCTCATTCTAGAGGAATCCGAATATTACTAGTGGAAACAAATTCAATGGAGACTATAAATCTCATCAAGCAAAGTATGGCGGGGCTGCGTTCGGACAAGTTCTTTCTAGACATTAAGCACCTCTTATCCCTGAAATGGGACACTTCCATTTGCCATACTTTCCGTGAGAATAATGCATGCGCTAATCATTACGAGCTGGTAAAACCACACATGGTGTGGTGTTGCACCTTGAACATGATATGTCGGTTTCGAATAATTTGTAATTGGGCCGTTTATTAGGCCCGTTTATCTACCAAAAAAAAATTGTTGCTATGTCATAATAGTTGATAAATTTTCACCAAACAACAGCAAATCACAAATTTTTTTCAAACATTTGTTTCTTCACAAGATTTTGATCTTACTATACAACAATAACATAGTCTCAATCCCAAACTAATTGAACATGTGTTTTCCAAATCAATTTAGAGAGCCAAAATTGCCGATCAAACAATATAATTCTCAAAAAACTGCACTTTTCCCAACCATTCAAAACCCTGTTTAAAGAACTTGAGTTTTGATGCCCCAGTTTCAAAAAGAGTCGGATTAAATGCACTCCACTCTTTACTTAGTGCACCCTAATTCTAAGTGCACCCCAATTTGAGTTTCAATTTATAAAAGCACCCCACATTTTTATCAAAATACTCATTTCATCCAAATCGAAACACCTAACTTCGAAACCTTGATCGAGACATTCATTTTAGGTTCGATGACTTATCTTCTAGGTTCGATGTTGTCAAACCAAACCTATTTTGTGAAATTAATATTCTTGATAGCCGACGACCTAAAGGTTCGGGGGTTCCGACCGACTCTTCAACTAGAAGTTCAATGAGATATGACTGACTCTCCAACTAAAGGTTAAGTGGGCTCCGATCGACTCTCCAACTGAAGATTCAAACTTGTAAAGCCGAATCACTTGATGATGTCTCACAAATTACAAGAAGCGAGTGTAAATGATGCCAGAGTGCACAAAACGAAAGGAAAAAAGAGTGCACAAAATGAAAGGAAAAAAGTGATGAGGTGCACTAATCACAGTAAGAGGGCCATAAAGGTCATTTTGTAGTGGAATTGAATTTTAAAAAACTTGACTTCTTTGCAGGGGTACAAAAATAGGGGATTAAAAAGTCCTTGGTGGGGGAAATAAAGTGAAAACAAAATGATTCTGAATCCTGCACCCAACCGGGGACCACGATCACCAACACCAATAAAATTGAAGAACAAAAGAAATTGGTTTTGCTACGTAACATTCTCAATGGAAAGAAAACAAAAACTTTAGCAAGAGAAGATGCCAAACATGCAACTTGCTCCGCAAGCTTTCAAGCAAGAGACAAATCCCTTGAGACTAGGCACAGCAGAACTGTTAGTACCATCTTATTAAGTAGTTCAAGAACAACTTGTATATTTTATGGCACTTCTAACAATGCAAAAACATTTCCAATGAATAAACTGACGTGGGAAGAGAACAAAGCATATTACAAGAGGCAATAGCCAACAGTAATCTAATCAAGAAACAAAACCCTATTTCATAAGAGTGGCCACTATAACGCCAAGAGTTGATAAGATTAATTAGTAGAGTATGTCAATCATGGCTGCTATTCAGTGCTAGTGTTCTTCACAGTGAAATCAATGACGTATAGCAATTTAAAGAATGTTTGTTTTACCATCTGTAATTTAAAACCAGACATCACCACTATTCAGTGCTAGTGTTCTTCACAATTGAATCAATGACGTATAGCAATTTAAAGCATGTTTGTTTTACCATATTTACAAGTTTAAAATAGTCTATCATCAGTAATTTAAAACCATACATCACCACTTAGAACTCTCTATTACATGTAAATAAAATGAAATGAGAAATACTATAGAGGTTCGCATTCCCTCTATGTTTAGAAATACTAACTGTCACAGAAGCAGTATGGGAAGGTTTGATTGATATAGCCGACCCCAACTAATTTGAGATCGTAGCTTTGTTGTTGATGACGTTATTGAATTGCTTACAACTTACGATCAACTGCATATAAATAAATAAAAAATTTCGAGGCTCCAATCTTGAAAAGCCTTTGCAGAAGCACCAAAGAATCACCGAATTTAAAGAATTTTAATTGCAAACATTAAAGACAAGAAGATTTACTTAGACCTACAAACATGGAGCATGGAGTAAATTCAGATTCAATGTATTGCCGAAACGCAGCAGCTCGGTTGAGAACAATTTGACTACTATTTTAGACGGGCAGAAACCCACTTCACCAACCAAAGCATCAAATTTGGAAAAGCAAAAATAGAGAGCACTAACAACTGAACAATATAATCTTTTCAGTAAAGATGAAATTTAACATAGTAGAGAGATCTTACATCAACATTTCAGACACAAGGCTCCATCAGATGCATATTTAAGTAAACCAAAACTATCAATAGCACTGACCTATCAATCCAACCACAACAGTCCACTTAGCCAGAAAAGATGGGACTTTGAAACAACATACTTAAAACAACAATCAAGTATGTCCAACACCCATTTTTAGTACACAACATGCACCAATTCCTAAACAAAGATTTAATCTTTTTAAGGTGTTCACTGTATCTGAAGAAAGACCACAAACGCAGCTATTAATTTAGATATGCTAACAATCCCCAACAAAAAAGGTCCATTTTTTTTCAATGCTATCAAGACAGCAAGTTGAAGTAACATAGATAACAAGATCTGTCACCACCAGACTGAGCTCCAAATTGCTTACCATCTCCATCTCCTTCACTCCGACCGGTTCGCGTACCTCTCGACCTTGGCATCATTAAGATTGATCCCAACCATGGCCTCTCCCAATCCACAGCTCACCTCAGCAAGCACATCAGGATCACTATAATGGGTCACAGCCTGAACAATCGCCCTCGCCCTACTCGCCGGATCGCCGCTCTTAAACACACCAGACCCAACAAACACACCATCACACCCCAACTGCATCATCAGAGCAGCATCCGCCGGGGTCGCCACACCCCCCGCCGCGAATTGCACAACAGGGAGCCTTCCCAATTGCTTGGTCTGCATCACCAAGTCGTAAGGCGCCGCAATCTTCTTCGCAAACGCGAAAACCTCGTCTTCATCCATGTTCCTCAAAACCCTAATGTCACCCATCACAGACCTCACATGCCTCACAGCCTCAATTATGTTCCCAGTCCCCGCCTCCCCTTTCGTCCTGATCATCGCCGCGCCTTCGCGGATTCGCCGCAGCGCTTCGCCCAAATTCCGGCACCCACACACAAAGGGGATCCTGAAATTGTGCTTGTTAATGTGGTTATCTTCATCTGCAACTGTCAAGACTTCACTCTCATCAACATAATCGATCCCAATTGCTTCCAAAATCTGCGCTTCCACGAAATGCCCGATTCGGGCTTTCGCCATTACAGGGATTGTGACGGCTTGCTTGATTTCTTTAATTAGGCTTGGATCGCTCATCCGGGCGACGCCGCCCTGGGCTCGGATATCGGCCGGTACGCGCTCCAGCGCCATCACGGCACAAGCGCCTGCTTCTTCGGCGATGCGAGCTTGCTCGGCGTTGACGACGTCCATGATGACGCCGCCGCGGAGCATCTGAGCGAGACCCACTTTGACGGCGAAGGGAGACTGCTGTTTGGAGGTCTCGGTTAGGGCTCCGTTGCCGTACACAGTGACGACGCCACTCCCAGCCATCGATGCAAAGATTGAGTGACGAATTGGGGATTGAAACACCTGAAACAGAGAAGATTAGATTGTGAGAAGAGAAACCCTAGATTGAAATGGAGAGATTGAGAGATTTGGATCAAAAAGGAGAAAATTTGAAGCTCACACACACAGATTGATGAGATTGATGAATTGAAGAAGAAGAACAGAGGAACAATGAGAGAGTGCTGGGTATGAAATTGGGGGTTTATAGAAGGCGAAGTGCTAAAGTAATTACAATTGGTTGTTTTGGTCCTTTGGATACACTTCTAGACACTTCCGGACAGATCTCAATACACAATTCAATGGAAAAATAATCCATTGTTGAACGTAGACGTCAAACGTTTGTTAACCAATCATTTCCTTTATAGATACAGAGAGCAGTGAGAGCGTCACGTTTTTTGGCACACGTTGATTCGGTGGTCTCGGGCGTTTGATAGGTCCGTTTTGTGGGTTTCACGGTGAGTGGTTGAGGGCGGAGAGGGTGCCACGTGTATTTGTTGAGGAAATATTGGGTGAGATGAGCGACAGGAGATCGGTTGGCGCATGGGCTAACGTAAGAAGGGCAGATTTTTCTTTTTTTTTTTGTCATAATGATTTTTTTTTCTTAAAAAGGAAATGTGATTAGTTTATAATAATAGGAGGAGAGAATGCGTGTCGTACTTTTGAGACGCACATTGACCTTTAGTTGTTGATTTCCTTCCGATATACATAAATTTTCTTAATCACTAATATTAATGCTTGAGTCAAGGGACAAAAACAACTTCGTGTGAAGTGTATGGTTAAGAGTTTGTCGAGCAACTAAGGAAATCAAATATTCGGGAAAATGAAATAATTTATGAGGCGGCGGAAAGAACGGTGAGGGCGGCCTCTCGTTTGCAATCGCCACTGTATGAATCCACACAAACTATTTTCTTCATGACTCTTTTTCCTCCACGTGGTTTCTTGCTACGTGGCAAAACTCTATTAGAAGTTATATACGGTGATTTTAGGAACCCACTTAAAATATCGACTTTTGATGTTTAATGGTCATGCGTCGTCAATGAACCTCGAGATATATTATTAAGGTGTATCAGATGATACACGACTGCTATTTACCTATAATTCGATGTCGAAAGTGAGTACCTCAACTATTTTTCGAAAAAGAATGCTACACGGATAAGGAAACACACCCTATGCGTAGCATATGTGTGACACAGCTTCATTATGTAGCATATGGGTGATTTATATAGCTTCATTTTGGTGATCTCGCAATTGGGACAAACGACCTTGGCATTCATGATTCATTTAGCCTTTGCGGTAGGACTCTCTCTTCAAGTTCTCATTTAATTGGGATCTCATTTAATTGGGAAATGATGTCCTCTATCCTATATCTTAAACGGATAAACGACCTTGGCATTCTTTATTTTTTATTTTTCTTCTATTCTTTTGTGTTCTTGATGCGAGGCTAAAACTTCTAGCCTAAGCAAGATTGCAGGAGATATCAATAGGTTTGTAAGATTTATATATTTTAATTTCACTTTTCATTAATATTTTGTTTTGGTGTATTAAATGTGAACTTTTAGAGACTTTTGAAAATTAAAAGTTTGGAACATTGCGAGGAGATTCATTAGCATATCAATAGGTTTGTAAGATTTATATATTTTAATTTCGGTCTTTTCATTAATATTTTATTTCCTTTGGTATTATTTTAATAATCAAGGTTAAACACTAGTTTAAATATTGATTTATCAACCAGTGTGTCGCAAGCCTACTTGTGCGATAAGACCACAATAGTGGCATTCGACCATACCGATTGATTAGACCCTTTTTGGGACCGGTTGAATACCATAGGGATCTAGGCTAAATCGGACACACTAGTGATCGCAGGTGTAGTGCCTTCAGTGATCCGGTTGAATTGTGGTTATGTGTTTGATTAGTAGTCCTTTGGCTATCGAGATTAAGCTCAGGATGCGTCACGGGTCTATAGCTACACTAAGATATTTTGATTTGCATATTTTAATAAATCGACGACCAAATTTCTTTTACCGAACCGACTTGAATTGAATTTTTTATTTTCAATTTTATCTCTTTACTTTAATTATTTTATGATTAGATAATTAAATCATTCTCTCTTAAACCCCGATTTCTCTTTTTGTTGTTTTTGACCAAAGAAAGATTACCAATCCCTGTGGGATCGACCCTTTGCCACTATTCTGCAAATAGTTGGTTTAGGTAATTTTAATTTTATTGACGCGTTCGGCGCGCGTCAATTTTTGGCGTCGTTGCGGGGATTGGTTTTTTTTTCTTTGGTTTTTGTTTTTTTTTTTTTTTTTTTTTTTTATTATTTTGTATCTAGTTCCTTGTTTCTAACATTTTTGCGGGTAATTCCATAATGGCCTCCTACACCCATAATTATGGTCGATTCGAAGACTCATACTATCATGCTGTGAATGGGGTAGGTATGTCACATAATGGACATCAATTTTCTAACTCGCAATCTTTTGTGCAACAAGTCAGGGTTTGTGAAAATCGTGGGGAGTACTTTCATCCCACGTATGCTTGTCCATATTGGAAGTATAAGAATCATCATGGTTCCACATATGCATCACCACAACCCAACTTCTATATGTCTGAGCGAAGTCCACAGATTCCTCAACATGAAAAGAGGTCTATACGACATGATGGATGACTTGATCTTCAAGAACTAACTTTTCAACAAAGTCATCAACATGAACGGAGAACCATTGCAAACATCGAGAGAAATATGATCTCCGATTGGCTTTCTCAAAGCACCACTCAGCAACCCTTGCAGGAGGATATGCAGTATATGAAATCAAAGTTGCAAAATCCAGAAACTCGAGTTACCGCTATATTTGAGCATTTGATGGATGAGGAAGAGTTGCCTCTGCAACCAGTTTTTGACTCAGATGAGACTGTGAATGCTTATACATCTAAAAGTGTTGAGTTTGATGAGTTCTCAATTGTGGACGAGCATTTGAGCGAACCAGAGGAAACACTAGACGTTTCTTCACATGAGCCAGACATTACTATTACACAATATGATGATGATGACGCCGCGTTAGAAATTGGAGTCATTTCAGAACGGCCAGAGGAGCCGCAGATAGAGAGCAACGAAGACCAACCTCTGGTGTTGGTGAAACCACTCACCCTCCTATGCATATTTGATAAACCCTATACGGGGGTGGAAGTAAAGGAGCGTTCGCAGATTTTCTACACTGCTAACACCGTTGTGTTGGAGGACCATGATGTGACAGATTCATTTGTGTTAGAAGTCTCGAATGAGCTCCCAATTCTGAAAAGAGGGCGTGCATGCTGCATTGCCCAAACATGTTGATGCGCCATTCGTTGTTGACATCTCCAAAGGAGAGGGCATCACGTGAAGAATCACAATAAGTCTAGCCAAAGACTTAAAAGAAAGGCGCTCGTTGGGAGGCACCCATCTTTGTTTTTATTTTATTGCATTTATTTCAGTTTAATTTAGTTTTATTTTTGTTATGTTTAATAAATCCCTAACTTGGTCTCTTTGATTTTTATGGGTGTAATGAATGTTTGATGAGCACTGATGGCATTAGACCACCCCCTGAATTTTGATAGGTTTGACTATGGATTACATTATTTTGAAGTAATTTGAGCATATTCTTTTTTAGGAATGAACATATTATTAGAGTTTTAGGTGTTTTGAGACTTGGTTGGGACATATCCAACTTAAGTCGCCACATTAGTAGCGGGTCTATAAGTAGACCCAAAACTCTAAACCTCATTCCATCATCTTGTTGACTTCACCCGTAGTTGAAAGACTCGGGCTCGCAAGATTTGATAGGAATCATTTGAGTTAACTCTCATGCTTATTAGTTCTTGCTCTTATTATGATATTTTATTTTATAGTTTCCTTAGTCACCTAGACATGCGAGATTCGAGCATTCGCTAGTTTTTGGAGACTTTTGTTATGCGTGCACTTGTATCATCTTCTTATTTTATCCATATTCTTTTTCACCACTATTTTTGTCTTTTTGTTGCATGGATTCCTTGACTTGTTTTGAACCTTGAGGACAAGGTTCGAAATAAGTTTGGGGGTACTTTAGGATTTGTGGATCGAGTTGGATGGGACTTATTTGCGAAAGACCGCAGGTGAGATCGTTTAAATTTTTTTCGATTATATGCGGTTACATGTGGTTGACGATGATAATGGTGGTGTTTGATATCTCTTATTCATTCATTTCTTCCATATATTTTCCCTCCATATCTTATTTTCTCACTTCATTAGGAGTTGATACACTTTCATGCATGTATTTAGTATAGTTTTCATTATTATATTGTTTAGAGTCACTCGAAACTTTGTTTCATGCCATTGGTTGTGGATGAGTACATTATTGTTGTCTTTTTTACTTGAAACTTAGGAAAAAGTAGGAGAAATACTCACTCGAGCCCGTAGCTCAGCATTTCTATGATTTCATGATTATAGACTTAGTATGATGGTTAAGCCTTGTGCTAGATACCAAAATAGGTAGACGGTTAAAATCGCGCAAGCGATGATATTTTAACCCACATTGGGGAATTTACTTAATTATAGTGAAAGCGAGAAGGGCTAACAGGAGTTTTCAAAATATAGAGAGTCCCAAAAGTTTCCACAGGAAATGGAGCAGGGAAACTTGTGGCGGGAAAAAGTGAGGAAAGTGGTCCACGGAAATGGAGCAGGGACCGTATTATTTGAAAAAAAAAATTTGGAGAAGAAAAAAAAATAGAGAGTAAACATATAAAATGGATAAAGGCGGAAGTGTATGGAAACTCCTCAAATAAAAAGATTTAGCTCGAGTGCTTATAGCTAGATTAAGTAAAATTGTAAACTTGCATGCTTGAATGTGTAGAACAAGAAAACCCGCAAGTAGTTGATGACATTTGTCTTGACCATATCTTCGTCTCGAAAGTGTGATCTTAATTGTGTACGGATTGCGGTTCTTGACATATCTTAACTCCGAAATTTCATGAGTGGCTTTGCTTTGTTAAAGTCTTGGGCCGACCCGCTTATGAGAACATCACATGGATTAAGTCATAGTTGTTTCTCATGATAGGTATATATTCCAAATCCTCGACTTGAGATTACCAGAGACTTCAACATTAGGAACACAGTGATTTGACACAATCAAACGTTGTCTTTAACCGAACGATTATAAAGGTTGTGATTGGTTACTGTGTGAGCAATGTGATGAAGTTGTGTAATCGAGATAGAATTTGTCCCTCTCATATAAAGAGAGATATCTAGTGGATCCCTCGATGTGTTAGACTGTTAAAATGCATAGTCTAAGTGAATTGATATTGGTCAATGTCACTTGGACGTTTTCAGTCTACCTAGAGATCGAGACTAGTACGATTGAACATGTTGGATGACAATTTCATGCCTTATGTTTCATCAAAAGGATATCGTGTGACAAAAGGATATTATATACACTATTGATTAGGTTGTATCGATTTGATATTCGTACAACTAGGGTAGTCATAATGTCTTTAGTAGAGGGCATTAACTTGGCAACTATGTAAATCAAAGGAACTCCATGAATTTTTCATGAATCGGGTGGATAGGATTAGTTGAGTAATTTTCATTGTACATATCTATATTATGAGTCTAGTTTATCTCTCGTACATTCGTCATTTACACCTTTGCTCGGGACGTGCGTGCAAGTCCTAAGTTTGGGGGTATTTGTTGAGTCGTTAATTATGTAATATTATATATAGGTTATTTATATATTTTTAGTGTCAAGTCTCCAAAATACTAGCTTAATTGCATTTATTTATTATTTTCAAGGTTATTGGAGTGCGCGGTTAAATACGGGGCGAAAAATTACGCAAAATCGAGTATTCATATGTCTAGATACGTTTTACACTGAAAGTCGCGTTAGCGCGCATCTCGAAGGCGAATTTGGTGGGGCTCACATGTGACGGCCCCAATTTTTCACAAATTGGGCACCGCCCGCCTAAGCCCACGTGGACCCCCGAGCCAGTCTCGCAAGGTCAACGCGGACCTAGTCAACCTTCCAATCCTTCATTATCGGTAAATTCAAAAGTTTTAAGTTGAGTTATTAATATTTTTCAAGATTTAAAAATTTAGCGGAAGCAACTAATACATTAATTAACTCAACAAAAAGATCAGGGAGTTAGGCAACCTAATTGTGGAACCCAATAAATATAATCAAAGGAGAGTAAATACAAAATATACAAAAATCACCTAACTATGAAGTCTTCCCTTCGCTACTCGTCATGCAAGCGCACGCACTCATCAAACATAAGAATGACGAGACCAGGTAAGTAAAATCCAGTAGAATCTAAACAGTAATTCAAGATAAAATGAAACAGTCTAAAAGTCATGCAGATAAAAAGAAAACTATACGAAATGCATGATAATGAGATTGTAAAACAATGAACGTACAACGAGAATGAGTGTCAAAGGAAACAATATAGAGAGGAGCCCAAGTAGTCTAAGACCACCGAATGGAGGTGCCACAAGGTCGGGGTCGCAGAGTCGCGGCAACGCCAAGCAGACTCGATCATCGGATGCGACATCGCCGTACCTAAAATGTGGCGAATGAGGGATATCAACGGCGCCCCTGATAAAGCACATCTCATTCCGACCAAATACTGTGACTCGAGGTCATGGCCCCGGTTGCGAGCCGACAACCACTCCAATCAGAGACACGAGTACGACTCACTTGGCCCTCGGACACTCATAATGAGTGGGAATTCCAAGAAAAGGACACAGTGCAATATCAAACAAAAATGAAAGCTCAATGAACTACTGTACATTTTCTAACTGGTTTACTTACCTCGAAATCCATAATTCGTCCTCAAGACGTCTCGCTCACGCCTCGATTTGCGCACCTGACACCCGACTCCTACGTCCCTGGTGTCCATTTATACCAATTAAGATTTTAGGGTCGCATTACGTGCAATTATAGTATGTGATTATAGATTTGCCATTTTTATTTTCATAAAAATTAAGTTGTTAGCACCATTTTTCGAATTATACCGGGGTGCCAAACGCTCGAAAAGCCTCGAACTCATTTTTTCTTGCTTTCACTAATTTTTCATATTTTTCGAGGATTTCTCAGAATTTTTCCATATTTTTTATCTATTTTAATCTATTTTCTGTAATTTACGGTTTATATAAAAACAATTTATTTTACTTTAATAATTAAATATATTATTTTATTGGGGATGGGTCCGGGTTTGACTCGACCCGGTCCAGTGGACCCGAATCGACCCGAACCAGTCCACGCGGACCGGGTCGACTCGACCCGGTCCACGCGACCGGGTCGCCCACCGGCCCGACCCGACCCGCGGGTCATCTTCCTCACCAGAGCACGACGTGCTTTGCTTTGTCGTTTTTTTTTTTTTTTTTTTTTTTTTTTTTTTTGTTGGGGTTGGGCTTCCATCCCCAACCCCAGTGGGCTCACATGCGGGGAGACCTCTCCCCGAGCTCGAGAATCTCGCCCGAGCCATAGCCTAGCCGAACCCAACAACGACTCACACATTGACAACGACAATCGACACAACAATAAGGAAATCCACTCACCTTGCTCAAGCTAGATCTCTCCCTCTCGCCCCCGGACTCTCTCGGTCTCTTCTTCTTCTCCTTCCTCTCCTCTCCATCGTCTCTGTTTTTCTCTCTCTAGTTCACCGTTTCTCTTTTTTTTTACCGACTTGAAAGCAAAGGGGATAAGATATTTATTGTCCTCGAGATTCGTGTTGATCCTCTATTCCAACCGCATTTGACCAAATAGTCCTCGAGTTTCGTGACATGCGCATCTCGATGAAAATCCAATGCATCTTGATTTATTTTGCAAACTATAGGCCCTTGCTTTTTGATTTAATGTGACCACATTACAACTACTCTAGCCATTTATTAAGCAAATCATTAAATTACTTATAATGTAAATTAATTAATCTTACCCCCGAGCTGCTACCTCGGACACACGTCGACACGCGACTCGAGGCGCGTCCCGGTTCGTGTTTTGGCTCACGGCATTCCCCGCGTATATTTTTTTCAACAATTAGCATTAAAATCTTAAATCGAACATTCTCGGTGTCTCCACTCAAGATTCGGACATACGTATTCGACGAGTGGGTCCCACATACGATTTTGACTTGACACGTGGCACAAGTCAAATTTTCGGGCCGTTACATCACACGTGAGACACGAAAGAGATGATGTGATCCAGTGGTGCTTGCGTGATTTAAGGATATAAGTTAGGAATGTTTTGCTTTTAATAGGAATATAATATATATATATATATATATATATATTATAATATTATAATATAATATATGGGAAGGAAATAAAGAAGGGAGGGAGAAATAGAAACTGATGATTGCTATTGCTATTGGAGATATGCGTCGAAAAAAAAAGAAAGAAAATCGGAAAGAAAAGAAAGTGGAAAAACATGGGCGGTTTATATTTTTCTTCTGGACGGCTCTCTGCTGGCGGCCGAACCCTCTCCTCTCCCCCATTCTTTATTTTTTATTTTTCTTCTATTCTTTTGTGTTCTTGATGCGAGGCTAAAATTCTAGCCTAGACAAGATTGCGAGGGAGATTCGACTGCTCATATCAATAGATTTGTAAGATTTATATATTTTAATTTCGGTTTTTTCATTAATATTTTATTTCCTTTGGTATTATTTTATTAATCAAGGTTAAACACTAGTTTAAATCTTGATTTATCAGCCAGTGTGTCGTAAGCCTACTTGTGCGATAAGACCACAATAGTGACATTCGACCATACCGATTGATTAGACCCTTTTTGGGACCGTTGAATACCATAGGGATCTAGGCTAAATCGGACACACTAGTGATCCGATTGTCTAGGTGTAGTGCCTTCGGGAAGCTCAATGCGGTCAATGCATTAAACCTAATTCACTTGAATTGTGGTTATGTGTTTGATTAGGGAAGTAGTCACTGTCGTACCTTGGCTATCGAGATTAGGAAGTGCGAGGAACCGCGTGCGTCACCGGGTATATAGCTACACTAAGATATTTTGATTTGCATATTTTACATAAATCGATGACCAAATCCATTCTTTTATCGAGCCGAACTTGTATGTCTTGACCTAAGTATTTTTATTAATTATTTTATTTTCAATTTTATCTCCTTTGCTTTAATTATTTTATGATTAGATAATTAAATCATTCTCTCTTAAACCCCGATTTCTCTTTTTGTTGTTTTTGACCAAAGAAAGATTATCAATCCCCGGGGATCGACCCTTTGCCACTATTACAAAATAATTGGTTTAGGTAATTGACAACAACAATTACATAAAGTGAATGTAGCGAGAAATGAGGATGCTTAGGTGGATGTGTGGTAAAACCCGTAAAGATAGAATAAGAAATATAGAAATTCAAAGACAAGTAGGAGTAGCACCAATTGATACAAAGATTAGGGAAGGGCGGTTGCGATGGTTTGGTCACCTGCAAAGACGGCCTACAAATGCCCCAACTAGAAAACTTGACTCAATAGAAACTGTAGAAATTCGACGAGGTAGGGGTAGACCAAAGTTAACATGAGATGCATTAATTAAGAGAGATTTGAATGGTTTGCAAAGCTCACCATCAATTGCACTGAATCGAGCACAATGAAAAAGTTTGATCCATGTAGCCGACCCCAGTTAATTTGGGACTGAGGCTATGTTGTTGTTGTTGTTGTTGTAGGTAATTTTAATTTTATTGACGCGTTCGTCGCGCGTCAGTACCTCCGGATCAATTAGCTCTTCATCATTTTCATGAGGTCGAAATGGATCCTTATCCACTTCAAGTGATCTGACAACCACTAGAGAGCTCAATGGATGTTCCCTGTCCATATAAAATTTTTTAATATTTTTTCAATATAATTTGATTGATGGACAAGTACTCCACTTGAAAAATGTTCAATTTGCAAACCAAGACAAAGTCTCGTTTTTCCAAGTTCTTTCATCTTGAATTTTTTTTTCAAGTATTCGGATGTTCTAACGATATCGTCGTTGTTTCCCACTATATTTAAATCATCAACATATACAACAATAATCACAAATCCTGTTGATGATCTTTTAATGAAGACACATGGGTAAAACGAATTATTTACATATCATTCTTCACTAAGACGTTTGTACCACATTCGTATAGATTGTTTCAATCCGTACAAAGACCTTTGTAATTTTATAAAATGCATGTTATGAGGTTTTGATTTTATTTCATCGGATATTACAAATCCTTCATGAATTTTCATATATATCTCACTGTCTAGGGATCCGTATAGATATGCTGTAACGACATCCATTAAATGCATATCAAGCCCTTTAGAAACTGCAAGGCTTATCAAGAACCGAAATGTGATTGCATCTATAACAGGAGAATACGTTTCCTCATAATCGATTACAGGTCTTTGTGAGAAACCTTGAGCTACAAGTCTTGCTTTGTACCTTGTAACTTCATTTTTTTTGTTTCTCTTTCGTACAAATACTCATTTATATCCAATAGGTTTTACGGTATCTGTCGTTTGGACAATCGGTCCAAAAACCTCTCGTTCCTTAATGAGTTTAGCTCTATTTGGATAGCCTCTTGCCATTTTTGCCAATCATATTTTTTTCGACATTCGTCCACTTATCGTGGTTCTAGATCATCATCATCATCATTTTCATATATTTCAAAGGACACATTGAAAGGAAATATATCATCAGAAACAATTTCATTTCGATCCCAAATCTTACCAGAGTTTAAATAATTTATCGAAATCTCATTATTTTCATCTTTTTTTTTTTCTAGAGGAAGTTGTTCCTCGTCAGAATCAACTTGTTCTGACAAACCCTTATCAAAGGATTCTTGTGCTTTCTCAGGAGTATTTTGATTTGCATTTATTTTTACTCCCGTTTTCCTCTTTCGAGGAATTGTGTCCTTTGAACCAATCGGTCTTCCACGCTTTAAGCGTTTCGTTGGTTCTTATGCATTTTGTTGCACATAGACATGAATTCTTGCAGGAGCATTTACAGCTGAAATATGTGATTTTGTCACTTGTTTTGCATCATTAAATGCATCAGGTAATTGATTTGTGATTTGCTGCAAATGAATGATGTTTTGAACTTCAAGTTCACACTGATTTGTGCGTGGATCATAATGTGATAAAGTTGATGCATTCCAAGCAATTTCGCGTCATTCCTTTTGAATTGGCTTCTTATCTCCCATAATGGTGAGAAAATTGCTTCATCAAAGTGACAATCAGTAAAACGTGCAGTAAATAAATCCCCTGTTAAGGGCTCAAGGTATCTTATAATGGACGATGAGTTAAATTCAACATAAATCCCAAGTTTTCATTGTGGACCCATCTTAGTTCTATTGGGAGGTGGTATAGGAACATACACTGCACAACCAAAAATTCTCAAGTGTGAAATATTTGGTTGTTGACCTAAAATGAATTGCATGGGAGAATGTTCATGGTATGCAGTAGGCCTATAACGAATGATAGATGCTGCATTAAGGGCTGCATGTCCCCAAACTGAAGTTGATAACTTAGTTCCCATGATTAAAGGTCTGGCAATTAATAGAATGCGTTTAATCAGAGATTCTGCCAAACCATTCTAGGTATGCACATGCGGAACAAAATGTTCAATGGTAATTCCTATAGACATGCAATAACTTTTAAATACTTGAGATTGAAATTCCCGAGCGTTATCAAGACGAATGACTTGATTGGGTTGTAAGAGAATTATGCTCTTAACTTAATGATTTGTGCTAAAAGTCTAGCAAATGCAAAATTTCGGGTCGAAAGCAAACAAACATGTGACCACCTAGTTGATGCATCTATCAAAACCATGAAAGATCTAAATGGTCCACAATGAGGATGAATAGGACCATATATGTCTCCCTGAATGCGTTCTAAGAAAACTAGGGATTCCACAACAATTTTACTTAGGGATGGTTTAACTGTCAATTTACCTTGAGAACAACTAACACAATTATAATCACCAGCTGAAAATATTTTGTGACTCTTTAAAGAATGTCCATGCGAATTATTAATTATTCTTCGCATCATTGATGATCCTGGATGACCAAGTCGGTCATGCCATAAAATGAATGTCTTTGGATCATTAATTTTCTTTTTTAAGACGACATTCGTTTCTGTTGGGTTTTGGGGTTCATAATCTAGAGGATAAAAATTACAAAACAATTTTGACAAAAGCCCCAAACCAATGATCATAGAGAATCTAATTCCATTAAAAACGTTTAAACCATGAAAAACTTAATCATACCTCGATCGCAATAAACCTTTCAAAGGTTGATCGATCTCTAAGGCGATGCGCCAACGACTAACGCCTCTCTTATTTGACCACATAGTCCACACACAAATTAGAACGAGTCGTATTTCATAGATTTGAAGTGCTAGCTTTTGAAGAGAATAACAAATCCTTTTGTTTCTCTCCAAAACGATCCCACTTTTGAGAAATTGTCATACCAAAAACCCTAAGTCGTTTCTAAAACGAAAATAGAATTTCGGCCTATTAATCTTTCGTGTGTGTGTTCTAACTTAAAGCGTCTATTTATACAACCCTTGTATATAGACGGTTAAGTAAATTACACATATACCCTTACTTAAAGAAGTATAAGTGTAATACACCACAAGGACGTTTACTTCTCGTCAGAATTTTATCACATAAAATTCATTTTTCTGAATCATCTTAAAATCTCGCAAAACCATTCTTAGTGTGCGACCCAATAGGCTCATACAACGTTGGTAGTGTACCAAAACACATTTTGGTATACAAGTCATAAGCAGTCTCTAGCAAGACATTATGACTACCCAAGTTGTACGAATATCAAATCGATATAACCTAATCAATAGTGTATATAACATCTTTTTGTCACACGATATCCTTTTGATCAAACATAAGGCATGGAATTGTCATCCAACATGTTCAATCGTACTAGTCTCGATCTCTAGGTAGACTGAAAACATCCAAGTGACATTGATCAATATCAATTCACTTAAACTAGGCCTTTTAACAGATCTAACACATCGAGGATCCACTTTTCCTATATCTCTCTTTATATGAGAGGAACAAATTCTATCTTGATTATACAACTTCATCACATTGCTCACACTAGATAAACCAATCACAACCTTTATAATCGTCCTAAAGTTAAAGATAACGTTTGATTGTGTCAAATCACTGTGTTCCTAATATTGAAGTCTCTGTAATCTCAAGTCGAGGATTATGGAATATATACCTATCATGAGAAACAACAATGACTTAATCCATTAAAGATGTAGAGACAGTAATGTCTACCATCTCAAATAAATATAGCGACCACAACATATGATGTTACGACTTACAAGTCACACGCTTGTCCTAGTCTAACCGATTCCTCGATGAATCGAAGTGCTCATAGCGGGTAGGTCCAAACTTTGTTCTCTAACAAGTACTTTATTAAAAATCGTGATCTTGATTCGTATCCCTATACGTATAATCATCATACGATCATCAATCAAGACTCACACTAGTCTTAATTCATTATAGTTCTCCATAAGATAATGATCGACTAGGGACATTTAGGATATTTATGTAAATACCTATGGATTTTATTATAATGTAAACATGCAAATTAATTATAATAAACAACAAATGAAATCCTCTATTTTATTTACTAAAAGTATTCATAAAGACAGTTAATGGATTGACCTAGGGCACATGCCCCATCATCTCCCACTTGCACTAGGGCCAATCATACTTTACCGGGGACAAGGCTTACCCGCTATCAACTCAAACTTATAGCATTATTTGTATTATAAAATCAAGAATATAACAATAACTAATCGTTTATAGTTTTAAGAGAAAACTATTTATGTCACATATTGACTTTTGATTTTTGATGTAGAAGATCGTACAAGACGCAACTACATAGCATACTTTCGCAATCGGTGACGTTATAATGTATAGTATATGAATAAAGGATGCATATAGAAGTGATGCATGTAATAAAAGGAAACAACAATGATAATATATAAATAAATTGAACTTATTTAAATAACAAAAGTTATACATTCCTAGCTTTGTCTCCTTAATAAGCCTTCTTAAACTTCAAGATCTCCTTAATGCTAGAGCAAGCTCGTGCTAATAACGTGTATTAAATTGGGTTGGAACTTGCTAATAGCTAGAGAAGCAAAATAGAAGACTAAGAACTTCAACTACTACAAACTACTACTACAAAAGAGAAGAGAAGAAATGGGATAGTTGGAATGAGAAGTTTTCATTCAACTTGGTATGTTTTTACAATGAGGTTGGCACCATTTATGTAGGCCATTTGGTGATGATGATAAATGTACTTTATATAATGTGTACAAGTAACACATACACCCCATGTCATACAACACATTACAAGTAATTTGATAATACATTGAAAGGTTGGTGTACATTGGAAATGGTTAAAAGTAACATGACAATACATAGACAAGTGGAGGTACTATTAAGTAAGAAATACAAGTTACATGACTACACAATATGTTGGTATACATGTATGGTCATCCATATTCCACAACAATAATGAACAATGTAATATCTCAAAAAAAAGAAAAAGGAAAAAGAATACTTTAATTCAGACTATTAAAAGCGCTACAAGAAAGCCCCAATATATATATATATATGGAGTATAATGCATGGACAGCGAGACCAACATCACAATTATATTGCTTAAACCCCTATAAAAATTGTATATGTTGTGAATTGAGTTGGAACTTACTAAGAACTAGAGAAGGAAAATAGAAGACTAACTTTTACTAAGCTACTACTACAAAGGAGAAGATAAGAAATGAGATAGTTGGAATGAGAAGTTTTCATTCAACTTGGTGTGTAAATTACAATAGGGTTGACACCCTTTATATAGGTCATTTGGTGATGATGATAATTATACTTATACAATGTGTACAAGTTATACATACACCATAAGTCATACAACACATCACAAGCAACATAGACAATACATGGAAGAGTTGTGTACATTGGAGAGGATTACAAGTTACATGACAATACATAGACAAGTGGAGGTACTATTAAGTGAGAAATACAAGTTACATGACTACACAATTTGTTGGTGTACATGCATGGTCATCCATATTCCACAACACTCCTTATTGGATGACACTTGCTTAGAGATTGTGCCTCGTTAAAACTTCTACTAAGAAAAATCCTATGAAAAAAATATAGTAAAATAAAAAGAGTACACTATTCTCATAAATATTAAGATAGGTATAATATTGTTAAGATTGCCTCATTAAAAACCTTGCTAGGAAAACACAGTGGGACAAACCAAAGCTAAGGAAAAGAGTGCAACACATTGATACACTTTGACAAAATATATATGCCTCATTAAAACGTTTACTAGAAAAAACCTGTGGGAAAAAAATATAGTATAGGAAAATGAGTACATTGCTCTCATAAATTTTTTATACGAAGTATAATAATGTTCGAATTGCCTCTTTAAAAATCTTGCTAGGCAAATCCAGTAGATCAAACAAATAGCGAAAGGAAAATAATGCAATACACTAATCAACTTTGATAAAGAGTTTTAGTATTGTTAGAATTGCCTCATTAAAAATCTTTGCAAAGAAAACTCAGTGGGATAAAATCATAGCAAAGGGAAAAAAAAGTACAATACACTAACCAATAACTCATTTTGATTCTCCCCCTCATGTTCACATGGGTGAGATATTTTGTGCATTTTGTTGCACATGGACATCGTTTTCTATATGAACCATTTAATGTTGAAGCATATGATTGTCACTCTTTTTATATAGTATTTGCATCAAGTAATTGATTCATAACTTTGTTACTACTAAATGATCCTTTGAACTTCAAGTTCATATTAATTTATACATGGATTATAATACAACCAATGCAATTTGATGTGTTTCAAGCAATTTCACGTTATTCCTTTTGAATTAGCTTATATCTATTGGGTTTTGGGGTTAATGCGCAGCGGAGATTACAAAACAATTTTGACAAAAACCCCAACAGGATCCGAATCTAATTCCATTAAAAACGTTTAAACCATGAAAAACTTAATCATACCTCAGTCGCAATATACCTTTCTGAAGGTTGATCGATCTCTAAGGCGCTGCCAACGACGAACGCCCTCTACCAGTAGTCCACACACGAACGGCGGCCGAGATTCGAAGTGCTAGCTTCGAGAGAATACCAAACCTTTTGTTTCTCTCCAAAACGATCCATAGCATACCAAAAAACCCTAAGTCGTTTCTAAAATGAAAATAAAGTTTCAGCCTTTTAATCTTTCGTACGTGTATTCTAACTTAAAGTGTCTATTTATACAACCCTTGTATATAGACGGTTAAGTAAATTACACATATACCCCTACTTAAAGAAGTATAAGTGTAATACACCACAAGGAAGTTTCTGTCATGAATTTTATCATATAGAATTCATTTTTCTGAACCATCTTAAAATCTCACAAAACCATTCTTAATGTGCGACCCAATAGGCTCATACAACGTTGACAGTGTACAAAAACATATTTTGGTATACAAGTCATAAGCGGCCTCTATCGAGACATTATAACTACCTAGTTGTACGAATATCAAATCGATACAACCTAATCAATAGTGTATATAACATCCTTTTGTCACACGATATCCTTTTGATCAAACATAAGACATGGAATTGTCATCCAACATGTTCAATCGTACTAGTCTCGATCTTTAGGTAGACTGAAAACATCCAAGTGACATTGATCAATATCAATTCACTTAGACTAGGTCTTTTAACAGTCTAACACATCGAGAGATCCACTAGATATCTCTCTTTATATGAGAGGGACAAATTCTATCTCGATTACACAACTTCATCACATTGCTCATATAGTAACCAATCACAACCTTTATAATCGTCCTGTTAAAGACAACGTTTGATAGTGTCAAATCGCTATGTTCCTAATGTTGAAGTCTCTGACGATCTCAAGTCAGAGGACTGAAAAATATACCTATTATGAGAAACAACTATGACTTAATCCATGTGATGTTCTCATAGCGGGTCGGTCTAGTACTTTGTTCCCTAACAAGTACTCGTGATCTTGATTCGTATCCCTGTACTTATAATCGTCATATGATCATCAATAAAGACTCACACTAGTCTTAATTCATTATAGTTCCCAGTATAATGATCGACTAGGGACATTTAGGATATTTCTATAAATACCCATGGATCTTATTATAATTTAAACATGCAAATTAATTATAATAAACAGCAAATGAAATCCTCCATTTTATTAACTAAAAATATTCATAAAGACAGTTAATGGATTGACCTAGGGCACATACCCCAACATCTCCCACTTGCACTAGGGCCAATCATACATGCATCTAATGCTTAATGATCTAACATGACCATCATGTTTTGCTTGTGGAAGAGCTTTTGTCAATGGATCCCTAACGTTGTCTTCAGTAGGTACTCTACAAATCTTTACGTCTCCCCTCTCAATAATTTCTCTGATGAGATGAAAACGCTTGAGTATATATTTGGATATGTGGTGTGATCTAGGTTCCTTGGCCCGTGCTATTGCCCCGTTATTGTCATAATACAAACAAATAGGGTTAGCAATACTTGAAACCACACCTAGTTCAGAAATGAACTTTTTGATCCAAACTGCCTCCTTTGCTTTGCATCGGACGCCGCAATATACTTAGCTTTTGTTGTAGAATCTGCCACGATCTCTTGCTTCGAACTTTTCCAGTTCTTCGCACCCCATTCAAAGTAAACACATATCCAGATTGCGATCTAAAATCATCTATATTAGTTTGAAAACTTGCATCTGTGTAACCATTTACAACTAGATCATTTTCGAAACCTCCATAGACCAAGAACATTTCATTAATCCTTCTTAAGTATTTAAGGATGTTCTTTACTCCTATCCAGTGACTCTCATCAGGATCTGACTGATATTTGCTAGTAGTGCTCAAAGCATATGATACATCAGGTCGAGTGCATAACATGACATACATGATAGATCCAATATCCGATGCATATGGAATCTTATTCATACGGTCTCGCTCATCATTTGTCCTAGGACATTGATTCTTGCTGAGACTTATGCCATGAGACATTTGCAACAATCCTCTTTTAGAGTCTTGCAAAGTGAACCTATTCAGCTCCTTATCTATGTAAGCACTCTGATTTAGACCGATTAGCCTCTTAGATCTATCCCTATAGATTCTTATCCCTAGGATATAGGTTGCATCTCCTAAGTCTTTCATTGAGAAACACTTCCCTAATCAAGACTTGACATTCTGCAATGTTGGGATGTCATTTCCAATGAGTAATATATCATCAACATACGGTACCAGAAAAATAACTACATTCCCACTGACCTTCTTGTATACACAAGGCATATTCGTTCTTAATAAAATCAAAATCCTTGATTGCTTCATCGAAACAAAGATTCCAACTCCGAGAAGCTTGCTTTAATCCATAAATGGATCTTTGAAGCTTGCATACCTTCCTAGAATTCACAAGATGTACAAAACCTTCAGGTTGTGTCATATACATGTCCTCAAACAGCTTTCCATTAAGAAATGTTGTTTTTACATCCATTTGCCATATCTCATAGTCATAATATGCAGCAATGGCAATTAAAATTCTTATGGATTTAAGCATGACTACTAGCGAAAAAGTTTCATCATAATCAACACCTTGAGTCTGTCCGAAACCTTTTGCTACAAGTCTTGCTTTAAAAGTATGCACATTGCCATCCATGTCAGTTTTCTTCTTGAAATTCCATTTACATCCAATGGTCTTACCTCCTTCAGGTAAATCAACCAAGTTCCAAACTTGGTTATCATACATGTATCGCATCTAAGAGTTCATGACACTTAACCATTTATCTAAGTTTGGTCCAGACATAGCCTCCCGATAAGTGGTGGGCTCATTTTGATCCATAAGCAACACATCACGACTATCGGTAATGAGAAATCCGAATCTCTCTGGCTCATATCTTACCCTACTAGATTTACGTGGGCCTTGTGTCACTTGCGGAAGTTCAACTGGTTCAGAACGTTGTTGAACTTTTAGTAGTGGTTCAAGGTTTATCTGTGATTCTTGAACTTCTTCAAGATTTATTTCTCTCCCACTAGTGGTTTTTGAAATAAATTGTTTTTCCATAAAAGCACCATACCGAGCAACAAACACTTTGTTCTCAGCGGGATTATAAAAGTAATATCCTTTTGTTTCCTTAGGAGACCCCACAAATAAACACTTTTCAGATTTAGGTGCTAGTTTTTCTAAGACTTGTCGTTTTACGTAAGCCTCACAACCCCAAATCTTAAGGAAAGACAAACTAGGTCTCTTCCCGTACCATATCTCATATGGTGTTTTATCAACCGCTTTAAAAAGGAGCTCGCTTTAGAGTAAAAGCTGCAGTTTGTAATGCGTAACCCCAAAAGGATAATGGAAGATCTGCATGACTCATCATAAATCGAAGCAGATTTAATAAGGTTCGATTTCTCCTTTCAGAAACTCCTTTCCACTGTGGAGTTGCTGGTGGAGTCAATTGGGAGACAATCCCACAATTTCTAAGATGATCATTGAATTCTTAGCTCAAATATTCACCACCTCGATCTGACCGAAGTGTTTTGATAGTTTTACCAAGTTGATTCTGCGCTTCATTTTGAAACGTTCGAAACATCTCAAATGATTAGCTTTATGTTTCATTAGATATACATAACCATATCTGCTGAAATCATCAGTAAATATAATGAAGTATTGATAACCTCCTCTAGCCATTGTGTTTATAGGACCGCATACATCAGTATGTATTAGACCTAATAAATCACTTGCCCTTTCGTTGTGTCCAGTAGAGGGACTTTTAGTCATATTGCCTCGTAAACAAGTTAAGCACGTTTCATATGTTTCTAAATCAAATGAATCTAGAAGTCCATCTTTATGGAGCTTCATTATACGTTTCTCATTTATGTGCCTGAGACGACAATGCCAAAGATAGGTTTGATTCAAATCATTTGACTTAAATCTCTTTGTATTTATTTTAAAGACTGGAGTATCAGTGGACCTTTTCATGCTTATAATATAAAGACCATCACATAAATCAACATTTGCATAAAATATTCCTTTACGATAAATGGAACATCTATTATTCGCAATAATAAAATCAAAACCATCCATATCCAAGCATGAAACATAAATGATGTTTCTGCTCAAGGCGAGGCACAAAATAACAATTATTTAAAGTTAAGATAAGTCCACTAGGTAAGACTAAGTCATATGATCCAATAGCCTGGGCAACAACTCTTGCTCCATTCCCTCGCGGAGGATGACTTCTCCTTTCTTCAACTCTCTACTTCTGGTGAGTCCCTCCACATTTATACAAATGTGAGATCCACATCCGGTATCTAATACCCATGAATCACTAGTAGATAAATTAATTTTAATAACATAAATACCTGTAGTGGTAGTTGCACTACCCTTTTTCTTCTTTAGATCTTCCAAATAGAGTTTGCAATTTATGAACCAATGTCCAGGCGCAGGACATAAATGACAATTTCTTCCTTTTCTTTTGGGTGTTTTGAAGCAGGAACAAGCTGGAGCTTAACTTGTTGCACAGGCTTTGCGATAGGTGCATCAGCAGCTTTGACAACTTTAGCCTTGCCTTTGCCTTTCTTCTTCATTCCCTTTCATTTTTGGACCATCGACACATTACTAGAGGGTTTCTTGATATTTTGTTCAGCAATTTTGAGCATAAAATGCAACTCTAAAATTGATTTCTCCATATTATTCATATTGTAGTTCATCACAAATTACGAGTAACTTTATGGTAATGAATTCAGGATAAAATCCGTAGCCAACTCTTGACTTATGGGAAATCCGAGTCTATCAAGCTGGTCAACATAGCCCTTCATCTTCAGAACATGAGGACTAACCGACGCACCCTCAGTCATCTTGCAAGAATGTAGGTTTTTGACTGTCTCGAACCTTTCTTGCCTAGCTTACTGTTGGAACATTTCATTAAGCGTTATAGCCATGTCGTAGGCTTCCATTAGTTGCATGTCCTTCTGAAGTTCATGAACCATAGTTGCCAGCATAATACATGCAACATCAGTAGAATCGTTGACATGCTTATTATGCGCATCCTTCACAGCTTTCATAGCATTGGCTGGTGGGTCCTCAGGAATTGGAGCATCCAGGACATACAACTTGCGTTCATGCTTAAGAACAATTCTCAAGTTTCTGAACCAGTCAAGAAAGTTAGTCCAAGATAGCTTATCCTTCTCAAGGATGGATCGCGGTGACATGGGATTATTGTTACTTGAAGAGGCCATTGATCTACAATAAAGATTATGCAAAATTTATTTTAGTATAGAGGAATAGACTCCCACTAAATTAACAACCCTCCTAAAACACAATTTTTATTTAGGGGACTAAAATCCATATTTCACCTAATTCTATGACAACTATGGCATGAAACACAGAACTAGATTATTTAGGTAGGTAACAGTTACCAATTACATCTTATGTAATTTTTAGATACTTTTATGATATACGGGACATCTTATGTCTTATCATGTTTTTATCTCATCATGTGCCTAAAGCTCAAAACTATTTTGATAGCTTTATTAAGTCGAACCATTTTAAACATTTAGGTAACTCTTATCCAACTTGTCTCACCAAGATAACACAATACACCTAGCTATAACTGAAACTGTATTAGTGTGATCGAGGCATTGACAAGTGTTTAAAATGGATGGCGTGAGACTTAAAATTTAATAGAGGGATTTTATTCAGTTTTAGTGATTTTATGTAAACAATGAAATATCATAAATTTTTATTGATTTGTTAAATCACTGAACAATTTGGAGATTTTTATACTGTTCACTAATAAAAGAATTTTCGTGCGCTAGGATTAGTTAGACGCAGCGATCCATTGCCTGGTCAATGATAGCGGCGGGTACAGTGGGGCAGGCGCCCTTTTTTTTTTTTTTTTTTTTAGAAGACGAATCTCAATTCCGAAAATTGAAATTCGCTATAGAAAATCCTATTTTTCGCTGATTTTATTATCCTAAATTTCTCCATTAATTTATCCAAAATTAAGTCAATTAAAACATTTTTAATTAACCCGGCCCACATCTAACTAATCATCTTATCCTAATCCAATTAGGACTTAAGATATTTGAATCCTAACATATCACCAATAACAAACTTCTCCATATTTATCTCCTATCCAATAGGGATAATGAAACCAATTTTACTTATATCTCTTAATCTAATTTGTTATCTATCTTTATCAAATAGAAACTTTATAACATAATATATATAACAAGATAAATAAATAATTTCAAAAATTAATTATTTGCAATTTCGGTCTTCATCCAAATAATCACAAACATGTAATTGAATCATGAACTACTATCCCAATCGAACCTAATGGTGTCATGGATCACAGAACACAAAACTCAATTCATTAAAATTATTCGAATTAATCTAACATGGTTACTAGCATGTACGAAACTAATTTCAATTAAATCACGAATATATGTATCATATACACAAAACATGATAATAAATCTCACAGAAAACTTATGTATATCACATATACATCAACTATTAACATGCTTTCAATTATATATCATGTATATATCAGAAGAAAACATGCAATGAATTTAATTTTATCGAACTTGAAAGCTCTGATACCACTGTTGGGTTTTGGGGTTAATGCGCAGCGGAGATTACAAAATAATTTTGACAAAAACCCCAACAGGATCCGAATCTAACTCCATTAAAAACGTTTAAACAATGAAAAACTTAATCATACATCTTAGTCGCAATATACCTTTCCGAAGGTTGATCGATCTTTAAGGCGCTGCCAACGACGAACGCCCTCTACCAGTAGTCCACACTTGAACGGCGGCCGAGATTCGAAGTGCTAGCTTCGAGAGAATACAAAATCTTTTGTTTCTCTCCAAAACGATCCAGAGCATACTAAAAAACCCTAAGTCGTTTCTAAAACGAAAATAGAGTTTCGGCCTTTTAATCTTTCGTACTTGTATTCTAACTTAAAGCGTCTATTTATACAACCCTTGTATATAGACGGTTAAGTAAATTACACATATACCCCTACTTAAAGAAGTATAAGTGTAATACACCACAAGGACGTTTCTGTCATGAATTTTATCATATAAAATTCATTTTTCTGAACCATCTTAAAATCTCGCAAAATCATTCTTAGTGTGCGACCCAATAGGCTTATACAACGTTGGTAGTGTACAAAAACATATTTTGGTATACAAGTCATAAGCGGCCTCTAGCAAGACATTATAACTACCCTAGTTGTACGAATATCAAATCGATACAACCTAATCAATAGTGTATATAATATCCTTTTGTCACACGATATCCTTTTGATCAAACATAAGGCATGAAATTGTCATCCAACTTGTTCAATCGTACTAGTCTCGATCTCTAGGAAGACTGAAAACATCCAAGTGACATTGATCAATATCAATTCACTTAGACTAGGCCTTTTTACAGTCTAACACATCGAGGGATCCACTAGATATCTCTATTTATATGAGAGGGATAAGTTATATCTCGATTACACAACTTTATCACATCGCTCACACAGTAACCAATCGCAACCTTTATAATCGTCCGATTAAAGACAACGTTTGATAGAGTCAAGTCACTATGTTCCTAATGTTGAAGTCTCTGGTAATCTCAAATCAGAGGACTGGAAAATATACCTATCATGAGAAACAACTATGACTTAATCCATGCGATGTTCTCAAAGCGGGTCGGTCCAGTACTTTGTTCCCTAACAAGTACTCGTGATTTTGATTCGTATCCCTATACGTATAATCATCATATGATCATCAATCAAGACTCACACTAGTCTTAATTCATTATAGTTCCCAGGTATAATGATCGACTAGGGACATTTAGGATATTTCGTAAATACCCATGGATCTTATTATAATGTAAACATGCGAATTAATTATAATAAACAACAAATGAAATCCTCTATTTTATTAACTAAAAGTATTCATAAAGACAGTTAATGGATTGACCTAAGGCACATGCCCCAACATCTCCCCCTAATGGTGGGAAAATTGCTTCATCAAAGTGACAATTAGCAAAACTTTCTATAAATAATTTCCTTATTAGGGATTCAAGACATTTTATAATATGATTAATGGAGAGCAAATCAATATACATATCCTATTAATTTGCCTTGAAATAATCTCCAGCAGAAAAAAAATCTAGTTCGATAAAGGATGTCCGTGCGAATTTATGATATTTTCGTATTATTGATGATTATAGATAATCGATCTTTCCACATTATGAATGTCATTTGATTTATGATGACATTCCTTTTAATGTGTCTTATATATTCCAGAAGTTAAAGCCATGTAAATCATACTCAGATTAAATCATGTAGATAAATTTTCTATTATTCTGAGTAGAGTTCTTCTGAACAAGATATTAAGAATAAAATTGTTGTATTAGATATTGTCTGAACATTAGCCTCAGCTACGTTCTAATTCGAGAAATATCCACTTTTATATTATAATGTACATGCATGTAGCACGATACATAAGACATAAACTCATCCCCCATATTTATGTCACGATTTAAACACATCTCGATGTGCCTATTTTATCGAGCTATTTTCAATGATAAAATTCATAATATTTTGCCTTTGATTTTGAAGGCATGGTAAAGGTCACAAAAATATTCGGGGTATATATATGACAATATTTAGGTAAAATAGCCTTTCATATATGATAAAAAAATGTCACAATTATAAGCGCTCATTGTTAATAATTATTTGCCATTTGTAGTGGTGCACCACTTTTGTTCCAATTTTTGGTGGAATTGTCAATACGACCTTTACCTGATATTTTCACATTTTCCACGTCCATAAATTTATTATTGCGATCATGATCATTATATGCAACATATGCTTCTTAATTTGAAGCTGAACTAATTGGTCGGGAGCGATATTATATTTATAATATCTCATTATTTTACTCAGCTACCATGAGACAATAAATCAATCTTTAATATTTATTGGATTGACGTGCGCGCTCGATATTTGTTGCAGCAATAAATCGTGGTGGGCAACGTGACCTTATTTTTATTGTATCATCAGTCATATTTCCACATAGCCTCAACATAGATGTAATTAAAATTGTGAAATTATAATTAATATTTGACCGATTAAATTTTGTAGCATGAGATCCAATCGCTCATTTTGAGCTTTTGGAGCATTACCCTTTTGGTATGTATATATATATATATAACTCCATAAGGTGAAAAGATATATAAAGTGAAATATTCACTTTTCAAATCTCTAAAGAGAAATTGGCAAATGATTGTGTATAACACACAGTTTTGCATATATGCTTTATTCACAAAATGTAGTATCTAATTGTCATGACAAGTAATTCTTGTCGGTAATATAATAAGGTAACAAATCCAACTATGATTGAATAATATTTTGAAAATAAATTTAATATAAAATAGTTTTCCCCTTTTTATGTAAAAACATAACATATGATTAAATATATGTTCACAACTTGATTCATTAACAAACGAAATATACTATTCGTATGAGTTGGTGGGACAACTTCCAGTTGGGTGGCGAGACATAGTCTACTTAATATCATACCTCCTCGAACGGGTAACCTGTCTCCCTTTCAATGTTTAGCTTTAGGGACAAGGCTTACCCACTATCAACTCAAACTTATAGCATTATTTGTATTATAAAATCAAGAATAGAACAATAACTAATCGTTTGTAGTTTTAAGAGAAAAACTATATATCACACATTGACTTTTGATTTCTGATGTAGAAGATCGTACAAACGCAACTACAGAACATACTTTCGCAATCGGTGACGTTATAATGCATAGTATATGAATAAAGTATGCATATAGAAGTGATGCATGTAATAAAATGGAAGTAACCATGACAATATAGAAATAAATTGAACTTATTTAAATAACAAAAGTTATACCTTCCTAGCTTTGTCTCATTAACAAGCCTTCTTGAACTTCAAGATCTCCTTAATGCTAGAGCAAGCTCGTGCTGATCACGTGTTGTAAATTAAATTGGAACTTGCTAAGAACTAGAGAAGGAAAATAGAAGACTAAGAACTTCTACTACTACAAAGGAGAAGAGAAAAATGAGATAGTTGGAATGAGAAGTTTTCATTCAACTTGGTGTGTAAATTACAATGGGGTTGACACCCTTTATATAGGTCATTTGGTGATGATGATAATTCTACTTATACAATGTGTACAAGTTATACATACACTATATGTCATAGAACACATTACAAGCAACATAGACAATACATGGAAGAGTTGGTATACATTGGAGAGGATTACTAGTTACATGACAATATATAGACAAGTGGATGTACTATTAAGTGAGAAATATAAGTTACATGACTACAAAATTTATTAATGTACATACTTGGTCATCCATATTCCACACCAGTATCAATGTTTATAACGAAATTGTGTCTTTCATATCGTACATAACATCAAGAACAGAAATGATGACTAATTTATACTGTTGCTCCTCTGTGCTTGAGCTTCGCAGGTGAGACTGTTGAAATATATGACACGTTTAATGTAATAAGTCACATGTATACTTAAGTGAATGGAAAATTGAGTATGTTGGTTGTTTAATCGATTTAAAAAAAGGTGTACATCGTGTTTTAGATAAACACAATTATTGGGATATATACATGTATGTAGTGAAACGCCACTTGGCAATTCCTCATGATATTTAAGAAGCCAACAAATACGTTGGTTAAGAAATTCATGAGCAATGCATGAATGTATATGTAATACGTTGGTTAAGAAATTCATGATTAATGCATGAATGCATATGTCCTTAAATAGTTGAATGCATATATAGGTAGTGCTAGGTGGACTCAAAGAGTCCAGACTTAAATAACAATAAAAACTTATATATCATTTTGAGTAGTATTGGTGTTAATTAGAGGTAAGAGTAATTATATTTTTTTATATAATTGAGTAATCTAAGTTAGTAGTAAAAATCATTTGAGTCTGAACTCAAAGAGTCCAAAATAGATTTTTGAATGCATATACATGCATGTCTTAGTTAATGGGACGTGATGATTCATTGGTTTGGAGATTAACTCCAAAAAGGTTGGAGTTTAGATTTATGTAGATCATCTTTAGATATACATATGTATGTGATAAAGTTCATCAATATGAAACTTTTATTGATTAAAAAAATGTGTTTACGTAAATACATTGAATGGATAATTCAAACACCTTCTCAAGTGAACCATGGTGTCTCTAATTAATTGGTGTATTACATATTATAAATACTCCCCTGGATAAAGACACAAAAATTTTTTATTCCAATTTTCTTAAAGAAAATTCATATTTTCTCTCCGGTCATTAAAATTTATATTTTCTCTCCGATTAGTTGTTTTCTCTCTTGTCAGTGAAATTCTTATTTGCAACTACGGACACAATTTACGAGACATTATTGTATTAAAGAGATAGAGTATTAAACTCTAGCGTCAATCTACAATTGCATCAATTCATCAAGTTTGGAGCATTTTCTGCATCAATTCAGCCATGACAACGCAAAGCGATGCAATGGAGGTCATTGACACCAATAGAGACTCCTGTGACTACAAGTTGATATTTCTTCCTCTTCCTTTGCTACGTCATGCTTTAGTAGGTTACATTGGTAGGGGAAACATGGACGGAGGTCCTTCATAAAGGGAAGCAAAAGGTTGGAGAGGGCATTGCATGGGATAGTGAAGGGAATGGAGTTCGATGGTACTTCATAGGGGAAAAAAATTTAGTGGGTCCCTTGAAGAACTGGGCCATATAAGTTAATGAATACTCTTCAAAGCAATCTTATATGGTATTGATCCCATGCTAGGTTGTCCAGTGGGTAGTTGGGATTATAAAGGGGTATTCAGTGGGGTAGAAGAGTTGTCCTCACCAAAGTTCTGGCACAAAGGGCTTGTTACACTATCCCTTCAGATTGTATACAACAATAGAGGGGCAGCTTTGAAAATCTTGAAACTATTGGGCAGCGGGAGGCAAGTGGTGCTCATTCCCGAATGAGACAACAGACAAGCATGGGGGAAATTCCTTGAAGCTTTCTAAACAAACATGAAGGGCCAAGTCTTAAGGACTCAAAGGTGGACTCCCAAGCTAGCAACTCAACAATCGGCAGACAATTTCGAGGATGGGTTAGAAACACAGGGTACGATCACACATTCGGGAACATTCACAATACTGCCATTTCTGGCGCGAGATAGCAACCCCCTTTAGGTTCTTTCACTGACCTCTACAAAAGGTAACAATGTTACGGCCTGCGAAATGGGAACCAATGCTTGTTATGTTTAGATCCTCATGGTATGCAGACTGAGTGAGGATTGAATAAAGACTCACATTGGCATTAAACCGCCCCACCAGTCTTAAACCCATCGGAGAAGACTGAGCCATTTTATTTTGTAACTCTGAGATGGAGAAAGGGAAAATTATCTAAAGGTTGTATGCAATTGGTGGAGACCTTGTTGCATCGACAACATCGTGGAAACCCGAATGGGGGGCGGGGTAAACTGTTGGATTTTCCTCTCCGAGCCGCCACTTAGCCTATGGAACACAAGGCATTTGAGATGATCGGGGAGAAATTCAGAGGGTTATTAAAGGTGGATATTACAACTAGGAGACGATAAAACCTTGAGACGGTGGTTATTAAGGTTAAATGTAACTACTCGTTACTTTAAGCTGATGATTAGTACTAATCCAAATCCTAACTAATCCGGATTAGGCTCGTGGTTAAGTTCGGCGTACCTAGAATAACGTGTGCGTGTGTTTGCATGATGTATGGTGTTTATTTGAATTGTTAAATCAAGTTATATATAGGTTGTCGTATAATAAGGAAATTATACATAAGCCTATAAAATAGAAAATCCTCAACAAATTATGGTTTACTGGGACACCAAGTGTGACAAGGGAGTCGTGGAATGAATGTGCACGCTCAAGGACACTTGTGCGCATGTCCGATAAGTTGATTGGTGAATAATAAGATAGATATATATATATATTTATATGTTTTTAAATATATAAATATATATTAGAAAATAAAAGAATATTAAAAATATATGAAATATTGGATCATCTCGAACGAAGCGTAAGTGTTTGATGTGTCAAATTTCTGTCACTTTTAGGAGTGTGATGCAAAAGTGGATGTAGATTTGGATGAAACTATTGCATAGCCAATTGAGGAACGAATTCTTTGGAATCAAATTTGAGCGATGCTACCAATGCAACCACTTACTGGAAGTGTGATTGAAGGGGAAGTGGAGGTAATACAGTGCCGTATGTAGACTAGGGTTGTTATGGGGGACTACCCCGCTCGGGTCCACGGATATCGAGGAAAGAGGTAGTGGAGAAATACTAGCTTCTAATTCGTCCAAACTCGAGGTCTTATACATTAGGGAGGGGCATAGGAGTATTGAGTCGGAGAATTCTGGCGGGGAGTCAGTCCCTTATCGGATTCTCTCTCTCAATATGTCATTGAGATCATAGACAATTTAGAGGGGACATTCAGGGGGAGTCGAGCGACACGCGGTTAAGGAGAGAAAAACGGCAAATACAATCTAGTGTGGACTGCAGTGAACCGAACAGGAAAGGGACATGCGTGTCTATATGAGAATTTTATCTTGGAACATTATAGTATGGAAAGTCTGTCATGAACTAAGAAATTGGAGTATGGAAGTATTTGGCTTGACTCAAACTAGGAAGAGCGCTCTAAGCACACTTATTAAGCAACTAGATGACACAAAGGGTAGTTTGAATTGGAACGCCCAAATGGTAAATGAACGTAACACGACGAAAGATGAGTTTGCTAATGTTTTACTCATTAAGAACCGGATGGCGAGACGGAAACTGTGGGTTAAGTGGGCTAAGGAGGGGGATGCAAATACAAAATTCTTTCATCAAATCCTAGGAGACGAAAAATGCAAGAATGTTAGCGATAGGTTACAGTTACAGAGTGGGAGTTTACTGAGTGACGCGCGCACCGAACACGTCAATAAAGTAAAGTTTTCTAAACCAACTATTTTGTAGAATAGTGGTAAATTATCAATCTCATAGAGATTGGTAGTATTTCTTAGGTTAAAAACAACAAAAAATGAAAATCGGGGGTTTTAAAATAAATATTAATTTAACTTACTAATCTAACTAAACTAAATAAATAAAATAACTAAACTAATTTTGAAAACAATCATTAAATACCTAAGTAACACCTAAGTTTACAGTTTCACAAATTAGGATCAAGATTCAATGGCAATCATGGTCTTCAATCTTTCCCAAAAATTCATTAATTTATATTCTCCTAGATTAGCTATAAAAAATCGACATCCACCACAAATTCCTCGTTCCCACTAATCTCGATAGCAGGGACGTCCGCCACTAACTACTTCCCTAATTAATGTATAACCCTATACATCCGCCAATCAGGTTTAACACACTAACCGTAGTAATATGGGTCTGTGTGAACACTAATATTAAATAACCGGATCGTGTATGCTCCCGATTTAACTTAGATTCAATTGTTGCACACTTAAAAACCGAAAGGGTTTAACAGTACAGGGCGAGTGTTTGTTACTTTATTGGTCCGAAAGCACAATTACGCGTATACTAATGGTCTAAATAACTATAGATTGTCCACCTAAAAGCATGCATCGGCTGTATACATACCTTAGATCTAAACCATAATCCTTAAAAGCAACAACAATGAAATAGGGAAATTTAAACTAAATTAAATAATAAATGAGTCCATGATCTCGACTTGTTTCCCCTCCGACCTAAGCAAGGAGTTAATTAGCCGAACATTGTCGTCGAAGAAAGTCGATAACTAAACAATAATAATCGGTGATCTCCAATAATATCTAAGGTTCATAATATATAAAACTACTAAAAATTGGTCTTGGGAGGTGAGAGAAACTGATTTTGGGGGTTGGGGAGGAGACTCGTGCACCGAGGAGCGAGGAGCATTGTATGGCTGTTTTTGGGCTTGAAATCACTTATGTCCACGTATCGCAGCGCGATTGGCTATTTTTGTTTGTCGAGCGTTGACGTGGCGTCGTCTGATTAGTGGAAACCGCTGCTAATGACGATGTAGTGTGGTGAGTGAGCGACACGTAGCGCACGGGAAGCGAAGACGAAAATCGCGCAGAATCGACGAATTTCTGGGAGCTTGTGTGGACGCGCAACCCGAGGATGAACTGATGTAGGCTGAAGCGAGGAGAAGACTACTGGTGAGCTGGACCAATTGAACTATGACGCCTGGCGCTGAGGGATGAAATGGCAGAAGTTAATTGGAGCCACGTGGCTGGTGGAAACGAGCTAACCCAATAGAGAAGCGACACGTGGCACTTTGCTGGAAACACATGGAATGCTCTGCAAACTGGACAAATTGACGACTGACATGTAGCACGTTGAGGCAAGTTGGACCAATAGTATGCTGCCACGTGTAATTGGTCAGTTGATCATCTATTCTACACACCGCGCAACACGTAACTCAAGGCAAATAGTCTGGTTTCCAATTAATGCATGTAAATACTCCATTTTGAGTATTTCTTTGCCATGAATTCAGCCGCGTACTCCGTTTCACCTGAAAACAACCAAAAAATAAAATTAAAAATATATTTTAGAGACTTTGAATAATTAAATATACTAAAATAAAGTACTAAATAAATATAAATACTAACTTATCACTAAGGAAAGTAGTAGAAATAAGCAAAAGATTGTGAGTTTATACATAAATCACTATACGAAGGATATGGACAACATGTGGGAGCTTAATGGCATTATTCCAGGAGAGGAGACTCTACATATGGAGAGAAATTTCTCAGAGGATAAGGTCTGGGCGACAGTTATCTCATGTGAGATGGACAAAGCACTCGGACCTGACAATTTCACTTTAACTTTTATCAAGCGCTCCTGGGAGTCATTAATGGTGATATCATGAAATTCTTTGAAGAATTTCATCATACAGAATAGTCGGTCAAAACATGAATGAGACTTTCATCCGTTTAATCCCAAAAGGATTAAAGGTCAGACAGATAGATGATTTTCATCCTATCAGCTTGGTTTCATCAATGTACAAGTCGTTGCCAAAGGTCATCGCTAATTGTCTAAGGGTAGTTCTCAAGCACACAATTGCGAGGGAGCAAAATGCATTTATCCTTGATAGACAAATGCTAGACTCAGTGTTGATTGCCAGCGAAGTGGTTGAATATGCTAGAAAAAGGGCGTTGTAGGTTTTGTCCTTAAATTAGATCTCGATAAACCCTACAATCGAGTGGATTGGATGTTTTTGGAATACGTGCTTCATAGGAAGGGTTTTGGTAAGAGATGACACTTGTGGATGAAAGGATGTTTCTCTGCTGCACAATATTCGATCCTCATTAATAGGTACCTTAAATTTACTATCAAGGGCCGGAGAGGGTTGAAACGAGAGGACCTATTCTTCTCTTTCCTCTTTATCCTTGCTGATGATGTCATATGGCGAATTTTGGATGCCACCAAGAATAATGAAATGATAGAAGGTTTCAAGGTAGGAAGAGGGATGCCCATGTTACACACATGTAGTATGTTGACAACTTGTTGTTTTTTGTCAAGAACACAAAAAGGCGGTGATCCAAGGTGATGCACCTTGTTTAGGCTTTTTACATAATTTTGGGCTTGAAACTGAACATGTCTAAATTAAGTCTACTGGGGATTAACGTACTAGACGAGGAAATGTTGTAGGTGGTAGAAGTGGTGGATTGTCAGGTGGGGACATGACCTATGAAATACCTTGGTATGCCCTAAGGGGGTTCTCTATTGGACGCTAAATCCCGGAAGCTGGTCCTTCATAAAATTGCTAAGATTGGATGGGTTTTTGTCCAAAGGAAGAAGGGTCATGTTGGTAGCATCGGTTCTTGACTCAATCTCGACATATTTCATGTCACTGTTTCAGCTCCATATTGGTATTACTAATAAAGATGAAAATACGATGCATGACTTTTTATGGAAACGTTGGGAAGACTAATTTTCCTGATCGCTAATGGCTTGGAGTCAAGTGATGCTCCCTAAAATGACTTGGAAGCCTTGGCATTGGAAGCTTCCTTACTAGGAATACAACTTAGCCTGCATATGGTTTTGGCACTTTTAGAAAGAGTTGGATGCTCTTTAAGTGAGTATCATTATCCAAATATATGGAAAGGAGGCAAATGGCTGAGACGCGACGACGAGATTCACGCATTCCTTTCAAATCTTTGTGGCCTTTCATTACTAGTCGCATGCCCGAATTCACTAAGGGGACGAAATTCATGTTAGGCAATGTCAGCAAAAATCGATTATGGCAGGATCCATGGGACGACGCACGGTCATTTGCTGAGGAATTTTTGACTTTGTTTGCACTGACATGGAACCCAAATGCAAATGTTTCTTGTAACGGCCCACTCTAATTAACCTTGATTAACTGACAAATTACATATTAAGATCCTAAGCTCACCCACGTGAATGTCGCAGAAAAGTCAAGGGCACGCCTAACGAGGTAAGATTTATTATATTGTGTATGAGTGTCTATTTATTTTACTATTATTAAATAATTCACGTTGCATTAGTTGATATTTTATTAATCGCGTTGTGCACGTGTAGTAACGAGAGTGTACGACGTCGCAGTGAGCGCGTAATGCCGGTGTATGGGATAGTCGGGTTTTAGTTGTCACATCACATATCCCATCATATCACACATCACATTACCATACCAAACCCATCCCTCATCAATTCTCTTTCTCTCCAAAATAAAAAAAAACTTCCATTTAAACGAATAGAGAGAGAAGAGATGAGAGGAAAGAGAGAAAAAGAGAGAGAGACTGAAAGAACGGACAGAGAGAGAAGAGAGGAGAAAAAGATGGAGAAAGAGAGAGAGAGAGAGAGAGAGAGAGAGAGAGAGAGAGAGAGAGAGAGAGAGAGAGATGAGAGAGAGAAAGAGAGAGAGAGAGAGAGAAAGAAAAGAAATAGAGAGAGAGAGAGAGAGAGAGAGAGAGAGAGAGAGAGAAAAAAGTGATGGCGGCTAGGAGGGGGAGCTCCAAGAGTAGTGAGACGCGGGAGAGGGGACGAGCAATGGCGGCGGGAGGTCGGGAACGAGCAGCGGCGAGCGCGGCTCCAATAGCGCGCAACACAGCTCAGCCAGCTGCGCGGCAAGCCGGCAAGCAAGCGGCGGCGGCGACGGCGGCGAGGCGCGGCGCACCTGCGCGCGCGGTGAACGACATGGAGCAATGGCGCGGTAGCGCGTTGCCGGAACAATCGATCCTCGGTATGATTAAAAAGTGTACCTAAAATCAATATTTTTGGAAGAAAAATTACAAATTTTGATCTCACATTATAAATTCATTTAATGTGACTCTAAATGATGAAAATTGTATAATTGGACACCATGGACTTATGATACCATAGTCGGGTGTCGGGTACATATCTCGAGGCGTGTGCATGGCGTTTTGATGGCGATTTGAAATTTTTTGAGGTAAGTAAAACCACGAGAAAATTATTTAAAATTAATTTATGACACTTACTTTATTTCACATTTCAATTATCTCATTGTGCTATTTATTGCTGTTCATATACTCCCACGTGTGTATGTGCATTTGTCGACGGGGTCGGGCATGACACGGACTCACACCCCGGGGCTAGCTACCCTGTGTTGTTCGAGTAATTGGCCATTTTAGGGCTATGCGGTGGTTATTCTCCGCGAGACTCGTAGGTTGAGAGATGTTTGACGAAGACCTAAGTCTACATCATGGGTTCCTTTCGAGAGATGTTTGGATGAGGTTTTACCGTTCATTGGTTCCTCTCGAGAGACGTTTGGATGAGGTTCTACCGTTCATGGGTTCCTCTCGAGAGATGTTTGGATGAGGTTCTACCATTCATGTGTTCCTCTTATTCGACCGTGAGATGTTTGGCGAGGTGCTCGTCATGGGCTCCTCTCGGTTTAGTTAAGATGATTCCCAGAATGTCGACCAGGGTTCTCTATCACACTACACTCGTGTCCAAATTCGACTTCTCTACGACTTATTTTCATGCGATTACTTTATTCTCGTTCTTTATTTAAATTGCATGAATTGTAGTCGTTTTATTGGATTTCGTGAATATTAGCTCACGTTCTCTGGGATTTAGTCACCTGGGATTTGTCATTGTTTTTGGTGACAAATCGTAGATCTTGCGATGAGCTAGGGCAAGGGCGTCTTAGGCGACTACGTCTGAGTTAGGAGAGTCCGTCAGTTGTTTTACGTAGGTGTTTATTTGTATCTATTTATTATTTTTATGAAAAAAATTTGGAGGACTTGTATACCTGATACATGTATATGCGCACCTTTTGTACTTTTGTCGCTCTTTATATACATGGTATCTAATGCCGGGTTTCACACTATATGGTTATTTATACAATGCAAACCTTTCATTCCTACGGTGTTTGCATGCTTCAGAGACTTCCGCTTTGATGTCTAATTTATATTAATTTAATAAATCATGAATAACTTAACTTAGTCAATTTAATGTAAATATTCATAAAAATATCCATAAATACTAAGTTAAAGCGAATAAGATACGTACAAAGGTTTAGTCGCGGGCAGTTAAAGATAAAGCGTGCGGTGACGTGGCATGCTTTGTGACCTATCTGGCGACGTGGTGGTACCCGGTTTGCCTCGGAGTTTGGGGCCGTCATAGTTGGTATCAGAGACTAGGTTCAGGCGAACCTAGGGGAAAATGTAATACAATCGTATAAAACTTAACAACAAACATTAGATGTGGAACCCGAAGATCCTAACTTAGAACTTTAGTTGGGAAGCGAACATGGGACGGGTAATGCCAAGGCTTATTCGGTATACATGCAAATACGAGGCTTATACGGGCCTTCGCTGTTGCAGATACGACATAAACAGACAGGTGACTCCACATGATGGTGGACAGACGAGTGGTATTACGCCTATCGCGACTGATCAAAGTGTACTTGATTTGATTGCAGCACTGGATCGACAGTTCGAGCGGATGATGGCCTTGCTCCGTGCTCAAACGGTGCTATCGCGACACTTACCGCCTCCATCACACTGAGCACCACCGAGCCGGCAGCCGCGCCAACTATTCGGGGTACGCCAGTCACTGCAGTTATGGAAGACTACCACACCGGCATCTACACACGCAAGGACATTGACACATACCCCGCATGAGAACACATTCGAGGCTTCCTTGTCACCTGAGGCTAAGTTGATAAAGGAGTTTGTGAGATTTCAGCCGGGATATTTCATTGGAGGCGGAGACCCAGAGGCAGCTACAAAATGGCTTTTTGCATACGAGAAATTACATAATCTTCTGAGGATTCACAACAGTATTCGCGCCAGGATATCTGGATATATGCTCCGAGGAGATGCCGAAATTTTGTGGATCGCTCATACCGAGAATAATGGAGAGCCGTCTACTTGGGCCGATTTCGAACAGGTCTTTAATGACTAGTACATACCGAGGGAGATACTGTTACGTCTAAGACATGAGTTTTTATGTCTTAGGCAAGGTAATCGCACAGTGGTCCAGTACATGGAGAGGTTTTGCTAACTATTGCACTTCGCTGGGGATTTGGCTTCTACAGGTCGCGATTAGGTTCACTACTTTGGTGTTGGGCTTAGAGATGAGATTGCGAGCGCGGTAGTATCAGGCGGAGATCGTACACTGCAGAAGATCTACGAGAGGGCCTTAGCCCATGAAACATATCTTATTTTTCGTGTCGCGATGCCCAAGCCACAGTTGGCATCGGTGTCGTCCCAACAAGGCACTAGGTCTGACATGAAAGGGAAAATGATCATCGATCACAGGGATAGAAAATGGTAAAGGCCCAGACATGATGATCACTAGGCGGTCACTTCTCATGCGATAGTACCTACACAGTCAGCATAGCTGTCAGGTGGTGGTTATGCACCGCGGCCGGGGCAGAGACCCAAGATCATGGAGGCAGGGTCCGAGGACAGTATGGTAGGAGTCAGGGCCAAAGGTCAGACAGAGGTCAGGGCCAGGAGTTAGGACACATGCATCTTGCTTGTTTCAAATGCAAACAACCTGAACACATTAAGAAAGAATGTCCGATGGCTTCAGTAGCACCGATTGCAGCACCACCAGTTTAGGCCAGGGAGTGGGTGCACGCTGTAGCACAACCAGACCGTGAGGCCACCAGACAGCTCGTCGAGGGTGTGATTTCGATTTGCAATCGTTTTATGCATACATTTATTGATTCTGGTTCCACAATATCATTTATTTCTGGACGTATAGTTAATGAGTTAGGATTAGCACCGATTACAGTTAGTACACTCCTGATTCTCAGCACAATAGCTGGGGAGAAGGTTTACCCTAACATGATTTGTGAGGGTTACACAATAGAGATCTCCGAACACCAACTCCCTATCGACCTACGCGTCCTAAAGTTCTTATGGTTCGATGCGCTTTTGGGCATGGACTGGCTAGCGTAATATCACGTCCAGTGGATTGTTTCCGTAAGATAGTGAATTTTCGATTTCACTATCAGATCCCCGACATACTAGAGTTCACTTTCACGGGTGATGCGAGTATACCATCGACCACTAGAGGTAGATTGGCTACGACCTTAGAGATGGAAGTATTTGCGGGAATAGTAGAGTCAACTGAGACCCTAGAGGTTAGACTTGAGGATATCCCAGTTGTCAGTGCGTTTCCCTATGTCTTTCCGGAGGATCCACCACGATTGCCCCTACATATAGAGATTGAGTTCGTTATTGAGTTAGTGCTAGACACACAGCTGATAGCTAGAAGACCGTATAGGATGTCACGAAAGGAGTAGGAGGGGTTGAAGACTCAATTGGAAGACTTAGAGAATAAGGGGTTTATAAACCTGAGCACATCACCATGGGGAGCACCGGTCATGTTCGTTAAGAAAAAGGATAGTAGCTTGAGGATGTGCATTAACTATAGGAAGTTGAACCAGGTGATAGTACGAAATCGTTACCCTAAGGATCTACGATTTGTTTGACCAGTTGGCCGAAGCCCGTGTCTTCTCTAAGATCAACTTAAGATCTGTGATAAGTCGATATTTATAGGTATTTAATAGTCTATTTTAGTATATTTAATTATTAAAAGTATTTAAAATATATATTTAATTATACTTTTTGGTCATTTTTAGGTGAAACGGAATGCGTGGTTGAATTCGTGGCGGAAAAATACTCAAAATGGAGTATTTATTTGCAGAAATCGGATGTCGGATGTGTCGAATAGCCAACGAAACGTTCCGGCCAATCAAACGACGCCACGTCGGCAAACACGGTGCGGGACCAATCGGGAGATGCCACGCGTACGCCGCGTCAAGCACCGCAAGCCAATCATCACGCTTCAGTAGCCGTCGATCTGCCTCCTGATGCGCGGCAGTTCAAACTCCTAGAATTTCGGTCGAGAGTCGCGCGATTTTCCGAGCCACGTGGTCGCCGCGTGGCGATCACCTATTCGTCCAGCGAGGCGCTTTGACGTGGTCCAGCTAATCAGGGGTTGACACGTATCACTGAGTCAGCAAACACAATTAGAAACTCACAGCTAGCACGCGCAGGATCTCCGCGAATCGCGCAGCGACAACTCGAGGCGGTGACAGGGGTCTAATAGCGCTGCGACACGTCAGCGCGACCTAGAAAAGCAGCCAATAGGCTATTTACACGTGGCAGAGTCGATTTTTCAAGCTAAAAACAGCCCTACGATGCTCCTCGACGCACGAGTCACGTACTTAACCCCTAAAATTAGTATCCTAGACCAATTTGGAGTATTTCTATATATTAGGAACCTTGGTATTATTAATAGAGGATTTGATTAGCAATTTTAGAGAGAGTTCAATTAATTTTAGTAGTGATTTTTGAAGACAATGTCCGGCTAATTTCTTTTTCTCGCCCAAGTCGAAGGGGAAGCAAGTGAGAATCATGGATTCAAAGCATATTATGTGAGATCTTTTATTTTATTATTTAAATTAATTTAATTTCTCATATTTCATTGTTGTTGGTTTACGGTCATTGAATGTACAACAATTGGATCTAGGTTAAATTGGTAGCGGACGCGTCCGGTTATCTAGGATTAGTGATCCCATAGATCTATATTAATGCGGTTAGTGTATTAAACCTTATTGGCGGATGTCTAGGGTTATACATTAATTAGGGAAATTAGTGGCGGATGTCCTGATTATGAAAATTAGGGGAATTATGAATTTCTGGCGGTTGTCGGTTTTCCATCACTAATCTAGGAGAATTAAATTAATAATTTTTTGGGAGAGATTGAGGACCATTGAATGCTATTGAATCTTGATTCTGATTTGTGGAACTGGAGATTTGGGTGAACTTTTCATTATTAACTTGGGTGAACTTTTCATTATTAATTTGTGTGAACTTTTCATTATTGCTTATTTAATTAATTATTTTATTGATTTTCTTGAAAACCCCTATATTTAGTTAACTTAGAGTAAACTCAAGTCCTGCGGATTCGACCCCGTATTTATCACTACTACACCCTTGCGGTTGGTAACTCTTTTACGGGTTATATTTGGCACGCACGACACGCGTCAATCTGGTTATCATCAGCTCAGGATTCGAGATGAAGACATACCTAAGACTGCATTCAACACTAGATATGGGTTATTTGAGTTTACAGTGATGCCTTTCGGACTTACGAATACATCGGCCATGTTCATGGACTTGATGCACAGAGTATTGAAGTTGTACTTGGATAAATTCTTCATAGTCTTCATTGACGACATATTGATTTACAACAAGACTCACGAAGATCACAGGCAACATCTCGGGCATATATTGATGACGCTGAGATAGCACAAACTTTATGCTAAGTTCACTAAGTGCAAGTTTTGGCTGTCAGAAGTTAAATTATTAGGACATGTTATCAGTGACAGAGGTATACCAGTGGATCCGAATAAAATTCATGTTGTCATAGATTTGTCGACACCTGAGACAATGACAGATATTAGGAGCTCTTAGGGTTGACAGGATACTATCGACGATTTGTAAAGGACTTCTCGAAGATCGCTGCATTGATGACTAAATTGACAAAGAAGGATGTACCTTTCATTTGGTCAAAGGAGTGCGAGGATGCATTTGCACAGTTGAATATGAGACTGACTACTGCACCATTATTAGTGTTGCCAAAGCTAGGTAAGGGATTGAAAAATTCATACTGATGCTTGCGGCACGAGGCTAGGTTGTGTACTGATGCAGGGAGACAGCGTAATTGCCTACCTATCCCGACAGTTGAGGACCCATAAGAGGAATTATCCAGTGCACGACTTGGAGCTTGCATCAGTCGTATTTGCACTGAATGTATGGAGACATTACCTCTACGGTGAGAGGTTCCCTTTATATATAGATCATAAGAGTTTGAAATATTTATTCACTCAGAAATATATGAATATGAGAAAGCGACGTTGGCTAGAGTTGTTGAAGGACTACGACTTCTCCATCGAATATCACCTAGGAAAGCAAATGTCGTAGCTGATGCATTGAGTAGGAGAGGACCAGATCCTTAAACAATTGTTTGCCATATGATGCACGAGTATCGTTTACTTGAGGCAATGACAACACCGAGTTTGACAGAGGTTCCTGCTATAGCGGACGCACAGGTTTTTGGGCAGATTGGTGTATCGTCTATTTCTATTCAGCGAATGTTGGAGTGTCAAGAGGCTGACGAGATATACTCGAGATTTAGTGAGGTGGCACGTAGCCCTAATCATCTAGATTGGAGCGAGTCTGTGGATCAGTGTTTGAGGCACCGGGGAGGTTATGGATTCCAACAGTGGCAGAGATACACGATGGGATACTCCAGGAGGCTCACAAGTCCCGGTATATAGTGCATCCTAGTAGGACCAAAATGTATCACGATATGCGATGATTATGGCGGGACGTTGGCGCCTATGTTAGGGGTTGTGAAGTGTGACAACATGTTAAGGCTGAGCACAGGAGGCTGAGCACAGGAGGCGTGGAGGGTTATTGCAGCCGTTGCCCATCCCTCAGTGGAAATGGGAACACATTACGATGAGTTTCGTTTATGGATTACCGCAGACTTTGCGAAAACACAATGCGATATGGGTGATCGTGGACAGGTTGAAGAAGTAAGCTCATTTCCTACCAGTTTCTATGAAGTATAATTTCACACAGTTGAGCATATTATTCGAAAGAGAGATTGTGTGACTGCACGGAGTACCAATTTCGATTGTATCAAATCGAGACAATCGCCTTACATCATCATTGTGGCAAGCTATGCAAGAGTAGTTTGGTACTAGATTATAGTTTAGCACTGCATTCCATCCTCAAACAAACGGACAGTCATAAGATTAATACAAATCCTCGAGGATTTGCTTAGGGCATGTCTGTTGCAGTTTGGTGGGTCTTGGGAGGAGTACTTGCCACTCTATGAATTTGCTTACAACAACAGCTATCAGGCCAGTATTGGGACGCCACCATTTGAAGTTATATACGATAGACCATGTAGATTACCGGCTTGTTGGGTAGAACCCGAATATATTGCAGCTGTGGGGCCTTAGATTGTTATGGACCATACAGAGAACGTGAGACTGATTCATCAACGGTTGTTGGCTGCCTAACACAAACATAAGAAGTATGCTGATAGGTACCATGATGGGCTGAGCTATGAGGTAGATGAATGGGTATACTTGAAAGTTTTTCCATTGAAGGGTCATTAGAGATTTAGGATCAAGGGGAAACTAGCACCAAGATTTATTAGGTCGTTTCAAATTGAGAAACGATTGGGAAGGTCACTTATCAGTTGAGATTGCCAAGTCGATTGGTAGGGGTTCATAATGTTTTTCATATTTCGATGTTACGGTTGGCTAGATCAGGACCGAGACCGATGGTTGATATGAATAAAATCGAGGTTCGACCAGATGTGACATACGAAGAACACCCTATTGAGATAGTGGATCGCAAAGTACAGACTCTCTGAATGAAAGAAATACCACTTGTACTCGTTCGATAACAGTATCATAAAAATGAGGGCCTCACATGGGAGAGAAAGTCTACCTTGCGAGGACGATACCCCCACATGTTCCAAAGTAAAGATTTCATTAAATTTAAATTTCAAGACGAAATTCCTTTTAGTTGGGAAGATTATAACGGCTCGCTCTAATTAACCCCGATTAACTAACAAATTACAGATTAAGATCCTAAGCTCAGACGCAAATGGACGTCGCGGAAAAGTCCAGGCACGCCTGACGAGGTAAAATTTGTTATTTTGTGTGTGAGTGTCTATTTATTTTACTATTATTAAATAATTCACGTTGCATTAGTTGATATTTTATTGGTCGCGTTGTGCACGTGTAGTGACGAGAGTGTACGACGTCGTAGTGAGCGCGTAACGCAGGTGTATGGGATAGCTGGGGTTTTAGTTGTCACATCACTTATTCCATCATATCACATATCGCATCACCATACCAAACCCATCCCTCATCATTTCTCTTTCTTTCCAAAATAAAAAAAATCTCCCATTTAAATGGATAGAGAGAGAAGAGAGGAGAGGAAAGAGAGAGGGAGATAACAGACAAAGAGAGAAAAGAGGAAAGGGAGAGAAAATAGGAGAAAAAAAAAGGGAGAGAGAGAGAACGAGAGAGAGAGATAGAGTGTGTGTGTGTAGGCCAGGATGGGGAGCTCCGGCGAGCAGCGAGATGGCGGGAGAGCGGGGACAAGTAGCGGCGGAGGCGGGAGGTTGGGAACGAGCAGCTGCGGCGGCTCCAGCAACGGTATCGGCACCGGTAACGCGATCCAGCAGCAACGCCGGCAAGGTAGCAACGACGACGGTGATGTGGCAGTAGCACCGGAGCGGTGAACGACGTGGAGCAGCGGCGCGGTAGCGCGTTGCCGCAACAATCGTTCCCGATATGATTAGAAAAGTGTGCCTGAAATCAAACTTTTTGGAATAAAAATTACAAATTTTGATCTCACATTATAAATTCATTTAATGTGACTCTAAAATGATGGAAATTGTATAATTGGACACAAGGGACTTATGATACCATAGTCGGGTGTCGGGTACGTATCTCGAGGCGTGCGTAGGGTGTTTTTAGGGCGATTTGCGATTTATTTTAGGTAAGTAAACCCACAAGAAAATTAGTTAAAATTCATTTATGACACTTACTTTATTTCGCATTTCAATTATTCCATCGTGATATTTATTGCTACTCACCCCGCGCCGTCCACTCGGTGGTTATTCTCGCTACGTGTGTATGTGTGTTTGTCGACGTTTGGATGGAGTTCTACCATTCATGGGTCGACCTTGGCATGACACGTGGGTTCCTCTTGGTTTAGCTACTCACACCTCGGCTAGCTACCTAGCTTGTCACGATGAGGTGTCTAAGCCAATCACGTACGGCCACGTGGCGGTTCGAGTAATTGGCCATGTTAGGGGCTATGCGGTGGTTATTCTCCGCGGTCCAATCACCCGTAGGTTGAAAGATGTTTGGGACAATTTCTTCTCCCCTCTCGGTTCTTCTTCTCGGCCTCTTGGCCGAACTCTCTCCCCCTTCTATTTTCTATTTTTGTTTGTTCTTTGTGTTCTTTAATTATCGAGGCTAAAACCTCTAAGCAAAGACTATAAGGAGGTTATTTGCATGAATTGTTTTAACAATCGAGATTAAACACTAGTTTAAATCTTGATTTACTGATGGGTAAAGGTCGTACGCACCCGTGCTTGTGCAATAAGACCACACTAAGACCATACCGATTGATTAGACCCTTTTGGGACCGGTTGAATACCTTAGAAATCTAGGCTAAATCGGACACACTAGTGATCCCGGTTGTCTAGGTACGTCGTGAGTTCCTTTTCTTGAAAGATTTTTTCTCTTTTCGTTATTTTTTAAACCTTAGAAAGATTACCAGGTCCTGTGGATCGACCCTTTGCCACTATTCTACAAAATAGTTGGTTTAGGTATTTTTAAATATTATTGACGCGTTCGGCGCGCGTCAAATTTTGGTTCTACCATTCATTTCTTTTGTGCACGATGGTTCCTCTCACAAGACTATAATTGAAGACGTTTGGATGGGGTTTTACCATCCATGGGTTCTCCCGAGAGATGTTTGGATGGGGTTCTACCATTCATGGGTTCCTCTCATTTGACCTTGAGATGTTTGGCGACGGGAGCATTCGCATAATTTCTACGTGGTTAATATGACAAACTCGTATATGTTAGAGGCAATTTGTCCGGCAATTCCTCTATTTCGGTTTAGCTTTGTCCCAACGATTCCAAGTAAATATATCGACTCAGTTTCCCCTAGAAATGACAAAAACATTCTTTAATATAATATTTAAATATCTTCGATAAATAATATACTAAAATTGACATTCGTGTCCAAATACATTCGTGTCCAAATTCGACTTCTCTACGACTTATTTTCATGCGATTACTTTATTCTCGTTCCTTATTTAAATTGCATGAATTGTAGCCGTTTTATTGGATTTCGTGAATATTAGCTAACATTCTCTGAGATTTACTCACCTGGGATTTGTCATTATTTTTTGTGACAAATCGCAGATCCTGCAACGAGCCGGGGCAAGGGTGTCTTAGGCGACTACGTCTGAGTTAGGAGAGCCCATCGGTTGTTTTTGCATAGGTGTTTGTTTGTATCTATTTACTATTTTTATGAAAATTCTTGGGAGGACTTGTATACCTGATACATGTATATGCTCACCTTTTGTACTTTTGTCGCTCTTGATATACATGGTATTTAATGGCGGGTTTCCACACTATAGGGTTATTTATACAATGCAAACCTTTCACTCCTACGGTGTTTGCATGCTTCAAAGACTTCCGCTTTGATGTCTAATTTATATTAATTTAATAAATCGTGAACAACTTAACTTAGTCAATTTAATGTAAATATTCATAGAAATATCCATAAATACTAAGTTAAAGCGAATAAGATACGTACAAAGGTTTAGGTTGCGAGCAGTTAAAGATAAGCGTGCGGTGACGTGACATGCTTGGTGACATGTCTGGTGACGTGGCGGTACCTGGCTTGCCTCGGAGTTTGGGGCTGTCACATTGCAGAAGTTGCCTCATTCGATGAGGGAGTGAGTGGGATCATTCGTGGCATCACGACTTGCGTCGTAGACCAAGTGAAGCGAAAATCTCACTCCGGGAAGTATCTCTCATACCAAACATAAAGGATAGATGTGGGTGAGGGTGGGACCCATCTCATATTTTCTATGTCAAATCAGCTTTTTATGGGTTTTATCTTGAACATTCGTTAAACACTTTTTCAGTTTATAATCTAATATGGAAATCTTGTGCATCTATGAAGGTCAAGGTCTTTGCATGGATGGCTTGGTTAAGAAGGATCAATATAACTGATGTGCTCCAAAGGCGAGTACCCCATATAACTCTTCTACCCTCAAGGTTTTATTTCTACTTTTTCCATACGGAATCGATTGACCATCTTTTGTTGGCTTGCTCTTTCTCTTGCAAGTTTTAGGAAGAATTATCGAGGGAGGTGGGCATCACTTCGCAAAATTCTCAATCGCTAAGAACTTGGATGGAACACATGGCATCTAATTCACGCGGTAGCAAAAGGGACTTACTGTGGAAAGCTAGACTTTTAGCGGTTTTTTGGACATTATGGAGGGAAAGAAATCACCAGATTCTCAAAGAGAAAGACAACACATAGGAAGAAGTGTGGGAATCTACGAAGAGAAACGTAGCAATGGTCATTCATGGGCACAAGAATTTATGTATTGGTCGTGGCAACATTGGCATGGGAATTGGTCCGTATTTTTCTGACGACTCACCGTGAGATTGATGTTTTATGAATTTGGTGTGTGGTCTCACTAGTTTGCGGTGGATAGAGGTTGGCGGGCCAACTGGGCATTGCCATTGTTTGGCATTTTCCAACAAAAGGTGGACCGCCCAACCTTTTTTTTCCACTATTGGGCAAACATGTATTTTGTGAGACACTCTACGGTTGTTCCTATTTTTTGTTTTTGATATTGTAACATGTATTTTTAAGTTATTAATTAATCGCTAATTACAAATTATTAGTGGTCAAATACCCAATCGGGGTAAGTCGAAGTGTTCAAAAATTTATAAAGGAAAATAAATAAAATTGATTTTAATTTTTATTTCGCATAATATCACGAGTACTATATGATACCGCGAATTGGCGTGACTTAATTTAAACTAAGTGCGCACGCGAGGACATGACTATAAAACATAAATTTATTTAAATTAGCTAAATGGGGATATGACTAGGGTCTGTGCACAATACATGTCAAATTTGAGTGTTACAAGTTTGTAGGGCAAAGGGAACCCAAATAAGTCCTAACCCAAACTTCTCACTCAACCAAATTAAAAAAGGGATTAAAATAAAACCCTAGCTATAACCCGACACACACACATAGAGAGAGGAGCCACCAAGAAAAAGAAGAAGAAGAGAAAGGCGGCTGATGAGAGCTCTAGCAAGGGACCAGCCGCTGCGGCAGACGGCATGACAGGCGTGGAGGACACGGCAGCAGTGGACGGCCTGAATCTTCGACTGACATCGACGACGCGGAGGTGCGAACGGCCAGTAGCAGTGATAAACCAGGAGGTGACGCGGCTGTGGGGAGGCAACGAGCAGCAGCACGGTCCACAAGGCAGTGGCGGCGCGGACTACGAGCTAGCTGCGAGCCACGGAGAGTAAACGGCTCTGGCGAGACAGTTGCTTCGACGAAGCTCTCAAGGCAAGGGCACTTGTTTGGATGAGCAAAATCTTGGAGTTGAGACTCCATTAAATGTTTTGGTGAGATCAAAACCAAAATTTATTACACATATAAGATCAAACTCATAAATTTCTTAGGATTATTAATGAAAGGGAGTTATCATTGATGATTTGGGTGTTGTATTAAGGATTGGATATTTATTTCTGTAATTTTGGTTTCATTGTCGATTACCACATTGGTTTTGATCTTTTGATTGTTTCGAAAGTCTAATGGAATTTGATTGAGAAATCATTCTAGTCTTGAAAAGGGATTTCTATTGGTCGATTCATATTATAATAAGTTGTATCGGTGAATTAATATAGTTGTTATGATTTGACGCAATCCACGAAAGGGCTTTTTAACCTTTTCGATTATTTGAACTTTGTCTCGAAGTCTTCATGCTTTGAAATGGTTTTGGGAACTAATGCACTCTATGTATTTATTGAAATTATCGAAAGAGTTATTATGTTGTCTTTTAAACAATTAATGGACATGAGTTCTAAGTCTTGTGGATTATTTATCAAATTTGGTTTTTGATTGATTTCCATGGATTTCTTTAGCTAATAAATGTGTTGTAGAACTCAAAAAGAGTGTTATGAACTCTAGGTTTATTTAAACATATGGTTGATCAAACCTAGCTTGGAAAAGGCTTTACATTGACAAAATTTATTGATAACAAACATGGTCGACACGTTGGTTTATTCGTTAAGATTTTATGTCAGCTCATGAGAAGGTTTTAGTCATAATGAAGGACTTGGATTCGTTTTTAAAATGAACTTCAGTCTAGGAACTAAATGACGTGGAATTACATGGTTTTCAAGTCAATGAAAATAATTGCTCGAAAATGAACTTACTTTGATTAAGTCATGGATTCTTAAACAAATGCTATGATTTAGGAGTTTTAAGTCGAACTTGACTCTTTGGTTGTGAATTAGTCGATTTCATTTTATTTGTGTCTGAAGTCAAGTTATTATTGGATTTTCTTATTTTATTTCATTGCATTCTTTATCGTACTCGAATTATTGGTTTTGATTTGAAAGAAAATTTTAAAAAGTTGAGAATGACTTAAGTAACTTAATTGAGAATAAATGAGTCCTAAATGGTCTAAGCTACTCTAAATGAGTTGTAAACGAGTCTAATGAATATGTGCTATACTTATATGCTGACGAGGACTCCTACTATTCGAACGGTTACTTTGATGTGGCGGCCTATTTGAATATAAGGTTAGTAAAATCAGCTAGGAAATGCACAATGGTTCATTTGAGCTTATATTTTACTGTTATTGTACTGTATCCCTTTCTTGGAATTCCCTCTCATCTATGAGTGTCTGAGGGCTAAGTGAGTCATGCGAGTGTCTCTGATTGGAGTGGTTACTGGCTTGCAACCGGGGCCATGACCTCGAGTCACTGGAGTGTTTGGTCGAAATGAAATATGTTTTATTCGGGCCACCACTGCTGATATCCCTCATTTGCGATGGTCTAGGTACAGCAGGCGATGTCGCGTCCTGGTACCCGAGTCTGTTTGGCATTGTCGCGACTCTATGACCCCGCACTCGGTGGTCTTGGACTACTTGGGCACCTCTTTATTATTTCTTTTGACACTCATTCCTCGTTGTACTTTCATTTTTACAGTCTTATTATCATGCATTCCGTACAATTTTCTTTCAATCCGCTTGACTTTTAGACTGCCTTATTTATTTTGAATTACTGTTTACATCCTCCTAGCTTTTACTTACTGGAACTCGACATTCTTGTGTTTGACCAAGTGCAGATCTGCAGCCGAGCAAAGGCAAGATGCCGACACTTGGTGATCTACTATAAGGATATCAGAGCGACCCTCATTCGCACACTTTTGTAGGTTTTTGACTTTTTGTATTACTTATATATGTTGTTATCACACTTGGGATACTTATTTGGTTTGAGAGATACACACGAATTGTATATCATTTTTGTTTAGTTATAACATTTGACACAAGATATACGTGAATGTACATGTTTACAGGATTCCACATTTAGAATGTCCGACTCTTTTACTTTATTTTGAATAATTTAACGTATTAATTGATTCCGCTAACTTGTAAAACTTGAAAAAATACAAATAACTCGACTTATTATTATAAAGTTACCTATATGGATGGATCGAAAGACTAACTAGGCTTGTGCTGACCTTGCGAGATTAGCTAGGGGTCTACGTGGGCTTCGACCGGACGGGGCCTAGTTTGTGGATAACTGGGGCCGTTCACAGATATTGTGCCATCTTTTGAGTCTGTTGGTTTCCATGTTAAGGCTGGTGTGTTGGAGATCTGGTTGTTTCGATGGCATTGACTCAAATATGTAATGCTGCTGGTGTTTTTGATGGTGTTTATGCCTATAGTTTGGCATGCCAATTTATTGCATATGGCTATAATAAGGGGACTAACTAGCAGTGGAATGATCTTATGGTTTGAGGGAGTTGCTGTTAAGTTGTTAATTATGTTTTTATATATAGTTTATTTATATATATTTTTATGTTTGAGTCTCTAAAATATTAGCCTAATTGTCCTTGTTTGTTATTTTCAGGGTTAATGACGTATGCGGTTAAATCTGAGGCGAAAAACTACGTGAAATATTGTATTTACATGCAGTGGAACAACTACCAGAGGATTTGCCTTGAGACACGCAATACAAAGTTGATGAAGAGGTGATCAACAGCCAAGTGACGTAGAAGAGTACTCGCTTAAGTTACTCGGTATCCCAAGCGTTCATCAAATCTCGAGATCCACACATAAGATCAATTGAAAATATAAGTGAAGCTATCGATTTTCCTCGAGATGCGTGTCAGTACCCCAAGTCTTTGTTGATTATCCATGTGTCTTCTTTTCTCTTAAGCAGTGTTCGATGGTCCTCGAGATTCGCATCAGTATTGCCTCCGACGTTTTCGCCGAGTATCTTGCATGCCTTTTCTACCCCACCTGTCTGCCACGTGTCCACGCTTTACTCGGCCAGTACATTCCACAGTAGTGTTCTCCTTTAATTAGCTCACGCCACGTCAGCAATTCACAGCAGCTTCAGGAAATCAGAACTTGACGCATGACCTGACCCTGTAATGAACTCCCAATAGCCATCAGATTGTCATTGATGCACGTGTCAATAATGATACCACGAAAATCACATTCTCTCTCATTTAGAAACTAATTTTAGTAGTTTTATATAATTAGGACTTAAGGTTTTATTGGAGGACTATCTTTTACTCTATCTATTTCTATTTATTTTGTTCGGTATTTTTAATTATGAGAGACTAATCTAATGGCTTAGGCATGACTGCGAGGGAGGTTCGACTGTTCCTTTTTATGGATTTGTAAGATTTATTTATTTTAATTTCATTGATTTTCATTGTTATTTTATTCCATTTGTTATTGATTGATTAATTAGAGTTAAATTTAGATTTAAACTCTGATTTTTTGTTAGTGAATCATAAGCATCCGTCCTTGTGTAATAAGATTATGCGAGTGGCAATTGACCATACCAATTAATTTATCCTTTTTGGAAACTGGTTAAATACCTTAGGGATCTGGGTTAAATTGGACGCATTAGTGATTCGGTTGTCTAGGTGTAACGCCTTCACAAAACTTATTACGTAATCGTATTAAATGCGTTCGAGTATAAGGTTATACGTTTGGCTAGAGAAGTAGTCATTGTCATACCTTGGCTATTGAGAATATGAAGTGCGAGGAACCTCTTATGTTACCAAGTCTATAGCTACATTAAGATATTTTATTTTGCATATTTTATATAGATTGAGGATCAAATCCAATCTTTCATTAAACCGAACTCGTATGTCTTGACCTAAGTATTTTTCATTAATTGATTTCAAAAAGATTTCATTGCTTTATTTATTTTATTGCTATTTAAACTAGTTAATTTGTTCATTCTTTCAAACTCCCAATTTTTTCTCTTTCTTTTAGTACCTTAGAAAGAATATCAATCTTTGTGGGATCGACCTTTTACCATTATCTACAAAATAGTTGATTTAGGTAATATATTTTATTGACGTGTTCGGTGTGCGTCAATTTTTGGCGCCATTGCGGGGATTATTTCTTTCTTTGGTTTTCTTTTGTTTATTTATTTTTTATTTTGTCTATCTAGTCCCTTGTTCTTAACATGTATATAGGCAACTCCGCGATGGCCTCCTACTCCCTCAATTATGGTCGATTCAAAAACTCACATTATTACAATGTGAATGGGGTAAGTATGTCACATAAAGGATATCAATTTTCTAACATGCATTCTTTTGTGTAACAAGTCGAGGTATGAGAAATTTGTGTGGATTACTCTCATTCGACAGATGCTTGTTCTTACTATCCAAAGTATGAGATGCATCACTATTCTAGCTATGCATTGTCACAACCTGACTTCTTTGAGCTCATGTCAAGTCCACATATTCCTCAACATGAAGAGAGGCCTATACAAGACATGATGAATGACTTGATCTTCGGAGAACTACCTTTTCAACAAGTTCATCAGCAATGTCATGAAGAGAACCAATAATTTCAACAAAACACCTCCTTAGAAGATATATTGAAGCAATTAATAGATGGTCAACAACGCCTTCATGAAGAGTTTCAACTATTTCAACATGTGAATCCTGGGTTGCAAAATTTGGAAAGTCAACTTATTCAAATCAATACCACACTTCAGAATATGATCGATGAGAAATAATTGTATAGTACACGACTAATTTTTCACCCAGAGGAGAATGTGAATCTTGATGCATCAAAAAGTGTCGAGGTGGATGAGGATATACAAGTGGAGGACTATTGGAATGAAATAACGAAAGGACTTGAAGTCTTTCAGATTTAGCCAAAAATTATCATCGCACAAGATGAAGAGGAAGAAAATGAGATGAAAATTGAAGTCATTTCAGAAAGCCCGGAGGAGCCGCAGAAAGAGAGCAAGGAAGATCAATATCTGGTGTTAGTTAAACCACCCAACCTCTCATGCATATTTGTTAAACCTTTCAAGGGGGTGAAGGTAAAAGAGCGTTCGCAGATTTTTCTACACTGCTGACACATTTGTGTTGGATAATCATGATGCGATATAATCTTTTATGTTAGAAGTCCCGAATGAGCTCCCAAGTCTAAAAGAGGGCATGGTGTTGCGTTGCCCAAAGCTATAGATGCATCGTCGTTGTTGATATCTAGAAAGGAGAAGGCATTACGCGATAAATCAAGCCAAGTCTGGCCAAAGACTTAAAAAAAACACTTGTTGGGAGGCAGCCCAGCTTTGTTTTTTATTTTTATTTCTTGCATTTATTTTCATTTTAGTTTAGGTTTTAGTTTTTTTATGTTCAATAAAACACTAACTTGATTTCTTGGTTTTTTGCAGGTGTAATGAATGTTTGATTAACACCGAATGCACTGGAGCACCCCCTGAGTATTGCTAGGTTTGACTTTGGATTATATTTTTTTAGCATAATTTGAGCATTTTTAAGGAAATAACATATTAATAGGATTTTAGATGTTTTGAGGCTTGTTTGGGACATAATCCAACTTAAGTCGTTGCATTAGCGGCAGATCTTTGAGTAGATTCAAAACCATATACTTCTTTTTGCCATCATGTTGATTTCAACCTTAGTTGAAAGACTTTGGGCTCGCAAGATTTGGTGGGAATCATTTAAGTTAACTTTTATGTTTATTAGTTCTTGCTCTTGTTATGATTATATTTCCATAGTTTACTTAGTCACCTAGACATGAGAGATTTTGTTCATTCACTGGTTTTTGGAGACTTTTATTATGCATGTCTTCGTATCATCTTCTTATTTATTTATCCATGTTCTTTTTCACCACTATTTTTTATTTGTTATGTGGATTCCTTGATTTGTTTTGAACCTTGAGGACAAGGTTCGGAATAAGTTTAAGGTTACTTTAGGATTTGCAGATTGAGTTGGATGGATTTCTTTGCGCAAGACCATATGTGAGATCGTTTAAAATTTTCAATTATATGCAGTTATACATTGTTGAATGATGGTAATGGTGGTGTTTTATATCCCTTATTCTCTCATTTCTTCCATTTTTTCCCTTCATACTTCTCTATCTCATTTCATTATGAGTGATACACTTTTGTGCATGTATTTAGTATAGTTTTCATTATTATTATTGTTTAGAGTCACACGAAACTTTGTTTCATGCCTTTAGTTGAGGATAAGTAAACTATAATTGCTTTTTTGACTTGAGACTTAAGAAAAATTAAGAGAAACACTCACTCTGACCCGTAGCTCGGCATTTTTGTGATTTCATGATTAGGGACTTAGTATGATGGTTAAACTTTATACTAGATACAAAAGGGGACAAACGGTCAGAATTGTGCAAGTCATATTTTTAGGGTGCTAGAACGAAAATGTTACCCACTCGATGCGGAATTCCTATGACTAAATCACTTTTGGGGAAATGATTTAGGCCATTTTTGAATGATAACCCTTCTCCTTAAGCCAACCTAACCTTAGTTTTTTCATATCTAATGTTAGTTTTGAGCAAACCCAACCTTAGTTTTTTCATATCTAATGTTAAACCCATAGACATAGCCTAATATATTCCTTTACCTAGTTGGAAACTAGTCTTAGACTTGAAATTCTTAGAAAGAGACATGAGGAGAAAAAAAAATTTATATACCCAAAATAAGGGGAAAGTCATGATTGGAGAGTCTCACTTAAAACGGTATCCACAGGAAATGGAGCAGGGAGCCGGGCGGTTCAAAAAAGGTGAGGACTGTACATATTAAAAGAAAAATGAATTAAAGTGCAGTGTAAGTCATATTTGTGTTCTCATAAAATCATTTGATAGTCAACGTTTTAGTTTTCCAATGTTTTGAATTACCTTTATATCATTTCCTTGGTACCCCATCCTAGCCATGTTACAACCTATTTAAAATCCTATTAATTCTCATTGGTGAAGTCGACAATAGTAGAGAGTGTTGTGACGACCCCAATTTCATAACCTAAAATGGGCCCCGCCCGGCCTAGAGTTACGTGGACCTCGAGTCACGCAAACCATTTTTCATTACAAGGCAACAAAATTTAACATTTATAGTGAATTATTCAAATTTGTAAGTTATTATAGGTTATGCGGAAGTGATTTCAACTTAAACAAGTTTAAACAACTCTAAACCAATTAGTCCGGACATCCTAAAGTGTGAAAACTCAGCATAACACAGTCAACATGTATAATAAACAGAGGAGAGAGAAAAATATCATATACATGTCCCAAAGTATCTCACAAAACCCATATATCACATGTGATAAAAATAATATACATAAAAATACAAAACCTACAAAAATACGAGAGGGAAGGCCGCTCTAAAGTACTCACCATAGATCTCCCAGTACTAGCTATTTTCCCTTACTCAACTGCAGATCTGCAATCAGTCAAACACAAGAATGACGAGCCCAGGTATGTAACACCAGTAGGATACTAAACAACATTTCAAAATAAATAAATCAGTCTACATTCATGCAGATAGAAAGAAAGGTATAAGGACGCATGAATAAATAAAAGACAGTACATAAATCAAAATCAATCGATACATGAGTGTTCAGGGATGCAAACAAATAGGTGCAAGTAGTCCCGACCAACAAGTCGTTGAGTCTTGGCAAACCATTAAGACTCGGGTTCTAGGACTTGGTACAATCACAATCCCTAAACCCACGAGATAATGAGACTTCCTGGGACAACCACGCTTAGAACTCACACCAAGTAAAAAATCAGTATCCAGTGCGGTGCATCCCGAGGTCATGAATCCGATATGTTACCTCAGGTAGCCACTCCTTCCAAGGACCATTGTTGACTCACTTACCTTCGAAAAACTCAATCAGAATGGAATTCCAAGGATAGATAACAAAGCAAAGAATAACAATATTCAATAGCTTAAAATGAAATATTATGCATTTTCTAACTGGTTTACTTACAACCAAACCAACCCAACTTTGGTTACGAAGCCTTACACAACGTTCCCCCGAATTTTACTTACGTCAACAAGTCCTATTAAATCACAAATTTACATTTTAAGAGTTATAACTCTATTTGATCAATCAATCAATACCATTCATTTTATTAACTAATTAATTTAGTTCATTGGTTTTGGCCATTTACATGACAATTTTTCACCAATTTAAAAGTTGTAACAATGTCTGAGCTTAAGTGCTACTCAAAGTAGGATATATAGGGATTTCAAAAAGTCAAATCTTAGTTAATTTGGATAACAAATACCCATTTAAATCATTACCTAAAGTTGCTAAGTCGCAACTTTTCGTGAACAGTTTTAACCATATAAACATGCTATGTTCTACATTGTTTTTCATTGATTAAACACATTCCAATGGCCACAATCTTTATTGATCATAAAAATAGGTTATAATAAGACTCAAAAGAACCTATTCGCAATTCAATTGGACCTCATTTGATGTATCAAATCAATTAACCAACATGCTTACTCAAAACAATAAAAATAATAGTGCAGTCCCATGTTTCAAGCCTCTTTTTTGGCCTCCAAAACTTTTCAAACCCAACTCGGAAATCAAATCTTATTTGCAGGGGTTAAGTTTGATATATAAACATGATGAGTCATAAAAGGTTTTGCTCAAAAACATTCTTTTGATTGCTCGGATCATTACCTCAAAGTTACCTAAAAATTGGACTCTAGTACTAGTTTTGTAACACTAGTTATTATGCTACCAATTCGATTTCAACAGACTTACGTAACCATCTCAAAACCTCAAGCTGATTCTAAGGGACCTAATTTGATATATAAACATCAAAATCAATATGTAAGTGTAACGACCAGAAAATTTGACTTGTGTCATGTGTCAAGTCAAGGTCGTTTGTGGGACCCACTTGTCGAAATATGTATATCTGAATCCAATTTAAGATGATATGCTAACTATGCGAGGAATTTGAGAAGCCGAAACACGAACGAGGACGCGCCTCGAGTCGCGTGCCGACGTTGGATACGCATCGTGATACATGTAGCGCGAGTATCGAGATTTTGAAATGAGGCGGGTTGGTGCATCGAGATGCGTGTTGCGCGGTTGTTGAGTTTGCCTCGAGACTCGTGTTGCACGAATCTCGAGGACACTCTTGATTTGAAATAATAAAAAAAAGAACATGTATATAATATATATATATATATATATTTTATATATATATATATATATAAAGTGAAGATAAGGATGGAAAAAAAAGGATTAGATCAGAAGGAAAAACAAAAGTGATCGGGAAGAGAGAGGGAAGAGGAGATGAAGAGATCGGCGAACCGGAGGCGGCGCGGAGGCGGCCGGCAGCACCGGCAGCGGCACCGGCCAGCAGTGGCGGACCGGCGGCGGCACCGGCCAGCGGTGGAGTGGCGAGCAGTCGCGTGGATGGCGGTGATCGCGCGAAGCAGCGACCCGAGCAATGCAGCGCGGAGACCGGAGGCGGCCGGCGCAGCGGCGACCAGCAGCGACGCCGGCGAGGAGCTGTGCGGCCGAGGCAGCGCCGACAGCGACGCCGACGAGCAGGCAGCGACTCCGACGCGACAGCAGGTCAGATCGGCAGCGATGGCGTGCGAACGCGACGACGCGACGTAACGCGGTGAGACGGCGGCAGCGGCGGTGGCCGGCGGGGGTGCCAGCGAGCGGCCGGCGGCGGCGCCGGTGAGCCGGTGAGCGGCCGGCGGCGCCGGCGAGGTAGCGTCGCAGATGGCGCGGTGGCGCGATGTCGATCGGTCGGATTCACGATTTCGACGAAATCACGACGACGCGATATAGGTGAGGTTTACTTCGCCTAAATTTAATGCGATTTGTATGATTTGGATAAAATAAGCCATCAAATGTTTAAATGGACACCAGGGACTAGGAGTCGGGTGTCGGTGAGCAAATCGAGACGCGAGCGAGACATTTTGAGGTTCGCGTTTCTCGAGGTAAGTAAACCAGCTAGGGACTTATACAGTATTTCATGGTTATCCATTGACTCTTGTTATTTAATGTTTTGTGATAGTGTTATTGTTGTTCACTGCAAATTTTTATGCCCATATATGTGTTGTGGCCCGATTGTTATCGATCAAGTTAACCTGGCATATAGGCCCATATATGTGTAGTGGCCCGATTGTTATCGGTCGAGTTAACCTGACATATATGGGGGGTAAAATAGAAGATGTATATGTGTAGTGGCCCGATCATTATCGATCGAGTTAACCTGGCATATACATCCATATACATCCATCACTGCAAAACTATGCCCATATATGTGGTATGTCCCTGCGTTTCGAGGTGGGCTTGTACCCCTGGCACTTGTGCTGAACTTCATATATGGGGGAAGCATAGAAAATGTATATGTCTTTCAGAGTAATTGGGGAGGCATATACATCCATATACATGGAAGATGTATATGTCTTTCAGAGTAATTGGGGAGGCATATACATCCATATCAAAGTTTTGGTTGAGACTCCTTGTTATTTGGCATCACTCATCGATGAGTTGTTTACAGTCTTTTATATTCATGCGTTCTCGATTCATTTCGTTCTATTTGCATGAATTTGATGCTTTGGATATTTGTGAACTGATGCTTTGGGATATTGTGAACTGTTGCTTTGGATATTGTGAACTGTTGCTTTGGATATTGTGAAATGTTGTGTATATGTCCTACTGGATTTACTTACCTGGGCTCGTCATTTTTATTTTGACTGAGTGCGAGCCGCATACAAGTAGCAGAGGAAATGCTTCATGGCTAGGTGAAACTTTTGTATATTTTATAATTACTCTCCTCTGATGATATTTACTGGGTTCCACAATTTCTTTTCCCTAACTTCTTGAAATTATGGTTGAGTTATTTTATTCATAGTAATTGCTTCCGCTAAATTTTAAATATTGAAACATATTAATAACTCAACTGTAAATTGTTGAATGTACTAAAAATGATGGATTGGAAGGCTGACTAGGCTCTCATTGACCTTGCGAGACTGGCTCAGGGGTCCATGTGAGCTTAGGTTGGGCGGGGCCTAATGTGTGGAAATTGGGGCCGTCACAGTTGGTATCAGAGCCTGAATTTTGAGAATCTCATAGCTTAAGACATTGTGATACCAACGTCACAGTTGGTATCAGAGCCTAGGTTCAAGCGAACCTAGGAAAAAGTTTAATGGGCGAAATAAGACACAAAACAAGCGGAAGTTAGGAATGGTTGAACTTAGAGTGGAACCCTATGGTCCTGACTTGAGTCTTCGTTGGGAAGTGAGGAGAGTTGGAAAATGGAAAATGGAAAATGGTAGAACACCGATGGGATAAGAATGAAATTGGAAATCATATATGGTATATTATATACTATATACGTGTACCTTAAGGAGTTAGATTCAAGTTACCCATAACTCTTGAAAATTCCCTGCACGTGTCGCTAGGGGATTCACTTGGAAAAATTACTTTGAAGCTACCTTATGGACAATATGTTTCTGATCTGAAGTCGTATTGCATTGCCTCCATGCACAGATCAGATGTGACAATGTTGGTGATTGTGGCGTATTTGGGAATAGTGGAGCTACATGGATAAGTACTCGTGTCTTGAAAATGCGGGAGTCGTTTTCAATTCGGCTTCGTGGATAGTGGTTTAAGAATTAATTCATTGAGGTAAATAGCTAGGTTGGTTTAGTGAAGCCGATGGAAAATGAAACAATTCATTTTGCGTAAAATGAGAATTTTGCTATTACAAATGGTAAGGTTTCGAATTAGTACTGAAATTGAAGATTTCCTATAAGTAGTGAGACTTGAAATGGAAGTTTGAGTCTCTAATTGATGTTGTTGGATAATATAAAACGAATGGAACAATTAAGGTAAGGAACATTCGGGAAAGGCTCATTCGTGAAGTGAATGAACATTCGAATGTAAGGAATATTCGAGTAAGGAACATTCGAATGTAAGGAACATTCGAGAACGTAAAGAAAAACAAAGAAACGAATAGTAGACTCTAAATAAGCAAAGTGTTGAGATGACTTGAGAGCTAACGATTACATTATGTATGGACTCCTTTAGCTTTGACGAAAGCTTTGGAGTAGTACTGTTGGATCAGAAGCCCAAGTAACTCCACTTGAGTGACACTATACATTTACAGCCTCTCGTGGTTGGTGAAGTCGACCACCACCTTTAGGGACTTATAAATGAATTAAGTGTTACGAAATGGTGAGGTAGAGTCCGCGAATCGTTCTAACAATTAATGGTCATCTAAGTATAAATCTTACGAGATTGTACATCTTAAGACTGTTTTCAGATGCATTAGTAAACGTAGGGAAAGGAATTTTCGTGCAAGTAAACCTGTGCGTTTAAAGTTGCCAAGAAAAGAAAAACATAAACAAACAATGTGATGATATGTTTTAATGTGTCTCGAGTTTCGCGCCGCACGAATCTCGAGGATACATTAGATTTGGATTAGGTCCAGCTCAGTGTTATAGGGTTTGGGAGGTGTCTCGAATGACACATTTACTTTTAAAAAATCAAAAAGTGAACGCGTTGGAGAAAACGTGTTGAACTCGTGCTTACATGAGGAGATGCTGAGCGCGCCTACTGATACGAGAATTAGAGTGACGACTCAGGCGAGGTAGTCTCATGAGTTTTAGCGACATCATCCAGAAAAGTTTCAAGGTGGCATCGATGTGGACACTTTGGAGTGCAGTTGATGTTATGATGAGTGAGAGCGTGGGAGCACATGAGAGTAAACTCATAATGTATTGCATTTCCGCCATATTAGGCGCATACGGCGCCAAAGTTAGATGGACCAGCGCAGAGTTACGCTAGTGTAGTACAACATCTAGCACCGTCAGATCCTTAGCATAAAGAGACAGTGGCCAGAGACAGGGTCAGAGATCCAGTCGAGTGCACAGACAGGGACAACGATCTAGTCATGCACATGGGCAAGGATATGGAAGTGTTTCCAGTTGGAACAAGATTTCAATGTACATCGAAACCTGATAAAGGGTATGAGTTGGGTTGAAACTCACTCGATGAGTGAGACTGATTTACATTTCTCGCGGGCATACATCGGATATACGTACGTTAGTGACAGTGGATCATAAAAGTAAAATATTCATTTGTATTCTACTATATGTTGCGAGGATGTTGCCCTAACATATATTGATGGGAGGAGACAGATGGTGTGTTCTTTGCTTGGAGGTCTCGGAGGAGCTCAGCCCGTCACGGAGGAGCCCAGCTTGTCGCGGAGGAGCCCAGCCTTACAGAGTAAGATGGGAGTATGGCCTTGGGCGAGTATGGCCTTGGGCGGGTATGACCTTGTGTATTTATTCGTAAAACACCATTGTCTTGTGAGATTTGTTTCAATTTCGAGGACGAAATTCTAATTCGTTGGGAAGACTGTAACGACCCGAAAATTTGACTTGTGTCATGTGTCAAGTCAAGGTCGTTTGTGGGACCGACTTGTCGAAATATGTATATCCGAATCCAATTTTAGATGATATGCTAACTATGCGAGGAATTTGAGAAGCCGAAACACGAACGAGGACGCGCCTCGAGTCGCGTACCGACGTGGGATACGCATCGTGATGCGTGTAGCGCGAGTATCGAGATTTTGAAATGAGGCGGATTGGTGCATCGAGATGCGTGTTGCGCAGTTGTTGAGTTTGCCTCGAGACTCGTGTTGCACGAATCTCGAGGACACTCTTAATTTGAAATAATAAAAAAAAGAACATGTATATAATATATATATATATATATATATATACTAGTTTCATGTCGTGCTACGCACGATTCCCCCGCTCGCTCTGCTCGCGGGAATTAATTTCTAAGAATTTATTAATAAAATTTAAAATTGTAATTAAAATTTAAAAATTATAAATACAAGCACCTTTTTTAGTTCATCAATATTCTCTAATGTAATTGAGAAAAGACGTGAATGAAAAAATAAGCTAGTCATGCTAGGCCATTACTTCCTCAAAAAAAAGGGAAACAAGGAAAAAAACACAAGTGATTTGACCCATTAATTTATGAGCACTTGCTTGTGGAGATTTCGTAAAATTGTACATAAAGTTCAATCTTTACCTCAAACTCTATAGATAGAAAGGATAACTTTGAAATTATGAACGTAAATAATTGAATTAGTTGGGATTAAAGGTTTAGATAGCCTGACCAAGAAAAAAAAATATTAAAAGAGAGTTTGTGTTGCCTTCTCTCACGTACCATGTGGAACTCTGTAGTCATTTAATCACATATTCCACATAAACGACCTTGCCTTAGTTGATCTATTTCCATTCTTTTCTTATTTTTGTTGTTTCTCTCTTTGGGTTTTGTATATCTTGTAAAACCTTCTATGCATGCATTTAAAAGTACATTTCCTTTTACTACAAAACAATGTGAGAAGCGGCTTTGCACTCTCATTCTAATGTAAGGCAGGCAAATTTAGATGATGAGATACATTATGTTATGAAATAGAGACAATAAACTAATCTACTGTATGATATACCATTTTCATTGGTTGATACATAAGGTGTGGATTCAGAAATACCAGCGCAGTCTCCATGCAATTTTTTTGGTACAATAGTGTTAGAAGATTTCTTCATTCTATGCTCATAATTGATATAGGAGTGTCAGCTTCAGAAAGAATGTTGATATCAGAAAGAATAATGCCACCAAGCATTTGGGTTCTATCAAGTTGATTCAAGATACTGGTGGGTTGGGTTTTCTTTCAGTTGGGAACCTCATGTTGCTGATTGGAGATGCATCAATTAGCATGTTGATTGAATGAATAAATGTGTTGTTCCTATCACAAATAATTATATGTTCTTTCCGTATGTTTTAATTAGCTACACATTTGCCATACACAATTGTACAGACAACAACAATTTTCACAAGGATAATGTGCATTAAGATCTTGTAACTGCTTTCTTTTCAAATGATACAAGAATTGTGTTCTCTGATGACCCTTTATAGAGAAGAAATCATCTTAAATTCTGCACTTCATGCATCTTTGATCTGTTCATTATGTTGAGTCTAATCAGTATTCATTTCTATCAGCAATTCATCATTTTCAGTTTACACAGAATCGAGATCTTTTTTGTAATTTTAAAGCATTGTCACCATCAAATAAAAAACTTGCAAATTGAGCTTATTATTGATTTTGTTTTTTGAATTACAGTTCATCTCAGAATATATTCGTCGCAGTTCTCGGTCAGTGAGCTAATCTCGGAAATGAAAAACATGAATACAAATTTTCAAGCATAATACGATTAACCGATTTGCATATTTTGATGCCTCGGTTGAGGTTCAATTCTTTATTCTAAAGGTCCTTGATGTACAACCTCAGATCTCTGTGAGTTCATTCTCGGGATGTACAACTCGCAAGGGATCAAACGAAATTCAAAGAAGAAAAACACAAGTACAGAACTATCAAGTTTCTTGTTCAAGCATGTTACACTGATTTTAGAATTTCAAGAAAAACACCAACAGTTCGTGAAGCGTTCTGTCGCATCCACCATTTCCTAAGTAGCGTCAAAGGACGACAAACTTGCAACCAACTAATATGCCATCAAAAATTAGCCAAATGGTCGCACCGACAGACTTCGGCTAGTTCTTCCAAGAGCTCCTTTTGCTCCATTGCAGCACACGACTGTACACATCAAGCATTAGTTGGCAAGTCACAGCTAATTGAAACTTAAGTAATTCTCCAGCAGATGTTTGGTAGAATCTGAAGAATAAATGAAATGTTCTTCACTTTCTTTCTTTATTTTCTTCACATACGCTTCTAAAAAAAAACTAAAGGCACAAGGAGGAAGAAGATACTTTGAATATATTTTTTAAAACCTTTTTAAAGGAAGTATTATTTTTTCTTTCTTTAAGAGTACAATGTAGACGTATTGGTTACTTAAATGCACCAAATGCTATTGGCACCATACCCGAACTCAGCCTCTCTATATCTCCATCAAGGAAGGATGTCAATTCGAAGTTCATCTTCAATCTATGATCTGTAACTCTATTGTCCTGCCAAAATTAAAACAAAATGGAAAATAGGCATTTATGGTTGATACGAAGGAAAATGTAATCACAAATACCATTACTTTGACCTCCAACTAAAAGAAAAAAAAGAGGGAAAAGCAAGCTAAATTTTGGGAAAAATTGGTAGTCAGTTGTTTGTAAAGCCATGTTGCAAACAAGTAGAGAGTATACATATTTCTTGCAACATTGAAACCCGCCTCCTAGTGGCTCTCTCAGACTAACATGGAAAATACAACTGGACATACCTTACTATCACAATTACTGTAATTTATAGGCATTTAAGAAAGAGGGGATGATCTTAAACAAGCACGATGAAAGAGTTTGATCCATATAGGCCCAATTAATTAGTTGGCTGAGCACATGTATTATCATCTATCCAAATAGCAGCAACTTGAGAAGTAGTGGGCATATTAAATACTCTCGATCAAGACTAACACTTGAAACTAATTGAACAACATGATCTTCTAAATTTTCCTTATTTTGTAAAGTGCGAAAAAAACTTGCATATGGATTTTTCGCAAGAATATTAATTAACCTTGCCAAAATTGTCTCTTTCATCCTATCAGAACAATGCATTCGGTTTTGCACTTCATGATCAATATCATAAAAGTACAGTTGCAAATAAGAAGGATGCTCCTTGTCAGGAAGTAAATTATTTATAAAATGATGAATTTGGCCCTGCACTCTAAATGTATATACACCCATATTACTTTTGGCATACTCTCTCTCGCACTTTACACCAAAAGAAGTTAAACCAAAATTCGTGTTATAAGTACGGATGTACATCAAAAACTCACGTGTCTCTTCATTGTTTGAAGTGAATAGGTCGAACATTTCTTCAGGAACAACATTAGGAACGAGGGTTACTTGACCGTTTGAACAACAGAAACTATTAGATTCATGAAAAAACTTCTTCGCACTGCAATTTCGACAAGAGTTTACTAATGGTAACACATCTGCTGAACTTGCAACGTGCTCAAAACCCATAGCGACATAACGTGATTTTGCATTTCGGGGACCTATAAATAAAAAATAAAAAAGAAAGGTAACGTAATTTCTAAATTATTAATTAAATTTATTCATTTTGGTTTATAGCATTTACCATACTCAATATTTTATAGAATATTTTGTGAAGTTTCAAATTCATACCTCGATCATTCAACTCTTTCTTTTCACTCCTTAGTTGTCTTTGGCGAGCCCGCTTCATTTCTTTTTCTTCCTCCGTTACAAATTTACGTTTCAAACTATCCACCTCCCTACGATTAGTATTATTTGCTTTCCTTACAAAGTCTTAACTATTGTTGATAACTCTTAAGTTTCTAACCATGGTAACTCGCTAATGCAAGGTAAAATGGTTATACTTAATGAATTTTTATATGAGATTGTTAAACTACAATCCAATGAAACAAACATTAGAGTACTAATTAAAAAAATAAATAATGTTAATTTAATATTCAAAAGGAGATGGAAAGTAAGCAATGAAGTTCTTGTGTCTTTTAAACACAAACATATAACTAATTTAGATTACAACTCTAACATAATGCTCATTATCTACAATTCATCTAAGGCCACAATTGGATCCAAAATAATAATCACACGGGGGTTCATTTAATCCAATTATTCAAACATTTATATATTTCAAATGTGAACCAAATCTATTAATCACAAACTTGTTAATCACAAATGTTAATCACAAATATCAATTAACGAATATGGCTCATCTCAGTCCTCTCACTATCTTGCACGTATTTGTATCACACGCCTTCGACATTTTCGCAGTTACTATTGCAATCACAACTACTCAATGATTCAAACAATCTAACGCTAACAAATGTAATCAACAACAACAACAACCTAACATCGAGATTAACATATGTAAAATTAATTAGAAAAAAAAAACCATCAAATATTTCAAATATTTAATTGATTAGCCTATGGTCACATCTAGGAAGTTTGTCAAATCAAATACCCATAAGAAATTTTATTTGCTTATAGTAAGATACGTCTATGTTGACAAGTTGATGGTATATAGAGTGCTTATAAGGTGCTTATAAGGTGTTTTCCATCCCCTACCGCCCTTTTTTTTTCTACCTTATCGACAAACTTGTTTAGTTCTGCTTTCATGATGACAATCATACTGTTGCCTAATATTTCTCTTCTCAAAGAAAACTCTGGCATGTTAAGCCAAAGAGTTGATCATGGCAAACATTGTCAAGAACCTAAGAATTGCTCTTCACTACAATGATCCACATGAGGTTCTATTCAAGGATGCTTGCATGCATTGCTATTCGAATGTGGGGTACCGGCGAGTATATTGTTTAGGCATATAAGATATGCGCTTCCTTATAGTGAAAGGTCAATACTCTACTTGTTCATGACTTCCCAAGATATGGATATTCATATTGGATGTGTTTTGCCTAGTTTGCGAGCAAGCCTAACATTGAAACAAAATACAAATTTACGAGACCACAAAAAACTGTTTTAAGCTACAATAGTTAACTACCAGCTTGGATCTCATCCAAGCCGCCTCGCTTAGAGTTAGAAATGCGTTCTTTAGCTATGCATAACTTGCATTTTTGAGGGGTCGCATTAAGCTAAATCGTGTAGCTAGCTAGGCTGGTGGCGCAAATGCGCAACGCTCTGGAGCCACCTACGCCTCTTGAATACCCACCATTACCATGTCCAACTTAGCACAAAAACCTAAATCGTCAACTCATCAAAAACTCGCCAAACAAAATCAACCCAGATTCTCAAACCCCTAAAATCAATCAAGCAAGCAAGCAAATTAATAACAAATAGTACAATTCTACAGCTTTATTTCATAGATGGAAATAAAACACATTAAAATTCTGAAATTATATATCATAGATGGAAATAAAACACCTTTTAAAGGAGTATGCACATTGGATGCTCTTTAAGACTATGAAGTTCTTTTCTTTTTTGAAGAGAAGACTGTGAAGTATTAAATTGTCATAACAGTTGCTTTTCTTCAGTCGTCAACACCTATTTAAACCATTCAATTATTGACTGCAATGAACTTGGAGTCCTTGCAATCTAGTTTAATGAATACATTTCCAAATAATATTAGACCCGTTGTTTGGTTGTATTTAAATTTTAAATCCAAGTCAATGCACAAAAATCCAAACAAAATTCATAAAAAAAAAGGCAAAAACGCATCAGATCCATGAATCGAACACGAAACCACAACATAGAAGCAGAACTCTGATTCGTAGCCTAAAAAAACAAAAATAAAATAAAAATTAAATTGAAGAGAAATCACAATCAATTCCCCACCTTTGCAAAGCGATTTGAATTGAAATCCTAGCTTCAATACATGTGTGTTAGGGCTCCAACGAGTAGCAATCATGCCTGCTTTGAATAACCTGATGAACAAATGAATATGGGAAATTATATCCGTAACCGATGTGTTGTGCGTAATGAGACTATCGAAATCTGCACAAGTCGATTTTCGTAGAGCTATAAACCAAAGTGAGGCGTGAAAAGTGTAGTTGCTGAATTGGAGTTGCAAACGAAGAAGGAGAAGTGTGCCAACAAAGGTGAAAAGTGCAAACAAAGTGAAGTGTGCCAACAAAGCGTGAATTGGAGTTGCAAATTCATGAAATTTGGTTGCTTTGAATTGGAGTTGCAAACGAAGGAGGAGAAGTGTGTGAACAAAAATAGGAAAAAAAATTGAGAGTTAGAGACGATAGGTTGAAGATCGAAAATGGAAAACCCAAAAATACGAAGGGCAAAATTGTAACTTTCCTTACGACTCAACAAAGTCATATTGGCTCTTTTATATATATGACAGATATATATATATATATATATATATATATATTATATAAAGTGAAGATAAGGATGAAAAAAAAGGATAAAATCAGAAGGAAAAGCAAAAGTGATCGGGAAGAGAGAAGGAAAAGGAGAGGAAGAGATCGGCGAGCCGGAAAGCGGCGCGAGCTAGGCGGCAAGAAGACCAAGAGGCACCGCCAAAAGCTGATGGCGGACCTGCAACAACACCGGCCAATGGTGGAGTGTGGCGAGCATCGCGCGGATGGCGCGTGATCGCGCGAAGGCAATGACGCGAGCAACGCAACGCATGGCATGTGACCGGAGGCGGCCAGCGCAGCCGGCGACCTGGCAGCAATGACGCTGACGAGAGCCGTGCCGGCGAGGCAACACGACAATGACGCCGACGAGCAGGCAAAGAACTCCGACGAGACAGATGGTCGGATCGGCAGCGATAGCGTGCGTGCGAACGCGGCGTAACGCGGTGAGACGGCCGCAGCGCGTGGCAGCCGGGTGCCGGCGAGCGTCCGGCGGCGCCGGCGAGGTAGCGTCGAAGATGGCGCGGTGGCGCGATGTCGATCGGTCGGATTCACGATTTCGACGAAATCACGACGACGCGATATAGGTGAGGTTTACTTCGCCTAAATTTAATGTGATTTGTATGATTTGGATAAAATAAGCCATCAAATGTTTAAATGGACACCAGGGACTAGGAGTCGGGTGTCGGTGAGCAAATCGAGACGCGAGCGAGACATTTTGAGGTTCGCGTTTCTCGAGGTAAGTAAACCAGCTAGGGACTTATACAGTATTTCATGGTTATCCATTGACTGTTGTTATTTAATGTTTTGTGATAGTGTTATTGTTGTTCACTGCAAATTTCTATGCCTATATATGTGTAGTGGCCCGATTGTTATCGGTCGAGTTAACCTGGCATATAGGCCCATATATGTGTAGTGGCCCGATTGTTATCGGTCGAGTTAACCTGACATATATGGGGGGTAAAACAGAAGATGTATATGTGTAGTGGCCCGATCATTATCGGTCGAGTTAACCTGGCATATACATCCATATACATCCATCACTGCAAAACTATGCCCATATATGTGGTATGTCCCTGCGTTTCGAGGTGGGCTTGTACCCCTGGCGCTTGTGCTGAACTTCATATATGGGGGAATCATAGAAGATGTATATGTCTTTCAGAGTAATTGGGGAGGCATATACATCCATATACATAGAAGATGTATATGTCTTTCAGAGTAATTGGGGAGGCATATACATCCATATAAAAGTTTTGGTTGAGACTCCTTGTTATTTGGCATCACTCATCGATGAGTTGTTTACAGTCTTTTATATTCATGCGTTCTCGATTCATTTCGTTCTATTTGCATGAATTTGATGCTTTGGATATTTGTGAACTGATGCTTTGGGATATTGTGAACTGTTGCTTTGGATATTGTGAACTGTTGCTTTGGATATTGTGAAATGTTGTGTATATGTCCTACTAGATTTACTTACCTGGGCTCGTCATTTTTATTTTGACTGAGTGCAGAGCCGCATACAAGTAGCGGAGGAAATGCTTCATGGCTAGGTGAAACTTTTGTATATTTTATAATTACTCTCCTCTGATGATATTTACTGGGTTCCACAATTAGGTTGCCTAACTTCTTGAAATTATGGTTGAGTTATTTTATTCATAGTAATTGCTTCCGCTAAATTTTAAATATTGAAACATATTAATAACTCAACTGTAAATTGTTGAATGTACTAAAAATGATGGATTGGAAGGCTGACTAGGCTCTCGTTGACCTTGCGAGACTGGCTCGGGGGTCCACGTGAGCTTAAGCCGGGCGGGGCCCAATGTGTGAAAAATTGGGGTCGTCACAGTAAGTTTAACAAAAATCAAACAGTTAATCCTTCAAAATCATATCCCAACATGATATGAAAATAAGACTACAAAACATCAACAACAACACTCATCAATTAAACACCACCATAACCACAACATGACACCTTGAATGATCACAAAATATCATCCCAGATTATAGAAAAAATCGAAATTTCAGTCCCATGGGTTGTCCTAAAGAAATCTCGACGAAAATGCGCAAAATCTACTCCAAAACGACGAGAATCGAACGACTAACCGAGATCTCACCTTAATTCACGTCGTTGGTTGATCCCTTTGCGTAAATCACCACTTGAGATCCATAAAACCCATCTTTATTTTTATTTTTTGTTGAGAGACAAGAGAGAAAAAGTGATAAAACACCTATTTTTTGACTTTTATACTCCAAATGTCATCTCGACCCATCTACCAATCCCAATACACATCTGGTGGCTCAAAATCATTCCATCCAACTACTTTTGTGAATTAATTGAGTGACTTCTTGTTGACTTGGTCTTTGGTCTTATCCTTTTGAACAACTTAATTGGCCTTTCATAGGCGTAAACGCTCCCGGTCGGTACATGACTCACATCGTCGTGCCTCGATACAAATTTCGTCGATTGAAATACATTCTCATACTAATTATTATTCATATTTTCATTTTTCATTTTGTTAGTTTTTTATTAAAATTATCCTCTTCGGATATTCGTATTATGCAATCTGTTCGCATGATACTCATTCGCATACGTTTTCCCTAGGCGAGCCCGATCCGAAACTCCAACACGTACATGTAAACGTACTCACACATTTAGACAATTGGTTTCACATTCGAGTGATAAATATATAATACAAACACCAAAGATAAATAGCATACATCAATGTCGATGCTCAAAAATTGGACATGCATATCACGGCAGTTGGGTTCATGTACGACCATGAAATGACACATGGCCTAAGTTAGATTTTAGGGTCGTTACAAGTGTGGTTGCGTTTCTCACTTAGGGTACCTTTTAAGCATTGATGCGCTATTTTTATTGAGATTGTAAACTTGCGCGCTTGAATGTATAGACTAAGAAAACTCGAGAGTAGTTGATGACCATTGTTTTGACCGAGTTTATGTCTTTAAAATGTAATCTTAATTATGTTTAGGTTATGATTTTAGACATATCATAACTCCGAAATTTCTTGAGTGGCTTATTAACTTGGCTACTATGTAAACCAATGGAACTTCATGAATTTTGAGTTGGGTATAGGATTAGTCGAGTTAGTGCATAACTATATTAGGAGTCTAGTTTACTTGTGTTTTGTCATTTACACATTTGTTCGAACGTGCAAAGTCCTAAGTTTGGAGATATTTGTTAAGTCATTAATTATGTGATTATATATCATTTATTTATATATTTTTATGCTTAAGTCTTCAAAATATTAGCCTAATTGTCATTATTTGATATTTTTAGGGTTAATAAAGTGCGCGATTGAATCTGAGGCAAAAAAACTACACGAAATGATTTATTTACATGCAGTGAAACAACTAGCAAAGGATTTGCCTCGAGACACGTAATACAAAGTTAATGAAGAGGTGATCAGCAGCTGAGCGACGCAGAAGAGTACTCGCTTAAGTCACTCGGCATCCCAAGCGTTCATCAAATCTCAGGATCTGCACATAATATCAATTGAAATGAGAAGTGAAGTTGTCGATTTTCCTCAGGATGCATGCCAGTACACTCTCCCTTGTCTTCACCGATTCTCCATGCGTGTTTTCTTTTCTCTTCAAGTTTGATGGTCCTAGAGATCTGCGTCAGTGCTGTCTCCCACGTTTTCGCTGAGTATCTTGCACGCCTCTTCTACCCCTGTTGTCTGCCACATGTCCACACTCTACTTGGCCCGAACGTTCCACATCAGCGTTCTCCAACAATTAGCTCATGCCATGTCAGCAGCATACAACAGCTTCAGCAAATCAAAGCTTGACACATGTCCTGACCTTGCAGTGAACTCCCAACAGCCACCAAATTGTCATCGGGGCACGTGTCAATAATGATACCATGAAAATCGCATTCTCTCTCATCGAAAGACTAATTTTAGTAGTTTTATATAATTAGGACTTGGGGTTTTATTGGAGGACTCTCTTCTACTATCTATTTCTACTTTTATTTTATTTTGTTTGGTGTTCTTCAACCATGAGAGACTAATTTCATGGCCTAAGAAATATTGTAAGGGAGGTTCGACCGTTCCTATCTATAGATTTGTTAGATTTATTTATTTTAATTTCATTGCTTTTCATTGTTATGTTATTCCCTTTGTTATTGATTGATTAATTAGGGTTAAATTTAGATTTAAACCCTAATTCTTTTGCAGTGAGTTGTAAACACTCATCCTTGTGCAATAAGACCACACAAGTGGCAATTGACAATACCAATTGATTCGCCTTTTTTTTAGACCGGTCAAATATTTTAGGGATCTAGGTTAAATCGGACGCACTAGTGATCCGGTTGTCTAGGTGTAGTACTGATGAAGTCCAAGAATTAGCTTGTAAATTCTTGAAAAAATATGATGGAAAATATGAAAGGATGGCATTTTACTAATTTCCGCAAATGACGAAGTTTGGGTGTTTGAATTTTGGCGTTCTGGGGGTATGGGTTTATTGGAAACGACGTGGAGATCACAACTCACCGCTATGCCGTGACTACGGTGTTTTTCGGCGAAATTCCATCGTTTCGACCTCCGAAACGACAATTTTGCTATTTTAGGAAACTTTTGTTTTGCTTATAACTTTCATTAGGAATTTCCGTTTTTATTGCCGTTTGCGGCGTTTGTTTCTATTTTTCGTCTAGTTTTCAGTTTAGGACTTTTTAGACTTTTTACTATTTTTGGCAATTTTAGGGTTTCGCTATTTAAGCGATCTATTTGGTGTAATTCGTAATTTTTGGTTGAAATAAAAAGAATTTTCGAACTTTGGCTTAAGTTCTGACCTAGATCGAGTTATTCGTGGATTCGTTCAACTGGTTTAGAAGATCTTCGCTGCGTCAGTTGGTATCAGAGCCTGCTTCAGCGTGATTGGAGAAATCATGCCGCCGAAGAGGAACCAGCAGCGTATCGAGGAGGTGTATGACCGTGACAATCTGAATCGACAAATTGGCCAATTGATTGACCAACGCATGGACGCGGTGGTAGAACGATTAACTGCCAGAATCGATCAGTTGTTAGGTCAAAATATTGATCGTGTCCGTAACCATCGAAGGGAACCTGTTGGTGATGAACCAGTAGGAGATTCTTCTACCGAATGGGAGGATGAGTATGTTGAGGCACCAAGGAGGCGCTACAGGCCGCGTGCAGTTGAAGATGATCGCAGGCGGTGGGAGTCTGGGTTGAAGACGGATGTCCCAGAATTTCATGGCACCCTTCAACCGGAAGAATTCTTGGACTGGTTGGCGTCAGTTGAAGAAGTCCTAGAATTTAAAGGTGTGCCCGAAGACAAGCATGTGCAACTTGTTGCGACAGATTCCGCAACAGGGCCACGGCTTGGTGGTCACAGGAAGTCAGAATGTAAAGGGAAGAAGACTCTTTTTATTGAGAACGAAGAGGAAGACGAAGGGGAAGAGGCCAACATCACTGCAGAACCAGCGTTTGATACTTCTGACAACACATAAGAGTAGGTCGTGACTGGAGATGTGGGTACTGCCTTAGTTGTAAGGCGTTCTTGTATGACTCCTGAGCCGTCATTGATGATGAGTGGTCATGGAATAACATCTTTCACCCAAGTGTACCATCTTAGGCAAGGTGTGCGGGTTCATGATTGATGCGGGCGGTTGCGAGAATATCGTCTCGCTTGAAGCGGTTCGAAGTCGGGCCTTGCAATCGAACAACACCCCAGCCCTACAAGCTAGCTTGGTCAAGAAGGGTGGTGAGGTGAAGGTGTCGAAGCGCGCCTTGGTGACTTTTTCTATTGGTGCTAACTACAAGGATTCGATCCGGTGTGATGTTGTGGCTATGGATGCTTGCCACTCGCATTCGGGACGTCCTTGCGCTTTGATAGGGGAGTTGTGCATGATGGCGTAACCAATAAATACACCCTTATGTTCAAGGGAGTGAAGATTGTGCTAGTACCCGCCAAGGACCCGGAGGAAGTTAAGCCTACTAAAGAATCTAGCGGTTCTTTGTCTTTGGCAAGATTTGAAGATGAATTACGATTCGAGGTCGTTTACATCTTGATGGGAAAGGAGGTAGATAGAGATATTGATGTTCCTGAAGCTGCAATTTCTATTGTGAAGGAGTTTTGCGATGTTTTCCCTGATGAGATGCCAGAAGGACTGCCACCATTGCGTGATATTCAACATCGATTGACCTTGAACCAGGTGCGTCACTACCTAATAGACCACACTACCGAATGAGTCCCAGCAGCATGAGGAGTTGCGCAGACATGTTGAAGAGTTATTGGCGAAGGGATTCATCCGTGAAAGTCTGAGTCCGTGTGCAGTACCAGCCCTCCTTACACCAAAGAAAGATGGCTCCTGGCGGATGTGTGTGGACAGTAGAGCAATCAACAAAATTACTATTAGGTATCGCTTTCCTATCCCTCGCTTGGATGATTTACTTGACCAATTGAGTGGAGCAAAATTTTTTACAAAACTGGATTTGAAGAGTGGGTACCACCAGATTCGCATTAGAGTTGGGGATGAGTGGAAGACTGCTTTTAAAACCAGGGAGGGGCTGTATGAGTGGTTAGTTATGCCGTTTGGGTTGTCAAACGCGCCTAGCACCTTCATGAGAGTCATGAACCGAGCTTGAGACCTTTGATAGGCAAGTGTGTTATGGTATATTTTGATGATATATTGATATACAAGATTAACGAGGAGGAACACCTCCAAAGACGCGTGCGAGATGTTCTCGACTATCTTGCAAGCAGGAGAAGTTTTATGTCACGATGAAGAAGTGTTCATTTTTGACACCGAAGGTCCTTTTCTTAGGCTATGTCATTTCGGAGAAGGGTTGCGGGTTGATGAGTCTAAAGTAGAAGCCATCCGCACTTGGCCTGACCTACCACCGTCACGGAGGTTCGCAGCTTTCATGGGTTGGCTTCCTTCTACAAAGGCGGTTCATTCCACACTTCAAGAAGATCATGGCCCCGATTACTTGATCGTATGAAGGGCGTGAAGTTTGGGTGGAGCAACGAGACAGATGAAGCATTCCAACTGATCAAGGTGCGGTTAACCACTGCACCCATTCTAGTGTTGCCAGATTTTCACCTACCTTTTGAGTTGCATAGTGATGCATCTAAGGTAGGCATCAGAGCTGTCTTGAGTCAGAATAATAGGCCTGTTGCCTATTTCAGTGAGAAGTTGTATGTGGCGAAGTCGAGGTATAGCACATACGACGTGGAGTTCTATGCAGTGGTACAAGCCGTGAAACATTGGCGACATTATCTTTTCCACAGAGAGTTCGTGTTGTTTACAGACCACGAGGCATTGCGACACTTACATGGGCAGAACAAGGTCTCGGCCAGACATGCTTCTTGGGTGGCCTATTTGGAGCGCTTTACTTTTGTGGTGAAACACAAGTCTGGTGTGACCAACGAGTTGCTTTGATGCCCCGAGTAGACGAAAAGTTTGTTGAGCCGCATGACCAATGAGGTACACAGGTTTTCCTCACTCTCTCGATTTGTTTACTACGATCCTTTCTTTGCTACTATTGTGGAGAAGGTGCGGAGTGGGGAGCGTGCGATTACACACTCCTGGGGAGGTTACTTATTTCGAGGCAACCAACTTTGCATTCCTAATTGCACTTTGAGATTGTTGATTATTAGAGAGTTGCATGGAGAGGGACATGTTGGCGCGTGATCGCACTTTGCAGCTGGTGCAGGCCTCTTACTTTTGGCCTACCATTCGCAAGGAAGTGGACAGATATGTGCAGCGGTGCAGGACTTGTCAGCTTTCGAAGGGTACCGCAACTAATGCTTGGAGTCTATATGCCTTTGCTCATTCCGAACACCATGGGTTGATATTAGCATGGATTTCGTGTTGGGGTTGCCTAGAACACAGCGGGGAAATGACTCTATTTTTGTGGTGGTTGACTGTTTTTCTAAGATGGTTCACTTCATCCCATGTAAGAAGACCACATAAGCTGTAAAGGTGGCTCAGCTGTTCTTTCGGGAGGTGTATAGATTGCATGGCCTTCCTACCTCGATTGTTTCAGATCGGGACACCAGATTCCTCAGCCATTTTTGGCGCAGTTTGTGGGCTATGGTGAACACGCAACTGAAATTTAGCAGTGCTTATCATCCACAAACAGATGGGCAGACTGAAGTTGTCAACCGTTCGTTAGGCAACCTTTTGAGGAGCTTGGTGGGTGAGAATGTGAGGAGTTGGGACTTCAAGTTGAGCCAGGCAGAATTTGCACACAACCATGCTGTTAATCGAAGTACCGGGTTTAGTCCTTTTCGTGTTGTGTATTCGGTACTACCTCGAGGTCCTCTTGATCTTACTGGTGCAAGTAAGACTAGATGGCATGCCAAGGCGTAAGACTTTGTTAGTGGGTCGCAAGAGATTCATCAATCTGTCAAAGATAACTTCTTGGAAAGGTCACGTGACAAGTACAAACAATATGCAGATCGGAAGAAGCGTCACATGGAGTTTGAAGTGGGTGACTTTGTGTGGGCAGTTCTCACTAAAGACCAGTTCTCTGTGGGTGATTACAACAAATTGTCAGTTCAAAAGATTGGTCCTGTGGAGGTTCTTGAGAAAATTAATCCTAATGCTTACAGATTGAAGTTGCCAAGTCACATTCGCACGGCTGATGTATTTAATGTCAAGCATCTTGTTCCATATTTTGGGGATACGTCTGATGATGAAAATTCGAGGGCGAATTCTGTCCATCATGGGGAGAATGATGAAGTCCAAGAATTAGCTTGTAAATTCTTGGAAAAATATGGAGGAAAATATGAAAGGATGACATTTTAGTAATTTCCGCAAATGACGAAGTTTGGGCGTTTGAATTTTGGCGTTCCGGGGGTATGGGTTTATTGGAAACGACGTGGAGATCACAACTCACCGCTATGCCGTGACTACGGTGTTTTTCGGCGAAATTCCATCGTTTCGACCTCCGAAACGGCAATTTTGCTATTTTAGGAAACTTTTGTTTTGCTTATAACTTTCATTAGGAATTTCCGTTTTTATTGTCGTTTGCGGCGTTTGTTTCTATTTTTCGTCTAGTTTTCAGTTTAGGGCTTTTTAGACTTTTTACTATTTTTGGCAATTTTAGGGTTTCGCTATTTAAGCGATCTATTTGGTGTAATTCGTAGTTTTTGGTTAAAATAAAAAGAATTTTCGAACTTTGGCTTAAGTTCTGACCTAGATCGAGTTGTTCGTGGATTCGTTCAACTGGTTTAGAAGATCTCCGCTGCGTCAAGTACCTTTACAAAACTTATTGCGGTCACCGTGTTAAACTCAATGCGCTTAAGTATAGGGTTATACGTTTGACTAAGGAAGTAGTCATTGTCATACATTGGTTATCAAGAATAGGAAGTGTGAGGAACCCCGTACGTTACCAGGTCTATAGCTTCACTAAGATACTTTTAATTTGCATAATTTACAGACCTATGTATATTTCATTAATTGATCTCAAAACAATTTTCATTGCTTTATTTATTTTATTGCTACTTAGATTAGTTAATTTGTTTATTCTCTCAAAACTCCTTTTTTCTCTTTCTTTTAGAACTTTATAAAGAATATCAATCTCTGTGGGATCGATTGTGACGGCCCCAATTTTCCATAAATTGGGCCCCGCCCGGCCTATATTTATTTTGTCCTGATCCTTATCCTTTTCACTTGCAAATCAAAGTGTTCTCGATATTCGTGCAATGCGCATCTCGAGGCACCAATCCGCCTCATGTCAAAATCTCGATACTCGCGCTACACGCATCACGACGCGTATCCCACGTCGGCATGCGACTCAAGGCGCGTCCCCGTTCGTGTTTCGACTCACCGAAATCCTCGCATAATTAGCATTTTCCTCCCAAATTGGATTCGGACATACGTATTTTGACGAGTGGGTCCCACATACGACTTTGACTTGACACGTAGCACAAGTCAAATTTTTGGACCGTTACAGTGACTTTTTACCACTATCTACAAAATAATTGCACTACAAGAAAAATGATATTTAGAAACGAAATTAGCAACGAAATTAAGTTCCGTTGCTAAGAAAAAGTGGTTAGAGACGGAATTGAGACGACTTATTCAGAGACAGAATAGAGAGAGATCAGAGACGGAAATAGAAACGGAAATAGAGACGGAATTAAATTTCGTCTCTAAATAATGGCGCCAACATTCCCACCAAAACTTTCTTTTTTTATAACCGTTCATTAAATCTCGAGATTCGTGTGCTTCGATCTAGATGCCCCAAAATGGGGACCAACCACAATAGAACTATCTCTCTCTTTCTCTACCGATTCCTTCACTGCTCTCTCTCTCTCTCAACGAAATCCTTCACCCTCTCTCAACGAAATCCCGAAATCCCTCACCATCTCTCTCAACGAAATCCCTCACCGCTCTCTCTCTCTCTCAATGAAATCTCTCTCCCTCACCGCGCTCTCTCTCTCACCACTCTCTCTCTCTCTCTCACCATCACCGCTCTTTGCTCTCTCTCTCCGTCACCGCTCTATCTCTCTCTCACCGTCACCGCTCTATGCTCTCTCTGTCGCCGCTCTCTGCTCTCTCTCTCTCTCTGTCACCGCTCTCTGCTCTCTCTCTCTTACTGCGCTCTCTCACCGGATCTCACTCACCGTCAACTCTCTCTCTCTCACCGAAATCTCTCTCCAAACCCTAAATCTCTGTCGTCACTGCGATTGAGGTTGCGACGAGGTGTTGTCGGTCTCTGCCGTCGTCGTTTGCCGAGAGATTGGAGCCTCCGAAGCCCTAAGCTGTCGTCGTTGTTCGCCGCACCCTCAGCCGTCGTCGCACCCTAAGCCGTCGCCGCTGTACCTCGCCATCTCCGTAGCGAGAACCATTTAATTTTGGTATTACTCATCTGTCATATTTTTGTTTAGGTTTTGATTGTTTTCCTGTTTTCTTGGTTGTGAACATATGTTATTGAAAGTCTGAATTCTTTTGAAGAAATGATTGATTTTGCATGCATTTCTCTTCTATAACTTGTGCTAATTTGATTTGTTTGAAGAGCTGATTTTTTATTAAAATGTATTTGTTAGAAGTTTTGTTTGAAAATGCATAATTTGTCATGGTTTATTTGATGGGTTTTGATTATTTTTTATTTACATTTTGTCCTTGTGACCTGGCTTTGAAATTGACATTGTTTTGGTGGCATTGAATTGTTTTGGGCCTTCAGTTGTTCCTTTTGTGCTGAATTTTTCTCAACCTATATCATATTAGTTGCTCAACTAAACTGTTTGAGTTTTTTTTTCATCAGCCACAATCAAAGGACGGTCTTAATAGTTTTGGTGGTCTATGATTTGTTTATTTGTTTAATATTTGTTTCCAGATATCATTCCCAATATATCCTTCCTCATTTTTCATTGTTTTTCGACCATGTATTCCTTATTTTCTTCATTTGATCGGTTGGCAGCACTTGAGGACTACTATTTGTCTTGTTTATGCACCATGGACTCTTCATATCTGTTATTGGAAATTGGGTCCGTTGGTTCGTCATTTTTGACTAGAATTAAATACCCATGAAAAAAATATATATTTCAGTTTTTGATAACCATAGGTGTCCGAACCTTTTTCAGACCGTGCTTACTTTGGTTCGACTAATTCCATGGGAGTTAGTCGGGCGCGTGACTCGAGACAAGCCAAGGGAATGTCAGATATGTTTTTGTTTTGCTTTTTTCCTTTCTTTCTTTTTGATGTATTTGAGTTTGGGCTATTTGGGAGGTGGTATGGGTGGAGGAGACAAAAGATTTAGTGTGTCGTCAAAAATTAAGCATAAATGTAGAATATGGCACTGGACATGGAACTGTTGTAGTGGAAGTTGAACATTACACTTATTCCCCTCTTGTTGTGAGATTCATAATTGATTAAAAGGAAAGTAGCTATAATTGGCCAAGATTGTAGTTCTCATTGAAAATTGGTTTTGATGATGACATTTGAATAAGGTTTGTTGATGGGCATTTCATTAACTGAATTAGTGTTGATGTTGAATGTTGCAATTTTTGTATTACATGATTTTGTTGTTTCATGTTCTATTCGTGAACTAAGTTTTCATCGGTTCTTAGGAAGAAGTCCACAAGTTAAATGAAGAATTAACTAGACTGCACAATCAGGTCCATATTCGCCTCTTCTTTAGTGCGTTTACTTGTATTATTTTTGTGTGCATGCTCATGCAATCTTATATATTTGATTTTATGTCATATTCTTCTTTCCACCTTTTCTTTTCAGCTAGCAAAGCTAAAATTGAAGGCATAAGAGAATTCCGTTGATGTTCAACGGAGACAAAAAGTAAAAGAAGCGATGCTTCATGCATGGACATCCTATCAATCCCATGTATGGGGCCAAGATGAACTTCGGGTTGGTCTAGTAAATTTTTTCTTAATGTTATGTTGAGCAAATCTCAATTGCCAAAAGCATTAGGGATATTATGCTTTGTGTTTTTGGTGTGATAAGATTTTTTCATGATATTATTTTATATTTACTTGGTACATTATAGCTATGATTCTCGTTCATAGTTTCCAATGATATTTTATACTCGAAAAATAATATGATACCTCAATTCTACTATGTCTTATCCCACTACATTTGTGGTTACATGAATCCCCTTCCTCTATGTTGCTTTATCACAGAGTCACGGACTAGTGTTGACTATTACATGTTTTTCTTGTGATATTAACTATTAAGCGCATAAGAGAAAATGTATTGTATACGTTACTTTTTTGTGTCAAAAATGTTTATCATAGGCTTAAGCTTGACTAGGATTTGTTTATTTTCTTTTCTAATATGATTTCTATAGCCAAACTTGGTGTGTTATACCAAGGACCAACTCATGCTGAATTTTTCTCAACCTATATCATATCAGTTGCTCAACTAAACTGTTTGAGTTTTTTTTCATCAATCACAATCAAAGGACGGTGTTAATAGTTTTGGTGGTCTTGGAGCAACCCTGATAGATTCTCTTAATACATATTTATTATGGGTCTTGATGAGCAATTCCAAAAGGCTAAAGAGTAAGTTTAATTTATGTTTCTAATTATCATTCCCAACATATCCTTCCTCATTTTTCATTGTTTTCAAAACTAGTTTTCTTTTCTTCTTTTATTTGTAATACATCATTTATGCTTTGATTTGTAGGGTTTATCAAATCTAGTTCTCTTTTATGCTGAAATGCTGAAACATTAGGATATATTTTTGCCTACTAGACCTTTTTAGAATGATGTTATGTTTTATTGAGAATGATGGTGTTATGTTACTTATGTGAAATTATGCATGTACTATAAACAATATTAGCTAATAGTTCTTTTTTTCTTAGTTCAAGTGTTTTCACTTTTATGGTTTGTTTCATGGTTTAATAAGTCTTTGTCTTGGTGATTTAATGTGGCAGCCTTCAGTTATTTTAAATAAATTGATGAATGCTCTAAAACTTAAATACATTGAAGATATCTTGGAGTTTAATCGTCCTCTTTCTGATGAGTAGGAAAAATTCCATATTAGCATGTGAATTTTGAAGTATATATTAATATAGTATAGTGAAGCGAAAGGACATTTTAGTTGGCAAAGGATTTTTTTTATTATTGGATGAGACATGCATCATTTTTCCTTTAAATAACTAGAATTACTTAAATTCCAGAAGCTCTGTTTCACGTTGATTGGTCCATGGAAATTTACTTATGTAATTTGACGCAATATGCATAGCGATTCAAATGCAAAGAATGTATTTTATTGTTAGCTTATTCTATATTTTAGCCAACTTTCCCATCATTTTTGGTAGTTTATTATTTCATTTAGGACATTAGTTTTTGATTAATGAAGCCAATGGCCATTAGGAAAAAAAAATATATATATATATATATATATATATATATATATTTTTTTTTTTGTTTCTATTATTTGGAGAGTTCTTGAATATCTTGATCTTCCGGATGATTATTTTCATATCCGTGTCTATGACTAAATTTACTTCACAATCTCTGATTGCCTTGCAAACATCTGTTTCATTTGTTGTTTCCCAAATGTTTATGAAACCCAATTATTAGAGGAATGGTATCTTGTTTACTTGTTCAGCTGACATTAATGCAGGGATCTAGTGGCAGTTCTAAACTACAGGTTCTTACATACCTTGCATTTAGGAAGAGCCTATCAAGTGACACTTTATTAGTTATTATCTTTTCTGTATAAATTATAGATCTCTTAAGTTATTTTTGACTTAATCGTATTTATAATCTTTACCTCCAGATCGCAGGGTTTTTTTTTAATTGTATTTTGTAAATTTGAGATTTGTACTTTTTTTCTCGTTGGTATTGAATTATCAACAAGTGGTGGATACTTGATGCACTTCTCAAAAAGGAGGTGGTGACATTGGTGAGGCTTTGAAGAGTGCAAATAATGTTGTCTTTGTTAGCCATAAATTCTATCTCTTTGTTTGTGTTTGTAAGTTCACATTCCTTAGTTTTTAAAACCTTTTTATGTAATTAAACAGCATAACCTTTTAGTGAAATTTGCAGGAAATGCACAAGAAGTACCTTGATCATCCAAATAACAGAATAAAGGAAATCCAATTTACGGAAGTTATAGATGTGAGTGTTGGCATTTTTTTTTTTTTGGCTAGGACTCTCCAGTTGTTGATATCAATGAAATTATCATAACTAATTAACTAGAAACCCTATATTGGAAAGTTTGGCATTGGCAATTAGCAATTGAATCAGCATTTGGGTTTGGTTTTGATGTAGATGAACGTTAGCGAAGTGGCTGAGCTATACGAAACGAGAAATCCTTCATAGTCGAAGTGCAACGTGCTTTATCTGGATTGCATTCTACTGCTCTAATTGCTCTGTAGAGGTAAGATTTTGTGCTATATTTTATTTTTAATTTACATTCTTTGATCTCTTCATGCCACATTTTTTCATGTATTTCCTACTATAGATCTCCACCAAAAAGTCAACTATAGCCTGTAGTCCTAATTCTAAATTAAATTCGTAATGTGATTTGTCGTTGATATGATATTTACAACTGCTTTGGTACCAGTTGAATTATTATTATATATTAAATTTACCTCTGATATTATTGAAGTTATGCAAGAGCCTCCTCTGTTTCTTCTTATCCATTGTTATGCCCTCTCCTTGACTGGTATGATCACCATTATCAAGCTTAATTAAGCTAGAGTTTACTTTTTATTTTGTCTGGACTTGATTTTGGTGGGTAATTGAAATGCCGAGTGTTTAAGTTTGTGGGGATCTCATGTTTTGAAAGACTTGGGTGAAATTGATTGAGTTGGGGACTTGATTTTTATATTTATTGTTGGAGTCTCTTATCACCATTGCTCTTATTACTACTATTGATTTGCTCTTGTTGTTAGTATCATTGCTTTTGTTCTGCTCTTCCCTGTTTGCTCTGACTCTCATAGTTGTTGGTGTTGTTTGGCTTTGAATTTACTCATTTATTGAACAACAACCTATTAACATCAACATTGAAATTCTTCTCAATTGAAGCTCCATTAACATTGTCATTGAAAGTTTATGTTATTTGTGATAGTTAAACCTTTTTTTAACATTTTCCCCAGATATACAGTGGTCTATTGCATTTATATATCTTAGTATCTGAATGAATGTCTTATTGTATCATATAATGATTAACCTTGAATCCGATAGAATTATTGCATTTTCCAGTTCACGTTTAATTTAATTTGAGTTTGATAAGCCAATAGCTTCTGCAAGTTCCCCATTTAGGTGAACTCCATATATGTATGTACATGTTCTTGTCCCGCTTCTATAACTCCGGCACCATTCATAATCATATATACCAGTTTCTCCAGACTCTACACTTGATCTTAATCTCCTTATTAATTTCTGATTCTTATATTTATTGTTTCATATCAAGACATTTTGTTGTATTTAGACTTCTCAGGAGCTATTTTAAGACCAGATTTCATATTTAGGAAAGGAAAAGTTTTTTTTTTCAGAAGGGAAAATAAAAGTTAATGGCTTTGAGATTCCCCTTGATAATGGAGGAGAACTATTAGAGAGATTTATCAAAGCTACTGAGAACTTCACCAAACCATTGAATTCTCTATCGACGTCTGATTTTTTGTTAGCATCGCCATGATAGATGTTGTCCTAGAATATATTGAAGGAGAAGTTCAAGAGTTTTTGTAAGTAGAAGTAAGATTTGCACATGCGTTGATTGAAATATCAAAAATAGAGTTTGTAAAGCTTTCTTTTAACTATTAATTCAACTGTATAATGTTGTTTGTTCTTTTCACCTTGAATTTGTACATTTATTAGTTTAATTTTTTTTTTCAAATGAAATAAATAACTTTTTTGGTTTTGTGTTAAAATTAGCACTCCGTTTCTAATCAGAAACATCATTTAATTTATATATAAAATCCTTTAATTTTTTGGTTTTGTGTTTCCGTTCTGATTAACAACGGATCAGAGATGGAATTATTATTGGCCATCTCTGATCCGTTGCTAATCAGAGACGGATCAAAAATGGAGTTAATGTATTACGTCTCTGATCCATTGCTAATCAGAGACGGATCAGACACGGAATATAATAATTCCGTCTCTGATCCGTCTCTGATTAGCAATGGATCGGAGATGGAATGCAATTACAATTGTACCATTTACAAGAATTTGCATTTTTGTTCCGTCTCTGTTCCGTTTCTAAATTTCGTCTCTAATCCGTCTCTAATCAGGAAATCGAAACACACATTTTCATTGCTGACTGAATCAGTGACGATGATTTTATAGACGGAATAGATTCTCTCTGTTCCGTTGCATAATTGAATTAGAGACGAAATTTATGCTAATCAGCAACAAAAATTTTTGTTTCTGATTTGCTATTTTTTTGTAGTGTTGATTTAGGTAATATATTTTATTGTCGCATTCGGTGCGTCTGTGGCACTTTTCTGATGATTTGGACATAGGATCACATGGTTTGATGGGGCCTATGCATGTTTTGTTTGTGCTTTGGCAACGGAGGTTTTAAGCACATGAAATTGTTGATAGTCTGGTCTGGTACATCAGGCTGGTATTTTTGACACTAGCTCTATCCATTATAGGATCAGGGTTTTTTGAGCTTATTTTACTTACTCTTGTATACGCTATACTTGTAATCTTTATTTTATATACATGTATATTATCAATAGGACTCTCGCCTCCATTTCTTCCAAAAAAAAAAAGTAAAAACAATTATATTTTAAGTAATAGGTTGTGGATTTAAATCGTGACAGTTACACTATATTTTTTTAGTTTCTCTACTCTTAGAAAGTTAGAGTGTCCAACTAAGTCTCGCATGATTAAATTCAAATTGAAGTAAAGATGAGCTGAAAAAAAAAAATTTCTAGATACCCACAAATACATATATAAAAGAAGAAAAACAAACATAACTTTGGTCGTACAAGAAGAAAAGAACATATTTTCTACCATAATCCTTAAAAAAAAAGAAAAAAATAAAAATTGTATTATTTTCTTTTTTGTAAACTCTTTTTTATTTTTTATTTTTTTTATTTTTTATTTTTGGCCTTGTGAAAAAGAAACTAAGTTTTCAAGACCGTCTAATCAAATAAGCTAATTTTCTATCATTATCCGCAAAATATTATAAACCTTCACGTCATGTGTAAAGTTTGTTACCAAAGGATACCAATTTTTTTGTTACAAATATATGTATCAAAAACATATATGTTCTCCAATGTTCCCCTTTTTTTTTTTTCCAAGGTTCAAATTTTTTATGACCCACTTCTCCAAATTTTTTTTTTTTTTTTGATGACCCTCCATTCTCCAATTTTCAAATTAGTCAAGTTCGGTGTGCTTAATTAACATTGGTTTCATATTTGGGAACAAATCTTCCTTGGTTCTCAAGATATTGGTTAATGCTTAAGATAGGGTAGTGCTAGGTGGATTCAGTGAGTCTGGACTCAAATTAACAGAAAGACTTAAATATCCTTCTTCATCAATCCATCACTTACCGCCTCTGTTGCTGTGACCACCACTGTCGTGACCACCGGCCACCGACACCGCCGTCGTCAACATCCACAACCGTCGGCCACCTTCCTCTTTGATCCCGACCAAATTCGATCGGATCTAATCGAGAGAGGCTTTGACTCTGATCAGATCCGATCGCCTCTCTCCGCCAGATCTGGCCGAGAGAGAGAGAGAGCATGGAGGCTGAAAGAGAACCCGCCCAGATCCGGTCGCCTCTCTCGACCAGATCTAGCCGAGCGACCGGATCTAGGAGAGAGAGAGAGAGAGAGAGAGAGAGAGAGAGAGAGAGAGAGAGAGAGCATGGGGACCGAGAGAAGACCCCGGCCAGGCCCGGTCGCCTCTCTCGGCCAGGTATGGCCGAGCGACCGGATCTGGCAGAGAGAGAGAGAGAGAGAGAGAGAGAGAGAGAGAGAGAGAGAGATGTGAGAGTTGGGTGGAGTTTATACTAATTTGAGGAGAGAACAAATGAAAATGTGTAGTAGATAATGGTAGTTGGCGGCGGCACTCTTCGCCGGCGGCATTGGTCGGTGGCGATTGTGACAGTGGAGGAGGCGGGGGATGTAAATATTTTTGTGTTTATTGATATTAAAGATGAAGGTAATTAATTTTTTTGTTTATGTAAGTATTTTAAATAACTTGTAAAAAATTTATGAGTCCGGAATAAAAAAGTGCAAATATTTTTTTTGGCTTAATATCATAGATGAGTAAAGGTACGTGGGTCACTGAATATATGACAAAGTCAATAAAGTTGTTGACTAAAAACCTATAATAGCTTTGAAAGCTAAATTGCTTTAATAAAGCAACTAGTTGTGAGATGAGTGGAATTCCCTTTACAAATATTGAATAAAAAACTTCTCTTTATGTATGATCTAAAATCTATACAAATGAGGTTGATGTCTGGCAAGAAAATTTGCATTACTCTACATGTATATATTCATACAACCTACCATTTCTCCTCTCCCTGAGAAATAAGCTTTCAAACATAGGAAAAAAACAGGCTCTAGAAAACAACACAAGTAGGCAAAACCAACTCTCACTCAAGCTATACTATAACATGCTTATTTCTTAACCAACCATCCATGGCGAACCACCAAGTTTTGTTGACTTCCATAGCCATGCATGGTTTTCTTCTCCTCGGATATACTTCGGTAATTTCCAATGTAGAGAACTAGAGAGCCGCAGCGGAGATCCAAGGACATGATGGGAGAACATCATAGTTGGATTAAGCCATTAAGGGCCTATGAGTGATTTATCGAAGAAGATATATAGAATACCTCCATAATCATGGAAGCATTCTGCTGTGTAGCTGTGACTATACTTGAGTAATAAACAACAAGAGATGGTTTATTCAGTTACTTATCTACTTTTTGTTGATTCTTCTTCGAATGTCTGAACTTTGCTAATTATTTTTCTCTTCTTCTCCAACCAATCGTTGATAATGGTACGATCAGTAGATGGGAGAGTGCATGGTGGGGACTTCGAAGGGGATGCAGTTGATCTCGTTAGGAATTCCTTCTGCTTTGAATCTGCATAGCATAGCAGAGATTCTGCACACATTTCCTGGGCAGATGAAGGCGGGGAAGGCTTGAAATCTTGCAGCTTTGAGTACTCTGTGATGAGATGATACATGTAATCGTAAACCCGATCCATTGACAAACTTCTCATGAAATTCTGTCCTCTTTTCCCTATGGCCTCGGCCTGTTCAAGAAAGAAAAATAAAAATTTCGTTGAAGTCAACGAATTATTAAACAAGATAAAAAAAAAAAAAAAACTTGCAAAAACCAACCAAGTGGTAGCTCCAATGGTCTACCATGTGGTCGACTATAAATGAGGTTGAGGGTTTGGGTCCCCTATGTCAAATTTTGAGTTAAAAAAAAAAAAATGAAAACTTGCAAGAAGCTAACTTGCTGATGAGCCCTACTAATTCAACGTCTTTTCCAAGTTTTTAATGTCAGATAAAACTCTGGAAGTCAAACCACAAATCTAGAACCACATTGCAATATCAGCACTATAACAGAGTTGAAACTTATACCTCGACTGGTTTTCTATTTCCCCATTCGACGGCGGACTTTATTGACTTGCATAGATCTGGAGTAGAGGAAACGGGCCAATAGTTTTCTCTTGGCATGAGGCCACGACTGAAGAAATCTTCATATTGTGGTGATATTATAAGAGCAACAGAATCGCACGAGAGAATATATTTCAAGCTCACAGACCAAGCATACCCCTCAGCATAAATTTTGTACCTGCATAGAGTAATATTTAATCAATGTGAGAATATTCCAATTTAAGATGGTCCTCGTTACAATTACAAGTGAAAAAAGAAACGCTAAATGCTTAGTCCAAATGCTCGACGATAACTTGCCTATGTTTACACTGATTTGATAGCTTGGACTGCTCATAGCCAGCCTTTGCTTCTTCCAACCAATTCTAGGATGAATGGGAAAAAAAACAGTTAATAATTCATTCGATGCTGCATATTACAAGTTTCAGACTTACATTGGTTGAGAATAAAATTCTTATAGAAGTAGATGAAAGTGAACCTGATTCATAATCTGCGCTCTCCAGATACTAGAGTCATTACAACGCATTAACTCTGTACGAACAGGAGAACCAACATGTGTATTTCCTTTCCAATAAGCATGAGGAAACTTGTTTTCCCAACTTACAGCACGGGAACCTTTCTTAATGCTTCTGAATTCCTCATTCCAGGGTCCTATATTTACCTCAGGCCTACAACGTAAAATCATAAAGCTAGAGTTAAGAAGAAGTTCCAAGTGTACAAGTTAGTTTGAAAGTTAGTTTGATCGTTAAATCTAAACACGACATTCAACTAGAAGAACTATACATACAAGCACAATGGTGAATAAATATTAGAGGCTTCAAAAAATATATTACAGAATCCTTTTGTTTTCGACTCCAAATCATGTTTCATTTCCTTTCTTATTTCACACATCATTTTATGTTTCCTTTTCTAAGCCTTTTATTTTCATAACTAGATTCAACCAAGAAGGCATAAGCACCGTTTTACACTGGGCTCTTCCTTATAGTAAATGAGCTGCACACATGAATCAGCAAGTATGCCAGCACCCATGATTTTCATATTTCTGCCTAGGACATTACCATTCTGTGTAAGACGTCTCTACACTTTTCTCGTCCATTTCACACATAGTATCTTCGTGGAAGCTGATTGAAATCCAAACTTAAACGTGGCTGCTATATGCCACCATGTGCGACAGCTATCTATCAAAAATGAACCAAGAACAAACAAACAAGAGATGGTCTGTTCTAGAGAGAAACCTACGATTGGCTAATTGACATGGAAAGTCTTTCGAGCATATGATACCCTACCAAATTGAGTAGCATGAAATGAACTCAATGTCACTCAGCAATTATAGAGGTTTGTTCATATGGCGAAGCTACTACGACAAAGCCAATATTCACTTTGAGGCATTGAATAACACTATATATATTGAGTTATGCATAAGAAGAAAATAAAAGCCGCAATGATTTTTCTCCCAAATAGTAAGGTGAGACTAACTTTTTCCTCCATGAATACACTAGGTCAAGTTACAAGAGAGAGTCAATAAGATTGATAATCAATTCAAGGTCTCTCTTCAATGTGTAATTAAACTAAACAGGTCTCAGCTAGAACAAATCTTCCCAATACTCACACTTGCATTCTCATCTTCTAACAAAGAATTCTTCACTAGGCAACTAACAATTCGAAACAACAAAATGGAATCAATTCCAAATTAGTTAGGGTCACCTAGGCTACATAAATCAAATTCTTCCACTCCGCTCGATTTTATGCACATCGTGCTATCAAAATCCTTACTAATTAATGTGTCCATATTATCTTAGGAACAAACAACAACAGAATTCAAACTTTCCCTCAATAAAATTCCATCCAAACTTACCAACCCCAGAAAGACCAATCCGGAAAAGGAATATCCAAATGCTCCCCAGTAGAGCAATACCGAAACAGAGGAGGCGGCGCTTCACCCTTCTCGCCATATTGCGCTCTCCCCACAACCGGCTTATCCATACAATCAAACATCAAATCCACATCAGGTACCATCCCAGGAAACCTCCTGAGCAACTGCAACAAACCCCAAATCGTGAACATTGCCCTGCTCTGCACACAATCATAATAAAAATCCGCGTAAAGCCTCCCCCCAACAATCACAACTCTGAACGCTGCCAGCTTCTGCGCCTCCATCAAATTCGACCGCGAAACGCGACGCCGCGCCCACGGCTCGAGATCGCGGTGAATCCACGAGAACAATTGCGGGCAGGAGGCGGTGGAATTGCGAACAAAGCGAGGTTGGTGGGGAGAGGGGGAGCGGAGGCAGGTGAGGTAAGAGCATTGGATGATTTTGGAGGCCGTCGTGTACTTGGATTGGTTGAGTTGTTGCTTTGGAGGGAAGAGGTGCCACGGAGTTGGGTTTAGGTTGTGGCCCGCGATAGTCTTGGTTTGGGAGATAAACGCGTCTAACTGTTTCAAGAATTTTTGTCATAGTATCAATCAAAATATTAACATTAAAAGCGAAAACTATAAATGAGTGGAAATTGAGATGACCTTGAGGAGGAGGAGAGCGGTGAAGAGGCAGAAGGCGAAGAGGGCGAGGACTGGGGAGGAGGGCGAGCGGGTGCGGAAGAGGGCGTGGCTGGTGTTGAGTCGGGAAGGGCCGCCCATTGTAGTGGCAGTCGCATTCAGCTGGTTTGGTTTGAGAGAAGAACAAACAGGGAGAAAACAGGGGTGCTCTGTTTTTTTTTTTTTTTTTTTTTGGTTTGTTGTGCTGTTGGTCAATTGTGTTATATGTGCGACGAAATCGCGGGAAGAGCGAGAGGTATAAGCGCTCACACACGCTCGCAACAATGAGTGCAGAGCGAGCAATAATTGTGTTTGTTGGTTTGAGAGAGGATTGATTGAAACCTCGGCCCTTAATTATGAAGATGTGATGTGGAATGGCGAAAAACGTGTCTCGGCCGGGACATCGCACGTGATTGTGCCTCATCATCACTGCCTATTACGACTTGCAACGAAATTGGGGATTGAAAAAAGGGAAATGTTAAAATCACGACACAGTGACACAATGCAATCCACAACAAGCTTGATGCGCTATGTAAATCATGCATCAAAATTTCATAAAGATATCCTCAACACCCGATTTTAATGTTAGGTCACATGCTGCATATATGCATTTTATTATGAAATAATGTTGTCATTCTAACATTTTCCATTGAAATTTTTTTTTTGGAGTACTTAGGTGTATTTAATGAGGATTTAAAAAGATTTTGGCTTTTGTTTAGTTTATTTCGTCAATGTACAAGTAAGGTCTTGTTTGGTTTGTTTTTGCCAATTTAAGGAGTGTCTTCAACTTGAACTCACAAGAGAGTTGCAAATTTTAAAAATGATAAAATATATGAATTGACATAAATACTCTTCAAACATAAGAGAGTGATGTAGGTAATAGAGATGCAATTAATAAGAGTAATTGTCTTCACAAGCCTCTAGGAGATAACTCCCCTAGAGGATGAGAGAGTTATCTCACACTCAAAGGTGTGAGTTGGAAGATAATATTGGCCTTATTTGGTTCGTTTTTGCCAACTTTAACTCACAATGAAATATTATATTTTCACGTTTAGTTCAACTTTAAACTTGCTCATAAGTTGCTAATTTTTAAACAATAAAATATATAATTGACATGAATACCTTCAAACAAAAGAGATGAATATGGGTGACAAAAATTAATTAATGAAGGGTAATTGTGTTCATAAATTTCTATGGGATAACTTCCTTATGGGGGTTGTGGGATATATCTCTCACCCTTGGGTGTGAGTTGGGAGATAACTTGCATGAAAATTTGACAACCAAACAAGATTAGTTTCAACTCCCCTCCAAGTTATCTCTTAGGAGTTAACTCCACCCCCAACCAAACAAGGCCTTTTAGGGAGTTGGTTTTATAAAATCAACCAAACAAAATTAGTTCCAATTCCCTTACAAGTTATCTCACACCCCTTAACTCCACCCTAATCAAACAAGGCATCATTTGGTTCGTTTTTGTCAACTTACAGTGCGAGGAAAGAGTTAACTCACAGTAAAAGATCATATTTCATGTTTGGTTCAACTTTAAACTTGCAGAGAAATTGCATATTTTTAAACAATAAAAGATATGAATTGACATAAATACCCTTCAAACAAAAAAAATTGATGTGGGTAATAAAATGTAATTAATGAGGGGTAATTGTGTCCAAAAAACTCATAGGAGATAATTTCCTTAGGTGGGTAGGAGAGATATCTCTCACTCTTGGGTATGAGTTGGAAGATAACTTGCAGGGAAGTTATGCAACCAAACATGATTAATTCCAACTCCCCTCCAAGTTATCTCTCGGGAGTTAACTCAACCTCTAACCAAACAAGGCCTAAGTTTTCTTACATAAGAGTTAACTCACCGGGGAGATCATATTTTCATGTTTTGTTCAATTTTAAAATTATAAAGAAGTTGTAAATCTTAAAAACAATAAAACATAGGAATTCACATACATAACCATCAAATAATAAAACATGTAATAGAGATGTGATTAATGAGAGATAGTTTTGTCAACTTCCTAGGTGTGAGAGAGTTATCTTCCTCTTGAGGATGTGAGTCGGGAGATAACTTAGTGAGAAATTGTGTTTATAAAACTACCTAAACAAGATTAGTTCTAACTTCCCTACAAGTTATCTCACTCCTCCAACTCCACCCCAGCCAAACAAGGCATTTAAAAAAGAGTTTGGAGGACTTTGAGATTTAGGTTTATTTAATTTGTATTTTAGTGGACTTTTGAAAAAACTAAGGGTTATTTAATTAGGATTTCGATGGATTTTAGTGGATTTTATATTCAAAAAGTGTATTTAACCAAATCTCACCTTTTACCCATGAGGTTTGGATATATTTTTTTATCAAGTCCTTTCAAAGCCATCAAATTTCATGATGAGAAGTGCTAGAATGACAAAGACATTAACACATAGGAGTCATCATTGCATGCCTTGGGGTGCGAGCATACACAGATGCGCATAACACGCAAGTTGAGACCGTATGGATGACTCATATGAGTCAATGTATCTTATGCTGTGACATTATTATTGTCATTCTAGTATTTTCTTTTCATAAACTCTATGAAAATCCATTGCTTGAAAAAGTTTATAGAAGGTGTATTCAATTGAGGATTTTCGTGAACTTTTTTTAAATAATAGATTTTTATGGAAAAATTTGATGGATTTGGAAGGACTTGATCTAAAATCCATCCAAATCTCATGGATATGAATGAATTTGGTTATATACATATTTTGAATAGAAATCCATTAAAATCCACCAAAATCCTAATAGTGTCTAAAGATTGAACGCATGTAGCGTTTTTTGAAATCCATTAAAATCCATCGAAATCCTAATTAAATACCCCTTGATTTTTTAAAAGTCCATTAAAATCCTTTGAAAGCCAAATTAAATACATCTTGATTTCAAAGTCCTCCAAACTTTTTTTAAAATCCTTTTAGATCCTCAATTGAATACACCCTATGAAAATCAAGGTGTATTTAATTTAATTTTAATAGATTCTTTATAAAAAGTTGAGGGATATGTATTTTTTGTCAAAGCAAGGGATGTGTATTCAATTAGGGATTTGAAGGATTTTAATAAACTTTGGAGAACTTTGAAACCTAAACTTATTTAAAAAATCCAAAGGTATTTAGTGATGGATTTCCATGGATTTCATGAAAATTGATGTATTTGCAAAGACTTGATCTAAAATCCATCCAAATCTCATGAGTAGGGGTGAGATTTGGTTATATACACTTTTTGAATAAAAATTCATCAAAATCTTAATAATGTTTAAAAATTAAATACGCCTAGACTTTTTAAAACCCACCAAAATCCATCGAAATACTTATTAAATAACCTTTAAATTTTCAAATGTCCATTAAAATCCTTTGAAATCCAAATTAAATACACATTGATTTTAAAGTCACTCAAACTCATTTAAAATCATTTCAAATCCCTAATTGAATGCATTCCCATTAATTAATTTTTTCGTGAATATTGTTGGATTTATAAAATAATCATGTATATTTAATTTTTAAACATCATTAGGATTTTGGTGGATTTGTATTCTAAAATAATATAAAACCAAATCTTACCCATTACCCATGGAATTTGGATGGATTCTAGACAAAGTCATAAATCCATCAAATTCAATGAAATCCATGACTTAAAAAAATCCATGAATGTGTCAAATTGAATACACTTTAATGGATTTTGGTAAATTTCTAAAAAAATACAAGTGTATTTAATTTTTAAACACCATTGAGATTTTGGTAAATGAGATTTTGGTGGGATTTGATGGATTTCAGATCAAGTCCTTCCAAATTCATCAAATTCCATGAAATCCATAAAACCTGTGTAATGGCCTAATGCGTGCCACAAGCATAACGAATAGCTTGTAGTAATAGTATAATCAACTTACGTTGATCATGATATCATCCTTAGTGAAGGATTTTTGCACTAGCCAATTGCATATTTGACTTTGAACTATTGCTAAGGAAATTCCTTTTTAATTGGTTTTATACCAACTAAACTAATCTAACAAATCAATTTAAACTTTACTTGAACTCTTATATTAAGGATATCTTAGTTCACAACTTCACCTAAGTAATTTAATACTATGTTTTTCAACCACTTTTACAACTAAATATGTTGTATGCAATGTTTGATTAGAATAGGCATATTTTCTTCAAATCTATTTCAACACACTATCGTGACAGAAAAAATTCTAATATGCAAAGTAGAACTCCATCTATCAGTGTGAATAACATAAACTTCACATTGCTTTAATGTTCCAAATCTTTGGATTCATAACCAACTAAGTTTACTATCTGTGTCCCTTTAATCAACAACAATCTATCGATGTTCTATGTTTTACGGTTGTACCGTTCATGTCCCGATAAAAGCTTCAATGACGATGATAACTTCTAAAACCTAAAGTCATTAAACACGTGATCAAGATGTCTAATGCATTACACTCAAAATTAATATAAATTCTAACCATTGCACTTTTATATTAACTTTTTATTCATATTCAAATCATAACATTCATACCATAGAATCCATTGATCCCTAAGATTATTAGACTACTCACAGTTCATTGAAACACACACATCACAATTCATAATAGAAATCATTGCAAATCAGAGATTAATATAAATTTTATCTTTAATTAAACTAATGAAACCAAACTTAAAATACAAACGTGACGTTTTCAATGTTTTCTTCACACAATATTCCTTAATACTCAAAACCAAAGTAAAACATATGCTAAATTATTCTAATAGTGGCTAATAGGTGGTATGTGGTGTGTTTACCACGTCTTAATATTTATTTATACTATTTAATAACAATTAGAAACCTTACTTTACAATTTAACTCAAAATAAAACTCTAACTTTTCTATTTTCTACGTGTTTGGTGCTGTCACTAATGCACCGACACCAAGTGTGTTAAGCCATGACGTCGCCACTGCACCACTACCTCATGCACATATTTTTCTCTCCTGGTACCTCAACGATGTCACTTACTGTCCCGGCGCCGTCCCCTTTGTACCATAGTGTCGCCACTGCAGTGGACCTCTAAACTTGATTTTCTTCACTTTCTTATCTCTCCCACGTCATGTCTTTCCTTCCTACGCTGTGTCTTTTCTTCCCACCTCATCACCATATGTAGCCAAGGTTCCAACCATGTTTTCGTGTGTTTTTGCTCCGTTTTCTCTCATTTTTGCTCGATTCCTTCCTTTACACCTTAATTCCCTGAAAATGCAATAACACCATGATTTAGAGCTCATTTAAGAATATTTATACTAATTATACTACCAAACTAACCCTATATGTAAGTATAAATAATCACTTATCAAATACCCCAAAACTTAGGATTTTGCGCGTCCCGAGTAAAAGTGTATTCAACTAAGTTTCATAATAACTAATTTTCATTCAATTAACATTGTTCACAGTGTATCATTTAATTCACTAAGTTTCAAGTTAATAATTCACTCAGGAGTTTTACTTTGCAAAAACATTGTGAGAAGATAATGAGATTATATCTATACAGTAAATAACAATATGTGTAGCAAATAATATATAATAATGTTTTCATTTTCATTTTCCCCCAAAACACAATGAAAACTGTTTATCATACCCTAAGCTTATTCAACTCGAGACAACTCTCATAATCAATAAACTTAAGTTTCGGTACAAAAGAATATGTTATCACTTATTCCGACAACAATTCAAAAGTGAAAACAAGGTCAATGCCTTTTCTATGATACCAAACTATATCAAAGTTACCACTTAATTCAAAAGTGATGAACATTAGGCTCGATACCAAGCTGTAGCATCCTCTATCCTTATTAGGGCGATACTCAGCCTGAAACCCTAATTAAACTCCGGTAACCCAACTAGACTTAACTATAGCCGGCGGCCTCTCCGTTTGTACCTGATAAACTCAATCTGTATATGGATATCAAATAAACAATTTAAAATATACGCGATGAAAAATTAAAATATTTTTGATAATTAAATGATATACGTAAATATAGAGTTTATCAAAACCTAAAACCTCATTTATAAACCTCCTAACCTTGTTATATACAACAAAATAACTTAAACAATGTATATATATAGGAAGACTCATTACATCATAGAGAAGATATTAAGACTCCTAAATCTTCTCTTTTCCCTTCACTGAAGCGCTAAGTTGCAAACCTGAAATGTTAAATTTGAGGTGAACGCTCCAACTTGCTTATTAAGTAAGGACTCACAAAGCCATCAACATTCCATATAATAATCGAAAACATTATGCAATAACAATATGCACCAATGTTAACTAAAAAGATTATGAAAAACATATAATTCAATAAATAGCAGATGCTTGTCCAAACTGTCAATGACTATTACACTATGATTCTCATTTTATTTGTAATACTAGGGTCGATTACCCACTAACAACATTAATGTTATTGCTAGACCAACACATTGGTCGATGTTCTATTTAATCAATCCATTAATGTCCAGTCATTCTATCTGAAACCCTCTAATGAATATGTAAGCTACGTAACCTATCTAATTGAGATGGAGTTATATATAAGCTGGGAAAGTAACTTATCTCTTATATAACATGTTCTCAGTTCTAGGAGTTACCCTCGTGAACCATATTAAACACCATTTTTCATTATTTAAAACATCACAGTGTACATAGTCCCCCATTTAGTCCATAAATTACATGAACTACATATACTAAGATAACCAGATAACATTGATAAATAAGCGAATCCATACTTATCTCGGTTTAGGTTTCTGTTAAGAAATTTTCTAACTTTACAAGTCACTCACGTTTTCCCGGTGATCCAACACCTATCACAAACCATTTGTGATCAATAAGTACCCTATGTCTAAAACCCTTAAATCAGTCCCAAATACCTTAGGAGACTCTAACCAATTTACAGCAGGGTTGCTATTTTTTTGGGTGGGAGCGTGCTCCTTCAATTGGTGGGGAATTCACTCCTCTGATTGAATCCCTCAAGATCAAAGCATTGAATCCTCAACTTCTCTCTCACTTTCTCTCTCAATCGATCAGTGAAGATAAACATGAAGGTTTTAATTTAAATATATGGATCTTCCTCGAGATACACATTGCGCTATCTCGAGGTTGATCAAATGATTGAGGTGCTAACATGACACCTCTAAATCGACACGCATGTTGACACCATCAACACTTACGCTCATCTTGAGGCGATATGACGATCCATATAATTCAAACTAAACTTATAGTTTCAATATATATATGTATACCTCGTGTATTGTTTTGCCAATAAACTCACTGGACATGCCTACGAGTATTCTTGGATGTGCACATACATTTCACGACCCCCTGGTTGCACTTGGTGTATCGGCTATTTATTATTTATTTACGTATTTTTCGATTATAGGCTTATATGTAAATTCTTTTTTATACTACACCCTATAAAATTCATTAAGAATTCCAAACAAACACAAAACATCACATAAACCCACGCATACGTTAATCGAGGTATGTCGGACTTAACCACGAGTCCAACTCAGGTTAATTAGGATTTGGATTAACACTAATCACTAACTCAATGTAATGGGTCATTATACCTCATCCACCGTCGGACGACCTAGTTACCTTATCGCGTGAGCTTCTTTAATCCCATATCCAGTCATTTCGAGCCGTCAATGAAGAAAATAGAACCCGTTTTGAAACCCTCACTGTTGTTGTGGTCGAGCTCCGCTTAAAATTTGACCACCACCAACCAACAATCCTATCCTACCCACCATACACCCCAATTATACCACCGTCCCCATACTTCATCACGCTCCCATCGTCAACGCGTTCACTACCAACCATTTATATCACTGCAACCCCACCTACCCACCATCCCAATCAAACCACCTAAAGTCACCCTCCTTCTTTTTGACGGGTACAACATATTGGATTGGATATTCACAGAAAAAACTACTTCCAATTCTAACAAGTACATTATGATCAATAACTTCCAATGACCGCCTTCTTTATGCAAAGTGATACGTTAACTTGGCACAAGATGGCCAAAAACAACCAGTTGTGCATGTAGGAAGCATTCACACGAGCACTCGAACTACGTTTTAGGCCATCCTCTTATGAAAACCAACAAATCACAATGGTCGGTGAAACATACCAGCTCATTGATAAAATATTTGGTGGAGTTTGAGAAGATCAACAATAGAGTGATCGACCTACCTGCCGAGTTCACTCTCTCATGTTTTATTTCCGGTATCAAACAAGATCTCCAACTCGAATTGACGATTTGGAAACCCCGAATATCGCTGATGCGATAGGGCTGGCGAAATTATTCAACAACAAGATCAGCGACGCGAAACCCCCAACCTACTACCATTGATGCCCGATCCAAACACCGAAACCACCCACTTGGGCATCGCCATTTTCAGTCCTAACACCTCTTCCGGCGCATCGGTTATCACCAGCCAAAATGGAAGAACACAAGGCCAAAAGTTTATGTTTCAACTGTGAAGAAAATACGTCCAATGTCATCGCTGCAAGCCCAAACAGTTTTTACTCATGCTTGACGACTCCGACCACCCCAACAACACCCTAGTGAACTTGTTACACTACAGATCGACCCACCTACACCCCCTACCCCATCCCCTCACCTATTGGAATCAACTTAACCCAATACCATACACTTCCAATTATCCCCAACTACCTTACACCGCTCCTTAAATTTTCGCACATTCCGCCTTCCATGATTTATCAATGGGAACCCAATATCTATCCTAGTTGACTCCGCCAATTCCTACAGCATTATACAACCACGTCCGGCCTCTTTCCTACATCTACCAGTTTCCCTAATCCCCTCTTTCTCAATCATAGTAGGCAACGATAAAGCAATCAAATGCTCCAGGGTATGCTCTCAAGTACCCTTACTATACAGTCCCACCAAGTTGTTGCCCCATGTTACGTTATGCCTATCACGGGAGCTGACCTAGTTTTCAGTCTTAACTGGCTATAAACACTAAGGGAATTTTGTTTCGACTCCACCGTCCTATACATTTAGTTTTACCACAATGGGACACTGGTGACTCTCAAGGGTGACCACAACATACCCCTACCATCCTCATTCTCCATATTCGTCGCTTACAACACACATATTCCATTGCATCCTTCTATGCATTCACCATCATCCCAAACCAACTCGCCTCTCAATCCTACACTACACACATCTTACTTACCCACGAACCTACAAAGCCTCCTCCACTCTTACCACATAGTCTTCAAGCTACCATCTACCCTACCACCTAAACTCCCTCACAATCATCATATCCACTTACTGCCAAACACCCCACCAATCAATATTTGACCTTATAAATATCCTCACACCCAAAAAACTCCATGACTTCCCTAATCTCATATATGTTGCAACATGATGTAATTAGACCAATACTAGCCTTTTTCCTCTCTCATTTTACTCGTAAAAAAATCGGACTTGGCGCTTCTGCTTGGATTACCGAGTGCTCAACGCTCTCATAAGGAAACATTTTTTCCTATTCCGACTGTGGATGAGTTACTAAATGAACTCCACGGTACCACGATCTACACCAAATTAGATCTCCGATCTAGTTAATTCCAAATCAGGGTTGCACTAGAGGATGCGTTCAAAACTGCATTCTGAACGATGGATTGCCACTATGAGTTTCTAGTACTATCATTTGGCCTCACAAATGCCCCATCTACCTTTCCGACACCAATGAATGACCTTTTTTGCCTTTTTTGCAAAAATTCATTCTTGTGTTCTTTGATGATATATTAGTATATAGCCCAGATTGGAGCTCCCACTTAATGCACCTAAGGCAAGTCCTGGATTTATTGCTTTCTAATCAGTTTCTCGTTAAGTTCTCTAAATTTTGTTTTGGGGTTACTTCTGTGGATTACTTGGGACACATTGTGTCGGTTGAAGGCATTGCTAACTCGGCCAAATTGGAAGCCATACTAACTTGGTCGGCGCCTTGTAACTTCATCGAGCTTTTTGATTTCTTAGGTTTTGTTGGGGCATGTGCCCTAGGTCAATCCATTAACTGTCTTTATGAATACTTTTAGTTAATAAAATAGAGGATTTCATTTGCTGTTTATTATAATTAATTTGCATGTTTACATTATAATATGATCCATGGGTATTTACATAAATATCCTAAATGTCCCTAGTCGATCATTATACTGGGAACTATAATGAATTAAGACTAGTGTGAGTCTTGATTGATGATCATATGATGATTATACGTATAGGGATACGAATCAAGATCACGAGTACTTGATAGGGAACAAAGTACTGGACCGACCCCGCTATGAGAACATCACATGGATTAAGTCATAGTTGTTTCTCATGATAGGTATATATTCCAGTCCTCTGACTTGAGATTACCAGAGACTTCAACATTAGGAACACAGTGATTTGACACAATCAAACGTTGTCTTTAACCGGACGATTATAAAGGTTGTGATTGGTTACTATGTGAGCAATGTGATGAAGTTGTGTAATCGAGATAGAATTTGTCCCTCTCATATAAAGAGAGATATCTAGTGGATCCCTCGATGTGTTAGACTGTTAAAAGGCATAGTCTAAGTGAATTGATATTGATCAATGTCACTTGAATGTTTTCAGTCTACCTAGAGATCGAGACTAGTACGATTGAACATGTTGGATGACAATTCCATGCCTTATGTTTGATCAAAATGATATCGTGTGACAAAAGGATGTTATATACACTATTGATTAGGTTGTTTCGATTTGATATTCATACAACTTGGGTAGTCATAATGTCTTGCTAGAGGCCGCTTATGACTTGTATATCAAAATGTGTTTTGGTACACTGCCAACGTTGTATGAGCCTATTGGGTCGCACACTAAGAATGGTTTTGCGAGATTTTAAGATGGTTCAGAAAAATGAATTTTATATGATAAAATTCATGACGGAAACGTCCTTGTGGTGTATTACACTTATACTTCTTTAAGTAGGGGTATATTTGTAATTTACTTAACCGTCTATATACAAGGGTTGTATAAATAGACGCTTTAAGTTACAATACACGTACGAAAGAAAAAAGGCTGAAACTCTATTTTCGTTTTAGAAACAACTTAGGGTTTTTGGTATGCCCTGGATCGTTTTGGAGAGAAACAAAAGGTTTGGTATTCTCTCGAAGCTAGCACTTCGAATCTCGGCCGCCGTTCGTGTGTGGACTGCTGATAGAGGGCGTTCGTTGTTGGCAGCGCCTTAGAGATCGATCAACCTTCAGAAAGGTATATTGCGACTGAGGTAAGATTAAGTTTTCATGGTTTAAACGTTTTTAATGGAATTAGATTCGGATCCTGTTGGGGTTTTTGTCAAAATTGTTTTGTAATCTCCGATGCGTATGAACCCCAAAACCCAACAGTGGTATCAGAGACTTCGAGTTTGATTCCATTAAATTCATTGCATGTTTTCTTCTGATATATACATGATATATGATTGAAAGCATGTTAATAGTTGATGTATATGTGATATACATAAGTTTCCTGTGAGAATTATTATCATGTTTTGTGTATATGATACATATATTCGTGATTTAATTAAAATCAGTTTCTTACATGCTAGTAACCATGTTAGGTTAATTCAAATAATTTCAATGAATTGAATTTCGTGTTCTGTGATCCATGACACCATTAGGTATAATCTTTATTTTTCGTGTATTGATGCATGGATGAAATCTTTGTAATTAAGTATGTATATTTAGGTTACATTGTCTTACGTTTCTTGAATTGTATAAGGCTGAATATTAATTCGAAACTAATATGATTAGGTTCGATTGGGATAGTAGTTCATGATTCAATGACATATTTGTGATTATCTGGATGAGGACCGAAATTGCAAATAATTAATTTTTGAAATTGTTTATTTATCTCGTTATTGGTGATATGCTAGGATTGAAAATAGGGAAAGCATGTGGCCCAGATGAAATACCCATAGAGGTTTGGAAATGCTTAGGAGAAATCGGATTGACTTGGTTGACAAAGCTTTTCAATAAAATTTTAAAATCAAAACGGATGCCAATGGATTGGAGAAGAAGCACGCTTGTGCCAATCTTCAAAAACAAAGGAGACATTCAAAGTTGCTCAAACTACCGGGGAATTAAACTCATGAGTCACACTATGAAACTGTGGGAGAGGATAATTGACAATAGGCTAAGGAGAGAAACAACAATATCAGAGAACCAATTTGGTTTCATGCCTGGGAGGTCAACTATGGAAGCGATCTTCCTTGTAAGACGAGTGTTAGAAAAATATAGAGAAAAGAAAAAAGATCTTCATATGGTATTCGTAGATTTAGAAAAAACATATGATAGGGTCCCTAGAGATGTTCTTTGGTGGGTTCTAGAAAGAAAAAGAGTGCACGCTAGATACATAGACACTATTAAAGATATGTACGATGGAGTAGTAACGAGTGTAAAGACATTTGGAGGAGCTACAAAAGAATTTCCCATTACGATAGGACTACATCAAGGATCGGCTTTAAGCCCATATCTATTTACTTTAGTTATGGATGAATTAACTAGACATATTCAAGAGGATATACCATGGTGTATGCTATTTGCGATGATATTGTCTTAGTGGATGAAACTAAAGATGAAGTGAATAGGAAATTAGAACTCGGAGAAATACATTAGAATCTAAAGGCTTTAAGTTGAGTAGGACGAAAACCGAATACATGCACTTTGTGAGTTTGGAAACACTAGACATCGAGATGACGGAGTGGTAAAATTAGGGGAAGTAGAAGTGCCTAGGGTAAACCACTTTAGATACCTAGGTTCAATCATACAAAATGATGGTAACATTGAAAATGATGTCACACATAGAATCCAAGTTTGGATGGAAGAAATGGCGGAGTGCAACGGGGTGATTTGTGATCGACATGTTCCCACTAAGTTAAAAGGAAAATTTTATAGGACCGCAATTAGGCCAGCTATGCTCTATGGAAGTGAATGTTGGGCAGTAAAGCAACAACAATTACGTAAAGTGAATGTAGCAGAAATGAGGATGCTTAGGTGGATGTGTGGTAAAACCCGTAAAGATAGAATAAGAAATATAGAAATTCAAAGACAAGTAGGAGTAGCACCAATTGATACAAAGATTAGGGAAGGGCGGTTGCGATGGTTTGGTCACCTGCAAAGACGGCCTACAAATGCCCCAACTAGAAAACTTGACCCAATAGAAACTGTAGAAATTCGACGAGGTAGGGGTAGACCAAAGTTAACATGAGATGCATTAATTAAGAGAGATTTGAATGGTTTGCAAAGCTCACCATCAATTGCACTGAATCGAGCACAATGGAAAAGTTTGATCCATGTAGCCGACCCCAGTTAATTTGGGACTGAGGCTATGTTGTTATTGTTGTTGTTGTATCTCGTTATATCTATTTTGTTATGAACTTTCTATTTGATAAAGATAGATAACAAATTAGATTAGGAGATATAATCAAAATCGGTTTCGTTATCCCTATTGGATAGGAGATAAATATCAAGAATTTTGTTATTGGTGATATGCTAGGATTCAAATATCTAAAGTCATAATTGGATTAGGATAAGATGATTAGTTAGATGTGGGTCCGGGTTAATTAAAAATGTTTTAATTGACTTAATTTTGGATAAATTAAGGGGTAAATTTAGAATAGTAAAATCAGCGAAAAATATGATTTTCTATAGCGAATTTCAATTTTTGGAATTGAGATTCGTCTTCTAAAAAAAAAAAAAAAGGGGCGCGCCCACTCGTACCCCCATCCGCTGACCGGTCAGCGGACCGCCGTCTAACTAATCCTAGCGCACGGAAATTCTTTTATTAGTGAATAGTATAAAAATTTCCAAATTGTTTAGTGATTGAACAAATCAATATAATATATGATATTTCATTGTTTACATAAAAATCACTAAAACTGAATAAAATCCCTCTATTAAATTTTTAGTCTCATGTCATCCATTTTAAACACTTGTCAAAGGCCTCGATCACACTAATATAGTTTCAAATGCACAGGCTAGGTTGGGTGTATTGTGTTATCTTGGTGAGACAAGTTGGGTAAGAGTTACCTAAATGTTTAAAATGGTCCGACTTAATAAAGCCATCAAAATAGTTTTGAGCTTTAGGCAAATGATGAGATAAAAAACATGCTAAGACATAAGATGTCCCGTATCTCATAAAAGGATCTAAAAATTACATAAGATGTAATTGGTAACTTTATTACCTACCTAAATAATCTAGTTCTGTGTTACATGCCATAAATTTGTCATAGAATTAGGTGAAATATGGATTTTAGTCCCCTAAATAAACAATATGTTTTAGGAGGGTTGTTAATTTAGTGGGAGTATATTCCTCTATACTAAAATAAACTTTGCATAATCTTTATTGTAGATCAATGGCCTCTTCAAGTAACAATAATCCCCTGTCACTGCGATCCATCCTTGAGAAGGATAAGCTATCTGGGACTAACTTTCTTGACTAGTTCAGAAACTTGAGAATTGTTCTTAAGCATGAACGCAAGTTGTATATCCTGGATGCTCCAATCCCTGAGGACCCACCAGCCAATGCTACGAAAGCTGTGAAGGATGCGCATAGTAAGCATGTCAACGATTCTACGATGTTGCATGTATTATGCTTGGCAACTATGGTTCCCGAACTTCGAAGGACATGGAACTAATGGAAGCCTACGACATGGCTATAACGCTGAAGGAAATGTTCCAATAGCAAGCTAGGCAAGAAAGGTTTGAGACAGTCAAAAACCTACATTCTTGCAAGATGATTGAGGGTGCGTCGGTTAGTCCTCATGTTATGAAGATGAAGGGCTATGTTGACCAACTTGATAGACTCGGATTCCCCATAAGCCAAGAGTTGGCTACGGATTTGATCTTGAATTCATTACCAGAGAGTTACTCACAATTTGTGATGAAGTGCAATATGAATAATATGGAGAAATCAATTTCAGAGTTGCATTTGATGCTCAAAACTGCTGAACAAAATATCAAGAAACCTTCTAGTAATGTGTTGATGGTCCGAAAGGGAAAGGGAATGAATAAGAAAGGCAAAGGCAAGGCTAGAGTTGCCAAGGTACATTCTTTGCATCATCGCAAAAGTCGTGGAACAAGTCAAGCCCCACTGTTCTGCTTTCAAAACACCCAAAAGAAAAAGAAGGAAATTGTCATTTCGTCATGCACTGGACATTGGTTCGAAATTGCAAACTCTATCTGGAAGATCTAAGGAAGAAAAAGGGTAGTGCGACTTCCACTACTGGTATTTATGTTATTGAAATTAATTTATCTACTAGTGATTCCTGGGTATTAGATACTGGGATGTGGATCTCACATTTGTATAAATGTGCGGGGACTCACCAAGAAGTAGAAAGTTGAAGAAAGGAGAAGTCATCCTCCGCGTAGGGAATGGAGCAAGAGTTCTTTGCCTGGCATTTGTGGATCATAAGACTTAGTTTTATCTAGTGGACTTATTTTAACTTTAAATAATTGTTATTTTGTTCCTGCCTTGAGCAGAAACATCATTTCTGTTTCATGTTTGGATATGGATGGTTTTGATTTTATTATTGCAAATAATAGATGTTCCATTTCTCGTAAAGGCATATTTTATGCAAATGCTGATTTGTATGATGGTCTTTATATTCTAAGCATGAAAAGGTCCACTGATACTCCAATCTTTAACATAAATACAAAGAGATTCAAGTCAAATGATTTGAATCAAACCTATCTTTGGCATTGTAGTCTCGGACACATAAATGAGAAACGCATAACGAAGCTCTATAAAGATGGACTTCTAGATTCATTTGATTTAGAAACATATGAAACGTGCGTATCTTGTTTACTGGGCAAGATGACTAAAAGTCCCTTTACTGGACACAGTGAAAGGGAAAGTGATTTATTGGGTCTAATACATATTGATGTATGCGGTCCTATAAACACAATGGCTAGAGGTGGTTATCGATTTCATTACATTTACTTGATGATTTCGAAGATATGGTTATGTATATCTTATGAAACATAAAGTGAATCATTTGAGATGTTTCAAACGTTTTAAAATGAAGTGCGAATCAACTTGGTAAAATTATCAAAACACTTCGATCGGATCGAGGTGGTGAGTATTTAAGCCAAGAATTTGATGATCATCTTAGAAATTGTGGGATTGTCTCCCAATTGACTCCACCAAAGAACTCCACAATGGAATGGAGTTTCGAAAGGAGAAATCGAACCTTATTAGATATGGTTCGATCTATGATGAGTCATGCAAATCTTCCATTATCTTTTTGGGGTTATGCATTACAAAGCTGCAGCTTTCACTCTAAATCGAGTTCCTTCTAAAGCGGTTGATAAAACACCATATGAGATATGGTACGGGAAGAGACCTAGTTTGTCTTTTCTTAAGATTTGGGGTTGTGAGGCTTACGTAAAGCGACAAGTCTCGAAAAATTAGCACCTAAATCGACAAGTGTTTATTTGTGGGGTATCCTAAGGAAACAAAAGGATATTACTTTTATAATCCTGCTGAGAACAAAGTGTTTGTTGCTCGGTATGGTGCCTTTATGGAAAAACAATTTATTTCAAAAGACACTAGTGGGAGAGAAATAAATCTTGAATAAGTTCAAGAATCACAGGTAAACAACTTTGAACAGCTCGGAAGTTCAACAACGTTCCGAACCGAGTTGAACCTCCACAAGTGACACAAGGCCCACGTAAATCTAGTAGGGTAAGACATGAGCCAAAGAGATTCAGATTTCTCATTACTGATAGTCGTGATGTGTTGCTTATACACCAAAATGAGCCCACCACTTATCAGGAAGCTATGTTTGGACCAGACTCAGATAAATGGCTAAGTGCCATGAACTCTGAGATGCAATCCATGTATGATAACCAAGTTTGGAACTTGGTTGATTTACCTGAAGGTGGTAAGACCATTGGATGTAAATGGATTTTCAAGAAGAAAACTGACATGGATGGCAAAGTGCATACTTTTAAAGCAAGACTAGTAGCAAAAGGTTTCAGCGGACTCAAGGTGTTGATTATGATGAAACTTTTTCGCGATAGCCATGCTTAAATCCATAAGAATTTTAATTGCCATTCTTTGCATATTATGACTATGAAATATGGCAAATGGATGAAAAACAACATTTCTTAATGGAAAGTGCTTGAGGACGTGTATATGACACAACCTCGAAGGTTTTGTACATCCCGAGAATTCTAGGAAGATATGCAAGCTTCAAAGATCCATTTATGGATTAAAGCAAGCTTCTCGGAGTTGGAATCTTCGTTTTGATGAAGCAATCAAGGATTTTGGTTTTATTAAGAACGAATATGAGCCTTGTGTATACAAGAAGGTCAAATGGGAGTGTAGTTGTTTTTCTCGTACTCGTATGTTGATGATATATTACTTATTGGAAATGACATCCCAACATTGCGAGAATGTCAAGTCTTGGTTAGGGAAGTGTTTCTCAATGAAAGACTTAGGAGATGCGGCTATATCCTAGGGATAAAGATCTATAGGGATACATCTAAGAGGCTAATCGGTTTAAGTCGAGTGCTTACATAGACAAGGTGCTTGAATAGGTTCGGTTTGCAAGACTCGAAAGAGGATTGTTGCCAATGTCTCATGGCATAAGTCTCGGCAAGACTCAATGTCCTAAGACAAATAATGAGCGAGACCGTATGAATAAGATCCCATATGCATCGGCTATTGGATCTATCATGTATGCCATGTTATGCACTCGACTGATGTATCATATGCTTTGAGCACTACAAGCGAGATATCGATCGATCCAGGTGAGAGTCATTGGGTAGCAAGAAAAGAACATCCTTAAGTACTTAAGAAGGAATATGGAAGTGTTCTTGGTCTATGGAGGTTTTGAAAATGATCTAGTTGTAAATGGTTACACGAGATGCAAGTTTTCAAACTGATATAGATGATTTTAGATCGCGATCTGGATATGTGTTTACTTTGAATGGGGGTGCGATAAGTGGAAAAGTTCGAAGCAAGAGATCGGCGCAGATTCTATAACGAGTTTGAGTATATTGCGGCGTCCGTCTGCAAAAAGGAGGCGGTTTGGATTAAAAAGTTCATTTCGAACTAAGTGTGGTTCCAAGTATTGCTAACCCTGTTTGTTTGTATTGTGACAATAACGGGGCAATAGCACAGGCCAAGGAACATAAATCACACCACAGATTCAAACATATACTCAGACGTTTTCATCTCATCAGAGAAATCATTGAGAGGGGAGACGTAAAGATTTGTAGAGTACCTACTGAAGACAACGTTGCGGATCCATTGACAAAAGCTCTTCCACAAGCAAAACATGATGGTCATGTTAGATCATTAGGCATTAGATGCATGTATGATTGGACCTAGTGCAAGTGGGAGATGTTGGGGCATGTGCCCTAGGTCAATCCATTAACTGTCTTTATGAATACTTTTAATTAATAAAATAGAGGATTTCATTTGCTATTTATTATAATTAATTTGCATGTTTACATTATAATAAGATCCATGGGTATTTACAGAAATATCCTAAATGTCCACAGTCGATCATTATACTGGGAACTATAATGAATTAAGACTAGTGTGAGTCTTGATTGATAATCATATGATGATTATACGTATAAGGATACGAATCAAGATCACGAGTACTTGTTAGGGAACAAAGTACTGGACCGACCCGCTATGAGAATATCACATGGATTAAGTCATAGTTGTTTCTCATGATAGGTATATATTCCAGTCCTCTGACTTGAGATTACCAGAGACTTCAACATTAGGAACACAGTGATTTGACACAATCAAACGTTATCTTTAACCGGACGATTATAAAGGTTGTGATTGGTTACTATGTGAGCAATGTGATCAAGTTGTGTAATCGAGATAGAATTTGTCCCTCTCATATAAAGAGAGATATCTAGTGGATCCCTCGATGTGTTAGACTGTTAAAAGGCCTAGTCTAAGTGAATTGATATTGATCAATGTCACTTGGATGTTTTCAGTCTACCTAGAGATCGAGACTAGTACGATTGAACATGTTGGATGACAATTCCATGCCTTATGTTTGATCAAAAGGATATCGTGTGACAAAAGGATGTTATATACGCTATTGATTAGGTTGTTTCGATTTGATATTCGTACAACTTGGGTAGTCATAATGTCTTGCTAGAGGCCGCTTATGACTTGTATATCAAAATGTGTTTTGGTATACTGCCAACGTTGTATGAGCCTATTGGGTCGCACACTAAGAATGGTTTTGCGAGATTTTAAGATGGTTCAGAAAAATGAATTTTATATGATAAAATTCATGACGGAAACGTCCTTGTGGTGTATTACACTTATACTTCTTTAAGTAGGGGTATATTTGTAATTTACTTAACCGTCTATATACAAGGGTTGTATAAATAAACGCTTTAAGTTACAATACACGTACGAAAGAAAAAAGGCCAAAACTCTATTTTCGTTTTAGAAACGACTTAGGGTTTTTGGTATGCCCTGGATCGTTTTGGAGAGAAACAAAAGGTTTGGTATTCTCTCGAAGCTAGCACTTCGAATCTCGGCCGTCGTTCGTGTGTGGACTGCTGATAGAGGGCATTAGTCGTTGGCAGCGCCTTAGAGATCGATCAACCTTCAGAAAGGTATATTACGACTGAGGTAAGATTAAGTTTTCATGGTTTAAACGTTTTTAATGGAATTAGATTCGGATCCTGTTGGGGTTTTTGTCAAAATTGTTTTGTAATCTCCTCTGCGTATGAACCCCAAAACCCAACAGGTTTCACAGGCTACTATTGTAGGTTCGTGCGGTTATACGCTACGATAGCTTGCCCGCTTACCGACTTACTGAAACCGGATACATTTATTTGGATGGCCACACCCTTACAAGCTTTCCACGACCTCAAGTAAGACATGCTCGACCTACTTATATTACAACTACCTAATTTCACTAAAGTCTTCGAGATCACCACTGATCGGTCAGGATCCGTGATAGGTGATGTCCTCTCCCAAGATCACCTCCCAGTTACCTTCTACAGCAAGAAGTTATGCCCTAAGATGTAGGTAGCTTCTGCTTATGCCAGAGAAATGTATGGGATCACAGAGTCCATCAAGAAGTGGCGCTAATTTCTGCTCGGGCCAAATTCAAGATTTTCACCGATCAAAGAAACCTGAAAAGTTTACTTAATTAGACAATTCAAATAACATAATAGCAAAAGTGGCTCATCAAGTTTCTCAGCTTCGATTATGAAATCTTTTATACCTTTGGGAAGGAGAATCGAGTAGATGCCATGTCCAAGCGCCCCCACACCTCGGACCCAATTTTCTTAGATGTCCTTCATCGATACACTATTCTTGGACAAATTACGAACACATTACACATCCCATCTAGTCGGGCAACAATTGCTACAAAAACTTATCACTAACAAAGTTATGCAAAAAAGATTTTCTTTGTCACATGGCTTATTTCTTACGAAGGATGCCTCTTCGTCCTCGCTGAATCCAACCTTTCTTTGTCAAAGTGCTTACTTCTATATGAAAGATGCCTCTTCGTCCCCTCTGAATCCAACTTTTGTCGCCCAGTCCTGCTGAGTTCCACAGTTCACCTATTGCTGGCTACTTGGGTGTTCATGCCATCGTTGCCCACCTATCAACTACTTTCTATTAGTTATGTTTCCTACAATACACATGAATTCATCAGTACATGCCATGTCTGCCTCCGAAACAAATACTCAACTAAAAACCATATGACACTCTTCAACTACTACCCATCCCTACACAAGTCTAGCAGGACATCTCTATAGACTTCATAACCTATCTTCTCAACACTCATGGCAAAATAGTAATTTGGGTAGTGGTATACCGCCTCACAAAGTTCGCTCATTTCATCGGATTACCAACACATTTCACATCGACCGATTTAGCAGGAATATTCACGGTAGAGATCTTTTGCTTACACATTATCCTTAGATCTATTTTTAGTGACAGAGACAAGATCCTCACAAGTAATTTCTAGAAAGGGTTTTTCAAACAATTGGAAACATCACTACTACTTTCTAGTTCCTATCACCCAAAACTGACGGACAAACTGAAGTAGTCAATAGGTGTTTGGAAACTTATCTTCGATGTTTCCTGGGCGATGAATCTCGATGGTGGTTCTACTTTCTCCATCTCGTGGAGTTTTGGTACAACATATCAAAACACTCGGTCATCGGCATCAGCCCCTTTCAAGCTCTTTATGGCTGACTCCCTCCTACAACTCCTTCTTTCATACAAAGCCACACATCCCCAACAGAACATATGATGAACTTCTGCAATAAAAGAAAGTGGCTTTAGAAATCTTGAATCATCATCTATGCCGAGCCCAACAACGTGTAAAATAGCATGCAGGCCACAAACGTAAATATAAAACCTTTTATGTGAACAATCTCATTTACTTTCGCCTTCATCCTTATCGACAAACGGGCGTGCATCGCCGAGCCCTACAAGCTATCATCATTGTTCTTTGGACCTTTTTAGATACTCCAACGTATTGGCTCAATTGCTTACATGTTGGATTTTCCCTCTACTGCAAAGATTCATTGTGTGGGGGCCTCAAATCCGGAGGCAACCTTAGGACCAGCCTAGTCGCATCACACATCACCAAGCCTTGCCACGTCATGGTTTGCTTACTTATGATGCCCCTCAACCTAACTGGTTGCTTACACTTTTCAACTAACACTAGTTTAACTAATTAATCTCCACATAAGTATTAATAAATTAATTAGCCAGTTAATCAATTTATCAAGTTATATTACAATTTTATAGTGGAAGTCTTAAAGTAAATAAATTATGTAATATTTAACAATCCTAAGTAGTGAAAAACTGGCAAAAAGATACCATGTATATATCAAAGGCGAAATGAGTATAATAAAAGATCCATATACATGTATTTATTGTTTTATAGTCCCCAAAATCCAACTAAAATAAATACATACATACATGTATTTATTGTTTTAGAGGTAGTCACTCAATACCTTGCCTTGCCCTTGCTCGTAGAAAGATTTGCACTTGGTCACCCAACAAATACAGTGATAAGTTCAGTGAGTAAAATTCCAAGAGAAGTCCACCTAATATTCATGAAATAAAATTGATAAACTATAAGACATGCAAATACCTCTGGCAATAGTAAGTCATACTCCATGAATGTAGACAACATACGACAAATAAAAATAGTAGCGTTTAATAAACAACACATTAAATAAACAAGCTCGGATATAAAACATTAATAAATAAATAACCGTATAATTATGAGAAATCCTTGACTTAAACCAGTTAGTAATCGATAAAATAGGACATGAACCACGTATATACTTACAGTCTTATAGTGACTAAACCCCAACTATGGTTAATGGATGAACCTCTTCAGACGTTATTTCAAGTCAAGGAAACATCTTACATCCCTCCCGATGATCGTAGATATTTTATACTATCGTCGATATGAGCACTAAATATAAGTAACCCGTGCAAATGATTTAGCCACAACCTATATATACACAAACTGAGATAGGAGTAGAAAACTCATGTGTATCCACCAGCAGTCACACATGTAACCCGATATTGATAAAATAAAATCATGAATTCTGTGAGGCATTCCTCTGGGTTTATGCACCTCATTACGCGTTCTGACTTCCCCAGACTCACAAATCTGACCTCGCTACACTCCTAACTACCGTACCATAGCCTTGAGTCCCCCAATATCCATTTCATGTGTTTTAGAGTGACTTAAGGTGTTTAAATTAAGTTTAGAGTTCTATGTCTCAAAACAACCCAAATTGGAATCAAATTCGACCAATAATATTGTAAAAATCATTTATCCGAGTTTATAGCTCTAAAACTCACGATTTTCATTTGCAAGACAGTTAACATTCCCAATAACAATATACTAAAAGGTGAGCTCATTCCGATAAGAATTGAGAGAGTTATACCTTATCAAGATTCATTTTAAAAATCTCATATTAGCATTTCAACAAATTTGTGGAGCATTTTTTTAGCTAGAATGAATTCGAATTTCGAATTTTCTCCAGTAACGAATGTTGTAGATATATGGGCAAGCTTTCAAATTACGTATAATCCATCCCATTTGGAGTTTGTATGAGAAAATATGCTCAATTTACAGAGGTTGGGTCAAAAGATTTGCTAAGAACTAATCATGTATGCATCAAAAATTCATGAAACTCCAATTTCTTGCCAAAACTAGTTTGAAACATTATTGATCATCAAGATCATTTTAGAACTCCCATTTAGAAAAGAAAAATAGTGGCGTAATTTTTTATATTCATTTTTGCACAAAACTTCCAAAACTTGAGTTTCCATGTACACATTTTGATGAATTTAAGCAAATAAAGAGTGAGTTCTTTGTACCTAGATGATCAACTCTTGAATTTGATCTTCCTAACTTGATTCCTCTAGGATATAACATCCCTTCCTCCTTGTTCTTGCTGAATTTCCCATTACCCCATCACAATAACAAAATTTGTTATTGTTGCATGAAGAGATTTCTCACTAACTTAGCTATATATAGGTTATGTTAGAATCAATTGTGTTCACGTATCTCAAGGTCAATATAATGGTCATTGTTAGCTCCTACTCCACTAAATCCCATCTTGTTGACACAAATTTCTAACTTAAATCTCTTAGGATTCCATTTCAATGCGAGTCTTGAGGCAAATCTATGACATCAATTTATTTTCATCTAATTATTGGTATTTGTAATCAATTGATTCAATTAATTTAACTTAAACACTTTTATATATATATACATGCTATTTAGGGTCTTAAATTGGTGTACTACCACTTCTCATAATACCCAATTACTCAACATCTAGTGTCTCGCCTCTCTTGGCACGCATCCTAAGGCGCGCCAATCCTTGATATAGTTGATTATTATGACTTAGTCTAAAGTTTGATTATCTATTTTATACAATATTCACCCTTGTCTAGTCATTTTATTTAAGTTAGCATTATAACTTAGTGTACCCGTACTACGCCTACTCGGTACTCGCGTCGACATGTTTTACGAGGCATTTATCTGTCATACAACTTCACACGATAGTAACGTACACACATACGATGTTACAATAATATAATGTTATAAACATCATACATAAGTAGCCATCATCCACAAATAATGTATTCTATTGATTCTCGTGTCCGAATAAATCGAGTTGTCTATGTAACACCCGAATTAATATCATTAATCTCCAAGATTAATGTTAACCTTAATTTAATTAATTTTGTCTGTTACACATCGAGACGTCCATGTCAGTCTACTTCGCCTCCACAAAGGACCAGCTCCGCTCCCCAATGTTGGCGTCGCTTCCACTGGATCTGGACTCCCTCTATATCAAGCTAACACCCAGATGCCTCCTTGGCACTCGTCTTCACCCCACCACCCATGGAGAAGAACTACACGGCCTCATCGAGTGGGACTCTCATGATCCATTTAAAGCGTCATGGGTACCTCTCCCTAGTCAAGACCACCAACCTGGCCTCGTGACACGTCCCTTCATTAATTCACCACCTGTCCACCCAATCTCTGAAGCCCTGCCAGTCTTGAAATCGTTCCCTACGTGTGCGAGTGCCACGAGGACGAACATCCCAACAATCAATCTTGAGGACAAGATTGCCCTCAACGATGGGGGTGATGATGTGATCCACGGGCTGGACCTAAATAGCTCCGCAACTAACAGGAACTCAAATCCTCATATCAGAAATGAGCCCAGACCCAAACGCACTACACAAAGACCCACGTGGGCCAAAGACTATCTCTTTTAGTTCGTTTTCTAATTTTTGTTAAAGCCCAGTTACGTTTATGTTATTTCAGGCATTAACTCTTTTTTTCTCAAATAGGTTCGGATCATGGGACACTTGCTCGGTTCTTATACGTCACATAAATTAGGGTTATTTGTGTATTTAAACTGTTACCTTTCCTTGAAATGGAAGAAGAGATTTAGTCTATTTTCAATTTGTTTACCCTTCCTTACCACTCACTAAGATTTAGGGTTTACCCCCTTATCAAATATCACTTGACTAAAGTCGAAGACTAGCAAAACTAAGTGTGGTTTCTATAAAACTTTTGTATTACTCCTTTAGTTTTTTTTATTTATTTCATGGTGCAATTAACTTTTTCGTAAGAAACAATTTTGCCTTTTTTACGATCTTTCAGTGGTAGTACATTTTTTATTTGCTCTATGATATATATAAGTTGGGCAGCGTAGTCCCGAACTGAATACTAACCTGAGTTGCTTTGCACTGTTTGTTGTGTTTCAGGTTAATGGTTTCAGTTGTTTGGGTTGCACATATCATTATACACTTTCACTAGAACAAATTATACTTTTCATAGAGGTTTTGAATTAACCTCTATGAAAGACTTTTCATAGAGGTTTTTGACCTCTATGAAAAGTGTTATGTTTTAAGGCGTTATCGTATCTTCAAAGCTTACATAGGGGTTTCAAACCTCTATCAAGTCTTGGCTATTTCATAGAGGTTTGAAATATCAAATCTTGGCTATTTCATAGGGGTTTCAAACCTCTATAATAACTTCAGAGGCTTACATAGGGGTTTCAAACCCCTATCAATTGTAGTGATTTCATAGGGGTTTGAAACCTCTATATTATCGTCAAAGGCTTTACATAGGAGTTTCAAACCCCTATCAAATGTAATTTTTAAAAAATAATAGCTGAAAATGCCCAAAATTAATTTCCATTTCCATTTCCATTTTCAATTGAAAATATACAAATTTATATTTCACTCGCAATATTATTATTCCATTCAATCAATAATGTAACGTTTGAACAAACATTCTTGCCATTCCAAAATCAGAAAACTTTTGATTCATCTCTACGTCTTAGCAAAACATTACTTGCTTTAAGGTCTCTATGAACAATTCTTAATCTGGAGCCTTGATGAAGATATAAAACTCCTCTAGCAATCCCAATAATTATGTCACGACGCATCGCCCAATCCAATGATGTGCTTCTACTTTGATCTGCGTATAAGTTTTGCTCAAGTTACTAAGTACATAATATATAGTTTGTAGCAAACAATGAAAAGTAAATAATATTCATGGAAGCATATACCGAAGAGAAGAAAGTCTAAGCATACCTGCAATGCTCCTGCAAATGAAGCAGCAAGAAGAAGAAGAGCAATATAGTCGTTTGTGCATGTTAGAAGTAGATTGCCTCTAATAACTGGATCCTGCCAAACCAAACTTCAAATAAACAAATTGGAAAACAATCTAGACTAAGACAATATGATGAGGTGCATCATTTTAGTAAACCAAAAAAGTTTTGAACAGAAAACCAAAAACAAGAAGTTGGGAAGAAGAGCATAAGAGGGTACCTTCAATTTTCTGCAGTAGTTTCTTGACATCCTGCTTACACCCATCACAATGCATGTTCACTTTGAGAACACAACTCTGTAGAAGATCCCCAAAAAATAAAAGTAAAGAAGAAGAAGAAACAAAAAAAGCAAACAACAAACATGTTAGAAAAATAAAAACCCAAAATTTTTTTGAAGGAAAAGAACACTACCCACCTTTGTAGAGAAAGAGGGAATCTCTAAAAAGACAGAAAGAGATGTGTTTGTATATACATATATAAATACATAACAAACAGAGATAGTTAGTGTATGGGTGAGAAAGATACCTGAATCTTAATAAGCTTAAAGTCCTCATATTTAGTCATGTCTTCTGTAGTGCTGTTTGCAATGAAAAATAAAAAGAACACTATATATATAGACCTCTCTCCCTCACTCACTGTCTCTCACTCTCAAAGAAAACAATACCCATAGATTATCTCAAACGAAGATTTTTGAGAGAAGTCTTCTGCTCGATAGCTTTAGGAATGCCTGAATCTCAGTCGCACTAAGATCAAGACTTTGAAGAGCAGTGAAATTGAGAATAGCTTTAAAAAAGAAACCTCCAAAATTGTTGCGACTGAGATCAAAGACTGAGAGTGTGGTGGTGAAATTAGTCATGAGAGGAAAAGAAGAAAGTTTACAACCGGACAAATGTAACTCTGACAAAGAGTGTGGCCTGTTTATGTATTGCAATGATTCACCTGTTTTACTAAGATCCGACCAACTCAAGCCTAGGTACTCCAGTGAAGTGAGATAGGACAAAAATTGAAGTTCTTGTATAGAGAAACGATTATCTGAAAGATCGAGGCGATACAAGTGTGAGAGGTTTCCCAATTGTTGGGCAATTCTTCCTTCAAAGTAATTACGAGAAAGATCAAGGTACCTCAACTCCTTGGCTGAGCCTATGAACTGATCCGGAATGCTGCGGAATGTGTTGTCACTCAAGTCCAAGTACTTCAAATGTTTCAATATAATGTCTACGGTGAAGAAATTTGGAACAACAACATCACAACATAAAGCATTTAAATGGAGACCCAATTTTCAAAAAAAAAAAACTTAATTTATAAGAACTAATGATCTGCATTCAAAATATTTGCTAGGAGAACTGCTGGACAAGATATGAATATTCAAGAGTTCCATCTCTAGAAACTTATTCCTTCTAAAAATATGGCAAAACACGAACAAGAATGAGGACTTGTGGCCATCATAAGAAAAAAAGGGCAACAGACTTTGTAGCAGTTCCAGTTCCTCAAGAGTTGTTGAAAAGAGTAGGCAACAGATGATAGCAACAGAACACAACAAATGCAAAATCTAGATGGCTTAGAGCACTAAAAACACTAGCCGGTCAGAGCAGAGTTGAGCGCATTGTGAACATCTATACCAATCTGATTCATATGTAGCTAGCAATACGGATAATCAATTTGAAAAGGAAAAATATATATGACATCAAAGACATGAAATGAATCGAACAACATTTAGCAATATATTTTGAGGCGTTTGTCACGACAGTAAAGATAATTATGTTTCGAGTCAGACAAGTATGGTAACTTCTATGGTAAAAAAAACTAGTCCATCTGGATTACTATTTAACACAAAAGCAGTGAAAAATAGAAGTGCAAAGAGACAAAGTTGTGGTGACGTAAAAAAAACCAAGTGAATGGAATAACCCAACTTCAACAATCGCAGAAAGATAGTCCTCAGAAATAAATGAAATAAATTCAATGCTGATAAAATAAAGTAGCCAAGACAATATGAAAAACCAACCTCAGTGATTGCATTATGGATTTCTGCTAACCAATGTATCCCTGATGTTCTTTGATCATCAACTCCAAATCTCCAATGGCCACAGAGGTCCTGATATCATATTTCAAAGACATGAAATGAATCAAACAACATTTAGCAGTATATTTTGAGGCGTTTGTACCATTCCAGGTGAAGCCAGGTGAGTAATATTATGTTTGAAGTTTCAGTGAATGCACAAATTCTGTTTATGAACATCTTTTTTTTGTTGGTACAAGCTTAGTGACATCTTTAGTTCGATTAAATATGATCCAAAATATTGACTGAACCCTAGGTCTCTGTTAAAATGCACTGAGCTACATTATACTACATTGAATAATCCATAAATATAAAAGTTACAAAATTAAACAAATTCAAAGACCTAGGGTTCAGTCAATATTTTGGATCATATTTAATCGAACTAAAGATGTCACTAAGCTTGTACCAACAAAAAAAAGATGTTCATAAACAGAACTTGTGCATTCACCGAAGTACTTCAAACATAATATTACTCACCTGGCTTCACCTGGAATGGTAGAGGCGATCCATTCAACGATTGGTTCTTCCCCCTCTATGCGAAGAAGGAAATTCCCAGCCATTGCAAAATGTTAGAGACACACACATGTATGTATAGAGAAGTGAGAGCAAAACAAAATGTATTTAAAGAAAATAAAAGTAACAAAGCTTAGTCTCATACAAAGCACTTAAAAATAGACAAAATAAGCACACAAATGCAAACCCCTCACTTACTCCTGTCTCATAACGCATTATCTTTGCAGGCGCGACTTTGCCAAATTTGCTGAAATTTTCTTGTACTTCAACATCATCAACATCATCTCAGACGTTCTTAATGTATACATTTGATCCCTTTCATGAAAAATAGACAAAAGTAAAATAGGTATAATAAAAACCTTAGACCCAAATGTGTTGGTCATTGAAAAGGATGGGGAATTTATTGTTCTAAAGTGCAAAAATTAATGCTACCTCATATTTCTGCAACTGCTCTTTTTTCCTTTCCTCAACTTGACGAGGAATCATTTGTTCACGTTCTGCTTTCGTTTGTGCTCTTCCAACATATAAATCCTTGGAGCCTACTTGCCAAAAAAAAAAAAAAATAGTTATCAGTTCAGAACTTGAAAACTTAAATTCTATGTTTTTTTTCCCAAGATCAAATGAATACTACTACAGGCAAATTTTTGTTCTATTCATTGCCTCCATTTCTTTCTCTCCCTTCTACTTCACTTCCTCCTCATCCACTCTAAGAACATCAAAACACAAAAGTAACTACTATTTGCTAGATATATAAACACTAGTTTTAACACTAACAATCCCACCAACCAAACAAAAAAAAGGTTCAAGGGGGAATGCTATGTATTATATAGTGTTTGCTTTATTTTCAACTAACTTTCCCTGAAAGAAAAATGTGGACACTCTTGTCATTGGAAACAATGACTGTTTCAACTAAGATGATAAGATAAAACTCATTTTTTCTCTTTTGACAAAGCTATGCAAGCGCATGCATAACCAAAGAACTAGAGCGAAAACTTCGCAATTTATTAAAGTTAATAAAGAATTTTGTCCACCTTTGTACACCTTTGTACAGACTTAAAAGACATTGCTTAGACTACACCTAAAAGACATCCACTTGGTTAGTGAATTCTCTTTAACATCTTAAACTACACCTAAAAGACATTGCTTAATTTCTTCCTATAATGTAAACATACTTGTCCACCTTTGTACAACAGTTCTGCACATAATATTCAAGTAGCATAGACATAGTTAGGCTTCTAATAAGATTATATGGATTCTTAGATTATGGTACAATAAGGTTTGGGTTACAAAAGAAAATAAAAACAAAAACGAGAAGCGAAGTAGTAAAACAATTGAGGCTAGAAGGGACAACATAAGTTAAATCATGTATTAAAAACTTTTATAGCTTTTGATGGTTTTTTTTCTTTTCAATTAGATAACTTAATAGATTCTGAGGAATATCACAGTTCAATAATCTTATTAAAATATGCAAATATATTCCAATAGAAATATTCAAATTCAATAATCAATTAGTTGTAGGCACCTATCATTGTAGTTCAATAATCAATCACAGTTCAATCTATAGAGCAAAAAATTTGCTTGGACTTTCGATCTATAGCAAATCAATCACCAAAGCCAATTCAAAATAGAACCTATGAAATCAACTACATTCATTGCTAATTCAAGTCACAAAATCATTAAAAACAAAATTCAGTTAACCTAATCAATATAGAGACTTAGAGAGCCTGTAAATCAGTAACCATTTACCATATAACCATAGAAACAATCTCAGCTAACCTAATCAACACAACGAAACTGTAAATCAGTCTAGATGATTAAAATTAAACAACAAAACCAAAGATTCACAACTTCATCAAATCGAATCATTAGGGTTTGAGATCGATTGAGACTAACCTTGCAGATTGGACAACTGGTCTTGAGATCAATCGTTCCTGCGAGAGACAGTAGATTAGGCGATGAAGGAGGGGACAACAGAGTTGGGGGAGGAGGCGATGATGGTTTGAATCCGAGCTTAGCCACCCCAACAATGGCGATTGCGAGAGAGTGTTGACGACGATGATGATAGACGCGAGTGCGCGAGCAAGTGAGGCGAGCGAGCATGGCAAGCGAGGCGAGTGAGCGTGGTGAGTGAGACGAGCGAGTGAGTCGGGCAGCGAAACGAGCGAGACGAGTGAGTGAGAGTGTTTAGGGGATTTTGTTCTTGGGCTAGAGTTTCCATAGAGGTTTTTTAAACCTCTATGAATTAGTGCTATTAAAAACCTAATTGTCTCATTCATATGGGTTAATGAAAACCTTTATCTATTAAGTGCTATTAAAAGCTCAAATTGTCTAATTCATGGGGGTTAATTAAAACCTATATCTATTAAGTGCTATTAAAAGCTCAAATTGTTCTAGTGTTTATTTTAGGAAAATCATTATATACTTGTTAATTTATACTCCTCTATCATCTTTTCTGAATGAAATTTTTATAAAACTAGATAATGTCTTGGGTTACTGGGTATGATATTGTAAGAGCTCAAGATATGTCAGTTTTTGTGGTGCACTAACAACATGAATATCATTAACAACAGGAATATCAGTAATCGACTCTTATTGAGAAGTAGAAGGTGCAGATGAATATGAATGTCTTCAACTTCTATTCTCATCAAGAATCCATTAGAAGTTGTGCATGGCTTGGTCAATTACTGAGTCTAAATATAGGGCTTTGGCACATGTAGTAGTAAAGATTAGGTGGCTTCAATCTCCTCTTTTTGAATTGAAGATTTCAATTATGGCTACTCCTACGGTCTAGAGTGACAATATAAGTGTAGCCGCATTAGCATAGATCCTATCTATCACTCTAGAACAAAGCATATTGAGTTGGACATTCATTATGTCCGGGATAAAGCATTATCTGGGTCTTTAGATGTTCATCATATTCCTTCTGTGGATCAAATTGCGGATGTGTTCACTAAAGCATTTCCAACATTACGTTTTGGGTATCTTAGTGATGCTTTGGGTACCTTAGGGAAAAACTCAGTCTCGTTACTCTTCCCCTTTGTTTGAGGGGGATGTTAGACTAAATCATTAGTGAGTGTGATGTATTTGTCTATCTCAAGATGTATTTATGGTGTTGTTATGTCACTAGAACAATTTCGATATTTAATAGAGGTTTTTAAACCCCTATTAAAGGGGGTGTTATTAAATAACATTTAATTGATAAGAGTTTTAAAAAACCTCTATGTAATACGTATATTAAAAATTAAAACATAATACATTTTCACATGACATTTAATAACACTCTATTTAATAGGGGTTTTAAAACCTCTATTAAAGGCCAAAAATGTTCTAGTGTGTAGTAGTGACATATTTGTATCTTGTATGAATATTAGGATCTAAAGGTCATGATGTAACAAGATCTACAGCTCGCATTGGATGTAACACATACTATATAAATGAATAGATGTAGCTATTGTTCACTCAACTCTTCGGTTGAGAACATATAGTATTTCTTGATTCATTCGATCTAGGGTTTCATGGTGGAGCTCGTCTTGAGCTCTTACATGTAGATCTCTAGATCTACACCTATTCGACCTTCGTCGTAAGACTACAAGAACTTCAACTAATTTTAGCAGATCCAAGGTGTACAACCTCATATCTTTACTTCAGGACCTTTGATTCAACTTCTCCAACGTTTGTCGTTGTGGCTTTGGTACCACGTAAAATATCAAGATGAGCTCCACCATGAAACCCTAAAACGAATGAATCGTCACATGGTCTCCCCATTCTTCAATGCCTTGACAGATCTTGGGAAATCTAAATTGTTCATACTCATCGTGAAGGGAATAGAGTGACGGATTGGCTAGCCTCCTTTGCTGCACACCATACGGTGGGGACTCATATCCTTGATCATTGTCCTCATGGATTATCTAGATACTTAGAGATGATGTAATTGGGATTGCCTTCCCCGGATTGTGTCACATGTAACTAGACCTCATGATCTCTTTCTAATTAAAAAAAGAAAAAGAAATATATGCTATATGTTCTCAATTGAACAGTTGAGTGAACAATAGCCACATCTATTCATTTATATAATATGTGTTACATCTAATGTGAGCTGTAGGTCTCGTTACATCGTAACCCACATACACACACACATAGCACATATACATCTTGAGATACACAAATACATCACACTCACTAATGATTTGGTCTAACATATATGAACCAACTCGCCTCCTCTTTCCTCATTACTGGTTTCTCATTAGAGCTGAGAGCATCTCCAATGGGGATGTGGATTGGGGGTGGATGTGTGTCACCAAGGATATAGTAGACACCCTAATAAAAAAACTCTCTAATGGTAATGTACATTAATACTATAGAGATGATGTGACACAAATAACCATCCACACCGTCTATCGCGCCCTCTAGAAATAGTGTAAAGCATGCCACATCATAAAAAAAAAATCGAAAAAAGCGGCACATAAAAAAATAAAACGAAAAAAAGGCACATAGAAGATTTGCGTTTTCTTCTTTCCTATTTTGTTTGGTAAAAAAATTTATATATATCATATTATATTTTTTTTACCATAATATATCATATTATATATAGTATACACAATAATTTATATGATCATTGCTTAAAATATATGTTATACATATATACATGTAATAACGTTCTTTAAAAGTGAAATAAAAAATATGCAAATATAAATCACCAAAAAAAATATGATATATGAATAAAAAAAAATCAAAAGATCAGAACAATGGTGCATATAATATATAAAACTAAAAGATAAATATATTTTCTTGTTAAATTTTATTTAACAATTTTTTTGAAAAAAAAAGTCTTCACAAGTGCAATCCACATTGTGCATTGAAAAATTTTTTTAAATTTCAATGTCTATTTAGTCCATGTAGGATGGACATTACCTCCACGGATGCTATGACATGAATCTATTGCCACACATGATATGAATCTATCGCCACGATCCATGTAGGATGGACATTACCTCCACGGCGATGATGTGGCATGAATCTATCGCCACGATGCACCACTACAAAACATTGGGTGTTTAGCGACATTAATTTAGTCATTTAACGACATTAATTAATGTCCTTAAATTAACAACAATTGTGCACTTAATGTCTCAAAATTAGCAACCCTTAAACACTTATGGCCTGTTTGGTTCACATTTTAGTGAATCCTAACACATGGGATTAATTAGTGATTGGACTAACACATGAGTTTAGATAGTTTAGTCATATTTGTGTATCTTGTTTGGTTGAGAGTTTTAAGGTTGGGATTAAATGAGGTTGTACATGTACATTTACCAAAATACCCTTACATAAATAACACCAAAAATTCCCCCATTTCACAAACATGGGTCATCTCCCTCACAATTCGATTGGTTATTTCTCTCTCTGTCACTTTCTCTCTCATCACTCCTCTCTCTCTGGTTCGATAAATCGAAAATGAGAAGTTGTGACTGTTTTGGTGTTGTGGCGGTTGGTGTACCTTTCAAGGCGAGTAAATAAAGTTTTTTTCACTTTGGGATTGTGATTGATCAGTGGTGGCGACGTCGGCGCGGTGAACAACGCGAGGGCATTGTCGGACTGATTGGAGGTGCGAATCGACGAATGTCAACGACGCGATGGAGGTGAGGTGTATTTCACATAATTTTAATTGTGATTTGCATGATTTAGTAACTAAAATGGTACAAATGGACACAAGGGACTTAAAATGTTGTAGTTAGGTGTCGGGTGCGCATATCGAGACGCAAGCGAGTGCGTTTTGAGGTACGTAAGTTTCCATCTAAAAGTCACTGAGGGTTTACTTTTCTATCATTGATTTTCTATTCGTGGTTATTAGATGCTATTCCCCCTATTCCTTGTTATTGTATGATTTTCCATGACACTTTTGGGTTGGGGGACATTTGATTATTCGTGTTGTACTTATGGCACACTAGGCAGTACGCGGGAAAACCAGGTAAAAGGAAGTGGGGGCATCCACTGAAAGGAAGTTGAATCTGGTGTTCAATTCGAAAAGAAAAAGGGAGAGGAGTATTGCTGTTGTTGAGAGAGTTGAGATAAAGGTTTGATTTGGGCTTAAACAACAACACATACAACAACTAGACTAAAGTAGCAGTAAAACAACAAGGAACAAACAGTCAATCAGAGAAGAAGATGATGGATGGAGGGGGGAGGAGGACAGCGAAGAGGAGAAGGAAGCCGTGATCTCCCAGACCCCCGTCTTCAGAAGAAGAAAAAAAATGGAGAGGAACCTGCACTCTGTTTCGTTCACTAGGGGGACGATGAAAGGCTAATCCCACCAAAAATGTGAGGGGTAAAGTGGTAATCTCCACACTCAGTTACAATGGATTAACTAATCCCACCAAAAATGGTGGTATTGTTTAATCCACTACCATGCCTCTTAACTAATCCGTTGGCCTAGTTAATCCTCCAAGCAAACAACGGATTAACTAGTCCAGTGTGGCTAATCCGGGCTAATCCCACGAACCAAACAGGCCATTAGTGTCTTTAAATTGACAACACTTGTGCAATTAATGTCTCCAAATTAACAACTCTTACACACTTAGTGTCTTTAAATTGACAACATTTTTGCATTTAATATCTCCAAATTAGCAACATTTACACACTTAATGTTCTTAAATTAACAACACTTGTGCACTTAATGTCTTTAAATTAGCAACCTTTATACACTTAATGTCTTTAAATTTACAACACTTGTGCACTTAATGTTTTCAAATTAGCAATCTTATTATTATTATTATTAATATTATTATTATTATTATTATTATTATTATTATTATTATTATTATTATTATTATTATTAATATTATTATTATTATTATCTGTAGCTATAAAAACAAACATAAAGAAAGACAAATGAAAACAATTTATGTACTTTTCAATTATTTTTCAATTCAAAAGAGAACTACAATACATTCTCAAAAATATATTTTTACTTACAATGATATCAACATATATACTAAAAAGATAGAAACTTCAAACTATGCAAAACAAAAGTATAAGATGATATTTTTGAATTGATATGCTTATCTTTCTCAACATTACCACCACACCAAAAACTTCATGTTCAACACTTTTTTACAACTGCAAAACAAACAAAATCAACCCAAACACGATTAAATCAAGATATATATGAGTCAAAATCATGAGGTAGTCAATATCATCATAAACCATTTTTTTAATATACATAATGAATTGAGCAAACTAACATACATAAACACATATATGTAATTTTCACGAACATCTCTCCACTTAACAATAAGTAATTGTAATACCAAACAAGCCTCAAGTCAAATTGTAAACTTTCCAAACTAATTAAAAGATTGGATGAAGAAAAGTATAATTTTACAAAAGTATAATATTACATTCATCACAACATGTGAGGAAATCTGACTTCAATTTAATCTATCTTTACATTCATAACATAAGGTTGCAACATTTGCATATGAGAACAGGTTAAAGTAATCAATTACACACTGTAAAAGTACATGACATGACATGGAGGATGCAAAAACCACAAAAATAAGCCATTTATTTCATTTTGAAATTGAAACGGACTAGATTATACAATTCTAAGTAACTCAAAAAAGCCAAGAGATGAGTACCATTGGTGGAAGCCACTGTAGTTGTACTATTCATCAATATCTTCTCTAACCCAATTGTTTCGCTCAACGTCAGAAGCAACTGTATTGTGAGGCATGCATTGTGTGTAAGTGTCATCATCGTCTTCAAAATGTGAGTTAACCCCCATATCATATAAATCTCTTGGCTTCGTATGAATCACTTGATACCATTCATTAAGCTTTGGGTCTTGCACATAAAGCACTTGTTTCGCTTGTGATGAGAATACAAAGGGGTCATCTTGCAATGACAGACCGGTATGAATTAATTTAGAGAAATTAACCAAAGTGAAACCATTAGCATATTTTCTTAATCCCTTTGGTGACTTGATATCTACCCAATCACATTTGAACATCACAACCTTGAACAATCTATAGTAATCTATCTCAATTCTATCTATAAGAACTCCATAATATGGAACCTCATCTACCACAACAACCACTCCACTATTCTGGGTTTTTCTAAATCGTTCTCGACTTTTCGTATGAAATCTAAAGCCATTTATAATGAACCCACTAAATCTTCTGGCAATATTGTTAGGGCCTTTAGCAATAGAAATTAATTCCTTTGAAGCATTGTTATTTGTCATTCGCGAGACCTAAAACATCATACATAAGATATTTAAGAATGTTTTCTTTCAAAACATGCAACACTTTTATAAAGAAAGCAGTAATGTTTGTCAACTACTCACTTGGTTGCAAAACCACTCTGAAAATCTCTCTAATAGCCAATTTTGTTCAATTTGTTTGTTAGCTCGGTTTGGCCGATAAGCCCTTTTTTGTACACTCAAAAACTAGCTAAAAGAATTTATAAATCAATTATGTTTCTATATAACAAAGAAAATAAATTAAATCATTTATTTTTAATAAACTTACCTATGATAAGGAGATATTTCGTCAAAGTGTAGCATCACATAACGATTGACTTATGCTAAGGTCAACTCATCAAGAACAATGCTTTCTGCTTTCCCCAAAATACGTCCTCCAGTTGTGAACATGAACTTTCCACTAGCATCAACACGATCAAAATTTCTTTGCGGACAATTGATCCTTGTTTCTAGTCCTCCAAGATATCTTGAACAAAATATCAAACATTCTCCGCAATATAACCTTCTGCAATTGAACCTTCTGGATGTGCTCGATTTCGGACATGTGATTTTAAACGCATCAAATCCCTTCAAACACGAGAATTTAGATAAAATTTAATAAATAGTAACACATTCGAAAATAGCAAATATTTTTATAAGTGAAAAATGTGAATAGTATATATATCACCTTTCAATTGGAAACATCCATCGGTACTGAACATGACCTCCAAGTCTTGCTTCGGCAACCAAATATATGGTTAAGTGAACCATAATGGCAAAAAAACTTAGAGGAAATATATTCTCTAGAAGACAAAGTGTTTTAGAGACACTTGCTTGTAATTGGTCAAGCTCATGCACATAAAGGATTTTACAACATAATGACTTAAAAAATGACGACAACTCAGAGACGACGGAAACAATTTGAAGAGGCATGGATGCTCTTAATGCTATTGGAAGAATATCCCGCATTAATATATGACCATCGTGGCTTTTAAGATTTGAGATTCTACGCTCTTTTAAGTTTACACACCTTGAAATGTTTGATGCATAACCATCTGGAACCTTCAAGTTCTTTAACATCGTTAAGAAAATTTCTTTTTCCTTCGAAGTCATTATGTACAATGCATGAGGCAAATGGATAACATTATTATTTCCACATATAGGATGGAGTTCACGCCTTATACCTAATTCCATCAAATTAAGCATTGCTTTGTAATTGTCTTTACTCTTGCCCTCAAGATTTAGTAAAGTGCCAATTAAATTGTCACAAACATTCTTCTCAATATGCATGACATCCAAATTGTGATGAAGAAGATTAAACTCCCAGTATGGCAAGTCAAAGAAGATACTACTTTTCTTCCACAAACAAGGTGGCATAGAAGGACCTACACCGTCACCTTTTTCATAATTGACAAAAGTCATGACGTCTCCATTAAAATCATCATTATCTTCAAAAACTTCTTGACAACTAGACATAACTTCTTTTTCAGAGTTGTCAACTTGTACATTAGATCGTCTTTTGTTTGTTTTCAAAGACTTTCCATAAGAGAAAACGACACCATGCAATTGATTTAATATTTATGTGCCTGAAGGTGTTAAAGGTGCTCCTCGTAACTCAACAGTGCCATCGAATAGATCTTTTTGGAATCTAAAAGGATGATCTTGATCCAACCATCTCCGATGGCCCATATAACAAAACTTACCCCCATTTTTTAACCATTGAGAATAAGTCAATTCCCCACAACACGGGCATGCAACTCGACTTTTAGTGCTCCAACCAGACAAATTCACATAAGCAGGAAAGTCATTAATAGTCCATAAAAGTGCACCATGCAATTTGAAGTTTTGCCCTGAATAGGCATCAAAGGCATCCACACCATCCCATAATTGCAATAATTCTTTAATTAAAGGTTGTAAGAACACATCAATATCATTACCTGGCCCTTTTTCTCCTGGAATCACCATGGACAATATGAATGACGATTGTTTCATGCAAACCCAAGGTTCTAAATTATAAGAAACTAATACAACTAGCCAAGTACTATGTGTGATACTCATCGTTCTGAAAGGATTAAAACCATCACTTGCTAAGCCAAGTCTCATGCTACGAGGATCTGCTACAAATTCAGGATGACGCTCATCAAAGTGTTTCCATGCCAAAGCATCGGCAGGGTGCCTTAACTTTCCATTTTTATTTCTCCTTTCTGCATGTCACCTCATTGATGCAGCTGGTTTTTATGACATGTAAAGCCTTTTCAGCCTTGGAATCAATACCGTAAGACTTTAGCAGGTTTTTTCTTTTTTTTGTTTGGCATCATTACCTTCCAATGAATCGCCATCTTCATTTGTGACACTCATCCATCTTGAGGACAAACGTTTTTAGCAAGATTCACAATTGGCATTCTCACCCTAATACAACATGCAATTATTGGGACAAGAATCAATTTTTTGATATCCTAATCCTAAGTCCTTAATTATTTTCTTAGCCTTATAAGACGAGGATGGTAAAGAGGTGCCACTTGGAAATGCATCAATTAATAGCTCTAACAACATCTAAATGACTTGCCTGACCATCCATTCAAACACTTCAGATGGTATAATCTCAATACAAATGAAATCCGTGAGAATTTCGTACATCCTTGATATAATTCCTTATTACAATCTTCCATCAACATTTGCAACGGATTTTTATCTGAGTTTGTTGGTGATGGATTAACAAAAGAATGCTCATTCGTCACATTTTTTGGATTTTGCACTTTGGTGGGTAAGCCCATTGAAGGCATAGTACTAGTTGTAGGATTTGAAGTTCTCGTATTAACAACCCCAAAAGCATCATGAAGAAGTTCTCATATTTCAAAACCCCCGTCATTACTTGAAGGCACGACACTAATTGTAGGATTTAAGTCATTAGTCTGCGCACTTGATGAAGAGAAAATGGGTTCTCCATGAAACACCCAGTTCTTATATCCTTCTAACATACCATTCCATAACAAGTGTCCGTGAACTTTTTCTAATCCAATAAATGTCTATTATAACATTTTTTACACGGCAATAGATTGCTCCATTAACGGATGTTTTCTCAACAAAGAAATTGTATAAACTTGGATACTCCGTCTAAATAAGCTCTGCTTAACCTTGACTCATTCATCCAACTTTTATCCATTTCTTTTCTGATTAATAAAATATCATAATCAATTAGACCAAAAACTTAAAAAAAAGAACGCTTCAAATAAATTACATATTTTTTCCAGCAAAACTTAATCATGATACACAGTAGGATTCAGTATGTAATTACCAATTAGTGTGAATCATTAATGTAGTTTGAATCACACTCCAGTTAGTGTGAATAAAAACTAATCCAGATACAATGCTTAGGTAGTATCAAATATCATTGCTGATTGGTAGTTTTTATGGAAGAACATATTTGAGCTAGAGAGTGTAATCAAATTGCCAACTCTACTCCAATTGAACAACCAAATCAACTAATCAAACATAAATCCAAACCCTATGACTGCAAAAACCAATACAAAATCGCCAAATCAACTAATCAAACACAAATCCAAACCCTAAGACAGCAAAAATCAGTACGAAATAGCCAAATTAACTAATCAAACACAAATTAAAACCCTAAGACTGCGAAAATCGAATGGAAATCAAATGAATTCATGAGTTTGATGAGTTTGAAATAGCAATGAACATATTTAAATTGATATACAAGTATTGATTTGAAATGTTTAAATCATGATTCATAGCTTAGAGTCCCCAAATTTGTTCACAAACCATGACAATAATAAAACTGCAAAAATCCCAACTTAATTTTAAAACATGCTTCATACCGATTGAATTCGATCAAAAGCACTGCAACTCTATTCAAATCATCAATAAACCTTGATGAAACCTCTTGGAATCCTAAAATAGTTCAAATAGGATTTATGAACATCAAAATCTATCTAAAGCCTATTAATTTCCACAATTTATAGCCACCCAATCATCAAATGGAATAGTGCCCCCTTTCTTCTTTCCCAAATTGAATCTCAGGTAATAACAAAACTCAACAATTTTCAAATCAACAAAACTAATTGAAAAATCAACAATTAGCTGAACTAGTGTAAATTTCTCACAATAACAACAACATCCTCTTCATTTCCATCAATTCTCAACATAAGCAACAACAACAACAAACAACAACAAAGATACCAACAACCAATCATACAAGAACGCTAACAAACTCAAAACCAATTCGATAACTAGAAATTTGTACCTCCCTTAATAATTTGGAAGAGGAAGCGTGACTGTGAGAGGGATAACGAGACAAGTTGTCGAGAGGGGGAAGAGCAAACTCAAGAAAATAAAGAGAATACGAGAGGGGCACGGGCATCAATCGTTAAACTAATTCAAACAAAAACCCTAACCACAACACGCGATAACACAAAAAATCTACTGAAAATTGAACCAATTCGACGGAAGTCTAAAACCCTAAGAGTGAGAATCAGAAGAAAATGCGAGATTTGCAGGGGTAGGTGAAGCGATTGATTGACTGACCAGAGTCGAGAGGGAGGAAGAGTCAGACGTGGAGGCGGACGCCGTCGGAGGATAAGAGCCAAACGTCGGAGGAGGCGAAGGCGGGATCGTTGGGGACGAAGACGATATTGAGGTGGAGGTGAGATTTGTAGGGGCTAGAGTGTGACGACCTTCCTTATCTCAATGGGGTGTTTGAGCACCCAATGGATCCTTAATTAAACCATATATTATACAACATATAATTAGTAAGACATGCATATAAGACATTGCATTAACATATAATTTAAACCTAGAGCATAAAACATTTATATAATACATAAGAAATTAATGATCTTGAAATGGTGGCCCTCAACGTGCTCATGATACCTGGAGAGGATTCACAGGTGCGCACCCAAGCGATTGAGCGGCCTGAGCACTGTGAGGAGCACATGCGGTTGTATGGGTTGTTGGATTTGGACTTGAATGATCCAGATTTGGCTCCCCTTTTTAAGTGAATAACTCGATTGGATTTCGGTTGTGTATTGAAGTTATGTATGTAGTGTGGCTCATTTGACAAGCATGTTTTTAAGTGAAACCCTTTTATTGGCTCGAATTAGATAAATGAGTTTGAGTTTATAGACTCGATTTCGATTAGATAAAGGAGTTTGAGTTTTGAGATTTAACAACACTTTGTAAATTATGTGTCTTTATATTTAAAATCTAACAACACTTGTAAGTTATGTGTCTTTAGATTTAAAATCTAACAACACTTGTAAGTTATGTGTCTTTAAATTTAAAACTTAATAACACTAGTAAATTATATGTCCTTAAATTTAAAGTCTAACAACACTTCTAAATTATGTGTCTTTATATTTAAAGTCTAACAACACTTATAAATTATGTATCCTTAGATTTGAAATTTAACAACACTTGTAAATTATGTGTCTTTAAATTTAAAACTTAACAACACTAGTAAATTATATGTCATTAAATTTAAAGTCTAACAACACTTCTAAATTATATGTCTTTATATTTAAAGTCTAACAACACTTGTAAATTATGTGTCCTTAGATTTAAAGTTTAACAACACTTGTAAATTATGTGTCTTTAAATTTAAAACTTAACAACACTAGTAAATTATATGTCCTTAAATTTAAAGTCTAACAAACACTTCTAAATTATGTGTCTTTATATTTAAAATATAACAACACTATTATGTGTCCTTAAATTTGAAATTTAACAACACATGTAAATTATGTGTCTTTAAATTTAAAACTTAACAACACTAGTAAATTATATGTCCTTAAATTTGAATCTTGACAACACATGTAAATTAGGGTCCCCAAATTTTAAATTTGGTGTCACTAATTTACCAAGCGTCTCTAATATAGAAGACACTTATAAATTATGCGTCTTTAAATATTGAAATTGACAACACTTATTGTTTGTGTCATCATTTTTAATTTTAGCAACACTTATAAACTATGTGTCTTTAGAATTGAAACTTGACAACACTTTTAAATTAGTGTCTCTAAATTTTAAATTTAGAAACACTTTTTTTAACAAGCGTCCTTAATTTTGAGACACTTGTACATTATACGTCTCGAGATTTTGAATTTGACTACGTTTTAATATCAAGTGTCCTTAATTTGGAGACACTTGTATGTTAAGCGTCTCAAAATTTTAAACTTGGCAACGCTTATATATATCGTGTGTCTCTAAAATTAAAATTTGAAGACATTTTTTATTAGTGTTGGCAAAAAAATGTTGCTATAGACCCACTTTGTTGTAGTGCACATTTACCATTAGAAATACTCTGACTATATGTTCTTTTCATAAGCAAGGCTTCTTGGCACTGCCATTTGCTTCCTTTTTTTTTTTTTTTTTTTTTCTACCTTTTACTTGCAGTAATTGCTGGAGGCATGATGCTTGGTCTGCGATTGGGTTTCGTTACCATCTATCCTATGAAGTAATAAAACTTGCAGTATGACTAATCTATATTTCCTGAAGTAAAGATCACTAACCAATGTCATTATATTGTTTTGAACCATGGAGGAATTTGATTCCAGGTACTGGTGGTGGTGGCGTTGGGCGGTGGTGGTTTTCTTTTCAATGTGTTGGAGTTGTTCTCCTTTGCTATATCAGGTTAGCATATCTTACTATCTTCTGTCTCTTTCTCTCTTCTTTATAGTTTATAACACGTGTTTTTCACGGAATAATCTTGTCTTCTTTGTGCGATGAAAGTGATCGTCATTATTTTTTTATTAGAAAGAAACCACAACTTGTCCACTCTGAGGCTCGAACTCCCTGATCTCTTACTTAAATAACCTCATACTAACCAATAAGCCATCCACTTGATTGGTAAGAAAAGTGTTAGTCGTTATTGGCACCCCTTGAATAATGTGTAAAATCCAATCCCCAAGCACATAGATGGCAATGGATATATCATGTTACAATTTGGATTCATGTACAATTTATGAGATGTATATAATGAGATTGGAAAGTAAAGTCTGGAAATGAAAAAAAAAAAAAAATGTACTATACCGGGTGTTGATGAAGCTTCAGGATTGTTCAGATCTCTTGTAAATATAATTCACTCAAAAATTTAATATTTTGATTAAGATGTCTGTATACAACTATTTTTTTTAATTTTGCTGGCATGAGGATTTTTTCTTAATTGTTTTTAAAAAATAAATCGTGAGTGTGATTACCTTAATTAATTTGAGCAACATTTACTAATCATTCATTATGCTTGTGATTGAAAAATATGAAAACTGTTTTTGCTCTTCAGTGTGATTCAGTTCTGTTTGACGGCATTTGGTTACTATGCAAGCAACTGCAGCTCAAGAAATATTTGGTCACACTTTGCAGACACTCCATTGAATTAAATATCTCTACGATAATGAAACGTGGTCTAGAGGTTGCATTTGGTTTTTCATTTGTAAAAAAGCTCCTATAAATTTCTTGATTCTGCCTAGCAAAAATGTAAACTTGGTCATCCCACCAACACTCTCCCCTTTTGAGGTTGAACGTAAAAACAGTTTTTGATCCTGTTAGATCAAATCTTTTCCGGCTTCTTGAAGTTTTAGAAATGGAATTATTCTCCTTTTTTTTGTAATTTTATGCCAAATTAATGCAGCTAAAATCTTTGGGGAAGTTGGTACTTTTTAACTGACATTTTTGTTTTGTTTCTCCCAGGTACAATGATTTTTTTTTTCAAATTGCATTTGTTGTTCTATCCAGGCTGACGTTCATGTACTATTTGGCATTTGTAAGTTATTCTTTATGCAAGCGAAATGGAAGAGTTTGATTCATGTAGTCGGACTCCAGTTAATTTGGGATTGAGGCATTGTACAACTTGTGCATAATTCTATTTAGAGGGATGGAAAAAGAGAAAACCCACTTGCAAGTTTTAACTTTCTAGTTGAATGCACTACTCTAAAAAACTCAGACCTTGATCTGTACAACTTACCCCAGCCGAGGTTCAGTGGTTGGTTTGATCTGTGCACAGCTTGATCATGTGGTTTCAATGCGACGGCATCACGAGATATCTGCCTATTCCCAGTTTTCTGGAGCTGAGTTTTTTCCTGCAGCTGGAATGATTATGGCGAGCGCTGTTGTAACATTGTTGGCGGCTTTTGAGCTACCTTGAAGGTGACCCACTACGGACACTCACTATAAGCGCACCTTGATTTTTTTTTTTTTTTTTTTTTTTTTTTTTTTTTACCACCTTCTTCCGTCTACATGCATCATCACCCTTTTCAATCACAAAATTGTAAGAAAATTAAAAATCTACGTGTTGTTGTAAAATTGAATTGGAACTTGTTAAAAAATAGAGAATAAAATAGAAGACTAATAACTTATACTACTACAAACTACTACTACAAAGGAGAAGAGAAGAAATGAGATAGTTGGAATGAAAAGTTTTCATTCAACTTGGTGTGTGAATTACAATGAGGTTGGCACCCTTTATATAGGTCATTTGGTGATGATAATAATTGTACTTATACAATGTGTACAAATTATACATACACCACAAGTCATACAACACATCACAAGCAACATAGACAATACATGGAAGAGTTGGTGTAAATTGGAGAGGATTACAAATTACATGACAATACATAGATAAGTGATCATACATTGGAGTTGAATACAAGTTATGTAGAGTATACAAATTACATTCAAAGTAGAAGTCATGCTTGATGTTACAATTAATGTAAGAGTCATGCTTGACAATGTGATCATTCATAAACTTGGTTAAAGGTCATCCAATTTACAACACGTGTAACATTTTTTTCAAACAAGGTACCTAGATTACAGAATAGCAACATCTCTGTGGTGCAACGATATTATTCAAACATCTACTTTATTTCATCTCTGGCCATCATTACTTTGATGTGGAAAAGAGCTCTGTGATGCAAACACGAAAGGGACAGATAATATTAATCCCCATGCATGGGTTTGTGATTTTTACCAATCCCTCATGATTGCGGCTTATTATATAAATTGTAAACAAGAATAACCACCTTTATCATCTTCGTTCTAGGACGAAATGATTAAGTTTTAGTCCAAAGATTCACCAGAACTAGTCATCTGCGAAGATGTTCTTCTACAATCTCGATCGCATTGGATTGAAGAGAGATACATAACGAGATATGTCAACATGCTCGGACGGGTTTAAAGTGTCCCTGCCATTTGGGGAGACCGCATAATAAGGCGAATTCTCTGCAAATTCAGTAAGCATGGACTTCCAGTGCAAGCTTGGTTTCCCCTCATCAGCTTTCTCTAGGATTTTCAATATCTCATTCACCACAATCTTGCTCCCTTCAGCTGAAAAATGAATTCCATCTCTGGCAACAAATTTTACATGGAATCAATCGAAAAAGACTATACTAAAAATGCAGATCCAAGGAAGAGGAGTCGAAAAGTGTCATCAAAACATATTCCAAGTAGGAGAGAGCTTACGATGTAAAACAAGCTTCCTTCCAATTGTCCTTCTGCTGAATAGCCGTCCAAAGATCAACAACCTTCAAATCCATCTCCCTAGCCAACTCTATACAAGCTTCTGAATATTCCCGAGAAGTTTCATTTGTCCGCACTACTCCAGTCCTATTAAATTTAGAACGAGTGATGCCCATTTGAAGAATTTAATCATTAGGAAGTCTATGAACACGAAACAATGGAAGCATTTAGAAACAGTAGAAGCATTGTAAGACCTGGATTGACGAAGTCTTTCCTCATTGACAGGGGGGCAACTAAGGAAAATAATGCACGTTTCCTTCGAAAGGCTCTGCAAATTTGTCAAGTACTTCATTTGTTAGAATAAGTGCGCCGCTACTGTTTATGTCCAAAAGAAGTCCAAGTTTTTTTTATCCAGTAGAGCATAAGAATGAAGCAGAATGGCATAGGATAGGATGAACAAATAAGATTGATTTACAACCTTGTCAAGTTAAGTTTGCTTCATAATTATCCAATTGGAGTTGAATTTTTCCGCAGCAGGTCTATCAGGAACATTATCATCTCATTCAACTTAAATTATATGGTTCTTCGTTTATCTCTTAATTAAGTCACTACAAAATGCTCCTCGCATACTTACAAAGTTGGACTTAATTCAAGCTAGGCTTTTAGATTTATTGAAGTGATCACAGGAAGAACATGTATAGTGATAAAAGTTCACCTTTAGATGATTTGCAATTTTTCTCATGTTCTCTACATACTCTTGAAGTGGTACATGAGGGCCAAGGCCAGATGGGTGAGGAGCCACAGAATCATTACCGCCGAAGTAAACTATCACCAGAGCAGGTCTCACGGAGGCGTCCTACATTGGATTGAAGAAATAAATGGTGTTACAAGGATCGATTATTAGTTATTGACGTTGCATTGATTGAAAAAGAAATAAACTTATCAGAACCACAAGACAACAATTTACATTCAATTCAATTCAAGAAAATCATTTAAGCTTCTGTATGGTTGGTTTACACATATTATTAAAGGAAAATGATTTGTTGACACAAATGGGGCGCACACATTGGGCGCACAGCCTATTTGGCGCCCCATTTATGTGCTTTTTCGTGGGCCCCATGTCTGAAAAAGCACATAAATGGGGCGCCACATAGGCTATGCGTCCAATGAGTGCGCCCCATTTGTGTCAACATATCACTCCCCTTATTACAATGTCAAGGCGCAAGGCCCAAGTATGTGATTCAAAGTGTGGTGGTGTAGTTGGTGGAGAATACATTTCAGAGACCATAAATCAATGATCCGGTAAGAAAGTATCTCAACTATCTCAAACTCAATCAAGAAACACAAATTGAAGATAAAAGAGCCCAATGAATTTGTTACTACAAACTCATGAAAGTACAAAACAAAGAACTAGAGATAAAGTCGAAGAACACTTCTCTCCCAAATCAAATCCAATAGTGTCCCAATTACAACTCAAAATCAAGAAAGTTTACTACTCACTCACTGATACCTATTTATACTCTAACTATAATAACTGACACATTTATCCATGGTCAGGAGTTCTTCATTATCCAACTCTAAATATACACCGAACAAACAACAACATAGCCCCAATCTCAAATTAATTAATTGGAGTCGGCTATGTGGATCAAACTCTTCCATTGTGCTCGATTAAGAGCAATTGATGGTGAGCTTTCAGTGATAAGAATTGGATGTTAGGTTAACATTTCAAGCAACATTTAGTTAAAGAAACTTCATGGAAATAGAATCGAAGTCAGTTAGCATCTCAAACAACATTCAGTTAAAGAACCAACAGATGTTGGGTTTAGTGATAAGAAATATTGGATGCCCCATTAGACCACTATGTGTGTGCGATAATGCCCGGGCGTAGAGTAGTCTAAGTAATTTGTGAGCATTTAGTTAATTACAGAACCAATGGACGTTGTTTAGAGGTCAAATTTATATATAAAAGGATTTAATTATAATGTCAGAACTAATGTGAGCATTTAGTTAATTACAGAACTAATGGACGTTGTTTAGTACTCCCTCTTATATATATATATATATATATATATATATATATATATATATATATATATATAGAGGACATTTTGAGCAAAACGTCCAAACCAAGGTAGGCCTTAATTTTAGGATGAAATCATGAAATCACTTTGATGCCCTTTAGACAAAAAAATAAAGTAACCTTTTATTAGCTGTACTAACTTTTTGGTTGAATTTGACACGTTTTCCCTAAAGACCCTACACGACCTACCCTTCTCAAGAGTTCGCATTAATTTCTCTTTCGCATCTCTCAATAAACAAAAAAGCTCTGCTTCTTTCTCCAAATCCCACTTTTTGCTCAGTAAAGAAGATCATAGAGAGAAATGGAGAAGCAACAACGATGTGAGTAATAAATATGATCTCATGACAAGTAACGATAATGGTACTATAATTGCTGAGATCTATGAGCAACTCAACGATGAAGAAAGATTGTTCTGATCATCCAGAACTCTAATTCTGGGGAGGCGTTGCTGTTATTTAAGCTTTAATTACCTCTGGATGGAAAGAAAGGGTAAATTTGGAAAAATTTCTCTTGGAATGTGAGAACGTCTTATATATATTTTTGACTGTTAAAAAAAGCTCAAAACGTCCTATATATTTGACTGGATGGAGTAGTAAGGAATTGAACGCCCCATAATCATGACTAATAATTTGGATGTTGTAAGAGACAGGAAGTAGTCCAACGTGACTGGTTGAGAAGAAAATATAATATATAAGTTATCAGTTTGCATTTAAGTACCTTTGGAAAAACCTGATGAAGAACTTGTAGGGCTCGCCTAGAGTTCCAACCGTTGTACCCTCTCAACAAGATGTCAGCCTAAACACAATATCAAATCACAACAACTAAATCAATTATATAAGGGTCCTAAACATTGAAGATCGATCAAATCAATCAATCAAATTAATTAGCAATTATAGAAGACCCACTTTGCGAGCATAGATGTGGGTGAGAATGGCACCCCACCCGCCATTGATGTAGCTGAGTTGAACTATGGAGGAGCCGAAGAGCACAAAGCGAGGCCTCTCCACTGCTACCATTGAAGAAAATGCCGACTTTCCATGTGAGGCAAAGTGGTAGTTGAGAATCATTTTATAAGGGGAAGGTTTTATTGACTGACGTACTTTTCCCACACAGTTTTGACTTCATGGAGTTTTTTTTTTGGATATTCTTTGTTTTTCGCGCTGACACATCTCGATGCAACCATCAAAAGCACAAAAACAATTATGTAGGAAATCTAATATATATATATATTTCGGGGATCGTCTTCTTCGTTTTCGCTTCACTCGCGGGAATTAATTTCTAAAAATTTATTAATTTAAATAAAAAATTATAATTAAGATTTAAAAATTAGAAATACGTACAAGTACATTTTTTAGCTTTTCAATATTCTCTAATGTGATTGAGATAAGATGTGAATGAAGAAACAAACTAGTCATGCTAGGCCATTACTTCCTCAAAAAAAAGGAAACAAGGAAAAAAAAACACAAGTGGTTTGACCGATTAATTTGTGAACACTTGCTTGTGGAGATTCCGTATAATTGTACATAAAGTTCAATCTTTACCTCAAACTCTATAGATAGAAAGGATAACTTTGAAATTATGGATGTAAATAATTGAATTAGTTGAGATTAAAGCTTTAGACAGCCTGACCAAGAAAAAAAGAAAGAAAGATTAGAACAGAGGTTGTATTGTCTTATCTCATGTACCATGTGGAACTCTGTAGTCCTTTAACCACATCTTCCACATAAACGACCTTGCCTTAGTTGATCTCTTTCCATTATTTTTTATTTTTGGTGCATCTCTCTATGGGTTTTGTATATCCTGTAAAACTTTATGCATGCATGTAAAAGTACATTTCCTTCCAAAACAATTATGATCATATTATTAGGAATACACTCATTATCCTAATTACATGTAATGTGCATCACAAAAGAACTTTATTTCCTTATGCTACTGTGAAACAATAACTTGTGTGCTTGTTCATGATTGTAGGCATGATCTCAAGAATTATGGAATTGCGGGCTTGATTCTTTACTTACTTTAAATCCTGATATTTCTTATGGGATTGGAGTATCTTAATGAATCTAATGACAAATTTGGCAGTGTTGAGAGCTATGAAGGGCCAAAAGGTTGTCTCGCCGAGTTCAACCCATCTTGTCCTCCAACTGCGTCCTACAAGCCTCGGATGTAATTCAGCAACTTCGGCATAAACAATCTCAAGAAGCAGACGCAAGATGTAATTCATTCACAAACTGAGAGTAGACGGAGAAATGAACATCACCTACAATAGAAGACGAGCTCGTCTGTAGACGGAGAAATGAACATCACCTACAATAGCAAGACTGCGCATCTGATTGACTTCCTGTGGAAAGAGTAGAGGGAAAGTTTTTCCCTTCGAATCAATATTTCAATATTCAACTGTTGTTAAGAGAAACTGAAATGAAGAAGTGGAATACATCTTGAGAAGCTTGAGCTAGATAATGAATAGTGGGCCATTTTAAAAGAAGAAAGGTTAAAATGTGTTATGATTGTGATACAAATTGAGTTGGCTAGACATCAATGCATAAGATATATTATCAAGTGATTAAAATCTGATTCAAGTAAATATAAATTGTTTTTCATTATTTCTGCAAAATCTTTTCGTTCCATTATAATGTTTCTCTATCATTCAGATGAATATTCTTATAAAAAAATCATGCAGATGAATATTCTTATCAAAGTATGAATTCAAAACAAATTGTTTGTGCTCCGGAACAACAAAAAGAAACCGAAGTAACATGGCCTCAATCCCAAATAATCAAAGTAAAGATGAAAAAAATTATTGCTTTTCGTCATGAATATTTACATCAATAAGCGGAATACAACCTTTGAGAGAAGATGGAGCGCCAGAACATAGTTGGTAAAACACATGAAATGATCTTTCTCCTTTAGCAAGTTGAATCACTCTCATCTGCTCAAACCATTAGAACAATCTTCAAGATTAGCCATAAGTTAATCGAAGAACTTGAAATGTATGTTCAAAGAAATGAATACCTTCTCAAGTAGAATTGTCCAAAGCATTGCAAGAAGAGTTTGATATGCACAGTTAAAATGCATCATGTCAAACATCATGGTAAAAAATATGAAACATGAATTGATTGATAATTTGTGTTGCTAAATATCTTGAAATCTAAATGGAACTTACAAGTTTGAATCTTTGCTCTAAAAACTTTACTAGTTGGCTTAAAATGAATATCAATAAACTTTCCCTGCATAACAGAAAGAATTACGCATTAGGTTAATCAAATGCAAATTGACATAAAATGCACAATGGTACTTGTTCCGTTTCACATAAACATAATATCAAATATGCATCTTACATTCAAAATAACATCAAAATGTGAAATATCTGAACACAACTACCTTGCTGAAGAATTAATAGCTTAATCTTTTCATCATGTGGGCCTAAAAGACATGCAAATTGGCTAGAATTAGCATGTTTGGATGTTTTTGCATTTCCAAATGCCTCTTGGATCACATGAATATGTTGAAACTTTTCCTCGAGGGCACTCCCACCGCCAAGGTTAGTCAAACATTCAGCCATAACTTTTTTCTATTTGAGTTTTTACAGCTCCATTTTCACCACTGCATTATAAGTTCAAATATGATTCCCGAAATGATACTATGTCAAGTTAAAAACTACAAATCTCAGCAGATCACTAAAGAATTTTTGAAGTGTAGAGACAAAGACTCAAGTCGATTACAAGAAGAATAATCAGGATGGAGATACATACCTAATGATAACAAACTAATTTACTTCATCTGCAAGTAGCAAAATATTGAGATAAAAAATGCATATATAGTTGAGAATGAAATCATCTGTCATTTTTGAACAAGTAGTCTAACAAAAAACCAAAAAAAAAGTTTATATTCACCATTCATCATGGCAATGAAGGCATCTTTAACCTAATAATAGATGTCGGGAGAAACTTTGGGCTTCTTCCCACAACCAAAGACTAACTCATTTCCACGTACTTCAACCCCTTTGAACGGATTCATCGCAAGTAAAACTGATCCTGCTTTAGTCTATAGGTAGCAAAGTGAAAGTTAATGTTAGGAGAGAAGTGATAAATTAAATTTGATTGCAAGATGAAATAATTTGCATAGACATACATAGGATTTGCTTTGAGAATATCTACAATAGAGATTGTGAAGAACTGAAGGCTCATTCAAGAAGCTCAATTGTACAAGATCATCAATATCTTCAAGGATATTAGGGTTTGCTTGCTGGCAAAACAGTTCCCTTTGGCATTGTCAAAACTTGTAAAAATACAAGGTACATAAGTTTTAAGTATTCAAAATCAAATAGCATTATCTGCACAATAATAAAAGGTATGAACCAACTTTGCCATCTGAAAGCATGACTCTCGCATATTCTCCTGAAGTTGAATGCACTTTTATGTGGATGCTAAAATAACTAATGAGCAGCAATTATGCTAAAAAAATATTATTGTATGTGAATTACCATGTATCTCTGAAGTTGGGGAAAACACAATTTGAAAATTTTGACATCCCTTAATCTATTGAAAACAATAGTTTCATTTAGTTTTCATTTGATTACATTTCACACACATCACCTGGAAACACATCATATTTATCTTAAGAGTTTGATCTATCTTTTCTCATATTTACTTTGAATTGTTATAGAACCTAATTTCTTTCAAAAACAATTAATAAAATTAAACCATATAGACCAAATGATTAACTCACATTTGAATTGAACATATCAAAATACATAAAATGTCATCTAAAATAAAAAAAATGAATTTGTGGATCAAATTTGGCTTGCTTAATTATCCATCAAAACTCATCAATTTCACAACATTATCCAAATATACCAACAAACATTAATTCCTTGGTGGTATATGTGCAAGATCTTATTCAATTATAAGAATACTAAAATAACTATTATTATTATGATATTAACTAAATAATATTTATTTATTCTTATGAAGCATAACTTAAATTAGTAAACTAATCATCATTTAATATTATTCTAATACTAAGCTAGAATTATATATTTTCACTTGAATAACTTAAATTAGTAAAATACTCTTCCACATAATATTTTTTTTACAGGACAAGATCAAACAATCATGTGAAGTTTAATTGATAAGTGGAATACTTAAAGATTTTTTATTAGAAAGGTGGAAAATTCAAAACGAGGAAAAAAAAAGGAAATTTTCAAAAAATTAATATTCCACCGAACTTCAAGGTTGATTTGTGACCAACCACTCTCTTCTTTGCAAGATAGACAACATTGCTTAGCACATATACATACATTTTTTCATTAGAATACATATAAATGTACTGATAAACTAATTTTGGTTTATTAATATGCTTCGCCAAATGAATTTAAAAAAAGTTCCTTTTATTTTTGAAAGAAATTCAAATTTAAGATACTAACATGAGACTTAAGTATTGTAACAAGAATGCTATGAATTCTTTTGCTTACTCCCCACTCAGATTGGAAAGGAAAGTTTATCAAATAACTGGAGTCTAGATCAACTCATGCAATTTTAGAGACAATTTCCTCACTATAATTGTAAGAAATGACCGCGTAAATCAAATAAAAATATGCATACTGTGCATAATTAAAGATAGAAGAAGCATAAGTTGAAAAGTAGAAAACCACCCCATAGAAATCTACCATGTTATTGACGCTACCATGGAAAAACACATATCCATGCATAGCCCCAAAAATATACACAAAATGTAATTTAAAAAAGAGAGGAGGAAAAAGAATTTAATGCCCAACTGAAAAGAGGAGGGACCAAGGTGGTGATCTATGAAGGAACACCAAACAAAACCTATACCATCACATGGAATCGCGAGGATTCTGAATGGACAATACACCAACTTTTGGAGACGGTAAAAATGCCTGAAAGCACCAAGAGAACAATGTGCACGGGTAATTCGAAGCACTTGCAATTTTATTAGCTCAAAACTATAAATCTTATTAGCTACTTTGGGTAATTTTTTGATAATTTTATTAGGTACAAAACAAAGATTAATGAACGATGCGTAGAAGCAAAATTCCTCTCTGTACACTTTTTGATAATTTTGATATATACATATACCTATTTCTTATAAAAAAAAAAGATTTGATTGAAAGATAAGATAGATTTATTCACTAATACATATTGTAACATTGTTTATGGACTTGGGTATCCATTGATATTGATTTGACTTTAATTAAACACCTTATAAAATAGTGCTAATTAACTACTCATCAATTGCATATATAGAATCAGAGGTTCAATTTGTTGGCAATAGAACAATACATTCAATATTCTCATAGGCATTTCACGAAATATTGACTTTATGGTTTAGAAAATTCATCAAACACATAAAATGCATAAACACTGAAATTCAAAACAACCAAACATTGACTGGTTTAGATAATTCATCAAACACTTAGAATGCATAGAACAAAGAATCACAGAGTTCTATAAAAAGTCTCGATCATGAGTATCTAAAATTTTCAATACCAAATCTAATCAACATAGCAAAAAAAAGAATTGGAGAAGAAAGGTGGATTACCTCACCTTTGAATCGAAGAGCAAAGGAAAACAACGACTTTGAATCGAAGAGCAAAGGAAAACAGCGAATGAATCGATGAAGGAAAGCATGGAATGAAGATTTATTGATTTTAAGGGAAGGCACGAGAAGTATGGGCAAAGAGGTAAATTTCATTACCACTCAAAATTTGTGATTCGTGCTTTTATATATATGATATATATATATATATATATATATATATATATATATATATATATATATATATATATATATATATATATATAGAGAGAGAGAGAGTATGTAACGCTAACATTTTCTTAAAATGTTTCAGCGTCTTGTAAGAGATTGCAATGTCAATGTAGAAATAGAACACGTAGCCATTCTTCACAACTAGAACCTTGTTTGATTGAAGTGAGTTGGTTAGGGAAGTGTTATCCATTACAAAGGTGCACATTTCTCTTGCAAACAACAACAACTACAGCAAGGTTTTGATTTCAAATTAGTTAAGGTAAGGCTACATAGATCAGACTGTTTTATTGCTTGATTTAATGTAATTAATGGTGTGATTAACAAATTAGTCAGCTATGATTCTATGTGAATAAATGTTAGACAATAAAGAAACTGTTAAAATTAGTGTTTTATGTTGGGAATTGGATGGCCCTTTAACCAAGTTTATGAATGATCACATTGTCAAGCATGACTCTCACATTGAATTGTAACATCAAACATGACTTCTACATTGAATGTAACTTGTACACTCTACATAACTTGTATTCAACTCTAATATATAATCATTTGTCCATGTATTGTCATGTAACTTGTAACCTTGTATAACATGAGACTTTGGTGTAACTTACACACTTTGTGCAAGTACTTATTCTCATCATGACTAAGGGCCTATATAAAGGGTTCCTTCACTTGTAAAGAACACACTAAGTTGAATGAAAACTTCTCATTCCAATTATCTCATTTCTTCTCTTCTCCTTTGTAGTAGTAGAAGTTCTTAGTCTTCTATTTTCCTTCTCTAATTTTAGCAAGTTCCAACTCAATTTACAACATTTTAGTCTCTACACAATAGTTTCTATTTTCATTATTTACTTTTATTTAGTGCACATTCTAATTTATAGTCCTAGATTTTAGGAAGTTTTGTACAAAGTCCGATTGGAAAAATTGCTTTGTTTATGCACGCAAGAATTAATAAGTCTTAAGCAATAGGAACTTTCTATTTTTTAGGAGATCTTTTAGTTGCAAAGTTTTAGTTATTTTATTAGAAATAGAAGTTGATTCTTTTAGTAAGTTTCTACTAGTGTTAGGAGTTCCTTTTTCAATTCAGTTTTTAATCTTATAAAGTTACGACAGATTGTAAAAAAATTTTAAAAAAAAAAATCAAACTCAATTTTTGTCTACTGTTTTGTATATGCTTAATTTTTTAGGTGAACCAAAACAAAGATTTTTGGTCTTCATTGTTGATTTCTCTTCTTGCATAATTTTCAATTATGCTCTTATCTATTTTTTTGGTTTTCAAAATCAACACTTGGTATCAGAGCTTACATCTTAAGGGATCTGTGAAATGGATTCTTAAAAGAGTTTCGACAAGATTGTTCCTCCAATCTTAAATGGAGAAAACTAACAACTTTGGGCGGTGAAGATGGAGACTTAGTTGGAAGCTTTAGATTTGTGGGAAACGGTAGAAGAGGATTATAAAATTCTTCCGTTGCTACACAATCCTACAATGACACAAACCAAAAATCATAAAGAAAGAAAAACCAAGAAGTCAAAAGCAAAAGCTTATTTGTTTCCTACCATCTCAATAACCCTCTTTACTAGAATTATGTCTCTCATATCCACGAAGGAGATTTGAATTACTTGAAGAAAAGTATGAAGGAGATGAAAAGATTTGAGGAACTCAGGTTCTCAATCTAATTTGAGAATCTCAATTGAAAAAAATGAAAGAATCCGAGACTTTCAAGGAGTACTCCGATGATTACAAGTTGTTGTCAACAAGGTGCAGCTACTTGGCATAGATTCTTTTTATTCAAGAATAGTAAAAAAGATTCTTGTCACTGTGCTAAAAAGATATGAAGCATCTATCACCACTTTGGAGAACACGAAATAACTTTTCAAGATCACATTGGCGAAGTTTTGAATGTCATGCAAGCACAAGACCAACGAAGGCTTACGAGGGAAGATCGTGTTGTTGAAAGTGCTCTACAATCCATGCATCAAGATGACAAGAAACATTACAAAAATGGTCCAACGATAAGTGGAGAAAACATGGGTAGATACTCTAGAGAAACTATCTACCATGTCACCACTGTGGAAAAAAAGGTCATCCACCATATAAGTGTTAGGGAAAGATCGTATGTAAGTGCACCAAGTGTGATAAGCTTGGACATGAAGCTGTGATTTGCAAAAGTGAGCCTCAAAATAATGAAGTTGAGGCCAAAGTTGTTGATGAAGATAGAATTTTCATTGCAAGTTGTGATTTAATTGAAGATTCCAATCAAAGTTGGTTAATTGATAGGGGAGCGGCTAAAAGGACCCCGATTTTTGCTAAATGTACCCCATCTAAGTGAAATGACCCAACTACCCCTCTATATAAAAGGTTTTTACTAACCATACCCCACTTGCCCCACATACCGCATACCCCACCCGTTCCTCACTCATCGCATCTCACCACCAACTCGAATCCCTTGAAATCCGAAAAAATCACGTCGATTCGATGTCATGAGTGCATTCCTCATTTATTTTAATGTCAATTACAAAGTTTTTCTGGGTTTTTTTTTTACTTTTTTGAGTTGGTATTTTGAAAAATTGTTGTTGGGTTTAGGGCTTCGATTTGAGAGTTGAATCTTGCATTTTGAGTGCAAAGTTTTGATGGAATCGAAAATATTAAACAATTCTGAGCAAAACCCATAATTTTTGGTCATTTTCATGTGATTTTTAAAGTTTTGAAATTTTGTGTTCGTTCTTGTTGCCCCGTGGGTGTCGAACACACGAAGAGGACACCTCTGAAAAGGTTTCGAACACACATGACCAACACCTCTAAAAAGGCATCGGTCGACTTCGACCGAAACTGCAAAAATAACTAAGTTTCAGTGGGCGACGAAGGAATTTAACCGAGTCTTCTTTAGCAATGTCGAACACAGTGTGGGACATGTGTCTCCGACACCTCTGAAGAGGTGTCAGACATCTCTAAAGAGATATCGGTCATGTATGCCTGACACTTCATCAGAGGTGTCGACTCTTTGTGTCCGAAACATCTTCAAAAGGAGTGTTGGGGTAAGGGTGATGGTAATGTGGTACAACAAAGGTATTTTTAAAATTTCAAAAAAAGAGGTACGCTAAGTAAAAAGTGAGGTACGATGAAGTAAAAATAAAAAATGAGGCATGTTTAGCAAAAACTATGATCCTTTTAACCGCTCCCATTGATAGTGATTGCATAAACCACATGTGTTGTGACAAAACATTATTTAGAGATATGATGCTAGTTGAAATCAAGAAAGTCAGAATTGGAAACAGTGGTTACATTCTAGCAAAAGGAAAAGACACCGTTGCAATCACAACAAGTTTGGGTACAAAATTAATATCAGACCCCACCTAATTAGGGCACTGACTAGCCTAGATTATCTTAATCCCTTGATAATCTAATAACAACCTTCACCCGTCCATCAATAAACAATTAAGATTAAGATCTTGCATTCATCAATTATAAAATATTATCAACAACTAAGGATTCTAAGTGAATTTTAAAAGCCAAAGTTCATTTACATTAATTAGATAGTCCTCAAAGTTTTGTAAAAAAATTTGACAACACCTCCTCTATTTTTAATCTTACATTGGAAAACTTGTCCTTCAAAAATCTTCAAAAAAACCTTCTCGGCTTTGGTGGAAATTCCAAAAGACTCACAATCCACCCATAATATATATATTGCATTAACAAAACTATATATTCATTCTAACCTGATATGAATATTAAAAACTTTAAACTATCATTACTTTACTTCAAAAGTTATCTCAAATCGTCCCAAAACCTTTCTAACCATTCCAAAGGAAATCCTTATCATACTCGAACCCAAAAATCCATTTATATAATACAATATATTAAAAAATAATAAATATATAGAGAAAAAACTAAGCCAAACACACGCAATCGGAAAACTTTCCTTTTCCTTGTTGCCATTAGAATTTATAAACATTCAATAATGTCAGATAAGTAAATCCTACACTTTTAAGTACACCTGTAATAATTAAATGCACAATAATCCAAGAGATTAAGCGAATAATATAATCCAAAGAATTTAAATACAACCGTAAATCCATCCCATTTTTCTTATCCGACCACAATCCGATAACGTTCTTCGAAAGTGGTAAGTAAATAATAATAAGGACTCATGCTCGGAAAGGATAACTAACCAAGTTTTGTTCTTCGAGTCTATCAAAGTATGATTTAGTTCAACATGATCTCATGATAATCACGTGATACAAAGTATCAATGACTCTAGCCCTTCAAGCATAATATAGTTCTACCCTGTACACAGTCAGGTAGACACTATAAGTTCTACCATGTATACACAGTTAGGTAGCTTAATATACCCTGTGCACACAATCATGTTACACTAAATAGTTCTACCCTGTAAATACACTATAAATACAGTCAGGTAGACACTATAAGGAGACTCGAATTTCCTTATCCTCCTAACTCATATATGCATGTACAACAAAAATGCAATATCAAAGATCAATGTAATTTATACAAAATTATAATCATACAATGTAAATGCTACTATGAGATTTACTTAACCTTACAAACACAATATCACAACTCCCTTGTGCTCTAAGTCAGTAAACCAATCCACGCGAGGCTCCAATTATAGTTCTACAATTCATTTATAAGCTTAATAAGTCTTCATAACAATTTCAGAATCTTTTTCCAATTCGTTGTAGTTTAATTGACCCAATCGTATCTCAAACCCCTTAAATCATTCCAAAATAAATTCTCCGATGTCCGACTTCATTTTTGACTCAAAATTGTTGTTCGGTATAGAAAATTCCATTGTCGATGCTTAAATATAATTTTTCCAATTTATTATATTTTTTGGTCTTTAGACTACTCGAAAACCCCATAATCATTTCAAAATAACTTTTCGGATGTGTTCGAATCCCAATTTTGACTTCAAATTGTGATTCAAAATCGAAAATTAACCTAAACTAGCCTTTAAAATAATTTCTCAAATTTTGAATATTTTTTGGTCTTATAACACACTTTACGAGGCAAAATCCCCGTCATAAATCCTCAAAACATCACAAAATCCTTACATTTCATAAAAAAATCCACAATTTTTATTTAATTAGTCCAAATAATATTTTTCTGAGTTTTTTTCCAAATCCCAATAATTTCTTTTTCTTTTTTTTTTAATAAAATGGGTTAAGAGTTTGAGCTTGAATCAGTTTCAGCTCGATCGAGCCGAACTTGCTCGGTTCAGAGCTCAACCCATCTTCTTCTTTCTCTCGTTCAACATATCCTTCTCTGTTCTTTTTTTCTTGTTTAATTATTGGGTATTTTTTAGAGGAGACGACTCCCATGTCGTATCCTTCCTCAGACGAACTCGTTCGAATCTCCCTGCCCGATTCCATCTCCATGCCCGATTCCATCTCCATTAACAACAATGATCAATAACAATTAACAACATCAACAATAACCTTACCCATCTTCATCACTTCCCTTGGTTTCAAAATTCCTCTCTCGGTTTTTTTTTTTTTATCTCACTCTCTCGTTCTCTCTCCCTCCCTCTCGGTCTTTCGATCACTCATTCACTATAGATCTCTTTGTGTTGGAAAATGAAAATGGGGTAAGGAGGTTCTGTTGAGTTAAGAAAGATATATTAGATTACCTCGAGATTCACATCACACAAATTTGAGACAAATCTAATAGTTTGAGTTTCACAATATAAATTTTTTATCTTTTTTGACATACATACTACATTTCTCGAGGTTAATCTTTGTCTCAAAATGAAATTGAATGAGGCGATGTTGATTTTTGAGATATATATTTGATTTTTTCGAGATTCACATCGTACGAATCTCATGGTAAATCTAATAATTCATTATATATTTCTTTTGATCTTCATTGAGATACATACTGCATAGCTCGAGGTCAATCTTGTGACTATCAACAAGATGATAACCACCTCTTAACCGACTTATGTGATTAATTATCTTGATCTCCTCAAGATGCGTAATGCATATCTCGAGGTAGATCTTATGGTTTAATAACCATACACCACTTGATTTTCTTGAGATTGGACAACACACATCTCGAGGCATGGAAACATCCCTTCAACAACAACGTTCAACTATTTCAACTTCTCGATAATCAAGCTACGCATATCTCAAGGCGAATCCAATATATACTTTTATTTAATTCAAACTATAGGATTTATTTTTATATATCTTATATATAATGCAAATACCCCTTATAATCTTCTTGAAGACAAAATAGCCTTATTGAACAAAGTACCTTTCAATGTTAACATTTAATTGAATGAAAAAATCTTTGAAAAAATAAAAGTAGTGGTGTTTAGGTAAATTATGTTGTAAATTGAATTGGAACTTGCTAAGAACTATATAAGGAAAATAAAAGACTAAGAACTTCTACTACTACAAAGAAGAGGAGAAGAAATGAGATAGTTGGAATGAGAAGTTTTCATTCAACTTGGTGTGTTCTTACAATGAGGTTAGCACCCTTTATATATGTCATTTGGTATGATGACGAATGTGCCTAGCAATGTGGGACAATTAACATATACACCCCATGTCATACAACACTTTACAAGTAATCAATGTGGGACAATTAACACATACACCCCATGTCATACAACACATTACAAGTAATTTGACAATCCATGGAAGAGTTGGTGTACATTGAAAATGACAATACAAGTTACATGACTACATAATATGTTGGTGTGCATGCATGGTCATCCACACGTCACAACACTCCCCCTTGGATGACACTTGCTTAGAGATTGTGCATTGTTAAAACTTTTACTAAGAAAAACCCTGTGGGAAAAAATATAGTAAAAGAAAAAGAGTACACTATTCTCATAAATATTAAGATGGACATAATATTGTTAAGATTTCCTCATTAAAAATCTTGCTAGGAAAACCCAATGGGATAAAACCATAGCTAAGGGAAAAAGAGTGCAATACACTAATCAATAACTCCCCCTCATGTGAACATGGGTGAAACTTGTTTAGTTTCTTTACTTGCAATGTCTTTAAGTTTACGCAAGCCAATACCATATGTAAGCCTTTTAAATGTCGTAGTTGGTAAGGCTTTTGTGAATAAATCAGCAAGATTATCACTCGATCGGATTTGTTTGACATCAATTTCACCATTCTTCTGAAGCTCATGCACATAAAAGAATTTTGGTGAAATATGTTTTGTTTTGTCCCCTTTTATGAATCCTTCACTTAATTGTGCAATACATGCTACGTTATCTTCATATAATATGGTTGGAAAATCTTTTATTGAAGGCAATCCACATTATTCTTGAATATGTTCAATCATGTTTCTCAACTATACACATTCACGACTTGCTTCATGAATTGCAAGTACTTCAGAATGGTTGGAAGAAGTAGAAACCATAGTTTGCTTTACTGACTTCCATGATACAGCAGTATTACCACATGTGAATACATATCCTGTTTGAGAACGGGCCTTGTGGGGATCGGATAAAAATTCAGCATCAGCATAACCTTGGAGATTCAATTTTACCCCTCTCGAGTAGAATAAACCCATGTCACTTGTTCCTCGAAGATATCGGAAAATATGTTTAACACCATTCCAATGTCTTCGAGTTGGTGAAGAGCTGTATCTTGCAAGTAGGTTGACAACAAAAGCAATGTCAGGTCTTGTACAATTTGCAAGATACATAAGTGCACCAATTGCACTTAAATATGGTACCTCCAGATCAAGTAGCTCTTCATCACTTTCATGAGGTCGAAATGGACCCTTATCCACTTCAAGTGATCTGACAACCATGAGAGAGCTCAATGGATGCGCCTTGTCCATATAAAATTTTTTTAATATTTTTTCAATATAATTTGATTGATGGACAAATACTCCACTTGAAAAATGTTCAATTTGCAAACCAAGACAAAGTCTTGTTTTTTCATCTCGAATTCCTTTTTCAAGTATTCGGATGTTCTAACGATGTCGTCATGGTTTTCTACTATATTTAAATCATCAACATATACAACTATAATCACAAATCCTGTTGATGATCTTTTAATGAAGACACATGGGCAAAACGGATTATTTACATATTATTCTTTCAGTAAATAATCACTAAGGCCTTTGTACCACATTCGTCCGGATTGTTTCAATCCGTACAAAGACCTTTGTAATTTTATAGAATGCATGTTATGAGGTTTTGATTTTATATCTTCGGATATTTCAAATCCTTCAGGGATTCTCATATATATCTCACTATCTAGAGATCCGTACAGATACGCTATAACGACATCCATTAAATGCATATCGAGCCCTTCATAAACTGCAAGGCTTATTAAGAACCAAAATGTGATTGCATCTATAACAGGAGAATATGTTTCCTCATAATCAATGTCAGGTCTTTGTGAGAAACCTTGAGCTATAAGTCTTGCTTTATACCTTGTAACTTCATTTTTTCCGTTTCTCTTTCGTACAAATACCCATTTATATCCAACGGGTTTTATACCATTTGGCGTTTGAACGACCGGTCCAAAAACCTCTCGTTTCCTTAACGAGTTTAGCTCTGCTTGGATAGCCTCTTGCCATTTTTGGCAATCAGGTCTTTTTCGACATTCGTCCACTGATCGTGGTTCTAGATCATCATCATTTTCACATATCAAAGGGCACATTGAAAGAAAATATATAATCAGGAACAGTTTTATTTCGATCCCAAATCTTACCAGAGTTTAAATAATTTATTGAGTATCTCATTATTTTCATATTTTTCCTCTTTTTCTAGAGGAAGTTGTTCCTCATCAGAATCAACTTGTTCTGACAAACCCTTATCAAAGGATTCTTGTGCTTTCTCATGAGTATTTTGATTTGTATTTATTTTTACTCCCGTTTTCCTCTTTCGAGGAATTGTATCCTTTGAACCAACCGGTCTTCCACGCTTTAAGCGTTTCATTGGTTCTTGTGCATTTTGTTGCATAGAGACATCAATTCTTGCAGGAGCATTTACAGCTAGAATATGTGATTTTGTCATCACTTGTTTTGCATCATTAAATGCATCTGGTAATTGATTTGCGATTTGTTGCAAATGAATGATCATTTGAACTTCAAGTTTACACTGATTTGTGTGTGGATCATAATGTGATAAAGTTGATGCATTCCAAGCAATTTCGCGTCATTCCTTTTGAATTGACTTCTTATCTCCCCCTAATGGTGGCAAAATTGCTTCATTAAAGTGGCAATCAACAAAACGTGCAGTAAATAAATCCCCTGTTAAGGGCTCAAGGTATCTTATAATGGACGATGAGTTAAACCCAATATAAATCCCAAGTTTTCGTTGTGGACCCATCTTAGTTCTATTGGGAGGTGGTATAGGAACATACACTGCACAACCAAAAACTCTCAAGTGTGAAGTATTTGGTTGTTGACCTAAAATGAGTTGCATGGGGGAATGTTCATGGTATGCGAGGCCTATAACGAATGATAGATCTTTGCATGAAGGAATTTGCATGTCCCCAAACTGAAGTTGATAACTTAGTTCTCATGATTAAAGGTCTGGCAATTAATTGAATGCGTTTGATCAGAGATTCTGCCAAACCATTCTGGGTATGCACATGTAGAACAGAATGTTCAATGGTAATTCCTATAGACATGCAATAATTTTTAAATGCTTGAGATTGAAATTCTCCGGCATTATCAAGATGGATGGTCTTGATTGGGTTGTCTAGGAATTGTGCTCTTAACTTAATGATTTGTGCTAAAAGTCTAACAAATTCAACATTGCGGGTCGAAAACAAACAAACATGTGACCACCTAGTTGATGCATCTATCAAAACCATGAAAGATCTAAATGGTCCACAGTGAGGATGAATAGGACCACATATGTCTCCCTGAATGCGTTATAAGAAAACTGGGGATTCCACAACAATTTTACTTGGGGATGGTTTAACTATCAATTTACCTTGAGAACAACTAGCACAATTATAATCACCAGTTGAAAATATATTGTGACTCCTTAAAGGATATCCATGCTAATTATTAATTATTCTTCGTACCATTGATGATCATGGATGACCAAGCCGGTCATGCCATAAAATGAATGTATTTGGATCATTAATTTTCTTATTCAAGACGACATTCGTTTCGACATGCCTTATATGAGTAAAATATAATCTAGAGGATAAAGCTGGGAATTTTTCTAACACTTCTTTTTTTCCATTTGAAACCAATGTAACATAGATAAAATTTCTATTATTTTCGTTCACAGTTTCAATGTGATATCCATTTTGTCGAATATCTTTAAAGCTCAGTAAATTTAATCTGGATTTTTCAGAGTATAAGGCCTTGTCAACATGAATTGTTGTTCTCCAGGCAACATAATATTTGCTCTTCCAAAGCCATTAATCAAATTGGAGATGCCAGATATTGTTTGAACATTAGTCTCAGCTAAGTTCAAACTAGAGAAATATTCTCTGTTTTTAAGGATTGTGTGCGTTGTAGCACAATCAGCAAGACATATATCGCTCTTATTTGATTCATGATTTGAACACATGATTTGTTGATCCAACTAGACAAATAATATTTGGCAAATTAGAAAATAGTCATATTTCATTGATAAAAATTCATAATATTTTGCCTTTGATTTTGAAGGCATGGTAAAGGTCACAAAAGTTTTCGGGTATATATATGATAATATTTAGGTAAAATAGTCTTTCATATATGACCAAAAAAATGTCACAATTATGAGCACTCATTGTCAATAATTATTTACCCTTTGTAGTGGTGCACCACTTTTGTTCCACCTTTTGTTGGAATTATCAACATACCTTTACCTGATATTTTCACCTTTTCCACGTCCATAAACTTATTATTGCGATCATGATCATTATATGCAACATATGCTTCTTAATTTGAAACTAAACTAGTTGGGCGGGATCGATATTATATTTATAATATCTCATTATTTTACTCATCTACCATGAGACAAGAAATCAATCCTTAATATTTATTGGATTGACGTGCGCACTCGATATTTGTTGCAGCAATAAATCGAGGCGGGCCACGTGACCTTCCTTTTATTGTCTTATCAGTCATATTTCCACATAGCCTCAACATAGAGGTAATTAAAATTGCGGAATTATAATTAATATTTGTCTGATTAAATTTTGTAGCTTGAGACTCAACCGCTCATTTTGAGCTTTTGGAGCATTACCTTTTTTGGTATTTATATATTTATAACTCCATAGGGTGAGAATATATATGAAACATTCACTTTTCAAATTTCTAAAGAGATATTGGCAAATGATTGTGTACAACATACAGCCTTGCATAGATGCAAGCTTTATTCATAATTTGTAATATCTAATTATCATGACAAGAATTATAATAAGGTAACAAATTCAACTATGTTTGATTAATATTTTGAAAGTAAATATAATATAAAATAATTTTCTCTTTTCTTTTATGTAAAAAAAAACATAACATATGATTAAGTATATGTTCACAACTTGATTCATTAATAATCAAATGTACTATTCGTATGAGTTGGTGGGACAACCTCCAGGTTGGGTGGCGAGACAAAGTCTGCTTAATGCCATGCCTCCTCGAACGGGATAACCCGTCTCCCTTTCAATGTTTAGCTTTACCGGGGACAAGACTTACCCACTATCAACTCAAACTTATAGCATTATTTGTATTATAAAATCATGAATAGAACGATAATTAATCATTTGTAGTTTTAAGAGAAAACTAGTTATGTTACATATTGACTTTTGATTTCTGATGTAGAAGATCATACAAGACGCAACTACAGAGCATACTTTCGCAATCGGTGATGTTATAATGTATAGTATATGAATAAAGTATGCATATAGAAGTGATGCATGTAATAAAAGGAAGCAACCATGATAATATATAAATAAATTGAACTTATTTAAATAACAAAAGTTATACCTTCCTAGCTTTGTCTCCTTAACAAGCCTTCTTGAACTTCAAGATCTCCTTAATGCTAGAGCAAGCTCATGCTGATAACATGTTGTAAATTGAATTGGAACTTGCTAAGAACTAGAGAAGGAAAATAAAAGACTAAGAACTTCTACTACTACAAAAAATAGGAGAAGAAATGAGATAGTTGGAATGAGAAGTTTTCATTCAACTTGGTGTGTTCTTACAATGAGGTTAGCACCCTTTATATAGGCCATTTGGTATGATGACAAATGTGCCTTAGCAATGTGGGACAATTAACATATACACCCCATGTCATACAATACTTTACAAGTAATCAATGTGGGACAATTAACACATACACCCATGTCATACAACACATTACAAGTAATTTGACAATACAAGTTACATGACTACACAATATGTTGGTGTGCATGCATGGTCATCCACACTTCACAACAAATTCGACTTAACTAACATTAAAGTGGGGATTTAAAATTGATACTCATGGAAAGAAAGAGATTGTGTGGAGATTTGAAAGTGATTTCACAACAAGTTCGACTTAACTAACATTAAAGTGGGGATTTAAAATTGATACTCATGGAAAGAAAGAGATTGTGTGGAGATTTGAAAGTGATAAACTTGAAAAGAGAGAGAGAGAGAGAGAGAGAGAGAGAGAGAGATCGATAGTTATCTTATCTTTTTGTGGATATGGGTAGTTATATAAATTGAATCTTTCGATTTAATTAGTCAAGTTCTCACTAGTTTAAATACATAAATATTTGAATCTTTTGATTTAATTAGTCAAGTTCCCACTAGTTTAAATACATAAATATATATGCACCTATGTATTTTCGCGGCTATAAATTCGCCACGCATGCTAACGACTACCCTCGGGTGTGCACACTGTTGTACATCCCACGTGTCTCACTCTCAACCATACGTGTCACTAGACGCACACCGATTTATTAATTATTTTATTTAATTTCGTGATTATCTCTTTAGTTTATATCCAAATTAAATTTCAAAAAATACTAAAAAATTACCAAAAATTGGAGAAAATCCCCCAACGCACTTCGAAACTCACGAACACCTCGTATACACTCCACTTGATTCTATTTGTGTCGAGATAGTGTATAATACATCAAATAGGCACACGACACATAAAAATAATATTAAAAATTATGATCTTTGATCCGTAACACGTGGGTCCCACCTCGGATACCTAAATTCAAATTGAACATGAAAACACGTAATTAGCCGCCTAATTAAGTTTATAAAATTCTCGAATGTCGTAATTAGTTTTTGATGTTCTTTACATACCCGATATTGATTAGAATTTACTTAGTGTGGGTCAATTGATTGAAAATGGATATAAAGTATCATTTGAAGATTTGCATTATGCTATTTTTGATGTTATTGGTCATGAGATCTTGGGTGTCAAAATGAGAGATAAAAGCTTCTCATTCGATCCAACGGAAGTGGAGGGAAGACCGATAATAATGAAGTCAATACCGTATAATTCGGGCACAATAAACTTGATGCTTGTCACTTTCCAAAAATTTTGAATACGAAGAAGAATGATGTTGCATGACCTCAAAGAAGGTCATCATTGCATGAAAGAAGGTTATTATTATTTAAGCTCCAATCGAAGATGTTTCAGAATGTGAAGTACTTTGTTGATACTCCACTGCAAACAAAGAAGCTTAATTTCAACCAAGGAAATTCTCAAGTTTATTATGTTACCGGTTCTTTTGTACCTGGTGTTCTTTCAACATGCGTTAATGGAGTTGAACAAAATTAACACATTGGAAGTTCCTTCTAAAAGAAAAATTGGTGGTTCAATTAAAGGAGGATTGTTGAGTCGTTAATTATGTAATATTATATATAGGTTATCTATATATTTTTATTATCAAGTCTCCAAAATAATAGTCTAATTGCGTTTATTTATTATTTTCAGGGTTATTGGAATGCGCGGTTAAATCCGGGGCAAAAAACTACGCAAAATCAAGTATTCATATGCATGAATATGTTTTACACCAAAATCGTGCTAGCGTGTATCTCGAGGCAAATTTGGCGGGCCCACACGTGTTATGGTATTTGATGAAAATAAGTAGAGCATGATGGCGTTGATGCAATGAGGCATGATTTGGTTTGATTTACATGATATATATATATCAATCGCTATATAGATATATATATATATATATATATATATATATATATATATAGATAATTATATGGAAATCGCTATATAGATATATATATATATATATATATATATATATATATATATATATATATATCAATCGGTATATTTCATTTTGCTCTCTTGGCCGACATCTCTCCCCATTCTTTTCTATTTTTTTCTTTTTTTCTCTTTGATGTTCTTCAACTATGGGAGGCTAAAACCTCTAGCCTAGGCAAGACTGTGCATATCAATGGATTTGTGAGATTTATATATTTTAATTCAATCTTTTCATTATTATTTTATTTTTCTTTGGTATTATTTGAACAATTGAAGTTAAACACTTGTTTAAACCTTGATTTATTTGTCGGTGAGTCGTAAGCACCCGTACTTGTGCAATAAGACCACACTAGTGACAATTGACCCTACCAATTGATTAGTCTCTTTTGAGACCGGTTGAATACCTTAGAAATCTAGGTTAAATCGGACACACGAGTGATTTGGTTGTCTAGGTGTAGTGCCTTCACGAAGTTTATTGCGGTCATCGTGTTAAACTCAATATGCTTGAGTATAGGGTTATACGTTTGACTAGAGAAATAGTCACCGTCGTACCTTGCCTATCGAGATTAGGAAGTGCGAGGAACCGCGTACGTTACCGGTTCTATAGCTACGCTAGTATATTTTGATTTGCATATTTACATAAATCAAAGACCAAATCCAATCTTTTATCGAATTGAACTTGTATGTCTTGACCTATGCGTTTTTATTAATTGTTTTCAAATTATTTTCATTGTTTTGTTTATTTATTTTAAACATTAGTTAATTTATTCTTTCTCTCAAAACCCCCGATTTCCTTTTTGTTCTTTTTAAACCTTAAAAAGAATACCAATCATTGTAGGATCAACCATTTGCCACTATTCTGCAAATAGTTGGTTTAGGTATTTTAATTTTATTGACGCGTTCGGTGCTCGTCGATTTTTGTATTTGTTGAGTCGTTAATTATGTAATATTATATATAGGTTATCTATATATTTTTATTGTCAAGTCTCCAAAATAATAGCCTAATTGCATTTATTTATTATTTTCAGGGTTATTGGAATGCGCGGTTAAATTCGGGGCAAAAAACTACTCAAAATCAAGTATTCATATGCCTGAATATGTTTTACACCGAAAATCGCACTAACGTGTATCTCGAGGCAAATTTGGCGGGCCCACACGTGTTATGGTATTTGATGAAAATAAGTAGAGCATGATGGCGTTGATGCAATGAGGCCTTTTGGTTTGATTTGCATGATATATAGGAATATATAATATATCTATCATATATATAAAAGCACGAATAACAAATTTTTGAGTGGTAATGAAATTTACTTCTTTGCCCATATATATCTATCATATTTACTTCTTTCCTCATATATATCTATGATATATATAAAAGCAACTATATATCTATCATATATATCTATCTATATATGCTACCTCTTCAACATCTTGAACATTGCCTCTTCAAATCGATCAACAACTTAGCGACTCTCTTACCTCTTCAAATTGATTAACAACTCAACTGATCAACGACTTTCCTTCCTCTTCAAATCATTCATTCCATGCTTTCCTTCATCGACTCATTCGTTGCTTTCCTTTACTCTTCGATTCAAAGGTGAGTTAATCCACTTTTCTTCTCCAATTCTTTTTTTTTCCGGAGAGGTTCGATTCAAAGGTGAGTTAATCATCTGGTCTATATGGTTCAATTTGATTCATGGTTTTTGAAAGAAATTTGGGTCTAATCCACCATTGATTCAATGTTGAATTTAACACAAAAATCCTATTTCATCTGGTCTATATGGTTCAATTTGATTCATGGTTTTTGAAACAATACCTTGAAGCTAATATGATCAACCCCTCTTTCATTGTATGGTTATTAGAATTCATGGGATACATATATGTTTGACTATTTGTAGTGATTGATTTCTTGAAGACACTAAGCCGAAACTGAATTGAGCTTTAAGATCTTGAATACTAGGTGTTTGTTGAAATACCAAAATAATCTCCATCTTCTTCCTTTATATAAGAAATATATAGATGTTTGATTTGTCTATCTTTTTACAAGTTGGAATTAAAAAATTGCATCTTTTATATTAGCATACTTGGAAAAAAAGGACATGAAGTAATTTGAATCTTTGTTTGTTGAACTTGTTGTGTTGTTGGTAACGAACTAATCTCTTGGTTCATTAATTCCTACACAAATGAATGTAAAGTTTTTGTGCTCATTTGAGATAAATGAAAGCCTCCAATAAAAGCATGTAGGAGATGGAAAGTAAGCAATGAAATTCTTGTGTCTTTTTATCTATATCGAACTTGCGATCGATATTTTTTAATTTTTCTGCTAAATTATGTCTTTTATGTCTTGTTGAACAAGTTCTTCGAAGTAATCTTTGTGATACATAATTTATGGTGTAGAATTCTTTTGAGAGGTCACAACCACAATACATGTTAATCCTATTATAACTTGGAACTGAAGTTGAACTAAAAATACAAATTTCTCCAAATTATATTTTCAATAATTGTGGTTTATCATATTATAATTTGATATCGAGGAGCAAAGCCTATTGCATTTGCTCGATTATGAAACATTATGATGTATGTTCTGCACTCTTGTATGCATACACTATTTGATTGCAGTTTTCAACCGATCGGTTAATTTCCATATGTGTAGAAATACCATCTTAATTCATAGTTAAGATGAAATGATGAACCATCTTAGTTTTACAATTATGCTTGTCTACCATCTTAATTTTACAATTATGACTGACACGTTCTTCTGTGGTTTTATGTTTCAGTTAATTTCCTCAAAGTAGGTCTTGACAATAAAGCGAATAAAGGAATAATAAAATAAGAATAATTTGTAACATCAATTGAAGTATAATGAGAGAGCGCCTTATTGAGGCAGTTGTCATCCCTCTTTCCATTTTTTCTAGATTATTCTCGAGGTATCCTGGGATTTGCCCCTGCCAATTTTGGACTTGAGGAATGTAGGACTACAATAATTTGCAAGAGTTTTAAAGTTTTTCCATTCCTAGAGTTCTCATCCATCTTTTCACTTGATTTATATTTTGAAAATGTGTTCGTAAGCAATTCTTCTTAGTAATCCGACTTCAAAAAACTCGTGATAAATCTTTTTTAATAGGTAATATGAACTCGAACTTGTAATTTGCTCTTTATATAGACCTACTTCCATTTGGTGAAGTTTTAAAGATCTAATTAAGTTTTAATGTATAATGTATTTAAGTTTTAAAGGTCTAATTAAGGTAAAGTTACACATAAGAAGTTCAATCCTCCAATGGGTGGCTTAAACTACTTGCATTTGGTGGCGGTAGTTATAACTTAACATTAAAAATTGAAAGAGTTTCTTCTAGATTGAGTTAACTCATAAACAATAATTTCATAATCTTTTGTTTTGATAAGAAGCCAACTTAATTAGATACAACATACTTGACTCCAAAATGAGTCAACCCCCAACCTTTCCTTTGACATCTGCATCAATATTAATTCATCTAATTAGAGATGCTTTGGCATAACTCTCTAATCTTTCCTTCTTGCTTTCCACTTTATTCATCAAACAAGTCCAATTTGTAAAGTTGGTCATCTTTCAAGTTTTAGGCTACTGTTTCTTTTTTATTTTCTAGAACAAATAATTAAACATTATAAAAATTAACAAGACATATTTGCGAGTTGATCAAAAGTCTATTGTATAGTTATATTTTTTTCAAAAGAAGATATTTGCGAGTTGTGTGCTAATCTATTGGAAGACTAGGGAGGACTAACATCCAAAAGTCATTAACCTCATGGCTAAATATTGATGTATAGTTCTATTTTTTTTCAAAAAAAGATAGTATTTAGATTAGCGGTTCATGTCGTCAATATATTTCATGTAATGTTTAACAATGTTTATAGTATATGTGTCCACAATTGTGAATTCAATTTTGTCACTTCTTTTGCTTTGATATTTCGTTCCTATGGATCCTTTTTTTTTCTATTTTTTTTCTTTGCTAAATGATGCTTCTTGAATTGCACTTTTACTTCTTACGTATTCAAATTATGTACGTTTGGATTTTATATTGTATAGTTTGTTCAAACTCATACATATTATTTAAATTAAATTTTATATTTAGTTGCATATTAAATTAACATTATTTTTTTTTTAATTACTACTCTAATGTTTGTTTCATTGGATTGTAGTTTAACAATCTCATCTAAAAATTCATTAAGTATAACTATTTTACCTTGCATTAGCGAGTTACCATGGTTAAAAACTTAGGAGTTATCAACAATAGTGAATACGCTGTAGAAAAGCAATAAATACTAATCGTAGGGAGGTGGATAATTTGAAACATAAATTTGCAATGGAGGAAGAAAAAGAAATGAAGCGGGTTTGCCAAAGACAACTAAGGAGTGACAAGAAAGAGTTGAATGATCACGATATGGATTTGAAACTTCACAAAATATTCTATGAAATATTGAGTAGGGTAAATGCTATGAAGCAAAATGAATTATTTTAATTAATAATTTAGAAATTAAGTTGACTTTATTTCTTTTTTATGTAGAGGTCCCCGGAATGCAAAACCACGTTATGTCGCTATGGGTTTTGAGCATGTTGCAAGTTCAGCAGATGTGTTACCATCTGTAAACTCTTGTCGAAATTGTAGTGCGAAGAGGTTTTTCATGAATCTAATAGTTTATGTTGTTCAAACGGTCAAGTAACCCTCGTTCCTAATGTTGTCCCTGAAGAAATGTTCGACCTATTCACTTCAAACACTGAAGAGACACGTGAGTTTTTGATGTACATCCGTACTTATAACACCAATTTTTGTTTTACATCTTTTGGTGTAAAGTGCGAGAGAGAGTATGCCAAAAGTAATGTGGGTGTATATACGTTTAGAGTGCAAGGCCAAATTCATCATTTTATAAATAATTTACTTCATGACAAGGAGCATCCATCTTTTTTGCAGCTGTACTTTTATGATACTGATCATGAAGTGCAAAACCGAATACATTGCTCTGATAGGTGAAAGAGACAATTTTGGCAAGGTTAATTAGTATGCTTGCAAAAAATCCATATGCAAGTTTTTTCTGCACTTTACAAAATAAGGAAGATTTAGAATATCATGTTGTTCAATTAGTTTCAAGTGTTAGTCGCCTTCTACTTATTGTTTTTCATGTTTTCTATTAATTGTAGTGGTTCTTTTCAATTTTGGTTGATTAACTATAAATTAATTTCTTCTTTTTCTCTTGGTGTTCTTCAACTATGGGAGGTTAAAACCTCTAGCCTAGGCAAGACTGCGAGGGAGATTCGACTGCGCATATAAATGAATTTGTGAGATTTATATATTTTAACTTCAATTTTTTCATTATAATTTTATTTTCTTTGGTATTATTTGAACAATTGAAGTTAAACACTTGTTTAAACCTTGATTTATTTGTCAGTGAGTCGTAAGCACCCGTACTTGTGCAATAAGACCACATTAGTGACAATTGACCCTACCAATTGATTAGTCTCTTTTGGGACCGGTTGAATACCTTAGAAATCTATGCTAAATCGCACACACGAGTGATTCGGCAACGGCGCTAAAAATTGACGCACGCCGAACGCGTCAATAAAATTAAAATACCTAAACCAACTATTTGCATAATAGTGGCAAAGGGTCGATCCCACAGGGATTGATATTCTTTCTAAGGTTTAAAAATAACAAAAAGGGAAATCGGGGGTTTTTTAGAGAATGAATAAATTAACCAATATTTAAAATAAATAAACAAAACAATGAAAATAATTTAAAAACAATTAATAAAAACGCACAGGTCAAGACATACAAGTTCAATTCGATAAAAGATTTGATTTGGTCTTCAATTTATGTAGAATATGCAAATCAATATATCCTAGTGTAGCAATAGAACCGGTAACGTATGCGGTTCCTCGCACTTCCTAATCTCGATAGGCAAGGTACGACGGTGACTATTTCTCTAGTCAAACGTATAACCCTATACTCAAGCGTATTAAGTTTAACACGATGACCGCAATAAACTTCATGAAGGCACTACACCTAGACAACCGAATCACTCGTGTCTCCGATTTAGCCTAGATTTCTGAGGTATTCAACCGGTCATAAAAGAGACTAATCAATTGGTAGGGTTAATTGTTACTAGTGTGGTCTTATTGCACAAGTACGGGTGCTTACGACTCACTGACAAATAAATCAAGGTTTAAAAAAATGTTTAACTTCAATTGTTCAAATAATACCAAAGAAAATAAAATAATAATGAAAAGATTGAAGTTAAAATATATAAATCTCACAAATCCATTGATATGCACAGTCGAACCTCCCTCGCAGTCTTGCCTAGGGTAGAGGTTTTAGCCTCCCATAGTTGAAGAACGCCAAGAGAAAAAGAAGAAAAAATAGAAAAGAATGGGGAGAGATGTCGGCCAAGAGAGCAAAACGAAATATAGCGATTGATATATATATATAGCAATTTCCATCCCCCCTAATTCCTCTCTTTCTATATATCTATATAGCGATTGATATATATAAAAGCACGAATCACAAATTTTTGAGCGGTAATGAAATTTACCTATTTGCTCATACTTCTTTTTTTCATCTCCAAATCAACCTTTTCTTTTGTATCCAAATCAAACTCTAACTCCTTATCAATCCACAACACTTTTTTTTTGCTTTATCTCCAAATCAATCATGAATTCATTCTCATCAATCCAATATACTTTTTTTTGAAGAAGTAATGTCCTAACATGAGTAGCTTGTTTTTCATTCACATTTTATCTCAATCACATTAGAGAATATTGATAAGTTAAAATGTACTTGTATTTCTAATTTTTAAATTTTAATTGCAATTTTTAATTTAAATTAATAAATTCTTAGAAATTAATTCACGCGAGCAAAGCGAGCGGGTAAATCGTGCGTAGCACACCCTGAAACTAGTATATATATATACTAGTTTCAAGACGTGCTACGCACGATTTTCCCTCTCGCTTCGCTCGCGGGAGTTAATTTCTAAGAATTCATTAACAAAATTTAAAATTGTAATTAAAATCTAAAAATTAAAAATACAAGTATATTTTTTAACTTATCAACATTCTCTAATGTGATTGACATAAGATGTGAATGAAAAAACAAGCTAGTCATGATAGAACATTACTTCTTCAAAAAAAGTGTATTGGATTGATGAGAATGAGTTCATGATTGATTTGGAAATAATAAAAAAACGTGCAGTGGATTGATAAGGAGTTAGAGTTTGATTTGGATACAAATTTGTTCAATTTGGATTAGGTTGAATTAATTTATTAATTTTAAGGGAAGGCACGAGAAGTATGAGCAAAGAGGTAAATTTTATTAGCACTCAAATAGAGTATGGGCAAAAATGTAAATTTCATTACCACTCAAAAATTTGTGATTCGTGCTTTTATATATATGATAGATATATTCTTATATATTATGCGAATCAAACCAAATCATGCCTCATTGCATCAACGCCATCATGCTCGTGTGGCCCCGCCAAATTTGCTCGAGATACACGCTAGCGTGATTTTCGGTGTAAAACATATTCAGACATATGAATACTCGATTTTGCGTAGTTTTTCACCCTGGATTTAACCGCGCATTCCAATAACCCTGAAAATAATAAATAAAAGCAATTAGGCTATTATTTTGGAGACTTGACAATAAAAATATATAGATAACTTATATATAATATTACATAATTAACGACTCAACAAGGATGTATAAGAATTTGTGATTATCCTAAAGTTCAAGATTCATTGATACATTCTCCACAAATCAATGTGGAATGTTCAATGTTATATTTAGATTGGTTGAGTCATCCTCTTGATATAATTCAAGTCAATAAGTTTGAGTTCCTCAATGATAATAAAGGTTGTGGATCCTAAAGCAAGGAGGAGTGTTAAAATTAGTGCTTTAGTCTCTACACAATAGTTTCTATTTTCATTATTTACTTTTATTTAGTGCACATTCTAATTTCTAGTCCTAGATTTTAAGAAGTTTTATGCAAAAATCAATAGGAAAAACGGTTTGTTTATGTGCGCAGGAAAGTAAGTCCTAAACAATAGGAATTTTCTATTTTTTTGGGAGATCTTTTAGTAGCTAAATTTTTAGTTATTTTATTAGAAATAGAAGTTGATTCTTTTAGTAAGTTTCTACTAGTGTTAGGAGTTCCTTTTCAGTTCAGTTTTTAATCTTATATATGTACGGCAGATTGTAAAAGTTAAAAAAAAAAAAAAAAGAGAATCAAATTTAGTTTTTGTCTACTTTTTTGTGTATGCTAAATTTTTGAGGTGAACCAAAACAAAGATTTTTTATCTCCATTGTTAATTTCTCTCCTTGCATAATTTTTCAATTGTTCTTCCTATCTTTTCTTGGTCTTCAAAACCAACAAAAACAATAAATATATAAAATAAGTTTAGCAGAAGCGAAGATGGCAAATGCACTCAGGAACATGTGATAAAACTAGTTACTAGTTAGAAGGCATAAGAAAACACAAAAAATAAAAAAAAATAACAGAAAATGCATCCTCACATGGGGTTTGAGTTTGACAACTTTGAGAACAATTTTCTTTAGAATCGGATTCTTGTGAAAAAAAAAAAAAGAAAAAAAAAAAAAGAATCTTATTCTCATTATCATCCAATTTCTACCATCGTTGATATTTCAACTCTCAACTTAAAAATAAGAGTATCCCAAAAGATGTCCTTTTATTGACTCTTTCATCAATCTATTCATTGAAAGGGTATCCAAATGTAGGTGCGGGTAAAGAAGATTGAAAAAAAACATTTGATCGAGTGATCAACCCTAACTAATATAACACAATGTGGCTTTACTGCTGTTGACGGCGTTGTAAAAGTCTGATAATTGAAACATAAACCAAAATCACATTAACATATAACATATGGTAATTAAACTACCTTTTTCTCTTGTAGTGTTTCTTACAACATCCATAAATCAATCTCATCATTTGCTGTTGACCAAAAGAAAAAGAAAAATTTGAATCACACCCCTTTATACAGTAGCCTAAAATTATTTCATGGGTTAGCAACAAAAACACAAAATGAACAGATATATACTAACATGGACTTAAGCATCTAATCATTGTTGCTGCAATCGCATTCTATTCGACTTTTGATTACAACATTTATTATCAAACTGTTCTGCTGCAACAACCAACATAAAACTTAATGGTTACAGCTTTCTTTGCTGGGGACATTATAGCAAATAAAGAAGTGGACCAATTGCGAACAATCCGTCTTTTTTTTTTTTTTTTTTTTTTTTTTGTTCGCGCAACGGTCTGTCTTTAACATGCTGACAAACTGCTGCATTGTTAGCAAAAGTATTAGTTCTAGAGACCGTTGCTCTCATGGCAGATGCTCTGAGGTGCTCCTTGATCTGGAGACTTCTTCGAATCCCATTCATCTTCTTCGCCATCAAATGTTGATAAACACTTAGCCGCTAAAGATAAAGAAGTGTGAAATTCTTCGTGCCCAACCGACTTATTGAACTGAGATCCTGCATCTCTTCTGTGACAATGCATTTTTCTCCCTCGTGACACATCCTTAACTCTCTGAAAAAGTTTAAACAGAAAAAAGAAACATTAACCCCTTTTAAGTTATAATTTGTGATAAAAGAACAAAGGACAATTCGCAGTTCATCTAACACAAGGGATAGAAACTTAGAAATCATCAGAGAAACATAAAGAATATGCACAGATTGAATCCATAACTAGATCAAGAAAATTTAATAATTAAAGAAATAATCCGCAACTTTACTGAACAAAAACAACTAAATCTAGATTTTACTAAAGGTGACAGCTCTTAATTATAATAACATTGAGACAAATCAGTTTCCTCATTATTGACACTGCAACTATTAGAGAAATGCGAATAAGATGTGGTACCTTACAATCATATGAATGGAAGTGAGGACATCAAAGCAGACCAAGAGAATGGGATGAACTATAAGGTCAAAATAAACAAAGTAACTTAAAAGTGGTTTGCTGCAGTCAGAACTCAGAAGCCAAACCAATGTGAGCGGACATGCCACCACACGCGGCCAGCTATATGGGATTATGCAACTTAATTGACTTGACAGGCAATCGTATATGGCAAACGTAATTAACATTTAATTTTCAAGAGAATGGTCTAAAGATACAAATATTAAGCACATTAACCATTTGAATTGACAAAAAAAATAAAAAATAAAAACTCGAAATATTCAAGAGCTAAAGAAATATGTGATTTACATGAGTAAGACTACTTATAGCAATTTTCGAGACAGGTGGTTCATTACTGTCTTTCCCACAAATTCCAATCACTGCAGATTTACAAACTCTTTCCCATCCACACCATAATCACAAGCATAATAATCATTAAAATTCTAAAATTGTAAATCACAGGCAACTGTGAAAATCATGCAAGCAAATGGACAACCATGAAGCCTTCATTTTTACCAAGTAGATCTGTTTATTACTGGGAATGCTTTTGGAACCCAGTCACTGGTCAGGCTTCTACAAAAGCACCTTTCAAATCTTTGTTCTTATTAAAATCATCAGGCTTCAGATTGCATGTCCATCAAGACCAAATGAAAGCAACAACAATAATGAAAGTAAATAAGATGACAACGAAATTTCAATAACAATATTAAATTAATCACTATAATTAAATTGGCAAAATCAGTTTCAGATACAAATATAAAAAATAAGAACAAAATGAGTGGATAACACCAGGAGCAAATTGACATAACGACACACAGAGAGCACATAGAAGCAGCTTCTTTTACTTCAAATGCATCCAAAGGAAGATAAAATTGAAAGGCATCTGGTTTTCTATAATGCCCTCTCAATGTAGAGCTATAATAACTAATTACCCTTTCATTTTAGGAGGAAAAAAAAAAAAAAACGAATAAAGGAGTAGCCAGCCAACATATGGATAAAGTCTCCCTTTTTGTCACATATTGATGAGAACAAAGATAGACATCGTCAAAAAGCAAATTGATACCACACACAGGAGCAGCTTAACACACTTCCTCTCAATGCACAAATGTACAAACTAATTGCCCTTTCATTCTGAAAAATAAAATGACAAAGAATAAAGGAGATGCCAGCCAACAGATGAATAAAGTCTCTTTTTTATTGTTATGAATTGATGACAACAAAAAAAGACATCTCCAATAAGAAATAATAAGCAGAGAAAATTTGTGGCATTATAGGAATCTAGCAAAAGTGATTGTGAACATAAAATGAAACCTAAGGGTACAGCATGATTGTGACAAACCTAAGAGAGCAGTGACTTGGGTTTAATCCTTCACTCCATCAAAAAGTGGAGCCCCAGCTCTTTGAGCCTCTCAATGCATAGGGACTCAATAATAGGGGAGTCCTAACATTGTCCCAAGGAAAATTACAAGAGAGGATACCAAGACACCCTCGATTATCATACTGCTAATAATAATAATAAGTATAAAGTCTCAAAGAAGAGATCAACAATTGATTAAATTTCAACAGTGTAAAATCTCTACATAGGAAGTTAAGAAAATGAGATGCAAAAGGCATAATTCTCATTGCTTAAATGTAGCAATAAGTGGAAAAAAAAAAAAAAAAAAAAAAACTTGCCAAGAGAGATCCACCAAAAGTGGCTCGCAATCTCCAGTAAGGAATGATAAAAAAGAGGACATAATAACAAATTGCATAAAATTCAGAAAATGAATTCATAATGCAGACAATCCATGAGAACAAAACACCGAAAAAAAAAAAAGTATAGTACAACAAATGAAAGACAAAGTAGAACCTGTAATTTCACAAAGCACACATGCCTCCATTTCAAGCACAATTACACAATGAAATCAATTATCCAAACATATATACAAAAATATATACAAACAATTCCATGCATAATTGGAATACTCATCTCCATTTCTCTATCAGAGGAAACAAAAATAACAATATGCAAGCCATTGCACTGAATTGCTGTCTCGCGTGAAGTTAAAAAAACTTTGCTTGGTTAATTTAACACAAAACCACCACCAGGATTCACACAATGCAACAATTCAATCACACTGCTCATAAACCAATTAAAAATGCAATATACCTCCATTAACTTGGAATTGAACTTGGGAATTCCAATCTGGCTAACAGTAAGCGACCCAAACAAATTCCCCAAAAGAGCAGCATCTGGAACAACCAACCCAGACATCAACCCAGCAACAAACCCACCCAAAAAACTATCTCCAGCCCCCGTCGGATCAATCTGCACCGACGCAAACGGCGAGATCTGCAACTCACCATCCCTCCAGTAAACCCTACACCCATCCTTCCCATCAGTCACAATCACACAGCAAACCTTCCTCGCCTCCTCAACATCGACAAAAGGAGCTTCTTCCGCCGACGTCTTCAGAAACCCGATTCGCGGTATCAAATGAAAAAACCCACTCTCCCTCAACCCCACAAGCCTCACACTTCCATCAACCGAATCAAAAACCCTAATCAAGGCCTGAACATCCACAAAAACCACACCACACAATTCAATCATCCTCTCCAACGTCTCCGGCCTAATCTCGCCCGCCACGCCCACCGCGAGCCCGAAATCGAACCTCGAATCGGGCAGATCAGAGGGCTCGATCGCCTCGCAGGCGCGAACCCGCTTCAAGACTCGATCTTGCGCCCCAGAATCGCCATCAACACCATCGGGTGACGTCAAATGCGCGTAAAACAGAGTGGTGGGCGACGAGGGCGACGAGAGGGGACGGTGAGGAACACTGTAAGCGAAATCTGAACCCACTTTGGAGACGTAATCGCACGAAACTGATAACCCATCGAAGACATTGAAGACGAAGGATGAGGCGCCACCGAGGCTCTCCCCAATCACTTGCCCGTCTTTGATAAGGACGTCGTGGCAGTAATTCCCCACGACGAGGCCTCTCTGATCGATCTGCGCGTCCGAGCCCTCTCTCCCCATCGATGTGTACGATCAGATTGACTGATTCGGATCGAATTGCGAGAATTGGGGATTAGGGTTTTGGGGAGTCCATGCAAGTGATGAAGACGGCGTGGGTGCGTGGATGTGCGCGTGAACGCAAGGTGGGCGAAGGAGATTTGTATTGGTGGCGCGCGCCAACGCTGAGAGAGCGTGTTGGTCAGTGCTGTGTAGGTGTTTGATGAAATGTCTGAGTGGGGTATTGGTGTTTTTGGTTTGATGTGAGGGTGTGTGGAATGGAGGGACTGAGAGTGAGAGAGAGAGAGAGAGAGAGAGAGAGAGTCTTCTGCTATTGTAGGTATTGTTTGGTTAGGGGGTGGAGTTAGGGAGATAATTTATAGGGAGTTGAGAACTAATCTTATTTGGTTGTCCAACTTGCCCGCAAGTTATCTCTCAACTTATATTATAGGGTGTGAGATATCTCCATACCACCTCCCTAAAGAGTTTTCTCGAAAGAGTTGTGGACACAATTACCCCTCATTAATGACTCATTTATTACTCATATCTCTCTTGTTTGAAGGTTATTTATGTCAATTCATATTTTTTATTGTTTAAAAATTTGAAACTTCCCTAAAAGTTTAAAATTGAACCAAACATGAAAATATTAACTCTAACGAGTTAACTCCAAGGAGATAACTCTCAACTAACACTGTAAATTAGCAAAAATGAACCAAACGAAGGCTGTAGTATGGGTTTTTTTCGAGTCTCTGTAAATAGAGCAAATTGTGTTAGGAGAGTCGTCCTTCGTATAAGGTTAATAGCGTGCACAGGTCAATAGTGTCGAGGTATGCAATTAGTCAGTGCAATGATTGTTAGATAATACTTCCTCTGGTCACAATTGTAAGTCATTTAAATTAAAAACACAAAAATTAATGAGCAATTTAATTGTAAGGTAATATTCATGTAGTGGCCCCATGCCTCGAGGTCTTTTAAGGGTGCCTTCGTGTAATGTGCTCCTCGTCTGATAGGCCTAACTACACGTGACCGACACCTGCCCGTCCATCTCATGTCTCGATACTCGTGTACACTTATCTGTTATTAGTTTAGCTAATCGGTTATTCATATTTTCTGAAGTTGTTTCTTTAAGTCTTTCAATTCCTTAAGTTCAACTGTTTGTAGCTTATTCAAGTCCTAGTCGTGCTAGAGGTTTATGTTTTACAAGTTAACAGTTAATCACATTTAACAATAAAGTAGCGAAACTCTTAATTAGAGTAAGTAAAATATAAAGTTCATTATAATATATATCATCATTCATATGAGTATATCCTACTATGAAAAACCCGAAAAAGTACTTTGTATATAGGCGATAATACTATAAGACAATATATATTGAAATATATATACACATACACACACATGTACAATGTCACTCCAGTCTCCCTAACACCCAAAATAAAAGAAAAATATCAAAATAAACACATACTAGTAGGTCCTTAACGGCAATCAATCAGATGTAGTCGCCTATGATCCCCCTTCCCCTGCTAGTACTAGGATCTGCAATCAACATCACTAAAAAGGCAAAGAACGAGTCCAGCGAGTAAAATCCCAAGGAACGCCACTGAGCATTTAAGTAAATAAGAAGCTACGAAAATCTTAAATAAACATGCAACTATAAATGGATCATCGCATGGATACAACAAGTAGATAAATAAAGTATGTGCTCATCCTGGTCAGACTAAAGTGTAATTCGGATCCCGATGATCCCTTTAGTGGATGCCCCTACTACTCTTTCACCTGGTTCCTCGTGGTGATTAGCCTAAACCTGCGCTTCACCGATACGTGCACCAATCAGCAGCTCGGGTTGCAATTCATCGAGGGTTTGGTCACACGTACTATAGCCTAGTGTGCCCTAAACACACAACAAATATACGGGGGGAGTAACCTCAACCAACCATCCAAAATAGTGTGAAATAGAATGATATGCAAAAATAGACATAAGCAATATAAAAAAATTACCAAATACTCAAGTGGTGTCCATATGGGTTTTACAAACCTCAAATACGCTCTTCGACTTTCCCGAACTCCCAAATGCAACCTACCTAGCTCCTCGTACACAAGGTACTATACCCTAAGTCCCTAAAGTTCGGTTTATGTGTTTAAATTGGTTATAAGTGATTAAGTATGTATTAAATTGAAAATGACCCAAAACAACCCGTAAATTAAGTTTTCATCAGTCGGTAGTGCGCTAAATGGTATGTCTAGCGCCCTTAGGAGACACCTAGCGCCTATATGGAGACACCTAGCGCGTTACTATTCTTCATTTTGAAGAACAGTTGAGCACCAGACTGGATAACGCGCTAGCCAATCTGGATAGCACGTTATCCGTGATGTGTGACATAATTCTTAACTCGAGAATTCTATCCCCAACACCCCAAATGGCTATCTCAGCCTTGTCGACCCATTCTCCACTAAATGGAGACTTTAAAAAACCATTAACAACAAATCAAAACAGCAATAATTCAACCATAATTATCAATTTCATGCATTCACTAGTTTTCCCAATTTCACCAAAAACCCAATCTCCATTAAAATCGGTTTAAAGATCTTAATCGTAATGTTAATTAGACTTGTAAATTATCAAAGATTCATAAAAAACAATGATCTAGTCCTAAAGTCCAAAACATCCCAAATTGAGCTCATTTTCATGAGTTTAATGACATAGAGATGATTATTGTCAAATCCCAAAATTTTAAATTGATAATTACGGTTAATCCGAGATTAGCTTCCCAGCCTATATATGTAACATCCTACTCAGTTTATAGGTGGCGTGAGTTACATTTACACTAGAGGGTTTGGAATGAAATCCTTGGGTATTAATGGATGGGTTAGAGAGCATATCGGCCAATATGTTGGCTAGCAATCGTATTAATGGCATCAGCGGGTAATCAACCCTAGTTTTACAAAATAAATGGGGATCATAGTGTAATAGTCCAAATTACTTGTTTTGCATATAATTATGTATTGAATCTATATGTTTTTCATATTCTTATTAGATATCATTGGTGCATGTTGTTGTTGCATGATATCCTTGTTTACTATATGGAATGTTGATGATAAGTGTGGATTCTTACTTACCGAGCAAGTTGGAGCGCCCACCCAAAATAACTATTTCAGGTTCGCAACCAGGTGCTTCGACTAAAGGGAAAGAGAATGCCTTCTCTTTAATGTAATGAACCTTCTTGTATTTATATATATGTTTGACTTGTTTTGATGTATATAAACAGGGTCAGGGTGATTTATATATGGGTTCGGGTTTTGATAAACTATGTATTTCTGTATGTTTATATATCGAAGAAATTTTAAATTTTTCACTGCGTAATACTTTGATTTATTATTTCGATATGAATATACATGTTGAGCTTATCAGGTATAGACGGAGAGGCTGCTGGCTCTAGTTAAGTCTTGCAGGATTAGCGGGCTTGATTAGGGTTTCAGGCCAGACATTTTCCCTAATCGGGATAAGGGATGTCACATTGGCAATATCAACACTGGTACAGAAGTCAATATCCTCTTTAACTCCCAGAAAGCCTGCTCACACTCCTATGACCAATCAAATCTAACATCATTCTTAGTCAATCTAGTCATCGGTGTCGCAATCGAAGAAAAGTCTTATGTGAATCATTAATAGTATCATGCCAATCCTAGAAAACTCTGAATATCGACAACAAAATCAGAAGTCCTCCAGCTAATGACAACCCTAATATTCTCTGAAGCCACAGAGATACCCTGATCGCTGATGACATGTCCTAGAAATCTCACATCACTTAGCCAAAAGTCACACTTGGTGAACTTATCGTACAACATATATCGTCTTAATGTCGTAAAAACTGCCATGAAATGTCTCTCGTGCTCCTCATGAGTCCCACTGTAGACCAAGATATCGTCGATGAAAACTATGAAAAATCTGTCCAAATATGATCTTAAGACCTTGTGCATCATATCCATAAAGATCACTGGGGAGTTAGTAAGTCCGAATGGCATGACTGTGAACCCAAATAACCCGTATCTCGTGCTGAAGACGGTCTTCTTAATGTCCTCTTCTCGAATCCTCAACTGATGATAACCTAGCGAAGATCAATATTCGAGAAGAACTTGGCTCATGCTAACTGGTCGAACTGATCATCCATCATAGGGAATGGGTAACGATTCCTCGGTATCACCTGATTTAGCTTCCTATAGTCTATGCACATCCTCATCGAACCATCATTCTTTTTCGTAAACAACATTGGAGCTCCCCAATATGACATATTAGGGTAAATGAATCCTTATCTAACAAATCATAAAGTTGTCTCGTAACCTCTTCCTACTCAAATGGTGGCATCTTGTAAGGTCTGTTAGCGATCTGCTGATTCCCTCGTATCAGCTCCATGATAAACTCAATTGCTCGTGGCGGTGGCAATCTTGGTAGATCATCTAGGAATATGTCGATGAAATCTTTAACTATTGGAACATTCTCAATCTTGACCTCGGTCATAACCTCTAGCTCAATTATCGTTGCAAATGTCTCCATCTCATGTGTTGTAGCTAGTAGGCCCCTAGTGATAGGTAATTCTATCGCGGATCCAATTAGTGAGAACTCTAGTATCACAAGAATGTGAAACTCAACTTTCTTACCAAAACAATCGAATCCGTGCACGACAAGGCGATAATCAATCTATCTCGAGTAGTGCATTAAACTCTAGGTACTCTAACACTCAGAGATATGTCGGTAACTGATGTTCCTCAACCTCTATCATCACTTTTCTACATATCTGATTAAGGTATATCTTATCCCTAACGGTCGTCCTGAGAACAAAGTATGTGCTTAGTGTTTATGCAACTAACCCTAACTCTCCAACAACCGATCCAACAATAATTGATAAAGTATTACCATAATCAAACATAGTATGCATATATCTCTATGGATATGTAAGGTACCCTCGACGAGCTGTCTAGTCATTCCACCACATAGTTGTGCTACTACATAGGCCCTATCTTTTGCCTGATTTGGCTTTCGTCGCCGTAACAGTGGTGTTTTGCAGTATGCCCTTAAATGTCCCCTGACCACACCTGTGACATCAACACTTCTCCTGCTTGTCAACCTGTCTGCCTCCAGATCTATGACCTTGACTCTGGTCACTCTGACCCTTTTCATGTCATTCTTGATCTCTACCCTGACGGTACTACTGTGGTTGCTGCTTACGCTACTCAGTCTATGCTTTGGTGCCAAAGAGAAACTTGCTGCCTATTCTCATACTGAAACTAACTAACCCGGTGATCATCCATATGGTCCTAGTCTCGTCTATCGTCCCTTCGACCGAATGCTCCCTCTTTCTCTTTGGCCTCTGGTCCGGTTGAGACATCTGTCCCGTCTCTACCTCAATCCCGTAATACACTTTCTCTATCTCTATATCAGAAATGTCTCATGTGCTAACGCTCTACATAGATCTCTTACAAAGTAGGAGCCCCATATGACACCACTCCCTCAGCAATCCTCTCATTTACACCTCGGGTAAAGTAATAAGTTTGTAGTCATTTTGTCCCCGCCACATCCATTGAGAACTGTAACAAGTATCAGTAACGCTCCATGTGCTGCATCAGTGAGCGGTTACCTTGTCGTAAGGCCAGAAACTCCTCTCTTAACCTCAACCTCACCTCCATGGGAATATATTGATCATAAAATAACTATGAACTCTACCCAAGTCGTAGGCTCTAGGTGTGTGTCCTAATACATGGTCCACCAGACTACTTCATGGCCTCTCAGACATGCTACAGATAGACGTGCCTACACCTTCTCATCGTTCATCATCAGCCTATATGTCACGGCCCAATAATTAATACACGTTTAATTCATTAATTAGGACAAAATGACCCGTGACGTGGGACCCATAGCGATATACGTGTCATTACCACGGCACGATTGCCGAGGTAAATGTTATATTTGTTGTGTTGTATGCCTAGTGTATTGTATATGTGTAAACTACTAAGTCAGTAGAACTAGTTTGTTAACTGTAGGTGGTATCATAAATGGGTAGGTAATTAGGTGTTTATATAAGGCTAACTAGTTCCTTGTTAGGTCATGTAGGGGAGATTGGGGTTTAATTAAAGGATTAGGCTGGGCGGTGCCCTTATTTGTAGTTAGGGCCGTCACATTATAGAACCACTGATAAGAAACTTTCCATTTCCCTGTCACCTCAGGGTCACCAACTCCATTAAAGAAACCTGTTGAAACTTCATAAACTCTCTTAAAAGCTTTGCATTTGGGACAAAAAATCTTAATGTAGTAGCCATAGTAGTGGTAGTCGATTGCTTTATAGTCATGGATGGGGGCATAGTAGTCAGAGTCTCCAGCGCAATGATAACTGGTGTAGCTTCCTCTGCCCGTGTCTCCGCAGCTACTCCATAGATCGGTGTTTGTGGGACATATGAGGTGGTGGCTGTCCATGCAGGTGCTTTGTGACTACCACAGGATCTCAAAGTGTTGTAGTTGTAACTGTAGAGAATGTTGTAAGTGCAGCGACCTGATCCCGTAATAATCGGAGTATCTCGTCCATCTTAATCTCCTGGGCTGTGAATCGGTCCTCCACACTCGCTGTGATAGGGGGATCCCAAGCTGCATCACTAGTCTACTCAATCTGTTAAAGTGTAGTTGATAAGTCGCTATTTATATATTATAAATAGTATATTTTAATATATTTAATTGTGGAAAGTCTCTAAAATATGTATTTAATTATATTATTTGGTCGTTTTCAGGTGAAACGGAGTGTGCGGTTGAATTCGTGACGAAAAAATACTCAAATGGAGTATTTACTTATAGTGATCAGACGTCGAATAATTTGCCTCAAGTTACGCGTTACGTGGTGGGTAGAATAGAGGATCAGCAGACCAATTGACATGTGGCAGCTGTCATTGGCTTTCATGGGACACGCGGTAGCCCTCCATTGGCGGTCAGCATCTTGACAACGTCACACACACACACACACACACACACACACACACGCACACGCGCGCGCACACATACACAGACACACACACCAATTCTTCTCTTTTCCAGCTACCAAGTGTCAGCTACTCACCCTCTCTAAGCACGCCATGCAAGCAATCTCCACCAATCTCGTACCGCTACATCAGCGTTTGCAACCACGTCACAAAGCAACAGCAGTTCACTCGCTTCAGCCTCCATCAGTTATTCCTCGGGATTCATTTTGGTGTAGTCTCCCAAATCTTCGTCGAGTCGTGCGAGCCTTCTTCACCGTTTCTTGTGCGCCACGTGTCATGCATACCACACAACACCACGTCACGACAGTAGCTCTGGACCAATGGGAGAACGATACATCAACGAACTTGAGCAGGCGAACCATTCACGTTTTGACACATGGCGGACATTAGTTTTCAACCCAAAAATAGTCCATAGATCGTCTTTGGCGCACAACTCACCTCCCCAACCCCTAAAATTAGTTTCTCTCACCTCCTGGGACTAATTTTTAGTACTTTTATATATTATGAACCTAGGGTATTATTAAAAGAATATCGACTTTTATATATTTAGCATCAACTTCTCTCGACGATGGCCTAAGTTGGTGGAGAAACTAGTTGGGATTATGGATTCATGACATATTATGTGAGATCTTTATTTAATTATTTAATTTAATTTAATTCTCCTATTTCATTGTTGTTGATTTTAAGGAATATGGTTTAGATATAGGGTATGTATGTGGCCAGTGAATGCTTTTAGGTGGACAACCTATAGTTATTTGGACCATTAGTATCCGTGTAATTGTGGTTTTAGACCAATAAAGTGACAAACACTTACCCGTTTGTCGTAAAACCATTTCAATTCTTGAGTGTGCAACAATTGAATCTAGGTTAAATCGGAAGCGGATGTGATCCAAAAACGGATGCAATCCGGTTATTTAGGATTAGTGTTCCTACAAATTCATATTACTGTGGTTAGTGTGTTAAACCTGATTGGCGTATGTCTAGGGTTATACATTAATTAGGGAAGTGGTTAGTGGCAGATGTCCTAGCTATCGAGATTAGTGGAACGAGAAATTTTTGGCGGATGTCGATTTTCTATAGTTAATCTAGGAGAATTTAAATTAATAACTTTTTGGGAAAGATTGAAAATCATGATTACCATTTAATCTTAATCCTGATTTGGGGAACGATAGACCTAGGTGTTAGTTAGGTGTTCATTAATTATTTTCAAAGTTATTTTAGTTATTTTATTTATTTAGTTTAGTTAGATTAGTTAGTTAAATTATTTATTTAAAACCCCCGATTTTTTCTTTTCGTTGTTTTTAACCTTAGAAAAAACACCAACCTCTGTGGGATCGACCATTTGCCACTATTATACAAAATAGTTGGTTTAGGAAACTTTTATTTTATTGACGCGTTCGGCGCGTGTCGGTTTTTAGCGCCGTTTTCGTGGATTGGTTTTCTTTTTTTGGTGTTTTCATTTATTTATTTATTTATTTATTATTATTATTTTATTTATTTGTTTTAATAAATTGGAGCACCGGTGAGTTTTGTTAGGTTTGACTTAGGATTACATTTTTTTAGCATAATTTGAGCATTTTTTTAGGAATTAATATGTTCATAGAATTTTAGGTATTTTGAGACTTGGTTGGGACATATCCAACTTAAGTCATCGCATTAGTGGCGGGTTTTTGAGTAGACCCAAAATCCTAGACTTCATTCCATCATTTTGTTAATTTCACCCTTAGTTGAAAGACTTTGGGCTCGCAAGATTTGATAGTAATCTTTTCAGTTAACTCATTTGTTTACTAGTTCTTACTCTTTTTATGATTATTCTTTTATAGTTTCCTCAGTCACTTACACATGAGAGATTTTGTGTGTTCACTGGTTTTTAAAGACTTTTTGTTATGCATGCATTTGTATCATCTTCTTATTCTTTCTCCATGTTCTATTCTTTTTCTTTTTGTTATATAGATGTCTTGACTTGTTTTGAACCTTGAGGACAAAGTTTGGAATAAGTTTGGGGTTATTTTAGGTATTGTGGATTGATTCTTTACGGAAAGACCACGAGTGAGATCGTTTATTTTTTACGCGGTTATATGCGACTGATGGATGGTAATGGTGGTGTTTTATATCATTTCTTGTCCTTTCATATTTCTTTCTCATTTCATTAGTAGTTGATACACTTTCATGCATGTATTTAGTATATTTTTATTTATTGTTTATTTATTTTTGTAGTTATTTAGAGTCACCCGAAACTTTGTTTCATATCTTTGGTTGTGGATGAGTACATTATGGTTTCCTTTTTGACTTAAAACTTAGGGAAAACTAGGAGAAACATTCAATCGAGTTCGTACCCAACATTTTTATGATTTCATGATTAGGAACTTAGTTGATGGTTAAGCTTTGTGCTAGATAACGAAAGTGAGTAGACAGTCAAGTTTATGCAAGTGGTATTATTTTAACCCACATTGAAAATTTTGCTTGATTATAGTAAAAGTGAGAAAAGCTAACATGAGTTTTCTTAATATAGAGAGTCTCACATATTTCTACAGGAAATGGAGCAGAGAAACTGGTGGTGGGGAAAAGTGAGAAAACCTATTCATAGGAAATGGAGCAGAGACTGTATTTGTTGAAAAAATAAGAAAAAAATAGAGAATATATATTGAATAAAGGTGGAAATTGTGAAACTCCTCAAATAAAAGATTTAGTTCGAGTGCTTTCACTTGATTAAGTGAAATTTTAACTTGTGTGCTTTAATGTATAGACCAAAAAAACTTGTGAGTAGTTGATGGCTTTTGTTTTAACTGGATTTATGTCTTCAAAGTGGGATCGTAATTGTATTTGGGTTACGAGTCTTGACATATCATAAGTCGGAAATTTCTTGAGAGGCTTGTTAACTTGGTGACTATGTAAACCAAAGGAACTCTATGAATTTTGAGTCGGGTATAGGATTAGTAGAGTCAGTCCATGTTTATATTAGGAGTCTAGTTTAGTCTGTGTTGTCATTTACACATTTGCTTGGGACGTGCAAAGTCTTAAGTTCGGGGGTATTTGATAGGTCGGTATTTATATATTATTAATAGTTTATTTTAATATATTTAATTGTGGAAAGTCTCTAAAATATATATTTAATTATATTTTTTGCTCGGGACATACAAAGTCTTAAGTTCGGGACTTCCAGTCAACGAACGCCGGACAATTTGCCTCGAGTTACACGTTGTGCAGTAGGTAGAATAGAGGATCAGTAGACCAATTGAAACATGGCAGCGTGCCATTGGCTTTCATGGGACACGTGGCAGCCCTCAATTAGCGGTCAACATCTTGACAACGTCACACACCAACTCTTCTCTCTTCCAGCTGCCAAGTGTCAGCTGCTCACACTCTCCAAGCACGTCATGCAAGCAATCTCCACCAATCCTGTGCCGCCACAACAGCGTTTGCAGCCACGTCCCAAACCAACAGCAGCTCACTCGCTTCAGCCTCCATCAATTCTTCCTTGAGATTCGTGCTGTGCGGTCTCTCAGATCTTCGCCGAGTCGTGTGCGCCTTCTTCACCGCTTCTTGCGCGCCACGTGTGATGCACACCACACAACACCACGTCACGGCAGCAGCTCTGGACCAATGTGAGAACGCCGTGTCAGCGAACTTGAGCAAGCTAATCAATCATGTTTTGACACGTGGCGGACATCAGTTTTCAACCCAAAAATAGTCCATAGATAGTCCTCGACGCATAAGTCACCTCCCCAACCTCTAAAATTAGTTTCTCTCATTTAGTACTTTTATATATTAGGAACCTAGAGTATTATTAAAAGAACACCGACTTTTATATATTTAGCATCGAACTTCTCTCGACGATGGCCTAGGTCGGCGGGGAAACAAGTCGGGATTATAAATTCATGACATATTATGTGAGATCTTTTATTTTATTATTTAATTTAATTTAATTCTCCTATTTCATTGTTGTTGATTTTAAGGAATATGATTTAGATCTAGGGTATGTATGTGGCGAGTGCATGCTTTTAGGTGGACAACTTATAGTTATTTGGACCATTAGTATCCGTGTTATTGTGGTTTTAGACCAATAAAGTGACAAAAACTCACCCGTTTGCCTTAAAACTCTTTCGATTCTTGAGTGTGCAACAATTGAATCTAGTTAAATCTGAAGTAGATGTGATCAAATTATTTAGGATTAGTGTTCCCACATATCCATATTACTGTGGTTAATGTGTTAAACCTGATTGGCGGATGTCTAGGGTTATAAATTAATTAGGGAAATAGTTAGTGGCGACGTCCTGGCTATCGAGATTAGGGGAACGATGAATTTATGACGGATGTCAATTTTTTATAGCTAATCTAGAGAATTTAAATTAATAACTTTTTGGGAAAGATTGAAGACCGTGACTGCCATTGAATCTTGATCCTAATTTGGGGAATTGTAGACCTAGGTGTTACTTAGATGTTCATTAATTATTTTCAAAGTTATTTTAGTTATTTTATTTATTTAGTTTAGTTAGATTAATTAGTTAAATTATTTGTTTAAAACCATTGATTTTTTTCTTTACGTTGTTTTTATCCTTAGAAAGACCACCAATATTTGTGGGATCGACCATTTGCCACTATTCTACAAAATAGTTGGTTTATGAAACTTTTATTTTATTGACTCGTTCGGTGCATGTCAGTAGTCAACTATTCGTCTATGATATGCATCGAGAAGCGTGCACCGAACTAGCCTCGGTATATATATGTGTATAATATATATACATATAATGAAAATATAACACGTATATAAAACTTAACTCTACCCGCTTCACATCACTTCCCAACTAAGGTTCCTACGCAATATCATCAGGTTTACACATTTAAGGTTTATTTATTAAGTCTTATGCTACTTTATTTAAGTTTCCCAAGTTCCTAGAACTTGGCTCTCATACCAACTTGGCGGCCTTACGCCCTGAGGCCGCCGTGAGGTGTCATCGTGTCGTATGCTCCTCGCCTAGTAAGCCTAGCTACAAGTGATCGACACCTGCCTGTCCACCTCATGTCTCGATATTCATGTCCACTTGCGTGTTATTAGTTTGGTTAATTAGTTATTCACATTTTTTTCTTAAGTTGTTTCCTTAAGTCTTTCAATTCCTTAAGTTCAAATATTTGTAGCTTATTCAAGTCTTAGCTGTGCTGGAGGTTTGTGTTTTACAAGTTAACAGTTAATCACAGTTTACAATAAAGCGCGGAAGTCTTAATTAGAGTAAGTAAAACGTAAAGTTCATTATAATATATATCATCATTCATACGAGTATATCCTATTGTGGAAAACCCGAAAAGTACTATGTATATAGGCGACAATGCTATTAGACAATATATATACTTGTACAGTGTCACTCAAGTATCCCAAATACCCAAAATAAAGCAAAATATCAAAATAAACACGTACTAGTAGGTCCTCCACGACCGCCAAACTGATGTAGTCGCCTAGGATCCTCTTACCCCTACTGGTACTAGGATATGCACTCGACATCACAAAAGGCAAATGACGAGTCTAGTGAATAAAATCTCAAGGAACTCCACCGAGCATTTAAGCAAATAAGAAGCCAAAGGAATTTTAAATAAACATGCGGAAATATAAACATGCAACTGTAAATGGATCAATAAGTGGATAAACAAAGTGTGTGCTCATCCCGATCATACTAGACTATACTTTGGATCCCTAGAATCCCTTCAATGGGTGCCTCCACCACTCTTAATCCTGGTTTCTCGAGGTGATTGGCCTAAACCTACACTTCATCCATAAGTGCACCAGTTAGTAGCTCGAGTCACAATTCGCCGAGGGCTTGGTTACACGTGCTACAACCTAACGTGCCATAAACACAAAACGAATATACCGGTGGGAGTGACCTCAATCAACCGTCCAAAATAGTGTGGAATAGAATAATATGCAAGAATGGATAGAAGCAATATAAAAACAACAATTAAATACTCAAGTGATGTCATTATGGGTTTTACAAACCACAAACACGCTCTCCGACTTTCCCGAATTCCCAAATCCAACCTGCCTAGCTCCCCAACACATGAACTACTGTCCCCTAGTCCCTGAAGTCCAATTTATGTGTTTAAATTGGTTATAAGTGTTTATGTATTAAGTTGAAAATTGCCCAAAACAACCCTTAAATTAAGTTTTCATCTGTTAGTAGCGTGCTAGAGGGTTTGTCTAGCGGGCTAGGTGTGTGTAGCGTGCTAGTGTAATGACTCGTGTCCTTAACCTGATGATTAATGTTAATCTGATATCTAATAAACCCGAGTTAGACTTGTGGTTAAACCCAACATGTCTTGATTAGCGTGTGAGTGTGATTGTTGTGTTGTATTGTGTATGTTTGGTGTGAAAAAATAAATAAAATTGACGATACACCTTGTATGACACATGTAAATCGTAGGGGATCACACGGGGAAACGTGGAAGCAGTGTATAGTTTGGGCGTACTCATTAGCGTACTTGGCAAGCAGAAAAGCCGTAAAATATATAGGTATATATATTTATATATGTTGAAATATAAATATATATAAATAAAACCGAAAATTTGGAAATTAAATAATTAAAAAATTATGGGACACCTTATACCGTGTGTAGGTCAAGGGTGACGCACATGGGTCGTGGAGTAGTGTGCACGCCTGATTGTACTCGTCGGCGCGCACGACGAAAGGTTAAATGCATAAATACATATGTATATGTATATATATTTATATATGTTGTATATATAAATATATATTTGAAATAATAAATAAATTGGTGAGCGTCTAGTGACACGTTGGTTCGACGGTGACACACTCAGTGTGTACAATAGTGTGCACGCCAGAGGGCTGTCGTTGGCGTGTGTAGTGAATTTTAAATGAGTAAATATAAAGGTGTATATATTTATATATGTAATTGATATATATATATATATAAATAACTTATAATTTGGTTTAATTTAATTAAATCAATTGGATTTGCCTCGAGATGCGTATAGCACAGAACTCAGAGAAATATTTAATTAAAACCACAAGCGGTTATGATGATGGGTTGGTTGGTGGGCATCAAGATCGACACGGGATGCACATTAACGTATCTCGAGAACAATTAAAGTGAAATGAATAATGCCATTAGATTTGCCTCGCGATTCGCGTCGCACGAATCTGAAGGATATCAAATACTTATCTTCAAAACCCAACTAAACCTCTGCCTCGTCAATTCGGTTTCGACAGAAAGAGGAAGAAGAAACGAAATCGAGAAAGGAAAAGAGAGCTCGTCCGAGAGGGAGAGGGAGAGGGAGAGAGAGAGAGAGAGAGAGAGAGAGAGAGAGAGAACTTAACTGAGGGAAGGATCGAGATCGAGATGGAGAGGCGAGAGGGATCTCGAGGTTGAAGGTAAGTTTGTTTGTTGAGTTCGTTGTTGTGTCGGTTGATCATGGAGCTTCGGTCATGGAGGTTGGGTTGGAGGAGATGGTTCGGATTCTCTAAGGAAGTCGAACCAAGGGTGTTTTGGGGTTGGGACCAAACCCAACCCCAGCGAACGAACAAATTGAAAAAAAAAAAAGAAAAAAAAAAGTGAACTGTTGGTCGAACAAGGGATCGAGGAAGAAGAAGGAGGGGCAGGTCTCCCCCGAACCAGGCCTGAACCGGTCCGCTTCAGGGACAAAACCCCATCCTTAATAGAAAAAAATAGAAATAGTAAAAATGAAGGAAAATGCTGAAATTTAGGGAAAATTCCCGAAAAATTAGGAAAATATATATATATATATATATATATATTTGTGAACTAAATCAATATAAATTCGATAATTTTGTAAAAAGTGGAGAATTCGAAAGTCGGTCGAGATTTTATATTGAGGTTTTACTCGAAAAACATGAAAAATGTAATATCGATCCAAAATTTAGTAAATTGGTTTTGAATTCATTTGGAATCAATTTAAGGGTTCTAAAAATGAGGAATTGAATATTTAATAATCTCAAACGGTTTATGATAGGCTTGGAACACCGACAAAGGTCGAGTGATCCAAAAGTTAATGAAATTGGAAATGGAGACTTAACCCGAGGTAAGTATGGATTTGTTTAATTATCAACTTTACTTGGCTATTCTAGTATTTGTAGATCATGTAGTTTATGAACTGGAATGGGAGACTATGTACACTATGATGGTTTTTAATAAACGAAAAAATGGTGTGTAATGTGACCATGTTATAACTCATGGTTTTAAGAATAGGTTTATAGGAGATGGGTTCCCTTCCTGACCTATATATAACTCATGCTCAATTTGATAAGTTGTGTGGATTACATACACACTAGGGGGTTTGGGATAGAACCATTGTGCATTAATGGATGGGCTAGATAACACATATGCGCAATGTGTTGGTCTAGTAATCGCATTAATGACGCTAGTGGGTAATCGACCCTAGTTTTATAAATAAAATGGGGATCACAATGTAATAGTCCATGATATTTGCTTTGCATCTGTTATCTATTGATTTATATTATTTCCATATTCTCATTAGTTAACATTGATGTATATTGTTATTGCATAATGTTCTTGGCTATTATATGGATTATTGATAGTTCAGTGAATCCGTACTTACTGAGCAAGTTGGAGCACTCACCTCAATTAACATTTCAAGAATATCGACGAGTGCGACAACTATTGGACATAGAAGGTTGAGGAGCCTCGCTCTTCTCTTCAATGTAATGATTCTTCTCTTGTTTATATATTATATTGAATTAGAGTTTTGTACTATCACAAGGGTTGGGAGGTTTTTTTATTACCGAGGTTTGTTTCGGTTTAAACTGGTTTTGTATATCGTGTTTATATCGCGAAAAGTTCTTAAGTTCCACTGCATTTATTATTTGTTTTATTATCGACATTTGATGTACAATTATGTTTATCAAGGGTTAAAGTTAAGGCTACTGACTCTAGTTAAGTCTCGATGGTGTATCATGACTTAATTAGGGTTTCAGGTCGAACGATTCATTAATGAGGATGAGGGTCGTTACATCTAGGGAGACACTTAGTGCACCACTGTTCTTCATTTTGAAGAGCATTTGAGCACCTAGACTGGATAGCGTGCTATCTGTGCTGGGTGACATAATTCTTAACTCGATAATGCTATCCTCAACACCCTAAATGGCAATCCCAGCCTTTTCGACCCATTCTCCACTAAATGGGGACTCCAAAATACCATTGACAACAATTAAAATAATAATTATTCAACCATAATTATCAAATTCATGCATTCATTAGTTTTTCTAATTTCACCAAAAATCCAATCTCCATTAAAATCAATTTACAAATCTTAATTGCAAAGTTAATTAGACTTGTAAATCATCAAAGATTCATAAAAAATAGTGATTTAGTCCTAAAGTCTGAATTAACACTAAAACATCCCAAATTGAGCTCATTTTGATGAATTTAGTGAGATAGAGATGATTACCTTGGGTTTGATCTATCCCTCCAAATGCTGAAATCTAGCTCTAAGATCTTCTACTTCCTCTCTTGTTTCGCTAGATTTGCATGAATTTGTGATAGTGGAGATGAGCAAATCCCACCAAGTCAAGTATTTATCTATTGTGTTGTAATCTAATGTGCTATGCGTATCTCAAGGACTATATTGTGGTCCTTATTAATGCTATCACACACTGATTAATGACTCCATTGAGCCACTAAACAGCCTAGTACCACTCAAACTAGGATCATCATAATGTTCATCATTGGCTTAGAATATTTCCTTTTAACTACGGGAAAAATAAATTCAATTATTTAAATAGTTAACTTAGGCATACAATTAATTATGGTTGGTGTACTTAGACTCCTTTATGAACAAATTTGTGGTCTCACTAACCCTCGACTACTCGATCGATACGTAGTGCCTTGCATCTTGGCACGCATCCCGAATCGTGACATAGCCTATTGTTCCGATTAAATCGACTTAGTTTATGGTTATATTACCCGGTTTAATTGATCAACTAGTCATCTTAACGTGAATTAGTCGTGTTTTCTAGTGTATTTGTGGTTCGCCTACCCCGATACCCGTGTTGACACACATTATGAAGCGAATACCTATCACATAATCTCGCACGATATAACAATACAAATATAAACATGCGATGTAATAATGAATAAACTCATAAATATGCATCGCAAATAAGCAATCAATAAACAAATAGCTAGTGTACCTAGGTCGACGTGTGTCCTAGCCTATCCGCGTCTTAATCCTAAATTACGCATTAAATAATGACGTTAATAAACGAGCTGTTACAATTACTATATTACCTTTACCTTTATTAATGTCCTTATAAGTGAAATGAGAGATATCCAACTTAATACATTAGTAGAAAAAAACTGATCTAACTTGGTACACTAGTAGACAAAAATTATTCCAACTTTCAAAGCTTCATTAATGAGGGCAAAATAGGTAAAATATGCTAGAGAATGGGAGAACAATAGTGAGCTAGAATGACCTACATTTATGACCGAAAGGAGTACATGAGAAACAGTTAAAAAAATATTGAGCAATTAGTTATGCGTAAATATTGTAATTTCTCGAGACATTTTTTTATAGGATGGAGAGAGTTGTATGTCTTCAGTAGAATAATTGGGGATAATTTTGAATGTCATTTCTGTAGTCTTAAAGAAAATCTTAAATGAAATGTAGTTATGTTGCTAAGAAAAAACACTTTGAGTAAAATATAGGATTTGATTTACTTTAAGCTTTAACCCTTCATTCATGTTTTTAGGGAAAACCTTTCTTTCATGTTTAAATGAGATTAGTGTTATTCATATTTAATTAACTTTCTAAGAAGGTACTATTAGTATAAAAATTAAACTTCCCACTTGCTAAGTTGTAATTAGGCTTTACCAAAAAAAAAAAAGTTGTAATTAGGCCACTGTTTGTCTAAAAGGAAGGGCTAATTTTAGATAAATTAAAAGTGCAAACTTAATTGACTATCAATTATTCTAAAACATGGAAATGTTGTGTTGAGAACATTATTCCATACATAAAAAAAAATTAAAGAGAACTTATAGGTTCTAACCATTAAGAGCTGAAGTTGGATAGAAAAAGAAGAGAATGTTGAACAGGCGAGAGAGATTTCGAACGGCTACCTCAATCCTATTCACCACTCAGCGGTGATTTTTTCAGATCCCTTATTCACAACTCCATCTATGATATGAAGATCAAGCCATGCTAGTTGGCCTCCAGATAAATAGAAGCATTTTAACTTAAAAAATGGTCTTAAGGTGAAAAAGAACTTGGGCAAGATAAGAAAGAGTAATAAAACACCCTCACAGCCCAAATTGATTAATGTCTACTTTTTGGAAATGGAGGGCAATTTTGGTGTTGCAACAAGCAGTTGAATTGGATTATTAGAGGCATATAAGTTTTTTTTATTCACATTTGAATTGGTTTAATAATGCTCGAGGTTTCTTGTCCTATATTGTATTCATTGTAACTTGGGCTATTAAGATAGCTCCCCTTTTAATTAAAAAAAAAGTAATGTAAAATACGTAATATATATATGCTAAGCTAAAAGGAAATTTCTGTTAAACTGCAATTAAGTCTAATGACCAATTGTGCTTTTTATAGAAGTGAATGTGGCACAAAGGAATATAAAATGCGATTGATTCAAATAGATGCTCATCATTAACTTTTTATTACTCCTACTCTAAAAATTAGATTGATTTTGACGATTTTTCAGTTACTTTGAACCCTTAATACTTTGAGTGTTTTCTTATAGTTGTCTCATTATTTCCACTAATAATACTTTCTAGCTCTTTCACAGTCGAACAAACGAAAAAGACTTGCAAGTTAAAGTTCTCCACATGTTAAAGAATTGAAACATAAGGCAAAAAAGTTCCAACTCGTGACCTCTCACTACCAAATCATATAACAATTAATCAATGGGTCACTCAATTGATTTGTCTTTCTAAGTATCATTTTAAATTCTACAAAGACAAAATTGAAGTAGATTACATAAGTTTTAAAAGACAAAATCATCAACTAAAACACCATTGCTCTTGATCAAACTTGTGCAAAGCACTGATTCATCTTCAGAAAACCCGACACCCTACACATTTACCAATTTAAGGCCAATTGAGGAGAAATCCATATCAATAAGTACATGAATTGATGATCTATCAATTCTACTAATAGTGAGCTAGAGTTCCATTGGAAGGATGTGTCTCAGGAGCTTTGGCTTCTCATGCTTCATAAGACCATCTCCAACCACAATACTTTATTTCCCCCTCTATTTTACAGTTCTATCATATCAAACTCTATTTCTTCTTCAACCACAAACTCTATTTCTACTCGAAACTCTATTTCTTATTTTTATTTTTTTTGTTATTTATTTGTATTAATTTTAATAAATTATTTAATCAGCAAAAAATTAAGATATTTTTATTTTTTTGAAAATGAAACAATTATTGATAATTTTTAAAAAGAAAAAAATAAAAAAAAAAGTAAGGAACACTATTATAGCTTTGGGTGAATAGTGGAACTTCAAATTTGGAGTTCCATTATTCACCGAACTCTAAAATAGAGGGGAAATAGAGTATAGTTGGAGTTGTTTGAACTCTAAATAGAGTACTATTGGAGTTGCTCTAGTTGTACACTTAAAAAAAACTTTATGTACAACGGGAGACTAGGTTTGTCATATAGATCTTTCTGTTGGGATGTTGAACTAAAGACCTACAAGATTTTTTTGATAAGAAAACAACTTATTTCTCTCCAAAATTGTACACAAGGCGAAGGCTCAAATGCTTAACCTCATCCATGGGTGACCACATATAAAATGATCAATTGATAGAATACCAAAAACCAAATCCTTAAACTTTTAACACTACAAAAAAACAATCAAATTATATAGCAATGAAAAAAATTAGTCACTAAAGCCACTTTCACTGTCGCTAAATCGATTAGTAACGGATTAGCGACGGGAGGTCCGTTGCAAAAAAAAAAAAAAAAAACTTGTAACTAATTAGTAGGGGTGGATAGTGGTTTCTGAAAAATTACCCAAACCATCCAAACATCGTGGTTTGGTATGGTTTTTTTAAACTAGCGGTTAGGGGGTAGTTTAGAAAACTTGAAAATCATGATTTTGTGGTTTGGTAGTGATTTTCATCTATGAAAAATTGTGGTTCACCAAATCGCAAAACCATCCCCAAACTTGGAATTGAATGGAATGGAGTTGACACATTTTTCATGTTGTTTGAACTTTGAAAATGAACTAAAACTCATAATTCTAATTGAGTTCATCTACTTCATTGTGTTTTTGGTGGTCGTGTATGGACATCTATATGTTTTGTTGCATGTTTTGTTGATGGACATGTATGGAAAGTGTGACAATTTTTATTTTTTTGGAAATGTGTTGTACGAAAACCGCAAAATCAAACCGACTAAAAGGCGTAAATCGCGGTCGATTTGGTTGCGGTTTTGAGTGTACGCGGTTTGGTGGTAGTTTATAAAGCGACCAAACCATGAACCCCCGGTTTGGTCACGGTTTGATGGTTGTCATCATCAAACTACAGTTTTCCCACCCTTACTAATTAGTATTGTTCACTAATTCATCCCTAATCCATTGCTATTCTGTTGCAAACCCGTCGCTATCTCGTCAAACCGGTCAAAATTTAGATCCGTCGCTAGTTAGTGACAAACCATATTCCATCTCTATTTTTTTTTTCGCTAGTCTTGCACATATCAAAAGATCAATTGATAGAAGACTAAAAACCAAATCTTTTAGCCTTTAAAAATGAATAGGTTCTATTAGTTTGTGTGTTAGCAATGTTATGTGTTGGAATAGGTGGCTCAAACTTGAAGTGCAATTGGAATCATAGTTGGAGTTAGACACTGATAATGTGCACATGTAGATGAACCTAGGACTTGAAGTACAGCATGGAGTCATGCTTGGTGTTACTAGTTTAATTGGATTCAAACATTAAATCCAATTGTATTGTTAGATGTGTTAACCGAATACAACAGTGAATTGTATTTAGACATCAACTTTGTTCTGTGATTTAAGTACGGGCAGTGATGTATATATACATGCATGTGTCCACGTACATGGGCACGCATGATTGATAGATTATTGCGTGAGTTGTTTGAGAGGCGAGAGTTAAGTCGTACACGACACTGTGAGATTAAATCTTGTTAGGGTTTCTATCTAGGGTTAAGGTAGAAGAGGTTTTTCTTTTATGTACTAAACTATTGATAATGGATTGTCTTATTTCTTGCTCATGGTTTTTTTCCTGATTTTGGGGTTTTTAACGTAAATTATTCTATTCATCTTTTCTCCGTGGTTTGTTTATTTTTAGGTGTATTTGTGTGATTGCGATCTAGGGTATTCCGCATTGATTCATCACACCAAATTGGTATCAAAGCCAAGACTCAGATCTAGTGGGTTACACTATTAAGGTGAAGTTTCAAAAATGTCAAAGTACTCAAGTGTGATGAAGCTTGATGTGGAGAAGTTCAACGGGAAGATAAATTTTGGCTATTGGCAAATTCAAGTCAAAGATTTCTTGATTCAATCTAGGCTACGTCAAGTGTTGAAGGGTTGTTGGAAGGAAAGTGATGAGAATTGGGAAGAGTTGGATTTAAGGGGAGCGAGCATCATAAGACTCAATTTGGCAAAATGTTCTCTCGAACATGAGGAATATTTCTTCGGCGAAAGGTCATTGGGAGAAGTTGAAGGCCATGTATATAACGCAAAGTATGACAAATCGTTTCTACTTGAAGGAGTGGTACCATCACTGAAGATAGATGAAGGTACAAGTATATTACTGTCACGGCCCAATAATTAATGCACGTTTAGGCCGGGCGGTGCCCTTATTTGTAGTTGGGGCCGTCACAATTACCGATCATCTTAGTGCTTTTAATGAGATTGTCTCATAACTTGAGTTGGGAGAGCAAGTCAGTGATGAGGATTAGGCGCGCTAATTAATCCTTTCACTTTCGCATTTGTTCAAGCACATAAAGCCAACATTGATGTATGAGAAAGAAACCATCAGTTTAGCAAATGTTATTGCCACATTAATATCTAAGGAAAAATTGATGAAAGGTAAAAATAACGGTTCATTTGAAAGATCGATTTTGGTAGCTACTGGGAATGGTTGCAAGAAGTACTGGAAAGTGGTCCGTTGAAGATGCGGTCAAACATGGCATCTCATAAGAGACCACTTAAATAAAAAGGTAAAAGAGCAGGTTTCGACAAAAAGCTCCCGTTCAACAAAGGAGGATTTCAATGTTGAAGGTGATGATGCTGACAATGTGACAGCCGCTCTCCTAAATCTAGGGCACCGCCCGACCTAATCCCGTAATTAAGCCCTACTCCTATCCACGCGTCAACTACGTATTAGTCAGCCTTTACAATCTAAACGCCTCTTTTCTCGTGTTCAGGATAAGTAATACACTAGTCCTACTAGTTTATAAAATCTAGAGTTAATTAAAACTTTTTATTTAATTAATTATTTAGCAGAAGTCTTATTGGTTATGCAGAAGCAATTATAGTAGATTATGCGGAAGCCATTTATAAAATCATAAGTGTGGAAAACCAGAAAATGACATTATATATATATATATATATATATATATATATATATATATATAAAGTCTTCAAAATGCAATGAAACATAAAAATAGTCTAAGTCGGGTCGGGGAAACTAACGCTCAACCCAATATATAACCCAAATAGTATTTGAAAGACATATATAACATATACAATCAAAATACCAAAAGAAAACCTACAATCGATGCAGTGACGCGCCGCGGGCTCAGGGATAATCGCCGATCTTCTCCTTGCCCGGCCTGCTGGTAGACGGCTCTGCACCCACCGTCATAAAAAGGACGGTGAGTACAAGAATAAAACAGTAATCCCCGATGACAAGTTTAATTTGCATTTCCAAATACTCAAATGGTATTTAAAAGCATATAAATGGGAAAACTAGAAAATAAACCATATGCGAGTAAATACTAGAGTTAAACAAGTGATACTGACACTAGGCTAAGTAGTGGTGATTTAGGTCCGGTCGGCAGTGAAACGTATCACTCCGACTCAATAATTATATAGCACAAGGGACTCTAACCCAAATGTTACCAGGGACTCTAACCCCGGTGTGTCGACCACCTCAAGGACTCTAACCCCGAGTGTCATACAGTGTCAAGTAACATGTGCCGACATCCCCAGGGACTCTAACCCCGTGAGTTGTGCACACCTCGATCGAGTACAAGGCCTAAATGTGAAAACTACTTTTTAAATTTCAAGAAATACCAAGTATGGATTGTCAAGGCATAGGCACATCTACACACCTAAACAAATAAGGAATACAAGTCCTCTTAAACATTTATAAGATATTCCCTAGCCTAATAGTATGCTATTTATCATTCAATTCACATTTAAAACAACAAGAATAAACATAGCATGGGATAGAATCAATGAATCAAATCAAATGAATGGATATCATGCAAACTAGACTCATTAAGTGATCATAGAAAAAAAGAGCACATGATATAAGAATACGAAGGCAAAATAGTCAAAAGGACTATGCAAGGACATTAATATATAGAAATGAAATGCCAAGTAAAGTTGCCATTGGGTATACTCACAGCAACAAAGTAAAGTCCTAGCTTTACCGGCCTCCCGATACTCCAAATCTTGTATTCACTCTCTCGTGCCCTTTTCTAGGTTTTTGAGTTTGGTATCTCATTAGTTCAAATATAATGGGTTTAAGCTCAATTTAATGGTGTTTATTTTGTATTTAAATTGGTTCAATATACTTTTAAATCAATCTTCCTAAATCAGTCCCTAAAGACTAAATTAAGTTTCAATTTCAGTCCTACATTTTAACGCAATTTTTAGGCATGAGATGGTCAAAATATTGAAACCATTCACCAGTACAATTATTGTTGGTCTCTCTCTTAGCTTTCCAGAAAGGTTTAGTTTGCAAAATCTGATTTACAATGAAGGAGATATCATGATTTTACTAGACATAGGTCTAACTGGAATTTAATCCGACTAGCGGGTTTAGAAAATCTATTTCTCCCAATTTATAGTTTCTAAAAATGTGATGTTTGGTCACAAAGCAGATAATATATCCAAATACAACATACTAAAAGATCAGCTCATTTGGATAAGTAGTTAGGGAGTTATGCCTTTAACATACTTAGTTTCAAAACTTTCCTTTTTAATTCCAGCACCTAATTGTAGAGTATTTTTGGACGTATAAACATTTGAATCAAAATACCTTTAGTTAAGCAAACTCATTACTCTTTAAATAAGCTTTCCAATGCCACTAGTTTGGATCAATCTGGATCTAAAATGTGTAGATTATGACTAAATTACCCATGTTGATTCCTAATACAACATGCATAATTCTAGTTTTGGTTTTGCAACTTCAAAAACTCATATCTTTTATGATTTCAAAACCAAATTAAGAACTTCAATATAGATGGATCATCACCTTGAAATGAGAAATCCAAATATATAAATTAATTTGAAATAATCAATCATCTACTATATGAAATTAGCCTAAAATCAGAACTTGTTCTAATTTCAATTAAAAAGATGTTTACCTAGTTGATGTAGCACCCTAGCTTGAGAATTTCTCACCAACTCTAATGGATTCCTTCAACACCTCGATGATTCACTCATCTCCAACAATTCCTTCTTCTTCTCCAGTAAAAATGAATGAGTGATTTGGTTTGCATGTTGTTTGATCACTAATAATATATATTAAGGTGATGTTCCTTCCTAGCCCTTAATCTTCATGGATTTATGTGTCCCTAGGAATATCTAATGGTCCACCTTTTTCATATATCCCACTAACTCCCACTATCTCAACCTCAAGTGACACCATTTCATTACTCACCTAGTTCCTAGATGTGCCAATGTGTATCTCTAGACCAATCCTATGCTTTCCATTTAATTTACTCAACTATAGGCCTTTAATTTGATTTACATTAACAAACACAACCATAGGCTTATAAGTAATTCCTTATTTCATATTAGTATTAAATAAGACTTATCAAAATGCTAACTACCCGGCTCCCCGGCTCGCACGTTACTCGAGGTGTGTCCCCGCTCTCGTTTCGACGCCTACAACTATACAAACCGACTTAGTAAGTCTGACACAATACATAACACTAGGCCCACATCAATACAAAAATATGATATACCTCGGCCACGTGCCTCGGTCGGTGCATGTGTCACAGTGTAGGTCCTACGCTAAGGGTCGATGATCATGATTAAGGAATTAAAACAGGGTTAAAGATTCGGGTCGTGATAGACAATTTGTTAGTTCTCAAAACTAATAGTAATTATCTTATGTGTCCAGCAAAGAATATGATTGGTGATCAGAAGGGAGATAGGGTAATCGACATCGGGGCCACATGATATGTATGCGTGCTTAGGGCATGGATCGATAATTATGCAAGTTGTATGGGTAGCAAAGTTATGTCGATGGCTGATGACTTTCTGGGCTGATATTGGGAGTTGGTGAAGTTCAGTTGAAGTCGTTTGACGGACGCTTTATAACACTTTAGAATGTTCAACATGTGTTGAGTTGTACTCAAAATTTAATTTCTCTTTTTGAATTAGATTATGGGTTTACAAGTACTCCGGTTAAAGTGGAATATTGAAAACATTCTGAAAGTCTTTGTTGGTCATAAAAGGTGTGATGAAGAAGATCTTATTTGTTTTAGTGTAGAAACATGGAGTGAGGTCTGGGCCTAAAAATTTATTTGATCAAGAAGTGGGTTCCGGTGCGTTGTTGGTTAGTCCAAATAGGCTGCATTGGACTTGGTTCATTCTCATTGTTGAGGATGGTTGCCCGAAATGGTGGTGAGACAAGAAGAAGGTGGTGAATTTTTGCCAAGGTGAAGATTTGTTGGAATCAGTGGCCCAAACTTAAAGTGCAATTAGAATCATAGTTGGAGTTAGACACTGATAACATGCACATGTAGATGAACCTATAGAGTTGGACTTGAAGTACAACATAGAGTCATGCTTGCTGTGACTATTTTAATTGGAATCAAACACTAAGTGTTTGTAATCCAATTGTGTTGTTAAATGTGTTAACCGGATACAACAGTGAATTGTATTTGGACATCAACTTTGATGTGCGATTTAAGTATGGGCAGTGATGCACGTACATGGACACGCATGATTGATAGAGTAGTATTGCATGAGTTGTTTGAGAGCTGTGAGTTGTGTCGTAGCATACGGGTTTGCGAGCGAGTATGCGACACTATGAGATTAAATCTTGTTGAGGTTTCTATCTGGGATTAGATATATGAAGTTTTTCTTTTGTGTACTAAATTATTGATAATGAATTGCTTTATTTCTTGCTTGTGGTTTTTCTTTGATTTTAGAGTTTTTCACGTAAATTCTTGTCTCCATTTTTTTTGTGGTTTATTTATCTTTGAGTGTATTCGTTCGACTGCGATCTTGGATGTTCTGCGGTGATTCGTCACAATGTTATGCAGGAAATCACCACTAAAGTGTCTTCAATCTTATCTCAATTTCTCCAAGGCATCGAATTAAAGAATCATGATTATATCTAAAAGTAACTTATATGAGTTCTAAAGCAAGCCACTTTCCTAGTCAATGTCCATGGAATCTGTTAGGATTGGACTAGAGCCATTCCTTTCATACTCATCATTAATGTCCATGAAATCAGTAGGGATTGGACTAATAAATTCAAATTTCCTGAAAATTGTGATTAGCGAATTAATCAAAGATGGAAAATCCATGAAATCTATAACATGATGCATCCATTAAAGTATTTGCCTTAGTTGAGATTTCATGAAATCATCTGTGAAAGGATGCACGAGTCGAAACCGACACAAATGGTGGTGGCGATTGGACTAAAGTCATCAAAAGATGCACATTCCATGAAACATGTGGCCGCACTCCGTCTCCTTGACACTAAAATTGCGGCCAAGAAAATTTCTCTCACTAAAATCATCCTGGCATATAACACAACAATACTCATCATCTCCTAAATATTCCTTAGCATGTACCCTCTTGTATACTGTTGTCAAACGCTCCATCATAGTCCGCAATAATGGATCCACAATCATCCTAGAGAGGAATTGTTTCCAAACCGGCACCAATCGGGTTTTCAGATCAGTAGCCCTATCCCTCAAGTAGTGATCTATATATAAAGTATATTTTGATGATAACTTTCTCAGTCAACACCAGCATCTTGTTCACCACCGAGAACTACAAAAGTAGGAACTCTTGAATTTCAACGAGATTAGTGGGTTGATAGTACTGATCCTTTGTTCTTTGTAGGATCAGTGGCAACTTTTCTTCTGCCTACTCCAATTCTCTCTCCTAATCTTCTTCCCTAGCCATGATTTTTTTCGCAACTGCAGATCGATATATCTCACCAATGAAAGAATAAGAAGGTAATGTAAATCAGAGTTGGTGTTAGATTAAGATTTAATAATTATCTAGTATTATTAATTAGATAAGTTGAAGTCCAGTTAGATTGTGAGTACAAGTTAGAAACTGATTTAGTAAGTTTGTATTTTGATTAGGAGTTGTATAGTTGGAGTCCTAGTTTGTGTCTAAGTTTAGTCATAGTTTGTGTCTAATTGTGAGTCATAGTTTGAGTCTAAGTCCTAGTTGGTCATAAGTGTTTCTCCTAATTTTTCCTAAGTTTCAAGTCAAAATGCAACCACAATGTACTCATCCACAACCAAATGCATGAAACAAAATTTTGGAAATCTCACCTGCTGTCTTGCGCAAAGAAGTCCATCCAACTCAATCCATAAATCCTAAAGTACCTACAAACTTATTTCGAACCTTTTCCTCAAGGCTCAAAACAAGTCAAGGAATTTATGCAACAAAAAACATGGATAGATAAATAAGAAGATGATACAAATGCATGCATAATAAAAATCTCAAAAAACTATGAATGCACAAAATCTCTCATGTTTAGGTGACTAAGGAAACTATAGAAAACAATCATAACAAGAGCAAGAACTAATAAGCATAGGAGTTAACTCAAATAATTCTTACTAAATCTTGTGAGCCCGAAGTTTTTCAACTAATGGTGAAATCAACAAGATGATGGAATGAGGTATATGGTTTTGGGTCTACTCAAAGACCCGCCACTAATGCGACGACTTAAATTGGACGTGTCCCAACCAAGTCTCAAAACACCTAAAATCTTAATGATATGTTAATTCCCAAAAAATGCTCAAATTATGTCAATACAAATGTAATCCATAGTTAAACCTAGCAAAACTCAAGGGGTGCTCCAGTGCCTTCAGTGCTCATCAAACATTACACCTGCAAAAATCCAAGAGACCAAGTTAGGGCATTATTAAACATAAAAAAACTAAAACTAAACTAAAACTAAAACTAAAATAAATGCATGAAGTAAAAAAATAAATAAAACTGGGCTGCCTCCCAACGAGCACCTTTCTTTTAAGTATTTGTCTAGACTTGATGTGAATCATCACGTAATGCCCTCTCCTTTTGAGATGTCAACAAAAAATTGCGCATCTATAGCTTTGGGTAATAAAACATGCACGCCCTCCGTCAGATTTGGGAGCTCATTCGAGACCTCTAACATAAAAGAACTTGTCGCATCATGATCATCCGACATAAAGGTGTCGGTAGTGTAGAAAATCTGCGAATGCTCCTTTACTTCCACCCCTATGTACGGTGTAACGAATATGCTTGGGAGGGTGAGTGGTTTCACCAACACCATAGGTTGGTCTTCCTCCTTCTTTATCTGCGGCTCCATCGGTCTTTCTGAAATGACTCCAATTTCTTTCTCAACTTCATCATCTTTATTCTGTGCAATGGTAATATTTGGCTCATGTGAAGAAACTTCCAGTGTTTCCTCTGGTTCCCTCAAATACTCATCCACGTTTGAGAACTCATCAAACTCAACACTTTTTAATGTAGTAGCATTCACGGTCTCCTCTAGGTCAGAAGTTGGTGGCGGAGATAATTCTTTCTCATCCACCAAATACTCAAGTATAGTAGTAACTTGAGTTTCTGAATTCTGCAACTTTGGGTTTATATGCTGCATATCCTCCTGCAAGGGCTATTGAGTAGTGCTTTGAGAAAGCCAGTCGGAGATCATATATCTCTCGATGTTTGCAATAGTTCTCTGTTCCTGACACTGTTGATAACTTTGTTGAAAAGCAGTTCTCTGAAGATCAAGTCATTCATCATGTCTTGTATATACCTCTCTTCATGTTGAGGAATCTGTGGACTTCACCTAGACATATAAAAGTTGGGTTGTGACGATGCATAGTTGGAACCATGATCATTCCTATACTTCGGATAGTGAGGACAAGCATATGTGGGATGAAAGTACTCCCCATAATTTCTACAAACCTTGACATGATGCCCAAAAGATTGCAAGTTAGAAAATTGATGTCCATTACTTGATGTACCTACCCCATTCACACCATAATAGTATGAGTCTTCGAATTGACCATAATTATGGGATTAGGAGGCCATTGCGAAGTTGTATCTATACATATTAAGAATAAGGGACTAGATGGACAAAACAAATAAATAAAAGAACACCAAAAAAAAAAACCAATCCTTGGCAACGGCGCCAAAAACTGACGCCCGTCGAACGCTTCAATAAAATGTAATTCCTAAACTAACCATTTACATAATAGTGGCAAAGGGTCGATCCCACAGAGATTGATAATCTTTCTAAGGTTAAAAATAACAAAAATGGGAATTGGGGTTTTAAGAAAGTGATTTAATTAACTAATCTAGATGCTAGGGAAAATAAATAAACAATGGAAATAGCTTTGAAAACAATTAATAAAAGTACCTAAGTCAAGATATACGAGTACGGTTCAAAAAAAGATTGGATTTGATCGTCGATATATGCATATATAAGTAATTCAATTATATTCTGGTGTAGCTATAGACCAGATAACATACGCGAATATCGACTTATCACTTGATGATATGCTCAGTCTCATGTGCTCTGGTGTGGCCAGGATGTCGTATATCTTCTCGTGGCTCTTCATAAATCTCTCCATCGTCTCTAGATTCGTGCCCCCGTAGAACTTAGCTGGTATATGTCTTTAGAACTCTCGTGACCGTCTCGCCTCAGCTGTTGCCCAGTGCTCATCTCTATAGGCATAGTCGGCGTAGTCTCTGTCGGTGCACGTGGTGCGGGTGATACCATCTCAGTCTGAGCCAGTACTATCTCAGCTATAATGGGTGGTGTCGATACGACAAGAGTCGCTCGAGTGGCCTATACGGTAGGTGTACTCCTCTCCTGAACAGTGGGTACTATCGATGAAGATGGTGATGGTGTAGCTGTGATTTGTGCCATTAGTATCCTCGGGATCTTGTCCAATCGCTGATCTTGAGATGTGACATTCTGAGGCAAAGACTGTACCTCCTTAATACTCATGAATCGAGGACCTGCGGCCCCACTATCATCACTCGAACCAGGCTGATCTGTCATTGCGATCTGCAATAGCAAACGAGTCTCTAATCAGCGTATAGTTACCGATATAGTATAGTACAATACAACAATTATCATATATATGATCCAAGTTTTAATTTTTCTCACTCTCCTCACTTCCCAACTAAGACTCTAAATCAAGATCATAGGGTTTCACTCTAAGTTCTAACCGTGTCCTAACTCTGTTTTTAGTTTGTATCTTATATTAGTTGTGGGTTAATCAAGAACTAGACGTTAAAACTTAGGCTCTCGGATACTAACTGTGATGGCCCCAGTTTCCCACAAATTGGGCCCCGCTCGGCCTAATGTCATGTGGACCCCTGAACCAGTCTCTCAAGGTTAACGCATGCCTAATTAGCTTTCCGATCCATCCATATAAGTAAATTCATAATTTTAGGTCGAGTTATTTGTATTTTTTCTCAAGTCTTACAAGTTAGCGGAAACAATTAATACATTAAAATAACTCAGAATAAAATAAAAGAGTCGGACATCCTAAATGTGGAACCCTGTAAACATGTATATTCATGTATATACAAGTCATATACAAAAAGTCAAAAAACTAAACAAGTACCCCAAGTGTGATAACAACATATATAAATAATACAAAAAGTCAAAAACCTACAAAAGTATGTAGATGAGGGATGCTCCAATATCCTCAGAGTAGATCGCCAAGTGTCGGCATCTTGCCCTTATTCGGCTGCAGATCTGCACTCGGTCAAACATAAGAATGTCGAGTCCAGTGAGTAAAAGCCAATATGATCTAAACATTAATTCAAAATAAATAAAGCAGTTTAAAAGTCATGCAGAAAGAAAGAAAGTTAAATGGAATGCATGATAATAAGACTATAAAAATGAAAGCACAGCAAAAAATGAATGCTAAAAGAAATAATAGAGAGGTGCCTAAGTAGTCCAAGACCACCGTGTGTGGGTGCCACAGGGTTGGAGTCATAGAGTCACGGCAACGCCAAGCAGACTCGGGTTCTAGGACGTGGCATTGCCTACTGTACCTAGACCATCGCGGATGAAGGATATCAACGGTTCCCTGGATAAAACACATCTCATTCTAAACAAATACTCCAATGACTCGAGGTCATGGCCCCAGTTGCAAGCCTACCACTCCAATCAGAGACACTTTCATGACTCACTTGGCCCTCGGATACTTACAGATGGGTGAGAATTCCAAGAAAAAGACACAATACAATATCAATAAAATATAAGCTCAAATGAATTGTTGTGCATTTCTTATCTGATTTTACTTACCTTGGATCTACGGTATCACGCCCTCACGGCTCTGACAAGCTCAAAAACTAACACCCGATGCCCGACATTGGTATCCTAGGCTCATTGTATCAATTTACATTAAATTAGGTGTGTTTGAGATTATTTAATAAAGTTTAGATTTTTAGATCCTTAAATTGTTCAAAATATTAAAATCATAATAGTGATACGCTTTTCGAGAGAGATTTTCGGTGTAAAAAATCTCCGAAAACTCCAAAGCCTACTTTTCTATAATTTCCTCAACTTTTTCTATTTTTTTTTCTAAATTTTCTTGAATTTTTCTAATTTTTTATGATTTTTAGTTATTAATTTTATTTATTTTTATTAAATAAGGGTTGGGGTTGCTGGACCGGGTCCGATTCAACCCGATTCAGCTGAACCAGTTCGGTCCAGCCTCTTGGGTGGCCCGACCCAACTGGGTTGGGCCTAGGCATACCCACCTCGATTGGTTGGTCCCCCCACCCAATTCATATGAACGAACTGTTCGTTCTTCACCTCCCAATTTTTTTTTCCTTTTTTTCTATTTCTTTTTCTTTCCTTTTCTATATCTTTTTTTTTCTTTCTTTCTTCCTCTATTTCTTTCCTTCCATCATTAAAGGACCACTAACCACAATAAATTTGCATAATCTATTAGACATTAAAATCTCAAATTCATACACATTAGCTACATGAAGTTGAAGGAATGTAAAGATTGAAGAGTTAACTAATTGGAATTGAACAAATGTAAAGATTAAAGAGAAAATTAACTTGCTTGACTTTTTTTTCTTTCTCTTGTTCTTCCTTTCTTTTCCAACAAAAACATAACTCTTCAAAACCCAAATACACCTATCGATTTCTCTCTCCCTTATCTACTCCCACTTTTCACACTCACTTATCACACTCACTCCACCAACAAGTGACGCATGTCCAATTTAGGAATTACCTATTTTTCCCTCGACAATTAATTAATTCATTTGCTCACATCATTGCATAAAATTGTAAACCTTATGCACTTTTTTTTATCAAACTATAGCCACATATCCTTAAACACACACATCTCGAGAAGTCACCTCACTCGTAACCCAACAATTGAAATACAATAATTAAATTGCATGCATCTTTTTTTAAAAAAAGGTAATATACAAATCACCGAAAAATAAAATACATCGATGTCGATTCCCGAGGGTTGACCAAGTGCGCCACATCACGACAGGTCTAGATCATAGTCCTGAAATGTCACGTGGCACGGGTTAAAATTTCAAGGTCGTTACAATATTCGAGAAATCTTTTACGAGTCTATAGTAATACCATACTAACCTCAGAAAACTCATAATCTCAATAATTGACGTTGGTGTCGGCTAATTCATAATAGCTTTGAATCTTAACCGGATCTACAACAATACTTGCTGCTCCAACAACATGCCCCACAAACTGAAACTTTGCAACCAAAACTCGAATTTGCTGGCATAAAGTCTATGCTCCCTCAAAAGTCTGCAACGACTCCATGAGGTTCTGCTCGTGCTCATCTCGAGTTATCGAATATATCAATATATCATCAATTAAGACTATCACGAAGCGGTCAAGAAACGGTCTCATCATCCAATGCATCAAATCCATAAACATGACAAGGGCGTTGATCAAACCAAATGGCATGACTATAAATTGATATTGTCCATTTCTAATGTTGAACATTGTCTTAGACGTATCTTCATCACTGATCCTAAGTTGATGACAAGCTAATCGCATGTCTATCTTGAACAAAAAATTGTCATTAATTTGACTGTAAATGCGAAATTGAAATAGTTTGACAATCGGGGACTGCTCTCTACAATGTTGAAACTCATGACAATATACAAAACTACTAGAACCACAAAAAGAATAAGAAAACTTTCCAACAAGTTTAAATTGAGCTTAACCCTTCATTCTTGTTTAAATGAGCTTTATCTTATTAATATTTATGTGTCTAGAAAAATTATAAAGAAAATAAAATAGACAAAGATTAAGAAAAACTAAAATTAATACTAATCAATGCATTACAAATTTACAATGCATAATCAAGTTTTACTATTCCAACAAAAATGGTCAGATTGATCGCAACAGAACATTCTACAAAGTTTGATTATTTCAACATTACAAACTCAAATAACATTAAAAAAAAATTGCAAACTCAAATTTTATCTTATGGAAAATAAAGAAAGATGTTAAAGTAACTCACTTAGGTCTTTAGTGGGTTTCTCTTCCCGTGATACATCTAAATGTGTATGTAGCACCTCAAGATATACGTACACACTCTTTGAGATGTATCATATAAAAGGACATCTACTTAAGCTCACTGGGTGCTCGAAACGGGTTAAAAAATAATTTTCCAACAAAAAAAAAATCAAATTTCATAACCAAATGCCCGTTTAAGGCGAAACAATCACTAAAGTACACATGTTTTTAGATTTAATGAGGAAAATAAGGGTGAAATATTTTTATTTCTGGGAAGTAGGCAATAACGCCTATTGTGAAGGCGCTATCTACATGGACTTTTATTTTTCTGATGTGGACACATGGATAACGCCTTTCGAAAAGGCGATATCCATGTGTCCGGGCAACGTGGCGTCGATTACACAGATAGCGCCTTTTCAAAAGGCGCTATCTGTGTAATCGACGCCACGTGGATATGTCCATGTGGACTGACGTGGACCGATTACATTGATAGCGCCTTCTGCGAAGGCACTATCAATGGCTACGTGGACTTGATAAGTAATTCTCGGTCCACGTGGACCGGGAATACCAGTGACATAGGGGCGCAGATAGCGCCATAGCGCCTTTTGAGAAGGCGCTATCTGCGCCCCTATGTTCGTCTTCCCGAAACCGACGCAGATAATATTCTCTGCGTCGGTTTCGGCTTTCATGTGAGGGCAGGGTTTAGGGGTAGGGGTGGTAGGTCACGAGATTAATGTGGCGAGTAGGGTGGGTCAGCTATTTAAGGAGGGTAGGGGGAGCGATCCGTGGAGAGAGACACCAAGGAGGGAGGAAGAACGAGGGGACGACGTTGCGAGAGAGCCAGGCGGCGGTGCACACGCGCGGTGGAGATGGAGGAGAGGGCGTGCGGTGGGGGCACCAAAGCAAGGAGCGGCGGCTCTCAACAACAGCAGCGGCAGTGGTACGTGGAGGCTACTTGCGTGGCAGTGGTACGTGGAGGAAGAACACCGGCCCAGGCAGCGGATGAGGGATCTCCAAGCGGCGGCGACGGTGGAGGAAGGAGGAGTCCTAGCAATGGCAAGAATGGGCACAAGTAGTGAGAAGGAGTGGAAGGAGTGGGTTAGTGTAGTTGAGTTAGTTGAGGTAGTTAGTTTAGTTAGTTAAGGTAGGTTAGGTTAGATGTTTATTTTAGGTATTGGTGGTTAGTTTAGTTAGTTAGGTGTATGTAGTTAGGTTAAGTTAGTTTAGGTTGGTTACGTTAGTTAGTTTAGTCGATTAAGTTAGGGTAGTTATGTTTGCTTAGTTATGTTTGATTAGTGTACTTGACGTTCGCATTGTTCGACAATTTTAAGTTAGTATAGTTGAGTTAGGTAACGGTGTTGAGTTAGGTTAGGTTAGGTTATGTTACATTTGGTTCACATAGCTTGGTTAGGTTATGTTAGATTAGGTTAAGTTACGTAGTTAAGGTACTTGACTTAAGTTAGTTAAGACTCATTATTCGGGTAAATGTTTGCTACGGTTACTTAGGTTAGTTAACTGTGATTAGTTTACTTGAGTTTTGTTGTTCGGCAATTTTAGGTTAGTATAGTTAGTTCAGTGACAATTTGTGGTCCATTGTGATAGCGCCTTTAGATTAGCCGTTATTGCGTAGTGTGATAAAAAAATAAAATTTCCCCTCATTTCCCTCTTTTACAGTAAATACAGTTGTACTTTTGTAAATTTTTGTACATTCCTGTAGGACATACACCCCAACCAGAACCTCAAATGTTTGTACCCAGGCCACCGATCGTGAATCTTCCTCCATACCATTTTGATCCTTACGCACTTGGGCCGTCGTCTTCCTATGTGGACCATGGAATGCCTCATCGTCAAATGTATCCGTCACTGCCTCAATACGTTCCTAGTCCATATACTCATACTCCTTATAATTTCAATATGCCATATTGTTGGGTTTTGGGGTTCATGCGCAGCGGAGATTACAAAACAATTTTGACAAAAACCCCGACAGGATCCGAATCTAATTCCATTAAAAAACATTTAAACCATGAAAAACTTAATCATACCTCAGTCGCAATATACCTTTCTGAAGGTTGATCGATCTCTAAGGCGTTGCCAACGACGAACGCCCTCTACCAGTAGTCCACATACGAACGGCGGACGAGATTCGAAGTGCTAGCTTCGAGAGAATACCAAACCTTTTGTTTCTCTCCAAAATGATCCAGAGCATACCAAAAATAAGTCGTTTCTAAAACGAAAATAGAGTTTCGGACTTTTAATCTTTCGTACGTGTATTCTAACTTAAAGTGTTTATTTATACAACCCTTGTATATAGACGGTTAAGTAAATTACACTACTTAAAGAAGTATAAGTGTAATACACCACAATGAAGTTTCTGTCATGAATTTTATCATATAAAATTCGTGTTTATGAACCATCTTAAAATCTCGCAAAACCATTCTTAGTGTGCGACCCAATAGGCTCATACAACGTTGGCAGTGTACCAAAACATATTTTGGTATACAAGTCATAAGCGGTCTCTAGCAAGACATTATGACTACCCAAGTTGTACGAATATCAAATCGATACAACCTAATCAATAGTGTATATAACATCCTTTTGTCACACGATATCCTTTTGATCAAACATAAGGCATGGAATTGTCATCCAACATGTTCAATCGTACTAGTCTCGATCTCTAGGTAGACTGAAAACATCCAAGTGACGTTAATCAATATCGATTCACTTAGACTAGGCCTTTTAACAGTCTAACACATCGAGGGATCCACTAGATATCTCTCTTTATATGAGAGGGACAAATTATATCTCGATTACACAACTTCATCGCATTGCTCACACAGTAACCAATCACAACTTTTATAATCGTCTGGTTAAAGACAACGTTTGATAGTGTCAAATCACTATGTTCCTAATGTTGAAGTCTCTGGTAATCTCAAGTCAGATGACTGAAAAATATACATATCATTAGAAACAACTATGATTTAATCCATGTGATGTTCTCATAGCGGGTCAGTCCAGTACTTTGTTCCCTAACAAGTACTCGTGATCTTGATTCGTATCCTTATACGTATAATCATCATATGATCATCAATCAAGACTCACACTAGTCTTTATTCATTATAGTTCCAGCATAATGATCGACTAGGGACATTTGGGATATTTCTGTAAATACCCATGGATCTTATTATAATGTAACATGCAAATTAATTATAATAAACAGCAAATGAAATCCTCTATTTTATTAACTAAAAGTATTCATAAAGACAGTTAATGGATTGACCTGGGGCACATGCCCCAACACATATAGTGGAGATGCCTCGTTCATGGACTTGTTGACCATGTCGCGGCCTCATGTTCCTTTCCCCCAATCCCATACAGGAAGCCAGTATTTTGGGATGGTTCCACCTCCTATTTTTAGGAGCATTAGTAGCAGAGGTGAGTCGAGTGAAGCACCAGAAGAAACGCATCAATCTACTCGACGTGATTCAATGCAAGACCAGCTACCTCAACAACCTCAACCGGATGTACAAACACATCGTCCAACTAGACAAAGAGTACGTCCGGTTTGCATCACCGAGCAACAACGTCAACGTAACCGTCGGAATAGACCTGCATGATGAGTTTTCTTGATGTCATGTTGATTTGTAGATAGCTTATATTTTGGGTTCACGAAGTACGTGTATACAACCTTCTCATTGAATAAACTTATTTCTCATGTTTTCCATATTATTATAATGTCGTATCTGTGACTACTCTTCAATATTCCATAACAGAAACTCAACACTGTGAAAGATATATATATCTCGAAACATTAGAAGATTCGAACTTAGAAGAGTAATTTTGCAGTAGAAAAATGATGGTGAAGTGCATTAAATGAGAGAAAAGCGGATGGTGAGGTGCACTAATCGCAGTAAAGGTATAAGAGTTATTTTGCAGTAGAATTGAATTTTTTTTAAGATTGACTTTTATGTTAGAGTGCCTTAAGTAAAAGGTGGGGTGCGCCTAGCTTCGCTCATGTGCTTTCGTATAGGTAGGATTTGTGTATTTTTATGTTGTTTTTGTTAAGCTCACATTCAAGGAGGAGTCCTACACGTATATCAATAACTGGCATAAATCGTGTTTTGATATGTGTGCGATGTACTTCACGATACGTATCATGCACATCTCGAAGAGTCTAGGGTACGGTACCCAAGTTCTTGAAGTGATTGACTTAAAGTTCGGTGCTTTATCATTAAATTTAATCAATCTTATTGATATTATAATCATTTAATTGAAGATAACTCTCAAGCCGAATCATATGAAAGAATATAAATAGAGGGACTTCAATGTGAGTATGGCTAGGGCAGAGCTTTACCAAGTAATTTGTTTAGTTTGTTAAGTGAGTGTAGGTTATATGTTTAAGTGGTTAGCTTAGTTAGTTAGGTGTAGGAGGTTTGTTCACATTAGTTTAGTTTGGTTAGGTTATTTAGCTTAGTTAGTTAAGTTAGTTTAGTTTAGGTGTTGAGGTTAGTTTTATTTCACGAATTTGAGTTAGGGTATGTTCGTTAGTGTAGTTTAGTAGAGTTTAGTTTAGTTAATTTAGTTTACATAGTTAGGTTAGGTTAGGTTAGTCGAGTTTAGTTCACATAGTTACGTTAGGTTAGGTTGTTAACAAGTAACTCTCGAGCTACTTGGTTGTTAGTTTAGTTTCGTTTGGTAGTTTAGGTAATCGTTTTTTGGTTGTTTGTTTAGTTAGTTAAGTTAGTTATTTTAGTTTAGTTAGTTTGTATTGTTTAGGTGGTTAGGTTAGTTAAGGTTAGTTAGTTTAGTTTGGTTAGTTCCATTTAGTTAATAAGTTTAGTTTGCAATTAAGTTGGTGTATTTTTTGTTGTTTGTGTGAGATTCGTCACGGCCTTCATTGAACTTCGACACAAAAAATACAGCTACTTTTGATTCTTTTCAACTAGAGTCGAACCCAAGACTTTTCCAAAACTTCTAATCTATGTTTATTTGGTTCATGCTGATAACTGAGCTTTTATATATATATATATATATATATATATATATATATATATATATATATATATATATATGCAACTTCGAGTTGTCAATTATATCCTTTATGGAAATGCAAGACAATTCGAGAATTTGTCATAAAAATATTAAATTGGACCATACCAAAAATCTGGTCAGGTTCTCGTTGTTCTTGTTGGCTTTTTAGTAATAAGATCCGCTAAGCCATCTTTGGCTACTCAATGAGCTATTGTACATGGTCATTATGGGGAAATCCTTCACGAAAGAGATACATTAGTTACATTTATATATGAAAAATCTAGAACTGGGGATATAACGCAAGGCCTTCAAAAAGTATAACAAGTGTTAGAAGTGCGTTCGAGTGATTCAATATCAATGAATTTAGAAAAGAGAGTTGAAGGTTGGAACGAATTGTTGGGCCTGATGGTTTATTTCGGCAATCTCAGGGTAAATAAAACTATTTAAATCTAGATACACATGGTTAATCAAAAAAAAAAAAAATGGTTTCTTTTTTATACAAAAATAAACTCCTCTTATGCATATTACAAATTGGTTGTCATTGTCGAGATCGTTCAACTACGACGACAACGACGACGGCCAGCAGCGAGGGAGACCAGCGGCCAAGAGACAGCGCGTCCAGCAAGAATGGCTCGCAGTGATTTGCCAAGAATGCAGCAAGAGAACGCGCACAGCGAGTCGCGATGACCAGGTCGCGGACCAGCGGCTATGAGGACGGACGGCGAGTCAAATTGATAGAATAACGCCTTTTCAAAAGGCGCTATCTATACAATTACGCCGCCACCTCACCGCCACCTCACCAACTTCAAAACTAATAAGCGTTATTGACTACTTTTGTTATTTCAAAATACATCACCTTATTTTGTGAAAAAAAATTGTAAAACCGCCTTACTTTTGGAAAAACACCCGTTTAAGGCGGTGGTTATAAATAGGGTTTTAGTCCTCTAACCAACATAGACGCAATGAGTTTGATACCGTTGTCGTTTAGTATCCTCGTAGGCTCATGAGTCATAGCCGGTGAGCCTTTCTCTTCTTCCTTCGAATGAACTCCGAAGATGGACATAGCCCTGTTTTCTCCGTCTTCGCTTTTCGCTCAAGATGACGACTCCTCTTCTGGTTCTCTCTCTCTCTCACTAAATTTTGCATCTTTTTTTTTTGGAAAAGAAGGTAAAGATTTGATCTTGTTTTGTTGAAGATGAGGAGGAAGAGATTCATCAAAACTATGAGGAAAGGAGCCACAAATTTCCAGGAATGGTAAGACTTGATTCAATTTGTGATTTTGTTTTGGCCAATTTTATGTTTTTATAGATTCATCACTTGATACCCAAAGTTCCTTTTTTACTGTTTTGTTTGCCCTCTTTGCTTCTTCAGTTATAGTTTTAGTTTTGTTTGGATGTGTTAAAGAGCAACTTTGGGCTGTATGGTGGATATGCTGTTGTGGGTGATTGTAGTTCTTTGTGGATTCAGGATTGGTTGATTGGTGCCATTTGAAATATGGGTATTGAATCTATTGATGGTTAATGGCTTCTCTGTTGTATAGTTGGCGTTGTGGCGCCAGTTTGTTGCGAAGAAATGTGATCAGTTGTGAGAAACTATGTATCATTGTTTGAAGCAAATTAATACAACCGGATGAGAACATAGTTTTGGTGGAGATATGCAGATTCTTTAATGTTTCAAATTAAAATAATAACTGCCAAAGAGCTTGTCTTGCAATGCAAAAAATTGGGAAATTAATCGTTAATATCAAGAATTTGTGATTTTAAAAGAAAAAACTTCATTACTGCATTTTGGCTCATCTCTTGATTTATATTGCAATTATTTTGGCGGAATTCGCCTTTCTACGTTGAGATAAAGATTTATGATTGTCAAGGAAACTTTATTTTCCCATGTAAACTTTTGAAAAACTTGAAGACTAAGAAATCGCTATTAGTGGAAAATTTTTATGAGAAACTGATGATTATGTTGCGATGGTTTAGAGAAGAGCAGCGGTGAACTGACCTGAGAGTTAAGCTGTTGAAAAAAGAAACACAAAACAAAACAAAAACAAAGCAGTTTTCTATATATTTCTGCTGATGATTGTTTGTGCATGCCTTAAGAAATCAGTCACCTAGAGTTGATGATTGAAGAGCTACCTACTGTGAGCCTATATACTAGAATTATGGTTTGGGAGGTGGTTCAGGTTGTTATATTCGTCTATGAAATATCTGTTGAGTGTGGTTTGTGGAAATACTTTCAAGATGTTGGGATGGCATGGAGATGTGGTGACTGATGATTATGATTTTTTGGATTGACTGGGTTTATTCTGGCAATATTTGTTTGGCTAAACTATGGCCAATTCAATGCAATAGTCAAAGTTTGATGTTAGCGAAAAGTGTTAGAAGGGAAAATATGAAAGTTCAGTGATCTATGGTTAGAGAAGTGCAGATATGATTCTTAATCCATGTACTTGACAATTTTTGCCCCTTTTTCTTGTCTCCAGGATTTGGTCATCAGAGAGTTCACATTTCATCAGTTAAATGCCAACTTGCTATGGCCGGGAACTTTTGCATTTACAGAATGGCTGGTTCAACACAAATCCTGGTTAGAAGAACGACGCATCATTGAGTTAGGCAGGTGAGTATTGAATTGATATTTAGTTAGCAGCGCACTCTTGTTTGATGCATGGATCATCATTATATGTAGTCTTGTTGTAATGTGTTTATTTATCTGTTTCCTCTCTTATTCCCTTTATTCATATTCCAGAATAGGGCTACGAATTGGAATGAATTTCCATGAGACTATTTGATCAACATTCGATGGCTCTGAGTTAGGAAATTTTTGGCTCGATAGTTGAACCTCCTACACTCAAGAGTGGTTAGGTAATTACATATAAAGAGTAAATCCTGCACATAAAGCTTTTATTATCTTAACGGGAAAAAGTGGTTTTGATAGTTGATATATTTTTAAGGAGAATACCTTGATCGATTCGTAGTCATTCAAAACTCGCTTTTATTGATTCAAAACATCCTAATATCGTTTGTGTAATCCATACCCAGTGCTTACATTACGAAGGAAAGAAATTGCTTGTTAGTCACCGAGGCTACTTCCATATTGTTGCTTTCGAGTTTTTTCAACTAGGTTGCATATTCACATACCTTATTCAGGCTTCCTTTGTATATAATTTCAGTACTTTAATCTCCTGTGCTTCATTATTTCTGTACTAAAGAATATCTCTTGAACTTGAATTAGAAGAATATATTTAGCTGTTGCACTAGATGTGATTTATTCATTTTCAGTGGTACTGGATCTTTGGCTATTTTTCTGAATAAATTGATTGGAGCGGACATAACTACCTCAGACTTTAACGATGAGGAAGTTGAAGAGAACATAGCCCATAATTGCCGGATTAATGGGATCTTACCTGTCTTGCCGCACATCAGACGTATGCTTCTTACTTTGTTTATAATCTTACAATTTTTATTTACAAGCCTTCTCCTGACAATGTCTGAACCACTCACTTGAGCAATTCCATGGAAGTGGCTCTGTATGATACACTCGTATCAGAATTGTTCCGATCCCTCTAATTTACCATACTATTAAAAACAGCATCGCCAGTCTAATATTCTTCTCTGATGCATACTTAGAATATCTGTTGAACGCAAGACAGTGCATCTAATACACGAACCATGATATTTTGCTGATGTTTCTGTTGTTTCAGTTAGTTTCATATGTCCGTTCATGAATTCATGTAAAGGGGAAATACTTGAAACGTGAATCCTTTTGACTGTAATTGAAATGAGACAGCATCGGCAGTGGTGTAATGATATGAATTCGTTTCCAACTGCAAAACCTCACTTCATAAATCTAGCAGATAAAGTATATATCGCAATTGATTTTGCACCGATAAATTGAAAGGTTATCTTCTTGTCTTTTGTTTGTCAAATGGCAACCAAGCCTTAGTCTTAAATTAGTTGGAGTTTGGGCATGGATCTTACTTTACCATTGGGCTTTATTTAGCACAGTTGATGATGTGTATTAGTATTTTTTTTAATGGGTAATGCTAGGGCGACATTCTTTTGCTACACAGTTTTTGGGGTCCATTGGACACATCGGAATGTGAATACACATCTCGATGCATGATTAAAAAGATCTCAACAACTGTCTTGTAAACATATGTAGTAAAAGAATGCCACACCAATCATTTTCCTTTTCTAAATCTTCGCCTTTTCTTGTATTTCAGAGCTTATGTTTAATTTTTTGGTCTCAACCGTTTTGTTTGTGTGGTTACTCCAGGCATTCTTGACCATCTTTTTCTTTTGCTCATTTAGATTCGTGGGGAGAGACGTTTCCAGTAACTGAGCCAGACTGGGACTTGATCATTGCTAGTGACATTCTACTATGTAAGGTTTGTTGCTTGATTCCAAGTTGACAATCACGATAAGAGTACTACAGAGCTCTGCAGAATTAACCAACTTTGTCCGAAGTGACTTTTGTGTCAAGTTCTACATGCAACTCCCATATCCTTTTTCATTGACACTCTTCTCCCTCCTCTTCTAATGGTTTCAGATGTGAAACAGTATCCAAACTTGATCAAGACACTATCCTTCCTCCTCAAGTCATACAAGATGAAGGATATTGCAGGTCCTTGAATTTCTCTGGTCATTTTACTATGTTTTCTTCAAATCGCTTGTTTGACTTGGTGAGCTTTTGCAGGAGGACATGGACTTCCATGGCCAGCCTTTTTAATGAGTTGGAAGCGCAGAATAGGGAAAGAAGACGAAGAGCTTTTCTTCTCCGGGTGCAAGGATTCAGGTCTTTCTGTATCGCATTTTGGTTCCCGTGTCTATTGCATTAGCCTTGAAGAAACAAGTCACTCGAAAGTCGATGCTCCTATATAAACAGGCATGCGATGAATCTAGTGACGTAAAAGTTCTCATTTTAAAGCAATTTGGTTGACTTCTACAATCATTTTTTTGCCCCTTTTGAGAGGCTTATCGTGTTACTTCATTTTCTGTCGAACCTGGTTCCAGCGGAACTGGTACTTATAGGGCCTTGTTATACTCTCAGAAAGTATTCAGTATGATACATATCCACGTATGTTTTAAAACAGGTTAAACATATTTTTAAAGGAAAATACTAGAATGACAACGACATTGTCACATCATAAGACACATTGATTCACAAGAGCCTTCAATGCGACTTCGACCCGCGTGTCATGCATTGAGATCTGTATATGCTTGCATCTCGAGGAGCACATAGATGGCTCGTGAATCATGTGTCTTATGGTGTGATATAATGTTGTCATTCTAGCACTATATTTTATTTCTATAATTTTCTCCGAGTCAAGGCCTGCAGTGATAGTTATTCATATCCTGTATGAAAACTTCTTTGCAAATTAAAGTGAATTAATCACTCTATGGCAAAACAAAATAATTTGCAGCTAGACATGCAAGCAAGAGCTATTAGAATTTAAAAGCTAAAGTAATAAGGAGTGTCTTGCAAGAAGGCATCAAGAGTGACGTTAGCCTTAACCAAGCATCTCAAGTTCAAGCCTTGGGTATGAAATACCTTTAAAATTCATGAGGACAAGCTTTGCCGCCATGGTTGTCTTGCTCGGCTTGAGCTCGGAGTAATCGGGGTTTGTTGGGTTTTAAGTACCAAATGGTTTAGAACAAAAAAAAAAAAAAAAAGTAACAAGTGAAAGATCGTCTTAGTTAACAGGACATGAAGCATCTGACATCAGTAACAAAAGTTTCTTTTATTTCATTGTATCCACTTGTTCAAAATAATACAAAGTTTAATATTTTCAACCACTCAACTTTTGGGTTTACTCTCGCCTTCTGCCCAGATTGCTGGGACGTTTACATTATTTCCCCTGCTATAGGGACAAAATAAATGAACATCAATCTGAGGTCACATAACAGGCCCAGAACTCTGTGAATTTAACCTCAGAGAGAAAGAATGAGCACCTATACTAATAAACAAAATCTAATATAAGAAAAAGAAAATGTTTTGCGTCTCTGCCATTTCTTTTCTTTTTTTTCTAACTCACCCAGACAAAGCTTTACGAAGATGCAGAAGCCACATTGCGACCTCCATGCTTAGGAGTCTAACTTCCAGCAAGATTTCCTCCAACCATATACTCAGAGCCGACAAGAATGACCACTTGCGTATCTTAGCCTCAATAATTGCCTCAGAAGAAGCTCTCGCAGTGATAAAATATGTCTGAAGGGAGGACCCTTGCATCTGCAGAATAAGTATACCAAGTCAGGAACTGTAGCCTAAAATATTTGTTGTGATGTGGAGAACTATGCCAGATGATTCCCTAGAATTAAAATTAAAATTACAAGAGCACGGTGATGAGATCCGAGACAAACAGGAAGAAAGAGGGGGTCGCCTCTGTGAATTTTATTGATGAACAGCAAAAAAAAGATTTACACACGCGAGAGAGCCCAGACCCTAATTGAGAAAGAGTGACTCACTCTTCTCCCCAAGACCAAAAGGTCTTTCCCCACATTACACAATTCACCAAAAGATCCCCCCAAAAGTGAACAGCCTCACTTCTTATAGTCCTACTCTACCCCTAAAGGCTCTCTTGCGCTATACCATATGTGGGTATACCACGACCATTCTAGACTCTCCTATGGGACCACTTAACTACCTCTGTCCAGTCTGTCCTTGTGCTGATCCTGTGCCTCTCATGTGCTTCCTCTGATATACTTTCAGTGTGGGCTTGGAATGGGGCTTGGTTTCCACCTCTTGGGTCTTTGAGTTGCTATCAATACTCCCCCCTGCACTATCACCTTGTCCTCAAGGTGGAAAGCAGGAAAAGACTTCTTGATATGCTTGACAAGCTCCCAAGAAGCATCAGAAAGTGGCAGCGAAGTCCATTTGATGAGAACCTCAGGTCCCGCCGCAGATTGGCGATACGACAAAATCCTCTCCGGTTCAACCTTCGGCACCATCGAGTTTGGCAAAAAAGGAGGTAGATCCACACTCACCTGAGTGGTACCCACAGTTCGTTTGAGTTGAGAGACATGAAAAACTGGATGAATATTGGAAGAGGGAGGCAAATCCAACTTATACGCCACCGCCCCCACTTTACTAAGAATCGTATAGGGACCAAAAAACCTCGGCTAAGCTTGGAATAGGAGCTCCGAGAAAGAGATAATTGTCGATACGGGCGTAACTTTAGAAAGACTAAATCTCCCACCTCAAACGCAATGTCACGCCGCTTAAGGTCTGTCGACTGTTTCATCCGAGTTTGGGCTTGTTAGTAGCTGGTCGCGCAACTCATTCAACACCTGATCCCTGTTTTGCAGCAGCAGTCCCACGTCCGACAACGACGAGGCAGCTGAAGTACCCTGGCGAACCAAGGAAGGGGGTCCCTACCATACACCACTTTAAAAGGAGAACACTTCAGAGACGTATGGAAAGAAGTATTATACCAATATTCAGCCCAATGAATCCAATCGGACCACTCTTTGGGTCGTTGAGAAATAAAACAGCGAAGGTAAGTCTCAATACAGCGGTTGACTACTTCGGTCTGACCGTCACTCTGAGGGTGGTATGCGTGCTTGTGCTGCGATTGAGTTGAGTGTGTTGTAACTTGAATAACTCGCACCAAAAATGGATGATGAAGACTTTGTCTCGATCCGAAACAATGCTCCGAGGAAACCCATGTAACTTCACAACATCTTTAATGAATAAGTCAGCCACAGTTTTTGCAGAAAATGGGTGTTTGAGGGAAAGGAAGTGACCAAATTTGTTGAGCCGATCCACCACGACCAATATAGCATTAAACCCCCGAGAAGTAGGTAAGCCCTCCACGAAATCCATGGAGATATCCTCCCAAATGGCGACTGGAATGGGCAAGGGCTGAAGGAGGCCACCGGGAGCTGTTGATTCATATTTGCTGCGTTGGCATACCTCGCAGGCCGAAATGAATGCTTTGATGTCCTGCTTCATCCCCTGCCAATATAATTCAGCGGTGATGCGTTTGTAGGTCTTCAAGAAACCCCCATGACCGCCCACGGGACTTGAATGAAACTCCTTTAGGATACTCTGTTTTAAGGAGGAGGAAGAGGAGAGCACCACTCGGCCCTTGTAGCGTAACTGCCCTTGGGACAATGACCAATATTCTCTGGTAGTCGGGTCAGCAGAGACGGCGTGAAGGATGGGGCCCAAGAAGGGATCATCGACAACCTCTTTTGCCAGCAACGAATTATCAGCAAAGGAAACGATTGAAATTGAATGCAGCTCAACTGTGGAAGGATATCTAGACGGTGCATCAGCCACCACATTCGAACGACCCGGCCGGTAATGAATATCAAAATGAAAACCCAACAACTTGATCAACCAACGTTGATATTCAGGAGCTATCTCGCGTTGTTCCAACAAGAATTTAAGGCTCTTCTGGTCCGTTCGCACCAAGAACCGCCCAAGAAGGTAGTGCCTCCATTTTTGTACAGCTAACACAATCGCCATCAACTCTCGTTCATAGGCTGATTTGTTGCGAGCTCTAGGGGATAATGCTTGGCTAAAAAAAGCAATCGGGCGCTCCGATTGTGATAGGACAACGCCCACCCCGACCCCTGAAGCGTCAGTTTCCACCACAAAAGTATCTTCAAAATTAGGGAGGGAGAGAGTAGGGACTTCTTTCATGGCTTGTTTGAGTGTTGAGAAGGCCAAAGAAGCTTCATCAGTCCATTCAAAAGCATCCTTGCGTAGCGGTTGAGTCAATGGAGCTGCGATTTTCCCGTAGTCGCGGACAAAGCGATAATATCCGTAAGCCCCAAAAAAACCCCGTAACTCCTTAGGGGAAGTCGGGAGTGGCCAGAACTCCATTGCTCGCAGCCTTCTCCTCATCAGCCATGACTCCTTGACTAGAAATAATGTGGCCTAAGTAGTTCAACTGAGACCTAGCAAAACAACATTTTTTCAAGTTAACAAATAAAGAGTTAGGCTGGAGGATAGATAGGACCTGCGAGAGATGGGTGCAGTGGTTGCTCAAGGTCTTGCTGTAGACCAAAATATCGTCAAAGAAAACCAAAACTGATTTTCTTAAGAGCCCTTTGAAGATTGCATTCATCAACGATTGGAAGGTGGCAGGAGCATTTGATAATCCGAAAGGCATGACTAAAAATTCGTAATGTCCCTCGTGTGTGCGAAATGCTGTTTTGTGGATGTCCTCAGCCTTGACCCTGATTTGGTGATAGCCCGAGCGCAAGTCGAGTTTGGAGAAGACTGCTGCCCCGTGGAGTTCATCGAGCAGTTCATCAATGTTAGGAATGGGGAAACGATCCGGTATCGTATTTTTGTTTAAAGCCCTATAATCCACGCAAAATCTCCAACTGCCGTCTTTTTTCTTTACCAATATCACCGGGCTAGAGAAAGGGCTATTACTTGGCTGAATTATCCCGGATTCAAGCATTTCTGAGACCATCTTCTCTATTTCCTCTTTCTGAATCTGTGGATATTGATAAGGCCTTACACGGATAGGATCAGAGCCTTCTGTCAATGTAATTGAGTGATCACACGAGCGAAGGGAGGTAAGTTGGAAGGAGGGTTGAACAACTCAGTGAAAGAATCCAAAATCGACTGAACACACGGCGCAACTGCCATATTTTCCTCAGGTGTGACCGGCACCACTACATTGCAACATTCGATGAAGAAACAACCTACAACATCGTCGAATGATCGTTGGATTGCCTTGCACGACACCATTGCCCGATGAAGTGTCGGATCACCGCGTATCACCACTGGGTTGCCGTCCATCTCAAAGTACATTGTGAGATTCGACCAATCGATGGTAGTGACCCCAAGCGATTTCAGCCAAGTCATTCCCAAAATCAAATCCGTATTCCTCATGCCTATAGGGTAAAGATCAACGGCCAACGACAGACCTTGAAGTGTTAAAGCAATGTTGCGGCAGACCCCGAAACCTGATAGGCGTGTGCGTCTCCTCCAACGAAAACCCCATATTCCTCGGTCGGGGAGACTGGCAGAGAAAGGGAATCCACCAACGCCGGTGCAATGAAATTGTGTGAGGCTCCACAATCTATTAGAATAACATCTCGCCCCTGCAGAACTCCTCGTACCTTAATCGTGCGAAGGTCCGGGACTCCTTCCAAGGCATGAGCTGAGAGCTCCAAGACAGCGCACTCCCCTTGTTCCCCCGGGCTCTCGGGAGGTGATTCACTGCACTCATCGCTAGTGTCATCGTTCACCAACATCACGTTCAGAACCTTGGGCCGACAACGATGTGAGGCATGCCATTTTTCATCGCGGCGGTAGTAGAGCCCTAGCTTCCGGCGAGCCTGTGCTTCCATCTCGGTCAGTCGCTTGAACTTCGGTGGAGATACATGAGGCGTGACTGCAATAGACGAGCTAGGGCTTGACGAACCTGATGAGGTGGGACTGGACTTGGTAGTCGAGCTCACAACAAAACTGGTTTTTGTTGGAGAACAATTGGGCTTTTGTGGGCCCCGAAATGGTGTGTGATACCCAAGTGGGCGGGCACCCTTCCGATTTGTTGGGAGGGCCCAAATGGGTCGCGGGCCCGGGCCCAACATGAAACCCCCACCCAACCCATCTCCTTCGCTGAGCTTCTTCTCTATTTGTTCCGCTCTCTCCACCACCGCTTGTAACGTCGCCGGAGGATCCACCAGCATCTCCACTCGAATGCGATCTTTGAGGTCGTTGATGAACACCGCGATTTTGAATTGCTCCGGTAACCCTTTTGTATAGCGATAATAGTTCGAACCTCTTGCGATACTCGGCGATAGTGGATTCCTGCTTGATAGCGAAGAACTGTTGATGAAGATATAATGGGTTGGCTTCTGTAAATCGTCGCATAACCGGAACGCAGCTCCGTCCAGCTGATGAACGGCATCTCCAATTCCTCATTCTGTAACCAGATCTGAGCGGCTCCCACGAGACAGATCCGGCGCCCCAAAGCTTTGACACCTCCTTTATCTCGTGTAAGGCAAAATAATGTTCAGCTTGGTTTAGCCAGACCAGTAGATCGTCCCCGTCGCACGTCGGCATCTTGATCTTTCTTACCTCTGGGCCAGATCTGTACGGACTTCCTCTCCGATCCAGTCGCCCGTCCATCGAGACTCTAGTTGTACCCCTAGATCGGGTGGATCTGGGTCCTTAGCACCGCTAGTTTCGCCGAACTGGTGAGATTCGCCTCCACTGCCAACTGATGGTGAAGCAGCGCCTCCAACTTCTGGGACAAGGCGTGAAACCGCGATTCCATGGTGGATCGCTGTGCCTCGACAACCGATCTGAGTTATCCCATGGATGCCTCTGTTTTTTTCATCTCCGCCTCCAACACATCGACCCGGGAGTCTACCTTTGGAGCCATACTAACGTGTTGAAATGCTCTGATACCACTTTGATGAGATCCGAGACAAACAGAAGAAAGAAGGGGGTCGCCTCTGTGAATTTTATTGATGAACAACAAAAAAGGATTTACACACGCGAGAGAGCCTAGACCTTAATTGAGAAAGAGTGACTCACTCTTCTCCCCAAGACCAAAAGGTCTTTCCCCACATTACACAATTCACCAAAAGATCCCCCCAAAAGTGAACATCCTCACTTCTTATAGTCCTACTCTACCCCTAAAGGCTCTCTTGCTATACCATATGTGGGTATACCACGACCATTCTAGACTCTCCTATGGGACCACTTAACTACCTCTCGTCCAGGTGTCCTTGCTGATCCTGTGCCTCTCATGTGCTTCCTCTGATATACTTTCAGTGTGGGCTTGGAATGGGGCTTGGTTTCCACCTCTTGGGTCTTTGGGTTGCTATCACATGGCAACCAATTATTGCTACATAACGGCTTCTAAATTATTGCTCACTTGGATCATGCAATCTTAAAGACCTCGAACGGTTCATGAAGTGGTGGGTTTGTTCAGATTTATTGAGGTAAAACAAGAGGGTGGAAAACCAAACAATATTCCAATATAAAACTTCATATCATAGAAAAGGAAACTTTACTAAAGCTTGTGGTCGTTCATTTGCATGATTCTATCACAGTTCCTCCTATTCCTTTTAAACCTTTTCTTTATGGATTTAGAAAACAAACACAGAAATTAAGTACAAACTCTGGGTTGATCAGTTCGAATAGTTTGTTCAATTGAATTCCTGCTCAACATCTGTTGCTTTTCAAAATTATTATTGGGTTTCTCAATGTCTTAATTAGGGAAAGTAATAAATCAAAACCATGCTTTTAGCTCTTTATAACTTGTCATATGGAAGTATCTTAAACTGACAACAGTTCTTATGGCTAATAAATTATTCACACCAAGCGTCATGAAAACCAGATCAAACAACTACAATTCAGTTTCATTTAAGCTCAATCCATGCATAATTCGACTATGGAAATACTATGCCAATATATCTATATACATAACGAATGAAGGGAAAATGAATGTTCAAGAGGTACAAGTCCAAATTCGAGTATTGATGGCAGTTGAGCCCATTCACAAGATTATGGTGTATAAACATATCCAACAATAAGTGAACAAACAGTACATAGAAAGCAAAGTCATAGAAAGCAACTGCCCATTCACAAGATTATGGTGTATAAACATATCCAACAATAAGTGAATAAACAGTACATAGAAAACAAAGTCATAGAAAGCTAAGTGATAGGTAAGGAATCCCCAAATAATGTACAAAGTCCCCAAGCTGTGACATTATGCAAACCATACTTCGTTCAACTCAATATGAGAAAACCTTTCACAGAGCACATTAAGGCAGCAAGATTCATTTGATTTCTCCGAGAAGAAAAACAAATATATGAATGATATAAAATTTAATTGTCCTTAAGAAGAGCTAAAGTAATACCCATAGAGGTTTGGAAATGCTTAAGAGAAACTGGATTGACTTGGTTAACAAAACTTTTCAATAAAATTCTAAAATCAAAACGGATGTCAATGGATTGGAGAAGAAGCACGCTTGTGCTAATCTTCAAAAACAAATGAGACATTCAAAGTTGTTCAAACTACCGGGAAATTAAACCATGAGTCATACTATGAAACTTTGGGAAAGATAATTGACAATAAGCTAAGGAGAGAATCAACAATATCAGAGAACAGGTATTTGGCTTCACGCCTGGGAGGTCAACTATGGATGTGATTTTCCTTCTAACACGATTGTTAGAAAAACATAGAGAAAAGAAAAAAGATCTTCATATGGTATTCGTAGATTTAGAAAAAGCATATGATAGAGTCCTTAGATATGTTTTTTGGTGGGTTCTAGAAAAAAATGAGTGCATGCTAGATACATAGACACTATTAAGGATATATATGATGGAGTAGTAACGAGTATAAAGACATTTGAAGGAGCTACAAAAGAATTTCTCATTACGATAGAACTACATCAAGGATCGGCTTTAAGCCCATATCTATTTACTTTAGTTATGGATGAATTAACAAAGCATATTCAAGAGGATATACCATGGTATAAGCTATTTGTAGATGATATTGTCTTAGTGGATGAAACAAAAGATGATGTGAATAGGAAATTAGAACTCTGGAGGAATACATTAGAATTTAAAGGCTTTAAGTTGAGTAGGACGAAAACAAAATACATACACTGTGAGTTTAGAAACACTATACATCGAGATGATGGAGTGGTAAAATTAGGGGAAGTAGAAGTTCCTAATGTGAACCACTTTAGATACCTAAGATCAATCATATAAAATGACAGTAATATTGAGACACATAGAATTTAGGCTGGATGGAAGAAATGTCAGAATGCAACTGGGGTGATTTGTGATCGAAATGTTCCTACTAAATTAAAATGAAAGTTTTATAGGACCGCAATTAGATCAGCTATGCTCTATGGAAGTGAATGTTGGGTGGTAAAGCAACAGCAATTACATAATATGAGCGTAGCAAAAATGATGATGTTTAAGTGGATGTATGGTAAAACTCGTAAAAATAGAATAAGAAATATAAAAATTCAAAGACAAGTAGGAGTAGCACCAATTGATACAAAGATTAGGGAAGAGCGGTTGCGATGGTTTGTCACCTGTAAAGACAACCTACAAATACCCCCACTAGAAAAATTGATTCAATAGAAACTGTAGAAATTTGACTAGGTAATGGTAGACCAAAGTTAACATGGGATGCATTAATTAGGAGGGATTTGAATGGTTTGGAAAGCTCACCATCAATTGCACTTAATCGAGCACAATGAAAAAGTTTGATCCATGTACCCGACCCCAATTAATTTGGGACTAAGGCTATGTTGTTGTTGTTGTTGTAAGAAGAGCCGAAGCATTCAAAAGCTTGATACATTAAATTGAGCGGTCTATGTGCCTCTGAAAATGGCACTCGATGACACAAAACTATGCCGAATATATTCTAATTATATTAGCAAGGAAGCACGACATACGAAAGAACTGAAGAACCATGGATAATCATGGAATATGTAAAAATGAGAAAATGAGAAAATACCAGACTATTATTTACAGCTCGTAGACAGTCATTTGTCTTCAGCAATAGAAGAATCACCCGAGGAAGCCGCCTCAAAAGCTCTGAGATCTCAAGGAAATATTGTGAAGCATACATCTGACAACCAAAGGCAAATTTACTTTTTGTTGTTATGTGAAGGCGAGAAATTACTTTTTGAACTGTAAATTTGGTCTATGTTAGCAGTGTTTTCTAGGGGTTAAAATGTTAAGATTTTGCATAGATAATAAACTAAGAGAGTCAAACTGTTATTACTCATTAAGTCAGTTTTAGTACTCGCAAAATAAATAATTTCTTAGATCACTTTCAGCCTAAGAAAGCATACCAAAACGCAAAGAAAATATGTAATTCCACCAGTAACAACATGGCTGTTTTCTGAAAAAGCACGACGATATAATTTTATTTTTTTTCCTTTTTTTCTCAATATAATCATTGGAGCAAGAGACCTTGCCCTTACTAATCTAACAAGGTCGTCTTGTTGGGTGGGGCGGGGCAAAGAATGAAGTCACCGTCTGTCTCCATAGGATATTGACCCGGGATTTTCACCGTAAATTTCCCGCAGAAAAACTTGGTTCCCCACTTCCCGCCAATATATGAAAATTCCGTAATAATATTATAATTAAGTCTAAATTTATTATATTTCTTAGTAAACACATTATGATATTGTATTTTGTATAGATGTATTAGATTAAGTGTGTTATTTAGTTAAAATTATTAATATTATATTAAATATAAATGTGTCTTTTTTTTGTAACAAAACTACTATTTCTTATGGGGGTGAGGTTACCAGCGAGGAGAGCAATCCCCATCCCCACCCCATTATGCCCCTTGTTCCCTAACCCATTGGGAAACGATCCCTACGGGGAACAGGGATTCCTTGCCCCACTTGCATCCCTACTTGCCAACACTTTAAGGAGCTGCAAGTCAAACTCATGATCTCGCTTCACGAGATGAGAGGTCCGATCCACTCCATTGGTTCGCTCAAGGATTCATTTGATGAAGGTAGTATCATTTTAGAACTGCACCAAAAATTAAGGCGTTACCTGCAGTTCTGAACGTTCACTGTCATTTCCTTGTATAACCAAATGATCAGCAGCAGGATCAATGACCTTTTTCCATGGTCTCATGGTAAGGATTCCGGCAAACAACACATAAAGATCCTCTCCAGCACCCAGTTTCACACTATTTTCCTTTATTGCTCTGACATCAGCAAATACCAACCCCTGCAACAAGCATTAAGATACGGATATAGTATAGCCACAGGCCAGAATTAAAGCAAAAAAAAAAGGCCAGAAAAAAATCTATTGCAAAAGAAAGAAGCTTTATGGGATACCCTCCAAAGTGCAGCATAGTTGATTCTAGTGGAATAATCAAGTTCTTTGTACAGACCATGATCTAGCAGTACCAACTGCGGTTTCTTCATGCCTGCAGAAGACAACAATAAAGCATTAGTCCCAAATTAGTTGGGGTCGACCACATGGAATCGTTTCCATTCTGCTTGGTTTAATACAAGAGATGATGTGGTTTGGTAATCCTTCAATTCTTTTTGCCTGTAAAAAAGAAGGAAAATTACAGGTAATAGAAAAAAGATGACCACACCCCTTCACAAACAAAGATATTGACAATGGCAACAATAGGAAGAGTGATGCAAGAACCTATATTGAATTCTAGTGGGATCTCTAGTGCCAAGTGCCAACCACCAATTTGAAGTTGTTTCTTATTTGAGAGCTCTTAAGACTCGAACCATTCTTAACAATGCCCTAGTTGCAAATATGCTTCCAGCCAACATTTGCCTCATCTGCCTTACATTAAAAAAAATTCAATTCACCTCTATTTCACAAAGTAAAAAACTTGGGTGTAGTCTGCATGGGCATGGACTAAGACTCAAGCCTCATCTACATGCAGGCTACTAATAAAGATATTGATTAAAGTAGCACACAGACTTCATACCAAAATGCATTGTGTTGAAAATACATTTCTTCAAATAGACTTAGTCAATTAAGGCAAAGAAGCCAATAACAAAACGAGGGAATATATTGTTCAAAACTATGTCACCGAAACATCATACTATTTCAAATACTATTTCAAACTTGATGTGAAGAGATTTCAAACATGAAAATAGTCCATTAATATTTAATAATATCAATGCCCGCAGCCCCCATGCTACAAAGAATGCCCAACTCAACTGAAAACAGTGACTGGAGTTCTGTAAACTAGCAAACACTTCAACTATTTCTTTTTTCTACTTTTCATGAATCCAAATTGATGCCACTGCACATACAAAAACAAAATTGACATTTATGATTTCACGACCACTAAGTGGTAGAATCTTACCGAAAAAGTTTCTTCTGCCAGAAGGCATCGGTCGAACCAATAAATTGGCAGCATGTGGATCACAGTGCACAAAACCATGTTTAAAAATCATTTCTGAAAAGGCTTGGCTAACCTGCAAAGGACACAGAAACTCATTTTTGTACAAATTTTTCAACAATAGAACAATATGTGCAACATGACGATTCCGTAGACATAGAGCACACTCGAAAGGGCCAAGTCCTAGCTCCAGATGCAGTTAACAAAATATATGTGCAACTCTGATTTTCAAGATTGTGATTAAGGGCGTCTTGCACGGAATCCCACTTGAAGAGTTTCTGAATAGTCCTAGCGTTATATCCAAATTCTTTGATCAAAGAGACACAAAGTATGGCTGTACCATAGAAAATATATCATATCTAAATAGTTTCTAAGAACTCATGAGTAACGACTACAGGGAAGAACAAGCATTGCTGTAAGTTGAATATATGAATATATCTACCTTGTTCCTCAAAACAATATGACTATGTAAGATAAAGTCAATGGGCTTACGAGTTTTGCAACTTCACTTGGCTGAATTCCCAGTCTTTGAATTTTCTTCACATCACTAATCTCTGCACCGTCCATAAATTCCATGGTCAAGAGCTTTGATGTACTCAAGTTCCAAAAAACACTGGGAGCGTATACACATTCTGCAAGCTGAGGAGATAACCTCCTAAAATTTTCTAAGCATTTCACGCTGTTCTTCGCCTCAACAATGAAATCTAGCTCCTGATCACCACATACACTAACTATTAGGGTGAATTCCACAACACTTGGAAGAGCATGTGAGTGATGGTAATGAAACTAAATAAAACAAATACATATCAAAATGGTATGTAATCAATCAAAAATAAAGATACTAGGTGAACGAATTAAGTGCAGGACTATTGTCAACAGAAAATCATGCAAGTTTGATGATGCATGCTGTGAAGCGAAAAAATTGGAAAATTTTCAGTGATATTTCTGCACAAGTGGCATAGGAATAGGAGTAGCCAATAGGAGTAACCAATTTGAGGATTCACCACCCATATGAAACATTTAACACTTTTTTTTTTTAGTCAAGAATTGATACACTTAATAGGAAATTAGCAAAACAATTACACTTGACCAGTGACTACTAGGAATTGATATGATATCCCAATTCCCAAATAATACATAACGCAACAATTTACTTTAATTTAATTCAATCCAATTCAATAATGAAGCAAAAAATAAAAAGTTGAAACCCAAGTAATCAGTAGTTAAAAAGTAACCATGAATGAAAAGGATGGTGATGAACAAATGTTGCAATCCAAGAAAAAAAAAATGTTCAGATTAATTATGAGAACAAACACTGTTTCAGGTATGCTATCAACATCAACCACAAATCTCAGTTAATGAGTCAGCTGCATAAGTTTTCGTATTATCATAAGTAAATTGAGTATAAAGCCAATAATTGAACAATAAAAAACTCTAAATAGTTAATAAAACTCTGAAAATCTTGTTGAGTCCAAAATAATAGAAAAAGTTCACAAAAAATATTGAAAAAGCATATCAAGCCTCAAAGCTGATTGCAAGCCGACTGGTTTGAGTAATATGAAAACAGGAGTTAACAACCTTCACTCATTGATCCAAACGCACCAAATGAAAAGGACTAGTGCAGTCAGAGTTAGCCTTTATCCCCACATCCACATACAACAGGAGCACAACAAAAATATTAAAACAACAAACAATTACAGTTGATTATGAACTCTGGAAAGGCAGTACCATGGATTCAAGACAATACCGTGAAATCCCATAAATGCTCAGCTCAACAATAACTTCCTTATGTTTAATCTTTCAATTCACTAAACGTTCTAACTTAAATTAATGCGTGTGATCTAATGGTCACTAAATTTGGCAAAGTACGTACTTCTAAAGCATATAATTAACAGGGGATAACATACTATTGCTTACTAGGGTGTGCCCCTGAAATTTAAAATTGAATTCAAAGAAAATAAAAACCCAATAGAAGGTTTTATTTTTGTTTTACTTTATTTTGATAAAGAACCCAATAGAAGTTAACAAAAAAAAGGAAATGAGAAAGATACCAATAAATACCTTCGGTACACTTTCACGCATTTCATCAACTAACCACCTGCATTGAAATTTAAAACATTTAAATAACAAATTATAATGAAATGTAAAAACATGTAATATTCATTATATTGCACAACACACATACATAGAAAGAGAAAATTAAAGTCATGTTAGCTTCTTTCAAGATTGAATTTCAATATTCATTATATTTGAGCCTTCTCATGTTTCTACTCACGAACACACTGCCAGAAAAACCCACGTTATCAAACTTGTCATCAAAGCTGTTGAAAAAAATCACCTGTAATCAAATGAGGGGAAAACCCAATGCAATGTGTTCACTATCAACTCCACAGTTGCACAATCTACATCTGCAGTATCTGCAATGTGACTATGCTGGACCTGGAATATAAAGTTGTGAGAAAAAAAAAAATTTGAGAGAAAGCTCACGCGGTAGTTCTGATGATAAGCACTACAAAAACATCATAAAAACAGAAATTGCAGAACACCCAAACCTTCACGGCAACTTTTTCACCACCATGAGTACGAGCAGCATGCACTTGTGCCAGGGAAGCACTTGCTAATGGGACAGGTTCAAACTCAGCAAAAATCTGGAAAAAAGCATTTTTTCTATATAAAAATAATTTCAGCATGTAATCAAAATAAATATCTCAGATTCACAAATTATGAAAAAATCTACAGTGCTAGATTTACGAAATGTCACGAGCACATGCAAGTTTGGGTCGCAGTTTCAAACACAACATTCACTTGGGAAAGCAACCAATTAATAATAAGAATCATAAAAACAGAAGGTAAAAAGGGAGGAAAAAAAAGTACTTCATCAGGCATCCCTCCAAGCTCCTTCTTGAATACTTCACACACTTGCTCATATGATGAAACAGGACACCTGTTCAACATAGATGCCCTCATTGTCTGCACATACTCTTCAGGAACTAAGTACTCCTACAAAAATTAAAACCCAAAATGAGCTTTTTCTGAACAAATCAAAACCCACAATACCTCCCCAATTACTTTCATCACGAATAAGCCCCAATGCCGAATTAGTTGGAGTCAGTTGGATCAAACTCTTCCATGGATCAAACTCTTCAATGATGATGGTGTGCTTTCCAAATCACTTAAATCCCTCCTAATTCAATGCATCCCAAGTTTGCTTCAGTCTACCCCTACCTCCCGAATTTCTTCAGTTTCAACTAAGTCCAGTTTTCTTGTGGGGACATTTATAAACTGTCTTTTGAGGTGTCCAAACCACGGCAACTCAAAGAAGATCAAACCAAAATGAATTTTTTTAACAAAATCCAAGCCATACAAATTCCCAAACAACCTAATTCATTTGCACATGATGAACTGAAGATGAAACAAATGAATGAATTAACAACATACCAACTGCCCAATGTGTTGCCCAAGCTTGATGTAAATCCCTCCATTCCTAAAACACAATTCTCTCAGCCTCTCCGCCCCTCGCCGATGACACTCGCGCTTCACCTCCGCCCTCTCCGCACTCCCCTCCGCAAGCCCCAACAACGAGTACTCGTAATCTAAACACTCCATTTCATTTCCACATCAAACCCTCAAAAACCGAAACAAAGTAATCAAAAGGTCAGTAATCGAGCGAGACAGACCGAAAGCAATGGCTGCAGCCGTGAAGGAGTCCCGGACGAGCCGCAGAGGGACCGTCGTGCAGATCTTCAGCGAGGTGGCTGGGTTTTCGGAGGTCGAGATTGCGGCCGCCGCAGCGCCGCCGCTCAGTGCGGTGCCGTAGAGCGCAAGCTTTGCTACGGAGCGCCACAGCGATCGCGTCGCCATGATCGTCGTCACTCGGAACTTCGCGAATGAGAGACATGAAGCACTGTTTTGAGGTTAATTTTACCAATGGTGACTCAAGATTACAATTTTTAACATTTTGATCACTAAACTTACGACATTTGTCCCGAATATATCTCTTAACTTTACAAAACATTTTCAACAAAATGACTCAGATCACTCTCCGGTCAAAAACCCATCGGCGCTGCTGACGTTGCGCCACGTGAGATTTCATGAGAGTCACTTTAAGTTTTTAAGTGATGACATAGCATGCAACACACACAAACACCCACCCACCCCTTAGTTTACCCCACACTCATTACACACATTAGGTCGTGCCCTTCCCTCCCCTTCCCCAACCCCCCCCGGGTCTTCTTCTACCTCGCGCTCTCTCCCTGTCGCTCACGGAGCTTCGATCTCGCGTAACCAATCAGCCTCGACAGTCGTGCTCTCCCCCCCTCTGGTCGCCTTCTTCATCGCGCTATCTCTCTGTTGCGGTACCTCTATCGCTCGCGGAGCGTCGATCTCGCGCAACCAATCGGCCTCAATTTCACGGGGCAAGGTTTCGGTCGTGCTCTCCCTTCCCCTCCCCCTCCCCCACTTGTCGTCTTCTTCCTCGTTCTCTCGTTGTCGCAGTACCTCTTTCTAGCGGAGCTTCGATCCTCGCAGCCGGCAATCAGGTCTCGACTTCACAGGGCAAGGTTTCAATGTAAGAGATTTATTCTTCGTGTAAATGTTAATAATTGCACTAGTTTTTTGGACTGAATATAGATCAAACAGGGAGTTTAATAGGCAAATTTTGTTGGGTAGATATGCAATGATTGATGAACATAGTATTTACATAGATCGGAGATGTTAATGATGCATATATTGGTGATGTTAATGCAGTGATTGACTGAAAATAGATATGCAATTTTTGTTTTAGTTTCGGGTTAATGCTGCATAGATTGGTGATGTTATGATTGGTGATGTTATGACATGGTTTGAGAATCTCAATTGATTTGTATTGATGTGATTGACCGATTAATGTGCATGGTTAATTGGGGTCGTTGTGGTGTTGTTGTAACTTATTGTTTCTGCTTGATCAGGAATTGCTATGTCGGCTCATAAATCGAAAGAGGTTGGCGAAGTTATGCTGAGGGACTTCATTCATTCTCTATCTTAATTACAAGAATTATAATTGTTCTATTGCACATAAATACCAGCTTAAATCGCTCTCTCTGGTTTTTTTTTTTTTTTTTAAATGGTTTTTTGGGTCATGTACGTCAGCTTAGGGGTGTGACTTTTTTAATATATTTAATTGTTTAGTTTTTATGGTTTTGTACATGTCAAGGGACATTTTTAACATTCTTATCATTGCTGGAATTATTTTCACAATGGAGATGATGGTCAAGAAGAAGTGGAGCCTGACTTAGAATAAAGATATTTTGGGTCCCCAGATATTAGAGAGCAAGAATTAATGGACTTAGAGGTTAGTCAACAAGAAGAAGTGGAACCTCCAGAAGAACAAGACAATAGAACAATTCAACATGAAGAACTAGAAACGGATGAAGGTAATGATTTTTTTGAGAGTGACAATGATGTTGAGGATCATGATGACTATCAACAAGTTATTGACGAACAATTGCACAGTAGAAAAAGAGGAAGGCCTAAGGTTATTGCTCCACCTCGTAGTAATACACTTGTGATTGTTGAAGTGCATGACCAAGACTCAAACTATGCAGCATCAGATGAGTTCCACACAGATGATGATTCCGATGGATCTGAGAAGATGAGGTATCTAGAGTTTGATGAGTTCAAAGATATGGCAGACCCACAGCTCGAATTAGGCATGGAATTCTCTTCTTTCAATACATTTAAGCTGGCATGCAGGAATTGGGGAATTCAAAATAAGCAATAAATACATTTTACTACGAATGATAGGAAACGGTGCATATGTAAATGTCAGTGCTTCAAGTCTAGCAATTGTGGGTTTCGAATTTTTGTTTCTCACGTGGGTAAAGATGACTCGACGGTTCAAATCAAGTCAATCAACTTGATCCACTTCATGTACCAAAGTGAACAAGAATTATCACGTGACTTTTGACTGGCTTGCATAAAAGTATATTGAACAATTTTCGAGTGGACCCAAATTGGTCAGTATTGGATATTATACAAAGAGTTAAGGATGACTTGAAGTTCTACATAAGTCGAATGAAAGCTTGGAGAGCAAAGAAGAAAGCAATGGAGATGATGAATGGAGATGAGGAGAGCCAATACCTGAAACTTAATTCGTATGCACTTGAGCTGCAAAAAATAAATCCGGGCACAACAATCAAAATGACGCAGCATCTAGGGGTATTTCAAGGCATATATATGCCTTGCTCCATTGAAAAATGTTTTCAACTCAGGATGTAGGCCTTTGATTTCTCTTGATGGTTGTTGGTTAAAGGGTCAATATAAGGGACAATTACTTGCTGCAGTAGGGATAGACCCAAATAATTGTATATTTCCTATAGCTTATGCAGTGGTTCAAGTTGAGAGTAAAGGCACATGGCAATGATTTTTAGAATTACTTAAGGATGTCTTAAACATTGTCAACAGCTATAGCGTTGCTTTCATGTCGGATAGTCAAAAGGTACAATTTCTTTTCATGTTTGTTTTTCATAATGCATGTTTGATTTCATTATTTACTCCTTGAAGTTCACTCTCTCTGCAGGGACTTGTTAGCGATGTTAAATTTGTTTTCCCCAATTCAGAACATAGACATTGTGTGAGGCACTTGTATACAAATTTCAGAACAAGGTTTAAGGGAATGGAACTTAAGCAAATGTTGTGGAGTGCAGCTAGGGCCACATATCGCGAGAGAATGATCTTTTGGTTAGATGAGTTGGAGAAGGTTAATAGAGACGCTAGATTGTGGTTGAACGAGGTTCCCATCGAATCTTAGTGTAGGGTCAATTTCCAAACACGCCCTAAGTGTGATATGTAGCTTAATAATTTGTGTGAGTGCTTCATTCAATACATTTTAGATGTTAGGGACAGAGGAATCATTGACATGCTAGAGATGATAAAGGTAAAGTTAATGCGGAGGATCGGGTGAAATTTCCATGTTGGATGATGTACAAAGGATGTGATTGTTTTTTGGATATATAGGTGAGATTTTCATGGTAGATGATGTACGAAGGATGTGACTATTTTTTTTGTAGTAAGTAGATGAATTTTTTGGTGCCCGTGTAATGTTTTTTGGTAGTAGGTAAACAAATGAATTCAATGCCAGCGTAATGGCAACCCATTTTTTGTAATGACAATATATTTTTGGTGAGAATCAGCAGTTTCGGTATCAATATTTGCACATTTTCCCCTATTAATCAGAACTGCAGAAATGGAGTTGATATCTTCTTATTTAAGACCAATGTATGTTGAGGATACCATTTATGAAATCATGAAAAAAGCAAGGTGAGAGGAACCATATAAATGAATTCAACACATAGTTTCTATTTTCATTCATAAGCTACAAAACCACAATACAAGGTTTGGCATAAGTTTTACACAAAATGACACTACAACTTCTCATTTCGATTCCAACCGAATATGACTATTTCGTTTCTCTTCCAACTGTTGTGTTTACTTGTATACAATGAAACCAAACAATAATACAATGGTCACCAAGCATGACCAACATGCAACTGCACAACCGTTGAGTTTCCTTCGCCATTAAGCTCGTCTTGCAACCTCTTCTCGTTTTCCATTCGATCTAACTTCCTCACAACCCATTTATAACAATTGTTGTCCGGTCAGTCATTTTCAGGATCAAGCCACTTAAAGTATTCGCATCCGCATCTATGCTGCAGAACAATGAAAATTTTCATTTAATTTCCTTCATATGAATAAAATTTAACAATTTCATAGAATATACACATTTCCGTACAAACCGTGTATTTCTTGCATCTATAAAATCGTCGACCTAGATTTGTAGTCCGTCCACGAGGTGAACACCACTGCTGGCATGCCGCAATAACAATACTCGTATCCTTTGACGAACTCCATGATTTCTGACCAAGATACAAATATAACAATGTAGCTACAAACAAACATACTCTTGTCAATAAAACTACATTCATGATATCAAGAAAAACAACAAACAAAGCTTCAACTAAGAATATCAATATGCAATGCAATCTATAGCAACTCTCCTTTTTATTAGACTTTAATAGCATGACCAACATGCACCACCCTGATGTACACAATTGAGATCAGCAGAGGACCCAAAAAAATAAAACCTGTCCTCCAGTTGAGTACAAGATAAAAAACATAATATTGCGGTGCGGTCTATTGTTCACAAAAAAAGGAAAAATTGTACTGCAGTTGAGTACGAGAGCAAAAACATAATACTGCAGAAATGGAGTTGATTGTTCATCCAAAAACAAAAAAAACAAATAAAACCTATCCTCCAGTTGAGGACAAGATCAAAAACATAATACTGCATTGCAGTCTATTATTCACCAAAAAAATATATGGAAAACTGTACTGCAGTTGAGTACAAGATCAAAAACATAATTTGAACAATCTAGGCATTAAAGCAATCTTTTCGTCCTCTTAATATGGAAAACCAACTTTTCTCGTTGAATTCCTCATCAATATAGTAACATTAACCATTTCTCAAAAAAAAAATCATTAACCAAAGACAACACTAATTTTCTATTGCAACCACTTCGTCTTCAGTGAATACATCAGTTGAGTACAAGATCAAAATTTTGGTCTAACATTCTTATAAACATGAAAAAACAACAGTTCATATTTTCTACATTTACAGAGTTTGATCTATTGGCAAATCAACAAAAAGAAGTTGCGTAAAATTAAATCTCATGTGATATAATATCCTGTATAGGATGGCCCAACACAACCAAATGAGCAACTTTAAGTACCACAAGAACTTAATCTCATCAAATTTAAGCCACCCTTTCTATATTTAAGTGCCCTTTTGCATTCTTTTTACCATATAATGGTTCTCTATGTTGAAGGTATGCAATGAATAGGACAGCTGATTTTGAGACTGTTAGGGAAATTAAAGCAAAGTTGTGCTATATCAGGTTGGTAAATAACTTTCTAAAGCTTTATGTTGGCCTTTGGGACTGGCTTTATTGTTATCTAATATGAGATTCTTCAGTTACGATTACAAACGAGAATACCAGTTAGGACTGGAGACCACCATACTCGTTAAGAATTATACTGTAAGTTACTTCTTTGTCTATCTTGTACAATAACAACAGTCTAAAGTGAAATCGAACTAATGTCAATCTAATAGATATCAGTCAAGCAACCCAAAGTCATCAAAAACTTCAACAAATTAATTTGGCTGGGGTGACTACATGAATCGTAAGAATTCACTAAATCCTAGTTACTACTGCTGCTAAACTATAAATCGATCCATAGTTTTAATTAAAAACAAAAAACAATCAATCTAAATTTATTTGCACTCCAAACGTTTGAACAATCAATCACAAATTCCAGGAGATTAACAATTATATATAGACATGCACCACCCCGATGTACACAATTGAGATAAACAAAGGACAAAAAAAAAATAAACATGCCCGACATTGTACCTGATTCGGCCGCGAGGATCGAAGCTCCGCGAGAGAGAGGTACCGCGAGAGAGAGAGAGAGAGAGAGAGAGAGAGAGAGAGAGAGAGAGAGAGAGAGAGAGAAGAAGATGACCGGTGGGGGGAGGGGAGGGGAGAGCACGACCGAGACCTTGCCCCGTGAAATTGAGGCCGATTGGTTGCGCGAGATCAACGCTCCGCGAGCGCGATAGAGGTACCGCGACAAAGAGAGAGCGCGAGGAAGAAGACGACCGGTTGGGGGAGGGGAGAGGATGACTGTCGAGGCCGATTGGTTGCGCGAGATCGAAGCTCCGCGAGCGACGAGGGGAGAGAGCATGAGGTAGAAGACAACTGGGGGGGGTTGGGGAAGGGGAGGGAAGGGCACGACCTAATGTGTATAATGAGTGTGGGGTGAACTAAGGGGGTGGGTGGGTGTTTGTGTGTGTTGCATGCCATGTCATCACTTAAAAACTTAAGTGATCTCCCATGAAATCCCACGTGGCGCCACGTCAGCAACACCAGTGGGTTTTTGACCAGAGAGTGGTCCGAGTCATTTTGTTGAAACGTTTTGTAAAGTTGAGTGATATATTCGGGACAAATGTAAATTTAGTGACCAATGTTACGAACTGTAATCTTGAGTGTCCATTTGTGAAATTAATCCCCTGTTTTGAGGAAGAAATTACGTAAGTTCCGCAAAAAAAAAGTTTAAAACTTTAAATTAGTAAAATAAGCGTAAATTTTTTTTATTCTTTAAGTAATGTATATCGTTTTTTGAAAATGCGTTATTAATGGGAGACAAATTTTTATACCACGTGGACACATGATAGCACCTTCTCAAAAGGTGTTATACATATTTATGAGGCACGTGGATATCCACGTGGATTGATTTTAACAGATTAACACGAATAGCGCATTCTCCAAATGCGTTATTTGTGTTGCTCATATCCACGTTGGCGGGGAAACACATATAGCGCCTTCGGAAAAGACACTTATATGTGTAACCCATCATTTTCTTCTCGATATAGAACGCAGAGAATATATTCTCTGCATTTTTGAAGTATAGGTATAGGTACTCTGAATAGGGGTGTAGGTCATGGGTTTGAATGAGTTGGGTGAGGTTAGCTCCTATTTAATGGTGTTGGTGGAAAGGTAATTGGTGATCGATTTAAGAGAGAAAAAGGCAAGAGAAGAGAGAGAAATGAGGTCACGACTGTTGAAGGAGATTTACAGTTTTTTGATTTGGAAAGAGAGAGATCGGGTTGAGAGTGTTTTGATTTAGAGGATATAATGAGATTGAGAGAAGGTGGGTTGTTGAAGGAGAAGTAGTTGCTTATATCGAGATCACGACAGTGTGTAAGTAGAAGGTGGGCTATTGATTGAGAGAGGGCGAGAGATCGAGCTCGCGGTCTCAAAGAAAAACTAGTTGTTGATCAATAAGTACTCCCCCCTTTAAATCTCTCTGGAAAAAAAAAAAATAAGTTAGCTTTTATTTAAATTAAAGAATGATCCATACTAATTATCACAAAGCAGAATAATAGTTTGGTTTTGTGAATTATGAAAGTGATTATCCATTTGTAAGGCAAAGGAATAAATTAGCAAAACCTACACATGTTTAATATAAGATTGGATAGCAACAATGATAAAAGTTAATACTTTGAATTTATTTTAAGTGTTAAGGGTGCATTTGGATCGTTTAGCCAGAAAACAACATATTGTTACTGAGTTATTGTAGTTTTATAAAAAAAAAAAAAAAAAAATATTTTGAACTTTGATTGGCTTCCTTTCGGCACAAGCGCCGATAGAAGATCGCCAATTTAATTCTTGTCTTTCTAAAACATAACTTCTATTAGATAAGGTGCGTCTCTTGTTAAATAGTAAAGTGTATATTGAATCACTGAAACATCAGATATTCACAACAACAAAGCCTTAGTTCCAAATTCTATAAATAAAATAAAAAGTATTTTTTTTTTGTAAATCACATAATTCACCATTTTTTAATTACTATTCATATAATGAACTTGATACTCTTGAACTCATAAATATGTTATGAAGTTATACATAGATCAACTTTTTGAAAATGAATATTTTGCAACTGTATAAAGCAAAGAGCCTTAATTACATGCTAGTATATGCTTAAAAAGCAGAAAGAAAACCAAATATGTAGAGATGAATTGCAAGCAACTAAACATATATCATACAGTTCCTTAAAATTCCTTTCAATAGTTAGCTACATCAATTTGCTTGAACGCGTTCATAGATTAAGCGAGAACCAAAGGAGGACAGCAGTAAATTCTATACGCATGATCTTACCAAAAAAGTTGTGTACAATTGCAATTTTGATCTATTTTAAATGTCAACTACTAATTAAAGAGACATTCTATCTTGCATTATTGCACATGTTTCTTTTAATCTCAAGGAGTTGCCGAAATAGAAGAATAGATTGTAGTGACTCATTGTACTTAAATATTTATTCTTGTCTACTTGCTCGATGAAACTCATTTAGTAATAGAATTTGTCTTTGATTTGTATATATGGAGCTAAATATGAGACATACAGTACGAATATGTAAAACTTCGATGATCCTCATTTAGGATGGAAATATGCGTTATTAATTGGTACTTCATGCAGACGAATGAGTATGCTCTATAGTTGTGCTATTAAGGTGATTTCTACATCAGAAAGTTTGATTGTTCTTTAAACCCCCAATTTGATCAACTTTTGCATTTGATGTATATGCAATCTTTTTACATCATCATTGTTCAATAAATTATGTAGGTCATAAACATATGAACATCCCATTTCTTTTTTATGCGAACGGTGAAATTGTAAAAGGTGGGAATGGCATTGGGTACAGCGCACCCCATCAACAATGTTGATGCTTAAGTTTGGAATGAGTATACAACAATTAATCGATCATGTGTGTAACACATTCAATATCTTATCTACGAAGACTATAATAAGGATGACTTATTGTCACGTGATAATCCTCCCTGGGGGTTCATAGTATTTTGTCCCCGTATTGCTACAAAACGCGACGCCTTCGACTTGATGTGGGTGACAGTGGCCAATCTACCATTAACTGCAAGTGTAGATATTTATTTAACATTTAAGCCAATCGACTCTTTTCAAAATCATACAGTTCATTCACAACTAGTAGATGAAAATGTCGTCACGTCATACACTAGATCGATGATGGAAAAATTGTATATGCAATCACCACAAGGTAATGATGAACCCAATGATGATGATGGCATTAATGAAACGGACGATGACGTGAGTCCCTCGGAGGATGTTGCAACATCTGCCGATCGGGCGAAAAACCTAAATGTTGTTACAGATGACCCAAGGTATGAACCTCTAAGGGCGAAAAACGTGCAAAATGATGAACAATTTGCTATCGATTAAGATAATTTCATGGAGGAAGCAAATGATAATGAAGTTCACCAGCCAATGCCGGTGTATAATGAAATCGATTAGGAGGTGGCTAACTCCACTGTGACCCAACATTCATATCAAACAAACTAAGTGTGACATGTCTAATTTTGAGTTGAAAATAAGAATGTGCTTTGACAACAAAAAAGACTTCCAACATGTCGTCAAAGTGTGGCATGTTAACATGCATTGTCAATATTATGCGATGAAATCGACTACAACTCTGTGGGCGATCAAGTGCGGAAGTGCGCAAGACGGGTCCATGTGGCCCTTTCGCACTTGTTTATGAAAGAAAACATAATTATAGGTGATCACACAATTAGACATGCCACACAACTATATAAATCCTGATGTAGAACGCGGTCATGCCCAACTCGAAGCCAATATGCTTGCGTGAGAGATCCAAAGCATTGTCCAAATAGATCAAACAATAACTATAAAGTTATTAACACAAATAATTAAGGGAAAATACAGACACGAAGTAAACTACAAACGAATGTGGGATGCCAAAAAGAAGGCAGTTGCAAATACATTTGGAGAATGGGAAAAGTCATATGCTAGATTGCAAAGATGGTTGGCGGCTGTGAAGAATAAGAGTCTGAGGACAAAAATTGAGTGGTCACATAGATAATGAGGCTGTTGATGAGATAAAGACTGAGTATCCTCAATTTCGTCGTGTGTTTTTCGCATTCGAAGCATCAATATAAGCTTTCAGGTTTTGCATTTATCTTCTTCGGATTAACACGACTTTCTTATATGAAAAATATAATGGTAAGCTAATGATTGTCATCTCTGTTGATGGTAATGGACACATACTATCAATTGCATTTGTGGTTGCAAAGATTGAATCTACGGATTCGTGGGGATGGTTTTTTAGGATGTTGGGCAAACACGTGACGGATAGAGATGTTATGTCACCCTGGCATTCTAGAGGCGGTCAACACCCCGACCAATGGTTTTTGTCCCCCAAAAGGATACCACCGTTATTGTCTGCAACACTTGGTCAATAATTTCAACACTCAATTAAAAAATAACCCTTAAAAAAACTTCATTTCTCAAACAACTGCTCAACATCAAGAACAAAAATTTAATGCATGCATGGAGCGTTTTGCATACATATCATCAAGAACTCCTCAATGTGTGCAATATGTCAATGTCATCCCTAAAGAACTATGGACTTAATCGCATGACGGAGACATGCGGTACGGATGGATGACTTCTAATGATATTTGTATGTATGAAATGCAAGTTTTATTTCATATTTAATGATTTAGTTATCGCTGAAGTAATATTACTTGCACAAATTTATTTTTCAATTGTAGAGTGTTTTAACGGTGTATTGAATGTGGCTCGATTCTTGCCAATAATAGCGATGACTCAAATGATTTACTACAGATTGGTGATATATCATGATCAACGTCAACAGAAATCAATGAAGCAATCTCAAATGGCCTATCCTACACAAAATATGTCACAGATAAACTCACACATTATGAACAATCTACAAGGAGGCATCGAGTCAATTTGATAAATCGTAACATAGGTGAGTTTGAACTCATGACACATCCTGAAGGACTAGGTAGAGGTGGCAAAAAAAGGGGTTACGGGTGACCCCTTTAATACAACAACAACAACATAGCCTCGCAAAATTAATCGGGGGATCATTTTCGAGTCAATTTGATAAATTCGTGACATATGTCAATTTCTACGGTTTCTATTGAGTTTTTCTAGTTGGGGCAAGTGCTTACCCTAATCTTTGGGTGCTATGACATGAAGATCGTCCTCATGCATAAATTGTTGTTGCAATTCACTTCCAATACCCATAAAATTTTCCTTTTAACTTAGTAAGAACATGTCGATCACAAATCACCCCTATTGAAGCCATTTCTTCCATCCAGCTTGAATTCTAGATGTTACCATCATTTTGTATGATTGATCCTAGGTATCTAAAGTGGTTTACCTTAGAAACTTCTACTTCCCTAATTTTACCACTCCGTCATCTCGATGTCTAGTGTTTCCAAACTCACAAAGTGCATGGATTCGGTTTTCGTTCAACTTAAAGCCTTTAGATTCTAATGTATTCAATTTCCTATTCACACCATTTTTGGTTTCAAAGACAATATCATCAAAAAATGATATATCATCTTGAATATGTCTAGTTAGTTCATCCATAACTAAAGTAAATAGATATGGGCTTAAAGTTGATCTTGGATGTAGTCATATCGTAATGGGAAATTCTTTTGCACTCCTCCAAATGTCTTTATACTCGTTACTACTCCATCATACATATCCTTAATAGTGTCTATGTATCTAGCATGCACTTTTTTCTTTCTAGAACCCACCAATGAACATTCTTAAAACCCTATTATATGCTTTTTCTAAATCTACGAATACCATATGAAGATCTTTTTTCTTTTCTCTATATTTTTCTAACAATCGTCTTACAAGGAAAATTGCCTCCATAGTTGACCTCCCAGTTTTTTTTTATTGTTGTTTCTCTCCTTATAAAATAAAATAAAATTTCTTCAACTTAATTATTAACAAAATACATGATTTTTATGTTTTGTCATGCATTTTCAAACCTCTATATTTCATCACTACTTTCCTTAATTCTTTTCAATGCCTATTTAACTTCTACAATTCTAATATTGCGTGTATAGTTTACATCACTTAATTATTAACAAAAATACATGATCAAATTTCAAGTCTTATAAGTTTTCATATAAAAATAACATCACCGTTAGTGAAATTATAATTCAAACACTATGAAAGTTTCAAAACATTCCTATAAATAAATAAATATTATTTAAATTAATCGTTAAATGAGTACCCATTTTTTTAAAAAATTTGTCCAGACCCAGACTCATTTTTTTAAAATGGATATGAAAACATGTCCAGACCCGTATTAATTTTGAAAAATTATGAATGCGGACAAATGGGTCGAGCACATTTTTTCACCCCTAGGATTAGGTATGCAGTTGCAATAAATGACAATCGTTTGGTTTCCCTTGCTCACACGTGTTAGATGCATATGCCTCTATTCGAGTGAGCTACTCGTAATTCATTGAGTCATATTACATGATAAATGTGTATACACAATGTTACTCCTCTAATTTCAAAGCCATCCCATATGAGAAATATTGGCCAACTTTTGCGACGAAATCATACCGGACCCAATGTGTAGACATGGCCGAGAGAGACCAAAGGGAACACGAAGGTAAAAATAGAGATGGATCTTTCTAATGTTTCAAGGGCCTTGCGATGTGGCATATGTCATCAAGAAGGACATAGACAAACAACATGTCCTAATAAAGATAGTGATCGAGTCCCTACTAGGAAGAACCGATGCAACATTTGTCATGCAGATGGACATAACAAAAAAATTATCTAACCATAGCTCAACTTTCCAATCAAAACCAATAGTCGATTTTGTATATTGTTTGTAATTGGCTTAAGTTGGTAATTTGATTATATTAAAATTTTTGAAGTATCCCAAAATTTCACGTCATGAAATGTTTAGGTATTCGTAATTGTTTGAACCTATAATAATGAATTATTGTGACTTTCCGAAAAACAATACTAATTTTTCTAAGTCCCTCAATTATAGTTTGTACACTAATGGATCCGGGTCTATCAGATCCTTCACTGTTACATCTTTAATCTACACACAGATCCTCAAGCTTAGAGGGGTTAGGTAAACTTTTTAATACGTTAAATGTTCATGCATTAACGTATAATATACATATATATATCAACTAAAATATTTTAATTATAAGGTATACGAAACTTTGCGCGTGCGTCAAATACTTGGTGTCATTGATCGAATGATGCAATATCATTCTCGAATGATCCCATATCTACGTTTCAGTGGGTTCTATGAGATTTCACGTGTATAATTTTTAAGCCTTAATTGGGCTTTAATTACTGCATTAGTTGAGAGATGGCGCCCATATACGCATACATTTCACATGCAATGTGGCGAGTGCATTATTACACTCTAAGACATGCAAGTATAGCTCGGCTAACCTATCGAAGGTATGCCTATGACGGGAACCACCGATATAGACTATGTTGAGGTGTGTGAGAGGCTACGTGGTGAAATTCCTGTTGGAGATGACCTTCATAGAAATAAACTTAAAGTCGAATGACTTGAACGTAATGTACCACCTATAGATGACGATAGTGATGAGGAATCGGTGCAACGTTATGTTCGATCATACATACTGCAACTCATCGGTTGTTGTCTATTCGGAGACAAGTCAAATCAATTTGTACATTTAACGTTTCTACCATTGCTCAAGGATTTTCAAACAACTGGACAATATAGTTGGGGGAGTGACTGTTTGGCTTATTTGTACATGGAGTTATGTCTCGGATCTCGCATGGGTGCACATGAGGTTGCAAGCGCGTCAGTTCTTGTACAGTTGTGGGCATGTGATATATTTCCATTCATAACACCAAGGCGTCTGGGTGTTTCTAGAGTTCAACCTCGAACAGTGGATGGAGAACATATGCTTATTGACGTTCCATTAGGACACAGCTAATACAAATATAATTTCGTAATTTCTATAATATTAACTCCATTTTCGTTTTCATTAATTTATTGTTTTGTATACAGATTGATAGATACATTTTCGGTTACTCAAAGCGCGACACACATCTTATCAGCTTACCGTGATGCACTTGACTCGCAGAAGGGGGATGGCGTGGTATGGCGACCTTATGCTGAAGTCATCGGGTCTCTTCCCGAATACTATAATGACAGTCACGGTAGTTGGCTATCGACGTGTCCTCTAATTTGTTTCCACATAGTCGAGCGACATTGACCAGAAAGGGTTATGAGACAACTCAAAATGATACAGGTCGTGCCACCAAACTGTGATTACGACACCCGACTACACCGCATCGAATTGCGAAGACGCACTCAAAAAATTGGGTGGCTTTTCACGCATACTTTATACAAATGTAGGAAAATCGTGGTGACAACATAGTCACAGCGGAACAAGAAGAAAAACACGATCAACAAGACTACATGACGTGGTATCGATTAGTCACTATACAATTCATTGGACACGACGGGGCTTTATATGACTATTCGGTAACCTTGAACTACTATTTTATTTTCCTCACGAGTTACATCTTATATTACGTGTATTAAACTCTTATTTTTACATCAGTGTAACTTGGTGCATCGACTGCGGCGAGTGTTCATTGAGGATGAGTACGAGCGAGGTCTTGTTGCGCTTGATGAAAGGCATTAAAATATTAAATAAAGATGAAAGGCAAAGGTCTACTTTATGGAATGATGGGATTAATGTCCAAAAGACAATAAATGAGGAAAATGAACAAGAAGATGAATAAGAGGACCAGGGCAAATCAAATATAGAGGTGAGAAGAAGAACGACACAGACATAGATTATGGGTGAGAGCACCAGACGTCCTCGTTCACCACGTTCATCTCGTCGGACAGAGACTACTGCTGAGAGTAGCAGATGTTCTCCTCCACCATGTTCATCTCATCCGAAAGCGAGAAGAATAGAGGCCGTTGGTGAGATTAGCCAACACTCATCCCTACCACGTCATTCTTCTCTTGGGTACATTCCCACATTGTCCCAAATACAACTAGAACCTAAATGTTTGTACCTAGGCGTCGATCATGAATCTTCCTCCTTGCCATTTTGATCCTTATACACTTAGGTCGTCGTCTTCATATATGGACCATGGAATGCCTAGACATCCAATGTATCCTTCATTGCCTCCATACATGTCGAGTTCATTTACTCCACTATGTTATAATTACAATATGTCATATAGTGGAGATGGCTCATTCATGAACATGTTAAGCATGTCACTGCCTCATGTTCCTTTTGGCCAACCACATATAGGAAGTCAGTATTTTAGAAAGGTTTAACCTCCTATTTTTGGAAGCATTAGTACTAGAGGTGAGTCGAATGAACCAAAAGAATAACATCAATCGACTCAACGAAATTCAATGCAAAATCAGAAACATCAACAAACTCAACCAGATGTACAAACACAACGTCCAACTCGACATATAGTACATTCGATTTGCATCACGAATCAACAACGTCAAAGTAACCATCGATAGACTGGTATGATGAGTTTTTTGATGTCGTAGTGATTTTTTTCAATTTATATCTTAAGTGAATAAAGTTGTATACAAGCTTTTTCATGAATGAACTTATTTTTTAAAAGTTTCTTATTGTTTTAATTTTAAATTCTAGATAAAGAAATAACGTGGTTTTTGCCTAAATATTTTTTCATCTTCACATCTCTTTTTATGATCACGAGATAAAAGTAAGACAAAACTTTAAAGAATAAGTTGCATGGTTTTGTATGGGTTGCATGTGGTTGCCTACCTCGAGATACGTGCGTGACGTTTGCACCGGTTGCATGGTTTTTAGTGGATATGCATGGGTTGTCCTCTCGAGATACATGCATAATGTTTGCATGGATTGTCTACCTCGAGATACGTGTGTGTCGTTTACATGGGTTGTCCACCTCGAGACACGTGTGTGATGTTTGCATGGTTTATTTGGATTGCACGAGGTTACATGGGTTGTCCACCTCGAAATACATGCGTAGCCTTTGCATGGATTACACGAGGTTGCATGAGTTGCACACCTTGAGGTACGTACGTGACATTTACATAAATTGCATGAGGTTCACTACAAAAAGATATTGGATTAGCGACGGGGAAATCCGTCGCTAATCTAATGTTTCCCGTCGCTATTTCGTATTAGCGACGAGAAACTCCGTCGCTAACCAAGTCATCACTAATTTTTTTAGCGACGGTGTGTCAGGTTTATTGACGGGATCTCGTCGCTAATCCCGTCGCCACTCTCTATCACAAATGTGACACGTGGTTTTGGTCGAAATTGCTTTGACCATGCCACGTGGATAATTAGCGAGGGGCCCGTCGCTAAAACCCCGTCGCTAATTGTCCACGTGGCTGGTTGGCAACCACATGGATTGAGGGTTAGCGACGAGGGTTCGTCTCTAAATTGGGGAAAAACTTTTTTAAAAAGTTTGATACTATATATAATATTTAATATTTAAAAATACTTAATATTTATAAAATGCAAAAACTATTATATATAATATAATATTTAAAAATTAAAAATTAAAAATTAAAAATATAAATAATTTATAAATATTAAATATTATTTAACAATCATATAATTTATTAAAAATTATTAAATTTTAAATGAAATGAAATTTAAATATTTAAATATTTAAATATTATATATATTTTTTTATATAAATGCAAAAACTATTATATATAATATTTAAAAATTTTATTAAATTTTTTTTAATTCAATTAAAAATAAATTTTAAATGAAATGTTTCAAAATAATATTATTTATAAATAATATTTAAATTTAAAAATTCTTTATAAAACTTTATTAAAAAATATTATTAAAGTAATATATTTTATTCTATACTATATAATTTATTCTGAATAACTATAAGGACAAGAAAATTAAAGGAAATTAAAGTTAACAATTGAAGTCCATCAACCAAAATGAATTAAATACAAAAAAAAAGTTAATTACAAGTATGAAAATGTACAAAACAAGATATGAACAACCTAAGGCTAAATATACAAGGAAGTCGACTCAATCGTCGAGATCGTTGTCGGTCTCTAAGTCATCAGTTGGAACATTCTAGGTCGAACTTAAGCCAATTTCGTAAATTCTTTTATTCAAGCAAAAAAACTACGAATTACATCCAATAGGTCGCTTAAATAGCGAAACCCTAAACTTTGCCAAAAATAGTAAAAAGTTCAAAAAGCCCTAAAAGCCCTAAAATGGAAACTAAACGAAAAATGCAAAAACTATTATATATAATATTTAAAAAAATTATTAAATTTTTTAATTCAATTAAAAATAAATTTTAAATGAAATGTTTCAAAATAATATTATTTATAAATAATTACAACAAAAAAAGTTAATTACAAATATGAAAATGCACAAAACAAGATATGAACAACCTAAGTCTAAATATACAAGGAAGTCAACTCAATCGTCGAGATCGTTGTCGGTCTCTAAGTCATCAGTCGGAACATCTCTCTGACTTCATCATGATCCTATCAAGAATTTGCGAACTAATTCTTGGACTTCATCATTATCCTGTCAAGAATTTGCAAGCTAATTCTTGGACTTCATCAGAGGCGCTGGCGCAAATAAAATCCAAAGTCTGTCCATTAGAGCCTACTCCATGCGATGCAACTGGCCTTGGACTTTTTGCAACTGATTTTGGGTTAGAGTGTGATCATGCATAACTTGAAGAATGTGTGTCTACATATCCTGGAAGTCCCTCCGTAAAAGCTCGACGGGCTCATTAGGAGTGTCTTCCCTGACACACTCATGATTGTGTTTAAAATATTGTTAAAGACATTTGTTTTCAATGTGCATCACGTTTAGGTTGTGCCTGATAAGGTTCATCTTCCAATAAGACAAGTCCCACAGTATGCTTGATTTTCTCCACCCACTAGTCCTCGAGACTTTGTTGTTTATTGCATCTGATCCCAATTCAGTGACTTTCATCATCCCTAAAGCTTCAATTTCTCACAAGATATCTTTACCTGATTTATTAGCTGGTGGCTTATCGGATACGATTCTATCTATCCTAAACTAGACTTGTCTTCCCGCTCATTCAATATCGCGACAAGAAACATCGATGACAATCAAACCAACTCGCTTTCCCCCTGAAGCTCAACTGAAAAACGTCAGTATCTTCCATGCAATAAGGAAAAATAGTCCTCATATGCATGCTCCATCTCGACAATGATGTGTATGCTATAAAGTCTCTAACAGTCCACATAAGTGCAACGCGTATTTGAAAGTTTGTCTTAGTCGATACGTCGTAGTGGCACTCCATCATACCACAATTCTTGCAATTCTTTCACCAACGGTTGGAGAAACACAACAATTTTTTGCGACGAATTAGTTGGCCCAGGTACGATCACTATTAAGAACATCACTTCTTTTTTCATACACATCGAGGAAGCAAGTTGTACGATGTTAGAATCACCGGCCACGAGGAGTACGGTTTGATGGTCATTCCAAAAGGTTGAAACCCATCGGTGCAGAAGTCAAGTCGAACATTAAAAACCTTTGAGCTGAACGTAGGTTAAAGTGGCTTCATGCCATTGAATCAGAGTAATGTTGCATATTGCCCTTTTCTTTGACGTGTTCTACGTGCCACCTCACGTGTTTCGCAGTAGCTTTCGACACGTGCAAATGTTGGAGACGAGGCGCCAAAGGGAAGTAAAACATTGTCTTATGTGGAGTTTGTTAGAGTTAAACCTAAATTCTCCACAAAATTTACAAGGTGTAAGCTCAAAGTCGAACTCCCATAAAACATGCATAAGGTGGGACAACAATCAATTCGCTCATATGGGAGACCTAGCCAGTGCATCAAGCCCTTACATTTGTAAAAACTATCTATCATACAATTGTCTTCAGGCAACATGTATTTACATACTTGCAAAATTTCGTCGAATGCTTGCTCAAAATTTGATAATTCGACTTTGTCGTCGATAAACATGCCATAGCTGAGAGTTTAGTCATCTTCTCACAACCGCTTCCGGCCAAAGCGGTTGATTCACCGCGTCAATCATTTCAAAGAAATGCTTCATTTTAGGGTTCGTCTCCTTTCACGATTCCAATCGAAACTGGAGCCCGTAATGTCGTGTATCATATGATGATATGATGTTGAATATTCATCCATTGGATCATCACCTCCATCGTCCTCATCGCTTACTATTTCTTCCTCTCCATGCGCGGTTCCACAATAGTAATCGGGAATGAATCCACCCTCACTAAATAAAGCTCTGCGGTGTCTACATCGTAGTATTTGTCGTTGCGACATTTTCGACAAGGACATCGAATTTTCGCTTTGTTCAAGTAAATGGTGCAGTGTTGCATGACAAATTTTATAAACTCCTTCACACCAGCCACAAACTCTAATATAATGTAACCGTCTTCAATACGGTTGTACATCCAATCTCTAGACACAGACATCTCGAAAGCCTTAAACAACCCTAATTGAGTACGCGTGCACATCAATCACTACATACATAAATTTTAGTCGAGTGTTAATGGTAATTAGTCGAATCGGCTGCGTTTGCATATACTTTGCGTAATATATTTTATACATTTTAGTCGATTGTTTACCGTAATTAGTCGCATTGGTTGCAATATATGCACATACTTTCCTTAGTAATTTTATATTATATTTCAATATTTGTAGTTAATTTTAAAATGCTTAATTTGTTCTAAAAATTTTTGTTTACTTCAATTTTTTCTTCTTCATTACATATATATATATATATATATATATATATATATTGTAAGTTATATATATGTTATATAAACATTATTTTGTTCAAACAATTAAATATTCCTTTATTATAGTTAAACTGTTTTTAACTACTCTATATGTATATATATATATATATATATATATATATATATATATATATATATATATATATATTATAACCAATTAAATATTCCTTATTATAGTTAAACTGTTTTTAACTACTCTATATGTGTGTGTATATATATATAATATTGTACTCTTCTTTTTTTTGGTCCTAATTGAAATTTCATTTGTCCAATAAATTTCTATCATTTAATTAAATTTTTATCAGTACCATGTATTGTACGTATTAATATTTCATTTAACTTGTAAACTTCATACTCAAATTTATTTCAAGTTAACATAATTTATATATATATATATATATATATATATATATATATATATATATATATATATATATATATATATATATAGTTATATAGATGAATATCAATCCTCCATATAGCAATACTATATATATATATATATCTCGTAAATAAGTGTTGTTATATAAATATTATTTTATTATTATAGTTAAATTGCTTTTAACTACTCTAACTATATATATATATATATAGTATAATATATTATACTCTTTTACTTTTGGTCATAATCGAACTTTTAATTTATCCAATGAATTTGTAGCATTTAATTAAATCTTTATCAGTACAATGTAGTAGCTAGTGTATTAATATTTAATTTAACTTGTAAACTTCATACTTAATTTTTATTTCAGCTTAACATAATTTATATATATTCCTTTTAGTCTTTTATTTTATTTATATTTATACCATATATATAATAACAATCCTCCCTAGCTAGGATTCAATTACTCTCATATTTAATATTTTCTTATATTACCCCTTAATTTGATTTTTCTTAATTATTTTAAAAATAGTTAAATAATAATTTAATTATAACAAATTACAAAAGAGGTACATATATTAATACTAAAAAATATATATGCAATAAAAATCACAAATAATCACGAAAAACTATATAAATTCAAATCACAAACATGCATTAAATTTGTCACAAAAATAAATAAATAATAAATATCAACTTAAAATTTTTTTCCAACATTTTAATCAATTTAACAAGTTTCTTTCCTAAAAATATACATGAAATACATATTTTATTTCCAATAATTTATTCTAACACATATAAAAAATTTATACCAAAATTTTAACCAAAATACATTTATTTTTTTTAATGAAACCATTAATTAATTTTTTGACATATAAACAATTTATATCAAAAATTTTACATTAAATGCAAAAAACAGAATAAATAAATACAACAAAATATATTGACAAATTTTAAATTTCTACTCTAATTTCTTAATCAATATTTATTCCAATTTTTTTATATCAACCACAAATTACAAATTATTTAATATTTCAATAAATACATACAACAAATATTGAAAAATTAAAATAATATATAAAAAAATTATACCTAACAAAAATGGAGAGGAAGCCGAGGCGAAGTAGGAGGCGAGACTGAGCCAGAGGGGGCGAGGCGGCGCCGAGGTGAATGGCGATGCGGAGCGGCCGAGAGAGAGGGAGAGGTGACGGGAAAGGGATCGAGGGAGGGAGAGGCGACGGCAAGAGTTCGAGACGGAGAGGCTGTGGGAAGAGGGATCGAGGAAGAAGAAATAGTGGAGGGAAAGAAACGTACGTGTTGGGTTTTATTTGATATTAGCGACGGGATCGCCCCCATCGTTAATCCACCACGCGTGGGGCCCAAGCCATTAGGGCAACGTGGCGTGGGGAAGCGACACGTGGCTCCATTTGGGCGGGAATTTTCTCGCCCAACAATTAGCGACGGGGTCGTCGCTACCCCCGTCACTAATTTAGTCAACAATTCAACGTTGCTCCTCGTCGCCTTCCCTTCGCCAATTAATGACGAGAAATAGCTCGTCGCTATTTCCCGTCGCTAAATGTGACAAATTCTTGTATTGTTGCATGGGTCACCCACCTCGACATACGTGCGTGACGTTTGCATGAGTTCTATATCTCGAGATACATGCATGACATTTGCATGGGTTGTCCATGTCGAGATGTTTGTGTGCCATTTACATGGGTTGTCTACCTAGAGATACGTGCTTGACGTGGGTTGTCCATCTCGAGACACGTGCGTGTCATTAGGTTGCATGGGTTCTATACCTCGATACGTACATGTCGTTTGTATGGATTCTCCACCTCAATATGTGTGTGATATTTGAGTTGAACAAATAACTCATTTTGAGAAATAGTAATTCACACACTTTAGTATTTTGTATGAATAACTCGTTTTCAAAATGAGCTATTCATACAAGTTCCTTCCACCTCTTAAACCACCACACCAGACATCCACCTCATCATCAATGATTCTTTTTGAAAATAAGACATACATTACTTTTATAATTTCAAAGTAACCCTCCCTATTTGATGAATTAAAAAATTAAACCTACCTTACCATGTGAAAAGACCCTGTTTTGAGGGGGTTTGATTTTCAGGACCAGACTCAGTGAATCGTGATGTCCGAGTTCGAGTCGGCTCGTGAGCCGATTCCAATGTGCCTATCATAAATTTTTGTTCGCCCAATAGGTCATTTTCATCATTTAAAGTATGAAGAGTGTTAGAATGACAGTAGCATAATACACCAAAAAATATGTTGACTTACAAAAATTATTCATATATGCTCGAGATATAAATATACACATATCTCGATACATAAGCCGCAAATCGAAGTTGAGTGAAAAGCTGTCGAGCTAATGCCTCTTGTATTTGCTCCTGTCATAAGCTCGCCCAGCAAGGTCAGTTTCGTCAATTGACGTGTATTTCTGCCACGTGTCCGCTTTTTTCCCGCCTAAATGAGGCCTCAACGAGAGAAGGTGTATAAAGCGTGTTTGCTCACACTCTGTTATGTACTTCGTTTCATCACCTCATCAAGAACGCACCGCGAATTCAAGAATCCGAAGCTCGCCATCTCCATTAATGGCGGCGAGGCGGCTTCTCGCGAGCCTCGTTTTCTTCTCCTTCGTGTTTCCGATCTCCTCTCCAATTCTTCCACCGGAAACACTCACCGATGCGGCAGAGATCCTATCCGACTCGGGCTTCGTTGCCATGTCTCTCACTCTGGAACTGATCTCGCAAACCCTAACCTCATCGGCTTCGTCCGCCACTGTGTTCGCGCCATCAGACAAAGCGTTCAGGGAGTCCGGCCAGCCGTCGTTCAGTCTCCTCCTCTACCACATCTCTCCGATCAAGCTCTCCGTCGAGAATCTGCAATCGCTTCCGCTAGGCACTAAGATCCCGACGTTGTTCCAAAATCACTCGCTCATTGTCACGTCTTCAGCGTACGGCGGAGGAGTCTCGCTCAATCAGGTCCGGATCAACGGATCTGCGATCTACGACTTCGGTCCTCTGTCTGTGTTTGCGATTGACAGGTTCTTTGATCCTGATTTGGAGGTCGGTGATGTTTCGCCTCCGCCACCGCCACCGCCGCCGCTCTATCCCAGCCCTGGCGCCGCCTCTGATTTGGTCGATTGTTTGGGTGCTTCTTATAGTTATGGTGCCGATTCTGTTGCTAGGGCTTTGGATCCACTGAAATCGAGAGGTTATTCTGTAATCGCTTCGTTGCTTGATCTGCAATTGCCTGTGATGAGAGATCGGATGAAGATGACGGTCTTTGCGCCCGTTGATGAAGACATGAAGCAACATTTGGGGAATTTGAGCGAGTGGTCTTCGAATTTCCATGCTCATGTGGTTCCGTGCAGGCTCATCTGGACTGATCTTGTCAGTCTTGACAACGGAGTGAGTCTGCGAACGCTTTTGGATGGATTCAGTGTCAGAGTCAGCATCACTTCTGGAGGTGTTCTGGTGTTGAATGGAGTTCCAATTATATTTCCAGACATGTACACCAGCGATTCTCTTGTTGTTCACGGTTTACAGCTTGCGCTCACTGCCAAGGAAGATGAAAAACCGGCTTCGGATTCCTTTTCTGAGGTCTCCCACAACAATCATGATGAGAGCCTTCTTAATTACGGTGAGCTTTGAGTTTGTCCGAAAATCGCTTTAAAACTTGATTTCTTATCACCATTTTCGCATTGCAAGAATTCAAGTTTCTGTGTTTTGGTTCGAAATTGAAGCTCAAGGTCTCCTTAGGATGTTAAGATCACTGTAGCGATCATGTAAATAGAAACAGGAGTTTTCGTTGTCATCGTCTCCTACATCTGTAGTTGTTTCATCAGCTAATGGAGACATACATTTGTAACTAAAACTTTCATTCATGTGAATTGGAAAATGAATCTAATTTGTCTTCATACATTTCTTATCCAATCTTTAATTTGTTGATAACCTGTTTGATTGTCCAATTCTGACTCTGTCTCTCTTGCACTGCTATGATTTCATAGTTTAAGCTGCCTGTTAGCATTCCATACATTTTGCTCAGACAAGTTCCTAGGAAGTGTACGATCTTTCGATGCAGAAGAAGAGTAAGATACTGAGCTAGTGCTCTTAATGAAACATGCCTTAGATGTTAGGCCTCGTTTGGTTTATTTTTGATAATTTAAAGTGTTAGTTGGGGGTTATCTCCTCGGAGTTAAACTCCTTGGAGCTAATATTTTTATGTTTGGTTCAACTTTAAATTTGCAGTAAAGTTTCAAGTTTTTAAACAATAAAAAATATGAATTGACAAAAATAGCCTTCAAACAAGAGAGAGATGAGTAATAAAAAGTGATTAATGAGGGGGTAATTTTTTCCACAACTCCTGGGAGATAACTCCCTAGGGGATGGTGGGGAAGTAAGTTGGGCAACCAAACAAGATTAGTTTTTAACTCCTTGGATATATCTCCACTTCATACCAAACAAGGCCTTAATATTTTCCGTTTTCCTTCTTTTTATGCTGCGTAATGCACGTTTTCCTCTATGTTAATGATTGGCCCCTCTATGATTTGGTTCTCTCTATCGAATGTATCTCTTCTATGTCTATCTTATTGAAGTGTTGTATACAAAGATAAAGGATGACATGAGCAAATACAAGACGCATTAGGATACAAAGATAAAGGATAAATGCTAGCTCTTATATCGTTTAATGCTTGGATGTTAAATGTTTAATATGCAGAGTATGCATAAGGGATTATGTGATTGCGATAATTTCAACCAGAGAGATTTGTGGTAAGTGAAGGTGAAGTATATAGCAATGCGAATTGACAAACAGAGTGCTAAAAATACAATATGGAGAAGATTTTCTCTTGTATTCATTCACTTCATATAGATGACAATATATATAGAATTGCATACAAGTTAATTAGGAAACAATAGCTTCCAAGAATCACTACAAATCAGGGAGAATATTGCCTATACAAATCTTCTATAAATATGTAAAGTTAATCCTATAATTAAGCATGAATTATATACAGATCTCTTATAATTAGCCATAATTTGATTATGATAACACTACCCTTCAAGTTGGTGGTGCATAGACATCTTGCAAGCCCTACTTGTCAAGTGAATTGTTGAACATGCCACTTGAAACTGCCTTGGTTAGGATATCAACTAGTTGATCTTCTAATTTCACAAAAGGAACATCAATAATCCGAGCTTTTGACTTTTCTTTAGTGATTTGTGTGTCAACATCTATATGCTTAGTGCAATCATGTTGTATGGCTATCGCAACTTTATTATCGCAGTACAAGGGCATAGTATGTGTAGATTTAAAACCCAAGTCTTACATCAATGCTTTCACCCATAACAGTTCACATATACCTTAAGCCATTGCTCAATACTCAACTTTTGCACTTGACCTTGATACAACCTTCAACTTCTTACTCCTCCAAGTAACTAGGTTATTCCTAATAGATGTGAAATAACTTAATGTAGATCGCCTATCAGTATGATCTCTTGCACAATCTGAATCAGTATAGCCTTTGATATTCAAGTGACCATTTTTAGCAAACATGATTCCCTTTCCTGGAGCACTTTTCAATTATCATAGAATTCGCTCTACAACATTCATATGTCTTTTGCTTATAGCATGCATAAATTGACTGACAACACTCACGACATAAGCTATGTCAGGTCTAGTATGAGAGAAATAAATCAGCCTGCCCGCTAGCCGTTGGTACCTCTGTTTATTGGTAGGAACTGAATAGGTTTGCAATTAAGCATACCTCTATCAGTTAACAAATCTAATACATATTTTCTTTGTGAAAGAAATAACCATGGTTAGATTGCATCACTTATATGCCAAGAAAATATTTTAGATCTCTAAGTTGCTTCATCTCAAACTCATTAGACAAATATATTTTTCAATTTCTCAATCTTAATCTCATCACTGCCAGTTAATATCATATAATCAACATAGATAATTAGAGCAGTTACCTTGTCTTTGTTGTGCATTAAAAATAATGTATGATCTGAATTGCTTTGCTTGTACCCAAATATCTTCATTGCCAATGAAATCTGCCAAACCATGCCCGTCGAGATTGTTTCAAGCCATATAATGCTTTATTTAACTTGCATACCATTGTTGTGCTTACTAAACCATTTGATGGAACATCAATGCCTACTCTTTTTTGAAATTTTGATATACTCGGTGGAAGATCCATGTATACATCTTCTTCAAGTTCACCGTGAAGAAAAACATTCTTCACATCAAATTGCAACAATGGCCAATCTTGATTAGCAGCCACTGAAAGTAGCACACGAATAGTGTTAATCTTTTCCACTGGAGCAAATGTCTTATTGTAATCTACCCCATATTTTTGGGTGTATCCCTTTGCAACCAACCTTGCCTCTTGAATCTTTCTACCGAGCCATCTGCTTTGTGTTTTATTGTGAAAACCCATCGGCACTCACAGTCTTCTTTTCTTTAGTCAGTGGAACTATATCCCAAGTACAATTCTTTTGTAAAGCCTCATTTCTTCAGCCATAGCTTCAGTCCATTTGGAATTTGCTAATGCATCCTGCAACTTTCTTGGAATAAATGTAGCAAATATTTGACATAAGAAAGATTTATATGATTTTGAAACTCTATGGGTTTAGACATAGTTACAGATGGGATATTTAGCTTTACTAGTTAAAACTGATTTGTATTGGGTTTTGGGTTTACTACAATTTTCACTAATTGGTAGTTACTTAGCTTGGTTAGATTCATTTTTGAGTTCAAATTCATAAATGACATTCAAATTATTATAATTTAAATCTAAATTAAGTTCAAAACGAACTTCACTGTTGACATTCAAATTTGAATTTAAATCAAGTTCAGATGTTACCTCATTTGAAGCTTCAAGCATATAGTCGATATGATGTTGCGATGTGGAGGAACTTGAAGAATTGTTATAGGTGATACATATATATATATGTACGGTTATTCTCTTCTAAAACTTCACCAACATCATCCATCTTCCCCTCAAGAGGAGAGCCATCAATAGCAAAGTAGGCTAAGTCCTCATTGAATGTAACATCCATGGCGACATACAACTTTTCGTGGGGAGGGGGGATGGTAGAAACGATACCCTTATTGATGAGATGCATATCCTACAAAAACACATTTAATTGCTCTAGGTGATAGTTTGCTGCGATGATGAATGTGAACATACGCATACATCCAAAACCTTAGGAGGGAGATTAGATGCTGGTGGCATGTCCATTATTTTTTTAGTAAGGACTTGAAGAGGAGTTTGAAAGCAATTACACTAAAAGGTACTCTGTTTATAACATACATAGCAGACAATAAGTCATCACCTATAGATATTTAGGAACATTCTTATCAAATAAGAAAGCTCTAGTGACCTCAAGAAGTTGGTGATTATGTCGTTCAACAACACCATTCTGTTGATGGGTATTAGGGCATGATGTTTGATGAATAGTGCCTTCAGATTGGAAGTAATAAGCTGCAAGATCTTTAGTGAGATATTCACCTTCATTATCTGAATGCAACAACTTAATATGAATATAAACCTAAGTATTTACCATAGTGCAAAATCGTTTTATAATATTACCAACTTCATTTTTATGCTTAAGCAAAAAAAGCCATGAAATTCGAATGCAATCATCAATAAAGGTACTAAATCATCGCATGCCACCAAAATAGAACATTGAGAGGGACCCTACATATCCAAATGAATCAAAGTAAATGGCATTATTGATTTATTCTCACATTTTGGAAACAAAGTACGATGAATTTTAGCAAAAACATAAGTTTCACAAGTCGAGCATTTGAGTTCAACATTACAAGATTCAAATAAATTAGGAAAAAATGTGTTTCAAACAGGTAAAAGATGGATGGCCTAAGTATTGATGCCATAACTAAATGTGTTTCTCTTTATCAATACATGTTTACTAGTTTGATGTGCTACTTTATATTCAAAGTCTTGATGAAAGTACCACAAGTCCCCTCTTTTAAAACCACATCCAATCTCCTCCCAAGTATATAGATCTTGAAAAAAATAATGATTTGGAAAAAAAAGACAAGAATATGTAGTTGTAAATTAGAAATCGACAATAAATCATTCTCTAAATCAGGAACCAAAAGAACATTGTGTAATGTTATGTTGGTAGTGAGTTGAATGGAACCAATACCAGTGACAACCATTGTTTGAACATAAGCAGTTTTAACAGAATGATTTGAAAGATTTTTGTTAAGAACGGTGATCTTCTTAAAGTTTTTTGACATATAATTTGTGGCTCCAGTGTCAAATATCCATGCATTGTCACAAACAGTAGTAGAAGTACATAAAGTAAAACTAATGATACCTGCATGAGTCTCATCTTTGTTCTCAGTTGTAAAAGTGGTAGCAATTGAAGCTTTGTTTTCCTTTCTTTTAGCAATAAGTTCATCAGCTCAATCTGGTCGACCATGAAGCTTCCAACATTTTTCAACAATATGATTCTTGCCACAATTAGTGCGCTTGATGCATGTTTATTTGAATTTCCAGATTTGGGTAAATCCTTAGACGACTCTGTATGAATCAGGAAAAAACACATTTCCTTACCTTTACTTGTAACTAAGGTACTGCTTGTAGTTTTATCTTCATTTTTCATAGTTCTTAGTCGTATGTCCTCTTTGCAAATCATGGCATCAGTTTCCAAGACATCCGGAAGAGGGTCACATTGAAGGACATGAGCACGAGCTGAATTAAGATAAGAATCTAACCATGCCAAAAAAATGTAGACACGAAAATTTGTGATAGTTGCTAAGTGAGTGCAGAGATCAATCTCATTCATGATCTGTGGAGGATTGATGGCATCAAGTTCTTGCCAAATTGTTTGCGGTTCTTCATAGTAGGCTTCAAGGCTACGACCGTCTTGCTTGATATTAACCGACCTTCGTGTTAGTTTACATATATTTGAAGAGTTGTTACCGACATTGTAGGTTTTTTCTATAGCATTCCAAATGGCAATAGTAGTAGGCAATCGGTTGAATAGAGCTCTTACATGTTTCTCCATGGAGTTTAGAAGCCATGTCTGAACTATACAACTTTCCTCCTCCCAAGTTTCATAAGTTTCAACATCAATTTTCAAGGGAGCTTTCTTTCTCCTAGTAATATAGCCTAGCTTCTTCTTACTAGCAATGTAGATATATGCAATACGTGTATATGAATCATAGCTGGCACGACCAGTCAGCTTTTCAGGAGCAATTTTGAAAATTTCAAATGCTTCCCCAGCCATATTTCTTGATGGAAGAAAAAGATGTAGCAGAAGCATCAACACCAACAACAACAATAATAAGATCAACAACAACAGAAGTGTATTGTAGTGGTTATAGAACATATCCTAAATATTTAGGATTAAAGAAAGAATAGTTTAGTCTCTGATACCATGACAAACAGAGTGCTAAAAATGCAATATGGAGAAGATTTTCTCTTTTATTCATTCACTTCATATAGATGGTAATATATACAAATTTTGTACAAATTAATTAGGAAACAATAGCTTCCAAGAATCACTATAAATCAGGGATAATATTGCCTATATAGATATTCTATAAATATGTAAAATTAATCCTATAATTAAGCATGGATTATATACAAATATCTTATAATTAGCCATAGTTTGATTATGCTAACACGAATAAACTAGCTAGGAGTGGTATGATGCTAGAGAATTGTTTTTTTTGCATTATTTGTATGTCTAATATATGCTCAACTTAGTTTAGTTTAAGTGTCTTACAGAAAACCTAGTTAAGTTTATATACACAAGCATAGAGAAGTCAGCATTCTAAATGTAACAACCACTTATGTTTTGGAATAGTGATTATTAAGACTCAAGAAATGTGTTAATACATGGAATGCAATTGAAAGAGTACTAAATTTATAATCCTAACAACTGTGGTTCTCACTAGTGAAAATGAGTATAAACACTAGGCAACTCAATTTAGAAAAAAATAAAATAAAATAAAATAATAATATAAAATTGGCTATAACCTATGTGGTTTTAGAGTGATACTAGGTCCTAAATGAGACTTCTTGCAAATCCCAGTGACTAAAAATCCCTTGAAAAACTTGGAACGAAGTGCAAACTAAGTTTTTAGAGGAAACTAGTTGAATTATAACAAAAATTGTGTTGTTTTCATCCGGGTTTTTAGAATTGTAACTTGTTTAGGAGGTTTTTTTTTGGTATATCAATCTAGGGAATTGAGAATATCTTTCGAATTATGTTATAGAGTTTTGTAATAAGAAAGTGATAGAATTAGGAATTTCAATTATTTTCAAATACAACTAGGGTTATAAATGTTAGACTACATTAATCTTTAAGCTTTATTGAGTCATTGCTTCTGTTCTTGTGGTCTTATAAAATTGGGAGGAAGATTTTGATTCATTCAAGCTTTTGGAGTTCAGAGAAACACATTCTGTTGTTACATCAAATAGTATCATAAAATAAGTTTTCCCAACTAGTTTGTTGGTTAAAGAGTTAATATGTTCTAAAAGGTTCCAAATCATATAAGGGTGACATCGAACATGCCCTTGTGATGCAAGCTTTGTTAAAACAGTTGGGGCGGTTAAATGTTGAGTTTGATATCATGCAGGAAGTTGTTGAAATTTGATAGGGAAGTTTTGTTATGGGCGGTATGTGAATTTGTGGAACAAATTTATGTAACCAAATACCTTGAATCTTGATTGCATCTATACTAAGTATTTCTCTAACACTGTTGTTTCCTTAAACGCTATTGCTGAATCGTACAAAAAAGAAATACATTTTTTGATTTTTTTTTATTTGTTGATACAGTAAAATGCGATTTTTTTAAGGAAAGGAGGCGGTACTCCCGAAATTTTATTAATTAGACAAAAAGAGATTATAGACCAGGGGAATTTTTTTATCCCCAACCCAACCAGAATGAAGGATCGAATTACAAGACCATGTCGACACCCAATTAGTCAGGTCAAAAAATAATAAAAACATACAGATTAATGAGGGAACTATATTTTATTCCCATCCACTGTCGATTACAATACATTCTCATAACGTAAACCCTTACCAAAAGTTAAAAAAATACATACTAGACTACAAACATTAGACTAAGGAGTTCTAGTTGCCCTACAAGGTGAGACAATCCTAGTCCTTGATCCTAGTCAATTAAGCCAAGTTCTTGCCGATCTCTTGGTGTCATTCCATACATCCTCGAAGTCCCGACATTTGTTAAGGAACACCTTTGCGTTTCTCTCAAGCCAAATGTGTCAGGTTATGGCTTGAGCAGCGCATGTCCACATAATCCTTTTCCTCCCTTGAACAAAACTAAGCCCCATCGTCGAACACCTCTAGCAAATGTTCTGGATCATCCCATATAACTTCTAGCTCATGTATAAATGTTTTCCATATGTTGACAGTGAAAGGACAACTTAGAAACAAATGGTTTATGGATTCTGAAGGGCGCATACACGTGATATATGTTAAGAGAGAAAGTGCATGATGTCCATTAATGTTGAAGGACTTCCCCTACATTAACCCTACCTTTGCAAGCAACCAAGCATAAAAACTTTACCTTATTCGGTGCTCCGGTCTTCCATACTGATTTAAAGAAAGGTATTATCTGGCTATTGCCCTTATGATTTCAGAGAATATAGATTTAATGATGAACACCCCTTCATTTCCCAAATGCCATCATCTCTCATTCAGAATACCCACCCGAATTCTACATGCATCAAGTTCCTCCCTGAGAGCCATAGCCTCGATAATTTCCTGGTCAGTGAATCGTCTACAAAAATCCAACTTCCAATTCATTGAGCCAGGGGCGATTTTTGAATGGCTAACCCTTTCTTTTCTAGTTACGACTGAGATTATACAAAAGGAGATGGTGTAAAAAAGGGGGAACTGCCCAACCAAGAATCGGTCAAAAAACAAACATTATCACCATTCCCCACATTAATTCTTACCAAGGATTTGAAGAGAAGGGGCAATGAAGAAATGAACTTCCAAGGTGCTCGGACCATTAAAGAACTCGCCTTCCTCGGGTCCTACATATTGGTATGCATCCCATAGCGATTGCGGATCACCTTCATCTAAAGTGAGTCTTGCTCCCTCAAAAATCTCCACAACTACTTTGAGGCTAAGGCCCTATTGTGTGCTCTCATATTACCAATCCCTAAACCCCCATTTCCTTGAATTTGATGAATTCTTTCCAGGCCACAAGTGAGGATAAAAAAGAGGAGTCTCCCTCATAAGTTTCCCAAAGAAATATATGCATCAGTGTTTCTATTTTATTGGCCACAGTTGCGGGCAATTTTTATAAGGAGAGAAAACGTATAAGAATTGCGTTGAGTACTGATGAGATGAGGGTAACCCGTTTTTTCCACCTTTCTAGTCTCCTCGTCATTCCCTCCAAAATGTGAGCCCAAAACTCCTAGGTTGAGGAGATCTGCCTAGAGGTAAGCCCAAATATTTCAAGTGCCAGGAGCCTACCGAACAACCAAGTTCCCTAGTAAGTCCGAGAACCCAAGAGTCTCCCATATTCACTCTCGCTAACACACTTTTCTTGAAATGACCCTCACCTAAAACAGGATCGGGTCGCTCGGCCCAGACCGTTACTTATGTCCGATACCTAAGCCAGACCCAAATCTCGGTCTGGCATGCCTAAACAACTTGCGAATAACATATAGACAATATGGCAAAAGAATGCATAATTTATAATTATAATAAATACCATATGTCATCATAAACAAAATCATGGAGTATCTCAAATTCATCTAAGTAAATCAAGATCGTATGAAATTCCCATAATCTTCACATGCTTATAAATATATCCAACTAACTAAAGTAAGGTTAACTACCCAATAAATTTGCCTAGGTTACAACCATTTTTAATAATTTTCAAAGCAAATATTAGATATAGCATATAATGCTCATGCTGCAAGGAGACTCCAAGCAATGGCATTCCCCTTTTCACGATCTATCACACTCGTAGATGGACCTATAGTGTAAGTGGGGTGAGCTAAAGAACCAACGGAGCTCAATAAGAGAAGAACTACAGTCAAATATTAAACATACAAGTAATACCTATAAAGTAAAATAAAGCTAGCATGCATTAAAATTAGGATAACATTGACATATGTAGCACGACATCAATTTCATATATAATAAGCATATCATAATCATAAAATGACTTAAGCAGATATATGGAGTTTCAGAATCGTAAAACATAAGAACAATCGACTTTTGCATGCAAAGGTGTTCCAAGAGATATACATATAATGCAATAGATATAAATGTAAGTTCGTGGTTACATTTGTCATTACCTTCCCTTGTTGACCAATCATCTTAATATAATAAATATGCGTGGGTGACTTGATTCCACCGTGTGTCCACGACTCCTCAAGAGGCCCGGGTGACTTGGTTCCATCATGCATCCATGACTCCTCAAGAGGCCCTTGCAGAAATGAGTGCCTTGGTTCCACCGTATTACTATGGCTCCCCAAGATGCCCTTAAACATGTAAGGTGACTTGGTTCCACCATATGAGTATGACTCCCTAAGAGGCCTTACATGAAGTCAACTAAGGTAGGTAATGACCCCATCCCAAGTCATTTTTGTTAAAATCATGAATTCCTAATTATACTAATAACATGCCATATTTAATAAATGTGCAGAGCACCCCACTTACCTCGACTCGCAATGACGCCTATAACAACTCCTGTTATACTCGGGGCCCGATGCAAACCTTCGCGCAACACTATACAACCATAATACACCATATCAATAAATGCTTTAATTTAAATTAATTGAATCTCCCATTTATTGGTCATTGGGATCCTTTAATGTGGGCCTCACGGGTCCCCGTCGCCCAATGCGAGGGTCGAGGGGTGGGACTCGATCGATCTTCCTCGGAGACGTGATAGCGCCTCAATCGAAAACAATTACTTTGCTTTTATTTTGTTTATATATACATATTTTCTATTTTATTTTATTTTATTTTATTTTATTTTTATTTATTTTTTTGGTATAGGGGCTAATTGGTCCCCGTTGACCGGTCCAGGGCCAAACCAGACCTTGGCTTAGTCTTGGGGCCGAATCGGCCCTATCTAGGGTGGACCAAGGGTCAAAACCCCTGGTTTGAGGACCAGGGGTCGATTTGTTCCCTGGTCACGCTGGGTAGAACTAACGCTCCGTTTAGCGTCCACCATTCGTGGGACGCTGGTAGGGGAAGGAACTATCCCCCCCTCGCCTCTAACCGGGGGTGTACCAGCGCCATCGGTGTTGGAGCACTCCTGTCGGAGTTGGCCACTCCGGCCAACCCCGTGGGGGAGTCAATATGGGGGGCGGCAGTGAGCCACCCCTCCCTCGTTCTTCCTTTTTATAGGGGCCTCCTAATGGAAGCCCCACTATGGGTAGCGCTAGCGATGGCGGTGATGCCACTACCGCCTTTCTCCAACGATGGAAATGACTCGCCTCCATCCTGTACTATCTTTCCAAAATCTCAAATAACAAATACGACACTATTAGAGATTACCTATTTTGAGTTTAGGTCTTGAAAATTTACCAATTTTTTACAAAAAAGGGAGTTAGGGTTTATTAAATTTACATTAGGGGGCTTGAAATCAACCAATTTGCCCTTGGTGCGGATTTATTAAATTTTGGGTCGTCACACTTCTCTTCGTTCAGTTTTAAACTAAACAAAAGCCCTCTATAATAACCATGAATTTGTGCCCTAGTCCTCCCCATCTCGATGAATAGAAAGGAATCATCAGCAAAGAGAAGATGAGAGAGATGGATACGATATCTGCAATTTGAAAGCCATTAATAAAACCTGAAGATGATGTCACACATAGAATCCAAGCTGGATGGAAGAAATGGCGGAGTGCAACGGGGGTGATTTGTGATCGACATGTTCCCACTAAGTTAAAAGGAAAATTTTATAGGACCGCAATTAGGCCCTATGCTCTATGGAAGTGAATGTTGGGCGATAAAGCAACAACAATTACATAAAGTGAATGTAGCGAGAAATGAGGATGCTTAGGTGGATGTGTGGTAAAACCCGTAAAGATAGAATAAGAAATATAGAAATTCAAAGACAAGTAGGAGTAGCACCAATTGATACAAAGATTAGGGAAGGGCGGTTGCGATGGTTTGGTCACCTGCAAAGACGGCCTACAAATGCCCCAACTAGAAAACTTGACTCAATAGAAACTGTAGAAATTCGTCGAGGTAGGGGTAGACCAAAGTTAACATGGGATGCATTAATTAAGAGAGATTTGAATGGTTTGCAAAGCTCACCATCAATTGCACTGAATCGAGCACAATGGAAAAGTTTGATCCATGTAGCCGACCCCAGTTAATTTGGGACTGAGGCTATGTTGTTGTTGTTGTTGTTGTAATAAAACCTGAAGATTTCACCTGCTCCAACATTCGAGAAAAAACATCAGCCACTATAATGAATAGGAAAGGGGAGAAAGCAACCTTGGTAAAGACCTTTCTTCGCAGCAAAGCTCCACTGGAGTTTGCCGTTTAGTAGGATAGAATAAGAAATTGATGATAAACACTTGTGGATCCATTACCGCCATTTAAAACCGAATCCCTTTTTCAGAAGGACATAGTATAAAAAAGACCAATCCACATGATCATAGGCTTTCGCCTAAATCTAGTTTTAGAACAAAACCTTCCTTGTTATCTTTTCGATAATCCTCTACAGTTTCACTTACAATAAGAACTAAGTCTATGAGTTGCCGACCCTCGACAAAAGCCCTTTATTCCAAGGCCTCTGTAGAGTTAACAACATGACTAAGTCGACCCACCAATACCTTTGAGATGATATTATAAAGGGATGAAACAAGACTAATGGGGCGGTAGTGCGAAACCTTCTTTGATATGCTATTTTTTGGGATTAAGCATACTAAAGTTTCATTGTGTAAGAATAAACCATTAAGGGTGTAGGTGTACTGGATCAGTGATGTGGTACATCATGTTGTAATATAGTTATAAAGCCTCTTGAGTTAGTTAGGAATCAATGGTTGTAATCTCTTCAGTTCATCTATAAATAAACGAAACCTCTCTGTTTTCTGTTTGATGAAAACAGTGAGATTGTTCATACAATTCTTGATGAATTAGTTACGTTTTCATGGTATCAGAGCTGAGACGCTCAGGCGATGGAAGATCCTAGAACCCTAGCATCTTCATCAAGATCATCGTCAACATCGACTCCATTGAAGACTCCAGTGAAGACATCAATGGCAGCATCAACACCTCTCCTCACTCCATTTGGTAATTCTGTAAGTCAATTTGTTTCAATTAAACTAGATGAATCAAATTTCTTGCTGTGGAAAGCAATTGTAGTTCCAGTAATTGAAGGAATCAGATTTGATGGTTTTATATTTGGAACAAAAGAATGTCCTCCTAAGTTCTTGGATGGTTCAAGAAATCAATCCGAATATGAAGAATGGTTTTCGAAAGATCGAATTCTTGTTTCTTGGCTACTGACTTCATTGCAAGATTCAATTGCTACACAAGTCTCAGGATATACTTCTTCAACAAAATCACTATGGGAAGCTATTGAATCTCTATGTGGAGCTCAAAATTATGCTCAAATTCAGATGAATCGCACAATGTTGCGAACCCTAAGAAAGGGAAATATGTCAATGATGGAGTATCTGAAGAAATTGAAAGAATTGTCTGATAAATTAGCAACAGCTGGTGAACCAATCTTGATGAAAGATCTAATCTCATGTGCATTGTCTGGATTGGATGCTGAATATCTTCCAATCACTACAATATTGGAGGGACAGTGAAACCTATCTTGGCCAGAAGTTCAATCTACACTGTTAAGTTTTGAGGCGAAATTGATTCAACTGCAAGCATTGAATGGAATCAATTCAATAAATCTGAATACATCAACACAAGCTAATGTTGCTGAAATGAAATATGGAAATGGAAGTACAAACAAGTCACAAATCCAAAGTTATGGAGGAGGATATAGAGGTGTTGTAAATGGTAATAGAGGAGGTCGAGGAAATGGCAGATTCAGAGGAAGAGGAGGTTTCAAGAACACAAACAATCGTCCAACTTGTCAAATCTGCAACAAGATTGGACACACAAATAACGGTATGTTACTACGAGTGTCGATATGAACTACATGGGAGCAAATGCACATAATGGATCATCACAATCACAGTTCAATCAGCCTCAAGTTCAGTTCAATCAGTCTCAATCTCAGAGGGGAGCATTCCTGGCACACCAAGTTCCTACTGTTGCACAACAATTCTATCCACCTCCACAGAATGCACAAAGTTTCATATCATCTATTGATTCCATACCAGACTCCTCTTGGTATGCTGATAGTGGAGCTACTTCACATGTGACTGCTGATCCATCACAGCTCACAAATAGTACTACCTATTCAGGTAATTGCTCCTTGGTGGTTGGGAATGGTAATCGTTTACATATTGAATCTATTGGTCATGCTAAGACCCCTTCACAACAATCTTCATTGAAATTTCCCAATACACTTTGTGTTCCATATATAAAGAAAAATCTGTTGAGTATTTCTCAGCTAACTCGGGACAATGATGTGGTTATTGAGTTTAACTCTTCTACTTGCTTGATAAAGGATATTCACACTAAACAAGTTCTCCTTCAAGGCAAGCTCAAAGATGGATTGTACCAATTCTTTCCAAGTTCAGTTGATGCTCAAGCATTTGTTACTTCTCAGCACAAACCAAATCAACTATGGCATTTGAGATTGGGTCATCCCTCACTGTCGACACTTCAACAATTGCTGAAAACTCACATCAAAGCTTCTTCAACATCAGTTGGTTTTTGCTCTACTTGCCCTCTTGGTAAACATCATGCTTTACCATTTCCTGTTTCACAGTCACATAGTTCACATGTATTGGAGTTAATACACACTGATGTTTGGGGTCCAGCACCTGTAACTTCTCATGATGGATACAATTACTATGTGCATTTCATAGATGACTGTACAAGGTTTACTTGGCTGTACCTATTGAAGAATAAATCAGATGCTTTTAATGCTTTTGTTCACTTCAAAACTCTTGTAGAAAATCAGTTTTCTACTAAGATTAAAAGGTTGCAATCTGACTGGGGAGGAGAATTTAGGTGTTTTAAACCTTTTCTTGATAGTCATGGCATTTTCTTTCAACACTTGCCCATACACTCATCAACGAATGGTAGAGCGAGAGAGAAAACATCGACATATCATTGAGACTAGCTTGACACTTCTTGCTCATTCACGGTTGCCTTATAAATTTTGGTCGATGCTTGTTCCACATCGGTTTTCCTTATTAATAGACTTCCTTCACAAGTATTATCTGAAGCTCTCCTTATCAACACTATATCAAGAACCTCCAGATTATACCATTCTTAAGGTGTTTGGTTGTGCTTGTTATCCATATACAAGACCTTATAATCAACACAAGTATCAGTTCAGGTCTGAGAAAAGTATTTTTCTGGGTTACAGTTCAGCTCATAAAGGTTACAAATGCTTGGGAAAATCAGGAAGACTTTATATCTCAAGACATGTTATCTTTGATGAAGAAGATTTTCCTTATTCTTCTATGTTCTCCACAGCTAAACCTTCTTCTCCTATATCTGTTGTTCCACATTCAATTGTTACTATTGATAAACATTCTTACCCTGGTTCATCTCAATCTCAAATGTCACCATCTTCATCAGTTTTACCAACAAATTTACCACAATCATCTCCACCACAATCATATCCACCACAATCATCTTCACCACAATCATCTCCATCACAATCATCTCCTGTTACCCTACCTACAAATACTCACCAAATGATTACCAGGGGAAAGAATGGGATTTCTATGAAGAAAGTATTTACTGCTACATGTTCTGCTGCTGATTCTGTTCCTTCTACAATAGAGATGGCTCTAACTATTCCTCATTGGAGAGAAGCAATGGAAAAGGAGTATCAAGCATTGATGAAAAATGGTACATGGTCTTTGGTATCTCCTTCTAAAGATCAAAATGTGGTTGCAAATAAGTGGATCTTCACAATAAAGAAAAATTCTGATGGAACCGTTAACAGATATAAAGCAAGGTTAGTTGCCAAAGGTTTTAAACAAATACACTGCATTGATTTTTCGAAACTTATAGCCACAATGATCAAATCTGCAACAATTAGAATCATTTTCTCAATTGCGGTGACATATGGTTGGTCTATTAGACAAATTGATGTTAATAATGCCTTCCTTAATGGTCGAGTTAATGGAAGAGGTTTATACTCATCAACCAATGGGTTTTGTTGATGATTCCAATCCTCATCATGTTTGTCGACTTCATAAGGCCTTGTATGGTCTTCGACAAGCTCCAAGAGCTTGGTTTGATCAATTAAAAGGAGCTTTATTGTCATGGGGTTTTCAAATTCTAAAGCGATTCTTCTCTGTTCATCACTACTTGGGAAACTTCTCCTCTTTATGTGTTGATCTATGTTGATGACATTATTGTCACTTGGTGCTAAACCTACTTGCAATTCGATCTTTTATCAACAAGTGAATAATACCTTTGCTTTGAAGGATATTGGGGAGTTAAGCTTGTTCTTGGGGTTTGAAGTTCGACGTGATACTTCTTGGTTTATATCTCAATCAGTCCACTACATATCCTCCTTGTTGTTGAAGGTGGCATGTCCAATGCAAAGGTTCTTTGAATCTCCTGCTTCTTGGGAAACAATTGTGCAGTGATAGTCACTCTTTGTTTCATGATCCTTCTCTTTATAGAAGTCTTCTTGGTGGATTACAGTATGTTGTACATACCAGACCAGACATTGCCTTCATCGTCAATCGATTAAGCTCATATCAACAAAGTCCTTCTACTTCTCATTGGCAAGCTTTGAAACGTGTATTGCGATTCTTAAAAGGCACAATTCATTTGGGTTTGAGTTTCAAACCTGGTTCAAAGCTTATGTTGACGAGGTATTGAGATCTTGATTGGTGCAAATCCAGATGATCGAAAATCCATTCTTTGGTTTCTTGTTTACTTTGGTTCAAATCTGATTTCTTGGCAATCCAAGAAGCAATCATTGTGTGTGGTCTAAGGCAGAATCGAATATCGAGCATTAGCTCATGTGGTCATTGAGGTTACTTGGATACGTTCCTTGTTAAGCTGAATTACGTTTCACTTCTGCTTGTTCAGTTCTTTGGTGTGACAATCTAAGTGTTGCTTCCCTTGCTCGCAATCTGTCTTTCATTCAAGAACCAAGCATATTGAGATTGATATCCATTTTGTGCGAGACAAGGTGTTGCGGGGGGGATCTATCTGTGCAATATGTTCCCACTTGTGATCAAATTGCGATTGTTTTACTAAAGCTTTGTCCACCTCTAGGTTTCATGAGTTACGGATCAAACTTGGTGTCATTCCCATTCCTCTTCGTTTGAGAGGGGATGTAAGAATAAACCATTAAGGGTGTAGGTGTACTGGATCAGTGATGTGGTACATCATGTTGTAATATAGTTATAAAGCCTCTTGAGTTAGTTAGGAATCAATGGTTGTAATCTCTTCAGTTCATCTATAAATAAACGAAACCTCTCTGTTTTCTGTTTGATGAAAACAGTGAGATTGTTCATACAATTCTTGATGAATTAGTTACGTTTTCACATTGACACAACCATCAATGAAGCCATCACGGTGGAAATCATCAAAGGCATCCATAATATTTTTCTTGAAAACACCCCAACACTTTCTAATTACTTGCATAGTAAAGCCGTCTACACCTGGTGCTTTGTCCCCTACACTTGGCTATGGCTTTGCATACTTCATCCTCATGGAAAGGAAGATCAAGGATAGATGCGTTAGCAGTAGTAATCTCCCGCTACTCATTCCCCTCCAATCGTCATCTAGATTCTATAGAGCTAGCATAGAATTGTTTGAAGTGTGCCTCAATTGTTCTAGAGATAAAATCCATGTTTTCTACAATCACCCTATCATCTCTCTCAATGGAGCAAATTGTATTATTCGACCTCCTTTGATTCAACATTCGGTGAAAGAACCTTATATTGGCATCCCTTTCATTAATCCATTGAATTTTTATTTTTAAAGTGCCATACGAGCCTCGAGAAATAGGATATGATCCAAAGCTGACTTAATTTCCCCCAGTCTAGACTTTGTGACCAAGTCTCATTCCTCTGGTGTGATACGATCAATTGTCTCAATTTCCACCAAAATGTTATGCTTCCGAATCTCCATATGCCCAAATACCAATTTATCTCAAGCCTCGATTTTGTTCCGTAGATAAACCGCCTTCCTCATGAACCCCTGAGCATCATTTCCCGGTGTTGCAAGTTGTCCTACCACCCTTTAAGGGTTATCTTGAAAGCTGATGAGCTAACCACACGTTCTCGAAGCGAAAACGAGGGGGTCCCTATCTAATATAATTTGTGTTCAAGGAAATGAGAAAGTGGTATGAGGTAGGCCTTGGCCCTATGGCTTGAATTAGATTGGGGAAGTGAATAAGCCATTCTTGAGAAATAAGGAAGTGATCAATGCGACTGTAAGTAGGGTGTTCCCTCATGTTGGACTGAGTGAAATTAACGTTACAGAAGGGAAAATCGATTATTTCTAAATCCTGAATGAGATTATCAAATTCTTCCAACAAGATTGCAATACCTTACTACTGTCGCGATTCCCCACCATAATCCATCTCGATCCTCAACTATGGATAGGCCATAAACCCCTATGATCCACTAGTCATCCTCCTCCTCTTGAACAAACTGAACTGTGACTGAGAACTCCCTTACAATGCTACTCACGATTTATATTTTCGAGCATCCCAAATGATAACTATACCACCCTTACTACCATTGGAGGTAAGGAAAACTCACTATTTGAATCTATTAGACCATCAACTGGATATTAGCCCTCTATTTATCTCCATTTTCTTTGTTTCTTAGAGAATAACAATGTCTAGTTTTTATTTCCTGCTAACCTCTTTGATAAATCTCCTATTCACATCTAGACCTTACCCTATGTCAGTCCATGATAATATCTTCATGGGACACTGCACAATCCTTTTTGTCCAGATTAGGATAATTTATATTCAAGTGTAACTTCCAAAGCTCGCGCTCCACGCTACTCTTCTTTAAGGAAAATGCCGATGCTGGGGCTGCCGAGTCTTGAGTGATAATAATACCACACGATTCCAACTGTTCTATGATTTGAGAAGCTGTATTTGGGAAGGGAGGAGGGGGAGGGGGTGTGAAAGGAATTAAGGATAGCAAAGTATCACCTAAATCCTCTTAAAAAGGGATCACCATGTCACTTAGAAAACTTTTGTTCAAGGGTATAAAGTCCGGGATAGTCACGAGGTCTAGATCAACTTCTTGGTCGAACCGCTAGAGGGTTCCTTCGTCCTAATTGCAAAAGTATGCGCATTGGGGAGGTCCTAGGCAAGATCGTTGTGACAACCCCTTCTTTAAAACAGGGCACTGCTCGACCTAATCTCGTCATAAGCCCTAATCTCAGCCATGTAGGACCCAATGACATTAGTTGGCCTTTGTACCTTATAAGTATTGTTCTTCATTTTTAGGATAAGTAATAAAGTAATTCCTGGAGATTCTTATGTACATTTCCAAACATAATCGACTGGTATTTAAAAACATAAATATAGCAAAGAAATGTTGAAAAGGAAATATGTTAGGAAATACCATGGTTAAACAATATGAGTGTTGGGTTTTTGGGGTTCAAACGCAGCGAAAAATTCAAAACAAAATTTGAAAAACCCCAACATGATCGAAAATAAGTTCCATTAAACTAAATCTACGAAAGTAAATCATTCATTATTCCGTGGTTTCTTTTTAATTGTTTGATTTTCAAGACGTTCAAGCGCGAGTCCTCTATCAGAAATCCACGCACGAACGGTGAACACAATTTGGAGTGCTAACCCAAGAGAGATTGGAAACGTTTTTTCTTTCTCTCCCTAAATCCAGAGAACTCAAAAATTGTAAAATGAAATCTTATTTGTTTTTTAGGGATCCACCCTTTATTTATATGTGTAGATAAGCCTTCACTTAAGATCCTATTCGTAATACTACTATTGTATTTACGTAGTTTAAGCAAATTACACATACACCCCTATTAATAAGTTATCATATAACAAATCGTAAGAACTTTTATGTCATAAATCTTATCATATAAAACTCATTACTCTGGACCAATTGAAATTGTGCAAAGTCATTCTTTGTGTGTGACCCAATAGGTTCATGCAACGTTGGCAGTGAACCAAAAATCATTTTGGTACATAAGTCATAAGCGGTCTTAAGCAAGGCATTATGACTACCCAATTAGCATGAATATCAATATCGATACAACCTAATTAATAACGTATATCATATCCTTTTGTCGTGCGATATCCTTTGATTAAACATAAGACATGGAAAGTTACCCTTAATGTTCAATCGTACTAGTTTCGATATTTAGGTAAACTGAAAAACATCCAAGTGACATTGGTCATATCAATTCACATGGACTTGGCCATAATCAGTCTATCTTATCAAGGGACCCACTGATATCTCTCTTTACAAGAGTGACAAATTCTATCATGATTACACACCTTCACATATTATTTACATGGTAACCAATCTCAATCTTTATAATTGTCCGGTTAAAGACAACATTTGATTGTGTCAAATTATCATGCTCCTATTATTGAAGTCTATGGTAATCTCAAGTTGAAGGACTAAATGATATACCTATCATGAGTGACACCTATGACTTAATCCATGTGGTGTTCTCATAGTGTGTCGGTCCAGTATCTTATTTCATAATAAGTACTCATGATCTTGATTCATATCCTTATACGCATGATCATCACATGACCATCAATTAAGATTCACACTAGTCTTAATTCATTATAGTTCCCAGTATAATGACCGACTAGTGACATTTATGATATTTCAACAAATACCTATGGATCTTACTATAAGGTAAACATGCAATCACTTATAATAAAACAACAAATAAAACTTCTATTTTATTAACTAAAATTATAAGATAAATAATGTTTGTAGATTGACCTAGAGCACATGCCCTAACAATGAGTCTGACACAAGCTAAGTAGTAATGATCTAGGTCCGGTCAACCGTGAATCCTATCACTAGACCTTTATTTTACTATCTCAGGGTGGAGTTGTGCTCTACAACTCTATCGAAGGATGGAGCTAAGCTCTACGACTTCATGATCATCCATATCCCAATCCTCAAAGGCGGAGCTAAGCTCTATGCGTAAATAGACCATCTATATATATACTTGTCGCTTACTTTTGGTCCCATACCCTGTGTGATGCGCAAGTGTAGTGGTGAGTGCCGACATCGACCTCGTGTGTCACTCATCTCATAATAGTGTAATGGACCCTAAATTCTACCACTACTTTATAATTTCATGGAAGACTAGCATTAGGGAGACAAGGCAAATATTTTTTAAAGCAAACATTCAAAGGATACAAGCCCATATGTATAATCCAGTATCATTTCTCTATTTTAATAGCATGCTATTCTCGATCACATTTTTATCAAAACAACAATAAAAACATAAAAAATGAGAATAGTGTCAATGATTTCCATAGGCAAATGATATCATGATAAAACACATATATAATGAATAGAATATAAAATGAATTCATGATATAAGAATAAAAGGCATTTCATAGTCAAATAGACAATAAAATAGAACATAATTGGAATAAAATATAAATAAGAACCTCAACAAGATTACTTACTAGTCATGCAATGTATTTCCTAACTTAACCAGCCTCCCGACATCCCAAAATGTGTACCCGAACTCCCAAGACTTTTCCCTAGGTTCCTAGTATAATTTAGTATGAATTAAAGTGTGTTTAGACCTTTAGTTTGGGTTTTAGGTTAAACTAGATAGGTTAAGTGTGTTTTGAAAAAGTGCAAATTTTTGGTGCTATTAGAGTACGCAGCACGCTATGAATTTTATTAGCGCGCAAAACTTGCTTAGCATGCTAAAAAACTTCTCTAGCGCGATATGAGTGCTGAAACCCATAATTCTGCAACCAGAATTTTAAGTATTCTCTCGAGAATAGCCTCTTCCAAAGCCCCAGATCCCCGCTCTCCACCACCAGGGATCCGTAACATACTCTTTCATCAAACATACATCAAACACTTCATATAATCCATCAATTACATCAAAATTTACGGATTTAAACATTCATTTTGTTGAAAAAAACTTAAGAACACTTAAACCTTTAAAAAATTCATAACTTTATCAAAATAAAACCAATTTTCAAAATTCTTAATAGTTGGAATATAAAAAAATCTCAAGAAATTCAAATATGCAAATGGTTTTTGAAAACAACATATCTTGAACACTAAGTTTTCATGAATTCACTTTCATTTGAATGAAACCCAATTTTGAGCACTCTTGAAATCTAACAAATTCAGATTAAAAACTTAAACCAAAGCTTCCATTTGAACACATTTGACGTATGACGACCTCAATTTCCCACAAATTGGCCCCGCCCAGCCTAAGCCCACGTGGACCCCCGAGCAGTTTCGCAAGGTCAACGCAGACTTAGTCAGCTTTCCAATCCTTCATTATACGTAGATTCACAAATTTTTTAAGTTGAGTTATAATTATTTGTCAAGTTTTAAATTTAGCGGAAGCAATTTATTAAAATAAATAACTCAACAATAATGTAAAAAGTTAGGCAACCTAATTGTGAAACCCAGTAAAGATGTTATCATCAGAGGAGAGTAATACACGAGATACAAAATTTCACCTAGCTGTGGAGCCTTCCCCTTGCTGGATCATAGATCTGCACTCAGTCAAACCCAAAAATGACGAGCCCAGGTAAGTAAAGCCAGTAGGACATATAAAACATTTCAAAATGTAACTAAAACAGTTGAATTCATGCAATTAGAAAGAAAGCAAACAAGTAACGCATGAATATAAAAGACTGTAAATAAATCAATCGATGAGTGAGGCCAAATAACAAGGAGTCCCGACCAAAAAGGTCGTTGAGTCGCGCCAAAAGCCCAACAGACTCGGTGTAGGACGAGACCCCAGCCTCCCATCCCTAACCCTTGCGACTATGAGACATTCACAGACCTAGATCTAGGACGAGACCCCAGCCTCCCATCCCTAGCCCGTACGACTATGAAACATCCACAGACCCGGATCTAGGACGAGACACCTGCCTCCCAGCCCTGGCCCGTACGACTATGAAACAACCATATACCCGGATAAGAGCCCCCAACATACACAGATCTGCACTCAATCAAACCCAAAAATGACGAGCCCAGGTAAGTAAAGCCAGTAAGACACATACATCATTTCAAAACATAACTAAAACAGTCGAATTTATGCAATTAGAAAGAAAGGAAACAGGTAACGCATGAATATAAAAAACTGTAAATAAATCAATCAATAGGTGAGGCCAAATAACAAGGAGTCCCGACCAAAAGGCCGTTGAGTCGCGGCAAAATCCCAGCAGACTCGGGTGTAGGACGAGACCCCAGCCTCCCAGCTCTAACCCTTGCGACTATGAGACATTCACAGACCCGAATCTAGGATGAGACCCCAGCTTCCTAGCCCTAGCCCGTACGACTATGAAACATCCACAGACCCGGATCTAGGACGAGACACCTGCCTCCCAGCCCTAGCCCGTGCGACTATGAAACAACCACAGACCTGGATAAGAGCCCCCAACGTACACTCAATTGGGAGATATCGACGGACGTCCAGGTAATACCTCGGGTTTAGGACGAGACCCCTGCCTCCCAGTCCCAACACTCTCATATCGCAAATAACAGTAACCATGACTCACTTGCCAAGTGGACCACTCTATGCTATAGCACTTTCAAGGACAATATCAAAGCAATGAATAACAATATCAAAGCAATGAACAACAATATCAAGGCAATGAGATTACTGTACAGTTCCTCACTGGTTTACTTACCTCAAAATGTCCCGCTCACGCCTCAATTTGCGCACCCGACACCCGACTATTGCTTCATAAGTCCCTGGTGTCCATTTATACTAATTAAATTACTTAAATCAGGCACATCGCACTAAAATTAGGTGAAATACATCTCACCTCCATCACGTCGTCGAAATTCATCGAAGTCACCCCTCCGATCGATCCGACAACGCCATCGCGTCGTTCACCGCGCCGACGTCAAAGCTGCACCGCTGCCGGCGTAGCTACCTTGCCACTGCTGCAGCTCGTCCGAGTCCTCGCGGAGCCGCGCCGCTCATCCCGCCATCTACAACCGGTCGACGAGTCAGCCCAGGAGTCGCCGCTGGTCCGCGTCGTCTCCGATCTGCCTTCGCCGTCGTCGCCGTCCGCCGTCTCTCTCCCCCTCTCTCCGCCATCACTTACTCTCCCTCATTCTTTCTTTCTCTCTCTCTCTCCATCTGATTCTTATCCAAATCCTTTTTTTTAATCAAATGTGTCCTTGATATTCGCACGGAGCAAAACTCGAGGCACATTAAATACATATTTATTCAATGTACACATCAATACCACATAAAACCATTATGGCCAAATTAAGCCACTATCTAGGTCCCACGTCGACACGCGACTCGAGGTGCATCTGGCCAAATTAAGCCACTATCTCGTTTCACGGCTTGTCGACTCGAGGTGCATCTCTGTTCGTGTTTCGGCTTGTCGAATTTCGCGCATATACTTTTCTCAACAATTAGCATTAAATCTTAAATTGAACATTCTCGGTATCTCCACTCAAGATTCATACATACATATTTGACGAGTGGGTCCCACATACGACCTTGACCTGACACGTAGCACAAGTCAAATTTTCGGGCCGTTAGAATTTCGTCCTCGAAATTTACGCACTTTGATAGTGTGTTATGACTGAAGACCCAAGGCTATACCCGCCCAAGGCCATACCCGCCCAAGGCCATATTCTTCCAAGGCCATACTCGCCCAAGGCCATACCCCCATCTTACTCTGTAGGGTTGGGCTCCTCCGCGACAAGCTGGGCTCCTCCGCGACAAGCTGGGCTCCTCCGTGACGAGCCGGGCTCCTCCATGACCTCCAAGCAATGAACACACCATCCGCCTCCTCCCATCAATATATGTCAGGGCAACATCCTCGCAACATATATTGGAATACGAATGAACATTTTAATCTCATGATCCACTGTCACTAACATACTTATATCCGTAGTACGTCCGTGAGAATGTAAATCAATTTCTCTGACTGTCCGTTAGTCTCTGATCGAGTAAGTTCTCAACCCAACTCATACCCTCTATCAGGTTACGATGGATAGTAGTCGAGTCTGACGTGGCAATAACATGAATCTGTTCATGGTTCTGCTGTACCTGACTGTCCACACGCCCATACAATACATTGAAATCCCGATCCAAATGAATCATGTTGTCCCTGTCCTTGTCCCTGTGCATGACTAGACCTATGTCTCCATCCCTGTACTTGACTGGAACTTTGATTCTGTCACTGACCACTACCTCCGCCATCAGCCCTCTGATGGTACTGATGTTGAGGACCTGACGGTGCTGGCTACTGTAGTGCACTAGCGAAACTCTACGCTGAATCAACTAACATTAGCGCCATATACGCTGCATCTGGCGGAAATGCAATGCGCGCTAAGGTTGATCTCTCTGCCACGATCGTCTAACCCTCGTGTTCCTTTGATCATCTCCAGACCCTCGCACTGAATGTGACGATACCAATGATGCGAACAGTACTCCGATGCGTGTGTTATAGGCCTCCTATAATGTGCTCGATCAGTTGTCACTACCCCAGAACCAATCGAGTCCAGTAGACCGTGCAAAACTGACTCTCCAGTCCTCTGTCGAATGGTTTGAGAATCAGTTCTCTTCAGGTTATAAACTGTAGGAGGAATGTACTTCCCCATCCTTGAACTCAGCCCAAATCTTTGAGCGTCCACATCAACGCCACCGTAGTGCGTGTTGGGGCATATGCCCTAGGTCAATCCATTAACTGTCTTTATGAATACTTTTAGTTAATAAAATAGAGGATTTCATTTGCTGTTTATTATAATTAATTTGCATGTTTGCATTATAATAAGATCCATGGGTATTTACATAAATATCCTAAATGTCCTTAGTCGATCATTATACTGGGAACTATAATGAATTAAGACTAGTGTGAGTCTTGATTGATGATCATATGATGATTATACGTATAGGGATATGAATCAAGATCACGAGTACTTGTTAGGGAACAAAGTACTGGACCGACCCGCTATGAGAACATCACATGGATTAAGTCATAATTGTTTCTCATGATATGTATATTTCTCGGTCCTCGACTTGAGATTACAAGAGACTTCAACATTAGGAACACAGTGATTTGACACTATCAAACGTTGTCTTTAACCGGATGATTATAAAGGTTGTGATTGGTTACTGTGTGAGCAATGTTATGAAGTTGTGTAATCAAGATAGAATTTGTCCCTCTCATATAAAGAGAGATATCCAGTGGATCCCTCGATGTGTTAGACTGTTAAAAGGCCTAGTCTAAGTGAATTGATATTGATCAATGTCACTTGGATGTTTTCGGTCTACCTAGAGATCGAGACTAGTACGATTGAACATGTTGGATGACAATTCTATGCCTTATGTTTGATCAAAAGGATATCGTGTGACAAAAGGATGTTATATACACTATTGATTAGGTTGTTTCGATTTGATATTCGTACAACTTGGGTAGTCATAATGTCTTGCTAGAGGCCGCTTATGACTTGTATACCAAAATGTGTTTTGGTACACTGCCAACGTTGTATGAGCCTATTGGGTCGCACACTAAGAATGGTTTTGCGAGATTTTAAGATGGTTCAGAAAAATGAATTTTATATGATAAAATTCATGACGGAAACGTCCTTGTGGTGTATTACACTTATACTTCTTTAAGTAGGGGTATATGTGTAATTTACTTAACCATCTATATACAAGGGTTGTATAAATAGACGCTTTAAGTTAGAACACATTAACGAAAGATCAAAAGGCCAAAACTCCTTTTTCGTTTAAGAAACGACTTAGGGTTTTTGGTATGCTCTGGATCGTTTTGGAGAGATTCAAAAGGTTTGGCATTCTCTCGACGCTAGCACTTCGAATCTCGGCCGCCGTTCGTGTGTGGACTGCTGATAGAGGGCGTTCGTCATTGGCAGCGCCTTAGAGATCGATCAACCTTCTGAAAGGTATATTGCGATTGAGGTATGATTAAGTTTTTCATGGTTTAAACGTTTTTAATGGAATTATATTCGGATCCTGTTGGGGTTTTTGTCAAAATTGTTTTGTAATCTCCATTGCGTATGAACCCCAAAACCCAACAGTGGTATCAGAGCCATCGAGTTCGATTCCATTAAACTCGTTGCATGTTTTCTTCTGATATATACATGATATATGATTGAAAGCATGTTAATAGTTGATGTATATGTGATATACATAAGTTTTCTGTGAGATTTATTATCATGTTTTGTGTATATGATACATATATTCGTGATTTAATTGAAATTAGTTTCGTGTTCTATGATCCATGATACCATTAGGTTCGATTGGGGTAGTAGTTCATGATTCAATTACATGTTTGTGATTATTTGGATAAAGACCGAAATTGCAAATAATTAATTTTCGAAATTATTTATTTATAAATAATTAATTTTCGAAATTATTTATTTGAAAATAATTAATTTTCGAAATTATTTATTTATCTTGTTATATCTATTTTGTTATGAAGTTTCTATTTTATAAAGATAGATAACAAATTAGAATAGGAGATAAATATCAAGAATCTTGTTATTGATGATATACTAGGATTCAAATATCTTAAATCCAAAATAAATAATTAATTTTCGAAATATTTATTTATAATTAATTAATTTTCGAAATTATTTATTTATCTTGTTATATCTATTTTGTTATGAAGTTTCTATTTTATAAATATAGATAACAAATTAGAATATGAGATAAATATCAAGAATCTTGTTATTGGTGATATAATTGGATTATGATAAGATTAGTCCTAATTGGATTAGGATAAGATAAGTCCTAATTGGATTAGGATAAGATTAGTCCTAATAGGATTAGGATAAGATTAGTCCTAATTGGATTAGGATAAGATAAGTCCTATTTGGATTAGGATAAGATTAGTCCTAATTGTATTAGGATAAGATAAGTCCTAATTGGATTAGGACAAGATAAGTCCTAATTGGATTAGGATAAGATTAGTTCTAATTGGATTAGGATAAGATGATTAGTTAGATGTGGGCCTCGGTTAATTAAAAATGTTTTAATTGACTTAATTTCAGATAAATTAAGGGGTTAATTTATGATAATAAAATCAGCGAAAATTATGATTTTCTATAGCGAATTTTAATTTTCGGAATTGAGATTCGTCTTCTAAAATAAAAATAAAAATCTCCAAATTGTTTAGTGATTGAACAAATCAATAAAATATATGATATTTCATTGTTTACATAAAATCACTAAAACTGAATAAAATCCCTCTATTAAATTTTAAGTTTCGTGCCATCCATTTTTAAACACTTGTCAAGGCCTCGATTACACTAATATAGTTTCAGCCACAGTTGGGTGTATTGTGTTATCTTGGTGAGACAAGTTGGGTAAGAGTTACCTTAATGTTTAAAATGGTCCGACTTAATAAAGCCATCAAAATAGTTTTGAGCTTTAGGCAAATGATGAGATAAAAAACATGCTAAGACATAAGATGTCCCGTATCTCATAAAAGGATCTAAAAATTACATAAGATGTAATTGGTAACTGTTACCTACCTAAATAATCTAGTTCTATGTTTCATGCCATAGCTGTCATAGAATTAGGTGAAATATGGATTTTAGTCCCATAAATAAACAGTACGTTTTAGGAGGGTTGTTAATTTAGTGGGAGTCTATTCCTCTATACTAAAATAAACTTTGCATAATCTTTATTGTAGATCAATGGCCTCTTCAAGTAACAATAATCCCCTGTCACTGCGATCCATCCTTGAGAAGGATAAGCTATCTCGGGACTAACTTTCTTGATCGGTTCGAAACTTAAGAATTGTTCTTAAGCATGAACGCAAGTTGTATGTCCTGGATGCTCCAATCCCGAGGACCCACCACCAATGCTACGAAAGTTTGTGAAGGATGCGCATAGTAAGCATGTCAACGATTCTACGATGTTGCATGTATTATGTTGGCAACTATGGTTCCCGAACTTCGAAGGACATGGAACTAATGGAAGCCTACGACATGGCTATAACGCTTTGAAGGAAATGTTCCAACGACAAGCTAGGCAAGAAAGGTTCGAGACAGTCAAGAACCTACATTCTTGCAAGATGACTGAGGGTGCGTCAGTTAGTCCTCACGTTTTGAAGATGAAGGGCTATTTTGACCATCTTGATAGACTCGGATTTTCCATAAGCCAAGAGTTGGCTACGGATTTGATCCTAAATTCATTACCGGAGAGTTACTCACAATTCGTGATGAACTACAATATGAATAATATGGAGAAATCAATTTCAGAGTTGCATTTGATGCTCAAAACTGCTGAACAAAATATCAAGAAACCCTCTAGCAATATGTTGATGGTCTAAAAGGGAAAGGGAATGAAGAAGAAAGGCAAAGGCAAGGCTAGGTTGCCAAGGCACATTCTTGCTTTTTGTCATGCAAAGCCTATGGAACAAGTCAAGCCCCAGCCTGTTCCTGCTTCAAAACACCCAAAAGAAAAGGAAGAAGATTGTCATTTATGTAATCAAACCTATCTTTGGCATTGTCGTCTCGGACACATAAACGAAAAACGCATAACGAAGCTCCATAAAGATGGACTTCTAGATTCATTTGATTTAGAAACATATGAAACGTGCGTATCTTGTTTACTTGGGCAAGATGACTAAAAGTCCCTTTCTTGGACACGGTGAAAGGGCAAGTGATTTATTGGGTCTAATACATACTTGATGTATGCGGTCCTATAAACACAATGGCTAGAGGAGGTTATCGGTACTTCATTACATTTACTTGATGATTTCAGCGAGATATGGTTATGTATATCTTATGAAACATAAAGTGAATCATTTGAGATGTTTCGAACGTTTCAAAATGAAGTGCGAAATCAACTTGGTAAAACTATCAAAACACTTCGATCGATCGAGGTGGTGAGTATTTAAGCCAAGAATTTGATGATCATCTTAGAAATTGTGGGAGTGTCTCCCAATTGACTCCACCAAAGACAACTCCACAATGGAATGGAGTTTACGAAAGGAGAAATCGAACCTTATTAGATATGGTTCGATCTATGATGAGTCAGTCGAGATCTTCCATTATCCTTTTGGGGTTATGCATTACAAACTGCAGCTTTCACTCTAAATCGAGTTCCTTCTAAAGCGGTTGATAAAACACCATATGAGATATGGTACGGGAAGAGACCTAGTTTGTCTTTTCTTAAGATTTGGGGTTGTGAGGCTTACGTAAAGCGACAAGTCTCGGAAAAACTAGCACCTAAATCGACAAGTGTTTATTTGTGGGGTATCTTAAGGAAACAAAAGGATATTACTTTTATAATCCCGCCGAGAACAAAGTGTTTGTTGCTCGGTATGGTGCCTTTATGGAAAAACAGTTTATTTCAAAAGACACTAGTGGGAAAGAAATAAATCTTGAAGAAGTTCAAGAATCACGGGTAAACATCGAACACGCTACGGAAGTTCAACAACGTTCAACCAGTTGAACCTCCACAAGTGACACAAGGCCCACGTAAATCTAGTAGGGTAAGACATGAGCCGAGAGATTCGGATTTCTCATTACCGATAGTCGTGATGTGTTGCTTATAGACCAAAATGAGCCCACCACTTATCGGAGGCTATGTCTGGGACCGGACTCGGATAAATGGCTAAGTGCCATGAACTCGAGATGCAATCCATGTATGATAACCAAGTTTGGAACTTGGTTGATTTACCTGAAGGTGGTAAGACCATTGGATGTAAATGGGTTTTCAAGAAGAAAACGACAGGATGGCAAAATGCATACTTTTAAAGCAAGGCTAGTAGCAAAAGGTTTCAGTGCGGACTCAAGGTGTTGATTATGATGAAACTTTTTCGCCATAGCCATGCTTAAATCCATAAGAATTTTAATTGCCATTGCTTTGCATATTATGACTATGAAATATGGCAAATGGATGTAAAAACAACATTTCTTAATGGAAAGTCATTTGAGGACGTGTATATGACACAACCTCGAAGGTTTTGTACATCTTGAGAATTCTAGGAAGGTATGCAAGCTTCAAAGATCCATTTATGGATTAAAGCAAGCTTCTCGGAGTTGGAATCTTCGTTTTGATGAAGCAATCAAGGATTTTGATTTTATTAAGAACGAAGATGAGCCTTCTGTATACAAGAAGGTCGAGTGGGAGTGTAGTTGTTTTTCTCACGTGCTTGTATGTTGATGATATATTACTCATTGGAAATGACATCCCAACATTGCGAGAATGTCAAGTCTTGGTTAGGGAAATGTTTCTCAATGAAAGACTTAGGAGATGCGACCTATATCCTAGGGATAAAGATCTATAGGGATAGATCTAAGAGGCTAATCGATCTAAGTCGAGTGTTTACATAGACAAGGTGTTGAATAGGTTCGGTTGCAAGACTCTAAAAGAAGATTGTTGCTAATGTCTCATGGCATAAGTCTCGGCAAGAATCAATGCCCTAAGACAAATGATGAGCGAGACCGTATGAATAAGATTCGATATGCATCAGCTATTGGATCTATCATGTATGCCATGTTATGCACTCGACCGATGTATCATATGCTTTGAGCACTACAAGCGAGATATCGGTCGGATCCAAAGAGAGTCACTTTGGATAGCGAAGAAAGAACATCCTTAAGTACTTAAGAAGGACTAAGGAAGTGTTCTTGGTCTATGGAGGTTTTGAAAATGATCTAGTTGTAAATGGTTACACAAATGCAAGTTTTCAAACTGATATAGATGATTTTAGATCGCAATCTGGATATGTGTTTATTTTGAATGGGGGTGCAGTAAGTTGGAAAAGTTTGAAGCAAGAGACTGTGACAAATTCTACAACAGAAACTGAGTATATTGCAACGTCCGATGCAGCAAAGGAGGCAGTTTGGATCAAAAAGTTCATTTTTGAACTAGGTGTGGTTCCAAGTATTGCTAACCCTGTTTGTTTGTATTGTGACAATAACGGGGCAATAGCACAGGCCAAGGAACCTACATCACATCACAGATCCAAACATATACTCAGGAGTTTTCATCTCATTATAGAAATTATTGAGAGGGGAGACGTAAAGATTTGCAGAGTACCTAATGAAGACAACGTTGTGGATCCATTGACAAAAGCTCTTCCACAAGCCTAACATGATGGTCATGTTAGATCATTAGGCATTAGATGCATGTATGATTGGCCTTAGTGCAAGTGGGAGATGTTGGGGCATATGCCCTAGGTCAATCCATTAACTGTCTTTATGAATACTTTTAGTTTATAAAATAGAGGATTTCATTTGCTGTTTATTATAATTAATTTGCATGTTTGCATTATAATAAGATCCATGGGTATTTACATAAATATCCTAAATGTCCTTAGTCGATCATTATACTGGGAACTATAATGAATTAAGACTAGTGTGAGTCTTGATTGATGATCATATGATGATTATACGTATAGGGATATGAATCAAGATCACGAGTACTTGTTAGGGAACAAAGTACTGGACCGACCCGCTATGAGAACATCACATGGATTAAGTCATAATTGTTTCTCATGATATGTATATTTCTCAGTCCTCTGACTTGAGATTACCAGAGACTTCAACATTAGGAACACAGTGATTTGACACTATCAAACGTTGTCTTTAACCGGATGATTATAAAGGTTGTGATTGGTTACTGTGTGAGCAATGTTATGAAGTTGTGTAATCAAGATAGAATTTGTCCATCTCATATAAAGAGAGATATCCAGTGGATCCCTCGATGTGTTAGACTATTAAAAGGCCTAGTCTAAGTGAATTGATATTGATCAATGTCACTTGGATGTTTTCAGTCTACCTAGAGATCGAGACTAGTACGATTGAACATGTTGGATGACAATTCCATGCCTTATGTTTGATCAAAAGGATATCGTGTGACAAAAGGATGTTATATACACTATTGATTAGGTTGTTTCGATTTGATATTCGTACAACTTGGGTAGTCATAATGTCTTGCTAGAGGCGCTTATGACTTGTATACCAAAATGTGTTTTGGTACACGCCAACGTTGTATGAGCCTATTGGGTCGCACACTAAGAATGGTTTTGCGAGATTTTAAGATGGTTCAGAAAAATGAATTTTATATGATAAAATTCATGACGGAAACGTCCTTGTGGTGTATTACACTTATACTTATTTAAGTAGGGGTATATGTGTAATTTACTTAACCGTCTATATACAAGGGTTGTATAAATAGACGCTTTAAGTTAGAACACACTAACGAAAGATCAAAAGGCCAAAACTCCTTTTTCGTTTAAGAAACGACTTAGGGTTTTTGGTATGCTCTGGATCGTTTTGGAGAGATTCAAAAGGTTTGGCATTCTCTCGACGCTAGCACTTCGAATCTCGGCCGCCGTTCGTGTGTGGACTGCTGATAGAGGGCGTTCGTCGTTGGCAGCGCCTTAGAGATCGATCAACCTTCTGAAAGGTATATTGCGATTGAGGTATGATTAAGTTTTTCATGGTTTAAACGTTTTTAATGGAATTATATTCGGATCCTGTTGGGGTTTTTGTCAAAATTGTTTTGTAATCTCCGCTGCGTATGAACCCCAAAACCCAACAGTGCGCAACTAGACATCGGCCTCGCCGAACCACGAAGCTGATAAGATGATTGACCTCGTATGATTTGGTGTGGCCAAGACGTCATGAATCTTTGCTGCTCCGCGATCCTTACCACTGTGAAACTTTTCATGGGGATGTCGCTGAAACTCGCGAGACTGCCTCGCCTTAGCCGTTACTCTAACTCTCGTATCAGTCGGCGCGTTCAACATCTTCTCATATAAGTACGAGTTCAGCCCATTCATTCAATTCATAAGTATTTGTCATTTTCTATCATGATTTGTCAAGTGAGTTATTCTTTTCTTAGCAACTTTAAACGCACTTGTTTACTTACACGAAAATGCTTTTCAGTACGTTTACTAACGCCTCTGAACTATTCACCGACTCTACTTCAGCTCGTAACACTTAATTCATTTATTAGTTTATAAAAGTAGTGGTCGACTTCACCAGCCCTGAGACTATAAATGCATAGTGTCACTAAAGTGGAGTTACTTGGGCTTCTAATCCAATACTACTCCAAAGCTTTCGTCAAAGCTAAAGGAGTCCGTACATGATGTAATCGTGAGCTCTCAAGTCATCTCAACACTCTGCTCCCTTAGAGTCTGCATTAACCCACTTGTCTCACAATTTTTTTTTTAAACTTTACTTTCCTGTCCTCCTATTCAGATTTTCTTATAGGGACGTATTCATAGGCAAAGTAATCAATTTCTCTTTATCGTCAATTTTTTTTTTTTTTTTTTTTTTTTCAATTTTACTCATCGTGTCTCACGTGATACACAAGAGTAAATCAAATTTTAATTTCTCCAACTCTCCTTACTTCCCAACGAAGACTTAATTCAGGATCATAGACTTTAAGTTCAACCATCCCTAACTTCCGCTGGTTTGTGTCTCAATGGCTTGTGATTTAAATCAAGAATCGAGTATTAAAACTTCGGCTCTGATACCAACTATGACGTTGGTATCACAATGTTTTAAGCCATTAAACTTTCCCCTAGGTTAGCCTGAACCTAAAGCTTTGATACCAACTGTGACGGCCCCAATTTCCTACAAATTGGGCCCTGCCCGGCCTAAGCCCACGTGGACCCCTAGCCAGTCTCGCAAGGTCAACGCAGACTTAGTCAGCCTTCCAATCCTTCATTATACGTAAATTCACAAATTTTTTAAGTTGAGTTATAATTATTTGTCAAGTTTTACAATTTAGCGGAAGCAATTTATTAAATTAAATAACTCAACAATAATGTAAAAAGTTAGGCAACCTAATTGTGGAACCCACTAAAGATGTTATCATCAGAGGAGAGTAATACACGAGATACAAAATTTCACCTAGCTATGGAGCCTTCCCCTTGCTGGACCATAGATCTGCACTCAATCAAACCCAAAAATGACGAGCCCAGGTAAGTAAAGCCAGTAGGACATATACAACATTTCAAAACATAACTAAAACAGTCGAATTCATGCAATTAGAAAGAAAGGAAATAGGTAACGCATGAATATAAAAGACTGTAAATAAATCAATCGATGAGTGAGGCCAAATAACAAGGAGTCCTGACCAAAAGGTCATTGAGTCGCGGCAAAAGCCCAACAGACTCGGGTGTAGGACGAGGCCCCAACCTCCCAACCCTAACCCTTGCGACTATGAGACATTCACAGACCTGGATCTAGGACGAGACCCCAGCCTCCTAGCCCTAGCCGTACGACTATGAAACATCCACAGACCCGGATCTAGGACGAGACACCTGCCTCCCCGCCCTAGCCCGTGCGATTATGAAACAACCACAGACCCGGATAAGAGCCCCCAACGTACACTCAATTGGGAGATATCGACGGACGTCCAGGTAATACCTAGTGTTTAGGACGAGACCCCTGCCTTCCAGCCCTAACACTCTCATATCACTGATAACAGTAACCATGACTCACTTGCCAAATGGACCACTTTATGCTATAACACTTTCAAGGATAATATCAAAGCAATGAATAACAATATCAAAGCAATAAACAACAATATTAAGGCAATGAAATTACTGTAAGTTCCTCATTGGTTTACTTACCTCAAGAAATGTCTCGCGCATGCCTCGATTTGCGCACTCGACACCCGACTATTGCCTCATAAGTCCCTGGTGTCCATTTATACCAATTAAATTACTTAAATCAGGCACATCACACTAAAATTAGGTGAAGTACACCTTACCTCCATCGAGCGTCGAAATTCGTCGAAGTCACGCCTCCGATCGGTCCGACAACGCCATCGTGTCGTTCACCGCGTCGACGTCAAAGCAGCGCGCTTGCCGGGGTCGCCGCAGCTGGCCAACGTCGTCGCTGATCCGGTTGCCACCGCTGCCGCTGTGGAGCTGCGCCACCTCCTAGCGCTGGACTCGCCGTCCGTGGTCTCCGCCTCTCCCGCGAGCCGCGTTGCTCATCGTCGTCTCACAACCGCGCCACCTCACATGGCCTCCGCGTCGTCGCTGGCCCGCCGAGCTGCTCGTCCTTCGCTGCTCACACCGTTGACGCCAGTCAACGAAGCTGGCTGGTCGTCGCCGCCGGTGCTGCCTTCCCACTGCTGCAGCTCGTCCATGGCCTCGCGGAGCCGCGTCGCTCATCCCGCCATCTGCTACCGGTCGACGCGTCAGCCCGAGAGTCACCGTGGTCCACGTCTTCTCCGATCTGCCTTCGCCGTCGTCGCCGTCCGTCGTCCGTTGTTTCTCTCCCCCTCTCTCCGCCATCACTTACTCTCCCTCCCTCTCTCTCTCTCTCTCCATCCGATTCTTATCCAAATCTTTTTTTTTTTTAAAAATCAAATGTGTCCTCGAGATTCGCACGGAGCGAAACTCGAGGCACATTAAATACATATTTATTCAATATTTTCCTAAAAAGTTATGCAGCGCGCATCTCGAGGCACCATACCGCCTCATTCCACAATCTCGATACTCGTGCTACATGCATCACAAGGCATATTTAATGTACACATTAATACCACATAAAAGCCATTATGACCACATTAAGCCACTATCTCGATCTCCAAGTCGACACGCGACTCGAGGCGCGTCCCCTTTCGTGTTTCGGCTCGCTGAATTTCGCGCATATACTTTTCTCAACAATTAGCATTAAATCTTAAATTGAACATTCTCAGTATCTCCACTCAAGATTCGAACATAAGTATTCGACGAGTAGGTCCCACATACGACCTTGACCTGACACAAGTCAAATTTTCGGGCCGTTACATGATGCATGATTTGTTTTGAAAACTGATTACATGAAAAACCTTTTTATTTCATGCCTACTACTAATGAAATTGAAAGCATAAGTGGTAGATGCATTACATAGAGTTGTATTGTTATTATTTACGCTTGAATTCTTTTGTTGATGATGAATTTGATCTCTTGAACACCAATTCCAGCAACAATTCACTTTAGGATTTTATCTCTGAATGAATATATGATTTGCATGTTCATCCCAATTACTTATATATATATATCCCTCAGGACATTTATATAAGTCATTTAAGGTAAGGACACAATAATTAAGGCAACCTTAATTACGAGTGTAATTTACATATATGTCATTTGAAATTAAATGAATTGACGAATTGAAGAATCATAAATGTATGCATTGTATAAAGGTAAAATAGGTAAAAATGCAATAAATGCACTCTTGAATTCCGAAAATGACTTACAATTTTGAACAAGAAGTTTTTGCTAGAATGACTTATATAAATAATCGGAGGGAGTAATTAGGTAGGATTGATTTATAGCCATTGATCTAAATGTTCATACTCATCTAGAGACTAATCTAATGGCTTACCATCTCTCCACTAACTCACATTTGCTAACATTAAACCATACTTTTTTGTCTCTTTATGTGTCCACTAATATATCGAGAAACATCAAATGGCTATTATTTTATTTTACTAACTTAGGCTACATTTATTATAAATCAATTATAACCACATCGAGATTCAACTAATTTAGCCATATTAATACATCTAATTAAATAAATGACCCACCATGTCACTCTCTACCTAGTCCCATGATTGTACACATATCGAGGCATGTCCCTGCTCACGTATCGACACTTAATAAATAACAAGTAGAGGTGACTTAGCAGTTTATACATGTAAAATACACTATAAGATCATCATGCAAATGTAACATATACCTCGACCATATGCCTCGGTCAGTGTGCGTATCATGATGTGAGTTCCACATCACGGATCGATGAACCTGTTTAAGGATTAAATGCGATTAGAAATTTTGGGCCGTGAAAACTGTCCGCATTTTCGATATCCATGTCAACATTCTTGTCAACGCTCATCTCAGCATCGAATGATTGAGAGGAGTTATCATTAACGGTTTTTGGATTGCTCAGGGTGGAGGCCGCTTTATCCTCATCAGAAGTCCCTGAGTCTTGTCCCACTAATAAATCGTTTGGTTTTCTTTTTGTTTCTAGATTTAAGGATATAAACCCTTTGGAAGGTCATCAATCACCCGTATTTAAAGATCAGATTGTGCCATCTGAAAACTCAAGCAACATCTTCCTGTTCAGCTTTCGACTATCCTCGATTCGACTTCTATTTCTTTAATTAGACCATCTGGAAATGGTGATTGAGCGAAAGTCCTCTTTTGATAGTCTTGGGCTCAATGGGGGTGGGTTATTTATGCAAGAAGGGGGTACTGACATTGGTTTCTTATTTTTGCTTTGTGGGATAAGGCCCATATTGGGGAAGGGCCTATGATTAGGGTTTATATCATGATTTGTTGGGTCATTTGACAATCTCCTCAAGAGCTGGGGGAGGGGGATTAGGTCAGAATTGGGTGCGCTTACGTAGGTTTAGGAATTGGGTTAGCAATATTATTGGTCAGGCCCACAATGCTTAGGGTTGATTTTTCCCAAATTTGAAATTCCCCCTATTTTACTGTACGATCGTCCGATGAGGTAAGCTCTTTGTCAGAATAAAGGACAGACCGTTCATGAGTGACCGAATTAGGATTATCAGATGTCACCCTATAGTGTTGAACTCAAAGGACCCCACCATCCCATAACTGCCTTGCTGAAACACCCATCGGAGACACCATAACTCGGAGTTTAAAACCCTTCTGAAGAATGGCTATGGAACTTGGGCAGAAACAAAAATCCTCACCTCGGACCTAGATATAGAACTCATGTTTGTCATATACCGGGATGCTTAGATAAGTGCTAATGATACCCTCATAGGGAAATGCCACTGAGGACTTATACCATAGATTAAATTAAAGACTTTCCATAAAGAGCCAACCTTCCCTACAGTGAAACATGGACTCCTTCCAATGGACCTCTTGGGACCAAAATTTTATGGTGAACCTTCCACTTCTAGTTGTTGGATCCCCCACCTTCGAGTGTCTCTTTTTCTCCTACATGCTCTCGTATACAACAAATGCCTTATCATCTGCAAAAGGCATAATAAGTATGGTCTGATTTAGCTTCCTCTTCAAGATTTCTTCAACGTTGCCCTAAGATGTTTTGGGGGATGCTCTCATATAACCTATTGCTCGATCCCATTCCCTAAGGGGCTAAACATCGGGAAAATGACTGATTCGGGGAGTTGTTTCATGAGGCACTGGGATATGGTTTAGGAACTTTTGGACATTGATATGAAAAGCCTCCATCCATCGCCCTTGGCGCATTCCGGGATGAAAAGGCAATGAGTGCGTTCCCTTGTGTAACGACCTGTTTTATTAACGCGTTATTTATCAAGTAATTTCAGACATGGATGCCAACTCGGATCCACGTGGACGCCGCGGGTAGACTAGGACATACGTCGACCTAGGTACACTAGTTAATTGTGTGTTGGATTACTTATTTGCGATGCATTTCATAAATTTATTTGTTAATACATCGCATGTGTGTATGTTGAATAGTGGTATCATGCGAGGGTGTGTAACGGGTAGTTTCCTCAAAGTGCATGTTAATGCGAGTATCGAGAAGCGAAGTATGGGTACATTAGGAAAACTCAACAAACTTACATAAATATGGCAAAGTTATTAAGTTGAAATGGGTAACGTAACCATAGGCTAACTAAATTGAAATTTAAATAATAGACTATGACGTGCTTCGAAATGCATGTTGAGATGCGAGGCACTAGATACCGAGTAGCCAAAGGTTAGTGGGACAATGAATTGGGTAAATTGGATAAATAAAACACTAACCATATGGTTTTGTAAGGCTTAATTTAATGCGACATCAATTAAATAAGCTAAGCCTATAGTTCACACTAAATAATGAAGACCATGAGATGAATATCTAGATATCAAAATGAGTAGTACTAGGAGATGAATATGCTATTGGAGTCATTAAGGAGTGTGTTACAACATGTTTATGCACCACAAGATAATCCTCGAGATACGTATGCACACACCACAAGATAATCCTCGGGAGCTTGTCGGGTCGGATACAGGAGTCCGGGGAGGTCGGAGAGCGGTTTAAAGTTTGTAAAACCCAATTTAATAACTTTGAGTATTTGATTCTATTTTCCAATTTCATTTCCATCATTTTTTTTCTACTACTATATTCCGTTACTTGGACGTAGGTTAAGGTCACTCCTCCGAATTTTCCTGGTTGTGTGCTCATGATGCATTGGAGTGTAGCACGTGTGATCTGGCCCTTAGTGAATGAAAACTTGAGCTTGCCCTTGGTGCACATATTGGTGACTCAACGGATTTGACCAACACCGTGAGGGACCAAGTGTCGGGCCGGTTAGGCGCGACTAGTGGTGGGAACTTGGTAACCCGAAGTACAGTCTAGTCTATCTGGAGCGAGCACACACATTTGTTAGCTTATCTGTTATTTATTCATGCGATGAGACATTTACAGTTGTCTATTTATATTCCGAATGTTTACTTGACAGTATTTCTTGCATTTCATTTACTTTATTATGCGAATGCTCAGAGGGGTTCCTTGGGATTTTACTTACTGTACTTGTCATCCGTCTTGTTGTGATGATTGAGTGCAGATCTTAATACCAGTAGGAGCAAGGGGATGCCATGTGTCTACATCTGATTGTCCGCCATCGATGACCTACTAGTACGTATTTTATTTTGATATTTGGTATATTTTGGGTATTGGGAGACTTGTGATGATATAGTACATGTATATATACCCTGTTTATGGTAAGGTACATAGTACCTTCCGGGTTTTTCATAGTAGGATTTGCACTTATTAATAATGTTTACCATACTAAATTACTTACCAAATGTATCAATTAAGGCTTCTCCTGATATATATGTTAACTTGTAAGATACAACCTACTAGTATGGTTAGACATTAAAATAAACTTTTAACTACTTAAAAGAGAATAAGTTAAGCAAATACTGAAAATTCACTAACTAATTTGATAAAACACATTGAGATAAGAGGTGGACGGACAGTGGCCAGACATGTGTAGTTGAGCCCACCTGACAAGGAATACAACGAAACACGTCATTATGGCGCGGCAGGGCCGCCACACCTTATGGCGCGGCAGGGCCGCCACACCTTATGGCGCATTAAATCTTGAAGGATCTCCCGTCCGAGTTCTCGATTCTATCCCAAAAATAGATTGAGACTCGTCCACCCTAAGAGGTCTTCTCGACGGTTCCCCTTTAGAGTCGAGATCTTTGAAAACCTAATCGATCCAAAGGACTTCCTAGCGGGTAAGACGCATAGCGAAGGTCGCTTTCCTGGACTTCTCCGTGATCCAAAGATTGTCTATATTTTCCCTAAACAAGAAGTTTCCTATCAATCCATCGATTTTTAGTTTCTGTTGGTAGGGGGACTGGGGTTGTGGTGTAAGATAGGGATGCTAGTCTTTGAACGACCTCCCGCCATCCTTACATAGGTCCCCCACGATCTGGTTGAAGGCTACTCGTTATCAGAAGATCACTATTAATTAGGGAAGATGACTTCTTGCCTGGTGGAGGGGTGGGTAAGCAGTGATAGGGGTAACCAAATGACGATGGGAGGGATCTGGTAATGGTAGGGGACATCGGGGACATAGGGCAAACGTTGGGGAGGTGATATTGGCAATGCGTGGTAGACCGATTAGTGGATGGGATCTGAAGCTGGTAACTTATGCGTGGTGGGTGTGATAGTAGATTGAAAGGGTTCGAAGGAACGAAAGAAAGCCTGAGAGTGTGGATCGTAGGCCAGAGGGAACGTGGTGGTGGACAGGGTTTTGAACGGAAGAAGTGGTGGCGGGATATGGGGAATGCTTGTACGGGAAAAGTTTTGGGCAGGAGTATTCAAGGGGTGGGGGAAGGGAGCATCGCGTCTTCTTAGGAACATGGAAATAATACCTGTATGTTTGTATCGAAAGCACCATTGAACTTCCGAAATTGAACTTTTCATAGTTGGTTTATTGAATGCTAAATCTTGAATTCTTGAAATCGCTTACTATTATATCACAAACTGATTAAATGAGTTCCATTTGAGAGCTCTTATAATGACTCGGTACCTTAAGCTAATGATTAGTACTCATTCAAATCCTAATTTACCCGGGTTAGGCTGGTAGTTAAGTTCGGCGTATTAGCGTGTGCTTGTGTTTGCATGGTGTATGGTGTTTGTTTAAATCGTTAAATCAATTTATATACAGGTTGTCGTATAATACGAAAATTATACACGAGCCTATAAAATGGAAAATACCCAATAAATAATGGTTTACCGGGACACTAAGTATGACGAGGGAGTCGTGCAAGAGTGTGCATGCTTAAGGACACTTGTAGGCATGTCTGGTGAGTTTATTTGTGAATAATACGCGATATATATATATTTATATGTTTTAAATATATAAATATATATTGGAAAATAAAAGAATATGAGAAATGTATGGATTATTCGATTGTCTCAAACAAAGTATAAGTGCTTGATGTGTCAAATTTCGTGTCACTTTAAGCTGTGTAATTTTAACGCATCAACCATGCAATCGGTCTCGAGATAGCGCGACGCGTATCTCGAGGAAACCCATATATAAAAACAAAAATTCATTCATATCCAATTCATTTGATCGTTCGAGAAGAAGAGAGGGTTGGGAGGTTGGTTCGATTCCGGATCAAAGGATGCATTCTGGGAGCCGTATTCAATCAAGTTGAGTAGTTTAAATGGATTAGAAGCTAGTGATCATCACTTTGGTAAGTTTGTTTTTCAAGTTAGTAAAGTTTAAATTTATGGTAATGATCCAATCGTTGTGAATTGGTGTTTTTGTTAATGGTAAAAGGTTTATAACCTCATTAGAGGTCCTCCCTAATCATTTGGGAGTGTAATTGTTGAGTTTGGATGTGGTTTGAGTCAAGTTTGGATCAGTCGAAGTGTTTTGGTGTTGCAGGTCTGATGCACATAGCGTGCTAGGCATTGGCCATAGCGTGCTACGTGTGCTGGGGAAGATGACCGACATATGGATAGCGCGCTATCCATGCCATGTAGCGAGCTATCAGATCCCAGAAGTGTGTATGAAGTTTAGTAGTGCGAATAGAACATTAGCTCTGGGACATAACACTTTATCCATACTTAGATCAGTACAAAACTGATTGGTTTTGGGAAAATTGACAACAAATGATTGGTGATTAGGTTGAGGAACATCGAGGAAACGTGAGATGACTAGGAATTTAAGGAATCTGGGAAATAGAGACTTAGACCCGAGGTAAGTACGGATTCGCTTATCTATCAATATTGCATGGCTATTTAGTATATATACCTCATATAGTTATTGGATTGAAATGGGGGATTATGTACACTGTGATGGTTTTCCTAATGAACAGAAAACATTGTCTAATGTGATTCACAAGAGTAAGATCCTAGAATTGAAACAAAGTGATATAGGAGATGCGTTAGCTTCCCAGCCTATATGTAACATCCTACACAGTTTATAGGTGGCGTAGCTTACATACTCACTAGAGGTTTTAGGATAGAACCATTGGGCATTAATCAATTGACTAAACATCACATATGCATGGTGTGTTGGTTTAGCACTCGTATTAATGACGCCGATGGGTAATCAGCCCTAGTTTTATAAATAAAATGGGATCATAGTGTAATAGTCCAAAGACATTTGCTTTGCATCCGTTTATGTATTGAATTTATATGCTTTCCATATTCTTGTTAGATATCATTAGTGCATGTTGTTATTACATAATATCCTTGACTATTATATGGAATGTTGTTGGTTACGTGAATCCCTACTTACTGAGCAAGTTGGAGCGCTCACCCCAATTAACATTACAGGTAGATCCGTCGAACGCTACGACTACGGGATGGAGAAGTTATAAGAGTCTTGAACTTCTCTTCGATGTAATGACTTTCTCTGATCTTATATATTTGTATTGAATTACAGATTTATAATATCACATGAGATGGGTGATTTGTATAATCGATATTTATTCCGATTTGTTTTTAATGCTGCATATCTTATTTTGGTTATCGAAAAAGGTTTTAAACTTCCGCTGCTTATATGATTTGTTTTATTTCGATAATCGATATAAAGTAGTGCTTATCAAGTGTAGGTGGTAAGGCTGTTGGCTTTAGTTAAGTCTGGTAAGGGTAATTTGAGCTTAATTAGGGTTTCAGGCAGGGTATTACCCTAATCAGGTTAGTGGATGCTACAACTCCTTCACGAGAGTAACCCTTATTGACCCATGTTCAAGATTTTGAATGATCAAAGAATTCTTTTAGGTCAAGAGATCTTAATCTGAGAGGGATTGTCCAGATTTCGTTAAAGAACTAGCGTTAGTGTGAGAATTAACTGCAAAGTGGTACTAGAATTAGGTGTAGAAAGAGAGAGGCCGTGAGAATTGATTTTTATTAAGGTATCTACCACATTAACGAGGATCTGATAACTGATTTTTTTAAAAGTTGTTGCATAGATGTGAATAAAGTAAAATGGTACAACAATTTATTGCAACAAGGATAATAAATATTACAACAACACTTTGAAATACGAGACCAACCTTACGACAGTGACAACAACCTTTCGAATAAGGCAACAACCCTACGAATGGGGTCACTAACCTCACAAGTCTAGCGGTATTTGCCTAATTGACTTGACCTGGAGTTCTTATTAGATCTTTACTGGCTGTTAAGCCTTAGACATTAAGCTTATTTTCAAGCCATCTATTGGGGCATGTGCCCTAGGTCAATCCATTAACTGTCTTTATGAATACTTTTAGTTAATAAAATAGAGGATTTCATTTGCTGTTTATTATAATTAATTTGCATGTTTACATTATAATAAGATCCATGGGTATTTACAGAAATATCCTAAATGTCCCTAGTCGATCATTATACTGGGAACTATAATGAATTAAGACTAGTGTGAGTCTTGATTGATGATCATATGATGATTATACGTATAGGGATACGAATCAAGATCACGAGTACTTGTTAGGGAACAAAGTACTGGACCGACCCGCTATGAGAACATCACATGGATTAAGTCATAGTTGTTTCTCATGATAGGTATATTTTTCGGTCCTTCGACTTGAGATTGCCGAGAGACTTCAACATTAGGAACATAGTAATTTGACACAATCAAACGTTGTCTTTAACCTGGATGATTATAAAGGTTGTGATTGGTTACTATGTGAGCAATGTGATGAAGTTATGTAATCGAGATAGAATTTGTCTCTCTCATATAAAGAGATATATCCAGTGGATCCCTCGATGTGTTAGACTGTTAAAAGGCCTAGTCTAAGTGAATTGATATTGATCAATGTCACTTGGATGTTTTAAGTCTACCATGAGATCGAGACTAGTACGATTGAATATGTTGGATGACAATTCCATGCCTTATGTTTGATCAAAAGGATATCGTGTGACAAAAGGATGTTATATACACTATTGATTAGGTTGTATCGATTTGATATTCGTACAACTTGGGTAGTCATAATGTCTTGCTAGAGCCGCTTATGACTTGTATACCAAAATGTGTTTTGGTACACCGCCAACGTTGTATGAGCCTATTGGGCACGCACACTAAGAATTGTTTTGCGAGATTTTAAGATGGTTCAGAAAAATGAATTTTATATGATAAAATTCATGACGGAAACATCCTTGTGGTGTATTACACTTATACTTCTTTAAGTAGGGGTATATGTGTAATTTACTTAACCGTCTATATATAAGGGTTGTATAAATATACACTTTAAGTTAGAACACAGGAACGAAAGATTAAAAGGCCAAAACTCTATTTTCGTTTTAGAAACGACTTAGGATTTTTGGTATGCTCTGGATCGTTTTGGAGAGAAACAAAAAGGTTTGGTATTCTCTCGAAGCTAGCACTTCAAATCTCGGTCGCCGTTCGTATGTGGACTGCTGATAGAGGGCGTTCGTTGTTGGCAGTGCCTTAGAGATCGATCAACCTTCAGAAAGGTATATTGCGACTGAGGTATGATTACGTTTTTCATGGTTTAAACGTTTTTAATGGAATTAGATTTGGATCCTGTTGGGGTTTTTGTCAAAATCGTTTTGTAATCTCCGCTGCGTATGAACCCCAAAACCCAACAGTGGTATCAGAGCCATCGAGTTCGATTCCATTAAACTCATTGCATGTTTTCTTCTGATATATACATGATATATGATTGAAAGCAAGTTAATAGTTGACGTATATGTGACATACATAAGTTGTCTTTGAGATTTATTAGCATGTTTTGTGTATATGATACACATATTCGTGATTTAATTAAAATCAGTTTCGTACATGCTAGTAACCATGTTAGGTTAATTCAAATAATTTTAATGAATTGAATTTCATGTTCTCATTATCCATGACACCATTAGGTTCGATTGGGATAGTAGTTCATGATTCAATTACATGTTTGTGATTATTTGGATGAGGACCGAAATTGCAAATAATTAATTTTCGAAATTATTTATTTATAATTAATTAATTTTCGAAATTATTTATTTGTCTTGTTATATCTATTTTGTTATGAAGTTTCTATTTGATAAAGATAGATAACAAATTAGAATATGAGATAAATATCAAGAATCTTGTTATTGGTGATATACTAGGATTCAAATATCTTAAATCCAAAATAAATAATTAATTTTCGAAATTATTTATTTATCTTGTTATATCTATTTTGTTATGAAGTTTCTATTTAATAAAGATAGATAACAAATTAGAATAAGAGATAATAATCAAGAATCTTGTTATTGGTGATATACTAGGATTCAAATATCTTAAATCCAAAATAAATAAATAATTTTCGAAATTAATTATTTATCTTGTTATATCTATTTTGTTATGAAGTTTCTATTTGATAAAGATAGATGACAAATTAGAATAGGAGATAATATCAAGAATCTTGTTATTGGTGATATACTAGGATTCAAATATCTTAAATCCTAATTGGATTAAGATAAGATGATTAGTTAGATGTGGGTCTGGGTTAATTAAAATGTTTTAATTGACTTAATTTCGGATAAATTAAAGGGATAATAAAATCAACGAAAATTATGATTTTCTATAGCGAATTTTAATTTTCGGAATTGAGATTCGTCTTCTAAAAAAGAAAAAAAGAAAAAACGGGGTGCTGCCCCCTGTACCCCCGTCCGCTAATCGGCCAGCGGACCGCCGTCTAACTAATCCTAGCGCACGTAAATTCTTTTATTAGTGAACAGTATAAAAATCTCCAAATTGTTTAGTGATTTAACAAATCACAAAAAATATATGATATTTCATTGTTTACATAAAATCACTAAAACTAAATAAAATCCCTCTATTAAATTTTAAGTCTCACGCCATCCATTTTAAACACTTGTCAAGGCCTCGATCACACTAATACGGTTTTTTTATATAGCTGGTGTATTGTGTTATCTTGGTAAGACAAGTGGGGTAAGAGTTACCTAAATGTTTAAAATGGTCCGACTTAATAAAGCCATCAAAATAGTTTTGAGCTTTAGGCAAATGATGAGATAAAAACATGCTAAGACATAAGATGTCCCATATCTCATAAAAGATCTAAAAATTACATAAGATGTAATTGGTAATCTGTTACCTACCTAAATAATCTAATTCTCGTGTTTCATGCCATAGGCACATAGAATTAGGTGAAATATGGATTTTAGTCCCCTAAATAAACAGTGTGTTTTAGGAAGGTTGTTAATTTAGTGGGAGTTTATTCCTCTATGCTAAAATAAATTTTGCATAATCTTTATTGTAGATCAATGGCCTCTTCAAGTAACAATAATCCCCTGTCACTGCGATCCATCCTTGAGAAGGATATGCTATCTCGGGACTAACTTTCTTGACTGATTCGAAACTTGAGAATTGTTCTTAAGCATGAACACAAGTTGTATGTCCTGGATGCTCATATCCCTGAGGACCCACCAGCCAATGCTACGAAAGCTGTGAAGGATGCCCATAATAAGCATGTCAACGATTCTACTGATGTTGCATGTATTATGTTAGCAACTATGGTTCCCGAACTTCGAAGGACATGGAACTAATGGAAGCCTACGACATGGCCGTAACGCCAAGGAAATGTTCCAACAAAGAAGCTAGGCAATAAAGGTTCGAGACAGTTAAGAACCTACATTCTTGCAAGATGACTGTGGGTGCGTCAGTTAGTCCTCATGTTCTGAAGATGAAGGGCTATGTTGACTAGCTTGATAGACTTGGATTTCCCGTAAGCCAAGAGTTGGCTACGGATTTGATCCTAAATTCATTACCGGAGAGTTACTCACAATTTGTGATGAACTACAATATGAATAATATGGAGAAATCAATTTCAGAGTTGCATTTGATGCTCAAAACTGCTGAACAAAATATCAAGAAACTCTCTAGTAATGTGTTGATGGTCCAAAAGGGAAAGGGAATGAAAAAGAAAGGCAAAGGCAAGGCTAGAGTTGCCAAGGCTGTTGTTGCACCTGTCATGCAAAGCCTATGGAACAAGTCAAGACCCGGCCTGTTCCTGTTTCAAAACACCCAAAAGAAAAGGAAGAAAATTGTCATTTCTGTAATCAAACCTATCTTTGTCATTGTCGTCTCTAACACATAAACGAGAAACGCATAACGAAGCTCCATAAAGATGGGCTTCTAGATTCATTTGATTTAGAAACATATGAAACATTCCTATCTTGTTTACTAGGCAAGATGACTAAAAGTCCCTTTACTGGACACAGTGAAAGGGCAAGTGATTTATTGGGTCTAATACATACTGATGTATGCGGTCCTATAAACATAATGGCTAGAGGAGGTTATCGGTACTTCATTACATTTACGATGATTTTCAAAGATATGGTTATGTATATCTTATGAAACATAAAGCTGAATCATTTGAGATGTTTCGAACGTTTCAAAATGAAGTGCAAAATCAACTTAGTAAAACTATCAAAACACTTCGATCAGATCGAGGTGGTGAATATTTAAGCCAAGAATTTGATGATCATCTTAAAAATTATGGGATTGTCTCCCACTTGACTCCACCAGCAACTCCACAATGGAATGTAGTATCTGAAAGGAGAAATCGAACCTTATTAGATATGGTTCGATCTATGATAAGTCATGCATATCTTCCATTATCCTTTTGGGGTTATGCATTACAAACTGCAGCTTTTACTCTAAATCGAGTTCCTTCAAAAGCGGTTGATAAAACACCATATGAGATATGGTACGGGAAGAGACCTAGTTTTTCTTTCCTTAAGATTTGGGGTTGTGAGGCTTACGTAAAACGACAAGTTTCAGAAAAACTAGCACCTAAATCTGATAAGTGTTTATTTGTGGGGTATCCTAAGGAAACAAAAGGATATTACTTTTATAATCCCGCTGAGAATAAAGTGTTTGTTGCTCGGTATGGTGCTTTATGGAAATACAATTTATTTCAAAAGACACTAGTGGGAGAGAAATAAATCTTGAAGAAGTTCAAGAATCACAGATGAATCCTGAACCGCTACTGGAAGTTCAACAACGTTCTTAACCAGTTGAACCTTCGCAAGTGACACAAGGCCCACGTAAATCTGGTAGGGTAAGACATGAGCCAGAGAGATTCATATTTCTCATTACTGATAGTCGTGATGTGTTACTTATGGATCAAAATTAGCCCACCACTTATCAGGAGGCTATGTCTGGACCAGACTCAGATAAATGGCTAAATGCCATGAACTCTGAGATGCAATCCATATATGATAACCAAGTTTGAAACTTGGTTGATTTACCTGAAGGTGGTAAGACCATTGGATGTAAATGGGTTTTCAAGAAGAAAACTGACATGGATGGCAATGTGCATACTTTTAAAGCAAAACTTGTAGCAAAAGGTTTCAGGCGGACTCAAGGTGTTGATTATGATGAAACTTTTTCGCCGATAGCCATGCTTAAATCCATAAGAATTTTAATTGCCATTGCTTTGCATATTATGACTATGAGATATGGCAAATGGATTTAAAAACAACATTTCTTAATGGAAACCTGCTTGAGGACGTGTATATGACACAACCTGAAGGTTTTGTACATCCTGAGAATTCTAGGAAGGTATGCAAGCTTCAAAGATCCATTTATGGATTAAAGAAAGCTTTTCGGAGTTGGAATCTTCATTTTGATGAAGCAATCAAGGATTTTGGTTTTATTAAGAACGAAGATGAGCCTTGTGTATACAAGAAGGTCAGTGGGAGTGTAGTTATTTTTTTGGTACTGTATGTTGATGATATATTACTCATTGAAAATGACATCCCAACATTACAAAATGTCAAGTCTTGGTTAGGGAAGTGTTTCTCAATGAAAGAATTAGGAGATGCAGCCTATATCCTAGGGATAAGGATCTATAGGGAAAGATCTAAGAGGCTAATCGGTCTAAGTCAGAGTGCTTACATAGACAAGGTGCTGAATAGGTTCAGTTTGCAAGACTCTAAAAGAGGATTGTTGCCAATGTCTCATGGCATAAGTCTCAACGAGAATCGATGTCTAGGACAAATGATGAGCGAGACCGTATGAGTAAGATTCCATATGCATCGGCTATTGGATCTATCATGTATGCCATGCTATGCACTCGACCTGATGTATCATATGCTTTGAGCACTACAAGCAGATATCAGTCAGATCCTGGTGAGAGTCACTAGATAGCAGTAAAGAACATCCTTAAGTATTTAAGAAGGACTAAGGAAGTGTTCTTGGTCTATGGAGGTTTTGAAAATGATCTAGTTATAAATGGTTACATAGATGCAAGTTTTCAAACTGATATAGATGATTTTAGATCGCAGTCTGGATATGTGTTTATTTTGAATGGGGGTGCAGTAAGCCAGAAAAGTTCGAAGCAAGAGACTCATAAGCGATTCTACAACGAAGTTGAGTATATTGAAGCGTCCGATGCAAAGAAAGGAGGCGCTTTGGATCAAAAACTTCATTTCGAACTAGGTGTGGTTCAAAGTATTGCTAACCCTGTTTGTTTGTATTGTGACAATAACGGGCAAATAGCACGAGCCAAGGAACCTAGATCACACCACAAATCGAAACATATACTCGGGCGTTTTCATATCATCGAGAAATTATCGAGAGGGAAGACGTAAAGATTTACAGAGTACCTACTGAAGACAACGTTGCAGATCCATTGACAAAAGCTCTTCCACAAGCAAAAGATGATGGTCATGTTAGATCATTAGGCATTAGATGCATGTATGATTGGCCTTAGTGCAAGTGGGAGATGTTGGGGCATGTGCCCTAGGTCAATCCATTAACTGTCTTTGTGAATACTTTTAGTTAATAAAATAGAGGATTTCATTTGCTGTTTATTATAATTAACTTGCATGTTTACATTATAATAAGATCCATGAGTATTTACAGAAATATCTTAAATGTCCCTAGTCGATCATTATACTGGGAACCATAATGAATTAAGACTAGTGTGAGTCTTGATTGATGATCATATGATGATTATACGTATAGGGATACGAATCAAGATCACGAGTACTTGTTAGGGAACAAAGTACTGGACCGGCCCGCTATGAGAACATCACATGGATTAAGTCATAGTTGTTTCTCATGATAGGTATATTTTTCAGTCATCTGACTTGCGATTGCCAGAGACTTCAATATTAGGAACATAGTGATTTTACACTATCAAACGTTGTCTTTAACAGGACGATTATAAAGGTTGTGATTGGTTACTATGTGAGCAATGTGATGAAGTTGTGTAATCGAGATAGAATTTGTCCCTCTCATATAAAGAGAGATATCAAGTGGATCCCTCGATGTGTTAGACTGTTAAAAGGCCTAGTCTAAGTGAATTGATATTGATCAATGTCATTTGGATGTTTTCAGTCTACCATGAGATCGAGACTAGTACGATTGAACATGTTGGATGACAATTCCATGCCTTACGTTTGATCAAAAGGAAATCGTGTGACAAAAGGATGTTATATACACTATTGATTAGGTTGTATCGATTTGATATTCGTACAACTTGGGTAGTCATAATGTCTTGCTAGAGGTCGCTTATGACTTGTATACCAAAATGTGTTTTGGTACACGCCAACGTTGTATGAGCCTATTGGGTCGCACACTAAGAATGGTTTTGCGAGATTTTAAGATGGTTCGAAAAAATGAATTTTATATGATAAAATTCATGACGAAACGTCCTTGTGGTGTATTACACTTATACTTCTTTAAGTAGGGGTATATGTGTAATTTACTTAACCGTCTATATACAAGGGTTGTATAAATAAACGCTTTAAGTTAAAACACATGCATGAAAGATTAAGGGCCGAAAATCTATTTTCGTTTTAAAAATGAATTAAGGTTTTTCAGTACTCTCTAGATTGTTTTGGAGAGAAACAAAAAGGTTTGGTATTCTCTCGAAGCTAGCACTTCGAGTCTCGACCGCCGTTCGTATGTGGACTGCTGATAGAGGGCGTTCGTCGTTGGCAGCACCTTAGAGATCGATCAACCTTCAGAAAGGTATATTGCGACTGAGGTATGATTAAGTTTTTCATGGTTTAAATGTTTTTAATGGAATTAGATTCGGATCCTGTTGGGGTTTTTGTCAAAATTGTTTTGTAATCTCTGCTTCGCATGAACCCCAAAACCCAACACCATCTTCTTGAGGTTTAGACTATTAAGCTTATTTGGCTCTCATAACATCTAGCTTTTGTAAGTTGGTATAAGAAAGTCCAATTTCATGAAATTTGAGTGTTGGCTTATGGTTTGGGTGAAGACTTCACCAAAATGCCAAGGCAAAGTTAGTGTTTTCAACCAAACTTATAACCAATTACACTATCTCATTTATTCAATAGTAGAGCGGGTCGGAAGAGCCAAAGAGCCATACCTCTTTACAAATAAATACTTCATGTGTAATAAAAAAAAGGCAAAACCTATCTTTTGGTCCCTGAATTTTGAGTTTTTATGCATTTGGTCAACTTCCAAAAGTGCACATTTGGTCTCTGAACTTTCGCAAGAGTGCGCATTTGGTCCTTCTACCATTAGGATTGTTAAATGTTGCTGATGTGGCAAACATACGTTCTACATGACTAGTTCATTTACTACATAAATCAATTTTTTGTGAGAACCAGTGGTTCAAAAGTGTATCGAACCAAACCCAAATTTGTCCCAAAATTAAAATTATGCCCCAACATTCACCCCACCTATCGATTTATGACATGTTTTTCGCTCTACCTCTTTCACAAAAACTCTCGTCTTTCATTCCCTCTCCCTCCCACAAACATTTTTCTTCTCTTTCACTCTTGTGGACGTTTCTCTCAATCACTCACAGTTTTCTTGGGTTTTTTCTCAAGTTTCAATCCCTGCAAGTTCCTCTGTACATTAATGGATATTTTAAGCTATTACTATCATCACCACATAAAAGGACATAATTAGAGAGCTTCACAACTTCCAACTTTGATTTTGATAATTTTATATTTACCACTCTTCAAATTGATGTTTCTTGATATGGTCTCAATTTTACTTATCTGCACAAGAACCCTTACCATAATTAGCATTCTATTTAAGTTCATGAAAGAACGGAGATGGGTGCAAGTTGTAGAACTATTATCTAAATTAATACCAAATTATCTAACTAGATATAGATGGAAGAATGTGAATAGATAACTTTTATTTCAACAGATGGAACTCTAATTTCATTTGAGCAAAAGCGTAAATAGGGATATTGTAAGTACTTCCATATACAACACCGACTCCATTAATGGAGCTGATGCTATTTTTATTTTTATAGTCGGAGTAGCTATTTGCATTATAACAATCACTGATTCTATGGTGAGAGAACGTGCGCTCGAGAGTGAGATGTTCATGAGAGTGATTGAGAATGGCGTCTATGAGAGAGAAAGAAAGAGATAAAGATAAAGCGAAAATGAGAGAAGGAGAAGGAGAACGGAGCGTGTTTACGAGAAGGGAACAATTTAAATTTGGGGATAAATTTAGATGTGGTCTAGTTCAAATTTGAACCACTAGATCACAAAAAATCTATTATGTAGCAAATAAATGAGAAGTATGGCACTTCCGTTTGCTACATCAACGACATTTAACGGTCCCAATGGTGGAAAGAGTAAATGTGCACTTTTACGAAAGTTCAGGACCAAGTGTGCACTTTTTAAAGTTAAGGGACCAAAAGCATAAAAAACTCAAAGTTTAGGGACAAATGATAGGTTTTGCCGAAAAAAACTCCAGGTCATTATTAACAATACACAAAATTGGTGAACACGAATCGAGTAATAAAATACGCTTCCATTCAATATCTGCCTTATATTTAAACAAACTTCAATGCATCTTTAATTCTCTTGTAAAAAATTATTAGACCCTACATAGGTTACTAATATAACTCTACATCACAATAGAGTAGACTCAATTGTAGGTTAATCAAAATAGAGCATAGATGAGCAATTCCAAGTGTAGGAGAGCGAAATATAATTGTATTGAAAATTTGTATAATTCGGCTGAATAATTTATACATTTAAGTAATATTGGCATAATATAGGATGCTTGTCATAATAAAGATCCAAATCGGTGAATCGTTTGATTCGTTATTCGAATAGTGAGCTAAAGATTCGATTCAATGTCATGAATCAATAAGCCTAAGTATTGCCAGGGAATCATGTGAATCACAAGGCGAATCACACGATTCATGCTTTTCATGTCTAAGAAGTATCATGAATGCCTTAATATCCTTACAAATGCCCATCTCATATATAAATACTCACAAGTGCCCCGCAAATGTGATTTATACTTGTCAACAACCCCGGGTCCCATAATCCATATGCCACACAAACTAGTGGTGAGATCCCAACATCCTCGAGAATCTAGTGACCTCGGCTATCTCTCTCTATATATATTGGTCCTAGATACAAGAACTACTTTCATATATTCAAGAAATGACACGATTTAAGAATCCAATAATGTAATTGCATATCTAATGCACAAAGGAAATTAAATTTACAATACCATTAAACACCTACCTAATAGCATGCTATTTCATTTGACTAGATATCTCAACAATCAAGATTGACATAGCACATGATTTAAAGTCAATAAAACCATTTAATCAGAAACTACTGCCATGATAACAAACTCATAAAATGAGAAGAAACAACAAATCATGGCATGTAGAGTATAAAGGACAATTCAACTCAAGTAACTGAAATTGAATAACAAAACATGAATGAAATGTAAATAAATATCTCAATCAGTTTACTTACAATCTACGCAAACTTCTTGCTAATTCGGCCTCCCAACACCTCAAAATACGTACCCGAACCCTTAAGACTTTTTCTCTAGGCTTTTGGTATCATTTCATACATTTTAGAGTGTGCTTAGACCTTAAATTAAGATATTTGACTTGTTTAATGTGTTTAATTTTAACTTAGAAAATTGTAGATTTTGTTCTGTAAGAGCACCTAGCGCGTTAGTGACCTCATTAGCGTGCTACACGCAGGTAGCACGCTAGCTAGCACATCTAGCAAGCTATGCGTGGGAAAACCCAAAATTTTGCACTTTGATTTCTGAGTTTCCTCCACACATGCCCAACTTCAACAGCTTGGGATCTCTTGTTCTAACCTAACAGAGAACCAAGACACCCATCGACAACATAAGAACAACTACACTTCAATTATATGACAAATTCATCAACTAAAAACTAAATTACTAATGTAAGTAAAATTACATAGTTGATGAACGCCTAGCTTGATCAACTCCTTCCCAAATCAATCAAACTTCCACTATAGCTTGATGATCTCTTTGATCTTCTTCTCCAACTTTTCTTAACTTCTAAGTTTGTGAAATGAGAAGGAAATCATTTGCATGTTCATATCATGCATTATATATAATAAGATTTATTAATAGCTATTGATCTTAATGTGTACACGCATCTAGAGACTAATTTAATGGCTTATATCTTGACACAATTTCACTAACTCTCCACTAACTCTATCTAACGAACACCAATTGAAACTCAATTGGTCTCTTGATGTGTTAACACGTATTTGAAGAATATCAATGACTAATGTTTTAACTTGCTAACTTAGGTTATATTTAACATAAATCAATCATAACCACATCTAATTCAACTAATTAAGCCACGTCAACTTAAGTTAGCTTACCTCATCACTCTTTACCCCTGGTCTTATGCCGATACGCATCTCGAGGGGCGTCCCTGCTCATTTCTCAAGGATTGACTTAATAGCCTACACATATACAATACACAAGGCATACATCACGAAAAATTTAATATATAACTTGACCACATCACCATGGTTAGTACATGTATCTGGATGCATATCTCACGTCAATGATCTTGATTAAGGAATTAAACTAGGATTTATAAATTCGGGCTGTGACAAATCTTTCCAACTAATGGAATCTTAATCCTCAAAATTAAAATTAATTTAAAATTATACCTGACTCGAAAAGGTACGAAAACCTATCTCGCATATAGTCTTCCTCCTCCTAAGTGAGTTCCAAGTCACCATGAAACTACCACTTGACTATTATCTTTGAGATAGACTTGTTTCTCAATTGATGTACCATCTAGTCTAGGATTTATACTGATTGCTCCTTATAAGACACGTCCTCACTCAGATCAATATGACTCAAGTCAACCGTTGATCTTACACCTACCTTCGACTTAGCTAGTTGAAACATAAAATATAGAAGACTAGATGAATTCCCAACATTTGTGGAGGTAATTCAAGATCATACGTAACCTTTCCAACTCGTCTCTTGATCTTGAAAGGCCCGATGAATCTCGGTGCTAACTTGCCTTTCAAACCAAATCTATGAATACCCTTTTGATGAGAAAATACATAAAAACTCCCTCGGTATAAGTAAGATCATTGTGATATGTGTCTGCATCTTTCTTTTGCCTCTCTTGGGCCCCTTTAAGCCTTTGATAAGTCTATCGTACATTCTCCGTGTGATCAACAACAATTTTAGGCGCCACTAGCTCTTTGTCCTCTGTCTTAGCCCAATAAGATGGCGAGCGACACGGTCTGTCATATAAAGCCTCAAATGGAGCCATTTGAATCTTAGCCTGATAATTGTTATTGTATGTAAAATCATACAATGGTAAGTACTCCTCCTAAGATCTGACAAACTCAAGTACACAAGCCCTAATCATATCCGCGAGAACTTGAATCAACGTCTCATCCTGTCCATTAGTTTGAGGATGAAAGGATGTGCCAAAATGTATGCGCGTACCATACTGCTCCTTCATACTCCGCCACATCCCGGACGATGCTATGCCTTCACCTGCTGGCAAATCCAACAGTTCCTGATGAACTTCGATATGTCTAGAGGCCGCTTATGACTTGTATACCAAAATGTGTTTTGGTACACTGCCAACGTTGTTTGAGCCATTGGGTCGCACACTAAGAATGGTTTTGCGAGATTTTAAGATGGTTCAGAAAAATGAATTTTATATGATAAAATTCATGACATAAACGTCCTTCTGGTGTAGCCCAATAAGATGGCGAGCGACACGGTCTGTCATATAAAGCCTCAAATGGAGCCATTTGAATCTTAGCCTGATAATTGTTATTGTATGTAAAATCATACAATGGTAAGTACTCCTCCTAAGATCTGGCAAACTCAAGTACACAAGCCCTAATCATATCCGCGAGAACTTGAATCAACGTCTCAGCCTGTCCATCAGTTTGAGGATGAAAGGATGTGCCGAAATGTATGCGCGTACCATACTGCTCCTTCATACTCCGCCACATCCCGGACGATGCTATGCCTTCACCTGCTGGCAAATCCAACAGTTCCTGATGAACTTCGATATGTCTAGAGGCCGCTTATGACTTGTATACCAAAATGTGTTTTGGTACACTGCCAACGTTGTTTGAGCCATTGGGTCGCACACTAAGAATGGTTTTGCGAGATTTTAAGATGGTTCTGAAAAATGAATTTTATATGATAAAATTATGACATAAACGTCCTTCTGGTGTATTACACTTATACTTCTTTAAGTAGGGGTATATGTGTAATTTACTTAACCGTCTATATACAAGGGTTGTATAAATATACGCTTTAAGTTAAAACACATGTATGAAAGATTAAGGGCCGAAAATCTATTTTCGTTTTAAAACGAATTAAGGTTTTTCGGTACGCTCTGGATTGTTTTGGAGAGAAACAAAAAGGTTTGGTATTCTCTCGAAGCTAGCACTTCGAGTCTCGGCCGCCGTTTGTATGTGGACTGCTGATAGAGAACGTTCGTCATTGGCAGCGCCTTAGAGATTAATCAACCTTCAGAAATGTATTTTGCGATCGAGGTATGATTAAGTTTTCTTGGTTTAAACGTTTTTAATGGAATTAGATTCGGATCCTGTGGGGGTTTTTGTCAAAATTGTTTTGTAATCTCCATTGCGTATGAACTCCAAAACCTAATAATGGTATCACAGTCCATCGAGTTCGATTCCATTAAATTCATTGCATGTTTTTTTCTAATATATACATGATATATGATTGAAAGCATGTTAATAGTTGATGTATATGTGATATACATAAGTTTTCCGTGAGATTTATTATCATGTTTTCTGTATATGATACATATATTCGTGATTTAATTGAAATCAATTTCGTACATGCAAGTAACCATGTTAGGTTAATTCGAATAATTTTAATGAATTGAATTTCTTGTTCTGTGATCCATGACACCATTAGGTATAATCTTTATTTTTTGTGTATTGATGCATGAATGAAATCTCTGTAATTAAGCATGCATATTTAGGTTACAATGCTTTAAGTTTCTTAAATTGTATAAGTCTTAATATTAATTCGAAACTAATATGATTAGGTTCGATTGGGATAGTAGTTCATGATTCAATTACATGTTTGTGATTATTTGGATGAGGACCGAAATTGCAAATAATTATTTTTCAAAATTATTTATTTATCTCGTTATATCTATTTTGTTATGAAATTTTTATTTGATAAGAGATAGATAACAAATTAGATTAGGAGATATTAGCAAAATCAGTTTCGTTATCCCTATTGGATAGGAGATAAATATTGAGAATTTTGTTATTGGTGATATGCTAGGATTCAAATATCTTAAATCCTAATTGGATTAGGATAAGTTGATTAGTTAGATATGGGCCCAAGTTAATTAAAATGTTTTAATTGACTTAATTTTGGATAAATTAAGGGGTTAATTTAGGATAATAAAATTAGCGAAAAATATGATTTTCAATGGCGAATTTTAATTTTCGAAATTGAATTTGTCTCCTAAAAAAAAAAAAAAGGGGTGGCGCTGCCCCCTGTTCCCCCGTCCACTGATTGGTCAACAAAACCATCGCTTGTTTGATCGGCCAATGAGATCGCTACCGCCATTGATCGGCCAGCGGGACCGCCGTCTAACTAATCTTAGCGCACAAATTCTTTTATTAGTGAACAGTATAAAGAATTTTTCAAATTGTTTAGTGATTGAATAAATGAGTAAAATATATGATATTTCATTGTTTACATTAAATCACTAAAACTAAATAAAATCCCTATATTAAATTTTAAGTCTCGTGCCATCCATTTTAAACACTTGTCAAGGCCTCGATCACACTAATATAGTTTCAGCCATAACTGGGTGTATTGTGTTATCTTGGTGAGACAAGTTGGGTAAGAGTTACATAAATGTTTTAAATGGTATGACTTAATAAAGCTATCAAAATAGTTTTGAGCTTTAGGCACATAATGAGATAAAAACATGATAAGACATAAGATGTCCCGTATCTCATAAAATTATCTAAAATTACATAAGATGTAATTGACAACTGTTACCTACCTAAATAATCTAGTTTTGTGTTTCATGCCATAGCTGTCATAGAATTAGCTGAAATATGAATTTTAGTCCCCTAAATAAATAGTATGTTTTTGGAGGGTTGTTAATTTAGTGGGAGTCTATTCCTTTATACTAAAATAAACTTTGCATAATCTTTATTATAGATCTATGGCCTCTTCAAGTAACAATAATCCCCTGTCACTACGATCCATCCTTGAGAAGGATAAGCTATCTGGGACTAACTTTCCTCACTGGTTTAGAAACTTGAGAATTGTTCTTAAGCATGAACACAAGTTGTATGTCCTTGATGCTCCAATCCATAAGGACCTACCAGCCAATGCTACGAAAGCAGTGAAGGATGCGCATAATAAGCATGTCAACGATTCTACTGATGTTACATGTATTATGTTAGCAACTATGGTTCCTGAACTTCAGAAGGACATGGAACTAATGGAAGCCTACGACATGGCCGTAACGCTGAAGGAAATGTTCCAACAGGAAGCTAGGCAATAAAGGTTCGAGACAGTCAAGAACCTACATTCTTGCAAGATGACTAAGGGTGCGTCAGTTAGTCCTCATGTTCTGAAGATGAAAGCGCTATGTTGACCAGCTTGATAGACTCGGATTTCTCGTAAGCCAAGAGTTGGCTACGAATTTGATCCTGAATTCATTACTAGAAAGTTACTCATAATTTGTGATGAACTACAATATGAATAATATGGAGAAATCAATTTCGAGTTGCATTTAATGCTCAAAACTATTGAACAAAATATCAAGAAACCCTCTAGTAATGTGTTGATGGTCCAAAAGGGAAAGGGAATAAAGAAGAAAGGCAAAGGTAAGGCTAGAGTTGCCAAGGCTACTGCTGCACCTGTCGCAAAGCCTGTGGAACAAGTCAAGCCCCAGCCTGTTCCTGTTTCAAAACACCCAAAAGAAAAGGAAGGAAATTGTCATTTCTGCCATGCACCCGGACATTGGTTCAGAAATTGCAAACTCTATCTAGAAGATCTAAAAAAGAAAAAGGGTAGTGCGACTACCACTACATGTATTTATGTTATTGAAATTAATTTATCTACTAGTGATTCCTGGGTATTAGATACCGGATGTGGATATCACATTTGTATAAATGTGCAGGACTCACAAGAAGTAGAAAGTTGAAGAAAGGAGAAGTCATCCTCCGCGTAGGGAATAGAGCAAGAGTTACTGCCCTGGCTGTTGTTGGGCATGTGCCATAGGTCAATCCATTAATTGTCTTTATAAATACTTTTAGTTAATAAAATAGAGGATTTCATTTGTTGTTTATTATAATTAATTTGCATGTTTACATTATAATAAGATCCATGGGTATTTACATAAATATCCTAAATGTCCCTAGTCGATCATTATACTGGGAACTATAATGAATTAAGACTAGTGTGAGTCTTGATTGATGATCATATAATGATTATACGTATAGGGATACAAATCAAGATCACGAGTACTTGTTAGGGAACAAAGTACTGGACCGACCGGCTATGAGAACATCACATGGATTAAGTCATAGTTGTTTCTCATGATATGTATATTTTTCAGTCCTTTGACTTGAGATTGCCAGAGACTTCAACATTAGGAACACCGTAATTTGACACAATCAAACGTTGCCTTTAACCGGACGATTATAAAGGTTGTGATTGGTTACTGTGTGATCAATGTGATGAAGTTGAGTAATTGAGATAGAATTTGTCCCTCTCATATAAAGAGAGATATCTAGTGGATCCCTCGATGTGTTAGACTGTTAAAAGGCCTAGTCTAAGTGAATTGATATTGATCAATGTCACTTGGATGTTTTCAGTCTACCTAGAGATCGAGACTAGTACGATTGAACATGTTGGATGACAATTCCATGCCTTATGTTTGATCAAAAGGATATCGTGTGACAAAAGGATGTTATATACACTATTGATTAGGTCGTATCGATTTGATATTCGTATAACTTGGGTAGTCATAATGTCTTGCTAGAGGCCGCTTATGACTTGTATACCAAAATGTGTTTTGGTACACTGCCATCGTTGTGTGAGCCTATTGGGTCGCACACTAAGAATGGTTTTGCGAGATTTTAAGATGGTTCAGAAAAATGAATTTTATATGATAAAATTCATGATGAAAACGTCCGTGTGGTGTATTACACTTATACTTCTTTAAGTAAGGGTATATGTGTAATTTACTTAACCATATATATACAAGGGTTGTATAAATAGACGTTTTAAGTTAGAACACATGTATGAAAGAAAAAAGGCCGAAACTCTATTTTCGTTTTAGAAACGACTTAGGGTTTTTGGTATGCTCTGGATCGTTTTGGAGAGAAACAAAAAGTTTTGGTATTTTTTCGAAGCTAGCACTTCAAATCTCGGCCGCTGTTCGTGTGTGGACTGCTGATAGAGGGCGTTCGTCATTGGAAGCGCCTTAGAGATTGATCAACCTTCAGAAAGGTATATTGCGACTGAGGTAAGATTAAGTTTTCATGGTTTAAACGTTTTTAATGGAATTAGATTCGGATCCTGTTGGGGTTTTTGTCAAAATTGTTTTGTAATCTCCGCTGCGTATGAACCCCAAAACCCAACAGTGGTATCAGAGCCATCGAGTTCAATTCCATTAAACTCAGTGCATGTTTTCTTTTGATATATACATGATATATGATTGAAAGCAAGTTAATAGTTGATGTATATGTGATATACATAAGTTGTCTTTGTGATTTATTATCATGTTTTGTGTATATGATACACATATTCGTGATTTAATTAAAATCAGTTTCGTACATGCTAGTAACAATGTTAGGTTAATTCAAATAATTTTAATGAATTGAATTCCGTGTTATGTGATCCATGACACCATTAGGTTCGATTGGGATAGTAGTTCATGATTCAATTACATGTTTGTGATTATTTGGATGAGGACCGAAATTGCAAATAATTAATTTTCGAAAATTATTTATTTATAAATAATTAATTTTCGAAATTATTTATTTATAATCAATTAATTTTTGAAATTATTTATTTGACTTGTTATATCTATTTTGTTATGAAGTTTCTATTTGATAAAGATAGATAACAAATTAGAATATGAGATAAATATCAAGAATCTTGTTATTGGTGATATACTAGGATTCAAATATCTTAAATCCAAAATAAATAAATAATTTTCGAAATTATTTATTTATCTTGTTATATCTATTTTGTTATGAAGTTTCTATTTAATAAAGATAGATAACAAATTAGAATAAGAGATAAATATCAAGAATCTTGTTATTGGTGATATACTAGGATTCAAATATCTTAAATCCTAATTGGATTAGGATAAGATGATTATTTGATTAGATGTTAGAATAAGAGATAAATATCAAGAATCTTGTTATTGGTGATATACTAGGATTAATTAAAAATGTTTTGAAGTTAGAATTGAAATTTCGGATAAATTAAGGGGTTAATTTATGATAATAAAATCAGCGAAAATTATGATTTTCTATAGCGAATTTTAATTCTCGAAATTGAGATTCGTCTTCTAAAAAAAAAATTTCCAAATTGTTTAGTGATTGAACAAATCAATAAAATATATGATATTTCATTGTTTACATAAAAATCACTAAAACTGAATAAAATCCTTCAATTAAATTTTAAGTCTCGTGCCATCCATTTTAAACACTTGTCAAGGCCTCGATCACATTAATATAGTTTAAGCCATAGTTGGCTGTATTGTGTTATCTTGGTGAGACAAGTTGGATAAAAGTTACCTTAATGTTTAAAATGGTCCGACTTAATAAAGCCATCAAAATAGTTTTGAGCTTTAGGCAAATGATGAGATAAAAACATGCTAAGACATAAGATGTCCCATATCTCATAAAAGGATCTAAAAATTACATAAGATGTAATTGGTAACTGTTACCTACCTAAATAATCTAGTTATGTGTTTCATGCCATAGCTATCACAGAATTAGGTGAAATATGGATTTTAGTCCCATAAATAAACAATACGTTTTAGGAGGGTTGTTAATTTAGTGGGGGGTCTATTCCTCTATGCTAAAATAAACTTTGAATAATCTTTATTGTAGATCAATGGCATCTTCAAGTAACAATAATCCCCCGGCAACTGCGATCCATCCTTGAGAAGGATAAGCTATTTGGGACTAACTTTCTTGGTCGGTTCGAAACTTGAGAATTGTTCTTAAGCATGAACGCAAGTTGTATGTCCTGGATGCTCCAATCCCGAGAGGACCCACCACCAATGCTACGAAAGTCGTGAAGGATGCGCATAATAAGCATGTCAACGATTCTACTGATGTTGCATGTATTATGCTGACAACTATGGTTCCTGAACATTAGAAGGACATGGAACTAATGGAAGCCTATGACATGGCTATAACGCTGAAGAAAATGTTCCAACAGCAAGCTAGGCAAGAAAAGTTCGAGACAGTAAAAAACCTACATTCTTGCAAGATGACTGAGGGTGCGTCAGTTAGTCCTCATGTTCTGAAGATGAAGGGCTATGTTGACCAGCTCGATAGACTCGAATTTCCCATAAGCCAAAAGTTGGCTACGGATTAGATCCTGAATTCATTACCAAAAAGTTACTCACAATTTGTGATGAACTACAATATGAATAATATGGAGAAATCAATTTCGCAGTTGCATTTGATGCTCAAAACTGCTGAACGAAATATCAAGAAACTCTCTAGTAATATGTTGATGGTCTAAAAGGGAAATGTAACGAAGAAGAAAGACAAAGGCAAGGCTACAATTGCCAAGGCTGTTGCTGCACCTGTCGCAAAACCTATGGAACAAGTCAAGACGCGGTCTGTTCCTGCTTCAAAACACCCAAAAGAAAAGGAAGAAAATTGTCATTTATGTAATCAAACCTATCTTTGGCATTGTCGTCTCGGACACATAAACGAGAAACGCAAAACGAAGCTCGATAAAGATGGGCTTCTAGATTCATTTGATTTAGAAACATATGAAACATGCGTATCTTGTTTACTAGGTAAGATGACTAAAAGTCCCTTTACTGGATACGGTGAAAGGGCAAGTGATTTATTGGGTCTAATACATACGATGTATGCGGTCCTATAACACAATAGCTAGAGGAGGTTATCGGTACTTCATTACATTTACTCGATGATTTCAGATATATGGTTATGTATATCTTATGAAACATAAAGTTTGAATCATTTGAGATGTTTCGAACGTTTCAAAATGAAGTGCGAATCAACTTGGTAAAACTATCAAAACACTTCGATCAGATCGAGATGGTGAATATTTAAGTCAAGAATTTGATGATCATCTTAAAAATTATGGGATTGTCTCCCAATTAACTCCACCAGCAATTCCACATTGGAATGGAGTTTCTGAAAGGAGAAATCGAACCTTATTTGATATGGTTTGATCTATGATGAGTCATGCAGATCTTCCATTATTCTTTTGGGGTTAGGCATTACAAACTGCAGCTTTCACTCTAAATCGAGTTCCTTATAAAGCGGTTGATAAAACACCATATGAGATATGGTATGGGAAGAGACCTAGTTTGTCTTTCCTTAAGATTTGGGGTTGTGAGGCTTACGTAAAACGACAAGTCTCAGAAAAACTAGCACCTAAATCTGACAAGTGTTTATTTGTGGGGTATCCTAAGGAAACAAAAGGATATTACTTTTATAATCCCGTTGAGAACAAAGTGTTTGTTGCTCGGTATGGTGCCTTTATGGAAAAATAGTTTATTTCAAAAGGCACTAGTGCGAGAGAAATAAATCTTGAAGAAGTTCAAGAATCACATATAAACCTTGAACCGTTCCTGGAAGTTCAACAACGTTTTGAACCAGTTGAACCTCCGCAAATGACACAAAGCCCACGTAAATCTGGTAGGGTAAGACATGAGCCAGAGAGATTCTGATTTCTCATTACTGATAGTCTTGATGTGTTGCTTACGGATCAAAATGAGCCCACCACTTATCAGGAGGCTATGTCTGGACCAGACTCAGATAAATGGCTAAGTGCCATGAACTCTCAGATGCAATCCATGTATGATAACCAAGTTTGGAACTTGGTTGATTTACCTGAATGTGGTAAGACCATTGGATGTAAATGGGTTTTCAAGAAGAAAACTGACATGGATGGAAATGTGCATACTTTTAAAGCAAGACTTGTAGCAAAAGGTTTCGAGCGGACTCAAGGTGTTGATTATGATGAAACTTTTTCGCGATAGCCATGCTTAAATCCATAAGAATTTTAATTGTCATTGCTGCATATTATGACTATGAGATATGGAAAATGGATGTAAAAACAACATTTCTTAATGGAAAGCTGCTTGAGGACGTGTATATGACACAACCTGAAGGTTTTGTACATCCTGAGAATTCTAGGAAGGTATGCAAACATCAAAGATCCATTTATGGATTAAAGCAAGCTTCTCGGAGTTGGAATCTTCGTTTTGATGAAGCAATCAAGGATTTTGGTTTTATTAAGAACGAAGATTGGCCTTGTGTATACAAGAAGGTCAGTGGGAGTGTAGTTTTTCTTATCGTATGTTGATGATATATTACTCATTGGAAATGACATCCCAACATTGCGAGTGTCGTGTCTTGGTTAGGGAAGTGTTTCTCAATGAAAGACTTAGGAGATGCGACCTATATCCTAGGGATAAGGATCTATATGATAGATCTAAGAGGCTAATCGGTCTAAGTCGAGTGCTTACATAGACAAGGTCTTTGAATAGGTTCGGTTGCAAGACTCGAAAAGAGGATTGTTGCCAATGTCTCATGGCATAAGTCTCAAGAAGACTCAATGTCCTAAGACAAATGATGAGCGAGACCATATGAATAAGATTCCATATGCATCGGCTATTGGATCTATCATGTATGCCATGTTATGCACTCGACACGATGTGTCATATGCTTTAAGCACTACAAGCGAGATATCGATCGATCCTGGTGAGAGTCACTGGGATAGCAGAAAGAATATTCTTAAATACTTAAGAAGGACTAAAGAAGTGTTCTTGGTCTATGGAGGTTTTGAAAATGATCTAGTTGTAAATGGTTACACAAATGCAAGTTTTCAAACTGATATAGATGATTTTAGATCGCAGTCTGGATATGTGTTTACTTTGAATGGGGGTGTAGTAAGCTGGAAAAGTTCGAAGCAAGAGATTGTGGCGATTCTACAATAGAAGGTTATATTGAAGCGTCCGATGCAGCAAAGGAGGCAATTTGGATCAAAAAGTTCATTTCTGAACTAGGTGTGGTTCCAAGTATTGCTAACCCTATTTGTTTGTATTTTGACAATAACGGGGCAATAACACAGGCCAAGGAACCTAGATCACACCACAGATCCAAACATATACTCAGATGTTTTCATCTCATCAGAGAAATCATTGAGAGGGGAGACGTAAAGATTTTGCAGAGTACCTACTGAAGACAACGTTGCGGATCCATTGACAAAACCTCTTCCACAAGCAAAACATGATGGTCATGTTAGATCATTAGGCATTAGATGCATGAATGATAAGCCCTAGTGCAAGTGGGAGATGTTGGGGCATGTGCCCTAGGTCAATTCATTAACTGTGTTTATGAATACTTTTAGTTAATAAAATAAAGGATTTCATTTGCTGTTTATTATAATTAATTTGCATGTTTACATTATAATAAGATCCATGGGTATTTACATAAATATCCTAAATGTCCCTAGTCGATCATTATACTGGGAACTATAATGAATTAAGACTAGTGTGAGTCTTGATTGATGATCATATGATGATTATACATATAGGGATACGAATCAAGATCACGAGTACTTGTTAGGGAACAAAGTACTGGACCGACCCGCTATGAGAACATCACATGGATTAAGTCATAGTTGTTTCTCATGATAGGTATATTTTTCAGTCCTCTGACTTGAGATTGCCAGAGACTTCAACATTAGGAACACCGTAATTTGACACAATCAAACGTTGTCTTTAACCGGACGATTATAAAGGTTGTGATTGGTTACTGTGTGAGCAATGTGATGAAGTTGTGTAATCGAGATAGAATTTGTCCCTCTCATATAAAGAGAGATATCTAGTGGATCCCTCGATGTGTTAGACTATTAAAAGGCCTAGTCTAAGTGAATTGATATTGATCAATGTCACTTGGATGTTTTCAGTCTACTTAGAGATCGAGACTAGTACGATTGAACATGTTGATGACAATTCCATGCCTTATGTTTGATCAAAAGGATATCGTGTGACAAAAGGATGTTATATACACTATTGATTAGGTTGTATCGATTTGATATTCGTATAACTTGGGTAGTCATAATGTCTCTCTAGAGGCCGCTTATGACTTGTATACCAAAATGTGTTTTGGTACATTGCTATCGTTGTATGAGCCTATTGGGTCGCACACTAAGAATGGTTTTGCGAGATTTTAAGATGGTTCAGAAAAATGAATTTTATATGATAAAATTCATGACGGAAACGTCCTTGTGGTGTATTACACTTATACTTCTTTAAGTAAGGGTATATGTGTAATTTACTTAACCGTCTATATACAAGGGTTGTATAAATAGACGTTTTAAGTTAGAACACATGTACGAAAGAAATCTATTTTCATTTTAGAAACGACTTAGGGTTTTTGGTATGCTCTGGATCGTTTTAGAGAGAAACATAAAGGTTTGGTATTTTCTCGAAGCTAGCACTTCAAATCTCGGCCGCCGTTTGTGTGTGGACTGCTGATAGATGGCGTTCGTCGTTGGCAGCGCCTTAGAGATTGATCAACCTTCAGAAAGGTATATTGCGACTGAGGTAAGATTAAGTTTTCATGGTTTAAACATTTTTAATGGAATTAGATTCGGATCCTGTTGGGGTTTTTGTCAAAATTGTTTTGTAATCTCCGCCGCGTATGAACCCCAAAACTCAGTGGACTTATTCTTAGCTAGTGGACTTATTTTAACTTTAAATAATTTTTATTTTGTGCATGCCTTGAGCGGAAACATCATTTATGTTTCATGTTTGGATATGGATGGCTTTGATTTAATTATGGCAAATAATAGATGTTCCATTTCTCGTAAATGTATATTTTATGCAAATGCTGATTTGTGTGATGGTATTTATATTCTAAGCGTGAAAAGGTCCACCGATACTCCAATCTTTAACATAAATACAAAGAGTCTCAAGTCAAATGATTTGAATCAAACCTATCTTTGACATTGTCGTCTCGGACACATAAACGAGCAACGCATAACGAAGCTCCATAAAGATGAGCTTCTATATTCATTTGATTTAGAAACATATGAAACGTGCGTATCTTATTTGCTAGGCGAGATGACTAAAAGTCCCTTTACTGGACACAGTGAAAGGGCAAATGATTTATTGGGTCTAATACATACCGATGTATGCGGTCCTATAAACATAATGGCTAGAGGAGGTTATCAGTACTTCATTACAGTTACTGACGATTTCAGCATATATGGTTATATTTATCTAATGAAACATAAAGCTGAATCATTTAAGATTTTTCGAACGTTTTAAAATGAAGTGCAAAAACAACTTGGTAAAACTATCAAAACACTTCGATCAGATCGAGGTGGTGAATATTTAAGCCAAGAATTTGACGATCATCTTAGAAATTGTGGGATTGTCTCCCAATTGGCTCTACCAGCAACTCCACAATGGAATGGAGTTTCTGAAAGGAGAAATCGAACCTTATAAGATATGGTTCGATCTATGATGAGTGATGCAGATCTTCCATTATCCTTTTGGGGTTATGCATTACAAACTACAATTTTGGCTCTAAATCGAGTTCCTTATAAAGCGGTTGATAAAACACCATATGAGATATGGTACGGGAAGAGACCTAGTTTGTCTTTTCTTAAGATTTGAGGTTGTGAGGCTTACGTAAAGTGACAAGTCTCAAAACAACTAGCACCTAAATCAGATAAGTGTTTATTTGTGGGGTATCCTAAGTAAACAAAAGGATATTACTTTTATAATCCCGCAGAGAACAAAGTGTTTGTTGCTCGGTATGGTGCCTTTATAGAAAAACAGTTTATTTCAAAAGATAATAGTGGGAGAGAAATAAATCTTGAAGAAGTTCAAGAATGGCAAATGAATCCTGAATCGCTACTGGAAGTTCAATAACGTTCTGAACCAGTTGAACCTCCACAAGTGATACAAGGCCCAGGAAAACCTGGTAGGGTGAGACATGAGCCAGAGAGATTCAGATTTCTCATTACTGATAGTCGCGATGTGTTGCTTATGGATTAAAGTGAGCCCACCACTTATCAGGAGGCTATGTCTGGACCAGACTCAGATAAATGGCTAAGTTCCATGAACTCTGAGATGCAATCCATGTATGATAACCAAGTTTGGAACTTGGTTGATTTACCCGAAGTGGTAAGACCATTGGATGTAAATGGGTTTTCAAGAAGAAAACGATATGGATGGCAATGTGCATACTTTTAAAGCAAGACTTGTAGCAAAAGGTTTCAGCGGACTCAAGGTGTTGATTATGATGAAACTTTTTCGCCGATAGCCATGCTTAAATCCATAAGAATTTTAATTGCCATTCTTTGCATATTATGACTATGAGATATGACAAATGGATGTAAAAACAACATTTCTTAATGAAAGCTGCTTGAGGACGTGTATATGATACAACCTGAAGGTTTTGTACATCCTGAGAATTCTAGGAAGGTATGCAAGCTTCAAAGATCCATTTATGGATTAAAGCAAGCTTCTCGGAGTTGGAATCTTCGTTTTGATGAAGCAATCAAGGATTTTGGTTTTATTAAGAATGAAGATAAGCCATGTGTATACAAGAAGGTCAGTGTGAGTGTAATTATTTTTCTGGTACTGTATGTTGATGATATATTACTTATTGGAAATGACATCCCAATATTGCAGAATGTCAAGTCTTGGTTAGGGAAGTGTTTCTCAATGAAAGACTTAGGAGATGCAACCTATATCATAGGGATAAGGATCTATAAGGATAGATCTAAGAGGCTAATCGGTCTAAGTCAGAGTGCTTACATCGACAAGGTGCTGAATAGGTTCAATTTGCAAGACTCTAAAAAAGGATTGTTGCCAATGTCACATGGCATAAGTCTCAGCAAGAATCAATGTCCTAGGACAAATGATGAGCGAGACCGTATGAATAAAATTCCATATGTATCATGTATTGGATCTATCATGTATGCCATGTTTTGCACTCGACGTGATGTATCATATGCTTTGAGCACTACAAGTAGATATCAGTCAGTTCCTGGTGAGAGTCACTGGATAGCGGTAAAGAACATTCTTAAATACTTAAGAAGGACTAAAGAAGTGTTCTTGGTTTATGGAGGTTTTGAAAATGATCTAGTTGTAAATGGTTACACATATGCAAGTTTTCAAACTGATATAGATGACTTTAGATCACAGTCTGGATATGTGTTTACTTTGAATGGGGGTGTAGTAAGCTGAAAAAGTTCGAAGCAAGAGATTGTGCAGATTCTACAATAGAAGAGTATATTGCAGCGTCCGATGCAAAGAAAGGAGGCAATTTGGATCAAAAAGTTCATTTACGAACTAGGTGTGGTTCCAAGTATTGCTAACCCTATTTGTTTGTATTGTGACAATAACGGGGCAATAACACGGGCCAAGGAACCTAGATCACACCACGAGATCCAAACATATACTCATGCGTTTTCATCTCATCGAGAGAAATTATTGAGAGGGAGACGTGAAGATTTGCAGAGTACCTCCTGAAGACAACGTTGCAGATCCATTGACAAAAGCTCTTCCACAAGCAAAACATAATGGTCATGTCAGATCATTAGGAATTAGATGCATGTATGATTGGCCCTAGCGCAAGTGGGAGATGTTGGGGCATGTGCCCTAGGTCAATCCATTAACTGTCTTTATGAATACTTTTAGTTAATAAAATAGAGGATTTCATTTGCTATTTATTATAATTAATTTGCATGTTTACATTATAATAAGATCCATAAGTATTTACAGAAATATCTTAAATGTCCCTAGTCGATCATTATACTGGGAGCTATAATGAATTAAAACTAGTGTGAGTCTTGATTGATGATCATATGATGATTATACATAAAGGGATACAAATCAAGATCATGAGTACTTGTTAGGGAGTATGGTATTTGACCGACCCGATATGAGAACATCACATCGATTAAGTCAAAGTTGTTTCTCCTGATAAGTATATTTTTCAGTCCTCTGACTTGAGATTACCAGAGACTTCAACATTAGGAACACAATGATTTGACACTATCAAACGTTGTCTTTAACCGGACGATTATAAAGGTTGTGATTGGTTACTGTGTGAGCAATGTGATGAAGTTGTGTAATTAAGATAGAATTTGTCCCTCTAATACAAAGAGAGATATCTAGTGGATCCCTCGATGTGTTAGACTGTTAAAAGGCCTAGTCTAAGAGAATTGATATTGATCAATTTCACTTGGATGTTTTTAGTCTACCTAGAGATCGAGACTAGTACGATTGAATATGTTGGATGACAATTCCATGCCTTATGTTTGATCAAAAAGATATCGTGTGACAAAAGGATGTTATATACACTATTGATTAGGTTGTATCGATTTGATATTCGTACAACTTGGGTAGTCATAATGTCTTGCTAGAGGTCGCTTATGACTTGTATACCAAAATGTGTTTTGGTACACTACCAACGTTGGATGAGCCTATTGGGTCGCACCTAAGAATGGTTTTGTGAGATTTTAATATGGTTCAGAAAAATGAATTTTATATATTAAAATTTATGACAGAAACGTCCTTGTGGTGTATTATACTTATAGTTCTTTATGTAAGGGTATATGTGTAATTTACTTAACCGTCTATATATAAGAGTTGTCTAAATAGACTCTTTAAGTTAGAACACATGTATAAAAGATTAAGGGTTGAAACTCTATTTTCATTTTAGAAATGACTTAGGGTTTTCTGCTACCCTCTAGATCATTTTGGAGAGAAACAAAAAGGTTTCGTATTCTCTCGAAGCTAGCACTTCGAGTCTCGGCCGCCGTTCGTGTGTAGACTGCTGATAGAAGGCGTTCGTAGTTGGCAGCGCCTTAGAAATCAATTAACCTTCGGAAAGGTAATTTGCGATTGAGGTATGATTAAGTTTTCTTGGTTTAAACGTTTTTAATGGAATTAGATTCGGATCCTGTTGGGGTTTTCGTCAAAATTGTTTTGTAATCTTCGCTGTGTATGAACCCCAAAACCCAACATAAACCACCGTGCTTCAGTCATCCATCGACACACAACTTAGACCTGTATGAGAAACATTAGTATATAACAGAAATCCTTATCCTGCCTCTGGCAATATCAACACCGGTGAGATGATTAATAATCTCTTTAGCTAATCAAATGCCTCCACGCATTCCTCAAACCACTCAAATCTTACATTTTTCTAGGTCAATTTGGTAATAGGTGAAACAATCTTCGAGAAATCTTTCACGAACCTAAGATAATATTGTGCTACTCTCGAAAAACTCCTGATCTCAATAACTGACGTCGGTGTATGCCAATCCATAATAGCCCGAATCTTGGCTAGATCTACAGCTAGCAATACCTGATGCTCTAACAACATGATATACAAACTTAACCTCTAACAACCAAAATTCACATTTGTTGAACTTGGTGTATAGTCGATTCTCCCTCAAAATCTATTATGTCTCTCTGAGGTGCTGCTAGTAATCCCCTCGAGTCCTTGAATATATCAATATATCATCAATGAATACCATTTTGAAGCAGTCAAGAAATGGTCTAAACACTCGATGCATCAAATCCATAAATATGGCAAGGGCGTTGTGTCAAACCAAATGATATGATTTTAAACTGATAGTGTTCGTATCTCGTGTTGAATACTATCTTGGACCTATCCTCATCCCTAATTCTAAGATGATGATATTATGATCTTAGGTCTATATAAGAGAAAAAATGCGCTCTTCTCAGCTGATCAAATAAGTCAGCAATATGCGGTAGTTGATACTAATTCCTGACTATGTCCTTATTCAAAGTACCATAATTTTTTTTCACAAACAGGACATGTGCTCCCCATAGGGACATATAAGGTGTGATGAATTCCTTTTGTCCTAAAACCAGAAGCTGACTCCTCAATTCCTCCAACTCTCTCAAAGCCATGCGGTACGATGGTATAGAAATAGGTCTAGTGCTTGGTACCAGCTCAGTAATGAAGTCTATCTCTTTTAGTGGTGGTAAATAGGTAAGTTCTTGACAAGAGTCGCAAGTGTACGACAACGTGGAAGTAATAATGGCACTAACTAGTGTTGGTATCAGGTATATCGATTCCACAAGGATGGTTTAGTGCTAATTTATAATCTGATTAAGATAGTAAGTTAGGAAACAATTGGATTGATTTTTGTAATGGAAATTAAAAATAAATTAATCTATCTAAATGCAAGTAATTAAATTTTAGCTTTAACAATAAAAAAATAATCTAAGGTAGTTGATTTCACCAAGGTTGCATTCTTTCTATTTAATTCTCATAGTGGACTCCCCAATTCAAGTGTGATAGGAGAATTTCATAAATTTTCACTCCACTTCAAGGTCTCAGCGATGGGTCTAGTGTTGCGCTCGGACTCCGCAGGTCAACGTGAGTAGCATAAGTGCAACGCTACATTAGACTCCAAATTCTAAGGCCTCCCTCGTCAAGCCGTCGGTTGAGGTACCGTATGTTCAAAGGTTGTATTCACTATTTTCGGGTTAAAAACCCCAAGGTCATGGGTGAGTTCAATCCCTAAGTTCTATACCTACTTGATTAAAGCAAGCATAACATTAAGTTCAAGCAAACATAAATCCATACCACAAATTAAAGGCTACATCATGAATTACATTGGAATTAGAGACAATAGCAACCTGGGATCCATCGATCCCCGGGACAATAGTATTTTCCCATTAGAGGGCAAGAACCAACACTAAACATGATGAAAACTAAAGAAAACATCAAATCATTACCTAGAAATCCAAGATGAATCACCAAGTATGATCCAATACTCTTTTTACAAAGTGTGTTCTCCAAGTTTCTCCAAAGCATAAGTTGTTAATGCTATCTATCGCACCCCTGTATATGGTCTAGGTGTATTTTGGTCTAACAAATGGGCTCAAAACCTTAAAAATGTCTAAAAAGTACTTTGACAGACGGTGGCGCTTAGGCTGGCACTGCTTCGCCAGGCTCAGCGCTAAGATCTAAAAATTGTGCTCGATGGGAGGTGAGGCGCCAAGTCATCAGGTGCAGCACCATGGTGGAGTCTCTTTATTGTTCCAGGCACCATAGCTCCAAATGGGCGTTGGGGCGCCGTAAATAGTAGATATGGCGATGAGGCGCTTCATAGGGGCGCCATGGCGCTAGGTGTGGCTCCATGAATATGAGCCTTGCACTCCTGCTCCTTTAGTTTTCCATTTCACTTGTCATTCCATTTTATTGTCGTTTGGACCTCTAGTCTCGTTTTCCTCCGCCTCGTAATATGCACTAGCGCACTTTTTAAGAAAAATATTCTCAGATCTTCCACATAACCTCTAAATGCTCTCACTTTGCTTTCCTCACCTAAAAACCAAAAAGATATATTAGATTAGCGGGAACTCACTTATTAATGGCCTAAATTATCAATAAAATGCTACTTATAAAGGTACTAAAATATGTTACTCATCAAATACCCCCAAACTTGAGTTTTCTTAGTCTATTGGAAATAATTAAGCATAAAGATATGCAATTTATCTAAACCAACAATCTAAGCATGAATAGCGTCCATCCATAGTTTGAAAACATCGAGTATATGCAAACACAATTTATTCCCATATTCAGTTATTCTTATCTCTCAATCTCAGTGGCGTCTTCCAATCTCAAATTCAAACCAAATATTAACTCAATTCAAGGATTTTCAATTGTCCACGAACCTAGCCTTGCAACCCAACCTTCAAAGGAATCCACTTTTGACAACCCTAGTACAATTTTGAGAGTCTAGCTGGCACTACTCAAGAGAGTCCACAAAAAGATTTGAAACCTCTATAATTTTTTCATTTAAAGCATCAACTTCTAAGAGATTCCATTTGCTTACTTGTCACTCCACTCTCCACTATCATCAAGCTTAAAAGATAAAAAATCATTAGGTCTTCAATAGGTTGTAGTGTGGCCATGGCTTGGTTTATCAAGAAACTTATATTTAAGTTCAGACAAAGTTATATAGATTTCGCAAACCCTTTCCTTACAAACATAGAGGACTTACAAAGAATAAGCTCTCAAAAATTTAAACTTTCACATTCATTTTAGAGTTCACTCATAACTATTTTTTTCATCAAATCAGTCTATATTTTCTTTTTCTTAAGACTTTATTTGGTGTATTTATTCATTTTCTCTTGACATTCCCTTTTTTCGGGTTGATTTCATCTTTCACTCAAACTTTACATGTTTTTTTTAATCATCGAGACGGGTTGCTTATCAAGCTAACTTTAGTGGTTTAAGGCTTTTTAGTTCGGGACAATGTTTGATACCAAAAATTCATGATAAGCAAGGCTCAACGGGATGACTAACTATCACATTTGTGGGAAGGAAATATATGATATTAGGTAAAACACTCAAACAAGGCCTAACTCCTTTCCTCAATCATTTAAGTTTAGAATTAATCTCCTCGAGTGGATCTAGAACAAATTTTAGAATCCCTGAATCCTTATTCAAGCCAGTCCTTTTTTAGTTTATCCTTTTTTTTTTGCATTGGCATAGGTCATTCCCTTACACGAGGCATCTCAAGAGAATATTCAATCTAGCCAAGCTAAATACTTAAGCACATGTGCCCTTTACTCTTCCCCAAATATTTTATCTCATTAGTTTGATAACATTTCTATCCCAAATTGTCAGCCACATAAGATGAGAATCAATAGAATAACATTATTCCCTATTTCATGCACAAAATATTTGATAATACAACCATTCCCAAAATAATTATGAAAGGATGCAAGCTAATCCCCAAAACGTATTCAATTCAGTGTCCTCAATGAACCTTAAAACAAAACGAGCCAAAAAAGGGAAGAGGACAAGAAGCAACAATGAATCAACATACAAATATAAAATAGTCAAAATAGTACAAAAATAAAGGAAACAAAATAAACAAATAGGAGATAGAGTATGTGAACTGTGACTCCCCTACGTGGAATAGCCTAACACTCAAATAGATAAGAAAAAAATAATCCTCAAATAGAGATGTGAAGTCGTCCCTTGCACGATGCTTGCCAGCATCATCATAATAATAGGTTAAATTTAGAAGAGGGTAGCTACGATCATGAGGTGACAAAGCATGTGTCTTGTATAGTGCGTCATCCTTTCATGATGTAACGCATAGGCACTCTGATATGATCGTTGCTTCGAAATCTGCGCTTTTTGCAATGGTTCCATTATGTCTAGCTATTGTTGCATAGCACGCTGATCTCGCTGCATGTCCTATAATAGTCGAAAGTATCTATCATCCAAATGGTGCTGCTGCTGATGCTAGTGATGTGCAATCATAGCTAGTGGGCTCAGGTCCTCATCACCCCGAGTTGTCGCTATCTCACTTGGTTGTGCCTCATGCTCCATGGCTTGAGTAGGTGCTTATCATCGTGAACATTGATGTGCCTGATATGATGGTTGTGGTTATTGTTCTGGCTGATCATCATATGGATCTACATATCCGGGAGGCAAACCATATTGCCTTATCGTCACATCTGAAATAGTGCTTTTGTTATCTTCAAATGGGACAGTTGCTTACTTTTAGAGAAGAGTGATGATCTACAAGCGATATAAAACTTTTATTGGTAGGCTCTGGAGAAAACTCAACAATGATCGTTACATGACTTCACCGAAATCCACATCATCCCGCACCAAAACATGTGCTAATAGAGTCGATCACTCATAAGTGATCTCACTAGTGTTCCCTGATGGCATTGAGGTGGCATGTATAAACTAGAGCCAACCTCGATGGGCATGTCGCAAATTTTCTATTGATAAACTTTGATCATGGATTCCATCCTTACTTCGTTTCCACACCGCTCTCCCTGGAACACAAATGATCTAGGCATCTTGTTGCTTTATATATGTTCCTGGATGTAATGGAAAGTAAGATTTTGTCTGATTAACTGATATTCTAAGAGTGTGGTTCACAGCCGCACCATCAATTGGAACTCTCACACCCTGTACCCATACTCTATTTCTTTGACATTCGTGGTGGCCATTTGCATAAAACTCGATTGTAAGCTCATTGGACGCCACTACCTTATCACCATCTCGTCGGATAGGTGCATTTTGCCAGTCATTATTGGCCATAATGTCCAAGATATGCTTTCTATACTTGGCTGAGACTGTGACGAGGCATTCGGACTTGATTTTCAATCTAGTATATTTCATATACCTCATTTCGACTTATTTATTTAGGCAGTAGTCAATCTCCTATTCCATGGTTCAGACTCAGATTCAACATTCTGGCGGCTTGAGCGAAAAGGTTGTACTACCAAAAATCTAGACTGAGTTGATCGCTAAGTAATCATCCTAAGAAGAAAAAGAATTTATAAGTCTGAGTGAGTATGAAGTAGGAAATCAAAATAGGGGTTGAGATGCATAATGAGACTTGAACCTTAAGCAGAAGGATTACTCAGCAAAATATGGGGACAAGGTGACAAGAATCATTAAGAGAATGTAAGTAAAGTGAAAGTTCTTAACAATTGAAAACATAGGCACACAAGCATATGCACATTCTAACAAACACATGAAGTAAATAATAGATAAAAAACGCTCAAATGGTCTCTTATACCAAATTATTTAATCTAGCATGTTATCTTACACATTTTTTCCTAAACTTAAGTGAAAGTGCACAATGTGAAATCACAACCCAAAAATTGCTATCCATTGAACTATTACCTTCGAAAAGTTGATATTGTGAATGCAATTTAACAAGCATTACAAATGATCATATTTTATGATCCTACAAACAAGTTAATGAGGCAATGGAAAATAAAAGGCAAAGCAATTTGAATGCATTTCGATCACCTACATATGATCACAAAGTGGCTATGAGAGATATGCAAAAGAGAGCAAAACACGTCGTCATTGGGACATTTCATCAAACACATTATAAGCAAGTAAAACAAATATCTCTACATCTCCAATTATTTCACAAATTCAACATCAACAACAAAATCAAGACTAAAACAAACTAATCATCAAGTAAGCCTATCATAAAGTGAAATTTGGAAATCCATAGAGGTGGGAGCACATACCTTGTAGAGAAGAAAAATGCTCAATTGAGAAACCCGCAATGTGACTTCAAAAGTGAAGAAAAGTGAATATCTAAAGCCCTCTTACTTGATTTAATTGTTATTTGGTAGACTAAAGAGGGGATTTGAGGTGTTAGAGAGGGTTTGAGAGAGTGGGGGAGGGGTTAAGTTCGGCTAGGAGGGAGAGGGATGAAATATGGGAGAAGAAATAATGGTTGTACTTATATACTTTAACCAGGCACTGGACTTGGAGCTGTGGCACCGGGGTCGGCACTCGGTTCTAGGCATCCGCTGCCCGTGGTGTTGAGGCGTAGGCTGGGCACCATGGCACACGCCTCAGCACCACTGATGGTTTTTTTTTTTTTTGAAAACAAGGGGCACTGATCCCGGTGCTAGGACCATTAGACTTAGAGTTATGGCGCTTGGTTAGGTGCCATGGCGCCTAGTCTAGCACAAAGTCCATAGTGATGTTGGTTTATGGCATCGAGCTCAGCGCCATAGCGTAAGAGGCGGCGCCCCAAACCAACATGTTAAGTTTGGGACTTTAAGCCTGACACCGAGGCTCTTGGACCCGTGCCCGCCTCTCAGATCAAATTACACACCATTTAAACAATGTTTTAAGTATAATTCAAAAACTGAATACAATTTAAACTAGAGAGAAAGAGTTGATTCAAAATGCAAGCTAAATGACAACACGCTTGAGTGCTCTCTCGATCGGTTGTTGCGAACTCGTCCACTTCGATGAAAAACCACTTGGTAAATGGAGATCAACCTGAAATCATTATGATACACCGATCTAGTCTTGCTAGTAAACCCAATATTTTATTAACTAGAACTCAGTAAAACTCTAAACACAATAACTTTAAGTTGCCTCCTACTAGCGCTAAATTTTTTGTCGTTATCTCGACGCTTAATATGAGACCATTAATCGCTAGTGGCAGCAAACTCGCTTTGCCGCACTTTCGAGCCGTAATAGATCTTCACTCTCTGGGCATTGACTTTGAAAGTCTTGCCATCATCTCCCTGAAGTCCTACCACTCCAAAAGGCCATGTTTGTATTGGTCCATACCACCTTGATTTTGTCTTTCCCGAAAAGAGCTTCAAACGCGAATTGTAGAGCAACACTAATTGACCTGACTCAAAAGTTCTTTGTTCAATCATTTGTTCATGCCACCTCTTCGTTCATTCTTTGTACAATTTTGCATTCTCATACGAATGAAGTCAGAATTCACCCAACTCCATTAACTCAAGTAACCGAACATCTTCGATGGCTTTGATGTGTAGATTCAACCTTTTCAGTGCCCAATATGCTTTATGCTCCATTTCGATCAGTAAGTGAAACAAATTTCCATATACTAACTGATATGGAGATGTTCAGATTAGTGTTTTGAATGTCATCCTATAAGCCCATAGTGCATCATCAAGATGTAGTACCCAATTTTTTCAACAAGAATTGATGTTTTTCTCCAAAATTTGTTTCACCTCTTGATTATTCACTTCGGCTTGGCCATTGGTTTGAGGATGATAGGCTAAAGAAGTCTTGTGTCGCACACCATACTTCTAGAGTACCATCTTAAATGCTATATTGCAAAAATGAGACCCTCATCACTCACCAAAGCTTGAAGTGCACAAATTGACAAAAAAGGTTATTCTTCAAGAAGTCAATAACAACCCACACATCATTATTCGTCGTAGTAATAGCTTCAACCTATTTTGACACATAATTAACGACGACTAGGATATATTATTTCCCATGAGACATTAAGAAAGGACCCATGAAGTAAATCCCCCACATATCAAACAAATCCACTTCTTGAAAATTGGTTTAAGGATATTTTTGTCTTTCGAAATGTTACCGATCCTTTGACACTCATTGCAAGTCTTGTCATAGATATAAGTGTCATTCAAAAGAATAGACCAATATAATCAACATTTGAGCACCAATGTCATTGTCCTTTGCACACCAAAATGACCTCCAAATGGAGAAGAGTGACATCCTTCAAAGATCCCCATAAACTCATCTCCGGAAATGCATCGTCAGACAAACCCATCATTGCACCGTCGAAATAAGTAAGGCTCAGCCCACATATAGTGTTTTACATTACTAAAAAATCTCTTTTGTTTGGAAGAACTAAAATCAGGAGGCAACATTCGACACACTAGGTAATTCACAAAGTCGGCAATTCATGGCACATTTTTTTGAACTTCCACTCTAAACAATTACTCATCTGGAAAAATGTCTTGAACTAGCTTCTTTGTATCCGCCTCTCTATGTGGTAGGTGTGAAAGATGATCAACGACCACATTCTCACTTCCCTTATTTTCCTTGATTTCAAGGTAGAACTCTTGTAACAAAAGAACATATTGAATCAAGCGCGGCTTCGCATTTCTCTTGGCAAACAAGTAACGAATGGTCGAATGATTTGTTGAAATCTGTTCACCGACAGCGAGAATTAGTTCTTATTGAGCAGTTAAAACATTAATTTTAGGCTCAGAAGAAGAAGAGGAAGTATGTGGAAGATTTGACACACATTGACAGTCATCGGAGGAAGAAGAAGAAGAAATCCCAACATGATGGATTTTCTTCGAGGTAGTCTTTTGATGACATTTATTGGCATAATGACCAGGTTTTCCACAATTGTAGCAAACATTGCTTATTTTACGGTCATGGTGCACAATGGGTTTAAGGGCATATGACGAATGCTTGCGAAACTTTCGTTTAGGAGGATGTTTGTAATAAGGCGGTTTATAGAAATGAGAAGATTTTTTTTTTCATTTGATATTATATTTAGGGGTCATATATGTGGAAACATCCATATCTTGACCAAAGTCATAACAGAAATTTCCTAAATCATGTTTCATGGTAGATTTGTCTTTCCGAAGTTGGCGATTTGATCGCAGATCATTACAGATGGAAAGAGCACAGGTTTGCACAGCTTGGATAATATCCCCATATGTCAATTCAACTAAGGTATTATCATAATGTTCTTTAATGAAATCCTTAATTTTATTGGCAAAGTAAGGGGACAAACCAGCGATAAATCTTTCTTTCCAAAAAGATGTATCATGTTGCTCTGTTAAAGAATACAATTTAGAGAAAAATGTATCTTTATACCATCTATAATCATTAAGAGTCCTACAGCGTAGGTTTTGCAATTGATCACGAATCTTTTCATTAATCGAATCAAGATGACCAACAAATTGCCAGATAATGCTAGCCATAAGATTGTTAACGAATCATGGATAAATTGACCTTGAGGATTTAGCATAGGTTGATTCAGCGAAACTGTTTTAATATGATTAATAATGGCTAGGCGTTCGGATTCGGTCGTTACATAATGCCACCAACCATATAATTGACCAGTAAAGCCACAAGTAATTGCTTTAGCTATTTCTGGTTCCGGATGATTGTGCAAAGTACATGCCTTAGCATAGATATGCATTTTAAGGACAACATCAAGAATTTGATATTCGGATAAGCCATCTATACTCCAATCATAAATTGCATGACCGTCATATTTTTGATTGCGTTTAACCTTTTCTTCCAGAATAAGGTCAGTAGGAGATGGTCGAGAATAAATTTGTTTCCTTAAAGGATAGCGAGACTGAGAAGGAATTCGTTGTGGCTTATGCTTCGCATGTCGCATAATACGATGAATTTCAATTGATGTATCAGTGTCGGAGTCTGACTTAACATGGTTAGAGGTAGACTCAACAGCAGAAGCTATGGCGGAAACCGGCTCAGAAGCTTTGGAGACAAAGTCAGAATAGCAGGACCGTTATCTTAAGATTTGGAGGGTAAAATGGATGAAGAAGCTTGTGGTTGTGTATTAGGAGTAGAAGGAGCAATTTCTAGCGTATTAAGCTTAGCAGTAAGGATATTCATAAATTCTTTAGAGAATTGGGCTTTAGGAGCAAAAGAAGGTATACTAGGTGAGGCAGAAGGAGGAAAGAACGATTTTTAAAATTTTTGAGGTGGTAGGGGCGGATTTGCCGAAGTAGGAGTAGTAGTAGTAGTAGTAGGAGCCTTTTTAGCAGTAAGAGTAGATAAATACATATTTGTAAAATTATTTTGTTCAATGATGTGGGTTAAATCTCTTTTAGAGATAGGACCTTCATCATCAAAGGTAGATTTAAAAGGAGAGGCTTTTATATCATCTTTTATTTTGAATGGAGCCAAAGGAGGATGTCTTTGATCATATTTATGTCCAGTAGTACTTTCCCATATGGTATTCACCTGTAGGGAAATCTTTGGACTTTTAAGTGCTAACCAATCAAAGAAGGAGATATTAATCTTATTTGTTTTGACATAGTCAAAGTATTTTTAACGAAAAATAGCTTGTTGATTGAAAGGAACAAGTTTACAAAACGAGGGTTTTAAAGGATGAATTAAGAATTACTGTTTAAGCGATTCATAATCCATAACAAAATCATCTTCCTGTTCTTCTAGTGTTACAACATTAACATGATAATCAACAAAATCATTTATACTGACGTTATCATCATTAGTTGTTGTAGGAGGAGAATAAACAGGATAAGCTATGCCCGATGGACGCTGTTCTGATGGAGACGAATCAGTAACAGGCGTAGATGGTGTTGAAACAAATGAGGATGAAGAAACAGTTGACGTCGATGCTCGAGGAGCAAAGATAATATCAACTTTTCCATCATCATGTTCAATAATTTGTGAGATCTATTGAGACACTTGTCTCTTTTGAACTTCTTCCTTATTAGTGTCTGTAATAGTCCATTGATGAGGAAGGGGAAGATCTTTAAGAGTTAATTGTTTTCTATCAATGATAGTGTTTTTAACATTTGTAAGAAATATCGTAGAAAGAGTTTTCTTTTGGAGTTCAGTATAGGCGATATTAGGGATAATTGTATGCATCAACTTATAAAATAAGCGATAAACAACCGCAACATTAGAAATTAATTTAGATAAGGTAAAACCTTTAGTTGAAATGCCTAAAACAAGTTCTTGCGAAGCAAGGTCATTATGGAGGTCGATGGTGAAGTTAGGTAAACAATCAAAGTATAAGGGGGCCGTCAGAGGGGCTACCTTCAACTATGCCTAACAAGGAATTTTTAAAATCAAGGTGGAGTTTATCTCTGACCGAGACTAACGCTGCAGTGTTTAGTCCTAAAGTGACTAATGGTTTTATTGCAACCTGTATGAGGCCAAGATGCAAATATTTATGGGTTAAAGCATGGCTTTTAATTTTTTCAGGAGTAAAGAGACATATTTCTTGTCCATCTTCAGTGACAGAAATAGTATCTTCCACAAGTTTAATAACATAATTTTGAGTGGGGGAGAAATCACCATTTTTATACACCATAGAAGGTTTAACCTTAGGAATAGACCAATTTTGTAAAGATTGGTCAATATTTGCATAAGTAGTTTCAGAAATATTTTTTAATTTATGTTTAGAAACTTGTTTACTTAGAGAAGAAGGGTTTCAGATTGAGAAGACGATGACGATTCCGATCCGGAGTCATACGGAGATTTAAATGATAACATTTTTGACAAAGATTATCTAAGAGAACTCGAGGTGAAGGTCTAACGTGAACACTTACTTGGTCAACGTTTTACTGCTCGACTTACGCTCTTCTGCGAGACTTACTACGCGACTAGGAAAGCAGATGTTAACCGATAAATCAAAACCACGAAAGTCCAGATAGAAAATCCGATCAAAAGCACTAAATCAAATAATTCGTCAGTAAAAACAAAGATCAGGCAAACTAATAATAAGTAGATTGATAAAGATAAGAACATAAACAAAGCATAAGATACTTACAGAGGGAGAAAGAGAGCTCGGTATGGCTCTGATACCAATTTTGTCGCCAAATAGGGAATAAAGGGTTTCAAAGAAGGCAACAGGGTAATTAGGTTGATCTTCAAACTCAAACTCGTTTATTTTCATAAAAGGAGGATAGCTTACAAGGAAGTACACCCTAGAGCACACTGAACACAAGACAAGAGAGAAGTCTTACATAAAACTGATTACTAAGCCTAAGACTCGATGCCCAAACAAGAAAAAATGAAAACATATTTATAGACGCTATGCCAGTACAATGGCATCCCTACAAATGACGCTTCAAAAAAATAAAAGACAAAAGCAAGGTCAAGAATGAACAGGTCTTGACTCTTGGAAAAATCAAAAGCAAACAGCAAACAAAACAGTAACTTAACCTTTGGAAAAAGGTAAAGTTAAGATTCGATTTCACACACCTAAAGGACACGATCCAAGGCTATCCTAATAACCAGTGGAAATTAGGATAGGAAGCCTGCGCTTGACCAGTGGACCGGCATGGGCCAGAGGGCTGGACACGTCTAGGACAGGATAAACACTGTTTATCATTGAAGTGGCCAGAACAATGGTTCTAGGGGGATGAACGCTTGTTCATAGAGAAAGGTACAGGCAAATTTTGCTGGTGAGAAATGCAAGAAATGCCAAAGTGGGGCGAATACATATTCTGGAAATCGAAGGATAGCTTGTGTATCTATAAAGACTATAATTTCAGGACAGTCAAGCAAATACCATAAAGCCAGAAGAAGGTCTGTATCTTCCGTAGTCCAGACGAAGTTGACACAGGCCATAACAATCTGAAGAGAACATCGTTCCTCGGGAGGACTCCAAAGAACATTGACACCATTGGAGTAGAGAGCAATGCGAAAGAATTCAACCAAAGGTTGTCGGACCGCCAGAGGTAACTCAGAGTAAGAGGTCATCGTCCGAGAGATGGATGCTGGGGGTGGTTGATGAGCACCGGGAGGAAACCTGTTGAAATTCGTGGCGGAGCTGTTTATTAGAATCTTTGAGTTCTTTGATTTTTGCTAAGTAACACTTGTGCTAAATCAGGGTCAATAGTAGAACTAGAAGCTGCGCCATCTTTTCGTGGTTTAGGTTTGGTTTTAACTACTTCTTTAAAGGATGAGGTAAGCGGCGGAAACTCATGGAGTTTAATTGGTGTTTTAAGGGCAAAGATGGATTCATAATTGAATTTATTCCACCATTTACACGAAATATCCTGTGATAAGTAGTTAAAAGTGGTGTGAGGATCATATGACAAAAGGGGAGAGGTTGCATATTCCCATTTGAGGATCCAGGGAATAGAATGCTTGGTAATGAACTGCAGGAGAGGCAGTTTTTCTTTTTCAAATTGCTCTTTGACACGAGCAGGAAATATTGCATCAGAGGGTCCAAATTTTGTCCACCAATTCGTAACCCACTAAAGAGGGAAAGAGGATTGCATATTTTGTTTGAAGTTTATATACCATGAGTGATGATCAGGGTCTTTATAAAAGATAATATTACGCCAGGCGTCAATATAATCATGATAGCTAATAAACATAGCAGGTTTATTTTTGGAAATTACAATTTCTTTGTTGGTGAAATGAGTTTTAACAATATAATTATGTAAATCACACCATTCTTCTTCGGATAAGACCTTTTGAATCTTAAACTTAGAATAATCAATTTCGGAAGAATTTTCCCTTGACAAGTGTTCAAAGTGAACTGATGGGTGGAAATAAGGATGTTCTCATAGAACTGGATGTTAAGGTGAGGACGAGAAGGGATAAAATGGAGGCCGGGGGGCATGGTACATGCTATTTGGGTAACAAGAGGTTTGTCACTGACATAGGGTTCAAGAATACAAATAAGCTTATGGGTGGTTTTAAGGTAAGAACAATGTGGCTCAGGGGAAGTCAAAGGCTTGAATCGGTTGGTCGAAGCTGAAGCTTTCTTTGACATGATCTGTAAGAAATTTACAGAAGGAGAAGTAAGAAATTCACGAGACAGAAAATCAGGAAGAGAATTCTTTGCTCCTGGAATATATTCAATATCAAAATAAAAAATACTTAATATAGCTTGCCAGCGTGCAAAAATCTGTTTTGACACCAAATTTTTGACGTCTTTTAAAAGAATATATTTCGCAGAACGGCAATCAACACGAATCAAGAACTTTTGATTTAAAATGTCCGTTTGAAACTTTTGGATACAAAGCACTATGGCTAAGACTTCCTTTTGGACAGTGGAGTAATTCTTTTGTGCATCCTTCCAGGTTTTTGAGGTAAAACAAACAAGTCGTTCAAGGTTGGAGGGAGTACGTTGAAGAAGGATTCCACCATAACCTTTTTCAGACGCATCTGTTTGAATAATTTTGAAATACTGAGAATTTGCCAAATGAAGGCAAGGAAGTGACTAGATTTTCTGTTTAATAAGCTGTACAGCTTTGGTATGTTCAGAAGTCCAATAAATAGGAGTTTTGGATTTAAGTAAATCTTGAAGGCATTGCCTGTCATTGGCTATATCTTTATAAAAATCAGATAGATAATTAAGACAGCCAAGAAATCGTTGTAACTGAAGTTTATCAGTTAATTGATCAGGAAATTTGTTAGCAAAACTAATTACCCGATTGACAGGAGTGATAGTTTACTTGGCAATTTTAAAGCCTAAAAAGGTTATCTCGGTTTGAAAAAGATTCATTTTCTTTAGAGATAAAACAAGGCCATTTTTTAGAATTAATGTCTGAAAGACTTGCAAATGTTTCCAATGTCGATCAATAGAAGGAGAGAAAACCAAAAGATCATCATTGTAGACAAGGATGAAAGTATGGTAGGGGTTGAATATATCATTCATAATTTTCTGAAATTCAGAAGGAGCATTTTTGAGGCCAAAAGGCATAACATTCCATTGGTATTGGCCAAATGGAGTGTTGAAAGCGGTTTTATAGCGATCTGCAGGATGAACCTGTATTTGCCAAAACCCAGATTTTAAATCGAATTTGGAAAAGACGACTGCCGAGGTAGTGGCTTTTATAAGGTCAGATTTATTGGGAAAAGGATACCGAATTGTTGTTAACACTTTGTTAAGGGGTTTATAGTTAATAACCAAGCGAGGAACACCTCTTTCAAGTTCGGAGCATTTTCAACATAGAATGATGTGCAACTCCATGGAGACTGTGATGGTGTAATTAATTTCTTTTTCAGTAAATCTGTAATTTCTTTTTGACAAATTTATCGTAGGCGAGAATTCATCTGCGAAGGATTTGCTTTGGTAGGAATCTTAGATTCATGAAAGTCAGAGATATAAAGCAAGTTAACAATATGTTGTTTACGTTCCCAAAATGCAGAAGGAAGGTCAGAACAACATTGTTGTTGAAGTTGAGTTTGAAAGGTTGTTAATTTTGTTTTCAAAAACAGGAGATTGCAATAGCTGCTCAGTCTTTAATAACAATATTTCATGTTTTAAAAACTGGATATGATTAGTTTTGTAATCAATTTGATTGATGATATGATGTAAGAAAGATTCTTTAGGAGGTTTAAGGAATGTGAATTTTAATGGTTTTCCTTGCAGGGTAGTAGAAATGTCATTATTTGTAACAAGAAAATCTTGTATTTTCTGTAAAAATGGAGTTCCTAATAACACATCATGCTTTAATCCTTTAATGACAATAAAGGATAAGGGAATACAAATTCCTTTATGGCAGATATGGCAAGGGAAACTTCATATTTGATTCACGTTTGTTGCCCATTTGCAACAGAGATATGTTGATAGTCGTTGATGCGATCACAATATTGTAGAGGAAGGAAACATTCGCGTATACAATTTAAATCAGCACCAGAGTCTATTAATGCATTACATTTGACAGAGAATCCTTTGACTGCAAATGTAACTGGTGTAAACCATCGTTGAAAGTTTGAACGAGAAATACTATCAACAAAGATATTATTAGAGTCATAGCTATAACTAGCTTAAGGACTTGGATTTTCAAGATTAGTGATACGAGAAGAAAGCAGCTTAATCTCATTTTTTAACTGATTAATTTCAATTTGAAGAGATTGAATTGTTACCTGTTTAGGTTTTTTATTAACAACATTCATGAGACTCGCAAAAGTATAATTCGAATCATCAAATGATAGTTGTTCTTTAAATTGTTTCTATTTTTTTGCAGAGTAGAAGAAACATGATCTTCTTGAGGAGGAGAAGAATGAAAAGCTTCACTGGAAGCAGGAGGGGTAACAATTTTAGTGAAGTATTTTAGTTTCAGCGAAGGATCCGAAATTTGTTCACCGACAACGAGAATTAGTTCTTCTTGAGAAGTTAAAACATTAATTTCAGGCTCAGAAGAAGAATAGGAAGTATGTGGAAGATTTGACACACAGTGACAGTCATCGGAGGAAAAAGAAGAAGAAATCCCAACATGATGGATTTTCTTCGAGGTAGTCTTTTGATGACATTTATTGGCATAATGACCAGGTTTTCCACAATTGTAGCAAACATTGCTTATTTTACGGTCATGGTGCACAATAGGTTTAAGGGCATATGACGAATGCTTGCGAAACTTTCGTTTAAGAGGATGTTTTTAATAAGGCGGTTTATAGAAATGAGAAGATTTGTTGTTTCGTTTGATATTATGTTTAGGGGTCATATATGTGGAAACATCCATATCTTGACCAAAGTCATAACAGAAATTTCCTAAATCATGTTTCATGGTAGATTTGTCTTTCCGAAGTTGGCGATTTAATCGCAGATCATTACAGATGGAAAGAGCACAGGTTTGCACAGCTTGGATAATATCCCCATATGTCAATTCAGCTAAGGTATTATCATAATGTTCTTTAATGAAATCCTTAATTTTATTGGCAAAGTAAGGGGGCAAACCAACGATAAATCTTTCTTTCCAAAAAGATGTATCATGTTGCTCTGTTAAAGAATACAATTTAGAGAAAAATGTATCTTTATACCATCTATAATCATTAAGAGTCCTACAGCGTAGGTTTTGCAATTGATCACGAATCTTTTCATTAATCGAATCAAGATGACCAACAAATTGCCAGATAATGCTAGCCATAAGATTGTTAACGGAATCATGGATAAATTGACCTTGAGGATTTAGCATAGGTTGATTCAGCAAAACTGTTTTAATATGATTAATAATGGCTAGGCGTTGGATTCGGTCGTTACATAATGCCACCAACCATATAATTGACCAGTAAAGCCACAAGTAATTGCTTTAGCTATTTCTGGTTCCGGATGATTGTGCAGATTACATGCCTTAGCATAGATATGCATTTTAAGTACAACATCAAGAATTTGATATTCGGATAAGCCATCTATACTCCAATCATAAATTGCATGACCGTCATATTTTTGATTGCGTTTAACCTTTTGCTCCAGAATAAGGTCAGTAGGAGATGGTCGAGAATAAAATTGTTTCCTTAAAGGATAGCGAGACTGAGAAGGAATTCGTTGTGGCTTATGCTTCGCATGTCGCATAATATGATGAATTTCAATTGATGTATCAGTGTCGGAGTCTGACTTAACATGGTTAGAGGTAGACTCAACAGCAGAAGCTATGGCGGAAACCGGCTCGGAAGCTGGAGACAAAGTCAGAATAGCAGGACCGTTATCTTTAGATTTGGAGGGTAAAATGGATGAAGAAGCTTGTGGTTGTGTATTAGGAGTAGAAGGTGCAATTTGTAGATTATTAAGCTTGGCAGTAAGGATATTCATAAATTCTTAAGAGAATTGGGCTTTAGGAGCAAAGGAAGGTATACTAGGTGAGGCAGAAGGAGGAAATAACAATTTTTAAATTTTTGAGGTGGTAGGGGAGGATTTGCCGAAGTAGGAGTAGTAGTAGTAGTAGTAGGAGCCTCTTTAGCAGTAAGAGTAGATAAATACATATTTGTAAAATTATTTTGTTCAATGATGTGGGTTAAATCTCTTTTAAGGATAAGACCTTCATCATCAAAGGTAGATTTAAAAGGAGAGGCTTTTATATCATCTTTTATTTTGAATGGAGCCAAAGGAGATGTCTTTGATCATATTTATGTCCAGTACTACTTTCCCATATGGTATTCACCTGTAGGGAAATCTTTGGACTTTTAAGTGCTAACCAATCAAAGAAGGAGATATTAATCTTATTTGTTTTGACATAGTCAAAGTATTTTTCACGGAAAATAGCTTGTTGATTGAAAGGAACAAGTTTACAAAACGAGGGTTTTAAAGGATGAATTAAGAATTGCTGTTTAAGCGATTCATAATCCATAACAAAATCATCTTCCTGTTCTTCTAGCGTTACAACATTAACATGATAATCAGCAAAATCATTTATACTGACATTATCATCATTAGTTGTTGTAGGAGGAGAATAAACAGGATAAGCTATGCTGCGATGGACGCTGTTCTGATGGAGACGAATCAGTAAAAGGCGTAGATGGTGTTGAAACAAAGGAGGATGAAGAAACAGTTGACGTCGATGCTCGAGGAGCAAAGATAATATCAACTTTTCCATCATCATGTTCAATGATTTGTGAGATCTGTTGAGACATTTGTCTCTTTTGAACTTCTTCCTTATTAGTGTCTGTAATAGTCCTTTGATGAGGAAGGGGAAGATCTTTAAGAGTTAATTGTTTTCTATCAATGATAGTGTTTTTAACATTTGTAAGAAATATCGTAGAAAGAGTTTCCTTTTGGAGTTCAGTATAGGCGATATTAGGGATAATTGTATGCATCAATTTATAAAATAAGCGATAAACAACCGCAACATTAGAAATTGATTTAGATAAGGTAAAACCTTTAGTTGAAATGCCTAAAACAAGTGCTTGCGAAGCAAGGTCATTATGGAGGTCGATGGTGAAGTTAGGCAAACAATCAAAGTATAAGGGGCCGTCAGAGAGGCTACCTTCAACTATGCCTAACAAGGAATTTTTAAAATCAAGGCGACGTTTATCTCTGACCGAGACTAACGCTGCAGTGTTTAATCCTAAAGTGACTAATGGTTTTATTGCAACCTGTATGAGGCCAAGATGGAAATATTTATGGGTTAAAGCATGGCTTTTAATTTTTTCGGGAGTAAAGAGACATATTTCTTGTCCATCTTTAGTGACAGAAATAGTATCTTCCACAAGTTTAATAACATAATTTTGAGTGGGGGAGAAATCACCATTTTTAATTACCATAGAAGGTTTAACCTTAGGAATAGACCAATTTTGTAAAGATTGGTCAATATTTGCATAAGTAGTTTCAGAAATATTTTTTAATTTATGTTTAGAAACTTGTTTACTTAGAGAAGAAGGGGTTTCAGACTGAGAAGACGATGACGATTCCAATCCGAAGTCATACGGAGATTTAAATGATAACACTTTTGACAAAGATCGTCTAAGAGAACTCATGGTGAAGGTCTAACGTGAACACTTACTTGGTCAACGTTTTACTGCTCGACTTACGCTCTTCTGCGAGACTTACTACGCGACTAGGAAAGCAGATGTTAACCGATAAATCAAAACCACGAAAGTCCAGATAGAAAATCCGATCAAAAGCACTAAATCAAATAATTCGTCAGTAAAAACAAAGATCAGGCAAACTAATAATAAGTAGATTGATAAAGATAAGAACATAAACAAAGCATAAGATACTTACAGAGGGAGAAGGAGAGCTCGGTATGGCTCTGATACCAATTTAACTTACTAAATCCTCATGGTCAATTTAATGGAAGTATTCATGGATTATTTCTCTGTCTTTGAGGCCTTATTTAACTTGTATTTGCAGAATATATCATTGGTTTTGAAATTTTGTCAAGATACCAATTTGGTCTTGAATTAGGAAAAATGTCATTTTATGGTCCAAGAGGGCATTGCAATAGGCCATCAAGTGTCTTCTAATGGTTTGGAGGTTAATCGTGCAAAGATAACTACAATCGAGAAGCTACCAGTGCCTAAAAATGTTAAGGATATGAGGAGCTTTTAAGGCGTGCCACGTTTTATCATCGCTTCCTTCGGGATTTGTCAAAAATCACGAAGCCTTTATGTGGGACTTAAGAAAGATGTTCCATTTGATATGAATGATGATTGTTTGATTGTTTTTCACACTATGATGATAGTTTGATTGTTTTTCACACTTTGAAAATGACATTGATTTCTCGCCTATTATGGTTGTCCCTAATTAGGAATCCGACTTTGAGATCATGTGTGATGCTAGTGATTTTGCTTTGCGGGCCGCATTGGGTCAGAGGAGAGTGAACATCTTCTGGGCTATTTATTATGCAAGCAAGAAATTGGATCCAGCTTAGCAGAATTACACAACCATTGAGAAGGAGTTGTTGGTAGTTATGTTTGCTTATGTGAAACTTCATCCATAAATTGTGCAGATTACATGCCTTAGCATAGATATGCATTTTAAGGACAACATCAAGAATTTGATATTCGGATAAGCCATCTATACTCCAATCATAAATTGCATGACCGTCATATTTTGGATTGCGTTTAACTTTTTCTTCCAGAATAAGGTCAGCAGGAGATGGTTGAGAATAAAATTGTTTCCTTAAAGGATAGCGAGACTGAGAAGGAATTCGTTGTGGCTTATGCTTCGCATGTCGCATAATACGATGAATTTCAATTGATGTATCAGTGTCGGAGTCTGACTTAACATGGTTAGAGGTAGACTCAACAGCAGAAGCTATGGCGGAAACCGGCTCAGAAGCTGGAGACAAAGTCAGAATAGCAGGACCTTTGTCTTTAGATTTGGAGGGTAAAATGGATGAAGAAGCTTGTGGTTGTGTATTTGGAGTAGAAGGTGCAATTTGTAGCTTATTAAGCTTGGCAGTAAGGATATTCATAAATTCTTCAGAGAATTGGGCTTTAGGAGCAAAGGAAGGTATACTAGGTGAGGCAGAAGGAGGAAATAACGATTTATTAAATTTTTGAGGTGGTAGGGGCGAATTTGCCGAAGTAGGAGTAGTAGTAGTAGTAGGAGCCTCTTTAGCAGTAAGAGTAGATAAATACATATTTGTAAAATTATTTTGTTCAATGATGTGGGTTAAATCTCTTTTAGAGATAAGACCTTCATCATCAAAAGTAGATTTAAAAGGAGAGGCTTTTATATCATCTTTTATTTTGAATGGAGCCAAAGGAGGATGTCTTTGATCATATTTATGTCCAATAGTACTTTCCCATATGGTATTCACCTGTAGGGAAATCTTTGGACTTTTAAGTGTTAACCAATCAAAGAAGGAGATATTCATCTTATTTGTCTTGACATAGTCAAAGTATTTTTCACGAAAAATAGCTTGTTGATTGAAAGGAACAAGTTTACAAAACGAGGGTTTTAGAGGATGAATTAAGAATTGATGTTTAAGCGATTCATAATCCATAACAAAATCATCTTCCTATTCTTCTAGCGTTACAACATTAACATGATAATCAACAAAATTATTTATACTGACGTTATCATCATTAGTTGTTGTAGGAGGAGAATAAACAGGATAAGCTATGCCCGATGGACGCTGTTCTGATGGAGACGAATTAGTAACAGGCGTAGATGGTGTTGAAACAAAGGAGGATGAAGAAACAGTTGACGTCGATGCTCGAGGAGCAAAGATAATATCAACTTTTCCATCATCATGTTCAATGATTTGTGAGATCTGTTGAGACATTTGTCTCTTTTGAACTTCTTCCTTATTAGTGTCTGTAATAGTCCATTGATGAGGAAGGGGAAGATCTTTAAGAGTTAATTGTTTTCTATCAATGATAGTGTTTTTAACATTTGTAAGAAATATCATAGAAAGAGTTTTCTTTTGGAGTTCAATATAGGCGATATCGGGGATAATTGTATGCATCAATTTATAAAATAAGCGATAAACAACCGCAACATTAGAAATTGATTTAGATAAGGTAAAACCTTTAGTTGAAATGCCTAAAAAAAGTGCTTGCGAAGCAAGGCCATTATGGAGGTCGATGGTGAAGTTGGGCAAACAATCAAAGTATAAGGGGCCGTCAGAGAGGCTACCTTCAACTATGCCTAACAAGGAATTTTTAAATCAAGGTGGCGTTTATCTCTGACCGAGACTAACGGCGTTTTAGTCCTAAAGTGATTGGTTTTATTGCATTTATGTTATTTATGGGTTAAACATGGCTTTATTTTTTCAGAGTAAAGAGACATATTTCTTGTCCATCTTCAGATGTGAAATAGTATCTTCCACAAGTTTAATAACATAATTTTGATGGGGAGAAATCACCATTTTTATACACCATAGATTTAACCTTAGGAATAGACCATTTTGTAAAGATTGGTCAATATTTGCATAAGTAGTTTCGTAAATATTTTTTCATTTATGTTTAGAAAACTTGTTTACTTAGAGAAGAAGGGTTTCGGATGAGAAACCGAATCCGGAGTCATACGGAGATTTAAACGATAACACTTTTGACAAAGATCGTCTAAGAGAAATCATGGTGAAGGTCTAACGTGAACACTTACTTGGTCAACGTTTTACAGCTCGGCTTACGCTCTTCTGCGAGACTTACTACGTGACTAGGAAAGCAGATGTTAACCGATAAATCAAAACCACGAAAGTCCAGATAGAAAATCCGATCAAAAGCACTAAATCAAATAATTCGTCAGTAAAAACAAAGATCAGGCAAACTAATAATAAATAGATTGATAAAGATAAGAACTTAAACAAAGCATAAGATACTTACAGAGGGAGAAGGAGAGCTCGATATGGCTCTGATACCAATTTTGTCACCAAATAGGGAATAAAGGGTTTCAAAGAAGGCAAACAGGGTAATTAGGCTGATCTTCAAACTCAAACTCGTTTATTTTCATAAAAGGAGGATAGCTTAAAAGGAAGTACACACTAGAGCACACTGAACACAAGACAAGAGAGAAGTCTTACATAAAACTGATTACTAAGCCTAAGACTCGATGCCCAAACAAGAAGAAATGAAAACGTATTTATAGACGCTATGCCAGTGCAATGGCATCCCTACAAACGACGCTTCGGAAAAAATAAAAGACAAAAGCAAGGGTAAAGAATGAACAGGTCTTGACTCTTGGAAAAAGCAAAAGCAAACAGTAAACATAAAAGTAACTTAACCTTTGGAAAAAGGTAAAGTTAAGATTCTATTTCACACATCCAAAGGACACGATCCAAGGCTATCCTAATAACCAGTGGAAATTAGGATAGGAAGCCTGCGCTTGACCAGTGGACTGGCATGGGCCAGAGGGCTGGACACGTCCAGGACAAGATAAACACTGTTTATCGTTGACGTGGCCAGAACAATGGTTCCAAGGGGATGAACGCTTGTTCATGGAGAAAGGTACAGGCAAAATTTTACTGGTGAGAAATGCAAGAAATGCCAAAGTGGGGCGAATACATATTTTGGAAATCGAAGGATAGCTTGTGTATCTACAAAGACTGTAATTTCAGGACAGTCAAGCAAATACCATAAATCCAGAAGAAGGTCTGTATCTTCCGTAGTCCAGACGAAGTTGACACAGGCCATAACAATTTGAAGAGAACATCGTTCCTCAGGAGGACTCCAAAGAACATTGACACCATTATAGTAGAGAGCAATGCAAAAGAATTCAACCAAAGGTTGTCGGACCGCCAGAGGTAACTCAGAGTAAGAGGTCATCGTCTAAGAGATGGATGCTGGGGGTGGTTGATGAGCATCGGGAGGAAACCTGTTGAAATTCGTGGCGGAGCTGTTTATTAGAATCTTCGAGTTCTTTGATTTTTGCAAGTAACACTTGTGCTAAATCAGGGTCAATAGTAGAACTAGAAGCTGCGCCATCTTTTCGTGGTTTAGGTTTGGTTTTAATTTCTTCTTTAAAGGATGAGGTAAGCGGCGGAAACTCATGGAGTTTAATTGGTGTTTTAAGGGCAAAGATGGATTCATAATTGAATTTGTTCCACCATTTACACGAAATATCCTGTGATAAGTAGTTAAAAGTGGTGTGAGGATCATATGACAAAAGGGGAGAGGTTGCATATTCCCATTTGAGGATCCAGGGAATAGAATACTTGGTAATGAACTGCAGGAGAGCGCAGTTTTTCTTTTTCAAATTGCTCTTTGACACGAGCAGGAAAGATTGCATCAGAGGGTCCAAATTTTGTCCACCAATTCGTAACCCACCAAAGATGGAAAGAGGATTGCATATTTTGTTTGAAGTTTATATACCATGAGTGATGATCAGGGTCTTTATAAAAGATAATATTACGCCAGGCGTCAATATAATCATGATAGCTAATAAACATAGCAGGTTTATTTTTAGAAATTACAATTTCTTTGTAGGTGAAATGAGTTTTAACAATATAATTATGTAAATCACACCATTCTTTTCGGATAAGACCTTTTGAATCTTAAACTTAGAATAATCAATTTCGGAAGAATTTTCCCTTGACAAGTGTTCAAAGTGAACTGACTGGGTGGAAATAAGGATGTTCTCATAGAACTGGATGTTAAGGTGAGGACGAGAAGGGATAAAATGGAGGCCGGGGGCATGGTACATGCTATTTGGGTAACAAGAGGTTTGTCACTGACATAGGGTTCAAGAATACAAATAAGCTTATGGGTGGTTTTAAGGTAAGAACAATGTGGCTCAGGGGAAGTCAAAGGCTTGAATCGGTTGGTCGAAGCTGAAGCTTTCTTTGACATGATCTGTAAGAAATTTACAGAAGGAGAAGTAAGAAATTCACGAGACAGAAAGTCAGGAAGAGAATTCTTTGCTCCTGGAATATATTCAATATCAAAATAAAAAATACTTAATATAGCTTGCCAGCGTGCAAAAATCCGTTTTGACACCAAATTTTTGACGTCTTTTAAAAGAATATATTTCGCAGAACGACAATCAACACGAATCAAGAACTTTTGATTTAAAATGTCCGTTTGAAACTTTTGGATACAAAGCACTATGACTAAGACTTCCTTTTGGACAGTGGAGTAATTCTTTTGTGCATCCTTCCAGGATTTTGAGGTAAAACAAACAAGTTGTTCAAGGTTGGAGGGAGTACGTTGAAGAAGGATTCCACCATAACCTTTTTCAGACGCATCTGTTTGAATAATTTTGAAATACTGCGAATTTGCCAAATGAAGGCAAGGAAGTGACTAGACTTTCTGTTTAATAAGCTGTACAGCTTTGGTATGTTCAGAAGTCCGATAAAAAGGAGTTTTGGATTTAAGTAAATCCTGAAGGCATTGCCTGTCATTGGCTATATCTTTATAAAAATCAGATAGATAATTAAGACAGCCAAGAAATCCTTGTAACTGAAGTTTATCAGTTAATTGATCAGGAAATTTGTTAGCAAAACTAATTACCCGATTGACAGGAGTGATAGTTTGCTTGGCAATTTTAAAGCCTAAAAAGGTTATCTCAGTTTGAAAAAGATTCATTTTCTTTTGAGATAAACAAGGCCATTTTTGAGAATTAATGTCTGAAAGACTTGCAAATGTTTCCAATGTTGATCAATAGAAGGAGAGAAAACCAAAAGATCATCAATGTAGACAAGGATGAAAGTATGGTAGGGGTTGAATATATCATTCATAATTTTCTGAAATTCAGAAGGAGCATTTTTTAGGCCAAAAGGCATAACATTCCATTGGTATTGGCCAAATGGAGTGTTGAAAGCGGTTTTATAGCGATCTGCAGGATGAACCTGTATTGCCAAAACCCAGATTTTAAATCGAATTTGGAAAAGACGACTGCCGAGGTAGTGGCTTTTATAAGGTCAGATTTATTGGGAAGAGGATATCGAATTGTTGTTAACACTTTGTTAAGGGGTTTATAGTTAATAATCAAGCGAGGAACACCTCTTTCAAGTTCGGGAGCATTTTCAACATAGAATGATGTGCAACTCAATGGAGACTGTGATGGTGTAATTAATTTCTTTTTTAGTAAATCTGTAATTTCTTTTTGACAAATTTCTCGTAGGCGAGAATTCATCTGCGAAGGATTTGCTTTGGTAGGAATCTTAGATTCATGAAAGTCAGAGATATAAAGCAAGTTAACAATATGTTGTTTACGTGCCCAGAATGCAGAAGGAAGGTCAGAACAACATTGTTGTTGAAGTTGAGTTTGAAAGGTTGTTAATTTTGTTTTCAAAAACAGAGATTGCAATAGCTGCTCAGTCTTTAATAACAATATTTCATGTTTTAAAAACTGGATATGATTAGTTTTGTAATCAATTTGATCGATGATATGATGTAAGAAAGATTCTTTAGGAGGTTTAAGGAATGCAAATTTTAATGGTTTTCCTTGCAGGGTAGTAGAAATGCCATTACTTGTAACAGAAAAAGGCTGTATTTTCTGTAAAAATGGAGTTCCTAATAACACATCTTGCTTTAATCCTTTAATGACAATAAAGGATAAGGGAATACAAATTCCTTGATGGCAGATATGGCAAGGGAAACTTCATATTTGATTCGCGTTTGTTGCCCATTTGCAACAGAGATGTTGATAGTCGTTGATGCGATCACAATATCGTAGAGGAAGGAAACCTTCGCGTATACAATTTAAATCAGCACCAGAGTCTATTAATGCATTACATTTGACAGAGAATCCTTTGACTGCAAATGTAACTGGTGTAAACCATCATTGAAAGTTTGAACGAGAAATACTATCAACAAAGATATTATTAGAGTCATATCTATAACTAGCTTCAGGACTTGGATTTTCAAGATTAGTGATACGAGAAGAAAGCAGCTTAATCTCATTTTTTAACTGATTAATTTCACTTTGAAGAGATTGAATTGTTACCTGTTTAGGTTTTTTATTAACAACATTCATGAGACTCGCAAAAGTATAATTCGAATCATCAAATGATAGTTGTTCTTTAAATTGTTTCTATTTTTTCTGCAGAGTAGAAGAAACATGATCTTCTTGAGGAGGATAAGAATGAATAGCTTCACTGAAGCAGGAGGGGTAACAATTTCAGTGAAGTATTTTAGCTCCAGCGAAGGATCCGAAATCTGTTCACCGACAGCGAGAATTAGTTCTTCTTGAGCAGTTAAAACATTAATTTCAGGCTCAGAAGAAGAAGAGGAAGTATGTGGAAGATTTGACACACAGTGACAGTCATCGAGCGTAGAAGAAGAAGAAATCCCAACATGATGGATTTTCTTCGAGGTAGTATTTTGATGACATTTATTGGCATAATGACCAGGTTTTCCACAATTGTAGCAAACATTGCTTATTTTACGGTCATGGTGCACAATGGGTTTATGGGCATATGACGAATGCTTGCGAAACTTTCGTTTAGGAGTATGTTTGTAAAATGGCGGTTTATAGAAATGAGAAGATTTGTTGTTTCGTTTGATATTATGTTTAGGGGTCATATATGTGGAAACATCCATATCTTGACCAAAGTCATAACAGAAATTTCTTAAATCATGTTTCATGGTAGATTTGTCTTTCCGAAGTTGGCGATTTAATCGCGATCATTACGTTTTTAAGGTATTATCATAATGTTCTTTAATGAAATCCTTAATTTTATTGGCAAAGTAAGGCGATAAATCTTTCTTTCCAAAAAGATGTATCATGTTGTTCGTTAAAGAATACAATTTAGAGAAAAATGTATCTTTATACCATCTATAATCATTAAGAGTCCTACAGCGTAGGTTTTGCAATTGATCACGAATCTTTTCATTAATCGAATCAAGATGACCAACAAATTGCCAGATAATGCTAGCCATAAGATTGTTAACGAATCATGGATAAATTGACCTTGAGGATTTAGCATAGGTTGATTCAGCGAATCTGTTTTAATATGATTAATAATGGCTAGGCGTTCGGATTCGGTCGTTACATAATGCCACCAACCATATAATTGACCAGTAAAGCCACAAGTAATTCTGCTAAATAGACGAACTCTAATGGCGCAAGGTATGGTGAAACTTTCGAGATACTTCAATTTCTGTGGGAGGTTTCTTTGTAGAATAGAATTATAGTCCTCAGTCAACTTCTTAATATCAAAATCCTCAATCTTCATTTTTCGTGCAATGATGTCCTTCAAGAACTTGGTGTAATGTGGGATTTACTCAAGAGCATCGACAAAAGGGATATTCATTTGTAGCCTTTTGAATATATCAAGAAACTTTTTGAATTGTTCTTATTTTTCTTTCTTGAACCTCTGAGGATATTGTAATGGTGGATGGGAGGGTTATTTGGAAATGTAATTGTGTCTAGCACTATTTATTACCTTGGTGAACTACCCCTCTTAACACATTTTCCTTTTTTGACTGCTTCAAAACTCTCTACAATATCATCATCACCTTCCAAAACACTCTGCTCATTCTAATCACACTACTCAGTCTACTTAGACTTATTATGCTTTTACTCCTTATGCTTATCACACTGCTCAACCTCAATCTCCTAATTTTATTTTTGATCCACTAGTTTTTTCTTGAACTGCTCAATCTGTAGCATCCCTTTACCTGATTAGGGCAATACCAGGCCTAAAATACTAATTAAGCCCAGATTACCCTTACCAAACTTAACTAGAGCCAACAGCCTTACCACCTACACCTGATAAATACTATTATATATCGATTATTGAAATAAAACAAATCATATACGCAATGAGAATCTAAAACCTTCTTTGGTAACCAAAATAAGAAATACAATATTAAAAACAAATCGAAATAAACCTCAGTTATGTAATCACCCATCCCATGTGATATTACAAAACTGTAATTTAATATAAATATATAAGACTAGAGAAAGTCATTACATCGAAAAGAAGTTCAAGGCTCCTATAACTTCTCCATCACGTAGTCGTAGCGCTCGTCGGATCTACCTGTAATGTTAATTAGGGTGAGCGCTCCAACTTGCTCGGTAAGTAGGGATTCACACTAATCATCAACATTCCATATAGTATTCAAGGATAACATGCAATAACAACATGCACTAATGATATCTAACAAGAATATGGAAAACATATAAATTCAATACATAATTAGATGCAAAGCAAGTCATTTGGACTATTACATTATGATCCCCGTTTAATTTATAAAACTAGGGTCGATTACCCACTGACGCCATTAATGTGATTGCTAGACCAACAATTGGTCGTTATGCTCTCTAACCCATCCACTAATGCCCAGTGGTTCTATCTTAAACCCTCTAATATGTATGTAATCCATACAACCTATTGAATTAAGCATGAGTTATATATATAAACTGGGAAGGGAACCCATCTCCTATAAACCTATTCTCAAAACCAAAAGTTATAGCATGGTCACATTACACACCGTTTTCCATTTATTGAAATCTATCACATTGTACATAATCCCCCATTTCATTCTACCAACTATATGAGCTATATATACTAAATAGTCTAGAAAATATTGATAAATAAGCGAATTCGTGCTTACCTCTGGTCTAAGTCTCCATTTCTAGAATTCCTTAAATTTATAGTCATCTCACGTTGCCTCAGTGTTCCTCAACCTATCACCAATCGTTTGTTGTTAATTTACCCAAATCCAATCAGTTTTGTATTGATTTGAGTGTAGATAGCCGCTATGTCTCGGGGCTAGTGCGCTATTCGCACTATGAAACTTCATACACATTTTTGGGGTCTAATAGCGTACTACATGACATGGATAGCACGCTATATGTCAGTCATATTCCCCAGTATGTGTAGCGCGCTATGGCCAATGCCTAGCACACTATGCATACCAAACCTGCAACACTAGAACACTTCGACTGATCTAAACTTGATCCAAATCACATCCAAACTCAACAATTACACTCCCAAATGATCCGAGAGGACCTCTAATGAGGTGGAAAACCTAAATTAATCAACAACAACCACAATTCAACAAGTTTTTATCATCACTACAAATTCAAACTTCAACAAACTTGAAAACCAAACTTACCAAAGTGATGATCACTAACTTCTAATCCATTTAAGCTCCTCAACTTGGTTTAATTCAACTTCCAAAATGATCTCCCTTCAATCCAAATCGAAACCAAACCTCCCGAACCCTCGTTTGATCAAAATGAATTGGATAAGAATGAATTTTTGTTTTTACATATGGATTTTCCTTGAGATACACGTCACGCTATCTCGAGACCGATCACGTTGTTGATGTGTTAAAGTGACACTCCTTAAAGTGACATGAAATTTGACACATCAAGCACTTACGCTTTGTTCGAGATGATTCTATAATCCATATATTTCTAATATTTTTTTTATTTTCCAATATATATTTATATGTTTTAAGGTTTAGGGTTATATATATCACATATTATTCACCAATAAACTCGCTGGACATGCCTACAAGTGTCCTTGAGCGTGCACACTCTTGCCACGACTCCATTGTCACACTTGGTGTCTCGGTAAATCATTGTTTATTGGGTATTTTCTATTTTACAGGCTTATGTATAATTTCCTTATTATACAACAAGTTATATATAAATTGAATTAACAATCCTAACAAACATCATACATCATGCAAACGCACGCACACACTAATCGAGTACACTAAACTTAACCACGAGCCTAACCCGGGCAAATTAGGATTTGAATTTGTACTAATCACCAGCTTAAGGTACGGACGTTTACAATTACAGTTTCCCCAACTTAAAGCAATTTGTTTCTTGAAATTAAAGTAATCTGAAATTACCTGAAGTCTCGAAGAGAAATGGGAACTATTTCTCATACTTTCACTTTTAGGTTGGTTCCTCATCTTTGTGAAATCCCTATTTCATTATAAACAAAGAAATCTCTTTTTTTATTAGCTTTAATACACCTTACAACTAGCTTATCTCACAATCCAAACTTGCACAACTCCTCTCATAGGTGAGAATTTCAATAAAACATATTTGTCATTTAAAAGCTCCAACCACCTATGATATTTATAGGCGCATCTCTTTTGTTTTAATTGTGTTGTAGTCAAATGTTGGCATATCTGCTGCATTTCCTCTGTGTAGTTGTTATCATTGAATCTCAAAATAGTTGAAGATAGTACGTCTAAAATAATTTTATTAACATATTACTATCATAAATATTTATATATTGAAAAAGTTCGTAGAGACCCTCAAACTCATCTGAAAACCCATATTCAAATTAAAAATCTTGTTTAAACCTATTTTCAAAAAAAGTTTGCGATAAAAATTCAAAAACCACATTCGTCGAAAATATCATCAAAACTGATTTTTCAAAACATCAAAATCAAAAAAATGTTAGAGTATCAATTTTTTACGTTCTTGAGAGTGATTTCCTCAAGTAATATGCTATATTAGCTACTTAGACTCCCTTTCCAAACTTCAATCCAAAAAACACCACCTAAGCCTTACCTTTGTTATATGAACTTGAATTTGAAATTTATATGGTCAAATCACTCCTAAATAAGATGGGATACACTTAAATAAGCTATAAATCAAGCTTTGAAGGGTTAAATCTAGATAAAAAATGATTAACAATCGAATGGGTGCAAGAGTCTTAGGTGTGAAAGGTTTTATGGTTTGGCGATTTGAGATTTTGTTTTTAAAAACATGGATTCGTGCTAAGCAAATCATAGTTAAGTGAATTCGATGATAAACCACCAGTTAAATGGCTGAAAATTGGTCTCGGTGGTCCACCGACTAGCTCAATGATTCTTAGTATAAACCTGAATCACTGACAAATCACCGAGTCATTTTTACACAAAAATTCTACAAACTACTGCCGATTTTCCCAACAATTTCTTGTGTTATTTGGTATCATTTGAAAATTGCTTACCAATTCATGTTGTTTTTCCAATATATCAATTTTTTTACTAATTTATCACATATATTCATCATATTTAAGGTAGAATTGTATTCAACAAAAAATATTCTAAAATGAAATATTGATTTGTAACTAGGAAACATAATATAACTAACTAACTACTTTTATTAAAGACAAATATAGTTCAACTGAAAAATAACTCGATCATCCCCATCTCAATTGGAAATATCCATAAAAAGTTAAAGGAGGAGAAAATAAATATTTTAACTATCTTGAATCTACTAATACGAAAAAATATTGGCTCGATCAACCCCCCTTATATGAAATTATTCCGTAATTATATTCCTAAAATATCCCCATTATAAGAGTCAAAAGTTGAGAGAACATAAAAAAACTAACTAATCTTAATACTAAAACTGAAGGTAAAGATAAAGTAAGGGCTACTTCCCATATAGCACTTTTGTTTATAGTCATTGGTTGGACTTGATAGGTGAGATCACTCGTCATTCACCATGAGCAAGTCAAACAGACCACCGACCAATTTTTCATCATTCTTGACATCTTCGGCTTCTTTATCATTCTCAGCATCTGCATAACATCCTTATATTGGTTCGTTAAACTCATCTTGGTTGTCCTCTTCAGGGTAATCATCATAATATGAGTTCCATCCTTTGTAGCCATTGTCATAATTGTTGTTTTCAATGTAATCGTCCATCTCATAACATCCTAAAGACATAAATAATCATTTCTCATCTTAAACATAACTATTCGTTGTTCTTTATCGAGAACGGCTCCAGCCTTCTTGAGAAAAATTCATCCCATCAATATCACTTCATCCTTTTCAATCTGGTACCACCAAGAAGTTGGTGAGATACTTGAGCCGTCTCACTTGCACCAACACATTTATCGACATTTCTAGTGGAAAGATCTTATCACCATTTTATTTATTGATAACAAAAGGTAGTATAAAATCAATCCTTAACTTGGCCTTTCTGCACCATTATTCTGGTAAAATATTCAGATCAACCCCTATATCAAGTAGAACACCAGAGAAACTAACTCCATTAATCAACACGGGTGGAGGAAGAGTTTCCCTAGGTCATCTTTGCAAATTTCAATTAGATGTCCTAGATCTTGAAGCTTTAATTGTTCATCAGTAAATTTTTCTTATACTGGTTTCGTCCCTACTTGTTGTTGCACTTTAAGTTGTGGCTCTTCAAGTTGTTGCTTTTTGATTTCTTCTTTTTATTGTGCGACTTTTTATGCGTATAAAGTGTAATTATTTCATTTTTAACGGTTTCACTCACATTGATGTAAACATTGAACTTCTTTTTATTATGTTGCTGACTTTGTTTCTCAGGCTTGAGGTTGATAATTCCCATATCCTGTTCAACAAAATCTTCATAATAAGGTTTTAACCTATGACCGTTTATGTGACATCGCCAAATTCCAAGGCACCCTTAGGGCCCTCCATGTCGCATCCCATGTCACCTAGCTTGCCACGTCATGGCCCGCTTATCTATGACGCCTCGTGGCCTAACTAGTTGTTTTACACTTTTCAGCTAACCTTAGTTTCACTAATTGATATCTATATAAGTATTAATGATTTAGTTATCCAATTATTCAATTTATCAAGTTATATTACAATTTTACAATGGAAGTCTTTTAATGAGTAAGTTATGCAATATTTAACAATCTTAAGCAATGAAAAACCCGACAAAAAGATATCATGTATATATCAATGCGAGATATATATACCAAAAGTTCCATATACATGTATTCAGTGTTCTACAATCCCTAAACCCAACAAAAGTAAATACATACATAATGTAGTCATACATGAGCTAGCGTCTCTATCTCAGAGGTAGTCGCTCAATACCTCCTTGCCCTTGCCCTTGCTAGTCGAAGGATCTGCACTCTGTCACCCAACAAATATAGTGACGAGTTCAATATGTAAAATCCTAAGAGAAGTCCACATAATATTCATGAAATAAAACTGATAAACTACTAGACATGCAAATATAACACCTGACAATAGTACGTCTTATTCCCATGAACGTAAGTAGCACACGACAAGCAAAAATAGTGGCATAAAATAAACAACATTTACAAATTAAACAAGCTCGAAAATAAATCAATAATAAATAAACAACCATATAATTTCAAGAAAACCCTAACCTAAACTAGCCAGTAACCGATAAAACTGAATAGGAACCATGTATATACTTATAAGCTTATAGTGACTAAACCCTAACTTCAGTAAATGGCATGGTCCCTTTCCAATGTTGTTACACATCAGGACCACCTAATCCCTCCCAATAGTCGCAGGTATATCCTATTATCGTTGACATGAGCACTACCACAGTAACTCGCGCAAGCGATTTAGCCACAACCAATATATATATGCAAACCAAAATAGGAGTGAAGCCCCATGTCTTCCCACCATCAGTCACACATATAATCTGATACTGATAAAACAAAATCATGAATTCTACGAGGCATTCCAATGGGTTTACGCACCTTAATCTACGCTTTGACTTCTCCGGACTCTCGTATCTAACCCGACAAGCTTCCCGACATCGAGCTATGGTCCCATAAGTCCTTAAAGTCAATTAAGTGTGTTTATTGTGTATTCAAATTGTTTGAATAGATTTCAAATCAATCTTCCTAAATCAGTCCCCTAAAGACTAAATTAAGTCTCAATTTCAATTTTATATTACAATGCATTTTTAGGCATGAAATGGTACAAATCTCAAAATCTTCCAACAGCACAAATATTTTTGATCTATATCTTAACTTTTCGAAAAGGTTTAGTTTGCAAAATCTCAATTTAAAATGAAAGAGATATCATAATTTTACTACACATAGCCCTAATTAGAACCTAATCCGACCAGCGGATTTAAAAAAATTATTTCTCCCAATATACAGTTCCAAAAATGTGATTTTGGTCAAAATGTATCTAATATACCCAGTAACAACAAACTAAAAGATCATCCCATTTGGATTAGTCGTTAGGGAGTTGTCTTTAATAATTTCAGTTTAAAATTTTTTGTACTGCATTCAATTACCTATTTGTATAACACTTTTGGACATGAAAACATTGGTATTACATGATCTCTAGCAGAACAACGTTTTTTCCCTTTGAATAAACTTTCAAATGCCACCAGTTTGGGTTGATTCGGATCTAAAATGAGCATGTTATGACCATATTACATATGCTAATTTCTAATATAACATGCAGAATTCTAGTTTTGGTCTTACAATTTCAAAAATCCATATCTATTTGGTTTCAAAAAGGATTTAAGAACTTCAATATAGCTGGATTATTAATATGAAATGAGGAATCCAAATATATAAACCAATTTCAAATACTTAATCATCTACCCTATGAAATTAGCTAAAAACCAAAACTTATTTCAATTTGAATTAGAGAGATGTGTACCTAATTGATGTATCACCCTAGCTTGAGAAATTCTCACCAATCTTCCATGGATTCCTTCTCTCCATTAACCTCCTTCTTCTCCAACAAGTTATCTTGATTCATAAGCTAAAAATAAAAATGGTTTACTTGCATATATTGATTTTATATATTAAGGTAATATTGATTCCTAGCCATTGATCTCCATGTATTTACGTATCTTGAATCTCATCTAATGATCCACATCTTTACATGTATCCCATTAACTTTCACTATCTTAATCGAAGTGACACTAATGAGCTACTCACATAGTCCCTAGATGTGTCAAGACATATCTCTAGGAAAATCCTATAGTTCCAATTAAATAACCAACTATAGACCTTGATTTATTTAATTTAATCAACTTAGCTTAGGCCCATTATAATACATGTGGTTAGTGTTTTTAGAACCTCATATGGATACATTAATGGTTTCACTAATCACTCGACTACCCGGCGTCCGGTCCCCGAGTCTCGATGTGCATTTCGAGGTACGCCATAGCCTATTATTTAAATTGAGTCAACTTAGCCCATGGTTACATTAACCGTTTTAATTGACTAACTAGTCATCTTAACATGAATTAGACGAGTTTCCTAGTGCACCCGTAGTTCACTTATCCGATACCCGCGTTGACATGCCTTTCGAGGCGAACACCCGTCACACTAACTCGCCTGATAGTAATGCACGCACGTGCGGTGCAAATACAATAATAATAATTTTAAACACCACATATACACAACCATCATTCACAAATAATATATTCCCTTGGTTCACATGTCCGAGTCATCCGAGTATCCACGTAACGCCCGAATTATGACCTTTAATCCTCGTGATTAACGTTAATCCTAGTTTAATTAATTTAGGTCATTACAGTTTACTTTAAATATTTTTCTATTTCAAAGCTTTCTATTTCTACTGCGTCATGAAGTAATAAATTCATGACCATAAAGGCCATATCTATCTTAAACGGAGTTTTCTAGGAAATAATTTAAGTCTTGAACAAAAGAGTAGAACTTTATCTCATGCTTAAAATATTTTAGGAACTAATTTCTTATCATGAAATGCTTTGATTTTATCTTTATAAATTGATGTATTTTCATAAGCGACATTCCTAAGTTTTTCTAATTCTTGAAGACTCAACTTACTTTAGTTTCCTGCTTCATTATAATTCATGTTACATGATTTTATTGTCCAATAGGCTTTAAGTTCTAGTTCTACTGGTAAATGACATGCTTTCCCAAATACTAACTTATAAGGTGTCATACCTATGAGTATCTTAAATGTTGTTCTCTATGCTCATAATGTGTATTCTAATCTAAGACTCTAATCCTTATGTGTTGGACTAACTATTTTTTCCTGTATTGACTTAATTTCTTTATTTGAAGTTTCAGCTTATCCACTAGTTTGTATGTGATATGTAGTAGATGTTCTATGTGTGATGTTGTACTTAACGAGTAAATTAGCAACTAATCTATTACAAAAAATGTGAATCTCTATCACTAATAAGTACTTTAGGTGCTCCAAAAACTATAAAAATCTTTGATCCAAGAAAATTAGTCACTATTTTTGAATCATTAGTTTTAGTATCTTTTGTTTCTATCCACTTAGACATATAATCTAGGTCCCATGAAATATATACCCCATATATCAAACACTTCATAAAAAAAGAATAGGAATTAAAGACATTTGATTTCTACGTCCTAAGTTTCAAATTCCTTGGCAATTTGGACAAGATTTTGTATAAAGAAAATAATCATGAAATAGAGTGGGCCTAATGCGCGTCGAATGCGTCAATAAAATAAAGTTACTAAACCAACTATTTTGTAGAATAGTGGTAAATGGTCGATCCCACAGAAATTGATAGTCTTTCTTAGGTTAAAAACAACAAAAAAAAGAAAATTGGGTGTTTTAAAATAAATATTAATTTAACTAACTAATTTAGCTAAACTAAATAATATAAACAACTAAACTAATTTTTAAAACAATTAATAAATACTTAAGTAACACTTAGGTCTACAGTTCCACAAATCAGGACCAAGTTTCAATGGCAATCATGGTCTTCAACCTTTCCCAAAAAGTTATTAATTTAAATTCTCCTAAATTAGCTATAGAAAATTGACATCCACCCGAAATTCTTCATTCCCCTAATCTCGATAGCCATGACATCCGCCACTACCTACTTCCCTAATTAATGTATAACCCTAGCATCTGTCAATCGGGTTTAACACACTAACCGCAGTAATATGGGTCTATGGAAACACTAATCCTAAATAACTGGGTCGCATCTGCTCCCCATTTAACATAGATTTAATTATTGCACACTCAAGAACCTAAAAGGCTTGACGACAAATGGGTGAGTGTTCGTCATTTTATTGGTCCAAAAGCAAAATTACACGGATACTAATGTTCTAAATAACTATAGGTTGTCCACCTAAAAACATGCACTGATCACATACATACCCTAGATCTAAACCATATTCCTTAAAATCAACAACAACGAAATAGGAAAATTTAAACTAAATTAAATAATAAAATAAAAGATCTCACATAATATGTCATGAATCTATAATCTCGACTTGTTTCCCCTCTGACATAGGCAAGAAGTTGATTAGCCGAACATTGCGTCGAAGAAAGTCGATAACAAAACAATAATAGTTGGTGATAAAAAATAATGAAACCTAAGTTCCTAATATATAAAACTACTAAAAATTAGTCTCGGGAGGTGAGAGAAACTAATTTTGGGGGTTAGGGAGGTGACTCGTGCGCTGAGGACGATCCTATGGCTGTTTTGGGCTCAAAAATTGGTGTTTGCCACGTGTATGAACCGCGTTGGTACATTTTGTACTGGAGCGCTAATGCGTCGCCTTTTGATTGGTGGAGAGCGTTGTTAATGACGTTGTTAGGCATGGTGTGCGAGCGACACGTGGCACGCGTAGGCGGAGAAGAAAATAACACGACTCGGCCAAAATTTTAGGAGATGGTGTTGACGCGCACCCCGAGGAACATCTATTAGCAGCTCAGGCATTAGAGAATTTGGTTTTGCTGAAGTACGTTTGTGCTCGCTGATGTGGCGATTCCTGATTGGAGGAGAAAATGGAGATCGCTGACATGGCAACACGTGATTGGTCGAGAACCAATGAATGACGTGTTTGGGGTGTGAGAGGCTGACACTTGGCAACTGGTGTGATGAAAACTGCTGACGTGGCAGCGTGTGATTGGTTGAGAGAAGATATCCACTGACCTAATTGGTTGAAATATGCGGTTTCCTATTAGGCATGGTGTGCGAGCGCTGACGCATCGCCTTTTGATTGGTGGAAAGCACTGCTGATGACGTTGTTAGGCATGGTGTGCAAGCGACACGTGGAACGCGTAGGCGGAGAGAAAAATCGCACGACTCGGCCGAAATTCTGGGAGATGGTGTTGATGCGCATCCCGAGGAACATCTATTGGCAGTTGAGGCATGATAGAATTTGGTTTTGCTGAAGTACGTTTGTGCTCGCTGACATGGCGATTCCTGATTGGAGGAGAAAATGAAGATTGCTGACGTGGCAACATGTGATTGGTCGAGAACTAATGAATGACGTGTTTGGGGTGTGAGAGGCCGACACTTGGCAGCTAGTGTGATGAAAACGGTTGACGTGGCACCGTGTGATTGGTTGAGAGAAGATATCCACTGACCTAATTGGTTGAAATATGCGGTTTCTTATTAGGCATGGTGTGCGAGCGCTGACGCATCGCCTTTTGATTGGTGGAGAGCGCTGCTGATGACGTTGTTAGGCATGGTGTGCGAGCGACACGTGGAACGCGTAGGCGGAGAAAAAAATTGCACGACTCGGCCGAGATTCTGGGAGATGGTGTTGACGCACATCTCGAGAAACATCTATTGGCAGCTGAGGCATGAGAGAATTTGGTTTTTCTGAAGTGCGTTTGTGCTCGCTAACGTGGCGATTCCTGAGTAGAGGAGAAAATGGAGATCGCTGACGTGGCAACACGTGATTGGTCGAGAACCAATGAATGACGTGCTTGGGGTGTGAGAGGCCGACACTTGGCAGCTAGTGTGATGAGAATTGCTGACGTGGTAGTGTGTGATTGGTTGAGAGAAGATATTCACTGACCTAATTGGTTGAAATATGCGGTCTCCTATTCTAACCACCACACAACATATAACTCGAGGCAAACTGTTCGGCATCCAATCACTGCATGTAAATACTCTATTTTGAGTATTTTTTCGCCACAAATTCAACCGCGCACTTTGTTTCACCTGAAAATGACCAATAAATATAATTAATATATATTTTAGAGACTTTCCATATTTAAATATACTAAAATAAACTACTAAATATATATATATATATAAATACTGACTTATTAGGGCCAAAAGAAATCGAAATCTAAAATTTTACGAGCAGTTCTACGTGGACCAAAATATCCTTTATAGGCATATATATGGCAATGGGATATGATTGATTGTACTTCTGATTGTGGTATACATCTCTTAATTATTTGGTCAGTACAAGTTTTTCATAAATAGGGATCATCCCATAAATAATGTTTAAAATCCTTTTTAATTTTATTCTTTTAAGCTCTCATCAAATAAGGTGATAACCTATTGGTGGTAAGATAATGAACTATATCAGCGTACCATGGGCCATCAGTCTTTATATAATATAAGTATTTATTCGAAAATTCTTTCCTTAATGGTATAGATGGTTCTCCATTTTCTAACCTACTTAAATGATTTGCTACTATATTTTCAGCTCATTTCTTATCTTTTATAGTAAGGTCGAGTTCCTGTAAAAGTAATACCCATCTTATTAGTCTTGGTTTAACATCTTGTTTTCTCATTAAGTATTGCAAAGCTGCATGACCTGAATAAACTATTATTTTTTCCTAATAAATAAGGTCTAAATTTTTTTAAGGCGAATACTACCGCTAAAAGTTCCTTTTTAGTAACGGTATAATTCTGTTAGGTTGGATCTAGTATTCTAAAAGCATAATATATAACGTGAGAATCTTTTCCTATTTATTGACCTAAGACAGCTCCAACTGTATAGTTACTTGCATCACACATTATTTCAAAAGGTAACGACCAATCTGGTGATTTAATCACAGGTGTGGTTGTTGAAGAATCCTTTAATTTATTAAATGCTATCTTGCAATCATTGGTAAATTCAAAAGAAACGTCTTTTTATAAAAGTTTGAATAAAGGTTGTGTTGTTTTAGAAAAATCTTTCACAAATCTTCTATAAAATGTTGCATGGCCAAGAAATGATTGTATTTATCTCACCGAGTGGGGTAAGGTAACATTTTGATTACTTGAATATTAAAATCTAACTCGTGTCATATGTCATTTCAAGGTCGTATGTGGGACCCACTCGTCGTAATACACATGTCTAAATCTCGAGTCGACACAGAGGTATGCTATTTTTATTTGATGCTTGTATTATTTATTATACAAAAGAGTGAACAATTTAAACTAATTAATTTTGAAAATGTGCGATGAAGGTACACGCGGGGCATATCGATGTCGAGAAGAGTGGGGACGTACCTCGAGTCGCGTGTCAACGTGGGACCGAGGTAGCGACATATGGGGTAAGCTGAATTATTTTGAATTAATGTTGAATTTATAAGTGGCTTAGTGGCTTAATGTGGTCACATTTAATATAAACATTAATGTACCTATAGTTAGAGAAATAAAACAAGGTTCATTTGATGTGCATCGAGAAACGCATTAACTCATCAAGAGACAAGGAGTCAACTTATGAGTCATTTATGCATGACTTGGGTAAATAATTGAGTGAAGGTGGACCACAAGACATGTCTCGAGATACGTGTGCACAAAAGATCAAGGGCCAAGGTTCAATCTTATCAATTTAAAGCCTCCTAAGTCAAATGTATATCATCTCTCTCAATCACTCTCATCGATTCGATAGGCAAGGAGAGGAAGAAAAGAGGCCGCTGGAGTACATTGGAGAAGAAGGGAAGTGTGTTCATTGAAGTTTTGGTGAGGAAGAAGCAGTTCATCAAGGTAACTCCAGTCTATAACTTCTCCACACCATAAACTTTGATGAATTTATGATTTGAATGAAATTGGTGGATGTAAATTGATAAAATTAAAGTAGAAATTTAAAGAGTTTTGATTTCAAATTGGTGTGTTGATTATGTGTAGTGTTGAAAGAAGAAGAAGTGAAAAAAAAATTGGTTATGTTGAACCAACAGAGCATCTCTCTTTCGTTCAACAATCGAAAGAGAGGGAGGGATGTAAGTGCGACCGAGGTCAACCCGACCATGGGCCCATCACCCCATTAATAAAATAATAATTTAAATTTAATTAAATTAAACTGATTTTTAATAAAAATAAATTACATAAAATAGATGAAAATCAAATAAAAATTAGGAAAAATTGGAAAAATATGAGAAAAAATGGAAAATGTTGAGGAAATTATAGAAAAATTGGTTTTAAAGTTGTCGGAAGTTTTTACACTAAAAAATTTCCTCGAAAAGTGTGCCACCACTATGATTTTTCCTAATTTGAACAATTTTGGGATTTAAAAATCTAAAAATTTCTTAAATAGGCTCTAACACAATGTAAATTTGTCCATATGATTATCAGAGGCATAGTTTACTAGTGTCGGGTATTGGGTACGAATTTAGCGGCGTGTCGGTGTCGATTTGAGTGCGTATTAGCTTGGATACATGTAAGTAAACCATTGAGGAATTTTACAGTTATTTCATGAGCTTTAATTTGTTGTTATTGCTTTGTTCATCATTTCTTTTGAAATTTCCATTGGTTGAGTGGTCCATTGGCAAGTGAGTCATGATTACTATTTATCTGTGATATGAGCTCTTATCTGGATGTCGTTGATATCTCTCAATTAAGTGTACGTTGGGGGCACTTATCCGGGACTATGGTTATCTCATTCTCGTAAGGGTTAGGGTTGGTTGGTTGTGTCTCGTCCTAAACCCGAGTCTATTGGGCCTTTGCCGCGACTCAACAACCTTTTGGTCGGGACTCCTTGCCATTCGATTTTCGTATTTCAGACCCTCACTTATCGATTGATTTATTTACAGTATTTTATATTCATGTGTTCCTTGTTCCTTTCTTTCTATCTACATGAATTAAATTTATTTATTTATTTCGAAATGTTGTATATATGTCCTGCATGGTGTTACTTACCTGGGCTCGTCATTCTTGTGTTTGACGGAGTGCAGATCCACAGTCCAATAAAGGTAAGGCTCCACAGATAGGAGATATCATTTGAGGATATCGGAAGCAGTTCTTACACTTGTCTGACATAGGTGATTCTTTTTGTATTATTAGATATACTTGTTTTGAAACACTGGAGTTGGGTTTTTGAGAGATCTTGGACATGTATATCTTGTGTTTACTCTCCTCTGACTGTTCATTGATGATGATATATACATTCGGGGTTTCCACACTCTAGGTTGTCTTAACTTGTGTGTCTTTGAGGTTTTTCATTTAGTTTGAGGTTTAATTGCTTCCACTATAACTATGATAACTCACTAATTGATTAACTCAACTTTAATTGCTTAATAAATGGTAAATGGTAAAGGAAGGCTGACTAGGCTTGCGTGACTCAACGAGATGGGCTCGGGGGGTCCACGTAAAAACTTGTAAGTTTATTAGGAATTATTACTGGTAATTTACCATAGTCCCCTAGATATAATATATTTCAAATGATCCGATAAAGTTTTCAGATCTAATTATGGGGCTTTAACTATAGAAGGTAAAATTTCTGAATGAGATCTACATAAATCTAGGTAATAAGGAAGTTCTGGTAGTTCATTGTATGATTCCAAAGTACTTATTATTTTTTTTGTTTCCTCATCTTTTATTATCGTCATCTTTTAAATCTCTTATAAACAATTCTGATTTATCTGTTTTATCTTTTCTAAGAGATTTGTCTCGTAATGGGTCTATCATATCTACTTTGCATAAGAGAGAGACATCCATTAGGTATTTCATTGCATCATATATATATTGAAATTCATTGTATCATCATTTATTTCCATTGTTAATGTTCCATTTGAAACATTAATCTTTGCTTTATGGTTTTTCTAAAATTAGAGAAGTTCTAATAGAGAAATTATCTTTTTTCATGTCCAATACATAAAAATCTACTGGGAAGACTATATCATTAACCCTAACTAATACATCTTCTTGTAACCCTGTCGGTTTAACATTGGATCTATCAGCTAAATATACCACTATACTAGTTTCTTCTAAATGTACATCCATCATTTGCAAATAAATAGATAAAGACATAACATTAATGGAGGCTCCCAGATCACAGTGCTTTAGATATTCTTATATTTTCAATCGTATATGGAACGAAAAACATTCCTGTGTCAGAACATTTAGGAGGTAGTTTCTTTTGAATTAGTGCGGATACGTGTTCTCATAGACTCACCTTTTTATTAGCCTTAACCTTATTAGTGCATATATCTTTTATAAATTTTTAATACTTAGGTGCATTTTAAATGACTTCAAACAGAGGTATATTAAAAATACTACTTTTTTTAATGTATAAGATATTTATTTTTCTTCCTGCAATTTCTTAACATATCTATTATCTTCCAAACTATGAGAAAATGGTGGTTTATATTAATTGGTCTGTCTTTATCAAGTTCATCACCCTTTTAATTGGGAATCCTATTACTTGTTACTTCAATTTCTTTCTCTAATTCTGCTTCTATTTCGTTTCTACAAACTAATTGGTGTGGCATTTTAGGTTCACCCATCTGCTTACTGCTACTTAATTTCTGGTTGGTACTTTTTGTATAAAATAATATAAGGTTGAGATGATCATTTTCTTTTATTTACAAATTCACTCATTTATGTTATTGTCTGACTCAATTGGGTTTTCAACTCGGTCATATTATTTTGTAATATTTGAATTATTCGATATTTTTTTCTTTTTGAGTTATTCAATATTTTATACCTTTGATAACCCTGATTATTAATACAATTACCAACATTTGGTAGTGAGTAATTTGTATGACTATTAAAGTTATAAGTGGAATCAACAAACTCATCATATCGGTTCATTATTGCATTAGCTTCTACTATTTTGGTTTGCTGTCTCAAAGGGCATTCATCATTAAAATGATTCAATTCATTATAGAAAACATAAGTTTTTACTTTTCTCGATCTATCCTTTAGTGATAATACAACCATGACTTTTAGCTCATCTATCTTATCGTTTGGTGTCTTATATGTCCTTCTATTCATTTCGCTTAGATTTTCCTTAATTAATTCACTATTCTCACCATATTGCTTAGATTGTTTAGCCATTTCATTTATACATTCTCTTGCTAAAGTTCGTGTTTTGTCGCGCAACATACTGTGTCTAGGAATCTTCGTTCTAAGTGATTTAATCCCTTTATAAAAATATTGCATTAAAGTTTTTACCGTAAATCCATGCATTAGACATAATGAAATCAATCTTTGATACGTATCACAAAATTCGTCAAAAGTTTATCCAATTTCCATCCTAACATTACTAATTTTTTGTCTGTATAAACTAATTTGTTTTGCTGGGACATATTGATCAAGAAAGACTTGTAGCATCCATGGCCAATTAGTTACAAATTTTTTATGGAGATAAAATAATTAGTCTAAAGCTGGGCCTTTTAATACATAATGAAATTAATTTAACATAATCTATTTATATATCCTTAGGTTTTAACGTGCTTACTTTGCGCGCAAACTCCATAATAAACTTTTAAGCATCTTTATTATCTTCATCACAGAAACACGGTAAAGAATTTATGAATCCAAAATTCCATTCGAATTCCAGAAATTCTATTGTAAAATTTATATGCATAGGTTCATAAGCCATAATATTCCTATCAGATTGCCTAAAAGTTTATTTTTCCTCTTCTTTAGCCACATTATATGGCATTCAACAAGAAGGTGTATAATAGATTATTTTAAGAATCTCCAGCAACTATGCCAAAATTGACATGTGACGAACGTGCACAATAGTTTCATGTATTTTCTTATTATTTTTAGTAGTGGTAAATAAGATATTGTCTCTACAGGGATTTTGTAAATCTTTTCATAATTAAGGCTACCATAAAGTTTTATTGGATTTAATTTGCATTAATTTAACTAATCTAATTAAAATGGGAATTAAACTCTATCAATCTAAAAAATAAAATAATCATACTATAAAAAATTTAAATTCGATAAACTAATCTAATGCAATTCAAATAAACAATCAAATAATCAATATAAATTAAATATCTAAACAATGCATCTTAGACAATAATATGTAAACTGTCATATCTGGACATTTTCATTAAAGCATAGTCATAATCAATCATCATATTTATATAATGATCTAAAATCATTAAACTATAATCGCAATAGGTTGATAGCCTTTAACAAACTATCAACTTTCATATATTTAATGGAAATAAGTCATATCCTTATCATTGTAAATCTAATTATTGGATAAAAGGCAATAAACTATAAATTACGATCGCATTAACACTTAATAAAAGTCATACCTAATCTAAATCAAATATTAATCAGAATATGCTAATTAATAAATAATCTAGAACACAATCACTTAGAACATCCACTCGGGTAATATTGCTCTATAGATTAATCCTAGTTACTACTTGTTGGGTTTTGGAGTTAATACGTAGCGAAAATTACAAAATAATTTTGACAAAAACCCCAATAGGATCTGAATCTAATTCCATTAAAAACGTTTAAACCATGAAAACTTAATCATACCTCAGTCGCAATATACATTTCTGAAGATTGATCGATCTCCAAGGCGTTGCCAACGACGAACGCCCTCTACCAGCAGACCACACACGAACGGCGGCCGAGATTCGAAGTGCTAGCTTCGAGAGAATACCAAACCTTTTTGTTTCTCTCCAAAGCGACCCAGAGCTTACCAGAAAACCCTAATTCCTTTTTTAAACGAAAATAGAGTTTCGGCCCTAAGATTTCATCCATGTGTTCTAACTTAAAGCGTCTATTTATACAACCCTTGTATATAGATGGTTAAGCAAATTACACATATACCCCTACTTAAAGAAGTATAAGTGTAATACACCACAAGGATGTTTCTATCATGAATTTTATCATATAAAATTCATTTTTCTAAACCATCTTAAAATCTCGCAAAACCATTCTTAGTGTGCGACCCAATAGGCTCATACAACGTTGACAGTGTACCAAAACACATTTTGGTATACAAGTCATAAGCGGCCTCTAGCAAGGCATTATGACTACCCAAGTTGTAAGAATATCAAATTGATACAACCTAATCAATAGTGTATACAACATCCTTTTGTCACATGATATCCTTTTGATCAAACATAAGGCATAGAATTGTCATCCAACATGTTTAATCATACTAGTCTCGATCTCTAGGTAGACTGAAAACATCCAAGTGACATTGATCAATATCAATTCACTTAGACTAGGGCTTTTAACAGTCTAACACATTGAGGGATCCACTGGATATCTCTCTTTATATGAGAGGGACAAATTCTATCTCGATTACACAACTTCATCACATTGCTCACACAATAACCAATCACAACCTTTATAATCGTCCGGTTAAAGACAACGTTTGATTGTGTCAAATCAATGTGTTCCTAATGTTGAAGTCTCTGGTAATCTCAAGTCAGATGACTGAAAAATATACCTATCATGAGAAACAACTATGACTTAATCCATGTGATGTTCTCACAGCGGGTCATTCTAGTACTTTGTTCCCTAACAAGTACTCGTGATCTTGATTCGTATCCCTATACGTATAATCATCATATGATCATCAATTAAGACTCACACTAGTCTTAATTGATTATATTTACCAGTATAATGATCGACTAGGGACATTTATGATATTTCTGCAAATACCCATGGATATTATTATAATGTAAACATGTAAATTAATTATAATAAACAGCAAATGAAATCCTCTATTTTATTAACTAAAAGTATTCATAAAGACAGTTAATGGATTGACCTAGGGCACATGCCCCAACACTACTTCTATAATTATTTTCAATAATCATAGACATAGATTTAGATACCATATACTAACAAACATATTGGCTACTGTGCACTTAATACAAAGAATCATTAGTTGTAATACGCAAAAATAACTTAATAAATTTGTGATTGACATGTGTGATTGGTTTAAAGCATTAAACATATAAATTACGTATTACGACTAAATTAATGAACAATTTCTAATCCTGTCCAAAGTATTGTTTAGAATAATAAACTAGTCACTTATATTAATAATAAATATTACAATAAATAAATAAATAGAAGACATTAATGTAGAATACCTCAATTAAATCTCGAAAGAGTCTCCAAAAGCAATTAACAATAAACTAAAACCTAAAAACTTTTAAAACTAATAATGGTTAATAGAAGGCTCAAAGAGAGACCTTGATTTCGAAGCCCTAGGGTCCTATTTATAGTTTCCCTAAGTATACATATCATAGAAAAACTCAAATTTCTTGTTCTTATTTGAAAAACTCATCACCGACCTTAGCGATTTATCAACGATTCCATTTTATTCACAAATCACTGAGTTAATCACGAGATTTAGTTTTCTATGCTCCACTAATTCATTTGGCGATTTCTTATGTAATTTTCAATTCGCTGATGATTCGCTAGACCTTTACTCTTGTTGATTGTTTTGCTCTTCTTCATTTTTTCTTCCATTTCTTCATTTTTCTAATTAAATCCTAAAATCACAAAACAAGAGAATACCTAGTGTAATATCATCATTTATATCTAAAATCAACTTAAATTATACTATAAAACCTGACTAATTATTGACTTGTTAACCATCTTACTACCGTTCAAGAAATACAGGTTACGTATATCTATCGCATAAATATAATAAAACTTAACGAATATCATAACTCGAACTTTTATCTTTCATTACCCCCTCTCTCCAAAATATCAAATAAAAACCATTTATTAAGTCCTAGGTTATTAATAACTTGAGAACCAATCTCCAAGTTAGTGAACCTAGACTCCTATTCAAATTACATGTAATGAATTCAGGTTCTAATACTAAACTATATTAGAGTTATTCTTGATTCCACTAAATCTCGGAATAGTGAGACCAAACTCCATAAGTCTTGGCTCCCATGTTAAACTATATTAGAGCTATTACTGGAAACAAGCTTTGACAAATCTCTTATAACAACTATAACATCCTCTAATTCAATTAGAACAATGTCCGGCCTGAAATTCTAATTAAGCCATGGTACAACAGTCGAACTCAATTAGAGTAACAGTATAACTGTCCTTCATACCTGATAATCACAACACAATATATCGTATATCGAATAAATAATTAAAAACGCAGCGGAATTAAAACATTTTTCGATAATACAAATGATATATTAAAACCGATATAAATCTTGATATTATAACCATATCCCAACCCTGGTTATTACTAAACAATAATTCAATATAATATATGAACCAGGAGAAAGATCAAATACATCGTAGAGAATACTATAAACTCCTAAACTTCTCCATCCTTGAGTTGAAGTGCACGCCGATAACCTAAAATGTTAATTGGGGAATGAGCATTCCAACTTGCTTAGTAAGTGATACTCGTAAATCGATCAATTATCATCTACTATCATAAATACAATGAATAATAAAATGAATTTAAACCATATTTATTCAGGCATAAGAAAATGATATAACAAAAAATAAAAGATGCAAATCATAGGTAAACTTCAACCCTACACGTGACTGTTAATTTAAGTTTAAAGACAGAGTCGTACTGTAGCATCCCTTATCCTGATTAAGGAAATACTCGACCTGAAGCCCTAATTGAGCCTCGGTAATCCAGGCAGACTTAACTAGAGCCTACGGCCTCTCCGTCTGTACTTGATAAACTCAACCACTATATCTATGTCGTATAAATAATATAAAGTATACGCAATGGAAAATTTAAAAATTTTTCGATAATTAACAATATACAGAAATACAAAGTTTATCAAATCCCAAAACCTCGTTTATAAACCTCCTAACCCTGTTTATATACAACAAAATATATCAAACAATATATATTTATACAAGAAGGTTCATTACATCAGATAGAAGACAACAAGAGACGTAAATCTTCTCTTTGCCCTTTGCTGAAGAGCTAGGTTGCGAACCTAAAATATTAAATTTAAGTAAGCGCTCCAACTTGCTCCGCAAGTAAGAATTCACAAATCCATCAACATTCCATATAATAATAATATGCACCAATGTTAACTAACAAGAATATAGAAAGCATATAATTCAATAAATAACGGATGCATTTCAAACGTCAATGATTATTACACTGTGATTCCCATTTTATTATAAAACTAGGGTCGATTACCTACTGGAGCCATTAATGTGATTGCTAGACCAATAAATTAGCCGATGTGTTGGCTAGCCAATTTATTAATGCCCAATGGTTCTATCTGAAACCCTCTCGTAGGTATGCCTAACACATAGGAAGTTTTAAGGTAACTTTCTTACCTTCTATTTCTATCACTCTGACAATTTCCATTTTTCAAACTTATAACTATCACATGCTTGAGTTATCTGAATAAATCATACAACGATATCACAGATCCTTGGATTGATCATTTGTAATATTCAATTATTTCAAGTTTATTTTCCTCTTTTTACCATTGTGTTGAATATAGGATAACCTCATATTTATTTCATTTATTTTCAAAAGGAGTTATCAATTCTGAGTAATGAATACTTATTTCGACTACTACACATTAATCTTTGGATTCACTGACCACTCATTCTCTCCATTTAGACTATATCAGTCTAATAAATCAGACTAGGATATCTTACCAACTCACTACTATATTCTGGATTTAACTTTTTATTAATAAATCACTTGTTATTCCAATATGGATTCACACCATGACTAGAATATCAACTTCATAACAACTATGAAGTATAACTGCACTAATGATTTCTTAACCTCAAATAGGCTTTTATCAATAAACACTAATTTATTTACTGAATAACTTTCATTACTTTCATACTTGTCTTAATACCAGTATTAATCACCTCTCAAAGTGGTCCGCCACCTTTGAGTTTCATCGAAATTCATTCAATATTTCATTATTTCATAATTTTCATTCTCCTAATGTACACCTTAAGATCTCGATCCAATATATACTTCTTCACCGAGTATTATTTGTCTAATAATATCAGTGAGAACAAAGACCATTGAAAATGTTACATGGAGAAGAATTTTATTTCATCTTTGTAATGTTTCTTATGTCTTTTCTTTTTATCTATCCCCGTGGTTAAGACTCTCATGAGCTCTTACCTCCAACACCTTCTCACATCATAAGAAATAGATGGACTTCAACCATCTTATTATTGTTCAGAAAATATATAATTCTTCTATCTACCGCGTAGAAATAGTATACATAACAAAAAACATATTTCAATCTTCTATCTTTTGGTTATCCCCCAAAATCATGATAAAAACTATTTATTAAACCCTAAGCTTATTTATAACTCGAGACCACTCTTCAAGTCGATTAACTTAAGTTCTATTATTAGGGCAATCAAAGTACCTTAAACTTTTAAAGTAGGCTAATATTCACTTCGAACACCATCCAAAAGTGATTGTATGGTCAAAGCCTTATCCATGATACCCAACTGTATCACTATTAACACTTTATCCCTAAACGTGATAAACCATAAACTTTGGCACCACACTGTATCAGAGTTATTCCTTATTTCTAATAAATCATTATTCCAAGATTTATAAACCATGGCTAACCAAGGTTTTAAAAAGTGGCTCTGATATCAAACTATAATATCCCCTAACCTGATAAGGGCAATACTCGGCGTGAAACCCTAATTAAGCCCAGATTACCCTTACCAGACTTAACTAGAACTAGCAGCCTTACCACCTACACCTGATAAACACTAATGTATATCGATTATCTAAATAAAACAAACCATATAAGTAGCAAAAATTCAAAACCTTTTTCAATAACCAAAATAAAAATATAGTATTAAAAATAAACGAGAATAAACCTCGGTTATATAATCACTCATCCCATGTGATATTACAAAATTGTAATTTCATACAAATATGTAAGACTAGAGAAAGTCGTTACATCAAAAAGAAGTTCAAGACTCCTATAACTTTTCCATCCCATAGTCATAGCACTCATTGGATCTAGCTGTAATGTTAATTGGGGTGAGCGCTTCAACTTGCTCAGTAAGTAGGGATTCACATTAACCATTAACATTCCATATCATACTCAAGGATAATATGCAATAACAACATGCACCAATGATATATGACAAGAACATGGAAAGCATATAGATTTAATACATAATCATATGCAAAGCAAGTCATTTAACTATTACACTGTGATCCCCACTTATTTTATAAAACTAGGGACGACTACCCACTGACGCCATTAATGCGATTGCTACACCAACATAATAGCCGATATGCTCTCTAACCCATCCACTAATGCCCAATGGTTCTATCCCATACCCTCTAATGTGTATGTAATCCATAAAACCTAGTGAATTGAGCATAAGATATATATAGGCCGGGAAGGGAACCCATCTCCTATAAACCTATTCTCAAAACGATGAGTTATAGCATGGTCACATTACACACCGTTTTCCATTTATTGAAATCCATCGCAGTGTACATAATCTCTCATTTCATTCTAACAACCTAATGAGCTATATATACTAAATAGCCAGACAATATTAATAAATAAGTGAATCTATGCTTACCTCGAGTCTAAGTCTCAGTTTCCAAAATTCCTTAAATTTCCAGTCATTTCACGTTTCCTCAATGTTACTCATCCTATCACCAATCATTTGTTGTCAATTTACCTAAATCCAATCAGTTTTGTACTGATCTAAGCATGGATAACGCATTATGTCCCGGGGCCAGCACGCTATTCGCAATACGAAACTTCATACAAACTTATGAGGTCCGATATCACGCTACATGACATGGATAACACACTATCTGTGTGTCAGTACCATACCTGCAACACCAGAACACTTTGACTTATCCAAACTTAACCCAAATCACATCTAAACTCAACAATTACACTCCCAAATGATTCGGGAGGATCTCTAACGAGGTGGAAAAACTTAATTAATCAACAGCAACCACATTTCAACAAGTTTTGATCATCACTACGAATTTAAATTTCAAAAAACTTGAAAAACAAATTTTCCAAAGTGATGATCACTAGCTTCTAATCCATTTAAGCTCCTCAACTTAGTTGAATTTGGCTTCCGGAACGATCTCCCTTCGATCAGAATCGAAATTGGGCTTCCCGAACCCTCGATTGATCGAAATGAATTAGATCAAAATGATTTTTTGTTTTTATAAATGTATTTTTCTCGAGATGCGAGTCGTGCTATCTTGAGATCGATCGCGTGGTTGATGCATTAAAGTAACACTCCTTAAAGTGACATAAAATTTGACACATCAAGCACCTACACTTCGTTCGAGACAATCCGATAATCCATATATTTCTAATATTCTTTGATTTTCCAATATACATATATTTATTTAAAAACATATAAATATATATATTTCCCATATTATTCACCATAAACTCATCGGACATGCCTACAAGTGTCATTGAGCATGCACACTCTTGCCACGACTCCCTTATCACACTTGGTGTCCCGATAAACTATTGTTTATTGTGTGTTTTCCATTTTGTAGGCTTGTGTATAATTTCCTTATTATACAACAACTTATATATAAATTGAATTAACAATTCAAACAAACACCATACATCATGCAAATGCACGCACACGCTAATCGAGGTACGCCCAACTTAACCACAAGCCTAACTCTGTTAAATTAGGATTTGGATTAGTATTAATCACCAGCTTAAGTTGACGAGTCATTACACAATCAAAGTCATACTACTCCTTAACTGCACTGTGCTAACATTTTCTCTCAGATTCACAATTGTATTAGTTAGGAATTTGCCCTCGTGACGAGAATTCAAAACTGTCACCAACTGCCCAATTTGCCACTCCATATTTTAGAGGGATTAAGTTCTCTCTTTCTCCATTCTTTTCAAATTTTGCTTCATCCCATCTATAGTCCGCTTCACAACCTCCATTTCTTTCTCATTCTTAGCATGCCTCCGGTTTTGACTAATTTTCATAGCCCCTCAAAAGTTACTCAATTGCTTTGAAAGAGGCTTGTTATTCGACTGGAATTTATCTTTGTTGCACTTAATTTTTGAAACCCATAGGTGGTTGCAATGCATTACTAGAGTTTCTGTAAGATAGATTTAGATTGAAATTAATCCTCTGATAGTATTGATGTTTAAGTCATTCGCCTGAAATTGTTCTCATAACCTTGATTGTTCATGTAATTTACTTCTTTATTCTTCGAAATTTGAGGCATTTGATCTAACGGTTTGTCCACCAAAGCCAATCAACTCACATGATGTGGACTTTGTGGTTGTTGAATCGTCTGCCTTTGTTGAATCTTAGCCATCTGACTAGATAAATTAGAAAATTGCACCATTATCGCAGTGTGTGAATCCATTTCATACATTCTCGATGCCTTCTTTAATGATGATTGTGCTCTTGGTTGTAAAAATGAATTCATAGACATCATCTCAAAAAGCGCAAATGCATCCTCCTCACTTTTTGAGAGCAAAGTACCACCTGAAGCTACATCAACCAAAGTCCTTATGTTTGGAGTCATGTCGTGGTAAAAGACTTACGATTGGGCCCATTTCACTACCCATGCCCCGGACACTTACTTAGCAACTCCTTCAACATTTTCCATGATTCTCCCAACGATTCCGTCTCATCTTATCAAAAAGAATTGATTTCCTACTTTCTTTCTGCCTCTTATATAAATGGGGCGAACTTTTGAAAGAATCTCTCATTAATATCACCGCAATTATGATGTGATACTTCCTTGATTAAGCCTTCGAAACCATGCCTTTTCTTTCCCTGTAAGTGTGAAATGAAAGATTCACATCCTAATGATCTCCTTTAAAATATGATTGATGTGAACTGTATTGCACTTCTCTAGGAACATCTCCACATGACCCACTGGGTCTTCATTAAGAAGACCATTATAAAGATTGTTCTGCACCATATTAATCAAGTTCTTCTTGAGCTCAAATGGAGGGTTGTTGTCCGGAATTCGCATCACACCATTATACATCTCTTGAGCTCTGGCTTGAAATAATCTCAAACGCACCTCGATTTTTCCTCTTCTCCTTGATTTTTTGCCATGGTGGTTGTCCTCTGTTGTAGGTTCTCCTTTGTCTTTTCTTTAAAACACTGGAGAGTTAGATTAAAATCGAGGTCTTCAAGTTCTAACTCACTCTCTTCTTCACTTTGCATGGACAAGAAAAACCTGAAACAACGACTAAGAAAAGATCAAGTGTACATGGTTATTGGAATTAAATAAAAAATAAGCCAATGTTAAGTTTTGGGGTTCATACGCAATGAGAAATTCAAAACAGTTTTGAAAAACCACAGCAGGATTAAAAATAAGTTATATTAAACTTGATCTACAAAAGTAAACCATACCTTAATCCGTGATTTCCTTTTTTGATTGATCGATCTCTAAGACATTCAAGCACGTGTCCTCCATAGGAAAACCACCCATGAACGATGACTACAATTTGGAGTGTTAGCCCTAAGAGAGATAGAAAACATTTTTCTTTCTCTCCCAAAATCTAGAGAACTCGAAAATAGAAAAAATGAAAATCTTATTTCGTTTTAACCTCTATTTATATGTGTAGATAAGCCCTCACTTCAAATCCTATTCGTAATACAACAATTGTATTTATATTGTTTAAGAAAATTACACATATGCCCCTATTAATAAGTTACCATATAACAAATTGTAAGGGCTTTTATGTCATGAGTTTTATTATATAAAATTCATTACTATGGACTAATTGAAATAGCGTAAAGCCATTTTTTATGTGCGACCCAATAGGTTCATACGATGTTGGTAGTGAACCAAAACTATTTTGGTACACAAGTCTAACAAGGCATTATGACTACCTAAGTAGCATGAATATCAAAATCGATACAACCTAATGAATAACATACGTCATATCTTTTTGTCGTGAGATATCCTTTAATTAAACATAAGTCATGGAAAGTCACCCTTAATATTCAATCGTACTAGTCTCAGTCTTTAGGTAAAATAAAAACATCCAAGTGACATTGATTATATCAATTCACATGGACTCGGTCATTATCAGTCTATCATATCAAGGGGCCGGCTGATATCTCTCTATACGAGAGTGACAAATTCTATCTTGATTACACATCTTCACATACCATTCACATGGTAATGAATCACAATCTTTATAATCGTTTGGTAATAACAACGTTTGATTGTGTCAAATTACCATGCTCCTAATATTGAAGTATATGGCAATCTCAAGTCAAATGACTAAATGATATATCTGTCATAAGTAACATGTATGACTTAAATCCATGTGGTGTTCTTATAGTAAGTCGATCCAGTACCTTGTTCCATGATCTCGATTTATATCCCTATATGCATGATCATCACATGACCATCAATCAAGATTCATACTAGTCTTAATTCATTATAATTTCCAATATAATGACCAACAACAGACATTTAGCATATTTCAACAAATACCCATAAATCTTACTATAAGGTAAACATGCAATCAATTATAATAAAAAAGTAAATGAAAACCTTAATTTTATTAACTAAAATTATAAGATAAACAATGTTTGTAGATTGACCTAAGGCCCCAACAGCTAAAATAACTAAAAACAAAATCTTATAGAAAACATCCTGATAAAACTAAAATCAACTACCATCCCCGACAACTGCACTAAAAACTTAACACAAGCTACAAGTGTACGACAACGTGGAAGTAATAGTAGCACCAACTAATCTTGGTACCGAGTATATTGATTCTACAAGGATGGTTTAGTGCTAATTTATAATCTAATTAAGATAGACAATTGGTTTGATTTTTGTAAAGGAAATTGACAACTACATTAATCTATCTTAATGCAAGTAATTAAGTTTTAAGTTTAACAATTAAGAAATAATCCAAGGTAGTTGATTTCACCAAGGTCGAATTCTTTCTATCCAATTCTCATAGTACAATCCCCAATTAAAGTACGATAGGCAAGTTTTCATTAATTTTCACCCCATCTCGAGGTCTCGGCTATGGGAATTCTAGTGTTGCACTCAGACTCCACCATTCGGCGTGAGTAGCGTAAGTGCAACGTTGCATTAGACTCTGAATTCTAAAGCCTCCTTCATCAACGGCCGTATGGTATGTTCATGGATTATGTTCACTATTTTCGGTTTAAGAACCTTAAGGTCATGGGTGAGTTCAATCATTAAGTTTCATACCTACTTGATCAAGGCAAGCATATCATTAAGTTCAAGCAAACATAAACCCACACTAAGAATTAAATACAACATCATGAATCACATTGAAATTAGAGAGGATAAAAACATGAGATCCATCGATCCCCAAGACAAGAGTATTACCCCATTAGAGGGCAAGAAGAAACACTAATCATGATGAAAACAAAAGAAAACATCAAATCAATACCTAGAGATCCATGAAGAATCACCAAGTTTGATCTAATATTCTCTTCCTAAAGTATGTTCTCCAAGTTTCTCCAAAGTAAAAGTTGTTAATTTTATCTATCACACCACTTTATATAGTCCAAGGGTATTTTGGTCTAACAAAATGGACTCAAAACCCAAAAAATGTCCAAAAAGTACTATAACTGATGGCAACACTAAGGTCAGCGTTGCGCGTCGGGCTTAGCGCTAAGACCCGGAAATCATGCTCGATGGGTGGTGTGATACCATGTGGGCACTATGGTGGGCACCATAGCACCAAGTAAGGCGCCATGGCACTGGGTGCAGTGTAGTGGTGGAGTTTCTCCACTAATCCGGGTTCTGGAGCACCAGATGGGCGTTGTGGCACTGTGGGCGTCAAACCCCACCAAATTAGGGCATCTGACTAGCGTAGATTACCTTTAATCTCTTGATAATCTAGCAGCCTTAACCACTCCATCAATAAATAATTAAGAATGAGATCCTGTAATCTTCAGTTATAAAACTTAATTAACCACAAAGGATTCTAAGTGAATCTTAAACCTCAAAGTTCGTTTACATTAATTAGATAGTCCTCGAAGTTCCATAAAAATTATTCGACAACATCTCATCTATTTCTAAACCTACACCTAAAATCTCGTCCTTCAAAAATATTGACAAAACCTGCTCAAATTTAATGGAAATGTCGAAGAACTCACATTTCACCCCATAACAATATATATTGCGTCAACTAAATTAAATATTCATTCTAACTTGGTTTAAAGTACCAAAATTCTTAAACTAGCATACCTAAATTCCAAAATTATTTCAATTCATCCTAAAACCATTCTAGCCATTCCGAAAGATATCTTTATCACACTCAAACCCATAAACCCATTTACACAATATAATATATTCAAAAATCAATACATACATAAAGAAAAGAACTAAGCAAGTCACATATACTCGAAAAACTTTCCTTTCCTTCGTCGCCGCTAGAACCTGTCATTATCCAATTATAAAAATTCAATAGTGCCAGATAAATAAATCTCACATTATCCAGTACACTTGTAATAATCAATGCATAATAATCTACAAGATTAAACAAAAAATATAATCTTAAGAATTTAAATACAACCGTGAATCCATTCCCTTTATGTTATCGGACCACGATCAGATAACGTTCTCCGAAAGTGGTAAGTAAACAATAACAACAACTCATGCTCAAGGAGAATGACCAAATGAGTCTCGTTCCTCGAGTCTATCAAAGTATGCTCTGGTTCAACGTGATCTTATGATAATCACTTGATGCAAAGTATCAACGACTCTAGCACCTCAAGTATAATATAGTTATACTGTGTACACTGTGAGGTAGACACTATAAGTTCTACCCTGTAATAAATAGTCAGGTAGCTTAAAATACCTTGTGCACATAGTTAGGTAGATAAAGTCAGGTAGACCCTATAAGGAGACTCAAAACCCCTTATCCTCCTAACTCGTGTATGCATGTACAAAAAAAAATCAATATCAAGGATCAATGCAATTTATATGGAATTATAATCACAATGTAAAAGTTACTATGAGATTTACTTAATCTTATAAACGTAATATCGCAACTCCCTTGCACTCCGAGTCGATAAACTAGTCCACACGGGGCTCCAGTTACGGTCTTACAATTCATTAATACATCCTATAAGCTTCCACAACAACTTCACCGTTTTTCTAATTATTTGCAATTTAATTTACAAAAACGCGTCCTGAAACCCCTTAAATACTTCCAAAATAAATTTTTCGATGCTCAAATTTTATTTTTGACTCAAAATCATTGTTCTACATCGAGAATTACGTTGTCTAGGCTTAAATATAATTTTTTCAATTTTTATATATTTATTGGTCATACTTGATCGGAAAACCCCGAAATCCTTCCAAATCAACTCCTCGGATGTTCGGATCTCAATTTTGACTCCAAATTGTTATTCAAAATTGATAATTAACCTAGATTAGATTTTAAAACAATTTTTAAAATTTCAGACATTTTCAGGTAGCATAGTACGTATTATGAGAAAAATACCTAGTATAAATCCCCGATAAAATTCAAAAAACTTCATTTTTCATAAAAATATACTATTTTTACTTATTTTGCTCAATTATAACTTTTTACAATTTTTTTGGAATTTTTCGTAAATTCCACCATTTTTTCTTTATTTTTTTTACTATTATTATTTTTTATTTGAAAATAGGGTTTGGCCCCTAAATCAGACCAGTCTAGTTCAATTTCAGTTTGTGGAACCAAACGGTCATTTCCTTCCTCGAACCACCATCCCCTCCGACCTCTATGACTGTCTTCACAACCACACAACAACCACGACATCAACTATCAACGAAACTACACCAACTAATAAGCTCACCTTCGATTCGTTTGATCTCCTCCCTCGCGGTCTTAAGCTTTCCTCGTCTCACCTTCTCGGTTTCTCGATTCCCTCACTGTCGATGAAAAGTTATTTTTTTTCTTCTTTCACCTCAGGCTCGAATGAAATCAAAATGGGAAGATAAGGTTTTTTTTGTTTACAACAATTATATTAGATTTGCTCGAGATTCGCTGCGCGCAAATCTCGAAACAAATCTATCAGTTCCAAGTCATAATATAAACTCGATATTTCTCGAGATATGTACAACGTATTTCGAAGTCAATCTTTGTCTCAAAATAATTGAATGAATCTTGAGGTAAGTCTAATGATTCACTTATTTTATTTTATTGTTCTTCCTCGAGATTGGACGAACACTTCTCGAGGCATGTAACATTTCCCCAACCGCCACCAAATTGCCCAAGAATTTCAACTCCTCGATGATCACGCTATCCGTATCTCGAGGCACCTCCTGTATATTTTTTATTTTATTCAAACTATCGGATTGATTTATATATTTATATATAAACTATATTAAATATAAATATATATACACCTATATATTCGCGACTATAAATTCACCACGCGCGCTAACGACCAACCACGGGCGTGCACACTATTGTACATCTCACGCGTGTCACCCTCGACTCCGCGTGTCACTTGGCGCCCACCAATTTATTTATTATTTTATTTAATGTCGTGATTATCTCTATAGTTTATACCAAAACTAAATTTCAAAAAATATCCAAAAATTACCAAAAATCAGAGAAAATTCCCTAACGCGCTCCAAAAATCATAAACCCAGTGTATACACTACGTTAAACATTTCACGTCAAAATATTGTATAATACATCAAATAGACACATGGTACACAAAAATAATATTAAATTTTATGGTCTCAAATCCGTAGCACGTAGATCTCACCTCGTATACCTAAATCTCAATTTAAATTCAAAAATAATTAATTAGCCACCTAATCAAGTATATAAAACTCTCGGATGTTACAGTGAGCGTTGGGCGTCGTAAACAAGAGATATGGTGATGAGGCGCTTCACAAGGGTATCGTGGTGCTAGCTGTGGCGCTATGAACTGCCTTGCACTCTTACTCCTTCGGTCTTCCATTTCACTTGTCATTCTATTTCATCACCATTTGGAGCTCCGGTCTCATTTTTCTCTGCCTTGTGATCCGCACTAGCCCACTTTTTAATAAAAAAATTCTCGGATCTTCCACATAACCTCTAAATGATCCCACTTTTCTTTACTCACCTAAAAACTAATGATATATTATATTAGTAGGAATTCACTTATTAATCATCTAAATTATCAACAAAATGCTACTTATAAAGTACTAAAATAAGTTACGCATCAGTCCTCCAAAAACACATAAGAAAACTCACATACAATTGGAATCTCTTCAAGTCTGGGTATTTGACTCTCTGCCACTATATATAATGATACCAGAGTCTCTATCTTTCCACTAGTCACAAGTCGGTGTCTGCTTTTAGTATACTACCATTATGTGTATACATCGGATAATCTGGGATCTTAAATATCACTGTATTACCGAAACAATCAATATGAGTGTGATACGCTGGTAGCCAATCTATCCTTAATAATGCGTCGAAGTCTAGAACTCAAGCACCCTGAAGTCTACATGTAACTCTACCATGCTATCTCTACTGGATATCCCTCAACAAGATAATTGGAGTAAACCTTATCCCCGGCTGCAGTACTCAAAATTAAATGTTTGCTAACTCTAACCATTGTCAGCCCTAATATGAATATCATTCGACCATAAATGAAAGATATTGTAGAATCCAAATCAAACAAAACATAAATCTTTATCGCAAATTGAAAATATACCCTCGATGAGTCCTCGTGTAGCGTCAACATCTGGCAGTGCTACCATGTGTAACCCATCGCGATTCTGTTGTGGGAAGTGGTTGCTAGTTGTAAACAATCTCTCGAGATATGTCCAACCTAACCACACCTATAGTAAGTAATCGGCCTACACTGACTTTGTGCCTGATCCTGCGCATGTCCCTATCAGGAACCATCTCGGGCTCTACCTCTGCCTCGACTTCTACCACCCTGCTGCTATTGACATGGTGCTGGTGGTGCTGGAAGAGCTGGCAATGCAGGTCTAATTGTTGGTGGCAAAAGAGTTCTACCAATATTCTGTAATGGCATAGGAGATAATATATAGGGCACAACTAAGGTAGCTGTCCCTAATCCCTGAGAACCTTTCTCCTGTTTTATATATCCCTTGCATCTTTGTCTCCTTCTCTCAAACTTTGTAATGCAATATGGTGTCAACGATGGTCCTAACTCTGTCTTATTGACAACTCTACTTAAATAGTAGGTCTCGTAAGAGAGTGCACGCTCATAAATCTCACCCAAAATCATGACACCTGAATTGACTACATAAAACCATATATTTGGCCTCAGTCCATCTCCAAAATGGTATACATCCTCATAATCATCTCTCATTAGATCCCCAACAAACTGCCTCATATAGCCATATCTGTCTTTGTAGCTCATCAGCGACTCATCTGCTCCCTATCTCTAATTCATGAACTTCATCCTCAACCTCTTCATCACTACAGGTGGAAAGTACTACTGATAGAACTTCTTTTTAAAGGCATCCCAAGTGATGAGTTGTTAATTATGTAATTATATATAGGTTATTTATATATTTTTATTATTAAAGTCTCCAAAATATTAGTCTAATTATCTTCATTTATTATTTTCAGGGTTATTGAAGTGTGTGGTTGGATCCATTGTGAAAAAACTATGCAAAATCGAGTATTCATATGCTTAGATTCGTTCTACATTGAAAATTGTGCTAGCGCGCATCCCAATGTGAATTTGGTATGGCTCACATGCGAGGCACAACAGTGATGATGTGGCGGACATCTAGGCACATGTGGTGTGCGTGCTTGCTTGCATGATTCAAAGAGAGAAGTTAGCAAGTTTCTATTTTTAGTTTTGTTAGGAAATACTTTAATATATTATATATTATTATAGATACATATAGAAATATATATAGAAATTGAAGAGATATAGAAAGATAACAACTGAGAGATGGAAAGAAGTGGGGACGCATAAAAAATAGAAAAAGAAAGGACTAGATTGATTGGTGAAGGGGCTGACTTATATATTTTCCAAACCATCTCTTGGCTAGGATTCTATTCTTCTCTTCGACTCTTCTTCTCCCCATTCTTTTTTTTATTTTTTGTTCTTGGTGTTCTTCAACCATGAAGGGCTAAGTTCATAGCCTAGGCAAGACTGCGAGGGAGGTTTGACTGCACATATTCATGGATTTGTGAGATTTATACATTTTATTTTCATTGTTTTTCATTATTATTTTATTTTCTTTGATATTGTTTAAATAATTGAGGTTAAATTCATGTTTAAACTTTGATTTATTTGGCAGTGAGTCGTAAACACCCGTACTTGTGCAATAAGACCACACTAGTGGCGATTGACCCTACCAATTGATTAACCTCTTTTGGGATAGGTTGAATACCTTAGGAATCTAGGCTAAATCGGACACACTAGTGATTATGTTGTCTAGGGTAGTGCCTTCAGGAAACACATTACGGTCATCATGTTAAACCCAATACGCTTGAGTATAGGGTTATACATTTGATTAGGGAAATAGTCACTGTCATACCTTGGCTATCGAGATTAGGAAATGCGAGAAACCGCGTATATTGACGGGTCTATAGCTATACTAGGATATATTTGATTTGCATATTTTACATAAATCGAAGACCAAATCTAATCTTTTATCGAACCAAACTTGAAAGTCTTGACCTAGATAATTTTTATTAATTGTTTTGGAAGATATTTTCATTGTTTATTTATTTTCCTAGTATTTATATTAGTTAATTCATTCATTCTCTCAAAAAAAACCATGGTTTCCCTTTTTGTTGTTTTTGGCCTTAGAAAGATTACCAATCCATGTAGGATCGACCCTTTAACACTATTCTACGAAATAGTTGGTTTAAGTAATTTATTTTATTGACACATTTGGTGCGCGTCATTATTGGCGTCGCTTCCGAGGATTTGCTTTTTTTTTCTTTCTTTAGTTTTCTTTTATTTTTTTCTTTTATTTTTTATTTTGTATCTAGTCCCTTATTCTTGACATTTTTGCAAGTAATTCTATAATGGCCTCCTAAACCCACAATTACGGTCAATTTGAAGACTCATACTATCATGGTATGAATGGGGTTGGTATGTCACATAATGGACATCAATTTTCTAACTCGCAATTTTTTATGTAGCGGGGTGACTTCTACATGTCCAAGCGAAGTCCACAGATTCCTCAATATGAAAAGAGGTCTATACGAGACATGATGAATGACTTGATCTTCAAATCACTACCTTTTCAACAAATTCATTAGCAAGAACGGAGAACCATTGCAGACATTGAGAGAGATATGATCTCTGAATGGCTTTCTCAAAGCACCACTCCTTGCAAGAGAATGAGCAGCATAATGAACCCGACGTTGCAAAATTCAGAAACTCAAGTTATTGCTATATTTGAGCATTTGATGGACGGGAAAGAATTGTCTCCACAATCAGTTTTTGACTCAGAGGGGGCCGTGAATGCGTTGTGATGGCCCTAACATCTAAACAAGGCACCCTCCAGCCTAATCCCGTATTCAAGCCTTAATCCTAATCACATAAGACTTAATTACGTATTAGTCAGCCTTTCGTCCCTATATTTCAATTTAAAGTTAATTCAAATTCCATTATAATGTTAAGCGGAAGCTTTCATTCTCCAAAATTCTTAAGTGTGAAAAACCAAGAAAATACAGCATCACATGTACGTATATATATATATATATGAAACTATTTACTCAACCCAACATACAACCCAAAATGACATAAACGATAATAATATAACAAAATTCGAGACATAAAAAATAAGTTAGGAAAGTCGCCAAACCGCTCAAAGGAAGTAGCCAATCTTCTCCTTCCCTAGTCTGATGGTGCTCGATGGACCTACACCCACCGTCACAAACTAGACTGTGAGTATAGTGATATTTAAATATAAACTGGAGAATTTTATGCCACAACTCCAAAATAATGAATGGTATTTAAAAGCATAAAGTAGCGAAAAACATTGCTGAAACAAGTAACGCAAGTAAATACCATAGTTAAAAATGTAAAAATAGACACATGCTAAGTCAAGATGATATACATCCGGTCGGCGGTGAGACCTATCACCTAACATTTCCCACTACTATATGGAGTAACACTCAATATATCTCACACAACGAGAGGAGCTATGCTCTACGCATACACAACATCAATCTCATGCTTACCGACCACCCCGAGTCTCATAACTTGTGTGTCGCGCAAGTGTAGTGGTGAGTGCCAGAACCCCGGTAGACCCATGTCCCCGTGAACCGTGCATCTCTCGTGCAATGGACACTAGATAATCCCTACTTTAATTTCAAAGACAAAGAATTCCAAAATTTTAGTATTTCAAAACAAGTTAGGCTACGAAGCCCAAAGGAAATCGAATACGAGTCCAATTAAATCCAAACTATTCCATTAGCATGCTTTTCATCAATCTTTTCAAGAATGACATCAAGTATAGGAATCAGAGTCAATAAAACAATTCATAAGGCATCATGTCACAATATTCACTTATGAATAGATACAAGAACAACATGATGTGCGAGTTCAAGTAGCAATGTCTACCAATAGACCAATAAATCAATAAAGGTGAATGAAATGAAATATAAAATTCTCACGGTTGTACTTACAATTCACACGCTTGTCCTAGTCTATCTGATCCCTCGCCAATTCGAAATGTGTGCCTAAACGCAAGAGTTCTCCCCTTAGTTCCCTAACATTCAATAATGTATCAATTTATGCCAAATCGAATTAGAGACAAATTTCTAAATTTTTAGGCCAATCCACCCATTTTGCACTTTTCAAGGTAAAACCCCCGTAAAAGGCTCGTTCAAAATTCCAAATATTTTATTTTTCATAGAAATTCATTACTTTCTATTTATTTTGTCGAAATATAATTTTTTGGAATTTTTCTCAAATTTTCTGGAATTTTTTCCCTTTTTTCTCCCTTTTTTATTTTTTTCTCTTCTTTTCTATTTTTTTATTTAGGGAAAAGGGTCGACCCGACCCTGGCCAGGGTGTTGGGCATGGCTCGCCCCATAGGTCGAGCCTGGCCTATGCCCCTATACCGGCCCAATCGAGGGAAGGTGCACATACGCACGACCCATGCTTGTGCCCTCTTCTTCCTCAACGAACAAGGGACTCCTTGGTTCGTTGAGGAGAAAAAAATATTTTTTCTTTCACGCGGTGGGGTTGGCGATCCAACCCCAAGCTCGTTTAAGGAGGGGAGAACACTCTTTCGAGTTGTCTCCTTCTTCGGATGCATGGGAGCTCCCGAGCTCCGCACCAATCTAACCCACAACATAATCGCCACAAAAAACTCACCTCGATTCTCCTCTGGGTTCTCTCCTTCTCCCCTCTCCTACCCCAACTCTCCTCCCCCAACGATTCTCTTCTCTTTTCTCCACCGCTTTGAGGATAAGAAGATGAGACTCTTAACTAACGTTTATATAGTGGTAAGTTTAAACCATAGCCATATATCATTGTGTGCACACGTGTCTCGAGGCTCATCTCATGGATCACATTATCCCACTCATCCCCTAAGTCAATTGTGAGTGACTCAACAATTTGACACTTGCCTTCTTGACGGGTTAACGTGTGTCTCGATGTACATCTAATGAACTTTGTTTTTTATACTAACTATAGGCACTTTCATATTTATTTCAATGTAGCCACATTAGCCACCTATTAACCCAACATAAATTCACATTTAATTCAAATAAATTAATTACCCCAATATGCCGCTACCTCGGTCCCACGTTGACTCGCGACTCGAAGTACGTCACTGCATGTCTCGATACCTACACACCCGTAGAAAATTAACTTAATAGTCCACACAAATATAATACACTAGGCATACATCACTACAAATATAAAATGCACCTCGGCCTTTGCCTCGGTAAATAGACATATCATGTTGTGGGTCCCACAGTATGGGTCGTTGAGCCTGTTTAAATACGTAAACATGGTTAGCGATTTTGGGCCATTACAATTCTTCCAATCTAATGAAAGTTTCGTCCTCGAAATTTAAAAGTCGAACGAACATGTATACCTTACTCGAATAGGTACGGAAACCTATCTCGTATGTAGTCTTGCCTTTCCCAAGTGAGTTCCATATCATCGTGAAACTGCCACTTGACGAGTACTTTTGGGATAGCCTTATTTCTCAACTATTGTACCCTTCAATCTAGGATCTGAACAGGCAGCTCCTCGTATGAAATATCCTCACTCAGGTCTATCTAGCTCAAATTTACAGTCGAACGATCACCTGCTCTCGACTCAGCTAATCACAACATGAATATATGAAAAATTGGATGAACTCCTGACAATTGTAGAGGTAGCTCAATCTCATACACAACCTTTTTGACCCATTTATTAATTCTAAAAGGTTCAATAAATCTCGGTGCAAGTTTACCTTTTACACCGAACCTCTGTAGACCCTTTCGAGAGGAAACTTTTAAATAGATAAAGGGTCCCAGGGTGTACGTGAGATCACCGCGATATCTATCCGCATACTTCTTCTGTCGATCTTGGGCTCCCTTGAGTTTCTGACGAATTAGTAGTACCTTCTCTATATGATCGATAACAATCTCAGGCCTCATGGTCTCCTGGTCCTCTCGCTCAGCCCAACACGATGGTGAGCGACACGGTCTACCATACAAAGCCTCAAAAGATGCCATCTCAATATTGGCCCATAAATGTTGTTATATGCAAACTCACATAATGGTAGGTACTCCTCCCATGATCCACCAAACTCCAAGACGCACGCTCGTAACATATCCTTGAGAACCTGTATCAATCTCTTAGTCTGCCCGTCATTCTGAGGATGAAAAGCCATACTAAACTGTAGGCGCGTACCATACTATTCCTGCATACTTCCCTACATCCTAGATATATACATAGCATCTCTGTCTGACGTAATAGTCACTAGTACCTCATGCAGTCGAATAATCTCTCGCTCAATTGATCAATCGTATAATGTGCGACCACTACTAGAAAATGAGCAGACTTTGTCAGTCTATCAACAATAACCCAAATGGAATCATGCCTTTGGGCGGTTCTCGACAATCCTCTCACAAAATCCATAGCAATATTTTCCCACTTCCACTGTAGGATTGGAAGAGGCTGTAGCAATCCTCCAGGTCTGTGATGTTCAGCCTTCACTTACTGACAGATCCCACAGATCCTAATAAACATCGACACATCTGCTTTCATTTTAGACCACCAAAAATTCCTCTTCATGTTGTAGTACATCTTGGTCCTGCCTAGATGAATGGTGAATCGAGAACGGTGTGACTTTCGAAGAATCTCATCTCTCAACTCTAGTATTTATGATATCCATAGTCTACCCCTAAATGCAAACACTGGTTAGACATCTCCATCCAATAAACACAATCAGCACTCTACGCTAACTGACTAAACCTATAGTACAACCTGTCGGTCCTCTGACACTCTTTGTGTAGATACGGTCTGTACTATCATCTGTGCCCAAATCTCAACTCGAGTTTTAGTAAGAATCTCCGCATCTCCAACAAGTATCCTACTCAGCGCATCTGCGACTACATTTACTTTTCCCGAATGATATTCCACGGAAAAGTCATAATTTTTCAAAAATTCTAACCATCTACGTTGTCTCATATTCAGACCTTTCGTATGAATATATATTTTAGACTCTTTTGATCAGTAAATAGTGTAAATATCTCTCTATACAGATAATGTCTCTATATCTTCAATACAAACACTACTACTGCCAGCTTCAAATCATGTGTTGGATAATTCTTCTCATGTACCTTCAACTTTTCGGATGCATATGCTACTGTACCAATACCCTGCATCAACACACATCCCAGACTTTATGAGAAACATCAGTATAGACAGAGAATCCATGTCCAACCTCTGGTAACACTAATACTAGCATAATAGTCAATAACCACTTCAACTAAGCGAAATCCTCCTCACATTCCTTAGACCAATGAAATATCCCGTCTTTCTGAGTCAATTTAGTAATCGGTGAAGTGATTTTTGAAAAATTCTTCACAAATCGGTGATAATACTCCACCAAACCTAGACAACTTTTGATCTCAGTCACTGAAGTCGGTGCTGGCCAATCTATAATCGCCTGAGTTTTAGCTGGATCCACTGATATCCCTGCTGCTCTGACAACATGCCCCAGAAATTTGACCTCTAACAGCCAGAATTCGACCTCTAACAGCCAGAATTCACACTTATTGAATTTGGCATACAGTCTATGCTCCCTTAAAGTCTGCAATGTCTCTCTGAGGTGTTGTTCGTGATCCCCCTCATCTTCAAGTATATCAATATATCATCGATGAAGACTATCATGAATCGATCAAGAAACGGTCTTAAAACACAATGCATCAGATCCATAAACACTGCTGGAGCATTGGTCAGCCCAAACAGCGTAACTGTGAACAAAAAATTTCCATAACCCTTACCGAAAGCTGTAATGGACCTATCCTCATCCCTGATCCGAAGTTGATGATACCTTGATCGTAGTTCTATCTTGAAGAAAAATTGTGTTCCTCTCAACCGATCAAATAAGTCATTTATCATAGGGAGTGGGTATTTGTTCCTAATTGTGACTTTGTTTAACTATCGATAGTCAATACAAAGTCTCAATGTACCATCCTTTTTCTTCATAAAAAGGGCAGGTGCTCCTTATGGCAACATGGAAGGTGTGATGAATCTCTTCTATCCCAAATCCTGAAATTGAGTCTTCAACTCTTCTAGCTCTCGTGGTGCCATCCGGTATGGTGGTATGGGAATTGGTTTTGTACGTAGTACCAACACAATAATGAAATCGATCTCTTGCGGTGGCGAAAAACTAGGTAAATCCTTTGGAAAAATATCTGGAAATTCTCTAACAATCGGTATATCTTCCAACCTAGGTCTTTAACTTTCTGGTACATTGTACAACGAAATCAATGATTCCATCTCTCCACTAGTAGCAGGTCGACCTCTCGTTCCTACAGTCCTCACTGCACTACCTTTATAAGTGAATGGTTGATGCCTTGAGATCTTAAATATCATTGTATTGCTTAAATAGTCGATATGAGCATGGTATGCAGCTAACTAGTCCATCCCTAAAATCGCGTCGAACTCCAAACATTCAAGGACTCTAAACTTAATAGGTAGTTTTACTCCATCTATCTTGATGAGACATTTCTCAACAATACTATTAGACATTCAAGGACTAAACTTTATCCCCGGCTACAGTACTCAAGATCAAATGTACGATAAATCTAATAGGTTTCAACACTAAGATGTTTATTATACGAGCAACAATAAAAGATACGGTATAGCCATAATCAAATAAAACATATAAACCTCGATCGCAAATAGAAACTGTACCCTCAATAAGACCTCGTGTTGCGTCGACGTCTGGCTGAGCTACCATGTGAACCTCCTCTCGGGCTTGTTGTGCATACACTGCTACAGGATGCGAGCACTCTCTCACGATGTGTCCGACCTGTTCCCATCTGTAGCATGTCATCTGTCTGAGCTGACCTTGAATTTGAGACTGGCCCAGTGCTTGATATTGACATGTCGCTGCAACTGTTCTAATCTATATCTAGTATCTTGGCCTCTACCTCTGCCTTGACCTCTGCCATGTTGCGGCTGCTGCCATGAAGCCTGTGGGGTGGGAAGTGCAGAAACAACGGGAGCTGGTAAGTCAGGTCTGATGGGAGGTGGCAAGGGAAGTCTGCCCACAGTGCTCTATGTTAGAGCAATGGATGACATAGGAGGCACGGCCAACGGGTGAGTAGCTGTCCCCAAACCTTAAGCATCTCTGTTCCATCCTCTTACTCCCTTACCCCTCTGTTTCCTCTCTTATACACTAAAACCTACTCTGCAGACAAAATTGGACTCAGTGTTCTGCCATCAGCAACTCTGCCCATATAGTATGTCTCATACGCTAGGGCTCACTAATAGATCTCGGTGAGTGTCCTCGCACCTGAACTAATGATGTAATACCCAATATCGGTCTGGTTCCATCACCGAAGTGATATACATCCTCAGACTAATCTCTCACTAAGTCCCAAGCAAACTGGTACAGATAATCGTATCGATTCATGTACTGCATCACAAGCTCCTCTGGCCCATGTCTCAAATACATGAACTTTCTCATCAATCTCTTCATGATTGAAGGTGGAAAATATTACTGATAGAACTTCTGCTTGAAAGCATCCTATGTCTCGAACTCTCCGTGAGTGGCCATCGTCATACGCCACCGCACGTCGGCATCTCTCTCGAAAGAATATGATGAGATCTCTGCCCGAAGTCTATCATCAATCCTCAGTACCCAATGAAGCTTCTCTTGAGATAGGATCCATTTCTCAATCTTCTAAAAATCCCTGACTCCATCGAAATAAGGTGGTTTGAGTCTGATGAAGTCCTTCAATGGCTGAACTTCCACTGAAGTGCTGGAAGATGCGGGCGAAGGAGATGGTACTGCTCAACTGTCTCCACCACTGGTGCGGTCATGGCTATCGACACTGCTAAAACTACAATAGGAAGTTCTGGCGCTTGGACAGTTGGTCTAGCAGTCGTAGGAGTCGATGTCGATACCAGTGGAGCAAAACGAGCGGTCATCATAGCGATGAAATCGGTCAATTGCTGGCCCTGAGGTGTCACTCGCTCAGACATTCACTGTAGATCCTCCGTAAGAAAAGGAGGATGATTGCCACTAAGCACTGCATCTCCTCACCCGTGTGTATTAGTCATCGGGGTCTGTAATGGATAACAAACGCGAATCAGCTTCTACGTGACATAACGCATAAGTAGAAATATACACATATCAATTAACAAGTACATATAAGAAATCCCCCATCTCCCTGCCACTCACTTCCCAACTGAAGGTGTCTAGACAATGATCATTTATTTTCCACAACTAAGGTTTGTATTTTATGCATTTGGTCTCTACACCTAGTCTCATGTACCAACTGTGACAACCCCAACTTCTAAATAGGGCACCGCCCAGCCTAATCCCGTAATTAAGCCTTAACCCTAACCAAATAAGACTTAATTACGTATTTGTCAGCCTTTCGTCCCTATATTTCAATTTAAAGTTAATTCAAGTTCCATTATCATGTTAAGCGGAAGCTTTCATTCTCCAAAATTCCTAAGTGTGGAAAACTAGGAAAATACAGCATCACATGCACGTATATATATATATATATATATATATAAAACTATTCACTCAACCCGATGTACAACCCAAAATGACATAAAAAATAATAATACAACAAAAGTTGAGACATACAAAATGAGTGAGGAGAGTCATTGAACTGCTTAAAGGAAGTCGTCGATCTTCTCATTCCCTTGTCTGCTGCTGCTCGATGGACCTACACCCACCGTCACAAACAAGACGATGAGTATAATGATATTTAAATACGAACTGGAGAATTTTATGCAACATTTCCAAAATAATGAATGGTATTTAAAAGCATAAATAATCGAGATATATTGCTAAAACAAGTAATGCAAGTAAATACCATAGTTAAATATGTAGAAACAGATACAGGCTAAGTCAAGATGATCTACGTCTGGTCGGCAGTGAGACCTATCACCTAACTTTTCCCACTACTATATGGAGTTGCACTAAACATATCTCACACAACTAGCGGAGTTGCGCTCTACGCTAACACAACATCAATCTCATTCTTGTCGACCACCTCGAGTCCCATAACTCGTGTGTCGCGCAAGTGTAGTGGTGAGTGCGAGAACCTCGATAGAACCATGTCCTCGTAAACCGCGCGTCTCTCGTGCGGGACACTATATAATCCCTACTTTAATTTCAAAGACAGAATTCCAAGATTTTAGGATTTCAAAACAAGTTAGGCTACAAAGCCCAAAGGAAATCGAATACAAGTCTAATTAAATCCAAATTATTTCATTAGCATGTTTTTCATCAATCTTTTCAAGAATGACATCAAGTGTAGGAATCAGAGTCAATGAAACAATTCACAAGGCATCATGTCACATATTCCCTCATGAATAGATACAAGAACAACATGATGTGCGAGTTCAAGTAGCAATGTCCTAGTCTATCCAATCCCTCGATAATTCAAAATGCGTGCCCAAACGCCTGAGTTCTCCCCTTAGTTCCCTAACATTCAATAATGTATCAATTTAGGTCAAATCGAATTCGAGACAAATTTTTAAATTTTTAGGCCAATTCACTCATTTCGCGCTTTTCGAGGTAAAACCCAATAAAAAGCTCGTCTGAAATTCTAAATATTTTATTTTTCATAGAAATTCATTACTTTCTATTTATTTTGTTGAAATATAATTTGTCATAATTTTTCTCAATTTTTCTGGAATTTTTTCCTTTTTTTTTCCTTTTTCTTCTTTTTTCTCTTTTTTTCTCTTTTTTAGGTATACGGGTCGACCCAAGCCAGGCTAGGGCGCTGGGCCTGGCTCGCCCCATGGGCCAAGCCTAGCCCAGGCCCCTAGGCCGAACCAATAGATGGAAGGTGCGCGTACGCACGGCCCGTGCGTGTGCCCCCTTCGTCCTCAACAAACAAGGGACTCCCTAGTTCGTTGAGGAGAAATTTTTATTTTCTTTCACGAGCTGGGTTGTCGATCCAACCCCAGCTCGTTTAGGGAGGGTAGACGACTCTTTTGAGTCGTCTCCTTCCTCAGGAGCACAGGAGCTCCTGAGCTTCCTAGCTCCCTAGCTCCCTCACCAAACCAACCCAAAACGCAACAGCCACACCAAACTCACCTCGATTCTTCTCTGGGTTCTCTCCTTCTCCTTCTCTCCTCCCCCAATGATTCTCTTTTCTCATCTCCACCGCTTTGAGGATAAGAAGATGAGACTGTTGACTAATGTTTATATAGTGGTAAGTTTAAACCATAGCCATATATCATAGTGTGCACACGTGTCTCGAGGCTCATCTCATGGATCCCATTTTCCCACTTGTCCCCCAAGTCAATTGTGAGTGACTCGACAATTTGACACTTACCCTCTTGATGGGTTAATGCGTGTCTCGATGCACACTAATGAACCTTGTTTTTTTATACTAACTATAGGCACTATCATATTTATTTCAATGTGGCCATATTAGCCACCTATTAACCCAACATAAATTCACATATAATTCAAGTAAATTAAACTTACCCCAATATGCCGCTACCTTGGTCCCATGTTGACATGTGACTCGATGTACGTCCCCGCTCGTCTCGATACCTACACACCCATAGAAAATTAACTTAATAGTCTACATAAATACAATAAAATAGGCATACATCACAACAAATATAAAATATACCTTGGCCCATGCCTCGGTAAACGGACATATCACGGTGTGGGTCCCACACACAGGTCGTTGAGCCTGTTTAAATACGTAAACATGGTTAGAGATTTTGGGACATTACATGCTGCTACATTAAAAAGTGTTGAGTTTGATGAGTTCTCAATTGTGAACGAGTATTTGAGCGAACCAAAGGAAAAACCCTAAGTTTCTTCACATGAGATAAACATTACCATTGCACATAATATATATGATGAAGTTGAGAAAGAAATTGAAGTCATTTCAGAAAGGCCGGAGGAGTCACAGAAAGAGAGCAAGGAAGACCAACCTCTAATGTTGGTGAAACCACCCACCCTCACGTACATTTTTGTTAGACTTTACAATGGGGTGGGAGTGAAGGAATGTTCGTAGATCTTCTACACTGCCGACACATTTATGTTGGATGACCATGATTCGACAGATTCTTTTATGTTAGAGGTCTCGAATGAGCTCCCAAATCTAAAGGAAGACATGCATGTTACATTGCCCAAAGCTATAGATGCACCGTTTGTTGTAGACATCTCTAAAAGATGGGGCATCACATGATGAATCACACCAAGTCTAGCCAAAGACTTGAAAGAAAGGTGCTCGTTGGGATACAGCCCAACTTTATTTTTATTTTTTTATTTCTTGCATTTATTTCAGTTTTATTTTAGTTTTAGTTTTTTTATATTTAATAAATCCCTAACTTGGTCTTTTAGATTTTTGCAGGTGGTATATTATGCTTGATGAACATTGGAGGCACTGGAGCACCCCGAGTTGTTAGGTTTGACTTTGGATTATATTTTTTTGGCATGATTCGAGCATTTTTTAGGAATTAACATATTACAAGGATTTTAGGTGTTTTGAGACTTAGTTGGTACATATCTAACTTAAGTCATTGCATTTGTGGTAGGTCTTTGAGTGGACCCAAAACCTTAGACTCCATTTCATCATCTTGTTGATTTCACCCTTAGTTAAAAGACTTCGAGCTCACAAGATTTGGTGGGAATCATTAGACTTAAACTCTCTTTTTATTCGTTCTTGCTTTTATTATGATGATTTCAATTCATAGTTTTCTTAGTCACCTAGACCTGAGAGATTTTGTTCGTTCGCTAGTTTTTGGAGACTTTTTTATTATGCATTCATTGTATTATCTTCTTATTTATTTATCCATGTTATTTTTCACCTCTATTCTTTTTCTTTTGTTATGCATGGGTTCCTTGACTTGTTTTGAATCTTAAAGACAAGGTTCGAAATAGGTTTGGGGATACTTTAGGGTTTATGGATTGAGATGGATTGGATTTCTTTGCGAAAGACCTTAGGTGAAGTCATTTAATTTTTTTCAATTATATGCGGTTGACGGATGGTAATGGTGGTGTTTTATATCATTTATTCTTTTATTTCTTCCATTTCTTTTCTTTTCAGACTTCTCTTTCTCATTTTATTAGGAGTTGATACACTTTCATGCATGTATTTAGTATAGGTTTCACTTTTTGTATTGTTTAGAGTCACCCGAGATTTTGTTCCATGCCTTTGGTTGTGGATGAGTACATTATGGTTGTCTTTTTTACTTGAGACTTAGAAAAAATTAGGAGAAACACTCACTCGAGCCCGTAGTCCAGCATTTTTATCATTTCATGATTAGGGACTTAGTATGATGGTCAAGCCTTGTGCTAGATACAAAATGGGGTAGACGGTCAAAATTGTGCAAGTGATAATATTTTAACCTACATTGGGGGATTTGCTCAATTATAGTGAAAGTGAGAAGGGCTAACAGGAGTTTTCAAAATATAGAGAGTCTCGCGGTTTTCCACAGGAAATGGAGCAGGGAAACTTGTGGTGGGAAAAAGTGAGAAAAGCGGCCCACTGGAAATGGAGCAGGGACCGTATGACTTGAAAGAAAGAATCTGGAGAAAAAATTAGAGAGTATACATATAAAATAAATAAAGGCTGAATTTTATGAAACTCCTCAAATAAAAAGATTTAGCTCGAGTGCTTATAACTAGATTAAGTGAAGTCGTAAACTTGCATGCTTGAATTTATAAACCAAGAAAACTGGTGAGTAGTTGATGGCTTTTGTCTTGATTGAGTCTTTGTCCTGAAAGTGTGATCTTAATTGTGTTTGGGTTGCGGTTCTTGGCATATCATAACTTCGAGATTTTTTGAGTGGCTTGTTAACTTGGCGACTATGTAAACCAAAGGAACTCTATGAATTTTAGATCGGGTATAGGATTAGTTTAGTCATTGTATAATTATATTAGGAGTCTAATTTATTTGTGTTTTGTCATTTACACCTTTGCTCGGGATGTGCAAAGTCCTAAGTTTGGGGGTATTTGATGAGTTGTTAATTATGCAATTATATATAGGTTATTTATATATTTTTTATTATTAAAGTCTCCAAAATATTAGTCTAATTATCTTCATTTATTATTTTCTAGGTTATTGAAATGCGCAGTTGAATCCATGGTGAAAAACTATGAAAAATCGAGTATTCATATTCTCGAATCCGTTCTACATCGAAAACATGCTAGCGCGCATCCTAAGTCAAATTTGGTGGGGCTTACACACGAGGCACAACAGTGATGATGTGGCGGACAGCTAGGCATATTTGGTGTATGTGCTTGCTTGCATGATTCAATGAGAGAAGTTAGCAAGGTTCTATTTTTAGTTTTGTTAGGAAATACTTTAATATATAATATATTATTATAGATACATATAGACATATATATATAGAAATTGAAGAGATATAGAAAGATAACAACTGAGAGATGGAAAGAAGTGGGGACGCATAAAAAAAGAAAAGGAAAGGATCGAATTGATTGGTGAAGAGGCCGACTTATGTATTTTCCAAACTCTCTCTCTACTACGATTCGATTCTTCTCTTCGACACTTCTTCTCCTTATTCTTTTTTTTTTTTTGTTCTTGGTATTCTTCAACCATGAAGGGCTAAGTTCATAACCTAGGCAAGACTGCGAGGGAGGTTTGACTGCGCATATTCATGGATTTGTGAGATTTATATATTTTATTTTCATTGGTTTTCATTATTATTTTATTTTATTTGATATTGTTTAAATAATTGAGGTTAAATTCATGTTTAAACCTTGATTTATTTGTCGGTGAGTCGTAAGCACCCGTGCTTATGCAATAAGACCACACTAGTGGCGATTGACCCTACTAATTAATTGACCTCTTTTGGGATCGGTTGAATACCTTAGGAATCTAGGCTAAATCGAACACACTAGTGATCCGGTTGTCTAGGGGTAGTGCCTTCACGAAACACATTGCAATCATCGTGTTAAACCTAATGCGCTTTAAGTATAGGGTTATACATTTGATTAGGAAAATAGTCACCATCGTACTTTGGCTATCGAGATTAGGAAGTGCAAGGAACCGCGTACGTTACCGGGTCAATAGCTACACTAGGATATATTTGATTTACATATTTTACATAAATCGAAGACCAAATCCAATCTTTTATCAAACCGAACTTGAAAGTATTAACCTAGGTATTTTTTATTAATTGTTTTCGAAGATATTTTCATTGTTTATTTATTTCCTAGTATTTAGAATAGTTAATTAAATTGTTCTCTAAAAAAACCCCTGATTTCCCTTTTTGTTGTTTTTGGTCTAAGAAAGAATACCAATCCCTATGGGATTGACCATTTGCCACTATTCTACAAAATAGTTAGTTTAGGTAATTTATTTTATTGACGCTTTCGGCACTCGTCACCAAGACTCAAAATCGCCATCAAAAGCTATCGTTGCATGCCACCAAACATCGACATCTCTCTTTAGCATATATGATGAGATTTTAGCTCGAAGTATGTCCTCAATCCATAAGACTTTATGCAACTTCTCTTTAGACAATACCTACTTCTCAATCTTCTCTAAGTCTTGCTGACCATCAAAGTAAACTGGTTTTAGTCTGATGAAGTCCTTCACTAGCTAAACCTCTGCCAATGAACTAGAAGATGTAAGAATGGGAAACGATGTATCAACTGTCTCTATGGCTAGTGTTGTCACTGCCGGTACAGTATGTATTATTGGAGCAGTTGGTGTTTGTAACGTGCTGGTGTTGTCACTACCAATACAGTCTATACTACTTAGCAGCTAGTGTTTGTATAGTAGTAGTAGTAGTAGTAGTAGTAGTAGTAGCAGTATTACTAGTAGTGTTGGGGCATGTGCCCTAGGTCAATCCATTAACTGTCTTTATGAATACTTTTAGTTAATAAAATAGAGGATATCATTTGTTGTTTATTATAATTAATTTATATGTTTACATTATAATAAGATCCATGGGTATTTGCAAAAATATCCTAAATGTCCATAGTCGATCATTATACTGGGAACTATAATGAATTAAGACTAGTGTGAGTCTTGATTGATGATCATATGATGATTATACGTATTGGGATACGAATCAAGATCACGAGTATTTGTTAGGGAACAAAATACTGGAATGACCCACTATGAGAACATCACATGGATTAAGTCATAGTTGTTTCTCATGATAGGTATATTTTTTCAGTCCTCTGACTTGAGATTACTAGAGACTTCACATTAGGAACACAGTGATTTGACACAATCAAATGTTTTCTTTGACCGGACGATTATAAAGGTTATGATTGGTCATTGTGTGAGCAATGTGATGAAGTTATGTAATCGATATAGAATTTATCCCTCTCATATAAAGAGAGATATCCGGTGGATCCCTCGATGTGTTAGACTATTAAAAGGCCTAGTCTAAGTGAATTGATATTGATCAATGTCATTTGGATGTTTTCAGTCTACCTAGAGATCGAGACTAGTACGATTGAACATGTTGGATGACAATTCCACGCCTTATGTTTGATCAAAAGGATATCGTGTGACAAAAGGATGTTGTATAAATTATTGATTAGGTTGTATCGATTTGATATTCGTAAGACTTGGGTACTTATAATGTCTCGCTAGAGGCCGCTTATGACTTGTATACCAAAATTTGTTTTGGTATCCTGCCAACGTTATATGAGCCTATTGGGTCGCACACTAAGAATGGTTTTGCGAGATTTTAAGATGGTTCGGAAAAATGAATTTTATATGATAAAATTCATGACAGAAACGTCCTTGTGGTGTATTACACTTATACTTCTTTAAGTAGGGGTATATGTGTAATTTACTTAACCGTCTATATATAAGGGTTATATAAATAGACGTTTTAATTTAGAACACACGGATGAAATTTTAGGGCCGAAACTCTATTTTCGTTTAAAAAAGGAATTAGGGTTTTCTGGTACGCTCTGGATTATTTTGGAGAGAAACAAAAAGGTTTGGTATTCTTTTGAAGCTAGCACTTCGAATCTCGGCCGTCGTTTGTGTATGGACTGCTTGATAGAGGGTGTTTGTCGTTAGTAGCGCCTTAAAGATCGATCAACCTTCAGAAAGGTGTTTTACGACCAAGGTATCATTAAGTTTTCTTGGTTTAAACGTTTTTAATGGAATTAGATTTTGATCCTGTTGGGGTTTTTGTCAAAATTATTTTGTAATCTCCACTGCGTATGAACCCCAAAACCAATAAGTAGTAGTAGTAGTTACAGCAGCAACAACAGTAGTAGTAGTAGTAGTAGTAGTAGTAGTAGTAGTAGTAGTAGTAGTAGTAGTAGTAGTAGTAGTAGTAGTAGTAGTAGTAGTAGTAGTAGTAGTAGTAGTAGTAGTAGTAGTAGTAGTAGTAGTAGTAGTAGTAGTAGTAGTAGTAGTAGTAGTAGTAGTAGTAGTAGTAGTAGTAGTAGTAGTAGTAGTAGTAGTAGTAGTAAAAGCTAGTGCCTGTAATGGTGGTGTAACGTGTTGTCATCATGGCAATCAAATCAGCTAACTACTGTCCCTGGGCAGCTACTCGGTCAGATAGCCTCTGAAAATCATCGAGACGGAATAGAGAAGGCCGGAATAGGATCACCGCTATTGCGCCCATCTATGCACGATAATGGATCACTACTACTTAGATAACGCATATATACATATAGCTAACATGAATAACCCATCTGATGTATGCAAGTCGATAATGAACATGAATTTACAACTATGATGTATATATAAGCTTAGATAAAAGAATATATACATATAGAAACTAACATGTACATATATTAAAAAGTACCCATCTCACTTTCACTCATTTCCCACCGCCTCAACTAGGATTTTTCCCACCTAGCCGCAACTAGGATTTTTCCCACCTAGCCTCAACTAGGATTTTACCCACCTAGACTCAACTAGGATTTTTCTCACCTAGCCGCAACTAGGATTTTCCCTTTCGACTTAGATCCCACTAAGTCTTACAATCTTTCAATTACAACAATTTTGCTGGAAAAACAGAGATACACTTTACAACAAAAGTGGTATCAAATTCAAACACAAGCAAGCCACCTAGAGCCTAACTCTTATGCATGCAAGTGTGAGTATAAATGGAATATGAAAATATATATCACTGATGTTATAGCAAATTCCAGATTTGAAATTGTTTCTAAAACTTAATAAATTTGTATGAAACCAATTTCAAGTTTAAGAACAAAAGTTTAGCAAGAATCAAGTTTAAGTGCAACACTTTTGTTCAAATCAATCTCAGAGTTTGAGAGTATAAATTTTAAGTACAAAAACTCAGAGAATATGTTCAAACACACATACCAGAATTATCTTCAAATCAAATACTTAAAATATGAAGATTAAGCACAAGTAAGATTGTAGATCTTAGAAATTTCTTACAACCAGAAGAATGACAGAAGAGATCAGCTCTGGAGTGATAATTGAACTCCTTTTGAATGCCTCAAATGTGCTGGATATTTGAGCTAATGAACAGCAACTAAGATCTCCCTTGTTTTCTTCACAAAAATCAGATTTCTACCTTGTAGATCTATTGATTTTGAGTGTGTTTGTTCTTGATGTTTTAACACCATGTTCTTGGTGGTTTTATAGTGCTAGGTATTCCATATGACCGTTTTGTGACCGTTCTAGGGATCCAAGGGTCCAAAATGGATCAAAAATTCAAATTAAAGTTGGTCAGCAAAAGCTGGCAGACTGCACTTAGCGCGCTAATTCTGTGACTTAGCGCGCTAACACTGATTAGCGCGCTAATGACATTATTAGCGCGCTAACTGCAGGGACCTCAGAATAATTATTTTGTCCCTTTGTGTTAGCGACCCTTAAACTCGTCCGGGACCTAACCAACCCTTATATAACATGTTATACATGTTTATTATGAGTCATTGAGCTTACTTGGGTGGTCCGGATAATTTTACAAATCCCGAAAGCGGAAATTCACAGTGTCATAACTTATTAGGGGCTTTTCTGCAAATTTTCAGTTTTCTTTTTTAAATACATTTCAAAAACCAGTTTTCCTTTTTCAAAAACATTTATAATGATCTTCTAATATGTAAATGACCATTCACACAAGGTTTCACATTGTTAAACCTCATTTGCCTAGTTAAGTGTTTAAAATCCACTTTTAAACTTTGAAATCAACTTATGACTTTGAGAAATGATTTCGAAAACTTGATGTATGCATGAACTAATGCATTTGGCTTGTGTGAAAGAATTTGTATACCTTACATTGATTTACAAATTGCGACTTGAACTTTCTTCTTCATTTCTTCATTTATGCCGAGTCTTGAACTTGTATTGCTTGAGTACTCTCGAGATGTTGTATTGCATCACTTATTCCAAACAATCTCTCCATATTTCTTGAATACATTTTCACCTTGTTTGTTTGGCTCCATATTTCTTGAATATCCCTGATGTGTTGTATTGCATCCTTTTAACACAAACTGAAATACATGATTAGTACATTTTCACTTTGTTTGTTTCCATCAAAATCTCGGTAGGAATGTGAATGACTAACCACTTAGTCCAACAATCTCCCCCTTTTTGATGATAACAAACAATGTGAACTTTAAAGGTGTGAAAACACAATCTAAATGTATATCACATTAAACACATCAATCTTTTTCAAGTTTAACCATATTTGACTTCAAATATGCAAGTTCAAAACCAACAACCGTTTCAAATATACCAAAGATAAAAACCTTTCAAAAACCTTTCAAGTTCAACACCACATTTTTCAAACTTCAAACCTTTCAAGTTCACCACATTTTTCTCCCCCTTTTGATATTATCAAAAAGCGGGTTTAAGCATCCACAATTTTTCTCCCCCGATCAAGTATACCAATAAAAACCAACAACTTTTTCAAGTAAAATTAGCAAAAGTATACCAAAATAAATATGCATGGTTAAAATTAGCAACTTGATATCAGTTACAAAAATCAAGAATATTACCGTATCATCCTGATACCAGTAAAAATGAGAATTATGAACCCTATACCAATATATACCAATGAAAAGAAAAAAAAAAAAAAAACACCCTTTCATATCATCCTTTAAAAAATATCACAATATCAAGGATATCACAATATTACCCTTTATAGTTCAACTTTTTCTCCCCCGTTTGATATTAATAAACAATGGGGTCAAGTATCTGCAAAGATTGACATGATTTAAACAAATACGAGAGAAATAAACTTCTCCCCCTTACTGTATGCATATCAATAAACAATATACCAGAATAAAAGCATTCTCCCCCTTACTTTATGCATATCAATAAAATTCTCCTTCTCACTTTATGCATATCATTAAACAATATACCAAGATAAAAGCATTCTCCCCCTTACTTTATGCATGTCAATAAACAACATAGTATACCATGATAAAAACATTCTCCTCCTCACTTTATGCAAATCAATAAAGAACATACGGAAGCGAGACACATGCATAGACTATAAAACATAGTGAAGCACAAAATAGCCATAAAGAAAACTCAGAGATACGCAAAAAAATCATGATATAAATAGCAAAAGTAATGAGATTGCATAATTGTGGCTTAACATTAGTTTGACAAATTAGCAAGAGGAGAGGAGATACTTGTGTTTGAGGTGAGTGTATTATGAAAAATTTAGGTTATAAAACCCTGGCCGATCGACATTAGCGCGCTAATGAGGGTCGTTAGCGCGCTAATTCCTCTCTGGAATTTTTCGGTCGCAGGCTCTTAGCGCGCTAATTCCAAATTATTAGCGCGCTAATTCCTCTCTCGGAATTTTTGACACAAAAATTTGAACTTTTGCAATTTAGCTCCGATTCTTCTCAAACTTTATGGACACTTCACTAACATCATATAAAAAGGTTTGGAATATCTAGAACATATGTAGAAGGTCCAATTTTCGAGACATGCCTAACTCACGCCGAATTTGAAAAACTTGTTTTCTAGGCAAAGGCTTAGTGAGTATATCGGCTAGTTGATCCTATATGGGCATATGAATAAGTTTTAACATTTCCCATTTTTGGATGTGATCACACAAAAAATGGTGTCTAATTTATTTTGCCACAATCATGCATCACAATTACTTTATGCATTCAAAACATGAAACATTTTGCATATCAACGTTAATGGCATAAACATTTTTATCTATATATGCAAATAAACAAGGTTTGATGTTTCTCATTTCTAACAATGCATTCTGATGATTTAAACATAACATGAAATCCGTTGACACACAATTGACTAACACTTACCAAATTAAGTTTCAAACCATCAACAAGATAAATATTAGAAATAGAAAATAAATTGTTACCGACAGTTCTGAGACCAATAAATCTTCCTTTGTGGTTGTCTCCAACTGTAACCTTTTCACCGTTATGCAGCTTTTAATAAATTGATGTGCATCTTCGGTCATGTGACTTGAGCACCCAAGTACCATGGGGTGCTTTTCCTCGCATCCTATACTATGGGAAACACACTAGATTTTGGTACCCAAACACCTTTGGGTCCGAGAGTGTTAGTGTCATAAACATTTTTAGCTACCCATGCTAGTTTACCCATTTTTACCTTTTGTAATGTACATCTCCCAACCATGTGAGTCTTGTTACATTTAGAGCATCTACGATCATCATTTAGTAATTTCTTGTAGCTTAACAAATTTGCTCCGTAACCTATGCCTCTTTTATTAAGTGCACGTCGTTGTGCTCCTAACATCATATCAAACATTTGTTTACCATTTGTAAACTTGTGCACCGTGCTAGTCAAGTCCTCTACTTCCTTGACTAAAGCATCTCTTTCCTTTATGACTTCATTTAAGTCATTTTGGAGATCATCAATAATCTCATTTTGTGACTCTATTTCACTAATTGCTATGGTCAAACTCTTTTTGAGTTGTTTAGTGTTTTTGACCTCCTTTTTCAATTCTTTTCTAAGCTCATCAATATTTGGAAAATCATTAACATTATCAAAATTGAGAGCATTAGAGTTTACCTCGCCTTGTGCTGTGAGACAAAATATTGCCTTTTCACTTTCTGATTCGGAGTCCGAACTTGATGATGATGAGTCATCCCAAGTTGCTTTGAAACTCTTCTTTCCTTTGTCAAACACCTTCTTGGCTTTGCACTCCGTTTTGACGTGACCTGGTTTGCCGCAACCGTAGCATATTATTTCGTTTCCTTCCTTGCTTCCACTTCGCAGCTTCTTCTTGTATTTATCTCGTTTGTACACGGCCTTATTGAGCTTTCTTGAGATCATAGCTACTTCTTTCTCAAGATCATTTTCATCATATGATTCCTCATTTTCGATGACCTCTACTGATGCACTTGGGGAGCTACTTGCCTTTAATGCGATTTCTTTTCTTGAGCTTTTAGCACCTCCATTTAGTGCTTCCAATCTTGCTCGATCTTTTAGTTCAAATTCATGAACTGTTAGCTCTCCGCATAATGCATCGAATGTATAATCTCCAAGATTTTGAGCCGATTGGATAGCGTATTTCTTGGCATCCCATTCCTTAGGCAAGCCTCTAAGGAATTTATATACTGGAAGTTTCTTGATCATAATTCTTGCCTAGATTCTTGATCTCATTTAGTAGCTTTGTGAATCTAGTGATGGCAGTAGCTATGTCTTCATCAGCCCCAACTCGGAAAGTTTCATAATGTTCCTCAAGTATTCTCAACTTGGTCTTCTTTACTTGTATGGTACCTTCATAATGTACCTCAAGCTTCTCCCATACTTCCCTTGCCGTTTGACACGCACTTACTCTGTTAAATTCATTTTCACTTAATGCACAAAATAAGTGATTTACGGCTTGATCATTTGAAAGCTCAAGCTTTATCTCCTCCGTGGTGTATTCTTTCAATGGCTTATCCGGTGGAGTGTAGCCATTCTCAATTGCGTCCCATAAAAATCTATTTTGTGCTCTAATATAAAATTTCATTCTTACTTTCCAATGAGCATAATTGGTTCCATCAAAATATGGAGGCCTACTCGAAGTGGTGCCTTCCCGAAGGCGAGCTGGATCTAAAGTTTGCATCCTTGCACAAAAACACTCAAAGATACGTTAGTAACACTTTGAGCAATAACCCGCTCTGATACCAATTGAAGGTCACCCAAGAGGGGGGGTGAATTGGGTTACCGAGTAGTTTTTGCCCTTTTAAAAACTTTGTGCGCAATTTACAACTATGATGTATATATAAGCTATGCAAGTAAAAGAAATGCTGGAAATATAAAGTGACACAAGATTTATAGTGGTTCGATCCAACGATCTACATCCACTACCTAACCTCCTCAGTTAGGATTTCAACCCACTTATATTACCAATAAGTGTTACAACCTAAGCATCACCTAGGATTTTCCCACCTAGCCGCAACTAGGATTTTTCCCACCTAGCCTCAACTAGGATTTTACCCACCTAGACTCAACTAGGATTTTTCTCACCTAGCCGCAACTAGGATTTTCCCTTTCGACTTAGATCCCACTAAGTCTTACAATCTTTCAATTACAACAATTTTGTGGAAAAACAGAGATACACTTTACAACAAAAGTGGTATCAAATTCAAACACAAGCAAGCCACCTAGAGCCTAACTCTTATGCATGCAAGTGTGAGTATAAATGGAATATGAAAATATATATCACGATGTTATAGCAAATTCCGTGATTTGAAATTGTTTCTAAAACTTAATAAATTTGTATGAAACCAATTTCAAGTTTAAGAACAAAAGTTTAGCAAGAATCAAGTTTAAGTGCAACACTTTTGTTCAAATCAATCTCGAGTTTGAGAGTATAAATTTTAAGTACAAAAACTCGAGAATATGTTCAAACACACATACCGAATTATCTTCAAATCAAATACTTAAAATATGAAGATTAAGCACAAGTAAGATTGTAGATCTTAGAAATTTCTTACAACCAAAGAATGACGAAGAGATCAGCTCGGAGTGATAATTGAACTCCTTTTGAATGCCTCAAATGTGTTTGGATATTTGAGCTAATGAACAAAGCAACTAAGATCTCCTTGTTTTCTTCACAAAAATCGATTTCTACCTTGTAGATCTATTGATTTTGAGTGTGTTTGTTCTTGATGTTTTAACACCATGTTCTTGGTGGTTTTATAGTGCTAGGTATTCCATATGACCGTTTTGTGACCGTTCTAGGGATCCAAGGGTCCAAAATGGATCAAAAATTCAAATTAAAGTTGGTCGAAAAAGTCGGGGATCGCACTTAGCGCGCTAATTCTGTGACTTAGCGCGCTAACACTGATTAGCGCGCTAATGACATTATTAGCGCGCTAACTGCAGGGACCTCAGAATAATTATTTTGTCCCTTTGTGTTAGCGACCCTTAAACTCGTCCGGGACCTAACCAACCCTTATATAACATGTTATACATGTTTATTATGAGTCATTGAGCTTACTTGGGTGGTCCGGATAATTTTACAAATCCCGAAAGCGGAAATTCACAGTGTCATAACTTATTAGGGGCTTTTCTGCAAATTTTCAGTTTTCTTTTTTAAATACATTTCAAAAACCAGTTTTCCTTTTTCAAAAACATTTATAATGATCTTCTAATATGTAAATGACCATTCACACAAGGTTTCACATTGTTAAACCTCATTTGCCTAGTTAAGTGTTTAAAATCCACTTTTAAACTTTGAAATCAACTTATGACTTTGAGAAATGATTTCGAAAACTTGATGTATGCATGAACTAATGCATTTGGCTTGTGTGAAAGAATTTGTATACCTTACATTGATTTACAAATTGCGACTTGAACTTTCTTCTTCATTTCTTCATTTATGCCGAGTCTTGAACTTGTATTGCTTGAGTACTCTTGAGATGTTGTATTGCATCACTTATTCCAAACAATCTCTCCATATTTCTTGAATACATTTTCACCTTGTTTGTTTGGCTCCATATTTCTTGAATATCCCTGATGTGTTGTATTGCATCCTTTTAACACAAACTGAAATACATGATTAGTACATTTTCACTTTGTTTGTTTCCATCAAAATCTCGGTAGGAATGTGAATGACTAACCACTTAGTCCAACATTCCCAACTATTGGTTTCAAGGTAAGGATCATCTAGTTTTCTAAGTTTTTGTTTTATGGAAATTCATAGTTTGATTATTAGAAAATTTCGCTCTAATACTAACTGTGACGAATCCTTCTCAAATTAGGGCACCGCCCGGCTTAATCCCGTCATTAAGCCATAACCCCCACCATGTAGGACTTAATAACGTATTAGTCAACCTTTTCTAATACACTCACCATGTTAACTATTTTTATAATAAACATTACACCATTCTCATACTTAATAACATTTCAGAGTAAATTAAATTTTACACAGTTTAAATATTATTCAGCGAAAGACTTGACAAATTAGTGGAATTCATTCATATAAAAGCTAAGTATGTGGAAAATCAAGTAACAAAGATCACATGCATATATATATATATATATATATAACAAACGACGATAACTATATATCAACACGTGTCTAGTCGGATAACTATCTCACAACCCTTAGTATACATCCCCAAAAGTGTATAAAAGACATATATATAAGTCATACAGCAAAATAAAAAACCCATAAAATCATACGTAACAGCACTCCATTGGCTCAGAAGTAGTTGTCAATCTTCTCCTTGCTCAGTCTGCTACTCGATGGATCTATACCCACTGTTATAAAAAAGACAGTGTGTACAGGAAAGTAGAAAGTAACACTTAGAGACATTTGTTCACATTTTCAAATATACAGCAAGTATCTAAAAGCATAACAATAACAACTATGCTAAAAGAAATCATGCTATAAGATATTTCTCTTAAGTAATTATGAAACTAACACTTGGCTAAGTACTAATGATTTAAGGTCGATCGGTCGTGAGTTACATCCCATCAACCTTATTCCACTATTGAGGGCATAAACAATATCATGAATGCCTTCACATCCTTACAAATGCTCATCTCATATATAAATACTCACAAGTGCCCCTCACATGTGATGTATACTTGTCAACAACCCCAGGTCTTGTACCTCGTGTGTTGTATAAGTTAGTGGTGTGATCCCAACATCCCCAAGAATCTAGTAACATATGCTACGGCTATATATATATATATATATATTGTTCCTAGATATAAGAACTACTTTCATATATTCAAGAAATGACACGATTTAGGAATCCAATAATGTAATTGCATATCTAATGCAAAAAAGAAAATAGATTTATAATACCATCAAACACCTACCTAATAGCATGCTATTTCATTCCCTAGATATCTCAATAATCAAGAATGACATAGCACATGATTTAGAGTCAATGAAACCATTTAATCAAAAACCAATGCCTTGATAACAAACTCATAAAATGAGAAGAAACAACGAGTCATAACATGCAGAGTACAAAAGGACAATTCAGTTCAAATAACGAAAATGAATAACAAAACATGAATGAAATGTAATTAAATATCTTAATCAGTTTACTTACAATCCATGCAACGTTACCTCAAAATGAGTACCCGAACCCTCGAGACTCTTCCCTAGGCTCATGGTATCATTTCATATGTTTTAGATTGTGTTTATACCTTAAATTAAGATATTGGACTTGTTTAATGTGTTTAATTTTAACTCAAGAAATTGCGGATTTTATTTTGCCAAAGCACCTAACGCTTTGGGTGGAATGTTAGCGCTCTAGTGAGATCATTAGGGTGCTAGTCAACCTTATTAGCAGGCTACATGCAGGTAGCGCGCTAGCTAGCACATCTGGCATGCTATGTGTAGGAAAACTCATAATTCTACACTTTAGATTATGAGTTTCCTCCACACATGGCCAACTCTAACACCTTAGGATCTCTTGTTCTAACCTACCAGTGACCCAAAATACCTATCAATAACATAAGAACAGCCACACTTTAATTATATGACAAATTCATCAACTTAAACTAAATTACTAATGTAAGTAACATTACTTAGTTGATGAACACCTAGCTTGATCAACTCCTTCCCAAATTAATCAAACTTCCGCCATAACTTGCTGATCTCTCCGATCTTCTTCTCCAACTTTTTTTAACTTATAAGTTTATGAAATGAGAAGGAAATGATTTGCATGTTCATCTCATACATTATATATAAGATAAGGTTTATTAATAGTCATTGATCTAGATGTGTGCACGCATCTTGAGACTAATCTAATGGCCTATATCTTGACACAATTTTAGTAACTCTCCTCTAACTCCATCTAATTAACACCAATTGAAATTCAATTGGCCTTTTGATGTGTCAACACGTATTTCAAGAAAATATCAATGACTAATGTTTTAACTTGCTAACATAGGTTACATTTAATATAAAATCAACTATAGCCATATCTAAGTCAACTAACTAAGCCACATCAACTTAAGTTAGCTTACTTCATCACTCTCTACCCCGGTCTCACGTCAACATGCATCTCAAGGCGTGTCTCGCTCACGTTTCGACACCTAACCACAAGTAGGAGTGACTTAATAGCCTACATATATACAATACATTATGAATAGATCATAACAACTCTAGCATATACCTCGACCACATCGCCTTGGTCAGTGCATATATCTAGATATGGGTCCCTCATCACGGGTCAATGATTATGATTAAGGAATTAAACTAGGATTTAGAAATTTAAGCCGTGACATCTATCATAGTATCAGAGCTTGGTTTCTAGTTTTGAGTCGAAGACCTCTTCTGTAACGACCCATTCTCAAATTACGACACCGCCCAGCCAAATCTCGTCATTAAGCCTTAATCTCAACTACATAAGACTTAATAACTTATTAGTCGGCCTTTTCAAATCTTTTCTTCAAACTAGCTAACTTTAAAATAAGCAACTTATCATAATCTATTCAATCAATTTTTTAGAGTTAATTTGTTCTTTTATAATTAAATATAATTCAGCATAAGTCTTAACAAATCAGCGGAAGCCATTAATAAAAATCCTAAATATGTGAAAAACCAAAAAACAAAAATCACATGCATCTATATAACAAAATGGCTATAATAATATATCAGCATGTGTCTAGTCGGGAAAACTATATCTCAACCCATAAATACAACCCCAAGATTATATAAAAGACATATATATAAGTCATAAAACAAAACCAAAAACCTACAATATAAGAGGTAGCGGCACTCCAATGACTTTAAGGTAGTTGTTGATCTTCTTCTTGCCCAGTCTGCTACTCGATGGATCTACACCCACCGTCATAAAAAAGACACTAAGTACAGTTAAGTAGAAAGAAACACAAATACGCATTTATCCATATTTCTAAATTTACAAAAAGTATCAAAATCATAACAATAACAACTATGCTGAAAAAGAATTATGATATAAGATACTTAGTTAAACAATATGAAACTAACACTCAGCTAAATAGTAATGATCTATGAGCTGATTGGCCGTGAGTTACATCATGTCAGCCTATTTCTACTATTTAGGGTGTAAACAATCTTATAAATGTCTTCACATCCTTATAAATATCCATCACATAAATAATTACTCATAAGTGCCCCTCGCATTTGATGTATACTTATTGATAACCTCGGATCCCATACCCCGTATGTTGCACAAGCTAGTTGTGAGGTCTTGACTACCCCAAAAATCTAGTGACCCCGTGTGACGTACTTATCTCTATTATATCATGGTCCTAGATACAATAACTACTTTCATAATTCAAGGAATGGTAGTTTAGGAATTAATGCGTAGTTTATTTTAGTACATTTATAAGTAGCATTTTGTTGATAATTTAGGTCATTAATAAGTGAGTTTCTAATATTCTGATATATTTTGTTGGTTTTTAGGTGAGGAAAGCAAAATGGGAGCATTTAGACGCGATGTCAAATATCTGAGAATATATCCCTTCAAAAGCGTGCTAGTTCGGATCACGAGGCGAAAGAAAACAAGGTTGGAGGCGAGTGATAAAATGATGAAATTTCATATGGTTTTACGTTCTTTGAAGATATTTGGAAGTTTCGGGATGAGAATACAAGGTTCGGGCAAAGAACGACATTAAAGTGGTTAAATTTCAGCAATGTCTATTTTGACCAAGCTTCAGTGTTTTAGCCATAACTCCTTCATTTTAAGTCCAAATTACTTTTCGTTTCTTCTATTGGAAAGTAGACTTAGATTTGGACAATTTAATGTCTCAAAAGCTTCGCCGAATTTGGCCTCTAAATGGTCCAAAATCACGTTGCAAAATGAAGTATATATGCAGAATTTAGATCTCGGTGCCCAGCACCCAAAAGTAGTGAGGAATTGCGGTGGGCGCTGAATCTGGCACCTCAATTCTAGGGTAGGTGCCCAGTGCGGCCATGACACTTATATTATGAGTTTTAGGGATTTAAGACCATTTTTTGGACCAAATTGCCCTCGGTGGTATAAATAGACTTGAAAACTAGGTTAGAGACATCTTCTGTTTTGGAGAACTTGAAGAGAAACTTGTGGATGTTTGGATATTTGGTTTTGAATCTTGGGTTTCTTCGCAACTCTAAATTTGAACTCATGATTTCGTGCATTTTCATAATGAACTATGTTGTATTGAATATATTTATGAGGTAATCCCTTTTATTCCAAGGCTTTTTAGACCCCAAGTTAGATTCTTTTTTATTTCAATGTGAATGTTTTGATTTTTTCAATTCAATGTGTTGATTTGTGTATTCTTATGTGCATTGCTATGGTTACCTTGATCGAGTAGGTGTAGAACTTAAGGTTTGAATAGGTGTAGAATTTCAGGTTTGAAAGCACCATGATCATTGGTGCTTTTTGACCCAGATTTGTAGTAACACAACGTTAAAACATATGACGCATTGGTCGATGGTCATTGACAAGGGAGGCAATTGAATTTGATACTTAATATTGTTTCTAACTTATGTTATTCATGCCGACCAGCGAAGTCTGAGTAAGGCACTAGAATCTCCATCACCGAGGCCTCGGGATGGAATGAGTTTTAGAAAATTCGCCTATCATTACATGAATTGGGTGGCTTTCTAATTACATTGGACTAGAATGATACAACTTGGGTGACTTAGATTCCCTAGGGCATTCTCTCAATAGCTTAATACCACATTTAAATTCCTTGCAATTAGTTAGAGTAATTAGTATTGGGGCATGTGCCCTAGGTCGATCTAAAAACACTGTTTATCTTATAATTTTAGTTAATAAAATCGAGCTTTCATTTGTTGTTTTATTATAAATTATTGAATGTTTACCTTATAGTAAGATCCATGAGTTTTATTGAAATATCATAAATGTTCATAGCCGGTCATTATACAGGAAACTGTAATAAATTAATACTAGTATGAATCTTGATTGATGGTCATGTGATGATCATACGTATAAGGATACGAATCGAGATCATGAGTCCTTGTTAGGGAATAAGGAACTGGACCGATCCATTATGAGAACACCAAATGGATTGAGTCATAGGTGTTACTCATGATAAGTATGTCATTTAGTCCTTCGATTTAAGATTATCATAGACTTTAATATTAAGAGCATGGTAATTTGACACAATCAAACTTTGTCTTTAACCAAACGATTATAAAGATTGTGATTGGTTACCATATGAATAATATGTGAAAGTGTGTAATCAAGATATAATTTATCACTCTCGTATAGAGAGATATCAGTGGATCCCTCGATATGATACACTTATAATGGCCAAGTTCATGTGAATTGATATGATTAATGTCACTTGGATGCTTTCAGTTTACTTAAAGATCGAGACTAGTACGATTGAACATTAATGGTGGCTTTTCATGCCTTGTGTTTAATCAAAGGATATTACACGACAAATGGATATGATATATGTTATTCATTAGGTTGCATCGATTTTGATATTCATGCTACTAGGGTACTCATAATGCCTTGTTAGAGACCGTTTATGACTTGTGTACCAAAATGGTTTTGGTTCACTGCCAACGTCGCATGAACCTATAAGGTCACACATAAAGAATGGCTTTGCACAATTTCAATTGGTATAGAGTAATATAAAATCCATGACATAAAAACCCTTACGATTTGTTATATGAAAGCTTATTAATAGAGGTGTATGTGTAATTTTCTTAAAATGTCTAAATACAATAGTTCGTATTACGAATAGAATTTTAATTGAGGACTTATCTACACATATAAATAAAGGGTGAGACCCTAAAATGAAATAAGATTTTTTTCGCTTTTGAAAATTTCAAGTTCTCTGGGTTTCGAGAAAGAAACGAAAAACGTTTTCTATCTCGGGTAGCACCCCAAATTGTGGTCATTGTTCGTGTGTAGATTTCTGATAGAGGATGTGCACTTGAACGTTTTAGAAATTGCACAATCAAATAAGGAAATCACGGATTAAGGTAAACTTTACTTTTGTAGATCTAGTTTAATAGAACTTATTTTTGATCTGTTTTGGGGTTTTTCAAAATTATTTTGAATTTTTCGTTGCGTATGGTCCCTAAAAACGCAACAGTGGTATCAATGGTATAAGAGCTTTATGCTCAGATCTATTAAACGTTTGCATGTTTTCTCTTATATATATATGATATATGTGTGAAAACATTATCTTGATTTATGTATATGTATGATGTACATATAGGTTCTATGATCATTGTTATCAAGAATTGGTTTTAAAGCATGTTGTTAATTCGTGTATATTGATACATACGCATGATTTGAGTCAATTATAGTATTCATGTTTTGAGTATTTCGATTAACATATGTTTTTAATATTGAATTATGCAAATCTTGTATGTTCATGGTAGAATTCATGTTTAGGTTAATGTGATTATGGTGTTGAATACATATTTCATTTTTGTTCAATAATTATGTATGTCTATGATATAAATCAATATTAGATTGATATGATTAACTTAATATGATTTTGATAATGAATGCATGATTAATATTTCGCTTCTTGATTCAATTACTTGTTTTGTATGAAGACGAATAGAAATTAGTTTTGATCATATATCTCATTGTGGTTATCCATTAGTATAGTCTTATTATATAGGAGATAAACTTGCAATTGGATAAGAATTACAAATCTTATAAGATAAGTGAGATATATAATAAATTCTAATTGGATAAGAATTCAAAGTATCTTAAATTCTAATTAGATTAGGATAAGATATTAAGTTAAAGGTGCGTTCAAGTTAATTAAAACCATTTTAATTAATATTTTCAGAATTAAAATAAGGGGCAGTTTTGCTTAATTGGATTGACTAAAATATTGAAAGATTTTAGGTGATTTTGAATTTTCTAAATTGAGATTTGTAGTCTAAAAAAATGGGGGCATTGCCCTCTGTATCCCCATCCGAGAACCACTGCCCGCTGACTGGCCAGCAGGATCGTCGTTAACTGTTCGTAGTGCAAGAAAATTCTTATGATAGTCAATATTAGTATAATTTCCTGACTTGTTTAATGATTGTTTATGCATTTTAATATATGATATTTATCATGTTTAAATTATGATCACTAAAACAAATAAAGTCTCTCTTCCAAATTTTAAGTCAAGTATCATTCATTCTCAAACACTTTTTAAGGCTTCGATCACATTAATATGAGTCTGCCTCTGCGGAGTATATTGCGTGATCTTGGTGAGGCAAGTTGAGTAACGGTTCCTCTATTGTTTAAAATGGTTAGACTTGATAAAGCTATCAAAACGAATTTAGACTTTAGGCACTAGATGGGATAGAACATGCTAAGACATAAGATGTCACAATCTCATAAAAACACTAAAAGTCACATATATTGTAATTGGTAATTGATACCTACCTAAATAACCTAATTCAAAGTGTCATGCCTTAGCTGTCTTGGAATTAGGTGAAACATAGATTTTAGTCACTTAAATTAACATAGCGTTTTCAGGAATGTTGTTAAGTTAGTGGGAGTCTATTCCTCTATACTAAAATGAACTTTAACATAATATTTGTTATAGATCAATGGCCTCTTCAAATCACACTAATCTATTATCATTGTGACCCATCCTTGAGAAAGATAAGTTGTCTAGGAAAAACTTTCTTGACAGGTTCAGAAACTTGAGAATTATTCTTAAGCATGAACGCAAGTTGTATGTCCTGGATAACCTTATTCATGAGGAACCAACGGCCAATGCTTTAATAGCCGTGAAGGATGCACATACTAAGTATGTCAACGACTCAACTAATGTTAAATGCATTATGTTAGCAATTATGGTTCCTATGTTGGGCTTTTTGGGGTTCATACGCTGCGAAAAACTCAAAACGAATTTTGAAAAACCCCAACAGGATCGAAAATAAGTTCCATTAAACTAAATCTACAAAAGTAAATCATACCTTATTCCGTGATTTCCTTTTGATTGTTCGATTTTCAAGACGTTCAAGTGCAAGTCCTCTATCAGAAATCCACACATGAACGGTGACCGCAATTTGGAGTGCTAGCCCCAAGGAGATTGAAAATGGTTTTTCTTTCTCTCCTAAATTCAGAGAACTCGAAAATTGTAAATGGAAATCTTATTTCATTTTTTAGGGATCCACCCTTTATTTATATGTATAGATAAGCCCTCACTTAAAATCTTATTTGTAATACAATTATTGTATTTACGTAGTTTGAGAAATTACACATACACCCCTATTAATAAGTTATCATATAACAAATCGTAAGGGTTTTTATGTCATGAATTTTATCATATAAAATTCACTACTCTATACCAATTGAAATTGTGCGAAGTTGTTCTTTATGTGCGACGTTAGCAGTGAACCAAAAACAATTTTGGTACACAAGTCATAAACGGTCTCTAGCAAGGCATTAAGACTACCCAATCAACATCGATACAACCTAATTAATAACGTATATCATATCCTTTTTGTCATGCGGTATCCTTTGATTAAACATAAGACATGGAAAGTCACCCTTAATGTTCAATTGTACTAGTCTCGATCTTTAAGTAAACTGAAAAACATCCAAGTGACAATGATCATATCAATTCACATGGACTTGGCCATTATCAGTCTATCTTATCGAGGGATCCACCGATATCTCTCTATACGAAAGTGACAAATTCTACTTTGATTACGCACCTTCACATATTATTCACACGGTAACTACACAATCTTTATAATTGTTCAGTTAAAGATAACATTTGATTGTGTCAAAGTATCATACTCCTAATATTGAAGTCTATGGTAATCTCAAGTCGAAAGACTAAATGATATACCTATCATGAGTAACACCTATGACTTAATCCATATGATTTTCTCATAGCGGGTTGGTTCAATATCTTATTCCATAATAAGTACTCATGATCTTAATTCGTATCCTTGTATGCATGATCATCACATGACCATTAATCAAGATTCACACTAGTCATAATTCATTATAGTTCCCAGTATAATGACCGACTATGGACATTTAGGATATTTCAACAAATACTCATGGATCTTACTATAAGGTAAATATGCAATCACTTATAATAAAACAACAAATAAAACCTCTATTATATTAACTAAAATTATAAGATAAATAATGTTTGTACATTGACCTAGGGCACGTGCCCTAACATCTCCTACTTGCACTAGGGCCAATAATTCATGTATCTAATACTTAATGACCTAACATGACCATCATGTTTCACTTGTGGAAGAATCTTCGTCAAAGGATCTGCAACATTGTCTTCTGTAGGAACTTTGTAAATATTCATGTCTCCGCTCTCAATGATTTCTCGAATGAGATGAAAACGTCTAAGTATATGTTTGGATCGGTGGTGTGATCTTGGTTCCTTGGCCTGTGCTATCGCCCCGTTGTTGTCACGATACAAGCAAATGGGGTTAGCAAAACTCGAAACCACACCAAGTTCTGAGATGAAATTTTCAATCCAAACTGCCTCCTTAGCTGCATCAAATGTTGCAATATATTCAGCTTCTATTGTAGAATCTGCGATAGTTTCTTGCTTCGAACTTTTCCAGCTCACTGCGCCTCCATTCAAAGTAAACACAAATCCAGACTATGATTTAAAGTCATCTATATCAGTTAGAAAACTTGCATCTGTGTAACCACTTACAACAAGCTCGTATTCTAAACTTCCATAGACTAAGAGCACTTCTTTAGTCCTTCTCAAGTACTTAAGAATGTTTTTTACTACTATCCAGTGACTCTCACCGAGATCGGACTGATATCTGCTTGTTGCGCTTAAAGCATATGATACATCAGGTCGAGTGCATAACATGGCATACATGATAGATCCAATAGCTGCTGCATATAGAATCGTATTCATGCGCTCTTGCTCATCATTAGTCTTCGGACATTAAGTCTTGCTGAGATTTATACCATGAGACATTGGCAATGACCTACTTTTAGAGTCTTGCATATTGAACCTATTTAGTATCTTATCAATATAAGCACTCTGACTTAGACTGATTAGCCTTTCAGATCTATCCCTATCGATCTTAATCTTAAGGGTGTAGGCTGCATCTCCTAAGTCCTTCATTGAGAAACACTTCCCTAACCAAGATTTGACACTCTGCAAGGTTAACATGCCTTCATTGAGAAACACTTCTCTAACCAGGATTTGACACTCTGCAAGGTTAACATGTCATTTTCAATGAGTAATATATCATCAGCATACAGCACCATGAAAACAACCACGCTCCCACTAACCTTCTTGTATACGCAAGGCTTATCTTCATTTTTAATGAAACAAAATTCTTTAATTACTTCATCAAAACGAAGATTTCAACTCTGAGAAGCTTGTTTTAATCCATAAATACATCTTTGAAGCGTGCACACCTTCCTAGAAGTCTCAGGATGAACAAACCCTTCAGGTTGTATCATATACACATCTGCAAGTAACTTTTCATTTAGAAAAGTTGTTTTGACATCCATTTGCTATACCTCATAGTCATAATATGCGGCTATTGCAATTAGAATTCTAATGGATTTAAACATGACTACAGGAGAAAAAGTTTCATCATAATCAACACCTTGAGTCTGTTTGAAACATTTTGCTACTGGTCGTGCTTTATAAGTACGCACATTGCCATCCATGTCAGTTTTTTTTTTGAAAACTCATTTACATCCAATGATTTTACCACCTTCAAGTAAGTCAACCAAGTTCCAAACTTGGTCATCATACATAGATTGCATCTCAAGATTCATGGCATTAAGCCATTTATCTGGCTTCAGGGCTAGAAACACCTCCTAATAAGTAGTAGGTTCATTTTGATCCATAACCTATAACTCACTACTATCAGTAATAAGAAATCCAAATCTCTTAGGCTAATGTCTTACCTTATGATACGTGTGGAGGATCAATTAGTTCAAGACTTAGTTGATCTCCCACTAGCGGTTGAGTGTTTATTTGTGGTTCTTGAGTTTCTTCAAGACTTACTTTATTCCCACTGTTTTCTTTTGAAATAAACATTTTTTCCATAAAGACACCATTTCGCGCAACAAACACTTTGTTCTCTGTGGGATTATAAAAGTAGTATCCTTTAGTTTTTTTAGGATAACCAACGAATACACACTTGTAGATTTAGCTGATAATTTTTCTAAGATTTGTCACCGTACGAAAACCTCACAACCCCAAATCTTAAGGAAAAACAAACTTGGTCTTTTCCCAAACCACATCTCATGTGGTGTTTTATCAACCGCTTTAGAATGAACACAATTTAGTGTAAACGCAACAATTTTTAAGGCATAGCCTCAAAAGGAAATAGGAAGATCTGCATGACTCATCATAAATCGAACCATATCTAATAAAGTCTGATTTCTCCTCTCAGAAACACCATTCCATTGTTGAGTTGTTGAGGGAGTTAACTGTAAGACAATCCCACAGTTTCTAAGATGATCATCAAATTCTTGGCTCAAATATTCACCACCTCGATCTGATCAAAGTGCTTTAATATTTTTACTAAGTTGATTTTGCACTTCGTTCTGAAATGTTCGAAACATCTCAAAAGATTCACTTTTATGTTTCATGAGATATACGTAACCATATCACTGAAATCATCAGTGAATGTAATGAAGTACTGATAACCACCTCTAGCCATTGTGTTTATAGGATCGCATACATCTGTATCTATTAGACCCAGTAAATCATTTGCCCTTTCACTGTGTTCGGTAAAGGGGTTTTTTGTCATCTTGCAGTAAACAAGATACGCATGTTTCATATGACTCAAAATCAAATGAATCTAAAAGTCCATCTTTATGGAGTTTAGAAATGCGTTTCTCATTAATGTGGCCAAGGCGAAAATGTCAAAGGTAAGTTTGGTTCAAATCATTTGACTTGAGTCTCTTTGTATTTACGTTAAGAAAGAGAGTATCTGTGGACCTTTTCATGTTTAGAATATAAAGACCAACACACAAATCAACATTCGAATAGAAAATATCTTTACTAGAAATGGAGCATTTATTATTCATAATAATGAAATTAAAACAATCCAAATCCAAACATGAAACTGAAATGATGTTTCTACTCAAGGTAGGGAAATAACAATAATTATTTAATACTAAAATAAGTCCACTAGGTAAAATTAACTCGTAGCATCTTACAACCAACGCAGCAACCTTTGCTCCATTTCCAACTCGTATGATGACTTCTCTTTTCTTCGGCTTTCTACTTTTGGTGAGACCCTGCACATTTTTTACATCTGATATCCAACACTCAGGAATCACTAGTAGACAAGTTTACTTCAATAATGTAAGTACCTGAAGCAGTAGTCGCACTACTCTTCTTTTTATTTAGATCTTCAATATAGAGCTTGCAATTTTTAAACCAATGTCCAGGTGCATGGTAGAAATGAAAATTTCCTTCTTTTTCCTTTTCTTTATGGGATTGTGAAGTAGAAGTAGCATGAGGTTTGACTTGTTCCATTGGCTTTGTGACAGTCACAACAACCTTGGTAACTTTAGCCTTACCTTTGCGCTTTTTCTTGAAAGTCTTTCCTTTCTGAACCATCAACACACTAGCAATGAGTTTCTTGACATTCTGCTCAGCAGTTTTAAGCATCAAATGCAACTCCGAGATAGACTTCTCCATGTTATTCATGTTATAGTTCATCACAAATTGTCAATAACTATCAGGCAATGAATTCAGGATCAAATATGTAGCCAACTCTTGGCTTATGGGAAATCTAAGTATGTCAAGATGGTCAATATAGCCCTTCACATGAGGACAACCTGACGCACCTTCAGCCATTTTGCAAGAATGAAGGTAATTGACTATTCGAACCTTTCTTGCCTAACCTGCTGATTGAACATTTCCTTCAGCGTTATAGCCATGTCATAAGCTTCCATGTGTTTCATGTCCTTCTAAGTTCACGAACCATGGTTGCCAACATAATGCATGCAACATTAATTGAGTCGTTAACATGCTTAGTATGTGCAACCTTCACGGCTCTTAAAGCATTGGCTAGTGGTTCCTCAGGAATAGGATCATCCATGACATACAACTTGCGTTCATGCTTAAGAATAATTCTCAAGTTTCTGAACCAGTCAAGAAAGTTTGTCCCAGACAACTTATCCTTCTCAAGGATGGATCGCAGTGACAAGGGATTCATGTGATTTGAAAAGACCATAGATCTACAATAAAAATTATGCAAAAGTTCATTTTAGTATAGAGGAATAAACTTTCACTAAATTAACAACCCTCCTTAAAAATACAATGTTAATTTAAGGGACTAAAATCCATGTTTCACCTAATTCCAAGATAGCTAAGGCATGACACTTCGAATTAGGTTATTTAGGTAGGTACCAATTACCAATTACATTATATGTAACTTTTAGTTATTTTATAAGATTATGACATCTTATGTCTTAGCATGTTTTATCTCATCTAGTGTCTAAAGCCCAAAACCATTTTGATAGCTTTACCAAGTCTAACCATTTCAAACAATAGAGTTACCGTTACTCAACTTGCCTCACCAAGATAACATAATACACTCTGCGAAGGCAAACCCATATTGATGTGATCGAAGTCTTGACAAGTGTTTAAGAATGAATGGCACTTGAGATAAAATTTGAAAAAGGGTTTTTTATTTGTTTTAGTGATCATAATTAAATAAGATAAATATCATATATTTCAATGCGTGAATAATCACTAAAAAGTTAGGAAATCATACAAATATTGACTATTGTACAAATTTTTTGGAAGCTACGAACAGTTAACGACGGTTTCGCTGGCCGATCAGCGGGCGGTGGTTCCGCTACACCCCCCTTTTTTTAGACAACAAATTTCAATTCAGAAAATTGAAAATCGCCTAAATTTTCTCATGCTTTTAGTCAATCCAATCAACCAAAACTGCCCCTTATTTTAATTCCAAAAATATTAATTAAAACATTTTTAATTATTTTGGGTCCACCATTAACTTTATCTTATTCTAATCCAATTAGAATTTAAGATACTTTGAATCCTAATCCATATTAGGATTTGTTTTATATCTCACATATCTTATAGGATTTATAATTCTAATCCAATTACAAGTCTATCTCTTATCTTATAGGAATATATTAACGGATTACTACAATGAGATATATGATCAAAATCAGTTTCGAAATATTACTCATGCATTCAACATCAGAATCATATTAACCTAATCTTGATCTCTATCATGGAGACATACATAATTATTGAACAAAAAGAAATATGTGTTCAAGATCAGAATCATATTAGCCTAAACATGAAGTCTACCATGAACATACAAAATTCATATTATTCAATATGAAAATATATATTAATCAAAATATTCTAAACATGAATACCATCATTGAATCATATCATGCGATGTATCAATATACATGAATTAACAACATGCTTTAAAACCAATTCTAGATAACAATTATCACATAATCTATATATATATATATATATATATATACATTAATCAAGATTATGTTTTCACACATATATCATATATACATCATTGAAAATATGCAAACGTTTAATAGAATTGTGCTTAATTCTTTGATACCACTGCTAGGCTTTTTGCGTTTCATACGCAGCGAAAAATTCAAAACAAATTTTGAAAAACTCCAACATGATTGAAAATAAGTTCCATTAAACTAAATCTACGAAAGTAAATCATACCTTATTCCGTGATTTCCTTCTGATTGTTCAATTTTCAAGATGTTCAAGTGCGCGTCCTCTATCAGAAATCCACACATGAAGGGTGACCACAATTTAGATTGGTAGCCTCAAGAGAGATTAAAAACTATTTTTCTTTTTCTCCCTAAATCCAAATAACTCAAAAATTGTAAAACGAAATCTTATTTCATTTTTTTAGAGATCCACCATTTATTTATATGTGTAGATAATCCCTCACATAAACTTATATTCGTAATACAACTATTGTATTTACGCAGTTTAAGCAAATTACACATACACCCCTATTAATAAGTTATCATATAGCGAATCGTATGGGCTTTTATGTCATGATTTTTATCATATAAAATTCATTCCTCTGGACCAATTAAAATTGTGCAAAGTCATTCTTTGTGTGCGACCCAATAGGTTCATGTGATGTTGGCAGTGAACCAAAAACCATTTTGGTACACAAGTCATAAGCGGTCTCTAGCAAGGCATTATGACTACCCAATCAACATCGATACAATCCAATTAATAATGTATATCATATCCTTTTGTCGTGTGATATCTTTTCATTAAACATAAGACATGGAAAGTCACCCTTAACGTTCGATTGTACTAGTCTTGATCTTTAGGTAAACTGAAAAACATCCAAGTGACATTAATCATATCAATTCACATGGACTTAGCCATTATCAGTCTATCTTATCGAGGGATCCATTGATATCTCTCTATATAAAAGTGACAAATTATATCTTGATTACACATCTTCATATATTATTCGCACGGTAACCAATCACAATCTTTATAATTATCTGGTTAAAGACAACATTTGATTGTGTCAAATTATCCTACTCTCAATATTGAAGTCTATGGTAATCTCAAGTCGAAGGACTAAATGATATACCTATCATGAGTAACACCTATGACTTAATCCATGTGGTGTTCTCATAGCGTATCGGTCTAGTATCTTATTCCATAATAAATACTCATGATCTTGATTTGTATCCTTATACGCATGATCATCACATGACCATCAATCAAGATTCACACTAGTCTTAATTCATTATAGTTCCCAGTATAATGATCGACTATGGACATTTAGGATATTTCAACAAATACTCATAGATCTTACTATAAGGTAAACATGCAATCACTTATAATAAAACAACAAATAAAACTTATATTTTATTAACTAAAATTATAAAATAAACAATGTTTATAAATTGACCTAGGGAACATGCCCTAACATCCTAAATTTCTGAAGGACATGAAACACATAGAAATGTTCAAGGAAATGTTCAAGTTAGGCAAGAAAGGTTCAAGACAGACAAGTACCTTCATTCTTGCAAAATGGCTAAAGATGCGTCAGTTAATCATCATGTTCTGAAAATGAATGTCTATATTGATCATCTTAACAGACTTAGGTTTCTCATAAGCCAAAAGTTGGCTACACATTTGATCTTGAATTCATTGTCAAATAGTTATTCACAATTTGTGATGAACTATAACATGAATAACAAAGAGAATTGTATCTTAGAGTTGTATTTAATGCTTAAAACTGCTGAGAAGCTAAGTAGAAACATCATTTCAGTTTCATGTTTAGATTTGGATGGTTTTAATTTCATTATTATAAATAATAAATGCTTCATTTCTCGTAAAGACATTTTCTATGCAAATGCTAATTTGTGTGATGGTCTTTATATTCTAAACATGAAAATGTCTATAGATACTCCTATTTTTAACGTAAATACAAAGAGATTCAAGTCAAATGATTTGAGTAAAACCTACCTTTGGCATTGTCGCTTTGGCCACATTAATGAGAAACACAATTCTAAACTCCATAAAGATAGACTTTTAGATTCATTTGATTTTGAATCATATGAAACATGTGTGTCTTGTTTACTAGGGAAGATGACAAAGAGTCCCTTTACTGGATACGATGAAAGGGCAAGTGATTTATTGGGTTTAATAGATACTAATATATGTGGTCTTATAAACACAATGGCTAGAGGTTGTTATCAATACTTCATTACTTTCACTGATAATTTAAGCAGATATGGTTACATGTATCTCATGAAACATAAATGTGAATCTTTTGATATGTTTCGAATATTTCAGAATGAAGTGCAAATTCAACTTAGTAAAACTATTAAAGCATTTCGATCAGATCGAGTTAGTGAATATTTGAGCCAATAGTTTGATGATCATTTTAGAAACTAAGGGATTGTCTCACAGTTTACTCCTCTAGCAACTCCATAATGGAATGGTGTTTCTGAGAGGAGAAATCAAACTTTATTGGATATGATTCGATCTATGATGAGTCATGTAAATCTTCATATTTTCTTTTGGTGTTATGCCTTAGAAGTTTTTCCATTTACACTGAATCGTGTTCCTTCTAAAGCGGTTGATAAAACTTCAATTGAGATGTGGTTTGAGAAAAGACCAAGTTTGTTTTCTTAAAGATTTGGGGCTGTAAGGTTTTCATACGACGACAAATCTTAAAAATTTATCAGCCAAATCTACCACGGGTGTATTTATTGGTTATCCTAAAGAAACTAGAGGATATTACTTTTATAATCTCATTAAGAATAAAGTGTTTGTTGCTTGGAATGGTGTCTTTATGAAAAAAGAGTTTATTTCAAAAATAACAATGGGAATAAAGTAAGTCTTGAAGAAGTTAAAGAACCACAAATAAACACTCAATCGCCAGTGGGAGATCAACAAAATCTTGAACTAGTTGGACCTCCATAGGTATCACAAGGCTCGCATATGTCTGATAGCTTAAGACATCAGCCTGAGAGGTTTGGGTTTCTTATTATTGATAGCAATGAGGTGTTGCTTCTGGATCAAAATGAGCCTACTACTTATCAGGATGATATATCTAGCCCTGAGTCAAATAAATGGCTTAGTGCCATGAATTTTGATATGTAATCCATGTATGATAACCAAGTTGGGAAACTAGTTGATTTATTTGAAGGTGGTAAGACCATTAGATGTAAATGGATTTTCAAGAAAACAATTGACATAGATGGCAATGCGCATACTTATAAAGCACGGCTAGTAGCAAAAATGTTTTAATCAAACTCTAGGTGTTGATTATGATGAGACTTTTTCTCATGTAACCATGCATAAATCCATTAGAATTCTAATTGTCATAACCGCATATAGACTATGAAATATGGGAAATGGATGTCAAAACAGCTTTTTTAAATGGAAAGTAACTTAAGGACGGGTATATGATACATCCTGAATAGTTTGTCCATCCTGAGAATTCTATCAAGGTGTGTAAGCTTTAAATATCCATTTATGGATTAAAGCAAGCTTCTCGAAGTTAGAATCTTTGTTTTGATGAAACAATTAAGGAGTTTGGTTTTATTAAAAATGAAGATGGGCATTGTATATACAAAAAGATCAGTGGGAGCGTAGTTGTTTTCCCGGTACTGTATGTTGATGATATATTACTCATTAGAAATGACATCTCAACCTTGTAGAGTGTCAAGTCTTGGTTAGGGAAGTGTTTCTCAATGAAGGACTTAGGAGATGCAACCTACATCCTAAGGATTAAGATCTATAGGGATAGATCTAAAAGGTTGATAGGTCTAAGTCAGAGTGCTTACATAGATTAGGTACTGAATAGGTTTAGTATGCAAGACTCTAAAAGTGGGTCGTTGCCAATGTCTTATGGTATAAGTCTTAGCAAGACTTAATGTCCAAAGACTAATGATGAGCGATTGTGCATGAATACGATTCCATATGCATCGGCTATTGGATCTATCATGTACATCATGTTATGTACCCGACCTAATGTATCATATGCTTTAAGTGCAACAAGCAGATATCAGTCTGATCCCAGTGAGAGTCACTAGATAGCAGTAAAGAACATTTTTAAGTACTTGAGAAGGACTAAAGAAGTGTAATTGGTCTATGAAAGTTTGGAATATGAGTTTGTTGTAAATGGTTACATAGATGCAAGTTTTCAAACTGATATAGATTTCTTCATATCACAGTCTGCATATGTGTTTACTTTGAATAGAGCCACAGTGAGTTGGAAAAGTTCGAAGCAAGAAACTGTGGCAAAATTTATAATAGAAGTTGAGTATATTACAATGTCTGATGCATCTAAGGAGTCAATTTGGATCGAAAAACTCATCTCTAAACTTGGTGTGGTTCCTAGTATAGCTAACTTTCTTTGCTTATATTGTGACAACAATAAGGTGATAGCACAGGCCAAGGAACCAAGATTACACCATCAATCCAAACATATACTTAGACATTTTCATCTTATTCGAGAAATCATTGAGAGGGGAGACGTGAAGATTTGCAGAGTTCCTACAAAAGATAATGTTGCAGATCCTTTGACGAAGGCTCTTCCACAAGCAAAACATGATAGTCATATTAGGTCATTAGGTATTAGATACATGAATGATTAGCCTTAGTGTAAGTAGGAAATTTTGGGGTATGTGCCCTAGGTCGATCTACAAATATTATTTATCTTATAATTTTAGTTAATAAAATTGAGGTTTTCATTTGTTGTTTTATTTTAAGTGATTGCATGTTTACCTTATAGTAAGATCCATGGATATTTGTTGAAATATCATAAATGATCATAGTCGATCATTATACTGGGAACTATAATGAATAAGACTAGTGTGAATCTTGACTAATGGTCAGGTGATGATTATGCGTATAGGCATACGAATCGAAATCATAAGTACATGTTAAGATACAAGGTACTAGACCGATCTGCTATGAAAACACCACATGGATTGAGTCATAGGTGTTACTCATGATAGGTATGTCATTTAGTCATTTGAGTTAAGATTATTATACACTTTAATATTATGAGCATGGTAATTTGACACAATCAAACGTTGTCTTTAACTTTATGATTATAAAGATTGTGATTGGTTACCGTGTGAATAATATGTGAAGGTGTGTAATCAAGATAGAATTTATCACTCTCGTATAGAAAGAGATATCAGTGGATCACTCAATATGAAAGACTAATAATGGTCAAGACCATGTGAGTTGATATGATCAATGTCACTTAGACGTTTTCAGTTTAAACATTAAAGGTGACTTTCCATGCCTTATGGTTAATTAAAAGATATTACACGACAAAATGATATAATATATGTTATTCATTAGGATGCATCGATTTTGGTATTCATGTTATTTGGGTAGTCATAATGTCTTGCTAGAGATCGCTTATGACTTGTGTACCAAAATGGTTTTGATTCACTGCCAACATTGCATGAACTTATTGGATCGCACGCAAAGAATGGCTTTGTGCAATTTCAATTGGTATAAAGTAATGAATTTCATATGATAAAATTCATGACATAAATCCCTTATGATTTGTTATATAATAACTTATTAATATGGCGCATATATATAATTTGCTTAAAATGCATAAATACAATAGTTGTATTATGAATAGAATTTTAAGTAAGGACTTACCTACATATATAAATATAGGTTGAAACCCTAAAACGAAATTAGATCTTCATTTTTGCAAATTTCGAGTTCTCTAGATTTTAGGAGAGAAAAGAAAAACGTTTTCTATCTCTTTTGGGGCTAGCACCTCAAATTATGGTCACCACTCGTGTGTGGATTTCTGATAGAGGACGCGCACTTGAATGTCTTAGAAATTGAACAATCAGATAAGGAAATCACATATTAAGGTAAGGTTTACTTTTGTAGATATACGTTAATAGAACTTATTTTTGATCCTGTTTGGATTTTTCAAAATTGTTTTGAATTTTTATCTGCGTATGAACCCCAAAAACCCAACATTTACTTATTAATCTCCATTTCAAAATCAAAATCAAAGTTGCTTAACTTCCTATCTTAATTAGATTACAAATTAGCACTAAACCGTCATTATGGATCCGATAAACCCGGTACTAACACTATTTGATGCCACTATTACTTTCGCATTATCGTACATTTGTGGCTCGTATCAGAAATCCAACAATAAGATTGCATAACTAATGCATAAAAAAAAATGGATTTACAATGTCATATATCACTACCTAATAACATGTTATTTCAATTGATTAAATTCCTCAACAATCAAGAATGACATAGCACCTGATTTAGAATCAATGAAACCACTTAATCAACAAACAATGCCATGATAGATGTAGCATCCCTTATCCCGATTAGAGCGATACCCAACCTGAAACCCTAATTAAGCCTTGGTGCACCAGTTAGACTCAATTAGAGTAATAGTACAGTCGACCTTCATACATGATAATCAGAATACAGTATATCTTATATCAAATAAATAATTGAAAACGCAATGGAATTAAAACTTTTTTGATAAAACATAAGATATACAAAAAATTGGCAAACCTCGGTCGTAAAATCACATCCCAACCATGTTTATTATAAAATGATAATTTAATACAATATATAAATAATAGAAAAATCAATCCATAGTAGAGATGACTATAAACTCCTAATCTTCTATGTTCCATCGTCGAAACGCACGTCGATAACCTAAAATGCTAATTGGAGAATGAGCATTTCAACTTGCAGTAAATGATGCTCGTAAATGTATCAATTATCAACTAAAATTAATAAATAAATAAAATAGCAATATGAACCCAAAGCATATCTATTCAGGCATTACAAATGACATAACGACAGATAAAGGAATGCAAGTTCATAGGTCCATTGTAACTATACTCGTGACTTGTATTTTTATTTCAAAACTGAGTTGTAAACTCTCATTACCCTAAATTACGGTCCACAAAAACTCACATGTTGGCCGACGTGTGATTTCTATTGTGTATCCACGAGTAGTGTAGCTACCAACTCAAATAGGAAAAGCAACGATCGGGTACCTCAAGGTTTTTTAGGGAAAGCGATGGTAATGATCCAACACTTCCATCGTTACTCCACTTCGATTCGCTCGTCGTACCTCTTTCCGATAATTTAACATAAAAACAAGTTCAAGTCAAAGTATATGGCCCTATTCTCAGTCCATAATGCTATATGAACTAAATATACTAACTACGTTGTATAATTGATAAAAATATGAGTCTCACTTATCTGTACCGAGCTTTCCTAACTTTTTACTAATTTATTCAACTCCCGAGATCCATACACTTTTCCCTGTCGATGAAAAACCTAAAATAGATTAATTGTCATCAATTTGAGCCCAATACTCATTAATTAGAATTATAAACTGGTTCCATTCGAATCCGGAACTAATTTGTCACTTTTTAGGTCAATCCGATCATTTCGTATTTTTCAAGGTAAAAACCCCGGCATATAGTCCCACATGAATCCTAAATTCTTCATTTTTCATGGAAATTCATCGATTTCTATTTATTTTATCAAAAAAATTTCTAAATTTTTATTTATTTTCTGGAGTTTTTTATGAATTTTTGACATTTTCCCCCTTTTTTATTTGAAAATGGTTTGGGCCTTAACCAGGCCGAACCGAGTTCGACTCGACCGAACCGCACCAGCTCGGTTCAGAATCGCCTCCCCTGTATCAAATTTGATGCCTCTGTTTTTTTTAATTCGTTGGGGTTGTGTTTAACCCCAGCCCCAATGCACTTTTGGGAGGGGAGACGGCTCCTATGTCATCTCCTTCCTCGGATCCGAGCCTCTTATCCATCCACCATTAACACCCAAAAACATCACCATCAACAATAATAGTGACATCAATGACCAACAAAACCGCAAACAACAATTCAACAACGCAACAACGATCACAACTCACCTCCATCGATCTCTCCAACTTTATTTCTCTCCCTCTCCCTCTCCCTGCGTTTCCATCTATCTCTCACTGGATTGTTGAAATTGAGACTATTCAGGCGGTGTGGTTATGTTTGGATATATGTTAATTTCCTCGAGATTTGTACGAACAAATCTCGAGATAAATTTAAAGGGCATGAATCAAAGTCAAAATTCCTTATTGTGACACCGAATTGGACACCTGTATGCACATATACTTTGATTATCATTGAGATGTGGTTACACTCATCTCGAAACGTGAATAATTCCTCCAAATCAAAGGTTCAACACATTCACTTCCTCACTCAAGTGTAACATGTATCTCGAGATGAATTCAATGTATCATTTTATTTGATTTAAACTATATGATTCATTTGTAAATTTATATATATAATTTATATATACTATATATACACACCTATGTATTTTCGCGCTTATAAATTTGACACGCACGCCAACGCTTACTCTCGGGCGTGCACATTATTGTACGCCATATGCATGTCGTCTTCGACCTTGCGTATCACTAGGCGCCTACCGATTATTAATTATTCTTAATACATACTTATTTATACATACATGTTTATACATACAATCTATTTAAATACACATACATTCGCCTATATTAATGCATTTATCATTTCGCCGTACGTGCCAACGAGTACACTCGGGCGTGCACACTACCCCACAATCCATGTGTGTCATCCTTGACCCACACATGATATTAGGCGTCCCATCTATAGGCCAATAAATCTAATTATTTTCATAATTACTAATACAAGCCATACAAACACCAAACGACATGTAAATCCACACACATACTAATCAAGACAAATCGGGCTTAACCAGGAGCCTAACTCGGGTTAATTAGAAATCGAATTAACGCTAATACCCACTTAAGGTAACTGGTTGTTACAATATAAAATTCATGAAAATAGATGAAACAACAAGTCATAACATCTAGAGTACAACGAATAAATCAATCCAAATAATTGTAAATGAATAGCATAATAGGAACGGAATGTAAATAAGTATATCAATCAGTTTACTTAGGCTAATTTGGCATCTCAACACCTCGTATCTCGCTAATAACCTCTCGAGACTCTTCCCTAGATTTATGAGGTTAATTAGGGTGTTTTAGGACTTATACAAACTATTAAAGTTGGATGAAATCAATTAGAAAACCTCAAACTCATAGCTTTTGCTAAAAAAATCCACTAAGAACACCTACTACTTCAAAATGTCATAACTTTGTCAATTCAAATAAAAATTTAGATTTTCTTGATGACAAACTTATTGGTTTTTTGATGAATCTAAATCTATAAACCAATTTTGAAAATAATTTCATTTAACCTCAGAAATTATGCAAAACTCAGAACTAAAATAAAACTCTAGTTTCTTTTAACAAATTCTTACAAAATGATTGTGTACACTAACTTACCTTGTTTGTAGAACATCGCCACTTGATCAATCCCTCTCAAATTCACCAAAATTGCCTCATATTTTTTGATTTCCTTCTCTAGATCTTCTTCTCTCCCCTTTAGATCAAATGAAATGTTTGCATGTTTATCTCATTCAATCATATATATATATATACTAGTTTCAAGACGTCTACGCACGATTCCCCCGCTCTCTTCGCTCGCGGGAATTATTTTTTAAGAATTTATTAACAAAATTTAAAATTGTAATTAAAATTTAAAATTTAGAAATACAAGTACATTTATAACTTATCAATATTCTCTAATGTAATTGAGATAAGATGTTAATGAAAAAACAAGCTAATCATGCTAGTACATTACTTCCTCAAAAAAAGTGTATTGGATTGATGAGAATGAGTTCATGATTGATTTGGAGATAAAGAAAAAAAAAACGTGTAGTGGATTGATAAAGAGTTAGAGTTTGATTTGGATACAAAAGAAAAGGTTGATTTGGAGATAAAAAAAGAAGTATGGGCAAATAGGTAAATTTCATTACCACTCAAAAATTCATGATTCGTGCTTTTATATATATGATAGATATATATTAAGTAAAGTTAGATTTTTAGCCCTTGATCTTATGTACATCACATATCTCTAGATCAATCTAATGGCCTTAATTGTGACCCCACAATCTATTAACTCTCTACTAACTATTCCTTGATAACACATAATGTAACACAATTGGTCTTGTGATGTGTTTACACGTATCTTGAGGAACATCAATGTCTAATGTTTTATTTTTCTAACTCAGGCTTCGTTTAATGTAAATCAAACTACAACCACATCAAATTAGTTATCTATGCCACATTAACTTAAATTAAACTTACCATATCACTCTCTACCCCGGTCCCACACCGGCACACATCTTAAGGCACGTCACAGCTCACTTCTCGACATCTATACATAAGTAGAAGTGACTTAGTAGTCTGTACATATATAATACACTATACATATATCACAACAAACCTAACATATAGCTCGGCCACATGCCTTTGTCAATGCACATATATCAATGCAGGTCCTACGTTACGAGTCAATGATTATGATTAAAAAAATAAACTAAGATTAGAAATTTGGACCGTGACAACTTCATGTTGTCTTTTCTTTGTGTTGAGCGAACCTTTGTATATTGTTTTATTTTTTGTTTCCATATTTCTTTTTCATTGGGTTTCTTTGGTCTACTTCTCTCTTCTTGCAAAGAAATATTCTCTCCACACCTGTTTGTTCGATCTTCAGTTGTTTGTCATTGGGCATCCGCGTTTGTGTCTTCATCTAGCTGTCCACGCGTCCGCAACCATGGCCAATTACTGTTGTTGGTGCACTGAATCGAACTGCCGACACAATCAGCACACCTACGTTGCCCGCACCAGTCCCTGCCCCCGCTGCCTTGCCCTGCCCACTGACTCGGCTGCATGCCGCCCGTGTTGTTTTTCTTGCCCAAACCCGCTTGCCCGACTGTCTTACCCGTGCCCGCTTGTGCGTTCTTCCCATGTGCACGCTTATATGTGTTGTGAATTGAATTGAGACTTGCTAAGAACTAGAGAATGAAATAGAAGACTAAGAACTTCTTCTACTACAAACTACTACTACAAAGGATAAGAGAAGAAATGAGATAGTTGGAATGAGAAGTTTTCATTCAACTTGGTGTGTTTTTACAATGAGGTTGGCACCCTTTATATAGGCCATTTGGTGATGATGATAAATGTACTTCATACAATGTGTACAAGCAATACATACACCCCATGTCATACAACACATCACAAGCAACATAGACAATACATGGAAGAGTTTGTGTACATTGGAGAGGATTACAAGTTACATGACAATACATAGACAAGTGGAGGTCCTATTAAGTAAGAAATACAAGTTACATGACTACACAATATGTTGGTGTACATGCATGATCATCCATATTCCATAACACTCCCCCTTGGATGACACTTGCTTAGAGATTGTGCCTCGTTAAAACTTCTACTAAGAAAAACCATGTGGGAAAAATATAGTAAAAGAAAAAGAGTACACTATTCTCATAAATATTAAAATGGGTATAATATTGTTAAGATTGCCTCATTAAAAACCTTGCTAGGAAAATCCAATGGGATAAAACCATAGCTAAGGGAAAAAGAGTGCAATAGACTAATCAATAACTCCCCCTCATGTGAACATGGGTGAAACTTGTTCAGTTTCTTTACTTGCAATGTCTTTAAGTTTACGCAAGCCAATACCATATGTAAGCCTTTTAAATGTTGTAGTTGGTAAGGCTTTTGTGAATAAATCAGCAAGATTATCACTCGATCGGATTTGCTTCACATCAATTTCACCATTCTTCTGAAGCTCATGCGCGTAAAAGAATTTTGGTGAAATATGTTTTGTTCTCATCCCCTTTTATGAATCATTCACTTAATTGTGCAATACATGCTGCATTATCTTCATATAATATGGTTGGAGAATCTTTTATTTAAGGCAATCCACATGATTCTTGAATATGTTCAATCATGTTTCTCAACCAAACACATTCACGACTTGCTTCATGAATTGCAAGTACTTCAGAATGATTGGAAGAAGTAGCAACCATAGTTTGTTTTACTTGACTTCCATGATACAAAGCAGATATTACCACAGTGAATACATATCCCGTTTGAGAACGGGCCTTGTGGGGATCAGATAAAAATCCAACATCAGCATAACCTTGGAGATTCAATTTTACCCCTCTCGAGTAAAATAAACCCATGTCACTTGTTCCTCGTAGATATCGAAAAATGTGTTTAACACCATTCCAATGTCTTCGAGTTGGTGAAGAGATGTATCTTGCAAGTAGGTTGACAGCAAAAGCAATGTCAGGTCTTGTACAATTTGCAAGATACATAAGTGCACCGATTGCACTTAAATATGGTACCACCTCCGGACCAAGTAGCTCTTCATCACTTTCATGAGGTCGAAATGGATCCTTATCCACTTCAAGTGATCTGACAACCATTGGAGAGCTCAATGGATGCGCCTTGTCCATATAAAATCTTTTTAATATTTTTTCAATATAATTTGATTGATGGACAAATACTCCACTTGAAAAATGTTCGATTTGCAAACCAAGACAAAGTCTTGTTTTTCCAAGTTCTTTCATCTCGAATTCCTTTTCAAGTATTCGGATGTTCTAACGATGTCGTCGTGGTTTCCCATTATATTTAAATCATCAACATATACAGCAATAATCACAAATCCTGTTGATGATCTTTTAATGAATACACATGGGCAAAGCGGATTATTTACATATCCTTCTTTCAGTAAATAATCACTAAGACGTTTGTACCACATTCGTCCGGATTGTTTCAACCCGTACAAAGACCTTTGTAATTTTATAGAATGCATGTTATGAGGTTTTGATTTTATTTCATCGGATATTACAAATCCATCAGGGATTTTCATATATATCTCACTGTCTAGGGATCCGTACAGATATGATGTAACGACATCCATTAAATGCATATCAAGCCCTTCAGAGACTGCAAGGCTTATCAAGAACCGAAATGTGATTACATTTATAACAGGAGAATATGTTTCCTCATAATCGATGCCAGGTCTTTGTGAGAAACCTTGAGCTACAAGTCTTGCTTTGTACCTTGTAACTTCATTTTTTTCGTTTCTCTTTCGTACAAATACTCACTTATATCCAACAGGTTTTACGCCATCTGGCATTTGGACGATTGGTCCAAAAAACCTCTAATTTCCTTAACGAGTTTAACTCTGCTTGGATATCATCTTGCCATTTTTGCCAATCAGGCTTTTTTGTACATTCGTCCACTGATCGTGGTTCTGGATCATCGTCATTTTCACATATTTCAAAGGACACATTGAAAGCAAATATATCATCAGGAACAATTTTATTTCGATCCCAAATCTTACCAGAGTTTAAATAATTTATTGAGATCTCATTATTTTCATCTTTTTCCTCTTTTTCTAGAGGAAGTTGTTCCTCATCAGAATCAACTTGTTCTAACAAACCCTTATAAAAGGATTCTTGTGCTTTCTCATGAGTATTTTGATTTGTATTTATTTTTACTCCCGTTTTCCTCTTTCGAGGAATTGTATCCTTTGAACCAACCGGTCTTCCACGCTTTAAGCGTTTCGTTGGTTCTTGTGCATTTTGTTGCACAGAGACATCAATTCTTGCAGGAAGCATTTGCACTGGAATATGTGATTTTGTCACTTGTTTTGCATCATTAAATGCATCTGGTAATTGATTTGCGATTTGTTGCAAATGAATGATCTTTTGAACTTCAAGTTCACACTTGATTTGTGCGTGGATCATAATGTGATAAAGTTGATGCATTCCAAGCAATTTCGCGCCATTCCTTTTGAATTGGCTTCTTATCTCCCCTAATGGTGGGAAAATTGCTTCATCAAAGTGACAATCAAGAAAGCGTGCGAAAATAAATCCTGTTAAGGGCTCAAGGTATCTTATGATGGACGATGAGTTAAATCCAACATAAATCCTTAGTTTTCGTTGTGGACCCATCTTAGTTCTATTGGGAGGTGGTATAGGAACATACACTGCACAACCAAAAATTCTCAAGTGTCAAATATTTGGTTGTTGACCTAAAATGAGTTGCATGGGGGAATGTTCATGGTATGCAGTAGGCCTATAACGAATGATAGATGCTGCATGAAGGACTGCATGTCCCCAAACTGAAGTTGATAACTTAGTTCTCATGATTAAAGGTCTGGCAATTAATTGAATGCGTTTGATTAAAGATTCTGCCAAACCATTCTGGGTATGCACGTGTGGAATAGAATGTTCAATGGTAATTCCTATAGACATGCAATAATTTTTAAATGCTTGAGATTGAAATTCCCCGGCATTATCAAGACGGATGGTCTTGATTGGGTTGTCAGGGAATTGTGCTCTTAACTTAATGATTTGCGCTAAAAGTCTAGCAAATGCAACATTGCGGGTCGAAAGCAAACAAACATGTGACCACCTAGTTGATGCATCTATCAAAATCATGAAATATCTAAATGGTCCACAGTGAGGATGAATAGGTCCACATATGTCTCCTTGAATGCGTTCTAAGAAAACTGGGATTCCACAACAATTTTACTTGGGGATGGTTTAACTATCAATTTACCTTGAGAACAACTAGCACAATTATAATCACCAGCTGAAAATATTTTGTGACTTCTTAAAGGATGTCCATGCGAATTATTAATTACTCTTCGCATCATTGATGATCCTGGATGACCAAGCCGGTCATGCCATAAAATGAATGTCTTTGGATCATTAATTTTCTTATTTAAGACGACATTCATTTCGACATGCCTTATATGAGTAAAATATAATCCAGAGGATAAAGCTGGGAATTTTTCTAACACTTCTTTTTTCCCATTTGAAACCAATGTGACATAGAGAAATTCTCTATTATTTTCGTTCATGGTTTCAATGTGATATCCATTTTATCGAATATCTTTAAAGCTGAGTAAATTTCTTATGGATTTTTCAGAGTATAAGGCATTGTCAACATGAATTGTTGCTCCCCCAGGCAACATAATATTTGCTCTTCCAAAGCCATTAATCAAATTGGAGATGTCAGATATTGTTTGAACATTAGCCTCAGCTAAGTTCAAATTGGAGAAATATTCTCTGTTTTTAATGATTGTGTGTGTTGTAGCACAATCAGCAAGACATATATCGCTCTTATTTGATTCATGATTTGAACACATGATTCGTTGATCCATCTAGACAAATAATGTTTGGCAAATTAGAAAAAGAGTCATATTTCATTCATAATAAGAAACTAGTACATATAACTAAGAAGCATAACAAAAATCAGTACATATAATTATTTAAAATCGTTACATATGATCATTAAAAATATCAAGATTAGTGTTTGGATCATCATGAAAATTTGGGACATCCATATAATTGATGTCCGACGAGCCATCTCCGACAGTGAAGTTCATCTCAACTTGTTTTGCCTTTCTCCTTTAAGGAGGCTTGATAAAGATCAATAAAATGCTTAGGCGTGCGACATACATGAGCCCAGTGGCCTTTTAGACCACACCGTGACATGGTTGGTCACGATTACGAGCATGTCCATTTTCGCGATATTTTTCCCTTATTCTCGAATCGAACGGCATCATTCCTATTCCATTTATTTTGGAACTTATTGCCACGAAATTTAGAATAGGGCTTGCCACGATCTTTGCTGATTGATCCTTTCCCATTTCCATGTCCGTGATTTTTCTTTCCATGACCCTTTTTATGGTCATTATAGGATGCTGCATTTGCTTCATTAATTGAAGCGGAACCAGTTGGACGGGAGTTGTGGTTCTTCAATAAAAGCTCGTTATTTTGTTCAGCCACCATGAGACAAGAAATTAATTCTGAGTACTTTTTAAATTGGCGCACTCGATATTGCTGTTGCAACAACAGATTTGAAGCATGAAAAGTACTGAATGTTTTTTCCATCATTGCCTCATCAGATATATTTTCTCCACAAAGCCTCAAACGAGAGGTAATATTAAACATGGTGGAGTTATACTCACTGACTGTTTTGAAATCTTGCAGCCTAAGATTCAGCCAGTCATTTTGAGCTTTTGGAAATATCACCGTCTTTTGGTGATCATATCGCTCTTTCAAGCTTAACCACAAGGTGAGAGGATCTTTTATAGTGAGATACTCACTTTTCAGGCCTTCATGAAGATGATGGCGAAGGAATATCAGTGCTTTCGCACGGTCTTGCATTGATGTTTCATTTCCTTCTATAATAGTTTCTCCTAAGTCTTTAGCTTGGAGATGTATCTCGACATCCAGTTGTCATGGCAAATAATTATCTCCAGTGATATCAAGAGCAACAAATTCAAGTTTTTGAAGGTTTGCCATAGTCTGAAAATATGTCAAAAAATTGAGTAAATAGTTTTCTCTTTTATAAAAATAAATAATATACGATTAAATATATGTTCACAACTTGATTATTAATATGCAAAATGTACTACTTGTATGAGTTGGTGGGACAACCTCCAGGTTGGGTGGTGAGACGAAGTCTACTTAAAACCATGCCTCCTCGAACGGATAACCCGTCTCCCTTTCAATGTTTAGCTTTACGGGGACAAGGCTTACCCACTATCAACCCAAACTCATAACACTATTTGCAATATAAAAAATCAAGAATAGAGCATAATTAATCGTTAGTAGTATAGCGAAAAAACTAGTTATGTCACATATTGACTTTTGATTTCGATGTAGAAGATCGTACATACTTTCGCAATCGGTGACATTATAATGCATAATATATGAATAAAGTATGCATATAAAAGTGAAGCATGTAATAAAAGGAAGCAACCATGATAATATAGAAATAAATTGAACTCATAAAAGTTATACCTTCCTAGCTTTGTCTCCTTAACAAGCCTTCTTGAACTTCAAGATCTCCTTAATGCTGAGCAAGCTCGTGCTGATAACGTGTTGTGAATTGAATTGAGACTTGCTAAGAACTAGAGAATGAAATAGAAGACTAAGAACTTTTCTACTTACTACTACAAGGAGCCGAGAAGAAATGAGATAGTTGGAATGAGAAGTTTTCCTTGGTGTATTTTTACAATGAGGTTGGCACCTTTATATAGGCCATTTGAAGATAAATGCACTTCATACAATGTGTACAAGCAATACATACACCCCATGTCATACAACACATCACAAGCACAAACCATGGAAGAGTTTGTACATTGGAGAGGATTACAAGTTACATGACAATACATAAAAGTGGAGGTCTATTAAGTAAGAAATACCATGACTACACAATATGTTGGTGTACATGCATGATCATCCAATTCCATAACAATATGAAGAAAGTTTCCTTTTAGGGCGTGGGCAAAACCTCTTAATGTGGGCACAAACCAATTTACACCTACCCCCACCATCCACCTTCACCTCTCGCACCCCACCACCACCTTCACCGATCTCCTTGTGGAAGAATCCATTTGTTTTGAACCGACCAGTGAGAGGAATCCCCGAAATCGTGTTCTCCGTCCCTCGCCGTGTGTTTCTCCTTCGTTGTACGAGTTTTATGCAGTTTGTAGGGTCGGGGGTGTGAGTCGATTTCGTCTCCAAATTAGGGCTCGGTTGAAGATCGTCGATTTAAGTTACATTTGGTAGAGTAGTTGTAATGTGTGTGTGGCGGTTTGTTCAATTGTAAAAAAATTAGGAAATCGCGGTTCTCGGCCACACAGGCCAGAGCCTGTGTCAACTGTCTCGGCCAAGCATGGCCGAGACAGAAGCTAATATTTTTGGGAACTCGCAGTCTCGGCCACAAAGACCGGAAGAGTTCGCAGTGTCTCGGTTTCGCATGGTCGAGAATACTTCAGTTATCTCGGCCAAGACATGACGAGAGATACAATTAGTGATAAGTAATGTGGCGTCGGTGGTGTACAACCGAGAATTTCTCCTACTCTCGGTTGTACACAGCCGAGAGGGTCGTAGTATGCTCGGTCGTCATAGGACGAGAGTAAGGCGAATTGAAATGGTCAATCCATCTCGGTGGTGTACAACCGAGAACTTGCTATTGTAAATTTTTTTTGTGGTATGTCAAACTAACTATACAAGAATGAAAATCCAGCACGACAATTTGCACCGAAACTTAACTAATTATATATCTCTGTAACATTCAAACTGACTCTACAAGTCTCCATCCATAAGTAAACAACAATCAAAATACAGCACGACATTTGTATATCCATAAAACATTCGAAGTAACTGACAAAATTTCTAAATGTACAGCCATCAAGGTTTCTAGGTACAAGCTTTACACTACGGTGTATCTAAATCTACAAAAGATATGGTGACTTCATCAACAGTTGCAATGGGCGCGATGTCTCGAAATACGAATCCATCTTGCCAACCTTTGGTGCAGTCCTCAACGTACCGATCCCACGATGGATATAAGGATGGCAACGGTGCATTCACACGCAACTTCACCTGTCAAAGTGAATAGTAGAACATAGAAGATATTGTCACAAACCCGATTAAGGGGGAAACAAAACAATTCACAAAAAATCATAGAACTTACCCTAACCCAATGGATATTCCTTTCATTTGTCATTGCAATGATAAGTCTGTTGTGCAACGACGACGGTGGAGCACTACGTAGAGGTAGAAATGTGGAGGCACTCCCATGCGAGAGGTTGACGAGAATGACATTGAATGCAGTGGGTACTAACAATCCCATGTCTGGAAGTGTCAACCATTCTTTGAAAGATGCACCAACTTGCTTCTCTGGGCAATGTACCGCATTCTTGACAGTCTCGAAACTCGAGCCAAGCACTTCTAGCCAAAGGTCTTCATACCCGATAATCTCATCATACATCCTTCTACGCACAATCCTCCACCCGTCTACATCGGCAAGTCCAAGCCCAGAGGCTACACACCGATATCCACAATTTCCATCGGAAACCACATCGATAATGCCCTCAACATGTGGCAACCAATCCGGTTCTAAGCAATGACCATAAGCCATGTTAGATGCATTTTGCGTGCGTCGACTGGCACGACGCATTTGTGGAACAACCTTGCCTTTCTTCTGCCTAGAAGTTGAGGCCTCTTTTGTGGAGTGGGAGGACTCAAATCCGCTCGGCAACCGTCTCGTCGAAGAATCGTCATCATTATGTTTTCTCTTCGGCACTGCCTTGCCTCCGATTGGAACCCCGGTGTCCTCCCACCCGCATCCTCAACTTCATGCTCACACTCCACAAAAGACGAAGGTGGACTAATTTCCCTGAGCTGCTGAATTTGAGTCCTCCCACCCGCATCCTCAACTTCCTGCTCCCTCTTATCCAATCTTCCTGCGGTGTCGTGATTGTGCCTCCCATATATAACAGTGACATATCATAAGGAGTCAGCATTTTCCTTTACGTTGATAAGGAAAGGGCATCCACATTTCTTCGTACCAGTTTGAGTCCTCGCCTTTTTCATCACTTCTTGATTTCTTTAAAATTTTGGCCGCTTTCCCCTTCCCTACTCTCTGAGCCAGTCCCCTATATATCCCAGACCTCTCACACGCAAGTTTCACCCTTCCCCTGCGCTTAATGCCCCCGGCATCCGAGCGCTTCGTTACTAACACAAACTTGTTCTCACCACTAATCATTTGAAGCCATGAAATAGTTGTTTCTCTAGAGGGGAATGACCTACAAGGTGTAAAAGTGTCCTTGTAGTCTGGAAATAGGGTAGATACCGGCATTACCTGCAATACAAACAGTGTAAGATTATAATCAACCAAAATGTACTGCACAATCACCATAAAACCCCAAAAAATAGGTTCTCGGTTGTACAGGTCCGATACTTTATTCAGAGTCTCGCTCACGTACGACCGAGAGTTACTCAGTACTCTCGGTCGTACCATACCGTGACCTACGTGAAACCTCTCGATCCTCTATGACCGAGACATTACTATACATCTCGGTCCTGCGAGGCCAAAACAATCGCGCACATCGACTGAAACTTCGGATAACCTCATAAAAAACACAATAAATTTTCAAAATTACCTCAAGTTCAACCTCCTCATGCACCGTAGCAGTATTATCCTCCATTATATAGTGCAAACAAGTTCAGATTTGAGGAAATTATCAAACCCTACGTTGACAAACAAATCATCATTTTCACAGTTTTACACAACTTAACAGTTCCAAAAAACCATCATATGGTTGTCAAACATTGTTACCTCGCTGTCGGATGATGTCAATCCGCAAGAATAGATCAACGCTCGCCAAACGCAATGTGGCTTTGTGGTTCAACCTTGTGGTGGGGTGCCTTTTTTCTTTGTCAAAATGGTTTGTGGGGTTTGAATCATTATATATACATGGGCAAAATGGTCTTTTCCATTTTTGCTGGAATTTTTACAAATAAGTTGGGTGCCTTCATGAAAATGTGGGGTGCCCTTAGCGGCCCTCTTCTTTTTTGGTTAAAAAGAAATTGAAAAATAATGCTACTACCACGTTATGATTGCGTAGAGCCTGCTCGTTATCCACTGTCATGCCTACCGTTGATTCCGTTGTCTGCTTTTAATCGACTCCGTCCACTCTGCTGTCTTGCAATTTTGATGTCCGCTGAACTACTTTTTCGTTGTTTTGACTCTGCAACTTTTGAATCTGTCTATTGTCGTATTGGGTGGTCGTTGATCTGCTCCGCGACGAACCTTAAATTTGTTAGGTTTACTGATTCTATTGGCAACCTCAAATTGGTTTTCATGAACCATCTTGAGTTTGAGGGAAGGTGTTAAAAGAAACTATAATAGTTGCTATATTTTCGCAGTTTAGGTATTTAGGTAATTTTTATATTTTAGTAGTTTATGTAACTTTCTTTATTTTATGCTTTGTTAAACTTCATAAATAAGAGCACTCTATTGTACTCAATTTACCCACATTATTATAATTTTTAGACTCTTCTTTCAAATCTATCAGTTACTATGTTTGTGACTTGCATGTGTACTTAATTGCCTACTTGACCTACAAAAAAAGTTGCAAATTTAAAATTATCTATTGTAATATTTTTCCTTATGTTTTGGAAGCATTAGAATTATAAATGTGCAACAATAAAAATGGATCTTAAATTATATATACATTTATAATTTACTAATATATCCATAATCTTATGATTAACTGATGTGAATTTCAATTCAATTCACTCGAACCCTCAACGATTCGTTTCTCATTCACGATTCTAACTAAGCTTCGAGTGACTAACTAGTACGGGTGAGTGAGGCTCAAGTTAGAGTGTGAGTACACATTATAATAATAGATTTTTTAAAAACAAATATTATTCATTTATTAGCTTTTCTTCAATAAACCTAATAAGAACTCGAATAAAAACCTAAATTTTTTAAAAAAGAAAATTGTAAAATTTAGGGCCCAATGCGATAGATCAAGTTACGTCAACTTTAACATGTGTGTATTCAATTGAGATTTTAATAGACTTTTGGTTACTTTTATAAGTGGATGACTTTTTTAAAGTTTGTAGATTTTCGTAGATTTTTAAAGACTTTGATAAACTTTTAAGTAAACTTCTTTTTGATAACTTTTATCAACATTTAAGATTTTTAATGACTTTTGTGAACTTCTTAAACATGATTTTGATTGATACTAGTAGATTTTTGTGATTTTAATATTGAAACAAATATTTTGCACTTTATTATAAAAAAGACGAATAATTATATTTCTTTTCTTAAGAACTATTATTAATTTTTTAAAAGTATTTTTATATTTTAATAAAAAATCATATAGATATAGTAATGAATTACTACTATCAAGATAGTAACATAATAAATAAGTAAATAAATATCAACAAAACAAATATGCAAATGAATAATCTTTTAGTGGAAAAAAAGAACCAAGTAAGATAATGTGTAAAAATTTTGCACTTTTTTTTACTTAAGTAAAAAAAAAACTTATATCTTTTTCTTTAAGAATGATAGTTTAAAATTTTTAAAATGCACTTCTTGCATTTGAAAAAAAAATACACGATTATTTTCTCCAAAAATAATAATATTACATTTTTTGAGATTGTAATTATACACTTAATAAACAAAACTTCTTTGTGAAAAAATCTTATAAAATGTACAATGATGCAAAAATGAGATCTTGTTAATAACGACATCGACATAAACATTAGAATATAATGAGTAAGCAATGAAATTCACGAGTTGTTGAGTGATTGGAGAAGTTGATAAAACAATTGATAAGAAAAGACATTATGAACATGAAGTCTTCATTGAATAAGTGAACCAACAAAAATTAGAAGTCTCTAAAAGTTTTTGGGTTGAGGTGAGGAGAAGTTGGAGATTTGTTTATGTGTATTTTTATACAAAAAATCTATAAAAGTCGAGTTTTTAACCAAACTACAAAAGTCATCAAAAAATTAAATACACTTTACTTTTATAAACTCTCTAAAAGTTTAAATTGAATACCCAAACCTTTTATAAACTTTTAAAAAGTCTATAAAAGTTCACATTGAATACACTTTACTTTTAAAAATTCTCTAAAAGTTTTAATTGAATATATCTAAACTTTTTTAGTAATTAAAAGTAACCAAAAGTTTATTAAAATCTTAATTGAATGTAAGTAATTGTCTTGTTCTCTTGAGTTAGAGCGTCATGTATGAACTTCTCTAAAATCTTAAAAGGGTAGCTTGTTTGCACTTCTATGGCGTGGTTTTTTTTAGGGCCGCTAAGGGCGCCCCACCATTTAATGAGGGCACCCAGTTAATGTGGGCACAAACTGTTTTACCTAGGGCACCCAAAAATTAGCCCCGAACTACCGAAAATACCCCCTCGTGCAAACCCCTTAGCACCCCACCTCCCTCGTGCAAACCCCTGGGCACCCCATCACCCCCACCACCACCACCACCCTCGTTCACCAAACTCCTTGTGGAATAATTCATTTGTTTTGAACCGACCAGTGAGAGGAATCCCCGAAATCGTGTTCTCCGTCCCTCGCCGTATGTTTCTCCTTCGTTGTTCGAGGTTTCTGCATTTTGTAGGGTCCGGTGTGTGAGCCGATTTCGTCTCCAAATTAGGGCTCGGTTGAAGATGGTCGAATTAAGTTACATTTGGTAGAGTAGTTGTAATGTGTGTGTGGCGGTTTGTTCAAGTGTAAAAAAATTGGGAAATCGCGGTTCTCGGCCACACAGGCCAGAGACGGTGTCAACTATCTCGGACAAGCATGGCCGAGACAGAAGCTAATATTTTTGGGAACTCGCAGTCTCGGCCACGTAGACCGGAAGAGTTGACAACGTATCGGTTGTCCACTTCCAAGAGGGTCTCAGTAGGCACGGTCGTCATAGGACGAGAGTCAGCGAATTGAAATGGTCAATCCATCTCGGTGGTGTACAATCGAGAAATCGAAATAGGACTCGGTTGTACACGGCCGATGTAATGGAATACTTGTCGGTCATGGGTGACCGAAAATATGGGTTGTTTCACGAACCTGCTTGACCGAAACATCAGAAATGGATGAATTTGAACATTACAGTTTCAAAAAAATTGGGAAATCGGCTAACTAACAATAGAAGATTGAAAATCCATCACGACAATTTGCACCGAAACTTAATTAATTATAAATCTCCGTAACATTCAAACTGACTCTAGAAAGGGTCCATCCATAAGTAAACAACAATCAAAACACAACAACAATCAAAACACAACACAACATTTGGTGCCCTCATAGAACATTCGGACGAATTGGAAAAATTTCTAAATGTTTAGCCGTCTAGGTACAAGCTTTAACCTACGGTGTATATAAATCTACAACAGGTATGGTGGCTGCATGATCAGCAATTGCAATTGGCGTGATGTCTTGAAAAACGAATCCATCTAAGTCCTCAACGTACCGATCCCACGATGGATATAAGGATGGCAGCGGTGCATTCACACGCAACCGCACCTGTCAAAGTGAACAGTAGAACATAGAAGATATTGTCACAAACCCGATTAAGGGGGAAACAAACAAATTCACAAAAAATCATAAAACTTACCCTAACCCAATGGATATTCCTTTCATTTGCCATTGCAATGATAAGTCTGTTGTGCAATGACGACGTTGGAGTACTACGTAGAGGTAGGAATGTGGAGGCACTCCCATGCGAGAGGTCGACGAGAATGACATTGAATGCGGTGGATACTAACAATCCCATATCTGGAAGTGTCAACCATTCTTTGAAAGATGTCCCCTCTTGCTTCTCTGGGCAATGCACCGCATTCTTGACAGGCTCGAAACTCGAGCCAAGCACTTCCCGCCAAAGGTATTCATACCCGATAATCTCATCGTACATCCGTCTACGCACAATCCTCCACCCGTCTACGTCGGCAAGTCCAAGCCCAGAGGCTATACACCTATATCCACAATTCCCATCGGAAACCACATCGATAATGGCATCAACATGTGGCAACCAATCCAGTTCTAAGCAATGACCATAAGCCATGTTAGATCCACTTTGCGTGCGTCGACTGGCACGACGCATTTGTGGAACCTTGCCTTTCTTCTGCCTAGAAGCTTTTGTGGAGTGGGAGGACTCAAATCCGATTGGAGACTGGGGTGCCTCCGACACTGGGGTGCCTACGATTGGAGACCCCGGTGTCCTCCCACCCGCATCCTCAACTTTCTGCTCGCACTCCACAAAAGAGGAAGGTGGACTAATCTCCCTGAGCTGCTCACTTTCAGTCCTCCCCCCCGCATCATCAACTTCCTCCTCCCCCTTATCCAATCTTCGTGCGGTGTCGTGATTGTGCCTCCCACAAATCATAGTGACATACCATAAGGAGTCAGCATTCTCCTTGACGTTAATTTGGAAAGGGCATCCACATTTCTTCGTACTACTGTGAGTCCTCGCCTTTTCATCATTCCTTGATTTCTTTAAAATTTTTTGCCGCTTTCCCCTTCCCTACTCTCTGAGCCAGTCCCCTATACGTGCCGGACCTCTCACATGCAAGTTTCACCCTTCCCTTGCGCTTAATGCCCCTGGCATCCGAGCACTTCATTACTAACACAAACTTGTTCTCACCACTAATCATTTGAAGCCATACCGTGGCCGCTTCTCGAGAGGGGAATGGCTTAGAAGGTGTAAAAGTGTCCTTGTAGTCTGGAAAATTACTAGATAACGGCATTACCAGCAATACAAACAGTGTAACATTATAATCAACCAAAATGTACAAGACAATCACAAAAGAACCCAAAAAAACGGGTTCTCGGTTGTACAGCCCGAAACGTTCTTCGTAGTCTCCTTTACGTACGATCGAGAGTTACCCATTACTCTCGGTCGTTCCAGGACGTGACCCACGCGAAACCTCTCGGTCCTCTATGACCGAGAGGTTACCATACATCTCGGTCCTGCGAGGTCGAAACGATCGCGCACCCAGACAGAAACTTCGGGTAACCGCAAAAAAAACACAAAAAATTTGCAAAATTACCTCAAGGACGACCTCCTCGCACCGAAGCATTACAATCCTCCATTATACAAAGGGAAACAACTTCGGATTTAAAGAAATTACCAAACCCTACGTTGACAAACAAATCATCATTTTCACTGTTATACACAACTAAACAAGTCTAAAAAACCCGAATATGGTTGTCAAACATTGTTACCTCGCTGTCGGACGAGCAAGAATAGATCAGCTCTTCGCCAAACGCAATGTGGCTGTAGCTTTGTGGTTCAAGCTTGCTGGTGGGGTGCCCTAACTCCTTGTCAAAATGGTTTGTGGGGTTTGAACCATTATATATATACAGGGGCAAAATGGTCTTTTCCATTTTTGCTGGAATTTTTACAAATATGTTTGGTGCCCTCATTAAATGGTGGGTGCCCTTAGCGGCCCTCTTTTTTTTTTTTTTGGCTCGAGTCTACATTAGTCGGGTCGATCGACTTCGGATATTGAGTGGCTTTGACCCCTGAAAATAAAATAAAAAATCATGACTGGTAAGAAAACCGGAATGCGGTTCAGCGTCCCCTTCGAAGCTCCCGAAGGAAAAAAAAGTTAAATGAAGAGAGTGTTGAGTCAATCGAGTTCCACAGTCACTCTTCACCGATCTCTCGATCTGCCGCGACTACTCGGGCCGTGTCCCGCCTCTGATCTAGGTACGCTCGAATGATTTCTCTCTCTAAATTCGTACATTTTTCGTTATGCAGATCGAATCGTCAAGTGAGTTTGTTGGAGACCTGAATTGGGTCACTAGTTGATGCCCTAGATCCACGTTTGGATTGTTCATGTGTAGGTTCAATTTAGTGGCTTTTCATACTTTCTGGTGTATACTCATTTGGTGTTCTTAGGGTTTTGTTTCGTCATCTATGAATGCATTGGATTGAATTGCGATTGTTGGTACTTGTTGAATTTGGTTGATTTATTGTTATTATTATTATTATTATTATTATTATTATTATTATTATTATTATTATTATTATTATTATTATTAAGGAGATGGCAAAAAATATATATATAGGCTAGCCAAATTAAGAGATAAAAAGAAACATGACCTAAGTAATGTAAGATGTATTAAAGACGAAAATCAAAATGTTTTAACGCGCGAGGATGATATTAAGGAGAGATGGAGAAGTTACTTCGATAGTTTATTTAATGATGGCCAAGTTGATACTATAATAGATGAAAACCCACACCAAGAAAGAAATGTAAACTATACACGTAATATTAGAATTGTAGAAGTTAAAATGAAAATAGGGAAAGAATGTGGCCCAGCTGAAATACCCATAGAGGTTTGGAAATGCTTAAGAGAAATTGGATTGACTTGGTTAACAAAACTTTTCAATAAAATTTTAAAATCAAAATAGATGCCCATGGATTGGAGAAGAAGCACGCTCGTGCCAATCTTCAAAAGCAAAGGAGACATTCAAAGTTGCTCAAACTACCGGGAAATTAAACTTATGAGTCACACTATGAAACTTTGGGAGAGGATAATTGACAATAGGCTAAGGAGAGAAACAACAATATCAGAGAACCAATTTGGTTTCATGCCTGGGAGGTCAACTATGGAGGTGATTTTCCTTGTAAGACGATTGTTAAAAAGATCTTCATATGGTATTCGTAGATTTAGAAAAAGCATATGATAAGGTCCCTAGAGATGTTCTTTGGTGGGTTCTAGAAAGAAAAGAGTGCATGCTAGATACATAGACACTATTAAGGATATATATGATGGAGTAGTAACGAGTATAAAAACATTTGAATGAGCTACAAAAGAATTTTTCATTACGATAGGACTACATCAAGGATCGGCTTTAAGCTCATATCTATTTACTTTAATTATGGATGAACTAACTAGACATATTCAAGAGGATATATCATGGTGTATGCTATTTGCTGATGATATTGTCTTAGTGGATGAAACAAAAGATGGGGTGAACAGGAAATTAGAACTCTGGAGGAATACATTAGAATCTAAAGGCTTTAAGTTTAGTAGGACGAAAATCGAATACATGCACTGTGAGTTTAGAAACATTAGACATCGAGACGACGGAGTGGTAAAATTAGGGGAAGTAGAAGTTCATATGGTAAACCACTTTAGATACCTAGGATCAATCATACAAAATGATGGTAACATTGAGAATGATGTCACACATAGAATTCAAGCTGGATGGAAGAAATGGCGGAGTGCAACATGGGTGATTTGTGATCGAAATGTTCCTACTAAGTTAAAAGGTAAATTTTATAGGACTGCAATTAGATCAGCTATGCTCTATGGAAGTGAATGTTGGGCGGTAAAGCAACAACAATTACATAAAATGAACGTAGCAGAAATGAGGATGCTTAGGTGGATGTGTGGTAAAACTCGTAAAGATAGAATAAGAAATATAGAAATTCAAAGACAAGTAGGAGTAGCACCAATTGATACAAAAATTAGGGAAGGGCGGTTGCGGTGGTTTGGTCACCTGCAAAGATGGCCTACAAATGCTCCAACTAGAAAACTTGACTCAATAGAAACTGTAGAAATTCGACGAGGTAGGGGCAGACCAAAGTTAACATGGGATACATTAATTATGAGGGATTTGAATAGTTTGAAAATCTCACCATCAATTGCACTTAATCGAACACAATGGAAAAGTTTGATCCATGTAGCCGACCCCAATTAATTTGGGACTGAGGCTATGTTGTTGTTGTTTTTTTTTTATTATTATTATTATTATTATTATTATTATTATTATTATTATTATTGTTGTTGTTGTTGTTGTTGTTGTTGTTGTTGTTGTTGTTGTTGTTGTTGTTATTATTATTATTATTATTATTCTTTTTAATTGCAAGCTCACGAGGAGTAATTTCAAGCTTACTGACGTTTAGTGGACAAGCGTCAGGGGGTCAACCCATAGAACCTAGGCGGGTCAAAATGAATTCATAAGGCTAGGTAAGCCTATATTAAAGTAAGGGAGGCTGTAGGAGACTTTAGTTATTTGTTTTGGAAGGCTTGATTGATGAGATAGAACTATAGTTAGACTAATTGGAGATCAGCTAAGAAAATTAGTCTTTTCTTTTTCAAGTTCATGCCTACGTTTAGCGGGTGGGATTGTAAAGACTTGTCTTCTAGACTCAATTCGTGTATATCTTAACGACTCCATATGAAACGGGTGGACCATTAATTGTGATGCAAGTGGTTTGCTGGTAGTACTATTTGAGGAGATTGGTGAATTTATACAAATATTATGTGAGATCTGCACTTTAGTGCATGATTCTTTTTTATTATTATCATTTGTTTCTAGATTAACTTTGCCTTTTAAAGGGTATAGTGCAAGCATTTAAGTATGTGATGTGATTGTATGTAAGTTTGTATTTAATGCAATTTATTTTGATATAGGAAAATAAATACCGAGTTCTTTTTTCTTATTTTCATTCATGTACAATTATTAATGTGGAAATTTTTTAAAAAAGTAGATAGTATAGTGAAGAGATTGAGTGAGCCAAATTGAAGAAGAGGGGAGCATGGGGAGGGTTGAAGCAACTAGAAGAGAAAAAGCTTTGAAAGACTAGGTGTAACGACCTGTATTCTTAATTTTATGATTAATCGCTAGTCACAAATGTTCCTACTAAGTTAAAAGGAAAATTTTATAAGACCGCAATTAGGTCAGCTATGCTCTATGGAAGTGAATGTTGGACGGTAAAGCAAAAACAATTATATAAAATGAACATAGCAGAAATGAGGAGGTGGATGTGTTGTAAAATTCGTAAAGATAGAATAAGAAATATAGAAATTCAAAGACAAGTAGGAGTAGCACCAATTGACATAAAGATAAAGGAAGGGCGGTTGCGGTGGTTTGGTCACCTGCAAAGACGGCCTACAAATGCCCCCATTAGAAAACTTGACTTAGTAGAAACTAAAGAAATTCAAAGAGGTAGGGGTAGACAAAGTTAACATGGGACACATTAATTAGGAGGAATTTGGATGGTTTGGAAAGCTCACCATCAATTGCACTTAATCGAGCACAATGAAAAAGTTTAATCCATGTAGCCGACCCCAGTTAATTTGGGACTTAGGCTATGTTGTTTTTGTTGTATATGTGGATGGTGTGTTATTACCATGTGTATTATACTTATTGACATTTGTCCAACTTAATTCCATTTTAAATTATATTAGAGTAAAGTTGTTGAGAGACTTTAAATAAATTGAATGTTATGTGCTCAACTCATACTAGTTAAGAATAAAAAAAAGTGGAATGGAATTATTGAGGGTCATGTTGTGGACCATTGGATGGGTGTTGATGGATGAGAAAATAAAGTGATGGAGGGAGGAGATGAAGCTAATTTGATTTGTGTGCCAAAGTGTGTCACGTAAGATACCACAACAAAACTTCAATCAAGTTCACCAAGTCTCTCATTCTCTCAAAACGCAAGAGAGGAGGGAGAAAAAGGAAGCACCCAAGAGCGTGGTCGTGGAGACCGCGAGGAAAGAGAGGTGAGAGCCAGCGGCAGGCGACACCAGCGATGTCGACTATGGTGGTGAAGTTGAGGGGCGAAGAATGGTGGTGTGTGGTGTTCCATGGCGGTGCACATGACTGGTGCATCGCGTTATAGAATTAATGAACCTTCAACGACATCAATGGAGTCGAGAAGGAACATTCTCATTTACAACGAGCCTTGAAAGAGTTGCTTTATGTTCATCTTGTCTCAAATTGCCAATTTCTGGCCAAGCTTCTAATCTCTCTAAATTTATAGTATTAGTTGGAAACTTTGTATGATTTAAGCATTTGTTAGGTAATCTCTACTATAACTTAGAACGATTGATGCATAAGTTTTGGGAGCTTATACTTAATACTTTATGCATTAATGTCAACTGAAGTTATTGGAGTAAAATCTCAAAGTCTAATTGTTAGAGCCACTAATTGACCTTGCCTTGAAATTGGAAAGGAATGATTTTCATGGGCTTTAAATGTTTAGTTTATCGTCTATGTTCCAATCAATAATTGTAAGGCTTATTCACGGGAGTCAAAAAGGTAGAGACAAACTAAACATTAGATGTTTGAGGAAATGCCAACAAGAAAAGTTGGTTTGTTTTAATCAAAGCTTGAAAATTAAATAGATGGTATTAATGGAGTTGTTGGTTTCATTAGGTGAACATAGCCACGCTTCAACATCGATAAGAATCTAGTACATATGAGTAGTATGATACTAGATTAATGGCTAAGAAAGTTCAATTTTCAAGTAATTCTGAACATCAAGGACTTGATAATAGAAACCCCAACTAGAGAAAACATTTATTTTGAAACAACGAAATACGTATGCCTGATATTAGTAATTTTGAAGTGTCTACTTGCTAGTTTGTGAAGATGGAATGATGCTACCTAAAAGTATTGAAAATCAACACAACCTTGAAAAGTAAGCTATGCTATTTAGAAAATAAATTTGGTAGATTTATGGTCCAACCAAAACATAAGCTATGAACAAGACCTTGATTTAGCAAGAGGTCCTTAAACAATTAAATAGAGTCTAAACAACTTTGTTTTACCCATCTTGACTGTAGATACTCAAGGAGAAGTTAACTAGACTACTCGATGAGTCGGCACTTTAATCGTTTAGGTAAAATGCGGCAAGCGAGGTAAGTGGGATTGCCTTAGTTTATCTTTAATGCTACAACATCTTAGTTTATTTAGTCTCATGTAGACTATGGACTTGGGGATGGAGGCTAAGTATTGTGACTTCAAGTGTATTTGTTTTGAAAGAATGGAGTAGTGAAGTGTTTGTCACGACTCAAGTGCGTAAAGGGAAATTAAATCCGGACCACAGTACACTAGTCTTTTGGTGTTCCCGGTTATGATTAGATCCGTTCCGATTTAGTATAAAATGTTTAATAAAACTACTATGACTTCACTTTGGTGGCTTCAAATAGAAACATGTAGGTGGGATGGACTTTACTAGAGAGCACCTTGGCCTGGTGTTGGTCCAGTGGGTTGCACTCCTAGACCAATAGGTAATCGGTCACGGGGTTGTTATAAAAATAAGTCACAATACATTGGCCATTGACTGAATGATTGCATGCTATTATCTTGTTTGTATACTTCCTTGATGCCCTGTTGTAGATACTATTGTTTCATTTAGTTATCTTGCATCGAGGCTACTATTTAGATTATTGATCACTAGGGAAATACCCACTTTATTGAGCCCGTTGAATGCTCACCCCTTGAACATTTTTCAGGTACCTCAACTGCCACGATAGCTACACGAAAGAAAAGACTTAGGGTAAATGCGATGCCTTCTCATTTTGTGTACGTTGGATGTATCTACTTATTATTATTTTGTTAAACTATGTGTATAACACATGGACTCGACTTGGATAGCTTAGTCGTGGAAAATAATTGTGGACTTGATGTACGTTGTAAACTTTAAAGTTTCATTCCCATTTGTCATATATCATGATAAACTTTTCCAGGTGTTTTGGATTTGTAGATAATCCAAAATACAAAGGAGACTTTGTCGAAATTCCGGTAGAAATTTAGAGTTGGAAAAATTGGAAACAATTAGATTGACTTAATAGGCCTTGAGTTTAATTCCGCAAAAAATTTAATTGGCCTAGGAAAAGACTTAGTAGTTGCCTTTTAAGCTATTTGACAGGTTAAGGCTTACTTAGTCGTTGTTTGACCTACTCGGTATTCAGGGAGTTACACAACGGTTTAGGCCGGATGGCCATAATGTGGAGTTGGGGTTGCCACACTAGGCAAGGAGAACACAAGTGAAAAAGAGGAAATAGTAATGGTTGGTGGTGTTTTACTGTAGTGCACAACCAAAGCATGGTGGCGACTTGACAAACCTCCAAGAATGTTGGCAAGAGTTCCTACCCCCCTGTGAAAACTTAGCATTGGACGATATGTTTTGTGTTTGTTTTGTCTAAAACTATAAAACTTAACCGCTTCTGTTATAAATCTTCAAATCTCTCTAATGTTTATTGTGTATATTGAAAAATCTCGTGGTTGAAGTGCTTGTGGAATTGACTTGTGTTAGTTTTTCAACACTTGCGCATAAGAATAGGGGATTTTTGCTTGATCTATTCATGAACAAATATTGAAGTTTGAACTTTCTAGGTATAATCCCCCTCTCGTGTAGCTAGCTCTCACAATGTGTAACTTGTCTTAATCATTTTCAATGAGGGTTTCTAAGTGTTTGAACTTGGTTAGTGAACCAGAGTCTTGATTTCATTCATGTGTGCTATAACATTTTAATGAGTTAGAAAGAATGTAGTAGAAGTGCACTCCAAGTATTTGATTAAATACTTAGAGGAAGAATTGTCTTATTTGTTTCAACATGAAAGTAGAAATAAATATTGTTAGGATAGTTAGTCAATTTAGTGGGCTGAGCATCATATGCAAGCATTCGTAAGAGTGATATACTAGACTCTTGGCTTATTGAAGCAAAATATCTATCACTTGATTTGGAAAGAAGTTTGGACTTCATGGAACCATAGAATATTGGTAAAAGTTATTTGATTGGCATTACTTGATAAGCTTATTTACCAATTGAGTTGGGTGCGTAATTTTATATTCATCCTGTCTCCAAATAAAGATTGAGGTGTTCTTGAGAAGTGAAGTCTACATAATTTTATTTTTTTAAGGTTTTTAGAATGGACTTTTAGTGTCTCACTAGTTTCATTTTGGTATTTGAAATTTTAATGTGGCTTTAGACCATGTGTTGGTCTTGAGCATCCTTGAAAATTGAAATGGAGACGAGTAATGTGATTATTTATGAATCTAAGGTTGCAATTGTTGATGTCGGATACTTAAAATAAATTGGTTTTTATGATTCCAAGGCATTGAATTGCTATGCTAAGTCTCTTAGATGTGAGCTGGCCTTCAACATATTGAGGTATAAATAGGTTAATGCAGATGAGCGACTAACCTAATTAAGGCTTAAACCATTTAAAGTTCAGTTTATGCAAACATAAAAGCAAATGACTCACGAGATTAGAATTGAGCAACTGAAATTTTTCTACTCAAAGGTTTTGCAATAAACTCCACCTATGTAGAGAGCATTGTATGCGCTACATTGCTGGTCCCAAGTCCGGATGGAGGAGGGGTCCCAAGCCTATTATCCATTCCCCAAAAATGGGGGAGGGTTGTGATAGGTTGACAACCAACGCAAAACTTTTTTCCCTCTTAATGAAATGGATCAAACAATTTCTTTTTTCTCTTTTTTTTTTGAGGCCACGATCAAACAAATATTTGGGGTTGTTCCTAGCTAAGCAATGGTTGTTCCTAACTCAGGTTGATTCAAAGTAATAAAAGTATGGAGTTTACTTTAAATGTGCTAGAAAAATACGGTAAGTGGAAATCTCTTTTGTTATCTCGTCTGTCATCATATTTTGTGTATTTATGTGTTCATTACAATTGTATTTTGCGTGCATATACTGCATTATTGAGTGTGGTTTAAATTGACTAAGAACTTAAGACCAATAATTTGGGTCGATCCAATGTACATTGCTGGTAGGCAGTAACTCTTTGCCTCGGTGTTTGATATGAATCTTGTCAGTATATTTATGTGTCTGGGGATGCATAGAGATGAGCTGGGAGGTTGACTCGTTGCTATATATCTTTCTCAGTGTTCTACATACGTCAAGATGAGATGAGACTCTTGTCACATGTCTTCGTATCTTTCAGGGTGCATTGAGATGAGATAAGCACAACCTTTCATGGATTGCATCGCATATTGCGACTGTTTCGTTCTGGTTCTACACTTACTGATTTTGTAATTAAAATATTGTGGATTTTGGTATGAGAGGTCACACGGTCTTATGAACATGCTTACATCCTGGTATTACCTCATATCAAATTATAATATGTATTGGTGAGTTCTTGATGGCATTTGAGAATTTTTATAAATGGGCGTGTTGTTTGCTTACCGATTTACTCTTACTGGTCATGGTACACAAGTGTTATAAAAGGCAAGTGATGTGTTTTCTAGGAGCTTAAAGCCACATATCTTTTGTTCAAAGTGTGCAAATGCCATTTCCCATTTGCGTGTGTTCTTTTAATGAAAGGTTTTATGTTTTCTATTTTCTAAAGTATTATACGCAATTATAATGCGGGCCTTGGGTTAGGAGATGACATTTGGCAGCCATTTGAATAAGATGAATGGTCCCTATAGGTTATTGTTGAGTATGTTGATGAACAGTTGAATCATAGCATGACAAAATGCTCACATCTTGATATGCATTATGAATCTCCTTGTTTAAATGGAATGAATATATTTGCGCTGGTCTATGACTGGTGTTGGCATTTTTTTGATGCATATTTTTTTGAGGAAACTATGCCTGAACTTATGTAGCAGTTAAGGTGCCTAATTTTGGCTATTTTAGGAATGTTAGAACAAGTTTCTATCATTAAATTAAATTGGAAGAGTTAAAAGAGTATTAGAGATTGTCACGGGATGATGAATTTTTCTAGTCCAGTCTCAACTTGCTTCTCAAGGAGGTTCGGGAGTGGTCGTGACACAAAGTGTTCTAATTGAGAAACATTATTGTAGTGGATTTCAAATTTCTCATGTTTGTGTTGAAATACTGTTTTACTTTTTACGTTCAATGAAATAAACCCATACAAGTAACAGAGATTGTCAATTTGTTTTTCGGGAAGAACATGAAGATTCTTGCTTGGCTTTAGTAGTCTTTGATAGCCGATAGGTATCTTGTCTTAACTTTATAGCCTAATTTTTAACTCGGTCTTAAGGTTAGATTGCTTCTCACTTTTGATTCAATAGATTTAAATTGGTCATGGAAAACCTGATATCATGCATAGAGTTAATCAAGTTATTTTATTTTATTTTTACACTAATATTTATTGGACTTCTATGTTTTCCTTCATTAATTTGTTGAATAAGCTTCTTGCATGTTTATGCATATGTTTTACTTCGTTTGTCCTGTGTGAAAGGATAATTTTTTGTGAGGGAAGCTCCTTTTGCTCGTTCAAGAGATTTTCGTTGGGAGATTTGTGGAGATTTGTCCAATATGGCTTATATTGACTCTAAACATGTTTGTGGTGAAGTGGAACAGATGGCGGCATCATTTAAAAATGTTAGGACCTATTAAAAAATGATTTTGGAAGCAGAAATTCATGTCAAGAAATTTTATAAATGGTGTATGAAGCCGAAACTACATTCTAATGGTGTTACCTTCAAAAATTCCATGCGGAAGGCTAAACAGGGTTCATAAGCAAACTTTTGTTTATTATGACCTATTTAGACTTTCTGTACTTAAATGCTGTTTTTGAAATGTTATCGTTGCACTTTATGTACACGCTTGTATTGGAAAAATGCAACAATTAAAAAAGGGTTATAGAAAGCATTGCAATGAGTATACCTTAATATTTATTATATACTACATATCTTTTGTTGAAACTCTTTATTTTTGGCAATCAATAAGCATGGCCAGTAAAGATAATATCTTTATTGTGGGTCTTCCCATCCCAGATGAGACTATGCAGGTAAACTCAGCTTTTTAAGCTGTCAAACTTGATGGTCAGGTTCTTTTTTTTTTTAGTGTTCATGTAAGCTTTAGTATTTATTTCAACTTTCTGGCTTACATGATTATAAAACTTTTGTGGGTTTACAATTTACTTTCTTTTGTATGCCCAACTTGATGGAGGCTACATCTTTTTTCATTAGATTCACCGTATTGTTTCTGTCAATGACAGATATGCTTCTGCCCGCTTCCATTGCCTTATTTGTCTAGTTTCCAGCCATCAAATTCCGATTTTTACTTGGACAACAGTCAGGGAATAGTTTCGAGATGGGCCGCCTAAAGTTGCAATGTGGTATCAAGGCGATTGAGGAGGAGCCTGAACAGTGTGACTGTAATTCTAACAGAGGTGCTTTGGCATGCATGTTGAATTCGGAAGTAGGTGCTGTGCTGGCTGTCATGAGGAGGAATGTGAGGTGGGGTGGACGTTATATGGCTGGAGAAGATCAATTAGAGCACTCTCTTATCCAATCTTTGAAAGTATTACGGAAACAAATCTTTTCCTGGCAGCACCCATGGAACACAATCAACCCCGTTGTATACCTGCAGCCATTTCTAGAAGTTATCAGGTCTGATGAAACTGGTGCACCAATCACAGGTGTTGCTTTATCATCTGTTTATAAGATCTTGACTCTTGATGTACTTGATCTAAATACAGTCAATGTTGAGGATGCAATGCATTTGGTAGTTGATGCTGTGACGAGTTGCCGGTTTGAGGTAACTGATCCTGCATCAGAAGAAGTGGTACTAATGAAAATACTTCAAGTTCTTCTTGCTTGTATGAAAAGCAAAGCAGCAGTTGTATTGAGTAATCAACATGTGTGCACCATAGTAAACACGTGTTTCCGTGTTGTTCATCAAGCAGGAAGTAAGGGTGAGTTATTGCAACGCATAGCTCGTTACACAATGCACGAACTTGTTAGGTGCATTTTTTCACATCTACCGGATATTGACAATGGAGAGCGTTTATTCACAAATGGCGGAAATTCGTCCGGAAACCAAGAGGTACTCACATGTGGTTCTTTATTAATCACTCTTTTTGTCAATATTGAGTTGATGGCTTGCGATTTTCACGGCTGTTTTCCTGCCCTCCAGCCTTTCTGGTGATAGCATCTGATTCATTTAGATTTAATATGTATATTTGTTGTTGCTTTTGCAGTTTGGTGGTCTTGACAAGGATTTCAGTTCTGCAAGCAAGCAGCTAGAAAATGGTAACAACGGTACTAATTATGATGGTCAACTATCTTCTGGTGGTTTGGCTTCAACAGCCTCTGCAAATGTCATGTCAAGCATGATGAATGAAGGTGCTGTTGGAGCTGGCTATGGTAGGGAGGCTTCTCCAATTGATGTGCATTTAATGACAGAGCCGTATGGGGTTCCTTGCATGGTGGAGATATTTCATTTCTTATGTTCCCTGTTAAATATAGTTGAGCACATGGGAACTGGTGCCAGATCGAATACGATAGCATTTGACGAAGACGTGCCTCTTTTCGCACTGGGCTTGATTAATTCTGCTATTGAACTTGGTGGTCCCTCTATCGGCCAGCATCCAAAGTTATTGGCCTTAGTACAGGATGAGTTGTTCCGTAATCTCATGCAGTTTGGCTTGTCAGCGAGTCCCCTAATTCTTTCAATGGTATGTAGTATTCTTCTCAATCTCTATCACCATTTGCGGATGGAGCTAAAACTACAGCTGGAGGCTTTCTTTTCTTGTGTGATACTGAGGCTCGCACAAAACAGGTTTGGTGCCTCATACCAACAGCAGGAAGTTGCCATGGAGGCTCTGGTTGACTTCTGCAGACAGAAGACATTTATGGTGGAGATGTATGCCAATTTGGACTGTGATATTACCTGCGCTAACATTTTTGAAGATCTTGCTAACTTATTATCAAAGAGTGCATTTCCAGTGAACTGTCCATTGTCTGCAATGCATATTCTTGCTTTGGATGGCCTAATTGCTGTGATTCAGGGAATGGCTGAGAGGATAGGGAATGGATCTCCAGTTGTAGAACAAATACCTGTTGATTTTGTGGAATATACTCCATTTTGGACTGTGAAATGTGAGAACTATGCTGATCCTAGTCATTGGGTTCCATTTGTCCGTCGAAGGAAGTACATTAAGAGAAGATTGATGATCGGAGCAGATCATTTCAATCGAGACCCAAAGAAAGGACTAGAGTTTCTGCAGGGAACTTATCTGTTGCCTGAGAAACTTGATCCGCAAAGTGTGGCTTGCTTCTTTAGGTACACAGCTGGGTTGGATAAGAATCTAGTTGGGGATTTCCTGGGAAACCATGATGAATTTTGTGTTCAGGTCCTTCATGAATTTGCTGGGACTTTTGATTTCCAAGATATGAATTTAGATACTGCACTAAGACTCTTTTTAGAAACTTTCCGCCTGCCCGGGGAATCACAGAAGATACAGAGGGTACTAGAGGCATTTTCTGAGAGATACTATGACCAATCTCACCAGATTCTAGCCAACAAGGATGCCGCACTTTTGCTGTCCTATTCACTTATTATGCTTAACACTGATCAGCACAATATACAGGTAAAGAAGAAGATGACAGAAGAGGACTTTATCAGAAACAATAGACGCATCAATGACGGAAATGATCTTCCCAGGGAATTCCTTTCGGAGCTCTATCACTCTATCTGCAAGAATGAAATCAGGACGACCCCAGAACAAGGTGCTGGTTTTCCTGAGATGACGCCTAGCCGTTGGGTAGATTTAATGCGCAAATCCAAAAAGACATGCCCATTTATTCGATGTGATTCCAGAGCTTATCTTGATCATGATATGTTTGCTATCATGTCCGGCCCCACAATTGCTGCTATCTCCGTCGTATTTGATCATGCTGAGCATGAAGATGTTTTGCAAACTTGTGTTGATGGATTCCTCGCTGTCGCCAAAATATCTGCTTGTCATCATCTTGAAGATGTATTAGATGATCTTGTTGTGTCTCTTTGCAAGTTCACCACTCTCTTAAACCCTTCTTCTGTTGAAGAACCTGTTCTTGCATTTGGTGATGACACAAAAGCTAGGATGGCAACCATTACTGTCTTCACCATAGCAAACAGGTACGGTAATTACATCCGCACTGGGTGGAGAAACATTCTGGATTGCATCTTACGGCTGCATAAGCTTGGTCTTCTTCCTGGTCGTGTGGCAAGTGATGTAGCTGATGAATCAGAAATCTCAGCTGAACCTGGGCATGGGAAGCCTCTTACTAGCTCTCTATCATCTTCTCAATTGCCTGCCATGGGAACTCCTCGTAGGTCATCTGGGTTAATGGGGAGGTTCAGCCAGCTCTTATCCCTTGATACGGAAGAGCCAAGATCACAACCAACTGAACAACAACTAGCAGCTCATCAACGAACTCTACAAACAATTCAGAAATGCCACATTGACAGCATATTTACAGAGAGTAAGTTTCTACATGCAGATTCGCTCTCACAACTTGCAAGGGCCCTCACCTGGGCTGCAGGCCGATCTCAGAAAGGGAACACTTCTCCTGAGGATGAAGATACTGCAGTTTTCTGCTTAGAATTGCTGATTGCGATTACGCTTAACAATCGGGACAGGATTGTTCTTCTCTGGCAAGGTGTGTATGATCATATATGCAACATTGTTCAGACGACTGTGATGCCTTGTGCACTGGTAGAAAAGGCCGTATTTGGACTCTTAAAGATTTGCCAACGGCTTCTACCTTATAAAGAAAATCTGGCTGACGATCTTCTGAGGTCATTGCAACTGGTTCTGAAGCTTGATGCCAGAGTTGCTGATGCATATTGTGAGCACATCACTCAGGAAGTAATGCGACTTGTCAAAGCGAATGCCACACACATTAGGTCTCAGATGGGATGGCGTACGATCACTTCTCTACTTTCCATCACAGCTCGCCATCCTGAAGCATCAGAAGCTGGTTTTGAGGCTTTGACATTCATTATGGCTGATGGAGCCCATTTGTCCCCCGTGAATTATGTTTTGTGTGTTGATGCGTCAAGACAGTTTGCAGAGTCTCGGGTTGGGCAGGCAGATCGATCTATACGTGCATTAGACCTTATGTCAGGATCGGTTGTCTGCCTCGCTCAATGGTTTCGTGAAGCAAAGGAAGCTGGTGGGGAGGAGGCTGTTACCAAGGTGTCCCAGGACATAGGAGAGATGTGGCTAAGGCTAGTTCAGGGACTTAGGAAAGTGTGTTTGGATCAAAGAGAAGATGTCAGGAACCATGCTCTTTCTTCATTACAGAGGTGTCTGATGGGGGTGGATGGTGTCCGGCTCCCACAATCTTCATGGTTGCAGTGTTTCGATATGGTAATTTTCACAATGCTCGACGACTTGCTAGAGATTGCACAAGGGCATTCCCCCAAGGACTATCGCAACATGGAAGGTACTCTTGTTCTTGCAATGAAGCTCTTGTCGAAGGTTTTCCTGCAATTGCTGCATGATTTGTCACAACTGGCTGCATTCTGCAAACTGTGGTTGGGTGTACTGAGTCGTATGGAGAAATATATGAAAGCGAAAGTCAGAGGGAAGAGGAGCGAGAAACTTCAAGAGCTTGTTCCTGAGCTTCTCAAGAACACCTTGCTTGTAATGAAGACAAAAGGGGTTCTTGTCCAGAGAAGTGCACTTGGTGGGGATAGTTTATGGGAATTGACTTGGCTACATGTGAACAACATTGCACCGTCATTACAATCTGAAGTTTTCCCAGATCAGGATTCAGAGCAAGTTCAGCAACAGCATAGTGAAACAATCCGAAGCCCACAGTCAACTGAGACATCGTTGGCTGCTGAAGGTTATCAGTTTTCTCCTCTTTGCTTTTGGTTTTATGTTTTGTGTTCTGGATCCTTTCAAGTTTTGTAAAGTATTTGTAGTTGTTGCTTTGACTTCTCATACAGTTAAAATTGTTGGATTCATTTTCAGGAGGTTCTTAATGGATGGGGCTGGTTTGTTGAATTGACCAAAAAAATTGATGAAGTTGTGGAAGGAAAAAAGGAAAGTGGAGACACTTGTCTGACCTGTTCCTTGGATAGTAATATACGTTATTTGTTTTGAAGATTCCTTGTAATGAATAGTTCCATGTTCTAACGTGTGCACTTGATAATGATCTTTTAACCACCCTGCTGTTGGTGCTATTATCAACCACCCAGATCTTTGTTTTAAATTGGTTTTGCGCCCTTTCATATTGGTTTTGATTTCTAAATTAACATGTAGTGATGAAAATGTTGTAATTGTTTGTTTGCATTTTTTTTAATCATATCTAAATGTTTGCATTTGGAACTGAAAAAAAGAAGAAAATTTGGGACTGAGGCTATGTTGTTGTTGTTGTATATCTAAATGTTATTTATGAGCTTCAAATCTTGTCTCTTCTTTCAGCTAATAAATAGGTGTTTTTTTTTTGAAGAAAATAAATAGGTTGTTTTGATTCTCTAATAATGGATTGTTGCTATAGAAATGCTTGGATAGCCTATAAGCTTTTAGAGAAGGTATGGCCTTCACTTTTTTTTTTTTTTGACGATTGAGATGAAATGGGTACTTAGGGTTTTATCATAAATTTGAATTTTGAAGTTGGTTTTGGTTCTGAGTGCAGAAGGCAAGACTATTTGGTTGAGTTTTCTGCTCAGGGAGACCACAGCTGCTGCCGCTTCTCTTTCTGCTCCCCATGAGCCATCCAACTATGATGAGCTATCAATGCAGCAGAGCTTGCTTCTTTCATATTGTCTCAAGGTGGTAAAATTTTCAGTCTCATCTCTTCATTTAATTTCCTTTCAGAATGGATTGCATTCCTGTTATTTAACTGGGCAGTTGATGCTAGGGTATATCCTAGTGTTTTAAAGTCTTGGCAACCGAAATAGGTGTGCAAAGAAATCACTTTATCGTTCATTTGAAAGAGACAAGCTTTACTGTACCATGTGGCACCTGGAGAGAACTCTGATATGATCGTTTTCTTGTCTCCAAGTGTTGAAATGTGTTTAGAAGTTTAATGTTTTCAATGCATCTTGATTTTCAGGATTCGAAAAACCTGAGAGGGAAGTTATATTCAGCTGCTGAGTTTTTACTTGTTTCTGCTGCCAAAATTATCTAGAAATATTGTGATTCCAACTAATTTGGGATTGAGGCTCTGTTGTTGTTGTTGTTGTTGTTGTTTGTCGTTTGCATGAAATGTCTGAGATATCCTGCATACTAAAAATAAACAAATATGCAATTACCCTTCACCTTAAGTTTGCAATTGCTGCATGCACCTTAAGTTTGCAATTGCTGCATGCATCCAATTTCTACGGGTTAGCCGACGACCCTAACTAGTTTGGGATGAGGCTTTGTTGTTGTTGTTGCGGTTGCCTTGTGAGAGAAAGGTGGTATTATCCACTGACTTTTTTTTTTTGAAATATTAATCATTGAATTAGTGAGCAGAAACCTAATGCATTTGTTTTGTCAATAATCATCTTCTATAGGTACTGGTGCTGCAGTTGAATGATGATGTGGAATGAAATCCTGTCTTTTGGAGAAGAAACTATAGATTAATCCATTTCTCGACATGCTTAACCTTCATTGAAAGTTTTTAGAGCCTTGAACGAGAAACAACCTCCATGGCCTTTATCATTGGAAATAATTAATCCCCTATATACCGCTTGGCCAATTGAATCAGTGTATCCAATAATCTTAAAATATTCTGCACTAGAAGGTTGGAGGGATTGGGGTCTCCATAAGTACAAACTTTATGGTGACCCCTTCGCAATAACGTTTCAACCATGTTGCTAACCATCATGTATTCATCCCTGTCTTGGTGCTTCCCCGAGGACCCCGACCTTGTAAGTATTGCATTTTCTTTGATTTGTTATTTATTCATAATATAGTTGTGCATCATGGCAGTTGCATTCTGGTTTTGACATACTTAGCCAGCTTTTTTGTTTGGGAACTTGGGTCCTGTGGCATGGGAAGTTCTATTTTATTTTTGGTATGGTAGGTTCTATGTTATGTTGTTTTCGTCTAGCTTTCAACCTTGTCTGCGTTCTTGTTTTACAGGTAACATCTGTGTTAAATGATCATCTACCCACCGTAAAGAAAGCAAGTGATGAAAACGCGAAAAGCAATTCAAAGATACCTGATGAGAAAACCGGAGAGGACGAAGAAGTTCATAAAGATTGTGGGAGTTCTTCAAGCGAGAAAAGTATACCCTTAGTCACAGCAGTGATTGAAATCCATCCCTTAATCTACATCTACTTCAATTTTCATGTGAATCGGCAGCAGCAGCGGAAGTAGGATGTCAAAGTCCATCCTTCATTGGGCTTTCTGGTTCTACATTTTTCCGAAGGCGCATTTTTTGGACTGGGAGTATACTTTTCTCACCTAAACAACTCCACAATCGTTAAGAAATTCATCGTCCTCTCTGACCATCATAAACAGATGTTCAACAATTCAAGAACTTAAAACACTTTTGTTGATGAAGCCTTGGAAGTTAGGTTCACAAGAGCGGGCTTCGGGTGAGACAATTGACGATGAAGGCTGAGCCAGATACGCTCTCTGCTGCATGCGTCGGGTAGAAGAATTGGAGAGGAGATCAGAGACACAAACGAGACGAAGACGAGGCTAGCCTTAGCTACCATGCATTAATGTGGTAGCTAAGGGTCTCTTGTCTTTTGAATTGGTTTTTCTCTATGTTTGTGCGTGCATGCATGAATTTTTTCTGTCCTCTCCAACTCTTCCTCCAGAAACATTCATCGTCCCAGCAGAGATCATATCCAACTCAGGCTTCATCATCATGTTTCTCACTCTGCAAAAACTCCCACAAACCCTAACTTCCGAGGTTTCATCCACCACGCCGCGCTCTTTGTTCGATCGAATTAAGCCTCCAAATCTCTCCAAGGCACTCAAGACCATGAATAAAAATTTTACAGCTGACGATCAACAAGAAAGAACACGATGTACAAAACGATCACTTCTATGGGTGTTTTTCCAAAAGTAAGGCACATTTACAATTTATTTCACAAAATAGGGTGGTGTTCTTTGAATTTACAAAAATAGGCAATAACGCATTTTGAAAAAGCGTTATTGCCTTTGAGGTTGGTGAGGTGGCGGTGAGGTGGCAATTGTATGGATAGCGCCTTCTCTAAAGGCGTTATTGCTTATTTTTGCAGTTGGTGAGGTGGCGTTGAGGTGGCGGTGACGCACGCGCATATCGAAGTGGACAACCCATGCAAACGTCACCCATGTATGTCGATGCGCAGATTTCATGCAAATGTCAGACACGTCTGTCGAGGTGGGCGACTCATGCAACTCATACAAAAGTTATGCATGTATCCTGAGGTGGGCAATTTATGCAAATGTCATGCACGTATTTCGAGGGGGCAACTCATACATATCCACTACAAACCATATACCTCATGTAAACGTTAGCACGTATTGCGAGGCGGACAACCCGTACAACTCATAGGCGTTATTCGATCGACTCATGTCCACGTGGTCATCCTAAGTGGATCGTGTCACGTATTGCGAGGTGGATAACCCGTACAAAACGTAAGCGCCATTCGGTCGGCCTATATATCGTGTCACGTATTGCGAGGTGGACAACCCGTACAACACGTAAGCGCTATGCGGTCGGCCTATATCCACGTAGTCATCCTACGTGGACCGTGTCACGTATTGCGAGGCGGACAACCAGTACAACCCATATGCGCTATTTGGTCGGCCCATGTCCACGTGGTCATCCTACGTGGATCATGTCACGTATTGCGAGGCAGACAACCCGTACAACCCATATGCGCTATTCGGTCGGCCCATGTTCACTTGGTCATCCTACGTGGACCGTCCACATAGGATGCCCACGTGGATCGTCCACGTCAACAAAAAATTCACCTACTTTGATAGCACCTTTTGAAAATGTGTTATTGCCTATTCTGGAGAAAAAAAAAAACAACTTTATTTTTCGGATTTAAACTAAAAACATAAGTACTTTTGTAATTTTCTCCAGTTCTATGTGTTTAAAACAATTACTTTTTGTTATTGGATAATTAAAATACATCAATAGTCCAATTCTATATGTATGCTGTCAAGCACACATTCTAAAAAAAAATCAGAAAGAAGCCAAATATAATTTAACAACTAAGGGCGTCTATTTATAATTATCTTTATCTTTTTTAACAAACTATAATTTATATTATCTTGTAGCCGACCCCAGTTACTTTGGGACTGAGGCTATATTGTTGTTGTTGTTGTTGTTGTTGTTGTTATAATTTATATTATCTTATATTTTTATACCTATCTCTTTATCTTGTTTTTAATATGTTTTGTATTTATCTTATTTTCAAATTACTTTGTATTTATCTTAAAAATCTTTAATTAATTAGTTACTTAATTGGTGTTCAATTATATTAATTAATACTCAATTATCTTTTGTATTGTTTTATAAATTTTTACCTGTTATTGTCGTATTTCTTTTTTTTGTCAATTTTTTTTATTTCATCTTATTTTTCAAAACATTAATTGTATATTAAAATATTAAATTGCTTTTAATCTTGTTTAGGTAATTTAGTGTAATACTTATATTATGTTTTAAAAAAATTTCTTGTGTTTGCTTAAACATACATATTTTTATAATTGTGATTTAATTTATATTAGTAAAGACACATATGAATCTATTATTTGATTATTTATTAAATACATATTTGATTAATCCTAAGAAATTATTTTTTGACGGGTATAAAAATATCTAAGAATTTAATTAAGATTAATTTTTTTAAAAAAAACTAAACCAAATAAAATAATGATAAAAAGTAGGATAATATTGATGGATTGGATCCATTATATGCAACATTGTTCACGTCAAAATAGTGTTAGTTGTACACTATTTTAGTGTAAATGGGTTGGAGAAACGATAACTCTATTAATTAGGCCAACCCTAAAGAATAGATTGGGCAACATTATTTTGCTAAAGTTAAAAAAATATATTATATATGTATTATATTTAGGTTGTTCAGGGGTACATTCAAGTCCTTTTCAGTTCAAATTTAAGAAGTACAAGTTTTTTCGTTCTTTTTTTTTTGTCAAATAATTTAATGAGTATTATTTGGTTTCTTATAAAAAGGAAGTTTTTTATGAAAACAAATGTTCGATTGAAATTTAAAAAGCATCGGCGAAATTCAACTTATTATTCTGCAGGCAAATATAAATCTACTATGATATTAAAAGAGTGAATATGTACCGTGATAAATAGTCGATTTTACCCTTTCAATCTTGGACTTTGAGTTGGAGTCATATTCGCGTTTTCCATCTTCTATGCTCCTCCTTTTGAGTTGTCATCTTTTTCCACAACAACAACTCCAGTAATCAAACTATCTCTCTCTCGCTCTATCCCATCTTTTTCCTCTCTTTTCTCTAATCAATCCAAGCTCATCTTTCTTACAAAACACTTATAGTTTCAAGTTTTTTTCTCTCTCCCTCTTTTAGGGTTAGTCCATCGATATTGTCTACCTGGGTCTCTTTTAGGGTTAGTCCATCGATCGGCGAGGAAGGCAAACATACCGGCACCAAATCACAAGAGCACCCACAGCGAAGCACTGTGACATTGCGTCCGAGTTGCGGTGTTTGTTGTTAGCTCAACACGGGCCTTCATAATCGCCACCCCCCCAAGAAATTCTCCAATTGATAAGGTAGTACATTCATTTAATATTGTTTTTGCTCTCAATACTTGTGAATGAATTTTACTTTTATGATTCCAGCTTATAAAATGTGCTTGATTGGCCTAGATGGGTGGTTCATTCACTATGACAAACCCACTCTCACTTTCTCCATCTACTCTAGCGAGTAAGTCTTCTTGTTTAAATAGTACATTTTATCTTTGCAAGAACTTGTGAATAATACATTATCTTATTAGGTTTTTGGTTTAATTTATCATATCTATATTTCTTGAAATTATTTACAACCCCACTCATTGTCTTTCTTCTTTTGTATCTCTCCTCTCCAAATCTCAATGTGCTCTCCCTATCACATCTTTCCTCTTCATTTGTTTTGAATCTCTATATTTAGATTTGGTTTTGATTTTCGATTTGTCTCTGAGTGTGTGCAACATTGTGTTCTTCAATTACTTTTTTTTGGTCTACTTAAACTAATTCCTTTAGTTGTTCATACTTCATTGATCTAATGATTTATTACCTCTGCACCTTAGGAGGGACGCCTACATGAATATAAAAGTATATGATATCTCCCTAAGTTGTAGACAACCAAAATGGTTTTTCATTGAATCCCTGAATCATTTTCTTTAAATCCTTTTTTATGAATCAATGATATTTTCTTGATTGGTATGTGAGTAAGGGTTATCAATGAGTAAAGTAGAAGCTATGGATAATGCAATATTGTTATTATGAAAATTATAAACTTACTAACCTATTTTTGAAATAATAGAGTTCGCAAGATATAACCCTCATTTGCAAGTTAGTTATAGAAAGTGCTTGCTCATGCATCACAAATTCTCAATTTTATTAAAAAAAAGCAACTCCCAATCGTGTTTTTCTTTCATAAGTCATGCCCTCATTTGCAAGTTAAATAAGAAGATAAATTAGTGTATTTGTTTGCTTGCTTTTAATTTGAATGTGGTATGGATTGGTTGAATATTCAGATTTCAAGTTATGGGAATCATTTATTTACATATTTGTAAAAGTTAGATATGTTTTCCTAATATTGGGTTTGCTAATTGATTTTATGATGCTAACAACTTGCTCTATTACAAATTTATGTTGGTCATAGATTGTGGCAATGAGATCAAAGAAGGTTCATGGAATAGTAGAAGAAGTCGAGTTAAGGTCTTAGATGCTAATATTGGAAGGATAAGCTTTTATGTAGCTATTAAATTTTTCAGGTGAGCTTCTAATCTCAATTTTATGAGCTAAATCTAATCTCAAGTTTATTGTTGATTTATGCAGGAGGACGGTTGCAAATTCTTCAAATGGATTGATCCAAAGCCAACACACCACAAAAAGATTAGCAAGCCCATAATAAAGATAACACATGAAAGCTTACAAGGAGCAACAAGATGCAATCAAATTATTCCAATTCTTGGTGTGAACTTTATGTTGGTTGGTTTAGTTTTTGTATATGTGTTCTTAGTAGGTCGTAGCTTCAGATTCTCGACATTTTTCTTTGAATAATTTTCGCCCTTGTTTTGGGCGTCAATGAATTGTGTGTTTTTTCTGTATCTGTACTTTGAAAACTTCCCCTTTTGTTTTTTTTTTTTGTATGCATGCTTCTATTGATTGAATGAATATATAAAAAAAAGTGCTTCTATTATGGTTTTTTCCCTTTTATTTGATTTTGCGCTAATTAAATTTAACTCATTTTTATTGCCTTTCTCAATTAATTTATCTTGGTTTTGTTGTATTTATGATTTGATTTTATCGGTTGTTGATTATTCACGTCAATTTAATTCAACTTGCTCTTGTACCGCTTGTGCCACAACGTATTGATTATATTAAATTTTATATTCATAGAGTTTGTTTAAATTTATATTATTTGATTTTTTTTTAGATTAGATGTATCTGAAGTGGCATTGCATACTATTAATTTGGGTATGACTGGCTTCACTTTGCTAATTTATATTGAGTTTTTATTATTATCAATTATGATATATATTTTCTCCATCTTCGGGCTATTCACAAGAGGATTGAATCTTTATGTTATCTGGATCTGTTTCATTGATCTTTCAAATCATGTGAGAAAGGCACTAGAATCTTGTACTAGTTGAACCTACGAAGGAAAAGCATAGGGTCATAATAGAACAGAAAGCTATATATCTTTAGTGCATTTGTTAGCAAGTTTTAGATAAGCTCTTGTGGTAAATATTATATACGCATGTTATTTTTATTGATCTATTCATTTTGAAAAAGTATAGGCATGTGTTAATTATGTGTTCTCTCTTAAAAAAAAATTAATGTGTTCTCTTAAATAAAGAATTGTATCTAATATGAAATAGTCAATGCGCATAAGAAATTTCACAAACTTAATAAAATTACAAATAGAAGAAAACTCCTTAAAACTTTTTTTTGCAAAAATATTCTTTTGTTTTTATTATAGTACGTAGTTAAATATACTTGGATTTGAAAACTTCGTAAACTTATTATTGTATCTTCTACTACCAACTTTTATTTTCAAAAGCTATTACAACTTTTTAATTGTGTTCTCTATCAAATAAATACTTAATAATTGCATTTTTTTTAAAAATGATATATATAAGAGCAGTGCCTTCACAACTAGGCAAATCTAAACCTCATCCATCCCATTAAAATGCAAGTTCTAATAAGCACGAGCAAAAAAAGTCCAAAGTGGATAATGCTTTTCGATCGATTAAAATCTCTCTTTTGCAATAGTCATTTAAAAAAATTGAAATATATATATATATATATATATATATATATATATTAGTAACTTTATTTGTTGTAGTAATTTTTTTTCTCATTTTACGTATTAGGTGGGTTTTGTAGACCGATCATTTGTCATTGGATAGTATTTGATTTCATTGTGAGATTATGATTTTTATAAATATTATTTTAATTTAATTTTAAAATTAAATTTATGTAGCGCATGCGTAGCACGCTATGTAAACTAATATATATATATATATATTGATCAAAACTGGAGGCCCTAGACTCCTAATAAATAATTAACATAACAAAAAAAAAACTTTGCTCTCTCTTTTATGTAATAAGAAACTCTTGAAAGTCAAAATTAAAGGATTGGAAATCCATAAATACATATAAAATAAAGATGGTTAAAAATAACAAAAGTCTTCCGATCTTACATATGCTATGGCTTTTAATTAATTTGTTGATACAGGAAAATGAGCACAATGAAAAAGTTTGATTCATGTATCCGACCTCAGTTAATTTGAGACTGAGGCTACGTTGTTGTTGTTGATACATGAAAATATATACAGTGTTTTAGAAATCTCCAACTTAAGCTAAATCACTAGAAATTAAGAAATTAAAGAATTATACCTATGTATCGATTTATATTTAAATCATAGTTAGACAAACACTGATCAAGATAAATTGATCAAAACTATTTGAATTCTTATATATAGGGGATTGTGCTTTAGAACAGATTTATTGAAGCTCTTACATATAGGGAGTGCTTTGGTAGCCTTTCTTTTCTTTTCTTTTTCTTTTTTTGATAAGAGGTAGGGAAACATTGGCTTATGTTTTCTTGGGGATGAAACTAACTAATTTATGTCACAGTGCGACACGTGTGAATATATATGTAAAACTAAAATTGTTTAAAAAAAATCTCAAAAAATTAAGTTTGACAAAAAAAAAAAAAAAACTGTGAGCTTGATAATCTATTATTAATTAAGTCATGTAATATTTGATACGAGTATCCCGCTTCTAAATATATACTTATCCTATCCTAATCTCGCTGATCTAAACATATATTTATCCTATCCTAATCTAACTAAGTATTAATTTGATATACATTTTTCAAAAAAAAAAAAGTATTAATTTGATATACATAAATATCAATCGATCTATGCTAAATTCCTAATTAACTAGGAGATTAAACTAGTCGTAACTCCACAATTTAATATGGACTAATATAAGTTGGACATATCCAATAGAAGAGAGAAATTTTTAAGTACATAGGCCCAAATGAACATTCCATTTGGGCCTAGTATGACTCAAATGAAAGTCCATATCGACGTACAAATAAAATAAAATAAAATAAAATAAAATAAAATAAAAAGAAAAGAAAAGAGAGGACCAGGCCTCCACAAAAAAAAAAAGAGAGCTCATGATTGGACTAGAGGTCTTGTTTTTTGACAAAGGTTTTAGGTAGTTTTTGGTGTTAATACATTAATTTGCGTCCATTAATCAAACGTTAAATAAATGTTAGAAAACTATCACTACATGAGTGTACCCGGTCGCTATTCAGGTACGTCCCGTCGCCAAAAGCATTTAGCGATCGGAATGTCGCTATTTGCCTCGCTGATGTTTTTTTTTTTGGCGACGCATGTCAAAAATAGCGACGGGTACATGTCGCTATTCCCGTCGCCAACATCCGTCGCTGTTATAGGACACGTGGAACCCATAAATCAATTTTTGGCCGCGTCATCTAACTTAGCAACGGGATACTGTCGCTAATGTCCGCAACGTGGCTTGCCTGACAACCACATGGACTTGAATATCTGCAATTTAAAAAAAAACCAATTTATATTATATTTTTGAATTTAATTTAATTAAAATTAAAATTAATAATATAAAAAATTACTGTTTTTTAATTTTTAGTTTTTAAAAATAGATTTCAGAATTAATTTATATTAAAAATATCTTAAAACATTATAAAACATTTTTATTAAGAAATAACTGTTTTTTATTAAAATTAATGTCGAAATTAGATTTTAATTCAAAAATTATAAAATATATTAATTTTAAACTAGTTTTTTAAATTAAAAATCTTTATTTGTTATTTGGTAAAAAAATAATTGTCAAAAAATAAATAATATAAACAAATTAAATTAAATAATTGAAATAAATGAAGAAAAAAATGAAATAAATATAACAAAAGAAAGTTTACAAGTATAGAAATCTACATGTATGACTACAAAATATGAAAAAAAAAAAAAAAACTTAAAGTCTAAGTGACATCAGAGGACTCAATCATCGAGATCATGGTTGGTCTCTGAGTCATCATCAAGATGTGCTAGAGGCGCGAATGAAATTCCAAGTCTATCAATCATAGCCCGCTCCATGAGACCTAACAGTCCCTGCAACTCTTGCAATTGGTCATGGTCGAGGGTTTTATCATTAATAACCCTTAAAAAACTTCTCTGCATCTCTTTAATGTCCCCCCTCAGCTTCTCAATCGGCTCATCATCATAAGCCAAGAAGATCCCGCTCCAGCGTCAGTATGTCTACACTTTGACCCCAATGGTGTCCACCACAATCTATATGTCCTCCTTTTTATCATCACACTTCACGACAGACAAGTACAATTCGGTCTCATCAATCAGCGTGTCAGGCTGCGACTGTATGAGCTTAATGCGTCTGTCGCGTATCACCGTCAGTATTAAGAATTTAAACATTTACAAATCAACGTGTCAGGCTGCGACTATGTGAGCTTAATGCTTAATTATTATAGTATAGTATGGCCTACCAGTCTATTTGCGTGCTGATAAATGGATATGAAACCACCTGTATGGATAGTTACACCTGTATTGGGTCCCTTATCTCCGTTTGCCATTTTTTGCTTGCTTGCTCTGATTTTCTCTCGGATTTAGGGGTGGGTCGTATTTTCTTGTAGTGCTCGAAAATCTCAGTAGATACATGGTCTGACTTCTTATCTTTCAAACACATTTTGCTGATGAAGTCGGTGTATCGAGTGTCGATTTGTCTATCGTACGCCTCTCTAATAGCCTAATTATCCACTGGATCCCAATCGAAAGATAACTATGTACAAAAATATCGTGATTTAGTCTATATATCATAAGTAAAAAAATGTAACTTTGACTTAAAGATTTTTTACCTTCCATTGATTCTAGTATATGTCTTGAATGTGCTGGAGAACATGCTCCCGAGAATTGACATCCTTGTGCAAGTACTTATATGCCATTGTCATCTCCCGTCACTACAAAAAAACAGCAAATCAGAAACGGAAATTTCCGTCTCTGATTTGTTAAAATTCCGTCTCTAATTCCAGTCAGAAACGGAACAGAGACGGAATCAATTCCGTCTCTAAAAACGTCGTCGCTGATTCAATCAGAAACGGAAATGCGATTCCGTTTCTGATTTAGAGACGGATCAGAAACGGAATAAATTCCGTTTCTGATTATTTCCGTCTCTGATCCGTTTCTAATCAGAGACGGAATTTGATCCGTTTCTGATTTATGTATCTACATAAACGAAAATTAGAGACGGAAATAGCAATTCCGTTGCTATTTCCGTCTCTAATTTTCATTTTTGTTTAGTTTTTAAAGTCTTACATATATAGGTCTCAATCCAAGCACATTTAACTCCGCCAATATATAATAAAAATCATCGCTGCACCCTCCAACAACTCCTTGGGGGTGCTAACATCCCCCAAAAAATAAAATTTGACATTCATACATCGACAATATATATCAACAAATATTCAATTGAAAGAACAAAAATGTAAAAATAAAAAATTGAAAAAGATATATATCCAAAAAAAATTGTATAGTATTACAAATGCTCCAAATTTCTAAGTATTCACAAAACCACCAATCCTATTGTTCAACAACCACAAAAAAAAACTTACAATCCTATAAATATGCACAAAAAGAATTATCAATCGAAAAGTCTTGAGATGTTCTTCAACACCACCTGCACAGCCAAGGGACATTTGAAACAACTTAATAATTGAATAGTTGAACTTAAATTTTTCAGGGACATAAGCATCATAGGAGATAGAGCTAAGGTAGAAGAGCAATGACTCACATCGAACTTATAGTGACGATCCACCGCACTTTCGACCATCAAAGTCTACAAACAAGCAAAAAGATTAACATTAATTCATTTGAGATTTAAGAATCCACAAACGATGATAAACACTTGCATATACTTGATTTAAGTAAATTAAATTCTTACCAATCCAGTAGGAGGAAGATAGCAATGTTTGTCATTTTCACTTTTATCTTCATTTTCTAAAAACATATAAGAAAACAAAAATATGCTACCTCATAGATAGACCAAAAAACTCATAAGACTATTTTCAATCAATCCACTTTCACAAGCTACAAAATTTATCATAAGCTCACTCATCTCATTTCAAACCGAGCTTTTTTAACTTTCAAGAACCAAACAATAAACTGTTTAATCCATTTCATAAAGATCGATTTACATTGGCTTTCAGCCTATTGCAACCCACCCCTTATTTTCCAAGCGTGACGGTGACTCCTTTACCTTTATCTAGAGCACACAATATTCTACATAGGTTGAGTTTGACAATATCAACTTGATGAGGAACTAGGATACCTTTTAAGTTGTGAAGTATGAACTTAATGAGTATCAAACTATTGATCACACCAAAAAAAATGATATGGACTTGTTATTGCCTAAATTTAAAGAAGACATATCCTTATTCAAACAACAATGCAAATTATAGATCATATTCAAGTAAAATTTATGCATTAAACCACTTAATCGAATATTTCAATCAAAAAATGAATGAACCAAAACCAATTTTAAATATGTTTTTCATGGATTCTTAAAGTAGTATTTACTGAATTTATTTAAAAAATATTAAAATTTGAACCAAAACCAATTTTAAATATTTCTTCTAAAGGACATTGCAAGGGATTTCAATGATGAATCTAGATATTTTAATACCAAACGTAGCACTATACCAAAAAGCGTAAAGGCGATATTCCCTTTAAAGCAATGCATAAAGTATAAACCTAAATTACACAAATAAAATGTTGGTGTCACTTCTTGATACAATCAACTCTTACAATATAACTCTATCTTAACACAATACCAATGAACTTTTGAAAATGTTACCTTTTCAATAAAAGATCGAACCATGTTCTCAATTTCTTGCGAGAATGCTATCGGGTTGGCCTCTACAATGCCCCCATTTAATCGGTTGGAGACAAAACTGCAACAATAAAAACAAATGTGCTTTCGATGTTAATTGGATAGGCCGGAACCAGATTTTAGCATTCCAACAATTGCAAAACAATAGAAGTTACCAACGACCACTTTGGTTAGTCCAGGAAGATCGATCATTGTCAAATTAACAAGCTGTGACAATACAAACAATATTAGAAACAAAAAAATAATCAACGAAAGAGTCAATTAAGTGCAAGAATAGAATATGAAAAATTGTAATAGTAAGAATAAATTAATTATTATCAAATCCACCTTGTTGAGGCAAGGTGGCAATGCCGAGCAAAATAAGTTAAATACTAAAATATGCATGTACATACTAGTTCCATTTTATGTGAAATGTTACTTATCATTAAACAGCTCCAATACATCATAGTAAAGTTTTTAGCACTTACCTATATCTTGGTACAACAACTTGTGTTCCAGTTTGGAGTGCATCTATGGAGTGCATGTTCCATTAAATAAGAAGTCATAGATCTTCTTAGAGATTTATGAGATTGAGAGATACAAAGTTCATCTAGTGGCTAGATTTTAATTACTAAACTTAAAAATGGCTTTTATTCTCTAAAGGCATTAAGAGAAGAAAGAAATTACAACAAGATTTGTTCGAGATTTTGTGATTTGGAGCTAGAAGAACTTGTGAACGAAGAGAAGGAACTGAAGTGTCAAGTGATTCAAAGCCTAGGTAGCAAGCTTTCTTTCATTTCATACTCAAATATGGGTGTCTATGCTTCATGTATGTGCTGAAATCTTAGGGCTTTTGTTTCTTACTCTTTGGGAAGACTTTGGTCTAATTATAATTGTTACAAAGCTCTTAAAGGACCCAATTGATGGTGTCAAGAACTGGTCAAGAAACATAAGCTAGCTTGTACAATATGAGTGGTACGACAAGCGACATTCGAGAGCGTAACACAACTTAGAAATGAAAGGAAAGACATTGGGAGAGTGGTAGCCTCGGGAAATAGAGTTTTGAAAAATTGTAGTGTTGCAAGCTATAACTAACCATAATTGGTTATGCTTATTGAAAGGGTACAAAAGAGCGAGGAAACTTCTTTGACATCGAGATATTTAGTAGTGTTGGATATGAGTTATCAAGGACTTTAATGGACTGATTGAAGTGGAAATCATAAAGAATTAGACTTAAAGTGCCCCTTTAAATAGAAATCTTTCCTTGGCATGTTCTATTGGGTTTACCTGCAAGGAATATACTATTGATGTAAAATCGGCTAGGGAAACTTGCTCTAATTACACATTCCTATAAGATGGAATTAGTTAGAACAATTGCAAGACAAGAAATGGATTTGATTGGTAAACATGAGGAATTAAGGAACATTTTCATATAGTGAAAATGAAACTACTACCATGTTGGAAACTTAAACCAAGTAAGTGCATAAGACATACATACGGTTAATACATTGAATATAAGTTTAAGTAGCGAGTAAGATTTAAAGAATGGAATGCCGAGTTCAAGTAATTCTTATTTGAATACATCTAGATTTGGACATTATCATAGACTCACATTGGTAAATTATAGTAGGAGTTTGAATATTACCGGGGTGATAGGGGACCAAAACATCGGTGGAATACTTGATTGATATTTTCATTCGATTGTGAACTTGGCGGGTTAGTTAGGCATGGAAATTAAAATCAATTAAGAGACTTTTCATAATCTAATGAACAAATAAAATGCTCAAAGAAAGATTACCTTGTCATCGAGGCGAAAAACACAACATGCAATCTCTTGAGCGATTGGGAATGGTCATAAGATCAAGAAGTCTGGAGAAGCCATCTTTGGGAATACTAGAAGAATCGAATACTTGCTCCCCTCGGTATCAAGCGCAAAATCTTTGCTATGAGAAACAAACTCGCTTCCCATGTTTCACGATTTGGGCATTGGCCAAAAATTCAACCCCACAACCCCTACCAAGAACCGGGAAGCTTCGGTGAGCGGTGAGAGAGGTCGAGAGAGAGAGAGAACGAACGAGAGATCGACCTATGCACGCGAGAGATCGAGAGGCGGTGATGGGAGCGGTGAGCAACACATCGAGCGAGAGGCGAGAGCGGTGGATCGGTCGGTGAGCGGAGAGATAGCGAGAGGCGGGGATCGGAGAGAGAGCGGAGAGGGAGCGACATCGATGAGCGGTGAGCGGGGTGAGCGGGAGCGGGGAGCGGGGTGACGGTGACCGGGCGAGAGAGAAGCGAGAGCGTGCGTTTAGGGTTGAGCGAGAGAGAAGCGAGAGATCGTTAGGGTTGAGCGAGAGAAAGCGAGAGAACGCAGAGAGCGTTAGGGTTGAGAGAGAGAGAGTGTGTGTGTGTGTGTGTGAGTCTTGGGTCCCTATTTTTGAATCATCGAGATCGAATACGCACGAATCTCGAGATTAATGGACGGTTGTAAAAAATGAAATTTTTGGTGGGAATGTTGGCGCCATTTTTTAGAGACGGAATTAAATTCCGTCTCTAATTCCGTCTCTAATTCCGTCTCTAATTCCGTCTCTGATCCGTCTCAATTCCGTCTCTGAATGCTTACGTCTCAATTCCGTCGCTAACTTTTTTTTTTAGAAACGGAACTTAATTCCGTTTCTAATTCCGTTTCTGATTTAGAAACGGAATTTATTTCCGTTTCTAATTCCGTTTCTGATTTGCTGTTTTTTTGTAGTGCGTGCAGCTCTGTCGGACATGTGCAACTTGGATCCAATAAATTGAAAATTTATGTTAGACCTTAATCTTACATGAATTAATGAAAAATAAATATGCTTACTTAAATTATGCCTATCTCTCATCCTTGACAACCAAGAATATTCACCTCCAGCTTGGGTAGCAGTGTTGCTTCCAAAGGCTTGAACGCCTTGCCATCGTCCATGTGAGGAAGTGCCTACGGACGGGTCGCTAGAAGGAACCGTCGAAGAACTAGGCGACTGTGAGGTGTGTAAATTAGATAGGCCGGGGCGGGCAGCCATTTGGGGGTTGTACTGATACGATGGAGATGCTGACACCCCAATGAAAAAGTAGGCCCACTGTATGGCCTCATGGTAACATGACTGGCGATGGGTGGTGTGGGTAGCGATGATAGGAGTGTAGAATACATTTGCATAAAGGCCGGATCATCGACAAATGCAGATGACAAAGACATGTCATATGCTGAAGGGGATGTAAATAAGAGGGGGTGTCTGATGAAAAAAGGGGGCCTGCTGAGATAGTGGAAATGGGTACCGATGATATAAGAAAGCCTGTTGTGAGTGATGCTGCTTAGGATGCCGAGGCTGAGGCCGCTGCCCCTAACTAGACTATGGAGCAACATCGTCGCGGGATCGTAAGTCTGAACGATTCGAATGGCGAGATCTTCTATCTCTACTACCACCGAATCGTCCACAAAATCCTCCACCGGATCTCTCACTTCGTGATGGACTGTATCCTATGCCTGGCATGACTTTTTAAAAAAATTAAAATTAAGTTAGAAAGAGCTACATATAACCGTCCAACATTTTAAATATTATGCAACAAGTCAACAAATAAAAGATTAGGTTTCATATTCCTTTACCTACAAAAATGGTAATATTATGGTTCATTGTCACTGTTTTCATCATCCGATGAAAATCCAGAATTATCAATTTCGTCATCTTCTACGTCGACATCTGACATGTGTGCGCCATTTGGATCAGCTAGCGAAACTGCAATGTTATTGCCAATATCAACCTCAATATCATGCTTAGGTATCTGGTTTCGAAAAGTGTCTTCTTACCTATGCTCAATGTCAACGTTCTCGACTAAGTTGTGTTCGTCAATGAACTTCGGCTGAAGTCTGCACGTAGCTTGCCAATTGTTATGCGTGCTTCTTACACTTATGTAAGAAAGAAAATACATTTGACTAGCTTGCATGGCTAGTATAAAAAGCTCGTGCTTATTTAGTCGCAAATCTCGATGTCCATCAACAAGTTTTAAGGAGCGGTGAACTCTTGCACACTTGAATAACACGATACGTAAAAGCCTATCATATTCGATTTGTATCACTTCTTGCAATTGTCCATAGAAGTCATTATCAGATTCTGCATAATTTGTGCCTCTAACGCACACCCCGCTACCACGAGTATCGTTGTTTGTGCTATGTAAGAATGTGTGAAACTTGTAGCAATTTACAAGATACGTGTGATATACGGTGCAAAGTTGACTTGGGCCGTACAAAAACATTAGAAATGTTGGATCCTGAATATAGAATGACGGCTACAATCGAAACAATTTTTTATGATAAATTTCATTTTAATTAAATAACAAAACAAGAAGAATTATGTTAATATATATGTATTAATGATGTACAAATTGTTAGAACCAAGTTGAGAATTGTTTCTCAATATGTTAATTGATTGCACTTTGTGTGATATTCGACTGTTTGGAATGTAACTCAGATACGTACATCGTAACAGGAGATTAAAGAAATTAAGGATTACGATTGAAAAGAATAAGGCTATTAGACAATTGACATGCAAACTGTGCATTATAACGTATTAATGTATACCTCATAAAAGGCGCAACTTCGGGACAATTTAACAGCACATAAGAATGTGCGGTGTTATACTTATCATCTGTAAGACAACATTTCTTTAACCTTCCAAAGGTTTGATCCGGGTGGGTGAAAATTAGGAAGCTGTCATTTAAATCTTGAGTTGGACCGACTCCACCATCATAATTGGGAGGCGGGCGGTTGTACAAAGTCTGCACATGTTCCTCAAAATAATATGAACAAAATGTAGTTGCCTCTTCCACTAAGTAAGCATTGTATATTGAGCCATCAACCCTTGCCTTATTCCTAACATTATTTTCAAATGTTTCAAATACCAACATTGATAGAGGTAAATTAGGTAAATGTACATTTTAATTGATTATAATTGTGTACGATAAAAATAGACAGACAATAAGTATAATTTATTACCATTCAAAATGATACATCCATCGAAATTGTACTGGGCTAGTGAGGATAGCCTCGTACGCCAGATGGATAGAGAGATGCTCCATTGAGTCGAAAAAACTTGGCGAAAAGATTTTTTCCAACTTACACAATATCTTTGGAATTTTTTCATGCAAAAGCCGTATATTCTCAACATTTAAGTTTTTAGTTGTTAAATCTCTAAAGAAAATGCTTAACTCGCTGATTGCAATCCATATGTCTTCCTCTAAGAGATTCTGAAATGCAATCGACAAAAGTCGTCGTATGAATATATGACAATCGTGGTTTTTCATTCCAAACATTTTCAATTTCTTAGAGTCTACGCAATGGTCAATGTTAGATGTGTAACCATCAGATAACAACAACTCCTCAATCCACTTACACAATACTTGTTTTCTCCGCTTGTCAAACGCGTATTATGCCTTTGATATTTCTTAGATATTAGATCGTGATGAAGCTTTGACCGATGACAAAATCTCTTTTAAGTCCTCCATAGACTTTGTGTTATTTTTCGCTTTTCCTAGCACATTCATGATTGTGTTGAAAATGTTGTCAAAAACAATTTTCTCACTGTGCATTACGTCTAGGTTGTGTTTGTGGCGGCCCCAGGCCCAGAGGACGCCCGGGGTATCGTCGTGTCGTGCACTCCTCGCCTGGTGGGCCTAACTACACGTGTTCGGCACCTGTCCATCCACATCATGTCTCGATTATTGTGTCCACGTGTGTGTTATTCATGTAATTAATTAATAGTTTCATATTTTCTTGAGTTATTTCCTTAAGTATTTAAAGATCCATCAGTTCAACTATTTGTAGTTTATTCGAGTCCTAGCCATGCTAGCAGTTTGTATTTTACAAGTTAACATTAAGTCAGCAGAAGCCTTAATTTGATGCAAATAAATTATTAAATTAGCATGATAAGCATTACTCATAACAACATGTCGTATTGTGGAAAATCAGGCAAAATACTCTGTATATAGACGACGATGCCATAAAATAGTGTATATATACAAGTACAGTGTCACTCTAGTCTCCCAATACCCAAAATAATACAAAATATCAAAATAAACACATAATAGTAGGTCCTCGACGACATGCAATCAGATGTAGTCGCCTAGGATTCACTAGCCCCTATTGGTAATAGGATTTGCACTCGATCATTACTAAAGATAGATGACGAGTCTAATAAGTAAAATCCCAAAGAACCCCTACAACCATTCACATAATAAAGTAAGGAAATGCAAGAAATACTGTTAAATAAACATGCAGAATGTAAAGACAGACAACTGTAATTGGCTCATCGCATGAATAATTAACATATAAGCTAAACAAATATGTGTGTTCGCTCCAAATGTACTAGACTGTACTTCGGGTCACTAAATTCCCACCAGTGGATGCGCCCAATTAGCCCAACACCTAGTCCTTCGCTGTGCTGGCCGAATTCGCTGTCACCGACACGTGAACCAAGGCAAGCTCAGGTAGGATCGGGTCACACGTGCTACAATCTAGTGCATCATGAACACATAATAGAGAATCTGGGGGAGTAAGCTCAACCCACGTCCAAGTAACAGAATGGAATAGTAAAAACAAAATCAAATACTCAGAGTTCTTCAATTGAGTCTTACAAACCTCAAACCTCTCTTCAACCTCCCCGAACTCCCAGATCTGACTTAACAAGCTCCCTAACACTGAGCTATGGTCCACTAAGTCCCAGAAGTCCAATTTTATGAGTTTAGGTTGTTTACAAATATTTTATGAGTTTAGGTTGTTTACAAATGTTTAGATATGTATTAAGTTGGAAATCATTAAAACAACCCTTAATGTTCAAGTTTTAACTGTCATTAGGGCGCTAATGGGGTTACCTAGCGTGCTAAGTGGTGTTAGCACGCTAGGAAATCAATCTAGCATGCTATTGTTTTCATTTTGAAAAACAGTTGAAAGCCCAGAATGATTAGCGTGCTAACCAGCCTAGTTCACACCCTAATTGCCCTTTGTGACAGAATTCTTAAGTCGAGAATTTTGTCTTTCCCATCCCAATTAGCTATCTTAACTCGGTTTACATACTTTCCACACACTGGTGACTCCCAAAACATCATTCAAAGTAATCTCAGAACATCAATTTGATCAAAATGATTCAATTCCCATGGATTTACTAGTTTTCCCAAATTCATCAAAACCCCAATTCAAGCAAGTCCAGTTCTAAACTCTCAATAGAAATTATCGTTAAAGATATAATTCATCAAGTTTTTATCAAAAACCATGGATCTAACCCTTAAATTCTAATTTCACTGAAAATACATAAAATTGGGTTCATTCGATATAGTAAAAGATGAAGAAGATGATTACCTAGGTTTAATCACTTGAATTGTCCTAAAAAATGGTTGAATTCCAACTTGAAATCCCTTCTTCTTCTCCGATTTCAGGATTGCATGTGATGGAGTTAGTGGTGATGAGTAAATCCCACTCACTTGGTATATATATATATATATATATGTTTGTTTTCATCAAGTGTGCTATGCTTATCTCGAGGATTATCTTGTGGTCTCTATTCATGCTGTAACACATTGTTTAATGACTTCAATAGCCCACTCTTATTCTAATTCCACTCACTACGATCATTTAGATGTCCATCTAAGGTCTTCATTATTTAAATCAAATCATAGGCTTATTGTCATTGATTTAATTACATTACAATAAGCCTCATCAAACGATATGGATATTATTTATATTTACCAAAGTTAACCCACTAGTGATCCCATTAACCTTCGGCTACCCGTACTCGGCGCCCCGAGGCATGCTATAACATAGTGTTCTAACCTAATCGGCTTAACCTATAGTTACATTACCCATTTCATTTAATTACTTAGTCTTATTAACGTGAATTAGTCGAGTTTTCCAGTGCACCCGTAATTCACCTCTCCGATACCTGTGTTGACACGCATTTCAAGGTGACTATCCGTTACACAACCTTGCCTTATACAACCATACAACATACACACATGCGACGTATTAGCAAATAACTTCATAAAATGCATTGGAAATAAGCAATACAACATACAATTAACTAATGTACCTTGGTCGACGTGTGTCCTATCCTATCCGCGACGTCCACGTGGATATGAGCTAGCGTTCGAGTATGAAATTACGAAATAAATAACAACATTAATAAAACAGTTCGTTACTGTTCTTCCCAACTAAGGAAAATCTTGTCCCGAGATTTAAATATTAAACTAAACGTCGTACCACGAAATAGCTGAGGGTAACACTCCCGCATAGTCGAATCGAGCTCTTAGGTGAGTCCTTATGTCCCACGATACTGCCAACAAACTAGGACCTTAAAGAACTCCTAGTTCCTGAGAATGTAGTCAAGTAATCACTATCGACCGTTCCTTGTAAGTTGTGTCAGGTTGAACCTCAATCTGTCCCAAATCAACCATCATTCTCGGCCTTGACCTAACCAGTCTCAACATAGAGATATGAAATGCCGAATGAACCCCAGCTAACTCTAAACGATACGCTACATTGCCAACCCATGTTGCGACTCTGAACGGTCTAATAAATCTCGGCGCCAGTTTCCCCTTAATCTTAAATATTTGCTGACCCTTCTAAGGGGAAACTTTAAGATATACCATGTCGCTCTCCTCATACCAATCCGCGTATTTCTTTTCTCTACCCCGTGCGGCTTGTAGTCTCTGACGAATTTCCCTGATCTTCTCTGTGTGACCAACAACTATATCAGGCCCAATGGTCACTGTAACTTTCGGCTCTGCCCAATACGCAGATGATCTACAGGGCCTCCCATATAGTGCCTCAAATGGTGGCATCCCGATACTCGCTTGATAGTGTTGTTGTTTGGAAACTCACACAAAGTTGGATAATCCTCCCACCAACCCCCTGTTGGGTTTTGGGGTTCATACGCAGCGAAGATTACAAAATAATTTTGACAAAAACTCCAACAGGATCCGAATCTAATTCAATTAAAACGCTTAAACCAAGAAAACTTAATCATACCTCAGTCGCAAAATACCTTTATGAAGGTTGATCGATCTCTAAGGCGCTGCCAACTACGAACGCACTCTACCAGCAGTCCACACACGAACGGCGGCCGAGATTCGAAGTGCTAGCTTCAAGAGAATACCAAACCTTTTTGTTTCTCTCCAAAACGATCCAGAGCGTACTAGAAAAACCTAATTCGTTTCTAAACGAAAACAGAGTTTCGGCCCTAAAATCTCATCCGTATGTTCTAACTTAAAACGTCTTTTTATACAACTCTTGTATATAACCAGTTAAGTAAATTACACATATACCCCTACTTAAAGAAGTATAAGTGTAATACACGACAAGAATGTTTCTGTCATGAATTTTATCATATAAATCCATTTTTCTGAACCATCTTAAAATCTCGCAAAACCATTCTTAGTATGCGACCCAATAGGCTCATACAACGTTGGCAGTGTACCAAAACACATTTTGGTATACAAGTCATAAGCAGCCTCTAGCAAGACATTATGACTACCCAAGTTGTACGAATATCAAATCGATACAACCTAATCAATAGTGTATACAACATCCTTTTGTCACACGATATCCTTTTGATCAAACATAAGGCATGGAATTGTCATCCAACATGTTCAATTGTACTAGTCTCGATCTCGAGGTAGACTGAAAACATCGAAGTGACATTGATCAATATCAATTCACTTAGACTAGGCCTTTTAACGGTCTAACACATCGAGGGATCCACTGGATATCTATCTTTATATGAGAGGGACAAATTCTATCTCGATTACACAACTTCATCACATTGCTCACACAATAACCAATCACAACCTTTATAATCGTCCAATTAAAGACAACGTTTGATTGTGTCAAATAACTGTGTTCCTAATGTTGAAGTCTCTGGTAATCTCAAGTCAGAGGACTGAAAAATATACCTATCATGGGAAACAACTAAGACTTAATCTAGGTGATGTTCTCATAGCGGGTCATTCCAGTACTTTGTTCCCTAATAAGTACTCGTGATCTTGATTCGTATCCCTATACGTATAATCATTATATGATTGTCAATCAAGACTCACACTAGTCTTAATTCATTATAGTTCTTAGTATAATGATTGACTAGGTACATTTAGGATATTTCTGCAAATACCCATGGATCTTATTATAATGTGAACATGTAAATTAATTCTAATAAACAACAAACGAAATCCTCTATTTTATTAACTAAAAATATTTATAAAGACAGTTAATGGATTGACTTAGGGCACATGCCCCAACACCCCTAAACTGCAATATACAAGCCCTGAGCATATCCTCCAAAATTTGTATTAGCTGCTATGACTATCCATCAGTCTGAGGATGGTAAACCGTACTAAACTGCAACCTGGTGCCAAACTGTTCTTGCATAGCCTCCCAAACTCTCGAAGTCAACATGGGATCTCTATCTGACACTATAGAGATTAACACCCCATGCAATTTAATAATCTCCCGCTCAAACAATATGCTCGGCTTTGGGAACGTATATCTCATCGAAATTGAGATAAAATGAGCCGATTTCGTTAGCTTTTCAATCTCAACCCAAACTACATCATGACACGGCATAGTCTGCGATAGTCCATTGACGAAATTCATAGTGATGTGCTCCTATTTCCACTGTGGAATAGGCAACGACTGTAATAATCCACCAGATCTCCTGTGCTCAGCCTTTACGTGCTGGCAAATATGACAAGTCTTGATATATGTTCCCACGTTAGCCTTCATCCCTGGCCACCAAAACAGTCGCCTTAAGTCATGATACATTTTGGTTTGATCAGAATGAATTGTGTAGTGAGGCTAGTGTGCATCCTCAAGAATCTAGTCTTGTATCTCTTAATCCGTAGGTATCCACGACCTCCCTCGGTGTCTTAAACATCGATTCGTCGTCTCTGCCCAATAAGTGCACTCCAGATCCTAAGCCAGACCACTAAACTGCTCATAAAGCCCATCAGCCGTCAAACAATCGATAACCCACTCAATCGATAGGGTCGAAACTCTCATCTGACTACAAATGTGCTGCTCAGCCATAATAGACACTTATATCATGCACATAACTGATGATGCATGTAACAAGCCATGTTTGTGTGTCATATGTCGCAAAAAGTTCTAGCTATCAATCCCGCTCCTGCTCAATGCGTTTGCTATGACGTTCACTTTCCTAAGGTGATACTCAATAGCGAAGTTGTAGTTCTTCAACAACTCAAGCCATCTCCTAAAACTCATGTTCAGATCTCTTTGAGTGAAAATGCAGCATAGAATCTTGTGATTTGTATATAACATGAATATTTCTCTGCAGAGACAGTGCTTCCAGGCCTTTAGCGCAAAGACGACCGCTCCAAGCTCTAAGTCGTACACTGGATAGTTCCCTTTATGAGGTCTCAATAGTTAGGATATATATGTAACTAGTCAACCCTTCTGCATCAACACACATCCAAGACTAATGCCTAACGTATCTATGTAAACTGACAATGTGTTGCCCAGCTTCGGCAATGTCAACATGCATCCAAGACCAATGCAAAAGTCAATCTCCTATTCGGCTCACAAAAAGCCTGCTCACACTCATATGACCAATCAAATCTAACATTTTTCTTGGCCAGTCTCGTCATCGATGCTGCAATCGAGGAAACATCATGTATAAACCACCGGTAGTATCCTGTCACCCCCAAAAAACTTGAAATATCGGCAACAAACTCAAGCATCCTCCAGTCAATGATAGCACGAATATTCTCTGAATCCACAAAGATACCCTGATCGTTGATGACGTGTCCAAAAAATCTCACTACACTCAACCAGAAGTCACACTTACTGAACTTGGTGTATAATTCGTGCATTCTCTGTGTCTTCAAAATTGCTTTAAGATGCTTCTCGTGCTCCTCGCAAGTCCTACTGTAGATCAAAATATCATTGATGAATACTATAACAAATTTGTCCAAATATGGTCTCAAGACCTTGTCCATTAAATTCATGCAAATCCTTGGGGCGTCAGTCAGCCCAAATGGCAGGACTATGAACTCGAACAATCCTTATCTCGCGCTAAAAACGGTTTCTAAATGTCTTCCTTTTGAATCCTCAACTGCTGATATCTTGAACGAAGGTCGATATTCGAGAAGAATCTAGCACATGCCAACTGGTCGAACAAATTGCCTATCCTAGGAAGTGGGTAATGGTTCATAACTGTCACCTAATTCAGCTTCTTGTAGTTGATGCACATCCTTATCGAACCATCCTTCTTCTTTACCACACCGAAGCTTCCCAGGGTGACATACTAGGGTGAATAAAACCTTTCTCCAATAAATCATCCAACTGTCGCCTAACCTTTTCTTGCTTCGATGGTGACATCCTATATGGTCTGATGGCGATTGATTGAGTCCCTGATATTAACTCAATGATAAACTCGATCACTTTTGGCGGTGGCAATCCTGGTAGATTATCCAAAAATACATCAATGAAGTCTATAACTACCAGAACATCCTCTATCCTGACCTCGATCTTAACCTTTGGTTCCGTTATGGCTGCAAATGTCCCTATCTCTTGTACTATAGCTAATCGGCCCCTAATGGTAGATAAATCGATCTCAGATCCAACTAGCGAGAACTCTGGTATCCCAGGAATGCAAAACTCAACTCTCTTACCAAAACGGTGACAACCAATCCATCCCAACAAGAATGCCAAACTCTATGTACTCTAACACTCAGAGATCTACCGGTAACTGATGTCCCTCAACCACTATCATCACATCTCTACATATCTGGTTAGGGTATGTCTTGTCCCCAGTGGTCGTACTGAAAACGAGGTGTGTCTAGTGTCTATGCAACTAACCCTGACTCTCTAACAATCTACCCAACAATAAATGACAAAGTACTACTAGAATCAAACATAGCATGTATAAGTCTACCAAAAATATGTAATGTACCCTCGACTAGCTGTCTGATCGCTTCACCGTCTGGCTGCGCTACTACATGGGCCCTCTCTTTAGCCAGCTCTAGCTCTCGTCATGGCGACGGTGGTGCTCTGTAGTGTATCCTCAACTGTCCCCGCTGACCACACCAATAACATTTGCGTCTATCCTGCCAATTAGCCTGGCCATCTCCACACCAATGACTTCGGTCTTTTTGACCCCCTGTTATGCCCCCCTAATCTCTACCCTGATGGTGCATTTGCGGCTGCGACCCACGTTGATCTATCGGTGCTCGTGCTATGGCGTAAACTAACTATCTCTCCTCATATTAGAACTGACTATCTCGGTGATCATCCCAGCAGTCCTTATCTCGTCTATCATCCCTTTGACTTCTATCCAGATGATATCTCTTTCTTTTCGGCCTTTGATCTGGTCGAGAACTCTGCCCAGCCTGTACCTCAGTCCCCGCTACATCCATAAAAAACTGAAGTAGGTACCAGAATTGCTCTATATACTGCATCAGTGTCCGGTTACCTTGTCTCGGGGTGATAAACTCCTTCATCGATCGCAATCTCATCTTCATAGGTATGTACTGATCATAGAACAACTTTCTAAACTCAGCCTATGTCGTCGGCTCTGGGTGGGTATCCTGATATATGGTCCATCTAATTACCGCATGGCCTCTCAAGCATGCTTTTGATAACCGCACCTAAACACTTTCATCGTTCCTCATCAGTTTAGGGAAACACTGATGGGACATTATCCACTTCCCTACTGCCTCAGCGTCACCGCTTTCATAAAAGAAGCCTGGCTGAAACTTTATGAACTATTTTAACATCTTCCCCTCCAGAGCCAAAATAAATCTTGATGTAGTAGCGGTTTCAGTGCTAGCTGTTGTTTGATCTGTAGTAGTTGGTGAAGGCGTAGGAGATGGTGTCTTTAATGGAACAATAGCTGATGTAGCTCTCTCTGCATGTGTCTCCACAGCTACTCTCTGAACTGGTGTTTGGGGAACGATTGAGGCGATGATTGTCCCCACGGTTGTTGTAACTACTATTGGGTATCGGGGTACTGTGATTGTAGCATTCCCTAACTTGATTAAAGCAATACCCGGCGTGAAACCCTAATTAAGCCCAGATTATCCTTACCATACTTAACTAGAGCCATCAGCCTTACCACCTACACCTGATAAGCACTATTATATATTGATTATCGAAATAAAACAAAACATATACATAGAGAAAACTTAAAACCTTTTTCGATAACCAAAATAAGATATACAGTATTAAAAACAAACTGGAATAAGCCTCGATTATATAAATCATTCATCCCATGTGATGTTACAAAACTGTAATTCAACACCAATATATAAGACCAAATGAAGTCATTACATTGAAGAGAAGTTCAAAACTCCTATAACTTCTCCATCTCGTAGTCGTAGCGCTTGCCAAATCTACTTTTAATGTTAATTGTGGTGAGCGTTCCAACTTGCTCAGTAAGTAGGGATTCACACTAATCATCGACGTTCCATATAATATTCAAGGATATCATGCAATAACAACATGCACCAATGGTATCTAACAAGAATATATAAAATATATAAACTCAATACATAAACGAATGCAAAACAAATGTCTTTGGACTATTACACTGTGATCCCCATCTTATTTATAAAACTAGGGCCGATTACCCACCGGTGCCATTAATACGAGTGCTAAACCAACACACCAGACATATGTGATGTTTAGCAAATTGATTAATGCCCAATGGTTCTATCATAAACCCTCTAGTGAATATATAACCCACGCAACCTATAAATTGAGTAGGAGTTACGTATAGACCGGGAGATCAAGCCCAAGTACTATACAACCTGGTCTCAGCCCTGAGGAGTTACTTTCGTAGATCACATTAGACACCATTTTTTGTTCATTAAAAAAACCAACACACTGTACATAATCCCCCATTTCAATCCAACAACTACATGAGCTATATATACTAAATACCCATACAATATTGATAAATAAGCGAATCCGTACTTACCTCGTTCTAAGTCTCTGTTTCTCAAACTCCGTAACTTTTCGGTTATCTCACTTTTCCTTAGTGTTCCTCAACCTATCACCAATCATTTGGGATTAATATAGGTTCATTATACTATATTTAGAACCTCTAGACCAGTCTCTAAGTCCTCTGAAAATTATTCATAAAACACAGCACAGTTGTTATGCGCACCAGACCTGACAGAACATCATATCTCTACTGATCCAAATTTACCCAAACCACCTCCAAAACATCCTAAAAAGCCACAAACTCATCAAAACTGATTGAGAACAACCTCTAGTGAGGTGAGATACTATAATTGATCAACAAACAATAAGTATTACTGAATTCCTAGCATCACCATCAAATTAGACTTTGATAAACATGAGAACAATTCATATCTAAACGATGCTCTCAAGTTGTTGATTCAATTAAACTCATCAACTTGATCGAATTCGGCTCGCGGAACGACCTCCTTTCGATCCGGAATCAACCGAACCCTCCCGAACCTTTCAAATGTTCGAATGAATTGATAAGAATGAATTTTTGTTTTTATATATGGATTTTCCTCGAGATACATGTCGCCCTATCTCGAGACCGATCGCGTGACTGATGCATTAAAGTGACAATCCTTAAAGTGACACAAAATTTGACACATCAAACACTTACACTTTGTTCAAGACGATCCGATAATCCATATATATTCAATATTCTTTTATTTTCTAATATATATTTATATATTTAAAAACATATAAATATATATGTATTGCGTATTACTCACCAATAAACTCACCAGACGTGCCTAAAGTGTCCTTGAGCGTGCACACTCGTGCCACGACACTTTCGTCACACTTGGTGTCTCGGTAAACCATTGTTTATAGGGTATTTTTTGTTTTATAGGCTTGTGTAAAATATCTATATTATACAACAACCTATATATAAATTGATCTCACAACCTAAACGAACACGAAACGTCATGCAAATGCACGCATATGTTAATTGAGGTACGCCGAACTTAACCAGGAGCCTAACCTGAGTTAAATAGGATTTCCATTAGACTAATCACTAACTTAAGATAACGGTTCATTACGGTGACTACTATAGCAAGTGCCGTTAGTGCAGCAGTCTAATCCCGTAGTAACCATAATATCTCTGCCATCTGAGTCTCCTAAGCTGCGAGTCGATCCTCCATACTTGTTGTACCAGGGGATCCCTAGCCGCATCGCTAGTCTGTCGAGTCTTATGAGGCATATTCGATTGTCCGTACATGATCTGCATCGAGAAACATGCTCCAGATCAGCCTCGGTATATATGTATATCATTTATAACAAAATATAACATGTATATAATTTCTAACTCTGCCCGCCTCACAACACTTTCAAACTAAAGTTCTAAGGCAATATCATCGAGTTTCTACATCTAAAGTTTATGTATTAAATTTTATGCTCTTTGAACTCTCGCTCATATACCAACTTTGGTGGCGCTAGGCCTCGAGGCCACTCTGGGTGTCGTCGTGCCGTGCGCTCTTCGCCTAGTGGGCCCAACTACATGTGTTCGACACCTGCCTGTCCACTTCATGTCGATTATCGTGTCCACATATATGTTATTCATGCAATTAGTTAATAGTTTCATATTTTCTTGAGTTATTTCCTTAAGTATTTAAAGTTCCTTAAGTTCAACTATTTGTAGTTTATTCAAGTCCTAGCCATGCTAGTGGTTTGTATTTTACAAGTTAACATTAAGTCAATAGAAGCCTTAATTTGATGAAAATAAAGTATTAAATTAGCATGATAAGCATTATTCATAAGAGCATGTCCTACTGTGGAAAACCTGATAAAGTACTCTGTACATAGGCGACCTTACCATAAAACAATGTATATATACAAGTACAATGTCACTCCAGTTTTCCAATACCCAAAACAATATAAGATATCAAAATAAACACATACTAGTAGGTCCTCGAAGGAGGGCAATCAGATGTAGTCGCCTAGGATCCCCTTGCCCCTACTAGTGCTAAGATCTACATTCAATCATCACAAAAGACAGATGACGAGTCAAGTAAGTAAAATCCCAAGGAGCCCCTCTGAGCATTCGCATAATAAAGTAAGGAAATGCAAGAAATACTGTTAAATAAACATGTGGAATGTAAAGATAGACAACTGTAATCAGCTCATCGCATGAATAATTAACATATAAGCCAAATAAATACGTGAGTTTTTTCTAGATGGACTAGACTGTACTTCGGGTCACCAGGTTTCCATCAGTGGACACGCCCAACTGGTCCAACACCTAGTCCCTCCCGTTGCTGGCCAAATCCGCTGAGTCGCCGATACATGCACCAAGGAAAGTTAAGGTTGTCATTCACTGAAGGCTGGGTCACACTACAATCTAGCACATCATGAACACACAATAGTAAACCCAGGGGAATATACTCAACCCACGTCCAAGTAACAGAATGAAATAATAGAAACAACATGAAAAGATAAAATGGAATTAAAAATAGAATCAAATACTCAAAGTTCTTTAATTGGGTTTTACAAACCACAAACCGCTCTTCGACCTCCCAAAACTCCCGTATCCGACCCGGCAAGGTCCCCGACACCGAGTTATGATCCACTAAGTCCTTAAAGTTCAATTTTATGAATTTAGGTTGTTTACAAATGTTTAGATATGTATTAAGTTGGAAATCATCAAGACAACCCTTAATGTTCAAGTTTCAATTGTCATTAACGTGCCAATGGGTTTACCTAGCGCTTTAGGTGGAGTTAATGCGTTAGAGAATCAATCTAGCACACTATTGTTCTTCATTTTGAAAAATAATTAAGAGCCTCATAATGATTAGCGCGCTAGCCTGCGTAATTAGCGCGCTAATTGCCCTCTCTGACAGAATTCTCAAGTCGAGAATTTTGTTCTTTCCATCCCGATTAGCTATCCTAACCCGATTTACATACTCTCCACACTCTAATGACTCCAAAACATCATTCAAGACAACCTCATAATATCAATTTGGTCAAAATCATTCAATTCTCATGGATTCACTAGTTTTCCCAAATTTATCAAAACCCTAATTCATGCACGGCCAGTTGTAAATTCTCAATAGAAATGATCATTAAACATATAATTCATCAAGTTCTCATTAAAAACCAAGGATATAACCCTCAAATTTGAATTTCACCAAAAATACATAAAAATTGGGTTCATTTGATAGAGTAGATGATGAAGATGAGGATTACCCAGGTTTAATCACTTGAATTGTCCTCCAAGTTTTTTGAATTCCAGCTTGAATCCCTTATTCTTCTCTATTTTTCTCAGTATTATATGTGATGGAGTTAGTGGTGATGATTCAACTCCTCTCACTTAGTATATATATTTGTTATGATCAAGTGTGTTATACGTATCTCTAGAATTATCTTGTGGTCTCTATTCATGCTGTAACATATTGTTTACTACCTCTAATAGCCCACTCTTATCCTAGTTTCGCTCATTAAGATCATCTAGATGACCGTCTAAAGTCATCATTATTTAAATCAAACTATAAGCTTATTATCGTTGATTTCATTACACTAAGCCGCATTGAACCATATGGTTAGTATTTTTATTTACCAAAGTAACCCACTTGTGATCCCTTTAACCTTTGGCTACCCGTACTCGACGCCCCGCATCTAGACAGGCATTTCGAGGCACACTATAGCATAGTGTTCTAATTTAATTGGCTTAGCGTATGTTTACATTACCCATTTCATTTAATTACTTAGTCATACTAATGTGAATTAGGCGAGTTTTCTAGTGTACCCTTAATTCGCCTCTTTAATACTTGCATTGGCACACATTTTGAGACAACTACCTTTCACACAACCTCGCCTGATATAACCATACAACATATACACATGCGATGTATTAGCAAATAGATTCATAAAATGCATTGCAAATAAGCAATACAACACACAATTAACTAGTGTACTTAGGTCGACGTATGTCCTTGCCTATCCGCGACGTCCATGTGGATCTGAGCTAGCGTCCGAGTCTGAAATTATGAAATAAATAAATGCGTTAATAAAACGGGCCGCTACTGTGTCTAGCAAGGCTCGTTTTCCAATACGACAAGTCCTATAATATGTTTCATTTTCTCTACTCGCTAGTCTTTGAGAGTTCGTTGTTTATAACATCTGATCCCAATTCTGTAACCTTCATCAGCACTAAAGCATCAATTTCACGCAAGATATCTTCACCTGATTTATTGGTCGGTGGCTTGTCTGATTCAACTCTATCTCTACGGAAACTAACTTTGTCTTTCCTCTCATTTGAATATCGCAACAAAAAATGGTGGTGGCAATCAAACCAAGACGTTTTCCGCTGAACCTTTAATGGAAAGCGTCGGTATCATCCAAACAATAAGGGCAAGTTTTCCTCTAGTGCGTGCTCCATCCCAACAACATGTTGTACGCTGGAAAGTCGCTGACAGTCCACATAAGTGCAGTGCATATTTGAAAGTTTATCTTTGTCGATACATCATAGGTAGGCTCTCTGTCGTACCACAAATTCTATAATTATTTCACCAATGGTTGGATAAACACATCAATTTTTTGCGACTGATAGGCCGTTCAAGGTACGATCACCGTTAGAGCAATTACATTTTTTTTCACGCAAATCGATGGAGGCAAGTTGTACTGTGTTAAAAGCACCGGCCATGAGGAGTACAGCTTGTCAGTCATTTCGAAAGGTTAGAACCCATCAATGTATAATCTAAGTCAAACGTTACAAACCTCGGAGCTGAAGTAGGGTTCACTTGATTGAAGTGGTTCCATGCTATGGAATCGGAGCAATGTTGCATATTGTCTTCATTTCTAACATGTTCTGCATGCCATCGCATGTGTTTCGCTGTAGGTTCCTTCATGCCAGCCACATAATTCAATCGAGTGTAACCGCCTTCAATGCTGTTGTACATCCAATCTTGAGACACAGACATCTCGAAAGACCTAAAGAGACATAAAGAGCCCTAATTAAACACACGTACACACCAATCACTATATACATTTTAGTCGAATGTCAACTGTAATTAGTCGAATTGGCTGTATTTGCACATATTTTGTGTAACATGTATATTTTAGTAGAATATTAACCGTAATTAATCGAATTGATTGCAATATTTGCATATACTTTGCGTAATATATATTTTGTTACAAACGTTATTATAACTTATTATGATTTTATTTCAATATATAACTACCATAATTATTAAATTTAAGTGTTTTATTTTGTTTCAATTTATTTTACTTAATTATGTTTTTTTCTTTATATATACGATAAATACTATTTTTCCTATTCATTACAGTTTTTAAAGTACATTAATATAATTTTACTTATAGTATAAATTATTATAATTTTTTAAATATATATAGTGTAATTATTAATTTTTAAGTGGTTTCCTTTTACAAATATATAGTGTAAGTTCTATATATTATAATATGTACATCCACATAGTATATATAAACATATGTATGTATATAAGTTTGTAAGTGCTTCAATTTGTTTTAAAATTTTTGGTTGAATTAAGTTTTTTTTTCATTACATATAGTATAAGTTATATATATATATTGTATAAAAGCGTCATTATATATTATTTTGTTCTATCAATTATATATTCCATAGCTAATTTTAAAGCGCTTTAAACACAAACACACACACATAATATAATATATTACATTAGTTCTTTATTTTTTGTCCTAATTGAAATGTAATTTGTCTATTTAATTTTTATCATTTAAATAAAATTTTATTAGTAAAATGTAAATTATTAACATTTCATTTTACTTTTTTAACAATAGTTTTAAATCACCTTACATACTATATATATATATATATATATATATATATTATTTTACCTTTTTCCAACTAAATTATAACAAAAATGCATTACAAATAAAAAAAATGCATATCTCAATACTAAAAAATTATATACAAAAATCACAATAATCACAACAAAAACTAAACTAAAATCGTGCCATATACATTTTATTTTTCACAAAAATTATAAATTCATACATATCAACATAAAAAACTATTCTAAAATTTTATTCAAATTACCAATTTTATTTTTCACCAAAAAATTATACAAATACACATTTTTCATATAAACCATCAAAATCAACAATTTTATTCAAACTAACAATTTTATTTTTCACCAATTTTTTAATGAAGTCAAAAATACAGATTTTAAAATACAAATATTAATTAAACTCATTTCACAAAATAAATATCACATTTAAATAAAAATAAATAATATATGCCTAAATGCACCGTGGAATGCAACACCAAAAGGGACGGTGGCGGGGACGGTCGACGAACGGAGCGCGAAAGTCGACGAATGGTGAGGTGCCGTTGGCGGAGGCGCGGGACTATGAATCGACGTTCGGTAGTGAGGGAGAGAGAGATCGAGGGTCGATGATGGCTGGAGAGAGAGAGAGAGAGGGCTGTGAGGGAGAGAGAGATCGAGACGAGGGAAAGGGTTGTGAAGGGTGAAGGCTGTTAGGAACAATCGAAATGAGGGAGAGGGGAAAGGGAAATGATGTTTTCTGTCCCAACATTAGCGACGAGATTAGTGAGCTGGTTTTCTTCGTCGCTGAATCCTACGTGGCTCTTGGAACCACAACTACTTGACAGCCCAACCTGCCACACGGCTGCATTAGGGAGAGATTTTTCCCCCGACGATTAGCGACGGGGGCTGTCGCTAACCTCGTCGCGAGTCAAAGGGTTAGCTGACGGCCCCCCTCGCTGATCCATTGCTCTTTGGCGACGGATCGTTATATTGGGTTTGTTTTGCAGTATGCTATTTAAATAAAGAATGAAATGTTTTTATACCTCAAAAAACGATGAATCTTATTCGGACAACAATAATAAGGATAATGCAAGTTTAAATGAGACAAAGCGAAACAAAAAATGTATAAATAAATTAATTGTAATTTTATGCGAGAATTGGAAAACATATATATATTTATTTTTCAGGAGATCATTTATGTATGCTTGGGAAAGTTACAAAAGGATCTAGATATATATTTATATATTTTGGGGTGAGAAGTGGCAACTTTTGTTACATCGATTACTGATTTAGTTTGGCTTTTTATTAGAAAGAAATTAATGAATCACTCATAGTAGTCCCTAATAAGTTGTAACCACTACTACTTAGTCATTTTGGTCATGTTTTTGGGAATTATGAGGCATTAACTTTTCCATAAACTTAGAACACCGCATGAACTTTTTTTTGACGATTAAGATGAATTTCATTCATCAAACTTAGCTTGATAGTATATCAATTATAACATAGTTTAAATTCCCAACAGAACTACATTCCAAATCTTTGTAACATAGTTATACTATCAAACATGATAATTGATTTATAACATAGTTTAAAGACAATCTCATTGGCTTTGTCGTCAAACATTATAAGCAAACCATTTTTTAAATATATATTTTTTGTAAGAACATTTATATATCTTTAATATAATGAATTTTAAATCTTTTAAAAAACATGCGTAGGGATGCAAGTGGGGCGGGTATAAGGCGGGGAATGCAATCCCCATCCCCATCCTCACTTATGGCGCGGTGGGGATTCCCCGCATGAGATTCTCCATCGGAGAGAGTTTAACCCCATTCCCCACCCAACGGGGATCTCTACCCCCATTATTTTGTCACATAATATTTTTTTAAAAAGATAAAATACATTATACATACAAAATTAAAATCATTAAAAGCTTCTCAAAAAAAAATTTTGATGTAATTTTTTTCAAAAGAAATCTCTCAAAAAAAGATTTTGCAATTCTATTTGATATCTTTTTGACAACTAGCGAAACAAAACACAAAAGCAAAAATAATTATTTTTTTCCCTTTGCAGCAGCTTCATCATCAGCAATCCTTTAATAGTTTCTAAAGCTACACATGGTAAGGTTCCCTACTCATATGTTGCAATGCCTCCCACGAATTGTATAAGAAAATAGGGTTTCAGGGCGGCTAAAAGTCCACCCTAATAAACCGGGTCGGACATAGGACGGTTCTGTGTTGTTGCAAAAACATCAAAAATAAATGAGCCAACTTTCACATCAACCACTCTTTCTCGATTTTTTTCCTAAAGTACAATTGTTATACTATTTAATGAGGAAAATAGGGGCAAAAATTTTTTATTTCCGGGGAGTAGGCAAAAACGCCTATTGAGAAGGCGCTATCTACGTGGCAAAATTTTGTTCCGATTTTGCCACGTGGATAGCGCCTTCGGAGAAGGCGCTATCCGTCCACGTGGACACATCCGGGTATTCCGGTCCACGTGGATCCACGTGGATCCACGTGGACCGGGAATACCCAGGCACCTGGATAGCGCCTTCTCCGAAGGCGCTATCCAAGTCCACGTGGGAAAATAATGGGTTTCCCGGTCCACGTGGCGCCACGTGGACCGGAAACCCGTGACATTGGGGCGCAGATAGCGCCTTCTCAAAAGGCGCTATCTGCACCCCAATGTCATCTTCCGGAAACCGACGCAGAGAATATATTCTCTGCGTCGGTTTCGTCGTTAATGGGTTATAGGGGGCGGGGGTAGGGGGTAGGTGGTGGTGTAGGTCACGGGTTCACTTGTGGAGAGTGGGGTGGGTTCGGGTACTTAAGGAGGGGAGGGGGGGGAGCAGACGACGCATTGAGGCGAGACAGAGGAGGGAGTGTGTGCGACGCGGGAGAGACAGAGGTGGAAGAAGGAGGGCGGACAGCGGTGACGGCGGAGGTAGGAGAAGGAGGAGGAAGGCCAGTAACGACGTGGAGGTAGAGCAGAGCAGAGCAGCGTAGGTACGTGGAGGTCGAGCTTGGCGGAGGTACATGGTGTTTTGGACGTTACGTGACTGTGAGGCAGAGCAGCGGTGACGGCCAGCGGTGACGGCGGCGGGGGAGGAAGGAGCAGCGGCGGCGGCGGAGGGGAAGGCCAGCGTAGCAGCGGAGTGGAGGTAGGAGAAGGAGGAGGTATGTGTATATGGTTAAGTTAGTTTAGTTAGTTACTGATTTGTTTGATTAAGATGTTTTATTAAGTTTGTAGTTTAGTTTGTTTTTGTGAGTTTAGTTAATTAAGTATGTTTATGATACATTAGTACACATAATAAGTTTGTTTAAGTAATTTGACGTTTGTTTAGGTGTTGAGGTTTTGATTAAGTTCGTTTGCATTGTGGAGTGGGTACATGTTTGTGAACAATGGTTTCGAGAGTGAGTTTGTTTAAGTTAGTTTAGGTAATTATGTTTGTTTAACTTAGTGTACTTAATTAATTTTAGTTAAGTTGGTAGAGTTAATTACGTTTAGTTAATTATGTTTAGTTAATTAAGTTTGTTAATAAGTTAATTACGTACATTTAACTTAATCTCATATGTTTAGGTTAGGTTAGTCATTTATGAAGTTTGTTTAAGTTACTTTAGTTTAGTTAGTGTGTTGAGTGAGTTAAGTCAATTAACTTAGTTTATATTTGGTATTTAGGTTAGTTAATTGAGTTAAAGTAATTTGTTTAGTTTATTAAGCCGTTTAAGTTTGTTTAGTTATTTAAGTTTGTTTAGGTAGTTTGTTTAGTTATTTAAGTTTGTTTAGGTAGTTTGTTTAGTTATATAGTATTGTCTTGTTTAGTTTGTTTAGTTATTTAAGTTTGTTTAGGTAGTTTGTTTTCTTATAGAGTATTGTCTTGTTTAGTTTGTTTAGTTATTTAAGATTGTTTTGTTTAGTTTGTTTGTTTAGTTTACTACGTTAGTTTTGTTTTGTTAGTTTATATTTGGTTTTTAGGTTAGTTAATTTAGTTAAAGTAATTTGTTTAGTTTTTTAAGACGGTTAAGTTTGTTTAGGTAGGTTGTTTAGTTTATTAAGTTTGTTTAGGTAGTTTGTTTAGTTGTTTAGGATGGTTTTGTTTAGTTTGTTTAGGTAGCTATGTAAGGAGTTTGTATAAGTTAGTTTAGGTCGCTTGTTTTTGTCTAGTTAGTTAGGATGGTTTTGTTTAGTTTAATAAGTTTGTTTAGGTAGTTTGTTAAGTTTGTTTAGGTAGGTTGTTTAGTTTAAAATTTATTAAACCATATATTTAGTATACTAAGCTCATTTAGACTTTGACTGAGGTTGCTGCAGAGAGTAGTAGACCTTCTCCTCCAGCACGTTCATCTCGTTCGAGAGTGAGTAGAAGAGATAATGTTGGCGAGAGTAGTCATTCTTCTCATGGGTATATACCAGCATCTTCCACACCCCAACCAGAACCTCATATGTTTGTACCCAGGCCGCCGAGCGTGAATCTTCCTCCTTACCATTTTGATCCGTACGCACCTGGGCCTTCGTCTTCATACGTGGATCCACGTGGAATGCCTCATCATCAAACGTATCCATCACTCCCTCCATACATGCCTAGTCCATACACTCCTACTCCGTATAATTACAATATGGCGTATAGCGGAGACCCTTCATTCATGAACTTGTTGACCATGCCGCGCCCGCATGTTCCATTCCCCAACCCCATGCGGAAGCCGGTATTTCGGGATGGTTCCACCTCCAATTTTTGGTAGCATAAGTAGCAGAGGTGAGTCGAGTCAAGAACCAGAGGAAACGCAACAATCTACTCGACTTGATTCATCGCAAGACCAGCTACCTCAACCGGATGTACAACCACATCGTCCAACTAGACAAAGAGTACGTCCGGTTTGCTTCACTGAGGAACAACGTCAACGGAACCGCCGAAATAGACCTGCATAATGAGTTTACTTGATGTCATAGTGATTTGTAAATAACTTATATTTTGGGTTGACGAAGTACGTGTATTCTACCTTATCATTGAATAAACTTATTTCTCATGTTTTTCATATTATAATAATTTCGTATATGTGATTATTCTTCAATAGTTAGTTTAGTTTGTTAAGTTAGTTTAGGTTATATGTTTAATTTAACTTAAGTGGTTAGCTTAGTTAGTTAGGTGTCGGTGGTTAGGTTTTATTATTTTAGTTTGGTTAGTTATATTACCTTAGTTAGTTTTGTTTAGGTGTTGAGGTTATGTTTGTTTAGTGTAGTTGAGTTAGGGTATGTTCGTTAGTGTAGTTTAGTTAATTTAGGTTACGTACTTTGGTTAGGTTAGGTTAGTCGAGTTTAGTTCACAAGTAACTCTTGAGCTACTTGGATGTTTGTGTAGTTTCGTTTGGTGGTTAACGTGGATCGTTTTTTCGTTGTTTGTTTAGTTAGTTAAGTTAGTTATTTTACTTTACTTAGTTTGTATTGTTTTGGTGGTTAGGTTAGTTAGGTTAGTTAAGGTTAGTTAGGTTAGTTAATGTTAGTTAGTTTAGTTTGGTTAGTTCCATTTAGTTAGGCGGTGTAGTTTGCAATTAAGGTAGTTAAATTTGTTATTTTAGTTTACTTAGTTTGTATTGTTAGGTGGTTTGGTTAGTTAAGGTTAGTTAGTTTAGTTTGTTAGTTAGTTTAGTTTTGTTATGTTAGTTAGTTAGTAACTTAGTTTAGTTGAGGTTAGTTAGTTACTTAGTTTAGCTTGGTTTTGTTAAGTTAGTTTAGTTTGGTTAAGGTTAGTTAGTTAGTTATTTTAGTTTACACATGCACTTAGTTTGGTTTTGTTAAGTTAGTTTAGTTAGTTTATTCAAGGTTACTTACTTATTTAGTTTAGTTTGGTTTGGTTAGGTTAGGTTAGTTAAGGTTAGTTTAGTTAGTTAGTTGGTTAGTTAGTTAGTTAGTTAGTTTAGTTTGGTTAGGTTATTTATGGTTAGTTAGTTTAGTTTAGTTTAGTTTGGCTAGTTTAGTTTGGTTAGTTAAGGTTACTTAGTTTAGTTAGTTAGTTAGTTTGGTTAGGTTACTTAAGGTTAGTTAGTTTACTTTATTTTGGTTACTTAGCTAGTTAGTTAGGTAGTTATTTAGTTTAGTTTGGTTTGGTTGGATTAGTAAAGGTTTCTTACTTTACTTTAGTTAGTTAGTTAGTTAGGTAATGTTAGTTAGTTTAGAATAGAGAGTTGAAGGTTGAAACCAATATATTCAAAATTGGTTTTTTTTTTAATACAAATATAAACTCCTCGTATGAATATTCAAATTTGGTTGTAATTGTCGAGATCGCTCGACAGCAACGCAACAGCCATGGCGAGGCTGAGCGATCGAGCTTGTCGCGGACAGCGTCAGCGAGAGACGGCGGCGAGTCGGGTTGGTGATTTTTGGTGACGTGGCGCTGACGTGGCAGCATTTGTACAGATAGCGCCTTTTGAGAAGGCGCTATCTGTACATGTGTCCGCCACCTCAGCGCCACGTCAGCGCCACCTCATTCCCTCAGGTTTTGCTCAATAACGCCTTTTGAGAAGGCGTTATTGAGTGTGTGTATGTAGCGCTGACGTGGCGCTGAGGTGGCGGACACATGTACAGATAGCGCCTTCTAAAAAGGCGCTATCTGTACAAATGCTGCCACGTCAGCGCCACGTCACCAAAAAACGAAAAAAATCTCTCTATTTTGTGAAAAAAATTGTAAAACACCCCTACTTGTGGAAATCCCCCCTCTCTCTCTCTTACTTTTTCTCTCTCCTTATTAAACCACATCATCTCTCTCCCTCTTACTAGCCGTGCTCTCTCTCTCCTCCAAACAAAGAAAAAAAAAAGAAAAGAGAGAAAAAAAGAGAGGTGGCGGCTGATGAGAGCTCCGACGATGGAGCAGTCGCGGCAGCGGACGACGCGGAGGTCGTGGACGGCGGCTCCAGCGAGCCTGGAGTCTGGCCAGGCGAGCGGCAGCGGCGAGGGGGGTCGGAGCTCCAGCGCAGACTGAAGGTGGCGTGGCTCCGAGGAGGACGACCGACAGCATGACAGAGACAACAACTCCGACATGACGTCGCTTGCTCGCGAAGGAGAAGAAGAAAAAAAAGAAAAAAGAAGGTACCGAAGTTTAAAGAAAAGGTTTTTAGTTAGATCTAATTAAACATTAATGTTTAATGTTGAATCTTTATTGAAAATGATATGGAAGGTATAGATCTTGACTAGACTTGTGTTTTTAAGGAGAATTGGAGTGGAAGACTCCGTCATAGGTTAAGTGAAATTTTGATGCTTGTTCAAATCATGCTTCAAATTCGACTCACTTTCGAAATGAATGTTATTAGTTAGACTTAGTTTGAAATAGCCTTGAATGATTTGTTGAACAAGAAGTTATTTTTTTAAAAGATTTAGAATCGATCTAATTGGTGTGTATAACATACAATCCAAATGTTTGATAAAATGACTCAATAAAGGTTCATTTCGAGTTTTGAGCATGATTTGATCGATTTAAATTAATGTGCATTTGAGCTTACAAAAAAAAATGTGTCTCAAATTGGGTTTTTAGTAAACTTCATGAATTAACTCCAACTTAGACTATTGAAATGAAGATTGAAAAGTCCAATGGTTAGAATTCATTCTAAATTTGTATTGATATTTTGGAATACTTGATTCAAATGAGTTAGAGATTGTGAATTTAATTAGGAAGAAAGCTTAAAGGTAAAATAGTTCTTTTGATTAATGCACTCCAAGTGCTTGATATAATGTATGAAAGGAAACTTGTCTTTATTTTCCAAATTCAAGAGTAAAAATATACATGGATAAAAGAGTAATTAGATTGATATAATGAAACTCATCATATGCAAGTGTTTTAAAGGACATAACAACCGACGATTGGCTAATTGAAGCAAACTACTTATAAATTGATCCTGAAATAGGTTTCGACTTTCATGAAACTAAGTAGTAATGGTTTGGTAGGGTTGAACCATTTAAAATCACTTGTTGAGCCTAACCACAACAACAACAACAACAACAACAACAACAACAACATAGCCTCAGTCTCAAATTAACTGGGGTCGACTACATGGATTAAACTTTTTCATTGTGCTCGATTAAGTGCAATTAATGGTGAGCTTTGCAAACCATTCAAATCCCTCCTAATTAATGCATCCAATGTTAACTTTAGTCTGCCCCTACCTCGTCGAATTTCTACAGTTTCTATTGAGTCAAGTTTTCTAGTTGGGGCATTTGTAGGCCGTCTTTGCAGGTGACCAAACCATCGCAACCGCCCTTCCCTAATCTTTGTATCAATTGGTGATACTCCTACTTGTCTTTGAATTTCTATATTTCTTATTCTATCTTTACGAGTTTTACCACACATCCACCTAAGCATCCTGATTTTTGTTACATTCATTTTATGTAATTGTTGTTGCTTTACCGCCCAACATTCACTTCCATAGAGCATAGTTGGCCTAATTGCGGTCCTATAAAATTTTCCTTTTAACTTAGTAGAAACATTTCGATCACAAATCACCCCTGTTGCACTCTGTCATTTCTTCCATCTAGCTTGAATTCTATGTGTGACATCATTCTCAATGTTACCATCATTTTGTATGATTGATCCTAAGTATCTAAAGTAGTTTACCTTAGGAACTTCTACTTCCCTTAATTTTACCACTCCGTCATCTCGATGTCTAGTGTTACTAAACTCACAGTGCATGTATTCGGTTTTCGTCCTACTCAACTTAAAGCCTTTAGATTCTAATGTATTCCTCTAGAGTTCTAATTTCCTATTCACTCCGTATTTAGTTTCATCCACTAAGACAATAGCATCTACAAATAACATGCACCATGGTATATCCTCTAGAATATGTCTAGTTAGTTCATCCATAACTAAAGTAAATAGATATGGGCTTAAAGCCGATATTTGATGTAGTCCTATCGTAATGGAGAATTCTTATGTAGCTCCTCCAAATGTCTTTATACTCGTTGTTACTCCATCATACATATCCTTAATAGTGTCTATGTATCTAGCATGCACTTTTTTTCTTTCTAGGGACCCTATCATATGCTTTTTCTAAATCTACGATTACCATATGAATATATTTTTTATTTTCTCTATATTTTTCTAACAATCGTCTTACAAGGAAAATCGTCTTCATAGTTGACCTCCTAAGCATGAAACCAAATTGGTTCTCTGATATCGTTGTTTCTCTCCTTAGTCTATTGCCAATTATCCTCTCCCAAAGTTTCATAGTGTGACTCATAAGTTTAAATCCCTGGTAGTTTGAGCAACTTTGAATGTCTCCTTTATTTTTGAAGATTGGCACAAGCATGTTTCTTCTCCAATCCATTGACATCCGTTTTGATTTTAAAATTTTATTGAAAAGCTTTTTTTAACCAAGTCAATCCAATTTCTCCTAAGCATTTCTAAACCTTTATGGGTATTTCATCTGGGCCACATGCTTTCCTTATTTTCATTATTTTCAATGCCTCTTTAACTTCTACAATTCTAATATTGCGTGTATAGTTTACATTTCTTTCTTGATGTGAGTTTTCAGCTATATAGTATCAACTTGGTTATCATTAAATAAACTATCGAATTAACTTCTCCATATCTCCTTAATATCTTCCTAGCGTGTTAAAACATCTTGATTTTCATCCTTAATACATCTTACATGACTTAGGTCTCGTTTCTTTTTATCTCTTTATTTGGCTAGCCTATATATACATTTTTCACCATCTCTATTACCTAACCTTGTATATAGATCTTCCATGAAATTCTGTTTAGCTTGACTAACTACTTTTTTAGCTTGTTTTCTAGCTTCTCTATATTGATTGTACACATCTTCATCTTGACATTTATGTATTTTCCTATACATCTCTCTTTTAGTCTTAATTGCTCATTGGACATCCTCGTTCCACCACCATGTTTTATTCTTTGGAGGTCCTACGCCCTTATATATACCTAATACGTTTGATCTCACTTTCCTTATGCAACTACTTATTTCTAGCCACATTGTATTAGCATCTAAGTCAAGATTCCAAACATTTTCCTTTAGTAGTTTTTCTCTAGACTCTACTTGTTTACTATGTTTTAGGTTCCACCACTTTATTTTAGGGTCGCTAACTCTTTTATTCATATTATGTTGTCATGTTAACTTAATATAAAGTATTACTAACTTATGTTGGGTAGTAAGTGCTTCACCGGGTATTACTTTGCAGTCTCTACATATTTTTCTATCTATTTTTCTTGTTAAAAGAAAATCTATTTGACTCTTGTTATGACCACTACTAAAAGTAATTATATGTGACTCCCTTTTCCTAAAACTAGTATTTTCTACGACAAGATCGTATGCAGAAGCAAATTCTAAGATTGATTCTCCTTCGTCATTTTTATTACAATAACCTAAACCTCCATGAACTCTCTGAAACCCATGGTTACTTGCCCCGACATGCCCATTTAATTCTCCTCCAGTAAAAACCTTTTCATCTAATGGTATACTTTGTATAAATCCATCCATATCATCCTAAAACTTGTGTTTGATGCTCTCGCTTAATCCTACTTGTGGTGCATAGGCGCTAAGTATGTTAATTTTTTCGTCTCCAATAATTAATTTAACTAGAATCAATCTATTTCCCATTCTTTTAACCTCTACGACCTTATCCTTATAATCATTATCCTCCCCAATTCCTACTCCATTACATTTTCTATCTATACTAGTGTACCACAATTTAAACCATGTGCTTCCTATTTTTGTACTCTTTTTTCCTACCCATTTTGTCTCTTGGAGGCAAGCAATATTGACTCTCATTCTAATCATGGTATCTACTAATTATATTGACTTCTCCGTAAGTGTTCCTATGTTTCATGTTCCTAAACGAATTTTTTTCTCCTCTTTGTATTTGTTTTCCTTTTCTATTTTTATATTGTCTAAAAGATCTAATGCCGTATCTATGATTTTGTTTTTGTTTTCGTGTTTGTTTTGAACTGGCTTCTTTACCCACACTCGTCCTTTGTGTGGGAACCCTAGCTCATTTTTCTTCACATCCGGGCGATGATGTGAAGGGACTAACTTCTTTACCCACACACGTCCTATGTGTGGGAACCCTTGCTCATTTTTCTTCACATCCGGGTGACGATGTGAAGGGACTAGCTTCTTTACCCACACACGTCCTATGTGTGGGAACCCTTGCTCATTTTTCTTCACACCAAAATGGCGATGTGAAACACACCCTTGCTCATTTCTCACTACACCCTGGCTCCGACGCAGTGCGTCGCTAGGTGGGAACGCCCCAATGTTTATATATGTTTGATCAATTTTATGAAAAGTGACAAAAGTCTTACGCTGGTTGTCAACCTATCGCAACCCTCCTCCATTTTTCAAGAATGGAAAATGAGCTCGGGGCCTCCCTCCCCCACTTTTCGCGTATGAAAAGTGAGTTTGAGACCTCCCTTACCCATTTTTTGGTATGAAAAAAATGAGCGTCAGAGTCCTCATCCTTTATTCGGACTTGGGACTGACTATGTAGCACACATAGTGTACAATATAGGTGAAGTTTTGTTGAGCCTAACCAAAACTAGAAAAGGTTTAGGTGTAAATGACTACAAAAAAATAACTTATAAATTCATTTTACTAGCACATGTAAGTAGGCTTGCATATTTAAAAGGTCTATTTAATATTAATGCTAGTCTTACGTAATCAACTATGCTACTTGGAAACTATAGTGGGTAGTTATATGAATCCAAGAAATGAATGCAACCCCATCTTAATATATAATTTTAACTTAAAGATTTGGTTTGAGAATATGGATCTTCCATTTGACTCTCATTTATGAAATAAATCGATTTGAGTCGCATGAAGAAATTATTGTTGTTTCCGGGGTTTTTAAGTTGATCCTAAAAAATAATAATTCATGGATGAGATGAAAAGTATTGTGTTGCTTGAGTCTCTTCCTAACTTGGAAGCAAGTATTATCGATCCGATCGGTGTACATGTCAAGTTTGACATAAAAGAGAGTTTTAATCTATTTTCTTGAAAACGAATCCAACTTATTGAAGAGGCTCGACACCTTTGAATAGATTTTCATATACAACCAAATGGTTGGACAAATGTATTGTTTAGTTTAAATTACTAGAATGAAGGCTTTATGATTTTGGATTCCTAGAATTATATTCATTAAGTTCAAGAGTGAAACTAATACAAGTTGTCTTAATATGTTAACCCACATAATGACTTGAGTCTTTAAAAGGATTAATTGATGAATTAGTTCATTTGAGCTACACAAGGCCTTTATTTAGCAAATGGTCCGTAAAACAATTTTGATATACTATGCATGATTGTTGATATGCAAGAAGGACTCAACTAGGCTTTTCGAATAATCAATTTGACGTGGCAATTAATGCGATTGTATTGTAAGTAAACTAGCAAGAAATTCAATGTTAATTCTTTTCCTTTCCTTGCATATTTTGATGAAAATGATATTTATTGTAAATGGTCCAAGTGGTCGAGTTGCTTCGTTGTTTACTGGTGAGTTAAGTATCCGAGTTGCGCTCATGGCTCCTAGACGAGATTGAATCCTCTGAGTGAGCATCCGCCAAGTGTCGTGGCTCCTCATAGGACTTCAATGATTCCATTGTAGTTGAGCATCCGGCTGCGACTGTGGCTCCTTTTGGAATGTTTTCTTGGGCTGCAACTCAAGTGAGCTAACAGTGCTGAGTGGATTTGGTGCGGTTGAAGTGGACTTGGTCCCGACGTACCATTATTTTGACACTAACATATTTTAAGTGGTTTTAAGCCTATATGTAGAGTGTCAAGACCACTTAGGCGCCTATCCTTTGCTTCCGGGTCACTTGGTCTCTATCATTGACCATTGTAGTTTGTTTATCATGCGCTTTATTGTTCTTTTCAGCTTAATCACTTTCATGCATGATTTATAGACTTATTTATTTTTTAATCTAAATTAAGGTTGAACTTCTTCTGGATTTACTCATTGGGATTGTCTCCACTTTTGGTGACAATTGCAGGAGAAATCTCAAGCTACTATACTTGTATATTGTATTCATTGTACGGGGTTTCAACATTCTAGCTTCCACACCTAGAACTCGTTGTGTTTAATTTATTTTTTATCGTGTTTTCACCGCATTTAAATTCCATTGCATATGATTTCATACATATATGTTCTGTTGTGTGGACTATCAGGTACTGAAGACCGGTTTGTGAGGTTGACTAGACCTTTATTAACTCCGAACTGATTTACTGGGGGTTAGTAGAGGCCTACCCAATTTGTAGGGTTGGGGCCGTCACATTTATGTACTACTATTAGATCTTGAGATTGTTGAATCTTTGTCTTCTTAATACATTACTTACATAAGTATAATGAATGAGTATACAATTAACTACCAATTAAGGCTCTCCTCCAAAGTCTAATCAACAACTATTTGCATCAAGTTTCATCATAAGATCGCAAACAAAAAGTTCAAAAACTTCCTATCAAAGTGCAACATAATAAATAAAATTTAAATATAAATATCCAAACAAATTTAACAAACCTTGAATCATCGATACTTTTAACATATTATTTTGAATCCGCTCCATCAATGCTAGTTACTTGACATGATTGTTCCTCCTTTAATGATTTTAAAAATTGTATAAACTAAGGTTAGGTATAAATATATTATATGCAAATAATAAAATTTAAGAAAAGGAGAATTATAAAAAAAACAAACTTATATTTTTAAAGTTTGATTACCTCATCTTATTCGATCTCCTATTCAGTACGTAATTATGGAGCAAGTGGACTTTTTTTGACAAATGAAAAGCATCTCAAAAAATAAACAAGTGATTATTAGTGTTGTAAATTGAGTTGGAACTTGCTGAGAACTAGATAAGGAAAATAGAAGATTAAGAACTTCTACTACTACAAACTACTACTACAAAGGAGAAGAGAAGAAATGAGATAGTTGGAATGAGAAATTTTCATTCAACTTGATGTGTCAATTACAATAGGTTTGGCACCCTTTATATAGGCCATTTAGTGATGATGATAATTGTACTTATACAATGTGTACAAGTTATACATACACTGCAAGCCATATAACACATCACGAGCAACATAGACAATACGTGGAAAAGTTGGTGTACACCGGAGAGGATTACAAGTTACATGACAATACATGGATAAGTGATTATACATTGGAGTTGAATATAAGTTACGTAGAGTGTACAAGTTACATTCAATCTAGAAGTCATGCTTGATGTTACAATTCAATGTGAGAGTCATGCTTGACAATGAGATCATTCATAAGCTTGGTTAAAGGGTCATCCAATTTATAACACTCCCCCTTGGATGACACTTGCTGAGAGAATATGCCTCGTTAAAACCTATACTAAAAAACTTAAGTGGGAAAAAATCTAGTATAGGAAAAAAAAGTACAATGTTCTCGTCAATCTTGATTTGTAGTATAATATTATTGATTGCCTTATTAAAAACCTTGCTCGGAAAACCCAATGGGACAAAACCAAATCTAAGGAAAAGAGTTCAATACATTGATACACTTTGAGAGAATATATATGCTTCATTAAAACCTTTACTAGAAAAACCCTATGGGAAGAAAATCTAGTATAGGAAAAATAGTACATTACTCTCATAAGTTTTTTATACGGAGTATAATAATGTTCGGATTGCCTCTTAAAAAAACTTGCTAGGCAAATATAGTGAGATCAAACTAATAGCAAAAGGAAAATAGTGCAATACACTAATTAACCTTGATAAAGAGTTTTAATATTGTTAGAATTGTCTCATTAAAAACCTTTGCAAAGAAAACCCAGTGGGATAAAACCATAGCAAAGGGAAAAAGAATGCAATACACTAACCAATAACTCATTTTGATTCCCCCCTCATACTCACATGGGTGAGACATTTTGTGCATTTTGTTGCACATGGACATCGTTTTCTATATAAACCATTTAATGCTGAAGCATATGATTGTCACTCTTTTGTATATAGTACTTGCATCAAGTAATTGATTCATAACTTTGTTACTTCTGAATGATCCTTTGAACTTTGAGTTCATATTAATTTATACATGGATCATAATACAACAAATTTAATGTAATTTGATGTGTTTCAAGCAATTTTACGCCATTCCATTTGAATTGGCTTATATCTCTCCCTAATGGTGGGAAAACTACTTCATCAAAGTGACAATTAGCAAAACTTGCTATAAATAATTTCTCTATTAGGGATTCAAGGCATCTTATGATATGATTAATGGAGAGTAAATCAATATACGTCTCTTATTGATTTGCCTTGAGATAATCTCCAGCGGAAAAAAGCTCAGTTCGATAAAAGATGTCCGTGCGAATTTATGATATTTTCGCATTATTGATGATTATGGAAAATCAAATAGATATTTCCACATTATAAATGTCATTCGATTAATGACGACATTCGTTTTAATATGTCATATATATTTCAGAAGTTAAAGCCAAGAATATTATACTAAGATTAAATCATATAGATAAATTTTCTATTATTTTGAGTAGACTTCTTCTGAAGAAGACATTAACAATAAAATTGTTGTATTAGATATTGCCTGAACATTAGCCTCCGCTAAGTTCGAATTCGAGAAACATTCACCTTTATATTATAATGTACATGCATGTAGCAAGATACATAAGGTATAAACTCATCGCCAATATTTATGTCACGATTTAAACACATCTCGATGTGCCTGTTTATCGAGCCATTTTCAATGATAAAATTCATAATATTTTGCCTTTGATTTTGAAGGCATGGTAAAGGTCACAAAAATATTCGGGTATATATATGACAATATTTAGGCAAAATAGTCTTTCACATATGACCAAAAAAATGTCACAATTATTAGAGCTCATTGTTAATAATTATTTGCCCTTTGTAGTGGTGCACCACTTTTGTTCCAATTTTTAGTAGAATTATCAATACGACCTTTACCTGATATTTTCACATTTTCCACATCCATAAATTTATTATTGCGATCATGATCATTATATGCAACATATGCTTCTTAATTTGAAGCCGAACTAATTGGACGGGAGCGATATTATGTTTATAATATCTCATTATTTTACTCGGCTACCATGAGACAAGAAATCAATCCTTAATATTTATTGGATTGACGTGCATACTCGATATTTGTTGCAGCAATAAATCGAGGTGGGTCACGTGACCTTATTTTTATTGTCTCATCAGTCATGCTTCCACATAGTCTCAACTTAGAGGTAATTAAAATTGTGGAATTATAATTAATATTTGACTGATTAAATTTTGTAGCATGAGACCTAGCCGCTCATTTTAAGCTTTTGGAGCATTACCCTTTTGGTATGTATATATATAACTCCATAAGGTGAAAATATATATAACGTGAAATATTCACTTTTCAAATCTCTAAAGAGAAATTGACGAATGATTATGCATAACACATAGTTTTGCATATAAGCTTTATTCACAAATTGTAGTATCTAATTGTCATGCCAAGTAATTCTTGTCGGTAATATAATAAGGTAACAAGCTCAACTATGGTTGAATAATATTTTGAAAATAAATTTAATATAAAATAGTTTTCCCCTTTCTATGTAAAAACATAACATATGATTAAATATATGTTCACAACTTGATTCATTAATAAACAAAATATACTATTCGATGAGTTGGTAGGACAACCTCCAGGTTGGGTGGCGAGACATAGTCTACTTAATACCATACCTCATTGAACGGGATAACCCGTCTCCATTTCAATGTTTAGCTTTACCGGGGACAAGGCTTACCCACTATCAACTTAAACTTATAGCATTATTTGTATTATAAAATCAAGAATAGAACAATAACTAATCGTTTGTAGTTTTAAGAGAAAAACTATATGTCACATATTGACGTACTTTTGATTTCTGATGTAGAAGATCGTACAAGACACATCTACAGAGCATACTTTCATAGTCGGTGACGTTACAATACATAATGTATAAATAAAGTACATTTACATAATTAAATATGCATGTAACAAAAAGAAATTAACCATGGAAACATGGAAATAAGTTGAACTTATTTAAATTAATAAAAATTATATCTTCTTAGCTTTATATCTTTGAAAAGCTTTTTGATCTTCAAGACCTCCTCTTGTAGAGCAACTTCGTGCTGATAACGTGTTGTAAATTGAGTTGGAATTTGCTAAGAACTAGAGAAGGAAAATAGAAGACTAAGAAATTCTACTACTACTAACTACTACTACAAAGGAGAAGAGAAGAAATGAGATAGTTGAAATGAGAAGTTTTCATTTAACTTGGTGTGTCAATTACAATGGGTTTGACACCCTTTATATAGGCCATTTGGTGATGATGATAATTGTACTTATACAATGTGTACAAGTTATACATACACCACAATCCATACAACACATCACAAGCAACATAGACAATACATGGAAGAGTTGATGTACATTGGGGATGATTACAAGTTACATGATAATACATGGATAAGTGATTATACATTGGAGTTGAATACAAGTTATGTAGAGTGTACAAGTTACATTCAATGTAGAAGTTATGTTTGATGTTACTATTCAATGTGAGAGTCACGCTTGACAATGTGATCATTCATAAGCTTGGTTAAATGGTCATCCAATTTACAACAATTAGATAAGTAAATAACTTGCTATAAATAATAATAATAATAATAATAATAATAATAATAATAATAATAATAATAATAATAATAATAATAATAATAATAATAATAATAATAGTGGTAATAATAATAATAATAATAATAATAATAATAATAATAATAATAATAATAATAATAATAATAATAATAATAATAATAAAACAACAATAACAACAACAACATTAGTGTTGTTGAGACATAAATTCCCTAGAAGTTGTCATTGTGTATCACACCTTAAGCATCGATTTTCAATGAAACATATTGTATCACTAATGGTCCATTTAATTATTTCCTTATATAGCTTTGCCCAGGTCTTTGCCACGTAGGCCTAAAGAATATAAGCATAACTCATCGAATCTTTGAAGATCACGAAACACACTCTCGCAGCATCCCGTGTATCTACCAAAGATTGGTAAGCATTTACAAGACAAGGAAAGAGTGCCCGTGCTCGGAGTGCGTATTTCAAACGAGATGAAGAAAAAGGAAACTGGAGACTTAGACAATCAATTCTTTTCTAAACAATTAAAAGGAAAGAAAAATATGGGTTGGGTTCGTTGAAAGCAATGAAGACCAAAACAAATGTATCTTAAGCCTTCTTTATAAATAGGGGTGCAAAGCACCAATTGATACATTAAGTGTTCTTTGCATTTATAGTGAGATAGAGAATACATTATCTTTAGTTTTTTCACACACTAAATAAAGGGGACTTAGCCGAAACATTGAAGGGATCTCGGACACCAAGGGGACTTGGGATTTCGTGCAAGTGCAAAGTTTAAGGGGGAGTGATTAGTGTAATAGAACTTGGTGAGGAATCATGACTAGCTAGTTGAAGGACCACTAGTTAGAAGTTCTATGTAAATCTGCAACTATCTTTCTTAGTGCATTTACACCTAGGCGTGGCCTCGCAGACATAGGATTAGAAGTCCGAACTGCGTAAACAATCATGTATGTCTTTTGTTTACCGCAATTTATTTTTCTCGTTGTTTTTCATTTATGCCAAGACAGGTAGCCCATATTTGTGCATACAACACCTATATATATAGAGTTACTGAATGTGGTCACAATAGAATCTATTGGACATATTGTTTCTACATACTGCAAATTAGTTTTGATTGCTGTTATTTATTGTGCCAAGACGGGCAGTATGTATCTGTGCCCACGACACCTATATACAGGGCTATTGTCTGTGCCCACAATAGAATCTGTTGGACAAAGATTGTGTTTTTACATTTAGTATCAGAGCCAAACGCATATACCCTTTTGTTGTGTCGAAGAAGGTGGATCCTCATGGTAGCAATATCTCAGCCTCTCTAATCAGATCAAGCTGAAAGAGTGTCAACCACAAGACCTCCACTGCCCACTAACACAAACTACACTTATTGGAAGTCATGAATGGAGAGGTTCATATTATCAATTGATGTAAAGCCATGGAAAGAAATAGAGAAAGGCTACAAATTCCCTGAAGTCGATGGAAAACTCAAAGATACAGACTCTTGGATCGAGGTAGAAAAATGACTCTTACTTATAAATGCCAAAGCCTTGAATGCAATTTTTAGTGGCATGAACTAAGAGCACTTGAAGCTGATTTCATCTTGCAAGATAGCCATGGAAGCATGGAAAACTCTTTAAAATGTCATAGAAGGAAATTAAGATGTCAAGAATTTGAGAAAGGTACTTCTCGCATCTCATTTTGAAGCTTTAAGGATGGATTACGATGAATCTGTTACAGAGTATACAACAAAGCTTAAAGACATAACAAATCAAGCCCAGTAGCTCAGCAAGACATACTCAAATGGCAAGATAGTAGAAAAAGCCATCAGATCGCTACCATCCAAATTTGACATGAAAGTGACAGCCATTCAAGGACAAAGGGCTTGAAGATTTTGGAATTTGACGAGTTAATGGGATCTCACATAATGTATGAGATGCACTTGAACCAAAACAAGAAACAGTGTGAAATTAATTTCGAAGTTGTTGCTCAATACATTAAAAAAGATGAAATCGAAGAGAGCGACTTCGCCTTATATACCAAAAGGTACAATGAGTTGTACAAAAAGGTGTACAACAACAAGTACCGTAGTTCTAAGCAAAACATGACTGATAAAGGAAATAACAAAACCATTCAGTGTTGAGAATGTGGAGGAGTTGGGCATTATCAATTCGAGTGTCCAAACTTCATAAAGAAGAAATGAAAGTTACCTAACACAACATTGAGTGACTCCGAGTCTGATGATGAAAGCGAAAATGGACAAAAGAGTAATCATGTCGCATTCATCTTCGTCTTTGAAGAGTTGAATAACCCTTCTTATGTGCCCACAGTTGCTGAATCTTATTCCGCACATACTACTCAAATCCTATCTAGTACCCTTACCCACAGACTCTGTAGCAAGCCAACAACTATTTGTGCCCACAGTTTCTGAACTACCATCTCCTAATTATTAGTCTAATTTAGATTCAACTAACTCTGCTAATATTACAGATATAAAAGAAGCTTTCACGGAAATCTACGAGAAGTGGTCGAAAGCTGTTGAAAAAACATTCTTCTATTAAAAGAAGTTACAAATCTCCAACAACAGCTTGAACATGCAGAAAAGGAGTTGATTATTATTTGAAAGGCACTTGAGAAGTCCAATGATACAATGAAGCAACTAAACAAGGGAAAAGCTCAACTAGATGACATACTCAATATGGATAAAGGCTCGTGTGACCACATATGGCTCGGATTCAAAAACGAAACATTTACCTCCACAGAAAAAAGAGAAACAACTCATTTCGCTAAAAGGAATGTCATCCCATAGAAAGTGACTAAGATCCTCCAAGTCGGTTCAGGCTAAGCTGCTACTATAATGGAATAAAGGGGCACATTTGGCCACAATGCTTTAAAATGCACCATAATCTAGCAAGACGACAATGTTTAATCACCAAAAGAAGTGATGCTTGGAAGAAAGCCGATGACAAAGTATCATATCATCAGCAAAAGTGGGTTCCCAAGGCACAACATCAATGCAATGACACAAATCCTCCATTAAATTCTTGTTTCACATCTTAAGGCGGCTCCATATGCACTATTGAAAGGTATAACATTAAAACTCAACTGTTTCCTTTATTTTTACAATTTGTTTTGTTTTCTTTTGTTTCGTGACAGGGACAAGTTGAAAAGGAAGATACAACAACAACAACAACAACAACAACAACAACAACAACAACAACAACAACAACAACAACAACAACAACAACAACAACAACAACAACAACAACAACATAAAGGAAACAAAAGAAATTGTTGTTGTGCTCGAACTTTTCAATTGTGCTCGATTAAGTGCAATTGATGGTGAGCTTTGCAAACCATTCAAATCCCTTCTTAATTAATACATCCATGTTAACTTTGGTTTGCCCCTAACTAGTCGAATTTCTACAGTTTCTATTGAGTCAAGTTTTCTAGTTGGAGCATTTGCAGGCCGTCTTTGCAGGTGACTAAACCACCGCAACCGCCGTTCCCTTATATTTGTATCAATTGGTGCTACTCCTACTTGTCTTTGAATTTCTATATTTCTTATTCTATCTTTATGAGGTTTACCACACATCCACCTAAGCATCCTCATTTCTGCTATGTTCATTTTATGTAATTGTTGTTGCTTTACTGCCCAACATTCACTTCCATAGAGCATAGCTGGCCTAATTGCGGTCCTATAAAATTTTCCTTTTAACTTAGTAGGAACATTTCGATCACAAATCACCCCTGTTGCACTTTGTCATTTCTTCCATCCAGCTTGAATTCTATGTTGGATTTTAGGGTTCATGCGTAGCGTAGATTACAAAACAATTTTGACAAAAACCCCAACATGATCCGAATCTAATTTCATTAAAAACGTTTAAACCATGAAAAACTTAATCATACCTCGGTCGCAATATACCTTTCTGAAGGTTGATCAATCTCTAAGGCGCTGCCAACGACGAATGCCCTCTACCAGTAGTCCACACAAGAACGACGGACGAGATTCGAAGTGCTAGCTTCGAGAGAATACCAAACCTTTTGTTTCTCTCCAAAACGATCCAGAGCATACCAAAAACCCTAAGTCGTTTCTAAAACGAAAATAGAGTTTCGGCCTTTTAATCTTTCGTACGTGTATTTTAACTTAAAGCTTCTATTTATACAACTCTTGTATATAGACGGTTAAGTAAATTACACATATACCCCTACTTAAAGAAGTATAAGTGTAATACACCACAAGGATGTTTCTGTCATGAATTTTATCATATAAACTTCATTTTTCTGAACCATCTTAAAATCTCGCAAAACCATTCTTAGTGTGCGACCCAATAGGCTCATACAACGTTGGCGGTGTACCAAAACACATTTTGGTATACAAGTCATAAGCGACCTCTAGCAAGACATTATGACTACCCAAGTTGTATGAATATCAAATCGATACAACCTAATCAATAGTGTATATAACATCCTTTTGTAACACGATATCCTTTTGATCAAACATAAGGCATGGAATTGTCATCCAACATGTTCAATCGTACTAGTCTCGATCTCTAGGTAGACTGAAAACATCCAAGTGACATTGATCAATATCAATTTACTTAGACAAGGTCTTTTAACAGTCTAACACATCGAGGGATCCACTGGATATCTCTCTTTATATGAGAGGGATAAATTCTATCTTGATTACACAACTTCATCACATTGCTCACACAGTAACCAATCACAACCTTTATAATCGTCCGGTTAAAGACAACGTTTGATAGTGTCAAATCACTATGTTCCTAATGTTGAAGTCTCTGGTAATCTCAAGTCAGAGGACTGAAAAATATACCTATCATGAGAAATAACTATGACTTAATCCATGTGATGTTCTCATAGCGGGTCGGTCTACTACTTTGTTCCCTAACAAGTACTAGTGATCTTGATTCGTATCCCTGTACGTATAATCATCATATGATCATCAATCAAGACTCACACTAGTCTTAATTCATTATAGTTCCCAGGATAATGATCGACTAGGGACATTTTGGATATTTCTACAAATACCCATGGATCTTATTATAATGTAAACATACAAATTAATTATAATAAACAACAAATGAAATCCTCCATTTTATTAACTAAAAGTATTCATAAAGACAGTTAATGGATTGACCTAGGGCACATGCCCCAACATCTCCCACTTGCACTAGGGCCAATCATACATGCATGTAATGCCTAATGATCTAACATGATCATCATGTTTTGCTTGTGGAAGAGCTTTTGTTAATGTATCCACAACGTTGTCTTCAGTAGGTACTCTGCAAATCTTTACGTCTCCCATCTCAATAATTTCTCTGATGAGATGAAAACACCTGAGTATATGTTTGGATATGTGGTGTGATCTAGGTTCCTTGGCCTGTGCTATCACCCTGTTATTGTCACAATACAAACAAACTAGGTTATCAATACTTGGAACCACACCTAGTTCAGAAATGAACTTTTTGATCCAAACTACCTCTTTTGGTGCATCGGACGCCGCAATATACTCAGCTTATGTTGTAGAATCAGCCACAGTCTCTTGCTTCAAACTTTTCCGTTCTCGCACCCCCATTCAAAGTAAACACATATCCAGTTGCGATCTAAAATCATCTATATCAGTTTGAAAACTTGCATCCGTGTAACCATTTACAACTAGATCATTTTCAAAACCTCCATAGACCAAGAACATTTCCTTAGTCCTTCTTAAGTATTTAAGGATGTTCTTTACTGCTATCTAGTGACTCTCACTAGGATCTGACTGATATATGCTTGTAGTGCTCAAAACATATGATACATCAGGTCGAGTGCATAACATGACATACATGATAGATCCAATAACCGATGCATATGGAATCCTATTCATACGGTCTAGCTCATCATTTGTCCTAGGACATTGATTCTTGCTGAGACTTATGCTATGAAACATTGGCAACAATCCTCTTTTAGAGTCTTGCAAACTGAACCTATTCAGCACCTTCTCTATGTAAGCACTCTGACTTAGACTGATTAGCCTCTTAGATCTATCCCTACAGATTCTTATCCCTAGGATATAGACCGCATCTCCTAAGTCTTTCATTGAGAAACACTTCCCTAACCAAGACTTGACATTCTGCAATGTTGGGATGTCATTTCCAATGAGTAATATATCATCAACATACGATATCGTAAAAAACAACTACACTCCCAATAACCTTCTTGTATACACAAGGCTCATCTTCGTTCTTAATAAAACCAAAATCCTTGATTGCTTCATCAAAACAAAGATTCCAACTCCGAGAAGCTTGCTTTAATCCATAAATGGATCTTTGAAGCTTGCACACCTTCCTATAATTCTCGGGATGTACAAAACCTTCGAGGTTGTGTCATATACACGTCCTTAAGCGACTTTCCATTAAGAAATGCTTTGTTTTTACATCCATTTGCCATATCTCATAGTCATAATATGCAAAGCAATGGCAATTAAAATTCTTATGGATTTAAGCATGGCTACTAGCGAAAAAGTTTCATCATAATCAACACCTTGAGTCCACGAAACCTTTTGCTACAAGTCTTGCTTTAAAAGTATGCACATTGCCATCCATGTCAGTTTTCTTCTTGAAAACCCATTTACATCCAATGGTCTTACCACCTTCAGGTAAATCAACCAAGTTCCAAACTTGGTTATCATACATGGATTGCATCTCAAAGTTCATGGCACTTAGCAATTTATCTGAGTCTGGTCCAGACATAGCCTCCTGATAAGTGGTGGGCTCATTTTGATTCGTAAGCAACACATCACGACTATCAGTAATGAGAAATCTGAATCTCTCTGGCTCATGTCTTACCCTACCAAATTTACGTGGGCCTTGTGTCACTTGCGGAGGTCAACTGGTTCAGAACATTGTTGAACTTCCAGTACCGGTTCATGGTTTATCTGTGATTCTCGAACTTCTTCAAGATTTATTTCTCTCATACTAGTGTCTTGAAATAAACTGTTTTTCCATAAAGGCACCATACCGAGCAAGAAACACTTTGTTCTCAGCGGGATTATAAAAGTAATATCCTTTTGTTTCCTTAGGATACCCCACAAATAAACACTTGTCAGATTTAGGTGCTAGTCTTTCTGAGACTTGTCATTTTACGTAAGCCTCACAACCCTAAATCTTAAGGAAAGACAAACTAGGTCTCTTCCCGTACCATATCTCATATGGTGTTTTATCAACCACTTTAGAAAGAACTCGATTTAGAGTGAAAGTTGCAGTTTGTAATGCATAACCCCAAAAGGATAATGGAAGATCTGCATGACTCATCATAGATCGAACCATATCTAATAAGGTTCGATTTCTCCTTTCGGAAACTCCATTCCATTGTGGAGTTGCTGGTGGAGTCAATTGGGAGACAATCCCATAATTTCTAAGATGATCATCAAATTGTTGGCTCAAATATTCACCACCTCGATCTGACCGAAGTGTTTTGATAGTTTTACCAAGTTAATTCTGCACTTCATTTTGAAACGTTCAACACATCTCAAATGACTCAACTTTATGTTTCATTAGATATACATAACCATATCTCCTGAAATCATCAGTAAATGTAATGAAGTACTGATAACCTCCTCTAGCCATTGTGTTTATAGGACCGCATACATCGGTATGTATTAGACCCAATAAATCACTTGCCCTTTCACTGTGTCCAGTAAAGGGACTTTTAGTCATCTTGCCTAGTAAACAAGATACGCATGTTTCATATGTTTCTAAATCAAATGAATCTAGAAGCCCATCTTTATGGAGCTTCTTTATGCGTTTCTCATTTATGTGCCCGAGACGACAATGCCAAAGATAGGTTTGATTTAAATCATTTGACTTGAATCTATTTGTATTTATGTTAAAGACTGGAGTATCAGTGGACTTTTTCATACTCAGAATATAAAGACCATCACACAAATTAACATTTACATAAAATATATCTTTACAAGAAATGAAACATCTATCATTCGCAATAATAAAATCAAAACCATCCATATCCAAGCATGAAACAGAAATGATGTTTCTGCTCAAGGCAGGCACAAAATAACAATTATTTAAAGTTAAAACAAGTCCACTAGGTAAGACTAAGTCATATGATCCAACAAATTTGGGCGACAACTCTTGCTCCATTCCCTACGCGGAGGATGACTTCTCCTTTCTTCAACTTTCTACTTCTGGTGAGTCCCTGCACATTTATACAAATGTGAGATCCGCATCCGATATTTAATACCCAGGAATCACTAGTAGATAAATTAATTTCAATAACATAAATACCTGTAGTGGTAGTCGTACTACTCTTTTTCTTCTTTAGATATTCCAGATAGAGTTTGCAATTTCTGAACCAATGTCTAGGTGCATGATAGAAATGGCAATTTCCTTCCTTTTCTTTTGGGTGTTTTGAAGCAGGAACAGGCTGGGGCTTGACTTGTTCCACAGGCTTTGCGACAGGTGCAGCAACAGCCTTGACAACTTTAGCATTGCCTTTTCCTTTCTTCTTCATTCCCTTTCCCTTTTGGACCATCAACACATTACTATAGGGTTTTTTATATTTTGTTCAGAAGTTTTGAGCATAAAATGCAACTCTGAAATTGACTTCTCCATATTATTCATATTGTAATTCATCACAAATTGTGAGTAACTTTCTGGTAATGAATTCAGGATTAAATCCGTAGCCAGCTCTTAGCTTATGGGAAATCTGAGTCTATCAAGCTGGTCAACATAGCCCTTCATCTTGAGCAGGAGGACTAACTGATGCACCCTCAGTCATCTTGCAAGAATGTAGGTTTTTGACTATCTCAAACCTTTCTTGCCTAGCTTGCTGTTGGAACATTTCCTTCAGCGTTATAGCCATGTCGTAGGTTTTCATTAGTTCCATGTCCTTCTAAGTTCGGGAACCATAGTTACCGACATAATACATGCACCATCAGTAGAATCGTTGACATGCTTATTATGCGCATCCTTCACAGCTTTCGTAGCATTGGCTGGTGGGTCCTCAGGAATTGGAGCATCCAGGACATACAAGTTGCGTTCATGCTTAATAACAATTCTCAAGTTTCGAACCGATCAAGAAAGTTAGTCCCAGATAGCTTATCCTTCTCAAGGATGGATCGCAGTGATAGGGGATTATTGTTACTTGAAGAGGCCATTGATCTACAATAAAGATTATGCAAAGTTTATTTTAGTATAAAGGAATAAACTCCCACTAAATTAACAACCCTCCTAAAACACACTGTTTATTTAGGGGACTAAAATCCATATTTCACCTAATTCTATGACAGCTATGGCATGAAACACAAAACTAGATTATTTAGGTAGGTAACAATTACCAATTACATCTTATGTAATTTTTAGATACTTTTATGAGATACGGGACATCTTATGTCTTATCATGTTTTTATCTCATCATGTGGCTAAAGCTCAAAACTATTTTGATAGCTTTATTAAGTCGGGCCATTTTAAACATTTAGGTAACTCTTATCCAACTTGTCTCACCAAGATAACACAATACACCCAACTATGGCTGAAACTGTATTAGTGTGATCGAGGCTTTGACAAGTATTTAAAATGGATGGCGTGAGACTTAAAATTTTATAGAGGTATTTTATTCAGTTTTAGTGATTTTATGTAAACAATGAAATATCATTGTTTAGAAGACGAATTTCAATTCCGAAAATTAAAATTCGCTATAGAAAATCATATTTTTCGCTGATTTTATTATCCTAAATTTACCCCTTAATTTATCCAAAATTAAGTCAATTAAAACATTTTTAATTAACTCGAACCCACATCTAACTAATCATCTTATCCTAATCCAATTTGGACTTAAGATATTTGAATCCTAGCATATCACCAATAACAAACTTCTCCATATTTATCTCCTATCCAATAGGGATAACGAAACCGATTTTGCTTATATCTCTTAATCTAATTTGTTATCTATCTTTATTAAATAGAAATTTCATAACAGAATAGATATAACAAGATAAATAAATAATTTCGAAAATTAATTATTTGCAATTTCGGTCCTCATCCAAATAATCACAAACATGTAATTGAATCATGAACTACTATCCTAATCGAACCTAATGGTGTCATGGATCACTATACATGAAACTCAATTCATTAAAATTATTCGAATTAACCTAACATGGTTACTAGCATGTACAAAACTAATTTCAATTAAATCACGAATATATGTATCATATACACAAAACATGATAATAAATCTCACAGAAAACTTATGTATATCACATATACATCAACTATTAACATGCTTTCAATCATATATCATGTATATATCATAAGAAAACATGCAATGAATTTAATGGAATCGAACTCGAAGGTTCTGATATCACTGTTGGATTTTGGGGTTCATGCGCAGCGGAGATTACAAAATAATTTTGACAAAATCCCCAACATGATCTGAATCTAATTCCATTAAAAACGTTTAAACCATGAAAAACTTAATCATACCTCAGTCGCAATATACCTTTCTGAAGGTTGATCAATCTCTAAGGCGTTGCCAAAGACGAACGCCCTCTACCAGTAGTCCACACACGAATGGCGGCCGAGATTCGAAGTACTACCTTCGAGAGAATACCAAACCTTTTGTTTCTCTCCAAAACGATCCAGAGCATACCAAAAACCCTAAGTCGTTTGTAAAACGAAAATAAAGTTTCAGCCTTTTAATCTTTCGTACGTGTATTCTAACTTAAAACATCTATTTATACAATCATTGTATATAGACGGTTAAGTAAATTACACATATACCCCTACTTAAAGAAGTATAAGTGTAATACACCACAAGGATGTTTCTGTCATGAATTTTATAATATAAAATTCATTTTTTCGAACCATCTTAAAATCTCGCAAAACCATTCTTAGTGTGCGACCCAATAGGCTCATACAACGTTGGCCAGTGTACCAAAACACATTTTGGTATACAAGTCATAAGCGGCCTCTAGCAAGACATTATGACTACCCAAGTTGTACGAATATCAAATCGATACAACCTAATCAATAGTGTATATAACATCCTTTTGTCACACGATATCCTTTCGATCAAACATAAAGCATGGAATTGTCATCCAACATGTTCAATCGTACTTGTCTCGATCTCTAGGTAGACTGAAAACATCCAAGTGACATTGATCAATATCAATTTACTTAGACTAGGCCTTTTAACAGTCTAACACATCGAGGATCCACTTTGGATATCTCTCTTTATATGAGAGGGACAAATTCTATCTTGATTACACAACTTCATCACATTGCTCACATAGTAACCAATCACAACCTTTATAATCGTCCGGTTAAAGACAACGTTTGATAGTATCAAATCACTATGTTCCTAATGTTGAAGTCTTTGGTAATCTCAAGTCAGAGGACTGAAAAATATACCTATCATGAGAAACAACTATGACTTAATCCATGTGATGTTCTCATAGCGGGTCGGTCCTGTACTTTGTTCCCTAACAAGTACTCGTGATCTTGATTCGTATCCCTATACGTATAATCATCATATGATCATCAATCAAGACTCGCACTAGTCTTAATTCATTATAGTTCCCAAGATAATGATCGATCAGGGACATTTAGGATATTTCTGCAAATACCCATGGATCTTATTATAATGTAAACATGCAAATTAATTATAATAAACAACAAATGAAATCCTCTATTTTATTAACTAAAAGTATTCATAAAGACAGTCAATGGATTGACCTAGGGCACATGCCCCAACATTCTATGTGTGATATCATTCTCAATGTTACCATCATTTTGTATAATTGATCCTAAGTATCTAAAGTGGTTTACCTTAGGAACTTCTACTTCCCCTAATTTTACCACTCCGTCATCTCGATGTCTAGTGTTACTAAACTCACAGTGCATGTATTCGATTTTCGTCCTACTCAACTTAAAGCCTTTAGATTCTAATGTATTCCTCTAAAGTTCTAATTTTTTATTCACTCCATATTTAGCTTCATCCACTAAGACAATATCATCTACAAATAGCATGCACCATGGTATATCCTCTTGAATATGTCTAGTTAGTTTATCCATAACTAAAGTAAATAGATATGGGCTTAAAGCCGATATTTGATGTAGTCCTATCGTAATGGAAAATTCTTTTGTAGCTCCTCCAAATGTCTTTATACTCGTTACTACTCCATCATACATATCCTTAATGGTGTCTATGTATCTAGCATGCACTCTTTTTCTTTCTAGAACCCACCAAAGAACATCTCCAGGGACCCTGTCATATGTTTTTTCTAAATCTACGAATACCATATGAAGATCTTTTTTTCTTTTCTCTATATTTTCTAACAATCGTCTTACAAGGAAAATCACCTTCATAGTTAAGCTCCTAGGCATGAAACCAAATGCCTTTTTTCTTAGGCATGAAAAGGAAGATAAGACTCTTTAAAATGTCAAAGCATGTGCCTAAAGATTTCTGTCTACATCTGTGCCCACAATTGATTTCATTGGAGGTAATAATGAATATTGGGGAAGTTAATGTAAGTATAAGGTTCCATATGCACTTTCCCTTATTGCTTCTAAACTATATTATGCTACAACTATTTTATAGTATTTATATTTCCGCTGCTCTTTCTACTGATGTGAAGTTTGTGGCTTTTGATATGATAGTTGTCTAAGATATAAGTTTTTTTTTTTTGCTTGTTAGGTTGTACCGATCGATGAGTCAATTGTTTTTCTCGTTTTAAATTTTTAGTTAGTTGTTTTTGCTAGTCCGTTAACACCGACTGTGTTTGCTTAATTATTAGATGATATCTCCCCGAAGCACCCTTTGTTTTTATGTGTCTATGGAGGGGGAGACTAGGCTTAAATATAAGGAGAGCAACACCTTTTTTGAATCATAATCACTTTTGATTTAGTTTGTGTTTTGATTCATTAATAGTATTTCTTGTTTGAACTATAATAATTGTTATATCTCAAACTTCAGGATTTTTGTTAATCTTTAAACTCATGCTTATGATTTTGTTCATGGCATGACTATTTTTATTTAACATTACATTTGCACATTCATTTGTTGCATATCTAATCCATTTACTAAGTTTTGACACACATATAACAAAGTGGGAGATCGTTAATACATAAATTCCCTAGAAGTTGTCATCGTGTGTCACACCTTAAGCATTGATTTGGAACATATTGTATCACTAATGGTCCATTTAGTTATTTCCTTCTATAGCTTTGCCCAGGACATCACCACATAGGCCCGGAGAATATATACGCAACTCACCGAATCTTTGAAGATCACAAAAATACACTCGCAATATCCCGTGTATCTACCAAAGATTGGCAAGCATTTACAAGACAAGGAAAAAGTGCACATGCTCAGATTGCTTATTTCAAACGAGATGAAGAATAAGGAAACTAGAGATTTAGACAATCAATTCTTTCTTAAACAATTAAAATGAAAGAAAAATATGGGCTAGGTTCGTTGAAAGCAATGAAGAACAAAATAAATGTATCTTATGCTTTCTTTATAAATAAGAGTGTTATCACAAATGCAAAGCACCAGTTGATACATTAAGTGTTATTTGCATTCACAGTGAGATAGAGAATACATTCTCTTTAGTTTTTTTTCACACACTAGGCTAAGGGGACTTAGCCGAAACTCCAAGGGGACTTAATGATTTCGTGTAAGTGCAAAATGTAAAGGGGAGTGATTAGTGTAATAGAACTTGGTGACGGATCACTAGCTAGGTAAGAGATCACTAGTTGGGAGTTCAATGTAAATCTAAAATCATCTTTCTTAATGCATTTATACTTGGGCGTGACCCCGCAGACGTAGGATGAGAGGTCCAAACAACATAAACAATCATGTGTGTCTTTTGTTTACTGCAATTTATTTTTCTCACTGTTTTTCATTTACGCCAAGACAGGCAACCCGTATTTGTGCCCACAACACCTATATATACATGGCTACTATTTGTAGCCACAACAGAATTTGTTGGACAGATTGTTTGTACATACTGTAAATCAGTTTTGCTTACTATTATTTATGTGCCAAGATGGGTAGCATGTATCTGTGCCTATACCTATATATACAGGGCTACTGTCTATGCCCACATCAGAATCTGTTAGAGATATTATGTTTTTACAAGTATACCTTTCATCCAACTTTAAGTGTAAATCAATGCTTCTATTGTAGTTGGCAGAAGCCTACTACGATGTGGACTGATAAACCTGCCGCTTATGCTAAATAATGATCCATAAGCCACAGTAGATGTCGAGATTGCAAAAATGTCTTTGTGATTATTTACAAAATAGGATATTTTAGAGCGTTTTTCCACCAACTTAAAATGTCAAAATCATTTGTCATTCTTAACACATTCTCTTGCAAATAATCTTCTAACCTTATTTCATATTATCCACTTGACACACGTAAGAAACAATAAACATTTGATATAATTATTAAGGAATTCCACCTTATCTTCATCATTCATTACTTATTATGTGATGGAATCATCCATCAAGTCATCATTAGATTCATTCAACTTTGTTTTAGAATAATATTCTCCCACTAAATCGTAACAAAGATTTTGAATTTTTTTTATTTCATCTTTTGCTCTATTTTCTTTGTTGTGACGAAACACTATAGAATACCTCATATCGCAGTCATACAAATACACCCAAAGATAAACAAACCACATAGAAAAGATGAACACAAGAATTTACCTGGAAACCTCGAAATCAGGGAAAAAACCCTGGGCTAGAAACAAGGCAATCCATTATTAAAAGTTTAGTACACAAAGGAAAAAAACATCCTCTATCTAAATCCTAGATAGAAACCTTAGCAAAAGACTTAATCTTATATGTTGCGTACCGGCTCGCAGGCTCGTAAGGTACGACACGACTCTTGGCTCTCACAAGCACCTCCTACAACCTTATTATCGCACCACACAACTTTAACATATATGTGCATTGCTTTTTGTATGTTTTTTTTTTTAACATTGGCATGCGCATATGTATACAAACATATATGTGAACTGTTAATCACATATTAAATTTCGAATACAATTAGACTTGTATCACAATACATGTGTCAATCACACATGCACAAGGAAACTATGTTCGAATTATGTTCTAACTTAATGTGTCATACTACCATATGCTTCACTAACATGTCGATCACTTGTCCAACTCATATTCCACCATTATATTTGAGTATAGCTCAAACAATAACACACAATATGACTTCAAGTCCAACATGAACTCTAAACACAGTGTTTGAAGTCACCGAGACTCCAAAATTCTTCACCTTGGCGAAAACTCACCACCTTGCTCTTACCACGTTGCCCTTTCAGGCAACCATTCTCAACATTGAGAATGAACCAATTCTAATCCAGTCATTTTGAACTTACCAGCAACCGAAACTCACTTCTTGATCAACTTTTGAGGCTCAAACCTTACTCCATTTTTCTACACCAAAACAAACAAGTTCTTATTCCCCATGATTTTCATGACCAACGAAGACTTTTAGAGTATTTTCAATACTCCACCTCGCCGAGAGTACCTGTAACCCTCAGATTATAATTCAGAAAGAGAATCTCGTTAAGAGCACTAAGATAATCAGTAATACTTGTACCTTCATCCATCTTCAGGTAATGGTACTGCTCCTTCAAGTAGAAATGATTTGACATGGTTGTCATAACATACATAGTCTCCAATCTCTCCCAAAGACCTTTCGCCGAAGAAATATTTCTCATGTTAGAAAGAACATTCTTTCCCAAAATTGAGTCTTGTAACACTCGACACTTTTAAATCCAACTCTTCTCAATTCTCATCAATTTCCTTCCCACGACCTTTCAACGTTTGACGTAGCCCAGATTAAATTAACAAATCTTTGACTTGAATTTTCCACAAGCTAAAACTCATCTTCCCGTCGAGCTTCTCTACATCAAACTTCATCGCACTTGTGTACTTTGACATCTCTGAAAACTTCACCTTAACAATGTAACCCCACATATCTGAATCTTAGCTCTGATACCGCTTTGTAGTGATGATTCACAGCGAAATATCTAAGATTGCAATCACATGAGTACACCCAAAGATAAACAAACCACAAAGAAAATATGAACATAAGAATTTACTTAAAAACCCCAAAATTAAGGAAAAAATCATGGGCAAGAAACAAGACAATCCACTATCAATAATATAGTACACAAAAGAAATACATCCTCTATCTAAAGCCTATATAGAAACCCTAATACAAGATTTAATCTCACATGTCGCGTACCTGCTCGCAAGCCCATATACTACGATACAACTCTCGGCTCTCACGAGCACCTCCTGCAACCTTATTACTGCACCACACAAATTTAACATATATGTGCGTTGCTCTCTGTATGCTTTTTTTAACGTTGGCATGTATGTATATATATATATATATATATATATATATATATATATACATACATGTAAACAATAAATCTACTTCGACTCATGAGTCCAGACTCATAGAGAGATTTTTAAATTTTTTGTAAATATTTAAGGTATATCAAAAGAATTTTACAAGTGATTATGATTGTTTTATTAATTGCTCGATGATGTATTTGAAATTAAAAAAAATTTTGAGATCGGACTTATGAATCCAAATAGCTTTGTACCCATATATAAAAGTGTGAATCTCAAATTTTTGAGTCGTAAGCAGGAAGTCTGTTTTGCCCTTACCAAACGAATCTACCCTATTTTCGTTCTCACCTCTGCGTTCTTTCACGTCAACTCGCCCATTATCTTCTCCGACAGCAACTCCAACTCCTTTCATCTTCTTCGACAACAACTCCACCGACCGAGTGTATGAATTTGATTGTGAATCTGGTACTGATTCCGTGATCGATTTCCAATGGAAGTTTTATCGTGTGGAAATTCATTTGGTGTTCTGTGAATTGGTTGATGGTTTTGACTCTTTTGAGTGTGTTGATTGAAGTTCAAGAAGTGTTCAATTGTGAATTTGGTACTGTGCTGGATTTGTGTATTTTGGAGTTCAGTTTTCAATGGAAGTACTTCTCTTGTGATCTGAGAATCGATTGATGGTTTTTTAGATTATTTATGCTAAATGTTTTGCCCTTTCTGTAGTATGATTTCTCTCAATTTTGCAAATCTTCTCGCGCCCACGAAGATGGTGGACAGTTTGATCACTCTCTGTCTTCTTCAAATATGAAACTTGGCATACCGTATTCGTTCCCACGCTAAACCCTACTTCCAGGATCAATTCGATCAGTTCTAGCCGTCTCTCCTCTTCCTCTTTTTCTTTATCTTCATTGTCGTTGCAAAGGTAACTTGATCTGAGCTCCTCCTTTGTTAATTGCGGCTTTATTGGGTTCAGGTCGTCGATTCAGTGGGAGAGTGTACATGAACTTTGTTTACTCTATGATTGAGTTTTTGCAAATCCTTGATTAATTTTATTTAGTTCACATGTTTTTGAGCATCTATGCATGGAGGGTAAGATCATATTGCAAATAGCTTCATTAAAATTGTATTTTTTTTTCATAACAAATAGCTTGCATTGCAATGCTTAACACTTTTGAAGAATTGAAGTTTTTTGTTTGAAATTTGTTGTTTCTTGAAGTTCGGTTCCACTGTTTTCAGGGGTGAACAGTGGGAAAAAAAACCTTTTTTAATATATAAGAATGAAGGAGAAATCTTCAAAGAAGGGAAAAAAATTAGGAGGTTGTCTTAGACATTCAGTTTAGCAGGTGACGCTCGCCCTCATTGGATGTTTATCTTTTAATTATCTCTCTCTCTTCACTACTTGTTTTCCTCATTTTATCTGTGAATACAATTGTATTTCTTGTTATTTGATCTTTTTGTCATGACAATTCAAGAAAAAGAATTCTGGTTTTAAAAATGAGTTTTTTTGTAGTTGAACTTCATTTGCATTATGAGGTTTTGAATTGATAAAAACCATCATAACTACAACACCCTTGGCTCTTAACATAAGTCAAACCCCCAACCTTGCCTTTAGTAAGTGACGCCTCATCCATTTCACTAGAGATGCTTTGACTTATTTGCATTATGACCTTGGTTTTTGATACTCTTTCATTGATAAATGAGCTTATAATTATGATGTGAAAATATTGTTTCTTTTCTGGCTAAGTGTTCAAGTAATAGAGCCGGAACGACTTCAATTAATGAAGTTCTAGGGTAATTGTTCATCCTATTTTGGGTTATTGAAGTAGTCTACATGGGGTATTTGGTTCTAATTTGAATATCAACATTATCGTATGACTGAGTTTGATGAAAAATAGATATTGTGGCAAAAAGGCTTCAATGTATTGATTTTCTTTATATGAGTTATCACATATATGTTGCTCTCTCGCTGATCTCGACCACTCCGTGTAAAGCCTCACATCTTCACATCTGCACTTAACTTCATGGTTGAGATGTTACCTTACTGTTTATATGTTGACTAACACATCTGCTTTAGCATGATTTATTCTAAGTATTGGTACTGCAATTGCATATGTTCATAATGGTGTTTGGATTTTTTTTTTCTCTTCTTTGATTCACCAAAGTAATAACAAGTTTTCTCCCTCAGCAAACTAGCAAAGAAGTAAATAACTAAGATGGATAGTTATTGGTGTAATTAAGATCTTCATTTGTAATAGTGATATATGTTCTTCTATCCTTAAGAAAAAGATAGTCAATATTAAAGGTTCTCCAAGGAAAAAACTGACAAAATACTGTGTCATTGACTAAGTTATTGTATTGCATGTGTCATAGAACATGTTGTTTATCTCTTTTTTATGTGAACAAGCCAATATCTATCACTTTTTTCTCTGCCCAACAAATTATACGAGCTATCTTGGATGGCTTGAACTTCCTATCTAAGTCTTCATGCCTAGGTTTTCTTACAATATATAATAATAATTAATTTGAAATATGTTTATAGCGAATCAATGTACTTTTATTAGGGGATTTGGTTTTATGTTTGTACATGCTTGTGAAATATTTCTTATGATAATACAATTAGATATTGGAATACATTTAAATGTCATGTGAAGCTATTTCCTGACTTTTTTTTATTGTGTAATTTCAATTTGAATTAGACATTATTTTCGTCATATAGGCCTCACCTAATCACAACTGAGAGTATTTTTTTTTTTTGGGGTGGTAGCTTAGATCCCCTTTCACATATCCAGAATTGAGATAGCAGCCTAGCATCAACATTGAAGCCTTCGTAAAAGCTCTTATTAACTTGTATGGTGCTTTCTCACTTTTGTTTTACTTACACAGTTAGTTTATAATTAGAGTACTTCGGTGCAAACACTGTTTACTTCTCTTCTATTGTTTATTCTCTCTTATATCTCAAGTCAACAATTGACCTTGTAATTGGATCTCTTGAACTAAATGTTGGCCCTCAATTTCACATTTTAAGAACACTCGCTCTCTCATAGTATAAATCATCTTGAATGTATTAAGTGATGTATATAGCATAATTAACTAAACCTGCAGTCAAATCTTAATGCAAAGCATGTAGGGTTGGAACCATTTTTTAAGACTGCATAATGGAAATTTAATTTATATAAGTTTAATTTCTATGAGCTCACCCGAGTAGAAAAATAATAAAATCTCTCCCTTTTTTTTTTTAAGAACATGACACTTTAATCTCTTAAGAAAACATATCTAATGACATAATTTTGTATCCACCTACCTTTTCTATGATTGATTGGCATCTTTTGTTGTTATACTTGTATTTTTGGTTATTTCTAAAAGTCCTTGTAGTTCTATTTTGTGGAGCTTTTATTCAATACGTTGTGATATAATGTTTTAGTCTCTTTTGCGGATGAACCATTGGTGTGTGGCAGTTAAAATACTTTTAATATCTTCTTACATTAAATTTGTCATTTTAACTTGACAGTCAATCAGTCAAAGTGATAGTCTACCATTACTTAATATTTAGTTGAAACGAGGACTAGATTAATCAGGCAAGCACAGAGCAAAAGTAACAACCACTCGCTCACTTTCAAGTGGATCAACAAGTTATTTCCTATAATTAGGAGGCTGCTTCCCATCATCAATTTTGATTCAGACGAACAAAGCCTTGGATGTCATTGATAGAGCAAATAGTCTTAGAAGATCACAATCTGGCATGCTCCAATGAAGGCCCACCATGTTCTAATGGTGTTTTCGTTGTTCAATGTAAGATAAACTGGATTTGGTCATGAGTATGGGATGGATTTTGTTGTTCTAAAATGCTTGGCAGTGTTCTAAATTTAAGTTTGCATTTGAACTATGCTCATTGGCGTTGTGTATTAATTAAATATATGAATATATAATTTTTTGCTATTAATTTGAACTGGTGATTTTGTTTTACTTATTCCATTTTATTTCAATTTATCGTTGTTCATTTCATATCAGAGACCTGCAGAAAGAGTGTAATTTGTTGGAAATTCTTTTATTTTTTTCCTTAATATCAATGTGTTCCTTGAAAAGTCTTCTTCTCTAAATTTTATTAATCTATTTCTTCACTTCATTTCTAGTGATTGATTAGCAATCGCATAATCCAGATCTTGAGCAATATCTTAGAAAATCTCGTCAGATTCATAATTGACAGGTATGGTTGTGAATTCATAGATGAAAGTTTTACATGCTTAAATTGATTCTATTGTATTAAGTGGAGTACTTGCTTCTAGCCGACAAACTCTTTTCATTTCAGATAATTGATTATTATGGCATTATTATTATCATACTAATTAACTTTTTTCATCCAAAAAAGTATTATATTATTTTTTTGCTATAAAAGATTAATTTCTTTCGTTTGTTTTACTACATTTTCACTTGAAAGATTAATTGGATTCGAGGTTTAACATGTTCATTGTCACTCTAATTTATTTAGCATAAATACAACAACATAACTTCAGTCTCAAATTAATTAAGGTCATCTAATTTATTTAATATAAATTTTTATATTAAATTTCGTATTTACAAAATTTGCTTAATTTTATAAACATTATGTTACGTAACGTGCTCTACACGTGCACTGTTATGAAAACCAGTATGTATATATATACTAGTTATGATAACGTGCTACGCACATTACGTAAATTAAATCAAAATAAAAAAATATTTATTAACATTTTTCTTACTAACTATATATTTTTTTTTACTTTAAAAGGAGTTGAACCAATGACCTCCCTAAATTACCTTTTGAGAGGTGATACCTTATCTGTCTCACCAGAGATAGTTTGACAACCATAATTTTTTTTCTTATAAGTATTTGCATAATCTTTAATTTAAAATACTAATTTCATAGTTTTCTTAATATTAATTTTATAATTTTCAATCCGCATAACTTTATCTAGTTCGGTCCTCGTTTAGTAAATTAGATCAAATCGGATTAGCAAAATAAATAGATCAGATTAGATTGTGATTTTTCAATCCGCAATAATTGGATTTAATTACGAATTGACCTAATTGGATTGGATTCAATCCGTGTGCATCCGACTCATTACTCATTAAATAATTAAACCAATAAAGGTGGTTTTCACTTTAAACTAACGAAGATGATATGTAACATAAACCAATTAAATAATAAAAGGGCATTGTTTTGATTTGAGTTACTGATGATTGGTTAGCAATGAATTTGAATCAAGAGATATGAGTAGAAAATTAAAAAGATGGGGTTGATCTGTATTAATACTAATATATATATATACAAAGATTAGCTAAATAAACATATACTTGCTAAAGTTGAATGCCTATTAATCAGATGCAAAAAAAAAAAAGACAACCCGTTGTCGGAATCTAGATTTTTTCAAAGAGGAGAACTTGGATTGATGGAGAATAAGATAAATCCGATTATTATCAGAATGGGAGGAGAAAGAGAACGCAAATTGACTAAAAAGTAAAGACTTGGCTGATTCACTAAACAAAAAAGATGTAGCTGGAAGAATGATATATTCAACCATTCATCATGGTCGAATAGGAAACCGTGTGACTGACATATGAGAGTTTTCGATCATGAGAGAATGGTGCCAAATAGGATACCGTTTGACTAAAAAGGGTAAATTAGGTATTTCATCACGGTCCACATTCACTGTTTTATTATAGTATATATATATATCATATATATAAAAGCACGGATCACAAATTTTTGAGTTGTAATCAAATTTACATTTTTGTCCCTCGCCCACACTTCTTGTGCGTCCTTTATCTTTTTTTTTTTTTGTTTAATCTCCACTTCAACTCTAAACTCTATCTCCTTCTTCCGTGATTTCTACTCCTTCATTCCTCTTCTCTCACGTTTCTATAATTCGCCAAGTTCGTCCACTCGCAAGGCCTAGATCTCATTTTCTGCTTCTATGTTGTGGTTTCGATGTAATAATCTCAATTTCTCCGGTTCTACTGTTGATTTCGTGCTCGATTCATGGATCTGATGCGTTTTCATCTTTTTTTGATGAATTTTGTTTGGATTTTTATGCATTGACTTGGATTTGTCGTTAATCTCGATGTTAGATTGTTGTTGTTTTGATGTTAGAATCTTAATTTCTTCGGTTCTACTGTTGATTTCGTGCTCGATTCATGGATCTGATGCGTTTTCGCCTTTTTTTTTGATGAATTTGGTTTGGATTTTTGTGCATTGACTTGGATTTGTCGTTAATCTCAATGTTAGGTTGTTGTTGTTGTTGATTAAATTTGTTAGTGTTAGATTGTTTGAATCATTGAGTAGTTGTGATTGCAATAGTAACTGCGAAAATGTCGAAGGCGGTGAAATTTGTGATTGCAATTGTTCGATCACCAGATTCACCGTTGCCAATGTGCATAAGGAATTGAGTTTGGTTCAGTTGGAAAGTAGTGGAGTAATGGAAATTGTAGTTGATTATCTTCAGCGATGCGAGTATCATTATTGGTGTGATACAGATACGTGCAAGATAGTGAGAGGATTGAGATGAGCTTTGTAAGAATAGAAGTAGAGCAGGTGAAAGGAAAATCAATGCTGCAATCGATTTTGTGAAGAAACAGAGTTAAACTTCTTTAAAAACAACACTATTATGATTAACCCCTCTTTCATTTTATGGTTCTTGAACAAAAAAGCCGAAACTTAATAGGGTTTTAAGATCTTGAATACTATGTGTTTGTTGAAATGCCAAAATAATCTCCATCTTCTTCCTTTATATAAGAAATATATAGATGTTTGAATAATTGGATTAAATGAATCCCGTGTGATTATTATTTTGGATCCAATGGTGGCCTTAGATGAATTGTAGATAATGAGCATTATGTTAGAGTTGTAATCTATATTAGTTGTATGTTTGTGTTTGAGGCGGACTTTGAGTTTGTTTAAGTTTTTTTTAATTTGATTTGGAATCAATCTTTTTTAATGCGAGTCTATAAATATGTGTCACATTTGAGATTAACAAGTTTGAGATTAATATTTGTGATTAATAAGTTTGAGATTAATATTTGTGATTAACAAGTTTGAGATTAATAGATTTGGTTCACATTTGAAATATATAAATGTTTAAATAATTGGATTAAATGAACCCCCGTGTGATTATTATTTTAGATCCAATGGTGGCCTTAGATGAATTGTAGATAATGAGCATTATGTTAGAGTTGTAATCTAAATTAGTTGTATGTTTGTGTTTAAAAGACAAGATCTTCATTGCTTACTTTCCATCTCCTTTTGAATATTAAATTAACATTATTTATTTTTTTAATTACTACTCTAATGTTTGTTTCATTGGATTGTAGTTTAACAATCTCATATAAAAATTCATTAAGTATAACCATTTTACCTTGCATTAGCGAGTTACCATGGTTAGAAACTTAAGAGTTATCAACAATAGTGAAGACTTTGTAAGGAAAGCAAAAAATACTAATTGTAGGGAGGTAGATAGTTTGAAACGTAAATTTGCAACGGATGAAGAAAAAGAAATGAAGCGGACTAGCTAAAGACAACTAAGGAGTGAAAAGAAAGAGTTGAATGATCAATGTATGAATTTGAAACTTCACAAAATATTCTATGAAATATTGAGTACGGTAAATGCTATGAAGCAAAATGAATAAATTTAATTAATAATTTAGAAATTAAGTTACCTTTATTTTTTATTTTTTATTTATAGGTCCCCTGAATGCAAAACCATGTAATGTCGTTATGGGTTTTCAGCACGTTGCAAGTTCAGCAGATGTGTTACCATTAGTAAACTCTTGTCGAAATTGCAGTGCGAAGAAGTTTTTTCATGAATCTAATAGTTTATGTTGTTCAAACGGTCAAGTAACCCTCGTTCCTAATGTTGTCCCTGAAGAAATGTTCGACCTATTCACTTCAAACACTGAAGAGGCACGTGAGTTTTTTTATGTACATCCGTACTTAAAACACTAATTTTGGTTTTACATTTTTCGGTGTAAAATGCGAGATAGAGTATGCCAAAAGTAATATGGGTGTATATACATTTAGAGTGCAGGGTCAAATTCATCATTTTATAAATAATTTACTTCCTGACAAGTAGCATCCTTCTTTTTTGCAACTGTACTTTTATGATACTGATCATGAAGTGCAAAACCGAATGCATTGTTTTGATAGGATGAAAGAGACAATTTTGGCAAGGTTAATTAGTATTCTTGCCAAAAATCCATATGCAAGTTTTTTTCGCACTTTACAAAATAAGGAAAATTTAGAAGATCATGTTGTTCTATTAGTTTCGAGTGTTAGTCTTGATCAGAGAGTATTTAATATGCCCACTACTTTTCAAGTTGCTGCTATTTGGATAGATGATAATACATGTGCTCAGCCATCTAAAAGGGATATCCTTGTCTATAGTCGCTCATGAAGTAGCCATAGAATCAATTACTACTACGGTTGTTATGATCTTTTACAATACCCTTTATTATTCCCGTATGGAAACGTAGGTTGGCACGATGAAATTCATAGAAAATTACCACTGAATCACATAGAAATTACAACACAGAGGCCATTCTTGATCCTCATTTAGTCAACTCTACTGAAGAGTTACTTGATAATGAAAATGAAGGTAAATGTTTTCATTTCCTTCGTTAAATAATTTACGTTGTTTATACTTTTTCTTTTCATATTGAACTTAAATATTTTGTTCTTTTTTCACAGTATATTCTAGACGGAAGAGGAATTGTGTATCTTGCCGCGAGTATTATTGTTATAAACTTCAGATTAGGGATGTAAGGAATTCTATTCTATTACATTCTGGTAGACTTTTGCAGCAATAGGTCGTTGACATGTATGACAAGTTAGAGACATCTAGGTTAGATTTTATTCGTCATAGACAAGATGAGATACGTTCAGAGTTGTACCAAGGGATTATGGATTCTATTGATATGGGGTGAAAGCATTGGTTCAAATATTGGACGTATGATTGTTCTTCCAACATCTTTTAAAGGTGGGCCAAGAGACATGTGTAAGAGGTACATGGATGGTATTGCATTGGTTCAACGTTTTGGCAAACCTGACTTCTTCCTCATTATCGCTTGCAATCCTTATTGGCCAGAAATACAACAAGAGCTTCGATTTAATGATGACGAGCAAAATAGACCTGATCTTGTTGCTCGTGTTTTTAAATCAAAGTTGGAGTGCTTGAAAAATGAAATAACGAAAAAACAGGTTTTTGGTCCAGTTGCAGCATATGTTTATGTCGTTGAATTTCAAAAACAAGGTCTTCCCCATGCACATTTTCTTATTGTTTTACAACCAACGACAAAATTAATAGAACCTGAACTTTTGATTCGTTCGTATGTGCGGAGCTTCCCGACAATTCAGTGCACCCCCACTTGTATACCGTTGTTGTGAAACATATGATGCATGGTTCATGCAGTACTTTGAACCCAAATAATGTGTGCATGGATTCAGATGGTAAATGCAAGAATAACTTTCCAAAGCCCTTTCGTGATTGTACTTCGCATGGCAAATGTTCGTATCCAAAATATCGGAGACGTAATGATGGAAATATTGTACTTGTTAGGAAACAAAATCTGGACAATCGTTGGGTGGTTCCATACAATCCTTACTTGCTAAATTTGATTGTCATCTAAATGTTGAGGTTTGTTCTACTATTAAGGCAGTTAAATACATGTACAAGTACGTATATTAAGGTCATGATTGCATTGCGATTCGATGTACAGACAATAATGACAATGATGACATTGATGAGATCAAAAGATTCCAATCATCACGTTGGGTAGCAGCACCAGAGGCGATGTGGCGCATATATGGCTTTCCTTTGAATGAAATATATCCACCAGTTATCACGCTGCAACTACATTTGGAGGGAAAACAATTGGTTAAGTTTAATAAGAACGACGTGTTGCAAAACTTGGTTGATAATGGATTGTCATCCCGTTCCATGTTGACAGAATACTTTAACATGAACCAGAATGATGATTTAGCTCATACCATCTTATATAGGGAATTTCCTGAGTATTTTGTGTGGAATCAACAAGTAAGAAGATGGAAACGAAGGCAAAAGCGTCAAGTTATTGGCAGAGTTGTTGTTGCAAATCCAATGGAAGGTGAAAGATATTACCTTCGTTTGCTATTAAATCATATTAAAGGTTGCACATCTTTCCAGGAACTCAAAGTTGTCAATGGTGTTCATGCATCCTCATATAAAGAAGCAGCTATTTTGCACATGTTACTTGATGCTGACAACATTTTAGATTTGTGCTTGGAAGAAGCATCGACGTATCAGATGTTGTTTACTTTACGTCGATTGTTTGCTACAATATTGTTACACTGTGATCCTGAGGACCCTCATCATTTATGGGAGAAATTCAGAAGTGAATTATGTCTAGATTTTGAACATCTGAGCTATCCGTAATTGAGACAAACTTAAGAGCTCTGAAGCATATTAACACAATTCTAGAATCAAAAGGAAAGAATATTACTGATTTCTTTTTAGTCGATTATCCAATTACTTTTGATGATGCTTATCAATGCAATAGAGAAATAGATGAAGAGTTGAGCTTGACTGTTGATATTAATGATTTAGAAGCCACATCAAAGTTGAATCTTGCCCAAAAAGATGTATATGATTCTATCCTTGATAAAGTGTTGAAAAATGTACCGGCTTTATTTCTTATAGATGATCCAGGTGGTACAGGGAAAACCTTTTTATATAGAGCAATATTGGCAAAGGTTAGATCTGAAGGAATGATTGCATTGGCAACTGCATCATCAGGTGTTGCGGCTTCATTGTTACCTGGAGGTCGAACAACGCATTCGAGGTTCAAATTGCCGATAAATCTTGATGGCATCAGGGCATGTAAACGTTAGCAAACAATCAATGTTGGCAAGATTATTATTGAAAACACATTTGGTCATTTGGGATGAAGCACCGATGTCAAATAAACAACATATTGAAGCATTGGATTTGATGCTTATGGATGTAACTGATAAAGACATTCCATTTGGCGGAAAAGTGATAGTTTTTTGTGGTGACTTTAGACAAGTACTTCCTGTAGTTCCTAAAGGTAATAGACAAGATGTAATGAAGTCGACACTGGCAACATCATATATTTGGCCTTTGTTGGGAAAAATCAAGTTAGTCAAAAATATGAGAGCAAGACTTGATCCAAAGTTTTCAAAGTTTATACTTCGAGTTGGTAATGGTACAGAAGATGAACTTCCAGGAAATATGATTTCTATACCTTCCAATATCACCTTACCATATGTCGATGAACAAAATTCTTTGGAAAAATTAATTACAGCAGTGTACCCAAATTTGAATAAGTATACTGCGGAAATAGATGCAATGTCAAGTCGTGCTATATTAACGACAAAGAATGAGTTTTTAGATGAAGTTAATTCTCTACTTATTCATCGATTTCCTGGTGAAGTTGTTAGGTACTACAACTTTGATGAAATTCTTAATGAAAACACGAGTTTGGTAAATCTCAAATTCTTGAATAGTTTATCCTTGAGTGGTTTTCCTCCACATGATTTGATGTTAAAGAAAGATTGTCCAGTTAACATTAATCCATCTAAAGGATTATGTAATGGAACACGATTAATTTGCCGAAGATTTGAGAAAAACATCATTGATGCAGAGATAGCTACATGTCATTTACAAAGGGAGAAGAGTTTTTCTGCCTATAATACCTTTCATTCCAAATGAAGAAGATAAAATGCCATTCAAATTCAAAAGGAGACAATTCCCTATTCGATTGTGTTTTGCAATGACTATTAATAAGGCTCAAGGGCAAACATTAAACTTCGTTGGGGTTTATTTGAGAGAACCAGTTTTTTCTCACAGCCAACTTTATGTTGCGCTTTCACATGCTACCACTGCGACTTACATCAAAGTTCTTATTAAACCTTCTAATTACAATAATCAACCAAACAAGACAAATAACATTATTTACAAAAAGTTGTTGTCACTCGCGAATGCTTCTCTTGCAGAATCACTTTAATTGAAATGTAAGTTTTCAACCATTTTATACTTAATATGTTTTATAAGTTTTCTCGTTCTTTTAATAATTTCCTTTCAAAAAATTAATCTTTTAAATATAACAGGGACAAACTGATAAAGAAGCAGGAGAATTATTTCATGTTAGTTGTGTTTATTTTTATTGGTAAATTGCATTTCATTCTCAAGGCCAAGGGAAGGAGATGAGAAATGTTGACATCTTAAATTGTGCAAACAATAAGGTGAACTCCAAACCTTAACTCTGAGTTATTTAATTTCAGTCTTGGTCAACAACTCGCTGGACTCTCATTGAAGTGTATAAATATATTTGATGTTTCTCCCAACTCTGTATGTATTAAAGCTCTATCTATTCTCCATCACAATCAACTTTTCTTACTGTTCTATCTCATTCAAATTGGTCGATCTCCATTACAGGTAACTTCATGAGTTTTAGTTCTTTAATTTATAAAAATCATTTAAGGTTTCTAATTTTGTAAGTTTAAATATGGTTGATGTTTCTCATTCAATTTTGGTAACCCCTTCTTTTCTATGTTTTTTTTCATTTAAATTTTAGGGTTTTGTTTAGGGTTTGTCTTATTAGGATCTTTGAATTCATTTCAATTTTCTTGATCATAATCTAACATTGATTGATTAAACCAAAATGAGAATGCTTCATATAGGTTTGGCCTTGGATAACTGGAGCATGTGCAATAGTTAAAGTTGTATAATGATTAATTGGAAAATGCTTAATTTTGGTTTGTCATTTCTGCAGCTCATTATATTCTCTTTTTTCTAAGTGCATGTAATGTTACTGTATGAAGGACTACTGGTTTGAGGAAAATAACAGCTAGAATTGATCCAACAACCATTTATTGTTTTATTCAAATTTCACATCAAGTTAATATTCCTTGTGTGTAGTCCAGACTTTTGAGATATGAAAAGGAGACTTCTGAATGCACAAATTAAAGCTTTTAATAATCTGTAGAGTTCAACATTGCATATCCATCTACTACTAAAAATATAAAATTTTCATTATGAAGTAAATCTTTGGTTGCCATAGCAAATTCTTGTCCTTTCTACTTATGGTGTTGAGTTTTAATATATCTATTTGTTTTCATGTTTGAGCTTCTTTTTGTTTACAGGTCAACATTTTTGAAATCCTTATCTGATGGCAACATTATTTCTGAAGCAGACACTTATATGTCAACTATGAGAATGGAATAAAGAAATTTTCTAAATTTGTAGCCTTTTACATATGTTAATATAAAATTCAGTCTCCTATTTTTTCTTGGTTGTTTTTGGTAAACAAGTTCAGGTTTTGGAGGAAGAGGCAAACGAATTGCAACAGGCATTCACAAATAAGCAGGAACAAGAACACACTATGCTTCAGGTCTTTTTCCCCTATGCATTACCAGATTCTGTTTTGCAAGGATTATGATATTTTCTTGCTTCTTCAACTTTGTTTATCAAACCATGTGTTTTGGTTGTGTTATTACAGGTTCTCATGCGAGTGGAAAAAGAACAAAGGATAACAGAGGATGCTCGTATATCTGCTGAGCAAAACGTAGCTGCTCAAAAATCTACTGCTAATGTGCTTCAGGTTTGCTATTGCTCTTCTCCTAGTAGTAAAGCATGCGATGACTGTTTTAGGCAAATTGATATATAGAGAAATAACATCATTTGATGGACTTTTAATATCTTTAAATTTTCTCAAATTTAGGGATAGCTCATGGCTGACCTTTGACTGATGAGTTTCTAGAGATGAATTACATCAACATTCCAAAATTAATTAAAAAAATAAAGCATTGTATTTATCAAATTCATATTTCACATAGTTGTACATAATGGTCACTGATAACAAGAATTTTGATGAGTTTTTCTTGTCTACGTTAGAACTGAAGTAACATTATAACTCTTAAAAAATGAACAAGTAATAAAATGGTTGGCTACCTGAACCCAATTATTCCACCACACTTGTCACTTTGTAAATCTTCTAAAGCGGATATCAAATATACTATTAAAATTATTGCTGACGGAAAGGTCTTTCAAATTGTTTTATTAGGAACATCATCAAATTTCGCCAAACACCTCTGTGATGTTGCAAAGTTCTTTCACCGGATACGGAAGACCTGAAATATGTTTGCACACACTCTCTCAGTTGCCTACTAATGCACTCTAATTTCTGGATTTGCTGGGAGAAATATGAAGATACTACGGATTCAATTGTTCAAATGGAGGAGAGGCTGATCATCGCACAATCAACGTCGGAGGCTACTTTGCTCTATCAAACTGGAAGTGTCAAGGAACATCAGTTTCCTAGGTTTGTCAAATTCCTTATCTTAGAAACTGTTGAGTGAATGCACATGCCTTACATCAGTTAATTTCATTTTATCCTTTTTGTGGTTATCTATGGGAAGATGAAGAAGGAAACCTTGAATAATAAAAACAATAGCAAAAAAAAGAAAAATAACAAAAACAAAAACACAAAACAAAAACAACACTCCATTTTTTTATCAATGAAATTCCAATTGAAGGACTTAGAAGTTAGAATGTTCATCTCAACTCACGAACAAATTCATTGTGAGCTGATTTGTTTGCCTTCACATTATTCATTTTATTTTATTGTGAACATAAACATACTTAATTGTTAAGTAATCTCAATTTCTCGCCCAACCTTCTCTCTCGCCAACTAATTGGGACGTCAATTGTCAAGTTAGATCTGAAATCTGATGTTGGTTTTGGATTTCAATTTCTATGCTTAATTTCTTGATCTTTTTAGTTTGTTTCGAATTTCATTGTTTATGCATTCTATGTGTTTGATGAATTGTCTATGAATTTTTATATGTGTTTGATCAATTGTCTATAAATTTCTATGCATAATTATTTCATCTGTTTTGGTTTGTTTTCAATTTAAGTGTTTATGCATTTTATATGTTTGATTGTTTTGAATTTCAGTGTTTATGCCTTAAAACAACAACAAAACCGACAATCTTAAATTAGTTTGGTTTGGCTTTGATTATTTGAAAGTTACATATGGAAAATTATTATTGAATGGCTATTCTTCTGAGAAACTAATAGCATTAATAGAATATTTTCGATGATGTTCAGGAACCATTGTAAGGGGCCTAATGTAGGAACTGGTTCAAGGCCTCCGCGCCAGTTCATTTTGACTTTAAATCAAATGTCAAAGAAATGAATTGGGAGGCTTTTCTATATCATGTTGAGAGCAAGCTTGGTGGATTATATTTTACACTTAATATTCTGTTTGAATTACTTTGGCAGGTGTTAGCTTTTTTCCCATCTTCTGAAGGTAGAAGTGATTTGGTCCTTTGTTGTCAAAATCAGGCAGTCACTGTATCGTGAAGCCTCTAGAAAGGATCCATTTAGACCTAATCAAAAGACACCGGTAAATAATTTCTTCCATGCATGGTCGTACACAAAACTGGTGTCATGTTCTACTTCCTTTTTTATAATTATTTTCTGAAATACTTTATCCATACACATTAAGATCAGTTGTCGAAAACAAAATTGATGAAGCTATAGAGAACTTCAGGGTCATACCTTATCTGGTAAAAGTTCCTCAGAGCCTTCAATGTAGTAATATGTGAGTGTTCATCCTAGATTTCTCCAAAATTCGGATAAGTTGAGCTTCCTAAATGTACTTTTGTAAGCCGTTGGCTCTTATTCATTTATGTTAGAAGACTAAGGACATTGTTTTGAAATACTTGAGAACTTACAAAATGAATCTTTCATAAATAATTTATTAAGATTTAATTATTAATCCTCTTCCAATGTTTCTTTCTACTACTTAGCCAGAGAAGAACCAACTCTTGTATGACTTGACAGTTGAAACGACTATGGATTCATTAGCCTCTTTCAAATATGTTTAATTAGAGTTTTTTTTCTCTGAGTTTCTTTTGATTATCATAGCTCAAATGAATTGTATTTATGTGAACTTGGAACTATTTATAGTTTTTGTGGTCGAGTCAGGTTACTTTTTTATCGCTTATAATCTATAGATTAATTCTTTTAACCGTTTCGATATTATCAGGTTAAGTGACCACATGGTGAACATATTTATGATGCTCGTGATAAGACGAGTGACAAGTTTGCGTTTGTGGCTCACAACAAAGGTTTTCATAAGTTCCGCTTCACTAACAAGTAGCGCTAATATCGTGCGTAGTAATAGAAAAATTGTATTAAATCGGCTAGCTATTAAATAGCTATCTATTGCTAACAAATAGGAGGAGAGATTTATAGTCGGCTTCTATTGCTAACAAATATGAGGATAAGTACAAAAAGGTAATCACTTTTTCCCTCAAAATACAATCGTACTAGGCTTCTAAATAGCTATTAAATATAAGCAATGCAACTAAAATCCTATTAAATAGCTATTTAAATCAACACTATATCCAAATACAACCGGCACTACTAAATCGTACAAATATAAAAATGTGTTTGGCCTTCCTCACTTTTGATCGATTCTCAACTTCCATCGCTCACATCTCTCGCTCTCTCCCCTCTCCTTCGCACGGTTTGCCGTGCAATCTCAATTGGTCGCCCAACCTTCTCTCTCGCCAACTAATTGGGACTTCAATTGTTAGGTTAGGTCTGAAATCTGATGTTGGTTTTGGATTTCAATTTCTATGCTTATTTCTTTGATCTTTTTGGTTTGTTTCGAATTTCATTGTTTATGCATTATATGTGTTTGATGAATTGTCTATGAATTTTTATATGTGTTTGATCAATTGTCTACGAATTTCTATGCATAATTCTTTCATCTGTTTTGGTTTTTTTTCAATTTAAGTGTTTATGCATTTTATGTGTTTGATTGTTTTGAATTTCAGTGTTTATACCTTCTATGTATTCGATGAATTGTCTAAACTATAAAGTTAACGTTAGGTGAAATTTTTGTTCAAACTGTCATACAGATTGACATAATGGATTGATATTGCTGTTACTTAAGTGTTATAATTTTTGTTATGGGAAAATCATTACTTAGCATATGGATATTACTTTATATGCATTGCATTACTATTTTTAATACTTTTTCTCTGTCTTACTTTGAGGGACTTCTAATGGAGATCACTCCAATAAAGACATCGGCGAATCAATTAATGTTTTCAAAGTGAGAGGAAAAGTTACACGAAAATGGAACTCGACGAATACACATAATGGTGCACTACTATCATTAGATATTAATTTAATAGATGAGAATGTGGGTAACTATATAATTTCTTTTTTGTTTTATTTTTTTTAAAGAAAGGTTTCTTAAATACTCGTAAAATCAAGGTCTCATTAAAATAATTTTCTTACAAGAAGATCACATTCAATAATCCATAAACATTAGTTTGGTTCCAGATTTCAACCACTTGATGAAAGGGGGATATACGAAATATCAAACGTTAAAGTATAAGAAAGGACTTCAAAGTAGTGAGCCATGATTTTTTCATCAGTTTTACATTGAGTACATCCGTTGAAGAATATTTAGGTAGCATACAATTTAGAGATAACAAGTTTGAGATTGTACCGTTCAACAAGTTGTGTCGACGAATAAGAAAAATCACTAGGTTTTCTGGTAAGAAAAACACAACAACAACAACAACAACGTAGCCTCAGTCCCAAATTAACTGGAGTCGGCTATATGGATCAAACTTTTTCATTGTGCTCGATTAAGTGCAATTGATGGTGAGCTTTTCAAACCATTCAAATCCCTTCTAATCAATTGATTGCTCATGACAAACATGCAAGATTCTATAGTAATTGCTTGTATAACTGCATCACATTGCTTTACTTTGATGATTAAGTTAACTATTCCTTAGTTTTGTTGAGTATGGAATATAGAGTGGTTGCTTGCTTTCTTTAGAAGGTCTCTTAGTTATGACTGTACAAGTGCTTGCTTGATGATTAAGTAAATTTCTTAAAGTTTTTGAGAGTTTTTGATTCTTAAATGTTTTGCTTCCATAAATCCCCTTTTACTTCCATAAATCCCCTTTTGTTGTTGACGAAAATCAATGTACATTTAAGGGACTCTCAATAAGTGCATGTGAAATTGACATGTGAAATTAGCGTCAAATTAGTAAGACTCCATATCACATCTGCCGAACTTCTTTTCAATTAGCTTAAATTCTATTTTTAATGTGATCCCAATATGACCACATCTTTTTGCATAATTCATTCCTAGATATCTAAAATGATTCATCCTAAGAACTTTTACTTTCCCTTAATAATTTGAGAGTCGAGATTAGTTCTAATTAGTCTTTTGGTTCATTACGACAAGTATTTGGAGTCAAATTTGGACTTGCAATAAACATATGTTTTCATATATGACGAAGCTAATTGATCATTAATCGAAGGATTGGCGTGTATATGATGAACGATTAGAGTGTATATTAATTTGTTTTGTATTACTAATAACATCTCCTTAATTATAGCTAACATTTTGTCCCTTTCACCTTTTTTGATAAATCCTTTTACTTAGTTAATAAAGATTCTTGATAATGTCAACATCACTAACTCCAATAAGAGATATCTGCACAACAGAACATACACTTGAGGTAAGAGTGAAAATAACAAGGAAGTGGTATTCGACGAATCTAAAAATAAATGCGCTCATATCAATGGATATCATTTTGCTCGATGAGCGTGTGAGTTCAATTTTAGATTCTTTTAAATTTGATTATTTATTGTAAACTATGTCTTGCATTAACAATATAACATAATTTTTTTGTAGGACGACTATATACATGCAACCATACTCATCTATTTGGCTTCTGATTTTGAGTACCTCACAGAAGGCAAGGTCTACAACATTTCGAACTTCAAAGTAGAAAGAAAAAAATTGCGTAAGGTTGTAAGTCACGACTACGTGATACACTTAACAGGCGATACCTCTATACAAGAAAACATGAGCAGCGTGCAAATTCGAAACCACAAATTTGAAATAGTTCAATTCAAAGAATTGACAAAACGACAAGACTGTTTCATTCAATCATTAGGCAAGAAAAAAACAATCATTAGCAAAAATACATAAATTCCACTTTTTTATATAACTTTCAATATTACTAATTATTTTGTTCTTTACAGATGTACTAGGACGTCTTGTTTGAATAGGCGAACTTGTAGATCCAAAAGTTAAAGGAAAACAAAAAAACGGTCAAAAAACTTGTGTTACGTATTCAAATCAACAGGTATATATATTTTTTAGTCGAAATTAGTTTTTATAAAAAATGAGTCATTGTGTTTTGCAATTTAATCCTACGTTTCATCTAAAGAAACAAGCAAGTGAACGCAACTTTTGGGGGCCAAAAAGCGATTGAAACAAGTAGTGAGTTTAGCAATTGCAAATCATCAAACTCAATGGTGATTATAATTACCTCAAATAATGTGAAGACTTACAGAGGTAATTGATGCAAGTTTATTTATTAAAATACATGTACAAGGTTGCTTCATTTCTACATACGTTGTAACATTAATGTTGAATTTATTTATACTTTTCAATCCACGAAAATATTTAACTTTTATCAACAGGTGAACCAACACTTTCATCAACAAGTGCAACAAAGATTTACACAAGTCCAGATATTGAAGAAATCGCATCATTCATGAAAGTGTATAAAATTTTCTTTAAATATATGCGTTCTTTCATATGTAATGCGTAAATTACATTCCATGACATATTCTTTTCCTTATTTTTTTCAATTGCAGAGAACCACTGAGTAAAGAAGTTCAGTTGATTCGAGGAGAAAATGAAAATTTTAATATGAAGGCAGAAACTATGACTGTAGAGGAAGTGAAGCGCCAAAGATCGAAAGCTACGGTAAGACATTATTATATACAAAATAATATTATATTACTTCTTCACGATATAAAACTAATTGTTAATTTTTTACACAGGAACTGTACGTTGTTTGCAAAGTGAAAATCATGTCAATAAATTCAAGTAGTTCTTGGCATTACAATACTTGTTATTCACATTACGTCAAGTTAGAAAAATCGGGAACACAATATTATTGCGAAAGGTGAAAATAATTTGTTACAACGCCATATCGGAGGTACGTTAACATTATATTATACAAATGTATGTCACTTTTATAAATTACGTACATCATTTTAACATGCATCTTTGAGTCTTATTAGCCATACCTTAAAACTATTTATTATTAATTTCAATTTCCTAAGATTCTTTGTTGTTGTACTGTATATACATATATCTTGTCAAAAATCCAATTCATGAAAATTGGATTTGTTTTTAGATTCAAAGTTCATGTGTGCGTCGAAGACAATTCAGGGTCCACAACTTTTATTCTATTCGATAGCATAGTGAAAAATATTATTGGTAAAGACAATGGCGAAAGAATATTGAATGAGGCATCTTCGGTACATCTTTTTCTAATTTACAATACAAAACTAATTGAATGCAAATGCAATATTATATATAATCTGTATCTTATTCATTTTTATGGTCCTTTTGTTCTAATTTATTTTTTGCTTATATTGTCAGACAAACGAAAAGATTGCAGTCCCAATAGAACTCTGCGAGATTGTAGGAAGAAGTTTTACTTTTAAACTAAAACTCACTAATTACAATTTAGCCAGTGGAAATGAAAATTTCACCGTTTTGAGTATATGTCGTGAAGAAAATGGAAATAATTTTCGTCATAATGAGGTATTTATTTTATTTTATAGTAACTTACAATATCACATTATATAATTTAATTTTACATATTGTCTTATTCTTGAAGATAATAGGGGAAGTTGTCAAATAATATTTCAACACATAAATACGAAGTCGAAAACAACAAAGAAATCAACATTAAGAGAAAAAGTATTGATAATGAATTGGGAATAAATAAACGTCCAAGAAAATATTGTTATGTTGAGTAAGTTATTTGAAGTTACATATTATTAATTAGTTACTTATATATTTATAAATAAACTGATATAATGTATTTCTTATGCAGTGATGACGAAGATGAAGTATAGTCAACATCATCACGAACATGCTACAAAATACAAAAGACTTTTTATATTTAATTTTTAGCAGTAGGCATTTTATATTTTCATTATCATATTTTCAATTATTTAGCATTGTATGTTAAATTTAATATTTTATATTTATATTACATAGTTTGTTCAAACTCATAAATATTATTTTAATTTTTATTATACATTCAGTTGCTTATTAAACTTACATTGTTTTAACTATAATGCATGGCTCATATCCTATTAGAATCTTTTTTTTCAAGTTATATATCAATCTATCTATCATTAATTAGACTGTATGGAAACTTGAGTTGTCTGCAATTACTAAGTTCGATGTTCTTCTAGATCATGATTAGGATTTTGTTTGGCATGATTCTCATCTTTCTAGATCGCATCCAAGAATTCTAGCATTGGTTATTTCTATGAAAAATGACAATTTATTGATGCCTTGTTCCATACATACTCACAAGATTGACATCTCTATTAAGCATGGAAACTCCACATGTGTTTTTTTTATTGATTTTTATATTGGTTTATGACAATATATTGATGCCTTTTCTTGTTCACCATCACTTATATTACGTCCACTCCATTTTCTTGAACATAAATGACCTTTTAAAACATCAATTTATCATCCCTTTAGTTTCATAGGCATTGATGAAAGTTTTGTATTACGTTTTGTGATTCTGATTTTTTTTTCTTATTTTAAGTTCTTCTTCTTTGTTTTTTATTTGTTTCTATATTTGATATAACCAAGTTATTGTATTCTTATATAATATAGTTACCTCTCACCTTCATTAGCAGACAAAAAAAGTGATTGAAACCATGAATTCTTAATGGAATTTCATAATTCTTGTTTCGTTCATATTATTTTCTCTTTGTTTTAGTCCTGCACTTGCACTCAATAAGGTATGAACTTTTTTGTATTCCTTTAGTGTCATAATTAAACATAGAAAAACTTTTGGAGTTTAAATTTCTAAACATTTCTCTATATGTGATTATTTGGTCTCTTGTACAGTCTTATATGCTGTACTTGAGTTTAATAGAGCAACAAATTCACATTATGAGTTAGTTGGATCTTCCTTGGGAAGGTGAACTAATCTCAACTCTATTGTATGTTGCATACATGATATATGTTCAAAGTAATCTCTTACATATAATCTACTAAGTAAGCCTTCTCATGAACATTGACATCCTTTTGTTATATATACTACTTGTTCTTCACAATTTTGATCATTCTCCATCCTTTATATGCAAAATCCAATTTGATTATCATCTGGTCTCAAATGGCTTACATGAAATTACTAAGAACATAAGTAGGACCTAAATCGGTGCCTTCCATCACTGCATTTAGAGATTTGGGTAGCCTTAAATTTTAGTGGTTTATTGATGTTTTCCATATGGATCTTGTTAAAATTGAGAAATTTGACAAAAAGGTTTAGCATTTCTTGGAATTCAATCAAAATCAGTTGATGAATTGAGTTTTTTTAAATGTTTTCTTCTACTCTTCAAGTCTTCTTTGATCAATCTAGAAATTTGACAACCTCTCTTTTAATATTTCTTTTTTTTTTGGTCAAGGTGTCTAGAGCTTTAATCCCAACTAATTCAATTATTTACATTCATAATTTCAAAGTTATCCTTTCTATCTATAGAGTTTTAGGTAAAGATTGAACTTTATGTACAATTTTACGGAATCTCCACAAGCAAGTATTCATAAATTAACCACATGTGTTTTTTTTCCTTGTTTCCCATTTTTTTTGAGGAAGTAATGGCCTAGCATGACTAGCTTATTTTTTCATTCACACCTTATCTCAATTACATTAGAGAATATTGATAAGCTAAAAAAGGTGCTTGTATTTCTAATTTTTAAATTTTAATTAAAATTTTGAATTTTATTAATAAATATTCTTAGAAATTAATTCCAGCGAGCGAAACGAGCGAGTCAATCGTGCGTAGCACGACCTTAAACTAGTATATCTATCATATATATAAAAGCACGAATCACAAATTTTTGAGTGGTAATGAAATTTATCTATTTGCCCATACTATTTTTTATCTCCAAATCAACCTTTTCTTTTGTATCCAAATCAAACTCTAACTCCTTATCAATCCACTACACGTTTTTTTTTATCTCCAAATCAATCATGAACTCATTCTCATCAATCCAATACACTTTTTTTTATCTCAATCACAGTAGAGAATATTGATAAGATAAAAAAGGTACTTGTATTTCTAATTTTTAAATTTTAATTAAAATTTTGAGTTTTATTAATAAGTTCTTAGAAATTAATTCTTGCGAGCGAAGCGAGCGGGTCAATCGTGCATAGCACGTCCTGAAACTAGTATATATATATCTATCATATATATAAAAGCACGAATCACAAATTTTTGAGTGGTAATGAAATTTACCTATTTGCCCATACTTTTTTTTTTATCTCCAAATCAATATTTTCTTTTTATCCAAATCAAACTCTAACTCCTTATCAATCCATTACACGTTTTTTTTCTTTACCTCCAAATCAATCTTATCAATCCATTACACGTTTTTTTTTTCTTTATCTCCAAATCAATCATGAATCTATTCTCATCAATCCAATACACTTTTTTGAATAAGTAATGTCCTAGCATGATTTGCTTATTTTTTCATTCACATATTATCTCAATCACATTACAGAATATTGATAAACTAAAAAAGGTACTTACACTAGAACAAATTCTACTTTTCATAGAGGTTTTGAACCTCTATGAAAGACTTTTCATAGAGGTTTTTGACCTCTATGAAAAGTGTTATCTTTTAAGGTTTTATCTTATCGTCCAAGCTTACATAGGGGTTTCAAACCTCTATCAAATCTTGACTATTTCATAGGGGTTTCAAACCTTTATCAAATCTTGGCTATTTCATAGGGGCTTCAAACCTCTATAATATCTTCAAAGGCTTACATAGGGGTTTCAACCCCTATCAATTGTAGTGATTTCATAGGGGTTCGAAACCTCTATATTATAGGCTTACATAGTGGTTTCAAACCCCTATCAAATGTAATTTTAAAAAATAATAGCTGAAAATGACCAAAATTAATTTCCATTTCCATTTTCAATTGAAAATATACAAATCTACATTCCACTCACAATATTATTATTCCATTCAATCAATAATGTAAAGTTTGAACAAATATTTTTTCCATTCCAAAATAAAAAATCTTTTGATTCATCTCTGCGTCTTAGTAGAACATTACTTGCTTTAAGGTCTCTATGAACAATTCTTAATCTGGAGTCTTGATGAAGATATAAAACTCCTCTAGCAATCCCAAGAATTATGTCACGACGCATCGCCCAATCCAATGATATGCTTCTCTTTGATCTGCGTATAAATTTTGCTCAAGTTACTAAGTACATAATATATAGTTTGTACATGAAAACAAAACCAACTGTAATAGTTGCACATGAAGACAACGGCAATGACAACAGTAGCAATAACAAAGAGAAAGAAAATATATATTTATCACTGCTAAACATAAACAAAAAATCAATAAAGGAAACTCACAATCACTGCAAGTTTGGGGAAAGTTGATAAGGAATGTTTGCCTCAGAGTGCATTGCCACTAATATCATCCGTATCAATTTGGAACAATTATATCATTAATTAAACTTTAGAATAAAATAAAGTAATTTAAGATCAAAACAGAATGAGAAAACTTACAGATTAATTAGTTAGTGATTTCAGTCCATCAAGCTGGTAACCCATTGATCCAGTAAGTCCAAGACTTGGTATTTTTCTAATGAAACACAAAATATCAGTCAATCGATCACCGTCCAGGACATGAAAGAAAAATAGCAGGAGGGAACTCATAGTTCTGTGGCTGCAGACCCCGAGATAGAGAAAACTCGCAAGGTCCAACGATAACGCATCGATTTCATCAACTATCCCAACAAGGTAATGCTTAAGAAAGTGGAAGATGTATCCAATGCTCTAGATGATTTCAATACAAACTTACAAAGACTTTTTAATAACATTTTAATAACTGATTTTCAGTTCACAAAGTGTATATATATACATATTCAATGCCAGGAAATAGCAGCTGCATGTTAGATGTCAAAATTGAAGAGTGAACATCACCAATGTGCAGCATTGAGAGGATAAGTTAACATTGATAAAACACAGGTAAAAAGGAAAAAGCTTTTAGAAGATAAAACTGATGCAACCGATTTGCTTGATTAGAAAATTGGGTAACAAAGAAAGCAAGAAGAGAGATTGAAGAGAATTAAAGAAGAAGATCAGGGAGAGAAATTCAGGGGAAGAGAAAAGAGAAAAGAAGAGACATAATGAAGAAGCGAACGAGAACATTGGCGGCTTATTGTTCAAGGTGCTTACTAATAGAAACTTTTCTTTTCATCTTCGAAAGAAGTCAAAATAAATCGACCAATTTAAAAATCAACCCTATACCTAGACAAATGCGAAATTTTTGTTTCCATTTCAATTACGCAGCTTAATAAGGGAAAAGTACAAGACAATACCTTCAAGCTCCCATTACGGCTTCTTTCTTCAAGCTCGCAAGATCATCGTCAACTGATAAGCTCTCAAGTAAAGCAAACTGCAAAGGTATAGAAAGTTTAGAATGATTAGGAGAATTGAATCATAGTAAATTCTAGACGGAAGGACACATGTACCAGGTTGAATATAACATTATCCTCGAAATGTAATGCAACAGAGTGAAGGGTATTAGCGTGGAAGTCAAAAGTGAAAATCAGCAAATGACTTGAAATAATTTCAAATGGTTGAAGTCCAATATGGGTTTGCTACTGAACGGAGGTTTTAGGAGAGCACATTAGTGGATAGAGAACAAAGTTATTCATAATGTTAAGAAGAGGACAAGAGGTTGTATGTATATCAAATGATATTACATGCAGGTATAGAACCACAACTACACTTCAAATTGAACATAGTTCAAAGCACAAGCATATCATTATGGTCCATGGAAATAGTCGGTTTTACAAGCCGGTACTATATGCATATGAGAGAATCTGAATGCTAAGAGTGCAAAGTCTTTAGGGAGTTCCTAAGAGGTTCTTGAATGTCAAAAAAAGGCTAAAGTCAGTCCTTGGTAGACAATGTAAAAGGTATAGAGACTAGAACAGATAAAAAGTCTCAGAGACTGACAATGCATTTAACCAGGAAAAAAGAGGATAACATAACATCAATCATCAATGCCACTAACTCTCTTATGTTACTTTGTTTTGTAAACTACTAATGTAAACCAGGAAAAAAAAGGATGACATAACATCAATGACACTTAACTCTCTTATGTTTCTGAGGTTGTTATACGATGAGATGGACGACAATAAGAAAGTTGGTAGCTCAGTTAAACTGTTGAAGCAAAGAACACAGTAGACGCTCATGAGATATGAACGCCTTTCTCATGCAAAGCAACCAATGCAAGAAATAAATGCCCGAAAGTTGGGACTGGATGCCAAATGAGTATTGAACTAAACAGAAAACTTGGTTGCAGATTAATTTGCACCACAATACCAAGGTTATGACACTTGTATTACACCGTGCAATACATCATGAATGAGGAACCTCTCAAATAAACGTCACAAGTTCCAAAATAGGACTAAAGGACTCCACGCTTCATAGGAACTTCAAATTTAGACTGGTGACAAGCATACCAAACCTAAATCTGACCTACAAAAGGATCTGTAATTTCCCAGTTAAGTCTAGTAATAAGCATAACAAAGCTAAATCTGATCTACAAAGCATCGGTTATGTCCTAATTAAGTCTAGTAATAAGCATAACATTAAAAAACCTGAATCTGACCTACAAAGCATCGGTTAAGTCCTTACAAACCATGTTCCATTTAAACTTGATGAAATAGGAACAATACCAAAGCATCTCTCACATGTGTGTTCTTGTTTGTGATTTCATTATTATCATAGTTGGTTTATATCGTTATTGTCAACTTCTCTAAGCTTTCACAGTAGTAATTAGGAAAATGCAAACAGTACACAAATATTCAGTACTAGCTCTCTGATTCAGTGCCTAACATCAGGGGATTCTCATTATTTAAACTCAAATCTACCTTTCCTAGGTCAAAATCAACCCTAGATTTACCTAAACATAGCTTCATTTCAAAGGTTCTGAAAAATCAAAATGAGATTTCACTTTCCTACTTTTCTGAACACTTTGCAATGATTCAACATCATCAATTAATCATCCACTTCATCAAATCCACAAAACCTACATTCAAATGAGCATTAAGCCTGCTAAGGACAGAATCAATTGATAAAGTACCCTAAATATATGAACACAGAACTGAAAGGTCCTCTGATAGTTTAACTTCATAACTATATGTCGAGTTGAAGATTCAAAAAACTTCATAACTATAAGGATAACAATTATACAAGCAAAAGACAGCCAGAGTCAAAGAATAGGCTTATAAGGATAACAATTATACAAGCAAAAGACAGCCAACCAATACGTACTAAACCAAAGCGATCATTCATACCTTAAATGGAGCAAGTTCATCGGCTGTTGCAAGTGTTTCTTTGGTTTGTAAAAGAGGAAACATTTCAAGAAGAGGAATCATGCTCTTCTCAGAATTGTAAATTTTTCCATTAGCCAAATAAATAGATGTGGTATTATCAAAACCCATGCCCCTAAGCATCGAAACCACCTGAAGACAAATATTTCAGTAAGAGCTTATACTAAAAAAGATTTCGTGAGAAACATAAAGCAAAAGCAAACAAACTAATCAATTATACATGGGGCAAATAGATATCCAAAATACTAAAAGACTTTGAATCTTTGATAATAGAAATGCATAAAAAAGGGTAATTTCTTGGTGTATGTATATATATATATATATATATATATGGAGAATACTGCGTATGTTTATTGAGCAATTGGTACAAAAAAGTTTTGATGATAAAAGATACACGAAAAAAAAGAAGAATTTAGACGCCATAACTGAAATACCGCAGATTTTTATTCAGCAAGTGATACAACAACAACATAGCCTCAGTCCCAAATTAATTGAGGTCGGCTACATGGATCAAACTTTTCCATTGTGTTCGATTAAGTGGATATCAAAGAATATATTTAAACAACCTGAGTAAACTTCATGTAAGAAGACTAGAAAGAACTTCATAAAATACTGAACAATAAACTTCATGTAAGAAGGAACTGTTAATACAATTCAAGGTTTCATGCGTTCACCTGCTGTCAAAACTGCTAGAAGCACTGCCACAAACAGAATTATACAAATTCTCCAAGAAAATGTCGATTGGCTTCCAAAGAAATGCAACAGTGAGTGAAGTATGTGGTCTTACTGCTAACTGAAAATGGAGAATGTGCAGTACAACACAAACCTGCAAATGAGAGGAAATGAAACATTCATCACATACTGTCGTTTGACCTTATGGAGTATAGTCACATATATAATTAAAAACGCTAATAGATGACATGTTTTTGAATGATTTAAATGAATCATGGACACTTTATCAATTTACCTGCGCAAATCAGCCCCAAGTCAAAAAGCTAGCTAGGAGATGGCAAGTTTTTGAATGATTGCTAACACAGGAAAGAGGACACAGAGATTTGGTACAATACCTCACAACACTCTCTCCATTTCTAACAAAGGATTGCTGAAGACGTTTCTCTAAAGAACTGCAGTCCAGGCCGGCTTTGAGAAAACATGCATAGTGGCAGTATAGTGGCGAAATCCTTGAATGCAGCGAATCTAATTTGGTTAATTCCAAAAGGATCAGGAAGATCTGGGGTGGCGGTGCTCCAACCAATCCCAAAAGGCAGCCGGAATGACCTTTTCTCCATTGCGAATTCACTTTGTTAGTGCTTCTTCTTATCTGAGTATGTAATTGTTTGTTTCATTATTTATTTGAGAGTAACCCCAGAATGAACTCGCAGATCTCGCAGGCTGCACATCAAGGACTTTCAGAAAAAAAAAGTTGAACCTCAACAGAGGCATCAAAATATGAAAATCAGTTGTCTGTATTATGCTAGAAAATGAACTGCTGATAGAAATGAATACAGATTAGACTAGGTAATGCTTGAAATATGAAAATCAATTGTCTGTATGATTATTTTGATGAATGGAAATTAGAGATTAAGTCGTGTGCAAATGTGGTTAATTTGCATTAGATCAAGCTCAGTAAAAAAGAAAAGGTGATTACATAGCCTAAACTAGGTAAATAGTAAATAATGTACCTTTAGTTGTATAAAGTATCCCCGAATCTCTCTCCTTTCACCCACAAGTAGAGCACTCTGTTTCCACCAAAAAAATAGAACAAAATCGTTGTGGAGAGAAGGGTTGAAGGTGGCGGAGGAGTGGTGGCGCCGCCGTGATGGTGGTGGTGGCTGTGGTTTTGGAAGAAGAAATAATGGTAAGTGGAGAGTCTGGACTCTCCTTCTTTACTTGGGGGGGGGGGGTTCACAGTGACAATTTGCGTAAATATTTTTATGCATAGTGAGTTGAACCAAGAACCTTTATAAAACCTTGTCTTTTAGCAGCCTCCTCCATCTCATTATAAATGCTTCAACTATCCGATTACTATTTTTGTTACTAAAAAGTTAGTGTAGGAGATTTGTTGTTTTTGTCGCAAGCTGATATATTATCCCAATTTATTGTTACATTGACATAATATATAAATCATTCGAATCAAACTTGAGAAAACCAAAGTCAAATAAAAAAAATAAAAAAAAACTTATAATCACATGCGAATTTACTCAATTTGACTATCAATGGATATTAACATGCATGTTAATATCAACTGTGCCCATGAAATACTTAGTCCAGCTAGATTTTTTTTTTTTTTGAAAACCCACTTGATTTGATTTCCATCAATTGATTCACAATACATGCAAACAAGTAGAAATGGATAAAGACACCCGAAAACTGATCCACTACAAACAATTATGAGCGAAAAGGCAGAAAATAGAAGGAAAAGAAATGCCTTGCAACAGCATAGATTGTATTAATTTATATTATTACCTTAGTTACATTTGCAAGAGAAAAACCAGCACCTCTGAGATCGGCATCAAATAAATCAGCCCCTAGAACATATCAGAAAGAAGAGAAAGAAGTGTATCAATGAGACAAGTGCATCCGCATCAACTAACTAGCACAAATCAAACAGTGGAACAGACAGCAAAGTAATTCAACATTGAAGCTTGCATGTGAAGTAGTAGATCGACAATTGCTTTACAAAATAATTCAGTCTCTACTGTGAATTTGAACACAAAATAGATCAGTGTACCAACATAAATAAAGCAATACTTTTAAGAATTATGTACAGAGTTCATGAATTGTAAATCAATGTAAAACACCAACTATGCCCCAAACAATACAAATTACTGCACCAATGAAGGACTTGGAACACATTTATTGCAATCCATCACAACAACACAAGCACTAAAAGAGAAGAACAGACAGAAAGACATTCAGATTCCACATGAGAGAAAGAATAAAAGGTTTTTCACAAACAACACAAAGGCTACAAAACATACTCTTCTCATCATTGCCCAAATCAAATGTCCTGACAATCCACCCCCATCACAGCCATACCTTCCCCTTCATATATGCAATCACATATAACAAGATAATTATTCATCAATATCTAAAGATAAGCATACAATTTATCCAAAATTCAGCATACAATTTATCCAGTTATGACCATTGCAATCCCTACCATTACAAGGTGAAAGACACAAAAGGGTAGAGTGTGAACTGTTGAATGAGAAGGTCATGTGCCTTTTCGAGAGGAAAGATTTGCTTCTATAACTACAACTTAATTATTAATATGAGAGGGATTTGATGCTTCGATGGTTCTCTTATTATATGTATCAGCAGCAGTACAGGAGGTATAAACCTTCCCAGACCAGACAAGGCATGTCACTTATTGTTCAAAGAAAAGAGAAAAAAATTGAACAATGTAAATTAATTAGACTTTGGAGAAAAATATTGCTAAGTACGTGACACAGTTTCAATTAATTATATGTGAATGAACTGATCATTTATATTTTATTCTGTAAATGTCAAGAGGAATATATACTTATATATTAAAATAGGGCTAGTACGTAGGAATTGTCAAGCTTGAGTTACCTAAAGGAAGGAGCCCAAAAAAAAAAAAAAAAAAGATGAGCATCGATATATATATATATATCTATATTAAACAGTCAATACTAAATCACAAAAAAAACTAAATACTGAGTAATTGGCCATATATGACCGTAACTAAACCCTTTTAGACAAAAAAAAAACCAATACTAGTAATCAAGCTATGTTTTAATATACCTGTCTTCCACATCCTGTGAGAATCTTTGCAAGACATTTCAATCTCTCATACTAGTTAACTTTGAAGAAAATATCATATTGAATTTGAAGATGGATCAACCAACAACACCGCTGGTGGTTCAAAGGTTGAAGATGCAGAGTATTTTCATATATATTATGGACAAACCTTCAAACTCATCAAAAATGGTGTTATAAGCATGATTAAGATAAAACACATATGAACCATAAATTAATTCAAGTTGTCTATCACATTGTATAAACTCAATAAGAATATCCACAACATCATCAACAAATGCAATTCACCTTATCTCATTGAGGCATTTTCACAAACAGAGACCATATTCAACCAAAAAACTTGAATTTGAGAGCCAAAGTTTGAGATCTCGCACAAACATAACAAATGAACAATGCGAATCAGTGAAATCGCTTATCCGAATCCAAGTGTTCAAACTTTAGATCAATCTAGGTCGAATATTGTGCTCAAATCACCAAACCAAATCAAAACGGAACCGATTCTCATACTCACCTCAGCTGCACCGGCAGATACCGACCAATGAACGAACGAACGAACGAGGACTGGCGCAGTGGTTGGGCTTAGGGTTAGGGTTTTGTGACAGAGAAAACAAAGAAGATGAAGTGAGAAAGAGGGGGATATGTAGAGATAGAAATTGAGATAGGAATCGGATTACCTGGAGAGTGAATCGCTGGAGAGCGAGATCAATCGATCGCGCGAAAGAGAGAGGAATTGAGAATGAATCGTTGTTGGAGAGTGAATCGCTGGAGAGTGAGATCAATCGATCGGGCAAAAGAGAGAGGAATTGAGAGAATTGGTTTTGAGAGAACTCGTTTTGAGTCGATGAGTATGTCGATTGAGAGTGTTTTTGAGTTTTAATAGTCTAATACATAGAGGTTACTAAAAACCCCTATGAATTAGGTGCTGTAAAAATCTTAATTGCTTCATACATAGGGGTTTTAAAAACCTATATCAATTAAGTGTTATAGAAAGCTTAATTGCCTAATACATAGGGGTTACTTAAAAACCTCTATCAATTAAGTATTATAAAAAGCATAAATTGTTCTAGTGTTATATTTCTAATTTTTAAATTTTAATTACAATTTTGAATTTTGAATTTTATATCTAGCACAAATCACAAATTTTTTAGTGGTAATGAAATTTACTTATTTGCCCATATATATCTATCATATATATAAAAACAACTATATATATAAAAGCAACTAAATATCACAAATTGTAAACTTAAAGTTTTCCCAATGGTATATATGCAACATACATATATATATATGCAACTTATTCATCTAGAGTTCTCCCAATGGTATATATGCGACATATATATATATATACCCATACTTCTTTTTTTTTCATCTCCAAATCAACCTTTTCTTTTTATCCAAATCAAACTCTAACTCCTTATCAATCCACTACACGTTTTTTTTTTCTTTATCTCCAAATCAATCATGAACTCATTCTCATCAATCTAATACACTTTTTTTTTAGGAAGTAATGTCCTAACATGATTAGCTTGTTTTTTCATTCACATCTTATCTAAATCACATTATAGAATATTGATAAACTAAAAAAGGTACTTATATTTCTAATTTTTAAATTTTAATTACAATTTTGAATTTTGAATTTTATATCTATCATATATATAAAAGCACGAATCACAAATTTTTGAGTGGTAATGAAATTTACTTATTTGCCCATATATATCTATCGTATATATAAAAACAACTATATATAAAAAAGCAACTAAATATCACAAATTGTAAACTTAGAGTTTTTCCAATGGTATATATGCAACGTACTCATCTAGAGTTCTCCCAATGGTATATATGCAACATATATATATATATATATAAAAAAAAAGTGAAGAAGAGAGAATCTGAGAGGGAAAAGAATAAGGTGGTTTGAAAAAGGTGTTGGGGAGGGAACAAACTCAGAACCCATAAGAGATTTTAATGAGAAAAATTCTGATTAATCACGTGAAAAAAGGTGTCTAAAGCTGTAATCCCTACTAATTCAATTATTTACATCCATAATTTCAAAGTTATCCTTTCTATCTATAGAGTTTGAGGTAAAGATTGAACTTTATGTACAATTCTACTGAATCTCCACAATCAAGTGTTCACAAATTGATGGGTCAAACCACTTATGTTTTTTTTTTCCTTGTTTCCTTTTTTTTTTTTTGAGGAAGTAATGTCTTAGCATGACTAGCTTATTTTTTCGTTAACATCTTATATCAATCACATTAGAGAATATTGATAAGCTAAAAAAGGTAATTGTATTTTTAATTTTTAAATTTTAATTAAAATTTTGAGTTTTATTAATAAATTCTTAGAAATTAATTCCCGCGAGCGAAGCGAGTGGGTTAATTAATGTGCGTAGCACGTCCTGAAACTAATATATATATCTATGTGTGTGTGTGTGTGTGTGTGAATCGTCAATCATATGTATTTATTCCAAATACAATTAGACTTGTATCACAATACATGTGTCAATCGTGCATGTATAAAGAAACTATGGTTGAATTGTATTCAAACTTAATGTGACGTACTGCCATATGCTTCGTGTCGGTCACTTATCCAAATCATATTCCAACGTATATTTGAGTATAACTCAAACAATGACGCATAGTACGACTTCAAGTCCAACACTAACTTTAAAGTTTAAACACAGAGTTTGAAGTCACCGAGACTCAAAACTCAGCATAGATAATAGAAAATACATATCTAAAAACATAAGCTAGAATTTAGGGTCCAAGACAACTGCCACACCCATCACATCATGAGTTTTCTCCTAATATTTCTCAAATTTCATCTTCATTCTTGATGTCATTTACTCAATATAATTAATACCACAATAAATCCATTTCTACAAAGCTATTTTAATTTGACAAATCTTAAGGAAACACGGATTTGTTGTGGGATATTTACTCCCTGAAAGTAACTATGACACATTGTATAACAACTTTAATCTATCGCAAATTAATTTCCTTAGCCCTTTCCGATTCTTCATCAGATGGGCAACAAGTATAAAGGGTATCTCGTTTTTTCAAACACTTGAAAGCTTCTTTATATTCAATTGCTATGTATACTAAGCATTGAATAAAGTGGAGTACCAATTATTCCATCTAGTTTAACAATCTAATTCCAATTTTTTGGTAGAACCTATTTTTCAGCTGACGAATAGTCTCTTCATACTTCTCATACCTTTTTGGTGTTGCAACCTAATAAACGACACTATTACTAACATTCTCAATGGTATCCTCATTCACTTCCAAGCCATAATTAACAATTATATTCAAAATATGTGTGCAACTATGCATGTGCAACATGTAACTACCCAATATTTATTGACACCGTTATTTCATTTAATTTAAGACTCGAACGCTAGCTCAGACCCACGTGGATGCCTCGGATAGGCTAGGACATGTACGACTGCGCATAAATGATTCTTTGTGTCTGTTGTTTACATAATTGCAATGTTAATTATCATGTATTTCACAACTCATCGCATGCGTGCATTTATATTATCATAACGTATGAGATTGTGTGACGAGTAAATGCTTTGTAAACCGTGTCGTCGCGGGTACCGGGTCAACGTAGTACCGGTACACTAAGTTTTATAATGCTAACTTAAATAAAATGAGAAGAACAAAAGTGAATATGACATAAAATAGATAATCAAACTTTAGGCTAAGTCATAATAATCGGGTACATCAAGGATTGACGTGCCTCGTGATGCGTGCCGAGACGTGGGACACTTGGTGTCGGGTAATAAGGTACTAAGGGAAGTGGTAGTACACCAATTTAAGACCCTGAATAGCCTACATATATATATATAAGTTTAAGTTAAATTAATTGAATCAATTTATTACAAATATCTATAGTTGGACAGAAAAATGGTGTCATAGATTAGCCTAGAGATTTGCACTAGAATGGAGTCCTATAAGTTTAAGTTAAATTAATTGAATCAATTTATTACAAATATCTATAGTTGGACAGAAAAATGGTGTCATAGATTAGCCTAGAGATTTGCACTAGAATGGAGTCCTAGGAGATTTAAGTTGAGAATTGGTGTCAACAAGATGAAAGTTAGTGGAGTAGGAGTCAACAAGGACCATTAGATTGACCTCGAGCGAGATACGTGAACACAATTGATTCTAGCATAACCTGTATATAGCTAAGTTAGTGAAAAATCTCTTCATGCAACAATAACAAAGTTAGTTCTTGGGCTGGAGTGCTGTAAACTTTAGCAAGAACTAGGTGGAATGGAGGTCATCTACTATAGGAATTGAGTTAGGAATATCAAAACCAACGTGAATCTTCTCCATCTCGTTTCCATGAAAATGAGCTTCAAAATTTGGGTTTTTGAATTTCTAAGTTTGCTCTCTGATTTTTTACTCTTTTTATGAATGGAGAGTTCATTATGTTCACCTATTTAAGGATTTGAAATTGATTTTTCAAATAGATTGTGTTCTTGAAGTTTCTTGATGCATGCATGTTAAGTTTTTAACCTATCCTCTGTATTTTGAGCATAACTCTCTCATACAAACTCTAAATGGGTCGGATCATACGCCGGTAGAAAACTTACTTATATATCTAAAACTTTGTTTCTGGAGAAAGTTTGAAATTCAAACTCCTTCTAACTAAAAAAATGCTCTGCAATTAGATAGTTGAAATGCTAATGCGGGATTTTTAAAATGAATTTTGACAAGACATAACTCTCTCAATTCTTATCGGAATGAGCTCATTTTTTAGTATGTCGTTGTTAGGTATGTTAACTACCTTAGACCAAAAATATTACGTTCTGAAGCTATAAATTTGGAGAAATAATTTTTACAAACTTGCTGATCAGATTTTGATTCTAATTTGAGTTATCTTTGTAAAAGTTCAATATCTCTTTCGTTTTAAATTGAAATTTTGCAAAAACCTTTTTGGAAAGCTAAAATAGAGGCCAACAACTTTACTCTTTGGAAGCTTTTGAGATTTGAAGATTTTCATGCCCAAAAATGCGCTACAACACATAACTGAAAATGAAACTTTATTAATCTTTAGGGTTGTTTTGAAGACTTAACTTGCACAATTAACTTTAAAGACCTATGATCGATGTAAAACACTTAAGATTGATCTCAAGGGACTCGGGGACTATAATGCGATAGTCAAGGGCATATTGGGGTCGGATCAGGTATTTTCGGGACTTCAGAGTGCAATTTGAGGTATGTAAACCCCTTAAGAAACACATTTTGAGTATTTAACTATTTCAATTGTTCTATCTACTATTTATTTTCTATTCATTTCTATGTTTTATCACTGCTTTGGTTTGGTTTAATGGTCGGTAGTTTTGCTCGTTGTCGGGTTTTATTCGGTGTTGTGTTGTACAGGCTCTAGTATGCTAAACTATAGCACATGTATCAGGTGTCCTTAGTGAATGACAACCCGAGCTTCTTTGTCTATACATGTGTCGGTGCGTCATGGGTCTACCCCGGCCACCGAAAGGACCAGGTGATGGGCCAATTGGGTACGCCCACTAGAAGGATCCTAGGGAGGAAATCCGAAGTATAGTCTAGTATGTTATGCGTGACACAACCATTTGGTTTACATTGGTGTTATTTACGCATGCGATGATCATACAGTTCCCTATTTATTTTTGCATGTTTATTTAACATTATCATTGGCTTCTCTATTAATTGAAGGGTTTTTTCACAAACTAAGGTTACAATACTTTTTATTCATGAAATAAGGATGACTACTTTAAATTTACAAAACTGAGATATGTTTCCTTTTGAAAAGGAGTCATTGATGATGATGTGGCTCCATGCGTTAATGTGTGTTGATGAGGTGGAATGAATGACTACTTTTGAAAAAGAATCATCTATACAACTAATGAGGTGTTATAAATGACACCTTTTGAAAATGAGTCATCTATACAAAATACAAAACCTCTTATTTACTCCTCAAAAGGAGTAATTTATTCAACTCGAAGTGGTAAACCCATGCAAACGACATGTACGTATAGAGATAGACAAGCCGCATCAAGTACGTATCTCGAGATGGACAACCCGCATCACGCACGTATCTCGAGGTAGACAACCGATGTAAAGGACACACATGTATATGGACATGAAAAACTCATGCAAACGACGCGCATGTGTCTCGCGATGAAAAAGTCATGCAAACGACATACGCGTATGTCGAGGTGGCCGACCCATGCAAACACGTGCAATTCATGCAAACGTGACACACGTATCGTAAGGTGTGCAACTCATGCAACCTCGTGAAATTCATGCAAACATCGCGCACGTATCTCGAGGTAGACAACTCATACAACCTCGTCCAATCAATGCAAACCGTGCAAAGGTCATGCACGTATTTTGAGGTGGGCAACCCATGTAATCTCATGCAGTCGAAGTAAACCATGTAAACGTCACGCCCGTGTCTTAAGGTGGACAACCCATGCAAACGACACACATGTATCTGGCGGTGGACAACTTATGCAAACAACACGTACGTATCTCGAGGTGGACAATTCATGCAAACTTTACGTACGTATCTCGAGGGGGCAACCCATGCATATCTACTACAAACCATGCAACACAATCGTGATCATAAGAAGAGATATGTAAATGAAAAACTGTAAAGGACAAAACCACGTTATATCTTTGTCTAGAATTTAAAATTAAAACAATAAGGAAGTTTTGAAAGTATGATCTCATTCCATCAAAATTACTTATCATACAGGTTTATCGACAGTAACGTTGACATTGTTGCTCCGTGATGCAAATTGGACATACTCTATGTCAAGTTGGACGTTGTGTTTGTACATCTGGTTGAATTTATCGAGGTTGTTGATCTTGCATTGAAATTTGTTGAGTCGATTGATTGTCTTCCTCCGGTTCACTCAACTCACCTCTGGTACTAATGTTTCCAAAAATCAGAGGTTGAACCGTTCCAAAAAACTAACTTCCTGTATATGGTTGGCCGAAAGGAACATGAGGCGCCGACATGCTTAACATATTCATGAATGTGTCATCTCTACTATATGACATATTGTAATTATAACATGGTGGAGTAAATTGACTCGGCATGTATTAAGGCAATGAAGGATACATTGGATGTCTAAGCATTCCATGGTCCATGTATGAAGACGACGGCCCGGGTGCATAAGGATCAAAATGGTAAGGAGGAAGATTCATGATCGGAGCGCTAGGTACAAAGATTTGAGGTTCTGGTTGCATTGGGGACAATGTAGGAATGTACCCATAAGAAGAATGACGTGGCGGGGATGAGCGTTGGTTACTGTCACCAACAGTCTCTGTTCTTCTCTCTCTCAAACGAGATGAACATGGTTTGGGAGAACGTCTGCTACTCTCAGCAGCAGTCTCTGTTCGACGAGAAGGACGTGGTGGATGAGGACGTCTAGTGCTTCTACCCACAGTCTGTGTTCGTGTCATTCTTCTTCTCACCTCTCTAGTTGATTCGTCTTGATCATCTTCTTCTTCATTCTCCTCATCTATGGCCTATTCGACATCAATTCTACTATTCTATAGAGTAGACCTTTGCCTTTCATCTTCATCTAAAATTTTAATGCCTCCATCAAGTGCAGCAAAACTTGCTCGTATCCATCCTAAATGAACAGTCGCTGCAGTCAACGCACCAAGTTACACTGATATAAAAACAGGAGGTTAGTATACACAATTTAAGATATAAATCGTGAGGAAAAATGAATAATAGTTTAAAGGTTACCAAATAGTCACGTAAAGCCAAGTCGTGTCCAATGAATCTTCTAGTGACTAATAGATACCACGTCACGTAGTCTTGTTGATCATGTCCTTCTTCTTGTTCCGCTGTGAATTGATTGTCACCACGATTTTCCCATATCTATATATAGTTTGCGTGAAAAGCCATCCAATTTTCTTGAACGTGTCTACGCATCTCGATGCAGTGTAGCCGGGAGTCGTAATCACAGTTTGGTGGCACGACATGTATCATTCCAAATTGTCTCAAAACTCTTTATGGTCGATGTCGCTCGACTCTGTGTAAACAAATTAGGGGATACGTCAATAGCCAACTACCGTGATCGTCGGTACAGTATTCGGGAAGAGACCCGACGACTTCAGCATAAGGTTGCCACATCAAGTCATCCTCATTCTGCGAATCGAGTGCATCACAGTAAGCTGATAAAACGTGTGTCGCACTTTGAGTAACCGAAAATGCATCGATCCATCTGTATAGAAAACTATAAATTAGTAAAATAAAAATGTAGTTAATATTATAGAAATTGCGATATAACATTTATATTACCTGTGTCCCAAAGGGACGTCATTAAGCATATCTTCTCCATCCATTGTTCGAGGTTGAACTCTAGGAACACCCAGTCGCCTTGGTGATATGAATGGAAATTTATCACATGCCTATAGTTGTACAGGAATTGACGCCCCTGCAACCTCATGTGCATCTGCGCAAGATCTGCGACACAACTCCCTGTACAAAAAAGCCAAATAGGCACTCTCCCAACTATATTGTCCAGTTATGTCAAAATCCTCGAGCAACGGTAGAAACATCAAATGTACATATCGATTTGACTTGTTGGCGAATAAATAACCACCGATTAGTTAAAGAATGTACGATCGAACAAACCGTCGCACAGACTCCTCATCGCTGTTGTCATGTATAGTTGGTACGTTACGTTCAAGCCATTCGACTTTAAGTTTATTTCCATGAATGTCATCTCCAACAGGAATTCGACCAAGTAGCCTCTTACACACCTCAACATAGTCTGTATCGGTGGTTCCCGTTACAGGCATACCTTCGATACGTAAGCCGAGCTGTACCTGTATGTCCTGGAGTGTAATAATGCACTCGCCACATTGCATGTGAAATGTATGTGTCTCTGGGTGCCATCTCTCAACGAATGCAGTAATCAAAGCCCAATCAAGGCTGAAAAATGATACGAGTGAAATCCCATAAAACCCACTGAAACGTAGATATAAGATCATTTGAGAATGATACTCTACCGTTCGATCAACGACAGCCCATCGTCGACGTATGTACAATGTTTCGTACACCTTATAATTGAAAATAAGTTGTCATATATATGTATATTATACGTTTATTCATGAACATTGAATGTCTCCATCTTAAAAAGTTTACCTCACCCGTCCACGCTCGCGATGATCTGTATGTAGATTGGAGATGTAATAGTGAAACATCTGATGGACCTGGATCCATTTGTGTCAAACTACAATTTAGGGAGTTTTAAAAATTAGTCGTGTTGTTCGAAAAGTCGCCACAAATCATTATTAAAGGTTTAAACAATAATGAATACCTAAACATTTCATAACGTAAAATTTCTGGATAATTCAAAAGGTTCAATATAATCTAATTACATACTTAAGCCATGAACAAACAATATACAAAATAAACTATTGGTTTTGATTGGAAGATTGAGCTCTGGTTGGACAATTTTTTTTGTTATGTCCCTCTGCACGACAAATGCCGCATCGGTTCTTCCTACTAGGGATTTGATCACAATCTTTATTGGGACATGTTGTTCTTTTATGTCATTCTTGATGACATATGCCACATCGCAAGGCTCTTGAAACATTAGGAAGATCCATCTTGTTTTGATTTCGCGTTCCCTTTGGTCTCCCTCGGCCACGTCTGCACCTTGGGTCTGGTATGATATTCGTCGCAAAAGTCAGTTAATATTTCTCATCTGGAATGGCTTTGAAGTTAAAGGAGTAACATTACGCGTATACATCTATCCGGTAGTATGGTTCAATAAATTGCGAGTAGCTCATTCGAATAAAGGAACATGCGGCTAACACGTGTAAGCAATGAAAACCAAACGATTGCCATTTATTGCAACTGCACATGCGGTCCTTTAGGATAACGACTTGTGTATTGTTGCCTTTATGCATGCGATCTCTATGTCGTTCAGTAAGCACTTCAAACTCACATATGTCACGATTTATCAAATTGACTTGATGCCTCCTTGCAGCTTGTTCGTAATGTGTGAGTTTATCCGTGACATATTTCGCGTATGATTGCCCGTTTGAGATTGCTACATAGATTTCTTGTTTACGTCGATCATGGTATGTCACCAATCTATAATAAATCATCTGAGTCATCGCTATTTTTGGCAAGAATCGACCCCTTTTCAATACACCGTTAAAACACTCTACAAGTGATGATAAAATTCGTGTAAGTAATATTACTTCAGCGATAACTATATAGTTGAGTGCAAAACATAACTTGCATCTCATACATACCAACACCATTAGAGTTCATCCATCTGTACTGCTTGCGTCCATCATGCGATTGAGTCCATAGTTCTATGAGGAGGGCATTAACATATTGCACACATTGAAGGGTTCGAGATGATAAATATGTAAAACGCTTCATGCACGCACTAATTTTCGAACTTGATGATGACCAGCTACTCAAGAAAGTAGGTTTTTCAAGGGCTTATTTTTTAATTGAGTGTTGAAATTACTGACCAAATGTCGCAGACAATAACGGTGAGATCCTTTTGGGGGACAAAAACCATTGGTCAATGTGTTGACTGCTCCAGAATGCCAGGGTGACGATTAGAAATAATGCAAATACCATGTCTATCCGTCACGTGTTTGCGCAACATCTTCAAAAGTCATCCCCACGAATTCATAGACTCGATTTCTGCAACAACAAATGCTACCGGTAGTATGTGTCCATTAGCATCAATAGAGATGACAATCATTAGCTTACCACTATATTTGCCATACAAGAAGTCGTATCAATTTGAAGTAGAGGCCTGCAAAATCTGAAAGCTTGTATTGAAGCTTCGAGTGCGAAAAACACACGATGAAATTGAGGACACTCAGTCCTTATCTCATCAGAAGTGACCACTCAATTACTGTCCCTAGACTCTTAATCTTCACGACCACCAACCAGCTAGGCAATCTAACGTATGCCTCATCATAATCTCCAAATGCATTTGCAACTGTCTTCCTTTTGGCATCCCACATTCGCTTATAGTTTACTTCGTGTCCGTATTTTCCCTTAATTATTTGTATTAATGTCTTGATAATTATTGCTTTATCCATATGGACAATGCTTTGGATCTCTCGCGCAAGCATGTTGGCATCGAGTTGGGCATGACCGCGTTCTACGTCAGGATTTATACAGTTGTGCGGCGCGTCTAATTGTGTGATCTCCCATAATTGTGTTTTCTTTCGCAAACAAGCACGAAGACGCCATATGCACCCGTCTTGCGCACTTCTGCACTAGATCGCCCAAAAAGTTGTAGTCGATTCCATCACATGATATTGATAATGTATTTTAACATGCCACACTTTGATGACATGTTGTAAGTATTTTTTGTTGTCAAAGCACATCCCTAATTCCAAATCAAAATTAGACAGGTCCCCTACAGTCTATTGATGGGAATGTTGAGTCGCAGTGGAGTTAGCCACATCCCAATCGATTTCATTATACGCCAGCAATGGTTGATGAACTTTATCATTAATTGCTTCCTCCATGAAATTCTCTTCATCGATAGCAAACTGCTCATCATCTTTCACGTTTTCCGCCCCTGGAGGTTCATACCTTCGGTCATCTGTAACAATATTTAGGTTTTTCTAATCGACAGATGGTGCAGCATCCTCGAGGGGACGCACATCCTCGTTCGCGTCATTAATGTCATCATCGTCGTTAAGTTCATCATCACCATGTGGTGATTGCATACGCAATCTTTCCATAATCGATCTAGTGTCTGACGTACTAACATCTTCATCTACTAGTTGTGAATGAATTGTATGATTTCGAAAATAGTTGATTGGCTCAAATGTTAAATAAATATCTACCCTTGAAGTTAATGGTAGATCGACCACTGTCGCCTACATCAAGTCGAAGTGCGTCGCGTCTTCCAGCAATACGGAGACAAAATATTGTGAACCCTCGAGGAGGGTTATCGCATGACGATAAGTCATCCTTACCATAGTTTTCATAAATGAGATATTGAATGCATTACACACATGATCCATCAATTGTTGTCTACTAATCCCAAACTTAAACATCAACATTGCTGATGGGGTGCGTCGTACCTAATGCCATTCCTACCATTTACAATTTCACCGTTCGCATAAAAGAGAAACATGATGTTCCTATTTTTCATGACCTACATAATTTATTGAAGAATGATGGTGTAAGAAAACTGCATATATATCAAACGTCATTCGTTCATCAAATTGAGGATTTAAATCGCAAGCAAACTTTCTGATATAGAGGATCGTCTTAATAGTGCAACTACATAGCATATTTATTCGTCTACACAACATTAATCAATAACTCATATTTAAATCACAATCAAATTAGGGCATATTTAAAAAAAAAAAAAAAACAACTCAGCATAAAAATTCTTGGTTTTAACAAACAAATTCTACATATTAATTTTTTGTAACAAACAAACTCCACATAAATTTATTTATTTTAACTAAAATACCAAGTCAAACTTAATCAAACTTAAATAAATAATTTTTTTAACTTACTAATTTCCCTCTTTTTTTTTCCTTTATCTTCAATTTGATTATCCCTAAAAAAAGTTAGCATTTACTTATATAAATATTACTAACTACAATGTTGTTATTTAAATATTAAATAAGAAATTCCGAACCTCTTAATTTTTGACAACCTGCAACAACAAAAAAACCCACTTATGTTGATCTTTTATTTGATATTCCTTGAAAAAATAAAAAATAGCTTTACCTTTTACTTAAATATATATTACTAATTACAATGCTATTCTTTAATAATAAAATTAAAAAATATGATCCTCTTCAGTTTCAACAACTTGTTCAACCACAAAAAACCTCAACAAGAAATTCCAACAAATTCGACTCTTTAACAACTCAACTGGCACAATTCTATCACTACCCAACCCACAACTCACCCAACTCTGTCACTACCCAACCCAATTAACTCTATCAGTATTTGACTAAAAAAAAGACTCAACCCACAACCCAACCCAACCTCCCTCTCTCTCTCGGTCACCCAACACTCTCTATCTTTTAATCTCGCGCACCACACCAACTCTTTTTTCTCTCTCTCTTTCTCTCTCGGTTACACCCTTCCTCCCTCTTTCGTCACCGAACTCTCTCTCTCTCGCTCTCTCTTGCACAGTTTCCATTCCCCCTCTCGGTCTTGAGATCTTATATCTCTCCCACCCACGGTCTCCCTCTTCCCCCTCTTGCTCCTCTCGATCTCTCTGCTACGCCTAGCTCACTCGGATGCTCCTCTCTCTCTCTCTCTCTCTCTCTCTCTCTCTCTCTCTCTCTCTCTCGCTCTCTCTTCTCCTCTCGTGTCACTACTCGGTCGATCCCTCTCTCTCTCTCTCTCTCTCTCTCTCTCTCTCTCTCTCTCTCTCTCTCTCTCTCTCTCTCTCTCTCTCTGTTGCTCTCTCTCTTTGATCCGACACCTACCAACAACACCCCACCAACAACCACATTAAATAATTGAAGATTCACTGTCTGACCCCCTACCTACACCCCTCAATTGTAGACTGCAACCTTGAGTACGCAGGGAATCGAATATATTCCCTGCGTTCTCGAGGAAGAGGACGATCACGGGGTGAACTACACGAATGGTGCATTCTCCGAATGCACCATTCGTGTATTTTGAGCGGACTAATTTTTCTCCAACTAATGACGCATTTCCAAAAGGCGTTTTACCTTACTTTTGGAATAAAAAAAAACCTAACTTATTTTACTCATTTATATTAATTTTGGCAGTACATTTGTAATTTTTCCATTAATTGAATGCTCGGTGGTTTTTTTTTTTTGGAATTTCACTCACTAGACTCTTCATCTGTTTTTGTTGGGATAATCGAGTGAACATCCTTCAACGAGCAATGGTAATGAGGTTTTAGGCGATTACCTCTGAGAATTATTTATACGCCAGCTTGTATTTGATTACAGACATATATATCTACTTTTGTCGGGTTTTGGGGATTGCAAAACACTGAATACATGTATATGGATCTCTTGTTGTACTTATTTCACCTTTGTTATATACATGGTATCATTTTGTTGGGTTTTCCACGACTTAGGACTGTTAAAATGCATAATTTACTAAATCTTAAAGAATTGCGTTGTAAAATTCTATTGTAACTTGATAGATTGACTAACCGGTTAATTAAATCATTAGTAATTACATGAAGAATAATTATCTAAGCTAGGATTTTTATCGTAAAATGTGTAAGCAATCAGTTAGGTCGCGTGGAGTCATAGATAAGTAGGCTATGACATGGTAGAGCTGGCTGACGTATGATGCAACTTGACGGAGCTCAGGGTTACCTCGAAGTTTGGAGCTGCCGCACAACTTTCCATCCATCCAAAGATTGCTACTTGACAACTTATTCACAAACAATTTTGCTAGCAAATCATTAGTTGTACAATTATCTAAAGTCACAGTAGATAACTTATTATCTAGATTAATCCATCAAACAATCAAGAAGTACGTCACACAAAATTCCGGCAGTATGTGGACATGACACATAAATGAACCTATTTATAAACATTATTAAAGTATAGTTAGAGAAACATTATTACGAAAATCTATGACAAAGAAATAACCGAAAAAAACTATTATTACCTAATAATTCGACCTCTCAAAATCCATTGATCATCTATATAATGTCCAGTAATAACCATATATCTTTTTTTCTTACTCTCGAAAGTCCACATATCAGCAGTAATTGCTAAGCGATTCTTACTCTCAAAAGTCCACATATCAATAGTACTTGCTAAGTGACTATTGTTTTGATCAAGCAACTTCGTCATCTTTGATCTATCGATCATGCTAAAAAACCTTCAGTATGTCTTATGTTTTGGTAGTTCTAGAAATAGGCTTGAATAGTGGTTGAACAACTTCAAGAAACTTTAGAAAATGTTCGTATTCCACCATCATTTATAGGATATTCAAGCATAATAATCATGGTAGTCAATTTCTGCCTTACATTCAACTTTTCATTGATCATCATTTTTTTTCTCTTAAAGTGTTTCCATAGTGATCGGTGATGTGAAAATTGTTGTAACAGCTAAAACTAGTTCCTTGTTTACTTGATCATCATTAGGGACATGCTCAGCTAATGATTATGCAGGAGTAGGAGCTACATGACCTTGGAAAGGAAAATCCTCGATCCTTACGTGTAGAGTGTGGAGTATCACTCATATTTCACCCGATTTAAAATAAGAAAACCAATTCAATAAGAGAGATAAATATAGATAGTGGTCTCTCATTTTAAAACTACAAAAAATATGAAAATAATATTTTCAACTTTGGAGAGTTGAGCATGCAGTGACAAAACTGAAAATTGACCTCGATTAAAAAAACAAAGAAAATAAATAAATCGGAGATGATTTTTTTTTTTGTCAAGAATCAGACATACTTTTGTTAAATTTAGAAACAGACTCTTCCAAAAAATTAAAAAAAAAATAATACAAAAATAAGTTAAAGACATATGTGCAAAGCATCTGTGATTTGTATGATGGATCCTTTGGTCATAGGTTCAACACCCATTAAAGTAAAAAATAATAATAAAGAAAAACAAATTATCAGAGATATCTACATGGAGAGATGGAAGTATAAAGAGAGAAAAATAAATGTATACCAAGATATAAGTCGTGGTAGACTTGTAGTAGTAGTAGTAATGGTGGTAATGAAGGAAGATGAGTGGTTTCAAGGGAACGCGGATAGACAACTCCCTCACCGTTACAGACAGGAGTAAACAACAAGATGGAGTGCAAGGAACGAGAATCGCAAAGCTTGCGAGAAGGGAGAAAGCCAATACGACAATACTCACTACAAAAAAACAGCAAATCAGAAACGGCATTAGAAACGGAAATAAGTTCCGTTTCTAAATCAGAAATGGAATTAGAAACGTAATAATTTCCGTTTCTAAATTAAAAAGTTAGCGACGGAATTGAGACGGAAACATTCAGAGACGGATTTGAGACGGATCAGAGACGGAATTAGAGACGGAATTAGAGACGGAATTAAATTCCGTCTCTGAAAAATGGCGCCACCATTCCCGCCAAAACTTTATTTTGTTATACCCGTTCATCAAATCTCGAGATTTGTGCATCTTTCGATCTCGATGATTCAAAAATAAAACTCCCTCTCTCTCTCTCCCGATTCGTCTCTCCGAAAACTCCATCTCCCCAACACTCCCTCTCTCTCTTCCGATTCTCTCTCTCCCAAAACCCTATCTTCCCAGCGCTCCATCGATCTCTCTCTCCCGATTCTCTGTCTCTCTCCCCAAAAACCCTTCTCTCTCGACGGCAGATCTCTCTCTCTCTCTCTCTCTCCGCTCTCTCTCCCCGATTCTCGGTCTCTCCGAACCCCTATCTCCCCAAAAATCCCTCTCTCTCGACGGATCTCTCTCTCTCTCTCTCTCCGCTCTCTCTGTCACCGCTCTCTCTCACGGACCGTCGACCGCTCTCTCTCCCTCTCAAACCCTCCCCCCTCTTCAAACCTCACTCCAAAACCCTAAAACTAAGGGCAGTTCTGTCCGACAAGCCCGTCGCCGCCGCCACCGCCACCACCGCAAACAAATTCCACACTGCTTCACCAAGTCTGACGACGACGGGTTTCTTCGCTGCGAGGGCGATGCTGGCGCTCCTGTTTACTTGGCAACCGTGCTTGAATACTTGGCCGCCGAGGTATTTCTGATTTTTGGTTGTCTATTGAATTTCAATCTCTACCTTTTTAGCTCTTTTTTTCTATTTTTTTTTTGTGATTCTATTTGTCTTGGAAATTTGAATGTCTAGGGCAAGTTTGGGATTTTGTTGGTTAAATACATGGTCTCAAGTTTGATTCTATTTCTCTAGCTTTTTGAGTTTGTACTTTAAAAGTCCAAATAGTTGTTTTTGTTATAATATTAGTGTCTATGAATTTGAATTTTTAGCGTTTCGTGATTTTGGGAATCTTTGAAGTTTGATTCCTTAGTGTTTTTGTGATTTCGAGTGTCATTGAAATTTGAATCTCTTAATGTTTTGTTATTTGGTCCACTTGAGTGTCTTTGAATTTGAATCACTAATCACTAGTGTTTTTGTGATTTTGAGTGTCTGAGAATCTCTCTCTTTGTGTTTGTGATTTTGGGTTCGTTTGAAATGGTGAATGCGTATGCGAGTGTTGGAGTTGGCGGGAAACGCACGAGGGACAACAAGAAGACTCGGGTAGTCCCTCGCCACATACAATTGGCGGTGAGGAACGACGAGGAGCTCGGCAAGTTGCTCTGAGCGCTGACGATTGCGAGCGGTGGAGTCATGCCCAACATTCACAACCTCTTGCGCCTAAGAAAAGCTGGTGGTGGTGCTTCCAATAGATATCCATGTTTCCCAATGGCATAAACAAACCCTCCTATAATGTTGGTTTTGCACTAAGATGACATCTTAAGAAGACTGGCATCTCCAATGGAATTTATAGTTAAGAGGTTGTGGATAAAGTTGCAAGTGTAGGCTTATGCTTTAATGAATTTGATTGTATTGATTAAATTTGTCGTCCTAATATTTTTTATGTTATTATCTTCTTCATTCGTGTGATGTAGGTGAACTTTACATGTGGTGGGTTTTCCATAATGGCAATCACAGAAGATGGAAAGCTTTGGAATTGGGGAGGTAGAACTTATTTACTTATTTGCATAAGTTCAATAATTTATTACATGATATTTTTTTTCCTTGCTTTGCACTATTATGTTCTCATATTTTGTCCATATGGCATAGGCCAAAGGCTCAATGCATATTGACAAATGAGATTTTAGTCATAAATCCTCTGATGAGTTATTTTGATCCTATATGGGGAGCCAAGATTTGCGCAACGGAGGTTGTCCTTAACAAACTAGGAACCTAATCAAATCATCTTTTGAATGAGAAAATTTGAAATATCTCAATTTTTGCAATTGTTCACTTATGATTCCACTTGTTTGAAAGATTTAATGGCTGTTTGGCTCCATTTGTTTCTCCCTTGTATGAAACTTAATTTTTGGTTTAGTTTTGCTCTTTTAACTTTTAATATGCTTACTGTTGTTAAACTCTTTCCTGCTGAAGTTTTTTAGTTCCTCTTGCAGTTGGATGAAATAATGAATAAGGTGGCTGAAATGAGTGGCAAATGTGCAAAAGAGGTTAAAGTGGTTATCTCTCCTTATGGGATTTGTCCACTAGGAGCCCACATTGATCATCAGGTGACTTTTTTTTAATTTTTAATTGAATCTTCTTATGACCCAAATTGATCATTTTATGGATTCTTTGTTTGATGCATAATGGATTTTCATAGTTTATGAGCCCACATTCCTATTCTCTTAAATATCCACATTCCGAAGATCACAAATTTTGGTATTAGTGCCGGTTTAGAGAATTCAGTGGCAATGGTATGTTAGATGTTTCTCTTTGGTTGTTATTTAGACTAACTATTGATGTGAATTTGAATCATTCTTTTTCCTTTTAGGGACTTGAAAATGGTTCTATTTACTTTTCTTCTCACTGTTTTTCCTTCTCATTCTTTTTGCGGTTGTTGGGATCCAGGTTCATGGCTTGTAGGTATGCGTTCATATCTAGAAGCGACCTCTCAACAATGAACAAGACTCGATACATTGAACCATTCCCAAACATAGTAATGATTGGGTACCATTCATTGAGTAAGTTTAACACTTGATTCTTTCTGTTTGTTTCCTTCTCCTTGCATTTTTATGGTTTTATTAATTTCGATTTCACCCTTTAGTTTGCATGGATGACTCATTTGCTAGAAATTAACTTTCTAATAGCATCTATATGATTGCACTCTCACTTGCTATAAATTAACTTTATGCGGAATGATTCTAGTTGTTTGATATGAGAAGGAACCAAATCGGACCTTCTAAGCTTTTTTACACTGCTGAATGTAAAGTTTTCAAACTTAAAAAAGTTGTAGAACATATTTTTGTTGTGTGCATATCTGTGTGTTTAAAATAGGTTAATGAAAGCTTGTTTCCAATTGTTCCTAGTTCTATTTGAGGTTTTAAACCACATCTTGTGAAAACAAGGTCTCTAGTGATACATCGACATCCATGGTTTTGGCTGTGATTTCTAAAAGTTGTAAACAAGTCTTAATTTTATTTTATTTTTATAAGAATAAACTAGTCGACTCTAATTAATTAATTTGCAATTTAGGTTTTATTTTCTTTGTTGTTGAGCATAAATATTTTTCTTTTAATTTTAATTCTTAAACGTAATCATGCATGATAGCTTGTGTATGTTGCAGTCTTAAATATTGATCATGAAACATCAAGACTATATATATAAGCATCACAAACCATTGCTATGTTATAGTTTGGAGCGAGAGATAATTTGCTAAATAACACCATGTTCCTTACGGATAATGATGAATTTCTTTTTCTTTATTACTTTATTTATCTTGTGTTTATATTCCGTAATATTGTTTATATTCCTATTATTGTTTGTATAATTTAGTGATTTTTTTCTTTTTGATCTTTTTTCAGGTGTTTTGTACGAAGTCAAGTATTATTTGAAGCACAATCAACTTTATATAATCTCGGAACACTTCATTTTTTTATTTTTATTTTATTTAGAACAATTTTTGCTTTTACTTTTGTAGAAAGATACGATATAGAAACTTTTTAGATTGTTTTTGTTGTATCGTGTACAGTACATTGAGAAAAGATCATGTTAAGGATATGATAAGTTTATATAAATTGTGTAATATCAATATATTATTTAGCTATGATTTTTATTATATATTGGCAGGTTAAATGTGCTATATGTAAGACTTTAAAAACTAAACAAAAATGAAAATTAGAGACGGAAATAGCAACGGAATCTTTGGATTCCGTTGCTATTTCCGTCTCTAATTTTCGTTTATGTAAGATACATAAATCAGAAACGGATCAAATTCCGTCTCTGATCCGTCTCTGATTAGCAACGGATCAGAGACGGAAATAATCAGAAACGGAATAAATTTCGTCTCTAATCGAAACGGAATTAGAGACGGAATAAATTCGTTTCGATCGAAACGGAATTTATTCGATTCGATCCGTCTCAAATCGAAACGGAATCGAATTCGTTTCGATTGAATTAGCGACGACGTTTTTAGAGACGGAATTAGTTCCGTTTACGTTCCGTTTCGATCGCAATTAGAGACGGAATTTTAACAAATCAGAGACGGAAATTTCCGTTTCTGATTTGCTGTTTTTTTGTAGTGACTGGACTAGAGTCTGGTCTGGGACATATGAGAGGCGACACGTAGATTCGCCGCTTGTGGAGTTGAAGTGTTGAACTTAGGTTGCAGAGAAGGAGAAGTCGATTTGACGTTTTTCACTTCTGGAATGCAATACATTGAGTTGCCAAGTGAGACTATAAGAACAACATCCTAACTTTTTGTTATTTAATAGGCAAAACACATTTTTTGGTCCTTGAACTTTGAGACTTTTATGTTTTTAGTCCCTGAACTTTTATTAGTGTCTATTTGGTCCCTGAACTTTCATTTTTGTACATTTGGTCCCTAAACCTTTGAGTTTTTTATGCTTTTGGTCCTTAAACTTTAAGATTTTTACGTTTTTGGGGGAAAATTATTTTTTTTCGGGTTTTATTGATCGATGTGAGTCGTTCGACTTAGTAGTATAAACCACTTTACTCTTTTTGACTAGTCACACGTTACTTTTATTACCCACATTACCGGGATTTAACACTTTAAATGGTGGAAAGACTAAATGTAGATCTTTGTGAAAGTTCAAGGACCAAATGTGTAGTAATAAAAGTTTAGGGACCAAAAGCATAAAAAACACAAAGTTTAGAGACCAAATGATGGGTTTTGCCTATTTAATAACTTAAAGGAAAATATAATTTTCTATTCAAACGTTTTTGTATTTGGCTAAATGCTAACAGTAACAATTAACAAGTCAAATATTATTTAATAAATCTATATTGAATTAGATAGATTTCGAATGTGTACATCTACATCTACATTACATTATATTAAATATGTATAATTACATTAGTTAGAGAAATATGGTATATCTCTATAAAAAACTATGATATATAATTATCTTATTAAGTTTACAAGTTTTTTTAAGTCTACATCTAATTATTACAATATTCGATTTTTCAATACTTCTTACAACATGATTAATTATCTGTATGTACACAAATAGCTTCTTTTTCCTTTTTTCTTTTTTCTCTATTTCTTCTAAAGGCAATGGTCTTAGCTTCATGTGTTTTAACTACGTAATGAATATAGAAAATATAACAATCGTGCAACAATCGAGATTTTTTTTTTGTAGTTTTAAAAGAAGATCATGGTAGCAATCTTGGTTTTTCACTCCGATTTTATATTAGAGTAGGTTCGATGTTCAAACCCGATATTTTAAACATAATGAATATGATTAATCAATTTTTGTAATTGTTAATTGATTTAATCATAAAGAATATGATTAATCATTGTTAGTTGATCAAATATTATCTAATGAAATTGATTTAATCATAAAGAATAGTATTATATTGTGTCTAGAAATCCCATACTAAATTGATTACAACTTTATTTGATTTTTTAAAAAAGAGTTATAGTGTCATCTTATTCAGGGGTTGCATCATATTAATTGTTCTTCTTGAAGTTAGGAAAAAATCTTTCATTTACAAGCCTCTCATAGTCTCGTGTATTTTAACTAAAAAAAATGATGATATATCATATAAAATGTTAATGCATTATATTCGATTACTTAATTATAATTAGTTGATCACATATTATTTATTTATTTTATTGATAGTATATGTATTATATAAGGATAGTTGATTGTTTAATTTATTTTTAATCAAATAAAGCATAGTCGTTTCATTGTTGAATCTATACAAATATATCAAATAATATATACTACATTATATATATATATATATCATGTTAATGATGTTATATTAGTTTTTTCTTGATAAACTTAGTTACATTAGTTAGAGATAGATCATATATTAGATCCACATAACATATTCTAATACTATCATACATTATTTAACTATAATATATTCAAGGTAAAATGAAGAGGGAGATACAATATGTTCTATATATCTATAGCAATGTATTTATAAAAAAAGTTTGAATCTGAAACGTACCAACTAGTTTGGCTTGATAATCACCACAAGCTGGAGGAGCCTGGATGACAAGAGGTTCGAATCCCCCTCCCCTCTCGGGTTGCATTTTTATGTGATGTGGAATTAATAATGAGGATTGCATGGGAATCCCAATAGGGCTGGGCGGGAAATATGGTAGAAAAATGCATCCTGTCACATGCGTGCTTCATAATCAATTGGATCATTCATTGGACAAACTCATGTTTGGCCTATCGTTTTTAGAGCCTGTCCATACCTGCGTATCATCAAATAACCTGCTCAACTGCGCCCAAAACCTACTTGGGTTGGACTTGGGCGGGCTTTAATTGATGGGCCTTCCTAGTTAATTACTTCTTTTATTTATGTCATATATAGATGTGGAAAAAATTACAAAAGTGCTGAAAAAAAGGTTTAAATGAGTAAAATAGGTGAAGATTTCTTTTTATTCGTTAACTAATGTATATCGCTTTTTCAAAAGATGCTATTAATGAGAGAAAAACTTTCTTGCCACATGGACATATGAATAACACCTTCTTAAAAGGAGCTATCCATATAAATCTTATGGATCATCCACGTGAACGCCCATGTGGACATTTAAATATTTATATAATATATAATATAATATATGATCTTATATATAATGCTATATATAAATATATAAATATTATATTATATATAATATAAATGTATATTATATATTTATTTATATATTTATACACAATATAAAAAATATAATTAGAATGTCACCCCAAGTGACACTCGGCCTTAAGCAATGGTATGCGAGACCCACTAAAAATGAACGTGCGCAAAATAGGTTTTGGTGCATAACTTGTGTGGTACATATCTCGAAGCGCGCACAAAGTTTGCGTGGGTTATCCACCTCGAGACACGTGTATAACATTTGCATGAGTTGTCCACTTTGAGATACGTGCATGTTGTTTATATATTTCCACCTCAATATACGTGCGTGACATTTGCATGGTTCGCATGGATTACATGAGGTTGCATGAGTTGTTAACCTCGAGATATGTGTGTGACGTTTGAATGGTTTGTACGATGTTACATGGGTTGCACACCTCGACATACGTGCATGGCTTTTCCTTGAGTTTTCAACCTCGAGATACATGTGTGATGTTTGCATGGGTTGTCCACCTCTAGATACGTGCGTGACATTTGCATGGTTTACTTGGATTGCACGAGGTTACATGGGTTGTCCACCTCGAAATGCGTGCGTGACATTTGCATGGTTTGTATGGATTGGATGAGGTTGCATGAGTTGCACACCTCGAGACACGTACATAACGTTTGCATGAATTACATGAGGTTGCATGAGTTGCACACCTTGAGATACGTGCTTGACGTTTGCATGAATTGCACGAGGTTGCATGGGTCGCGCATCTCGACATACGTGCGTGGTGTTTGTTTGAGTTCTCCACCTCGAGATACATGTATGCGTAACGTTTGCATGGGTTGTCCATGTCGATATACGTGTGTGTCGTTTACATGAGTTATCTACCTCGAGATACGTGCATGACGCGAGTTATCTATCTCGAGACACGTGCGTGACACGGGTTGTCCATCTCGATACGCACATGTCGTTTGCATGGGTTCTCCACCTCAATACATGAGTGTGACATTTGAGTTGAACAAATAACTCCTTTTGAGAATGAGCAATTCACACTTTAGTATTTTGTATAGATAGCTTATTTTCAAAAGAAGCTATTCATACAAGTTCATTCCACCTCATCAACCATACCGCGCAATACATCCACCTCATCATCAATAGCTCTTTTTGAAAAGGAGTTATACATTACTTTTGTAATTTTAAAGTAACCCCCCTATTTGATGAATAAAAAAGTAAACCCACTTTATTTCATGAAAAACTCCTATACATGTGAATATTATTTTTTAAAGGCAGCGGCTATTCGAACCCCACTTTTGCTTCATTTACCTCATTAGTTCATTGTACCTCGTTTTTGAATTTTTTCACTACTCTTACCTCTCTTTTTTGTAAATTATTCTGAAACTATCATTCATCTCCTACTCTCATCCCAACACTCTTCAATCATCTCCATTTATCAATTTGAGTCATTATAGAGCACTTGTACTAGGTCACCAAGTGTCGTAGGAGTGTTTTTTTCGTTGAACAAGGTCAGATGTGGTCGCATCGTGTCCTAGAAGTGAAGAAGTGTTGCATGTGGGGTTCGTCTGCATAGGATTGAGACCTCTAAAGAGGTAGCGACCGACTTCTACCGAGAATGCGAAGAGAACTCGATTTTAATGGGTGATCAACGAAGGGATCCAACCGAGACCTCTTTAGAGGTGTCAGCCCTGTGTGTTCGATACCTCTTCAAAGTTGTCGGCCTTGTGTGTCGCAAGTAACAAGAACGAACAAAACAATTTCAAAACTTCTAAAAAATACATGATAATGACAAAAAAATAGTGGGTTTTGCTCGGAATTGTTTGATATTTTCGATTCCATCGAAACTTTATACCTAAAATGCAAGAGTTAACCACCAAATCAAAGCCCTAAACTCAACAACAAAATCACAAACAATACCGACTCAAAAAATAAAAAAAAAAACTCTCAAAAACTTTGAAATCGACACTAAAAGAGATGATTAATGTACCCATGACATTGAATCAATGTGGTTTTGCTCGAGTTTTGTCGAATTTGGGTTGGTGGTGAGAATGCGATATGAGATAGAGGTGAATGGGGTATGCTTGGGTGGGGTGAGTGGGGTATGTGTGAGTAAAAGTCTTTTATATGGAGGGGTAGTTGAGTCATTTTACTTGGGGCTGAAAAAAAAAATTCAAAAATGAAGTAAAGGGAGTAAATGTGGGGTGGGGTACGAATAGCCGTTGCATTTTTAAATACAAGCTTAGTTCCTAAAGAATAGATTAATGCTCAACCAAATTGTTGGGTATTATATGTAGTCGGCACAATAAAGTTTGCAAGTATCAAAATATCATGTAAGCTATATATTCATCAAATCAAATTCAATTCAAATTTACGTATGCATTTATGTACGTGCAATATAGTACAAAGCTTTATAGCGCATTATTGTTAATATTATTGTCGTCTTTGTAATGGCCTCACAGTACTCTCACATGGCTAGCTTCCGTAAATAAATCAGTATCATTCAGATCAGCCGAATTGCACATATTTGCAGCCACTTGTTACATCAAAATGTAACGTGAATAACTGGCCAATTGAGACACAAACCTCAACCTTACAAATAGTCTTTACGTACCTTGCTTTCTTCACAGTACATATTTGTCATTTAAATAAGGAAAATGCTTTTGTAATCGACTTTGACACCCACTTTGAACACTTAGTTGGCTTAGTAGATGTCCCTTCATGTGTACGCTGTACACACCTTAAAAAGTATGAGTGCACATCTCGAGGTGTTACGTGTACACCTCAAGATGTATCGCACGGCTGGACACCCACTTGCGCTCATTAGGTGCCCAAAGTGGAGTATATGATTTGATTAGTTTTTTTTTTTTTTTTTTGATCAATTTTAGATTTTGAAAGCCTTTTTTTTTTCTTCTTGTTTGATGAAAGAAAGCGTTTTGGTTATTATTTGAATAGGGACAACTAATATTAAGTTCGATTTCTTTTGATACCGATGAGGACAAGTAAACTAATTGCTCCCAATTGTACAGAGCAAGTGGAACATATTTATTATTTGGAATATTGGATATATGTCGAAGTAATTCTGTCCATGCACCAGTTGAACCATGTCGCATGGGGGGACCTTGTAGTACTCGTGAAAGTCTGTGGCCATAAAACTACATGCCGACCAACCAACGCGCGCGTGGCTACCAACACAGGCAACCATATATTTATAACACGCATGCCCGCCTCGATCTTCATTTGATTGATTTCTTGGGTTTCTTGGCAGCCTCATGATTCCCCACCAAATCTCAAAGATCAAAATTTTATTTTTATTTTTTTATTTTTTTATTTTTTTATTTTTTTCCTGTGAGCTAGCTAGATGTCTCAAACCAATCGAATATATAGGGGCTAATTATCCCTCTTATGTTTTTTAAAGTCTCCTCCGTATGTATTGGGGATTCAGTAAAAATATCAATCTTTTTTTAGAGAATGTTACATGTAGTTTTTTTTTTTTTTTTTTTGGTACTTAGTTAAAGGTATACAAATTTTAAGAAAATGCTAGAATGACATCCCAAATGACACCCCTGTGACGTAGTGTGCGGGCTCCATGCAAAAAATGAGTGTGCGCAAAATAATTTTCGGTGTATAATACACATGGTGTGTATCTTGAAGCGTGGACAACGATTCCCATAGATGCGGCCCCGCGCCACGTCACAGGGGTGTCACTTGAGAGGTTATTCTAACATTTTCCTAAATTTTATAAGTACTTAATTGCATAACTTGAATGGAGAACATATGACTGAAATATGAACTATTATCTTGATATAGTGGTTTGAATTTATTAGTAATTTATTCATGAGGTTTTAGGTTCAGATTATTTTATTTTATTTTATTTTGTTGGTGAGTTCAAATCTCCAGTTTTTGAGTATCTCTCTTGGTAAGGTAGGAAATTTTATGGAGTAGCATAAGTATTAGTGGTGGGCATCGATTTCCCTAAAACCGCCCAAAACGTCCAAACCATATGGTTTGGTCTGATTTTTAAAACTTGCGGTTTGGGGGCGGTTTGAAAATTTTGAAAACCGCAAAAATCGCGGTTTGGTGGTGGTCTTCAATTTTGAAAAACCACGGTTCACCAAACCAAGGGTAATTTAGTAAATTTATTTAATTCACATTTTAAAACCTTGACCAATATAAACAACTTAGACAACCATTTCATTTTTTCATCTCCATCTCAAGATCCTAAACATATCCGCCTCCACCAGTTGAGGCCATCCGCTGTCTCCTTCCACAAGTCGTCGTCGCTGCCGTTTCCCACCAGTCGCCGTCGCCGCCACCTACCAACCATCGTCGTCGCCGCCTCTCACCAGCTGCGTCCATCCACCTCGTCACTCGAAGCCTCCCACTTCCCACCATCGCCACCTCCTCTCACCACCGCCTCCCACTGCGTCCCACCGCCACCTCCTCTCACCACCACCTCCTACTATTATATGCCTCCTCCACTGCTTCCCACTGATCACCTCCTCTCACAGTTGCCTCCCACCACTGCCTCCCACAGTTCCATGCCTCCTATCGCCGTCTCCTACTAGTGAGCTCTCACTGCCGCCTCCCACCACTGTTTTTTTCTTTTTTTTGGAAAACAAGTAACAAGAAAAACCGCGAAAAACAAACCGACCAAACCACGCAAACCGCGGTCGATTTGGTTGCGGTTTTGGCGGTTCGCGGTTTGATGGTTGTTTGCAAAACGACCAAACCGTAAACCCTCGGTTTGGTCGCGGTTTGGTGATTTTCACCACCAAAACGCGGTTTGCCCACCCCTAATAAGTATATAATCCACACAATTAAGGATGCAAATGGGTAGGGTAAGGGATGGGGACCTTATTCCCATACTCATACCCACTAAGATATTAGGGTTGGGGACCTCATTTCCATACTAATACCCATTAAAAAATTTATAACTCATACCCATACCAACCAAAAAATTTATCATTCATACCTATATCCATACACATCTGAGGATGAGTTCTCATACTCATCCCCATACCCATCAAATTCCCGTGGGTATGGGGAATCCCCGTGGGTAAAATATTTTACCTACTTCATTCCCCATTGAGGATCCCCGTAGAAATTTTTAGGGGAGTTTTTGCGGGGATGGGGATTCTCCATGGGAAGATTTTTTCCCCATTTCATTCTCCATTAGGGATCCCCATGGGGATTCTCAAAAAAAGAATTGTATCAAATAACATTTCAAATACACATACATAACAACACAATTGATGAAATTCCAACAAAAATAAAAAAATCAACATATCATGCAATAAAAATTCTAAGTACTAAGTGCTAACACTTATAATTAAATTCCTACAAAATTATTCGCATATGCAAAACGAAAAGTTCAAATTCTAGATATTTCTTAAAGAGTTTGATCATATAGTTGATCCACGTAATTTGAGAATTGAGAATTTGAGATTAAGGGTTGAAGTTTTTTTTTTTGAAAAGGGTTGAAGTTTTGGTGTGGTTGATGATATATATATATATTTTTCTTTCCTAACACTTAAGAGTTAAGAAACAATAATGTCGTGATACAAAAAAAATAATAACGACAATAAATTACAAATTCATAACATGTATATATAAATATAAACTATATAAAATATAACGACCCAAAATAATTAAACCAAGATTAACGTTAAATCTCGGGGATTAACGGTCGTAACTCGACCATTACGTGGATAACTCGATTGACTCGGATAAGTGAATCGAAGGAATATGTTATTTATGGATGATGGTTGTTTATATGCGAAGTTAAAAATTAGTATATTATTACTGTATTGCATCACCTGTGTGTACGTTATTATTAGGCGAGTTGGTGTGACGGGGAGTTACCTTAAAATGCGTGTCGAGGTGCGAGCACCGAGTGCCAGGTAGTCGAGGGATTAATGGGACCACTAATGTGTCCATAAGAGGTTCTAAGAACACTAATCATATATATTATAATAGGCTTAAGCTAATTTAATTAGATCAAATAAATAAGGCCTATAGTTTAGTTAAATTAATTTGGAACCATACGATTGATCTAGAGATATGTATTGGCATATCTAGAAACCAATGGAGTTGCAAATTGGTGTCAATAGAAGGGAGCTAATGGAGAGTTAGTGGGATAAGTGTTAAGTTGTAGGCCATGAGATGAGTCTCGGGATACGTAAACACATTAAGATCAATGGCTAGCAATCAATCCTACCTTAATATATATAGATAAGTTGATCAACACATGCAAACCAAATCATTTTTCATTTCTAATTTGTTGGGGAAGAAGAAAGCTTGCTGGAGAGAGAGGAGATCAGTGGGTGTTGGAGAGAATTGCTCAAGCTAGGAGGTTCATCAACTAGGTAACATTACTAAACTAGCAATTTAGCTAAAATTTGATGTTTTAATGGAAAATCCGAAATTGAGGAAGGGATCACTGTTTTTTATCAAATTCTTGGTGAATTACAAGTGTGATGAACATTTCAAATAGAGATTATCAACTTATTTTGGCATAAATTGAGTTTTGGTGAAAATTGGAAAAACTAGTGAATACATGAATTTTATGATCTTGGTCCAATTATTGTTGTTTCTTTGGTTGTGAATGATGTTTTGAAGTCCCTAATGAGTACTAGAGAATGAATTTGTGGATTTGGTTAGCTAATTGGGATGTTGGGGACAAAATTCTCGAATTGAGAATTTAAGGGTTGTTCCAATATGGGTGTTCAACTATTTTTTAAAATGAAGAATGGTAGCGTGCTAGATAGATTCCCTAGCACGTTAACTACATCTAGCTAGGTAGATCCATTAGCACGCTAATGACATATGAAAAACTGAATTTAAGGGTTATTTTTGACTTAATACATACGCAAACACCTATAAACATATTAAATATGTAAAGTTAGACTTTAGAGAGTTAAGGAATCGTAGTCGGGTCGGATTCGGGAGTCCGGGGAAGTCGGAGCGCATTTTAAGGTGCGTAAACCCATTGGAATGCCTCATAGAATTCATGGTTTTGCTTTATCGATACAAGGTTACATGTGTGACTGCTTGTGGGCACACAAAGATTTTTTACTCCGATCTCGTTTTGTGTATATATTGGTTGTGGCTAAATCACTTGCACGGGTAACTTGTGTTTAGTGCTAGTGTCAATGGCAGGAGAATATATCTACGATCATCGGGAGGGAAGTAAGCTGTTCCTTTTGACTTTAAATAGAGTCTGGAGGGGTTTATCCATTAACCATAGTTGGGATTTAGTCACTATAAGCATGTAAGTAAATACGTGGTTTGTGCCATATTTTATCGATTCCTGGCTGGTTTAGGTCAGGGTTTTCTCGTGATTATGCGGTTGTTTTTTTTATTAATGCTTTATTTCCAAGATTGTTTATTTAGTTTGTGATTTTATTAAACGCAATTGTTTTTGTTTGTTGTGTGCTGCCTACATTCATGGGAGTATGATTTACTGTTGCCAGAGGTCATATTCACGAGACAATAATTTATTAGTTTTATTTCATGAATATTATGTGGTCTTCTATTACGATTTTACTCATTGGACTCATCACTGTGTTTGTTGGGTAACCAAGTGCAGATCCTTCGACGAGCAAGGGCAAGGAGGTATTGAGGCGGCTACCTCTGAGAAGGTGACGCTAGCTCATGTTTGATTACAATATGTATGTATTTACTTTTCATTGGGTTTTAGGGACTGTAGAACATGGAATGCATGTATATGAATCTTTTGCTATACTTATTTCGCCTTTGATATATATATATATATACGATATCTTTTTGCTGGGTTTTCCACTACTTAGGATTGTTAAATATTGCATAAATTATTTACTTAAAGACGTATGCTATAAAAGTGTAATATAACTTGATAACTTGATTAACTGACTAATTAAACCATTAATATTTATATGGAGATTAACTAGCTAATAAACTAGTTATAGTTGGAAAAGTATAAGCAACTAGTTAGGTCGCGGGACATCATAGGTAAGCAAGCCATGATGCGACAGGGCTTGGTGACGTATAATGCGACATGGCGGCCTTGGAGTTTGGGCCCGCCAATATAAAGTCAATAACACCAAGGGGCCCCCAAAAAAATTAGGAGGATTTTATAAAATAAGGTTTTGGATTTTTTCTCATTTGATCCTATTTTTTTAGTACTTTTGATCCTAGATTTCTAAAATATGAATATAGTTGCAAAAATTCAAAACATAACATATAGTTATTAATTAACCAAATAAATTAAAATTATAAATCTCATTAAGAGGTTTTTTGTTATATGTACGAGTGTTTCACAGTGGAAACTATGTAATATTATGTAATATTTATATATGAATATCATATGGTATATATGTAAATAATAAATATCATATAATTTATAAAATTGATATATGGATATCCCTATAGGTAGATGGGTATCCCCGTAGGGATTACCCGTGTGTATCCTCGTGGGGATTACTGGTGGGGTTTCTCAATAGGGATCATCGTGGATATATTTTATTACCCATATCCGTACTCATGCCTGTGTGGGTATGAGATTTTGTACCCATTCCCACCATCATCTCCATTTAAAATTCTCATACTCGTACCTGTTAGGGTAAATTCTGATCACCCCTATCTAGTTGCATCCCTCATCACAGTGTTTTTAAAAAAACAAAAAAAAAAAAAAAAATATTTATTTTTTATTCGTGACTATCTAGGCAAGCTTGACTATTCTCATGAGGCCCTAGTGTAATCAGTTTGAGCGTACCAAATCCAGTGGCTCAGACAATATCTTTACGCAATGAAAAATCGAACATAGGACCATATGCCTAACTCATACAATCCCAAGCTCACCTTACCATTTAACCAACATGATTGCAAAAGACTAACAACAAATCACAAATCGAGAATTATTAATTTTGGTGCATGTTTTTTTTTAATCAGAAAGAGGCTCAAAGCTTAGTTACAAATGACAAATTTTGGAAAGGAAACACTGTCAAATCCCAAAATTTTTAAATCGGTAATTGCGATTAATCCGAGATTAAGGAAGCTTAATTATGGTTTTAGCCGCGAGTCGAGAATTAAACACCAGTGAATTTGAGATTTATAATTAATTTAATTAATCTGTGATGTTTGCCTAGTGTTGTGTATTATATATTTTTATTTTGCAAAATTCGAGTGATTGAGTAAATTTGAAATTCACGGGTTTTTATCTCAAGATACGTGTCGAGACGGGTGCTGAGATAGTCAAAATATTGACATAAATATTAGTTTTAAATTTTGCGATGAATAATTGAATTTAAATTAAAAATTCAAAATTTGGACCTTAAATGGACTTAACGAGCTGACGTGGAGATTTGCCTCGGTTTACGTGTAAGTCGAGATTGAATGTAGTGTGAATTGAGATGAAGTTGCGTTAGATCTTTTTTCGAGTTTGGTGTCGGTTGACAGTAGTCGAGATTGAGATTTGGTGCAAACTAGTGCAAGTTTGGATAAGTATGGCAAGATGATTGGTCCATAAGGGTTTTGTATGTCATGGACAAAGTTAAGATTTTTAGAGTTTTGGTGTGACCAAAATCAGTGTTATGGAAATTTCATGAAGAAGGACTATTTTGTCAAGAGTTTTGTTCAATTTAGTGAAAAGTCGGATAGAAAACGGGCGCCAGAAGTCAAAACATGTCAAAATAAGAATTTCTAAAATTAATAAATAAAAAGAAATTAAGTTGTTGACAATCAACTGAGAGTTTATATATAGATAAAGAAAAAAATAAATAAAAAATAAATCAATTCCTTTTATATTCAACAAAACGTATTCTCCTAACCATCTCAATTCGATCTTTCGCTCCGTGAGCTCTCGACATATGATTTTTACTTGGTTTATTTCCATAAAACCGTAGAGCATCACGAGGCGGTCAGTTCTAGCTAAGTTTCTGTAGTAGAAACGAGGTATTTAGTCTGCAATTTAGTAAATTTTTAATGCCATACATTTTTCCTCAATTCAATTTTAATTCTTGCGATTTTTTGATTTCTTTTGCGGGACTTTGATAGAAATTGATTGGAATTGTTGTTAATTGGTATTGTTGTTAATTTGTATATTGGATTGATTTGCGGAAACTTGGGATAAATTTTACCGATGTGGGTTAGGGTTTTGATGAGGTGAACTAATGCAATTCAATTGATAACTATTTTGGAGATGTTTTAATAGTTGATATTGATTATTGGTTTTAATCCAATTTGACTTCATAGTCTGTGAAGATATTTTGGTGTTGATATCGGGTGGTTTTGTGAGGTTTATTGTTGAGTTTTGAGGATTTAATTTCAAAAATATTAATTTGGAGAAGTTTTTTTTTAGTTCAAAATATATAAAGTTGCCAAGTCGACAAGCTATATGGAAAAACTCATAACTTCTTCGTCGGTGATCCAATTTGAGTGTTCTTAGAGTCTATGGAAAGTAGGATATGAGTACTATAAGTTCCTTTTAGGTCATAATGAAAAATATTGAGGTTTTCAAGTTTAAAAAGTTACCCCAAATTGGCTAGTTGAAATAGTTATATAAATTAATATTTTTGGAAATTGTTCTTAAGCGTACTGTGAGCACGGTTTTCATTGGGCTTTGTGATATCATTTCACTTGAAGCTTAACCCATTATATAATTGGATATGCAGGGAAGCTATTGGAACCATTTTCAAGGTGATCCGACGCTCTAAGAACCTCGAAAATTGAGCTTAAAGTTAGATGTTTGTAAGGTTAAGTAAATCTCATGGTAACCTTTACATTTTATGATTATATTTCGTATAAATTGAATTGATCATTGGATTGCATTTTTGTTGTACACGTATACACGATTTAGGAGGATAAGGCGTTGCAAGTCTCCTTATAGTGTCTATATCGGGGTTATTAAACACTACATTATACTTGAGGGGCTGGACTTACTGATATTTTGCATCACGTGGTTATCATGAGTCACGTTGAATCAGATCATACTCCCATAGTCTAAAGGAACGAGACTCGTTTGGTTTTTCTCCCTGCGCATGAGTCGTTATTACTGTTTACTTACAACTTTCAGAGACCGGTTGTTTGATTGTGGTCGGATAACAAAAACGGGATGGATTCAGGGTTGTATTTAAATTCCTTGGATTATATTTTTCATTTAAATCCCTTGGATTATTATGCATATGATTACTACGGTGTACTGGATAGTGTGGGGATTTACTTATCTGACATTATCGAGTTTTTGTAATTGGATAATGACAGGTTTTAGCGGTGACAAAGGACAAGAGAAGCTTTCCAATTATTGGTGAGTTGCTTCTCTCTATGTTTGTATTACTTTTGAATATAAAATATTATATAAATAGGTTTTTAGGTTTGTGTGAGGTTATGATATCTTTTGAAATTGTTGAAATGGTTTTGAGAATGATTGAAATTGTTTTAATGGTTTTAGGATGGATTGGAATGTCGAGAAGTTAAGGTATTAATGATTTAATAATGTTGAAAGTTTGAGATAGGTTATAATGAATAAATAATCATTATCAATGCGATATATTTTTTTTTATGGGGTGGATTGTGAGTCCTTTGACATTTCTACCAAGCTGAGCAGGTTTGTTGAAGATTTATGAAGGCTGAGATTTTCGGTGTAGGCTTAGAAATAGAGGAGATGCTGGCGAAAAGATTTTACAAAATTTTGAAGATAATGTAAACAATCCAATTGGACTTTAAGGTTTACGATTCACTTTAGAATCCTTTGTAGTCGGTAAAAAATCATATTTGATAATTGCTATGATAGATTTTTAATTATTTATTGATGGAAAGGTTAACGCTGCTAAATTATCAAGGGAGTTAAGGTAATCTAGGCCGGTCAGACGCCATGATTAAGTGGGGTCTAACAAACACGCACCCACTACGTCATCCATGAGAATCGCAACTAGCCCATCAAGGCATTAATCCAATTCATGCATATTTATTACATGCATGTCACTAAACTGGCTCGCTAGCTATATTATATATAGGAAAGAACCCTTCTTATCATTTTTTTTTTTTCTTTGGCAATACAACTTAATCTTCTTTTAACATATCGAACCATTGAGGCAACAACATTTTCCAAACTTTTTTTAGTTTTTGATAAAAAAACATTTTCCAAACTTTAAGACTTCTATTATTACAGTTTTCGTTTTTTTTATATATATATATATATATATATATATGTCTACCTCACGTTTAATATTCCTCGCTACGTACGTAGTCAGGAAAAGACGTGCTCACAAGTTGTTGGCTTTTCTTCAATTCACGGGTCACTGCTCTTCGACCTTAAATAATTTTTTCTGCAAGTTGGGTCACCAACCAGCGTTATCAACATCATCAAAGAAAATTTGTTAATACGAATATGTAGATCTTTTTATGGACTAAGATTAATCCGTACAGCGCATTTCCTTGTCAAACAATACTGCAGTACTTACATCAACATTATTTGTACGATATATAGTTGATGCAGACCAATACGAAGTATATATATCATGGAATCCAAGCTCATCACGTCTCTCGTCCAATGCCCGTTGAGAATTTGATCTACCATATCAAGTCCTGTACTTTCGCAAAATGGAATGATAGATCGATCAACATTTTTTTTCAAACCAAATTAAAGAAATTAATGATCAAAAATTTAATTTGTAATTTGTATAAAAACTATATATAAAATTTCTTTTATTATTATAAAAATTATAGCTTGCCATTGAAGCTCGAACCCCCAATCACTAACACAAAGTGACCCGTATAAAATCAGTAAGCCATGTTCCTACTTGATTTATAGATGCAATATGATACACTAAATATTATTCATTCCCACCTTTAATTAATTTTTGAGGTCAACCAACCAACTTAGTGGCTCAATGGTGGATTGTAACTTAGGTGTGGGCAAATTATTTATTTCTTATCAAAAAAACTTATACCTATATATGAGGTCACATATTAGAATCTTTTAATTTATACCTAGGATATCTGCGGGCACAATTAATTAGTATTAGAACCAAATAAAATAAGTAATGAAGCGGTGAGATGATTAGTGGTCGGTTTGAATAGATAAATTTATATTGTAATTAAATATAGTCAAGAGAATGTTGTGCAACCCACTTCACCACTCCAATACATGCGGATATATACCGATTTCTAATCTAAAAGAGGGAAAAAAAAAGAGTTGTCATGCATAATCTTCTCTGGTATCTTCTTGAAAGGTGTGTGTTAAACTACTATATTCGTATCACGAATAAGCCAATGCAATAGCAGTGAATATAACTTTTTGAAAAATTATTGCGATCCCTTATACAATAATCTATTTTCATAGAATCATATCTTAGAGAACATGGATGCATGATGCATGATACATGGTGGTAGTGGTGGTCAACTCAAACACAACAATCGATTAATTTGAGTGATGGGCTTGTATATGCTTCGATAAAGACATTGCTATATATATAAAATATGATGTATATGTGAGAACTCGTTCATCACCTTGTACACATGCATGCGAAGGTACATCGAAGCTTCCTGATGAGCATGGACGGCCGGTGTAGTTATTCGACGGGGACATGCATGTTGCATGCATATCCCTAGCTACTTGCTACATACGTGGCATTTCTACAACAAACCACGTGGCATTTTCTTTGAGAGACGTGTATGATTGAGGTTAGGAAGGTAAGATATGAATGACATGGAGTAGGACGGAGAGTGCCTCGTCATCTATTAATTGTTAGACCAGGAAACTTCGTGGAACCTAGCTTCTGAAAACGTATATACAGTAACAAATTAATGAATAATGAATGGAAGGATATATGTCGGAACATAAAAAAAAAAAAAAAAAAGATAGGATAGGATATATATGCATGTGTGTATGTACGTATATAAGCGGTTTGGCTTGTCAGTTATATAGGAGGGCTTGGGGACAAAACTTAGAACGGCCTCAATAGTATGTACAATCGATGTTTCCTCGAAGTTTCTCAGCGGGCCTGGCCATGATATTATTGTTGCTAGAATTTGTAGAATTTTATATATAACAACAACAACAACAACATAACATCAGTCCCAATTAATTAGAGTCCGCTATGTGAATCAAACTTTTTCATTGTGCTCGATTAAGTGCAATTGATGATGAGCTTCCAGACCACTTTGCTCTCATGTTAACTTTTTCATCGTAAAATTTTATATATTTTAAAAAATTCTTTTTTTTTCTATTTTTTATTATCTTCCCAATTTTAAATTAAATGTGATACTTGAAGTTGTAAAGTATGTGATGAGAACCCGATCATGCGGAGTGGATGATTCTTTTAACCTACATTTTATATGTATAGCTAGTACTGATAAATATCTTTTAATAATTGAACTAGATAGTATTTATGTTTTTTCTTTTTCGAAATTAAAGTTATATGTATTCCATAGTTCCAGCTGAAAATCTGGAAAGGGGTTTTCCCACATACAGGTTAAGCGCTCCCTAAGAGCGCGCTAGTACATGAGCTCTATTGTTCAGTTCCCTAGAGACATAGCAAAAAAAAAGGGATCCCGGTCCCGTACAAGATATTTAACATAAAAAATTATTAAATCAATGTCGCTACATAATGTGTTAGGCTTGTTAATAGTAAAATAACCACATTCGCATCAGAGCAAAATTTACCTAACTCCACGTAGTCCAAGCAAGATTTTAGACCAAAATAGATGGCCAACCTTTCGGCTCTCTCCACTGAAGGGGACAATCCTAGAAAACGTGCCCCTGCTCGAATGATAACGTCCGACGTCCACACTAGGATTCATCTAATTCTTGACTCTCTTGAAGTAGGGTTCCTCGTGGCATTAACAAAAAGAACACATGATCTTGAAGGGTGAATCCCTTCCCTTGGTCCGGTTAGGTCGGCATTAGAAGAGGTAAGGGCTTGATTATATTAGCTGATCTGGGCATCTATAACGTGCACCAATACTTGTGGGTTATGTCATGTTCCTCTAAAGATGATCTCATTTCTATTATTCCATATTCTCCAGAGTCCTATTGCAATCCATTGAAGAACTTCTCTGCCATTGGTATATCTCTCAACCTGATTCATTAATCTCTTAAAACATCTCTAAAGTCCCTTTCCCAGTGATAATTTCCTTTAGCCCATAAGGTGCACCAAACCATAACGCTTGTGTTAAATCACATTGAAAGATAGTATGGCTAGAGGTTTCCATTCCTTATCGCAAATAGGAGATCATATTCCTTTTCCAAAGTGCAAGGTTGGTGGAAAGAGCATTATGTAAACTCCTCCATAAGAAGAACTGAATCTTCCAAAACATTCTCTAAAACTCGGTCTTGCTTGCAGTAGAACTGGAGGAACCTCTTGTCGATCTACCCAAACTCCCTTTCTTGTCCATCAAAACAACAAGTCTATATGCAGATTGTATAGAAAACTCACCTGATTTCTCGTAATGCTAGATCAATTTATCAAAACAATCTTCTTTGCTCATAGGGGTGCCTACAATCATCTTTACTTCTATCTGATTGAATGTTTTAAGAACCAGGGGAAGATTCCATGTCCCTGATGCAGGGGGAAATGAGTTTCGCAACTACTGAGTCTTTTCTTCTTTGGAGATCGTAACTTGATTCTTTCCTTGTTAGACACCCAAAGACCATTCCATATTCTTACCTTATGACCATCCCCAATCCTCCACCTCAAAATTCAAGAAGGATATTTCTTCCAGTAATCATACTCTTCCAGGCCCTCTTTCTTAAGTTTGGCATTAAGGAAATCGTTTGTAGGAAAGTACTTGGCTTTAAGGAAATTGTAGACCATCAGACTTTCCGTTTTCAATAACCTTCAAGCCTACTTTGCAATGAGGCTTAAGTTGAACAGTTCCAAGTCCTTGAACCCTAACCCTCATCCACTCTGGCCCTAGCCATCTTGTCCCAGTTGGACCAGTGGATGCCCTAGTATTTCTTTGAATTAGCCCACTACCGTATCTTTCATATCTCTCTTTAGGGCCTGCAACGTGCCTTTAGGAAGATGAAATACCGACATGTGATGGTTTGGAATAGCATGGGCGACCGCCTCGAGGACAATCTCTCTCCTAGCAGGGGACAAAAGTCTCTCCTTCCATGTAAGAGCCTTGGTGAGCATTCTTTCGACTATTCCTTCAAATTGCACTTTGCGGGCTTGCCCTTCGGTGAGGATAATACCCTAGTAATGACCTAATCAACTAGATTCAGTGATATTAATCTCCTTTCATAGATGTCTTCTCAAAATAGATGACACATTCTTATTAAACAAATAAAGTTTTCTTATCATTCACTTCCTGCCCCGAAAATGCCTGAGAAGTCCTAAAGAATCCCTTTCACTCCCATCAAATTATGAACATTAGCCTTACAGAAAAGTAGGGTATCATCCGCGAATATAAGGTGGGAGATCGATAGGAGGAAGAATTTAATTTGAAACCACTGAAACACCCCCTCTCTCCTTTCTCGAGCAAATAAGTTAGTGCCTAAAAACAAATGACTAAAAGGAGGGAGACATGGGGTCACCTTGTCGAATGCCCCTCAATGGAATAATTTTCTTGGTCAGATCACCATTCACCATAACTTTGTAGCTAACTGAAGAGATACAATTTCTAATCCACCCACACCATCTAGCTGAAAATACCCAGTCTAAGCATTATTTATTTAATTAGGCCCACTCCAATTTGTTATAAGCCTTAGATATGTCCATTTTGAGAATTGCATCAAGCGTTTTCTCCTACCTTTCCCCATAGAGTGGATGACCTCATGAGCCATCACAATGTTGTTTGATAGTTGTCAACCTGCAACAAGTGCATTCTTAAAAGGAGATATTAGAACATTAAGAACAAATTTCAAACGATTTGCGAGAACCTTGGCAAGCAGTTTGTAAGAAAAATTGCATAAGCTAATTGGTTTATATTCATTAATGGTTTGTTGGAAAACAACTTTAAGGATTAGTACAATATAAAACTCTTTCATATCCCACCTAACTGGCCAGATGAGTGAAATCTCCGAAACATTCCCATTAAGTCTTCATTGAATAGCCCCCATTTTTGTTGCAGGACCTTATTGGTAAAGCCATCTGGGCCCGGTGTCTTGCTTGGGCTTATGCTTTGTAGAACCTCAAACACTTCATCTTCCTCAAACTGCCTATCCATCCTCAAAGCTTTTTCACCAGTAATCCTCGGCCCCATACCCTCTATAATAGAAAAGTCAATATTACTGATTATGGATGAGTAAATGTCTACAAAGTACTTTTCAACTATTCCTTTAATCCATTCCAATCTTGAATAAAAGGCCTGCCTTATTTTTCAGTCCCCATATTGAATTTCCTCTTAAAAAGCCTTTGACAATATAATGAAAATATGTAGTGTTCCAATCCCCTTTCTCAACCAATTAATGTGTGCTCTTGTTCAACATTCATTTTCTCTTTTATATGCTTCCTTAAGTTGTTTTTATAGATTTCTGATTACTTCAACATTAATGTGTGTCGATGAATGAAGTGCCCTAATTTTCTCCAGGATATCCTCCATCAGCTTTTTTGAATTGGCTAGCGGCATTCTCCTTCTCCATGTAAGGAAACTAGTCCCCATTCTATCCATTTTGGCTCCGAAAGGAGCAACGCCTCTCTGTGTTAGCAACGCCTTTCCTTGTTTCCTTTCTCCAAACTTCATCAATCAAGTTCGATGCTTCCTCATCCTTCAGCCATTTGTTGGCGAACCTAAAAACTAGATTCCTTTTCTGGATTTCTTGCCGGTTGAGTGCATTAGTTATAGATGATCATAGCCTATAATACACATATGCCGCATTGCGAGCTCAAGAAACAAGTCCACCCAACCTTGCATAGCAATATTTATGTCCAACTTGAATGAGATTTTCTACTCTCCAACTCTCTTGTTTCTCTAGATGAACGGGAACCCAAGAAACCTAAATCCAAGGCTCAGATATCATCAATGAAATCTATAAGTTTTATGTTATCCTCTGTTTCCCAGGAAAGTCCACCTTCTTTTCATCTTAAGAAGTAATAACATTAAAATCCCCTAAAATAACAAAAGGTTCTTAAGAGTTCATCACTCGCCATCGTAGCATTTGCATTTGGGATACTCTCTCTTGCTTATAGGTGCTTAAGTAGACCTCAAAAAATTGCTAAGTAGAGCCTCCACAACTATGCACTAGCTGGAGTTCAACCAGGAATGAGTTGAACTTCACTACTTGAATCATTGAAGCTGCATTTCAAAAAACTGCCATTCCTCCTGCCCTACCACGGGGATTGACAACTAAAACATACTCAAAATCGAGCTTTCTACGCACTCCTTCCAAAACCACCTCTTGATTATTTATTTCACTACAAAAAAATAGCAAATCAGAAACGGAAATTTCCGTCTCTGATTTGTTAAAATTCCGTCTCTAATTGCAGTCAGAAACGGAACAGAGACGGAATCAATCCCGTCTCTAAAAACGTCGTTGCTAATTCAATCAGAAACGGAATGCGATTCCGTTTCTGATTTAGAGACTATTATTTCCGTCTCTGATCCGTTGCTAATCAGAGACGGATCAGAGACGGAATTTGATCCGTTTCTGATTTATGTATCTTACATAAATGAAAATTAGAGACGGAAATAGCAACGGAATCCAAAGATTCCGTTGCTATTTCCGTCTCTAATTTTCATTTTTGTTTAGTTTTTAAAGTCTTACATATATAGGTCTCAATCCAAGCACATTTAACCTGCCAATATATAATAAAAATCATAGCTAAATAATATATTGATATTACACAATTTATATAAACTTAACATATCCTTAACATTATCTTTTCTCAATGTATTGTACACGAAACAACAAAAACAATCTAAAAAGTTTCTATATCGTATCTTTCTACAAAAGTAAAAGCAAAAATTGTTCTAAATGAAAAAAAAATAAAAAAATGAAGTGTTCCGAGATTATATAAAGTTGATTGTGCTTCAAATAATACTTGACTTAAATACAAAACACACAGAAAAAAGATCAAAAAGAAAAAATCACTAAATTATACAAACAATAATAGGAATATAAACAATATTATGGAATATAAACACGGCATAAATAAAGTAATAAAGAAAAAGAAATTCATCATTATCCAGAAGGAACATGGTGTTATTTAGCAAATTATCTCTCGCTCCAAACTATAACATAGCAATGGTTTGTGATGCTATATATATAGTCTTGATGTTTCATGATCAATATTTAAGACTGCAACATACACAAGCTATCATGCATGATTACGTTTAAGAATTAAAATTAAAAGAAAAAAATTTATGCTCGATAACAAAGAAAATAAAACCTAAATTGCAAATTAATTAATTAGAGTTGACTAGTTTATTCTTATAAAAATAAAATAAAATTAAGACTTGTTTACAACTTTTAGAAATCACAGCCAAAACCATGGATGTCGATGTATCACTAGAGACCTTGTTTTCACAAGATGTGGTTTAAAACCTCAAATAGAACTAGGAACAATTGGAAACAAGGAACAGCACTATGAGGGCATATAAGGTCCAACGCATGTAAAAACCATGAGATGAAACGAAGGAAAGAGAACTAAATGGTAAATCCACATTGCTATTCTATCCAATTAATCGGAGTAATGGAACTATGCAAATAGATCAAACTGTTAACTGATATCATATCTCTTACTCTTACCTTATGAAATCGCCTTGCTTTGACGAAGCTCCAATAACAAGCATGCTGATTTGGGACTTAGACACTTCATTAGATATTGCAACTGGTACATCATCTGCTTCAATTTGTACAATCTCCGCTTCCACCTTCATGTATCGCATTAGAGTGAGTTCATTTTTTTTTTCTTTCATAATATGCTTTTTTAATAGGCTTGAAGGTTAACATAGAAAACTTTACCTTTTTCTCACTACAAAGTTGCTTGTATGGGAGAAGCATTTTACTGGCTTTCCATTCCATTCCCTTCTTGTATGCAGCCGCTACATCATCCCGTACTGGCGAAATTGGAATATAGTTTCCCACTTGAAGGACAACAATTTCAAATGGCATTATAAATTAAAGGATTGACATAATGCAGACATGAGCTCAAAACTTTACCTTTTTTTTATGGGAGAAGCATTTTTCTTTTCTTTTTGTTTCTTGTGATCACTCTATGAGTGATGTCGACAAAGGCTCTTCTTGATCTTTGGACGTCTTCATCATCGCTCTCCGGAAGAGATTCAATAGCCACAAGACGACAAGCTTTGCGTCTTTGTGATGCTAGCTCCCTTGCTCGTTGAATTTCGTTGCTCTTACCCAAGTACTCGAGAGCCTGCGAGTTCATGCACAAAATAGATCTGAATTAGTCAAACTCGTAAAAGCGACCGATTATGTGGAGCAAAAAGTGAGAGAAGCTAATAAACAGGCATAGGGAGCATGAAATCCTTAAATAGGGGTATCGAAACATATTATAATGAAGGAACATGAATGACTCAATTCATTTTAATCGTTCGGTTATATTTTGCTTCACCTACTTGCTTGACACTGCTGCTTTAACGTTTTTACTTCATTTCATTTTATCTATTAATTCTCAAAATATCTATTTTGACATACTTTGACTTTCGGTGCTTGTTTTAAATCCGACTTCTCACCAAGTTGGTCAAAATCTCTACAAAATAGTCTAACATCATGGAATGTATGTAGAGCGACTTTAGTTAAGCACAAATTCTAAGAACCTAAAATTTGTCCACAACTTATCACATCAACAAACACCAAATCTTTGCGCCAATGCACACACATGCTAATCAAGACAAGCCGAGCTTAACTACTAGCTTAGCTCGAGTTAGTTTGTATTCGAATTAAGGTTAATCAACTAGTTAAGGACACCGGTCGTTACACCTAGCTAGTCAACCATGCTACCCGACGGAAACAAAATACTAGACCTTGAATCAAACGATACATGCACGCCTCTACTAGAAATGTAAACAAGCTATCAACAACTGTCATGTGGCATCTGCATATGGCTCTGCAATGGCATGCACTCCCCTTATTTACTGGGAAACAGTGGCTATAGAATCACCTGATCCATTCAGGAGATTTGCCTTGAAATGTCATGCCAACTTGTATGAGTAACACACCTTCATAGGCCTCTACAATGTCTGTTGAATTGCCTCTATCCACAACCGTACGCAGTTGAGGGAACTCTTCCATGGCAAACAATATTGGAGCTGTGACTAGTCCCTGCAAAGAGTTCCTACCTACACCGCTGCTCAGAAGTGCTTGTCATTTGCATGGTTTCACCTGTTACAAGATGCTCCACAACTTTTGCAAGTAAGCTCACGACTTTGTAGATGCAAATGTTCATTGATACACCTAGTAAATCTAAAACAACGAGACAATAAGAAAAAACAACATAAGCAATACAAAAAGCCTACGGAGCAGATTATATAACTCAAGAAGGTTCACCTGCTTAGAAGCGAAGACTTGTAGCGATAATACCATATACATGACAGAATTCATCACTACAATAAAACAAGTACCTAGCCAATACACCCTGGCATTTAAAAAGAAAAGGATCTTGTTCAAGTGAATAACTATAAAAGTAAATGAAGTAAGCGGAAAACTATAAGATGAATATATACCTCGGTGTTTCTCAATGAAGCAAGTGCTACACAAGCTCTAGAGAAGCGAGAAAATCTCCGACCATAATCGATAGCTTGGCATCATAAAAGAAAATAGTTCGGGCATAAGGCCAAAATTAAGATCATCTTGAATATATGGTATAGCATAGAATGAACATGTTGAAAGATTTTGGACAAAATTGCGAGTCTTATTGCAATAGCTATACAGGGAAGCATTAACAAGGTCGTAACAGCGCTAATAAGGATCGATGTGGAATCCGAACTAAGACCAATGTTTGTACAAACCCCAGCATCAACAAAACCCCAGCATCAACAAAACCTCTAACAAATTTCAAGGTTCGACATTCAACCTAACTTCTATCCAAACAACCTAATCGCATGAAAAATCAAACAACACAGACGATCGGAAACGCTAGAAATTGAAACCCTAAAAAAAGGCACAAACAACTAGCTAGGGCATCGACGAAAGAATCTCAATAGAAGCATCGATTGATGATGCTTACCGAAATTTCATCAACGCGAAGGTTCGAGACGAATCGGAAACGAATCCCAGACGAAGAGAGGAATTTGAGACGGAGAGAGTGAGAGCGAGAGAGCTGCGAGAGAAGAGCGAGAGCGAATGCGGCGAGAGAGAGAGAGAGAAGCGGTGACGATAGAGAGAGAGAGAAGCGGTGACATGAGAGAGAGATGAGAGAGCGGTGACAGTGAGAGAGAGCGGTGACGGTGAGGTTTGTCGAGAGAGAGAGCGCGGTGAGGTGAGGGATAGAGGTTTGTCGAGAGAGAGAGGGCGATGAGGGTTTGGTGCCCTTTTTGTATCGAGATCAAAGCACTCACGAATCTCGAGACGTAATGGACGATTGAAAAAAAAAAAGGTTTTGGTGGGAATGTTGGCGCCATTTTTTAGAGACGGAATTAAATTCCGTCTCTAATTCCGTCTCTGATCCGTGTCAATTCCGTCTCTGAATGTTTCCGTCTCAATTCCGTCGCTAACTTTTTTTTTAGAAACGGAACTTAATTCCGTTTCTAATTCCGTTTCTGATTTAGAAACGGAACTTATTTCCGTTTCTAATTACGTTTCTGATTTGCTATTTTTTTGTAGTGTTTTAGACAAAATAAGAACATCTAAGGGTTGAATCCTCATAGAATCCTTTATTGCACCAACTGTCAAGGCACCCCTTATATCTAGGCAATTCCAAACCATGGATCTCATTGATAAACCTAGACCCTGTTATTACCGGCTACCTCCGTCTCAATTTTGTTCTCCGTGGAGAGTCTCAAATTTTTGATGTCTGCATGTGATCTTTGTTTTTTTGCATTCCATGGTCTTTATTCTCTTCTAGGGGACCTATGAGGATGGCTAGGTAATCTTCTAATTTAAAGGGCCTCTACTTCCTTCCCTTGATTTGGTTTTCAACAGCTGCTCGCTTCATTTAGATTTAATAATAAGGGGTGGGTGGGAATTGTAAAGTGGGAAATATCGCCCTGGGGGTGGCGATAGGGGTATAAGGTTGAATGGAAGCTTCTAGCTGTGCCGATAGGGCATGGATGATTAAATAGGTAGGGCTTTCTAGTTTAGTAAATGGGTCAGGCAATTTCTTCAGGGTTTTGATAATGAATGTACCAGGTTAGTGGGGTTGGGTGGTAGTGGATCTTCAAGAAGGGTTGAGAGAGAGCATTAAGGCTATGTATTAGTAGTTGAGGGCATACGGAGGATTGAGTTAATTTGGAAGGAAGGCTTCTTAGGGATTGGGCTCGGGAGAAATCTTGGTTGGATTGGGTCATGTGGATCGATGGTTGTGGGTTATGTCGAGGTCCAGGTTGATGGGCTTTCCTTTACTTCTGATTATCCCACTCACAGAATTTTAGGGGATGGGCCCAACGCCCGTACCAGAGACTGATCTTGAATTTGATAATTACGCCATAACTCTTCTCGCCTTTATTGCTAAATGACCTAAACTCTCACAAGTCAACCTGTTAAGTTGTTTCTCACTTTCCTAATTGACGTGTGAGCCACTTCCCCGATTTGGGGAATCTTTTGTAATGATGATGATTTAACTAAGCCTTCACCTTCTACTCTCTCAGGGACTTGATTCTGAGGACTATGGTTCCCTGATGGTTCTTAGATTGGTATCCTTTATAATTCTTGAAGCTTGGGTTTTGCTTCTTTTCTTCCATGGGCTTCCATCAGCAAATTACTAACATAAACCTCCTTCAACTTTCCTTCCTCATACAGATCATAAAATCTCGACTTATTTGTGATATTCCTATAATAGGCACAAAGAAATTTAAATATCTCATATACAAACTCTATTCAATACCTCTTTCCCCTGCTCCTAATGAAACGTCCTCTCAACAGAGCTCTATCAATGTCTATCACTATGTAGACCTTGAATACCTATCCATTACAACTCCATCGATCTTCATTTCATCATCCATTTTGATGTATTTCCCCAGGTGGGTGACCACTTCCCGAATGGATTGTTCCCCCTACAATCCATAGGCAGGTTGTGAAGTTGGACCCAGCATTTGCATTTATGGATATTTAACGTAAGAAGACGTACATCAACTTTCCATGGAGTGGTGAGGAGGACATGATCCTCGAATAGCCATAGCCCAAACTCCAGTGTTCATCATTACATTTGAAGAATCAAACAGGACTGGTACAAATTGTCTGTCAGCTCTATAAATTGTACCCCTTCAGAAATCTTCCATGCCTTCAATAGCAGCCTTTAAACCTCCTTTTGCAAAATTCTAATGTATAGTAATACGAGCCAAAATACTCTTCCGAATTGATATATCTTTTGCTTTTGTGATCATCTGTTATCTCCACCTCCTCCTTCCCCTCCTCCTCCTCCATATTCAAGGAACACTTCCCAAGAAGTTAAGAGATTTCATCATTTAAATCCATCCTAGATCTTAGAACTACCCTCAAAGTAGTAAATTTATGTACCAATCTGAACCAAGATGATCAAAGATTAACAAAGATGAGGCTTTCAATTAGTACCATAAATATCATAATGTATAAAAGGCTTAACAAACAAATAGACGAGATCATGAAATGAAAACCACCCTCTTACAACTACCCGGATAAAATAATAAATGATCTTTACTTTTTTCCACCCATACTTATTTAACATCTACCCATAATACTTTATTTAACATCTACCCCCAAACCTATTGACTTTGAATGCAATACGATCCTCTTCAATCACCAGTTTATTGGTCCCTAGCTTTTCCTTTTCAGGCTTTGTGCTTTTCTTTTAGATTCGTCATTTAATTTGTAGCCCTATTATATTATTTATTAATGTGTTGCACTTTAACCTCTCAAGGACGATCAAAGAGTTGAGAGATAAGTGACAACAAACTCCAAATAAATATATGTATATATATAATTATAATAAAAACAAATCCTTGCCTTCGAACAAGGCGCTATCGCGTCCTCGAGGGAGATTGACCGGTTCTCACCCCTCGACCCTCACACCGGGCGATGGGAGACCCGCGAGACCCACGCTAGTAGGACCCAAAGTAAGTTTAATGGCAACTTAGGATTTAAAAATGTGACTTGTCAATGATGTGGATTGATTCTTTAGATTCGCGATGGGAGACCCGTGGGACCCACTCTAGTGGTACCCCAAGTAGATTTAATGGAAAATTAGAATTTAAAAATGTGACTTGTCATTGATGTGATGTGTATTGATTATTTAGATTCGGGAGAAGGTTCACATAGAACCCCGAGCGCGCGATGTCAGGAAAAGTATATCGCGACAAATCGAGGTAAGTGGGGAGATTGCTTAATTATCAAACATGACATGCTATTAGATATTATTAGGTCTCATGATTTTAACTCAAGACTTGGGGAATGGGTTGCAACTTATTATTGACTTGAATGTGAATATCTATGGAATGTGAATGTGTTGCCCATTGATCATGTTGTTTATATCTCACCTTCGTGGTTGTCGCCACTATTTGACTATTTCGTGGTTGTCGCCACTATTTGAGTATTTTATGGTCGTCGACATTACTCGAGGTTGTACCTTGAGATCGATGCATGAGATTGGTTCACACATCGATGATAGCTTTGGATGAACCTACTGTGGACTTGATGGGACTAGTTAGGAAGCATAAATGCCTTTATGTCAACTAATGATTTACATCACTTTGAGAGTAGGTGAATCAGTCACCGTATTCTTGTCAATAACTAGTACGCATCGAATGGGACTCGACTTACTATATTATTATGCTTTTAAGATATTTCTCTTGAATTCACCCTTGCATGATGATTTGATTTATAAATGCTTTTATGTTCTCTATGCGATGTTTTATGAAGTTGACTAAGGATACTTGTGATATACTTTTTTTCTCTATCTTTACTTTCAATTCATGATAGGCTAGCATGATTAGTAGGTATTAATTGTATGTTTGATGGTTGAGCGGGTTTTTCTCATTATGGAGCTCTATTGGTTCTTCTAGCTCACCCCGCTTACTCTTTAGGCTCCATCTTCATCGATACTAGTGCGGGATAAGGGGAAGGCGATAACGTAGAGCTTTGCCCTTGATGTGAACTTTGCATGCTATTTATGTTATCGATATTCAAAACATCTAAACATGAGTTGTATTAAGAACTTAATGAGGTAGATTCTAATCCCCGAGACTTATTGACTTAGTACCTTGGTAGTATACGTTTGCACTCACTTAGGGATACTCAAACACCTTTGTTTAAAATTATTTGTTTACCATATGGAACCTTTTAGTTTGAAATTATGAAATTATTGTTTCAAATATACAGTTGTGTAGTTCCACATGTTGAATTAGGCATGCCAAGTAGTTATTTGGGTCTGGTTCAGGTATCGGGCTTGGGTAACGATTTGAGTTGGGTGACTCGACCCTAGATCGGGGGACGGTCGTCATAGTTGATATCAGAGCATAGATATTAGAACCTAGGGAAAATAGTTAGTTTAGTTAAACCTAAGTTGTAGAGCCCTTAAATTAAAGGTCAAGTTTAAATCAAACAAATAAATGGTATTGGACATTAGTTCAAGTTGACTTAATGAACATAAATGACCAATCCTAGGATGAGAAGGGATTGAAAAATTGAATAAAATACTTGAATAATATTATTTATATTATGTTTTGATATTTATCGCGTTTAGATATTTTATTTACTTTCTTAACTTGTAGGATTAATTTGCTCATGTTTGCTCCGCAGTTGCATTATGAGCAATCAGTGCGGAAACTCCTACAATCAGAGGGAAACTCAGGAAAGAGAGGAGAGAAACTAGTGCACTTAAATGAAGCAATGCACGACTACTATATCCAACACATATCAGAAGACCATTCATGACTTGACTTCCGCTAAAGACCAGAGATTGGTAGACTTGGCGCAATGGCACGAGAGGAACATGACCCCCATACTAGAGCTGATATAGTAGGGAAACACAGGGGCGGCAGCACGAGCACCGTGAGGAGCTTAACCCTCCCTTGACACCTATACTCGAGGATCATCCTATGGAGGAGGGGGTCGATTTTGTTACGGCTACAGCTGCAGTGTCGTACTTGTGGTGGATGAAAATCCAAAGGCTTGTCGAAGGGGAAATATACAAAAAGAATTTATGAAATACGATGTACCGCACTTTTACGGGGACTACACTACAAGAAATTTGAGCTTTTACTACAAATTTGACGAATCATTTGTCACGGTTTAAAATAAGCGTATCCAATAGGCGTTTTAGTGACGGTACATTAATCGTAAACAAAGATTTTATACATTAACACTTATTTTTGTCACGATTTAGATTTTGCGTGATGAAAAGAAGCTTTAGAGACGAACATGTTTCCATCACAAATAGGTACAAATTTTTCGTCACGTAAAGTGTGTTTGCTCACAATTATTATTCCGTAACAAAAAAAAACACAATTTTTTAAACCGAAACCCCCAGCAACCTCCTTCCCATTTTTTTCCCATATTTTTACGCGAAACCGTCCCTTCTCGTCCCACTCCACCTCCTTCATCCGCCCTACTATTTGCGCGAAACCACTTCGTCGTCGTCATCGCGCCTCCACTTCGTCGTCGTCGTCGCTGGTCGTCCTCTTCCCTGGCCATCGTCCTCTTCCCTCGTCGTCCTCTTCCCTGGTCCTCGCGCCTCCTCCCTGGTCGTCCTGCATCTCGCCGACGCGTGCCTTTGCTGCCTTTGCTCGGTGGTCGCTGGTCGTGATTGGTCCCTGGTCGCTGGTCGTGATTGGTCCCTGGTCGCTGGTCACCTCTGCTCCCTAGTCGCTGGTCGGCGCCATTTCGCTCCAGGTCGGCGCATTGCTCCTGATCGGCAAAAAAAGGTAGACTTCCACCTAGTGTTTATGATATGCAAAAGCCTCTTTGTTGATGTGTAGAGCATGAATTAGGGCATTCCCCTAATTTTTTATTTTCCCAAACATCCCATTTTTACCAAACCAATAAAACATGTGACATTGTGGTGTTGACTGTCGTACAACCAAAAAATGGGAACAATGCAAGAGGATGAGTAAAAATCTTGATAGAAAGATCCAAATCGGTGAGGATGGCACCAGCCCTCAGGAGATCAGAGATCCGCGAAGATTGATGTAAGTAATATGAATTGCATATATGTAACTAGTTCGAGACAACACATATAGCCCATCAATTTAAAAGAAATCAGTAGAGTTAACTATAACTTCATACTATTTAATGCAGGCTGAACTCACTCGGAGATTGGAGGAGATGTCCACCCAGACCCCCGACACATCGATTGACGAGGATGCCGTTTATCTTGAGGTGGTGCCAAAGGTCAAGGGACGTGTATACGGTTTAGGGTCACAAGGTTATCATCGCAGCATATCTTTAGGGGGAGCAAGCTCATCTCGAGGACCGGCGTACGGACTGCATGAGTTGGAAGAGCTCCAGCGGGACCACCAAAGGTTGCAAGAAACATTGCTGAAGGAGCGAATGGAAAGACAAGAACAAATGCAGAGAGACAAGATGGAACGCCAGGAAGAAACTCGAGAGATGCGGGGCCTAGGTTAGCACGTATGGAGGCACTTGTTGATGCGGCACCTTGGCATTAGGCCCCACGTGCCTCAGACACCGCGGACTCCACCATCACCAGAACAGAGCGTTCGGTCCTCGGAGTGACGACCACCCTGGTCATTTGACGGCGAGATAACATCTTCTCGGTCTGCGCACCCGCATGACCACCGATCTGGGCATTGGACCTCTCCACATAGAAGGATGTCGAGGATCAACGTCATCTTTTGGATGATCATGATGAGTTTATGGAGCAACTTATGCCGCTTCCGCGACCACCGCCACGGGAAGAGTGATTAGATGTCCTATCTTGTTTAATGGTAAATCTGTTATTCTCGAGTAATATATATCTTCACATTTTTTCCCTTCTAATGTAGTCGATGTGATTGCTTCATTTTGCGGTATGTGCACCTAAGGTCTTGTTTGATATGGGTGTTGCATAAGGAGGCAAACTTACCTCACCAATTGGGTTGCAAGTTTCAGAGATTCCTTTGGTATGTAACCTCCTGCCATTTATTTTATTCACAAAATATCTTACCCACATGTGAGGCCTTAAAATAAAAGAGTTTGATCCATGTCCCCAAGCCCAACTAATTTAGAATCGAGTCCTTGTTGTTGTCTATGTTTATAAATTGATCTAATTTTTTCCTACTCATTTGCTTTAATGGGAGGTAGAATGTTTGTATATAACCATTAGGTGTCTAAAAAACGACAAATCGAAACGGAATTAGAAACGGAAATAAGATCCGTTTCTAAATCGAAAACGGAATTAGAAACGGAATAAGTTCCGTTTCTAAATTAAAAAGTTAGCGACGGAATTGAGACGGAAACATTTAGAGACGGATTTGAGACGGATCGAGACGGAATTAGAGACGGAATTAGAGACGGAATTAATTAAGTCTCTAAAAAATAACGGCGCCAACATTCCCACCAAAATTTGCATTTATTACAACCGTCTGTTACGTCTCGAGATTCGTGCGTGTCTCGATCTCGATAATTCAAAAATGGGGACCAAAACTCTATCTCTCCCTAAAATCTCTCTCCCACAGCTCTCTCTCTCTCTCTCTCTCTCCTCTCTCTCACTCTCTCCTCTCTCCCTCACCGCTCTCTCTCTCACCGTCACCGCACTTGCTCTCTCTCTCACCGTCACCGCTTCTCTCTCTCTCTCTCACCGTCATAGCTCTCTGCTCTCTCTTTCACCGTCACCGCTCTCTCTCTCTCTCACCGTCGCCGCTCTCTCTTCTCTCTCTCTCGCGACTCTCTGCTCTCATTCTCTCACCCTCTCTCTCTCCAGCTCTCTGCTAGGGTTTGTTGCTATAAAATGTGGTGCTAACTAGCAATCGCGATGCCACAAGTCTTCTTCTCTTCTCTCGCTTCGCTAGGGTTTTGTTGCGGCGATTTGCGAGAGGAATCTCCTTCTGTGACTGTGACGGCCGTAGGGTGAGATTCTATCTTCTCTTCTCCTTTCGAGCTTGGATTCAATTCGTTTGTGATGATGTTCTTTGCTTTCCGATGTTGAGCATCGTGGTTGATCTTGTTACGGATTTTAGATTTGAATCGTTTGTTACTTATATTTAGTTTGAGATAGCGTTGAATGAGTTGTTGTTGTTGTTGTTGAAGTTTTTTTTAAATTAATAATCAATCTAGTTGGTGTGTAGAACATATACACCAAATGTTTGATAAAATGACTCAAATAAGGTTTACTTGTTCATTTCGAGTTTTGAGCATGGTTTGATCAGTTTGAACTAATATACATTTTAACTTACAAAAATTGTTTCTCAAATTAGGTTTTTACTAAACTTCATGAATTAACTCCAACTTAGACTATTGAAGTGAAGATTCAAAATTTCAATGGCTAGACTTCATTCTAAATTTGCTTTGATGATTGGAAATACTTTATTTGAGTGAGGTAGAGATTGTGGACGTAATTAGGAAGAAAAGCTTGAATTAAAATAGTATATTAAATGAATGCATTCCAATTGTTTAATATAATGGTTGAAAGGAAACTTGTCTTTTTTTCAAATTCAAGAGTAGAAATTTACATGGATAAAAGAGTAATTAGATTGATATGCATCATATGCAATTATTTTTAAGAATATAATAAGCGACACTTGGCTAGTTGAAGTAAACTACTTATAAATTGATCTTGGAAGAGGTTTGGACTTCCATAAAATTAAGTAGTAATGGTTTGGTAGAGTTGAACCATTTAAAATCACTTGTTTGAGCCTAACCAAACTTAGAAAAGGTTTAGGTATAAATGCATATTAGAATAACTTATAAATTCATTTTTACTAGCACATGGAAGTAGGCTTGCATATTTAAAAGAACTATTTAATATTAATGCTAGCCTTGGGTAATTAACTATTCTAATTGGAAACTATATTTGTAGTTACATGAATCCAACAAAACCCAGCGCCTTTGAATATACTTTCATATACGACCACATGTTTGGACAAATGTATTGTTTAGGTTTAAATTACTAGAACAATGGTTCTATTAGCTTAGGATTTTGAGATTTATATTTATTAAGTTAAGAGCGAAACTCATATAAGATCATTTTAGTGGGTTAAGTCCCTAATATAATGAGTTAAATCTATAAAAGAGCTAGTGGATGAATTAGTTCCTTTAAGTTACGTACTAAACCTCAACTAAGCAAACGATCCTTAAAACAATTGTGTCATACATTGTTTGATTGTAGATACGCGTGGATGGTTCAACTAGACTATTCGAATCATCGATTTGACGTAAAAAATTATGCAATTGTATTGTAAGTAAACTAGTAAGAAATTCAATATTATTTCTTTTTCCTTTCCTTGCATATTTTAATGGAAATGATACCTATTGTTGGACTCTACTTCCCTACTTAGAGTGACCTAGGGTCTAAAGTGGTAGAATTGAGTCGTTTACTCGTAGGTTAAGCATTCAAGTCGTGCTTGTGGCTCCTAGACGAGGCCCGAATCCTCTTGGTGAGCATTCGCCATGTGTCGTGGCTCTCACAAAACTTCAAGGATCCAATTAATCTTTGAGCATCCGATTTAGCAGCTGTGTTGTTAAGTATCACGGCGGTTCCTACGGATAGTGAGTGATTCTTCTATTGTCATTTCAAATATATATATAATGGCTATAACACGAGAGGATAAAGTGACATTACCGGCAAACCGGCTTGGTTTGTTTTTTTTTTTTTTTTTTTTGAGCGATATCACGGCGGTTCTATCTCGGTTTTGCTTGGCCACACTCTAAGCTTTTCTTTTAAAGCTTTCTTATTCTATTTGTGAGTTTTTATGCTATTTCTTCATTGCAAGAGATTTCCATCAAATTTTTTTTTTTTTTTTTTTTTTTTTTTTTTTTTTTTGGGAGTAGGAACACATGGTGATTTGTTTTGGAGCACGCGACGGTGTAACTTCATTCCTATCTCGGTTTTGCTTGGGCTGTGGTGAGCTTTTCATTTTAAGGTTTCTTATAAAATTTGTGAGTTTTTTTCTTTTTTTCACTTTGCAAGAGAGGACATCGGCTGGTTTTTTTTTTTTTTTTTTTTTTTGGGAGTAGCTTAACATGGTGATTTGTTTTGGAGCACGCGGCGGTGTTGGTGGAGGAGATGATGACTTCCTATCAAGATTTATGGTTAAATAGAGAGGTTTGGGAAAATAGAGAGGTTGGTGGATGAGATTATGACTTCTTATAGATACATTGTTCTCTTTTTTCTTTTCTTCTCTTCCTTTTGATAATCCCAGTTGGTTTGTTTTTTTTTTTTTTTTGAGTAGGAACACATGGCTTGTCACCTTTGGAGCACACAACAGATTTTAGATGGGGTGAGAGGATGAGTTCTAGAATCATACTTACATGATAGGTTTGTGCTTAACTTTTACTTTTTCCCTTTTACCATTCTTGCACTTCACCATTACTTATCATATGCATGTTGAAATGCAAGCCTTTCAAAGCTTGATAAATAATCCAACTCAACTTACATGATAGGTGCATCTTATATGGTTGATGTTCATGTATTTTTGGAAGATTTCTTATTCCTCATTGTATGGTTTATTTCTTTTCTTCTTGCATTTCTTGAATGTCAAATTTGGAATTTTATTTAAAAGTAGGAACACATGGTTGGTTTGTTCTCGAGCACTATTTCATTTTTAGATTGGATGAAATTCGAGTTTAGGATCAAATTTGAGCTGTGAATGTTGCATTGATGGGAGTTTGGGGGTCAATGTTGCTATTTTCCTACGCATTGAATGGGACTTTGGGGATCAAATTTGAGTTTTCTTTTTCCTTTAAGCATTCTTGCACTTCACCATTATCCTCTTTCATGTTCCTTATTACATCAATGCAAACACGAATGAAAGCGACAAAGAAGTTTTTTTTAAGGTTTTTTAGCTATTTGACATTTTACATCAATTCATTACTTATTCGAGTTTAAATAAAGTGTGATTGATTGATTGTCTTTTACATGTTTTGCAATTTAGGTTGATTTGGGTTGGATCAAATAATGAAATTATAGGAGCCACCATTTTGATTAGAATTCTAATAATTTGGCGGTAATGGTTATTCATCTAAAAGGAATATCTGAATTGTTCTTTGATTATGATTGGCAACCTTTATTTTACGATGGTATATTGTCTTTCCTAGTTTTGTTGATTTCCTTGCTTATGGATTTTTGACTTAACTTACCATTCGGGATTTTGAACGATATTCAACAATCCAAGGCAATAAAGAAGGGCAATTAGGTATAGACTTATCATTTGCTTGATTAAGTTCTCTAAATTTCCATCATAAATTCATTATATGCAATATATCTAGTGGAACTTGCTTTGTTAATGTTATCTTACCATCTTTGCAATATATCTAGTGGAAATTTTGCAATTGGAACTTGGAAATATGAACTTGCGCTTATTCGGATCGCCGGAAAGTTTTATGGACAAGCGCGGCGCATGTAAGTTAAAAAAGCTCGGTTTGAAATGAGATGAGTGAGCTTATGATAAATTTTGTAGCTTGTGAAAGTGGATTGATTGAAAATAGTCTTATGAGTTTTTTGGTCTATCTATGAGGTAGCATATTTTTGTTTTCTTATATGTTTTTAGAAAATGAAGATAAAAGTGAAAATGACAAACATTGCTATCTTCCTCTCTTGGATTGGTAAGAATTTAATTTACTTAAATCGGTATATGCGGTGTTTATCATCGTTTGTGGATTCTTAAATCTCAAATGAATTAATGTTAATCTTTTTGCTTGTTTGTAGACTTTGATGGTCGAGTGCGGGGATCGTCACTATAAGTTCGATGTGAGTCATTGCTCTTCTACCTTAGCTCTATCTCTATGATGCTTATGTCCCTGAAAAATTTAAGTTCAACTATTCAATTATTAAGTTGTTTCAAATGTCCCTTGGTTTGTGCGGTGGTGTTGAAGAACATCTCAAGACTTTTCGATTGATAATTCTTTTTGTACATGTTTGGGATTGTAAGGTTTTTTTTTTTTTTTTTTGGTTGTTGAACAATAGGATTGGTGGTTTTGTGAATACTTAGAAATTTGGAGCATTTGTAATACTATACAATTTTTTTTTGGATATATATCTTTTTCAATTTTTGATTTTTACATTTTTGTTCTCTCAATTGAATATTTGTTGATATATATTGTCGATGTATGAATGTCAATTTATTATATATTGGCGAGTTAAATGTGTTTGGATTGAGACCTATATATGTAAGACTTTAAAAACTAAACAAAAATGAAAATTAGAGACGGAAATAGCAACGGAATCTTTGGATTAGTTGCTATTCCGTCTCTAATTTTTTTAGATATGAATCGAAACGGATAAAATTCCGTCTACGATCCGTCTCTGATTAGCACGGATCGAGAGACGGAAATATCAACGGAATTTATTAAAGTCTCTAATCAAAACGGAATTAGAGACGGAATAAATTCGTTTCTAATCGAAAACGGAATTTATTCCGTTTACGATCCGTCTCTAAATCGAAACGGAATCCATTTTCCGTTTACGATCCAATCAACGACGACGTTTTCGAGAGGCGGAACGCATTAAATCTCTGTTCGTTTCGAATCAATCGAGATCGGAAACGGAATTTTTGCAAATCGAAACGGAAAATTCCGTTTCGATTTGCTTTTTGAAAATTAGTTTCGGGATTTGGATGACACACGCACTCTGGCCCCATAAATTGTATAGTGTCTATCTTGTATTGGTGACACATTTGGGTAAGAGTGTGAGATTGACATTGTAGATATATATGTAATTTAATTTGTGTAGTATTTTGTATTTTTGGGATAATGTTCATCTAGTAGTATATAGTATACTACTAGTTAATTATGAAATGTTATTCTTCACATTTTGTAGATATTTTTTTGATAATTTCTTATTACAAACAATTTCTCAATTTAAATTTTAATTGCAAAGGAAATTTGTTTTTTTCCCGTTTTTCTTTTGCTTGCGATAATTCCATTTACTATTTACGATTATCTTGTAATTTTTAAAAAAATTACCATTCCAAATCGGCAAAAGTAAGCCGCCTATCTTGTTTGTGCAAATCAAGCCAACAGACTTTGTCATTCTTGATTTGCAAACAATTTGCAACAATATCACTTTTTTCAAACTCGCAATTTTTTTTTAAATTTTTGTTCAAAAATATTCTAAATTTCTCTTTATGTTTTTTTATTACAAGCTATCATAATTAGGAGTAAATCCCACCCAATTAAGGGGCAATTTGTCATAATCATAAATTAATTCATCAAGAACAATTACAAGTTTACTAATGTTTAGTCAACATTTCTTACATATTGTACGCAGACCAATATAACTTATGTAACATAATGAATCTATTATTTATAGAACTTATTAGTTGAGCTTAGTGTGAGCTCATATAACTTGTTAGTTACCAGCAGGATCAATATAAATTAGGATTATTTTATTAAGATTCATGACGGATTTGAACTACATATCAACTAATGGTCTAAGCATTTATGGTGTATTTTACAAGAGTCGAAACTTTGATTATTTTAATAGAAACCTAAGACCTTAATTAGCCACTGTTTGTAGCTACTTCATGGTGTATTCAATTAAAGGTCTTGGCCACTTTGGTTCTCTCAATTAAATTTGATTTGCTCTTGATTTGTTTATATCTATTATTATTATTATTATTATTGACTTCAATCGAAATAATCAAATGTAAGACATCTCTAAACTTGTCTTTTGGCACAAGAATGCTGCATCTCAACAGATCACGAGAGATATTTTGACAGTTGCTCTTGATGTTCTTACCGAATATGTTCTTACAAGGGGCCATGTATCTCTAATACTTACTACTTGAGCCCCCATCGAACCTTCGTGGAACCTTCCCAGCTCCATGGCTGACAAATTAAAACTGCCAAATATACAACACTGATCACTCAACACACACACACCCAAACATGCACACATATATACACTCCATCACATAGAAATGCCTCGAGACACATGCTTTAGTCATCTCAAAGCCCATCCAACCGCCCCCCAACGTTTACTAGTAGACTCCCTTCATGTCCATCAAACTCTCAACTCCAAACAAATCCCCTTCTATATATATTATCCATGGCTCCTCCCCAGCACAGCTCACAGAGAAATAGCAAGAGAGATAAGAACAGAGAGATTAAGTATAGTGCTTGTTTGGTTGCCACTGCTTGAAAAACCCATTTTTATCAATGGCTTCGCAACAAGAGCATGCGCACTTGTTAGAGAGTGGAGGAGTAGTCCATCATCATCATCATCATGGAAACTTGATGAAGGGCAAGGAGCAGATAACCCGGCATGGGAGGACTGCTCACAACATGTCCTCCTCTTCTTTGAGGAAGAAATCCGATCTGTCTTTGGTCTCCAAAGTGAGAATAACTCTTCTTCGCCAGTTCTTGACCAATCTTCAAGAAGTCATTTTGGGGACTAAGCTTTCTATTCTCTTCCCCGCCGTCCCCCTCGCTATCATCGCCTACTATTGTAACTTTGGCAAAGTAAGTTCCATTATTATTAAATATTATTTTCTTTTTTTTTTATATTATAAGTTCGCGAGGAGCAACTCCTATTTTTTAACAATAAATTTACTTGGACCAATGAGTCTCCACTCATATAGGGGTTTTAAAATTTTTTACTAATATTTAAAGGATATTAAAAGAATTTTATAAGTGATTGTGTTTGCTTTATTAATTATTGAAAGATGATTTTAAAAGTATTTTAAGCAAGTTCATGAGGGGCAATTTCACTCTTAGAGACTAAAATAAGCTGGAAATAAGCAATTTTAAATTTATTTAAATATAGTGAACTACCAACTAAGCTTTTAGCGCAGTAAAAATTAAAGGCATTATCCCTGTAGAAGTTGGGTAATCGATTTTTTTTTTTTTTTTTTGAAAATCGATCAGCAACCTCGCGTAATGTCTTTTCCACTGCGTTGTTGTCTTTTTCCTAACTAAAAATATACACATGTAATCAATAATTTTTTTTGCAACAATTTCCACTAATTCCTTTTTTTGGTCTATGCAGCCATGGGTGTTTGCTTTGAGTTTGTTGGGGCTTACTCCACTTGCAGAGAGAGTCAGCTTTATCACGGAGTGAGTAGCCTTAATTAATTTGATTTGATTTATTCAAATCTTAATAAAAATATTGTGATTCTTTCTTTTTTTAAAAAAATATTTTTTTACTTATGATTCTTCACCTTTAAAATATTTGCAGACAAATTGCTTACTACACTGGACCTACAGGTACATACATATTATATATAATATGTTCTGCTTGTCTTATTAATTAGTCATCATTACTTGATTAATTAACTAATATATATGTTATGTGATTTTGTGACTTTTGTTACAGTTGGTGGTCTGCTTAATGCGACATGTGGGAATGCAACAGAGTTGATCATAGCAGTATTTGCTTTGTATGAGAGAAAGATAGATGTGGTGAAGTACTCCCTTTTGGGCTCCATTTTATCAAACCTTCTACTTGTGCTTGGCACTTCTCTCTTCTGTGGAGGCCTTGCCAACATTGGATTAATGAAGGAACAAAAATATGATAGAGTAAGCTCTAGCTAATTAATTAATCTTCCAAAATATGTATCATTGATAATTAATCACAAAAACCCAGTTTGTTTTTATAATTAATTGAGTCATTAACACATGGGTTTTGCTTAATTATATGTTTACAGAAACAAGCAGATGTCAACTGCCAACTCTTGTTACTTGCCCTGTTGTGCCATCTATTGCCATTGATGTTCAGATATGCTGGTGGTCTTAACTATGCAGCAACTCAAATTCCAATTCTTCAACTCTCCAGAGCAAGTAGCATTGTTATGCTTATTTGCTACATTGCATTTGTCTTTTTCCAACTCAAGACTCATAGAGAACTATTTGAAACACAAGAGGTAGTGGCGGTGATGATGAGTTAATTAATTGTACTAAGTGATCAATATAAATAGCCACTCTAGATAGTCTAGACATATACACACCAATGTACTAACATGTTGAGTGTGTTATGTATATGTGATCATCAGGGAGATGAAGATAATGATGATGTTAGTTCGGAGGAAGAGGCTGTGATTGGATTCAAGAGTGCATTCATTTGGCTGGCCGGAATGACCGTCTTCATTGCATGGCTATCGGAGTTTGTCGTCGGAACAATTGAGGTTTGTAGTCGAGCTCAACAGTAACTAACTTGTACTCTCTCATCAATGATTCAATATTATTAACTACCCTAAAATATTTGTGATTTGTTGTGATAACTGGACCAAAATATAGTCCCACATCGATTAAGTGCGACTTAATAAAGAAGTACTTAAGTGGTTATGTATTTCCAAATATATAGTACCGAGGCCTTTTGAAGTAAAACCCCATACTTGTGATTCAAAGGTGATTAAGTTGTGAACAATTAATGGAAAATGTGGACAATAAATGAATGTCTTTGTTGTGCTGAAATTGCAGTCTGCTTCGGACTCGTGGGGCCTCTCAGTTAGCTTCTTGAGCGTAATCTTGCTGCCCATCGTTGGAAATGCTGCTGAACATGCTGGAGCCATCATCTTTGCTTTCAAGAACAAGCTGGTATATATGTACATAAATTTCAGTAACATTTTTTCCTACTGTTCTATGTTTTTACATGTACCCTTTATTAACTCTTGATTTCACATTCATAATATATCTATGCAGGACATAACACTAGGTGTTGCTTTGGGTTCTGCCTCTCAAATATCCATGTTTGTAGTGAGTGTTATATTACAGCCCTCCCACCGGTGTTTAACTAACTAAATACCTACAGTACTACAGATTTGATATAGCTTTAATTTAGAAATGAAGACTTGTTCGAATAATGTACATTATTTGAACCCGCAGGTTCCCCTTACTATAGTTGTGGCATGGATAATGGGAATTAACATGGATCTCGATTTTAATGTCCTCGAGACGTGTTCGCTTGCATTAGCAATACTAGTCACAGCCTTTACTTTGCAGGTATGCTTAAGATTTTATAATGATAGATTTATTTCATGGTCCTATAACTCTCTATATATAACCTTCTTCATCACCTCAATATTCTCTTTAATTGCAGGATGGGACTTCCCACTACATGAAAGGCTTTGTTCTCTTGCTCTGCTACGTTGTCATCAGCGCCGCTTTCTTTGTCCTTAAATCGCCACTGAGTAAGATTCAAAACCAGAATTACACTTCTTCAAGAATTTAACTTTATTGGTTCAATTGTTCATATACTATGCATATGCACCATTCATCGAACTTTATGCGCGCATTGCTATTCTCGTGTGCACAGAACCAAGCATCCTTAACCTTGGAGGCGAACAATCAAACACCGCAGTCCTAGGAGCGTAAGCGATATTCGGGCTATATGCGTATAGCCGGATAATGGAGGGATGCACTTCCCTCCAGATAAATTTGGTGCACCAATTTATACAAAAAGGGAATGAGATGCAGTACTGTGTCATTCTTTCATTTAAATTGGCAACATCAAGAAGGTCCTGAAGCACATGCACAAAAAAAATGTCATCCATGGAAGTTATGTGGTGAACAATGAAATGTGCCAAAACCATGAAACCTGATCATCAGTCAACAATAAAGCGGGATGAGCAGAGCAGAGTTAATTTGGCACTAATGGGAACTTGAGAGAGGAAGAGCTACAGCCAGCATCACACCATGCACATAGAGAAGGTCATGGTCACTTTATTTTCTTTGTGGTTATATGTAGTTTGTTTGATTAAGTTTTCTTCAATTATGGTGGGCAATTAAAGGGTGTGAGAATTTCAATCTAGCTACCTACCCAGTTGTTATTTCATTTCAGTTGTATTTCCTTTGTTTCCTGAATAAATGAAATTATTTCAGCATTGGGGTCTACCTTTATAAATGATTGAAAAACTTAAATTTGTCTGTCTATCAACTGCAAATGGCCAGACATGCCCAGTAGTCCCTATCATCATTCATCTTACATCAATAATTGATAAAGAGAACTACTACTAGCCCCTCCACTACCCAATTAACCCCTCATTTAATTTAATACATTTTTAAACTAAAACGTCTTTAGGCTCAAATGAAACCCCTCAAATAAACTTTAAACTCATCTCCAACTCATATCTCACTCACTACACTCACTTTCTCCTCTTCTACATAATTTCCACTTTCTATATCCCACCCTAAATTAAACCATAGGCTCATCTTATTTTCTCTTCTACTTTCTAATCTCCAAGTACATTATCTTAATTATAGTATTTGGTTGAAATTTGATTCATATTCTTGAATGATTAGAATTTTTTATTTGTGTTGAATCTTAACTTTTAAGAATCAAATAATCATTCTTGGAATGCATATGGAACAAATTGAATTAAGGGGGAGAAAAAGATGATGTGCAACAAGGGGTTTGAGGTTGAAGATCACAAAGATGAAAAGAGAACTTTCTTTGGGGAGAGAAGGGGGCAAATATAAGCTAATAAGGGTACAATAGAGAGTTTACTAACAATTAAGGGGGTGTTTAGAGCATGAACTAACTTATTAGAGGTTATAAATAACATTAAATTAAATGGGGGCTGATATAAGATATGTGGGTGATAATAGTAACTCCTTTGATAAACTTTCTTAGGAACTATATATATAAGAAACGACTCATCATCTCATCAGCCAACAACAGTAGTAGTGCAGTGGGGGCTCCAAGTACTGGGTGGGTGAAATGAAATGTAGATGCTGCTATCTAGTGCAGTGGGGGGCTCCAAGTACTGGGTGGGTGAAATGAAATGTAGATGCTGCTATCTTTAGTGGAGAATGAAAGATTGTTGTTGGTGTTTATCAGAAATGAAAGGGGAGAGTTCATTAAAGGGCTCACTAAGTTCTATTTCAGCAAGTGTGAAGCTATTGAGGCAGAGGCTATCGCTCTTCGAGAAGCCATTATGTGGATGCACGGTGAGAAACTACAAAAGGTAATATTCGAGTCGGACTCACTCACAGTGATCTAAGGGCTCAAATCAACTTGCAAAAATGAATCAGAATAGTGTAAGATCATCAGAGACTGCACCAACACTTTTTCACTTCACCCAAATTGGTCTGGTTATCATTTTCAACAAGAAGCCAATGAAATTGCTTATAATATTGCAAAACTCTCGTGATGTCATGAGATCGAAAAGATTTGGAACATAGCTCCATTAGAAATTCAAGCAATGTTGTAATTGAGGTTTGCCATATTACCTCCATTACAACATTGCTTGAATTTCTCTTTATTAAATTTTAACGGAGCTACATTCCAAATCTTTTCATTCTCATGACATCGCGAGAGTTTTGTCATATTATGGGCAATCTCATTGGCTTGTCATTGAACATGATAAGCAGACCAATGCGGGTGAAGTGAAAGAGCATTGTTGCAGTCTCTGAGGACCTTTGACCCTATTCTGATTCATTTTTTCAGTAGTAATAGTGTAATAAACTTACATTAACTATGGATATCGTCCTCAATGAAAGATTTTTGCACTAGTTGAATACCTATTTAACTTTAAACTATTGCTAAGGAAATTTTTTTTTAAATGGTTTTATACTAAACCACTCTATCAAACAAAATAATATAAACTTTACTTTAACTCTTATATTAATAATATCTTAGTTCATAACTTCACCTAAGTAATGAAATGCTATGTTTTTCAACCACTTTTACATCTCAATATATTGTGTGCAATGCCTACTTAGAATGTACAAATTTCTTTCAAATCCACTTTAACCCACCGTCGTGACGGAAAAGATTCTAATGTTCAAACTAGAACTCCACTTATCAATTTAAATAACATAAGCTTCATATTGCTTTAATGTCCCAAATCTTTGGATTCATTACCAACTAAATTTACTTTTCGTGCCTCCTTTATCAACAACTATCACTCGATGTTATGTATTTTATGATCGTACCGTTCATGTCCAGCTTAAAGACTTCAATGACCATGATAACTTCTAAAACCTAATATCAATAAACACGTGATCAAGATGTCTAAGCATTATATTTAGAATCAATAAAAATTCTAACCATTAATTGCACTTTTTATATTCACTTTCTAATCATATTCATATCATATTCATAGCATAGCGTTTATACCATATGATCCATTGATCCTTAAGATTAATAGACTACTCACATTTCATTGAAACACATATATCACAATTTATAATTGAAATCATAGGATGAATATAAATATATTACCTTCAATTAAACCAATGAAACCAAACTTGAATTGCAAATTTGGAGTCTTCAATATTTTCTCCACACAAAACTCCTTAATACTAGAAATTAAAGTAAACATATGCTAAATTACTTTAACAGTGGTTAATGGTTGATATGTGGTGAGTTTTTCATGTCCTAATTTCTATTTATACTTCCTAATGACAATTAGAAACCTTACTTTATAATTTAACTTGAAATAAAACTCCAACTTTTTAATTTCCATGAATCTGATGTTGTCACTTATAATACATCGTTTTCCTACAACGCCGCCTCTGTGCCGCCATTGTGTGCATTTCTTTTGGCTCCTGTGACCTTGGCGTTGTCATTAAGATGTCCCAACGCCGTCCCTTAGGCTACATAGCGTCACCACTGCGCCAAGCCTCCAGTCTTGATTTCTTTACTTTCTTTGCTCTCCCACGTCATGCCTCTCCTTCCCACGCTGTGCCTTAGCACTCCACAACTACCATGTATAGCCACAGCACCAAACCTAATTTGGTGTGTTTTAGCTCTATTTCTTCTTATTTTTGCTCATTTCCTTCTTTTATACCTTAATTACCTGAAAATGCAGTAACACCATTAATTAGAGCTTATTTAAGGATATTTATACTAAATATACTACTAAACTAACAATATATATATAAGTTTAAAAATCTCTTATCACCCACACTTAAGAGTTGAAGGTGTAGTATCAGTGCTAACGGAGATCGATCGACTTCACTCACTTGTGTTCGCACAAACAGAGTTGGATCTGAACTCAAGGGCAACACAACAAGTATTTTAAAGCTAGCTAGTATGCCATTTACCGGTGTATACTCAACCACAGTTGTATGTGTCAGCTCAACAAGTGGTAGTAAACCATAATAGTACTGATAGAGATTCATGGTCCAGCGCTAGGCTAGTAAAGCAGTTTCAATTATTTATTTTAAAATCCATATCATATATTCATAATGATCAAGCTATTGAAACTTAAACTATAACATCAAGCTAGATTTATAAGATATTAACGTGATCCCAATTTTTTTTTGTCCAAGCTTCAATGACTTCATTGATAATGAGAATCCTTACATCGATACAATATGAAAGCTTGGTCTCAACATGAGAGCAATGGAGGCATAAGACCTCATTATGACCTACCATCGAAAGCCTATATAGTGTAGTTGATGGGGGAAAGTTCTAGTAAACTGGAGAAATGTCTTGACAAAATGCAAGAAATTAAGCCCTCCAAGAAAGAAAAACAACACTATAAAACAACTAAAACACCTAAACCAACAAAAACATTAGAATCATGACTTAAAAAGAGTAAAACAAGAGTCAAGTTAGACATGCCGCCCCAAACAAATTGCCATTGTCGAATATCGCCAACATTGGATGCTTCTCACCACGAGTGACTCGCTACCACTGGTCTATTTCTTAATGGATGAATCCTTGCCAGACGCGAGAATCCAAGATTCGAACTTGTCGTCTTGATCTCCTAAATCAAACTCTAGGCAAAAAGGTGCTGAAAAAAATCAACAACGAACCTAACATCAAGTTAGATTGTTGTCTACAAAAGAGTAAATGAGGAGATGCCACAGTGGAGGAATGAAGGGTAGATAAGATGGTAGAAGGTGATAGCAGTGGTCATGTTGAAGATAGTAGGGGAGGTAAGGTGAAGGGAAAGGAAGAAGGAAAGAGGGGATGGTAGGTTAAGTGAAAGGGGAGGTGTGAATTGTGATGAGTAGGAAGGGAGAAAGAGGAAATGGATAGGATGGTCGCAAACAAGCAAGCAAAAAAAAAAAAAAAACAAGGAAATGGAAACGGATGGGGGACCGATGACCAGTCAACATGCCGGAGTAGGCTGAGGTCGCCGGTCTGGGAATGTATGAAGCGGTGCTAAGGTTTTTTCTGTAAAGAGAAAATGATTACCTATACCGAGGTGTTAAATATCATTACAATAGAAAATAATTTCAGGTCTTTTTTTGAATTAGTCAACTTTTTTGTAATATTGTCGAGTTATCCAAGGAAAGTTATATGGGGTGTACTCAATTGGGGATTTGAAAGGATTTTGAAAGAGGTTGTGGGACTTTGAAATCTGAATGGATTTCAATGGAGTTTTAAAAAGTCCAGAGTGTTTAATTAAAATTTTGATGGATTTTAATGGATTTTGTGTGTTTCTATTCAAAAAATGTATAGAACCAAATCTCACCCCTACCTATGAGATTCAAATAGATTTTGGACAAAATCCTTCCAAATCCATTAAATTCCACATGAAATCTATTGAAATCCATCACGTAAAATTATTCATGGATATGTCAAATTAAATACACCTCAAAATTTATTTCAAAGAATGAACAAGTTCGGGCCACATTGCAATAGTTGTCTCAATGTAATATAACAAGTTAAAAAAGTAAAACAATACTTTTCTTACCCATGGAATAGGGGTGGGCAAACCGCGACTTGGTAGTGAAAACCATCGAACCGCTACCAAACTGGAAGGTTATGGTTATATTATTTTGCAAACCACTACCAAATCACAAATCCTCAAAATCGCAACCAAACCGATTACAATTTGCGTGGTTTAATTGGTTTGATTTTGCGGTTTGGAAAATATTTTTTTTGACGTCGTTTTCACACGCAATTTTGCACGCTGCTAACGTGGATAAGACATGGAGGATGAGGTGGCGAGTTTAAGGGACCCATAGCAACAATTTAAATTTCTTATATTTTATTTTTTTCTTACCAAAAATTGTCACTTTAGTTAGATCGTGCCTATCAAAGTACTGACTGTCAGTGTAGAGGCATTGTAGCTGTTAGTGGTAAAGAGACAATTTTATGGTGAAAAATCAAAATTCGATCAAACAAAGCACAAACCTTCATTTTGCTTTCATTTTGTCCTTTGTGAACCCTAAACTCCATTTTTGAGCATTATGGGTATGAGATGAGGGTTAGGGTTTGTGTTAGGTTTGCTCCACGACTAGTAGGATGAGCAGTCGAATAAGGTGTCTTGTTGAAGATTGTGGTTATGGTGCAAGGATCATAGTTTCTGGTCTTCAACATTTTAGTTGGTTATGTGATGGAGAGTTAGGGTTTCATCGAAAGGGAACGAAAGGGAGCTCATTTGTTTATGGAAGGGGCGAGGTGAGGCTACCATCAATTGTAATTAGATTTAATGGTTTCATTTGATTATAATGGTTATTATTTTTCCTTCAATTTTTTAAGGTGTTTTTAGGGTTTTGTGCAATGAAATTGAAAGTAGTGGATGATGGTGTGTGTACGATTGGACGTACTTTACTAATGAGTAAGGCAACAAGATTAATTAGTTAGGTCTTTTCTATGAAAAAACTAGGTTTATGGTGTTATGTCTATGATTTGTGGTTGTTCGATTTTGTTGTCTTTGGTTACTGCTAGCCATTTCTATATGGCTGATGGTTGGTTTAGTGTGATTTTTCTTTTATTTTGTTAGTAAAAAAATGATCTATTTGTTAAATAAAAATGATCTATTTGTTACATGCGAAAATCCAAAAAAATCATATTTTTGATGTTGATTTGCATCCTTATTGATTGCATCCCATGTTTGTTTGTGGTTGACCAATTGTGTCATGGTCCAAATTTCTAATCGTGTTTTAAATCTTTAATCAGGATCATCAACACATGATGGGATGCACATCGAGATACATGCACTGACCGAGATGATGTGGCCAAGGTATATGTAAGATTCGTTGTGATGTATGCCTAGTGTATTTTAAATGTGTAGACTACTAAGTTACTCTTACATGTATTAAGGTGTTGAAATATGGTGGGGACGCGCCTTGAGATGATCGTTGGCGTGGGATCAGAGTAGAGAGTGATTTGGTAAGATAACTTGAGTTAATGTAACTTAAATGGTTAAATTGGATTTTCTATGATATGATTTACATTAAATGTGCCTAAGTTAGCAAGTTAAAATATTAGTCATTGATATTTCTTAAGATATGTGATGACAATCCATCAAATACGATGTCCAATATCCAATTTGAGATGATAATGCAAATTGTCAATTGGAGTTGCTTACACGAAATGGGGTTAGTGGGACCGATAGAATGTTATATTGGCTATAGTGGTTTTAGTGTGGTCAATTAAAATCATATAAGATGTGATGTGCCATTAGATTGAATAGTGTGCTCGAGTTCCGCTCCGCGTGAATCGAGGACACACATGATTTCTTCATAAAAAAGAAATATATAAAGATCAATGGCTATTAATCATCCTTATATGTATAAGATTAAATAGATCAACTCATTGAAACCATTCTCATTTCATTTAACTAGTAGAGAAGGCTTTGGAGGAAGAAGAAAATTAGAGGAGAATTATGTTATTGTGAAGGAAGGTTAGACAAATTTGAAGGTGCGGATCAAGTTAGGTGTAGTGTACAGCTAGGTAATTCTACTTACATTAGTAATTTAGTTTAATTTGATGAATATAGTAAATATGAAGTGTGGCTGTTCTTATGTTGTCGATGAGTGTTTTGTATCTCTAGTAGGTTAGAACAAGAGAAAACTCAAAATTCAAAGTGCAAAACTCTGAGTTTTTCTACACATAGCGCGCTAGACGTGCTAGGTAAAGTACTACCTGCTTATAGCATGCTAATCAGGTTGACTAGTGTGCTAATGAGGTCACTAGCGTGCTAGATATTCCACCAACACACTAGGTGCTTTGACAACACAAAATCTGCAATTTCCTAATTATAAATTAAATATTTTAAACGAGTCTAAAACCCTAATTATAAGTATAAACGCACTCTAAAATATATGAAATGATACTAAAACCCTAAGGAAGAGTCTCGAGGGTTCTAATACGTGTTTTGAGGTGTCAGGACGCCGGGTTAAGCTAGGGAATGCATTGCGTGACTTGTAAGTAATCTTGTTGAGGTTCTTATTTACATTTCATTACAATTTGGCTCTATTTTACAATCCATTTAACTATGAAATGTCTTGTATTATGATATCATGAAGTCATTTCATATTCTACTCATTATAAGGGTGTTTTTGTCATGGTGTCATTTGCTTATAGAAATAATTGATTCTATTCTAGTGTCATATGTCGTCCTTAATGTTTTAATGGCACTTAGGCTCAACTCATAATGTATATCTCTAGGTTCTCTTCTTGAATTTATAAAGTAGTTTTGCCATTTAGACCCATTGCACTACAAGAGATATGTGACACACTATGTTGGATACACGGAGATATCGCATTCGCCATTTAGCGTGGCACACGGGGTTGGATACTTGGGGATGCTGACCCGTTGGGGTTAGAGTCCCTAGTGATGTTTGGATTTAGGTTGATTATCAGACTATCCGATAACACGCACGTCTCTTAAATAAAAGTTGTTTTAAAGGGTGAGGTGACATAGGACACAACCGACCAGATTTAGACCACCACTAACTATTCTTCAGTCAGTCTCGTTTTTGTTTAATTGGGATATTTTCTAACATGTTTCCATTTCAATACTTCTTCGTTATAGTTATGCTTTTAAATACCAGTCGATCATGTTGGAAATTGTACATGAGAATCTCTAGGTATTACTTTATTACTTTTGTATTCACCATCTTTTTTATGACGGTAAGTGCAGATTCGTCGAGCAGTAGATTGGGAAAGGAGAAGATCAGTAACTACCTTTGAGCGTTTGACGATTTTCTACCTCCTATCCTGTAGGTCTCGACTTTTGATATATTATCTACTTTATGTCTTTTCTATACATTTTGGCTTCAATATTGGGTTGAACATATAGTTCCCCATTTTAACACTTGACTTGCTCAATGTGTTATCATTCTTATGACATATATATATATATATATGCATGTGATGTTGTTTCCTAGTTTCCATACTTTAAGATTTTTAATAATTGCTTCCGTATAGCTCTTAAGACTTCCGCTAAATAATTTTAACTGTAAAAAGTCTTAATTAACTCTGAAACTCAATAATAATGTGTCATGTGTGTTACTTATCCTGAGCATGATTAACAAAAAGAATGATTAACAAAAAGAATGAGACGAAAAGGTTGACTAATATGTAGTTAAGTCCTACAAGGCTAAGATTAGGGCTCGATTACGGGATTAGACTGGATGATGTGTTGGGTTTTGGGGTTCATACGCAGCGGAGATTCAAAGTGCTAGCTTCGAGAGAATACCAAATCTTTTTGTTTCTCTCCAAAACGATCCAGAGCATACCAAAAACCCTAAGTCGTTTCTTAAACGAAAAAGGAGTTTTGGCCTTTTGATCTTTCGTTAGTGTATTCTAACTTAAAGCGTCTATTTATACAACTCTTGTATATAGACGGTTAAGTAAATTACACATATACCCCTACTTAAAGAAGTATAAGTGTAATACACCACAAGGACGTTTCCGTCATGAATTTTATCATATAAAATTCATTTTTCTGAACCATCTTAAAATCTCGCAAAACCATTCTTAGTATGCGACCCAATAGGCTCATACAACGTTGGCAGTGTACCAAAACACATTTTGGTATACAAGTCATAAGCGACCTCTAGCAAGACATTATGACTACCCAAGTCGTACGAATATCAAATCGATACAACCTAATCAATAATGTATATAACATCCTTTTGTCACACGATATCCTTTTGATCAAACATAAGGCATGGAATTGTCATCCAACATGTTCAATCGTACTAGTCTCGATCTCTAGGTAGACTGAAAACATCCAAGTGACATTGATCAATATCAATTCACTTAGACTAGGCCTTTTAACAACGATCTAACACATCGAGGGATCCACTTTGGATATCTCTCTTTATATGAGAGGGACAAATTCTATCTCGATTACACAACTTCATCACATTGCTCACACATAACCCCCTAACATGATGCCCTATTTTCCCTAAGTATAATCATTGTCACAAATTGCCCCTAAATTCATTATGAACCATTTAGGATATATATGTAAATACCCAATGCTTGCCCAAACCTTTAATTTGCATAAACAACAAATGACTTAGGTGACCAAAAAGTATTTCACCAAGTAATGGATTGACACCATACCCCAGATGCCTTTTTAATTTTACATTCATTCAAGTGACCAAATACTTAATTTGCATTAACTTAGGTGACCAAGAAGTGACCAAGTAGACCAAATACTCCCTGACTGAGCCTAGATTGATTAAGTACTTTGTGGTTCATATTTATTTGCATTCACTTCCTGAACAAGTACTTCCTGGTTGAGGTTACATTGCATTCACTTAGGTAAACATCCATAACTGTTATTGGCATTTTTTACTTGCTTGCTTTAAGATCTCCCTCCTGATGGCATTAACATGTGAATGATAATGTTTGTTGGAACTGTAGCAGAGCAGGACACTTTGCATTCATTTGATTGCAATTTTTTAGGGAGATGTGACACTTGTGAAAAATGATGCTTGTTGGAACTATGGCAAACCAGGACACTTTGCAGACAAATGTCCCTGGATGGAGTGATGCATGAAGTGTTCCTTGGGGCTTAGGCTGAAACTGCGTGTGACAAAAGAAGTTTTGAACAAGCATTACCATTTTCAAATTGCACCAATGCATGTTGCAAATCTTTTAAGTGTGAAGACAACTTTGGAGAAGCTTCATCTAGCATCAACACAAGTTCATATGCCATTTGTCGAAGTTTCTAATTCCTCGTAATCAGTGGGTAGCACCTCCACCACACCATAGTACTCCAAACAACAGTGGACTCTCACCAATTTCACTTGCTGATGAGTGTCTTTGAGGATTCAATGATAATTAGTTGCAAATACAAAGGGGAGGAATGGAAGAAAAATCAGAAGTGGCTGTCAAATTTGTGAATCGTGGTGGTTAAGTCATGTAAAAGGTACATGAAAGTCGAGAATTAGTAGTAATTTCTTTTTTATTATATTTTTCTGTAGGACGGACAATCGCCTTTTTTGTAGTTTTGTTGTATTGCTACTGAAATCTAATTACGTTGTTCTAATTTTATTTACCCACATACTTTCATTCACATTGTGATACTATGCGATAAGTTACAACAACGAAGACACAAATTGGAAATATTCTCAATGCAAACCCTACTAGCATTGAAATCAAATTGAAATAACAAGTTGAACCAATAAATGAAGAACGCATTAATAATGAATTGAAGTAATGATCATATCTAAGTTGAACAAAGTAAATTAGGGATATTAGTTCAAGATAAAATAAAGAATGCATCGATAATCAACTGAAGTAGTGATTAATGAGTAGTCTTATTCTACTTAAACCAACCATCAATAACTATTGTTTCAAATAACGCGATTGAAAAAAAAAACTAAATAAATGCTCTCCCAAATTAACCAAATAAATAGTACTTGAGTAAATTAAAAGAGTTAGGAATGTATCAGGTTGAATGTTTCCACACACATTACTTGCTTGGTCCGACGCCTCCACCGCACCAGTCATCTGCCCCTTCATTTGTTTTATGAGAGCTCTAAACTGCATCATCTCCCTCTGCAAGTCTATCTTTACATCCTACTGGAATCGATTAACCATACTTTCGAAGAGTGCATAGTGATGCATAAGGTTATTGATGAATGCACGCTCAAAGCTTTGCAAAGTCTTTACTATCAACTACTCCGCACCAATTTAAATTACTACAACTAACCCTGGACATCCTTCTTCATTTCCTTCACTGCATGGGTAGTGGCTTCCTACACTATTCTCATCATCTCCCCAGAGAGCATGCTCCATTGTGGCTCCTGCAACAATGTGCCCTCACTTGTGTCACCTGATTTTGTTCATCATTGGCTTGAAGGTCGACATACCTAGTTTATAAACTGGTGTGGCTGGCTTGGGGGTATTCAAGTTCAAGTCATAGCCTTCTCCTCTTGTTCCTTCCATTTCCTATTCCTCGCTTGAGTGATGAGAGCTTCATCAAGTTGGAGTGAGTGATCATCCTTCGCAGTGGCAGTTTCAATTTTAACATCAGCATATGCAACTTCAATGTAACAAAATGTTACCTTAAGCTGGTGAATAGTGTTAATTCAAATCCTAATTAACCCAAGCTAGGCTCGTTATTAAGTCGGCGTACCTCGATTAGTGTGTATGTGTGTTTTTGTATGATGAATTGGGGTTTGTTTGGTATGTTTATATATTTTATAGGTTGTAGTATAATAGAAGATTTATATACAAGCCTATAAATGAAAAATAAGTAAATAAACAATAAATAGTTGGTACACCAAGTGCGACGAGGAGGTCGTAAAATGAATGTGCACACCCGACGGTAAATTTATTGGTGAGAAAATATGCAAAGTATATATATTTATATATATGATATATAAATATACATGTATATATTAAAACTATAAGTTTGGTTTGAATTATATGGATCGTTTAATCAACCTCGAGATATTGCGATGTGTATCTCGAGAAAAATCATATATATAAATCCAAAATCATTAAACTTATCCTCAGTTCAATTTGAACTTTTAAGAGAGTGAGAGACAAGCAGCTGAGGATCTTGGATCTTAAAGGGTTGATCCGATAACTGTTTCAGCATGAATTAAGGAGCTTAAACACTTGTAAATAAGAGATCATCACAATGGGTGAGTTTGATTTTTGAGTTTTTAAGTTGAATTCATAGGTAGGTGATGATTTTTATGTGAATTGTTGTTGTTTTTTTATTGAGAATGGGTTGTTACCTCAGTAAAGGTCTTCCCTAATGATTTGGGAGAGTGTTTGTAGCTGTTTTGGAGATTTGGTAATGGAATAGTGGTTGCTTGCCCTGTTTACTATCAAGGCAGTGCAGGGTGGAGCGCTTTCCATCAAGCAGAGGAGCGCGTGGTCCCTTATCAATTGGGACGAACCCAGTTGATGGAGTGCGCTTCACCCATTTATGGAGCCTTCTCCCACCCTTGAAAACATCAATTGTGATGTGTTTCTCTTCGAATTTTCTGAGGTCTTAGGGACAGACTTAGGGGTTTTAAACTCTAGGAATTAGGTCTATATTAATCACAAATGGTTTGTGATAGGTTTATGGAACACATGGAAAACATGAGTGATATGAAAACATATGAAGTTTGGAAACGGAGACTTAAACCGAAGTAAGTATGAATTCGCTTATTTATCGATGTTGTCTGGCTATCTTAATATATATTTCATGTATTTTATGGACATAATGGGGGGACTATGTATACTTTGATGGTTTTAATAAATGGAAAACAGTGTTTAAAGTGATTCACGAGAGTAAGTTCCTGAGACTGAGACCGGTTATATAGGATGCGGGGTTGATCTCCTGGACCATATGTAACTTCCTACTCAATTAGAAAGTTATAGGGGTTTCAAATAGAACCATTGGGCATTAATGGATTGGCTAGACAACACATTAGCCAATGTGTTGGTCTAGCAATCGCATTCATGGCGTCAGTTGGTAATCGACCTTAGTTTTTAGAAGAAAAATGGGAATCACAGTGTAATAGTCATTGACAGTTTGATTCACATCCATTATTTATTGAATTATATGTTTTCCATCTTCTTGTTAGTTAATGTTGGTGCGTATTGTTAGTATATAATGTTCTTGATTATTATATGGAATGTTGATGGCTATGTGAATCCTTACTTACTACGCAAGTTGGAACGCTCACCCCAAATAATATTTCAAGAATATCGATGAGCGCTGCGACTATGGGATAGAGAAGATTTAGGAGTCTTGATCTTATCTTCGATATGTTATATATTTGTATTGAATTATAGTTTTGTAATATCACAAGGGATGAGAGGTTTTAACTGAGGTTTATTCTGGTTTGATTTGATACTATATATTATGTGGCGACCCTGCCACCCCAGGGTGACGTGTCTCCATGTACTCCTTGCCATGTGAGCCCAACTACACGTGTGCACCACCTGTCTGTCCACCTCTTGTCTCAAAATTCATGTCCACGTGTGTTTTATCAAATTAGTTAGTGGATTATCAGTATTTGCTTAACTTATTCTCCTTAAGTATTTAAATCTTTATTCTAATGCCTAACCTACTAGTGGGTTGTATCTTACAAGTTAACACATATATTAATAGAAGCCTTAATTGATACACTAGGTAAGTAATTTAGCATGGTAAACATTATTCATAAGAGCAAATCCTACTGTGTAATACTCGAAAAAGTACTATGTATATAAGCGAAAGTACCATAAACATGGTATATATACATGTATTATTGTCATCACAAGTCTCCTAATACCCAAAATATACAAAATATCTAAATAAAACACGTACGAGTAGGTCCTCGACGGTGGAAAATTAGATTTAGTCGCTTAGGATCCCTTTGCCCCTACTAGTACAAGTTTTCCCTTAATCATCACAACAATACATATGACAAGTACAGTAAATAAAATCCCAAGTAACCCTTATAAGCTTTCGCATAATAAAGTAAATGAAACACTAGAAATATTATCAAGTAAACATACAAAATATAAACATACAATTTAAATGGCTCATCACATGAATAGATAACAGATAAGCTAACAAATGTGTGTGCTCGCTCTCAGATGGATTAGACTGTACTTCAGGTCGCCAAGTTCCCACTAGTTGTTACGCCTAACTGTCCCGACACTTGGTCCCTCACGATGCTGGCCAAATTCGCTGAGTCACGGACATGTGCACCAAGGGCAAGCTCATGTTGCCATTAATTGAGGGTCAGGTCACGCGCTATAATCCAGTGCAACACGAGCAGACAACCATGAAAATCCGGGGAGTAACCTCAACCCACGTCCAAGTAACGAAATAAGGTAGTAAAAATAGCAAGAAAATGATGGAAATGAAAATGGAAAACATAATCAAATACTCGAAGTTTTTCAATTGGGTTTTACGAACCTCGAACCACTCTCCGACCTCCCCAGACTTCCATTTCCAACTTGACAAGCTCTCGACATCGAGCTACGGTCCCTCAAGTCACTAAAGTCCAAGTTTTATAGGTTTAGGTTATTTCCTAGTGTTTAGACAAGTATTAAATAGAAAATCACCAAAACAACCTTTTAAATCCATATTTAATATGTTGTTAGCACGTTAAAGGGTACACATAGCGCTAGGTGATGGTAGCGCGCTATGGGATTCATGTAGCGTGTTATTGTTCTTCAAGATGTAGAATAGTTGGAAACCCAGAACGATTAGCGCGCTAATCGTTCCAGGTAGCGTTATCTCTCCTCTGGGACATAATCCTCAAATCGAGAATTCTATCATTTCTCCTCCAATTCCCTACCTTACTAGTTTAAAATGCTCTCATACATTTTTAACTTCAAAACAACAACTAGAGCACTTCAGAACCTCCAATTAACCCATATTTCTCCTAATTCATGCATTATCCACAACTTTCCAATTTCATCAAAATCGTCAATTTTAATTAAACCAATGGTAAATTTTTTATAAATATGATCTAATAGCATGTAATACATCAAGGTTTCACCAAAAATCAAAGGTTTAACCATCAAATCCAAATTCACTCAATTCAATCAAAAACAAGTTTATTGGAGAGTTGAGGAGATGAATATGATGATTACCTTAGTTTAAGCTCTTGATTTGGTATCTAATGTGTAAATTCCCAACTTAAATTATCTCTCTCATTGGTTTTCTTAGATTGCATGAGAAACATTTGAGTGGAATGATAAAAAACTCCACTAACTTATATATATATTCTTATTGATCAAGTACGAGGATTATCTTGTGGTCCATTTAATGATGTTCGACACAAACGGGTGACTTCAATAGCACACTCCCTTCCTAGTACTACTTATTGTGCTCATCTAGATGTCCATCTCATGGTCCTCATTATTAAGTGCAAACTATAGGCTTAACTTATTTAATTAATTTTTACATTACATTAAGCCTTATAAAATCATATGGTTAGTGTTTTATTTATCCAATTCAACCAACTCATGGTCCTAATAACCTTCGGCTATCCAAGTATCTAGTATCCCATGTCTCGACACACATTTCGAGGTGTGTTATAGTCTATTATTTAAATTTCAATATAGTTAGCCTATGGTTACATTACCCATTTCAATTTAATAACTTTGTCATATTTATGTAAGTTTGTTGAGTTTTTTAGTGTACCCGTATTTCGCCTCTCGATACTCGTGTTGACATGCATTTCGAGGCAAGTATCCGTCACACACCCTCGCACGATATCGTTATTCAACATACACACATGCGATGTATTAACAAATAATTTTATGAAATGCATCGCAAATAAGCAATTCAACATAAAATTAACTAGTGCACCTAGGTCGATATGTGTTTAAGCCTACCCAGGCGTCCACGTGGATTTGGGCTGACATCCATGTCTGAATTTACGAGATGAATATCGGCGTTAATAAAATGGGTCGTTAAATATTGTGTTTTAATTATCGAAAAAATTTAATTTTAGTTGCATTCAATATTTATTTTACATCGATATTGGTATACAGTGGTGTTTATCATGTGTAAGAGGAGAGGTTGCTGACTCTAGTTAAATTTAGCAGGATTAACGGGGCTTAATTAGTGTTTCAGGCCGATTATTGCCCTAATCGGGCTAGAGGATGCTACCACTTGATATTAGAGCCTACTTCCAAGCCCAAGTCTTATCACTTTTAAGGCTTATCACTTTTGCATTAAGTGGTATATCTGATACAATTTGGTATCATGGACAAGGCTTTGGCCTCTTTTTTTACTTTCAAATTATTTTCGAAATAAGTGATAGCAGATTCCTTCGTACTGGAATCTAAATTTATTAACTTTGAGATTTGTCTCGAGTTATGAATAAGTTTAGGGTATGATAAACGATTTTTATCGTGATTTTAGGGGGTAACCAAAAGATAAAAGACCGAGATAAGCTATTTATTGTTTATTATTATATCTACATGATAGATATAAGAGTTATATCTTTCCTAAATGATGATAAGATGGTTTAAGTCTATCGATTTCTCATGATACGAGAAAGCATTGAGATAAGAGCTCAAGAGAATCTTAACCTCAAGGAGTTAGAAAAAGGGAAGACATAAGGAAAATTTACAAAAGTGAAATTAAATTCATTCTTCGAGTAACTGTCTTCATTGGTCTTTGTTCTTGCTGAAATTATTAGATAAATAATAGTAAGTGAAAAAGTATCTATTGGATCAAGACCTTGAGACGTATTTCAGGAGAATGGAATTTATGAAATAATGGAATACTGAATGAATTTAGATGGAACTCAAAGATGGTAAGCCACTTTGAGATATGATTTAATACTAGTATTGAGACTAGTTGAGAACTAATGGAAGTTATTTAGTAAATAAGTTAGTGGTTAATGATAAAAGCCTATTTAAGATCGGAAATCACTAATGTATTTATACTTCATAAGTTGTTATGAAGTAGATAGTCTAGTTATGGTGTGAATCCATATTAGAATATGAGACTTCATGGTGGGTCGGGGACTTTTGATAATAGTGGTGTGAGACCAAGATAGGTTGATGGGTACTGGAGATTTCATTGAGGGTGGGGGAACCATGATACTCCCGAGAGACATCATAGTGGGTCGGGGAACCATGGTAGAGGTCATGGGAGTCTTGTGGGAGGTTGGGGGATTCTTCCCAGTGGGTTTTGAACTTTCGGCCAAAGCTGATGATCCCTTTATAACATTTGTTAGTGTGGTTGATGCAGGTGCCTTCATAACATCAGTAGGCTTCTTGGTTGGCTTAGATTCCAAAGAAAAGTCATAGTTTTTCAAAAATTCTAACCATCTGCGCTGTCTCATATTCAGCTCTTTCTGTGTGAAGAGATATTTCAAACTCTTATGGTCAGTATAGAGTGTGAACTTCTCTCCATACAGATGATGTCTCCATATCTTCAGAGCAAAAACTACCGCCGCCAACTCTAAGTCATGAGTTGGGTAGTTCTTCTCATGTATCTTCAATTGTCTTGATGCATAGGCCACTGTGCCTTTCTCTTCCATTAACACACAACCTAAACCCATATGAGAAGCATCTGTGTATACCTCAGTGTCTTGTTATAAGGGGTTGCCTCCACGACTAAGCTTGAGTTTACCATAATTGTTGGCTTGAAAGGTTTATGGTTTGCAAGGGATTTGAAAAGTTGTGAGATAGGAGAGATTAGTGCTTGAAACAAATTAATGGATCTTTAAATACCTTCACTTGAAGACGGTTGAGAGAATTAAATGATCATTACTCTTGCTATCCCATCCACTAATTACCACAAGTGCCACGTACTAGATTCCTACCATCAAAGCCCATTACTCCCACATTCCCATACACCAATTAGCACAACTGCCACATACTTAATTCTCACCATTAAACACATCCCCCACTTCCTCCTTCAACTAATTAGCCACTTCCACCACTTCAACTTCCTAATCTAACCCGCACACCACCCATGTAGGACATATTAGACAACTATTCTATATGTGTAATGATTGAAATACAAACTGGTTAGCTTATGAATAACTTACAAGAAGAGCTTACCACAAGTACCATTCTGAAATAATGAGTCCTCAAACTTAGTCGCCAAGTTAATTAGGCTACTAAACAATACGCATATAGAGGTTTAAAAATGATACACATATAGAAATAATATGATGAATAGAATGGTTACGTAATATACATGGTATTAGTAAATTTTAATTTATCACTTAGGAAACAAAATAAAAGATTTTTCATCCCTAAAATAATTTCAACCAACTATAAAAAGCAACACTTGTACTTGCTACTAAACCCTAGATTAATCTTCATCACCTACCTCAGTCATGGCCAACACAACCTGAATAAAGAAACCATCTTTGTCCAAACAAAAATATAATAAAAAAGTAATGGATAGGGGATGGGGAGATACAATTTCATTTCCTATATAAAAGTTATGTTTAGAATGTTTAGTTGGGAAAAAGATGATGGCTCGATGATTAACCCTGGCTTATGTGAACACTTTGCGAACCCACTAACAACAACACTACCCAATAGAGCACAAGTGGTTACCATTCTCATTTGAATGATATAATGTGAATATGTTTGAAAGTGAGGGAGTAATGTTGTACATTAAGAAGTACTCATTGAAGTGCATCTATTGGCACCCCAACCAGGTGATATGGATTTGTTTCCATCCATATTCTCTCTTTTTGCTGCAGTTGCAGCCTGTTTAACATAATTGCATGCAATAACAATAACTATCACAACTTCATATTAGAAGGAATAGAACTCCCATATTAAGATATAACAGATATTGAAATCACAATTGCTTTCTTTTTAATTCTCTTGATTAGTTTCTCATAAGCTGCCTTGAACCTACCTTGAGGTTGTCCTTTTGCTATCAGCCTAAGTAGATCCTTCATTTTTGGCTCTAATGTTGCTCTGCTTGTTGGCACCTACTATAGTCATCGCCACTTGAACATCCTCTTCATAATTATTTTCCATCAACACTTGTTCCAATTTCTTAATAATTTGAAGAGCCAAGTTCATTTTTTGGATACTGAAGCTACTAAAATCAATAATGTGAGCAAAACGAGATAATATTGCATCATGACGATAAAAAATGGTACTTGCAACTGCATTCAACTCCTCAATTCCCTTATCACGAGCATAGATATGTCGAAAATCCTTTCTCCACCTATTAATTATGTACTTGAGGGCATGACCATTATGCCACGCTTATTGAACACACAAAAAGTGTGAAAACATAGAATGCCTCTTGATTCAAACGATCGACAGATACAAAGTACGTTATATTATTATACACAACTTTGAAAGTCTGAGGCTTTATGATGTCTAGACCAGGATGGAATGGTAATGTCTCGCACCTTATACTTACAAAAGTCAACACCTACTAGAGTGACTTTTAGCTTGCAATTCATGCACTTATTAACCTCTTCTTAAAATTTATCTAATATTCCATCAGAGTAGATATTACACATTTGTAATTCATATGTAATGTCATACCTGGTGTCTTGCTACTTATAGAAGCATCTAAAATTTGCATTTGTTTCATCTTCACGTCTCATTTTTAATGCAAGCTCATAATGTCCCACGAATTGCTTTAATGTGTGTTGTCTTCGTGTTCAAATAATCATTAAAGAAATGATTAATACTCTCACTTCTTTGAGTGGTTGACATCCTAGCCTAAAAATAGTCATTGACGTATGATGCAATCTACTTCTCCTTTATTTCATAAATCGTGTCCAGCCAAGCACGACTAGCCCTCTTCAACGTATATTCAGTCATCATTTTCCACTAAAGACTCTCAAACTTACTATGGCTTTGAGAGCGATAGACAATAGTTTTCAACACCGAAACAATGAGCTCCTTATCATTTAGTCTTGCCATTTTCTCAAACACCTTCTTGATGATGTGCCACAGGCAAAGTCTATGTCTGACATTAGGAAAGACTTTCACTATAGCAAAACCAATGGATGGGCACTAGTCAGTTATGATTGCCTTCGGTGCCTTGCCCATGCAAACAAGTCATGTCTTGAATAACCACTTGTAACTGCATTTAGTCTCATCAACAAGGAGTGCACAACCCAGTAAGATCGAATGCCCATGATGTTTGGCACCGATGAACGGGCAGCACAACATATTGCACTTGTTAATTAAATAGGTGGTATCAAAGCAAATCACATCCTCGAAGTACTTATACTCAATTTTAGACCTTGAATTTGCCTAAAACACGTGCTTCAGATGGCGCTCCTCACTAAAGCACTCGGCATTAATGAAGTTTACATTTTCCTTTTGCTTCTTCAAAAAATATTAGTAAATTGCCTGTGTCACCATCCCCCAGTCTTAGTTTTTAGCCAGCTTGAATGTGATTCCTGATATCCTTTTCCCCAAACGATAGCTGATTAAAATCTTCCGCCCTCACTAACTCAGCCATAAAAGACTTGCACGGTGGTATCCTACACTATCATTGAGTTCCGGTCTCTTCTAAGTCGCAATTATGAAGAAATTTGTTGCATCGAAAGAACCTGGTCTTCGAAAGACTCACCGAGATATTGTGTTGAAGAAAACATTTTGTAACATGCCACTTTGCATCGTAGAACAACCAAACAATCATTTGTCCCTTACAATTGATCGTGGTCCCAATGTCGTGTGGTAATTCCCTTTTGATTTGTAATTTCTCTCCTTGTTGCAGGTTAAAACCATTTTCACTACTACATTATGTTTCCTATGCAAATACCTAACTTTTGCCCCAAATCCCACTCTCCTGGCATACCGTAGCCATATGTTAAATTAGCTTCCTCGACTGTATCAAATATCATTCCTTCTTTGTGTAATTTTTCCTTAATTGTGTAACCAATGATATTTTCCTTGCTTAATTCCTTGACTATACCAAACAGTGTAAAACGGTAAATTCATTTTTAAACCTTAGACATCCTAAAACACATGTAAACAATAAAGTCCATTTTAAACCCTAGTAATCCTAAATGTGACGGCCCCAAATTCCAAGGCAAACTGAGTACCGCCACGTCACCAGACACTTCGCCAAGCATGCCACGTCACCGCACACTTATGTTGATTGTCCGCGACCTAAACCCTTGTACGTAACTTATTCGCCTTTAACTTAGTAACTATGGATATTTTATGAATTATTAAGTTATTCATGATTTAGTAATTTAATATAAATCATACATTGATGCGGAAGTCTTAAGGCATGCATATATCATAAAAGTGAAAAGTTTGCATTTTTATGAACAACCCTACAGTGTGGAAACCCGGCATTAGATACCATGTATATCAAAAGCGACAAAAGTACAAAAGGTGAGCATATACATGTATCGGGTATATAAGTCCTCCCAAAATATCATAAAGTAGTTAATAGATACATTTACCTACGCAAAAAGTGGCGACCTCTCCTTACTTAGACGCAATCACCTAAGACTCCCTTGCCTTGGCTCGTCGCAGGATCTGCGATTTGTCACTAAAAACAATGACAAATCCATGGTGAGTAAATCCCAGAGAACGTTAGCTAATATTCACGAATTCCAATGAAACGGATACGATTCATGCAATTTAAATAAAGAACAAGAATAAAGAAACTCGCATGAAAATAAGTGGGTGAGAAGTCAAATTTGGACACGAGTGTAGCGTGACAGAGAACCCTAGTCGACATCTGGGAATCTTCGTAGCTAAACCGAGAGGAACCATTGACGACCACCTCGCCAAACATCTCACAGTCGAATGAAAGGAACCATTGAACAGAAGACCCCGTCCAAACATCTCTCGAGAGGAACCATTGACGTAGACTTAGGTCTTCGTCGAACATCTCTCAACCTACGGGTTTCGCGGAGAATAGTCACCGCGTAGCCCTATCATGGCCAATTACTCGAACAGCGCGGGGTAGCTAGCCCCGGGGTGTGAGTCTGTGCCATGCCGACCCCGTCGATAAACACACATACACACTTGGGAGTGGATGAACAGTAAATGAACAGCAATGGAAAAAACAATGGAATAATTTAGAATGCAAGATAAAGCAAGTGCATAAAATGAATTTTAACTAATTTTCTCGTGGGATTACTTACCTCGAACGCCTTCGAAACGTCTCGCACTAGCCTCGAGATACGTACCCGACACCCGACTATGGTAGTCTAAGTCCCTGGTGTTCAATTATAAAAACTTTTATATTTTAGAGTCTCATTTAATGAACTTATACTGTGAGACCAAAACTTTGACATTTTATTTCAAAAAGTTTTATTTCGGCACACTTCTTGAGTTATACCGGGGTGTCGACACCCCAAATGTCCTCAAAAACTATTTTTTTATTTTTCCCATTTTATTATATTTTTCTTGATTTTTCTGGATTTTTTCCATAATTTTCTACCTATTTTTCATATTTTTCTGTAATTTATTTAATTTAAAACTATTTTTAAATTAAAATTTAAGATTATATTATTTAATATATGGGTGGGTCCCTGGACCGGGTCAAACCCAGTCCACCCGGGTCGGTCTGACCCGGTCCAACCGGGTCGGCCTAACCCGGTTCGGACCTACCCGGGTCGGGTCCGGTTGGGCCCGGACCGGCCCAACCGGTCCATGGGCTGCACGCACGCACAACATGCGTGCACCCCTATCCCCACCCAATCTTCTTCTCCAACAGAGACGTAAGTCTCTGCTGGTTTTTTTTTTCTTCTTTTGGTTGGAGGCGCACGTCCCCAACCTCGGTGGACTCGATGGCAGGGGAGACACCCCTGCCATCTCCACCTTGACCTGGTTCGGCCTCCATGGCCGAACCCCTTTGTGGGGAGGCCGAACCCCTTTGTGGCCACCATGGACGACACCGCAACGACAACAAAAGCAACGACTTACCTCGACCGTTGACGTCTCCACCTTCTCTTCTCCTTCCCGGCGCATTCCTCCTTCTCCTCCTCCTCTCATTTCCTTCTTCTTCCTCTCGGCCTCCCTGTTTTGTGTGATAGTGTGTGCGGTGTGTATGTGTGGGAGTGAGGTGTAGGTGAGGTGAGAGAGTGATGTGGGGGAGAGGAGAAAATGATGATGGAGTTAGGTGGAGTGTAATAGGGATAAGTTAGTTGACTTGATCAAATCTTCTCTTTTTTTATTAATTTTGCGTATTTTAGTTTCCCCAACCTAGTGTACCCACAGTTCGCTCCTCAATACCCGTCTCGACACGTTTTTCAACGCGAACACCCATTATGCTATCTCGCTCAATTAAATGATATAAATACACACATGCGATGCTAGGTAAATAACTTAATATACGGCATCGCAAATAGGCAAAGAATCACACAAAATCACTATTTACCTAGTCGGCTTGCCCTGACCTATCTGCGGCGTCCACGTGGGTCTGAGCTTAGGTTCTTAACCTGTAATTTTTCAGTTAATTGTGATTAATTAGAGCGGGCCGTTACACTAAAACATATATAAAACAATAAAGTCTAATTTTAAAACTTATAATTTCCCTAAACCACATGTACAACCACTTTACAAATGTATGTCCCTAGCCTAACGCAACTCAACACGTACAAACCCTAAACGTTTTTCCTCAAACACAAGTCAAAACTAACCATTGAAATTCATCTCAACCTATAGTCGACATCTGCTCTTGCTCTGCTTTACCTTGAGATTTTCCTACTTCTTTTGCGTTGATGGTGCTCCCAAAGTAAGAAAATCTCCTTTTCAAACACCCTCTCGATGAAGACAAGGTTGAACAAAAAAAATTGGACTAGTAGAAAAGATTTCTTTCGATTTTGGAGAAAAAATGGTGATTTGTTGAGAGAAAACATGGGTTGGAGCTCAATATTTTTCAATCACCCGCTAAACTGGAGCTTTAAATATCGACTAACGGCTATAGTGCAACCGTACTGACAGTTTGTGAGTATCAGTGAACAGTGATCACGAACAGTGACCATACATGACCATCCTAAAAAGGGCGAAAAACGTGTCAATATAGCAAGACTCTCGCGGTTTTCCTGCAACACATTTTCAACAAAAAAGGCCACACATTCCATACAAAGTTCATATATTTTCATCGACAAACATATGTCCATACATGACCATCCACCAAAAACACAATGAAACACACGAAACTCAATCAAAATTATGAGTCTAAGTTCATTACAAAAGTTAAAACAACATGAAAATGTTGTAACTTTATTTCATTTCATTCTAAGTTTGGGGGTGATTTTGCAATTTGGTGAACTGCGATTTTTTATAAATAAAAGGCACCAAAAAATTGCGAAATCGCAGTTTTCAAGTTTTTAAACCACCCGAACTGTTAATTTAAAAAATAGGACCGAACTAAGCATTTTGGGCAATTTTGCGGAGATGATGATCACCCTTACTATGGAATGTCGTCGTAAATGGAAGTCCTTTAATATGTTCTTCGAGTCTTGTGAATATATCAGATAGGATATGCATGGAGACTTGAGATTACAAACCTCGAGGCAATGTTTCTCTTGCTATATGTATAGGAAAAATATTAGAATGATAACAACAATGTTACGCCACAAGACACATAGACTCACAATAGCCTTTCATGCGACTCGACCGCATGTCATCCATCGGGATCTGTGTATACCTGCGTCCCGAGCGTGCATAGATAGCTCTTGTGAGTCAATGTGTCTAGCGGTGTAACATGTTGTTGTCATTCTAGCATTTCTTATATATATATATTGGTGAAAATTGAAAGTTTGAAAATAAGCGCGGGCTTGCAATGACATTGACCCCAGAGAACCTCGTCAGTCACCTTCCCGTCAAAAAATGCACCCTAGGCTGCCCCATCCTGGACGGCCTCCTCGGCGGCGGCGGCATCCCCTGCAACTCGATAACGGAGATCTTCGGCGAGAGCGGTTGCGGCAAGACCCAGCTCTGCCTCCAGCTCCTCCTCTCCGCCCAGCTCCCCCACTCCCTAGGCGGCCTCTCCGCCTCCTCTCTCTACCTCCACTCCGAGCTCCCCTTCCCCCTCCGCCGCCTCCACCACCTCTCCACCACCATCCTTAACCACAACAACAACAACCCCCTCGACAACATCCTCGTCCGCCCCCTCCACTCCGCCGACGACCTCCTCTCCCTCCTCCTCCGCCTCGACTCCCTCCTCCTCCTCTCCCCCTCCCCCCTCCCCATCAAACTGATCGTCATCGACTCCATCGCGGTGCTCTTCCGCTCCGAATTCGACAATTCCCCGGCGGAGCTGAGGCGCCGCTCCAATCTGTTTTTCAGGATCGCCGGGATGCTGAAGATGCAGGCGAGGAGGTTCGGGCTGGCGGTTGTGGTGACTAATCAGGTGGTGGATTTGGTGGAGAGTGAGGGGTTTAGGGTTGGGAATTTGGGGGGGATGTGGAGTTCGGGGAGGAGGGTGGGGGCGGCGCTGGGAATGGCATGGGCTAGTTGTGTGAATTCGCGGCTGTTCTTGTCGAGGAGCGATGAGGTTGTGGGGAGGGAGGGTGATGGAGAGTTGAGGGTGCGGACGAGGCGGAGAATTCATGTGGTTTTCGCTCCGCATTTGCCGGAGGGTTCTTGCGAGTATCAGATTTTGAGAGAAGGGGTGTTTGGTGTGAGGTTGTGAGTTTTGGGGACCTAATATTTTCTGTGTGTGTACTGTACATACATGAAATTCTGGTAAGGAAGAAACAAATGCTTGATTTTGGCTTTTCCAATGTTATTGTTGACCATTGCTTGTGTTTCAAATGCTTAATTCTTGCATAGTTTTTTCTTGTGTTGTTTGAGAATTGGTTTTGAATTTTGAGAGAAAGGGTGTTTGTTGCGTAGTATCTGTTTCTATACCTTAGGTATGAAATTGAGACCTCTAATTAAGTGGCATTGAGTTTTCCCTGCTAGCCAACCATCGTCGACCATAATTACTTGATAACTTGTGTATATGAATACTTTAACTGTTCTATATGCTGCCCAAATGGTAGAATCAAATTAAGTGTGATTAAAAAGTTTTTTTAACATGAATGATTACTCTTTTTTCCTAAAAGATGCTTTGTTCTTGACTTACAGTTTGTTTAGGCTGCATTTGGCTTACTGCTGCATCTAATTTAGGATTTACAAGCGGTCTCGGATAGTTTATGTAAGGCTTTCCATCCAAAATGGTGGAAAACTTGAAAACAGTGGACAGTAATAAGTTTCTAAATGATTTTGCTTTCTTAATTAGCATGTACAAGCAGATATATCCCGGATCATGTTGCACTGCAAGTGAATCCCTTGTTGGCTTTCAGAGATTGAATAATAGAACTCTATTTTAAAACTTTGGACCAAATGCGGCGATGGAGTGTTATGCTAATATAGCAAGTTAGTTCTTGGGAACAATCATTTTGACGCAGAAAATGAAATCTTCTTTTGCTTTTACTTGTTCATCTGCATTTATGTAAATGTACAAGGGAAAAAGGAATGTGCCCCTTTCGTTATATTCAAACGGAAGCCAAACAATCTTACAAATGAGTACGCGGTCTTCTTCTTATATGCTTATTGTGAATTTAGTCCATTATCAAAGGCAATGTGTCTCTCTATCCCTAATTCTTGCTTTTGTAATGTTCTACATGAACAGCATGAACAATAAGGGAACAACTTCTTGAGTTTCAATGCTGAACAACATACTTCTCATCATTCAAGTTAGACAACCGTTCCACATGTAGATTCTGGACTTGTATTTGGTACTTATCTAGTTGAGCTAGTCAATCTTCAACTTGAACTCATCGAAGTTTAAACCGCTCTCTTGTCTAAGGCGACATCTCATGTTTGAGTTCCAACATTGTCGAACTGTCCATGTTTTTCTCTATATTGTATCGACGACTGACTAATACCAGATGATGCTATATGGTGTGAACTCATTTTTTTCTTCCTTGTCTTGGTAAAGGTAGGCTCAATCACATAAATCTGAAGCCGTTGCATATATCTGTCATTCTGATTGCACATCTGACTTGCTTGACAATGATATGCACCACAATGGTTGGATTGTGAAACTCGTTTCTCCATTATAATTACAAGTCAAAAGATATAAAATTCCATTTTCGGTTTTCCTTGGCATTTGCATTTGATGTTGCTAAACTGCTAATGATCTGATGACATTAGCAGAGTTTTTCTTCACATTATTCTGAGACAACTCAAAGTCTCAAAGCATGACTGCCTCGTAATTGAATCCCTTGTTCAAAGGGTTATCTTAAATTAAGAGTCAGGTGTGGACCCCGCCCAATGATCAGGGTACCCATCCAAAATTTTGTAAAAATTGGATTTAGGGGAAAATGTCAAAATTCAATTCCAAACTCTTCATTATTGCGCAACCCACCTTTGATCCTCTAAGTTTCTCACAAGTGCAATCGATCCCTCGCTGGCTGGAGTGGGCGTTTGTCGATCAAAGGGGGCTTTTGGACATTATAAATATGTTATTTCTAGTTTTTTGATGGTTGAATGAACTTGGTTGATCAATTTTAGACTAGAAAATAATGTGAGTTTTGTGGGGTTTGTTAGATTCGTTGTGTTTGCATCATTATTAACAAATAATGGGTGAAGAGGAGTGGGAGGACACGATAATGTGGGTTTTGTATTGCATTTTTTTTTTTATTTCCAAACTGTACTGGGGACACGAAGTGATCGGTCACACAGGATCGAGACACTACATAGGGTCTCGATTGTATTTAGCCGACACTCTTGCATGAGTCTCGGACTAAAGCAACTGAAAACCATGTATTTATTTTGTTGTGCTAATCGCGGTCATTAGGTATCGAAACTTGAAGAATGGTCTCGGACATGTGCAATCGAAACTGCATGTTATTTCTCAAACTTAAGAGACAATCGGGGTGCCTTGAGAAACAGTCGGGTGCCTTGAATCATCAGGTGGGGTGCTCATTTTTTAGCAAAGGGGCAATTTGGGAAACTTGGTGGGGTGCCATGAGAGATTGATTGGGTGCCCTAATCATCGGGGTGCCCTGAGAAACAGCGGGGTGCACATGGCTCCACTCTAAATTAAAGGCCATTGTGCCATTACAAATAAAATTTTCATACTATATCTTGTAGTAGTAAAATTGTGTTCAGGCTTCAACAGTTGATGTAATTAAGTTTCTGTATATTAATTAGCAGTTCATCTGTACTTCAAAAAAAATAGCAGTTATTTTTGCAGGTTGCATGAAAGAAACGACACTGATTTCCAACCTCTTTTGAAACTGTTTCTATTCTTCTAGGAATTTAAACGAGGAAAAATAAGTTCCCATGGATTCTCAAGGTTGGATTGAAATCGAGACTTCTAATTAAGTGGCATTGAGTATATTTCCCTTGTCCAACCATTGCACATAGTTATATGATTACTTGTACTAGTAAGCGGGGCATGTGCACCGCACGTGAACATAATTTATTGTTCTAAGTAAATCATATCAAGTGACACGTAAAAAAAAAATCAAATATTGAAAGAATCCAATAATTCAGCGTTAAAATAAATTATTATAATGGATTACAACATTACTTCTTTTTAGAGATTATAATTGATTAAACATAGATATTCTTAAATATATGCTTATACATACGCATTTTATTATTAGTTGCAAGAATGGCAAAATGAACTATTTTTTCTGCAATTTAATTGAATAGCAGCTTTATTTTGTTTATTCGCTTTAATGTATTGTGTAATGTGCTACATAGATACTTCATAATTTAATAATTTTAATATTATTTGAAAAACATGTCTATAAGATGTTTATTTCACTTTTAAAGCGAGGTCTCGAGTTGGATTATCGTGAATAAAAAAAATTGGTCCCCATATAAGGCCTAATAATGCACAAACATTGACTAGTCAACGCGGTTTGGGTCGGATACCACTGGGGAACCTAAAAAAGTATATCTACTTGTCATATAAAAAAATCCTAGCAACACCAAATTTAAAAAAATCTAAGTATATACTTAACAATCATAACAACATTGTAAAAACTCATAGGTTTTTTTTTTTTTTTTTTTTTTTTTTTTTTTATCAAAAGAATGGATGCCATAAGGCTTTTTACATGATTATACACAACAACATAGCCTCGGTCCCAAATTAACTAGGGTAATCAAACTTTTCCATAAAAAAAAAACCATTCAAATCCCTTTTAATTAATCTAAGTATGCCGTCTTTGCATAAACCATCGCAATCGCCCTTCCCTAATCTTTGTATCTTAACAATCACTTTAACAACATAAAATTTTCCTTTTAACTTAGTTGTCGATCACAAATCACCCTTTGAATCCAAATTCTAACTGTGACATTTTTCATTTACCATCATTTTGTACGATTGAAAATTTTACCACTCCGAATGGATGCCATAAGGTTTCCAAACTACATGGTTATATTCGACTCAACTTAAAGCCTTTAGATTCTAATGTATTCCTCCGATTCTAATTTCCTATTCACTCCATCTTTGGGACATCTTCATACACCATGACTTAGGTCTTGTTTCTTTTTATCTCTTAATTTGGCTAGCCTATATATATATTTTTCGCCATCTCTATTACCTAACCTTGTATATAGATCTTCCATGAAATTTGTTTTAGCTTGACTAATTACTTTTTTAGCTTGTTTTCTAGCTTCTCTATATTGATTGTACGCATCTTCATCTTGACACTTAGGTATTTTTCTATACATCTCTCTTTTAGTCTTAATTGCTCGTTGGACATCCTCGTTCCACCACCATGTTTCCTTCTTTGAATATGTTTGATCCCACCCTCCTTATGCAACTACTCATTTCTAGCCACATTGTATTAGCATCTAAGTCAAGACTCCAAACATTTTCCTTTAGTAATTTTTCTCTAAACTCTACTTGTTTACTATGTTTTAGGTTCCACCACTTTATTCTAGGGTCGCTAACTCTTTTATTCATTTTATTCCATTGTGTTAGCTTAATATCAAGTACTACTAACTTATGTTGGGTAGTAAGTGCTTCACCAGGTATAGATGATCACAAATTCTCCTTCTTCATATGTTTCACCTCCCAAAATTTGGGTTTGATACTCTCGCTTAATCCTACTTGTGGTGCATTGAAAATCAATCTATCCCCCATTCTTTTAAACGACCTTATCCTTATAATCATTATCCACCACAATTCATACTCCATTGCATTTTCTATATATACCAGTGTACCACAATTTAAACCCCATGCTTCCTATTTCTCTACTCTTTTCTCCTACCCATTTTGTCTCTTGGAGGCAAGCAATATTGACTCTCCTTCTAATCATGGTATCTGTATTTAATACCCTCTTCTCATATTAAATTAGATTATCATGTAGTAATTTTTTTTATCACTTAATACTTTTTTCAAGTTTTGATGGCATCTTCATACAAAGGTAAAAAGAAACTAAATTATTTAATACATATATATATATATGTAGTAATATATATAAAGAAACTGAATTATCATATATATATATATATATATATATATATATATCTAAATTAGATCCAATTTGAATCCTCGGCTACTTAAATTAGTAATCATATATAAAACATTTAAACTACCACAATACACGACATCGGCCGCAACAATTGATGTGGAAGCAATCAATTGAGAAGATTTACTTTAGTTTGGCCACCATAAATATGGCATCATCCAAGTAACTGGTGATAGACATATGCACGTATATGACGTTGTTAGTTAGTTACTCATTTATTTTTTAAAATAGATATTCAAATTCATTATCGCAAGAATACATACGTAAGGAGTGGATGACATATATAAGTATTCAATGTATAAAAGACATTGGTGCAAGTGCCACCTAACATAAATGATAACTTTAAATTTAAGAAGAAGCCTCTTAAACTACATTATATTACAATCTTAAGAGAATTAGTATGAATCGATCACCAAAAAAGAATCTATCTTAACTAAGGACATCAAAACCCATGCATATTTACAGAGATTCCAAGACTATGAGATTGAACCACCACCAGTCTCGAATCACCAGGCTCTCCCAAACTATGAAAGCAATTTGACTCTTAAATTTCAATGAATCCATAAGAGGTATTTGCTTGTAAAATGTGGGGATGAATTTCATTGTAAATAAGAGAGAACTTCAAATTAAGTCAAAATATATAATTGAAGAAAATTCTAATTTGCTAAATCGTTGGATTGTTGTTCTTTACCTTCATAAAAAATTGACTCTGAATTTTGCATGGTAGCCAAAGTAGAACCCCAATAAATTCTACATTGCAAATAGTGGAAACTCTTTTTATTGAACTTTGAAGACAAATTAATTTGAAACTATTTTTAAATATTATTAAAAAAAAATATGTTTTCCAAAAATTTCTTGACCACAGGAGACAGATCGAGAAAAAAATGGAAAGAGAACTAAAACATGTAGTATTATGATCAAAGTTATTAAAAATATAATGGCACCGCATGACATCACTTTGCATCAATAAGGTTCCAATCACGTACCTTCTCATTTTCCAAAGCAAATTAAGATTATACTTCACAAAGAACCTCAAGAGCAACTAGCAAAGTGAGTTGCGCGCTCTCTCGAGTCGAAAGGTTTGTATCTCTGACATGTTTTCCATAGGGGTCTTAATGGAGGTGTGAAGAATAATATACTTGAAGATGATGTGAAAAAGGTTGCAGTTAAGGAAACCCATTGAAACGTCATCTCAATAGCTAAACCAGTGCCTTTTTCTTAAGGAAACCGTAAGTAACGAAATTTTTGAAAGATTTAAAGAAATATATGAAGTTAAGTATACCCCTTAAATGTCCAATTCATAAAATATATTTACGAGTATCCCACTATTTATTATTTAAGAAAGTTGTTTAGAAAAGGGCATTCTTGGCACTTTGGTGGCCAAATAGGCTTCACCATCAACTGCCAAGTTTTGCTATTATAATAGTATAGATATATGAATACTTCAATTGTTTCCATTTTCTTTATTCACACTGCATGTATTTTGAGTTTTCTATTGTTCTATATGCTGCCCAAATCGTAGGATCAATATAATGCTCTAATCAAAATTTTTTGGCCAAATTAGTTAAAATATCTTAACCTTTTTCAATTTTTATTATTGTTTTGAATTTTTTATTATATATTTAACCTTTCTAAATTGTTAGATTTATATCATAAATCACTTTTTAAAGTCATTATTTAGGTGTCACTTCATGAAATTTGAAGTTGAAAAGTGACTTAGGATATAAATATAACAATTTAAAAAGATTGGGATGTTATTACAAATTCCAAAAGGTTAGGATGTAATAACAAAAGTTGTAAAAGGTTAAAGATATTATAACCAATTAAGCCAAGATTTTTGAACATGAAAGCAGACTAACTGTTCCTAAAAGATGCCTTATACTTGACTTACAGTTTGTTTAGGCTGGATGATAAGGCTCACAAAAAGGAAAGTGAGATTTGATATTCAAAATGTTTCTATAGATGGATCAAAACACATATATGGTAAGAAGATCTAGGCATACATGGAATGAAGGTCAAACACATCCACCAAGATTTGAAATTCAAAACGTTTCTAAACTCAAGTGTGCAACTCCTTAGAATAATTTTTTAATTTACTTTCAAATTGTAAAATGATACTTAATCTCAAGCATCATTCTTTAGGAATATTTCCAAGAATAAAAACTATTCATTCTTGTAATTTTTCTTTATATATCCACTAATGGGCACCTAACTCATTAATGAAAAATAGTGAATAATAACTTTATCATTATTCATTGTTTTTCTAAAAACTTTATTATGGTATCAGAGCCGAAGCTCTCAATTTCAAATGTTTCATCGATGCTCTATCTTTGTTTCTATTAAATTGGATTCATCTAATTTATCCTTTGGAAATCATAGGTTCTACCCTTCATCAAAATTCTTGGGATAAGTCATCATCTTTCTGAAGATAAACCACCAAAGAACATTGCTGGAGAAGATGGTACTAGAGCAGAAAACCCACATTATGAGGTATGGATAAATAACGATGGTTTATTGGTTTCATAGCTTTTAGGAATCATGACTATGGATACAATCAACATGATAATTGTAGGCAAAACTACAAAGAAAGTTTGGAGCAACTTGGAAGAACAATTTCTTCCTAACACTATTGAAATGGAGGCATTATTAAAGGATTCTCTCATTGGCCTAAAGAAATGTAATTCATTAATTTAAGAATATGTGTGGAAGTTCAAGTCCATTTACGAAAATTTAGCTGCCATAAACACACCAATTTTAGACAAAATAAGGTGTTTCAACTTGCTCGTGATCTTAGAACCAAACCAAGACTTTCGTATAGCAATGCTTACAAAGCCTCCATATCCCTTTCTGAACCAATTCATTTTTTCCTTACAAAATCATGAGCAACTCCTCATATCTCTATTAGATGGAGAAAAAAAATTGTTGATCACTCCCAAGCATTTTACGGGCAAAAAGGCATAGCCTAAAAAGGTAAATGAGGACGTTTCAACTTAAGAGGGCATGGATTTCTTTCAACAAATCGATATAAACAGCCATAGTCATCTCAAGGCATTGTCCAAAGCACACAATAAAATGCAAAAAATACTTTCAAAAATCCAAATGGCAATGGACAACATAATCACAAGGAAATTCAGGTAAAAGCCCCTGTCAGATTTGTAGTAGAACTAATCATTTGGCCACCAAATCTTTTTATGAGTATGACTATGCCATTATTGAGCAAGACACACATGAAGCCCTTACAGCCTTCTCTATAAAAAAGGTAATGATCCAAGTTTCTTTGCTAGCTCATGTGGTACAACACATATTACATAAGATGTTGGTAAGCTTACTTCATGTGACGGCCCCAAATCTCGAGGCAAACCGAGCATCACCACGTCACTAGATATGTCAACTAGTCATGCCACGTCACTTGCACACCTGTCCATAACGGCCCGCGAACCAACCCTCTAATATTCTTACTTAGTCCATTTCGATGTTTAAATAATAATTTTGTCGAAATATACTAAGTTATAAAGTTTTACAAATTAATTTGTTTATTTGATTCATTTAAGTTATTTTAATAGCGGAAGTCTTAATACTATACAATTAAACAATGTAAACACATTTTGCTTTGATTAACAAACCTATGGGGTGAAAACTCAGCAAGAGGATATCATGTATATCAATTAAGGCGACAAAAAGGCATAATAAGTGTCAAACATGTATCAGGTAATAAGTCTCCCAAAATAATCCCAAAACAGTAGTACATACACAAATACAAACACTTACAAGTGAAACTACTACGGCTCTTTCTATCCGGCTCATCTTATGATCTATAACTTGCCACAAAAATGATGCAAGATTCGGTGAGTAAATCCTAGATAAATTTAGTTAGTAATCACAAGAAATCTAAGAAAAGCGACGACAATTCATGCGGATAAAGTAAATAAGTAGAAATGTAAAGCATGTATATAAGTCGCTAAGATAATCAAGAATATGGAATGCGAATGTGGTGTATAGCTGTCGAGCCTTGGGACACAAATATTAAACTGGGAAGGCTATGGTGGCGAGGTAACCCCTGCCTCCCCTTCACGGTGAAAACGAGCAACTATATTAGTCGAAAAATAGACTTCCACCCAACGCCTCGAATGAGAAGAACTTTGTGACAGAGGCGAGCCTCGCGTCAACCCACTCTCGAGATCATCAACTCGTAGAGAGGAATCTTACGTGTTGTCAAGGTATGACCAACACCGTATGAACAATCAGCCCATCATCTACGAGAGTGCCAAAATGGGTCGTATCGTCCCTTTAACTATACGCAAACGTACGCATGAATATAGTAAGTATGCAAGCCAACTAGCAAAATGTAAAAGTGAAATAAGTAAATTACAAAGGAAATAAGTAAATTCTAAGTTGACTTTCTTGTAGGTTTACTTACCTCAAAGCTCGTGAAATCGCTTTAAAATGACCCGCTCGCGCCTCAAAGACTTGACTAGTTTTCTAATTCCCCAACGTCCGATTTTATCATTTTAAAATGTTTTAGTGCCACATTTAATAGTTTTATAATATAAATAAAATTAGATATTTATTCCATATTTTAGTTGTGACACGTTTTTTGAGTTAAATCGGGGTGCCAAAATGCCCGAAAAAAGTCTCGAAACCTATTTTTTCTATTTTTTCATATTTCTTTGAATTTTTTGGGTTTTTTCATAATTTTTACCTTTTTCCTATTTTTTATGTAATTTATTTCATTTAAAATTATATTTGATTTAATTTTTAATTATTTATTTTTTATGGGGAATGGGCCAAAACCGGCCCAACCGGGTATGGGGCCGGTTCTGGCCCGGTCGAGCTTGATCCAACCCAGCCAAGTCGAGTTTAGGTTTGCCTAATTGGGCTGGGCCTGGGCTAACTTAGCCCGACCTAGCCACTTCCCTCCCCCCCAAATCGTTTCTCTCCAAAGACAGTTTTTGTCTCTGGAGCAGGGACGATCTTTCTTTTGTTTATTTTCTTATTTTATTAACAACAAATTAACATCAATTATAATAACATTAACAACTTAACAACTAACACAATATCATCAATAAAACCACCATTAAAGCTCTCAAATCTCTCCAAAAATTCATGACAACCACCACTCTTACCTCGAACTAAAAGATCGCCAAAATGAGAGGTGGTGATGCCGAAATCGAGAGTGTCGTGAAGGAGAGCTTAGTGAGGGTGAGACTAAATTTATTAATGTTGTAGTGTTGGAGAAGAAGAAAAAGAAGAAAATGAGATAGGGAGGGAGGATCGTTGGGGTTAGGGAGAGAGAAAAGTGATGTTCATTTTTTATTTTATTTTTAGATGATAGATGGTGATGTGATGGGTGATATGAATTCTAAACCCTAACTACCCCATACACCAATGTTACGCGCCCTACGACGTCTTATGCTCTCGTCACTACACCCACATAACGCGGCCAAAGAAAATTCTAACACTAGTGCAACGCAAATATTTATTAATAATATAGTTAATTAATACACATCACATAAAAATACATATGATTCACCTTGCATGACATGCCCTAATCTTCTATGCGACGTCCACGTGGGTCCAAGCTCCTGGTCATAATTTGTAATTAATTAATTAATTAAGATTAATTAGAGTGGGTCGTTACAATCTTCCCAACTAAAAGGAATTCTGTTCTGAAATTCAAAATTAAGTTAAATCTTTATCTTAGAACAATTGGGGGTATCGCTCCCGAATGGTAGGCTTTCTCTCATAGGTGAGGCCTTCGTTCTTATGGTACTGCCACCAGATGAGCATTATGAGTATTTCCTTCCTTTTAGAGTTTGTACATTATGATCCACTATATCAATGGGGTGCTCCTCGTACTTCACATATGGTCGGACCTTGATCGTAGTCATATCAACCATCGGTCATGGTCCTGATCTAGCCAACCTTAGCATAAAAATGTGGATAACGTCATGAACCCTTACTAATAGACTAGGCAATCTCAACTAATAAGTGATGTCTTTAACTTTTCGGATTATCTAAAAAGGCTTTATGACTCTCAGTGCAAGTTTTCTCTTGATCCTAAATCTCTGGCGAACTTTTAAGATAGAAATCGTTAAGTAAACCAGTAGTCTACCTCATAGCTCATCCTATCATTGTACTTTTTTGCGTATTTCTTTCATGTTTGCTCAACAGTCTAAAACATCAGCATATGTGTCTGATCCTACTTATGTGACCCTGAGCATCTCGAGGTACTATCCTGACTTAAGTGTCGACATTATCTTATATTGTATGAGATCACAATCTAGTCTTTAGTATAAGGCCTTTAAAGTTTTTTGACCAATCAGCGACTGGTAAACCTCATTTTAAGCACTCACATAAAACATAATCTTTTCACATGGTATTTGAGTACAATTAGGCACCATCGATATATAAACTAACCTTTGTATCCAAATATGGGGGTAATCGTGTTTTCTCGAGATAAAGGTCCTTGCCAAACCGACTCAGGGAATAAAACTTTCGTGTCGATACCTTTGCTCTTATGTCATCTATGTTGGCAACTCTGTAACCTGTCATCTTAGATCATGTCATACCCAAACACCTGTCAATTTACTCATTTATAATGAAGATGTTATCATACATTCCTTCATCATTTTGCTTTATTATCACCTTTAAGATATCTAATATTTTTATGCGATGCTAAACAAGCACGATTAACTATCGAAGTACACTCGAAACTTCATATGTTTAACTTCATATGAAGGCGAGTTCTAAATTCTTTAACATGGTTGAAAACACGTCTTCATGTCTAGCCATTAGCATCGACTTCTTTAGCCATACTTCTATATGAGTTCGTAGCACAATATGAGCAAGTTAGTCTTGGGTTGTTTCATCAAATAAATAATCTAAAGTAAGATTAGAAATTGACGTAAAGTCAAACCTATTTGGATACTTAAACTTTGTGATATGGATCATTAGTTAACTAACTGCTTCGCTATCAAGTGTCCATTGCTGACTCCAACTTATACCTTAGGTAGAAATAAAATCATGTTACTCTTCGAGCACATGCTTACGTTTAGGCAGCAACAATATCCTGACAAGTCTATGACTACGACCATCATGATTAACACACTCTTGTGTATAAGTCACATATTATCTTATCCAGCCTCTCTACAAGGTGTACCTAACTAGGTCGTACCTCTCGTGCATTAGAACCTAAAGAGAGTAATTGCTTATGCAATAAGTTCGACCCTTGCTTTCCTTGATTCTTTGAAGAGTTGTGCATGTATAGATTCTCGATTTATAGATAATACGCCTCTTTTGTTTCCTATCAGGATGTCAGACCTAATTCTTACAACAAAATGCATCCTACTAACTCCAATTTTGTCTCCTAATGTTTTTATTTTTGGATTTCTTGAGTTAAAATCATACTCTCAATCATTAACGTGTATTTAGAGTCTTCAACTTATCAATGGAATAACTAGATTTTTCTTATCAGGATGTCAGACTTAATTCTTACAACAAAAGTCATCCTACTAACTCCAATTTTGTCTCCTAATGTTTTTATTTTTTGGATTTCTTGAGTTAAATCATACTCTCAATCCTTAACATGTATTTAGAGTCTTCAACTTATCAGTTGAACTAGTAGTTAAATCTTTCCTTTAGCTTACTATCATAGTTGCTCGCATTCGAAAGAAAATAATTGGATGTTTCTCCTCTGGTGATGTTGTCCGAATATTCAGTGGTGGTGTTGATTTCAAATTCGTTAGCCTATACTAAACTATTTCTTTTGAAGTCCTTTATGGCCATATTGAAAATTACTGCATATTTGTCTTGATACTGACTAACTATTCCCTAAACTTTGGCCTCGTCTCCATTCACCCTTCTTCACTGCCTCAATATCCCGATCAGTCGATATTGTCTCTGTCAGAGGTGTGAGTATTATTGTACGAGTCTCCTACTTTGTTGCATATGATTCAATCACCATGCACATCTCTAATCCCATCAACTAGTTGACTCAGCCGTGAGGAGTGTGCGTATCTTTGCTAGTTGTTGATCATGTGCAATATGTTGGGGCATGTGCCCTAGGTCAATTTACAAACATTATTTATCTTATAATTTCATTTAATAAAATTGAGGTTTTCATTTGTTGTTTTATTATAAGTGATTACATATTTACCTTATAGTAAGATCCATAGGTATTTAATGAAATATCTTAAATGTCTTTAGTCGATCATTGTATTGGAAACTATAATAATTAAGACTGGTGTAGATCTTGATTGATGGTCATGTGATAATCATGCATATAGGGATACGAATGGAGATCATGAGTACTTGTTAGGGAATAAGGTACTGGAATGACCCTGCTATGAGAGCACCACATGAATTAAGTCATAGGTGTTACTCATGATAGGTATATCATTTAGTTCTTCGATTTCATGTTACCATAGACTTCAATATTATAAGCATGTTAAGTTGACACAATCAAATGTTGTCTTTAACCAAACGATTATAAGGATTGTGATTAGTTACCATGTGAATAATTTGTAAAGATGTGTAATTAAAATATAATTTGTCACTCATGTATAGAGAGAGATATCAACAGATCCATCTATATGATAGACTAATAATGGTCAAGTCCATGTATATTGATATGATCAATGTCACTTTAATGTTTTCAGTTTACTTAAAGATCAAAATTATACGATTGAACATTAAGGGTGACTTTCCATGCCTTATATTTTGTCGAAGAATATCGCACAACAAAAGGATATGATATATATCATTCATTAGGTTGTATCGATTTTTATATTCATGCTACTTGGGTGGTCATAATGCCTTGCTAGAGGCCACTTATGACTTGTGTACCAAAATGGTTCTGATTCATTGCCAACGTCGCATGAACCTATTTAGTCGTATACAAAAAATGGCTTTGCAAAATTTAAATTGGTCCAAAGCAATAGATTTTTTATAATAAAATTCATGACATAAAAGCCTTTACGATTTTTATATGATAACTTATTAATAGGGGCATATGTGTAATTTGGTTAAAGTGCTTAAATACAATAATTGTATTACGAATAAGATTTTAAATGATGGCTTATCAACACATATAAATAAAGGGTAAAACCCTAAAATGAAATAAGATTTTCTTTTTTTTTGCTATTTTTGAGTTCTCTGGATTTAGGGAGAGAAAGAAATTTTTTTTTCTATCTTTCTTGGGGTTAGCACTCCAAATTGTGTTCACCGTTCGTATGTGAATTTTCGATAGAGGACGCGCGTGAATGTCTTGGAGATCGAGCAATTACAAAAAAATATCATGGATTAAGGTATGGTTTATTTTTTAGATCTAGTTTAATGGAACCTATTTTTGATCATATTTGGGTTTTTCAAAAATTGTTTTGAATTTCTCGCTGCATATAGACCCCAAAATCCCAACACAATAACCATCTCAAGAAGAGTCGGATTAAGAATAAAAGCAAGTATAATATCACTCGTCATGTCTCCAACACCAGATGCAATGGGATGTCATCCATTGGTGTATGCAACGATATTCGCGTGTCAAATCAAACTTGTAATACATGCATATATGTACTACAATCAAGACATAACACGCGTATAATCCCCGGCACTACACTTTCCAACTAAAGGTTCTAAGTCAGGATCTTCGAGTTTCCATATCTTGTTTTTTTGTTAAGTTTTATTTGGTTGTATTTAAACGTTTCCCTATGTTCACCTGAACTTAGACTCTGATACCAACTATGACCGCCCTAAATCCCAAGGCAAATCGAGCACCGCCATGTTGTCGGACGCGTCACCAGGTCATGTCATGTTACCTACATACATGTCTGTGACGACCCCTAAACTAACTCTCTAATACTCCAACTTAGTCCATTTTAATGTTTAAATAATTATTTTTTCAAAATATACTAAGCTATAGAGTTTTTACAACTTAATTTGTTTATTTTGATTCATTTAAGTTATTTTAATAGTGGAAGTATTAATAGTATGTAATTAAGTAATATAAATGGATTTTGCATTGATTAACAAATATATGGGTGGAAACCCGAGAAGAAGATATCATGTATATCAATTAAGGCGACAAAAAGTATAATAAGTGTCAATATACATGTATTAGGTACTAAGTCTCTTAAAATGATCCAAAAATAGTAGCACAAACACAAATATCAGTGAGGCTACTGTGGCTATTTCAATCCGACTTGTTGTATAATCTACAACTTGCCACCAAAAACAATCACAAGTTACAGTAAGTAAGTTCTACAAAAATTCAATTAATATTTACAAGAAATCTGAGAAAAGTGTCTACAATTCATATGGATAAAGTAAATAAATAGAAATGTAAAGCATAGATATAAGTCATTGAGATAATCAAGAATATAGAACGTAAATGTGGTGTATAACTATCGAGCCATGGAACACAAATACTAAACTAAGAATGCCCTAGTGGCGAGGTCATCCCTACCTCCTATTCATGGTCTAAACAAAAAGCTTTGTTGGTCTGAATGTAGAATTCCCCCCAACACCGTCGCAGAGAGGAATCACACGCATAGTCTAAGGTATGACCAACACCGTAGCAACAATCAGATCGTCATCTACGATAGTGCTAGAAAGTGGTCATACCGTCCCTTCGACCATACATTAATACATGCGGGAATAGAGTAAGTATGCAAGCTAAACTGGCGAGAATTAAAAGTGAAATAAGTAAATTATGATGGAAATAAGTAAATTCTCATATGACTTTCTTATGGATTTACTTACCTTGACGCTCGTGAAATCGTTCTAAAATGACCCACTCGTGCCTCGAATTGTGCATTCAACACCCGACTAGTTTCCTAATTCTCTAGTGCCCAATTTTATCATTTTAAAATGTTTTAGTGTCACATTTAATGGTTTTATATTATAAAATCAAAAATTAGAAATTTACTACAAATTTTTGTTGTGACATGCTTTTCGAGTTACACCAGGGTGCCAAACGCCAAAAAAAAAGTCTTGAACTATATTATTCTTTTTTTTTTTTTCAAATTTTCATATTTTTTTAGTTTTTTTGGATTTTTCCATAATTTTCTACCTATTTTTCCTATAATTTTTTATTTAAAATTATATGTAATAAGTTTCATTTATTTAATTTATTTTTTATGGGGATTGGGCTAAAACCGACCCAACCGAGTCTGGCTTGGGTCGGGCCTAGGTCTGCCTAACTAGGTCGGGCATGGGCTAACTTGGCCCGGCCTAGCCACTTCCTCCGCCCCCCCCCCCAAATTCATCTATTTCAAGAGACAGTTTTTTTGTCTCTGCAGCAGGGACGATCATTCTTTTGTTTATTTTTATTTTATTTTTATTTTTTAACAACAACTATAACATCAACCACAATAACATTAACAAATTAACAACTAACACACTATCATCAATAAAATCACCATTAAAGCACTCGAATCTCTCCAAAAATTGATAATAACCACTGCACTTACCTATGACTAGATGATTGCTAGAGTGAGGTGGTGATGCTGAAGTGTGAGTCGTGGGAGGAGAGTCTAGTGAGGGTGAGACCAAATTTATTAATGAAGTAGTGTTGGAGTAGAAGAAAAAAAAATGAGAAAGGGATGGAGGATCACACTAGATACACTTGGCTTTTTTCGTGAAAAAATAAATCAGAATTTTTTATTGCTTTTTGAAATCTCAAAATTTGGTTGAAAATAAATTTGATAGAAAATAAAGATATTTCAAAGTGATGGAGGTACTGAATTTACTTCTAGTTTTTCACTAATCATCTTGCCCAATGTGGTATAACTCAACAATTATCTTGCCCTGATACACCTGAGCAAAATAGAATCGATGAACAGAAGCATCGTCATTTCGTATAAACTTGTCTTATCATGATATTTCATGCTAATTTATCTCTTAGATTTTGGGTTGATGCATTTCTTATAGCTATATTTTTAATCAATCATATTCCAACTTCTTTTTTAAATATGGAAACACTATTCTTTAAACTTTTTGAAAAGAATCCTGATTATAGTGGTTTAAAGATTTTTGGTTGCAGATGTTTTCCTTACTTAAAACATTATGCTCAAAATAAACTTTCAAAAAAATAAATATCCTTGAGTTTGTCTCGGTTATAGCCCTATCCATAAGGGTTATAGATGTTTAGACCATTCAACAAATAGAGTTTATATTTATAGACACGTATTTGCTAAAATATTTTTCCTTATTGTACTAAGGCTTCAAATGATGATATTTCACATTTTGCAGTTACCATTTTTCTTGATCAAGGTGAATGAATTGCTAAAGTTAGATATGCTAATACTTATGGTAATATTTCAGAAATTGATTCACCTCCAAGCAAGGCAATCAACTCAAAGTTCCCAAACTTTGATTGTTGCCCTGCTCTACTATACCCAACTTTCCATATTAGTAGTATGCATATCGGTCCATTAGAGGGTAATGATATGGACACCCTTGTTTCATTTAACTCCAATACCTTAGATTTGCAAACTGATGTCTCAAATGACTTTTTTAATCCACCAACCTTAGATTCCAATACTACTCATCATGATATAGACAACTATGTCATGAAGTTCCACCTCTTGTCTCACCGACATTGACACCACCACCACCTACACTATATCAACAATACCCCCACCGCCCTGGTCGGCAAAGTGGCCAACATTAGATCACCATTCTCCTAAATATTTAAATGATTATATGCTACCAATATGTGACATCCGAGAATTTCATAAATTTGATTAGGATGCTAATTAAGTATTTTTGAATTTAATTTGAGATTTTAGCATCCGAGGTGGAACCCACACATTATGGACCAGAGATCATAAGATATATTTTATTTTTGTATGATGCATGCTTATCGTGTGTATTATATGGTATTTTGTCGCGAAGTCGGGTTGTGTCAGGTGTATCCTCAATTTTTTATACCCGGGGTTGCAAGTGCATGTCTAAAGGGCACGAATGAAAATAAATTATAAGTTGTTTGAAAACTAATTAAGCAAGTGTTAATCCTCGTGTGAAGATTTTGTCTCGGTTTGAGTGCAAGTCAAGATAGGTGATAATGTAATCTTAGAAAAAGGTTGGTAAAAGATAAAGTTAAGATTTTTCGAGTTTTGGCGTGATCAAAACTAGTGTTACGAATATTTTATGAAGATGAACTATTTTATCAAGAGTTTGGTTCAATTTGGTGAAAAATCAAATCGAAAACGAGCGTCGGAAGCCAAAAAAAGTTAAAGTGGAGATTTTGAGAATTAATAAATAAAAATTTAAGTTGACGACAAGAAGGTGAAGGTTTGTATATAAATGTATATAAAAATCAAATCAAAATAAAAAATCGTTCGTTTGATTTCAACAGAGAACGAAAATAGTTTGTTCTCTAAACCTCTCATTCAAGATTTCGCTCCGCTAGCTCCCGACGTTCTATTTTTACCCAGTTTCATTTCGTAAAATTGTAGTGCATTGCGAGGCGATTAGTTCGAGCTAAGTTTCTATGGTGGCAACAAGGCATTCGACCTGCAATTTGGTAAATTATCAATCCAGGGAATTTTTCTCAATTCAATTTGAATTCTCATGATTTCTCAATTTCTCTTGTGGGGCATTGATAGAAATTGGTAAGGATAGTTGTCGATTGATGCATTAGATTGATATGCACCGATTTGAAATAAATTCCACCGACATGGTTTAGGGTTTTGATGAATTGAGCTAATGTGATTTAGTTGATAACTATTTTGGAGATGTTTTTATAGTTGATATTGATTTATATTAGGTTTTTGGATGAATCAATTATTGATTTTGATTCAATTTGACTCCACAGGTTGTCAAAATGTTTCGATATTGGTATCAAGTGATTTTGTGGTGTTTGTTGTTGAGTTTCAATGATTTAATTGTGAAAATATTGATTTGGAGACATTTTTCAATTCAAAATAAATAAAGTTTGCCTAATTGACAGGCCATATAGGAAAATTCATAACTTACTCGTCGGTGATCTGATTTTAGTGTTCTTAGAGTCTATGAAAATTGTAACATCAGTACTACAAGTTCTTTTAGATCATCATAACAAATATTGAGATTTTTAAGGTTAAAAAGTTTCCCCTAGTTGGCTAGTTGAAAGCCATTTGAAACAATTGTATAAATTAATATTTTTGGAAATTGTTCTCAAGCGTATTTTGGCTACTATTTTCATTGGATTTCATGATTTGGTTTCACTTGAAACTTCACCCATAATATAATTAGGTATCCATGAAAGTTATTGAATCCATTTTCAACGTGATCCGACGCTCCGAGAACCCAAGAAATTATGCTTAAAGTTGGTTTGGTTGTAATTAAAACCCTACAATGATCTTTACTATTGATTGAATATTTATGTACCTGTAATTCTAACATAGTCCGCATTGTTTTTTATCATTATCGGTCATGAATACAAAGAGAGAGTGAGGGGATAATAAGCTTATTTCGAAGTCTGATTTGCTTGAAACTTGGTTTCAATCTTGCCTCTATGTCGTCTAGTGAGACTAGTGAAGTCTAACACCAACAAGTTATATCTACATTTCAAGATCTCTTAATATTGTCTTTGTTCTATTTTTGGAAATCGACATCTAATTATAGTTATGAGACAGCAACATAATGGATTGCATGTCATTTGACACATATATCTTATTATTTATTTGAAAATGCAATTACACGTCTCAATATATCAGACCAACAATTTTAGGAGTACAGATCAATGTAGGAATTTACTTACCTGATATCTTCGTGATGTTTTTGATGATGTAAGATTTTGTATGACAACAAGAGAAAAGTGGACAAGACTTGAAGATTATGGTGATTGTTTTCACAAATTAAAGTAAATTCTTGTTTTAAATTGTTTATATTTATTGTTTTATGATTCTTGTGGTAAGTGTAGGATGTGAAGTTTATTTGAATGGTTAAGAGAATTTCCTAAGTTAGTTTAAAATACGTTGAAAGGTTTATGATTCAATTTTGGTCTATTTGAGATTATGAAGTTGTGATTAAGCTATCAAATACTCTAAGTTAATTCATAAGTTTAAATTTGATATATATTATGAACCGTGGAGTTGTGAGTCCTTCTAGGTCTCTCCCCAATTCTATTATCTATTAGGTGAGTTTTTCGGCATGCCACTTTTAGGGAGGTGCTGCCGAAATCTTTATTAAATTTAGATTTGATCTTTTAATTTGTTCAAATTGAACAAATCATAAATTGAGTTTTATTTAGGATATAAATATAGTTTTGAAGCCTTAGAAATGAGTGAAATAACTACTATTTTGATGTCAAAGTTGAAAGAATTGATTATGTTTACTAGATTATCAAAGGATTAAGGTAATATAGACCGGTCAATCGTCTTAATGACGAGGGGCTGACAAAGTTGGTATCAGAGCCTAGGTTTTGCTCAATTGAGAATAAATTTTGGTTGAGAACCAAAGAGTGATTGAGCGCGATTAGTTGAAAAGTGATTGTGAGCTAGGATGTTTTTGGTTTATATTTATGATGTGTATTTATGTATTATCATCATATATATGATATGAAGTTAATTCTCCTTGTCAATTCGATACTTAACTCGTAAGATACAACGATTAAGATTAGAAATGGATATAATTAAAAGAGAGAATAGACATGAAACAAAACTAAGCATAACTGGATGTGAAATGGACTTGTGAAGTTCGAATTCATTAAGGTATTATAAGTAATTGGGTACTAATATAACTGATGAAAGTATTAGTTATGAAACCAATAGGAAATTGGGTTAGAAAGGAAATCTAAATGATTCAGGTACATAAGTACTAAACATGAATTTTTTGGAAATTGAAAGTATCAAACTATTACAATTACAAAACGCTTAGGAAAATGTTAAAATAGTCTATATAAGAAAAACAGAGACACATGGCTTCAGAAATAGAAATTGATTAGATAGTTGAATTTCACTGAAAAATGACAATGGGAATATGATAGAACTAGTCAAGTTGTCTAAATCGGTTTCTATTAAAATAAAATACTTTAAAGTAAAGTATTGTCTCCTATCCGAAACAAAACAAAAAGTAAATGTGGAATAGAACCATAATTTAAAACTGTGACATCCGAAAAATTTTATAAACTTGATTAGGTGGCTAGTTAAGTATTTTTTGAGTTTAATTTTGGATTTAGGTATTCGAGGTGGGACCCACGCATTATGGATCAGAAATCGTAAATTTAATATTTTTTTGTGTGTTGTGTACCTATTTGATGTATTATACACTATTTTGACGCAAAATAAGGTCAAGTTGAGTGTATACATGGTGTCCGTGAGTTCCGAGCCCCATAAATGAATTTTTCCAATTTTTGGAAAATTTAGAGTATTTTTTGAAATTTAATATGGAAAAAATTGAAGAGATAATCAAGAAATTAAATAAATTAATTAATAAATTGTTAGGTGTCTAGTGTCACGCGGGGTCGAGGGTGACACGTTTGGGATGTATAATAGCGTGCATACACGAGGATGGTCGTTGGCGCGTGTGGCGAATTTATAGCTACGAAAATGCATGGGTGTATATATATTTATATATAATATAGTTTATATATAACATAGTTTATATATAATAATATATAAATCAATCATATAGTTTGAATTTAAAAAATATACAATGGATGCGCATCGAGATACACGTAACATGATCTTCGAGGAGTTGAAATTGTCGGACGATTCGGTTGTTGTTGGTAAGGTGTTACATGCATCGAGATGTGTGCTATCTAATCTCAATGAAGAACAATAAAATAAAATAAGTGAATCATTAGATTTGCCTCGAAATTCGCGTGATGCGATTATCGAAAAAATTCAATATATATCCTCAAACCAATACACCGCTTCATTCAATCGTTTTGAGAGAAAATTGACCTCGAGATATGTAGTACGTATCTCGATGAATGACAAATTTATATTATGGTATGGAACTATTAGATTTGTCTCGATATTCGCATAATGCAAATCTTAAGGAAATCTAATATAATTGTTGTGAACAAAACAAAACCTCATCTTTCCATTTTGATTTCATTTGAACCAGAGGAGGAAGAAGAAAAAAATAAAAAAAAATGAAATCGATTTGAGGGGAGACCGGTAGGAAGAGTAAGAAAGATGAAATCAAAGTTGTCGATTAATGGAGAGAGGCTCGGATCGGATAGAGGAAGTCGGTGAGGGTGAGTTGTGTTATTGTCACTATTGGATTGGTTTTCTTCATTGTTGATGGGTTGTTGGGTTGTTTATTGTTGTTTATGTTGTGTTGATAATGTTGGTGTTGTTGTTGTTGACAATGATGGAGAGGTCTCCTCCTACATAAACCCAACCAAAAATCCAAAAAAAAAAAGGAACTGTTGAAGCAAAGACGAGGGAAGAATAAGCGGTTTGATCCCTAGAACGGACTGAACCTGGTCCAGTTCAGGGGATTAAACCACCCTGAAAAAATGTTTCTAAAAATAGGAAGAAAATTAAATAAAATGCTGAGAATTAGGATAAATTATGAAAAATGGATTTTTAGACAAATTAATTAAAATAATGGATTTTTATGAAAATTGAGGATTTTGAGATTTTATCGAAAATTTATACTGCGTATTTTTCTCGTAGTGCATGTTACGATACTCAAAAATATTCAAAATTTGGAAAGTTATTTTAAAGCCTAGTTGAGGTTAATATTTTATTCCAAATCACAATTTGGAGTCAAAATTGAGATCCGGGCATCTGAGGAGTTAATTTGGAAGGATTCCGAGATTTTCGGGTCAAGTAGGATCGATAAATGTATAAAAAAATCATATTTAAGCTTAGACAACATAATTTTGATGTCGAACAATAATTTTGAGTCAAAAATGAAATATGGGCATTGGATAATTTATTTTGGAAGTATTTTAGGGATTTTTGGACGCGATTAGGTCAATTAAACTGCAAATAATTCAAAAAATAGTGAAGTTGTACTGGAAGCTTACATGTTGTATTAATGAATTATATGACTGCGATTGGAACCCCGTGTGGACTAGTTTACCGACTTGAAACCAAGGGAGTTGCGATATCGCGTTTGTAAGTTTAAGTAAATCTCATAATAACCTTTACATTGTATGAGTATAAAATCATATAAACCGCATTGATCTTTGATATTGCATTTTTGTTTTACATGCATACATGGTTTTGGAGGATAAGGCGATTCGAGTCACCTTATAGTGTAGAATATATCGTGGTTATATAACACTATATTATGCTTGAGGGGTGCAGTCACTGATACTTTCCATCACGTGGTTATCATGAGATCACGTTGAACCAAATCATACTCACATAGTCTAGAGGAATCAGACTCGTTTGATTGTTCTCCCATATATGAGTCGTTATTATTGTTTGTTTACCACTTTCGGAGAATGTTATCTGATCGTGGTCCGATAACAAAAATAGGATGGATTCACAGTTGTATTTAGATTCATTGGATTATATTCTTCATTTAAACTCATTGAATTATTATGCATTTGATTATTATAGGTGTACTAGATAATGTGGATTTACTTATCTGACGTTATCGAATTTTTATAATTGGATGATGACAGGTTCTAGTGACGACAAGGGAAAGGGAAAGTTTTCCGACTACATGTGACTTTCTTAGTTCTTTTCTCTATGTATATATTAGTTTTTTAATATATTATATTGTATAAATGGGTTTATGGGTTCGAGTGTGATTAAGATCTCATTTGGAATAGCTGGAACGGTTTAGGATGAATTAAGATAATTTTCAAATTTAGGTAATGCTAGTTAAAGAAATTTGATACTTTAAATAAAGTTAGAATGAATATATAATTTAGTTGATGTAATATATATTGTTATGGGTTGATTGTTAGTCATTTGGGATTTCCACCAAAGATGAGCAGATTTTGTTGAAGATTTTTAAAGGCCGGGATTTCCGGTATAAGCTTAGAAATAGAGGAAATGCTGTCAAAATTTTTTTACAAAGTTTTGACGATAACGTAATCAATCTAAATGAACTTTAAGGATTATATAATTAATTTTTATGGAACTTTAAGGTTTAATATTCACTTTAGAATCCTTATTAGTTGATAATATTTTATAAATGATGATTATAAGATCTTCATATTAATTTTTTATTGATGGAGAGGTGAAGGCTGCTAGATTATGAAGGGATTAAAGTAATCTAGACCGGTCAGATGCTCTAATTAAGTGGGGTATGACAAAAACTATCAAGCGAATTCTAAAAAAAAGTACTAAAATTTTGATTATTTACTACTCAAGTTACTTATTCATAAGCGACATTAAGTATATTGGTTCTATCAATCGAATAAAGAGCTAATAAAGCAAATGGAAATACATGATTTAGAAGTAATCTTTGTTAACATTAAATTAGGTGTTGTCATGAAGCAAAGATCAACAAAAACTTTTAACTTAAAATGAAAGTTGTAGTGATAAGATCAACGTGTTAGAAGTTAAGGTATTAGGGAAGTTGTCTAATAATAGCTTGGATTAGCTATTAAACATCAACACAAGTTATTGCGTTTTGAGATTCAAAGCACCCAATAATCACTTCTAACGACATTGAGTAATAATGTCTATCACTACAACCTAAAATATAATAAATGAAGAGATAGATGTACTGATTGAATATCAATAAGTCATTAGTATATAATGTCAATATGAGGTTCTATATTGCGAGAATTTCTATTGATATGAATTAAAGGATTGAAATAACATCCTTTAAGAATTTGATTAGTCGTTAAGTTAATCAAGTTTGAAAATTTTAATTCTTCTATCTTTTCAGTTAAACAACGGACAAGTTAACTCATCAAAAGTAATTTGAATATTAGTAAGATATAAAGTTATCTTACACGGTTTCTTGAAAAGTACTGAATTTCTTTTTGAGAAAAAGAAAATTTGAGAAATATGAGACTAATGGAATCAAAATAAGGCAATAACAAACATTATAACTGTTTGAGTAAGGAATTTCTCTATTTCGAATAAAGGTTGGCCAAGGAATACTTCAATTGATTGAATGATCATAAGAAGTCGTATTATCCTTAGCTAAGGTTTTGAAAAGAGAATATATATAAATTGTCTTTCTAAGTCAAAATTAATAAGTTGTAAGTGGTTGGTTGTTTAATGAAAATTGTGATAAGTTTATAAAGGGACCAAGATTGAGATTAATGTGAGAATAGCTAAGATTGACAAAAATTGAACAAAATAGACTTTGTGTATAAAATAAAATGAGACGTTGAGATGACGTGTGACTAGTGAAAGTGATATGAACGAACTCTTTTAGTTAAGACTAGACATTAGAGTAGTTGTGTATCACCAAAAGTTTGAGTAAGTTAAGACCAGACATTAGAGTAGTTGTGTATCACCAAAAGTTTGAATAAGTCTGTTTCATAATCATGATTCATTCACAGCGTAAAAGACTGGTTTGATGGATCCACTTGTCTTTAAATAATTGAATGAATTGGTGATAGTCCGAATAAAAGAGTCTATGAAGTTTCGTTGGGGTCAATTGGAAGCTTAAGTATAGGCAATTAAATGGTCAAGACATTCTCTCATTATTATGATAAAGGAAATTTTAAGTTAACGAGTCTCAATAAGATTTAGGATGTCAAACTATAAGTTTGATGGAACGCGATATATCTTCACAAGGATCTTACGAGAAGTTAAACTATAAATGTTAAAAGTTTTGATCCAATGTAATATACAACTAATATCAGTGAAGATGTTGTATATTGGTTTAAATGTAGTGCTACACTACTTGATCAGTTAGTGGTGAAGTTTAAAGCATCAGTTATTGTAAATTGGAGTTGATGTAAGATACCCGAATGAAAGTGACGCGCACTGAACGCGTTAATAAAATAAATTTCTAAACCAACTATTTTGTATAATGGTGGCAAAGGATCGATCCGACAAAGATTGGTATATTTTCTAAGGTTAAAAACAACAAAAAGGAATATTCGTTGGTTTAAAATAAATAATTTAACTAACTAATCTATCTAAACTAAATACATAAAATAATTAAAATAACTTTCAAAACAATTAATAGGTACTTAAGTAACACCTAGGTTTTCGATTCCACAAATTAGAATTAAGATTCAATGGCACATCATGGTCTTCAATCATTCCCTAAAAGTTATTAATTTAAGTTCTCCTAGATTACCTATAGAAAATCGACATCCACTAGAAATCCCTCATTCCCCTAATCACGATAACCAAGATGTCTTCCACTAACTACTTCCCTAATTAATGCATAACCCTAGACATCCGCCAATCGGGTTTAACATACAAACCACGGTAATATAGGTATATGGGAACACTAATCTTAAATAACTGGATCGCATCCGCTTTTGATTTAACCTAGATTAATTTGTTTCACACTCATGGAAAATGGGTGAGTGTTCATCACTTTATTGGCCTAAAAGTACAATTACAAGGATACTATCGGTCCAAATAACTATAGGTTGTCCACCTAAAAGCATGCAATGACCATATACATACCCTAGATCTAAACCATATTCCTTAAAATCAACAACAATGAAAAAGAGAATTTAAACTAAATTAAATAATAAAATAAAAGATCTCACGAGTTATGCCATGAATCAATGATCCCGACTTGTTTCCCAGCCGACCTAGCAATCGTTGAGAAAAGTTGATCCTAAAAATATAATAGTCGATGTTTTCAAATAATACCCTAGGTTCCTAATATATAAAACTACTAAAAACTAGTCCTGGGAGGTGAGAAAACTAAATTTGGGGATTGACGGAGTGACATGTGCCCCAGGAGCATCTATGGTTGTTTTGGGCTTTTTCTACATATTCTGCCACGTGTCCACTGCAAATTGGTCTGTTTTCCTACACGTGCGCTAACGTGGCGGCTCTTGATTAAGTGGTGGCAGCTGCCATGACATGTTTGACCATGGAGCTGCTGACGTGTGTCATGTAAGAAGGCCTGAATGAAAGTTGCATAAAGTCGTGCAAAAATCTGGCAGACCGCACTTCTGTGTGTCTCGAGGAGCATCCAAACCAGCTGAGGCAAGGAAAGAGAAATGGTGGGACGTGCTGTGTTGGTCGAGCTGACTTGGCAGCATCTCATTGGCAGAAAACTGTTGGTTACATGTTATGGCAGGGTGAGGTGGCATTGATATGGCTGCTTGTGATTGGTTGTAGATGCCACTTGGAGCGCTCGAATTGAAAGAAAAACCTGTAAATGACGTGCTTATCCAATGGCAAAGTGACAGGTGGCAGCCTACTGGGTTTGCTGTCTCTTATTCTACCCGCTGCGCCAAGCCTGAGGCAAATCTTCAAGCATCTGATCACTGCATGTAAATACTTCATTTTGAATATTTTTCCACATCGGATTCAACTACGCACTCCATTTCACCATAAAATGACCAATAAATATGATTAAATATATATTTTAGAGACTTTTCACAGTAAATGTAACGACCTATTTTTTGTCTATTAAATTTATAGACATCCACGGGGAATTAGGTATGAAAGTTTATGGTGTATTGGTTGCTTATTTGCGGTGTAATTTATTCAAATACATCGCATATGTGTATGTTGCAAAATAATACATGTGAGGGTGTGTGAACTGTATTCACCTCATATGCGTGTCAACGCGGGTACTGGATAGTTGATGGGACCGAATATTAGACGAAAAACTAAAACACAATGAGATTGTGTGAATTATATTCACCTCGATATACGTGTCGACGTAGGTATCGAGTAGTCTATGGGATCGAATATTAGGTCGGGAAATGAAAACACACAAATTAAATAAAAATTTGTCAAGTAAATAATATGGAATAGATATTGGGTGGCTAGCGACGCGGCAGTACGGGTATATCATGGTTCGACGCGAAACTGGGCGTCGAAACGCCCGAAAACACGAGCGAGTGTCTTAGTTGTGTCACATTTAGGTGTCAAGACACCTAACTCCACAACAATTGTTCATTCAAACAACACTTATCCAATTCAATTACATGTGTCCACCCACCTCACCTACACCTACACCACACACACACGCACACACACACAGAGACCCGAGACGGGAATCCAGAGGAAGAAGAAGGAACGAGGAGAAGAGGAGAGGAAGAAGTCGGGAAGGAGAGAAGAGAAGGTGAGGACATCACGGTCGAGGTGACTCATCGTCATTTGTGTGATTTTTGTGGGTTTGGTAGGGTGGCCGAAAGTGAGGTTCGGCCATGGAGGCCGAACCGGGCCAAGGTGGAGATGGCCGGGGTGCCTCCCCTACCATCGATTCCACCGGGGTTGGGGTGGAGAGCAACCCAAACCCATCATTGAGGAAAAAAAATTGTGGATCGAACCATAACTAGTTGGATCGGGATGAAGAAGAAGGTGCACAAGCGCACGCGCGCGCGCGTGTGCACCCCCCTGCTGGGCTGGGCCCAGAACGAGCCAGGCTCCGCCCATGGGCCGAGCCTGGACCTATTCTGGTCCAGGGCTGGTCGGGTCTGACCCAAACAAAAATAAAAAAAAATAAAAAATAAAAAAAATAAAAATGAAAAGAAAATTTTGGGAAATTTCCTAAAAATTTGGGAAAATTCTAACTAAAAATATATATTCGATAAAATAAATAGAAATTGATAAAGTTCTATGAAAAGAACATACGTGGGAATGTCGGACGCGACTTTTTGGAGAGTTTTGCCTCGAAAAGCCCGAAATGAGCAATTTGGCCTAAAGAATTTTAGAAATTTGTTGTAAATTGTCATGCTAACTTGAATTCTTAAAAATGGACATAGGTTGACACGGTGATGAATTGAAGACCAAGGACTCAGTGACTTGGACCCGAGATGGATTACGGGGTAGTGGAGCGCGTAGTGAGGTTTGTAAAACCCGATGAAAAACTCTTGAGTATTTATTTTGCTTTATAATTCCGTTCAATTCAAGTATTTCCTTGCGATTTTTCTTATATTTATATCTTGTCGTTTTTTCCACGGTTGGTTGAGCTACTCCCACCGTATTTTCGTTGTGTGTTAATACATTCTAGACCACAGCATGTGTATCAGGAGTTCTCGGTGGATAACGACTCGAGCTATTAAACTGCGGCAGACCTCGCCGCTCCGGGGTGACGTGTCTCCATGTACTCCTTGCATGCTAGCCCAACTACATGTGTACGGCACCTGCCCGTCCTTACTCTGTCTCAAAATGTATCCACTTGTGCGTGTACAGTGTATAAATAACATATTCAGTGGAAGATATATTTAAATGCAAGAAATATTGATCAATTAAACAAATCTTAGTGTGGAAAAACCCTAAAAAGTACGAGGTAAACAACTGTACCATATAAACCTAAGCATGTACAAGATCATGTCACTCCCCAGTTCTCAAAAGAAGCAAAATATCAAAATAAGCACACGTATAAGTAATCCTCAGAGGTAGGCAGCCAGAGGTAGTCGCCTACGATCCCCTTGCCTTTACTTGTACTTGGATATGCACTCAATCATTACAGAAGAAAATGGATGACGAGTCCAATCAGTAAAATACCAAGGAACTCCTCCGAGCATTCACATAAACAAGTGGAAGTCAATAAATATTGTTAAATAAACATGCGGAATGTAAACAAACAACTGTAAATAGGGCATCGCATGTATAGATAACAATAAAGCGCAAATGTGTGTGCATGTTTCAGTCAGACTAAACCATACTTCGGGACTCCTTTCCAGGATCCCACTAGTAGGCGCACCCAACTAGCTATCACCTTATCCCTCTTGGTGGCCGGCGTACACCAACGACTCACGGACACATATAGCAGTTCAATAGCTCGAGTCGTTATCCACCGAGAACTCTTGATACACATGCTATGGTCTAGAATGCATAGACACACAACGGAAAATCCGGTTGGAGTAACTCAACCAATCGTCCAAAAGATGACAAGATATGAATGTAATAAAAATCACAAGGAATACTTGAAATGAATGGAAATACAAAACAAAACAAATACTCGAGAGTTTTTCCATTAAGTTTTACAAACCTCGCAACGCACTCCAATACCCCGTAATCAATCCCCGGGTCTAAGTCCACTGAGTCCTTGGTCACCAATTGATCACCGTGTCAACCTATGTCAATTTATTAATAACTTAAGTTAGCATGACAATTTACCACAATTTCAAAAAAAATTAGCCCTATTGCCCACTTTGCATTTTTCGAGGTAAAACCCCACAAAAAATCGCGTCCGACATTCCCACATATGTTCTTTTCATAGAACTTTATAAATTTCTATTTATTTCATCGAAATATAATTTTTTTTCCAATTTTTCCAAATTTTTCTTTCTTTTTTCTTCCCTTTTTCTCTTTCTTTTTTTTTTAAAAAAAAAAAGTTTGTTTTGGGTCGGGTCGACCCCGACTAAGCACTGAAACAGTGCAGACTCGCGCCACGCACCCGAGCGTGTGCTCCTTCTTCCTCCCGATCGACTAGTTCGATCGGGGTGCACACGCGCACACGCATTTTTTTAAGATCTCACCGCGTGATGGGTTGGGGTTCCTCTCAACCCCCGAACCCCGGTTCGATTACCACAACTCGGCAAGATCTCGGCCATGGGGTTCCTCCTCCAACCCCGTGGCCGAACCCCACTCTCGGCCACCCTACCGCCAACCACCGGAACCCACAACCGACGACCACCGAGACTCACCTCGACCGTGATGTCTCCTCTCTTTCCCGACGCATTTCTTCTTCTCCTCCTCCACTCCTTTTCTTCTTATTCCTCTCTTTCGACCATCTGCGGTGTGTCTCTGTGTGTGTGTGTGTGGTGTAGGTGTAGGTGTAGGTGTAGGTGGGGTGGACGCATGTAGTGGATTTTGACAAGTGTTGCTTGGGTTGGGACAAGCGTGTGGTTGTGTTTGTACAAGTGAGACCTAACTGTGACACAACTAAGACATTCGTCCGTGTTTCCGGGCGTTTCGACGCCCGATTTCGTGTTCGAACCGTGATATTTGCGTACCGTCGCGTCGTTAGTCTCCTAATATCTATTCCGTATTGGTTACTTGACAAATTTTTTATTCACTTTGTGTGTTTTTGTTTCCCCGATTTAATAGTCGGTCCCGTCATCTACCCGATTCCCGCGTCGACACGTATATCGAGGCGAATACAGTTCACACACCCTCACACATATTATTTTGCAACATACACACATGCGATGTATTTGAATAAATCACACCGCAAATAAGCAACCAACACACCATAAACATTCATACTTAAGTCCCCGTGTGTCCTAGCCTACCACGGCGTCCACGTGGGCCCGAGCTGGCGTCCTCATCTGTAGAAAAAAAATGGGCCGTTACGAGTTCTTCCCAACTAAATAAAATTCGTCCCGAAGTTTAAATGTCACTAAAGTCTAATACCAGAGAATAGTTGAGGTTATCGCGTCCTCATTGTCGACTCGAGCTCCATGGTGAATCCCGCCATCTTATGATGCTGCCAACGAACTAGGACCTTCGCGAGTTCCCTATTTCCGAAGAATTTGTACTTGATTGTCAACGATCTCTATCGGTCTCTCCTCATAATTCACGTCAGGCTGTATCTCCACCTCTCCCAACTCTATCGTCGGTCTCGGCCCGACCTAGCGAGTCTCAACATGGAAATGTGAAAGGTTGGATGAACCCCAGCTAACTCGGCAGGTAACTCTAATCGATGTGCAACATGACCTACTCTCTGTGCAATCCGGTATAGCTCAATGTATCTCGACGCCAGTTTCCCCTTAATGTCAAATCTATATTGATCTTTCCATGGAGAAACCTTCAAATACACCATATCACCCTCGTCATTGCTCAAACCATCGTGATACATATCCGCATATTTCTTCTATCTATCATGTCAGCTCGCAGTTTCTGACGAATTTATTGAATTTTCTCCGTGTGATCAACTATCTCAGGATCCTACCATCATTGTATCTTCCGGCTCTGCCCAACAAGCAGGTGATCTACAGGGTCTCCCATACAATGCCTCAAATGGTGGCATACTAATGCTCTCTTGATAGATGTTATTGTATGCAAACTCACACAGAGCCAGATAATCCTCCCATGAACCCCCAAACTATAATATGCATGCCCTAAGCATATCCTCCAAAATCTGGATTAGCCGCTCTGACTGACCATCAATCTAAAGATGATAAGTTGTACTAAATTGCAACCTGGTGCCAAATTGTTCTTGCATTGCCTCCCATAGTTTCGAGGTCAATCTGGGATCTCCGTCTGACACAATGGAAACTAGCACCCATGAAGTCTAATAATCTCTTGCTCAAACAATATACTCAGCTGGGGAAATGTGTATTTCATCGAGATTGGAATGAAGTGAGCCGACTTCGTCAGTCTATCAATCACTACCCAAACTGCATCATGACGCTTTGATGTCTGCATAGCTCACTAACGAGATCCATAGTAATATGTTCTCATTTCCACTATGGAATAGGCAACGGCTATAATAATCCACCAGGTCGTTTGTGCTCAGCCTTCACCTGCTGGCAAATGTAACAACTCCTAAGGTACTCGCCTACGTCAGCCTTCATCCCTGACCACCACAATAGTCACTTCAAATCATGGTACATCTTGGTCCGACCAGGATGAACTGTGTAATGAGACCGGTGTGCCTCCTGTAGAATCTCATTTCGTATCTCCCGATCCGCAAGTATCCACAATCTCCCTCGGTATCTTAAACATCGATATGTGGTTTCTACCCAATCAGTGCATTTTGAATTATGTGACAGACCACTGACCCGCTTATAGAGCCCATCGCCCTCTAACACTAGGCAACTCGTTCAATCGATACGATCGTATCCTCAACTGACAACAAATGTGTCGTTCCTCCGTAGTCAACAACTCGGCCATGCACATAACTGATGTTGCTTGTAATAAGTCATGCTCATGTGTCATCTGCTGCAGAACAGTCTGACTATCGAGTCCATTCCTACTTAATGCGTATGTTACGACGTTCACTTTGTCAGGGTGATATTCAATAGCAAAGTCGTAGTCCTTTAGCAACTCCAGCCATCTCCTCTGGCGCATATTTAGATCCCTTTGAATGAAGATGTAACATAAACTCTAGTGATCTGTATACAATGCAAATCGTATTCCATAGAGATAGTGCCTCTAAGCCTTTAGTGCAAAGACGATCGTTGTAAGCTCTAGGTCGTGCATTGGATAATTTCCCTCGTGGGCTCTCAACCGTCTAGAAAGATAGGCATCTGGTCTACCATCCTGCATCAACACACATCCAAGACCAATGCCCGATGCATCTATATATATTGTCAAGTTATTGCCCAGCTCCGGCAATGTCAATACTAATGCAGATGTCGATCTCCGCTTCAATTCACAAAAGGCATGCTCACACTCTTCTAACCACTCAAATCTTACATCTTTCTTAGTCAATCTCGTCATCGGTACTGCGATTGAGGAAAAATCATGCACAAATCGTCGGTAGTATCCAGAGAGTCCAAGGAAACTCCATATATCATCCACAGACTCAGGTGTCTTCCAATCAATGATCACCCTAATCTTTTCTGAATCCACTGAGATACCCTGCTCACTGATGACATGGCCTAAGAATCTCACCATACTTAGCTAAAAGTTACACTTGCTAAACTTGGCATACAGTCGGTGCCCCTTAGTGTCATCAAAACTACCCTGAGATGTCCCTCGTGATCCTCACTAGTTCTGTATAGATCAAGATATCTTCGATGAATACAATGATGAATATGTCCAAATACGGCCTCATAACCATGTACATCAAATCCATGAAAATCACTGGAGCGTTCTTCAGCCCAAATGGTATGACTATGAACTCGAATAACTTGTATCTCATGCTGAAAGAAGTCTTATGGATATCCTCTTCTCGAATCCTCTACTGGTAATAACATGAGCGAAGGTCAATCTTCGAGAAGAATTTGGCACCAGTTAGCTAATCAAACATATCATCAATCCTAGGAAGTAGATAACAGTTCCTCACTGTCGATGCACATCCTCATCGTACCATCCTTCTTCTTCACAAACAGTACTGGAGCTCCCCAAGGTGACATACTAGGGTGAATGAAACCCTTCTCCAATAGCTTATCCAACTGTCGTGTCACCTCCTCCTACTCCGCTGGTGCCATCCGGTAAGGTCGATTGGTAATCGGCTACGTTCCTGGTATCAACTCGATTATGAACTCGACAGCTCGTGACGGTGGCAATCCGGGTAAATCATCTGAAAATACATCGACGAAATATCGAACCACCGGAACGTCTTTAATCCGGACCTCCGTTCGAACCTTCGGCTCAACTATCGCCGCAAACGCCTCCATCTCCTACACTGTAGCTAGTCGGCCTCTCGTGATGGGTAAATCAGTTGCTGATCCAAATAATACAATCTTCGGTATTCCAAGAATATGAAACTCTATCCTCTTGTTGTAATAATTTATCCGTGCATGATAGGATGCTAATCAATCCATTCCGAGCAGTGTGTCAAACTCTAAGTACTCCAATACTCGAAGATCCGCTGGTAGCTGATGTCTATCCACCTCTATCATTATGTCTCGACATATTCGGTTAGGGTATATCTTATCCCCAGTAGCCGTACTGAGGACAAGATGTGGCTCTAGTGTTTGTGTAACTAACCCTAACAATCCAACAATACGACCAGCAAGAAACGATAAAGTACTACTAGAATCAAACATAACATGCATGTGGCGACAAAATATAAGTAATGTACCTTCAATAAGTTGCCTAGTCGCCCCATTATTTGGTTGTGCTAACGCATGCGCTCTATCTCTGGCCTGGTCTGACACTCATTGTGGCGATGGTGGTGTCCGAAAGTCAGCCCTCACGTGTCCCCTCTACCCATATTGGTGACATCTACAGCTCTCCAGTCTACCCTTCTGTTTGTCTCCAGATCTCGGACCCTGACCCCGGAGTACCTAACCCCTGTCATGTCCCCACTGATCTCAGCCCTGACGGTACTCATGTGGTTGTTCCCTCTGTTGATCCATTGGTCCTGAGGTGATAGCATGAACTGGGTGTGGCTCCTCACATCAAAACTGATTGCCCTGAAACTCGTCCCAATGGCCCTTATCCCGTCTATCATCTCTCCGGCCTCTATCCGAACGCTCCATCGGTCTCTTCAGCCTCTGAGTCGACCCAGAACTTTGCCCTGCCTGCACCTCCCTGTCAGTCAAGCGTTTGCCAGCCCTCTGCAGTATATATGTCTCATGAGCCAATGCCTTGTCAAAGATCTCCTGCAAAGTCATGGCTCCGATCTAGACAACTGCTGACGCAATCATGCCATCAACCCCTCTGGTGAAATAATAGATCTATAAGCGCTCTGTCCCGACAACATCTAGAGAAAATTGCAGCAAATGTCGGAACCTCTCCATATACTGCATCAAAGTCCGACTTCCCTGTCGCAGGCCAAGAACTCCCCCTTCAATCTCAACCAAACCTTCGTCGGTATGTACTGATCATAGAATAGTTCCCTAAACTCAGCCCATGTCGTAGGTTCCGGATAAGTATTTGTATATGTCGTCCACCAGACTGCCGCATGCCCTCTCAAACAGGTTCCCGAAATTGTGCTTTCATTGTCTCATCGTTCCTCATCAGCTTATGGAAATGCTGATGGGACATATCCATCTCCCTGCGACCTCAGGATCACCGCTGCCATAAAAGAATCGAGGCTGGGACTTCATAAACTCTCTTAATAATTTCGCCTCTAGCGCCAAAACAAATGCTGATGTCGAAGGAGTATCAGCAGCGGCGTGAGCAGTAACTTGATCCGTCGTCGTGTGTGGATGCGTAAGAGTTGTCGTCCTTAAAGGAGCAACTGCAGTGGTTGTATCTGTGGTGCCTCTGCCACTACCCCCGAACCGGTATCTGTGGTACCCCCTAAACATCAGTTGTATCCACCTATACAATCACAGCTACAGGCTCTCTAGATGAAGTGAATGCTGCCAGTATCGCGGTTTGTTCGCGTAAAAGCTATAATACCTCATCCATCTGCGTCTCCTTGGCCGAGATTCTATCCTCCACACTCGCCCTAATCGGGACATCCCTAATCACATTGCTAGTCTGTCCAGTCTCAAAAGGCGTACTAGACTGTTCGTCCATAATCTCCATCGAGAATGTGCTTATGGATCAGTTTGAGATATATACGTATATCATGTAGTAACATGAAAATATAATACATATATAAGTTCTAACTCTACCCGCCTCACATCACTTCCCAACTAAAGTTCTAAAGCACTAACTTTGGGTTTTCCACATCTAAGTTTGTTAATTAAGTTTTATTGTCTTAGGACTTCTTCTTTATTCTCTGATACCAACTGTGGCATTGGTATCACAATCTCCTAAGCCAATCTGGGCTCTGATACCACCCGTGACGGCCCTCTCGCCCGCCGGGTGATGTGTCTCCATGTACTCTTTGCCTACTGGCCCAACTACACATGTACGGCACCTGCCCGTCCTTACTCTGTCTCGAAATGTATCCAATTGTGTATGTATAGTGTATAAATAACATATTCAGTGGAAGACGTATTTAAATGCAAGAAATATTAATCAATTAAAGAAATCCTAGTGTGGAAAAACCCTAAAAAGTATGAGGTAAACAACTATACCATATAAAACTAAGCATGTACAAGGTCATGTCACTCCCCAGTTCCCAAAAAAAACAAAATATCACAATAAGCACACGTACAAAATCCTTAAAGGTAAGCAATCAGAGGTAGTCGCCTATGATCCCTTTGCTTTACTTGTACTCGATCTGCACTCAATCATCACGGAAGAAAATGGATGACAAGTCTAATCGGTAAAATCCCAAGGAGCTCCTCTGAGCATTCACATAAACTAGTGGAAGTCAATACATACTGTTAAATAAACATGCAGAATTTAAATAGACAACTATAAGTAGGGCATCGAATGTATAGATAACAATAAAGCGTAAATGTGTGTGCCTGTTCCAGTCAGACTAAACCATACTTCGGGATTCCTTTCCAGGATCCCACTAGTAGGCGCACCCAACTAGCTATCACCTAATCCTTCTCGGTGGCCGGTGTACACCTACGATGCACCGACACATGTAGCAGTTCGATAGCTCGGGTCGTTATCCACCGAGAACTTCTGATACACATGCTATGGTATAGAATGCATAGACACACAACGGAAAATTCAGTGGGAGTAACTCAACCAATCGTCCAAAAGATGACAAAATATGAACGTAATAAAAATCGCAGGGAATACTGGAAAAGAATGGAAATACAAAGCAAAATAAATACTCGAGAGTTTTTCCATTGGGTTTTACAAACCTCACAACGCACTCCAATACCCCGTAATCAATCCCCGGGTCCAAGTTCACTGAGTCCTTCATCGCCAATTGATCACCGTGTCAACCTATGTCAATTTATTAATGACTTAAGTTAGCATGACAACTTACCACAAATTTCTAAAAAAAATTGGCCAATTGCCCATTTCGCGCTTTTTGAGGCAAAATCCCGCAAAAAGTCGCGTCCGATATTCCCACATATGTTCTTTTCATAGAACTTTATAAATTTCTATTTATTTTATCGAAATATAATTTTTTTCCAATTTTTCGAATTTTTCCAAATTTTCCTTTCATTTTTCTTCCATTTTTCTCTTTCTTTTTTTTTTTAAAAAAAAATTTTGTTTGGGACGGGTCGACCCAACTAGGTGGGACTCGACCCGACCCTAAACCAGATGGGTCGAGCCTGGCCCAGCCCAGTAAGGGGGTGCACACGCACGCGCACTTGTGCACCTTCTTCCTCCCGATCGACTGGTTCGATCGGAACAACATTTTTTTTAAAATCTCGGTGATGGGTTAGGGTTGCTCTCCACCCCAACCCCGGTGGAATACCACCTCGACACAGTTCGGCCATGGGGTTCGGCCTCCATTGCCGAACCCCACTCTCGGCTACCCCGCTGCCAACCACCGAACCCACAATCGACGACCACTGAGACTCACCTCGACCGTGACGTCTCCTCTCCTTCCCGGCACGTTTCTTCTTCTCCTCCTCCTATCCTTTTCTTCTTCTTCCTCTCTCTCGACCCTCGGTAGTGTGTGTGTGTTTTGTGTGTGTGTGTGTGTCCTGTGTGTGTGTGTGTGTGTCTGTGTTGTGTGTGTGTTCTGTGTGTGTGTGTGTGTGTGTGTGTGTGTGTGTGTGTGTGTGTGTGTGTGTGTGTGTGTGTGTGTGTGTGTGTGTGTGTGTGTGTGTGTGTGTGTGTGTGTGTGTGTGTATGTGTAGGTGGGGTGGACACATGTCATGGATTTTGATAAGTGTTGCTTGGGTTGGGACAAGTGTGTTTGATTTTGGGACAAGCGTGTGGTTGTGTTTGTACAAGTGACACCTAACTGTGACACAACTAAGACATTCGCCCATATTTTTGGGCGTTTTGACGCTCGATTTCGTGTCCGAATCGTGATATTCGCATACCGTCACGTCGTTAGTCACCCAATATCTATTTCATGTTAGTTACTTGACAAGTTTTTAATTCACTTTGTGTGTTTTCGTTTCCCCGACCTAATAGTCGATCCCGTCAACTACCCGATACCCGTGTCGATATATATATCAAGGTGACTACAGTTTACACACCATCACACGTATTATTTTGCAACATACACACATGCGATGTATTTGAATAAATTACACCGCAAATAAGCAACCAACACACCATACACATTTATACCTAAGTCCCCGTGTGTTCTAGCCTACCGTGACGTCCACGTGAGTTCGAGCTAGCGTCCACGTTTGTAGATAAAAAAATGGGTCGTTACATGAATTGCTACATGTGTTTGTGCGTCGTAGGTCTACGCGGCCACCGAGAGGGATCAGGGGATAGCTAATTGGGTGTGCCCACTAGTGGGATCCTGGAAGGGAATCCCGAAGTATGGTTTTGTCTGACTGGAACAGGCACACACATTTGCACTTTATTGTTTTCTATGCATATGATGCCCTACTTACAGTTGTCTGTTTACATTTCGCGTGTTTATTAAACGGTATTTATTGACTTCCTCTTATTTATATGAATGCTCAAAGGAGTTCCTTGGGATTTTACTGATTGGACTCGTCATCTATTTTCTTCCGTGATAATTGAGTGTAGATCCGAGTACAAGTAAAGGCAAAGGGATCTTAGGCGACTACCTCGAACGCCTACCTCTGAGGATTACTTGTACGTGTGATTATTTTGATATTTTGATTCTTTTGGAAATTGGGGAGTGACATAACCTTGTACATGCTTAGTTTTATATGGACAATTTGTTAACACAATACTTTTCAGGTTTTTTTCCACACTAGGTTTAGTTAAATTGTTTCTTAATAATTCTTTCATTTACGTACGTCTTCCGTTGAATATGTTATTTATACACTGTACTCACACAAATGGATACATTTCGAGACAGAGAAAGACGGGCAGGTGTCGTACACGTGTAGTTGGGCCAGCTGACAAGGAGTACACAGAGACACGTCACCCCGGGGCGAGGGCCGCCACATTAAATATACTAAAATAAACAACTAAAATTATATAAATACCACTTATCAGACAGTGAATATACAAATGAAATGAAAAGATACGTATAACTTACAACTCAATTAGTTTGTATTATCTATATTGGTTGAATATGTTGAATAGAGGATAGTGTATCTAACTTGATATGTTTGAAGAACCGAATATTCTTACACTGTAAATTAAGAGAAGTCTAGTGAAAGCAATTATTAATATGATGTAAGGTCTTAGAAATTGGAGAAATAGTAAATAACAGAGAAGTTATTAAGCAAATCTAGAAGTGATTGGTGGTTAAGTGAATGGAATTAGATTATTGGTGAACTCATGGTTAGAGAATGATTTAATGAAGTTAAAAAACTTATTAACTTTCTAAATAGTCAAAAGGAAAAGTTAAGTGAATTGGCTGATGGGTTGGAAATGATAATTGCTTTTTAGTCCACAAAATAAGAATATTATCAGTAGACATTTAGATAATGATTGAGAGTTGTATGATGTATCAGGTTTCATTTTTTTATCGGATTAAAATTGAGATTTCTTGTGATGGGATGACAGATGTAATTAGATATCTATAGTCATGGGATGATTAATGATGAGAAAGTAAACTGGGATGTGTGCTAGAGTTTGAGTGGATATAGAAATAATTATCAACGGTTTGTGGAATAGTTTTCACTTCAAAATGAGAATTGTGCTATGAAAAAGCAAGATAGGCTAGGTTTTGCTATATACTAATGCTTGAATGAGATTCAAGGCACGAAATATAAGGTAAGGTTATTGGATATTCCATAAAGTTGATTATTTAACTCGTCAGAAATTTGCAAATTGCCAAGATTAGCAAAGTAATGGAGAAAACTTTCCATTAAACCAAGGAATTAGAAATGAAAAGTTGAAATGATTTTAATCTTTACCACCGAGTAGTTGAATACAACAAAAGTGATTGGGTCCACTTAACGGTTCACCTTGGAAATTATTTTTATAGTTTGAATTAAAGATTTATATATGAAAATTCATTTTCTCATATATCTTTTGGTTCAGTAAATTGTAAGTTCAAATTTCGAGGATGAGATTTTTAATTAGTTGGGAAGATTGTGACATCCGAGAATTTCGTAAACTTGATGCTAATTAAGTATTTTTGAATTTAATTTAAGATTTTAGTATCCGAGGTGGAACCCATGCATTATGGACTTGAGATCATAAGATATATTTTATTTTTGTATGATGTATGCTTATTGCGTGTATTATATGGTATTTTGTCACGAAGTCGAGTTATGTTGAGGTATACCTTCAATTTTTCATACTCAAGGGTTGCAAATGTGTGTCTAAAGTGTAACGGCCCGCTCGCCCGAAGGCCCGCTAAGGCCGGAAACTAAATTATTATCGTTTTCGAAAAACCTGGCCATTAAGCCCCAGGGACAACTCAAGCTCATCGAGTTGTGTACCACCGAGATTTCTTCTTGGCTCGTGGTACACGACTCGATGAGCTGAGTACTGTGTCCCTGTGGCCAAAATTTGTAGGGGGAAACTTTGTCTATAGTTTCGCCAAAATGCAACGATGTGGTCGAGCTTTCTCGGTTGGTACACGGCTCCATGAGCCTACGCCTTTATCCCTCGAGGGCGTGGGTTCGAACCGTGGGAGGTGAGGGAGGTGTATGGTGTGTTCCCTTGCGGGGGTTCCTTTTTGTAATGGCCCAGAACTGCCCGATGGACCTCATGGTACCGCCAAGACTATCCAGAACTGCCCGAAGGACCTCTTGGATATTCCCCCCTCCCACAACTCGAACCCGAGCCCCTAGGGACACAAGTACTCAAGCTCATCGAGTTGTGTACCACTGAGCCAAGACAGCTCAGTGGTACACGGCTCCATGAGCCTACGCCTTTATCCCTCGAGGGCGTGGGTTCGAACCGTGGGAGGTGAAGGAGGTGTATGGTGTGTTCCCTTGCGGGGGTTCCTGCTACATACACTTCGGGGACTCGGCGGGCTTGCGGGCAGGTCGTGTATCCCAACAAAAAGGTGCCTCTTTTTGTAAAGGACCAGAACTGCCCGATGGACCTCATGGTACCGCCAAGACTATCCATGTAACATGACCAATTAACAATCACACCATGGATATTCCCCCCTCCCACAACTCGAACCCGAGCCCCTAGGGACACAAGTACTCAAGCTCATCGAGTTGTGTACCAGTGAGAGGTCCACATGGGTTCAATATGTCTTGACATAGTTAAAGTTTTTAGGGTTTTGGCATGACGAATGAAGCGCGCCGAACGCGTCATAAAGTAAAGTTCATAAACCAACTATTTTATAGAATAGAGGCAAATGGTCGATCCCACAGAGATTGGTAGTCTTTCTTAAATTAAAAACAACAAAAAAAAAAAAAATGGGGGTTTTAAAATAAATATTAATTTAACTAACTAATCTAACTAAGCTAAATAAATAAAATAACTAAACTAATTTTCAAAACAATTAATAAATACCTAAGTAACACCTAAGTCTACAGTTCCACAAATCAAAATCGAGATTCAATGGCATTCATGGTCTTCAATCTTCCCAAAAATCATTAATTTATATTCTCCTAGATTAGCTATAGAAAATCAACATCCGCTAGAAATTCCTCGTTCCCCTAATTTCGATAGTTAGAATGTCCACCACTAACTACTTTCCTAATTAATATATAACTCCAAGACATCAGCCAATCGAGTTTAACACACTAACCGCAGTAATATGGGTATGTGGGAACACTAATCCTAAATAATCGGATCGCATTTGCTCCCGATTTGACCTAGATTCAATTGTTGCACACTCAAGAACCAAAAGTGTTTGACGGCAAACGGGTGAGTGTTTGTCACTTTATTGGTCCAAATGCACAATTACACGGATACTAAAGGTTCAAATAATTGTAAATTGTCCACCTAAAAACATGCACTGGTCATATACACACCTTAGATTTAAACCATAATCATTAAGATCAACAACAATGAAATATGAGAATTTAAACTAAATTAAATAATAAAATAAAAGATCTCACATAATATGTCATGAATCTATGATCCCGACTAGCTTCCCCTTCGACCTAGACAAAGAATTGATTAGCCAAACATCGTCGAGAAAAGTTGAAAATAAAATAATAATAGTCGGTGTTCAAAAAAATAAAATATAAGTTTATAATATATAAAACTACTAAAAATTGATCATGAGAGGTGAGAGAAATTAATTTTGGAGGTTGGGGAGGTGACTCATGCGCTGAGGAGCAGCGTAGGGCTTTTTTGGCCAGAAAATAGGTGTTCACCACGTGTCGCAGCGCGATTGGCCCGCCTGCTGCTGTCGCGCTGAGGTGGCAACATTTTATTGGCCCAAACAGCTCGAAATGACGCTATTCGTGGGTAAGTGAGCGCCACGTGGCACGCATGGGAGGCGGAGAGAGTCGCGCGAGTTCGGTCCGAAAATGTGGGAGTTTGTGTGGACACGCATCCTGAGGTAAATCAACAGCTACTGTGCGAGGAGAAATGTTGTTGGTTTGTGACGTGGCTGCAAATGCTAATGTGGCGACATGTAACGGCTTCTAATTGGTAGAGCTGGTGCCTTGCTTGCAAGCTGACGGGATTGAACATGATGTGGCGCTCTCCCATTGTTGAACCGGCTGTGATGACATGCTTAGAGAGGTGAAACGCGACACTTGGCAACTACTGTGATGAGAACCGCTGACGTGGTAGTGTGTAATTGGTTGAAATATGTTGTCTCTATTCTACTCACCGCGCAACATGTACTCGAGGCAAAGTGTCCGACATTCAATCACTACGAGTAAATACTCCATTTTGAGTATTTTTTGCCACGTGTTCAACCGTGCACTGCGTTTCACCTAAAAACGACAAAAAATATAATTAAATATATATTTTAGAGACTTTGTATAATTAAATATACTAAAATAAACTACTAAATATAAATAAATACCGACTTATCAAATACCCCTAAACTTAAGATTTTGAACGTCCCGAGCAAATGTGTAAATGACAACATAAACTAAACTAAACTCCTAATATAATAATGCACTGACTCAACTAATCCTATACCCGACTCAAAATTCATGGAGTTCATTTGGTTTACATAGTCACCAAATTAACAAGTAACTTAGAAAATTTCAGAGTTATGATATGTCAAGACTCGCAACTCAAACACAATTAAGATTTCACTTTTAAGATAAAGACTTGGTAAAAACAAAGGCCATCAACTACTCACGAGTTTTCTTGGTCTATACACTAAAAGCACAAAAATTTAAAATTCTCACTTAATCAAGTGAAAGCACTCGAGAAAAATCTTTTATTTAAGGAGTTCTCACACTTCATCCTTTATTCATCTTATTTTTTCTATTTTTCATCAAATTTTCCTTCAAGTAGTATGATCCCTACTACATTTCCTGTGGACCACTTTTCTTACTTTTTCCACCACAAAACTCCATGCTCCATTTCTTGTGGAAACCTGTGGGACTCTCTATTTTTTTTTTAAAAAAACTCATGTTAGCCCTTCTCACTTTCACTATAATCAAGCAAATCACCCAATGTGGGTTAAAATAATATCACTTGCACAAATTTGACCGTCTACTCATTTTCATTATCTAACACAAAATCTAACCATCAACTAAGTCTCTAATCATGAAATCATAAAAATGTTGAGCTACGGACTCGACTTAGTGTTTCTCCTAACTTTCTCTAAGTTTCAAGTCAAAAAGACAACTTTAATGTACTCATCCATAACCAAAGGCATGAACAAAGTCTCGGGTGACTCTATATAACTAAAATAAAAAATATAATAAATACATATATACATGAAAGTGTATCAAATCCTAATGAAATGAAAAAGAAATATGAATGAAAAGAAATGAAAGAAATTGAAAAATGATATAAAACACCACCATTAGCATCCACAACCGCATATAACCGCATAAAAAAAATGATCTCACCTATGGTCTTTCGTGAAAGAATCCATCCAAAATAATCCACAATCCCTAAAACACCCTCAGACTTATTTCAAACCTTGTCCTCAAGGTTTAAAACAAGTCAAGGCATCCATATAACAAAAGAAAAAGACAATGGTGAAGAAAAACATGGATAAGAAATGATACAAATGCATGCATAACAAAAAGTCTCTAAAAATCATTGAACGCACAAAATCTCTCGGTGTGTAGGTGACTAAGGAAACTATGAAAGAACAATCATAATAAGAGTAAGAACTAGTAAACATAGGAGTTAACTGAAAAGATTCCAATCCAATCTTGTGAGCCCGAAGTTTTTCATCTAAGGATGAAATCAACAAGATGATGAAATGAAGTTTAGGGTTTTGGGTCTATTCAAAAACCCGCCACTAATGCGGCGACTTAAGTTGGGTATATCCCAACCAAGTCTCAAAACACCTAAAATCCTAAAAACATGTTAATTCCAAAAAATGCTCAAATTATGCTTAAAAAAATGTAATCCAAAGTCAAAACTACAAAACTCGATACTTCAATCCTCCAATGAACTTCCAACGTAACATATCACCTGTCAAAATAAAGAGACTAAATTAAAGTGTTATTAAATATAAATAACTAAACTAAAACTGAAATAAATGCAAGAAATAAATTAAATAAAATAAAAATGAAGCTGGGCTACCTCCCAACGAGCCGTCTTTCTTTTAAGTCTTTGGCTAGACTTAGCGTGATTGATCATGTTATGCCCTCTCCTTTAGAGATGTCAACAACAAATGTCGCATGTATGTATTTGGGCAATGAAGCATGCACGCCCTCTTTCAGATTTAGGAGCTCATTCGGGACTTCCAACACGAAAGAATTTGTCGCATCAGGATCGTCCAACAAGAAGGTGTCGGCAGTGTAGAAGATATGTGAACGTTCTCTTACTTTCACCCCCTTATAAGGTGTACCAAATGTGCATGAGAGGGTGGTTGGTTGCACCAACACCAGAGGTTGGTCTTCCTCGCTCTCTATCTGTGGCTTCTCCGCCTTGTCTGAAATGACATCAATTTTCATCTCATTTTCCCCCTTATATAGTGCAATAAAATCTCTGGCTCAATTTGAAAGACTTCACGTTCTTCCGATGTTTCTTTCAAATAGTTTTCCAACTGTGTAACCTCATTCACCTCAAAATTTTTCAATGTATCAACACTCACATCCTCCTATGGGTTAAAAATTGTTTGTGTACTACACAATTCTTCCTCATCAGTCATATTCTTAAGCCTAACATTATATTAAATTAATTTATTTTCCAATTCCTTCAAGCCTGGAATCTTAAAATCAATTTGTCGAATCTCTTCAAAAAGTTGTCGAAGTTGTTGCTGATTATCTATCAATTGTTTCACCATATCTTCCAAGTATGTGCTTTAATGAAACTGTTGATTTCCTTCATGTTAAGGATTCAATGGGTTTGACATGAGCCCAAAGAAGTAGGCTTGTGGCGATGCATAGCTAGAATAGTGATAATTCTCATATTGTGGATAATAGGGACAAATATGTGTGGAATGAGAATAATCTCCACAAATTTTGCAAACCTCGACCTGTTGCACAAAAGAATGCATGTTAAAAAACTAATATCCATTATGTGACATACATACCTCATTCACATTATAATAATGTGAGTCTTCGAATCGACCATGATTATAACGGTAGGAGGAGTCCATCGCGAGGTTACGTGCATACATGTTGAGAGCAAGGGACTAGATAGGCAAAATAAAAATGAAAAAATAAAAGAAAAACCAAAGAAAGAAAAATATCAATCCCCGGTAATGGCGCCAAAAATTGACGTGCACCGAACGTGTCAATAGAGTAAAGTTCCTAAACCAACTATTTTGTAGAATAGTGGCGAATAGTCGATCTCACAGATATTGGTAGTCTTTCTTAAGTAAAACAAAAACAAAAAAAAGGAAAATCGAGGGTTTTAAATTAAATATTAATTTAACTACTAATCTAACTAAGCTAAATAAATGAAATAACTAAACTAATTTTCAAAACAATTAATATACCTAAGTAACACCTAAATCTATAGTTACACAAATTAGGATCGAGATTCAATGGCATTCATGGTCTTCAATCTTTCCCAAAGAGTCATTAATTTATATTCTCCTAGATTAGCTATAGAAAATCGACATCCACCATAAATTCATCGTTCCCCTAATTTCGATAGTCGGACGTCCGCCACTAATAACTTCCTTAATTGATGTATAACCCTAGACATCCACCAATCGGGTTTAACACACTAACTACAGTAATATGGGTCTATGGGAACATTAATCCTAAATAACAGGATTGCATCTGCTCCCGATTTAACATAAATTCAATTGTTGCATACTCAAGAATCGAAAGTGTTTGACGGCAAACGGGTGAGTGTTTGTCGATTTATTGGTCCAAAAGCATAATTACATAATACTAAAGGTCCAAATAACTGTAGATTGTCCACCTAAAAGCATGCACTGGCCATATATACATCTTAGATCTAAACCATAATCATTAAAATCAATAACAATGAAATAGGATAATTTAAACTAAATTAAATAATTAAATAAAAGATCTCACATAATATGTCATGAATCTATGATCCCAACTTACTTCCCCTTCGACCTAAGCAAAGAGTTGATTAACCGAACATCGTCGAGAAAAGTTTATAATAAAATAAAAATAGTCGGTGTTCAAAAAAAATAAAACCTAAGTTCCTAATATATAAAACTACGAGAAATTGGTCTTGGGAGGTGAGAGAAACTAATTTTGGGGGTTAGGGAGGTGACTCATGCGCCAAGGAGCATCGTATGGCTTTTTTGGCTTGAAATAGGTGTTCTGCCGCATGTCGCAACGAGATTGGTCTGACTGCTATTGTCGCGCTGAGGTGGCAGCATCTGATTGGCTGAAACAGCTCGTGATGACGCTGTTCGTAGGTGAGTGAGTGCCACGTGGCACGCATGGGAAGTGGAGAGAGTCGCGCGAGTTCGGCTGAAAATGTGAGTTTGTGCGGACGCGCATCCTGAGGCAAATCAACAGCTACTGTGCGAGGTTAAATGTTGTTGGTTTGTGACATGGCTGCAAACACTGATGTGGCGACATGTGGCGACTTCTGATTGGTGGAGCTGGTGCCTTGCTTGCTAGCTGGCGGGATTGAACATGATGTGGCGCTCTCCCATTGGTTGAACAGGCTGTGATGACGTGTTTGGATAGGGTGAAAACGCGACACTTGGCAACTACTCTGATGAGAACCACTGACGTGGTAGCCTGTAATTGGTTGAAACAAGTTGTCTCCTATTCTACCCACCGCGCAACACATAACTCAAGGCAAAGTGTCTGCCATCCAATCACTACGAGTAAATACTCCATTTTGAGTATTTTTCCGCCAAGAATTCAACCGCGCACTCTGTTTCACCTAAAAATGACCAAAAATAAAATTAAATATATATTTTAGAGACTTTGTATAATTAAATATACTGAAATAAACTACTAAATATATATAAATATTGATTTATCAACCAAAACTAGTGTTACAAACATTTTATGAAGATGGACAATTTGTCAAGAGTTTGGTTTAGTTTGGGAAAAAATCGAATAAAAAACAAGCGTTGAAAGCCAAAAAATGTCAAAATAGATATTTTTGGAATTAATAAATAAAAAAAAATTAAACTGTGGACAAGCGGTTGAGGGTTTATATACAAATGTATATAAAAAATCAAATCAAAATCAAAATCGTTCGCTTGATTTCAACATAGAACGAAAACAGTTCGTTCTCTAAACCCTCTCACTTGGGCTTTCGCTCCGGGAGCTCCCGGCGTCCTATTTTCACTCGATTTCTTTCTGCAAAACTGTATAGCATCATGAAGATCAGTTCGAGCTAAGTTTATGCAAATTTTGGAGATGTTTTTAGAGTTGATATTGATTTATATTGGATTTTTGGATGAAACGATTATTGGTTTTGATCCAATTGACTCCACGGGCTGTGGAAATATTTTGATGTTGGTATAGAGTGGTTTCATGGTGTTTATTTTCGAGTTTTAATGATTTAATTCTTGATGTATTGATTTGGAGACATTTCTCAATTCAAAATAAATAAAGTTTGCCTAGTTGACAGGCCATATTGGAAAATTCATAACTTCTTCATCGATGATCCGACTTAAGTGTTCTTAGAGTCTATAAAAAGTATAATATGAGTACTACAAGTTCGTTTTAGGTCATCATGACAAATATTAAGGTTTTATAGGTTAAAAATTTTCCCCAACTTGGCTAGTTGAAAGCCATTTGAAACAATTATATAAATTAATGTTTTTGGAAATTGTTCTCAAGCGTACTTTGGCCGCAATTTTCGTTAGGTTTCGGTATTTGGTTTCACTTAAAACTTAATCCATAATATAATTGGGTATACAAGGAAGCTATTAGAGCCATTTACAAAGTGATTTGATGCTCCAAGGACCTCGAGAATTACGCTTAAAGTTGATTAAGTTGTAAGTAAACCCTACAATGATCTTTACTATCTTGTAATTGTAACATAGTCATTGCTTTTATCATTAATGAGTAAATACTCCATTTTCAATCTTGATCTACACCATTTAGTATTTTTCCGCATTTCATGATCTCTTAATGTTATCTATGTATTATTTTTGGAAGTAGATGTCTGATTATAGTTATGAGACAACAAAAGAATGGATTACATGTCATGTTGACGCATATATCTTATTGTTTATTTGGAAATGCAATTACATGTCTCCATGTATCAGACTAACAATTTTAGGAGTACAAATCAATGTAGGAATTTACTTAACTGACGTCTTTGACTGGTTTTTGAAAATGTTAGATTCTGTATGACGATAAGGGAAGAGTGGATAAGACTCAAAATTATGGTGATCGCTTTTACAAATTAAAGTAAATTCATATTTTAAATTGTTTAAGTTTTTTTTTATTCTTTGGGCGTCTGTAGGGCGCGAAGTTTATTTGAACGGTTATGAGAGTCTCCTTAGTTAGTTTAAAATCAGTTGAGAGGTTTATGATTCAATTTTGGTCTATTTGAGATTGTGAAGTTGTGATTAAGCTATCAGAGACTCTAAGTTAATTCATAAATTTGAATTGATATATATTATAAACTGCAGGGAGTTGTGAGTCATTCTAGGTCTCTTCCCAATTCTATTGTCTATCAGGTGAATTTTTTGGCAGACCACTTTTAGGGGAGGTGCTGCCGAAATTTGTATTAAATATGGATATGATCTTTTAATTTGCTCAAATTGAACAATTCATAAATTGCCTTAGTTCAATCGATACAAAGCTCGCTTTGTTACTAAAGTTTTCTATCAAGTTTGTGGACCTAAAAAAAACAAGCACATCGCGCTTGGTTTGACCAAAAATAAAATTAAATATATATTTTAGAGACTTTGTATAATTAAATATCTTTTCAAAAACAATAAACTTCTAAATATATATAAATATATTGACTTATCAACCAAAACTAGTGTTACTGGCATTTTATGAAGATGGACAATTTGTCAAGAGTTTGGTTTAGTTTGGGAAAAAAATTGAATAAAAAATGAGCGCTGAAAGCCAAAAAATATCAAAATAGATATTTTTGGAACTAATAAATAAAAAGAAATTAAACTGTGGACAAGCGGCTGAGGGTTTATATAACCAGTCTCCGCTACACACAAGGCTTCAACCATATCAGGTTTCCATGCACTCCTAAATTGGTCAAGAACTCATCCACATTGTTAAATGCGCTCTCAAAAGCCACAGTTATCACGGGAATAGATAGGATATCACGAGCTAATGCAACAACTTGAGGATACTTGTATTGGTTTCCTTTCTAATATGTCGATACATCTAGCTCAATTGTTCAATCCATCTTTAGTTCATCGAGATAAATATCCAATGGACTCTTCAAAGGAGTAAAGTCATTGGAGTCCAATGAATCAAATTCCTATAACATAAGAAAACGTTAACAACAAATATAAGAAAAATATAAATATAAATACTAATTTCAAGCTTAAAAATAATTATATAGATAAAGTATGTATTACCTTCAATATATCACTTGCAAATATTGATCTAATTGAAACATGCTCTCTTCTTGGCATGAAGTTTAATTCTGAAACTTCATGACTTTTATCAAAACATTGCATATTTCCAACATTTTCATACTCTCCATACAATGCAAACATGACACTTTTTTTTACTTTTCTAGCTTCAATTAACCTCGCATCATGATCATAGAGCTTCTTATAGCACCACTCAACAAAACCAAACTTGTATCTAGGATCTAAAATAATAGTAATAGCCAAAAATCTATTATATTAAGACTAGTACTTCAGAAATTTCTCATTCATCGTATTTTCCATTAATTCTAAATATGCATCTCTACATACCATACTTTCTTTCAAAGTTAAATGCACAGTAAAGACCAAAGGAAAATACATGTTCGTCATTGGATGCTTGATGCCCAAAAATAAATTGGTAAATATCGTTAAATATTTGCAAAAACTTGCAAATTCTTTTACATTGTCCCACTCATCCAATGATTGGCATTCCTTGAAATTAGAATCACTCATTTGAAGATGGACAAAAACATTTTAATAATAAAGCACATTGTCGAGCATCAAGAATGTTGAATTCCATCTTGTTGAATCATCTTATCAAAGACTTCTTTTTGAATCTAACTTGCAAAGATGAACACATTCCAAAAACTTGACTTTTCTACCTTGAGATCATTTCACTTACTTGGCACTTGCCCTAACTTTAGTAATTGGATCACGGTTTTCCTTCAAACCATCTTGAACAATTAAGTTCAACATATGAGAACCACATCTCATATGAAAAAATTTTCTTTCATGCAAAAGCCATTTTTAGTGACCAAAAGGTTTCTCAACAACTTGGCACAAACATTGTTTGCACTTGCATTATCTAAAGTAATTGAAAAGATCATATTTTTAATTTTCCGATCATATAAAAAACTATGAATCTTCTCACACAAAGATCCCCATTGTGAGGAGTAGGCATCTAATAAAAGTTTAAGATTCTCTTCTATAGATTCCAAATATTTTAAATGAAATGCGCAGTTAAGCAAATATATCCATCGGTAGTCAAAGAAGACCAACAATCATATGTTAAATGTATCCTCCCTTGTGTTGACTCCAATAATGATTTAATTTTCATATTTTCATTATTTTATATTTTTATGCAATCAGCTTTACAAGTGTTCCTTGTTATGAGATTTGAATCAGCCTTCATGTAACGCAACAATTTTTCTATTCCCTCTCACACAATAAACTAAAATAGTAGATCATGCATAATAATAGCACAACTAATCAAATTTCTAAACTTATCTTTGTCAAGTTTCACGAGCTTAACTGACCCATCAGTATGAGATATCAAACATTGACCACTATCTCTAGTATCTTTCCTAGGACGATTAGGTATATCAAGTTTCATATTACCTGTTCCATGAGCGTTGCCATTAGACCTGATCATCAGGCGAGCTCGGGCCGGGACTAGGCGAACTTTTTTTGAAAGCCTTGTCCAGGATCGCCTAAGCCCTCTTCTAAGTATTACGGGCCCAAACTCGCCCAAGCCCGTCATGGGCCAGGCTCAGGCTGGGCTTAAATGGTCCTTTTAAAAAAATGAACCATAACTTTTATGTTAAGAAAAAAACTACACTTTCATTAGTTGTTTTAATAAATCAAATATAAAATTGATTAACAATGTATAAATTATAATTTATTAATTTTTAAAGTATTAACAAAAAAATGTTTTGAAAATTGATTATTGAATCAAAACATATTATAATAAATTTATATGTATGCAGTAGATGACAAGAACAAAGGATTAGCACATTGGTTAAGACTTAAGTGTGGCATTTGGGCAACCTGGATTCAAACCCTTACTTCCTCACTTTTAAAGATATATATAAATATTTCTACACTTTAGACACAAGTCGCACAAGTCTATACGGACGCGGGTCGGGCCGGGCTTGGGTTGATAAGTGCAAACACTAGTAGGCCTTCACGGGTTTGGGCTAGGCCGGACCCTATTAAGGTTTTCAAGGCCCAAGCCCGACCAAAGCCCAGCCCAGTGATCAGTTCTGGTTGTCGTATAAGTATGTATTTTGACAAGCTTTGTATCTAGCTATCTTTTTTCATTTTCTTGTCTTTTCCAACAACTTCAAGCTCATTAAAATAATTACACACAGTAAAGTTTTCTTTTTTTGCTTTTTTCTTAGTAGTTTTAGCATTGGCTATCTCCTCGACTTTAATGTCAATCATGTCTTCTTCAATACCAACCAAGTTTTCCTCAATATTAACCATCTCTTCTTCAAATAAAGTGGAATCAATGTCATTACCAGCCATATCTATGAAAGATAAAAATAATAATAATAATAATAACAAAGAATTAGAAAAAGAATTATGATAAAGAGTGCAACAATAAAATAAAAAGGAAATTTTATTGAATTTACCTTTTGATATATATATATATATACGCATAGATTTACATAACAAGAACTTGGGTTATATACAAAAAAGTTCAACCACTTGTTCATTTCCATTTTTCACACTGCTCCACATCACATGCAACCAAAACCCAAAAAGAACAAAGTTAAAAAAACCATGCCATCCCTCCCATTACATTGAATCATTTCATCACCCTAACCTAGCTACCCAAAATTACAACACAGAAGCACCCAAACAACACCGCTACTAACAAAGGATCTCGCTAATGCACCAAATGCTCATAGTTGCCATGCACCAAAACGAGGCCAAGGGAAGGGATCGAAGGAATAAAAAAATGCATTCACTACACAGCCTAACCAATCAATACCATGAAGTACTTTTTTATTAACGGAGGCGGTACTCCTATATGTATTATTATATACAAAAAATGTATTTACAATCTGGTGGACTATACTAAAATGACCTATACATATTTTAACAAAACCAAAATTTCCTTTAGCCAACCACATAGAACCCACTCTATCCAAACATACATAAAGTCCCATCATTTCTCATTAGTTTTCCTATCAGACAAAAAAGACAGCTGAGAATAAAGTTCCCATTGCACCCTCCCTTGTACACTTTGTCTCTGCCATTTTTTAGTAGGTTCTCCAATCAATACCATGAAGTATAAAGCACATCCATCTACAAAGTGATTATGAATACCATGAGTTACATATGGATTTTAGATTTTACAATAGAAAGCATTGAATATGAAACTCCCAATAATGAGTCAATGACTAGTAGTATTATATTTTGGTAAGGGATATCTAGTGGCCTTAAGTTTTTCTAGTCCATCTATACTTTTCTTGAAGTGCCTTGATTAAATATGGGTAGGAAGAATGATTGAAAGCACTACTAATATTGCTTTAGATAAAAAAAATGAGTCAATGACTCTTATATATCTCTACCCTTTTAATCAAATCACATCAAACTTCAAAAATAAATCGCACCCATCATGACAAAAAGAAACAACATAAAATGCTTGTCAATGTTCTAATTAAAGCCCAAGTGCGCCCGATCTATGAGTTAAGTTTATAGAGATAACATACCCAATACGACTAGAAATTGAGGAGATGAAGAAGATGAGCTTTTGAGCTTAAGTACTTCATTATTGGAGGAGGCTCTCACATACGAAGAAGAAAAAGAGTGAAAATCAAGAGTTGCCAAAAGATGGGTGGAACTATGGAAGGAAGACAAAGAGGCTAGTGTCTAAGTTGCCAAAAAGGATGGTGTGTTGTATTTGCTTTGGATTTCCAATAGGCAATAATTAATTAATTATGCCAAGTACATGTGTCAAATTTCCTTAGGAGGATACTTGTGAAAAAACTTAAAGTCTAAATAAGGAAATTTAATTTTAAATTACCAAACATATTCATTCCTAAAATAAAATATTAATATTTAATAACTTAAATGGGTTAAACGGGTTGTACACAGGTTAGCGTGTTAACATGTGATACGACCCATTTATTCCGTGTCATAAACGATTCGACACGTTTCTGACACGAACCTTTTAAGCTCAACTTTAACCCGTTAATGTCTCGTGTTAGCCTTGTCGTGTTATAGTGTTATGACCCCATTTTGCCACCCATAGTTGCAAATGGATAAACATTAATTTACAGTGGAAGTCATAAACATAACATTACTATAGAGTTTTAATAACTTTCAAGTCATATAAAGCATCATTCCTACTGGAAAACTCGAAATAAAGTACATTGTATATCATGCAACATCATAATGCAAAAGTAAATATATACATGTACAGTTTCTATCAAGTCTCCCATGCCCCAAAAGTAAAACAAAATATCAAAATGAACACGTATTAATAACTCCCAACTATAGGCCATTAGCAATAGTCCCGACTAGTACTATTATCTACACTCAGTTATCACAACAAAATAGATGATGAGTCCAGTGAATAAGATCCCAAAAGAAAACCACCTAGCATTGAATAATATAGAAGTCAAGAATAATGTTAAATAAGCGTGCGGAAATAAGCAGGCAACTATAAGATAATCGCATGTGTAAATAACACTAATGAAACCAAATAGTTATGTCACACATAGCAGACTAAAGCATACTTCATTAATCCTGATGATCCCAATGGCCTTCCCACTCTAGATTCAAATTACTAGCAGAGGATTGGTCCGTATCACAACCCACCAAACACGTGCACCAATGAGGTTAGCATCTCAAGTTTCCATTCATCAAGAGAGCGAGTGACACATGTTATGGTTTAGCATACCAGAACTCATACAACATAACATTCAAATAAACTCCAGCGACAAACAAAACTATCGACCATTATACCAATCAATAGCAGTGATACAATATGGAAAATGAATTAGTAAATAATTCTAGATAGCACAATTGAAACAAATAAATATTCAAGATGTGTTTCTTAAGGGATTTAAACACCTCAAATCACACTTCAAAGACCCAAAAAAGCCTCGGTCCGACCTTACTACGATCTTAACTACCGCACCATAGCCCCTTAGTCCCCTAAGATCCATTTTTAGTGTTTAAGAGTGACTTAAGTTGTTTAAATTAAGTTTAGATTTTTATTTCCTAAAATAGTAAAGACTAAATAAAGTTTCAACTTTCAATTTGGGATCAAATGTTGTAGCATAAATTAGACCATTATAAACCTAAATCATAGAAGACACTCAACAAGAAAGTTTTTGCTCTATGTCTTAGTTTTTTGAAAAGTTCTGGTTTGCAAAATTTCAATTTAAAATAAAAGAGTTATCAAACTTCTACCAAACCAGCTCTAATTGAAATTCAAATCCGATCAGCAATCTTGTAAAAAACTCATCTCTCCAAATTTATAGCTCTAAAAATTGTAATTTTTAGTTACAAGGTAGCTAACATACCCAACAACAACATACTAAAAGATGAGCTCAATCCGATAAGAATTGAGAGAGTAATGCCTAGTCAAGTTTCATTTATAAAATCATGTAATAGCATTTCAATTGCCTGATTGCAAAGCATTTTTGAGCTTGAAAGAGTTTGAGTTTCAAGAATATGTTGGAGACAAAATTTGTTCATCTCTAAGTAAGCTTTCGAACGGCATATAATCCGCCCCATTTGGAGTTTGTATGAGAGAGTTTAGATAGGTCAAGAACTTAACATCCATGGATCAAGAAACTTCAAAAACATAATCCATTTGAAAAATCAATTCAGATCCTTAAATTGGCGAACATAATAAACTCTCCATTCATAAAGAAGACTTAGAAAACCACCAAGAAAACTTAGAAATTCATTTTTGAATCAAAATCCAAATTTTGAAGCTCATTTTCATGAAAAATAGATGGAGAAAATGATCGCCTTGGTTTTGATCTTCCTAGCTTAATTCCTCTAGTAGATGGCTTCCATTCCTCCTTGTTCTTACTAAGTTTTCTAGCACTCTAGCCCAAGAACAAACTTTGTTATTGTTGCATGAAGAGATTTCCTACTAACTTAGCTATATATAGGTTATATTGGAATCAATTATGTTCATGCATCTCAAGGTCAATCTAATGGTCATTTTTAACTCTTACTCCGCTAACTTCCATTTTGTTAATACCAATTCTCAACTCAAATCTCCTAGAATTCCATTCTAATGCGAATCTCGAGCCAAATCTATGACATCAATTTTTTTTTATCAAACTATAGGTATTTGTAATCAATTAATTTAAATTAGGCACTTTTATACATATTTAGGCTATTTATAGTCTTAAATTGTTGTACTATAATTTCTCATAATACCTGATTATCTAGCACCCAATGTCCCGCGTCTCGGTACGTATCCCGAGGCATAGTAATCCTTGATATACCTGATTATTATGACTTAGCCTAAAGTTTAATTATCTATTTTATGTCATATTCACTTTGTTCTAGTTATTTTATTTAAATTGGCATTATAAGACTTAGTGTACCTATAACACCCCTAACCGGTACACCTGTCGACACGCTTTATAAGGCGTTTACTCATCATATAATCTCACACGGTATGACAATATAAATACACACATGCGATGAGTTATGAAATATATAATAATTAACATCACAATTATGCAACCAACAACAAAAAATAATGATTTATGTCAAGTCAAGTGTGTCTTAGCCTATTTGAGGCATTCATGTGAGCTTGAGTTGGAACACCGAGTTTGAAGTTAAATGAAAGAACAACGTTAATAAACATCGTTAATAAACATCTTCACTTGTCCAGATATCACTCATGCATTTAACAAAGTGTGCCAACATCTTCACCAACCTAAACTTACAAATCTTTGTGTAGTCAATCACATTCTTCATTATCTAAATGGCGTAATAGGTTATGGTCTTCGTTTTCTTTCTCAAAATTCATTTACTTTAAATGGTTTTTAATGCAGATTGGGTAGGTTTCCCACTCACTAGACGAAGTACTATAGGATATTGCATACTTATTAGATCAAATTTCCTATCTTGGTCTTCAAAAAAGCAACCCACAGTTGCTAGATCGAGCACTGAAACTAAGTATCGTTCCCTTGCCACTACAGTTGTTGAACTTACATTTATTACTTTCCATCTTCATGACATTAGCATGTTAGTCTCTACTACTCCTCAACTATTAAGAGACAATTTTAGTGCTCTACATACTATGATAAATCTAGTCTTTCATGTTCGTATCAAGCACATTAAGCTTGACTATCATTTTGTTCGTGAGAAAGTTGTTGCAGGTGCATTAGTAACAAAATTTATCCCATCTCATCTTAAATTGCTGATGTTTTCACCAAACCTCTTTTGAAGCGTGCATTCAAAGTTTTTTTGTGACAAGTTGGGAGTTCATTTCCTTCCATTTGCCAACTTGAAGGAGGGTGATAAGGCTCACAAAAGGAAAGTGAGATTTGACATTTAAAATGTTTCTATAGATGGATCGAGATGCATATATGGTAAGAAGATCTAGGCATACATGGAATGAATGTCAAATATATCCACCAAGATTTGAAATTCAAAATGTTTCCAAACTTAAGTGTGGAACTCCTTAGGAATGATTTTTTGATTTATTTTCAAATTGTAAAATGATGAGTAATCTCAAGCATCATTCTTTATGAATGTTTCCAAGAACAAAAACTAGTTGTTATTGTGATTTTTCTTTATATATCCACTAACGCGCACCTAGCTCAATAATGGAAAAAAGTAAATAGTAAATTTGTCTTTATTCATTACTTTTCTAAAAACTTAATTACTTCATTTAGCTTACTGATGCATTTGGCTTAGAATCTTAATGCAGTTGTGGGCAGTTCTACCTTTCTAATAGCTTTCCGAAACGTTAGATAACTTGAGAAATAATGAAAATTTGCATTCTAAGTTTCTCTCTTTCTTAGAGCATCTCTAATAGTGATGTGTATTAAGAGCATGGATTGGTGTCAAATCATGAATGTGGGGAGGATGTCAATCTTATGTGGCACTAAATAGACATTCAAATTCTAAAATGATCTCCAATGATAACGTAGATTTAAATCATGGATTGCAACTTTTCTTTTGTTTTCATATAGATAATGCCCTTTATTTTATCTTTTTATTTTTTCTTTGAGGACTATCATGTCTTTTTTTATTTTTCTAACTAATAATGATGATGTGATAGTGGGGAGGATATCTACCACAATGTCTAGAAGTAGACATTGGGGTAGACACCTTCTATTTAAATTCCTTGCCACATCACCTAGACATTATCAATATTCCATGGTCCCATTGGAGAGCATTTTTTGGGTTGGATGTGGATTATGTCCTAAGTGAATCCATTTTCACCATAATCCATAGTCCCATTAGAGACACTCTTAGTATGCAGATTGCAAAAAATGTTTTACTGCAATCAAATCCCTTCTTGTTGGCTTTTAGAGATTGAAAAATGGAACTCCATTTCAAAATGTCAGACCAAATCTAACGACGAAGTTTTATGTCAATTTGTAAGTTGGTTCTTGGTAATAATCTTTTTGATGCGGCAAGTAAATTTGTATGTTGCTAGTATTCAGTTATCTGCATTTCTATAAATGTTAGTTTCAAAAAAAAAAGAAAAAAGAAAAAAGAATGTGCCCCTTTAATTTTTTTTGGATTTGGACAGATGCCGAACAATCTTATAAATGTGTATTTGGTCTTCATATATATAAATTTACTCCATTGTCTAAGGCATGGCATCTCTCATTCCCTAACTTATTTTTGCTTAAACGATAAGGGAACAACTTGATTTTCCCTGCTAAAGAACATGTTTTTTAGTATTCAGTTAGACAATCATTCCACATGTAGGTTCTGAACTCGATTATCTTTATATTTTGGTTCTTATCTAGTTGAGCTAGTACTAACTAGTACCAGATGTTGCTACATGCATGTTGTGAACTCATAGTTTCATAAAATCATGTAAATCTAAAATAGTTGCATATATCTAGGAAAATGGTTTGGTAACACTTTGGACACCCACTATGGGTGCCTAGTGGGCCCAAGTATTGGGGCATGTGCCCTAGGTCAATCTACAAATATTATTTATCTTATAATTTTAGTTAGTAAAATAGAGGTTTTCATTTGTTATTTTATTATAAGTGATTGCATGTTTACCTTATAATAAGATCCATAGGTATTTATTGAAATATCTTAAATGTCCCTAGTTGGTCATTATATCGAGAGCTATAATGAACTAAAGCTAGTGTAAATCTTGATTGATGGTCATGTGATGATCATGCGTATAGGGATATGAATCGAGATCATGAGTACTTGTTATGGAATAAGGTATTGGATTGACCCGCTATGAGAAAACTACATGGATTAAGTTATAGGTGTTACTCATGATAGGTATATCATTTAGTCCTTCGACTTGATATTACCATAGACTTCAATATCATGAGTATGGTGATTTGATACAATCAAACATTGTCTTCAACCGGACGATTATAAAAATTATGATTGGTTACCATGTTAATAATATGTGAAGGTGTGTAATCAAGATAGAATTTGTCCCTCTCATATAGAGAGATATCAGTGGATCCCTCGATATGTGACTGTTAAATGGCCAAGTCTATGTGAATTGATATGATCAATGTCACTTGAATGTTTTCAGTTTACCTAAAGATTGAAACTAGTACGATTGAACATTTTTTCATGCTTTATATTTAATCAAAAAATATGCACGACAAAAGAATATGATATATGTTATTCATTAGGTTGTATCGATTTTGATATTCATGCTACTAGGGTAATCATAATTCATTACTAGAGACCGCTTATGACTTGTGCACCAAAATAATTTAGTTCATTACCAACGTCGTATTAACTTATTGGGTCGCACATAAAGAATGGCTTTGTCCAATTTCAATTAGTCCCGAGTAATGAGTTTTATATGATAAATTCATTATATAAAAGCCATTATGATTTGATAACTTATTAACAGGATGTATGTGTAATTTGCTTAAACTAGATAAATACAATAGTTGTATTGTGAATAGAATTTTAAGTGCGAGCTTATCTACACATAAAAATAGAGGACGCATGCTTAAATGTCTTGGAGATTGAACAATGAGAGAAGGAAATCACAGTTTAAGGTATGGTTTACTTTCGTAGATCTTGTTTAATGGAACTTGTTTTCGATCTTATTGAGGTGTTTCAAAAAAATTATTTTGAATTTCTCGCTACCCAACATTGGTATCATAGAATTAGGCTTGTTCTATTAAACGTTTGCATGTTTTCTCTGATGTATATTTAATATATGTATGAAAACATAATCTTGATTAATGTATATATGATGTACATATAGATTATGTGATAATTGTTATCAAAAATTAGTTTTAAAGCATATTGTTAATTCATGTATTTGATACATACACATGATTTTATTCAACGATAGAATTTATGTTTAGAATATTTCAATTAACATATGTTTTTTAATATTGAACAATGCAAGTTTTGTGTATTCATGGTAGAATTCATGTTTAGGTTAATATGATTCTGGTGTTGAATACATATTTCATTTTTGTTCAATAATAGTATATATGTCTCCATGATAAAAATCATAATTACGTTAATATGATTAATTTAATATGATTCTAGTATTGAATGGAAGATTAATATTTCGTTTCTTGATTCAATTGCTTATTTTGTATGAATAAGAATCAAAATTGGTTTTGATCATAAATCTCATTGTCGTCATTGTTAGTGTATTCCTATTAAATATGAGATAAACTTGTAATCATATAAGAATTACAAATCCTATAAGATAGGTGAGATACATAACAAATTCGTATTGGATAAGGATTCAAAATATCTTAAATTCTAATTGGGTTAGGATAAGGTATTAATTTAAAGGTGGGCTTGAGTTAATTAAAAACGTTTTAATTAATATTTTATAATTAAAATAAATAGTTTTGTCAATTGGATTGACTAAAATAATGAGAAATTTTAGGCAATTTTCAATTTTGAAACTGAAATTTTAGTGATTGTACATGAATTGTAATATATGATATTTATCTTGTTTAAATTATGATCATTAAAACAAATAAAAATTCTTCTTTCATGTTTTAAGTCAAATGTCATCTATTCTCAAACACTTATCAAGGCTTCGATCACATCAATATGGGTCTACCTCCGTAGAGTGTATTGTGTTATCTTGGTGAAACAAGTTGAGTAACAATTACTTTATTGTTTGAAATGGTTAGACTTAATAAAGCTATCAAAACGGTTTTTGGCTTTAGGCACAAGATGAGATAAAATATGCTAAAACATAAAATGTCATAATCTCATAAAAACAACTAAAAGTTATATATGATGTAATTGGTAATAGGTACCTACTTAAAGTAACCAAATTCAAAGTGTCATGCCTTAGTTGTCTTGAAATTAAGTGAAATATGGATTTTAGTCCCTTAAATTAACATAGTATTTTTAGGAGGTTGTTAATTTAGTGGGAATCTATTCCTTTATAATAAAATGAAATTTTGCATAATCTTTGATTTAGATATATGGCCTCTTCAAATCACACTAATCCCTTGTCACTGCGATCCATCTTTGAGAAAGATAAGTTGTTTGGGACAAACTTTTCTTGACTGATTCAGAAACTTGATAATTGTTCTTAAGCATGAACACAAGTTGTATGTCTTGGATGATCATATTCCTAAGGAACCACCAGCCAATACTTTAAGAGTTGTGAAAGATGCACATGCTAAGTATGGCAACGAATGGCAACGACTCATTGATGTTGCATGCATTATATTGGCAACCATGGTTCCTGAACTTCAGAAGGACATGGAACACATGGAAACTTATGACATGGTTACGATTCTTAAAGATTTGTTCCAATAGTATGCTAAGTAAGAAAGGTTTGAGATAGTCAAGAACTTTCATCCTTGCAAAATGGCTGAGGGTGCATTAGTTCGTCCTCATGTTCTAAAAATGAAAGGTTATATTGACCATTTTAACAAACTTAGATTTCTCATAAACCAGAGTTGGCTAAGGATTTGATCCTGAATTTATTGCATAATGGTTCTTCACAATTTTTGATGAACTATAACATAAATAACATGAAGAAGTATATCTTAGAGTTGCATTAGATGCTTAAAACTACTGAGCAAAATGTCAAGAAACTCATTGCTAATATGTCGATGGTTTAAAAAGGAAAGGCTTTGAAGGATGTTGTGACTATCACAAAACCTGTAGAACAAGTCAAGCCTAAAGTTGCTTTCTATTTCATAGTCCCAAAAGGAAATTTTCATTTCTGCTATGCACTTGGGCATTAGTTCAGAAATTGTAAACTTTATCTTCAAGAATTAATTAAAGAAAAAAGGAGTACTACGACTACTGTTTCAAGCATTTATGTTATTGAAGTTAACTTGTCTACTAGTGATTTTTGGGTATTGGATACTGAATGTGGATCTCACATTTGTATTAATGTGCAGAGTTTCACTATAAGTAGAAAGCTAAATAAAGGAGAAGTCATCCTACGAGTTGGAAATGGAGCAAAGGTTTATGCATTAGCTGTGAGATGTTATGAGTTAGTTTTAACTAGTGGACTTGTTTTAGTTTTAAATAATTGTTATTATGTCACAGTCTTAAGTAGAAACATCATTTCAATTTCATGTTTGAGTTTGGATGGTTATGATTTCATTATTGAGAATAATAAATGAATCATTTCTCCTAAAGATATTTTGTTTTCTATGCAAATGATGATTATGTGATGGCCTTTATATTCTAAACATGAAAAGGTCCACATATACTCTTATTCTTAACGTAAATACAAAGAGATTCAAGTCAAATGATTTGAATCAAACCCGTGTTTGGCATTGTCGTATTGGCCACATAAATGATAAACGCATTTCTAAACTCCATAAAGATTGACTTTTAGATTTATTTAATTTTGAATCATATGAAACATGTGTATCTTGTTTACTAGGAAAGATGACAAAAAGTCCTTTTAATAGACACGATGAAAAGGCAAGTGATTTATTGAGTCTAATACATACTGATGTATACGGTCCTATAAACATAATGGCTAGAGGTAGTTATCAGTACTTCAATACTTTCACTAATTATTTTAGCAGATATGGTTATGTATATCTCATGAAATAAAAAGTGTGAATCTTTTGAGATGTTTCAAACATTTTAGAATGAAGTGCAAAATCAAATTGGTAAAATAATTAAATCACTTCGATCAGATTGAAGTAAGAAGTATTTGAGCCAAGAGTTTGATAATCATCTTAGAAAGTGTATGATTATCTTACAATTACCTCTTCTAACAACTCCATAATAGAATGATGTTTCTGAAAGGATGAATCAAACTTTATTAGATATGATTCTATTTATGATGACTCATGCAGATCTTCCTATTTTTTTTATGGGTTATGCCTTAGAAACTGATGCATTTACATTAAATTGTGTTTCTTTTAAAGCGGTTGATAAAACAGCATATGAGATGTGGTTTTTGAAAGTACCAAGCTTATCTTTCCTTAAGATTTGGGGCTGTGAGATTTTTGTATGATGACAAATCTCAAAAAATATTATCAGCTAAATATATCAAGTGTGTATTTGTTGGTTATCCTAAAGAAACTAGAGGATACTACTTTTATAATCCCACTGAGAACAAAATGTTTGTTGCTCTGAATGGTGTCTTTATGAAAAAATAGTTTATTTCAAAAACAACAATAAGAATAAGGTAAGTCTTGAAGAAGTTCAAGAACCACAAACAAACACTCAACCATTAATGGGAGATCAACAAAGTCTTGAACTAGTTGAACCTTCACATGTATCATAAGACCCGCGTAGGTCTGATAAGGTAAAACATCAGCTTAAGAGATTTTGATTCCTTATTACGATAATAGTGAGGTGTTGATTATGGATCAAAATGAGCCTACTACTTATCAAGAGGCTGTGTCTAGCTCTGAGGCAGATAAATGGCTTAGTGTCATGAATTCTAAGATGCAATTCATGTATGTTAACCAAGTTTGGAACCTTGTTGATTTACCTTAAGGTAATAAGACTATTGGATTTAAATGGGTTTTCAAGAAGAAAACTAACATGGATGGCGATATGCATACTTATAAAGCAAGGCTGGTAGCAAAAGATTTCATACAGACTCAAGGTGTTGATTATGATGATATTTTTTCTCTTGTAGCCATGCTTAAATCCATTATAACTCTAATTTTCATATATAGCCGCATTTTATGACTTGAGATATTGCAAATGGATGTCAAAACAACTTTTCTAAATGGAAAGTTACTTGATGATGTGTATATGATACAACTTGAAGGGTTTGTTCATCTTGAGAACTTTAGAAATGTGTGCAAGCTTCAAAGATCTATTTATGGGTGAAAGCAAGCTTTTCGGAGTTGGAATCTTTGTTTTGATGAAGTAATTAAGGAATTTGGTTTCATTAAAAATAAAGATAAGCCTCGTGTATACAAAAAGTTCGTGGGAGCGTAATTGTTTTCCTGGTAATATATATTGATGATATATTAATCATTGGAAATGACATCTCAACCTTGTAGAGTGTCAAGTCTTGTTAGGGAAATATTTTTCAATGAGGATTTAGGATATACATCTTACATCTTTAGGATTAAGATCTATAGGGGTAGATCTAAAAGGTTGATCGATCTAAGTTAGAGTGCTTATATTGATAAGTTATAGAATAGGTTCAATATGCAATACTCTAAAAGAATGTCATCGCTAATGCATGGTTTAAGTCTCAGCAAGACTCAATGTTCAAAGACTAATGATAAGCGGGAGCACATGAATACGATTTCATATGCATCAGTTATTGGATCTATCATGTATGTTATATTATGCACCCGACCTGATGTATCATATGCATGGAGCACAACAAGCAGATATCAGTCTGATCCCGGTGAGAGTCATTGTATAGCAGTAAAGAACATTCGTAAGTACTTGAGAAGGACTAAATAAGTTTTTTTGATATATGGAAGTTCGGAGGATGAACTTGGTCTAAATCGTTTCACAGATGCAAGTTTTCAAACTGATATAGATGACTTCGGATCATAATCTGGATATGTGTTACCTTTGAATATAAGCGCAGTGAGCTGAAAAAGTTTGAAGCAAGAAATTGTGACAAATTCTACAATAGAAACTGAGTATATTGTAGCGTCCGATGCAGCTAAAGAGATGATTTGGATAAAAATTTCATCTTCTAAACTTGGTGTGGTTTTGAGTATAGTTAACCTTGTTTGCTTGTATTATGAAAATAATAGGGTGATAGCACAGGCCAATGAGCCAAGATCGCACCACCGATCCAAACATATACTTAGACGTTTTCATCTCATTCAAGAAATCATTGGGAGGGGAGATATGAAGATTTGCAAAATTCCTACAGAATACAATGTTACAGATCCTTTGACGAAGGCTCTTCCACAAGTGAAACATGATGGTTATGTTAGGTCATTAGGTAGTAGATACATGAATGATTGGCCTTAGTGCAAGTAGGAGATGTTGGGGCATGTGACCTTGGTCAATCTTCAAACATTGTTCATTTTATAATTTTAGTGAATAAAATAGAGGTTTTCATTTTTTGTTTTATTATAAGAGATTGCATGTTTACCTTATAATAAGATCCATGTGTATTTGTTGAAAAATCTTAAATGTCCTTAGTCAATCATTATACTGGGAACTATAATGAATTAAGACTAGTGTGAATCTTGATTAATGGTCATGTAATGATCATGCGTATAGGGATACGAATCGAGATTTTGAGTACTTATTAGGGAACAAGGTATTGGATCAACTCACTATGAGAAAGCCACATGGATTAAGTCATATGGATTACTCATGATAAATATATCACTTAGTCTTTCAACTTGAGATTACCATAGACTTCAATATTAGAGCATGGTAATTTGACACAATCAAATGTTGTCTTTAACCGGACAATTATAACGATTGTGATTGGTTATTATGTGAATATGCGAAGGCGTGTAATCAAGATATAATTTATCTTTTCGTATAGAGAAATGTATCAGTGGATCCCTCGATATGTAACTGTTAAATGGTCAAGTTCAAATGAATTGATACGATCGATATCACTTGGATATTTTCAGTTTACCTAAAGATCGAAACTAGTACAATTGAACATTAAGAGTAACTTTCCTTATATTTAATCAAAATATATTGCACGACGACAAAAGATATGATATATGTTATTCATTAGGTTGTATTGATTTTGATATTCATGCTACTTGGGTAGTCATAATGTCTTGCTAGAGATCGCTTATTACTTGTGCACTAAAATGGTTTTAGTGCACTACCAACGTCGCATGAACCCATTAGGTCACATATAAAAATGGTTTTGCGCAATTTCAATTGATCCAGAATAATGAGTTTTATATGATAAAATTTATGACATAAAAGCCCTTACGATTTGTTATATGATATCTTATTAATAGGGGTGATGTGTAATTTGCTTAAACTGCCTAAATACAATAATTGTATTACGAATAAGTTTTTAAGTGAGAGCTTATCTAAGTAAATAAATAGTGATTGAAACCTTAAAAAGAAATAAGATTTTTGTTTTTGCTATTTTCAAGTTCTCTAGATTCTTGGAGAGAAAGAAAAATGTTTTCAATCTCTCTTGGGGCTAGCACTACAAAATGTTGTCACCGTTCGTGTGTGAATTTTTGACAAAGGACACGTGCTTGAACATCTTGAAGATCAAACAATCAGAGAAGGAAATCACGGATTAAGGTATGGTTTACTTTCGTAGATCTTGTTTAATGGAACTTATTTTTTTATCCTATTAGATTTTTCAAAAAAATTATTTTGAATGTTTCGCTACGTATGAACCCCAAAACCCAACACCAAGTAGATGTCCTTCTCCATGTGATATGCATCGAGAAGTGTGAGTGCACATCTCTAGGTATATCACACGGTTGACACTTACTTGGGCCCACTAGGTGCTCAAAGTGGATGTCAAAGTGGGTTACTCTAGCATCTTCCGTGAAGGAGTCAACTTACCTAAAGTACTTACGTCTATTTATCTACTCGAGACAAAAATACCTCTTTAGAAACTAATTACTTCTTGTGAGTTTGTACAATAGTGTTGTGAGTTTGTAATTATTTAAAAAAAAAAAATCTTATCTCCAAATGATTTTTTATTTTCGATATTATGGTATCCAAGATTACTTCAGACTATTCTAAAGGATACACGCCCCACACTACACAAGATATGACCCAACAAGTTAGGAGATTCAAACTTTATACCTCATAGAGGCCTAAGTGAACAACTAGTTGATCATAACCTCTACGCGAAGCAATGAATGTTGATCTTATATAATTCAAACACCATAATTAAATAGCGATCAAAAAATTCAAAACACGACCGAGAAAAAATAAAAAAAAAAACTCGAAACACTAAATTATAAAAAATAAAAAATAAATTAATTAAATTAATCCTAATTAATTTAGAAAAACAATAATCTCCAAAAAAAAAAAAAAAAAAAAAAAAAAAAAAAAAAAACAGATATTCTGTTACCCTTCTAGGTACCACATATCCTCAACTTGTAGACTAGTAGTTGCAGACTAGTGGTTGAGTTGACTCAAAATCCCATATCCCTAAAAATTCGTTGAATCCCCCTTAAACCCAAAACCCCCTCAAAACAAGAGTTGTAATGCAATTCACCACCCCCACAATCCAATCCAAACTCAATGTAGTCGCTGTTTCCTCAAAATCAATCCCAATTCCCCACAAAACACTCTCCAAACCCTCTTCTTCAAATACCACCCTCAACGCACCACCACCACCACCAATGGACCAAGACCAGCCCTCCACAGCCGCCGCCAGCTTCCCGCCCCTGCCGCCCGGCCTCCGCCGCGAGTGCGTGCCGAGGCACGTGGCGGTCATCATGGACGGGAATGCGCGGTGGGCGCGGCGGAAGAGGCTGCCAACGCACGCGGGTCACGAGGCCGGCGTCCGTGCCCTTGGGGAGCTGCTGCAGCGATGCTGTGATTGGGGGATTAGGGTTCTCACTGTCTTCGCTTTCTCCACTGATAATTGGAGTCGCCCTAAAGTCGGTTTTTTTTTTTTCTTTTTTTTAATTGATTGAGAGTGGATTGTGTTTGTTCAATGGTGTGTTTGATGGGCTTGTTTAGGTGGAGGTGGAGTTTTTGATGGGCTTGTTTGAGAGGCAGATGAAGGCAGAGTTGGAGAATTTTATGAGGTATGCCATCATATGTTAATTTGTTACTGCTAAGCTATTATACAATTGATTTCAGTAGTTATGTAGATTGTTTTGGAGATGTGTAGAGCGAGCGAGATACAGTCTTGCATCGGTAATGAATATTATGTATAGTCTGCCGCCAAGGGGTGTGGTGCAGTAGTAAAGAAAAGAGCACTTTAACTCTAACTGAGGCAAAGGTTATAGGTTCAATTCTTGGCAGCAACATTATATTTCATTCGTTTCTCCTGTGTCATGAGGTTGAGTCATGAGGTTGGGGCACCCGACTAACTCTCATACTAAAGTAAGGAGGGTCTGAAAAACGGTTTGAACGCTCATCCTTATAAGAAAAGTGTTATGAATAGGTCTTATGGAGGACTTTTGGAGTAAAATGCTGTGCCTGTGAAATATAAGAGATTTGGAAGGGTTAATGTTTCAATTACGAATCAAAATGTGAGTGAAAAATCGAAACAAAGTAGTAAAGGTAGAATGTGGAAGGTCCCATTAATTCGAGAACTAAGAGTTACTGGTGAAGGTGTAGGCGCATCATTACGGGGTGAGAAACCATAGAAGAAAACAAAATCAAGCAAAATTGTACTTTGACTTTGTTGGTTTCCAACTCATTGGCGCATTGACGACCTTCACCTCCATTTCTCTATTTAAAAACCAATCATTTCGGTAAGTAATTGTAATTGTATCCCTACAAAATAACCACCACCCCTTATGTGCTTATTTGAATGGTCTTTTGTGCAATGTGTTCTTGAGAACTTCTCTGAAAATGAGGCTGCGTCACCGCAATTATGACTGTGCAATAATTCTACATCGATTTGCATCCTCAAATCACTCTCAAATAGACCTTAGGAATTGATCCATTCCACCCTTCACTTCATAAACCCCTTCATTTGCTATAGGGTTTGATAACATGAATTATATTTTATTGATGGTAGCTGCCCATAGATCCCTGGGCTTCTCTTAGGCGGATTGGTTATGGAATGTGCACTCTCTTTGCGGTGAAGCAAAGCTCAACAATCACATTAGTCACTCCCTGCCTTAACTAGACCTTTGGTTACTTGCTTGCCATGCATCTCAACATCTTGGGTTTAGGTTAGATTTACTCTTCTCATGCCCCTGTTTTCTCTCATCTGCACATCAACACCACCACCAACCTTGGGATTGAGTCCTTCTCCCTCAATTGCTTCCTCTCTCTGATGATTTGGTACATGCATACAAGATGTCATAAGCACGCCTCCTTTCATCTTTAACATTTATTTTACCCTTCCTTCTAGCATTGTGATAGCACCGTCCCTTCTTTCTTGATCATTGCTATAAGCACGTCTCAATGACCCAACATCGTGTGAGCATCTTGTTTCTCCATATCAGTTTCAGTTCACCGAACTCTTAACTCAACATCCTCTTGGTACATCAGCGATGACTTAGTGCCACACTGTTTTCTCCGTGTCGCTGAAGAACTGGCTTAGTCATTTTTTTTTAACTATTTTGCTCTGAATTTGGCCTGATTTCGTCCTTTTCCACCAACTTAGCCTTCTAATCCCTAAAAATATAGAAAAGAGAGATGTACTGTAAATTAGAGATTTTTATACCATAAACGCACTGAATGCAAACTAGTAAATTTACGGCCGTTATCATTTACCTCATCTTTCCACTTCCCCTTTCAATATTTTCCATGGTTTGCAGTTTCCAAATTGGAAATTCTAATTTTTAACGATGACCAACCACTCTATTGGTTTTTTCAAGTTTAGCACGTTTCTTCATGTATCACAACACCCCTGCAAATTAGAAATTAACAATTGCTTCTTTTTGTATGACCGGGGATGCATTACTATGGTTTCACTGGCTGTATACTACATCTCAGTTATCTACTTGGGAATCCTTTAGGATCTAGAAGTTAGATTTGTCCATTAAACCTTCTACAATCATGAGGCCACTTTGTTCAAACTTCTCGTCTTTGTTCTTTCAATTACTTCACTTATAATACATCTCTAATTACAACAAGTGTATCTAATTCATCTTCTAGTTTGACATCTGTTTTACTTAATTACTCATTATCATTATATAGGACACCTGTTCAATGTAGCTGCTAATAAAAACTGCATAACTACTTATGTGAGTTTCGTACTTTTATACACAAAGTCAGATAATTTCACAGGCCTCTTGCGTTGTCTTAAATTCCTTCTAGAGCCACCTGTAAACACATCTTGTGTGCATGTATCATGATTCCTTCTTTGGTATTTTTTTCTCTCTGGTTGTGACTTCTCTTTTATCTCGGATGTGAAGAAAAAAGGAAAATAAGGAATTCTAGGGTTTTGATATGGAGGTAAATTAGTCTTTTCACCTTCAGAGTCATGATTATTGTAAAAGGGGAGGAGAGGAGGGGGACGACTTTACACCCACCCACCCACTTCGATTTAAAAGTTCGGATGGCTGACCTTAAAAAAAAAAAAAAAAAAAAAAAAAAAAAAAAAAAAAATTGAACTGCTCGACGATTGATGGAAGTGAACATAGGTTGAACCATTATACAGGGATCGCAAACGCTTCACCATGAAGCACTTTGTTTGCGTATATAGACATTTCTTATTGAAAAGAGGGGAGAAATGAAAAGTAAAAATGTCTCATTCCATAATTCATTGCAATTGTTTTCGTTTTGTTTTTCTTTCTTGGGTTTTGTGGTCTTAAAGATGTTCATGCAGATGCACCAGTTGTTCCTTAGTTTGATGTGATGACTGAATGTTGAACTGTTTTTTTTTTTTTTTTTTTTGGCCTGGAACAGTGAAGGAATTCGAGTATCTGTGATCGGGGACTCCTCAAAGCTTCCAATATCATTGCAGAAACTAATAACAGATGCTGCAGAGGCCACGAAGCACAATTTGCGGTTCCACTTCATTGTTGCAGTAAGCTATAGTGGACAGTATGACATAGTACAAGCATGCCAAGCCATTTCTCAGAGGGTAAAGGATGGTCTGATTCAACCAGAAGATATCGACGAGTCTCTAGTCGAACAAGAACTACAAACGAAATGCACCGAATTCCCCTGCCCCGATTTGCTCATCCGCACTAGTGGTGAACTAAGGATTAGCAACTTCTTGTTGTGGCAAATGGCATACACTGAGCTGTTCTTTGTGAACTCTCTCTGGCCTGATTTCGGGGAGTCAGACTTGGTGGAGGCTCTGAAATCCTATCAAGAAAGGCATAGAAGCTATGGCGGACGAGGTTCTCTAGCAAATGAGCATGAAATTGATAGAAACAGATAGAAATCGCATTCGAACATAAAGAGTTATCCATTGTCGCACTCAGCGCCCTTCATTGATGCCCATTGCACAGATGTACTTGAGAAGCTGGTATATTGATTTATCGCTACTAATGAAAACAGAAAAGGGTCCAAGATTCCAAGGCTTTGAGCATTCATGTCAGGTTGAGATGGTCCCTTGTGCAGTTTGGGGAACCTGCTATTGATACCACTACTGCAAGACTGCAAACCATAACAATTTTCTGTAACTTAGTCCAATTAATACACACATTGACCCCCATTTCATTCTATGGCTTTTTTTTTTCAAAGCTTTCATGCCTGATTAGTAATCTTTGTTTGCAGTAAAATGCATCAAACATTTTATATTGAGCCCTGCTATACGCACCCCAGTGTTTCATAAGTGCAACCCGATTTTGAGCTCACTTCAAATTCAAATTTCAATTTATGAGGGCACTAGCATTTTTACTAAAATACCATTTTGTCCCAACCAAAGGACCCAACTCCAAAACATTGGTCTATTTTAGTTTTAGCGCACATGATCGAGACTTATCTTCTAGATTCGATTTTGTCCAATCGAACTTTTTTGTGAAATTTGATTAACAACTGTCGACCTAAAGGCTAAATGGGTGACCAACTCTTCAATTAAAGATTCGGTGGGCTCTAACCGACTTTCCAACTATAGATTTAGTGGCTTCTGACCGACTCTTTAACTAGAGATTCGAACTTGTGAAGTTGAGCCACTCGACAATGTCCTACAAATCACAAGAAGGGAGTGTGTAGAGGGATGATGATGCGGTGCACAAACATAGGAAGGGAGTGCGTAAAGGGATAATGATGGGGTGCAAAAGGGTCATTTTGCATTAGAAATGACTTTAAAAGTTTTTGACTTTTTTTGTTTGGGTGCCCTTATGGTAGGTTAGGGTGCATAAGGGGGGAGCTTTTATATTTCATGGAAAGCTTTCATGCCTAAATAGGAAAACACTTTTAAATCTTATTATTGAAGATTGGATATAATAAACTTTGTATTTTCATGGCAAAATGTATCATTTTTGGTCCTTGATTTTTAGGTTCTTCTTTATTTGGTTCTTGAACTTTACTATTGTATTTTTTCTTGATTTGGTTCATGAACTTTGATTTGTTAACTTTTGATCTTGAACTTCTATTTTTCTACACACATTTGGTTTTTTCGTCAAATGGAATGCTAACAAAATGCAACGTGGCAAACTGTCGTTGTCGTATAATAAGTAAAGTGGCACCCTCTTGGTTCACCCTCAGTTCATTTTTGTTCACGTTCATGTACCTGTGTATGTTTCTTCGCTTGTTGAATCTGTTTCGTTAGTCTCATTTGATAGAAAGACTCGATGTGTGTGGTTATCATATAATAAGTGAGACCCCCTTAGTTCTTCCTCGGTTCAAGGACCGAATATTAATAAATCAAGTTTTGAGGACCCAATCAAGAAAAAGTCCTATAGTTTAGGAACTAAAGGGCATCTCCAACCCATAACTAAAGTGGTGATTTATACATTTGGCGATGGATTTCTCTTCAATCTATCACCAAGTTTTGCACCCAGTTTGTGATTCGAATAGTGCATGCATCATTCATGTCACCATAATCAGGTTTACGGGTAAAATTGCAAAGACACCCTTCTTCACTGATTCAAAATAAATGAAAATAATGAAATAAATAAATAAATAAATGAAAAGGGGTAAGTATTAAATACATATAAAGTTAAAGGAGCAGTAAATAAAATGACATAAGTTATGTGTTATTCTCTTTTGGTGTGAAATTTGTTGATGTAATCAAAGAAGAAACCACTTTTGATGTGACGTGATTACCAATTTGATATGGTAATTGGTGATTTTGGGTTGGAGATGCCCTCAATTTGTTTTGTCTATTTGCAAATAGCGAAAGAATGTAAAGTAATAAAAGTACGTTTCTTGTAAATTGGATGACCCTTTAACCAAGCTTATAAATGATCACATTGTCAAGCATGACTCTCACATTTAATTGTAACATCAAGCATGACTTTACATTGAATGTAACTTGTACACTCTACATAACTTGTATTCGACTCCAATGTATAATCACTTATCCATGTATTATTATGTAACTTGTAATCATCTCCAATATACATCAACTCTTCTATGTGTTGTCTATGTTGCTTGTGATGTGTTGTATGACTTGTGGTGTATGTATAACTTGTACACATTGTATAAGTACAATTATCATCATCACCAAATGACATATATAAAGGATGTCAACTCCATTGTAATTCACACACTAAGTTGAATGAAAACTTTTCATTCCAACTATCTCATTTCTTCTCTTCTCATTTGTAGTAGTAGAAGTTCTTAGTCTTCTATTTTCATTATCTAGTTCTTAGCAAGTTCCAACTCAATTTACAACATGTTATCTGCATGAAGTTGCTCTACAAGATGAGATATTGAAGATCAAGAAGCTTTTCAAAGATATAAAACTAAGAAGGTATAATCTTTATTAATTTAAATAAGTTCAACTTATTTCCATGTTGTCATGGTTAATTTCTTTTTGTTACATGCATATTTAATTATGTAAATGTACTTTATTTATACATTATGCATTGTAACGTCACCGACTACAATGCTCTGTAGATGTGTCTTGTACGATCTTCTACATCAGAAATCAAAAGTACGTCAATATGTGACATATAGTTTTTCTCTTAAAACTACAAACGATTAGTTATTGTTCTATTCTTGATTTTATAATACAAATAATGTTATAAGTTTGAGTTGATAGTGGGTAAGCCTTGTCCCCGGTAAAGCTAAACATTGAAAGGGAGACGGGTTATCCCGTTCGATGAGGTATGGTATTAAGTAGACTATGTCTAGCCACCCAACCTGGAGGTTGTCCCACCAACTCATACGAATAGTATATTTTGTTTATTAATGAATCAAGTTGTGAACATATATTTAATCATATGTTATGTTTTTACATAAAAATGGAAAAACTATTTTATATTAAATTTATTTTCAAAATATTATTCAACCATAACTTGTTGTCTTATTATATTACCAACAAAAATTACTTGTCATGACAATTAGATACTACAATTTGTGAATAAAGCATATATGCAAAACTGTGTGTTATACATAATCATTCGCCAATTTCTCTTTAGATATTTGAAAAGTGAATATTTCACTTTATATATCCTTTCACCTTATGGAGTTATATATATACATACCAAAAGGGTAATGTTCCAAAAGCTCAAAATGAGCAACTGGGTCTCATGCTACAAAATTTAATCAGTCAAATATTAATTATAATTCCACAATTTTAATTACCTCTATGTTGAGGCTATGTGGAAATATGACTGATGAGACAATAAAAATAAGGTCACGTGACCCTCCTCGATTTATTGATGTAACAAATATCGAGTGCGCACGTCAATCCAATAAATATTAAGGATTGATTTCTTGTCTCATGGTAGTTGAGTAAAATAATAAGATATTATAAATATAATATCGCTCCCGTCCAATTAGTTCAGCTTCAAATTAAGAAGCATATGTTGCATATAATGATCATGATCGCAATAATAAATTTATGGACGTGGAAAATGTGAAAATATCAAGTAAATGTCGTATTGACAATTCCACCAAAAGTTGGAACAAAAGTGGTGCACCACTACAAAAGACAAATAATTATTGACAATGAGCACTCATAATTGTGACATTTTTTTGGTCATATATGAAAAGCTATTTTGCCTAAATATTGTCATATATATACCTGAATATTTTTGTGACATTTACCATGCCTTCAAAATCAAAGGCAAAATATTATGAATTTTATCATTGAAAATGGCTCGATAAAACAGGCACATCGAGATGTGTTTAAATCATGACCTAAATATGGGCGATGAGTTTATGTCGTATGTATCGTGCTACATGCATGTATAAAAGTGAATATTTTTTGAATTCGAACTTAGCGGAGGCTAATGTTCAGGCAATATCTAATACAACAATTTTATTGTTAATGTCTTGTTCAGAAGAAGTCTACTTAGAATAATAGAGAATTTATCTATATGATTTAATCTGAGTATAATATTCCCGGCTTTAACTTCTGAAATATATAAGACACATTAAAATAAATGTCATCATAAATCAAATGACATTCATAATGTGGAAATATCTATTTGATTATCCATAATCATCAATAATGCGAAAATATCATAAATTCGCACGGACATCCTTTATCGAACTAGATTTTTTTTCAGCTGAAAATTATCTCAAGGCAAATCAATAGGAGACGTATATTGATTTACTCTCCATTAATCATATTATAAGATGTCTTGAATCCATAATAGGAAAATTATTTATAGCAAGTTTTGCTAATTGTCATTTTGATGAAGCAGTTTTTCCACCATTAGGGGGAGATATAAGCCAATTCAAAAGGAATGACGTGAAATTGCTTGAAACACATCAAATTACATTAAATTTGTTGTATTATGATCCATGTATAAATTAATATGAACTCGAAGTTCAAAGGATCATTCGGTAGTAATAAAGTTATGAATCAATTATTTGATGCAAGTACTATATAGAAAAGAGTGACAATCATATGCTTCAACATTAAATGGTTCATATAGAAAACGATGTACATGTGCAATAAAATGCACAAAATGTCTTACACATGTGAACATGAGGGGGAGAATCAAAATGAGTTATTGGTTAGTGTATTGCACTCTTTGTCCCTTTGCTATGATTTTATCCCACTGGTTTTCTTTGCAAAGGTTTTTAATGAGACAATTCTAACAATACTAAAACTCTTTATCAAGGTTGATTAGTGTATTGCACTATTTTTCTTTCGCTATTGGTTTGATCCCACTGAATTTTCCTAGCAAGGTTTTTAAAGAGGCAATCCTAACATTATTATACTCCGTATAAAAAACTTATGAGAGCAATGTACTCTTTTTCCTATATTAAATTTTTTTCCCACAGGGTTTTTCTAGTAAGGGTTTTAATGAGGCATATATATTCTCTCAAAGTGTATCAATGTGTTGCACTCTTTTCCTTAGCTTTGGTTTTGTCCCACTGGGTTTTTCTAGCAAGATTTTTAATGAGGCAATCAATAATATTATACCGCAAATCAAGATTGATAAGAACATTGTACTCTTTGTCCTATACTAGATTTTTTCCCACATGGTTTTTCTAGTACTGGTTTTAACGAGCATATTCTTTCAGCAAGTGTCATCCAAATGAGAGTGGATGACCCTTTAACCAAACTTATGAATGATCACATTGTCAAGCATGACTGTCACATTGAATTGTAACATCGAGCATGACTTTTACATTGAATGTAACTTGTACATTCTACATAACTTGTATTCGACTCCAATGTATAATCACTTATCCATGTATTGTCATGTAACTTGTAATTCTCTCCAATGTACACCAACTCTTCTATGTGTTCTCTATGTTGCTTGTGATGTGTTGTATGACTTGTGGTGTATGTATAACTTGTACACATTGTATAAGTACAATTATCATCATCACCAAATGACTTATATAAAGGGTGTCAACTCCATTGTAATTCACACACCAAGTTGAATGAAAACTTCTCATTCCAATTATCTCATTTCTTCTCTTCTTATTTGTAGTAGTAGAAGTTCTTAGTCTTCTATTTTCCTTCTCTAGTTCTTAGCAAGTTCCAACTCAATTTACAACAACGTTGAAATAATCCACTTTCAACTTCTAATTATGGTCATTTCGTATACACACATCTTTACGCAAAATTTGGAAAGTTATAACCATTAAGTGTCAAAATTCTGTTAACCAATCATTTTTCCATTATATGCATAGTAACTTAGTAAATAGACACGTCAAAATATTTCTAATGAGATAGATGAGGGATCACTTGTCAAAAAGTAAGTTTTAGAGAGGTTGTAAATTTGGCTCCTCCTGAAGTAAGTAAATAAATATAATAAATATAGTAAATAGACATTTCCATTGAAAACATAGAAGTGATAATGCAAAGACCTAGAAGGAAATAATTTGAGTATATATCATGTGTTGCTATTAATGACTTTCAAGTTTCAAATCCTGAAAATGAAAAAAAAGGATGGCCTACTCCTGGTGTATAAATTTGGCACAGGATTATCGAAGGGTAACTTCCAAACATTTTCCTGAAAAAAAATCCAAATTCAAAAAAGTCACTTTTAATATTTGGTCACAAACTTTATTAATAAATTAAACTTATTCTATGAAGCGCCACCAACAGCTTTCATAGCTCAGTTGGTTAGAGCACCCGTTTAGTAAGCGGGAGGTCTTGAGTTCAACTATCAATGAAAGCAATTTTTCGGTTTTATTTGATTAAATTTCACACTTTTTTTTTTTTTACCAATTCCATACTTTTTTTTTTGTTTTATTTGATAAATTTCATACTTTTTTCGAGCAATTATTTTTTTTTATTTTTTATTTTTAATCAGAGAGTATCTTAACCTTTTTCAACATCCTTACTTTGATATAACTAATCTCATAAGAGTTAGTGACACTCCAACTCAATTACTTGAGAGAAACCAAGAGAATATAATATAACTACTAAAAATCGAACCCATACATTTGGCTAACATATGTACGATAAAATGCGTCATTACATGAGCAATTTCATTTGCTTACCCACAAACTTTAAAAAAGACGTTTTATTAACTATGCAATGTTTTATTTCATTAGTTTTGATTTTTTTTAAGGCAAGAGAATAATTTATTAAACTTTCTGATAGGTTTCTTAATTGTAGTTTGGTAGTTTTGGCAGGAAAATCTATTGTAGTTGTACTACATTGCTTATATATAGCTGTTGCATGACATTTACAAGTTAAGTTATAGTTTTGGCCTCATGGCTGAATGCTAAGGTAGGGCACTGCAAATCCTTTGTCCCCAATTCAAATTCGAGTGTTGCCTAATCAACAAAAAACTAAAAATCCCCTATTCTTTCTGCTGATAAAAATTTTCAAATTCATGTCCAACCACGGAAGTGTTGGACTATTACTACTTTTTCTTTATTTCCTCCAATACCTGTGTCTGCTGAGTAGTTCTCAAAATGTGCACTAAGAAAAAAAAAAAAAAAGTTTGTTCTGCAGAGAATACGACTATCGGCTTATTAAAGAAAAAGAAGTGCCAAAATGACAATATATTACATTTTAAGACACATTAGCTCACCAGTCATCCACGTATGCCTCAGGATACAAGCGTACACGGATCCCGATGCATAACATCAACACAAGATCACAAGATCACATAAAAGGCTTTGCGAGCCTATATGTTTTGTGGTGTGACATTATTGTTGTCATTCTAGTATTTTCCTATGATCTAGTCACAAACCCAATTATCCCAAGTTAGTGAGATTAACTTATACCTAAAATCATGACTTGGATTAACTATCCCAAGAGAAGAATGAGACGGATAATCCAACAGAGAGTTTGGGATGAGTAACCCAATTGAGTCGTTTGTTTGCCTCCTTATGATTTGTTTACAAATCCAACTATCCCAAGTTAGTGGAATTAACTTATACCTAAAATTATGACTTGGATTAACTGATTAGTTCCAAGTTTGTCACTTGTTCGGTTCGCTAGATTATGTTTTAAGTGAGCGTTAATTTACTTCCATATCCCTCTTCTTCTCATTCAATTAATTATTCATTCAGAAACATAAACATCTGTCACACAATTTGTTTGTACAAACAATGCATTGTTGCCTACAACATGTTCATAGTGTATAAAATGAATGAATTTATTGACGTGGATCAGATTTTGGGCTTTAGGTGATTTGCACAATAAGTCACAAGGCAAGGACACAGAATATCATAACCAACCATTATTAATGTCACAGTTGCAAACCTAGATTGAGCCATTCACTCCATGATCTGATCTGAAATCAAGTGCAAACTCTTTCAACAACAAAAAAAAAAGACTCAAATCTCGACAACAGCAATAGGAGATCTTTCATCGACTACAAAGAGACAAACACTAGATCATCAAAATCATCAAAGAACACAATCTCAAACCTCATTACCACTGCAAACTAATGTAAGCCCTAAAAATTGATGGACTTCATACTTCATAGCAACTTGATCAAAGAAAATTATGTGATATTAAAAAAATGGAGAAAAGAAGATCTCAAGTGATGGTGTTGGTCGAGCTTCGGTGACTCTGTTTTTGCACTTGCAGATCACAAAGATGTAATCCGCATGTGAGAAGTGAGGGTTAAAGTCTTCCATTGCTTCATTGGGACATCCGGACCAACTAACGAGGCGAAAAACCATGATTTTGATTAGTCCACAGGATAGTGTACTACTTAATCCAAATGACTATTTAATCAACGAAGCTAACACCTGACTTAACTCAATCCAATTAGCTAATCCGCCCTAACACACTGTGATCCGAACAGTCCATTAGTCCTTAAATTGCAGCGTTGCTCTGTTCGACTCATTGCACTTAAACCCTGGTGCAAATAGCATATTTTGCAATTTTGCACCACAGCAATACACAACGGGATATGTGCACATGAGATATGTGCACATGCATCGTAATGCAAAATCAAAAGCCGCCATTCTTGCTTGTGTTGGGGACAACAACATTTTTCTTACCAAAATACCCAAATAGGTATCCTACAAAAACCAACAAGCAACTCGTTAATGTCTGAGATACACAAGAAGATGCTGGCACACACATCCCAACGTAAAAATCAAATAGACACCAACATGTGCAAGTTTGTGCTGGGGGCACAACAGCAATTACCCTACCCAGATACCCATTAGCTTAATTACCATCCAATTCCAACTTTTCAAAGCAGCATTTTCCAAGGCAATAACATGAAGAAGAATATAAACAAACATTTGTGACACAAGGACATGGATAAGATTAGAGAAGCTAACATGCAATTAAGAACAACTCAAAAAATGAAGCTCAAGAGTTGCAGTGCATAACAAGGATGATAATAAAATAGGCAAAAGCACAGCAACTCAGACAAACACTGGCAGGAAACATGAAGGCATTTTCAAACCTCGAATCGAAGTAGGCGTAAAGTAAACCTTCTACAAAAGCCGATGGAGTAGCTTTACACACACTTTCCTCTTTCGTTCAAATCAGCACTCTAGATCCAAAATCTCATCAAAATAACCAAGTGACTCCAACGAATTTCCAATTCCATTGATAACAAGAAGAACCTCAAATCCAAATGATAACAAAAAACATAGAAGAAAGAAGGCAAATAATATCATTTGGAACCTAAACCTTCATGTTTTTCTTGATTTGGTCCTTAGTTCACTTTTGATCCATCCATTTTTTGTCATTTTATTAAGTTTGGAAGGTAACCACTGCTAACGACGCAATTCACAATCAATTTTTTTGAGTTGACGAATCAGTTGTAAACCGCTTGTGAATTGTTCGTGAAGTGCTTCGTTAAAGACTGTTGTTATCCAAACTTAACAAAAAAACCAAAAGTAGAAAAAAAATGAAAGTTCTATAACTAAAATTAAACTGATGGAAATTTGAAAACCAAATTTATGTCAAGAAAGAACAATGCTCTAGCTTTCGCAAAAAGAGGTGACATATTATAACCCTATATAACTGATACAAAGGAACAGAATATGAAAAGCAGCACATAAAAAGTAACCTAAAGATGGAAGCATGGCAGCAGTTCGCTAAAGCCGCCTATTTTTCCATGCAAAGAAAGGCAACAATATGCGACCTAAAAGTATGATCATACAGATTCTAGAATCAACAAGTAGGCTTAAGTTAGACTACCCCAAATTTAATCATCGTCTTCATCCTCATCGTCCTCCTATAGATAACCAACCGGAAAGTATTAGTATCAACTATCAACATATGCAGAAGAATGTCAGAGCTCATCATGGAGTTATACCTCTGAGTCTTCGTCCTCGTCGTTCACCTCAGACTTCGACCTGTCGGAACCTTCATCCTCATCATCATCCGCTGTACTCTCCTGCGAATTAAACACACAAACCTCAGTCGAGAGAATACAACAAAGCAAGAAGTCCTATAGGCGCATATAGTGGATGACAAATAACCACCTGCTTTTTGTTGTAGGCATTCATTAGCTTCTCATATTCCGCCTTCCTTTTCGCAGCTTTTGCTTCGTAAGGAGCTTTTTCCTGCCAAACCGGGAGCAAAGGGTCTGTATTACTTATCAGAATTATTTCTCCAGCAACATTAAAAAAAAAAAGTATGTTCGATGAGACTACATGCAAATCATTAGCAACGTTACAAAAACGTTCAAGTGGATCATTCCATATATGGCCTCAGTTAAACCCTGCCAGATCAGTGTCGAGTCCGGTCTTCCCATGTGCACGAACTATCGTTTTTTTTTTTTTTTTTTAATCGCAACGTCTTTTGTATTAATACGATCTTAGAGATACAAAAGCGACTTCCCATGTGCATGAATTATCCATTGTCAAACAGGAAATTTGCATTTAAATGGCTTAACTACTCTAGGATATCTGGCCTCAATTGGTGCTGGCTAGTCAGATGGTCCAAGTCACTGAACTAGTAAAACCCTTTAAACACACAAAATAAGATTCAACAAGTTCAAACGAAATCAATCAAACCTTGCAACCTCCGCAATCCCCACTCCCAACACATCATATGGGGAGCACAAAAAAAAAAAAAAAAAAAAAAACCTGTAGGCCAGTTCAAACTACGCTAGACTTACAGCATTTGACATTGATTTCCATTTCTCGCCTCCAGCTTTACCAACCTTCAGTTTCAAAATTGTGTGACAAGTCAGTTTCCTGGCTTAAAATGGCAAAAGCAGAAACTATCATACCTAGTGGATAGGCACCGCCAATATGAGCCACAAGGGCGAGTTAATGTAAACAACCTTAACCCCTGCTTTGCAAAGAGTTTTTATTCCCTCTTATATAAAAGAAACGAATAAATTCAGTTGACACTTACTGCTGAGACGGCTTTCACATGAGGATTCTCCTGTTTAAATATCTTCCTGAATTCTTCCCTGTTAAAAGAACGTAAATCAAATCATTTAACGGAAGATTTAAGTGCAAAATTACCATCCAGGAAAATGGATACTTACAGAAACACAAAGAAGGCGCTAGGAGGCCTCTTTGGCTTGTTAGGGTCTTTTATAGCTGCCTTTTCCTTCTTGGTCGGTTTCTTGCTACCCTTATCATCAGCCTTTCGCTTACCAACCCTCCTGAAAGGATAACATACAGTTGATCGCCAGTTCAATTTCAAGATCCAACATAATATGTAAGCGAAGATAAATAACTTTCTAATAGGAAATGATGTGAAAAATAAATTTACAAAATATTACGGGTGCATGGATTAAAAAGCTAACCTGTCGTCAACAGGTTTCAATGCTTCCTTTTTGTCCTTTACTGCACCCTTCCCCTTGGCACCCTTCATCTTTAAGAAATGAAGACTCTAAAACATTGTCGCACAATTATATAAACCAGACATAGCAAATACACAAACATAATTTCCGATCAGAATTTTGAGAAGAAAATGGAAGTATAAAACATTTCAGCAACTTCAGGTGAACTCATTTCTCTGTCCTATGCCCATAGAAAACATGGGAATAGGGAAAATAACTATGTGAAGCACAGCTCCTTTGCTTAGCTCTTTGAGCACTTAGATTTTAGTAACCATAGCCATAATGTTGCGCCCTTAGGTGGCAATGAGAACTTAGCTTTTCACTATGCCACCTGGCATTGCCACAATTGGCCTTGTCCATTGCTTTTGTAAGCCAACGCATAATTAGTCGCAGTCATGAATCTTGAGAGAAGCCTTAACCACCACAACCAACTTCTAGCAAGGTGTGTAAGTACTAATTAGTAATAATACGAACTAATGGTATGCAGACTAAAATGTAGAAACATCATCTCAGTTGAAGTAACAACTCCCGTCTCTCTGGTTTTTGTAGGGACATTACTTCAACAAGTCCTTCTGTCACTCAAATGAATCTCTTAGACCTTGAGGGGGTTGCCAGCAAAACTTACAAGTAACCAAGATATAAATATGACGACTAAGGTTGTTGTTTCATCATACGATTTTCCAATATCAAAACCACAATGGATCTACGATAAGATAGTTTACTTATGATGGAATAACATGCGGAGTACATGTATCACAACCAATGCAACAGGAGTTATGGATACATAATCCATTGAAGATAGTTCAAGATATGGTCCTTCGACTAACTCCAGTAGTATGATATGCACATAGGGAACGCATGCAAAATAATTAACCCATAGCAAACCATCATTACACAACAAAAGAAGCCCTCAAAAACATTCAGATGAAAATTTCTCCATTACTAAATACTTCTCATTTGTGTAAACTGTAAAGGTGGACTTTTTCGGTCACAAACTCACAGGTTAATTGTATCCAATTATTCAACGGTATGATTGAAAATGTTGGGGATTTGGGTCTCAATAGAAATTTACTAACTGCATCCTATAACTATATGTTAGCTCAATACGTTAGACTTAGACCCATGACCCATCAACCGTGAAGTTCAATTCCATTCGAAGAGTCAAAAGCATAGTCTCCAAAATCCTTTTTTGGGTTCAATTAAGTGGCTAACCAAGATACGTAATTTAGGACAGTTAATGTCTTCACAGTAGAAAAACCGATGGAAATACTAATTTGACTCAAAATGGGCACGCGAAATGGACACGCACTTGTGGGTGTTCATTGATTTATGCATCAACGTGTATACGCACAAAATTTGATGTGCATCTAATGGACACCCACAAGTGCGTTTCCATTTCGCGTGACCATTTTGGGTCACCCTAGCATTTCCCAAAATCAGATTCCTCTTCTTGCCTTCCATTTTTTATTTTTATTTTTTATTTTTTTGGTAAGAAAGAAAGTTGCTCCTGATGAGAGCCTTCCATATTCTTATCAAAACAACTAAATAAATAGAGGAAGGAGAAAAGGAGAGTTGAGCTTGTCTACCTTTTTTCACTATGTGAAAACAAAGATTAAACAATGTGCTCAGTAAAACTAGCATAATATGTCACAGTAACTTGAAGTCAATCCACTAGAAGCTGCAGCCCCATCAGCTAATGTTTGGGTTAGTAAAACCCCATCCGACTGACCCGAAACAACCATGCATAAAAGATTCATTCAGGCCGATTAGATACAGCAAATGAGTTGGGTTCATCAGCATTCCATAATATGGTAAAACTTTCTCAATTCTTTTCCATATAGAGTACACATTTCCAAATCCAAAGGGTTAGCGAAAATCCAACCAACTTCTTCTCCAAAGATCAACAACCATAAATTAAAGGCATCGCCTCCTCGTCAAAATTTGATCTATTGAAAACAACACTAAAACACATACAAAAAATAGCACTTGCCGCATTTCCCCGAAAAACGCAATAGACATTCAAACATGAAACCCTAATAAAGCTCCAATCATTGTGAATACACAAAAAATTCATAAGAAAATATATGTATAGGAACAATTCAATACCACAAATCCGATGTTCTGTTCTGCTCAAAAAGTCATTGACACTAAAACCAAGTGGAAATCAAACTAAACTAATCACTGTCACCATTAACAAGGAACAAAGTCAAAGCCCTAAAAAGCCCTAATTTTTACGCTCATTCAACACTCCGAAACCAGTAAAAACCCCTTTTTGGACAAAAAAAATTCAAACTTTTAGCTTTTTTGACGATTTGACAACCAGTTTGAACGATTGGATTCAACTTCAACTCTAGAAAACATCACCAAACGAAACCCTAAAAAAACCTTAGAAACCTAACAGGAAACCAATCGAATAGATCAAAATCTACTTCACAATCATCAATCACACGCGATACAAGTAAACCCTAAACCAAAGTATCACAGATTCAACAAACAACACAGATCAGATCCGCTAAAACTCCATCAAATGATTGAGATTTTCAGAGAGAAGAACAAGATTACCTTCACAAGGCGAACCAGAGAATCAAAGCAATCAGAGCGAGCGACAAAGTAAAGGAAAGCACAACTCACACAAAATTAATCAAAGTCAGAAAAGCAAGTACTGGTTAGACGTCCGTACACTAGTGCCTTTACTGCCGCTCCCACCTGCACACCCGGTCGCTCTACTTGACTTCGCCGTCGATTTTCCTCGAACGAAGCATTTGGGCTTTTCGAGAGGACTGAAGGGTTAATGCTCAGTGGTGTTTGGAACGTGTATACTGGGAATTACCGGTTCCGGTGCTTGGATGCCACGATAGTGACGGTAACGTTGTAGGTCTAGCCGGTTAGTAACGGAACGACATCTGTGAAGTACAACGTTTGAGGAAGTTGTCTCGTCTCGGCTCGGCTCCACCGTTTTAGGGGACCCGGTTTTAGGTGAAACGTCGTTTGGTGTACTGCTGTAGTGTTGAGATTGTCATCCTGTGCTCCGCGGTGCGGTGGGATTACTTCTACTTGGCTCATCCTGTCCGTCAATAGTGGTTAGGGGATAGTGTGAGATGTGATTGATGTCGGTTGAGGAGAGCTGGATGGGTGGTAGTCTTGATTTTGTGATTCGGTAGTTTAGTTGAGGGAATTTAAGAAGAGGAGATATTTTGGGAGGATAGCTAAAATCGTCCGATAGTAAGAGAGGAGTTTATAAATAAATAAATATCTATCTATCTATATTATTATAATAGGAATTTCAAAACGGTTAACCGTGAAAGCCTTTTTTGCTAAAAGTCTCAATAATACCCCTAAGTGTTTTAATACAAATAATTAAATTCTGGATAAAATGGTTATTTAATTGATAACTACAAATTAATATGCGGTTTTGATTTTAGATGTGCGGATGAAAATTGAATTTTCAAAAGTTTTGAAATTGGTAGTCAGTTTCCTAACAAAGTGGGATTTGGATGATTTTTTTCTCTCCTCCACATTTGTTTTTTCGCTCTCTCTTTCCCCTCCACGTTTCCTTCTCCTCTTCCTTCTCCTCCATCTCCTGCGACACCCCCCAATCTTTGCTCCTCGACATTTTCTTTCCGCAAACAACTCCTACCTCTACCAGGTCTCCTACGGCGACGACTCCTACACCGTCGGCGATGGCTCCTACACCGTCGGCGACTGCATCTCTGAAACCCTAACTTTCAACGACGTCGCTTCAGTCGATAACATCGTCCACGAGCCGCGCACAACATCGAAGGCCTTTTCGTCGGTGCTGCGCGGTTTTACAAGGGGTCACAACCGGCCGGCTTGATGAACTCGTCGCTGCAGAGACCGCCGCCGCGATGACCGCCACCACCGGATTACGCTTCGGTTAATGTTTTGGTGTTGGTTTGGGTTTTGGGTAGATGGGGTTCCGGGATTTTTAATTGGGGTTTTGATTTTTTGGTGTTGTAGTTGGCGGCGAGAGTTGTAGTCTCAAATCTTCACAAGAACACGCACGTTTTATTATGTAGAGTTGGCGGGGGTCGGGGTCGGGGAGAGGTGATTCCAGTAGCGGAGCGGCGGTGCGGCGAGCGGAGGAGGAGTGATTGTGGATTTGGGGACAGGTGGTGACCAGTGGAGACGACGCGGTGTACGAGGCGGTGAGGACGGAGTTTCGGGGGTGCGAGGGTTGCGGAGGCGGGAGGGGGTGGCGCTGTTCGACACGCGTTACGATCTGAGTCGGCGGGAGAACGTGAGCTTGCCGACGTTGGACTTGGATTTCGGTGGGGGAAGTCGGTGAGGCTTCCGGCGAGGAATTATTTGGTGCTAAAAGTCCCGCCGATCAATATGTCAATAATTCTGAAATAGTAGATGTTTAGGATGCTATTAACCTTTGAAATTCAATTCTGGAGGATTTGCTTCCAAAATGTAACTTCATTTCTCGAAGTCAATGCTTCGTAGTTCTTTTAAGAAAAGATAGATTATGATTGTGAAGGAGTTAAAAGTTCTCACGATTCTACAGGGGGGTTTTTTTCTCTATTTTTATTTTTTGTATAAATTTTGTAATTTTTCTTTTTTGCTAACTAGATAAACTTTTACATCAATTGCTATTTACTATACAAACTTTTAGATCAATTGTTCTTTAATTGTTCTTATTGAATATATAGCTGGAGAGAGTGATTTTTAATCGTTCTTATTGAATATAAATATTGTTGGGTTTTGGGGTTCATACGCAGCGGAGATTACAAAACAATTTTGACAAAAACCCCAACAGGATCCGAATCTAATTCCATTAAAAACGTTTAAACCATGAAAAACTTAATCATACCTCAATCGCAATATACCTTTCGGAAGGTTGATCGATCTCTAAGGCGCCGCGCAACGACGAACGCCTCTATCGCAGTCCACACACGAACGGCGGCGAGATTGAAGTGCTAGCGTCGAGAGAATGTCAAACCTTTTGAATCTCTCCAAAACGATCCAGAGCATACCAAAAACCCTAAGTCGTTTCTTAAACGAAAAGGAGTTTTGGCCTTTTGATCTTTTGTTAGTGTATTCTAACTTAAAGCGTCTATTTATACAACTCTTGTATATAGACGTTTAAGTAAATTACACATATACCCTTACTTAAAGAAGTATAAGTGTAATACACCACAAGGACGTTTATGTCATGAATTTTATCACATAAAATTCGTTTTTTCTCAATCGTCTTAAAATCTCGCAAAACCATTCTTAGTGTGCGACCCAATAGGCTCATACAACGTTGGCGGTGTACCAAAACACATTTTGGTATACAAGTCATAAGTGGCCTCTAGCAAGACATTATGACTACCCAAGTCGTACGAATATCAAATCGATACAACCTAATCAATAATGTATATAACATCCTTTTGTCACACGATATCCTTTTGATCAAACATAAGGCATGGAATTGTCATCCAACATGTTCAATCGTACTAGTCTCGATCTCTAGGTAGATCAAAACATCCAAGTGACATTGATCAATATCAATTCACTTAGACTAGGCCTTTTAACATCTAACACATCGAGGGATCCACTAGATATCTCTTTTATATGAGAGGGACAAATTCTATCTCGATTACACAACTTCATCACATTGCTCACATAGTAACCAATCATAACCTTTATAATCGTCCTTAAAGACAACGTTTGATTGTGTCAAATCACCGTGTTCCTAATGTTGAAGTCTCTGGTAATCTCAAGTCGAGGACTGGAATATATACCTATCATGAGAAACAACTATGACTTAATCCATGTTATGTTCTCATAGCGGTCGGTCCAAGACTTTGTTCCCTAACAAGTACTCGTGATCTTGATTCGTATCCCTATACGTATAATCATCATATGATCATCAATCAAGACTCACACTAGTCTTAATTCATTATAGTTCCCGATATAATGATCGACTAGGGACATTTAGGATATTTATGTAAATACCCATGGATCTTATTATAATGTAAACATGCAAATTAATTATAATAAACAAAGAAATGAAATCCTCTATTTTTATTAACTAAAAGTATTCATAAAGACAGCTTAATGGATTGACCTAGGGCACATGCCCCATCATCTCCCACTTGCACTAGGGCCAATCATACATGCATCTAATGCCTAATGATCTAACATGACCATCATGTTTTGCTTGTGGAAGAGCTTTTGTCAATGGATCCGCAACGTTGTCTTCGGGTACTCTGCAAATCTTTACGTCTCCCTCTCAATAATTTCTCGATGAGATGAAAACGCTGAGTATATGTTTGGATCTGTGGTGTGATCTAGGTTCCTTGGCTTTGTGCTATTGCCCCGTTATTGTCACAATACAAACAAACAGGGGTTAGCAATACTCGGAACCACACCTAGTTCGAAAATGAACTTTTTGATCCAAACCGCCTCCTTTCTTTGCATCGGACGCTTTGCAATATACTCGAACTTTCATTGTAGAATCCGCCACGGTCTCTTCTTGAACTTTTCCACTTCATCGCACCCCCATTCAAAGTAAACACATATCCAGATCGCGATCTGAATCATCTATATCGCTTTGAAAACTCGCATCTGTGTAACCATTTACAACTAGATCGTTTTCAAAACCTCCATAGACCAAGAACACTTCTTTAGTCCTTCTTAAGTACTTAAGGATGTTCTTTATCGCTATCCAGTGACTCTCACCCTTTGGATCTGATCGATATCTGCTTGTAGTGCTCAAAGCATATGATACATCGTGTCGAGTGCATAACATGGCATACATGATAGATCCAATAGGCGATGCATATGGAATCTTATTCATACGGTCTCGCTCATCATTTGTCTTAGGACATTGAGTCTTCTTGAGACTTATCCCATGAGACATTGGCAACAATCCTCTTTTAGAGTCTTGCAAAGCGAACCTATTCAAAGACCTTGTCTATGTAAGCACTCGACTTAGGCCGATTAGCCTTTTAGATCTATCCCTATAGATCTTTATCCCTAGGATATAGGTGCATCTCCTAAGTCTTTCATTGAGAAACACTTCCCTAACCAAGACTTGACATTCTCGCAATGTTGGGATGTCATTTCCAATGAGTAATATATCATCAACATACGATACCGAAAAATAACTACACTCCCATGACCTTCTTGTATACACAAGGCTCATCTTCATTCTTAATAAAACCAAAATCCTTGATTGCTTCATCAAAACGAAGATTCCAACTCCGAGAAGCTTGCTTTAATCCATAAATGGATCTTTGAAGCTTGCATACCTTCCTAGAATTCTCGGGATGTACAAAACCTTCGAGTTGTGTCATATACACGTCCTCAAGCGACTTTCCATTAAGAAATGTTGTTTTTACATCCATTTGCCATATTTCATAGTCATAATATGCAAAGAATGGCAATTAAAATTCTTATGGATTTAAGCATGGCTATGGCGAAAAAGTTTCATCATAATCAACACCTTGAGTCCGCTGAAACCTTTTGCTACAAGTCTTGCTTTAAAAGTATGCACTTTGCCATCCATGTCGGTTTTCTTCTTGAAAACCCATTTACATCCAATGGTCTTACCACCTTCAGTAAATCAACCAAGTTCCAAACTTGGTTATCATACATGGATTGCATCTCGAGTTCATGGCACTTAGCCATTTATCCGAGTCCTGGTCCGACATAGCCTCCGATAAGTAGTGGGCTCATTTTGGTCTATAAGCAACACATCACGACTATCGGTAATGAGAAATCCGAATCTCTCTCGGCTCATGTCTTACCCTACTAGATTTACGTGGGCCTTGTGTCACTTGTAGAGGTTCAACTGGTTCGAACGTTGTTGAACTTCCATGCGGTTCGATGTTTACCTGTGATTCTTGAACTTCTTCAAGATTTATTTCTTTCCCACTAGTGTCTTTTGAAATAAACTGTTTTTCCATAAAGGCACCATACCGAGCAACAAACACTTTGTTCTCGTGGGATTATAAAAGTAATATCCTTTTGTTTCCTTAGGATACCCCACAAATAAACACTTGTCGATTTAGGTGCTAGTTTTTCGAGACTTGTCGCTTTACGTAAGCCTCACAACCCCAAATCTTAAGAAAAGACAAACTAGGTCTCTTCCCGTACCATATCTCATATGGTGTTTTATCAACCGCTTTAGAAGGAACTCGATTTAGAGTGAAAGCTGCAGTTTGTAATGCATAACCCCAAAAGGATAATGGAAGATCTGCTCGACTCATCATAGATCGAACCATATCTAATAAGGTTCGATTTCTCCTTTCGAAACTCCATTCCATTGTGGAGTTGCTTTGGTGGAGTCAATTGGGAGACAATCCCACAATTTCTAAGATGATCATCAAATTCTTGGCTTAAATACTCACCACCTCGATCTGATCGAAGTGTTTTGATAGTTTTACCAAGTTGATTACGCACTTCATTTTGAAACGTTCGAAACATCTCAAATGATTCAAATTTATGTTTCATAAGATATACATAACCATATCTCTTTAAATCATCGATAAATGTAATGAAATCTTGATAACCTCCTCTAGCCATTGTGTTTATAGGACCGCATACATCGGTATGTATTAGACCCAATAAATCACTTGCCCTTTCACCGTGTCCAAGAAAGGGACTTTTAGTCATCTTGCCTAGTAAACAAGATACGCACGTTTCATATGTTTCTAAATCAAATGAATCTAGAAGTCCATCTTTATGGAGCTTCGTTATGCGTTTCTCATTTATGTGCCCGAGACGACAATGCCAAAGATAGGTTTGATTCAAATCATTTGACTTGAACCTCTTTGTATTTATGTTAAAGACGGAGTATCAGTGGACTTTTTCATGCTTAGAATATAAAGACCATCATACAAATCAATTTGCATAAAATATGCCTTTACGAAAAATGGAACATCTATTATTAGCAATAATAAAATCAAAACCATCCATATCCAAACATGAAACAGAAATGATGTTTCCTGTTCAAGCCGGGCACAAAATAACAATTATTTAAAGTTAAAATAAGTCAACTAGATAAAACTAAGTCATATGATCCAACACCAGGGCAGCAACTCTTGCTCCATTCCCTACGCGGAGGATGACTTCTCCTTTCTTCAACTTTCTACTTCTGGTGAGTCCCTGCACATTTATACAAATGTGAGATCCACATCCGGTATCTAATACCCAGGAATCACTAGTAGATAAATTAATTTCAATAACATAAATACCTGTAGTGGTAGTCGCACTACCCTTTTTCTTCCTTAGATCTTCCAGATAGAGTTTGCAATTTCTGAACCAATGTCCAGGTGCATGACAGAAATGACAATTTCCTTCCTTTTCTTTTGGGTGTTTTGAAGTAGAAACAGGCTGGGGCTTGACTTGTTCCACAGGCTTTGCGACAGTGCAGCAAAGACTTGGCAACTTTAGCCTTGCCTTTGCCTTTCTTCTTCATTCCCTTTCCCTTTTGGACCATCAACACATTACTAGAGGGTTTCTTGATATTTTGTTCAGCAGTTTTGAGCATCAAATGCAACTCTGAAATTGATTTCTCCATATTATTCATATTGTAGTTCATCACAAATTGTGAGTAACTCTCTGGTAATGAATTCAAGATCAAATCCGTAGCCAACTCTTGGCTTATGGGGAATCCGAGTCTATCAAGCTGGTCAACATAGCCCTTCATCTTCAGAACATGAGGACTAACTGACGCACCCTCAGTCATCTTGCAAGAATGTAGGTTTTTGACTGTCTCGAACCTTTCTTGCCTAGCTTGCTCTGTTGGAACATTTCCTTCAAATGTTATAGCCATGTCGTAGGCTTCCATTAGTTCCATGTCCTTCGAAGTTCGGGAACCATAGTTGCCGACATAATACATGCAACATCGGTAGAATCGTTGACATGCTTACTATGCGCATCCTTCACGACTTTCGTAGCATTGGGTGGTGGGTCCTCGGGGATTGGAGCATCCAGGGACATACAACTTGCGTTCATGCTTAAGAACAATTCTCAAGTTTCTCGAACCAATCAAGAAAGTTAGTCCCAGATAGTTTATCCTTCTCAAGGATGGATCGCGATGACAGGGGATTATTGTTACTTGAAGAGGCCATTGATCTACAATAAAGATTATGCAAAGTTTATTTTAGTATAGAGGAATAGACTCCCACTAAATTAACAACCCTCCTAAAACGTCTTGTTTATTTAGGGGACTAAAATCCATATTTCACCTAATTCTATGACAACTATGGCATGAAACACGAAACTAGATTATTTAGGTAGGTAACGATTACCAATTACATCTTATGTAATTTTTAGATCCTTTTATGAGATACGGGACATCTTATGTCTTAGCATGTTTTATCTCATCATTTGCCTAAAGCTCAAAACTATTTTGATGGCTTTATTAAGTCGGACCATTTTAAACATTTAGGTAACTCTTACCCAACTTGTCTCACCAAGATAACACAATACACCCAACTATGGCATTTGAAACTATATTAGTGTGATCGAGGCCTTGACAAGTGTTTAAAAATGGATGACATGAGACTTAAAATTTAATAGAGGGATTTTATTCTGTTTTAGTGAATTTTATGTAAACAATAAAATATCATATATTCTATTGATTTGTTCAATCACTAAACAATTTGGAAATTTCTATATTATTCACCAATAAAAGAATTTCCTTGCGCTAGATTAGTTAGACGCGTCCCGATCCATTAGCCGGAATGAACAATGGTACGAAATTAAAGCGCGCCGTTTTTTTTTTTTTTTTTTTTTTTTTTTTTTTTTAGAAGACGGATCTCAATTAGAAAATTGAAATTAAATTATAGAAAATCATATTTTTATTGATTTTACTATACTAAATTTACCCTTAATTTATCCAAAATTAAGTCAATTAAAACATTTTTAATTAACCCGGGCCCACATCTAACTAATCATCTTATCCTAATCCAATTAGGACTAATCTTATCCTAATCCAATTAGGACTTATCTTATCATAATCCTATTAGGACTAATCTTATCCTAATCCAATTAGGACTTATCTTATCCTAATCCAATTAGGACTAATCTTATCCTAATCCTATTAGGACTAATCTTATCCTAATCTAATTAGGACTCGAGATATTTGAATCCTAGCATATCACCAATAACAAGATTCTTGATATTTATCTCATATTCTAATTTGTTATCTATCTTTATAAAATAGAAACTTCATAACAAAATAGATATAACAATATAAATAATTAATTTCGAAAATTAATTAATTATAAATAAATAATTTCGAAAATTAGTTATTTGCAATTTCGGTCCTCATCTAGATAATCACAAATATGTCATTGAATCATGAACTACTATCCCAATCGAATCTAATCATATTAGTTTCGAATTAATATTCAACCTTATACAATTCAAGAAACGTAAAACAATGTAACCTAAATATGCATATTGAATTACGAGAGATTTCATCCATGCATCAATGCACAAAGAATAACGATTATACCTAATGATTTCAATTAAATCACAAATATGTGTATCATATACACAAACGTGATAATAAATCTCAAAGAAAACTTATGTATATCACATATACATCAACTATCAACATGCTTTCGATCATATATCATGTATATATCAGAAGAAAACATGCAATGAATTTAATGGAATCAAACTCGAAGGCTCGATACCACTTTGTTGGGTTTTGGGGTTCATACGCAGCGAGATTACAAAACAATTTTGACAAAAACCCCAACAGGATCCGAATCTAATTCCATTAAAAACGTTTAAACCATGAAAAACTTAATCATACCTCAATCGCAATATACCTTTCAGAAGGTTGATCGATCTCTAAGGCGCGCTAACGACGAACGCCTCTATCGCCGATCCACACACGAACGGCGGCCGAGATTGAAGTGCTAGCGTCGAGAGAATGTCAAACCTTTTGAATCTCTCCAAAACGATCCAGAGCATACCAAAAACCCTAAGTCGTTTCTTAAACGAAAAAGGAGTTTTGGCCTTTTGATCTTTTGTTAGTGTATTCTAACTTAAAGCGTCTATTTATACAACTCTTGTATATAGACGTTTAAGTAAATTACACATATACCCTTACTTAAAGAAGTATAAGTGTAATACACCACAAGGACGTTTATGTCATGAATTTTATCACATAAAATTCGTTTTTTACTTGAATCGTCTTAAAATCTCGCAAAACCATTCTTAGTGTGCGACCCAATAGGCTCATACAACGTTGGCGATGTACCAAAACACATTTTGGTATACAAGTCATAAGTGGCCTCTAGCAAGACATTATGACTACCCAAGTCGTACGAATATCAAATCGATACAACCTAATCAATAATGTATATAACATCCTTTTGTCACACGATATCCTTTTGATCAAACATAAGGCATGGAATTGTCATCCAACATGTTCAATCGTACTAGTCTCGATCTCTAGGTAGATCGAAAACATCCAAGTGACATTGATCAATATCAATTCACTTAGACTAGGCCTTTTAACAAATCTAACACATCGAGGGATCCACTAGATATCTCTCTTTATATGAGAGGGACAAATTCTATCTCGATTACACAACTTCATCACATTGCTCACATAGTAACCAATCATAACCTTTATAATCGTCCGGTTAAAGACAACGTTTGATTGTGTCAAATCACTGTGTTCCTAATGTTGAAGTCTCTGGTAATCTCAAGTCGAGGACTGGAATATATACCTATCATGAGAAACAACTATGACTTAATCCATGTTATGTTCTCATAGCGGTCGGTCCAAGACTTTGTTCCCTAACAAGTACTCGTGATCTTGATTCGTATCCCTATACGTATAATCATCATATGATCATCAATCAAGACTCACACTAGTCTTAATTCATTATAGTTCCCAGTATAATGATCGACTAGGGACATTTAGGATATTTATGTAAATACCCATGAATCTTATTATAATGTAAACATGCAAATTAATTATAATAAACAGCAAATGAAATCCTCTATTTTTATTAACTAAAAGTATTCATAAAGACAGTTAATGGATTGACCTAGGGCACATGCCCCATCAAATATAATCAACACCAATATAGTTGGGTTGTCACATTAAAGGTAAAAACTCTCCCTCTGCATTCGTGGAGTCTCGAACTCGGTATATCTTCTTAATCCGCTTGAGTGTCAAATCACTCCAACGTACCAGCATTGGTTAAGCAACCACTTTTGACACATAATCTGCAATTGATACTTAACTATTGAACACTTCCAAATACATCTCAATATAAAAAAGACAATAACAACTTAAGCGGCAAACATATAAGTCAAAAATTAGTGATATATTCATTTTTCATATATTAAAAACCCACAAAAAAAAAAAAAAAAAACGTATTTTCAATTCAAATCACACTTTTTATAAATAAAAATTTCATAAAAAATGCATAAGACTTTGTCTTACAAAGTGGTTTAATTTCAAGAGAAATAATTGAGATATCGATATTCATCATTAACAAAAAAGCAACAAAAATAGTTGCTTTTACTTTGACTTATTCCAAATTTTATTGTGCCACATGTACAAGTTATCCATATTTTGCATACCAACCCTTTTTTTTAACTCCCAAGCAATAGAAATCAAAATTTATTGCGGTCCCCGGATTCAAAAAGGAGTAGGGAAAAAAGTTTCATTTCATATCAATATATACATAGTACGAGAAAAATAATATCTTTGCCTCACGTGCAGAGCACGTGCCCATCGACTAGTATATATATATACTAGTTTCAAGACGTGCTACGCACGATTCCCAATTAATTTCTAAGAATTTATTAACAAAATTTAAAATTGTTATTAAAATTTAAAAATTAGAAATACAAGTACATTTTTAGCTTATCAATATTCTCTAATGTGATTGAGATAAGATGTGAATGAAAAACAAGCTAGTCATGCTAGGACATTACTTCCTCAAAAAAAAAAGAAACAAGGAAAAAAAACACAAGTGATTTGACCAATCAATTTGTGAACACTTGCTTGTAAAGATTCCGTAAAATTGTACATAAAGTTCAATCTTTACCTCAAACTCTATAGATAGAAAAAATAACTTTGAAATTATAAATGTAAATAATTGAATTAGTTGAGATTAAAGCTTTAGATAACTTTTTTTTTACATGATTAATCAGAATTTTTTTCATTCAAATTTCTTTTGGGTCTAAGATTTGTTTCTTCCCCTAACACCTTTTTCAAACCACATTCTTCTTCAACCCCCACCTTCTTTTTCTCCTTTTAGGATTCTCTCTTCTTCACTGTTATATATATATATATGATAAGTCAGTATTTATAGGTTTTTAGTTGTCTATTTTAGTATATTTAATTATTAAAAGTATTTAAAATATATATTTAATTATATTTTTTGGTCATTTTTAGGTGAAACGGAGTACGCAATTGAATTCATGGCAGAAAAATACTCAAAATGGAGTATTTACTTGCAATGATCGGATGTCTAACAATTTGCTTCAAAATACACGTTGCGCGGTGGGTCGAATAGCGAGCAGGGTGTTCCAACCAATCAAAGCATGTCACGTCAGCGATAAAATATCTCTGGACCAATCAAAAACCGCCACGTTGCAACACAAGCCAGAGCGACCAATGAGGATATGCCACGTCGGCAGACTCCAGTTCCAGCGACCAATGAGAGACCGCCACGCGTTGCTATATCAGCTACCGCAACCACGTCACACACCACTTCATTTTCTTCTCGCACAGCCTTCGTCGATCTACCTCGAGATCCGTTCCCATAAAAACTCCTAGATTTTCGCTCAGAATCGCGCGATTTTCTTTCGCCAGCGCACGTCCACGTGGGGCTCTCCCATTCGTCGGTCGTCAAATTGACGTGGTTCGACCAATCATACGCATACACGTGGCATTGACTCACCTCAGACACAACTAACGCGCCAGGAGTTCGGCGAATTGCACGGCGACAAATCAGCGAGTCGGCACAGGGCTGCCCAATCCAGTTCCGACACATGGCGTGGGCAGGAAGAAATAGCCAATCGGCTATTTACACGTGGCAGAGTCGAAATTTTGATTTAAAAACACCCCTACGATGCTACTCGGCGCACGAGTCACGTACCTAACCCTAAAATTAGTATCCGAGTACAATTTGGAGTTTTTATGTATTAGGAACCTAGGTATTATTAGAAGAAGAATTAATTAGTAATTTTTTTAGAGATCAATTATTAGTTTTTAATAGTGATTTTTGAAGATGATGTCCGGCTAATCAATTTCTTGCCTAAGTCGAAGGGGAAGTAAGTCGGAATTATGGATTCAAAGTATAATATGTGAGATATTTTATTTTATTATTTAATTAATTTAATTTCTCTTGTTTCATTGTTGTTGATTTTAATTATTTTGATTTAAATCTATGGTATGTATGTGGTCAGTGCATGCTTTTAGGTGGACAATCTATTGTTATTTGGAATTATTAGTATCCGTGTAATTGTGCTTTTAGACCAATAAAGTAACAAACATTCACCCGTTTGTCGTAAAACCCTTTCAGTTCTTGAATGTACAACAATTGAATCTAGGTTAAATCGATAACGGTTGCGATCCGGTTATCTAGGATTAGTTTTCCCATAAATTTATATTACTGCGATTAGTGTGTTAAACCTGATTGGCGGATGTCTAGGGTTATACATTAATTAGGGAAGTAGTTAGTGGTGGATGTCCTGACTATCGGAATTAGAGGAATTAAGAATTTCTGGCGGATGTCGATTTTCCGTGGTTAATCTAGGAGAATTTAAATTAATAACTTTTGGGGAAAGATTGAAGATTATGATTGCTATTGAATCTTGATTCTGATTTGTGGAACTGGAGATTTAGGTGTTATTTAGGCATTAATTAGGTGTTAATTGATTATTAATTAATTATTTTAATAATTAGTTAGTTGTTTTATTTATTTAGTTTAATTAATATTTATTTTAAAACCCCGATTTTTCTTTTTTGTTGTTTTAACCTAAGAAAGATAGCCAGTCTCTGTGGGATTGACCTTTTGCCACTATTCTACAAAATAGGTTGTTTATGAAACTTTACTTTATTGACGTGTTCGGCGCGCGTAAATTTTTGGCGCGGTTGCCGGGGAGTGGTATATTTCTTTCTTTGGTTTATTGTTATTTTTATTTTTATTTTTATTTTTTTATTTTTTATTTTGCCTATCTAGTTCCTTGCTCTTAAAATGTATCCAGGTAATATCTCGAGTTCCACTAACCAGAAACTTGACCGAATAATATCCATGATGGAACATCTTCTCTCCTCTAGTGAAGTGCAAGTCAACACCGCGATGAACTCCTCCTACCCCCATAATTATGGTCGATACGAAGACTCACATTATTATAATGTGAATGGGGTAAGTATGCCACATAATATATATCAATATTTTAACATGAATTCTTTTGTGCAACAGGTCGAAGTTTGCAAAATTTGTGGACACTATTCTCATTCTGCATAAAATTGCCCCTATTATCCACAGGATGAGAATTATCACTATGCGAACTATGCATCACAACAACCCGACTTCTCTGGATTCATGTCACACGCACATGTTCCTCAACATGAAGGAAATCAACAGTTTCATCAAAGCATCTCCTTGGAAGATATGGTGATGCAAATGATATATCAGATGAGAGAAAGTGTGCAAGACTTTCGACGAGTTTGTCATAACATACGACAACTTGATTTTAGTTGTCCAGGATTGAAGGACTTGGTAACTGACTAAGATCAAGATATTGCCAGTCGTCAAAGAAAAATTGATGAAGCAGAGTTGTGTAGTACACGACCAACTTTTAACCCAGATGAGGATATGAGTGTTGATACGTTGATGAATCTTAAGGCGAAAGAGGATACACAGATGGAAGACTATTTGATAGAAACATCCGAAGAATGTGAAGTCTTTCAAATTGAGCCAGAGATTGTCATTGCACTAAATGAGGGAGAAGATGAGATGAACATTGATGTCAATTCGGACAAGCCGGAGAAGCCGCAAATAGAGAGCAAGGAAGACCAACTTCTGGTGTTGGTACAACCACCTACCCTCCCATGCACATTTGGTACACCTTATAAGGGGGTGGAAGTAAGGGAGCGTTTGCAGATCTTCTACACTGCCAACACCTTTGTGTTGGACGATCCCGATACGATAAATTCTTTCGTGTTGGAAGTCCCGAATGAGCTCCTAAATCTGAAAGATGGCGTGCATGCTTCATTGCCAAAATACGTATACGCGCCATTCGTTGTTGACATCTCTAAAGGAGAGGGCATTATGTGACCAATCATGCTAAGTCTAGCCAAAGACTTAAAAGAAAGGCGGCTCGTTGGGAGACTTAAAAGAAAGGCGGCTCGTTGGGAGGCAGCCCAACTTTATTTTCTTTTATTTTATTTATTTCTTGCATTTATTTTAGTTTTAGTTCAGTTTTAGTTTTTTATTATTTTTAATAACACTCTAATTTGGTTTCTTTATTTTTACAGGTGATGGAGGGTTGGAGCGTTAAGTTTTATAGGTTTGACTTTAGATTGCATTTTTAACATAATTTGAGCATTATTTTTTAGGACTTAACATGTTTATAGGATTTTAGGTGTTTTGAGACTTGGTTAGGACATACCTAACTTAAGTCGCTGCATTAGTGGCAGGTTTTTGAGTAGACTCAAAACCCTAAATTTCATTCCATCATCTTGTTGATTTTACCCTTAGTTGACAGACTTCGGGCTCGCGAGACTTGATTGGAATTTTTTTTTCAGTTAACTCCTATGTTTACTAGTTCTTGCTCTTGTTGTGATTGTTATTTCATAGTTTCCTTAGTCACCCACACATGAGAGATTTTGTGCGTTCACTAGTTTTTAGAGACTTTTTGTTATGCATGCATTTGTATCATTTCTTATCCATGTCTTTCTTTACCACTATATTTTTCTTTTTGTCATATGGATGCCTTGACTTGTTTTAAACCTCGAGGACAAGGTTTAGAATAAGTTTGGGGGTGTTTTAGGGATTGTGGATTGTTTTGGATGGATTTTTTGCGAAAGACCGCAGGTGAGATCGTTTAATTTTTTTTATGCGTTATATGCGGATATTAGATGGTAATGGTGGTGTTTTATATCATTTCTTCCATTTCTTTCATTTCTTGTCTATTCATATTCATTTCTCATTTCATTAGGAATTGATACGCTTTCATGTATATATTTAGTATGTTTTATTTATTTTAGAGTCACCTAAAACTTTATTCATACCTTTGGTTATGGATGAGTTAATTACAATTGCCTTTTTGACTTGAAACTTAGAGAAAATTAGGAGAAACATTTAATCAAGTTCGTAGCTCAGCATTTTAATGATTTCATGATTAGAGACTTAGATGATAGTTAAACTTAGTGCTATATAACGAAAACGAGTAAACGGTCAAATTTATACAAGTTATATTATTTTAACCCACATTGGGGGATTTGCTTGATTATAGTGAAAGTGAGAAGTACTAACAAGAGTTTTTCATAAAAAAAAATATAGCGTCCCATAGGTTACCACAGGAAATGGAGTAGGGAAACTTGTGGTGGAAAAAAGTGAGAAAATTGGTCCACAGGAAATGAAGCAGGGACCGTATTAATTGAAAAAAGAAAAAATAAGATTTGGAGAATAAAATTAAAATAAAAATGAAAAAAATGAATAAAGGTGGAAGTGGCGGAACTCCTCAAAGAAAAGATTTAGTTAGAGTGCTTTCACTATATTAATTGAAATTTTGAACTTGCGGGGTTTTATTGTATAGACCAATAAAACTTGTGATTAGTTGATGGCCTTTGTATTGACCGATTCTATATTTCGAAAGTGAGATCTTAATTGTGTTTGACTTGCGAGACTTGACATATCATAACTCTGAAATTTTCTGAGTTACTTATTAATTTGGTGACTATGTAAACCAAAGGAACTCCATAAATTTGGGTCGGGTATAGGATTAGTTGAGTCAGTGCATTATTATATTAGGAGTCTAGTTTAGTTTGTGTTGTCATTTACATCTTTGCTCGGGACGTGCAAAGTCTTAAGTTTGGGGGTATTTGATAAGTCAGTATTTATAAGTTTTTAGTAGTCTATTTTAGTATATTTAATTATTAAAAGTATTTAAAATATATATTTAATTATATTTTTGGTCATTTTTTCGTGAAACGAGTGTGCGCGGTTGAATTCGTGACGGAAAAATACTCAAAATGGAGTATTTACTTGCAATGATTGGATGTCAGACTGTTTGTCTCGAAATATGCGTTGCACGGTGGTCGAATAGCAGACAGGGTGTTCCAACCAATCAAAGCATGCCACGTCAGTGAGAAAATATCTCTGGACCAATCAAAAATCGCCACGTAGCAACACAAGCCAGCGCGACCAATGAGGATATGCCACGTCAACAGACTCCAGTTCCAGCGACCAATGAGAGACAGCCACACGTTGCCGCATCAGCTACCGCAACCACGTCACACACCGCCTCATTTTCTTCTCGCACAGCCTTCATCGATCTGCCTCGAGATCTGTGCCCATACAAACTCCCATATTTTTGCTCAGAATCGCGCGATTTTCTTCTGCCAGCGCGCGTCCACGTGGCGCTCTCCCATTCGTCTAGCGCATCAAATTGACGTGGTTCGGCCAATCATACGCGGACACGTGGCGCTGTCTCACCTTAGACACAACGAACGCGCTAGGAGTTCGGCGAATCGCGCGGCGACAAATCAGCGAGTCGGCATAGGGCTGCCCAATCCAGTTCCGACACGTGGCTCGGGCAGGAAAAAACAACAAATCGGTTATTTACACGTGGCATAGTAGGAATTTTGATCTAAAAATACCCCTACAATGCTCCTCAGCGCACGAGTCACGTACCTAACCCCTAAAATTAGTATCCGAGTACAATTTGGAGTATTTTTATATATATTAAGAAATTAGGTATTATTAGAAGAAGAATTAATTAGTAATTTTTTTAGAGATCAATTATTAGTTTTTAGTAGTATTTTTGAAGATGATGTCCGGCTAATCAATTTCTTGCCTAAGTCGAAGGGGAAGCAAGTCAGAATTATGGATTCAAAGTATAATATGTGAGATCTTTTATTTTATTATTTAATTAATTTAATTTCTCCTATTTCATTGTTGTTGATTTTAATTATTATGATTTAGATCTATGGTATGTATGTGACCAGTGCATGCTTTTAGGTGGACAATCTATTGTTATTTGAAATATTAGTATCCGTGTAATTGTGCTTTTAGACCAATAAAGTAACAAACATTCACCCGTTTGTCGTAAAACTCTTTCGGTTCTTGAATGTATAACAATTGAATCTAGGTTAAATCGGTAGCGTTGCGATCCGGTTATCTATGATTAGTTTTCCCATAGATCTATATTATTGCGGTTAGTGTGTTAAACCTGATTGGCGGATGTCTAGGGCTATACATTAATTAGGGAAGTAGTTAGTGGCGGATGTCCTGACTATCGAAATTAGGGGAATTAGGAATTTCTGGCGGATGTCGATTTTTCATGTCTAATCTAGGAGAATTTAAATTAATAACTTTTTGGGAAAGATTGAAAACCATGATTGCTATTGAATCTTGAATCCGATTTGTGGAACTGGAGATTTAGGTGTTATTTAGGCATTAATTAGGTGTTAATTGATTATTAATTAATTATTTTAATAATTTGTCAGTTGTTTTATTTATTTATTTTAGATAGATTAATTTGTTTAATTAATATTTATTTTGAAACCCCGATTTTCCTTTTTTGTTGTTTTAACCTAAGAAAGACAACCAGTCTTTGTGGGATAGGCCATTTGCCACTATTCTACAAAATAGTTGGTTTAGGAAACTTTACTTTATTGATGTGTTCGGTGCGCGTCAATATATGTATGTATAAAATCGAACCTCCTCCTCTCTTCATCACAAAATCAACAACCAACCACTACAATCCCTCCCAATTCCAATTTCGAATTCATAGAGAGAGAAATACGAGGAAGAGAGAGAGAGAGATAGAGAGAGATATGAGGAAGACAATGAGGGTTTGGGTGAGAATGATGAAGACGATGACCAGTGGTATGCACCCCCTTAAAATGTATCAAATGGTAGCATGAAACTCGAGCTTTCAACAGATACAATGTTCATATAAATTGATTTTCCCCAGAAACAAGTGCACGCTCCAATTTAGAAGTCTCCATCAATTTATAAACCTCTCTGTCTCCGAGTATTGGATTGATGAGAAGAAGTTTGTGTATTGGATTGATGAGAAGGAGTTCGTCCAGAGCATGAGCGAGTGATCGATTGTAGACTGAGAGAAAGAGAAAACCGTTTATTGGATTGAGAAGAATGAGTTTGTGTATTGGATTGATGAGAAGGAGTTCGTCCAGAGCACGAGCGTGTGATCAATTGAAGACTGAGAGAAAGAGAAAATCGTGTATTAGATTGATGAGAAGGAGTTCGAGATTGATTTGGAGATAAAGAAAAAAAAAAGCGTGGTGGATTGATAAGGAGTTAGAGTTTGATTTAGAGACAAAAAAAGGTTGATTTGGAGATGAAAAAAAGTATGGGAAAACGAATGTGATCACATTCATACATTGTTATCTAAACTCAAAGTTGTAATTAAAGTTTAAATATTAGAAAAAAATTTGAATAAATTGTAAACGAATGTGATCACATTCATACATTGTTATCTAAAATTTTTGCGATTACAGTTTCTTCAATATATCAATTAAGGGCAATAATTGAAACAAACAAGAATTATGCTAAAAACTTTAAGAACAATCTATCTTCTTGTCCATTTAACAATTTCGTCCGGCACAATATCCATATTTGTTAGGGAAGTGTACAACAAAAGGCATAAAGTTCTTCCAACAATCGAGAAATCTGGTTGAAATAAGGGAAGAACAATGCAATCCTTAATGTTGATATGACATGGAAAATTATAAAGAAGATCTTAAAGAAGGTTATTTTGAAATATGACATAAGAGGGCCACGCATTGTATAAGAGATTTTTTTTTGGTATGAAGTGGGTGGCTAATCAATAAGCTAAAATAATATTTATTTATTTATTAGTAATATATATATAAGAACCTCTTGTGAACATTGATTCCTACACTTTAATGAAAAATAATCATTAGTCTGGAGTATACAAAACAACAACCAATCAATAAGCAAGTCAAATATATGCACGCATTAGTGCAAATTTTGCAACAAGAATAAACTTATAAGTATGTAGGCAATAGATCGATCATCAACACCAGAACAAAGAAAAAGAAAACCGATTAACTTGTGAAAGTAAATTAATACACATAACACCTTCCCTCTAACATCCAAATTAAATTAATTTTGGTGACCATCACCAAATTCTTTTTCGTATTTGCACCAATTGTCGAATGTATAATGTAAAATGGGAGCTAATCAAACACAAAGGAGATGAATACAGTTACAATTATGTCAATGACCTATCTAAAAGATGTTTGAATTCTACTACCTAACTTCATGAACACAAATTAACGACTTGGTTTCTCTAAAGCTTCGTTGTAATGTCACAAATCTTTACTCTAAGTTAAGTAATTGAAAGGGATTGACTTGTTTAAATCCTAAAAAGTTTGAATAAATACACTAAGCTATGATTTGTTAGAACCACGCTACTTGAATACAATTACTGAGATGGATTCTCCATTTTCAAAAGGATTAACCTACAAAGAAGTTTAATATCTTTTAAATAATATGATCAATTGAGAAAACATCTTAAGATCAGATGATTAAGTAAATGAAGCCTATTAATGAATTATCAAAAAAAATTAAATCCAAAATGTTGTTATAGATAATTGAGAACATAAAAATTTTGTTATGACACCAAATCGCTAGTTAAAAGCAAACGAGTGCTATCTCTATGTTAAATTTGTATGTAGAAATGACTTATGACTATGATAAAATTACACGTTGCTAAAAATTGAATAATTATCTGCCAAGAAAAATCACATGGGCTAGTATAATTTTATTAGATGTACAAGTATAAAAGTTCAATCACCATATTGATGCTTAGCTAGTATGTAGTAAACTTGCATTTGAAAACTAAACTAAACTACCTCTTGTATCAGAGGAGGATCAATGATTGATAACCCGAGTACAACTAAACGCATTAAAATCTTAAACTTAAGAATGTCAAGGACAAGCCCATATGAAAAGCCCTCAAACACTCTCAATGATTTTGATAAACAATTATATTACCGGCCTAATTTTCTCAAGGCTCATATAACACCTCCATTCCCCTATTCATCATCTAACACTTAACTTTATTTAAAAACTGGTTCACACAATTCATTAAACACATAGAATGCATAAACACTGAAATTCAAAACAAAACAAAAAAAATCAAATAATTAGAGAGTACTACATAGAATTTCGATCATGGGTATCTAAGAGTTTCCAATGCCAAATCTAAAAAACATAGTAATGATTTAACTTTCATGATGCATAACCAATTTTAATTTGCTTTGAGTGAAAAGAAAAGCAAAATTCATGCAGTGGAGATAAGGTTTCACATTGATGTTATCAAGTTGCTTTCTGTATTAAAACAAAAGGTTCAACATAACATCGTACATCAGTAAGCAAAAATATTGGCATCCAATTATGACCGGCATACTTAAAGCATAGATGGGTGATTGAAACCAAGAAATAAAAAATCATCTAGAAGTGAAAGAAAGTAGGTGAAAGAGATGGAAACCTCAACATTAAAATATTACTACCAAGGAACAATATAATTAATGAAGCCAACTCATTCTTAGACCAAAATAGGACCACGATTCCCTCTTTTTCACATATATGGAGAAATAGTGTTTATATAAGACACAAATAGTCACATACCCGAATCAGTGTTAGGTAAGAGATGTCAGTGAGCCCAATCAATTGCAGATGAAGGAAATTTGAAATTCTGATTCGTACTCATGATTAGGAACGAAAACCTAGAGTGCAACAAAGAAGTGTATTAGGAGCGAGAGATCGCAACAGTGCAATGAGAGAAAGAAAACGAATAATAGGTATGGGAGAGCCACCATCAATCGAATAGGAAATTAGAGAGTTGAAGGGTAAAAATTATTTTTTAGGTGACAAAGAAAATTAGAGGTATTTGTATTGAATCGAGAACTAACGAAATCGGAGAGTTGAATAATCGAGAACCAACAATCCAACGAAAGAGAACCAACGAACCAACGAAATGGAGGAGTTGAAGGATAAAAGTGATATTTTAAAAGTTTAGGGAATGCACGAGAAGTATGGACAAATAAGTAAATTTCATTACCACTCAAAAAGTTGGATCAGCGAACGCACGAGAATTATGGGCAAATAGGTACATTTCATTACCACTCAAAAATTTGTGATTCGTGCTTATATATATAATTCAAAATTCAAAATTTTAATTAAAACTTAAAAATTAGAAATATAAGTACCTTTTTTAGCTTATCAATATTCTATAATGTGATTGAGATAAGATGTGATAAAAAAATAAGTTAATTATGCTGGGACATTACTTCATCAAAAAAAGTGTATTGGATTGATGAGAATGAATTCATGATTGATTTGGAGACAAAGAAAAAAAGTGTAGTGGATTGATAATGATTTAGAGTTTGATTTGGATACAAAAGAAAAATGTTGATTTGGAGATGAAAATAAAGAAGTATGGGTAAATAGGTAAATTTCATTACCACTCAAAAATTTTTGATTCGTGTTTTTATATATATGATAGATATATATATATATATAAAATTCAAAATTGTAATTAAAATTTAAAAATTAGAAATATAAGTACATTTTTTAGCTTAACAATATTCTATAATGTGTACATTTTTTAGCTTAACAATATTCTATAATGCGATTGAGATAAGCTGTGAATGAAAAAATAAGTTAATCATGCTAGGACATTACTTCCTCAAAAAAAGTGTATTGGATTGATGAGAATGAGTTCATGATTGATTTGGAGATAAAGAAAAAAAAAGTGTAGTGGATTGATAAGGAGTTAGAGTTTGATTTGGATACGAAAGAAAAAGTTGATTTGGAGATGAAAAAAAAAGAAGTATTGGCAAATAGGTAAATTTTATTACCACTCAAAAATTTGTGATTTGTGTTTTTATATATATGATAGATATAAAACTCAAAATTCAAAATTGTAATTAAAATTTAAAAATTAAAAACATAAGTACATTTTTTAGCTTATCAATATTCTATAATGTGATTGAGATAAGATGTGAATGAAAAAAATAAACTAATCATGCTAGGACATTACTTCCTCAAAAAAGTGTATTTGATTTATGAGAATGAGTTCATGATTGATTTGGAGATAAAGAAAAAAAAACGTGTAGTGGATTTATAAGAAGTTAGAGTTTGATTTGGATACAAAAGAAAAGGTTGATTTGAAGATGAAAAAAAAGAAGTATGGGCAAATAGGTAAATTTCATTACCACTCAAAAATTTGTGATTCGTGCTTTTATATATATGATAGATATATTGTAAATTGAATTGGAACTTGTTAAGAATTAGAGAAGGAAAATAGAAGACTAAGAACTTCTACTACTACAAACTACTACTACAAAGGAGAAGAGAAGAAATGAGATAGTTGAAATGAAAAGTTTTCATTCAACTTGGTGTGTAAATTATAATGGGGTTAGCACCCTTTATATAGGTCATTTGGTGATGATGACAATTGTACTTATACAATGTGTACAAGATATACATACACCACAAGTCATAGAACTCATCACAAGCGACATAGACAATACATGGAAGAGTTGGTGTACATTGGAGAGGATTACAAGTTACATGACAATACATGGATAAGTGATTATACATTGGAGTTGAATACAAGTTATGTAGAGTGTACAAGTTACATTCAATGTAGAAGTCATGCTTGATGTTACAATTCAATGTGAGAGTCATGCTTGACAATGTGATCATTCATAAGCTTGGTTAAATAGTCATCCAATTTAGAACAATATATATATATATATATATATATATATATATATATATATATATGTGAGAAGAGATATTTTAGAGCACTCCAAATTCCAATGGGCATTTTGAGGTGGATGTGCGACACTGGGGTAAAGAAAAGTTTTGAATAAAAATGAACATTTGCTCCGTTGGGGTGACAAGTATATATACTGTCTAGGGTATGATAGATAGTGTGGCTATATCACCCTTTTTTATCATGCTATTGTGCATTAATTGAACAGTTTTCTTGAGTGATTTGCATCATTTTATGTAGTTCATAAAGATTAGTCTTTAATTTCTTTCACACATTTATAATTGAGATGCGTGGTAATGCGCTAATGTAACCCACAAAAGACATGCACTAATACTTATTGGTGTATCTTAGATACGCATCGAGATACGTATGACACATATTCATGTAAAAACTAAGGGACACGAATTATTGTGTTTTTTTGTGAGTAACATAATAAGGGCCCCAAATTATATTTTCCCTCAGCATTTAACGTGACGGCTCCAAACTTTGAGGCGAATCGAGTACCGCTACGTCGACGGACACATTACCAAGCATGCCGCGTTACCGTAACTTATTCTTGACGGCTCGTGACCTAAGCCTTCGCATGTATCTTATTCGCATTAACTTAATATTTATGAATGTTTTATGAATATTTACATTAAGTTAACTATGTGAAGTCGTTCGCGATTTATTAAATTAATATAAGTTGAATATCTAAGCGAAAGTCTTTACAGCATGCAAATATTGTAATAAAAAGTTTGCATTAATAACAACCCTATAGTGTGAAAATCCGACTTGAGGTACCATGTATATCAAAAAGTGACAAAAGTACAAAACTAGTCATATACATGAATCATGTAAACAAGTCCACCCAAAGATCCCATAGAAGCAGTAAATAAATACATATAAACACCTACGCAAAAAGCTAATGGGGCTCTCCTAGCTTAGAGGTAGTCGCCTAAAACCCTCTTGCCCCGGCTCATCGTAGGATCTACAATTTGTCACAAAAAATAATGACAAATCTCAATGAGTAAATCCCAGAGAACGTTAGCTAATATTCATGAAATCCAATAAAAGGACTACAATTTATGCAATTTAAATAAGGAACGGAAAATAAGGTAATCGTATGACAATAAGTTGCAGAGAAGTCGTAACTGAACACAAGTGTAGCGTAACAGAAAACCTTGGTCGACATTCAAGAAGCAACTTAGCTAAACCGAGAAGAACCCATGACGATCATTTTGTCAAACATCTCACGGTCGAATGAGAGGAACCCATGAACATTAAAACCCTGTCCAAACATCTCTCGAGAGGAACCCGTAACGGAGACTTAAGCCTTCGTTAAACATCTCTAAACCTAATGGAGATCAAGATATATAATCACCGCGTAGCCCCAACATGGGCAACCACTCGAACAACGCGGGGTAGCTAGCCCAGGGGTATGAGTCTGTGTCATACCCGACCCCGTCGACAAACACACATACACTCGTGGGAGTGGATGAACAATAAATGGATAGAAATAAATAACACGATGGAATAACTAAAATTTAAAATAAAGCAAGTGCTATAAATGAGTTTTAACTAATATTCTCATGGGTTTACTTACCTCAAACAATTGCAAATTGCCCTCAAAATGTCATGCTCACGCCTCGAGATGCGCACCCAACACCCGACTATAGTCTCCTAAGTCTATGGTGTCCAATTATATCAATTTAATTATTTTAGAGTCACATTAAGTGAATTCATAGTGTGGGACCACAAATTTGAAACTTTATTCCTAAAAAGTTTAATTTTGGCACACTTTTTTAGTTATACAGAGGTGCCAAACACCTTAAAAAGCCTCGAAAATCATTTTCTTTGGTTTATCTAGTTTTTCGTATTTTTTGGAATTTTCATAATTCTTATCTATTTTTATATATTCTCTGTGATTTATTTTATTTAAAAATTATTTTTATTTAATTTAAATTAATTTTGTTAAAGTTTTTAACAGGTTGGGCCCGAACCGGGCTTGGTTCAGTTGGGCACGGTTTGCCCCCACCCGCTTGGACCCGAGTCGGCCTGACCCACTCCAACCAGACCCGAGTTGGTCTACCCAGGTCAGGGTCGGTTCGGTCCAACCCATTCAGGCTTGGGTCGACCTGACCCAGTGGACTTGGGGTAGTCAGGCACGACCCACCTGGATACCCCTCCCCTCCCAAATTCGTTACTGGAGGACATTATTTTTTGTTTCTTTTCTTTTAAAACAATATCAACAATAAAAACAACCCAACCACCATTAATGGCTCTCAAATTCCTCTACCAAATCATCAACAAAAATAATCGCTCACCTCAGTCTAAAAAGGTCGCCAGCGCGAGCCGTCGATAGTGAACACTTCGCGAGAGAGGCGACGAGACCGTGGATATGTGAGGAGAGCATGGTGATGGAGCACTTGGTGAGGAAGAAAAATGAGAGGGGTGTGAGGAGGAAGAAGATGAAAATCGGTGGGGAGGGAGAGTGATGTGTAGGGGATGAGAGAGAAAAGTAGGAGAGAGAAAAGTCAAGGGGTAGGTATGGGTGATTTGATAGGTGATGTGATGTAATGGGTGATGTGACCTATAAACCCTCGACTACCCCATTATGCCCGCGTTATGCACACCTGCGACGTCGTACTGTGGTAGCCCCAAATTTCAAGCCGCCTTGCTACCCGTCATGTCGCATCCCACGTCACTAAGCCTTGCCACGTTATAGCCGCTTATCATTGACTTTCCGCAACCTACCTGCCTACTTACACTTTTCTATTTAATCCTAATTTAGCTAATTAATTTCCATATAATTATTAATGATTTCAATAGTCGGTTAATCAATTTATCAAGTTATAATGAAATCTTATAGTGGAAGTCTCAATTTAAGTAAGTTATACAGTATTCAACAATTCCAAGTAGTGGAAAATCAGGCAAAAAGTACCATGTATATATCAAGACGAGTTAACAAAAGTTCCGTTTTCATTTAATCAGTATTCTATGGTTCCCAGAACCCAAAAAAAGAAAAATAATTACATACTGATATCACACACGAGCTGACTCCACAATCTCAGAGGTAGTCGTTCGGTACCTCCTTGCCATTGCTCTTGCTTGTCGAAGGATCTGTACTCAGTCACCCAACAAATAAAATGACAAGTCAGTGAGTAAAATCCCAAGAGAAGTCCACACAATATTCATGAAATAAAACTAATAAACTACGAGACATGTGAATATAACACTTGGCAACAGTACATCATATTCCCATGATTGTAAGCAACACACGACAAGCAAAAGCAGTAGCATGAAATAAATAAACAACATATACTAAATAAACCAGTTCGGAAATAAAGCACAAATCAGTAAACATCCATATAATCACGAGAAAACCCTGACCTACACCAGCCAGTAATCGATGAATCGAATAGGAACCAAATATACACTTACAGGCTTATAGTGACTAAACCCTAACTTCAGTAAACGACATGGTCCCTTCCTGACGTTGTTACACATAAGGACCACCTTAATCCGTCATGACAGTCGTAGATATATTCTACTGTCATCGACTCAAGCACTATCACAAGTAACCCTTACATGCGATTTAGCCACAACCAATATATACACACACAGAAATAGGAGTGAAAACCCCATGTGTGCCCACCAGTAGTCACACATGAAAAGCAAAATCGATAAACCAAATCATGAATTTTGTAGAGCATTTTAATGGGTTTACGCACCTCAATCTGCGCTCTGACTTCCCCAGACTCCCATATCCGACTAACTCCCGATACCCGAGCTATGATCCCCTAAATCCCTGAAGTACGATTTTGCATGTTTAATATGTTTGTAGGTGTTTGGGATATGTGTTAAGTCAACAATCCCGAAACATCCCTTTATGTTCAATTTTGTATGTTGTTAGCGCGCTATTGACAGGATGTAGCATGCTACTATTCTACATCCTGAAGAACAGTTGGAAATGCAAAACGATTAGCCTGCTAATCATTCCAGGTAGCGCGCTACCTAGCCTCTGGGAAAAAATTCTAAAATCGAGAATTTTGTTTTTCCCTTCAAATTTTGCTACCTAAACCTGTCTAACAGACTCTCCACATGAATTTAATCAGAATAACACCAAAAACCAAAAACCAACCCTTCCAATTCGAATTTGAACAAAAACACTCAAAATTAGGTTTATTGAAATGAGTAGAAGATGGAAATGATGATTACCTAGGTCTGAACCCTCAAATTGACCTCCAATGTGGTTGAATTCCAGCTTGAATTCTCCTCCAAATCTCATTTTCTCCGATTTTGCATGAATTTATAAGTGGTTTAAATAAAAATTCCACTAACTTTGGTTTATCTATGTTTAGTTGGTTGGAATCAAATGTATGTATGTATCTCGAGGATTATCTTGTGGTCCACCTTTAGCCACTTAGCCCACTCACTCCTACTCACTCAGTCCATGTAACATAAATTTTCTACTCATCTGGTTTCTAGATGTCTCCATGCACATCTTTAGACAAATCATATAGTTCCCAATTAATTTAACTAAATTATAGGCCCTGATTTATTTTAATTTAACTGCAATAACTTAGGCCCATTTTAATACATATGGTTAGTGTTTTATTTATCAAAATCAACCAACTTGTGGTCCCACTAACCTTCGACTACCCAGTACCCGGTGTCCCGCATCTCGACACGCATTTTGAGGCACGTCATAACCTAGTGTTTTAATCAAAATTAATTTGACCTATGGTCACATTACCTATTTTAATTGATTAATTAACCATCCTAACGTGAATTAGTCGAGTTTCCTAGTGTACCCGTTGTTCGCATATCCGACATTCGCGTTGACATGTCTTTCGAGGCGAACACTCGTCACACAAACTGGCCCGATAGCAACATACACACATGCGGTGTAATATAATAATAATTCTTAAACACCACATATACACAACCACTATCCATAAATAGCATATTTCCTTGGTTTTCGTGTCCGAGTCAACCAAGTTGTCCACTTAATGCCCGAATTACGATCGTTAATCTTCGAGATTAATTAACTCTAATCCTAGTTTAATTAATTTGGGTCATTACACTTACGCTCTTGTCACTACGCGCGCACAATGCAACCACATCAAACTCTTCACTAGTGTGATGCGAATTAAATAATAATACAACATATTAACATCCATTATATAAAAATAGATATTATACCTTGATTGGCGTACCCTAGACTTATCGGCAGTGTCCACGTGGGTTCGAGCTACGAGTTTTAATCTGTAATTAATAAATTAATTAATATTAAATAAGCGGATCATTACAATCTTCCCAACTAAAAGGAATTTCGTCCCGAAATTCAAACTTACATAAAAAGTTTACCTTGAGATAACTTGGGGTATCGCTCCCGCATGGTAAACTCTCGCTCCCAAGTAAGTCTTTCATTCTTATAATACTGCTACCAAATGAGTATTGGTGGAATTTCCTTCCCCCATGAGAGTATGCACCATGCGATCCACTATCCCAATAGGATGTTCCTCGTATGTCACATTTGGTCAAACCTCGTTCCTAGTCATCGATCTCGGTCCTGATCTGGCTAGTAGTAACATCGAAATATGGAAAACATTATGAACCCCTGGTAATCTACTCGGTAATCTCAACTGATAGGCAATCTGCCTAACTCGTTTCCAAATCTGAAACGACCCAATAAATTTTGGTGCTAGTTTCCCTTTGATCCCTAATATATGACCCTTCAACGGGGAAACTTTCAAATAAACCTAATCATCTACTTCGTACCTCAGCTCATCACGGTACTTATCCGCATAATTCTTTTGTTTGTGTTAGGTAGCTTGTAACCATTGATGAATTAGTCTCACCTTCTCTATATGGTCCACAACAATCTCAGGCCCAACTGCTGTTGTATCCTCGAGCTCTGCCCAACAAGCCGGTGATCTACACGGTCTACCGTACAATGCCTTAACAGGTGGCATTCCAATACTGGCCTGATAACTATTGTTGTAGGCAAATTCATAGTGCAGCTTGTACTCCTCCCAATACCCACCAAATTGTAACACACAGGCCTTGAACATATCCTCGAGTATCTATATCAATCTCTATGAGTGTCCGTCTGTCTGAGGATGGAATGTAGTGCAGAATTGTAACCTAGTACCAAACTACTCCTGCATAGTCTGCCATAATGATGATGTGAGACGACTATCCCGATTTAAGATAATCAAAATCGACACTCCATGCAGTCGTATGATCTTTCTCTCGAATTATGTGCTCAACTGTGTGAAATTATATTTCATAGAAACTAGTTGAAAAAAATTGATTTCATCAACCTGTCTACGATCACCTATATCGCATCATGTTTTCGAGAAGTCTGCGGTAATCCACAAATGAAATCCATTGTAATGTGTTCATATTTCCACTAAGGGATGGGCAATGGCTGCAATAACCCTCTAGGCCTCCTATGTTCAGCTTTAACATGTTGGCATACCTCACAACCATAACATAGGCGCCGACGCCTGCCTTCGTCCCTGAACACCAAAGTACTCATTGCATATCATGATACATCCCTGTCCAGCTAGGGTGTATTGTATACTGAAACCTGTGAGCCTCATGGAGTATCCCGTCACGTATATCTACCACTGTCGGAATCCATAACCTCATTCAAAGCCTCAAACACTGATCCATAGACTCGCTCTAACCTAGATGATTGGTACTGTGTGCCATCTCACTGAGTCTCGAGTACATTTTGTTAGGTCTCTAACACTTTAACACTCGCGGAATAGAAATAGACGGTACCCCAATCTATCCATAAATCTGTACGTTTACTATAGCCGAAAGCTTTGTCAAACTCAATGTTATCTTCGCCTCAAGTAAACATACTCGTGCATCATATGGCAGACAACTGTCTCAAAATCCGATCCTCTCATGCTCAATGCATCTGCTACGATGTTTGCCTTCCCAAGCTGATACTCAAAGGAGAAGTCATAGTCCTTCAGCAACTCTAGCCAACGTCGTTGTTTCATGTTCGAATATTTCTAAGTGAATAAATATTTCAAACTCTTATGATATGTAAACAATGTGAAACTTTCACCTTAGAGGTAATGTCTCCATACCTTTGGAGAAAATATGACTGCTACAACCTCCAAGTCATACATTGGATAATTCATCTCATGGGTCATCAATTGTCGGGATAGGTAGGCAATCACATTATCCCCCTGCATCAGTACGTAACCTAGCCCTATGCCACAACCATCAGTATAAATTGTCAATCCCTTGCCTGGCTTTGACAATACCAATAATAGTGTGGTAATTAGCCTCATCTTCAACTATGTAAAGGCGTCCTCGCACTTCCTTAACCAATCATAAGGTATGTCATTCTTATTCAATCTAGTCATCGGTGCGGCAATCTTCAAGAAGTCCTTCACAAATCGTCGGTAGTATCATGCCAACCTAAAAAAACTCTAGATATTTGTGACTATCTCTGGTGTCGGCCAATCAATGACTGCATGAATCTTACTTGGGTTTACTGATATACCTTTGTTATTGATCAAGTGTCCTAAGAACTTGACCTAAGACAGCCAAGACTCGCACTTACTGAACTTAGCATACAATTTGTGCTATCTTAATGTCATTAATATCTGCCTGAGATGTTGCCCGTGATCTTTGCGAGTCTTATTGCAGATCAATATGTCATCAATGAAGACTATGACGAATCTATCTAAGTATGGCTTCAGTACTTTATACATCATGTCTATGAACATGGTCAGCGCATTTGTCAATCCAAACTGCATCACTGTAAACTCAAATAACTCATATCCGGTGCTAAATGCAGTTTTGGGTATGTCTCAATCTCCAATCATGAGCTGATGATAACCCGATCTCAAGTCAATCTTATAGAATAAACGAGTTCTGGTTAACTAGTCAAACAAATTGTCGATCTTGGGCAAAAGGTAACGATTTCTTATTGTCACCTAGTTGAACTTTCTATAGTTAATGCACATCCTCAAACTACCATCCTTTTTTTTAACGAATAAGACTGGTTCTCCCCACGATGATGTGCTCGGGTGCATAAACCCCTTCTTATCCAAGTCTTCCAATTAAGTCTTCAACTCATCTTGCTCTTTTTGTGCCATATGGTACGATCTGCTAGCTACCGGTTATGTGGCAAACACTCACTTGATAATGAACTTTATCTCTCTTTATGGGGGCAATCCTGGTAAATCCACCCAAAAGACATTGGGAAACTCACTGACAACTAGGGCATTTTCAAGTGTAACCTCTAATTTCTTGGTTTACTCTACTATCATTGCAAACACCTCCATCTATAAGGTCATATTCAATCTACCCCTAGTGGTTATTAATACGCTCGCGTCACCGATAAAACTGAACTCTGGTATATCGGGGATCCGAAAAGTCACTGTCTTATGACGCTAGCCAATCCATGCTTAAAAACACATCAAACTCTAAGAACTCTAGAATGCGTAGGTCACCATTCAACCCTCACAAATCATGTTAGGGTAAACCTTCTCCCCAGCTGCTGTACTAAGAATCATGAGTGTGCTAACTCTACTCGGTGTTAACCTTAACTCATCAACCATACGTCTAGAAATAAATGATACGGTGGAGCCAAAGTCAATAAGTGTATGCAGAAAATGACCACAAATCGAAATCAAACCTTTTACGAGCTGTCTGATGGCTTTGCGGTGTGGTTGTGCTATCGTGCATACCCGATCCTTAGCCTGAACTGGTGGTGCAACGATTGGTGCCAGTAAAGCTCTTAGACAATCTTTCTTAATGAGTCCAGGTTGTCCGCATTTGAAACAAGTAACATGCCTTTGTCCTTACCCCTGACTCTGACTACTATCAGACCTCTAGCCCTAACTCTAACCATACTATCCTCGATCCCTACCTCCCTGGTCCTGAGTCGGTCTATGTCCCTATCGTTATGCATAACAATCACCTAACATCTACGTTGACAGTGCGGGTATTATCACATGGGACATGACTGCCTGGTGGTCATCATGTTTGGACCTTTGTCTTCGTCTTCATCTATCTCTATAATCGATGATCTGTTTCCCCATCCTGTCAAACCTAGTGTCGTGCTTGAACGACCCTGATGTTAGCTGTGGTAAAAGCATCACGGCACGATAGAGAAAATATGTCTCATGTGCTAAAACCCTCTCATAGATCTCCTGCAGTGTACAAGCTCGCCTTGATACTACTACGCTTGTTATCTCATCTTTGAGTCCAACTCCAAAATAACGAACCTGATCACGATTCATAAAAGCCAAGTCCCCAGCGAACTATAGCAGGTAGTGGAACCTCTCCGTATACCGAGCAACTTTGCGGCTACCATGTCTAAAACATAAAAACTCTTGTCTCATACGCAACTACATCTCCCTTGGTATGTACCGATCGTAAGAGACCTATTTGAAACTGGCCTAAATAGTCGGCTTTTTGTGCATCTTGGTATGAGCGATCCACCAAACTACATCCTCTCCTTGAAGCATATATACAGATATCCTGGTCCGAATGTTGTTATGAATCCTCAAAAGTTATTTAATTTCTCATGTGTGAGAACCCATCTCGTGGCTGCCTCTAGGCCTCCGTCTCTAGTAAAAATATCCCGGCTGAAATTTCATAAACTCCTTTGTCAGTTTAACCTCAGCTGACAAGGAGGTCTCAAATGTGATCTTCTATGGGGTATGTGTCAGTGTCGCTGCGGGTGTAGACGTTGGTGTGATAACCTCAGTACGGGTATCTAAAACTGTAACCGGTGTGGTAGTATCTGCTATAATTGCAGTCACTAGTGTGCTCTATACAATCAGAGCGACTGTCGTCTCAGTGACGCTCAATGTAATGGCAACTGTAAGTGTCATGATAGCCGATGTCTGGGCACGAAGCAAGGCCATCATCCGCTCGAACTATCGATTATGTGCTGCGATTCGATTAAGTACACTCTGATCGGTCACAATATGTGTGGTACCACTCATCTGTCTACCATCTTCCGCATATGGAGTCGGCTGTCCGTCCATGTTGTATTTGCAATAGCAAAGATGTGTCTGTATTAGCCTCGTATACGCATATATACTATTACAATTAAAATATATAACATATAAGCCCTGGTACAACCCGCCTCATGTTTTCTTTTCAACTAAGGTTCTAAGTTAAGATATTCGGATTTCTACTTCTAAGTTCATTTTGTTAAGTCTTATTTTGTTTCATTAAAATTCTCCCTTAGGTTCGCTTGAACTTAGGCCCTGATACCAACTGTGACGGCCCCAAACTCTGAGGCAAACCGGGTACCGCCACGTAGACGGATACTTCACTAAGCATGCCACATCACCACACACTTATCCTTGAAAGCCTGCTACTTAAGCCTTCACATGTATCTTATTCGCATTAACTTAGTATTTATGAATGTTTTATGAATATCTACATTGAGTTAACTAAGTTAAATTGTTTGCGATTTATTACATTAATATAAGTTGAATATATAAGCAAAAATCTTTAAAGCATGCAAATATAATAATAAAAAGTTTGCATTAATAGCAACCATATAGTGTGGAGATCCGGCATGAGGTACCATGTATATCAAAAAGCGATAAAAGTACATAAATGGTCATATACATGTATCGAGTAAACAAGTCTACCCTAAGATCCCATAAAAATAGCAAATAAATACATACAAGCACCTACGCAAAAAGTTCATGGAGCTATCCTAGCTCAGAGGTAGTCGCCTAAAACCCCATTGCCTCGGCTCGTGTAAGATCTGCGATTTATCATAAAAACAATGACAAATTTTAGTGAGTAAATCCTTGAAAATGTTAGCTAATATTTATGAAATCCAAGAAAATGGCTACAATTCATGCAATTTAAATAAGGAACAAAAAATAAGGTAATCGCATGAAAATAAGTCGCAGAGAAGTCGAAAATGGACATTTGTGTAGCATGACAGAAAACCTTTGGTCGACATCTGTTGAGTCGTTAATTATGTAATATTATATATAGGTTATTTATATATTTTTAGTGTTAAGTCCCCAAAATACTAGCCTAATTGCGTTTATTTATTATTTTCAGGGCTATTGGAGTGCGCGCTTAAATTCGGGGTGAAAAACTATGAAAAATCGGGTATTCATATGTCCGAATCCATTTTACACTAAAAATCGTGCGAGCACATATCTCGAGGCAGAGTTCATGGGCCCACATATGAGGTATATGGAGATGATGTGGCGGACAACGGCACATACTAAAACGTGCTTGGCTAATGAATAGAGGAGTTGATCCGGTGTGGCAAGGCGTATGGAGATTGATGTGCATGTATGTGAAATTTCCATGAGATTGGCTTCGCGAAAAGTTTCACGGTAAAAATCAAGGGGAGTAGACACGTTCATGAAGGAAAAGAAAGTTGGAGGTTCTGTTTTTGATTTGTTTAGTTTTATATTATTTTATTCACATAAGACATATAGAGATATATAGAAAGATGAGATATGCATGGAGAGATATGCATGGAAAATGGAAACGGATCATTGCTTTGGAGATATGCATCGGCACAAAAATAAAAATCGGAGAGAAAAAGGAATTCGGCTCTCTGGTTTTGATCTTCTCCTCTGGAGAAGCAGAACGCAACTCCTCTCCCCCCATTCTTTTCTTTATTTTTTATTTCTTTTTCTCTTAGTATTCTTCAACTATGCGAGGCTAAAACCTCTAACCTAGGCAAGATTGCGAGGGAGGTTCGACTGTGCATATCAATGGATTTGTGAGATTTATATATTTTAATTTCAGTCTTTTCATTATTATTTTATTTTCTTTGGTATTGTTTGAACAATCAAAGTTAAACACTTGTTTAAACTTTGATTTATTTGTCAGTGAGTCGTAAGCATCCGTAGTTGTGCAATAAGACCACACTAGTGGCAATTGACCTACCGATTGATTAGTCTCTTTTGGGACCGGTTGAATACCTTAGAAATCTGGGCTAAATCGGACACACTAGTGATCCGGTTGTCTAGGTGTAGTGCCTTCAGGAAGCTCAATGCGGTCAATGCATTAAACCCAATTCACTTGAATTGTGGTTATGTGTTTGATTAGGGAAGTAGTCATCGTCGTACCTTGGCTATCGAGATTAGGAAGTGCGAGGAACCGCGTGCGTCACCGGGTCTATAGCTACACAAAGATATTTCGATTTGCATATTTTACATAAATCGACGACCAAATCAAATCTTTTACCGAACCGAACTTGTATGTCTTGACCTAGGTATTTTTATTATTTGTTTTTAAATTATTTTCATTGCTTTAGTTACTTTGTTTATTTTTAGATTAGTTAATTAATTCATTCTTTCTTAAAACCCCGATTTCCCATTTTGTTATTTTTGACCAAAGAAAGAATATCAGTCCCTGTGGGATCGACCCTTTGCCACTATTCTACAAAATATGTGGTTTAAGTATTTTTAATTTTATTAACGCGTTCGGCGCGCGTCAACATCCGGGAATCAGCTTAGCTAAATCGAGAGGAACCTAAAATGATCATCTCGCCAAACATCTCACGGTCGAATGAGAGGAACCCATGAACATTCGAACCCCGTCCAAAATCTCTAGAGAGGAACCCATGACAGAGACTTAAGATTTCGTCAAACATCTCTCAACCTAACGAAGATCACGAGAAATATTTACCACGTAGCCCCGACATGGGCAACTACTCGAATGGCACGGGGTAGCTAGCACCGGGGTGTGAGTCTGTGTCATGCCTAACCCCATCGACAAACACACATACACAGTGGGAGTGGATGAACATTAAATGGATTGAAATAAATAGCACGATGGAATAACCGAAACTTAAAATAAAGCAAGTACTATAAATGAATTTGACTAGTTTTCTCGTGGGTTTACTTACCTCAAACAATCGCAAATCGTCCTCAAAACATCTTGCTCACGCCTCGAGATGAGCACTCGACATTCGAATATATTCCACTAAGTCTCTGGTGTCTAATTATACCACTTTAATTATTTTACAGTCACAGCAAGTGAACTTATAGTGTGGGACCACAAATTTGAGATTTTATTTCGAAAAAGTTTTGTTTTGGCACACTTTTTGAGTTATATAGAGGTGCCAAACGCATTAAAAAGCCTCGGAACTCATTTTTTTAGCTTTTTCTTTTCATATTTTTTTATCTACTTTTATATATTTTTTGTGATTTATTTTATTTAAAAATCATTTTTATTTAATTTTAAATTAATCTTTTAATGGGTTGGGCCCGAACCGGGCCTTGTTTGGTTGGGCCTGGTTCGGCTCAACCGCTAGACTCAGGTCGGTCCGACTCGCTCCAATCGGACCCGGGTCGATCCACACGGGTTAGGGTCTGTCCCACCCGGCTCACCCAGGCCTGGGTCGGCCCTACCCAATGGACTTGGGGTAGCCAGGCCCGGCCCACCTGGCTACCCCTCCCCCCCAAATTCGTCTCTCGAGGAGACGAATTCATAAACGTTATTTTTTATGTTTTTTTGTTTTATTTCTTTTAAAATAATATCAATAATAATAAAAATATCAACAACAAGAACAACATAACCACCATTAATAACTCTCAAATTCCTCCACTAAATCATCAACAAAACTAACCACTTACCTCAGTCTAAAAAGGTCGTCAGCACGAGCCGCCGAGAGGGAAGACTTCACGAGAGAGAGCCGATGAGACCATGGATAAGTGAGGAGAGCTTGGTGATGGAGCACATGGTGAGGAAAAAAATGAGAGGGGTATGAGAAGGAAGAATATGAAAATCAGTAGGGAGGGAAAGTGATGTGTAGGTCTTGTTAGGGGATGAGAGAGAAAAGTAGGAGAGAAAAGTGAGTATAGGTCATTTGATAGGTGATGTGACCTATAAACCCCCGGCTACCCCATACACCAACGTTACGCGCTCCCGCGACGTCGTATACTCTCGTCACTACACCTGCACAATGCGGCTACATGAAATTCTTAACTAGTATGACGCGAATTAAATAATAATACAACAAATTATCACGCATCATACAAAAATAACTATTTATACCTTGATTGGCGTGCTCTGGACTTATCAGCGGTGTTTACGTGGGTTCGAGCTATGAGTCTTAATATGTAATTAATAAATTAATTAAAATTAAATAATGCGGGCCATTACAGTAAAATACTAAGGACCGACCTTGCACACAGTGTACCATTGTTCATGAACTAAAAAATAACATAAAAATTAGAAATGAATCGACTAAATAGACCCCGAAACTTGCTAACAGATCCTATTTATTTTTAAAAAAATATTAATACATGCGTGAAAACTACTCAACTGCCTTCCATATAAAAGTGTTTTTGCTCACACATACCTCGTTCACCTCGCTCACTCATGCACAAGTCATTCAATTAACTCCTCTTGAATCGCATTTTTACCAACGACCAAAAGTTCAACAAAATCCGAGCAAAATCACGTCAATTCAACACTATGGGTGCATTTACCATCTAAATCCACTAGTTTTTCTTGTTGTATTTCAAGTATATTTTGGAGTTTTGAAATTTTTTTCGTTCTTGTCGCCTGTGAATCTCAAACACACAAGGCATATGGTCGAGACTGCTTTGAAGGTCTCGGTCACACATAAGACCAAGACGTTTTTAAAGTTCTCAGTCAACTATTGCCGAGACCAAGACCAATGCATCTTTAAAAGTTTCGATAGGAGCTGATAGAGTCCTCTATAGAGATCTCATGCAACTAAGCTAAAACTTCTTTTGAGGTGTCGAACTTGTGTGATCGAAACTCGCGGGCAATACTTCCCTTTTTAGAGCATCGACGAAACAAGGTCCAAATTTATTTGACCAAAAAAACATTTCTACGTCACTTCCTACTTAGTACAAATGGTTTACAATAACAAAAAATTGAGAAATAGATATGCCTGTAGGGTGATGGGGTTAAGGTCATAGGGTAAGCAAAGATATTTATGAGATTTCTTAGAAAAAAATGGTAGGGTATAAATTCAGCAAAATCGAGGTATGTTTTAGCAACGGGGTATGTTTAGCAAGTTTCGAGGTCCATTTACTTGTTTCCTAAGATCACAAAATAAAAAAAAAACACAAGTTGTGGGTAGATATGCTTATTTGGGAAGTACACCTCAGCTATGTAGCAAATGTAGGAAAAAGTTACAAACGTACAGTGAAAAGTGGTTTAAATGAGTTAAATAAGTTGGACTTTCTTTTTATTCGTTAAGTAAGGTAAATTGCATTTTGAAAAGGCGTCATCAATGGGAGAGCAATTTTATCACCACATGGTCACATGAATGGCGCATTTTGAAAATGGATCATTCATGTTATTCCAATCGACAGTCTACGTGGATTGTCATGTTGTAGATACACATAATAGCGTATTCTCAAAATGCGCTATAAAGTTTTCAGGACAGTCCACGTGGACTGTCCCCCTTAACAAGAATGGCGCATTCGGAGAATGCGCCATTCGTGTTATAGAACTCTCCACGTGTTGTCCACGTGGCGACCACATAGAGCTTTTAGAACTTTCTGAATGCGCCATTCATGTTAATTTCAAATTTTCTCATAGTCTATGTGGCATCCACGTGGACTATTGCATAACATGAATGGTGGGTTCTTCGAATGCGTCATTCATATTTTTTGACCCCTTAGAGTGTTCCATAACATGTGCATTCTCCGAATGCGCCATTCGTATTATGTTTTCTGAATTCTTCTTTATTGTTTTAATTTTAAATTATAGACAAAGAAATAACGTGGTTTTGGCCTAAATTTTCTTTCATCTACATATCTCTTCTTATGATCACGAGATAGGAATATGACAAAATTTTAAAGAATGGGTTGCATAGTTTGTATGGGTTGTATGGGTTGCCCACCTTGAGATATGTGCGTGACGTTTGCATGTGTTGCATGGTTTGTAGTAGATATACATGGGTTGCCCCTTCGAGACACGTGCGTGATGTTTGCATGGATTGTCCACCTCGAGATACGTGTGTGTCGTTTGCATGTAATGTTCACCTCGAGACACGTGCATGACTTTTCCATGGTTTACTTTGATTGCACGAGATTACATGAATTACATGACCTTTGCACGATTTGCATTGATTGGACGATATTGTATGAGTGTATGCCTCGAGATACGTGCGCGAGGTTGCATGAATTGCGCGAGTTTACATAGGTCGGCCACCTTGACATACGAGCATGGCGTGTTTTTATGAATTGTCCACGTCGATATACATGTGTGTCCTTTACATGAGTTTTCTACCTCGAGATACGTGCATGATGCAAGTTTTTCATCTTGAGATATGTACGTGACGCGGCTTGTCCATCTCGATACGCACATGTCGTTTGCATGGGTTCACCACTTTGAGTTGAACAAATTACTCATTTTGAGAATGAGTAATTAAGAGATTTTATATTTTTGTATAGATGACTCCTTTTTTAAAGGAGTCATTCATTCCGCCTCATCAAAGACACAACGTATGCATCCACATCATTATCAATGACTCTTTTTGAAAAAGAAACATACCTTACTTTTGTAATTTTAAAGTAACCATCCTTATTTGATGAATAAAAAACTAATGTAACCTTACTATGTGAAAAACTCCAAAATGGACTACTCTTAGGATAACCAGAAGATTAATGCCAATTCTCTTGCACCGTTGGATCCTACATGCGGTTCATCGTAGAAAAGCAATGTCTCCTGCATCATTATTGTTGGGTTGTCCGCGCATTTATTTGCAGGTCCGTCGATCTCACTAATACTGATACTGTACAATTCATCGTAGAAAAGCAATGCCTCTAGCATCATTGTTGTTGGGTATGCCTACGCTTTTATTTGTGGGTCCATCGATCTCACTAATACCGATATTGTCCCCAACTTAACCACATTTGAGTCGTAGGTATAAAGCTTTATTCCAAAAAGTCTCAACATTATTTAAAGAAAGATAACCACTTTTGGCTCACAAGTGTAGAGTTTTACTCCAAAAGGTCTCGATACTATTTGGAGAGATAACCACTTAAGTATTTATTTATTAAGTCACACTTAATCGATGTGAAACTCCCCTACAAGATGTTTCACCGCATGATATGTCATCGCTCATTTCAAGGAGAGACGACTCGATAAACCCCACAACTACCAACAAACATGCATTTTCGAACCATCAAATTTGATACCACTTGTTTGGCACGCCTGCGCCATTATCTGCAGGTCTATGGATTTCACTAGTACCTATATTGTCCTCAATTTCACCACCTTTAGGTAACATGCGTAAGGTTTTACTCTAAAAGGCATCGGTACTATTTAAAGACAGATAATCACCTAGGTACTTCTTTATTAAGTTACATTTGTTCTAAATATCCTAACAATTTCTCTACTTAGTAAGGGCGCCAATGCTACATTGAAACACTTAAAATTCATATAGCTAGGTAAACAAGGTGATTATACGATACACATTGAAATTCATATGATACATTTTTTTTTCTGAATCACGTGATACACTTTGCGTTTTTTTATAGGAAATGGAAACTTTATTTATATGTTTTATAGTATGTTACATAGCCTTGAGAAGAATGAGTTCATCAAGGTTTAATAGTATGTTACAATGTCCCTTACCGGTACGACCCCCTTTCTCCTGCCCACCAAAGATAGCAATGTAGCTAGGCTGGCCCCAAGCTTTGGTGGCATTTCACCATCGTCAACCCGACTCGGTTGGCCCTCTATTTGTGGAGTTTTGCTCATATCAGGTAATCCGTCGATATGCCTCTCAGAGTGAGACACAATCTATCTTGGTATTCTGTCACTTATAAGCCTAGGGCAGCAATTTCGGTCCACATATGACAGCTATGAAGGTCTTGGAGAGTGAGTTCTATTGGCCCACTATTTTTTACGTCTCCTATCTATATGTAAAGAGCTGTATCAGATGTTAGTCAACCGGTACCTTGGGTCATCGAGATCAAATGCCACTGACCTCAATCCAATTCAGTGAAATCTTTGACGTTTAGGGGATCGATTTCATGGGGGCCATTTCCACCATCACATGGTTTTTTCTATATCTTATTTGCCGTGGACTACATGTCTAAATGGGTGGAAGTTAAAAGTCACCTGAACCAATGATTCATCATTGGTATGTGATTTCTTAAAATCATGAGTTTTTTCTACTTTTAGTGCTCCACATGCTTTGATAAGTGATCGAGGTACCCACTTCTGCAACCGTATGGTTGAAAATCTCTTGCGCAAGTACAATGTTACACACCGTACATTTACGAACTACAATCCCTAGAAGAGTGGCCAAGCGAAGTTGCCAAATAGAGAGCTTAAATCCATTGTGGAGAAAACATCAAATCCATCATGAAAAGAGTAGAGTATGTGCCTTGACGATGCACTATGGGCTTATGGAACGACGTATAAAATATCAATTAGAATGTCACCATATCGCATAGTCTTCGAGAAATCTTGCCATTTGTCAGTCAAGTTAGAGCGTGAGTCATTATGGGCTGACAAACAGATCAATATGGAACTCGACACAGCTAGTAAAAGAAGAAAGTTGGAACTCCAAGAATTGGAGGAATTCCAGAATATGTTGAGTTTTTGGGGTTCATACGCAGCGGAAATTACAAAACAATTTTAACAAAAACCCAACAAGATCCGAATCTAATTCCATTAAAAACTTTTAAACCATGAAAACTTAATCATACCTCGGTCGCAATATACCTTTCTGAAGGTTGATCGATCTCTAAGGCGTTGCCAATGACGAACGCCCTCCACCAGCAGTCCATACACGAACGACAGTCGAGATTCAAAGTGCTAGCTTCGAGAAAATACCAAATCATTTGTTTCTCTCTAAAATGATCCAAAGCATACCAGAAAACCCTAATTCGTTTCTAAAATGAAAATAGAGTTTCGGTCCTTAATCTTTCATACATGTGTTCTAACTTAAAGCGTCTATTTATGGTTAAGTAAATTACACATATACCCCTACTTAAAGAAGTATAAGTGTAATACAGCACAAGGACGTTTCTGTCATGAATTTTATCATATAAAACTCATTTTTCTGAACCATCTTAAGATCTCGCAAAACCATTCTCATTGTGTGACCTAATAGGCTTATACAACGTTGGTAGTGTACCAAAACACATTTTGGTATACAAGTCATAAGCGGCCTCTAGCAAGACATTATGACTACCCAAGTTGTACAAATATCAAATCGATACAACTTAATCAATAGTGTATATAACATACTTTAGTCACACGATATCTTTTTGATCAAACATAAGACATGGAATTGTCATCCAACATGTTCAATCGTACTAGTCTCGATCTTTAGGTAGACCGAAAACATCCAAGTGACATTGATCAATATCAATTCTCTTAGACTAGGCCTTTTAACAGTCTAGCACATCGAGGGATCCACTGGATATCTCTCTTTATATGAGAGGGACAAATTCTATCTCGATTACACAACTTCATCACATTGCTCATACAGTAACCAATCATAACCTTTATAATCGTTCGGTTAAAGACAACATTTGATTGTGTCAAATCACTATGTTCCTAATGTTGAAGTCTCTGGTAATCTCAAGTCAGAAGATTGAAAAATATACCTATCATGATAAACAACTATGACTTAATCCATGTGATGTTCTCATAGAAGGTCGGTCCAGTACTTTGTTCCCTAACAAGTACTCGTGATCTTGATTCGTATCCTTATACGTATAATTATCATATGATCATCAATCAAGACGCACACTAGTCTTAATTCATTATAGTTCCCAATATAATGATCAACTATGAACATTTATGATATTTCTGTAAATACCCATGAATCTTATTATAATGTAAACATGCAAATTAATTATAATAAACAACAAATGAAATCTTCTATTTTATTAACTAAAAGTATTCATAAAGACAATTAATGGATTGACCTAGGGCACATGCCCCAACATCTCCCACTTGCACTAGGGCCAATCATACGTGCATTTAATGCCTAATGATATAACATGACCATCATGTTTTGCTTGTGGAAGAGCTTTTGTCAATGGATCCGCAACGTTGTCTTCAGTAAGTACTCTACAAATCTTCACGTCTCCCTTCTCAATATTTTTTTTGATGAGATGAAAACTCCTAAGTATATGTTTGGATCTGTGGTGTGATCTAGATTCCTTGGCCTCTGCTATTTCCCTGTTATTGTCACAATACAAACAAACAGGGTTAGCAATACTTGGAACCACACCTAGTTCAAAAATGAACTTTTTGATCCAAACTGCCTCCTTTGCTGCATCGGACGCTGCAATATACTCGCTTCGTTGTAGAATCCGCCACAGTCTCTTGCTTTGAACTTTTCTAGCTTACTGCACCCCCATTCAAAGTAAACACATATCCAAACTGTGATCTAAAATCATTTATATCAGTTTGAAAACTTGCATTTGTGTAACCATTTACAACTAGATCATTTTCAAAACCTCCATAGACCAAGAGCACTTCCTTAGTCTTTCTTAAGTATTTAAGAATGTTCTGTACTGCTATCTAGTGACTCTCACCAGGATCTGACTGATATCTGCTTGTAGTGCTCAAAGCATATGATACATCAGGTCGAATGCATAGCATGGCATACATGATAGATCCAATAGCTGATGCATATGGAATCTTATTCATATGGTCTCGCTCATCATTTGTCTTAGGACATTAAATCTTGCTGAGATTTATGCCATGAGACATTGGCAACAATCCTCTTTTAGAGTCTTACAACTGAACCTATTCAGCACCTTGTCTATGTAAGCACTCTGACTTAGACCGATTAGCCTCTTAGATCTATCCCTATAGATCCTTATCCCTAGGATATAGGCTGCATCTCCTAAGTCTTTCATTGAGAAACATTTCCTTAACCAAGACTTGACATTCTGCAATGTTGGGATGTCATTTCCAATGAGTAATATATCATTAACATACAGTACCAGAAAAATAACTACACTCCCACTGACCTTGTTGTATACATAAGGCTCATTTTCATTCTTAATAAAACCAAAATCCTTGATTGCTTCATCAAAACGAAGATTCCAACTCCGAGAAGCTTGCTTTAATCCATAAATGGATCTTTGAAGCTTGCATACCTTCCTAAAAATCTCAGGATGTACAAAAACTTCAGGTTGTGTCATATACACGTCCTCAAGCAGTTTTTCATTAAGAAATGCTATTTTTACATCCATTTGCCATATCTCATAGTCATAATATGCGACAATAGCAATTAAAACTCTTACGGATTTAAGTATAGCTACTGGCGAAAAAGTTTCATCATAATCAATACCTTGAGTCTGCTTGAAACTTTTTGCTACAAGTCTTGCTTTAAAAGTATGCACTTTGCCATCCACGTCAGTTTTCTTCTTGAAAACCCATTTACATCCAATGGTCTTACCACCTTCAGGTAAATCAACCAAGTTCTAAACTTGGTTATCATACATGGATTACATTTCAGAGTTCATGGCACTTAGCCATTTATCTGAGTTTGGTCCAGACATGGCTTCCCGATAGGTGGTGGGCTCATTTTGATCCATAAGCAACACATCACGACTATCAGTAATGAGAAATCTGAATCTTTTTGGCTCACGTCTTACCCTACCAGATTCACATGAGAATTGTGTCACTTGTAGAGGTTTAACTGGTTCATAACGTTTTTGGACTTCCAGTAACGGTTCAGTGTTTATCTGTGATTCTTGAACTTCTTCAAGATATATTTCTCTCCTACTAGTGTCTTTTGAAATAAATTGTTTTTTCCATAAATGCACCATACCAAGCAACAAATACTTTGTTCTCAACGGGATTATAAAAGTAATATCCTTTTATTTCCTTAGGATACCCCACAAATAAACACTTGTCAGATTTAGGTGCTAGTTTTTCTGAGACTTATCGCTTTACATAAGCCTCACAACCCCTAATCTTAAGGAAAGATAAACTAAGTCTCTTTCCATACCATATCTCATATGATGTTTTATCAACCGCTTTAGAAGGAACTCGATTTAGAGTGAAAGCTGTAATTTGTAATGCATAACCCCAAAAGGATAATGGAAGATCTGCATGACTCATCATAGATCGAACATTATCTAATAAGGTTCGATTTCTCCTTTTAGAAACTCCATTTCATTGTCGAGTTGATGGTGGAGTCAATTGGGAAACAATCCCACAATTTCTAATATGATCATCAAACTCTTGCCTCAAGTATTCACCACCTCGACCTGACCGAAATGTTTTGATAGTTTTACCAAGTTGATTATGCACTTCATTTTGAAATGTTCAAAACATATCAAATGATTCAACTTTATGTTTCATAAGATATATATAACCATATATGCTGAAATCATCAGTAAATGTAATGAAGTACTGATAACCTCTTATAGCCATTGTGTTTATAGAATCGCATTCAAAAAAACACTTTTGCTTGTTCATCGATTTAATCAAGCTTTTATCACCGTGTGGATGAATTTTGGCCTTTGAGCGTAATGATTTTCATCGATATTTTCCCGCAATTGAATTTTTTATTTGTATGAAGCCTTCATTACTATTATATGTTTTTTCGTAGATATGGCTAGCCCGAAAACCTCTGCCCCTCCCCGTGCTCACAACCATGCTTTTACCTCTAATGCACCTAACCTATGTCCCTAAAAAATCGTCATATACTTTTTGACCCTTTGAGGTTTAAGTCTCAAAAATCCGTGGACTGCTTCAACACGGATAATGCTTACTAAATACAAGCCGAGAAGTGATTCAGAGTTAATGAGAAATACGAGAAGCAAGTCTTGGCCATAAGAAGGGATTTTGGTTGGGAAGAACTTATTAAGGACATATCCTATAATTCATTTAAAATGGACCACTGGGGGATTGAGGTCATAATGTGAGAGTTTTACGCCAATGGTAAACACCATATGTTTGGCAATGTGGTTCGAGTTAGGGGTCGATGTTAACTTTAGCGCCCGTAGCTTCAACCGATTTTATAACTTCCCCAGCCACTTGGTCGTCATCAGTTGATATGGTTGGGTGTGAGGCACGAGGGGGAAAATATTGAAACTAAAAAAAGAGATCTTAGGAAGTTCTATAAGGCATGGGCTTATTTCCTTATCCATTCACTCATACCTATTAAGCACGAGAGTGACTTAGTCCTACCCAGAGCTGCCCTCCTCTACACCATCGGCACCCACGACCAAATCAATGTCGCAGAGATCACACTCCACATTAAGAGTTCATGGACACACCAGATGCTCTTTGTCTTTCCTACCCACTCCTCATTACTAGCCTCTGCCGGCTAGCTGGGGTCGATCTAACCAACCTCGAACGTAATGTTCCTCCAGCCTCGCCTATCACTGATACTTTCATTGCATCTTTGGGATCACCTAATGGCTATGTTGACTTCGAGGATAAAAGAGTAAGGGTGCACGAGGAATAGAGACGGCACGATCTTGATGACCTTACGAAGCAAGATACTATTGCTCAAAACGAACGGCTAGCCACACAAGAACAACAACGATAGGCTGTGCGAGCTGAGAGAAGAACAAGGAGGCATGCAGCTGCAGCTGCGTAGCGGCTTCATGCACGGCAGGCTTAGAGTGACCATGTACCAGACATTGGCGAGCCTTCCGTCTCGATGCCACCCATCCCACCTATGCTTCAGCTTAGCACCGACACTGAGTCTGTGCTTCATATGATGTGGGCATTCCATGATGACTACTTTGGGCATATCTCAATACGACATCGACAAAATGAATGCCCATGCCAACTCCCTTGAAGCCCAATGCCACCAGTGCAGCTTAGCTAGGTACCAGCACAGCCGCAAACTCTGTCCTACTGATCACTCTATTCACTTTTCCCCCACCCCACGTTTCATTACTCATGATGGAGTGGTTGACTTTGGCTTAGAGGAACATCTTTTGACTCCATCTTTTGATGAGGGCATGACGACTTATAATGGTGATGATAATGCTCACAATTTAGCGACTTTCTTTTTAAGAGATTGAGAAACTTTTTCTTATCTTATAATGTAATTTGCAAGATTAAGTTCAACTTTACACTTAACAGTAATTGGGCATGTTATTTCCCACTTACGCGCTTCCTTGTTCATTATATCTCTATTCCACTTTCTCTTTCTACCGCTTTCTCTTCTTTGTTCTTATTCATTTCCCGCTTGTACCTAACCTTGGGGACAAGGTTTTAGAATAAGTTTAGGGGTGTTTTCAGGTATGTAGGAGCATTTTTAGTTAGTATGTTAGGAATTCCGTAAGACGACAGGTATAACAATTACATTTTTTATTTTTTACGTATTCCGTGGGATTAACTGGTATGGTATGGTTGGGTATCTTCACTTATTTTTCCTCTTTTTTGTCACTTTTCCATCTATTTTTATTATTTTTGTTCATGCCCCATCGTGTTATAACATGTTATAGAGTGGTTTATTTACATCCATAGTACTTTTTGTGACTACATGTGTGTTCAAACGTACTTTAGTTCATGGTTAGAACCATCTGGTTAAGTTTAGAGTCACCCGAAACCTTGTTGAGTGCCTTTGGCCGTAGATGAGTTACTTAAGCCACTTACGAGACTTGAACTTCGTTGAAAATTAGGAGAAACACTCAATCTAGAGCATTGTTTGGCATTGTTGAGATTGCATATTTAGGGAGCTAATATGAGACTTTGTGCTAGATATCAAATAGAGTAGGTGGTCATAACGGTGCAAGTGGAAAAAATCAGATTTCTAGGGTGCTAGAATAAAGGTGTAACCCGCTCGAGAAAAAATCCCATGATTGAAACACTTTTAGGGGAAATAGGCCATCTTTGGATTTGAACCCATAGCCTTAAGCCTACCCATCATTTTACGACTATTTAGCCCATTTGAGCCGAATATAGCCTTATTTCTTTGACTACCTATCCCTTAACCATTTGCCTTATATCCTTTTACCTAGTTGGAAAGTTTGGTCAACCGTAGCGAAAGTGAGAAAGTGCAAGTTTTATATTAAAATGTATAAAACCCTAAGTTTGGAGGTGTTTTGAGTGAAATAAATTCCTATCGACTTCAAAGAAAAGAAACATGAATTAGGTCTTGAGTTCAATGAAAAATTTAGCATTTTGAGACAAAGAACTCAAAAAGAATGACAAAGAATTTAAAAAGAATGAGCCAAATCGAAGAATCGATGGTTGGAAAAAGGGGAGGAATACAATTTGAGAGTGTTATGTTTATCCATGTAAACTTCTTGTGTGTTAGCTCTCGGTGCTTATGGTGAGGTTGATTTGATATTTTCCAACATTTGCATTTACCTTCTATCCTTTACTTGGCATACTAACCCGACCCCATTACAACCTACTTTAAAGACCTATTAAACCATAACTGTGCTAAATCTACATTAGTGGAGACTGTAGTTGCATTTCTCTCCTATGGTAGCCTCTTAAGTGTTAAAGTACTATTTTTTTTTCAGAAATTGTAAACTTGTGTGCTTGAGTGTATAGGCCCATAAACTCTGGAGTAGTAGACGATATTTGTCTTGACCAAGTCTAGTTCTTTGAAGCGTGATTTCTATTGATGTTTGGACTCCGTTTCTAGACAAGTCTTAACTCCGAACCTCTTTGAGGGGATGGTTGATTCAGTAACATTAGAACCAAAGGAAACACCACTAAACTTGGAGTCGGGTATAGGATGGTTACTTGTTATTTAGCTAATGAGTTATTAGGAGTCTAGTTTGTTTAGTTAGTAGGGTGTGTTGTCATGCATTCCTTTGCTCGAGACGTGCAAAATTTAATTTTAAGGGGTGCTTGATAAATGTATAATTAGACATCATAATATATAGTATTTAATATGATTTTGAACCCTAAATCTCTATTTAGTGGTAACAGTCTCTCATTTCTGTGATTTACGGTGTTAGAACTCAAAATAAAGAATTAGTGCGTATATTAGAAGAATCGATCATGGTGATCAAGGGAGAGAGGAAATCAGAATTATAAGTCGTGGCCCAAGTTGTATTTCTAGGCCGTGGCATGAATTCCAAGTTCCATGACCTCATTTTCATGTTTGTCACAAGAAAATAGTGATGCAGGCCGTGGTTCAAGTTGTATTTCTACGTTGTAGACCCTATTTCACAAATTTCAGGCCACGACATTACCCACGGCACTGTCCGCAGCCTAGATTTGAAGGCCCAATTTTTAGTCCGAATTTTGAGGAACTTCATTTTGGAATAGATTTTTTAGGTTTTATATATATAGTAACTCGAGAAATCATTGCTCCCAAACTTTGTTTACGAAATAACGTCAAAAATTTGAGGTTTTCAATCATCATGTCCACCTAATTTCATTAATCTAAACTGGAGGTAGATCAAACAACTCTTTTGGCATCAACCCTATATGAGATCTAATTTAATTCAATTTAATTGCTTTTCATTTGTGTTTTATTCTTTTTTTATCGATTGATTGATTAAGGTTAAACTTAGATTTAAACCTTAATTATGTTGCTAATGAGTCGTACGCATTCGTCGTTATGCAATAAGACTACACAAGTGGCAATTGACCATACTAATTGATTTGCCCTTTTTGAGACAGATCAAATACCTTAGGGATCAAAGGCTAAATCATACACACTAGTGACCCGGTTGTCTAGGTGTAGTACTGTGATGACCCCTTCTCAAAATAGGGCACTGCCCAGTCTAATCCCGTCATTAAGCCCTAATTTAACCACATAGAACTTAACAAAGAATTAGTCAGCCTTTCCAAAATACGATGACATTCCAAGTAATTGTTTTTAAATAAACATTTATATATCCTATGTCAATTCATAAATAAGAGTTGACTAAAGTTTTACTTGCTTAAAAGTTATTCAACAGAAGTCTTAACAAATTAACGAAAGTTTATAGCATGATGCCTAACAATTGTGAGAAAAACCAGGAAATAAAAATCACATGTATATATACATAACAAACGGTGATAATATATCATCATGTGTCTGGTTAAGGTACTAGTCACTCAACTCATAAAATACAATCCCAAAAGTATATGAAATACATATAAAAGTAATACATCAAAATCAAAACCTATACGTCGGTGTAGCAGGGTTCCACTAGCTTAGAGGTAGTCACCGATCTTCTCTTTGCCTAGTCAGCTACTCGATGGATCTGCACCCACCATCATAAAAATGATAGTGAGTATAGGAAAGAAAGTAACACTGAAAGACATTTGTTCACATTTCCAAATATGTAACAAGTATCTAAAAGCATGATAATAACGACTATGCTAAAAAGAGAACATGCAAAGATATACTTTAGTTAAACAAAATGAAACTAACACACGACTAAGTAGTAATAATCTAGGGTCGGTCGCTTGTGATCTTCATTACATCAGCTTTTTCCACTATATTCGGATGGATTTGAGCTTTACATCAATGTGAAGCCTGAGAAGTGATCTTGCCTTTATAATCTTTCGCTGGTGCCAGTGACTTGCGATGTACACTTTCCAACATCCCCGAGTCTCGTACCCCATATGCTGCATAAGTAATCTACCAACAACCCCAAGACTCATATCCCATGTTTTGCGCAAGATAGTGGAGAGATCCCGATCACCTTGGAAGTCTAGTACCCCCATATGTCCGCGAGATCTCTATAATGTAATGGCCCTAGATACATTAACTACTTAAATATTTCAAGGAGTGACATGGTTTTAGAATCCAATAAAACAATTACATTACTAATGCACAAAGGAAATATATTATACAATACCATAAACCACTACCTAATATTATCCTATTTTATTGACTACATGTATCAACATTCGAAAATGACATAGCACATAATTTTGAGTCAATGAAATCATTTAATCAACAACCTATACCATGAAAGCAACCTCAAGAAATGAGAAAGGACAACAAGTCATGACATATGGAATACAAGGGCAAATCAGTCCAAATGACTGGAAGTGAGTAAGTCAATAGGAATGAAATGTCAATAAATATTTTAATCAGTTTACTTACAATTTACACAATTTCATAAGCTATTTCGGCCTCCCAACACCTCAAAACTCGTATCTAAGCCCCCAAGACACTTCCCTAGGTTCCTGATATCATACAAAATGTTTACGAGTGTGTTTGGACATTTACTTAAAATATTAGAATTGTTTATGATGTTTGAGAAGTTTTTTAGAATTGCATATTTTTATGTTGTCATAGCACCTAGAGCGCTAAGTACCCTAATTAGAGTGCTAATGACATCATTAGTGTTTTACCAAGTTTTCTCTTGTGCGCTAATCGAAGTTAGTGCGCTAGTTACCCTACCTAGCGTGCTAGTGATCAGAATTCTAGGTTTTCTCTACATATATGCCATAGAAATGCCTTAAGAACCCCCATACACACCTCCGGAATTCTAAGACATCAACAACAACATAAAACAACCATATATAACTACAAATTCATGAATTCATTGAATTAAGTTAAGTTTATGGTGTAGTGAATTTACCTAGTTGATGTGAACCACCTAGTTGATCTATTCATACACCAAACTCTCCTCGTTGCTGGTTTTCTTCTTCCTCTATTAGCTTATCCTTCTCTAGCTAGCTTTGCTTCCAAGTTAAGAAATGAAATAAAGTTGGCTTGAGTTGCTTAAGTTGATCTTAAGCTTATATATGAAATGGGTATGGTTGATTAATAGCCATTGATCTTCATGTGCATACGTATCTCGAGGCTCCTAGTGGTCCACATACTAACACATGTCCCACTTACTCTCCACTTACTCATGCTAAGTGACACCAATTTTTACTCAATTGGCTTCTAGATGTGTCACGACGTATCTCAATGAGTATCAAATGGCTATTATTTTTAAATGCTAACTTAGGTTACATTAAATACATAATCAACTATAGCCACATTTAAATCACTATAAAAGTTATATAAAACCTTAATAAAACTTACCATATCACTCTCTACCTCAGTCCCACGCCGGCAATCAACTCGAGGCGCGTCCCTACTCATATATCGATACCTATAGATAAGTAGGAGTGACTTAGTAGTCTACACATATACAATACACTAGACATACACCATAACAAATATAAAATATACCTCGACCACATTACCTCGGTCATGACACGTATCTCGATGCGCATCCCACGTCACGGGTCACTTGATCCTGATTAAGAGATTAAACTATGATTCAAAATTTTGGTTGTGACAACTATTCCCAACTGATGGAAATTTAGTCCTCGAAATTAAACTTAAACTAAAATTATACCTAACTCAAAGAGGTACAAAAACCTATCTTGCATATAGTGTTCTCGCTCCCAAATGAGCTCCTAATATCCATGGAATTGCCACTTGACTAAAACTTTCGAGATAGACTTGTCTCTCATTTGTTGTACCCTTCGGTCTAGGATCTGTACTGGCTGCTCCTCGTATTATATGTCCCCGCTCAAATCGATCTGGGTCAAGTCAATTATCGGTCATACATCTGCCTTCGACTTAGCTAATCGAAACATAGAAATATGAAAAACTGGATGAATCCCCGACATCTGTGGAGGTAACTCAAGCTCATAAGCAACCTTTTCGACCTACCGTTTAATCTTGAAAGGCTCGATGAATCTTGGTGTTAACTTGCCTTTCAGACCATATCCGTGAAGACCCTTTCGAGGAAAAAACATTTAGATATATAAAGGCTCCCTCATCATACGTGAGATCGCTGTGATACGTGTTTGCATACTTTTTCTGCCTTTTCTGGGCTCCCTTAAGCCTCTGGTGAGTTTGTCATACATTTTCTGAGTGATCAACGATTTCAGGCCTTATCAACTTCCCAGTCTTTTGACTTTGCCCAATAAGATGGTGAGCGACATGGTCCGCCATACAAAGCCTCAAATGGCGTCATTTCAATACTGGCCTGATAATTGTAATTGTATGCAAGCTCACGCAATGGTAGGTACTCCTCCTATGATCAGTCAAACTCGAGTACATAAGCCCTAAGCATATCCTAGAAATTCTGAATAAACCTCCCAATCTGCCCATCAGTCTGAGGGTGAAAGGTTGTACTAAACTATAAGCACATATCATACTACTTCTGCATACTCTGTCATATCTAGGACATATACATAGCATCTCTGTTTGACGTGATAGTCAATGGTACCCCATGCAGCCTAATAAGTTCCCTCTCAAACAATGCACTCAACTGGTCAATTCTGTAGTAAGCTACAACTAGTATGAAATAGGCAGATTTCGTCAATATGTCCACAATCACCTAGATAGAATCGTGTCGATGAGCAATCCTCTGACAAAATCCATGTTTATATATTTCCACTTCCATCGTGGAATGGGAAACGACTATAATAATCCTCCAGGTCTATGATGTTTAGCCTTCATTTGTTGGCATATCCCACAGTTCCTAATGAGCTTTTATATGTCCGCTTTCATCCCAGACCATCAAAAATGGCTATTCATGTCCTGGTATATTTTGGTTGTTCTTGAATGAATAGTGAATCGGGAATGGTATGAATCCTGAAGAATATCATCTCTTAACTCTGCCACTGTCGGTATACATAATCTGCATCTGAATCTCAGACTTTGATTCGTTGTCTCTGTCTAATCAGTACAATCAGTACTCTACGCTAACTTACTGAACCTTGGATAAAGAATGTCAGTTCTCTGACACTTTAACACTCTCTATGTAGTCACGGCTTGAAGCCTCATTTGTGCACAAATCATCACCCGAGTGTTGGTAGGAATATTTGACTGAGTGATTATCACCGTTGCCTCGAGTAACCCATACCCTTGTGTCATATGGCACCTAACAACCTCGCTATCTCCAGTAAATATCCTACTCAGGGCATCAACAACTATGTTAGCTTTTCCTGGGTGATACTCCAGAGAAAAGTCATAGTCCTTTAGAAATTCTAACCATCTGCGTTGTATCATATTCAGATCTTTCTGTATGAAGAGGTATTTCAAACTCTTATGGTCAGAGTAGTGTGAGCCTTTCTCCTACAGATGATGTCTCTATATCTTCAAAGTAAATACCACTGCTACCAATTCTAAATCATGAGTGGGATAATTCTTCTCATGTATCTTCATTTGTTAGGATGCATAAGTCACTATGCCTCTATCATGCATTAACACACAACCTAGGCCCGGATGAGAAACATCTATATATACCAAGAATTAATCTTTGTCCAGCCTCTGGCAATATAAATATTTATGCGGTAGTCAACAATCTCTTTAGCTGAGCAAATGCCTCCTTGCATTCCTCAGACCAATCAAACCTAACGTCTTTCTGGGTCAATTTGGTCATTGGTGAAATGATTTTCGAGAAATCCTTTACAAACCTGTGGTGATACCATGCAAGTTCTAAAAAACTCCTTATCTCCGTAACTGACATTGGCGTCGGCCAATCCGTAATAGCCTGAATCTTGGTCGAATCTATAGCGAAGCTCATTGCTCTAATAACATGTCCCAAAACTTAACCTCTGATAGCCAAAATCCACACTTTGCTGAACTTGGTGTAAAGTTGATACTCCCTTAAAGTCTGCAATGTCTCATTGACGTGCTAATTATGATCCTCTCAATTCCTCGAGTATATCAATATATCATCGATGAAAAATATCACGAAACAATTAAGAAATGATCTTATTACCCAGTGCACCAAATCCATGAACATGGCAGGAGTATTAGTTAAACCAAACGGCATGACTATAAACTAATAATGTCCATATCTCGTACTGAATGTTGTATAAAACATATCTTCATCCCTGATCCTAAGATGATGATACCCTGATCGCAGGTCTCTCTTGGAGAAATATTGCGTTCCTCTTAGTTGGTCAAATAAGTCATCAATCCGTGGTAATGGATACTTGTTTCTGACTATGACCTTATTCAATTGTCTATAGTCGATACATGACAATTGTGAAAATCAGAATTTTCACAAGTATGGGTCTCTAACTATATACTACTATGTATAATGATACTAGAGTATCCATCTCTCCACTAGTCGCAAGTCAACCTCTAATGCCCTCAGCTCTCGTTATATTACCACTATACGTGAACATCGACGCCTTGGGATCTTAAATATCATTGTCTTAATGAAATAGTCGATATGAATGTGATACGCTGCTAGCCAATCCATTCCTAACAATGCGTCTAAATGTAAGAACTCGAGCACCCTGAAGTCTGCAGGTAACTCTACCCCGCCTATCTCTACTAGACATCCTTTGATAAGATAATTAGGGTAAACCCTATCCCCAGCCGCGGTACACAAAATCAAATATACGCTAACTCTAACCGGTGTCAACTTTAATATGTCTATCATGCGACCAGAAATAAAAGATATTATAGAACCCGAATCAAACAAAACATATAAATTTCTTCCATAAACGAAAACCATACCCTTAATGATTCCTCGTGTGGCATCAGCATAAGGCTGAGCTACCATGTATATGCCTTCTCAACTCTGCGGTGGAATCACAACCGCTGGCTCTAGATAATGTCTAATTTTGTGTCCAACCTAACCACACCTATAACATGTGATAGGTATACGCTGACCCTGAACTTGTTCTTGGGCATGCACTTGTATTTGCCCCTATCGAGAACTATCTCGACCTTTACCTCTACCTCTGCTTCGGCCTCTACCACCTTGCTATTGTTGACGTGTCGCTAGTGGTGTTGTTAGAGCTTGCAAAGTAGAATGAGCTAGCAATGCAGGTCTGACTAGTGGTGGCAAGGGAGGTGTACCAACGATAGTCTGTAATAGCATAGGAGATGATACATATGGAACCTCTATCCCATCTCCTCGGTCTCTCAAACTCCGTAACCTGATCTGGTGTCAATGCTAGTACTAACGACGTCCCATCGGCAACTCTGCCCAAATAATAGGTCTCGTAAAGAAAGTGCATGATCATAAATCGCACCCAAAGTCCTAACACTTGAACTAAGAACACAAAATCTAAAATCTGGCCTCAGTCGATCCCCGAAGTGCTACACATCCTTCGAATCATCTCTCACTAGATCCCTAGCAAACTGCCTCAGATAGCCATATATATCTCTATAACTCATCACCGACTCATCAGCTTCTTATATCAGATTCATGAATTCCTTACTCAACCTCTTCATCACTATATGTGGGAAGCACTGCTAGTAAAACTTCGTCTTGAAGGTATCCCATGACTCAAACTCTCCATTAAAAGCTATCTTCGCACGCCACCATACATCTGCATATCTCTGTAAAGTGTACAATGAAATCTTGGCTTGGAGTCTATCCTCAATCCTCAAGACTCTATGTACCTTCTCCTGAGACAAGATCCACTTCTCGATCTTCTCAAAGTCTCTCTGACTGTCAAAGTAGACTGGCTTCAGTTCGATGAAATCTTTCACTAATTAAACCTCTGCTGTCGAACTAGAAGATGAAGATGTGAAAGACGGTGTATAAACAGTCTCTATGACTGGAGCTGCACTGTCGGTATAGTTTGTACTACTGGTATTGTTATTGGTATTATGGTGGTGGTGGTGGTGGTGGTGGTGGTGGTGGTGGTGGTGGTGGTGGTAAGGGATAGTGTCTATGCTGGTGATGCAAAATGTAATGTCATCATGGCAATAAACTCCGCCAATTGTTGTCCCTGAACAGCTACTCGGTCGGATAGCCTCTGAAAGTCATTAGTTAATGAAATAGGAAGTTGGCTTCTACTAGCACCTACATCCCCGCTATCGCGTAAATCAGCCATCAGCATCCGCAAATTGATAGTGAATGCAAATCAGCTACTACGTAGATAACACATATATACACATAAAAAAAAACATGTACATATAAGAAATCCCTAACTCAATTTAACTCACTTCCCAACTAATGGTTTCTAGGCAAGGATCATCTGATTTTCCACAACTAAGATTTCTCTCTACTTGTTTAAATTGTATTTATTACTTGTTGGAAAAGTTAGGCTTTTTGCTACAAACTGTAGCTTTGGTACCATATTGTCGAATAAATATTCCATAACCCCAAGCTTTATAAACTTAGGCTCTGTAACCTAGGCCATGTAAACTTAGGCTCTGATACCACCTATGATTACCCTTTCTCAAAATAAGGCACCGCCCGGCCTAATCCCATTATTAAGCCATAATCTCACCACACAAGACTTAACAACAAATTAGTCAGTTTTTCCAAAATACTATGACATTCCAAGTAATTTTTTTAAAAATAAATATTTATCTATCCTATGCCAATTCATAAATTAGAGTTGACTAATATTTTACTTAAAAGTTTATTCAGCGGAAGTCTTAACAAATTAACGAAAGCTTATAGCATGATACCTAACAATTGTGAAAAAATTAGGAAATAAAAATCACATGCATATATACATAATAAACAGTGATAATATATCATCATGTGTCTGGTTAAGGTACTAGTCACTCAACTCATAAGATACAATCCCAAAAGTATATGAAATATATATAAGAGTAATACATCAAAATCAAAATCTACACATCTAGTGTAGCAGGGCTCCACTATCTTAGAGGTAGTCACCGATCATCTCTTTGCGTAGTCTACTACTCGATAGATCTAAACCCACCGTCATAAAAAGGATGGTGAGTACAGGAAAAAAAAAGTAACGCTGAGAGATATTTGTTCACATTTTCAAATGCGCAACAAGTATCTAAAAGCATGATAAATAGCAACCATGCTAAAAAGAGAACATTCAAATAGATGCTTTAGTTAAACAAAATGAAACTGACACACGGCTAAGTAGTAATGATCTATGGCCGGTCGATAGTGATCTTCATCACATCATCCTTTTCCACTATATGAGGATGAAGCTGAGATCTACATCAATATAAAGGTCTGAGCAATGCTCTTTGCCTTTATAATCTTTTACTGGTGCTAGTCACCTGTGATGTATACTTGCCAATATCCTCGAGTCCCATACCCCGTGTGCTGCACAAGATAGTGAAAAGATCTCGATCACCCTGGAAGTTTAGTGACCTCGTATGTCCATCGCATCTCTATAATATAATGATCATAAATACAAGAACTACTTTCATATTTCAAGGAATGATATGATTTTGGAATCCAATAAAACAATTGCATAACTAATGCACAACGTAAATAGATTATACAATACCATAAATCACTACCTAATAGCATCTTATTTCATTGACTACATTTATCAACATTCAAAAATGACATAACACATGATTTGGAGTCAATGAAATCATTTAATCAACAACCTATACCATGAAAGCAACCTCATGAAATGAGAAAGGACAACAAGTCATGGCATATGGAATTCAATGGCAAATTAGTCCAAATGACTTGAAGTGGATTAGTCGATAGGAATGAAATGTAAATAAATATCTCAATCAGTTTACTTACAATTCACGCAATGTCCTAAGCTATTTCGGCCTCTCGACACCTCAAAACTTGTATCCGAGCCCCCCAGACACTTCCCTAAGTTCCTGATATCATATAACATGTTTTGAGTGTGTTTGGGTCTTTACTTAAAGTATTAGACTTGTTTATGGTATTTGAGAAATTTTTGAAAATTGCAGATTTTTATGCTGTCGTAGCACCTAGCACACTAAGTATCCTAATTTGCATGCTAAGGACCTTATTAGCGTGCTACCAAGTTTTCTCTTGCGCGCTAATCAAAATTAGTGCGCTAGTTACCCTACCTAACGTGCTATGTGATCAGAATTCTGGGTATTCTTTACACATATGTCATACTAATGCCCTAGGAACCCCCAGACACACTTCCAGAGTTCCAAAACATCAACAACATAAAACAGCCACATATAACATTAAATTCATGAATTCATTAAATTGAGCTAAGTGTATGGTGTAGTGAATTTACCTAGTTGATGTGAACCACCTAGTTGATCAACTCATACACCAAACTCTCCTAGTTGCTGGTTTTGTTCTTCCTCCAATAGCTTCTTCTTCTCCAGCAGCTTTGCTTCCAAGTTAAGAAATAAAATGAAGTTTGTTTGAGTTGTTTAAGTTGATCTTAAGCTTGGATATGAAATGGATATGGTTGATTAATAGCCATTGATCCGTGTGCATATGTATCTCGAGGCTCATCTAGTGGTCCACATATTAACACATGCCCTACTTACTCTCCACTTACTCATGTTAAGTGACACCAATTTGTACTTAATTGGTTTCTAGATATGTCACTACGTATCTCAATGAATATCAAGTGGCTATTATTTTTAAATGCCAACTTAGGTTACATTAAATACACAATCAGCCATAGCCACATTTAAATCACTATAAAAGCTATATAAAACCTTATTAAAACTTATCATATCACTTTCTACCTCAGTCCCATGCTGACATGCAACTCGAGGCGCCTCTTTACTCACATCTTGACACCTATACATAAATAGGAATGACTTAGTAGTCTACAAATATACAATACACTATGCATACATCATAACAAATATAACATATACCTCGATCACATTGCCTCGGTCATGACACGTATCAAGATGCGGGTCCCACTCATGGGTCACTTGATCTTGATTAAGAGATTAAACTAGGATTTAGAAATTCAAGCCGTGACAAGTATCTTCACAAAACTCATCGCGGTTACCATGTTAAACTCAATTCACTTGAGTATAAAGTTATACGTTTAACTAGAGAATTAGTCATTGTCGTCATACGTACCTTGATTACCGATATCAGGAAGTGCGAGGACCCGGGTACATTATCGGGTCTATAGCTACTCTAGAATACCTTTGAATTACATGTCTTATATAGATCGATGATAATAGAGTTGATTATGCCAATTGAGAAAGTTTGTGATATCGATGGTTTAGGTTACTCTTCTTGATTGGTTTCTTTACAAAGTATTTTTATTCCCTATTTTTAGTGAATTCTTGAAAACAACCTTTTTTCAAATCCCCCCATTCACTTTTCTTGTTCATTAGCCTATGTTAGAAATCTTTGTCTTCGTGGATCGACCTCGTGCTTGCCACTGTTACAGTTTTTGTGGTATTTGATAATCTCAACGGGATTACATTTATTACGACGCATTCGCTACCCTCGACAACTGCATTACTTTGCCCACGTAATTCTCCTAGGTTTGAAGATACAGCATGTCAGATTCGCCTCTGAGGCTTCTCAACATCCACTCGTCTCGATCCACAATACCCTTCGTTACCCTCTGCAACCATGTCAGTTCCCTTGCGTCCAACCATATGTTGTAATGGCGGCCCATCACTGTTTTCTTGATTTGAGCACCCCTGTTTAGCAAGAACGATATTGTGCTCATCGCAACGGGCATAGGTCCTTCCGCTTCTCGCCATCCCCCCTCCATTCGTTCCACCGGTGCCTCCCTTGCGTTTCACCACCTCGATCCATCCTCCGTTGTCGTCCGTTCCCTCCATTTTTTTTTTCGAATGTAAATTTGCTTCTCATGTGATACACTTTGAGTTATGTACACATATATGTCAAAATGGGAAATGATGTTTTGACGCTTCTAAAGTCACACGGTTTGAATTAAATAGTGAGATGCATTAATCAAAAATAAAACTTGAGATGCCTTTTGAGATGTGTGCATACATACTTCTAAGTGTATCACGCAACTACCAATTAAATAAGAGTTACTTAAGTGCGACTTTAAGCGTTCAATTTAACATTACCCCTATCAAAATGTATGCCATGGCTTTCAAACGTGCAGGTAATTTAGCATGCGACTTTAATTAAGAGTCAAGATAAAAAAAAAAAAAAAAAAACAAGTATCGACTCATTGTAGAATATCTATCATGGCTAAAGTCTAACGTTCCACTAAAAGAACTGAATTCGACTGTTATGAACAACAGTATAAATTAATAATAAGCATTTTAGTTGATAGTTAGTTCAAATTTATCATATATCTTCATATAATAATTTAGATCTATTATGGATCTCGTTAGTTACGAGGGTCCTTTGTGGCCCACTAAGTTTGCATAAGCTCTATATATGAGTTTCAACGTTGTAACTTATCTAATAAGCTAACCCAACAGGTTCACTATAACATATTTATGTTTCACTGTATTTCAATTTGACCTAAATTGCTCATGAAGAACTTGTAGTTGAAACAAATATGCTATCTAGCTAGGATTCTACGAATTACTTGCTAAGAAGAAAAAGAAAAAAAATGTTTTGTACCATTTTTCTTTTATAAAAAAATATTTTATTGTTGAGTTTTTGAATATCCAATATCAAGAAAGATTCTTATTTGTTGATTCTACGAATACCTAAATCAATGAAACAAAACACGTTTCTTAATTTCTTAATTACTCCTGATCTCCCACAACCTAAAATATACACTGAACTCTCTAAAGAATTCTCGAAATCTCAATTTTTATGCAAATATCGATCAACCAACTTAATATATCGACGTTTGGTAATGTTTGTAAGCTTCTAAAAATACGAAATAATAGTTGAACTAATTAAAGACACCTAGATCGACACAAATTTTAACACATACACACTTATATATCACACTTAATAAACACTAATGAAATGAAAGACTCTATCCTATCTAAAATTAAACTCACGCGGTGACCAAAAAAACAAGAAATAAAACTCACGCACCTAATATCACACTAATTAGCTTATCCTATCTATTCCAACATCACTTAATAAACACAATCACGTATACCTCTTTAATGGTGAGGTTGCTCCTCATAAGTTTATAATAACAAGAAATATGTGTACTAAAATTATTATCTGTTTATTTTCGAGCCTCAATAAAGATTTTTCTATACATAAATACATTAAGCATCAAGTGGTAACTTAATAATTTAAGTAGGTGAACTCTTCTCAAACTTGTTGAAGGTTCAAGTCTCTCTGCATACAATTTTTTTTTTTTTTTTTTTTTGAAGTATACAAATTTCTTTTGAATAAAAAATAATAAAAAAAATTTCTAGACCAAATGTAACAAATACTTGCACAAAAAAAAAAAAAAAAAAAAAAAAAAAAAAAAAAAAAAAAAAAAAAAAAACAGCTGAATCGCCTGATTTCCAATGCAGATGTAGGTTTAGATTTTCTATTAAAAAGAAAGACATTTTAAATCACCGTCAAATATAAAAATAAAAATTTTCAAAAAAAAATAAAAACATAAGAAAAATAAATAAATAAAAATCTTCTGTTCAATAAACCTGAGCCACAAAATATTACGTCTCAGGCACCATCCGAATAAAAACGCCCCACTTCATAAACCAGATAACGCACAGATAAGGCGGACCCTCCATCCACCGTCAGATGGATACGATCCCCCATCCAACGCCCACAATTCACTCTCCAAGATAACTCCCCAAGTCCCACCACCACATATATCCCAATCCCCATATCACTCTCCCCAATTCTCCCCATCGTCTCTCAACACCAATTCTCCACTACCGCTCCCCGGAAACCACCACAATGGCCTCCGCCGCTGCCGCGACCACCTCGTCCTTCCTGGGGACCCGCCTACCCGATGCCCACTCCAATTCGGGCCGCTTCCACGCCCGGTTCGGGTTCGGGTCCAAAAAAAAAGCCGCCCCCAAAAAGGCCTCTAAAGTAGTGACTACGGATCGCCCGCTTTGGTTCCCGGGCGCCGTGGCACCCGACTACCTTGACGGGTCGTTGGTTGGGGACTACGGGTTCGACCCGTTTGGGTTGGGCAAACCGGCCGAGTACTTGCAATTCGAGTTGGACTCGTTGGACCAAAACTTGGCTAAGAACTTGGCGGGTGACATCATAGGGACCCGGTTCGAGGAGGCCGATGTTAAGTCCACCCCATTTCAGCCGTACAGTGAGGTGTTCGGGCTCCAGAGGTTCAGGGAGTGTGAGCTCATTCACGGGAGATGGGCTATGCTTGCAACTCTTGGCGCCTTGGCTGTTGAGGCACTCACTGGTGTCACGTGGCAGGACGCGGGCAAGGTGAGTGCTGCGTAAGATCGTGCGCGCTGGTGCACGGAAGTTTGTTTGTCGCACTTCTTTTTTTTTTAAGAAAAATTGACATTATAGTAAAAAATTAAAAATCACGCATAATAGGTTTTTGTTGTCGGATTTGCCTCGAAACACTCGAAACATGTCCGAGGCACATTTGACGACTCAAAAGTGCTTTTCACATGGCTGAGTGTGTGCATTTAACAATTTTTTTGGTAGTGAATTGTCGTTATTTATGACGCGCCTTGAATCATCCAGATATACATATATATTCAAGGCACATCTGTCATCCCATAAGTGCTTTACATTTGTACATGTATGTAGCATTTTTTTGTTTAAAAAATGACCATATATTTTTTATGACGAGCCTCGAATCATGCAAAAACGTCCATTTGAGGTGCATTTATGGGGTTTTGGTTGGTATGAGTTTGATGTGGGAATTAAAATTAAATTAAACGCTCGAGTTTGACTCATAGGAATTCAAATTCTCATTCTCATTTTTGGTAAAAGCACGAAATTAAAATTAAGTAGGATTTATAAATCCTAATTAACTTATTTTTCCACATATAAAGAAATTACAATACATTTTAAATTTAGTGGTGGTTGTAATTCCTTACTATTTACATTGCATGAAATTTAATTCCCACATATTTGAGTTTTCATTTAATAAATTCTTAGGAATTAATTTTTCAAGACTTTAACTTCCCACCTCAAATTCCTAACATTATTTATGTTACAAAATTGTCACTATTATTTTTATATTTTTCTCACGTGGTAGATATGCACACTATTGGGTTTCATATAAGGAATGATCATCCTAACTCATTGTTTTAATCGTAATACTCGAAATCGTAAATTTAGTTAAGGATGATCGAATCTTTTACAACTTGTTACGATGCAGGTGGAATTGGTGGAGGGGTCGTCATATCTGGGCTTTTCGTTGCCATTCTCGATGACAACACTCATCTGGATCGAGGTTTTGGTGATCGGGTACATTGAGTTCCAGAGAAATGCAGAGCTTGACCCGGAAAAGAGACTGTACCCGGGTGGGAGTTTCTTCGACCCATTGGGCTTGGCGTCCGACCCGGAAAAGAAGGCCACTCTTCAACTGGCCGAGATCAAGCACGCGAGGCTGGCCATGGTTGGGTTCCTGGGCTTTGCGGTCCAGGCCGCGGCGACGGGCAAGGGCCCACTCAACAACTGGGCTACCCATTTGAGCGACCCGCTCCACACCACCATCTTCGACACCTTCTCGTCCTCTTAGTTAGGCTTTAATTTAGTTCTCTCTATTGATGGTCATGATCGGCCCTGCTTTCTTTGTTTTGTTTGTCTAATGAGAGATAATGATGATGATTTGTATAAATACAATATATATGCTTCTATCTTGTAAAAAATTATTATTTATGGGACCTTAAGAATGAACCTAGCAAGCCTAGCTAATTAATAGTTCCATTATTACGTTATCTATTACGATAATTAAGTGCACTAGCAAATTAACCAGCTTTGACTCTGGCGTTACTTACGGAGTACCAACAATCAAGAGATTATGAGTTTAACCCCCTGCCTTTCAACATAGTGGGAGGGTTTTTGCATGATTATGTTTGATACATAGTGTTATCGAAATACACGAGCAGAGGTTATTATCAAATTGTAATTCAAGATCCGAAATTGTTAAGTTTAAGAGTCATAGTTGAGTTGCTTTATTGTCGCGATTGATTAATTACTAGTAAAGTTGTTCAATGTTGCGGGCTTCAACTTCAAAAGTTGTACAAATGTAATGCTAATTAATATATTAGAACAATGTTACCTCTTTCGAAAAAAAAAAAAACACTCAAGTGCACTAATCTTTAATGATAAATTAATCAGATTTGAATGATTGAAATCCTATAAACAAAAAAGAAGCACTTTCGGTACAAGACGCATATCAACTTGTAAAGATACGAGTAGGAATATACATAGAGATTCAAAGAAAGTAGTAGCTTGCACTAGCTTAGCAACACAATGATTAGGAACTGATAATTATAATGATTTTGATACATCCAAAGATGATGGACAATGCCTCCAATTAGAAAACTCTACATAATATAAACTTAAGAGATTTGTCGACATGAGAAAATGTCTAAAGATAATTTGAGATGCATTGGTTATAAAAAAGACTTAAATAGTTTAAAAAGTACACCATCAAAAATATTGAGTAAAGTAGCGTGAAAGAGTTTGACTCATGTAGTCGAACTCAATTAATTTGTAATTGAGTCTATGTTGTTTTAACAGTCATGGTGCCCAATAATGGGAATCACTAAAACAATCTATACCTCGCCCAAGTCTACTCTTGCCTACTCTAACTTGATTTGGTCTCAGAAGAAAGCTAATGATAATGACTCCTAATTGTACTAAATATTATTTTAACTTGAAAAAGATGTACGACATTTAGAACTAATTTAAAGCCTAGCCAAAGCACACATGACTCAGCCCATTATAGGTTGGGGTGCAAAAGCATTTTTTTTTTGGCATATTTTTTTGTCCTTAATTTTGAAGCTTTTACACTTTTGGTCCCTTAACTTTCATTAGTGTACATTTGATTTCCGAACTTTTATTGTTCTACATTTGGTCCTTAAACTTTTGAGTTTTTCATGCTTTTGGACTCTAAACTTAGAGATTTTTATGTTTTTTAGGGAATTTTTTTTTTGGCTATTGTTGGTCGATGTGAGTCGTTCTGTTAAGTAATAGAAATTATTTTACTTTTATTGTATTGACTAGTCATGCGACACTCTTGTTATTCACATCGTCAGAATTAATACTTTAAATAATAGAAAGACTAAATATAGATATTTGTGAAAGTTTAAAGACCAAATATGTAGTAAAAAAAGTTTAGGGACTAAAAACATAAAAACATAAATTTACTTGCCTACTAAAAAAACTGATCTCGAAGCAAGGCAAACGTGACCCTAACGCTTTTCGTCTAACCTCGGAGGTAACAAGGCCATTTCACTTCAGCATAACAATGTGAATGAGGGCCGCTAAGGGCACCCCACCATTTAATGAAGACACCCAGTTAATGTGGGCACAAACCGATTTACCTGGGGCACCCAAAAATTAGACCCGAAATACCTAAACTACCCCTCGTGGAAATCCATCTGCACCCCATCACCCTCGTGCAAACCCCTGAGCACCCCACCACCCCCACCACCATCTTCACTGAACTCCTTGTTGAAGAATCCATTTGTTTTGAACCGACCAGTGAGAGGAATCCACGAAATCGTGTTCTCTGTCCCTCGCCGTGTGTTTCTCCTTCGTTGTTCGAGGTTTCTGCATTTTGTAGGGTCCGGTGTGTGAGCCGATTTCGTCTCCAAATTAGGGCTCGGTTGAAGATCGTCGAATTAAGTTACATTTGGTAGAGTAGTTGTAATGTGTTTGTGGCGGTTTGTTCAATTGTAAAAAAATTGAGAAATCGCAGTTCTCGGCCACACAGGCCAGAGACGGGTGTCAACTGTCTCGGCCAAGCATGGCCGAGACAGAAGCTAATATTTTTGGGAACTCGCAGTCTCAACCAAGTAAATCGGAAGAGTTGACTGCGTATCGGTTACGCATGTCCGAGAATACTACCGTTATCTCGGCCGTGACATGACGAGAGCTACAATTAGTGATATGTAATGTGGCGTCGGTGGCGTACAACCGGTAATTTTGTCCTACACTCGGTTGTCCACTTCCGAGAGGGTCTCAATAGGCTCGGTCGTCATAGGACGAGAGTAAGGCGAATTGAAATGGTCAATCCATCTCGGTGGTGTATAACTGAGAACTTGCTATTGGACTCGGTTGTAAACAACCGATATATTGGACTACTTGTCAGTCATGGGTGACCGAAAATATGGGTTGTTTCACGAACCTGCTTGACCGAGACATCAGAAATTGATGAATTTGAAAAATTTCTTTTTGTAAAAAAAATTTGTGGTATGTCAAACTAACAATACAAGATTGAAAATCCAGCAAGACAATTTGCACCGAAACTTAATTAATTATAAATCTCCGTAACATTCAAACTGACTCTAAAAAGGGTCCATCCATAAGTAAACAAGAATCAAAATACAGCACAACATTTGCATATACATAGAACGTTCGGAGGAATTGGCAAAATTTCTAAATGTTTAGCCATCAAGGTTTCTAGGTACAAGCTTTAACCTACGGTGTATCTAAATCTACAACAGGTATGGTGGCTTCATCATCAGCAGTTGCAATGGGCGCGATGTCTCGAAAAACTAATCCATCTCGCCAACCTTTGGCGCAGTCCTCAACATATCGATCCCACGATGGATATAAGGATGGCAGCGGTGCATTCACACGCAACTTCACCTGTTAAAGTGAACAATAGAACATAGAAGATATTGTCACAAACCCGATTAAGGGGGAAACAAACCAATTCACAAAAAATCATAGAACTTACCCTAACCCAATTGATATTCCTTTCATTTGCCATTGCAATGATAAGTCTGTTGTGCGATGACGACGATGGAGTACTACGTAGAGGTAGGAATGTGGAGGCACTCCCATGCGAGAGGTTGACGAGAATGACATTGAACGCGGTGGATACTAACAATCCCATGTCTGGAAGTGTCAACCATTCTTTGAAAGATACCCCCTCTTGCTTCTCTAGTCAATGCACCGCATTCTTGACAGTCTCGAAACTCGAGCCAAGCACTTCCCGCCAAAGGTCTTCATACCCGATAATCTCATCGTACATTCTTCTACGCACAATCCTCCACCCGTCTACGTCGGCAAGTCCAAGCCCAGAGGCTATACACCGATATCTACAATTTCCATCGGAAACCACATCGATAATGGGCTCAACATGTGGCAACCAATCCGGTTCTAAGCAATGACCATAAGCCATGTTAGATCCACTTTGTGTGCGTCGATTGGCACGACGCATTTGTGGAACAACCTTGCCTTTTTTCTGCCTAGAAATGGAGGCCTCTTTTGTGGAGTGGGAGGACTCAAATCCGCTCTCCACCCGTCTCGTCGAAGAATCGTCATCATCGTGTTTTCTCTTCGACACTGGGGTGCCTCCGATTGGAGACCCCGGTGTCCTCCCACCCGCATCCTCAACTTCCTCGCTTCGCTCCACAAAAAGACGAAGGTGGACTAATCTCCCCGAGCCGCTGGCTTTCAGTCCCCCCGCATCCTCAACTTCCTCCTCCCCCTTATCCAATATTCCTGTGGTGTCGTGATTGTGCCTCCCACAAATCACAGTGACATACGATAATGAGTTAGCATTTTCCTTGACGTTAATTTGGAAAGGGCATCCACATTTCTTCGTACCAGTGTGAGTCATTGCCTTTTCATCATTCCTTGATTTCTTTAAAATTTTGGCCGCTTTCCCCCTCCCTACTCTCTGAGCCAGTCCCCTATATGTCCCAGACCTCTCACAGGCAATTTTCACCCTTCCCCTGCGCTTAATGCCCCCGACATCCGAGCGCTTCGTTACTAACACAAACTTGTTCTCACCACCAATCATTTGAAGCCATGAAATAGCCGCTTCTCGAGAGGGGAATGGCTTAGAAGGTGTAAAAATGTCCTTGTAGTCTGGAAAATTACTATATAACGGCATTACCTGCAATACAAACAGTGTAACATTATAATCAACCAAAATGTACAACACAATCACAAAAAAACCCGAAAAAATAGGTTCTCGGTTGTACAGGTCCGAAACTTTCTTCAGAGTCTCGCTCATGTACTACCGAGAGTTACTCAGTACTCTCGGTCGTACCAGTCCGTGACTTACGTGAAACCTCTCGGTCCTATATGACCGAGACATTACTATACATCTCGGTCCTGCGAGGCCGAAACAATCGCGCACCCAGACAGAAACTTCTCCCAACCGCATAAAAAATACAAAAAATTTGCAAAATTACCTCAAGGACGACCTCATCTGGCACCGAAGCATTACAATCCTCCATTATATAGTGGAAACAATTTCGGATTTGAAGAAATTACCAAACCCTACGTTGACAAACAAATCATCATTTTCACAGTTATACACAACTACACAGTTCTAAAAAACCCGAATATGATTTTCAAACATCGTTACCTCGCTGTCGGATGATGTCAATCCGCAAGAATCGATCAGCTCTTCGCCAAACGCAATGTGGCTTTGTGGTTCAAGCTTGGTGGTGGGGTGCTCTAACTCCTTGTCAAAATGGTTTGAGGGGCTTGAACCATTATATATACAGGGGCAAAATGGTCTTTTCCATTTTTGCTGAAATTTTTACAAATAAGTTGGGTGCCTTCATGAAAAGGTGGGGTGCCCTTAGCGGTCCTAATGTGAATCCATGGTTGGTATGCGAAATGATGGTAATACCCACTTTTTGTTGAAATCCTCATCTGGTGTTGCGTCCAGGTGAGCATGAGACCGTGCAAGCAAGTGCTTTCTATTGTGCGTGCGTGATAGATTGACAGATTGGGCAAAATGGGTAGGCTGTTTTTGACATCTCTTGAAGGTGGGAGTTACAGCTGCAAGCATTGCCATGCCCATCTTGCTCTTGCTCGAGACATCATTTCTAGGGTGATCAATTCCACTCGCTCCATTTATGTTGTAGATTGATTGGTTTTGGATTCATAAATGTACTATTGGCTTTGTTTTAATAAATGGGGTTTTCTTTGTTTTTTGATAATTTGGGTATTGTATTTTTAATGTTTAATTGGTTGTTATTCTATCCCATTTTGTACTTTGTCTATTTTCATTTTTTATTGAGTAGATGAGATTTTGTACTTTCTATTGGAGATTTGAAAACTCAATTGTTGTCCATGCGTGTATTATATTTCACTAAATCGAACACAGTGAACGAGTTTGATCCATGTAGGCGAGCAGGACTAACTAATTTCAGATTCGTATTATATTTCACTGTCCGGTTAGGCTTTCAAGTTTTTATTTTTAGTCTCATATAGAGATTTTCCCCTCTAACCAAGCAATTGCAGCAAGTTATTTAGGGTTTCATCGTTTGATGCAAACTTTCCACATTGGAATTCCTGGTGGATTGCCTGATAGACCCCCTAACTATGGATCTTTTAAGGGGCGGTTGTGTTGGCGATTTACTCATTTTTATTGAGTTATAGTGGGTTTTAATGTGAACAAGCATCTAAAATGTATAAATAAGAGATGTAGTGTGTAACTAGAGGATATGAGAAAAGTGTTTAGATTCTGATGAGTATTTGTGTAGAGTCCAGCTTCTCGAATAGCAGTGGGTTTCTTCCTCTTACGAGATATCTTCTCCATTATCAATACAATTTCAATAGTTCACTTTTTCCTTCAATTATTTGTGTTGGATTAGAGTTTAAAAGTGCGCAGGGTTGAAAAATATATTTGCGAGCCTGTATTTTTCGTGGAGTTATTGTTAAAAATATTTGTGAAAATCTATATGGATTTTATGATCAGAAATTATAAATGACACATGTCTCTTTTTTAAAATTAAACTAAATGTTTGTCTTGTATCACATCTCATTACATTGCAACATTCGTCTTTCTTTCATCTTATACAAAATCAAGACCCTGGTAAACTTCCTTATGATCGATGTTTTGGAAGTTTGTTCACGTGAATAAGTTATGATAGTTTCATATATTATGGCTGCCGAATAGCCCTGTTAGACAAATATACTTTATTCAATTGAATGTACGGATTATTTCTTCCCATCTGTTTTATCCATTGTTATTGAACTGATGGATATGAAAATGTTTGATATGCATAGTCTTTTGGGTACTTATGAATAATTGAATGATCAAAATTGGTGCCTCCATGGCATGAAGCATGTTTCTTGCATTGTCAGTGTTCAAAGTAAGCATAGTTACTATTTTCTTTGGCAGTATTGCTAGGTAAAGATCTACGCCTATTGACCTGTCTCATAGCTCTTGCTGTGATTGCTCATTAGTGCAAGATAACAATTATTAAATTATTGAATAAAGGTTGACAAATTTGATATTAGATCACCTTGATAGTACTTAAGGCAAGTAGCGGAGCTGGGTGAAAGTTTGATAGAAGTATGAGATGGTCCGTGTTCAAAGTAAGCATATATAGCTACCGTTTTCTTTGGCAGTATTGCTAGGTAAAGATCTACGCCCATTGACCAGTCTCATAGCTCTTATGCCAATATCATCATCATCGTTGATGTTGTTGTTGCCACTGTTGTCGTCATCATTTATTATCATCATTATTTTGCTTCCTCTCTTTGTTAAATTAGAAGCAAACTTAAGTAGTTCTCATTTCATCTAAAACATGGGTATCATTACCTTTTTCTTTCTTCACTCTTTTTTAACTGTACTAACTTGTATATAATCATATTTAGTGCTTATATGTAAAGGAAACTAATTGTTTATTTATTCAAGGAATTAGAAACAATGGACGGGCCCCAGTTTGGTGGTGTTGAAGGAGACCATTACTTTTCAATGGGCCAAATTACCAAGACGTTAGTTTGATGTCGTATATTCTGAACTATATCCTTCCTTTTTTCTGTATAAAGTTTCAACTCGTGATGGATAGTAGCTTTAGATTATGAACCCAATTTTATTACTACCATGGCGAATGCCTATTACATTTTATATAAATTTTGCGTTTGTTTTATTTAACGTTTATTGTATGATTATACTGGATTTTGCTTTTATGTTTGGGTGGAAAGTAGCATGAATTTGAAGCTTTTTGCAAACTTAACCCTTATGCTTTTCTTATTCGTTGTTAGTGCTTTTTATGTAAGTTATACTAATATGGAAAAAACTGCCTTTCTTACAAATTCTTGCTTTGTTATTCAGGATTTCTACTGCAGACATGGGGCAGCTTATCTCTTGAAGAAGGTGTAAGTACTTCTTGACTTTCCGTCAAATTAATATTTCCATGTAAGTGAAGTCTTGCATGCACACACACACACATACAAATACACTGTCACATTTGCTTATGTAAATTGTGCTCTCTTTCTTATCTTGGACATATCTCAAACAAAATGTTTTATATGGAATCATGCATTCTTAAGCGACTAAATCTTAGAGTATTTCCATTGTTCCTAATTATATACAATTACAAACTTGCTAGAGATTAATGCAAATCCTTCTTTTGGTATAAGTTAGGTATGAGGGAGGTGATCCCATTCCCTCTTCCCAACCCGTAAAAAGTGGGGTGGTGGTGAAGGAACTTTTCCATGGTGCTTGGCATCTGTGTATGGAAAGAGTCATATTTGCTGTTTTATTGAAGTATGGACATGTCTCTTTTGAAAAGTGCCCCAAATTAATTGAGGATATAATTGATACTAAATCGAAAAGGTTAGGATATAATTGATACAACTTATAAAGGTTAGGATGTTTTTTATTATTGGGCCTTTTTTCTTTTACCTCCTCAGCTTCTACTTCAAATTGGAATTTGCACTTCCATTGGAATCCCACTCTTGACAATTGGAAATTTTGACTCCAGAAATTTTCCCTGGGAAATGATTAAGAGATTTGGATATATGTTGTAATTCTTCCCTCTATGTTGGAGGTTTATGGTCCCTTCTTGCTAAATATGTATCATTCTCTTAAAAAGTAAATAAATTGACCTTCCGTTTTGATGAGTGAATTGTGAACTAAGTGGCTAGTGAAATCTTTCATTTTTCTTCAACATAAGTCATGAATCATGATTAAGCTAGCGAACTTTTCCTCCATCCTTTCATCATCTGCTTTATGGGCTTGTACTCATCTTATTTAACGTGTCCTTTTCCTTTCTTGGTTGATTTATTCAATGTTTCTGGCAAATTTAAGTGTTATTCGAAAAAAAAAAAAAAGCTTCCTTTTGACTTCAATGCTTAATTAAGACACTTGAAATTCCTTTTGGAGATTCTAATCTAACTCATCTGCAATGTGCATGATGCTATTTAGTGTTAATTAGTTTCATGTGCTAATGAAAACTGATTTCCTACTTCCAAGTTTAAATTTGTACAACCATCTTAATTAATCAACAAACTTGTTATAATGTATAACATGACACATAACAAGTATGGATTTAGTCCAGATTAAGTTTAGTTGCTAACATTAAAATTCCTGCTAGCATAAGAGAGGAACCAACTATGCCTTCTGTAGATATGACAGTGATTCATACTTGATGTCATTTATTTCCCATTTTTATTAAGAATAAAATTTAATTTGGGACTGAGGCTATGTTGTTGTTGTATTAAGAATAAAATTACTTTTTATCCTCTACAACCACCTTTCCTTGGTACACAAAAAATGTTTCTGGGGTAATATTCATTCTTTATTTGTAGTTTTTATCTACATTGCTGCGGGGCTGTGCCAAGTTTGAAGTGTTAGCTTCTTTAAGTAGCAGATATCCTTTTTATGATGTTAAGGAGTTGTGTCTAGTAAGCATTCATTCAAGTGCTCATCAGGGCCGATTCTGCCATTTTTTAAGCCTATATAGGGAAAATATATAATGGAGCCTAAATATATACCCATGCCATGGGAGCCTCTCAAAATGTGTTGTGCATTAAATATTTTATGCATTTATGATTCATAGATTAATGTGTTGGGTTATAATTCAAGAGTTGTAAATGTGGTTCCCATACCATGGGTATTTTTTGGTTCTCCTGGTAGTAGTAGCCATATTTATATTAGGTAAATTATAAATAATGTACACTAAATTTAAAATAAACAAATTATATGTAGCATGCATTGACCCTTTTATTTGAAGTGATGATGCATGGAACTTAAATCAACTATATATATATATATGGTACTACTACCATAAGAACCACATTTACAACCATTGGATTTTAATCCAACACATTAATCTATGAGTTATAAATGCACAAAAACATGTAATGCACAACACATTTTGAGAGGTTCCCATGACATGAGTATATATATTTGAGTTCCATTGTAGAATTTCCTATATACACAAAACATTTAATGCACAAAACTTTTAATCTATGAGTCATAAATGCACAAAACATTTAATGCACATGCTTTTTGTGTGTGTGTGTGTATGCGTGTGTGTGTGTGTGTGTGTGTGTGTGTTGTAAACTAAGTTGAGACTTGCTAGATATTAGAGAAGTAAAATAGAAGACTAAGAACTTCTACTACTGCAAAATACTATTACAAAGGAAAATAGAAGAAATGACTGAGTTGGAATGAGAAGTTTTTCGTTCAACTTGGTGTGTTTTTACAATGAGGTTGACACCCTTTATATTGGCCCTTTTGTAATGATGATAAATGTACTTAGACAATGTGTACAAGTAACACATACACCACATGTCATACAACACATTAAAAGTAATTTGACAATACATGAAAGAGTTGGTGTACATTAGAAATAGTTACAAGTAACATGACAATACATGGACAAGTGAGAGTACAATTAGTGAGAAATACAAGTTACATGACTGTACAATATGATGGTGTACATGCATGATCATCCATACTTCACAATGCTCCCCCTTAGATGACACTTGCTTAGAGAATGTGCCTCGTTAAAACTTTTATTAGAAAAATCATGTGAGGAAAAATCTAGTAAAAGAAAAAAAGTACACCGTTCTCATAAATCTTAAGATGAGTATAATATTGTTAGGATTGCTTCATTAAAAACGTTGCTAGGAAAAATCCAGTGGGATAAAATCATAAAAGGGGAAATAGTGCAATACACTAATTCATAACTCCCCATCATGTCCACATGGGTGAAACTTAATCCGTTTCTTTACGTGCAATGTCCTTAAGTTTACGCAAGTCAATACCGTATGTAAGCCTCTTAAATGTCATAGTTGGTAAGACTTTTGTAAATAAATCAACAAGATTATCACTAGACCAAATTTGTGTCGATTTCACCATTCTTGTGAAGCTTATGTGCATATAGGAATTTTGGTGAAATATGTTTTGTTATGTCTCCTTTTTATATATCATTCACTTAATTGTGCGATACATGCTGTATTATTTTCATATAATGTGGTTGGAGAATCTTTTATTGAAGGTAATCCACATGATTTTTGAATATTGTTCAATCATGTTTCTCAATCATACACATTTACGACTTGCTTCATGAATTGCAAGTACTTCTGAATGATTGGAGGAAGTAGCAACTATAGTTTACTTTATTGACTTCCATGGTACAGTGGTATCACCACATGTGAATACATACCCCGTTTGAGAATGTGCCTTATTGGGATCAGACAAATATCCAGCATCGGCATAACCTTGGAGATTTAGTTTTACTCATCTCAAGTAAAACAAACCCATGTCACTTGTTATTCAAATATAATGAAAAACGTGTTAAACACCATTTCTATGTCTTCAAGTAGGTGAAGAGTTGTATCTTGCAAGTAGGTTGATAGCAAAAATATGTGTCGTCTTGTGCAATTTGTAAGATACATAAGTGCACCAATCGCACTTAAAGATGATACGTCTTGACCAAGTAGCTCTTCATCACTTTTATGAGGTCAAATGGATCATCGTCCACTTCAAGTGATCCGACAACCATTGGAGAGCTCAATGGATGTGCCTTGTTCATATAAAATCTTTTTAATATTTTTTTCAATATAATTTGATTGATGAACAAGTACTCCACTTAGAAAATGTTCAATTTGTAAACCAAGACAAAGTTTTATTTTTTCAAGTTTTTTCATCGCAAATTCCAGTATTCTGATGTTCTAACGATGTCATAGTGGTTTCCCACTATGTTTAAATCAACATATACAACAATAATCACAAAATATGTTGATAATCTTTTTTGAAGATACATGGGCAAAATGAATTATTTAAGTATCATTCTTTAAGTAAATAATCTCTTAGGCGTTTGTACAATATTCGTTCGGATTGTATCAATCCGTACAAAGAACTTTGTAATTTTATAAAATGCATGTTATAAGGTTTTGATTTTATTTCTTCAGATATTTCAAATCCTTTAAGGATTCTCATATATATATATATATCACTGTCTATGGATCCCTGTAGATATGCTACTACGACATCCATAAGATGCATATCAAGCCCTTTAGAAACTCAAGGCTTATCAAGAATCAAAATGTGATTGCATGTATAACATGAGAGTATGAGCTACAAGTCTTGCTTTGTACCTTGTAATCTCATTTTTCTTGTTTCTCTTTCGTACAAATACTCATTTATATCCAACAGGCTTTACGCCATCTGGCGTTTGAACAATCAGTCCAAAAACCTCTCATTTTTTCAACAAGTCTAGCTCTGCTTGGATAGCCTCTTGCCCATATTTGCCAATAAGGTCCTATTCAACATTTATCCACTGATCGTGGTTCTGGAACATCATCGTTTTCACATATTTCAAAGGACACGTTGAAACCAAGTATATCGTCAGGAACAATATTGCTTGCTTCCAAGAGACAAAATGGGTAGGAGAAAAGAGTAGAGAAATAGGAAGCACAAGGTTTAAATTGTGGTACACTGGTATAGATAGAAAATGCAATGGAGTAGGAATTGTGGTGGATAATGATTATAAGGATAAGGTCGTCGAGGTTAAAAAAATGTGGGATAGATTGATCCTAGTTAAATTAATTATTGGAGATGAAAAAATTAACATAGTGCCTATGCACCACAAGTGGGATTAAGCGAGAGCATCAAACGCAAGTTGTGGGACGATATGGATGGATTTATGCAAAGTATACAATTAGATGAAAAGGTTTTTATTGGAGGAGATTTAAATGAGAATGTCGGGACAAGTAACGATGGGTTTGAGAGAGTTCATGAAGGTTTTGGTTACGGTAATAGAAATGAAGAAGGAGAATCAATCTTAGAATTTGCTTCAGCATACGATCTTATCTTAGAAAACACTAGTTTTAAGAAGAGGGAGTCGCATACAATTACTTTTAGTAGTGGTCATAACAAGAGTCAAATAGATTTTCTTTTAATAAAAAAAATAGATAGAAAAATATGTAGAGACTGCAAAATAATACCTGGTGAAGCACTTACTACCCACCATAAGTTAGTAGTACTTGATATTGAGCTAACACAACGACATAATATGAATAAAAGAGTTAGCGACCCTAGAATAAAGTGGTGGAACCTAAAACATAGTAAACAAGTAGAGTTTAAAGAAAAACTACTAAAGAAAAATGTTTGGAATCTTGACTTAGATGCTAATACAATGTGGCTAGAAATGAGTAATTGCATAAGGAGAGCGAGATCAAACGTATTAGGTATATCTAAGGGCTTGAGACCTCCAAAGAAAGAAACATGGTGGTGGAACGAGGATGTCCAACGAGCAATTAAGACTAAAAGAGAGATATATAAGAAAATACCTAAGTGTGAAGATGAAGATGTGTACAATCAATATAGAGAAGCTAGAAAAGAAGCTAAAAATGTAGTTAGTCAAGCTAAAATAAATTTCATGGAAGATCTATATACAAGGTTAGGTAATAGAGATGGTGGAAATATATATATATATATAGGCTAGCCAAATTAAGAGATAAAAAGAATCAAGACCTAAGTCATGTAAGATGTATTAAGGACGAAAATCAAAATGTTTTAAAGCGCGAGGAGGATAGTAAGGAGAGATGGAGAAGTTACTTCGATAGTTTATTTAATGATGGCCAAGTTGATACTATAATAGATGAAAACCCACACCAAGAAAGAAATGTAAACTATACACACAATATTATAATTGTAGAAGTTAAAGAGGCATTAAAAAGAATGAAAATAAGGAAAACATGTAGCCCAGATGAAATACCCATAGAGGTTTGGATTGACTTGGTTAACAAAACTTTTCAATAAAATTTTTAAATCAAAACGGATGCCAATGGATTGGAGAAGAAGCACGCTTGTGCCAATCTTCAAAAACAAAGGAGACATTCAAAGTTGCTCAAACTACCGAGGAATTAAACTTATGAGTCAAATTATGAAACTTTGGGAGAGGATAATTGACAATAGGCTAATTAGAGAAACAACAATATCAGAGAACCAATTTGGTTTCTTGTCTGGGAGGTCAACTATGAAGACGATTTTCCTTGTAAGACGATTGTTAAAAAAATATAGAGAAAATGAAAAAGATCTTCATATGGTATTCATAGATTTAGAAAAAGCATATGATAGAGTCCCTAGAGATGTTCTTTGGTAGGTTCTATTAAGGATATGTATGATGGAGTAATAACGAGTATAAAGACATTTGGAGGAGCTACAAAATAATTTTTCATTACGATAGGACTACGTCAAAGATCGACTTTAAGCCCATATCTATTTACTTAAGTTATGGATGAACTAACTAGACATATTCAAGAGGATATACCATTGTGTATGCTATTTGCAGATGATATTGTCTTAGTGGATAAAACTAAAGATGGAGTGAATAGAAAATTAAAACTCTGGAGGAATACATTAGAATCTAAAGGCTTTAAGTTGAGTAGGACGAAAATCGAATACATGCACTGTGAGTTTAGAAACACTAGACATTGAGATGTCGGAGTGGTAAAATTAGGGGAAATAGAAGTTCCTAAGGTAACCACTTTAGATACCTAGGATCAATCATACAAAATGATGGTAACATTGAGAATGATGTCACACATAGAATTCAAGCTGGATGGAAGAAATGACGGAGTGCAAAAGGGGTGATTTGTGATCAAAATGTTCCTACTAAGTTAAAAGGAAAATTTTATAGGATCGCAATTAGGCCAGCTATGATTTATGGAAGTGAATGTTGAGCGGTAGAGCAACAACAATTACATAAAATGAACGTAGCAGAAATGAGGATGCTTAGGTGGATGTGTAGTAAAACTCGTAAAGATAGAATAAGAAATATAGAAATTCAAAGACAAGTAGGAGTAGCACCAATTGATACAAAGATTAGGGAAGGGCGGTTGCGATGGTTTGGTCACCTGCAAAGACGGCCTACAAATGCTACGACTAGAAAACTTGACTCAATAGAAACTATAGAAATTCGACGAGGTAGGGACATACCAAAGTTAACATGGGATGCATTAATTAGGAGGGATTTGAATGGTTTGCAAAGCTCACCATCAATTGCACTTAATCGAGCACAATGGAAAAGTTTGATCCATGTAGTCGACTCCACTTAATTTGGGACTGAGGCTATGTCCTTGTTGTCGTTGTTGTTTCCTTATTTTTCTAGAGGTTGTTGTTCCTCGTCGAAATCAACTTATTCTAACAAATCTTTATCAAAATATTTTGTGCTTTCTCAAGGAATATTTTGATTAGCATTTATTTTTACTCCTGTTTTCCTCTTTAGAGTAACTGTATACTTTGAACTAACTAGTCTTCTACACTTTAAGCGTTTCATTGGTTCTTGTCAATTTTGTTGTATAAAGACAACAATTCTTGCAGGAGCATTTACAGCTAGAATATGTGATTTTGTCACTCGTTTTAAGACATCAGGTAATTGATTTGCCATTTATTGCAAAAGAATGATTTTTTGAACTTCAAGTTCACACTGATTTGTGTTTAGATTATAATGTAATAAAGTTGATGCATTTCAAGCAATTTTATGCAATTCCTTTTGAATTTGCTTCTTATCGCCCTTAATGGTGGGAAAATTACTTCATCAAATTGACAATCATTCAAAATGTGTAGTAAATAAATCACCTGTTAGGAGCTTAAGGTATCTTATAATGGACGACGAGTTAAAGCCAACATAAATATCAAATTTTCGTTGTTGACCATCTTAGTTCTATTGGGAGGTGGTATGTGAACATACACTGCACAACGAAAAATTCTTAAATGCGAGATATTTGGTTGTTGACCTAAAATGAGTTGCATGGGGGAATGTTCATGACATGCAGTAGAATTATAACGAATGATAAATGATGTGCGAAAGACCGCATGTCCCCAAACTGAAGCTGGTAACTTAGTTATCATGATTAAATGTCTAGAAATTAATTGAATACGTTTAATCAAAGATTCTGTCAAACCATTTTGAGTATGCACATGTGGAACATAATGTTCAATGATAATTCCTATAAACATGCAATAATCTCTAAGTGCTTGAAATTAAAATTCTTCAGTATTATCAAAAGGGTTGGTCTTAATTGGGTTGTCAGATAATTGTGTTTTTAACTTAATGATTTGGACTAAAAGTTTAGCAAATGTAACATTACGGGTCGAAAGCAAACAAACATAAAACCACATAGTTGACGCATCTATCAAAACCATGAAATATTTAAATTGTCCACTGCGAAGATGAATAGGTCCACATATGTCTCCCTCAATGCGTTCTAAGAAAATTGGGGATTTCACAACAATTTTACTTGGGGATGGTTTAACTATTCATGTACCTTGAGAACAACTAGCACAATTACAATCACCAGTTGAATGTATTTTATGACTCCTTAAAGGATGTCCATGCGAATTATTAATTATTCTTCGAATCATTGATAATCCTGGATGATCAAGTCGGTCATGCCATAAAATGAATGTCTTTGGATTATTGATTTCTCTATTTATGACGACATTCGTTTCAACATGCCTTATATGAGTGAAATATAATCTAGAGGATAATGCAAAAAATGTCTCCAACATTTCTTTTTTCCCATTTGAAACCAATGTAATATAGATGAATTCTCTATTATTTTCATTCATGGTTTCAATATGATATCCATTTTGTCGAATATCTTTAAAGTTAAGTAAATTCCTTCTGGATTTTTTGGAATATAAGACATTATCAATATGAATTGTTGTACCCCCAAACAACATAATATTTGCTCTTTCAGAGCTGTTAATCAAATTATAGATGCTAGATATTATTTGAACATTAGCCACAACTAAGTTCAAGTTGGAGAAATATTCTTTCTTTTTGAGGATTGTGTGCATTGTAACACAATCAACAAGATAAATATCGCTCTTATTTGGTTCATGATTTGAACACATGACTTGATGATCAATCTAGATAAATAATGTTTGATAAATTAGAAAAAAGACATTTCATTTATAATAAGAAACTAGTACATAGGAATTAAAAAGCATAATAAAAAATTATTAATGCATAAAATTATAGAAATTGAAAAGCATTATATATGATCGTTAAAAACATCGAGACTAGTGTTTGGATCATCATGAAGATTTGAGACATCCATATAATTAATGTCCGACGAGCCATCTTCATCAGTGAAATTCATCTCAACTGTTTTGTCTTTTGTCCTTCAAGGAGGCTTGATAAAGATCAATAAAATGCTTAGGCGTGCGGCATACATGAGTCCAATGGACTTTTAGACCACACTTGTGATGTGGTTGGTCACGATTATGAGCATGCCAATTTTCAGCGGTATTTTTCCTTTTTTCTGAGTGGCATCATTTTGATTCCATTTGTTTTGGAACTTATCACCGCGGAATTTATGAAACGACTTGCTACGATCTTTTCCAATTGATCATTTCTCCTTTCCACGTCAATGGTTTTTCTTTCTTTGACTGTTTTTATGGTCATTATATGATACAATATTTGCTTCATTAATTGAAGCGGAACCAGTTGGACGAGAGTTGTGGTTCTTCAATAGAAGCTCATTGTTTTGTTCAGCCACTATGAGATAAGAAATTAATTTTGAATACTTTCTAAATTGACGTGCTCGGTATTGCTATTGCAACAATAAATTCAAGGCATGAAAAACACCGAATGTTTTTTCCATCATTGCCTCATCGGATATATTTTCTCCACATAGCCTCAAATGAGAGGTATAACATTAAACATGATGGAGTTATTATACTCACTGACTGTTTTGAAATCTTTTAACCTAAGATTCAACCAGTCGTTTTGAGCTTTTGGAAATGTCACCGTCTTTTGGTGATCATATTGCTCTTCCAAGCTTATCTACAAGGTGAGATGATCTTTTATAGTAACATATTCACTTTTCAGACCTTCATGGAGATGATGACGAATGAATATCAATCCTTTTGCATGGTCTTGCATTGATGTTTCATTTCCTTCTATAATAGCTTCGCTCAAGTCTTTAGCTTGGAAATGTATATCGGTATCCAGTTGCCATGACAAATAATTATTGCCAGTGATATCAAGGGCAACAAATTCAAGTTTTTGAAGGTTTACCATAGTCTGAAAATATGTAAAGAAATTGAGTAAATATTTTTTCCCTTTTATATAAAATAAATACTATATGATTAAATATATGTTCACAACTTGATCATTAATATGCAAAATGTACTACTTGTATAAGTTGGTGGGAGAACCTTCAAGTTGGATGGCGAGACGAAGTCTACTTAAAATCATGCCTCCTCGAACGAGATAACTCATCTCCATTTCAATGTTTAGCTTTAACGGGGATAAGGCTTACCCACTATCAATCCAAACTCATAACACTATTTGCTATATAAAAATCAAGAATAGAGTATAATTAATCATTTGTAGTAAATCGAGAAAACTAGTTTTATCACATATTGATTTTTGATTTTTTGTAGAAGATCGTGCAAGACGCAACTACAGAGCATACTTTCGTAGTCGACGACGTTATAATGCATATATAGTGTATGAATAAAGTATGCATATGTAAGTGATGCATGTAATAAAGAAGAAAGCAACCATGACAACATGGAAATAAATTGAACTTATTTAAATTAAAAAAGTTGTATCTTCCTAGCTTTGTCTTCTTAGCAAGCTTACTTGAACTTGAAGATCTCTTTTATGCTAGAGCAAGCTCGTGCTGATAACTTGTTGTAAACTAAGTTAAGACTTGCTAGAAACTAGAGAAGGAAAATAGAAGACTAAAAACTTCTACTACTACGAACTACTACTACAAAGGAGAAGAGAAGAAATGAGAGAGTTGGAATGATAAGTTCTTCATTCAACTTGGTGTATTTTTACAATGAGGTTGACACCCTTTATATAGGTCATTTAGTGATGATGATAAATGTACTTAGACAATGTGTACAAGTAACGCATTCACCACATGTTATACAACACATTACAAATAATTTGACAATACATGGAAGAGTTGGTGTACATTGGAAATGGTTACAAGTAACATGACAATACATGGACAAGTGAAGGTGCTATTAGTGAGAAATACAAGTTACATGACTACACAATATAGTGGTGTACATGCATAGTCATCCGTACTTCACAACAATATATATACTTTTCCCTCATCCTTTCTCCCGACTTGAGACCGAAAATGAAAAGTGTAAAATTTATCATCCATACCCCTAAATATTAAAAGGCCCTCAATTTGTAAAAAGTCGGGGGTGCTTTTGTAATTTTACATTTTTAAAAGTTTTTTAGGTGAATAAATAAAAGAAAACTTGTGCTATAAGTTAGACATGCAACTTCTAAATAGTAATTTAGCATTTCACTTTCCAATGTTGAATCGACACGTGTCCCTACCCCATCAATCACTATTCACATCAACTAAAAAAAAGCAAAAGAGGCAACAATTCCTCTTCCATCTTCCTAATTCTCCTGCAACACTTTTTCAAAACTCTCTTAGATTCTCATTGTTGCAAACTTGCAAAGATCCCACTTTTTCTCTCTTAATCAATAATCAACATCTCTATCACTCACTCCCTTCTCCTTTATTCAATACACTATGTCTCTTTTTTTCCCTATTTCAATTCTTTCTAATGGTTTCCTATTTCAACAAGTGTATTATAGTGTAGATTGCAAAAAGACTTGAGTTGTGCGCTTTTACAATTGTGGATTAAAGATATACTATCAACTTTGATTACTTTGATCTTTCTTTGTAAGGGTAAATAAATTTGATCTTGTATTGAAGAAATACTAAATCAATGAGCTATTTTTTTCAGGTTTAGATTTGTTTTCCCAATATATATACCGCAATATCACTTTGATTAAGGAGCCTTATAATAAGGTTTGATATTTTACTTTCTTTAAATTTATACTTATTGTTTGTGTAGGATTAGGAAACATGTTGCCTAGAAAATATATTTCCGGTAATGATAAAATTAAGAAAAAAAAAAGAAAACAAGAAGAATTAACAAAATCATTAAAAGGAGGCTTAGATAAAAAAAAAATAGTAAGAAGGATGAACAAGTTGATAACTCAAATAAAATTTATCATAGTGAGCTTGTTGTTAAAAATGTAGATGTTGGACATGAAAAAGATCATGTTGCTAGGACGTCTATTAATGAAATTATCGATGTTGAATGTAATTTGGGTAGTGGTGGTGGTGATGATTTCCATTCCTTTTTCATGTCCAACATCTACATTTTTATGAACAAGCTCACTATGATAAATTTTATTTGAGTTATAGACTATATCATCATTTTCACATTCAATATTGACATTTTTACCAACAAGCACATTATTCGAGTTAACAACTTGTTCATTTTTCTTACTCAAAAAAAATATCTAAGCCTCCTTTTAATGATTTTGTTAATTCTTCTTGTTTTCTTTTTTTTTTCTTAATTTTATCATAATCGGAAGGATATTTTCTAGGCAACATGTTTCCTAATCCTACACAAACAATAAATATAAATTTAAAGAAAGTAAAATATCAAACTTGATTTTAAGGCTCTTTAATCAAAGTGATATTGAGGTATATAGATTGGGAAAGGAAATCTAAATCTGAAAAAAGAAAAGAAAAGAAAAGAAACTCATTAATTTAGGATTTCTTCAATACCAGATCAAATTTATTTACCCATAAAAAAGAAAGATCAAAGTAATTAAAGTTGATAGTATACCTTTAATCCACAATTGTAGAAGTGCACAACTCAAATCTTTTGCAATGTACACTCTAATACACTTGTTGAAATAGAATACTATTAGAAAGAATTGAAATAGGAAAAAAAAGAAAGAAAAGAGATGTAGCGTATTGAATAAGCAAGGAGGGAGTGAGAGATAAAGATATTGATTATTGATTAAAAGAGACAAATGGGGATCTTTGCAAGTTTGCAACAATGAGAATCGTAAGAGGGATGAGAAAAAGTGTTGCAGGATAGTTGGGCAGATCGAAGTGGAACAGTTGCTTTTTTTAGTTGATGTGAATAGTGATTGATGGGGTGGGGACACGTGTCACTCCAACTATTTAGAAGCCGCCATGCTTAAATTATAGCACAAGTTTTCTTTTCTTTTTTTCACTTAAATCTTTTTTAAAAAAATGTGAAATTACAAAAGTACTCCCAGCTATTTACAAATTGGGGGCTTTCTAATATTTGAGGGTGTGAGAGATTATAGTCAAGAGGGTTCAACTGAGTTAAGACCAAGTCAATTTGTCTCACTTGATCATTGATGAGTGTCACGTGTGAGGTCTGAGTTTTGTATGTAACATATATTTAGTATTCTGTTAAGTTGGTCTGTTAGATAACGTAACCAATTGTTAAGTGTACTTGTACACTATAAATACTGGATTTTTTCCCAAAAGTACAATAGATTTTACTTTTTTTCCCGAAATGAGGGCCTGTTTTTTTTTCTCAATCTAAGCAACAACGCCTAATGAGAAGGCGCTATCACCTTGGGTACATTCATTTGATGACGTGGACACGTAGATAGCGCCTTTTCAAAAGGCGATATCTACGTGTCATGTCCACGTCATCGCACGGGTGGCGTGGCCACGTGCCACGTGGCTGAAAAAACCAATAGCGCCTTCGGAGAAGGCGCTATTGGTGTCCATGTGGACATGCCTAGTCTGGGAAGTCCACGTGGAGTACCAAATGCAGTAGCGCCTTCGGAGAAGGCGCTATTGCATTTGGAACCTGTCCACGTGGATCCACGTGGACAGGTATGGGGACGTGGATGCGCTGATAGCACCTTTTGAGAAGGCGCTATCAGCGCATCCCCATAATCTCCTTCCCGAAACCGACGCAGAGAATATTCTCAGCGTCGGTTTCGGTAGGGATGCAGGAATAGGGCGGTAGGGATCACGGGATAGTAATCCCGTGACCAAGGAGGTAAGGAGGTTGGTGTATATAAGGAGGGGTGGGGGAGGAGCTCGGTGGAGAGAGACCAGAACGGGAGGAAGGAGTGAAGACCACACCCCAGGCGCGGCGGCACCAGACGCGGGAACGCAGAGGAGGTAGCAGCGGCGGAGGAAGGAGGACGAGCGGGCGAAGCGAGGAGAGCGGACTGCGGAAGGAGGGAGCAAGCAGCTGGGGGAGGTCCGCGCGATGGAGCACGAGCGTGACACCGATCGATCGGAGGAGGCGTTACGTGGCGGGGAGCGAGGAGAAGCGGCGGGGGCACCAAACGTCTCGACGGAGGAGAAGGGAGGTCCGGTGAAGGAGGAGGTGGTATTTCTAATTTGGTTTAGGTATGTTTATTAATCATTTTTAGGTAGTTTGTTTAGTTAGTTAAGTTAGTTTAGTTTTGTTAGTTTGTTTAGTTAGTTAAGTTAGGTTAGTGTAGTTAGTTTGTTTAGTTTAGGTATTTAGGTTAGTTAAGGTTCGGTAATTTAGTTTGGTTAGTTTCGTTTAGTTTAGTTTAGTTAGTTTGTTTGTTTAGTTCGATCAATTAAGTTAGTTTATATTTGGTCTTTAGGTTAGTTAGTTAGTTAGTTAAAGTACTTTGTTTAGTTTATTAAGATGGTTAAGTTTGTTGAGGTTCGTTTGTTTATTAATTGTTTTTAGCTTAGTTTGTTTAGTTAGTTATGTTTGTTTAATTTAGTTAGTTTGTTCAGTTTAGGTATTTAGGTTAGTTAATGTTACTTAGGTAGTTGAGGTATTTAGGTTAGTTTAAGTTTATGTATTAGTTTGGTTAGTTTAAGTTTATGTATTAGTTTGTTTAAGTTACATAGGTATGTCTAAGTTAGTTTAGTTACTTTGTTTAAGTTAGTTTAGTTAGTTTGTTTAGGTTAATTTAAGTTTATGTATTAGTTTGGTTAGTTTAGTTTAGGTAGTCGAGGTATTTAGGTTTATTTAGGTAAGTTAGTTTAGTTAATGTAGTTTGTTCGGTTCGAGTTAGTTTTTTAAGTTAGTTTAATTACTTTGTTTAAGTTAGTTTAAGTTTATGTATTAGTTTGGTTAGCCTAGTTTAGGTAGTTGAGGTATTTACTTAATGTAGTTTGTTTAGTTATATGCGCACGTTTCAAGATATGTTGCGAGATAGTAGCCTAGTTTGGGTAGTTTAAGTTTGGGTAGCCTAGTTTAGACTTTGAATTCGTTGCGATCCACTAAACTTTCATGAACACATCTATAATTTTTTTGGTTTTTTTTTTGGGATATGTTTACGTTTTATTAGGTTATTTTAGGTTGCGTTTGGTTCACATAGTTTGGTCAATTTATTTTAGATTAGGTTACGTTAGTTAATTATCTTACTTGAGGTTAGTTTTCATTTATTATTTGGGTACATGTTTACTTATAGTCGATTTATTATACTCATTTTCTTTTTCTAACCTTCTTTTTTTAGTTAGTCTTACCGCAATGGATCCAAAACCTTCAAATCCATCACTGTTGCAACTCCAATCTACGCACAGATCAACGCGAACCTGGAGTGGCGAGGTAACATGTTTTTCCTCAATACGTCAAATTTACACCTATACTGTATCAAAAACATATTTTAATACATTTTCCATTTCAAGGTGTACGAAACAATGCGCGTACGTCGAAGACGTGGGGTCGTTGATCGAACGATGCAGTATCATTCTAGGATGATCCCATATCTTCGTTCCAATGGGTTTTATGAGATATCTCGGGTAGCATTTTTCAGCCTTGATTGGGCTTTGATTACTGCGTTTGTAGAGAGATGGTGCCCTGAGACGCATACATTTCATATGCATTGTGGGGAGTGCACTATTACACTCCAAGACGTGCAGGTATAGCTTGGATTGCCTATCGAAGGTATGCTTGTAACAGGAACGACAGACGCAGACTATGCTGATGTCTGCGAGAGGCTACTTGGACGGACTCCTGGTGGAGATGACGTCGTTGGTTGTAAACTTAAGGTTGTTTGGCTCGAGCGTCACGTACCAGCAATAGATGATAATAGCGATGAGGAGTCGGTCCAACGGTACGTTCGCTCGTACATACTACAACTCATCGGCGGATGTCTTTTCGCCGACAAGTCCAATCGATTCGTACATTTGATGTTCCTACCTTTGCTGGAGGATTTCCAACTAGCTGGACAATATAGTTAGGGGAGTGCTTGTTTGGCTTATTTGTACATGGAGTTGTGTCGCGGATCTCGCGCAGGGGCACATGAGGTTGCTGGCGCGTCAATTCTGTTACAACTTTGGGCATGGGACAAACTTCCATTCATAGCACCGCGACGCCTGCGTGTTTCTAGAGCTCAGCAGCGAACTGTGGATGGCCAAAATATGCTTATGGACCTTCCACTCGGACACAGGTATGAAAGTCGATTTATCATTACTTTGCATAACAATCTTGTCCTATTTCATTTATCCTAACTTATTGTCTTCTACACAGATGGCTCGATGCATTTTCGGTATCTCGAAGTGCGACGCACGTCGTTTCGGCTTACCGTGATGCACTCGACTCGCAGAGGCATGAGGATGATGTGGTCTGGCAACCTTATGCAGAACTCATGGGGTCCGTTCCCGATTACTGTACAAATGGCCACGGAAGTTGGCTCTCGACGTTTCCCCTTATTTGTTTCCACATCGTGGAGTGGCCTCGACCAGAAAGGGTCATGAGACAATTCGGCATGGTACAAGTAGTGCCACCTAATTGTGCTTACGACGCCCAACTGCACCACATCGAATTGCGTGGACATCATCAAGAAAATTGGGTGACTTTTCACGCAAGCTACATAAACATGTGGGAAAATCGTGGGGACACCATTGCAACAGCGGAACTGAAGGAAGGGCATGACCATCAAGACTATATGACGTGGTATCGATCGGTCACTAGGAGATTCATAGGACACGACGGGGCGTTACGTGACTACTCGGTAATCTTCTAACTCTTACTTTTCCTCAAACATTTAATATTTTATATCTGATCGTTTTTTGAGCTCTTATTTTTTGTATATCAGCGTAACTTGGTGCATCGACTTAGGCGTGTGTTTATTGAGGATGGGTACGAGCAAGGTCTTGCAGCCCTTGATGAAGGGATTAAAATTTTGGACGAAGATGAAAGACAAAGGTCTAATCTTTCGCATGACGGAATTGACGTCCAACAAGACATAGATGTGGATAATGAACAAGAAGATGAAGAAGACGATCAGGGCAAACCAAACATAGAGGCGAGAAGAAGACGAACACGACCAGAGACTGTGCGGGAACGCACCAGACGTCCTCGCCCACTACGTCCATCTACTCAGACTGAGATTGTTGCAAAGAGTAGCAGACGTTCTCCTCCAGCACGTTCATCTCGTTCGAGAGTGAGTAGAACAAAGAATGTCGGCGAGAGTAGTCATTTTTCTCACGGGTACATTCCAGCATCTTCCACGGCCCAACCAGAACCTCAAATGTTTGTACCAAGGCCGCCGAGCGTGAATCTTCCTCCTTACCATTATGATCCTTACGCACCTGGGCCTTCGTCTTCATATGTGGACCATGGAATGCCTCATCATCAAACGTATCCATCACTGCCTCCATACATGCCTAGTCCATATACTCCTACTCCGTACAATTACAATATGGCGTATAGTGGAGACCCTTCATTCATGAACTTATTGACCATGCCGCGACTTCATGTTCCATTCCCCCAACCCCATGCGGGAAGCCACTATTTCGGGATGGTTCCACCTCCTATTTTTGGTAGCATCGATAGAGAGGTGAGTCGAGTCAAGAACCGAGAGGAAACGCATCAATCTACTCGACGTGATTCATCGCAAGACCAGCGAGTCAACAACCTCAACCGGATGTACAAACACATCGTCCAACTAGACAAAGAGTACGTCCGGTTTGCTTCACCGAGGAACAACGTCAACGGAACCGCTAGAAATAGACTGCATGATGAGTTTACTTGATGTCATGGTGATTTGTAAATAACTTATATTTTGGGTTCATGAAGTACGTGTATTCAACCTTCTCGTTGAATAATCTTATTTCTCATGTTTTCCATATTATTATAATGTCGTAGATTTGATTACTCTTCAATAGTTAGTTTAGTTTGTTAAGTTAGTTTAGGTTATATGTATAATTTAACTTAAGTGGTTAGCTTTGTTAGTTAGGTGTCGGTGGTTAGGTTATATTAGTTTAGTTTGGTTAGGTTAATTAGGTTACTTACTTAATGTAGTTTAGTTTAGGTGTTGAGGTTATGTTTGTTTAGTTTCGTTTGGTGGTTAACGTGGATCATTTTTTGGTTGTTTGTTTAGTTAGTTAAGTTAGTTATTTTACTTTACTAAGTATGTATTGTTTAGGTGGTTATGTTAGTTAATGTTAGTTATGTTAGTTCATGTTAGTTAGTTTAGTTTGGTTAGTTCCATTTAGTTAGTATGTTTAGTTTGCAATTAAGCTAGTTAAGTTAGTTATTTTAGTTTACTTAGTTTGTATTGTTAGGTGGTTTGGTTAGTTAGGGTTAGTTAGGGTTAGTTAGTTTAGTTTGTTAGTTAGTTTAGTTTCGTTATGTTGGTTAGTTAGTTAGTTAGTTTAGTTGAGGTTAGTTAGTTACTTAGTTTAGTTTGGTTTTGTTAGGTTAGTTTTGGTTACTTAGTTTAGGTTATTTTAGTTAGTTTGTTAGTCGGTTACTTTGTTAGTTAGTTAGTTTAGTTAGTTAAGGTTACTTACTTTAGGTTGTTAGTTACTTTAGTTTGGTTATGTTAGTTAAGGTTAGTTAGTTTACTTTGGTTAAGGTTAGTTATTTAGTTTAGTTTGGTTTGGTTAGTTTAGTTAGGTTAGTTAGTTTAGTTTAGTTTAGTTATTTACTTAGTTTAGTTTGGTTTGGTTAGGTTACTTAAGGTTACTTAGTTTAGTTTAGTTTAGTTAGTTAGTTAGTTTAGTTTGGTTAGGTTACTTAAGGTTAGTTAGATTAGTTTAGTTTGCTTAGTTAAGGTTAGTTAGTTAAGGTTAGTTAATGTTAGTTATTTTAGTTTGTTAATAAGTTTAGTTTGGTTAGGTTAGTTAATATTAGTTAGTTTAGTTTACTTTGGTTAGTTAGTTAGTTAGTTACTTACTTACTTAAGTTAAGTTAGTTACTTAGTTATTTAGTTAGTTCGAGTTGGTTAGTTATTTAGTTTAGTTTACTTTGGTTTGATTAGTTAAGGTTTGTTAGTTTAGTTTAGTTTAGTTTAGTTTAGTTTAGTTTAGTTTAGTTTAGTTAGTTAGTTACTTAGTTATTTAGTTACTTATTAGGTTAATCGGTAAGGTTAGTTAATGTTAGTTAGTTTAGAAAATAGAGTTGAAGGTTGAAACCGATGTATATATATGCCTATTCATAATTGGTTTCATTTTTATACAAATATAAACTCCTCATATGCATATTCAAATTTGGTTGTAATTGTCGATATCCTCGACTACGACAACGACGGCTAGCAGCATTTGACGGAGCGGCCAGAGACGACGCTTGATCAAGAAATCATGCGGTGACGGCCGGCGCGTGGCGGACAATTTATTAAGTCCGATTGGTGACGTAAGCGTGTGACGGGCGGTGACGTGGCATTGACATGGCGATGGCGGACAGTTTGTTAAGCACCGTTTAATTAAGTCCAATTGGTCTGCCACGTAGACGCCACGTCAACGCCACCTCAACTTACAATTTAACTGATAATGCCTTTTCAAAAGGCGTTATCAGTTAAATGTGGGTTGGCAGTGACGTGGCGTCCACGTGGCTGCCACATGTACAGATAGCGCCTTTTCAAAAGGCGCTATCTGTACAAATCGATGCCACGTGGTCGCCACGTCACCGCCGACCAAATCAACTCCACCCAATAACGCCTTCCCAAAGGGCGTTATTGCCTACTCCCGTAATAAAAAAAAATCCTCCCTATTTTGTGAATTAAATTGTAAACATACCCTAGTTTTAGAAAAACCTGTCTCATCATTGCAAAAAACAAGAAATCAGTGTGTTTGGCTAAAATAAGAAATTCTTCTGTTCTGTTTAGCTTTCTTGATTTCTTGTTTAGGGTTTCTCTCATTAGACAAACTTCACTATGGGCCTAAGGCAATGGCCCGGCAAGCCCCCTATCAGAACTGAGCCCGGTGCTCATTTCTTCTTATTCTCGGAATTATGTTTGCAGAATGGTGGGAGCTCTAGGTTCCTTAGTGTGAATTATTTCAGATTTCTTGGTTTTTTTTTTTTTTTTTTCAAAAATCTCTGTTGCTGTCCATTTAGAACTTATTATCACCATTCCATGTTTTAATTTCCAAAATTTGTACTTCATTTACCTAACGTTGCCTAGATCAATCTTGTTCCTGTAAACTTACACTGATTCTTTCACTTATTAATTGAGTTTTCCTTAATTTTTACTTTCTTTATTTGTTGCTGTTGCTATTTTTGCTATATTAGATTAAAGTTTTTTGTGACCTAACAATGATTGCTTATTATGATCTTATCAAGTTTCTTCAATGCGCGATCGAGTTCTGCTGCTCACTTAAAAGGTGGTGATAACTCGTTTGATTTCTTGGCGTGCGAAGCAATGTGGTTTAGGCTGATCTAGCTTACTGCTTTTGTGCATTAAATGATTGTAGAAGTTTATGAAACTGTAGAGATAATTTAGAATTAGAATGGAAAAAGATTTAGGCCTTATGCTATATTTGTGCTTCATAAATAAAACTCCATATTACATGTCCCATAAAATCACATAACTCTTTACAGTTCTTTCAAAAATTTGAGTGTCAGATTAATATATACTTTTCTTATATATACTTGGCAGTGTTAATATCACAGTGGGCGAGAAAGAAGATAGGATGAGGATAACTGGGAAGCACACCGTCGCCGACATATTTTGTGTTGGTTGCGGGTTAATTATTGGCTGGAAATACGTAAGTAAAGGAAGCACAAGTCCTTCGAATGCGCTAAATGTTGTTTCGTAATTAACTTTGTACCTTTTTTTTTGACAAATATTGTTCATTTGTATTCAGGAAGCTTGCCTATAAGAGACTCCAGAAGTACAACAACAACAACATAACCTCGGTCCCAAATTAATTGGGGTCGGCTACATGGATCAAATTTTTCCATTGTGCTCGATTAAATGCAATTGATGGTGAGCTTTGCAAACCATTCAAATCCCTTTTAATTAATGCATCCCATGTTAACTTTGGTATGTCCATACCTCGTCGAATTTCTATAGTTTCTATTGATTCAAGTTTTTTACTAGTTGGATCATTTGTAGGCCGTCTTTGCAGGTGACCAAACCATCGCAACCGCCCTAGACTCCAGAAGTACAAGGAAGGGACATTCATCCTTGAAAAGTGGGTGATTTAACAAATTTTAGACATGTATAATGGTCCGAAAGTTTCATTTTTTCTTAAAAAAATCTAATTAGAGTTAGAACTTTATGAATGTAACGTCGAGCAGGTTTAAGATATCAAGTCCTGTTGGAAGCCCATATGTCACGGCCCAATAATTAATGCACGTTTAATTCGTTAATTAGGACACAATGACCGTGACGCGTGGGACCGCGATGCGATACGTGTCACTACCGAAGCGCGGTGGCGAGGAAAAATGTTATATTTGTTGTGTTGTTTGACTAGTGTATTGTATATGTGTAGACTACTAAGTCATTTACGGGTATGCAGATACCGAGACGAGCGTGGACGCGCCTCGAGTCGCGCGCCGATGTGAGCCCGAGGTAGCAGCTCGTGGGGTAAATGTAGTGAATTTCATTGTAAAATAAAAATAAAAATTGGAAAATGTATAAGTGAGTGGTAGTCAAGATGCCACATCACTTCAAATATATATATATATATATAAGTTGGTAAAAAGAGACAACAATTCAACCTTATCTTCTCATTGCTTTTCCACATTCTGTAAAAAACAAAAAACTTTGAACCAGAGAGACAACACAGTGACGATCAAGAAAGAGAAGAGAAGGGAAGGAGAAAGGGAGAAAGAGAGAGAAAGAGATCGACAGTCGAAGGTGAGTTGATCTCGCGTTGTTGTTGCTACTGTCGTTGCTGTTGTTGTTGTTGTTGTTTGGGTTGTCGTTGTTGGCCGCCATGTTCGAGCATGGAAGGCTCGGCCTCCATGGCCGAAAGGCGTGAGGAAGAAGATGGCAGGGGGTCTCCCATGCCATCAACTTCTGATGGTTTGGGGATGGACGCCAAAGTCTGAACGCCTCGCAAAGAAAAAAAAAAAAAAAAAATCTGCAGCAGCAGAAGCTCCGCGAAGAAGAAGAAGGGGACAACGGGTCGGGTCGACCCGAACCCATGTGGGTCGGGTCGGACCGACCCTAACCCGTTGAGGATCGGGTCAAACCGACCCGAGTCCAACTGGACTGGGTCGGGTCGACCCGGATCCGATTGGACCGGGTCGGGTTTGACCCGGACCCACCCATTTATATATATTATATAAATTTAATTATTTAATTAAATTAAACAGTTTTTTTAATATATAATAAATTCCTGAAAATAGATAAAAATATGTAAAAATTCAGGAAAATTACAGAAAATAGGAAAAAAATATATTTTTGACCCAAATCAATAAAACTTCAATATTCCTATAAAAAGTAAAAAAATTCGGGAGTCGGTCGAGGCGTTATACCGGGGTTTTACCTCGAAAAACGTGAAATCGGCAAATTGGTCTCAAACTCAATTTTGACCGATGTCGACCAATTTAGGGATGTTAAATCAATAAATTGGAATTTAAATTGATACATTTTCAACTGTTAGGATCCTAGATGAGCTATTACGGGGTTTGGGTGCGTACATACATCGACGCGACGAGCGGATAGCTTAGGAATTCTGTGTGTATGTAAGTAAACTGATTTGAGACATTTATTTACATTTCGTTCCATTTATTTATTTATTTTCAGTTATTCAAACTGAATTACCTTTGAAATCCATATGTTATGACTTGTTCAGTTGATCATTTTATGATGTTCATAGCATACTCTGTTTTGTATATCATTGATTCTAATTCCTATACTTTGTCATATTGATTGTCGTGTGTGAGTCAGTGATATAGCATGCTATTAGGATAGTTTGTATACTTTGACTCAAATCCTTTGTGCAGTGCTATGCTATTACATCTCTTGGATTCCAATACTGCGTCGTTTTTGAATACGAAAGTGGTTCTTGTGGTTAGGGTCATTTGATGATAGAAATTTCGCTTTCATACGAGGGTCACTAGACTTGTCGGGATGTTAGGAAATTTCTCCACTACCTGCATGACACACGAGGTAACGTGCCTCGAAGGGTAACCTGGACCTCGGGGTTTGTTGGGGCAAGAATAACTTGGTTGAACATGACGAGTTTTAAAACTCGGGTATGTTAGCAAGTATACATTCCTATGTGACTAATTCACTTGGAATATAAAAGGCGTAATCGTAAGTACGACCTTTTGAATTATGATATAGAGCTCAATATGAAAGGAAATGCTATAGAGCGAGCTCAAATTGTAGTGGACAGTGATGTGATGAAGATCGCGGTAATAGACCCTAATCCATTACTACTTAACCTGGAGTCAGTTTCATATGTGATTAACTCAAGTGTCTCTTTGCATGATATTCATTTCAGCATAAGTTCTGTTTAAATTATGCAATTTGATACTTGTTGCTTATTCGGGAATGTGGATCGATGTCTCTCAGTATTACTTAAATATATTCATGCACTCACCGTCTAGTTTGTGACGGTGGTGCAGATCAACCGAGTAGCAGATCAGGCAAAGAGAAGATTGGCGACTACCTCTCGAGCGGTGGAGGAGGATCGCTACGACATACTTTTGTACGTGTTGTATGCTTTTGTATAACATTTTTATGTACATGTTAGTTTGCCTTTTGGGTTGAGTGATAGGAATATAGGACTAGACACGTGTTATATATATCACCATTTTCGTTTATATATGCATGTGACATTTATTTCCTGGTTTTTCCACCATAGGTTAGGCCTTAGGATTTCATTTCCACTAGTAATTTAATAAGACTTCCGCTGAATAATTGGTTAGAAAAAAAAATAACTCTGATTTATAGACAACCATAGGTTAGTCACTAGAACAATTAAGTTAACTGTAGGTGGTATCATAAATGGTAGGCATTTAGGTATTTAAATAAGGCTGACTAGTTCCTGGTTAGGTCCTATAGGGGAGATTAGGGCTTAATTAGGGATTAGGTCGGGCGGTGCCCTTATTTGTAGTTGGGGCCGTCACAGTTGGTATCAGAGCCTAGTTGTGATAATCTCATGGCTTAAGACTTTGTGATACCAACATCACAGTTGGTATCAGAGCCAAAGTTTATAAAGCTTGGCTTACTTATATGGTGTCAGACTATATGATACTAACACTAACACAGTTAGTATCCGCGCCATGGTTTGATAAAACATTGCTCTAAGATTGTAGAATATGTAGTTTCTACAATACGATACCACAACTACAATATGTAGTGAACGGCCTACCTTGTTCAGCTTGAAATAACTAAAAGATGTAAAAAAATTGTAGAAGTTAGAAAACTTTAGTTAGATGTGGAAAATCGGATGAACCTCGCCTAGAAACTATTAGTTGGGAAGTGAGTGAAAGTGAGTTGGGGATGTAATATATTTATATACATGTTAGTTTTGGTATGTGTATATATGCGTTATCCACGTAGTACCTGATTCGCGTTTGTTCTCCATTTGAAGTCGGAGATGGCGAATTCACGCGATAGAGATGATGCCGGTGCAAGCGGTAGCAAGCCTTCGATACCATCAGCCGAGGATTTCCAGAGGCTTTCAGATCGAGTAGCTGCTCGGGGTCAGGAGCTGGCGGATTGGTGACTTCCCACCTTGCCCTACCAGCACATCCAGCTCAGACAATAGGTCCTACAACGAGTACTGTACCGATCGTAGTGCCGATTGTATCTGCAACACCGATACCAGCAGCTCCAGAAGCTGAGACTATGTCGACACCATCATCCACACCCCCATCAACTAGTTCGATATCGGTAGTTCAGTTGGCGAAAGATTTCATCAGACTGAAACCGATATATTTCAACGGTTAGAGAGATTTTGAGAAGATTTAGAAATGAGTCTTGTCGCATGAGAAGTTACATAGAGTCTTGCAGATTGATGATATACTCAGAGCCGAGATCTCGTCGTACACCTTGTAGCGAGATGCCGATGTGTGGTGGCGTGCGACGATAACTGCTGAGGAAGAGTTTGAGTCTTGGGATGCTTTCAAGACTAAGTTCTATCAGCAATATTTCCCACCTGCGGTGATGAAGCGATGGAGGAAGGAGTTCATTAACTTGAGACAGAGAGTCGACGAGACAGTGATGAGATATCGAGACAGATACGGCTATTTGAGGCAGTTTGCTGGAGATCTTGTGAAGAAGGATGCTGATGATGTATATCATTTTAGCGATGGACTGAGGCTAAATGTTGGGTTTTTATGTGGTCAGTTAAGGTGCCATGACATTTGCAGAGATTTTCGAGCGTGCACTTGCTCACGAGACTTATGATATGAGCCGAGTGGCTGACGGGACACTCTTAGTACCTACGATGACACCTGATCAGATGGCAGAGTATAAGCGGAGGAGACAGAAGGGCAAATGACCAAGGAGATGGGATAGAGGTGTTCAAAGGGCGATTGTGCCTTATGTAGTAGCATCTCCTACACCTTTGCACACTATTGCGAGTAGACCACCCGTACCACCACCAGTCAGACTTGCATTGCCAGCTCCTACGACGTCTACTTCACCAGCTTTATCAGCACCACCAGCTTCTACGACCAGTGTTCTTTAAGTTTGTTAGTTGATGTATCATGTTAGGAGTAATTTGTGGATTAGTATCCAACGTATTTGATCTTTATGTATTTGAATTTAAATAAGGGACATGTGTCTTTGTTAACTTCTAAATGGAATATGTTTATTGTGTTTTATCTTGTGTACAAGGTAATCTATATATACATGTACAAGGCGTAGAATACAAAAGGAAAGTGCAATCATAAATGAAAACTATTAATTACACGAGATAATACTTTCCTTAACTGTCGAATATAATATTGAGTTGCCATAACTGGTAGTTTCCTTAACATACTAGTTTCCTTAGCACCCTCCCTCAAACTCTAGATGGATTTGTAAAAATCAACTTGAGTTTGTCTACCAAGGCATGAAAGCGACCCGGAAGATGAGCTTTAGTAAAGATATCCGCCGTCTGATTGGAGGAGAAAACAGAAGAAAGCTGAAAAGTGCCCCGAACCAGATGCTAACGGATGAAGTGACAATCATTCTCAATATGCCTTGTTCTCTCATGGAAAACATCATTGTGTGCAACTTGGATCGCGCTTTGATTATCACAATGCAGGATGGTAGCAGAATCATGTGTAACCCCCATATCTTCAAGTAACCATCGAAGCCAAAGTAATTCGGAAGTAGCATCGGCGAAAGCCCGATACTCAGATTTGGTGCTAGAGCGAGATGTTACTGTTTGTTTCTTGCTTCGCTAGGATATTAACGAATTGCCCAAGAAGAAACAATAACCAGTAGTGGAACGCCGGTCGGTAGGATCACCCGCCCAATCTGCATCGGAGTAACCCGATAATACTAATGGGGAGTTGTCAGACAAGTAGAGGCCATGAAATAGAGTACCTTTCATGTATCGAAGGATGCGGAGAACAACAGTGAAGTGAGCAGTACAGGGGGCTGACATGAACTGACTGACAACATGCACCACGTAAGCAATGTCCTGACGACTAACATTAAGATAAACCAAACTCCCCACAAGTTGACGATATAAGGTAGGATCTGAAAGAAGTGTACCATCTGACGGAGTCAGCTTGACATTCGTGTCTAATGGGGTGGATGCAATATCGGTATCAGTGATGACAGAACGAGATATCAAATCAGAGGCATATTTTGCTTGTGAAAGATAATATCCATCAGAAGTAGAATTGACTTCAAGACCTAGAAAGTAGCTCAAATTACCCAAGTCTTTCATCTCAAAATGGCTTTTGAGATATTGTTGTAAGTCGAAAATCCCAGTTGAGTCATTCCCGGTGATGATCATGTCATCGACATAAAGTAGGGGAAGAACCATGCCTCTGTCAGTTCGTCAGATAAACAGGGCAGAATCATGAGGACTCGACTGAAAGCCAAACTATGTAATAATGGGACTGAATTTGGCAAACCAGGCACGGGGAGCCTATTTAAGCCCATATAATGCGCGACGGAGAAGACAAAATTGTTTTGGAGGATGAGAATAGCCAGGAGATGGACACATATAAACCTCTTCTTCAAGATCACCGTTCAAAAATACATTTTTAACATCAATTTGAAACAAAGGCCAATGTCAAACAAGTGCTACAGTAAGTAAACTTTGAACAGAGGTCAAACGAGCTACAAGGGCAAAAGTTTCTTCATAGTCAATACCATATTCCTGTGAGTAACCTTTAGCAACCAGACGAGCCTTATACCGCTCAATAGAGCCATCAGAGCGAGTTTTTATTTTGTAAATTCATTTGCATCCAATCAGAGTTTTGTCAGAAGGTAGCTCCACTAAGCCCCAAGTTTGAGTCTTCTCTAGTGCGCTCAATTCTTCTGCCATTGCTTGCTGCCACAAGGGGTCAGAGCTAGCCTCTCGATAGGAGGAGGGCTTATGTAAAGAAGAAATAGCAGAAAAACAACGATAATCTTTGAGGTAAGAATGAGGTTCAGATACCCGTTCAGACCGGCGATGTGGGACAGGAGCAGGAATAGGAGTATCAGATGGGACATTATTCGATGACGGGTGCGGGAATGAGATCAAGATCATTGAACTCATCTGATGTACCTTCAGTAGGAGATGAGAAAAGCTCGATAGAGGGGTTAGTGAAAAATGGTTGAGGACAGGTGTGACGGCCCTTCTCCTAATCTAGGACACCGCCCGGCGTAATCTCGTAATTAAGCCCTAATCATATGCACGCATGACTTAACTATGTATTAATCAGCATTTACTAATTAAACCTTTTTATTAAATAAATTTAATAGCGGAAGTCTTATTGATTATGTCGAAGCATTTAGTAACTTATGCGGAAGCCATTTTATAAAATCGTAAGTGTGGAAAACCAGGAAATGACATCACATATATAAAGTCCTCCAAATGCATTGAAACAGTAAAATAATCTAAGTCAAGTCGGGGAACTAACGCTCAACCCAATATAGCACCCCAAATAGTATTCGAAAAATGTATAATATATACAATCAAAATATCAAAATAAGACCTGCAATCGATGCAGTGACGTGCTGCGGGCTCAGGGATAATCGCCGATCTTCTCTTTGTCCGGCCTACTAGTAGATGACTCTGCACCCACCGTCATAAAAAGGACGATAAGTACAAGAATAAAACAGTAATCCCCGATGATAAGTTTAATTTGCATTTCCAACTATTCGAATGGTATTTAAAAGCATATAAATAGGAAAACTGGAAAATAAACCATATGCGAGTAAATACCAGAGTTAAACAAGTGATACTGACACTAGGCTAAGTAGTAGTAATTTAGGTCTGGTCGGCAGTGAAACGTGTCACTCCGACTCCATCATCATATAGCACAAGGGACTCTAATCCAAGTGTTACTAGGGACTCTAACCCCGGTGTGTAGACCACCTCGGGGACTCTAACCTTGAGTATCATACAGTGTCAAGTAACATGTGCCGACATCCCCAGGGACTTTAATCCCGTGAGTCGCTCACACCTCGATCGAGTACGAGACCTAAATGCAAAAACTACTTTTTAAATTTCAAGAAATACCAAGTATGGATTGTCAAGGCATAGACAGATCTACACACCTAAACAAATAAGGAATACAAGTCCTCTTAAAATTTATAAGATATTCACTAGCCTAATAGCATGCTATTTATCATTCAATTCACATTTAAAACAACAAGAATAGACATAGCATTGGATAGAATCAATGAATCAAATCAAATGAATGGATATCATGCAAACTAGACTCATCAAGTGAGCATAGACACAAAAAACACATGATATAAGAATACAAAGGCCAAATAGTCAAAAGGACTATGCAAGGAGAGCAATTAATAGAAATAAAATGCCAAGTAAAGTTACCATTGGGTATACTCACATCAACAAAGTAAAGTCCTAGCTTTACTGGCCTCCCGATACACCGAATCTTGTATTTGCTCTCCCGTACCCCTTTTTATTTCTAGGTTCATGAGTTTGGTGTCTCATTAGTTAGTGGGTTCAAGCTTAATTTAAACATCATCGACATTCCCACATATGTTCTTTTCACAGGATTTTATCAATTTCTATTTATTTTATGGACATATAGTTTTTTCCAATTTTTCTGGAATTTTTCCAAATTTTCTTTCATTTTTTTCTTCTCTTTTTCTTTTCTTTCCGTTTTTTTTTTAAATTTCGGTGATGGGGTTGGGGTTGCTCTCTAGCCCAACCTCGGTGGAATACCACCTCGGCGCTGTTCGGCCATGGGGTTCAGCCTCTATGGCCGAACCCCACTCACGGCCACACCACCGCTAACCACCGGGACCGATAACCGACGACCACTAGGACTTACCTTGACCGTGACGTCTCCTCCCCTTCCCGGCGTTCCTTCTTCTCCTCCTCCTCTCCTTTTGTTCTTCCTCGCTCTCGTCTCTCCTTGTTCGTATGTGTGTTTGCATGTGTGTGTGTGTGTGTGTGTGTGTGATGTAGGTGTAGGTGGGGTGGTGGCACGTGGTATTATTTTTTGGACAGGTGTTGCTTGGGTCGTGACAAGTGTTATGGTGTTAGGTGTCTTGACACTTAACTCCGACACAGCTAAGACACTCGCAAGTGTTTTCGGGCGTTTCGACACCCGATTTCGCTTCCGAACCGTGATATCCGCGTACCATCGCATCGTTAGTCACCCAATATCTATTCCATATTATTTACTTAACAAATCTTTATTCAATTTCTGTATTGTCGTTTCCCTGACCTAATATTCGGTTCCGTCAACTACCCAGTACCCGAGTCGACACGCATATCGAGGCGTGTCCCCGCTCTCGTTTCGACGCCTACAACTGTACAAATCGACTTAGTAAGTCTACACAATACATAACACTAGGCATACATCAATACGAAAATATCACATACCTCGACCACGCGCCTCAGTCGTTGTATGTATCACAATGTAGGTCCCACGTCAAGGGTCTGTGATCCTGATTAAGGAATTAAAATAGGGTTAGAGATTTGGGCCGTGACGACAGGATAATGAACTGTCAAATTTGGATAAGGTAGAGAACATGGTATTTTCTCAAGAAGTGACATGTGTGGAGATGCGTAATCTCCTAGAAAGATGATCCCAACACCTATAGCCCTTATGTTCAATTCCATACCCGAGGAAACAGCACAGACGAGCACGCAGTTCAAGTTTGGTATGTTCAGAAGGGTTAAGAAGAACGAAACATGCACAACCAAATACTCGAAGATGAGAATAGTCTGGTGGTGTACCATATAATCGTTCAAAATGAGAGATGTTCTTTAACACTGGTGTAGGAAGTCGATTAATGGTAAAGAAACAAGTTAAAGCAGCTTCACTCCAAAACTTTTCAGGACAAGATGCAGAGAGAAGTTGGGCTCGGACAGAATCTAGAATATGTCGATGTTTTCTTTCATCTCGACCATTTTGTTGAGAGGTATACGGGCAGGAACGTTGAATAATAGTACCTTACTATTTAAGAAACTGAAGAAGCATAGAATCACGGTATTCTAAAGCATTGTCAGTACGAAGAATTTTGATTGTGCGTGCAAATTGAGTTTTAATCATATTAGCAAACTCAATATATGTTTGAGATATTTCAGATCGATGCTTTAGAAAATATATTCAAGTAAATCTAGAATAATCATCAATGAACAATACAAAATATCGATAACCATTGATAGTGGAAGTAGGTGCAGGACCTCAAACATTAGAATGAACTAACCCAAACGGAGTATTATTGATGGATTCATTAAGACAGAAGGAAGAAGCAGGTTGTTTTGCTAATTGACAATGCCCACAATCAAAAGACTCAAATTTAGAAATACCCAATGACCCACTAGAGACAAGGGTATGGAGTTTACTGGCTGATGTATGGCCAAGGCGAAGGTGCCAATTGATAGACTGAGGGAGTGGAAACGGCCGCGGAAATCTGCTTGACTACAGGCAAGTGTAGTGACGTGAGCTCAAATAATCGTCCTACTTTGATTCCCGTTCCCAGAATCTGACCCGCCTGAATGTCCTGTACCTGACAACCAGTAGGAGAAAATAAAATAGTTAACCCTTGCTCACATAATTGACCAACAAAAATCAAATTTAGAGTAAGGTCAGAAACACAGTGGGTGTCTGGTAGAGTGAAACTGGTGTTGGATGATGTTCCTGAATGAGTGATAGACATATAGATACCATTTGTAGTTTGAATGCTTGAAGAAGATACGAGGGGCTACTATTCGAAAGAAGAGACAAATTTGGTGTCATGTGATTACAACACCCCGAATCAAAGAACCAATGGTTACCAGAGGTGACGGATAAGGCAGTGGATTGAGAAGGTATCACCTGTTTGATGATTGCCTCCAAATCACTCATAGAAAACATCAGAGAAGTGTGTGACCCATCAGGCAGCAGCAACAACCGAAGGACTTGCTGTGGCAGTAGATGAAGACTTGAATGCGCTTTTAGAGCGAGGTCGTCGGGTTGGATTGTTCGGCAAGATATGACCGCGCTTATGACAATAGCGACATTCAACTGTAGGACAATTAACAAGTGAATGGCCCGTTCTTTTACAGTTCGTACAATAAGGAACGGTAGACTTTGACCATGATGGGTTGCTAGGGCCACCTTTGATGCAGGGGTGGAGTTGACCAGGCCAAGCTGAGTTTCTTCAAACAAAATTTCTTTTACAGCTGTATCAAAAGAAGGCAGGGGATCACAATGCAGGAGGGTCGCTCAGACTGATTCATATTCAGGACGAAGTGCCATGAGGACTTGAATGAGATGAATGTGGTCTTTGCTAACGGCAAAAAATCACGAATTTCTTTAGCTATCTCAAAATCAATAAACCGAATATGGATAGAGGGTGTAGATGTGTTACAGATCCAGGTGATGATTTGATGATTCTTACTGTCCCAGTCGTCAAATCCGTCAAGAAATTTGGCTTATGTCTCCGTGGCATCCTTTTCTGGTTTGGGGTTGTCTCCCATAATGAGTCGTCAGAGTTTTCGATCGATCGGAAAGCTTTTAATCCGTTGGGACCAAATTGTGTAGTTTGAACCATCAAGAATGATAGAAATGAGTTGTGAGGCGTCACTTTTCTCCATCGAATCGGTGCGGCGGCGCGATCCGAATCTATGGCGTCTCAGACTGCCTCTCGGGACGCGACAAGCGCCGGTGCAGCAGCGATGGTGGTGCGGCGGGAGTGGCGGGTGCGGTAGCAGCGGCGCGGATCTGAAGTGTAGTGGCGGCACGGATCTTGTTCGCGCTGTTTGCACAGCAACGGTGGCCACCGCGGCAGCGGCGCGGATCCGACGTGCAACAGGTGACGAGTAGCAGCGGCGGAGATCAGGATGCTGCAGCGGCGCAATGCAAGTAACGGCGAGGTAGCGGTGGACCAGAGACGACGACAATGCAAGCAACAACAAGGTAGCGGTGGACCAGAGACGACGGCAAGGCAAGCAACGGCGAGGTAGCGGTGGACTAGAGACGGCGGAGCGGCAGAGGTAGCGGTGGACGGAGGACTCCAATCTGGCGGCGGTGATGCGGTGGCTGGTGCGACGCGAGCGACGTGTAGCAGCAGCGGCGTATTCAGGCGACGACGACGGACATAGATGCAGAACTGGTGGTGATGAGGAGAAGAACTGGCGATGGTAGGACAGATGGAGACCGCGATGTTCTATGTCGGGCGTGCAGGGGCTTGGCAACGTTGTGTCTCACACAACTGGAGAGGTCAGAGTTGTGTCTCACACAACCGGAGAGGATAGAGTTGTGTCTTGCACAACCAGAGAAACCCACAATTAGGGCTCTGATACCATGTTAACTTCTGAATAGAATATGTTTATTGTGTTTTATCTTGTGTACAAGGTAATCAATAGATACACGTACAAGACGTAGAATACAAAAGGAAAGTGCAATCACAAATGAAAACTATTAATTACGCGAGATACTACTTTCCTTAACTGCTGAATATAATGTTGAGTTTCCATAACTGATAGTTTCCATAACATACCAATTTCCTTAATAGTCTTCATGTCATGTAGTTGGTTATAACTTATTGTCAGTTATGTAAACTAATGTGTAGCTGTCTATAAGTGTATCCCTTTATATTTGGAGATTAATGAGAACCATGTAGTGGATTGTGTGTTTTCTATTTAATTTCTTTCTTGTTTAATGTATGGTATCATAGCCATCTTGTTGCAGTAGTAATCACTTCAAAAAGAGAACACTTTGTGCAACCTTCGATACCCATTTTTAATGGTCATCACTATGATAATTAGAGTATGTTGATGGAAACTTTCTTGAAATTCAAGAGTCTTGGCTTGTTGAAACTGTTGTTGCAACACCTATTGTTGGGTTGAAACTCATAAATGCTCAATTGAGAGACTTGCAAGCACTTTAATTGAAATATTTGAAGTCAAATAATTTCTTGTTTCAAGCTATTGATTGATCTATCCTTGAAACAATTCTTTACAAAGAAACTTCCAGGAATATATGGGATTCAATGAAAAAGAAATACCAAGGCAATGTTCGAGTGTTGTGCGCACAACTTTAAGCCTTGAGGAAGGATTTTGAGACTCTTCAAATGAAAAATGGTGAATCCGTCAACATTATTATGCAAGGGCAATGGGTATAGTCAATAATGTGCAATTTCATGGTGAGAAGATGGATGATGTTGATGTTGTTGAAAAGATATTACGATCATCGAAGTTTGTAATGGCCTGAGTGCATATCCTAGTACGAGCCGTGGCAAGGGTAAGCTATCGGGATATTTGTGATTCAGAGACATATAGCCAAACTTGTACGTTTGTATATACATATTTTGTTTTATTTTGGGATTTGAGATTGTGAGTGATATACTAGAGCTCTATACTATTGATATTTTGATACATTGAGGTACATTATTGACTTATAATGGTATATGGGTTTTCCACTGTAGGTATCAGAGTTAATTGCATGACGTTACTGTTATATTTATTTTTATCATGTTAAAAGACTTCCACAGTAATAGTTTGGGTTTAAAATGATCTTAACAGATGACTTGAGTTCAGTAACAATGTAAATAGTAAATTGTTGTAACTTGAGGTTAATAATGATGAAATGGTGGATAAGTTGGCATGTGGGAAACAACAGGCGCTGGTAGGCCAGGTTATGGGCCTGAAACAACTCCTGTGGCAGTCCATTTGAAAATGGGTCGTTACAAAGTTCGACTAATTTATTTGTTCAATAGAAGAATAAAAAGACATTGATGTACTTTCTCTTAATGAATTTCAAAGTTCTCAGAAGTTCAAGTTCAACCATAGAAGAGCAAGCATTAAAGGCTTTTACTTTTCCTTATTTATTTAATTCTAGAGGAAGAAAAAGAGGTAGAGTTAGAGGCAGAGGAAAGGGAGATCAAACCACCACAGCAGATAGTAGAGGTAGAAATCAAGATAAAAAGTTCGACAAATTTAAAATAAAGTGTTATCATTGCCATGAATTTGACCATTTTCGTTCAAAATGTTATACCAAGATACCTAACAACAAAGAGAATGACGAAACATCGAACTTTGCAGAAAAGGAGGTAGAGACTTTGTTGATGACTACACAAAGCAATCAAGATTTTCAATCCAATGTATGGTATGTAGATACCGATTGTGGCAATCATATGCGTGGAAATAAGTCTTCTTTCTCTTATTTAAATTAAGACTTCTATTCAAAAGTGAGTTTTAGTCATTTTTCTACAGTTGATGTGATGGGGAAAGGTGACATTAACATCGGTACTAAGAATGGTTTCATAGAAAAAATTTCTTTTGTTTTCTATGTACCTAATTTGAAAACTAATTTGTTAAGTGCTGGCTAATTGTTAGAAAAGGTTTATATTATAACTATTCAATAAGGGAGTTGTAATATATATGATCCTTCTAGAGATGTTGTTGTTGTCGCAATGAATCCAAAAAGGTTATTTCCTAAGGAGATTGAAAGTATTCAATCTTAATGCATGGCTGAAGTGAAAGATCCATAATGGCTTTGGCATTTTTGCTATGGTCACTTGAATTTTAGTGGACTCAAGACTCTTCGATAGAAAAATATAGTGGATGGACTTCCTCCTATTTAAAATCAGAAACAAAAGAAGAGGTAGACTTCATATTAGAGAAAAAAACTATTTTAATAAGAAGAGAAGGAAAAGTTTATCAACTACAAACAAAAAAAGTAGAAGTACAAACAAATGAAAGCATTCTGATTTTTGAGATTCTAAGCATAGAAGGACGAGAATTCCAAAATTGGGGCACTCGCTCCTTCCAAAGTTTATGAAGAATATGTTGTTGGCAAACATTGTTCTTAATTTCCTCAAGGAAAGTCATGGAGAGCAAAAAGCATTTTGGAGCTAGTTCACCTAGATATTTGTGGGCCAATTGCACCATCTTCCAATGGAGGTAAAACATATTTTATTAACTTTATTGACGATTATATTCGCAAAACTAGGGTTCATTTTTTGCAAGAAAAATCAGAAGTTTTTCATGTATTCAAATGTCTCAAAACACTTGTTGAGAAAAAAGTAGAAAATACATCATAGTTTTACGTACTCATCGAGTAGGGGATATATCTCACAAGAATTTGCAAGTTTTTGTGAGACACATGGTATTCAATGGCAATTAACAACTACATACATGCCACAAAAAAATGTTGTATCCGAAAAAAAAAATCACATAATTTTTAATATGGTGCGAAGTCTAATTTCGAGGAGCGGTGTATCAAAGAACATTTGGCCTGAAATAGTTAATTGGAGTGTTCATATTTTGAATAGAAGCCCCACATTTGTTGTTCAAAATATGACACCAGAAAAAGCATGGAGTAAGAAAACCAAAAGTGAAGCATTTTAGAATTTTTGGTTGTGTAGCCTATACACACATACCATATGAAAAGAGAAAAAAAATTAGATGACAAAGGAAAAAAATGCATTTTTCTCAGGGTTAGTAATCAATCAAAGGCTTACAAACTATATAACCTACCATGAAGAAAATAATTATCAGTCGTGATGTTGTTTTTGATGAAGAGCAAAATTGGTCGTTGATCAAGAATGGTAGTCAACACCCATTTCAACAGACTTTAATGATGAAGAAATGGGGCAACAACCTTTCGAGAATATTTAGTAGCTTGAAAACATTGAATCCATTCAAAGTGTTTAGGATGAAGTTTCAAGCTCACCTACTATTAAAAATGATTATGAACAAAGGTTTCAATGTGTTCGAAAAGAGGCCCATGTGGATGACAGATTATGAGGTTAGTGAGATTAATTTTATTGTGAATTCATTAACCCATTTTGCTTTGTTCATAGATTGTGATCTTATTAATTTCGAAGATGTTGTCTAAGAATTAAAATGGAAAAAACTATGTATGATGAGATTTCTGCAATTGAGAGAAATGAGACATGAGAATTAATAGATCTTCCTAAAGGGCAAAAGAAAATTGGTGTGAAGTGGGTGTACAAGGCTAAATTGAAAGAGGATGGCCAAGTAGATAAATACAAAGCACGCTTAGTAGCTAAAGGCTACAAGCAAGAATTCAAAATTGATTACGAAGAAGTATTTGCTCCGATTGCAAAACTTGACACAATCAGATTGGTCATTACATTAGCTGCGCAAAATTCTTGGCCAATTTATCAGTTAGATGTGAAATTGGCTTTCTTGCATGGAAGCTTTCAAGAAGAAGTATTTGTTGATCAACCTCCTGGTTATGTGCAACCAGAAATGCGCATAAAGTCTACAAATTGAAGAAGGCATTATATGGGTTGAAACAAGCTCCGAGGGCTTGGTATAGTCGCGTTGAAGCTTACTTTGTGAAGCAAGGTTTTCAAAAATGTCCAAATGAGCATACAATTTGCATCAAAGTTACAAGTGTTAAGATTCTTATGGTATGCTTATATGTAGATCATTTAATTTACACTAGAAATGATATTTTCATGTTTGAAATGTTCAAGCAATCAATGATGCTTGAATTTGAGATGACAGACCTTAGTTTGATGCATTATTTCCTTAGCATAGAGGTAATTCAGACCTTTCATGGTATTTTTTGTCCTAAAGGAAATATGTGAATGAGGTGTTGGCCAAATTCAAAATGCAGAATTGCAGTTTTATAAGCACCCCAATTGATTTTGGTCAAAACTTTACAAAGATGATGCAGGGCAAAAGATTGATATCACTCATTACAAGCAACTTATTGGAAGCTTGATGTATCTAACAGCTACAAAGCCTGATATAATGTTTTCAGTAAGTCGTACTAGTCATTACATGGAATATCCGACTGAAATGCATCATCTAGCTGTCAAAAGGATCTTACGGTACTTGAAAGGTACGATGGAATTTGGGTTTTATAAGAAAAGGGAAAAATCAGATTTGGTTGGTTTTAGTGATAGTGATTATGTAGGAGATCAAAATGATAGGCAAAGCACATCAGGTTATTTTTATGTTGGGTTTTGTAACTATCTCATGGTCTTCCAAGAAGCAACCAATTGTCATTTTATCATTTACAGAGGCACAATTTGTTGCTGCAGCCTCTAGTGCATGTCAATTTATATGGTTGAAGAATGTTCTTGAAGAGCTTTGCTTCAAGAGACAAGGACCTATTGCAATTTATTGTGATAATACTTCTGCAATTAAACTCTCTAAGATCTTATTCTTCATGGGAGAAGTAAACACATAGATGTTAAGTATCATTTTCCAAACGATCTTACAAGGAACGGTATAGTTGATCTTCACTACTGTAGAAGTGAAGACTAAATTGTAGATGTGGTTTACTAAGCCTCTCAAATTACTTGCATTTCAAAAGTTGAGAGATTTACTTGGTGTTTGTGCTTTAGATATGATTCAAAATGATTAAATGTTCAACGTTCTTCACTAAACTGAAATGCATTTCAGTTTAAGGGAAAATGTTAAGTAACCATTTTTAAGTTTGTGAATTAATGTCTCATGTTAGGAGTAGTTTGTGGATTAGTATCCAATGTGACGACCCCATGTTTCAAAATCTTTGGACCCCGAGCCAGTACATCCAACGTATTTAATCTTTATGTATTTGAATTTAAATAAGGGACATGTGTCTTCATGTCATGTAGTTGGTTATAAATTATTGTCAGTTACGTAAAACTGATGTCTAACAGTCTAAATGTATCTCTTTATATTTGGAGATTAATGAGAACCGTGTAGTGGATTGTGTTCTTTTCATTTATTTGTTCTTTAACATAGAGATTGAGATTTCAATCTGAATCCAAGTGAGCACTTGTAAAAGATTTTTGCATTCTATGCCAAACGAGCTATAGTTATCAGGTTTTATCCTTTCAAGAAGCAATATTTTTAGATGAAAATTTGACATCAACATCTTAGAAGATTTAATTAGTTACCATTGAAGAAATGAATAGTTAAAAAGATCATTGTCTTATGTTTGTTGTTTCTTCATTAATCTTATAGGAAGTTCCATCAAACTTTTTGATGAATTTGGAGTGATTGAGCTTTATATGACGTGCATATTCATTGAGGGCTGAGGAATTAAGGAATTTGTATGAGAGTGAGTTTCTCAAATTCTCGGCGAGTATGGAACCTCTCAAAGGCACAATGATCTACCGCAACAAACAGTGTTGTACCCTGCTTACTCTCTGCGACGACGTTCTTGGCCTCATTTCCTTTGCTTGCCTCTAATTCTCATCAATTCACCCCCATGTAGTTCCTCAATTTGTGTTCAATAGGTTTTGTATATAACGACAGTTACACATTGGTTAGAAACTTTAAGTTTAAAAATTATATATATACTATTGCACTACATTGTATGTAAAATAAAAATATAAGTGCTATGCAAAGTAAGCCATACGCGCGCACAGCACATATGGCGCATTTTAGGCGCACTTGGCACTTGCCATCGCATTTTAGGCACACTTGGCACTTGACACTTGGCACTTGCGCATATGTATATGTGTGCGAGCTAACCATGGGTAAAACTTTTTACCATTATTTTTTACTATTTTTGAAATTACAATGTGGGCAGTTATTTGATTGACCCACTCAAGCACTGAATGTGCAGTTAATAAACCCATTTAATACTTAACTGAGTGGGAGCACTTGAAACTACTTTATTACTCCATTTTCTACTCTAGCTGGTTTTGACTAGTGTTCTATAAGAGAAGAGGTTTGTTGAGGAAGAAATCATCTCGAAATTAACCAGCATTTGCTCTTGTTTTCATCTTTCACTACTGCAAGTAAGAGCTGAGCTTGCTCCATCGTATCCTTTAGGATATTTGCCGACTCTTACAGCGTAGAGAGCAAAACTTCCTTTAGGAAAGTGGCAGTTTTACACGCTTTGAAGTCATTGAAATCTCTTTAGTCTAACAATTTAAAGGAATTTTTCCGTCGTTGCAATGGCTTCGTCAATCAAAGAGCTGTCGGCTAACATTGTGAAGCTGGATCACTTCGATGGAGGCGATTTCCTAAGGTGGTAGAAGCAAATGCATTTCCTGCTGGCGGCGCTTCATTTGGTGTATGTTCTGGATACACCCAAGCCTGTGGAGTTCGATGATGAAACTATCGAGCAAATTAGGAAGAGGCATAAATGGGTGACGGATGACCATACCTACAGAGGTCACATTCCGAATGCCACGAAGGACTCACTGTTTGACCTCTACCTTGACGTCCCCTATGCCAATGAGCTATGGGAGAAACTGGAGGCAAGGTACCATAAGGAGGATGCGACAAGTTAGAAATTCCTCATATCAAAGTTTATTAATTTTAAAATAGTTGATGAAAGGTCTGTTATGAAACAATTTCATGAAATTGAGAGGATTAGAAATAACTTCTCTCAACGCATTCTTGTCATGGATGAAACAATGTTGTGTCTTCTATTATTGATAAACTGTCCCCATCTTGGAAGGAGTTCAAACGAACTCTTAAGCATAAAAAAGAGGATGTAACTCTTGATGAACTAGCTAATCATCTTCATATGGAAGATGATTATCGCATGTAGGAAAATGAAAAAGAGCGAAATGCTCAAGAAAGTTTCAAAGATGCATGTGATGGAGGCAGCATAGTTCAAAAAGCCCATGTTGAATAGGCCTAACAAGCCTGGTAGTTTCAAAAGGCCTGCTGGTTCGAGAAAATCGAACAACCAAAACTAGAATCAAAGGAAGCGGAAAGTCACTTGTTGGTTCTGCGTAGGAAAGATGACCACTTCAAGTCTGAATGTTATTATTGGAAACGAGGAAGTATGGAAACATCATGCTTCCTCCAGCGTTGCAAAAGGTGCAAGAAACAATAATGGTGATCTCATTGCTATAATTTCTAAAATCAACGTCGTTGAAAATGACATGGCTTGGTGGGTTGATTTTGGTGCTACTCGACACTTATGTAAGAATAAGAGGTTCTTCAAGACCATGGAGAGGAAGTAGATGATAATACTGTCTCGTACTTGGGAAATGATGCTACTGTCCCAGATAAAGGCATTGGTAGTCTTGATCTGAAGTTTACTTCTGGCAAAATTGTAACACTCGCTAACGTGTATTATGCACCAGAAGTGAGGAAAAATCTAGTGTCGGGTAGTCTTTTGAATAAGTTTGGTTTTAGGCTTGTATTTGAAGCTGACAAATTTGTACTCTCCAAGGGAGGGGTATATGTAGGCAAGAGTTATGCTTGTGAGGGCATGTTTAAGCTCAATGTAATTGCTTTATTTAATAAGAATATTGTTTCTGCGTATCTTGTTGAGTCTCTTTCATTTTTATGGCATCATAGATTAAGACATGTTCTTTTCAGAAAATTATATGATATGGTAAATCTGAATTACTGCCTTATTTTGATAAATATGAAGGAAATTGCAATGCATGCATGAATACAAAAATAACTAGAAATCCATTTCCTAATGTTGAAAGAAATTCAAAATTGCTTGATTTAATACATTCTGATGTATGTGACATACATAGTACACCATCGATAGAAGGCAATAAATATTATATAACATTTATCGATGATAATAACAAGTTCAGTTATGTTTATTTGTTGCATCCCAAAGATGAGGCAATGGTTAAGTCTCAGGCCTATAAGGCATAAACTGAATTGCAATGTGAGACCTTTTATAAAATATTTAAGGTCTGATAAGGGAGGAGAGTACTATGATCCAAAGTACTTTGAATCCATTGGAATAGTCCATGAGACTACTGCCATTTATACACCACGAAAAAATGGTGTGGCTGAGCGTCAAAATCGTGTTCTAACCGAAATGGTTAATGCTATGCTATCAAACTCTAGTTTGAGTAGCGGGTTTTGGGGATAGGCATTGCTGACTACATGCCATATTTTGAACATAATTCCACAAAAGAGGAATAACATATGAGCTTTTGAATAAGCAAAAACCAAATCTTAATTATTTAAGAGTTTGGGGTTTGAGCAAACGATAGTAAAAGTACCTGAACCCAAAAAGAGGAAATTGGGTGAAAGGGGAGTCGAGTGCATATTTATTGGATACGCACAACACAATAAGGCATATAGGTTCATGGTAATTGTGCCTAATAATTTGATTTCAGCAAACATTATAATTGAATCAAGGGATGCAATCTTTGATGAGACAAGATTTAAATCAATTCCAAAAGTATTCCAGAAGAAAACCAAAAAGGGAAGGAAGTCATAGAAATTGAAAATGACAAAGAAATAGTAGAAGTTCCTGAATAAAACATCATGGGGGATCCCCTTACTAAAGGATTGTCAAGAGACTTGGTGAATAAAACATCAAGGGGGATGGGTCTCAAGCCCATGAATTACACGTCACCAACAGTGGAAACTCAACTCGACGCCTAACATTACGTTAAGTCTTGAGTTCAATGCAGTCAAAATTCATTATAATTGTAACGGCCCGAAAATTCGACTCGTGCCATGTGTCATTTTAGGGTCATATGTGGGACCTACTTGCCGGAATGCGTATGTTCAAATCTCGAGTAGAGATGCTAATTGTTGAGAAACGTATACGCGGAGAATTCAAAGAGCCGAAACTCGAACGGGGACGCGTCTCGAGTCGCGTGCCAACAGGGACCGAGATAGTCGCGTTATGTAGTTTTAATGTGTACATTGGATACGTCTGGTGATGCGTTAGCGCGAGTATCAAAATTTTGGATGTGTCTTGAAATACGCAAATTAGCGAAACTCGAGGCAATTTTGGTCAAGCATAGAGGCGGTGGACAAAGAGGTGAAATTATTGAGTTTGCCTCGAGTTTCGTATTGCATGAATCTAGAAGACACTTTTGATTTTGAAATAAAAAAAGAAATGTATATATATATATTAATATATATATATATTAATATATATATATATATATATATATATATATATATAAGAAGAGAGAGAAAAGAAAAGAAAAGTAAGAGAGAGAAAAAAAACCGAGAGAGAAGAAAAAAGAGATCGAGAGAGAAAAGAGAAATGGAGGGAGAGAGTGAGAGATTGGGAAGAAAGGGAGGGACGACGACGGCGAGCAGGCTCACGACGATGGAGGCCAGATCTGCGCGTGGTGGCGAACAGTGACGCGATGGGCGATCTAGCAATGCGGTGCGGAGCGCGCGACGACGGACGACAGCGCAGTAAGATGCCAGCGAGCCATCGCGGCTCACGGAGGCGGCGAACAGCGGTGCGGCGGCGATGGGATCCAGCCGATGGCCGAGCGAGAGGCGGTGATGCGGCGAGGAGCGCGGCGGTGGGCTTCGCGCGGCTGCGCGAAGTCACTACGCGGCGGAGCGGTGGAGAAGAAAGGCGAAAGCGGCCGGTGACGCGGCGGCGAGCGGCGGCGGTGGCGCGCGGCTGTGCGGCGGCAACGACGGCAACGATGGCACGCAGCGCGGCGTCAGTCGTGCGCTTGTCAATCGGCTTCAGCAGCACAACGCAGCCATGATGAAGCAACGCGATGGCGTTGTCGGACTGATCGGAGACGTGAATCGACGAAAGTCGACGACGCGATTGAGGTGAGGTGTATTTCACCAAATTTTACATTGTGATTTGCATGATTTAGTAACTAAAATGATACAAATGGACACCAGGGACTTATGATGGTATAGTCAGGTGTCGGGTGCGCATATCGAGATGCGAGCGAGTGCGTTTTGAGGTACGTAAGATTTCATCTGAAAGTCACTAAGGGTTTACTTTTCTATCATTGATTTCATGTTCGTGATTGTTGGATGTTATTCCCCCTATTCCTTGTTATTGATTTCCATGACGCATTTGGGTTGGGGGTTAAGACTTTTGATATTCGTGTTGTACTTATGGCACACTAGGCTATACGCGGGTTATCGGTGAAAGGGAGTGGGGGCTTCCACTGAAAGGATCCTGGGCGTATGGAAACCAGGTGAAAGGAAGTGGGGCACCCATCGAAAGGATCCTGAGGGTTTGATGTAACGGCCCGAAAATTGGACTTGTGCCACGTGTCAAGTCAAGGTCGTATTTGAGACTCACTCGTCGAATACGTATGTCCGAATCTTGAGTGGAGACACCGAGAATGTTTAATTTAAGATTTGATGTTAATTGTTGAGAAAAGTACATGCGGGGAATGCGGTGTGCCGAAAAACGAACGGGGACGCGCCTCGAGTCGCGTGCCGACGTGGGACCGAGATAGTGGCTTAATATGGCTATATTGGCTATTGTGATTTTAATGGAGACATTAGATATGCCTCGTAATGCGTGTAGCATGAGTATCGAGATTTGTCAAATGAGGCGGATTAATGCCTCGAGATGCGCACTGCTCGATTGTTGAGTTGTCTCGAGATTCGTATTGCACGAATGTCAAGGACACTTTTAATTTGAAATTAAAAGAGAAAGAGATAAGGATAAGGAGAAAAGAGATAATATATATATAAAAAGGATCGAGATAAGATTGGAAAAAAAGAGAGAAAACGAGGAGAGAGAGAATAAAGAGAGGAAGAAGAGAGAAAACGAGGAGAGAGAGAGAATAAAGAGAGGAAGAAGGGGACGCGAGAGAAGAAAGAGAAGAGAAAGAGAGAGGTGAGGGGAAGAAGAATCCGGCGAGCTCGCGGAGGGACGACCAACGGCTCGGCCGAGGACGGCGGCGCGACGAGGCTCGGGCCGCGCGGACGGCGGCGGCTAGGGCGCCGAGGACCAGCATTACGTGGCGGATCGGGGCGGCTAGCGGCGAGGAGCGAGGCCGCGGACGCGGTTTCGGCGGCGCGGTTTCGGCAACGACGCCGGCGATGACAACGACGTGGCGATCTTGACTTCAACAAAACACGATTACGCGAGGGGTTGCTCGCGAATGGGACGAGAGGCATATTCCATGGTGAGGTCCTACACCATTTTGTGAAATGCGTTGCCTTTATTTTGCGGTTTTAATCGCGAGCGTATTGAATTGAATGACTTAAGTAGTTTAATTGGTATAAATGGACACCAGGGACTTAGGAGGTATAGTCGGGTGTCGGGTGCGCGAATCGAGGCGTGAGCGGGACGTCTTGAGGACGAATTACGAATTTCGAGGTAAGTAAACCAGTTAGAAAATGTACAGTAGTTCATTGAGCTTGCATGTTTGTTTGATGTTGAATCATGTCCCTTTCTTGGAATTCCCACTCACTTATGAGTGTCCGAGGGCCAAGTGAGTCGTACTCGTGCCTCTGATTGGAGTGGTTGCCTGCTCGCAACCGGGGCCATGACCTCGAGTCACAGTATTTGTTCGGAATGAGATGTGCTTTATCCGGGGCGCCGTTGATATCCCTCATTCGCGACATTTTTACCGAGTCTGCTTGGCGTTGCCACGACTCTGCGACCTCGACCCTGTGGCACCCGAATTCGGTGATCTTAGACTACTTGGGCACCTCTCTATCTTGTTTCTTTTGACACTCATTCTCGTTGTACGTTCATTGTTTTACAGTCTCATTATCATGCATTCCGTACAATTTTCTTTTTATCTGCATGAATTTTAGACTGTTTCATTTTATCTTGAATTATTGTTTAGATTCTACTGGATTTTACTTACCTGGGCTCGTCAATCTCGTGCTTGACTGAGTGCAAAGTTGCAGATGAGTAGCAAAGGGAAAGCTCCATAGCTAGGTGAATATTTTTGTATATCTTTTATTTACTCTCCTCCGATGCGATACATTTATGCTGAGTTCCACAATTAGGTTGTCTAATTCTTTTACCTTATTGTTGAGTTATTTAATGTAGTATTGCTTCCGCTTAATTGTAAAATATTGTAAAATATTAATAACTCAACTTAAAATTGTGAAATTGCGTATAATGATGGATTGGAAGGCTGACTAGGTCTGCGTTGACCTTGCGAGACTGGCTCGGGGGTCCACGTGGGCTTAGGTCGGGCGGTACCCAGTTTGTGGAAAATTGGGTTCGTCGCATTCGACGTACAGTTTAGTGTGACCGGGAGGAGTACACGGTTTGTTTCTCTCGTGTTATTTATTCATGTGATGATCTTAGTACAGTAGCCTGTTTAGTTTCCACATGATTAACTGACATGGTTATTGATATATGTTTATGCTCCTATAAATGCTCGGTGTACTTTGTTGGAATCTTACTAACTGTACTCCCCATCTTCCTTTTTGTGATGGTCGAGTGCAGACCCTGCTAGTAGGGGCTAGGAGATTTTAGACGACTTTATCTGACTGCCTGCAGTCAAGGACCAACTAGTATGTGCGATTTTGATATTTTGCTTACTTTTGGGAATTAGGTGACAAGATAGACACTGTACTTGTATATATTACTGTTTAATATTGTCGCATATATACAGAGTACTTTCCCTGGGTTTTCCACAATAGGAGTTGCTCTTATAAATGGTGTTTCATATGAAAATGAATTTAATTGTTTTACTTGCCATAAATGTAAGATTTCCGCTGTTGTTTTAATGCTTAAATGGTAGAACTAAATTGCTTAACGAATGGAGTTAACACGCATATCGAGGAGTCGTGATGTAGCAAAGGGCGTCAGTGGCGCGTGGGACCCAGTGGGCTAAGGATCAGACGGGACCGCAGGTGCAGCGCCTCCCCACGTGGCGACCTCGGGAATTGGGGCCGCTACAATAACTGTGTCTATGAGCACTAGATTTTAATAACCATCGCAAGGTTGTTAGTGCTCGGTACCCGCATGTAAAGAGAGGAGGTTGAGATGATCTCTTAATAGTTTTCTAAAGGTACTTAAATTGCGGGGTACTATAATAGAGACTACTTATGTGGATGTGAAGTACGGCCGCTTTAAGGAGTTCAAGGGCTTGGCTCCAAAGACATTCACGAGAAGATACGGGACACAAGGCCAATGTTAAATGTATCGGGATATTTATGGCTATTTGCTGGTGTAAGTTATATGCATGATACGTTTATGCTACATATCGAATAAAATCATTGGTTCAAAGTTTATCTAACATGTAATTCTAATATGATGTAATGAACTTTTCACAAATTAGTGGTTCAAATTGCAAGATACCATTATTTATGCATATAATGTTTGAGATTTCATGGATTAAATGATCTGATTATTTTGAAAATGGCGGGGGATTGTTGACATTTTCAAAACAAATGTTTAGTCCCACATTGGTTAGAAACTTCAAGTTTAAAGAGTATATATATACTCTTGCACTACAGTTATGAAAAATAAAAACACAAGTGTTATGCAAATTAAGCCACGCGAGGCGCGCGGTGCGACGTATATGGTGCATTTTAGGCACTTTTATAGGGGCACTTGGCACTTGCGCGTATGTGTATATGTGTGCGAGCTAACCATGGGTAAAACTTTTTACCATTATTTTTTACTATTTTTGAAATTACAATGTGGCAATTATTTGATTGACCACTCAAAGCACTAAATGGGTAGTTAATAAACTCATTCAATACTTGATTGAGTGGGAGCAGTTGAAACTACTTCATTACTCCATTTTCTACTCTAATTGGTTTTGACTAGTGTTCTATAAGAGAAAAGGTTTGGGGAGGAAGAAATCATCTCGAAATTAACCATCATTTGCTTTTGTTTTCATCTTTCACTACTACAAAGTGAGAGCTGAGCTTGCTCCATCGTATCCTTTAGGATATTCGCTGACTCTTGTAGTGTAGAGAGCAAAACTTCCTTTAAAAAAGTAGCAGTGTTACACGCTTTGAATTCATTGTAAATCCTTCTGGTCTAACAGTTTATTCAATGTGATGCTAACTTTCAATCCACATGTCTCCAACACTTTAATGCCTTGTTTGGTTCATTTTGCCAAACTTTGAGGGAAGTTTTTTTTTTTGTTAAGTTCAACTTCAAAACTTCTTTGGAAGTTGCAAGTTGCATAATATAAAAATAATGAAGTATACAATTGACAAATACACTCATTAAAGCATTGAGAAGTGCTAGAATGTCTACAAGAAGTCATTCCCCAACAAACGTTGGCCTACAAGAGCCATCCTTGTGCACTTCGAGATGCGAGCACACACAAATCTTAGTGCATAATACATGGGTCAGGCCATGCGAATGGATCCTGTGAGCCAATGTCTATTAGGATGTGACTTACACTTATATACTACATTATGAAACAACGCTTATTGATGCAGTCAAGAAGTGGCAAACACTTTCTTGAAAAGTTTGATCAAAATTGACATTTGTTTACTTTTGGAAGGTCCGAACATGGAATTTTGGAGTTGCAAGGACATGAGTTTATTGAAAATGACGTGCTAATCGATACGCACCGCTATGTTGTGTAAAGATGTTTTTTGGTCAAATTCCTTCGTTTAAGCCTCCGAAATCGCGTTTTTGCTATTTTGGTATATTTTAATTTATAAATTTTAGTAGGAGTTTCAATTTTGGATGTTGTTTGAGGTGTTTGACTTCTTATTTTGTCTATTATAGGGCTCAGGGCTTTTTAGACATTTACTATTTTTGGCAAAAATTAGGGTTTTGCTATATAAGACACCCTTTTATATGTAACTCACTAGTTTTTGATAAATTAATTAAATTTCTCAACTTTGATTAAGTTCTTGCCTTAGATTATTTGTTCGCGATATTTTGAGCAACTCAATTTGGAAGATCCTCGCTTTGTTAATTGATATCAGAGCCTTCATCAACGTGATTTGGATATAATTATGGTGTCAAAAAAGAACCAGAACCAACAACGAGTTGAAGATATCTATGAAAGGGAAACTCGTGCCCGAAATGAACAACGATTCACACAATTGTTTGAGGCGCAATAACGCACACAAGTGACACTGGATCAAGTGACCGCATGATTGAGAGATTTGTTGTCGAGCCAATCATCAAAGTGAACCTCCTTTTGAAGAGGAGGCAGAAAGAGATGCTTCTTTTGATGGGGACGATCGTAGGTAGTGGAAGGTTGGGATGAAAATATAGATTCTAGAATTTCATGGCACACTATTGCCTAAAGAGTTCCTAGATTGGCTAGCAATAGTTAAGGAAATCTCAAAATTTAAAGATGTGTCTAAGAAACATTGTGTGCAATTGGTGGTGACCTGACTTCGCGATTTGGCCATGGCTTGGTGGCAACAACAGAAATTAACTCAAAACAGAATGGGAAAGGAGAAAATCACCTCGTAGGAGAAGTTGAAAAAGCACATGCGGGCTGAATTCTTACCCTATAACTTTCAGCGTTTGATATATCAAAGATTACAGAGTCTGAGACATGGAAAGAAATCAGTTGATGAATACACCAAGAAGTTTTATCAATTGTTTGCTAGAAACAACCTCCAGGAGACTCGTGACCAATTGGTGTCGAAGTATATTAGTAGATTAAAGTTGCATATCTAAGACACCGTCAATATGTTTGACTCGACTTCGTTAGCTGCAACGCGCCAGAAAGCAAAGCAAGTGGAGCAGCAATTACGACGTGGTGGTAATTTTGTGCCTATTAATGTTGTTGGTGGATAAACAAATACTGGAGGGGCCAATACTGGCAGGGGACCTATCCCAAATAATAATATTGGTAGAGGGCCTATCCCAAACAATCTTGTTGCAAGTGGTATAAGTAGAATCAAGTGCTTCGGTTGTAGAGAAGATTGGCCATTGAAAATCGGAGTGCAAAGAGAAAAAAGTCCTTTTGTTGACAAAGAGGAGGACGAAGAAGAAGTGGAACCGGAATATGCCACTGGCTGAATCAGTTTACGACAAATTCGTGAACAATGCGGAGGAGCAGATCATGATAAAAAATGTAGGTACTGCATTAGTTATGCAGTGTTCTTTCATGACCTCGAGAGTAGATAGTGATGATGAATGGTTGCGAAACAACATTTTTTAGTCCAATTGCACCATCTTGTGTAGAGTTTGCAACTTTATGATTGACGAGGGTAGCTATAAAAACATCATCTATGTTGAAGCGGTCCAGAAATCGGGGCTTGCAACTGAAAAACATCTCAACCCATACAAACTGTGTTGGTTGAAAATGGGCGGTGAGGTAACAGTTTCGAAATGCGCTTTGGAGACTTTCTTTATTGGTGCCAAGTATAAAGATTATGTTTGGTGCAATGTTGTTGCTATGTATGCTTTTCATTTATTGTTGGGGCGTCTATGGCAATTCGATATATGAGTTATGCATGATGGAAAAACAAATAAGTACATTCTAATGTTTAAGGGGTGCAGATTGTTCTTATGCCTATGAAGCTTGTTGATGATAATAGGTCCACGAAAAGAGTAATAGCTTATTGACACTTACCAGATTTGAAGTAGAGTTGCATGATTCAGAGGTGGTTTATGTGCTAGTTGGTAAGGAAGTTTGTAATCATGTCATGATTCTAGAGGTAGTGGCACCTATAGTGGCCGAGTTTTCTGATGTCTTTCATAATGACTTTCCTAATGGATTGCTTCCATTATGAGACATCCAACATCAGATTGACCTTGAGCTTGATTCGGCTCTACCTAACAGGCCAAATTATTGAATGACTCATGCTGAACATGAAGAATTACGAGACAAGTTGAGGAATTATTTATGAAAGGCTTTATTAGTGAAAGCCTAAGTCCTTGTGCAGTTCCAACTCTACGGACTCCTAAGAAAGATGGCTCATGGTAGATGTGTGTTGATAGTCAAGCAATCAACAAAATTACAATCAGGTATCGTTTTCCTATTCCTCGCCTAGATGACCTGCTTGATCAGTTGATTGGAGCCAAAGTGTATACTAAACTAGACTTAAAGAATGGGTACCACTAGATTCATGTTGGGATTGGGGATGAGTGGAAAATTGCTTTTAAAACTTGGGAGGAGTTATATGAGTGGCTAGTGATGCCATTCGGGTTGTCCAATGCACCTAGCACCTTCATGAGAGTCATGAATCAGAGTTTGAGGCATTTGATAGGCAAATATATCGTTATTTATTTCATGGCATTTTGATTTATAGTGCTAACCAAGATGAACACCTCGAGCATTTGTGAGATGTTCTCACTATTTTGCGCAGGGATAGATTTTATGCTGCTATGAAGAAGTACTCATATGTGACGCCCAAAGTTCTATTTTTAGTTTATGTCATGTTGAGGGATGGTCTGCAAGTGGATGAGTCATAAATGGAAGCCGAGTGAAATTGGCCTAGACTTAGTACCGTCACTGTGGTTCGCAATTTTTATAGATTGGCTTCCTTCTATAGGCGGTTCATTTCACATTTCAGCAGTATTATGGCACTAGTATTAAATTGCATGAAAGGTGCTAAGTTTGTGTAGAGTGATGAGGTATAGGAAGCGTTTCAGCTCATTAAAGCGCACCTTACTACTGCACCTATATTGATGTTGCCGAACTTTCATATCCCTTTTGAGTTGCATTGTGATGTGTCTAAGGTGGGAATCGGGGTTGTTTTAAGTCAGAATAGTATGCATATGGCATATTTTAGTGAGAAGTTGTCTTGGGCTAAGACGCGATATAATACTTAGGATATGGAGTTTTATGTCTTGGTCCAAGCAGTCAAACATTGGCGCCATTACCTGTTCCATCGGGAGTTCATGTTGTTTATAGATTACGATGCCTTGAGACATTTGTATGGGCAAGATAAGGTGTCGGCTAGGCATGCTTCGTGGATGGTGTACTTGGAGTGTTTTACTTTTATGGTAAAACATAAATCTGGTGTAACAAATAGTGTGGATGATGCTTTAAGCAGAAGAAAAAGTCTTTTAAGTCGAATGACTGTGGAGGTACCTGACTTTTCATCTTTTTCTTACTTATTTGATACTCTTTCTTTGTTGGTATTTTCACTAAAGTGCGCAGTGGTGAACGTACAAATTATGCATTACACGATGGGTTCCTATTCAAAGGCAACCAACTTTGTGTTCCTGATTGTAGTTTGAGATTGCACATTAAGGAGCTACATGGTGAGGGACATGTAGGTCGTGACAGAACTTTGCAGTTGGTTCGATTTTCATATTATTGGCTTACCATTCACAAAGAGGTGGAGAGATATGTGCAGCGTTGCTGGACATGTCAAGTTTCGAAGGGTACATTGACTAATGTTTGTCTTTATATGCCACTATCGATTCTAGAGTAGCCATGGGTTGATCTTAGCATGGATTTCATGTTGGGATTGCCCAGGATACAACGTGGTCATAATTCTATTTATGTGGTGGTCGATTGTTTTGCTAAGATGGTTCATTTTATTCCATGCAAGAAAACCACGGATAATGTAAAAGTGGCTCAGTTGTTCTTTCGGAAAGTTTATTGATTGCATGGATTACCTACTTTGATTGTGTCAGATTGAGATACTCGGTTCCTTACTCATTTTTGGCCAAGCTTTTGGAAAATGGTGAACACATAGTTGATTTTAGTAGTGCTTATCATCCACAAACAGATGGTCAGACCGAAGTTATCAATCGTTCTTTGGGCAACCTTTTGAGGAGTTTGGTGGGTGATAATCTTCGGAGTTGGGATATCAAGTTGATTAAGGCATAATTTACGTATAACCATGATGTAAATTGGATTATTGGATTTAGTCATTTTTTATTTTTATTCTTTGCTTCCTCGGGGTTCCCTTGATTTGATGTCATTGCCAAGTAAGACGAGGTTGCATGGAAAAACAAAGGACTTTGTGAGTGGATTACAAGAAGTTCATCAAGCTATCCGAGATAGTTTGCATGAAGCTAATGAAAAGTACAAGAAATTTGTAGATAAGAAGAGACGTCATGTGGAGTTCGATGCTGGTGATTTTGTTTGGGCATTCCTTACAAAGGATCGTTTTTATGTTTGTGATTACAACAAGCTTTTAGCAAGAAAGATTGGTGCAGTGGACATTATTAAGAAGATTAGTCCTAATGCCTACTAGTTGAAGTTATTGAGTCATATTTGTACGACCGATGTGTTTAATGTCAAACATTTAGTTCCTTTTTATAGAGATACATCAGTGGATGAAGATTCGAGGGCAAGTCCTGTCCACCCTGGGGAGAATGATGCAATCCAAGAAGTGGCGAACACTTTCTTGAAAAAATCTAACCGAAATTGACTTTTGCTGACTTTTGGAAGGTCCGAGCATGGAATTTTGGAGTTGCGAAGACATTGGTTTATTAGAAATGGTATGCTAATCAAGACACACAGCTATGCCATGATGACAATGTTTTTTTGGCCAAATTCTTTCATTTAGGTTCTCAAAATCATGTTTTTGCTATTTTCGGTATATTTTAGTTTGGCTATAACTCTTAGTAGGAGTTTTCATTTTGGACACTATAACGGCCCGAAGATTTGACCTGTGCCACGTGCTAGGTCAGGGTCGTAGATGGGATCCACTCGTCGAAATACGTATGTCCGAATATCCAATTTGAGATTATAATGCAAATTGTTGAACTGTTTTACGAGTTGGTATACGCGAGAAATTTGTTGAGCCGAAACACGAATGGGGACACGCCTTGAGTCGCATGCCGACGTGGGACTGGGATAGTGGCTTAATGTGGCTATATTGGTTATAGTGGTTTTAGTGTGGTCACATTAAAATCATATACATTGAACACGCCTCTTGATGCGTGTGGCGCGAGTATCGAGATTATGAAATGAGGTGGGTTAGTGCCTCGAGATATGCGATGCTCAATTTTTAAGGAAAACATTTGAATAATTATGTTTTTGATGTGCCTCGAGTTTCACACCGCTCGAATCTCGAGGACACATTAGATTTGGATAAGAGCAAAGGAGATAAAGAGTGATCGGGAGGTGAGAGAAAGAAGAGAGGAGAGAGGTGAAAGAGCTTCAGCAGATTCGGCGACAAATCAGCAGATCCGGCGGCGAATCGGCAGCTCCAGGCGGCGGCTCGTAGCGACGGGGGAGCAAACGATGGTTCGCGGGCGACGTGAGGGCGCGAGCTGCTGGGGTAGTGATGCGAACCAACGACGCCAACCAACGGCGCGACGGGGCTCCGGGCCGCGAACGACAGCTGTTGAGGCGAAGCCGCGGACGACCAGCTACGGACCCACGGGCGAATAGGGTGGTGCAGCGGCAGAGCTCTAGTGCAGCGGCGAACCAGGGGATCGATCGGGGGAGCAGTTGCGGCAAATCGGAAGGGCGGTGCGGACGATGATCACGCAGGACATAGGCGGCGTCGACAAGTGGCAGCGGCGGCGCTGGCACGGGAAATGGCGTGGAGCGACGGCGCGATGACGCGTTGCTGGGCCGATCGATCTCCAACAAGACACCAATAGTGGACAAGGCGTCGTGACTTCGACGAAGCTCGACGACGCGATGGGTTGCTCGCGAAGGAGACGAGAGGCGTGGGCTGTGGTGAGGTCCTACACCATCTTGTGCATTTCGTTGCTTTTGTTAGGGAGTTCATGGTTTTAATCGCGAATATATTGATGTAAAACATAAGTAAATTAAATGGACACCAGGGACTTAGGTGTCGGGTACGCGGATCGAGGCGCGAGCAGGACATTCTCGAGGTAAGTAAACCAGTGAGGAAATGTACGGTAATTTCATTGTTTTGATATCTATAGTTGAATGCTATTGTGTGGAGTGGTTGGAGTGGTCCATTGGCGAGTGAGTCATGTTACTGTTTATCTGCGATATGAGCTCTTACCTGGACATTCGTTGATATCTCCCAATTGAGTGTACGTTGGGGGCTCTTATCCGGGTCTGTGGATATTTCATAGTCGCACGGGTTAGGGCTGGGAGGCAGGTGTGTCGTCCTAGATCCGGGTTTCATAGTCGCACGGGTTAGGGCCGGGGAGGCTAGTGGTGTCGTCCTAGATCCGGTTGAGTCATAAATTGGTTCCGCTAAATTGTAAAACGTGGATATCTCATAGTCGCAAATACTCGACTCTTGATTTAAATCACAAGCCATGGAGACGCAAACCAAAGCGAAAGTTAGAGGGTTGAGATTGACGATAAATTTATCGGGAGGCTAGGGTCTCATCCTAAATCCAAGTCACGTAGTGCATGTTGTAAAAAAAGGGATCCGGGCTTTTTCGCCGCGACTCAACGTTATTCGACTTTTTAGTTGGGACTCCTTGTAATTTATACGGCCTCTTACTACTTTTTACACGGCCTACTCTTGGACTCGATTTGTACACCGATTGATTGGTTTACGGCGTATATGGCGCCGGTGGTAGATGGTCCAGCGCATAATTACGCTAGTGCATTACGTAGCTAGCACCGCGATCTTTTTTATTCATGCGTTCATCCATCGTAAATCGATAGAGGGAACAAGTTGGGTTGAGACCCATTCGAACAGAGAGCAATGAAGACAGTTAAAGAAATTTATTTACATTCTCATGCGGACATACGACGGATATGAGTATGTTGGTGACGGTGGATCATGAGACTCATGTTCATTTATAGTCCAATATATGTTCCTTTCTTTCTAAGTTATGCGGGGTTCCACAATAAGGTTTCCTAACTCTTTTTACATTATTGTTGAGTTATTTAGTGCATAAATTGGTTCCGCTAAATTGTAAAACTTGACAAATACTTATAACTTAACTTAAAATTGTGAATTTACATATATAATGAAGGATTGGAAGGTCGACTAGGTCTTGCGTGTTGACCTTGCGAGGCTCAATTTGTCCACGTGGGCTTAGGTTCGAAATACTCGACTCTTGATTTAAATCACAAGCCATTAGACGCAAAACCAGCGAAAGTTAGAAATGGGGAATTGGGGAACCCTATGATCAACTTAAGTCTTAGTTGGGAAGTGAAGAGTGTTGGGGAAATTAAAAAAAAATCGAACTATATGGGATAGTTTATGTGTTGTATTGTATAGGGTTTAGGGCTTTTTAGAAATTGACTATTTTTGGCAAAAATTAGGGTTTTGTTATATAAGACACCATTTTATTTATAACGACTGAAAACTTGACCTGTGCCACGTGCCGGGTCAAGGTTGTATGTGGGATCCACTGGTTTTTTTAGTAGATCCCGCGACCAACCAGCAGATCTAGCGCTAGATAAATTAATTAAACTTCCAACTTTAATTAAGTTTTGCCCTAGATTGTTTGTTCATGGTTTTTCAAGCAATTCATTTAGGAAGATCCTCACGGTGTTACTTATTTAATGTGAAACTAACTTTCATTCCACACGTACTTTAAGGCCTTGTTTGATTTAATATAAAAATAATAAAGTACGAATTATCAAAAATACTCATTAAAGCATTAAGAAGTGCTAGAATGACAACTAGAAGTCATACCCCAACGCGCATTGGCCTACAAGAGCCATCCTTGTGCACTTTGAGATAAAAGCACACACAGATCTCGGTGCATAACACGTGAGCCGAGGTCGTATGAACGACTCCTGTGAGCCAATGTGTGTTGGGGTATGACTTACCAATTGTCATTCTAGTATTTTCCTTAAAGCTCAGAGAGAGACATGGGAGAAAGGTGGGTAGGAAATGCAATTGGGTCATTATGACTGCCCTTATTTAAAACAGGGCACTACCTAGCCTAATACCGTCATTAAAACCTAATCTCAGCCACATATGACTTAACAACGTATTAGTCAGCCTTTCTATCTAATTATCCTCGTTTCTCACATTTAGGATTAGTACGACAAAATTCACTTTATTAGTGAATTTCAGAGTTAATTAAAACTTTTAATAATTCATTGTTATTAAGCAGAAGTCATAAAAATATTGCGGAAGTAAATAAAATAAATCATAAGTGTGGAAACCAGGGAAATAAAGATCACATGCATATAGAAAACTAGTATTGTGATAAAAGTGAAATAAACATGTGTTTGGTCGGGGAACTAACACTCAACCCATATATACAACCCAAAATGAAATGGAACGACATAAAATTTGTAGTACATCAAAATACCAAAAGAAACATACAATATACAGATGTAGGAGCATGCCAAATACTCAAAGGAAATCGTCGATTTTCTCATTGTCGGGACTACTAGTCGACGGATCTACACCTACCGTCATAAAAAGGACCGTGAGTACTGGAAAGTAGAAAGTAAAATTCAGAGATACCAGTCTACATTTTCAAATATATCAAATGATATTTAAAAGCATAAAGATAGCAAAAAGTTGTCGAAACTGAAATATGCTAGAAAATACCAAAGCTAAGTAAGTGAAACTGACACTAGACTAAGTAGTGATGACCTAGGGCTGGTTGGCCGTGAGCTATGTCACATTAGCCTTTATGGCCACTCTAAAGGACGTGCATATTATTGCAACAGTCTGGTTCTCATTTGCTTGACATCCCCAAGGAATCTAACCCCGTGTGTCAAGCCATAATAGAGGCGAGTGTCGACATCCCATGGAATCTAATCCCTTGTGCCGCTCATCTCAATATAGTACAATGGACCCTAAGTACTACAACTACTTTATAATTTCAAAGAATGACTCGATTATAGATGTTCAAGACTTGGCTAATTGCTTCAAAACCCAAAAAGTAAGAGTACAAGTCCGTTCAACATATTCACATTCATCTCTAAACTAATAAAATGCTATTGGAACACAAGATATCATTTACAACAATAATGGAGTCATATAGTGTAGAAATAGAGTCGATGAATCAATGCAAGAATATAGATATCATTAATCAAAACTCAACAAGTGAGAAATAAGAAGATAGCTCATGATATACGAATACAAAGCATCGTATAGTCATATAGACTATGGAAGAAACATTTAGATAGAAATGAAATGTAAAATAGGACCTCAACGGATTTATTTACAAATCACGCAAAATCTCCTAGCTTAAACCAGCTCCCGACCACTCCAATCTCGCGTTCCACACCCCGTGTCGACTCTCTAAGTTCATGTGGTTCATATTAAAGTTTAAGGTTACTAGAATGGTTGCAAGTTGACCATATGTATGTAGAGTAATATTATACCCATTGTTCAACTACTTCATTTATACTATTATCACTATTATTTGTAATTAAATTTATTTCCACCATTACACATTACTAACTAGATTAGTTATAGGGTGCGATAGCTAGAAATATTACTTTCTTATCTACATTTTTAATAGATAGAATAAACTAAGTCTAGGTGTACTTTTATATAGTCAATGTATGTTTTTATTTATGTAACACATATATGCCACATTTATCTCATTAGCAACTTATATATTTAATCAACTATGAAATTGAGCTAGTGTCATTTACTATTGATTTTTGTTTCCTTCTAAGCTCATCAAAGCTTTGTATTTATTTATTTATTTATTTTATGTTAATGATGTACCTAGTGAAGTATACAAAAAAATAATATCATTTTAATAATTATTGGTTGTATATACATGTCCAATTAAGCATACTTAGGTGAAAATTTCTATCACCATAATATAGACCTTAGTGCCACATTAATAATAAATATTAAATTTTTCTATATCTCTAATTATTTAATTTATTTAGTAACTTTTTTTATTTATTTCAAAAACTCATTAACCCATATTTTATATCATTTGCTTTTTTATTTTCTTAATTGTTTGTGTGCCAAACTTACACTAATTATATTTAAGGGAGCTTAATCAATAATGAATTAAACCAATTAATATTTTGGATATGCAACACAAATTTAGGAGCATAAATGGACGAAACATATATGAAACTTTAATTTGAACAACAAGAATGGCAAGAAAGAATTAACACCCAAGTGAGCCATTAATGGGGCATATAAACATGCATGTTTCAAAAAAATTCCAAATGAAGAAGTAGATCATGTATAAATTAAAGAATAATCTAACTTCTAGCCTCATTTTTTGCCTTGGAAGATAATCTATTGTTACATTTGCTTTTGATGTTAAGTATGTGTATATGGAATCTATACCATTGTGTGTTGTCAAAAAATAATCGTTTTCCTTATTTGCTTCTCCTAAGCTTGTTGTTAAGGCTTCAATGATGTGTAAGCTCATATATATAGCCCTTGATTTGAAGCTTTAATGGGAATTTGGTTTCAAATTGAAGAAGATGAAGTTTAGTCTACTTTGAGATATAAAAATATGAATTTTTGTTACTTATATATGTGGGGTTTCATTGTAAATACTAAATACTTAGTTTGGGTGTGCATGTAAATAACTTTTCTAACAAGGGTGCATAATCAATTTAATTGTGAGTATGCCACTTGTTGCCTATGTTAGACACTTGTAATTCATGTTTGCACTCATTTTGACACTTGTATAGCACATTGATTTGATAGCCTCAAAATATGTGCTTGCACCTCGGTTTGCGTGTTTGTCGATTGAAAATTAATTTATGCGCCAAAATTCGTCCGACGTCCGATTTAGATATAGTCAATTGCGTCGGACTCGTGTAAGACCAACAATTATTTTAGTGCCAATTTTGTACCTATATTCTTAATATTTAACATTCGGATATTTTTGACTTACCTATCATTTTCTATTCGGTCCCATGTTGGCACATTTCAAGGCGTGTCCCCACTCTCGCATCGACGCCTATACATAATAAGTAGGAATGACTTAATAAGTCTACACAAATACAATACACGATAAAATCATCAGACAAAAATAAAATATATACAACCACGTGCCTCAATTAGTGTGCGTATCTCGATGCAAGTCTCACTTCACGGGTCGGTGATCCTGATTACATATAAATACAAGATTAGAAATTTGGTCCGTACCAGTCATGACTCCCAACTCTCTCTAAGGAAGATAACTCACCTCCCTCTCCCCCAAAGGAGTTGCCTTCCCTTATGTGGGGGAAGTTGGGGAGTGGCAATAGAAAGCTAGCCAAACAAGATAAGTCCTAATTAACTTCCCTAAAGGTTAACTTACTTCTACAAATGTCCCCCAACCAAACAAAGCCTAAGATCAAAATTCATCCAAAATGACTTTTTTTTAACTGAATTGTCAGCTCTAATAAAATTTTAAACTTGAGAGGTCTGCCGCAGGCATGGGCCCAACCCCAACGTAACCATCTTTAATTAATATTTAAAAGATTTTACTCCAAAAGGCATTGATATTAATTAAGGGAAGACCCACACTTATATACTTAATTTATTATGAAGTTACACTTGTTCGATTAAGACCAACTTTCGCTCCACACATCTCCAACATTTCAAGGCCTTGTTTGGTTCATTTTGCCAAACTTCTAGAGAAATTTATTTATTTTTTAGTTCAACTTCATGGAACTTCTTTGGGAAGTTGCAAATTGCATAATAATAAAGTATGCAATTGACGAAAATACTCATTAAAACATAGAAAGACATAAGAGAGAGATGGGTAGGAAAGGCAATTGGGTTATGACTCCCAACTCCTTCTAAAAAAGATAACCCCTTCCCTTCCCCCCAAATAAGTTATCTTCCCCAATATGGGGGAAGTTGGAGAGTGGGTGTAAAATGCCTACCAAATAAGATAACTCCTTATTAACTTTCCTAAAATTTAACTCACTTCCTCCATCTTCTCCTTAATCCAAAATGCATTTTTTTCCAATTGAATCGTTAGTTTTCAATCCATGTTAAATTTGATAGGTCTATCGCAGGTGTGGGCTCGCCCAAACTTAACCATATTCAATCAATAGGTGACGTAGGGATGCAAATGGAGAGGGTAGGGAATGGGGACCTCATCTCCATCCCCATCACCGCTTAAAAACTCATCCCCATCCCCATACCTATCCCATGCGAGGATGAACTTTCATCCTCATCCCCATCTCTAGTCTAATCCCGCGAGGATGGAGAGTCCCAATAGAGAAAAATCTTTCCCCATTCATACCTCGTTGGGGATTCCCATGGGAATTCTTATTGGAATTTTGTCAAAGAATCACCATGAAAAAATATTTTTTACCACTAAAATTTTCTCAAAAAGATTTATAAAAAAATATAGTACACATACATAAGATCACAATTGTTTAAAACTCCAACTAGATAAAGTATAACATATAAATATAGCTGCAAACAATTGAAAACAAAAAATAATTAACCAAACAAGTTAAATTATAAATCACATTAGAGTTTGTTTATCGCTAGTGTTTTGGATGAAAGACTTGCAATATTATATAAAATTGATACATACAATATATGGATGTATTTGATATATATGGGGATCCTTAAAGAGGATACCCACGAAGATTACTAATTGGGATTCCTTGCGAGAATCCCCGTAAATATATTTCTTTCCTCATCTTCGTATCCCTGCGCAGGTATAAGATTTTATCCCCATCCCCAGCTCCATCCTTATTTAAATTTCCCATTTTCATTCTCGTTGTAAGGAATCCTTGTGACGGCCCCAATTTTCCGCGCTGGTGTTCTTGATTTTTTTCGTTCTATTTGCATGAATCTCGAGGCAAACTCAACAATCGAGCAGCGCGCACCTCAAGGCACCAACTAAAACTTTGATATTTCACGATGCATATCCCACGTCCATCGAGGCGCGTCCCCATTCGTGTTTCGATTTCTCGAATTCCTCGCATAGTTAACATTATCATCTCAAATTGAATTCATATATACGTATTTTGACGAGTGGGTCCCACATACGACCTTGACTTGACACGTGGCACAAGTCAAATTTTTGGGCCGTTACAATCCTCGTCCCCACGGGGATTCCCCGCCTCGCTTGCATCACTAGGTAAGGGATTTCACTCCAAAAGGTCTTGATATTAATTGAGGAAAGACCCATACTTATATACTTTATTATAAATGTACACTTGTTCGATGTAGGACTAACTTTCATTCTACCCATCTCCAACAAGTTGTGTTTTCTTCTTCCCAAATTTTTAATGTATAAAGTGAGTTCTTAGTCTCTTCTTCACACATTATTGGCAGTGCAAATGTCCCTATTGGTGAGAATGTTGAGATGATGACTATAAGTGGGATGTACACTATTGCAGACATATTTTATATCAATTACGGATCCATTTTGGGTTGGACCTATGTAAGATAAGGAAACAATAGTTCTTATTGGATTAATATATGAAATTTCTTATATATTCAATTCTGTTGTAAATTGAGTTGGAACTTGCTAAGAACTAGAGAAGAAAATAAAAAACTAAGAACTTCTACTACTAATATAAAGGAGAAGAGAATAAATGAGATAGTTGGAATGAGAAGTTTTTATTCAACTTGGTGTATTTTTACAATGAGGTTGCACCCTTTATATAGGCCCATTGTTAATGACAATAAATGTACTTAGACAATTCATACAAGTAACCCATACATCACATGTCATACAACTCTTCACAAGCAATATTGATAATACATGGAATAATAAGTACATTAGATATGAATACAAGTAAAAGCAATGCTTGATATAACAAATCAATGACAAAGTCATGCTTGACAATATGGTTATCCAAAATCATGGTCAATTGTTCATCCATATCATAACACTTCCCCTCGAATGAAAATTGCTGAGAGAATGTGTCTCGTCAAAACTTCTACTAAGAAAAACCTTGTTGGAAAAATATAGTAAAAGAAAAAGAGTGCACTATTCTCATAAATCTTAAGATGAGTAAATATTCTTAGGATTGCCTCATTAAAAACCTTGCTAGGAAAACCCAATGGGATAAAATCATAGCTAAGGGAAAAAGAGTGCAATACACTAATCAATAACTCCTCTCTCATGTGAACATAGGTGAAACTTGTTATGTTTCTTTACTTGCAATGTTCTTAAGTTTACACATGCCAATACTATATGTAAGCCTATTAAATGTAATAGTTGGTAAGGCTTTTTGAATAAATCAACAAGATTATCACTTGCTCGAATTTGCTTGACATTAATTTCACCATTATTCTAAAGTTCATGAACATAAAAGAATTTTGGTAAAATATGTTTTGTTATGTCCCCTTTTATAAATCTTTTACTTATTTGTGCAATACATGTTCCATTATCTTAATATAATATAGTTGGAGAATTTTTATTGAAGGTAATCCACATGATTCTTGAATATGTTCAATCATGTTTCTCAAACCATACATATTCACGACTTGCTTCATGAATTGCAAGTTCTTCTGAATGATTGGAAGAAGTAACAACCATAGTTTGCTTTATTGAATTCAATGATACAACAATATTACCATAAGTGAATACATATCCCATTTGAGAACAAGCATTATAGGGATCATATAAAAACTCAGCATCAGCATAACCTTGGAGATTTACTTATACTCCCCTCGAGTAAAATAAACCAATGTCACTTGTTGCTTGAAGATATTAGAAAATATGTTTGACACCATTCCAATGTCTTCGAGTTGGTGAAGAGTTGTATCTTGTAAGTAGGTTGATAACAAAAGCAATGTCAGGTCTTATACAATTTGCAAGATACATAAGTGCACCAATTGCACTTAAATATGGTGCCTCCGGACTAAGTAGCTCTTCATCACTTTCCTGATGTCGAAATGGGTCTTTATTCACTTTAAGTGATATAATAACCATTGGAGAACTCAATGGATGTGCTTTGTCCATATAAAATCTTTTTAATATTTTTTCAATATAATTTGATTGATGGACAAGCATTCCACTTGGAAAATGTCCATTTGCAAACCAAGACATAGTCTTGTATTTCCAAGTTCTTTCATCTCGAATTCCATTTTCAAGTATTCAGATGTTTTAACAATGTCGTCGTGGTTTACCACTATATTTAAAACATCAACATATACAACGATAATCATGAATCATGTTGATGATCTTTTAATAAAGATACATGGGAAAAGTGAGTTATTTGCTTATACTTTTTAAGTAAATAATCACCAAAGCGTTTGTACCACATTCGTCTGGATTATTTCAATCCGTACAAAAACATTTGGTGATTTTATAGAATACATGTTATGAGGTTTTGATTTTATTTCTTCGGATATTTTAAATCCTTTAGGGATTCTCATATATATATATATATATATATATCTCACTATCTAAGGATCTTTACATATATGATGTAACGGGATCCATTAAATGCATATCAAGCCCTTTAGAAACCGCGAGGATTATCAAGAATCGAGATGTGATTGCATCTATAAGAGGAGAATATGTTTCCTCATCATCAATGTCAAGTCTTTATGAGAAACCTTGATCTACAAGTCTTGTTTTGTACCTCGTAATCTCATTTTTTCATTTATCCTTCGTACAAATACCCATTTATATCCAATAGGCATTACGTCATCTGTGTTTGAACAACTGGTCCAAAAACCTCTCGTTTCTTCCATGAGTCTAACTCTGTTTAGATAGCCTTTTACCATTTTTGTCAATCAATTCTTTTTCGACATTCGTCAACTGATCGTAGTTCTGGATCATCATTATTTTCACATATTTCAAAGGACACATTGAAAGTAAATATATCATCAAGAACAATATTATTTCTATCCCGAATCTTACCAAAGTTAAAATAATTTATTGAGATCTCGTTATTTTCATCAATTCACCTTTTTTTCTAGAAGCACTTGTTCCTCGTCAGAATCAACTCATTTTGACAAATCCTTATCAAAAGATTCTTGTGCTTTCTCGAGAGTATTTGAATTTGCATTTATTTTTAATCTCGTTTTCATCTTTCGAGTAACTATATCGTTTGAACTAACTGGTCTTCCATGTTTTAAGCGTTTTGTTGGTTTTGTGCATTTTGTTGCACAGAGACATCAATTCTTGTAGGAGCATTTACAGTTGGAATATGTGATTTTGTCACTCGTTTTGCGTTAGTAAATGCATCGTAATTGATTTACAATTTGTTGCAAATGAATTATCTTTCAAACTTCAAGTTCACACTAATTTGTGAGTGAATCATTATGTGATAAATTTGATGCACTCTAAGCAATTTCGCGTCATTCTTTTTGAATTGACTTCTTATCTCCCTCTAATGGTGGGAAAATTGCTTCATCAAAATGACAATCAGCAAAACGTGCAGTAAATAAATCTCCTGTTAGGGACTCAATGTATCTTATAATGGATGGTGAGTTAAATCTAACATAAATCTCAAGTTTTCGTTGTGGACCCATCTTAGTTTTATTGGGAGGTGGTATAGAAATATACACTGCACAATCAAAAATCTTCAAATGTGAAATATTTAGTTTTTGACCTAAAATGAGTTGCATGTGGAAATGTTCATGGTTTGCAATATGAATTATACGAATGATAAATGTTGCATGAAGAACTGCATGTCCCCGAACTGAAGTTGGTAACTTAGTTCTCATGATTAAAGGTCTAACAATTAATTGAATGTGTTTAATCAAAGATTCTGCCAAACCATTTTGGTATGCACATGTGGAACATAATGTTCAATGTTAATTCCCATAGACATGTAATAATCTTTAAATGCTTGAGATTGAAACTCTTCAGCATTATCAAGACGGAATGGTCTTGATTAGGTTTTCAAGGAATTATGCTTTTAACTTAATGATTTGTGCTAAAAGTCTAGCAAATGCAACATTATGGGTTGAAAGCAAACAAACATGTGACCACCTAGTTGATGCATCTATCAAAACTATGAAATATCTAGATGGTCCACGGTGAGGATGAATAGGTCCATATATATCTCCTTGAATGTGTTCTAAGAAAACTGGAGATTTCACAACAATTTTACTTAGGGATGGTTTAACTATCAATTTACCTTAAGAACAACTAGCACAATTATAATCACCAATTGAGAATATTTTGTGACTTCTTAAAGGATGTCCATGCGAATTATCAATTATTCATCGCATCATTGATGATCCTGGATGACCAAGTCAGTCATGCCATAAAATGAATGTCTTTGGATCATTTATTTTCTTATTTAAGACAACATTCGTTTCAACATGCCATATATAAGTAAAATATAATCCAGAGGATAAAGCGGAAAAAAATTTTAATACTTCTTTTTCCCATTTGAAAGCAGTGTGACATAGAGAAATTCTTTATTATTTTTTTTCATGGTTTTAATGTGATACCCATTTTGTCAAATATCTTCAAAGCTAAGTAAATTCCTATTGGATTTTTCAGAGTATAAGACTTTGTCAACATGAATTGTTGTTCCCCAAGATAATATAATATTTGCTCTTCCAAAGCCATTAATCAAATTGGAGATGCCAGATATTATTTGTACATTAGCCTCAGCTAAGTTCAAATTGGAGAAATATTCTCTCTTTTTAAGGATTGTGTGTGTTGTAGCATAATCAGCAAAACATATATCATTATTATTTGATTCCTGATTTGAACACATGATTCGATGATCCATTTATACAAATAATGTTTGACAAATTAGAAAAAAAGTCATATTTTATTCATAATAAGAAACTAGTACATATAAACTAAAAAATATAACAAAAACTAGCGCATATAATTATTGAAAAACACTAAATATGATCATTAAAGATATCGAGATTAGTGTTTGGATCATCGTGAAAATTTAGGACATCTATATAATTGATGTCCGACGAGCCATCTCCGACGGTGAAGTTCATCTCAACTATTTTGCCTTTCTCTTTTAAGGAGGCTTGATAAAGATCAATAAAATACTTAATCGTTCGGCATACATGAGCCCAATAGCCTATCAAACCACACATGTGGCATGGTTGGTCACGATTACGAGCATGCCCATTTTCAACAACATTCTTTCATTTCCAATTTATTTAAGAACTTATTATGAATATGGCTTGCCACGATTTTTGCCGATTGATCCGTGGTTTTTCTTTCCTTGATTTCTATTCAATTTATTTAAGAACTTATCGCTACGAGTAGCGTGCGAATCGGGGAACCGGGTAGTTAGCATTTTGGTAAGTCTTATTTAATACTAATATGAAATAAGGAATTACTTATAAGCCTATATAGTCAGAATTTAGAATATGGCTTGCCACGATTTTCGCCGATTGATCCTTTCTCCTTTCCATGTCCAGTTTGCATGATATCCATTCATTTGATTTGGTTCATTGATTCTATCCCATGCTATGTCTATTCTTGTTGTTTCAAATGTGAATTGAATTATAAATAGCATGTGATTTTTCTTTCCTTGATCGTTTTTATGGTCATTATAAAATGCAATATTTGCTTTATTAATTGAAGCGGAACCATTTAGACGAGAGTTGTGGTTCTTCAATAGAAACTCATTATTTTGTTCAGCCACCATGAGACAAGAAATTAATTTTGAGTATCTTTTAAATTGACGCGCTTGACATTACTATTGCAACAACAGATTTGAGGCATGAAAAGTACTGAATATTTTTTGCATCATTGTCTCATCGGATATATTTTCTCCACATAGCCTCAAACGAGAGGTACTATTGAACATGGTGGAGTTATACTCACTAGATTTTTTGAAATATTGTAGCCTATGATTCAGCCAATCATTTTGAGCTTTTGGAAATATAATTTTCTTTTGGTGATCATATCACTCTTTCAAGCTTAACCACAAGGTGAGATGATCTTTTATAGTGAGATACTCACTTTTCAAACCTTCATGAAGATGATGAGAAAAGAATATCAGTGCTTTCACATGGTCTTGCATTGATGTTTCATTTCCTTTTATAATAGTTTCTCCAAAGTCTTTAGCTTGGAGATGTATCTCGGCATCCAGTTGCCATGAAAAATAATTATCGCCAGTGATATCAAAGGCAACAAATTCAAGTTTTTGAAGGTTTGTCATAGTCTGAAAATATGTCAAGAAATTGGGTAAATAGTTTTTCTCTTTTGTATAAAATAAATAGTATACGATTATATATATGTTCACAACTTCATTATTAATATACAAAATGCACTACTTGTATGAGTTGGTGGGACAAGCTCCAGGTTGGGTGGCAAGACAAAGTCTACTTAAAATCATGCCTCCTCGAATAATATAACCCGTCTCCCTTTCAATGTTTAGCTTTACTAGGGACATGGCTTACCTACTATCAAGCCAAACTCATAGCACTATTTGCAATACAAAAATCGAGAATAGAGCATAACTAATCGTTTGTTGTATAGTGAGAAAATTAGTTATGTCACATATTGACTTTTGATTTCTGATGTAGAAAATCGTATGAGACTTAACTACAGAGCATGACATTATAATGCATAGTTCATATGTAAGTATTGCATGTAATAAAAGAAAGCAACCACGGGAATGAACGTTATAATGCATAGTGTATGAATAAAATATGCATATGCAGAAGGAAAACTAGAAAAGGAAAATAAAAGACTAAAAACTTCAACTACTACAAATTACTACTACAAAGGAGAAGAGAAGAAATGAAATAGTTGAAATGAGAAGTTTTTCATTCAACTTGGTGTGTTTTTACAATGAGGTTGGCACCCTTTATATTTAGGCCCTTTGGCGATGATGATAAATGTACTTAGACAATTCATAAAAGTAACCCATACATCACATGTCATACAACTCTTTACAAGCAACATTGACAATATATGGAATAGTAAATACATTAGATATGAATACAAGTAAAAGCAATGTTTGATATTACAACTCAATGACAAAGTCATGCTTAACAATGTGGTTATCCAAAATCTTGGCCAAGTGTTCATCCATATAATAACAAATTTAATTCAATTCGTTTGACAGGTAACTGCCCATTTTGAATTACAGAAATATCAGAAAGGGAAATTTGTCCTTCTTAGGTATTAAACCTTCAATTTTTTTCAGGGCTTATAATTGGTTTGTTTACATTTTTTTCTATTACATTTTCACAATTCTATTTTTCAATAGGTGTAAGATATTAGGTCCTCAAGATGGGCCGATCCAGGTTGGGGATGTGAATGATCGTACTTGATTGAGAGCACACGCATTCTAGTTTTTTTTTTTTAGATGTGAATTTTTTGAATGCCCTTAAATTTAGATTCCAGTTAAGCGCACCCCACCGTTTACTTAGTGTAAACTTTAAAAAAATTTCAATTGTACTGCAAAACTGACCTTTATGTCCCTCACCGTGATTAGTGCACCCAACCACCTTTTCCTCTCATTTTGTGCACCCAACATCACCCCTCTACACACTTTCTTCTTGTGATTTGTAGGGTATTATCAAGTAGTTCGGCCTCACAGATCCGAATCTCCAGTTGGAAAGTCGGTCAGAGCCCACCGAACCAAGTTAAAGAGTTGGTCAAATCCCATCGAACCTCTAATTGGAGAGTCGGTTAGAACCCGTCGAATTTTTAGGCCGACAGTTTTCAATCGAATTCCATGTAAGTCTCAACCACATGTTGCCGAACCTAAAATGGATTTCTCGACCAAAGTTTTAGAGTTAGGTGCTTCGATTTGGATGAAAGGGTATTTTGATAAAAATATTTGAGTGCCCTCATAAATTGAAATTCAAATTGAGTGAACCCGAGATCATGGTGCACTAAGTAAAGAGTGGGGTGCATTTATCGGGCTCTAAATTTATGCAAGGCTTAGAGCAAAACCCATGTAGGACGAAGAATATACTCCTTGAGCCATTTCTTTTATTTGGATTAATGCTCTTCTATAAGCATTATTTATAATTATTTTTTGAATGAAAAAATTATAATCATTTTCATTTCTCATAAAACATATAAAATATAATTAGACGAGAAACCTCAATATAGGGTAGTGATATAGCCTATAGGCACCCCTAATTTTATGCAGGGCAAGTCAATGTAATTAAATAGTGTTTTCTTTTTCCAAAAATGCCCAAGACGGAAATGCCATTTTTGCCCTCCATAAAGGATCTAATTTTTCTCTTATGTCTTGCAACTTTGCACCTCCGTCTCGTCAAACATCGAATTCGCCACCCTCCGTCCATTAGGGTTCAACCATGCCCCCAAGTTTCATTTGGTTTGGACTTGAGGTTTTTGTTTTGTAGGATTTCACGCTTATTCGGATGTTTTGAGAGTGTTTTTAAATTGAAATGGCACATGAACAGTCAGTGGAAATGAATGCGCAATACATAAAAGTAGTTTTTCATCATTTTGTGGTGTTTTTTTGCATATGAGGTGTCCAAGTTGTGAACACTCGGTTTATGAGTATGTCAATCACACATGGTCAAAATTCATGTGTATGCCTCTTTTGATGCCCACCGAATCGTTAACGGGGTTTCAATTAAGAAGGGCAGACCCTAGTGTTTGTCGCAATCAAACATGAGTCGACCACGTCCAACTAAGAATGAGATACCTAGACTGAGATGAGTTGTCTCGGTGCCAACCATTGAGACTCTCACATCGTTCTCGTTCTTAAAAGGTCGACCATCTCGGGAATTCCAAAAACGAAGAAAATGAGAAGAAACACTAAATTTGTGGGATGGTGATCCAAATCTAGGGTTAATGTGCAAACGAAAGAGGTAGGGCGCGATGAGAGAGGGATGATTGTTTTGTTATTTCGATTGGTGGGTGCCTTAGTTCATATAAAGTGCATTTTAGGGATTGCCATCAAAATAGGCTTGCACTCATAAATTCAACATTCGACATAAAAATAGGCTTGCCCTACATAAAACACGAAGTGCCTATAACGCCTATAACGACCCTCAATATATTCTTTATTAAATTAATCTCAAATATTTTCTTCAAAAAAAATCAACGTCAAATATAGTCCTTATGGATCTTGGTAGAATAATCTAGGTTCGCTATGGATCGTCGTAGTAATGCGAGCCTATTGGGCGCTAGACTTGCCTAACTTATATAGGTTCGTTGTGATCCGCTTATACTATGGGTCTACTATAAATAATAATGTGATTGATGAGCACTAGAACAAATTCTACTTTTCATAGAGGTTTTTGACCTCTATGAAAAGTGTTATCTTTTAAGGTGTTATCTTATCTTCCAAGCTTACATAGGGGTTTCAAACCTCTATCAAATCATGACTATTTCATAGGGGTTTCAAACCTCTATAATATCTTCAAAGGCTTACATAGGGGTTTCAAACCCCTATCAATTGTAGTGGTTTCATAGGGGTTTGAAACCTCTATATTATCGTCAAAGGCTTACATAGGGGTTTCAAACCCCTATCAAATGTAATTTTTTTAAAAAATAATAGCTGAAAATGCCCAGAATTAGTTTCCATTTCCATTTTCAATTGAAAATATACAAATCTACATTCCATTCACAATATTATTATTCCATTAAGAAATTCGCAGTGTTCTACAACCAATCGATAAAACAACAAATTGATAGCTACACATTTCACGAAACCAATCAACAAAACTCAGTTTTTCATTGTCAGACAACGTGTTAGCGGAGATAAGTATCTGTAGAAAGTCACCCTGCTTGTTTGAAACTTCACCATTGCCAATTCTCTCATCCACAATTGCTTTGACAGTGGAAGCAATTCTTATTGTAGCCTTAGATTTGCAGAGTTGGGATTGACCTTCCCTCAATTGAAGTCCGGTTTCAACGCATGAACATCAATGCGAAAACCTGAGCATTACCAATAATTCTCAGTTTTTCAGTTAACATGGCAGAGGTACTGAACAATTAAAAATACTTATACAGATTCGAGCGACATCATTAGAAGAAACAACTATAAGTATCAATCATGGTAAATGTTGTCAAAGTAAAATTGCAAAGTGTAACCTTTAAAAAAAACAAAAGAAAATCAAAGTTGTACATAACACTATCATGAGACTCACCTCACTATGTTGGCATATTTAAGTAGAGATATGTACTAGCTAGTAATTGAATGAATTCCAAAGCAAAGTAAACTTACATTTAAATTTGTTAATGATACAGGCAGCATCATTGGAAGGTCAAGAAGCTAGTGTCATGACAGATTACTCAGTGTTTTATAGATGACAAAAGTTTCATTGGGAGGTCAAGGCATTTTACCTTCACAAGATCCAACATCATCAAACAATAGGCCATGTTACTAGTTACTGATGTATAGTATCTCATATAGTCAGAGCTACTAAAAGGATTTGCTAAGAACAAATATGTAGGAGTCCTGCAGCATTCGGAGTTGTGTTGTCCAAATAGTAACTACTATATAAAGATTCAAAATTACATTACTGCTGCCCAAGATGTTGCAGTACATGAAACGATGCGACTCTAGACATAAAAGATACAATATGTAATTTCGGGTCCGAGAGCAAGCACTCATTGAGCCAAGGCCACACAAACTAATTAAAACTAGAGATGGCTCGGCAAAAAAGCACATTGAATTTCTAACTGTCCACATTGCCTTGGAAACAGTCGAGCTATTCGTAGTTAGTTAAGTACTCAAAATGCAGTTCAATATTTTAATCACTTCATCTGCAGATTCGCTATTGCCAATCTAAACAAGACTCAAACATCTGCTAAGGCTACCTATATGACATTGCAGACTTAACAACATGCTAAGGCAACTCTGCAATGCGTCGGTGCTGAAGACTCAGTTCTGTCTTCCTTTGTTTCATTTTCAATATCATAAAAATGTGTCACAAAAAACAACAACTATCTAGTCTAGATTCATTTGATAAAAACAAAACCCCCCAAAATCTAAGATCATAGTAACTAACCATAGTAAATGTTTTGCCTGTACCAGTTTGGCCATAAGCCATGATGCACACATTGTGCCCATCAAGTGCAAATCTAAGAATTGGTTCAACCTCCATGAATACATCTTCTACAAAATTTTTTGAACATATGTATAAGTACGGATCTCTTAGAATAAAACCAGATAATATGACAAAATATTAAACAAGATATAACTGAATTTCTAGATATTCTTCTAGGCAACTTACCTTGGCTTGCATTTTGAGGGAACACTTTATCAAAACCAAATTCTTTCTTGCTCCCGCCAAAACTAACAGCCAATTTCTCTGATCTTACACAAATAGGCTCTTGATTTCTTCTCTTATCAGTGATTAAAAACGATTGAACGCCACAAAAAACCCGAATCTTTGCCTAAAAAGCGAAAATCATTAATAGCCAAAAATCTGAAAAATGAAGAAACCCCAGATTCCAAAACATGATTTAAGACTTCCTACACAAATTTAACCAAAACATTTATAATACCAATCATTGAAAAATAGTCAATTTTACTTTCTAAGTGTAAGATTGTTTGTTCAAGCCCTTTTTGTTGTTGCTCAGGAACCACTTTGACATCAGTGAAGCTAACAAGGGTGCTTGAAGGGGATTCAGGGGAAGCCATTGGAAGCCCATCAAATGAATCTGGACTAGACACCATTGCTACTTCAGTTAATGCATTAAATCAACTAAGAAAATGTCTAAGATTCCTCTCAAAATCTATCAAAAAAAGAGTTTCAAAGAAAACCTACAAAAACTTGTCATTAAATCAACTAAACCATAAGAACTAGAACTCTAATTAATCAACGAACAAAAGGGGTTGAGTGTTCATGGGTGCTCTTCAAATTCATCAACTCGAATGACCCCCCACCTTCATCATCTGAATCAGACTGAGTGTCACCCTCATCGGGGACAAAGACCAAAATCGACTCTTTGTTCCTGATGTTAAGCCACTTCCGCATTACAATTCTTGGCCAGAAAACCTGTGACAACATCACAAAACACAAATAAAAAAAGATCTACCAAATTAGAGCAACTGTGAACTGTAGATCTAAACGATAGCATTGGCAGCACTTGCAATTCTTGGCCATAAGTCGGCACATTCCTTTCCAATTGGTCCAGTGATAGTCGATCCTTATATAAACAAGTAAAACCCGTAAGGATGCAATCTCAAGGGACTCGTGTCGAAAATTCAATAACTGAAGCATGGGCTGAATATTTCATATAAAAAAAGAATAATAAGACTATCCAAACTAGGTAGCAAACAAATATCAGTGCCATCTCTGCACCAAAAAGACCAAGGAAACGGTTAGGCCACTGTACTTGAAGCTGTCCCTAGTACTTTAAGAAAAGGAGTCATTAGCTGCTCACAGCCAAACTGGCATCGTGCAAAACTTTCCATGAAAGTTGAACCTCAATTTACCTAAATTCCAGAAAATCTAGAAATTCTTGAACAGTGTAAGCATTCTCACTCAAATAGTCAAGTCAGCACTTTAGGATGGCCACGGGAGCATTTCTTTTCTAAAGATTTTAAGCACCTTCTAATATCCACAAGAATGTGTGAGAAAAATATATAAAAAAAGAAGAAAATGACAGATTAAACTTTTATTCCATTTAAATTTGCTCTTCATCAACAAATGGATAAATTCAAAGTTACAAGTAATTCTTCAAGAAAAGCATGAAACCGTAAATGAAATATGTAAATTCATCATGATTTAATTCATTTAATTTTTATCACCAAGGTCATGTCATGGAATTGCCTATGCAAAGCACCCCATAATGAAGGCATTTTGAGATTTCAGAGTCACATTAATGCCTTAACAGAAAAAGATTCTTATGCAGATAGGATAAACATGTAATCATGTACTTCAGAATAATGTGACAATAAGATTAAGCGAGTCTCTAGAGTGTGATATCTCAATTAATCAAATGATTGAAAACAAAACCATGACTAGTTTCTCAATTAACTTGATTATGATGAATAGTTAGCAAAATAATTTTTAATTGATTAGGCTAATATTATCGAATTAAGTATGGCAGGCTACAAGCATAAACTTTAATCAAGAGAAGTGACAAAACTAATAAACATATCCTTGTCCTTGGTTTTACCTATAAAGAAAATTAAGAAATGAAAGAAACAAATCGGAAAAAAGGGAAAACTTGCATACCATTGTACCCCTGGTAGGCTTGTCCATAATCCTATCTCTTGTGTACCTCCTATCCACATACGCATGCTTTATGAAGTCCCGGAGTCTATCAACATTACTGAGAACAAAAACAACCACCATCAGAATCTAAATACCACTCATGAACTTTGAGCAGTATTGTGGAGGAAAAACCAACAATAACCACCTGCTATCAGGTGCAGTTTGACTATGATGGTCCAATTCTTTAAAATAAATTTCTCTTGCACGCTGCAACAAGAAAATAATATTGGCTAAACGCATTAAGATTGCCACATAAATCTTCAAAGAGAGATGCAACTATACCTCATTCCCTCCTCCTTGAAGAGCGCTCACTTCTTGTGAAGTAAATTTAGCCATGGATACTGACTTAACCAGGTTTGTGAACTCCCGACTGTAATTTTTTAAACACAAGTTAGCAGAATGGACAACATGGTGCACTAATGAACTTATCACCCGACAGCTTCTCTAATAGGACTCTTATTCACAGTTAGCATATTCAAACCATGAAAAAAGCTTACAAGTAAAAGAAGCACGTTACTCAATTATGGATTGAAGAAAAAAATATGAAATACTAAAAGATATGTATAAGATATGAGATATCATATTGTATCCCACTGCAAGTTGTGCAAACAAACGTCCAAAAATTAGTGCACACATACTGTGGTCCCATATAAGATATGAGATATCAAGTTGTGTTTTCATATACCTGTCTTCCACATCCTGTGAGAATCTTTGCAAGACATTTCAATCTCTCATATTGAATTTGAAGATGGATCAACCAACAACACCACTAGTGGTTCAAAGGTTGAAGATGCAGAGTATTTTCATATATATTATGGACAGACCTTCAAACTCATCAAAAATGGTGTTATTAACATGATTAAGATAAAGCACATATGAACCAGAAATTAATTCAAGTTGTCTATCACATTGTATAAACTCAATCAGAATATCCACAACATCATCAACAAATGCATTTCACCTTATCTCATTGAGGCATTTTCACAAACAGAGACCATATTCAAACAAAAAACTTGAATTTGAGAGCCAAAGTTTGAGATCTCGCACAAACATAACAAATCAACAATGCGAATCAGTGAAATCGCTTATCCGAATCCAAGTGTTCAAACTTTAGATCAATCTAGGTCGAATATTGTGCTCAAATCACCAAACCAAATCAACATGGAACCGATTCTCATACTCACCTCAACGCACTTGCTAAGCGGATACCGACCAATGAACGAACGTACGAGGACCGGTGCAAGTGGTTGGGCTTAGGGTTAGGGTTTTGTTACGGAGAAAACAAAGAAGATGAAGTGAGAAAGAGGGGGAGATGTAGAGATAGAAATTGAGATAGGAATCGGAGTACCTGGAGAGTGAAACGCTGGAGAGTGAGATCAATCGATCGCGCGAAAGAGAGAGGAATTGAGAGTGAATCGCTGGAGAGTGAGATCAATTGATCGCGCGAAAGAGAGAGGAATTGAGAGAACTGGTTTTGAGAGAACTCGTTTTGAGTCGATGAGTATGCCGATTGAGAGTGTTTTTGAGTTTTAATAGTCTAATACATAGAGGTTACTAAAAACCCCTATGAATTAGGTGCTGTAAAAATCTTAATTGCTTCATACATATGGGTTCTTAAAAACCTCTATCAATTAAGTGTTATAGAAAGCTTAATTGTCTAATACATAGGTTACTTAAAAACCTCTATCAATTAGGTGTTATAAAAAGCATAAATTGTTCTAGTGGAGGTCTGTCTATTAAACATTAGTAAGCTTGAATTGCTTCTTAAACTTGTAATAGTAAAACTGCCTCTCAATAGAGCAGGCTCGTTCCTTGTAAACTTGTAATAAGAAAATCAATACCAATTGTTATCAATCAATATAAATTTGTTAAAATTGACTAATTTGTTTGTACCAGTTTTGATTAATAAGAAAAATGCCAATTATGTGGAGGCTTCAAATTGAGGTAGCATCTGGTGTTGATGTTTTTTTTTTTTTTTTCAAAGAGTTTCATTAACCAGATGTGTACAATTCATCACTTCCAAGATCAATTGCCATACAATCAATCCACAGCCTAGACAGCTTGGAATTAATGCAGGGCTTTTCTAGTCAGTACATATGCAATTGTATTGAAAGAACGAGGCAGGTGATGAAAATACGAGATGTCAATCCGTTCCTGCTGCTGCTGCACTTCATTGGCAAGGAGTTCATAGTCACTTCCCATAACGCCTTCCAAGATTAGTGACTCAACAGTTTTGGAGTCTGAGAATATTTTCCATGGCGTGTCAATACGATGCAAATGATCTTTGATGGCTTGGAGGGCATGGTTCGATGCAATGATCTCAGCTCAATCCGCATCCACAGTGTACTCTTCGAATTGACAACCTACCGATTGGATACTGGCCCGTTGGTCACACAGCACCCAATCAAGTCATGTTCACCCCGAATCAGGATCGCGCGCAACATCAACGTAGAAGATCGTTCTGTCGAATAGTGTTCAACGACTTCAATAAAGACGAGGGTTTTCAGTCTGAACCCACCGCCCCTCTCACACCATTCTGTGGATCACATGTGTCAGACCCCTCAACATTAGGGTATCTTGTCGGCCTAGATTATCCAAATCTTCTGATAATCTAATCAGCCTCTGGAATATTTCATTAATTCCTTTCGTGACATCCATTCCCTAAGATTCTCGAGATACATAATCATCTTCAAAATTAAATTCAAAGTTTTGGTCCTAACTTAACCTAATTTCTCTAATTAGTCATTAAACTATACTATTTACTTTGTCATCAAAATACTTATTATTTCAATCCTTAATAATGCACCAAACGTAAATTTAAATACTCAAAGGATCTCAGTTCTTAATTTATTTTATAGAAGCAAATTAGGAAATCGTATGGAATGTCTTCAGTATTTTATAAAAATTTTGACAGCATCTCCTCTAAAAGTGGCATGTCAGAAAACTTACCTAATAGACAGTAGAATAGGGAGAAGGCCTAGATGACTCACATCTCCCCAAAAGTGCACAATATACTATCAAACTTGAATCAAAATATCAAACTTTCAACAAGTCCACAAGTTTTCACCTTAAGACTCATTTACATTTATATCGGCTCCATAATCCATATTTATAGTTTTGAACTTAAGACATTACTTAATCCTCAATAACTAAGCTAATAGTATCATGATATACTTGGACCATAATGTCATTATTATTGTTATACATCCTATCAATCATACCCATAACAAAGAAAACATAATGTTGTAAAGTAATTCATTCAAAAAGAAGTAGAATTTAAACAACATTACAATACCCTAATGAGCTCCTATCCTTTAATGAACTTCACAACCTGAAATCACCAGTAGAAGATAAACAATTTCAAATAAGTAAATCCTACACTGTCCAAATTACCTGTATAGCCAAATGCAAGATAATAAGAAATATAAATGCATTTCAACAAGAATCAGCAGGTAAATATTAACGTGTGGTCACAACTTTCTTATTAACACGCCACTAAGGTGTAATCAATACCTGAGTGAAATGAAAACATCACTAGAAGTAACTTCTAATGTACTATATGATGATAATTGTCAAGCCGTGTTAACTCAACCCACAGGAGCTATTTCGGTCTCCGACAACTCCTTCTAGATCCTAAAAGAAACATACTTGGAGATGAGCCAACTATCGTAGTCTTAAGACTCGGAAGCTAGAACCACATTACCTTAATGCATGAGTGCATGATCGACAAACATGATGCATAAACAAGAAGTTAAATGGATTATAATACGATAAATAATGATAAAGTGATCATTGTAGGATTTACCTACATCTAACCAATTTCGAGCTATATATTCGGGGTCCTGGAGTGTCGAATCACCTTGAACTTGGCTCCAATAGCTTCCCTAGATACCTAATTATAATACGGGTTAAGCTTCGAGTGAAATCAAATAATGAAAACCCATGAAAACAATAGTCAAAGCATGCTCGATAACTGTTTCCAAAATTTATTATTTATAACAACTTCAACTAGCTTTCAACTAGCTAATTTTAGGTACATTTTTAACCTTAATATATTTCATATTAACAAAAAAAAACTTGTAGAGTATGGTTCATACTTTTCATAGACTCCAAGAACTCTCAAATCGGATCACAGACAGAGAAGTAATGAATTTCCCATATGACCAGTTAATAAGACAAACTTTATTGATTTAAAACTAACTTCTACAAATCAATATTTTTTCGCAATTAAATCCTCAAATATTGACAACGAACACGACAAAACCATTTGATACCAACATCAAAATATTTCATAGCCCATGGAGTCCAATTGGACAAAAACCAATTATCCAATTCGTCATAAATCCCAATGTAAATCAATTTTAACGATAAAACATCTTCAAAATAGTTATCAACTGAACTACATCAATTCAATTCATCAAAACCCTAACCTACGTCGGTGGAATTTATCCCAAATTGGTGCGAATCAATCAAATATACCAATTCACAACAATCACTATCAATTTCTATCAAAACCCTGCAAAAAAAAATTGAGAAATAGCGAGAATTCTAATTAAATTGTCGAAAATGTCATGAATTGAGAATTTACCAAATGATGGTCCGAAAACCTCGTTACCACTGTAGAAACTTAGCTCGAACTAACCGTCCCGCGATGCTCTATAATTTTGTATAGAGAAACTGAACAAAAATCGAATGTATGGAGATCACGGAGTGAAAATGCATGTGTACTGATTTTGGGAACTAAAGCATTAACGTTCTGTTGAACCATCAAATGAAAGTTTCATTTGATTTTTATATGTTTATACATAACCTCTTAGCTGCTTGTCAGCAACTTAATTTTTTTTTATTTATTACCTTTCGAAATCTTATTTTGACGTGTTTTGTCTTTCTGATGAAGTCCAAGAATTAGCTTGCAAATTCTTGACAGGGTAATGATGAAGTTCAAGAATTAGTTTGCAAATTCTTGACAGGATAATGATGAAGTCCAAAAATTAGTTGCAAATTCTTGGAAAAATATGAAAAGATATGACAGGATGACATTTTTGTAATTTCGGTGAAGTTCGGGCGTTTGAGTTTCGGCGTTCCGAGGGCATGGGTTGATTGGAAACGGCGTGGAGATCACGATGCACTGCTATGCCGTGACTACGACGTTTTTCGGCGAAATTCCATCGTTTTGGCCTCCGAAACGGCAATTTTGCTATTTTAGGAAAGTTTTGTTTAGATTATAACTTTCATTAGGAATTTCTGTTTTTATGGCCGTTTGCGGCGTTTATTTCTATTTTTCGTCTAGTTTCCGGTTTATGGCATTTAGAGCTTTTTGGACTTTTTACTATTTTTGGCAAATTTTAGGGTTTCGCTATTTAAGAGACTTATTGGATGTAATTCGCAGTTTTTTTTGCTTGAATAAAAGAATTTTCGAACTTGGCTTAAGTTCTGACCTAGATCGAGTTGTTCATGGATTCGTTCAACTGGTTTAGAAGATCTCCTCTGCGTCAGTTGGTATCAGAGCTTGCTTCAGCGTGATTGGAGAAATCATGCCGCCGAAGAGGAACCAGCAGCGTATGGAGGAGGTGTATGTATTGGGGCATGTGCCCTAGGTCAATCCATAAATGTCTTTATGAATACTTTTAGTTAATAAAATAGAGGATTTCATTTGTTGTTTATTATAATTAATTTGCATGTTTACATTATAATAAGATCCATGGGTATTTACAGAAATATCCTAAATGTCCCTAGTCGATCATTATACTGGGAACTATAATGAATTAAGACTAGCGTGAGTCTTGATTGATGATCATATGATGATTATACGTATAGGGATACGAATCAAGATCACAAGTACTTGTTAGGGAACAAAGTACTGGATCGACACGCTATGAGGACATCACATGGATTAAGTCATAGTTGTTTCTCATGATAGGTATATTTTTCAATCATCTGACTTGAGATTACCAGAGACTTCAACATTAAGAATACAGTGATTTGACACAATCAAACGTTGTCTTTAACCGGACGATTATAAAGGTTGTGATTGGTTACTGTGTGAGCAATGTGATGAAGTTGTGTAATCAAGATAGAATTTGTCCCTTTCATATAAAGAGAGATATCCAGTGGATCCCTCGATGTGTTAGACTGTTAAATGGCCTAGTCTAAGTGAATTGATATTGATCAATGTCACTTGGATGTTTTTAGTCTACATAGAGATCGAGACTAGTATGATTGAACATGTTGGATGACAATTCCATGCCTTATGTTTGATCAAAAGGATATCGTGTGACAAAAGGATGTTATATACACTATTATTAGGTTGTATCGATTTGATATTCATACGACTTGGGTAGTCATAATGTCTTGCTAGAGGTCGCTTATGACTTGTATACCAAAATGTGTTTTGGTACACTGCCAACGTTGTATGAGCCTATTGGGTCGCACACTAAGAATGGTTTTGCGAGATTTTAAGATGGTTCAGAAAAATGAATTTTATATGATAAAATTCATGACAGAAACATCTTTGTGGTGTATTACACTTATACTTCTTTAAGTAGGGGTATATGTGTAATTTACTTAATCGTCTATATACAAGGGTTGTATAAATAGACACTTTAAGTTAGAACACACAGACGAAAGATAAAAAGCTTGAAACTCTATTTCGTTTGAGAAACGACTTAGGTTTTTTGGTATGCTCTGGATCGTTTTGGAGAGAAACAAAAGGTTTGGTATTCTCTCGAAGCTAGCACTTCAAATCTCGGCCGTCGTTCGTGTGTGAACTGCCGATAGAGGGCGTTCGTCGTTGGCAGCACCTTAGAGATCGATCAACCTTCAGAAAGGTATATTGCGACTGAGGTATGATTAAGTTTTTCATGGTTTAAACATTTTTAATGGAATTAGATTCGGATCCTGTTGGGGTTTTTGTCAAAATTGTTTTGTAATATCTACTACGCACGAACCCCAAAACCCAACAGTATGACCGTGACAATCCGAATTGACAAATTGACCAAATAATTGACCAACGCATGAGCGCGGTGGTAGAACAATTAACTGCCAGAATCGGTCAGTTGTTGGGTCAAAATATGGATCGTGTCCGTAACCATCGAAGGGAACCTGTTGGTGATGAACCTGTAGGAGATTATTCTACCGAAGGGGAGGATGAGTATGTTGAGGCACCGAGGAGGCACTACAGGCCGCTTGCAGTTGAGGATGATCGCAGGCGGTGGGAGTCTGGGATGAAGACGGATGTCCCAGAATTTCATGGCACCCTTCAACCGGAAGAATTCTTAGACTGGCTGGCGTCAGTTGAAGAAGTCCTAGAATTCAAAGGTGTGCCCGAAGACAAGCGTGTGCAACCGGTTGCGACCAGATTCTGCAACAGGGCCACAGCTTGGTGGCAATAGCAGAACTTGATGCGGAATAGGAATGGAAAGGCGAAGATCACCTCGTGGGAGAAGATGAAAAAATACTTACGGGCTGAGTTCTTGCCTTACAACTTCTAACGCCTTATGTATCAGAAGTTGCAGAATCTGAGATAAGGGGCAAAGTCAGTAGATGATTACACTACTGAGTTTTATCAATTAGTCACTAGAAACGAACTACAGGAGACTAACGACCAATTAGTGGCGCAGTATATTGGTGGGCTGAGGATGCAGATCCAAGATGTCGTCGACATGTTTGATCCAACTTCCTTATCTGTGGCGCACTAGCGAGCATTGTTGGTAGAGAAACAACAGCGTCGGGGTGTGAGTAATGCTTCCGGTAATGTTAATGTTGGGACAACCAATACTGGAGGTAATACCGCTGCAATTAACCCTGCTAGTCGCATGAATAGACCTAACACTAATGGGATTAAATGCTTCGATTATAGCGAAGTTGGTCACCGGAAGTCAGAATGTAAAAGGAAGAAGGCTATCTTTATTGAGAACGAAGAGGAAGACGAAGGGGAAGATGCTAACATCACTGCAGAACCAGCATTTGATACTTCTGACAACACATAAGAGGAGTTCGTGACTGGAGATGTGGGTATTGCCTTGGTTGTGAGGCGTTCTTGTATGACTCCTAGAGTTGTCGCCGATGATGAGTGGCAGCGGAATAACATCTTTCAGTCCAAGTGTACCATCTTAGGCAAGGTGTGCAGGTTCATGATTGATGCAGGTAGTTGCGAGAATATCGTCTCAGTTGAAACGGTTCAGAAGTTGGGTCCTGCAACTGAACAACACCCCAGGCCTTACAAGCTAGCTTGGCTGAAGAAGGGTGGTGAGGTGAAGGTGTCGAAGTGCGCCTTGGTGACTCTTTCTATTGGTGCTAACTATAAGGACTCATTCTGGTGTGATGTTGTGGCTATGGATGCTTGCCACTTGTTACTGGGACGTCCTTGGCAGTTTGATAGGGGAGTTGTGCATGATGGCAAAGCCAATAAATACACCTTTATGTTCAAGGGAGTGAAGATTGTGCTAGTACCCGCTAAGGATCCGGAGGAAGTTAAGCCTACTAAAGAATCTAACAGCTTGCTGTCTTTGACAAGATTTGAAGATGAATTACAAGATTCTGATATACTTTACATCTTGATGGGAAATGAGGTAGATAGAGATGTTGATGTTCCTGAAGCAGCAATTCCTATTGTGAAAGAGTTTTGTGATGTTTTCCCTGATGAGATGCCATAAGGACTGCCACCATTGCGTGATATTCAGCATCAGATTGACCTTGAACCTGGTGCGTCACTACCTAATAGACAACACTACCGAATGAGTCCCATTGAGCATGAGGAGTTGCGCAGACAAGTTGAAGAGTTATTGGCGAAGGGATTCATTCGTGAAAGTCTGAGTCCACGTGCAGTCCCAGCCCTCCTTACACCAAAGAAAGATGGCTCTTGGCGGATGTGTGTGGACAATAGAGCAATCAACAAGATTACTGCCAGTATCGCTTTCCTATCCCTCGCTTGGATGATTTACTTGACCAATTGAGTGGAGAAAATATTTTTACAAAACTGGATTTGAAGAGTGGGTACCACCAGATTCGCATTAGAGTTGGGGATGAGTAGAAGACCGTTTTTAAAACCAGGGAGGGGCTGTATGAGTGGTTAGTCATGTCATTTGGGTTGTCAAACGCACCTCACACCTTCATGAGAGTCATGAACCGGAGCTTGAGACCTTTGATAGGCAAGTGTGTTGTGGTATATTTTGATGATATATTGATATACGGTACTAACGAGGAGGAACACCTCCAACACGTGCGAGAAGTTCTGACTATCTTGCACAGGGAGAAGTTCTATGCCGCGATGAAGAAGTGCTCATTCTTGACACCGAAGCTCCTTTTCTTAGGCTATGTCATTTCTGGAGAAGGGTTGCAGGTTGATCAGTCTAAAGTAGAAGCCATCCGCACTTGGCCTAGACCCACTTTCACGGAGGTTCACAGCTTTCATGGGTTGGCTTCCTTCTACAGGCGATTCATTCCACACTTCAGCATTATTATGGCCCCAATTACAAACTGTATGAAGGGCGTGAAGTTTGGGTGGAGCAACGAGGCAGATGAAGCATTCCAACTGATCAAGATGCGGTTAACCACTACACCCATTCTGGTGTTGCCAGATTTTCACCTACCTTTTGAGTTGCGTAGTGATGCATCCAAGGTAGGCATTGGAGCTGTCTCGAGTCAGAATAATAGGCATGTTGCCTATTTCAGTGAGAAGTTGTCTGGGGCGAAGTTGAGGTATAGCACATACGATGTGGAGCTCTATGCAGTAGTACAAGCCGTGAAGCATTAATGACATTATCTTTTCCACAGAGAGTTCGTGTTGTTTACAGACCATGAGGCATTGCGACACTTACATGGGCAGAACAAGGTCTTGGCTAGACATGCTTCCTGGGTGGCCTATTTGGAGCGCTTTACTTTTGTGGTGAAACACAAGTCTGGTGTGACCAACAGAGTTGCTGATGCCCTGAGCAGACGAAAAAGTTTGTTGAGCCGCATGACCATTGAGGTACCTGGATTTTCCTCATTGTCTGATTTGTTTACTAGTAATCCTTTCTTTGCTACTATTGTGGAGAAGGTGCGGAGTGGGGAGCGTACTGATTACACACTCCAGGAGGGTTACTTATTTCGAGGCAACCAGCTTTGCATTCCTAATTGCAGCCTAAGATTGTTGATTATTATAGAGTTGCATGGAAAGGGACATGTTGGGCGTGATCGCACTTTGCAGCTGGTGCAGGCCTTTTACTTTTGGCCTACCATTCGCAAGGAAGTGGATAGATATGCGCAGCGGTGCCGGACTTGCCAGCTTTCGAAGGGTACCTCGACTAATGTCGGTCTATATATGCCTTTGCCCATTCCAGAACAGCCATGGGTTGATATTAGCATGGATTTCGTGCTGGGGTTGCCTAGAACACAATGGGGAAATGACTCTATTTTTATGGTGGTTGACCGTTTTTCCAAGATGGTTCACTTCATCCCATGCAAGAAGACTACAGATGCTGTAAAGGTGGCTCAACTGTTCTTTCGGGAGGTGTATAGATTGCATGGCCTTCCTACTTCGATTGTTTCGGATCGGGACAATAGATTCCTTAGCCATTTTTTGGCGCAGTTTGTGGGATATGGTGAACACGAAGCTGAAATTTAGCAGTGCTTATCATCCGCAAACAGATGGGCAGACTGAAGTTGTCAACCGTTCGTTAGGCAATCTTTTGAGGAGCTTGGTAGGTGAGAATGTCAGGAATTAGGACGTCAAGTTGAGTAGTCAGGCAGAATTTGCACACAACCAAGCTGTTAATCGAAGTACCGGGTTTAGTCCTTTTCAGGTTGTGTATTCAGTGCTACATCGAGGTCCTCTTGATCTGTTACCAGTGCCAAGTAAGACTAGATGGCGTGTCAATGTAGAAGACTTTGTTAGTGGGCTGCAAGAGATTCATCAATCTGTCAAAGATAACTTGCAGAAGGCTACTGACAAGTACATACAATATGCAGATCGGAAGAAGCGTCACGTGGAGTTTGAAGTGGATGACTTTGTGTGGGCAATTCTCACTAAAGACCGGTTCTCTGTGGCTGATTACAACAAATTGTCAGTTCGGAAGATTGGTCATGTGGAGGTTCTTGAGAAAATTAATCCTAATGCTTACAAATTGAAGTTGCCAAGTCACATTCGCACGGCTGATGTATTTAATGTCAAACATCTTGTTCCCTATTATGGGGATACGTCTGATGATGACAATTCGTGGGTGAATTATGTCCACCCTGAGGAGAATGATGAAGTCCAAGAATTAGTTTGCAAATTGTTGACAAGATAATGATGAAGTCCAAGAATTAATTGCAAATTCTTGGAAAAATATGAAAAGATATGACAGGATGACATTTTTGTAATTTCGGTGAAGTTCGAGCGTTTGAGTTTCGGCGTTACGAGGGCATTTTTATGTTGTGTCTACGACGTTTTTCGACGAAATTCCATCGTTTTGGCCTCCGAAACGGCAATTTTGCTATTTTAGGAAAGTTTTGTTTAGATTATAACTTTCATTAGGAATTTTCGTTTTTATTGTCGTTTGGCGTTTGTTTCTATTTTTCGTCTAGTTTCCAGTTTAGGGCTTTAGGACTTTTTGGACTTTTTACTATTTTTGGCAAATTTTAGGGTTTCGCTATTTAAGCGACCTATTGGATGTAATTCGCGGTTTTTTTTTGCTTGAATAAAAGAATTTTCGAACTTGGCTTAAGTTCTGACCTAGATCGAGTTGTTCGTGGATTCGTTCAACTGGTTTAGAAGATCTCCGCTGCGTCACTTTTGGTGCTCGTTTTCGATCTGATTTTTTATTTAATCGAGTCAAGTTTTTGATATAGTAGTTCAATTCTATAAAACATTCATAACACTGATTTTGGTCCCATTAAAACCCTAAAAATCTTAACTTTGTTCATTACACATCAAACTCATATGGACCAATTTTTTTGCCATACTTAACTAAATGTGCACCGATTTGTACCCAATCTTAACCTCGACCACCGCCAACCGACACAAAACTCGAGGTAAGGTTTTGCACTAACTTCGTTCTCATTTCATGCTGCCACCAATCACAACTTGCATACAAACCGAGGTAGAATTTCCACGTGATACTTGACTACATTTGATTTACGAGTTTTCACGCTACTAATTATTTATTTTCACTTGTGCTTTTCAGACACGCACTTGCAACCCCGATTATTACAAATTAACACCTCAATACACTTCAACACTTCGCGATGAAATACCATATAATACACACAATGTTATTCACCAATGAAAAATAACATTAATCTTGTGATTTTTTTCACCAATCTAAGTTATAATCCATAATGCATGTCATGATTAAGACCCACTAATCTTATAATTAAATCATAATACTGGCTTATTAAAATCAGGGATGTCACAATATGCCTAAAGATCAATTGTTGCCCCTATCGGATCTTCGATGCCCTTGAACACAAATTTGGTCCTCCGCTTCCAAATAAAACCGTAGTCCCATTACAAGCCACATCCATACACCTGATGGTGCATTCATTGTCGTTAAGTACTCGGCAATTTTTTCCCACTAAAATCTTCCACCGCCATGTCTTTGACCTTTAATCCAAGTGGGCTTGCCGCCCAAAACCGTTGCGATTGTTTACATCGGAAGAGAAGGTTGTTTAAGATTTCATCCTCCACAGTACACATAGGGCACATAGAGTTATTTGTGAGTCCTCGCCAAGCGCCGTGTTAAGAAAACTATATATAATAGTTGTTATATTTTAATAGTTTAGGTATTTAAGAAGTTTCTATATTTTGGTATTTAGTTAGTTTACGTAACTTCCCTTATTTTATTATTTGTTCAGTTCTATAAATAATAGCACTTTTATTGTACTCAATTAGCCCACATTAATACAATATTCTTATATTCTTCTTTGAAATCTATCACTTGAAATGCGTTAGTTGGGACAGGATTGTTTAAGCACTCCCATACAAGCATTTTCATCTAGTGGGGGCACTGCACCATCCACAAGGCAACCCACTTTTTTTTTCTTCTCACTTGTTTTGTTGTCGTAGTTGCTGAGAAAGTGGGTTGTGATCGGCTTTGCTCCTCTAGCGCATCGGTGAAGCGATACCCTGATTTCACTGTATATTGGCCCGATTTAGAGAATTGCCAAAGTAGTTTATCTGTGCATTGAGGATGAATGGGGATCGAGAGAATGACTATTGCATCTTCTGGCTGGAAATAAGTGTACCAACCCCATGATGGTGCACGACCAAGGCAAACAGTCAAGGCCTCTCCTCTCTCGAAATATGTCGCCTTAAGACAGCTGTGAAGGAGAGAATGGGGGATACAAATTTAATAACTCGCTAAAACTGTTTTGTCAAGACTGCCGAATTCACAAGTTCCAACTTTTTAAAGCCAAGTCCTCCTTTATTTCTTGTTACGAGCCATTTTTTCCCAAGAGTATCATGTTTTCCCTACGCCTTCCTTCCCTGTGTGCCACCAAAACCACGCAAAGGACGTGTGAACTCGTTCGCAGAACCCTTTATTCACTTTGAAGCATGACATTTGGTATATGGGCACCGCGAGAGCAACTGATTTGATGAGGACAGTCTTCCCTGCATGTGATAGTAGTCTCTCTGCCCACCCAACAATACGATGATGAATAGCCTCCCGGGTAGGTAGTCACTCAGTTCTCTTTTTGATGCCCTCAAGTCCACTAACGAACCTAAGTATACTTTCCCATGTGGGTGGCTTCGCTGACGTGGAGGAGGTCACAAATTGAACTTCTACATTGACCATTCACCATATATAGGGCCAAACACAATTCGACTTTATGCTTGATTGATCAGTTGTCTCGATGCCTTGCAATATCTTTCAAAAACCTGCAACAACATTTGGGCCTCTTAGATTGTCCCATGTCTAAACAAAATTGCGTCATCTGCAAAAAAGAGGCAAGAAACCGGAGTGAAGGGAAGGGGGTAGAGGTGGAGAAACGAATGTCGTGTAATTGATTATTATACATATAGTGGTGAAGCAAAACCGAGAGTCCCTCAGGAGACAATCAAAAACATCAATGGAGATAAATGATCTCCCTGGCGAAGCCCTCACTTCGGCTTCGATTGTCCGCAAATTCATCCCATTAAACAATACAGTGTATGAAACTGAAGAAATACATTTAGATGGAAATCCCAAACGTGCCATTACTTCTAACAAAAAATGCCACTCAATTCGGTCATACGCCTTACTCATATCAATCTTAATAGTCATCCAACTTGAATTAAATCATACCTTCTCAATAGGGTGGATGGCTTTATGAGCCACCAAAATATTGTCGGTGATTTGCCGCCCCAAGATGAAAGCTCCTTGCACTAGAACAATTTCGATATTTAATAGAGGTTTTTAAACCCCTATTAAAGGGGGGTGTTATTAAATAACACATAATTGATATGAGTTTTAAAAAACCTCTATGTAATACATGCATTAAAAATTAAAACATAACACATTTTCACATGACATTTAATAACATTTTATTCAATAGGGGTTTTAAAACCTCTATTAAAGGCAAAAAATGTTCTAGTGCTGATTTTCACAAATAAGGTGTATGATCCTGTTTAGCCGTTTAACTAGGAGTTTGGAAATGATTTTATAGGCCACGTTGCATAAGCGTATTGGTCTAAGATCATGGATTGTTTGAGGATGAGGGGATTTGGAGATGGTGTTGATGTTGAACATAATCAGTTGTCCTATTCCGGCTAGCATTAAAAAAAAATTTCTCAAAAAATAAGAGCCTAATGAAAACAAAAATATCATTGTTGTAAATTGAGTCGAACTTGCTAAGAATTAGAGAAGAAAATAGAAGACTAAGAACTTTTACTGCTATAAACTACTACTAAAAATGAGAAGAGAATAAATGAAATAGTTGGAATGAGATGCTTTCATTCAACTTGGTGTATTTTACAATGAGGTCATTTGGTGATGATGATAAATGTATTTTATACATTGTTTACAAGTAACACATACACCTCGTGTCATACAACACATTACAAGTAATTTGACAATACATGAAAGAGTTGGTGGACATTAGAAATGGTTACAAGTAACATAACAATACATAGACAAGTAGAGGTACTATTAAGTGAGAAATACAAGTTACATGACTACACAATATGTTGGTATCCATGCATGGTCATCCATACTCCACAACAATTATAACATTTATAAGTTGTATCAATTATATAGTAACCTTTGAAATTTATCAATTATATCATAACCTTTTCAATTTGGTATCAATTCGATCCTCAATTAATTTATGACATTTTTTCATTAAAATCAACTTAACCTTGTAACTTTTCTTTTTATGATCATCCATATTGATCAATTTACATCAAAATCTTTTAAGCCCTATGTTTAAATTAAGTTTATGAAGACTCACAAAATAATAATTTATAAATCAATTATACATTAATAATCTAATTCAAATTTAGTTATTCATAGATCACTTATAATAAGTTAAAAATGGTATGTATAAAATAGCATATAAAGCTTATTACAAGGTTATCCATAATTGTTTAATTTGATAAAAGAACTATGTACCTTGATTATATATGTGATTGAGTAGACATATGTACACACAACTATGTGTATTTTTTTTGGTCAATAGTTGCATTGTATTGATGTTCCTAGCCCAAAAGAGGGACAAGCAATCTATTACAATGAGAATAATAGACATCTTACAATAGTGAAGCACGGGACTAAAATCCACACCACGCACATATGATGGTGCGACAACAAACCCTGACGGGCACAACCACCCCACAACTAGGGACAACCACCCCTTAAATGAGGACAACATCCTACTATAGGGTACAAAAACCATAAATCTAACCAAGAAAAAGAAGTTAAAAGACAAAACGGATCCAAGCAATCTACGACAACCACCACTCCGTGACGTTCGCCATCCATCAAGATCAGTCGCGGGTGTTCGTCGCCTTTGACTTGAAGATCGCCACTTTGTCTCTCTAATCCTTTGATTCAATCAAGGATCTAGGTGTAAAAAAAGGGTCGACAATGTCGTAGCGTCAAAAACCCAAAACCTACACAACAATCGTCGGATCTACCTGCACAACAAAAAAGAAAAGAAGAGGGAGAGAATAAAGAGATAAACAGAGGAGGGGGAATATGGACATAAGAGTGGAGAGGTGGAGTATGGGAGGAACGCCAAGGGAAGGGAAAGGCGGAAGAGGGAGGGGAAGGACAGAGAACAGTGGAGAGAAGTGAGAAGAGGGAGGAAAGGGGCAGAGGGTGGGGATGAAGAAGAGAGATCTTGGATTTAGGGAGAGGATATATATGAGGGGCCGGCGGCAAAGGCGAACCAGCAAACAGATTTAGTGAAGGTGCATCTAGGGTTTGGGAAAGGTGGAATAAGGAGGTGTGTGAAAACAAAAGTTTGATAACTATATGTATTATATACATGAATACATATTTATCATGAATATCGAACTCTAACATACAAACACCACACGCACACACACACACACACACACACACACACACACACACACACACATATATGAATAAATCCTTAAAGGGTTGTACTAGAAAATTAAATAAAGAGATTGATGTGTGGTACTTATTATGAAAAAAATGAAGGCAAATCAGTTGAGGATATAATTGATACTAAATTGAAAAGTTTGTGATATAATTGATAAATCCCAAATGTTAGAATATAGTTGATACAACTTGTTAAGGTTAGGATATTTTTTATCATTAGACAAGAAATGAGTCTTATTCCCAAACGAGTTACAACATATAAATCAACATTTTGCAAAATGATCGTCTAAATGGACGCTAATTTTTTCATAAAGGACCCCCACCCCAGTGAAATTACCCAACTACCCCTCCATATAATAAGGTTTTTATTTATCCATACCTTATTTCAAATCGCATTCTCACCACCATCCCAAATATGACGAAATTTGAGCAAAACCACATTAATTTGACGTTGTGGGTGCATTCCTCATCTCTTTTCATGTCGATTTCAAGATTTTTTTGAGTTTTTTTGTACTTTTTTGAGTCAATATTGTTTGTGGTTTTGTTGTTGGGTTTAGAGCTTGGATTTGGGGATTGAGTGTTGCATTTTAGGTGTAAAGTCTCAATTGAATTTAAAATATAAAGCAGTTCCGAGCAAAACTCGCTATTTTTTGTCATTTTCATGTATTGGGTTTCGACCCCGTTGGCGCTAATGAGGCTCGATTAGAATGCTAACAATTCTGAATAGAAACTCGAATCTAGTTGGGTGATTTGCGAGCTAATAAGCCTTGTTAACGCGCTAACCAGACACAAAAAATTCAATAAAATTGTGTTTTAATAACGTAGCTAGTTGCATCCTATTTTGACACACCAATTCTTTGATTTACCGGTTTTGGACTTATTTTGAAGGAATTAAACCAATAAAAAAAGAAATTAACAATTTTTGGGGTTTTGTAATGAATATTGGTTTTAGGAGTTAAAAGGCACTAAATTAACCTTAAACACACTATATTTGAACTAATAAGACATTGAACTCAAGGGTCATAGCTCAGGTTGCGGAAGTAAGTCGAGGTTGGATTTGGGAGGCTGGAGAAGTGCGATTGCATATGTGAGGTGCATAAAACCCATGAGAATGCTTCATAGAATTAATTTATCTTATGTATTTTACTAGTGTCGACTGTTTTATTTCGTTGTTTCATTCAACCGCAAATTATACTATGTTATCATGATTTATTGTTGTTTTGTTCATGTTGAATAACCGTGCTTTATGCGTGCATCTTGGGATTATTTAAAGACTGGTTGAGTTGGTTCATCGAGGTTTTGTTATGAAGACTGTTGAGTTGGTTCATTGGGGTTATGTAGTATTGTTGTGTGGGACATAATGATTTACCAGTTGAATGGTTCACTATGGCTTTAGAAGATATGGTATAGGAGTGACCGATTAATCGATTGGTGGTTCATCAGGGTTATCTACGTTAACATCTTCGCTTACTTATATAACTATTATTCTATTTCTTGATTATTTATCTGCTGCTTTGGTTTTGTATTGCCCTACATTCATGAGAGTATGTATTTCAGTTGTCAGACAGCATACTTGCATATCTTGTAGTTTTATTTGATTTCTTGCTGAATATTGCATGGACTTCTCTTAGTATCTTACTCATTGGACTCGTCACTATATTTTTTGGGTGGTTAAGTGCAGATACTTCTATGAGTAATGGCGAAGGGAATCTTAGGCGATTATCTCTTTCTATTGAAAATCTTGGACATACTCATAGGTGTTTATATTTTGATATATTTTGTTTTGTTATAGGTATCAGGGGACTATAAGAGACACTATACATATATTTATCTACTTTTGTGTATCTCATTTTCTTATAATACATTGTACTTTATTTTCGAGTTTTCCACTGCTTAGGAATTGTGATTATATGCATAAGATACTCATATATTTGAAGAATTCTGCTGTAAAATGATAATAAACTTGATAGGTTAACTAACTAGCTAAACAAATTCATTAGTAGTTATATGAAGAATAATTGGTTAAGCTAGTGTTAGTTGGAAACTTTTGAACAACCAGTTAAGTCGTAAGGCGTCATATATAAGTAGGTCATGACGTGGCAAGGCTTGGTAACGTGTGATGTGACATGGCGGTGCCTAAGGTTATCTTGGGGAATTGGAGCTGCTACAGCTTGGTATCCGAGAAATGGTTTGAAGAACCTAGGGAATTAATAAAAGAGAATAAAACTTAACAAACAAATCTTACATGTGGAAACCCAAAGTACTAGCCTTAGAACCCTAGTTTGGAAGTGATTATGAGACAAGTAGAGTTAGGAGTTATAAGCCTATTATTTTTCTACGATATATGTAGTATACGCATATTTATGTCGAGGCTGATTCGAAGCGCATTTCTCGATATAGATCGTGATGTAGAGACAACCATTTTCATCACCATAAACAAAAGATCGATTCGACGAGCTTGATATGCAGAGTGTCGAGATTGTTAGATATCTTAAGGACTCGACGAATCGTTAGGCCCGACTTCGGACACACATAGTGGCTGGGATAGACGATATAACCGAGGTTCGTGCACGGCACCTGCGCCATAGCCAGATATGGTGCCTATCGAGCGTAGCACTGGTGATGAGTATGTGAGGACTATGTAGAGGACACGGGAGGAGTATAACCAACATTAGTAGGTCCTCATGTAGATAAGGAGAGTGATCGAGTACCCAACCTCTAGCATGTTATGGGAGTAATCCGAGACAAAGTTCAAGGAGATAACGAGAAAGGCAAGATGACGACGTAGGTGTTTTTGATGTGGCCAGCAAGGACATTATAGGAAAGATTATTTGTGGATACCAATGATAGCTACTGCGGCACCACCTGTGCCAGAGCCATATGTGTAGAGTGACGAGACTGCATAATGGGGACAACAACACCTTTTAGTATGTTCTCATTGTGGAGTGGAGGGGAATCATCATTTCAAATGTCCATTGGTTTTATTTCGTCGATACCAATAGAGCTGTTACAGGTTAAAGCTCTAGGCTCGATTATGTATGTATAGTACATTGAGGGCAAGGACTTAAAAGGCCAATTTATTTGTGTAGTTTAATGAGAACCCGATGTTTTTGCTACATTGTATGTACAAACTTCATGCTAAAGAAGATAATGACGAATGAGGGTAATTATATGTATTTATTTCATGTTTAAATTGATAATGATGACTTTGGTTAGAGACTACTTGTGTTGTACATTACAACACGGTTGTCGAGGATGTGATATTTTCCCAAACCAATCAGTATGGGATACCTAGTTTAGATCTCGACAAAACATGGGAGGCATGATGGCGAGTTCATTCAGACCTTGAGTTGTAAGTCGAGTGTGTTTTTGATTGGAAGGTATACAGAGAGACGATAAGGACAAGACTTAGAAGAAAGAGTTTTAGAAGTGTATAAGTAGCGGGATATAGCTGAAATATCATAGGTAGAGTCTTACAAGGATAGCTAGAAGACATGAGACATAGGACCAAATAGAAGACCCCATGGACAACTGATAGTGTTGAGATGAATCGAAATGTACATGAAAATGATGACAGACACCTTTAGCTCCAGCGAAAACACTAAATTTAGTCTTGCAATCATGATAATCTAAGTAACTCCACTGAAGTTTTATGATTATTCTCAGATAGTAAGGTCGGTGAGGGCCCACACCGCTACCTCATATGAAAAAGGACAATTCGGTTAGCACAAGTTGGGTGAAAGCTTAAAATTGTGCCAAAAGACATCAAATAAATGACCAACACCAAGATTTAAATTGAGCTCGAGGTCGATAGGTAGATGGACAACAAGGACCAAGGCAAGAGAGATTAGTGTAACAAAGTGGAACATATGAGATCTTAAAAGTTGGAAATTGATGGACATCATGACCTAGAGACAGAAGAGCCATATGATTTGCAAATCTAAGTATCTAAAGGCATGAGATTTTAAAAAAGTGATAATCGACACTAATGGATGAGTGTTTACTTTTCATTAGGTATTGTATACAAGGTGTGTGACCTTACTAGGTATACTTTGTAAGAAGGCGAGATGAGATAATACGTGACTTATACATGAGCAAGATTTACTTATGATGGTCATAATCGTAATGACATCAGATCATATTTCACTGCCTTGTTAGAGTCTTGTGTTTTATGAAGCACTATAGAAATGCCATGGTTGTGATGGTTTGGATCCAAGAAGATTTAATGAAAGAACGACTGAAACATTCAGTGTTCAAAGCATGACAATGAGCATGAACATTGTTAATTACGTTCATGGACATGACTCACCTTCAGGCAAAGTCGAGTAACAACGAGGCCATAACATGTGTATCAGGATTCTTCGGTGAATGACAATCTGAGCTACTTTATCGGTTCATCTATCGGTACGTCGTGGGTCTACGCCAGTAATCGAGAGGATTCAGGTGATGGACAAGTTGGGTGCTATAACGACCCAAAATTTGACTTGTGCCACGTGCTAAGTTAAGGTTGTATGTGGGACCCACTCATTGAATACGTATATCCGAATCTTAAGTGGAGACACCGAGAATGTTCAATTAAAGATTTTAGTACTAATTGTTTCGGTGAGCAGAAACACGAACGAGGACGTGCCTCGAGTCGCGTGTCGACATGTGACCGAGATAGTGGCTTAATGTGGATATATTGGCCATAGTGGTTTTAATGTGGTCACATTAAAACCATATACATTGGATACGCCTCGTGATGCGAGTGGCGCGAGTATCGAGATTTATAAAATGAGGCAGGTTGGTGCCTCGAGATGCGCGATTCTCAATTTATATGGAAAGCATATTGAGTTGTCTCGAGATTTATGTTGCACGAATCTCGAGGACACATTTGATTTGCAATAAAAAAGAAAATAAAAAGAAATGTATATATATAAATGGAAAAAAAAGAATCGGATAAGAAATGAAAGGAAGGAAATAGAGGGAAGAGGAGAAGAGGAGATCGGCGGTGCGATCAACTCCGGCGAGGGCGAGCCGAGCGCGGCGAGCCGCAAGCGGCAATGCAACGCACGAATGCGACGATGCGTTCTGACGACGCCGAAGCAGACGGCGCGTGTAGCAAAGCAATGCGAATGACGGACATCAAGCGGCGGCGGGAAATCGGTGCCGGCGACGGCACGGATCGCGCGGTAGACGAGCAGGCGATTGAGAGGTCGCGACGAGCGTGGGGGCGCGGATGGACGGCGGCGACCAGCGACTCCAACTACGCGGCTTGGCGAGCGGCTGCGGAAGGCGCGCAGCAGCGCGGCGGCGGACTTCACCAACGCCGACGCAAAGGCGGCAAAGAATGGAGCCGATCGACAACAATGCGCGCGCGGCGCGCGATGGCGCGCGCGACAACGACGCCAACAGCAGGGCCACGACGCAATGAACGGCGGTGGCGCGTTGTCGACCAGTCGGATGTGCGATTTCGACGAAATCGCGACGACGCGATGGAGGTGAGGTTTATTCACCTAATTTCAGTATGAATTGAATAATTTGAAGTAAAATAGGTCTACAATGTCTAAATGGACACCATGGACTTAGAAGTCGGGTGTCGAATGCGCAAATCGAGACGCGAGCCAAACGTTTTGGGCTCACGATTTCTCAAGGTAAGTAAACCAGCTAAGGACTTATACAATATTTCATTTCTCTCCATTTGTTGTTGTTGTTTGTTGTTTTGTGATAGCTTTATTGTTGTTCACTGCTTTGTGATGATAGCTATCGTTGAAATTGTTGTCGATTGAGTGAGTCCATTGGCAAGTGAGTCATGGCTATTGTTTATCTGCGATATGAGAGGGTATGGAGGCAGGGGTCTCGTCCTAAACCCGAGGTTTTTCCTGGTCGTCCATCGATATTATCCGGGTCCATGGATGTTTCATAGTCGTACGGGCTAGGGTTGGGAGGCAGGGATCTCGTCTTAGATTCGGGTCTATGGATGTCACATAGTCGCAAGGGTTAGGGCTGGGAGGCTGGGGTCTCGTCCTAAACCCGAGTCTGCTGGGCTTTTGCCGCAACTCAACGACCTTTTGGTTGGGACTCCTTGTTATTTGACCTCACTCATTGATGGATTGTTTACAGTCTTGTATATTCATGCGTTCTTTATTCCATTCTTACTATTTGTAGGAATTCGACTGCTTTGGATATTGTGAAATGTTGTGTATATGTCCTACTGGATTTACTTACCTGGGCTCGTCATTCTTATGTTTGATTAAATGCAGAGTCGTGGACGAGTAGCAGAGGGAAGGCTTCATAGCTAGGTGAATTTTGTATATTTTGTATTTACTCTCCTCTGATGATATTTATTGGGTTCCACAATTAGGTTGCCTAACTCCCTGATCTTTTTGTTGAGTTATTTAATGTATTATTCGCTTCTCTAAATTTTTAAATCTTGAAATAATATTAATAACTCAACTGTAAAATGTTGAATGTACTGATAATGATAGATTGAAGGCTGACTAGGCTCTCGTTGACCTTGCGAGACGGCTCGGGGGTCCACGTGAGCTTATGCCGGTAGGGTCCAATTTAGAAGAAATTGGAGCCGTCACAGTTGGTATCCGAGCCGACATTTTAAAGAACTCGACTATTGATTAGCACGATAAATTAAGACAAAAAACCAGCGGAAGTTAGGAATGGTTGAACTTAGAGTGGAACCCTATGATCCTGACTTGAGTCTTCGTTGGGAAGTGAGGAGAGTTTGGAAAAATAAAAATGTATCAATCAACAGTTTTTTCTTGTTGTTTACAACATTGTGGAAAATGGAAAATGGTAGAATGACAACAATAATTTAAGTGACACACTTGTTTCACTTAAACGAGGCTGCGATGATGAGCTCGTCAGTGCTTGATAATCCTTTACTAGGAATTTGAGATTGTGCAGACAACAAAGAAAGTAAAGGTTTAGGAGTTATTTCTTCATCTCCACTTGTGCACTTTGGCAAGGTAACTTAGAAGGTCTGAAAGAAGAAAGATGGAAAAGTTTTTTTTATGACTTAAAATCTTGTTTGAAGTGCAACTATTATTGCAGCCATGACCTTTAGATGAAACCCTTGTTATTTGGCTATTTGAATAATGAATAAAATGAGACTTAACTCCACCTATGCATGTTAAAAGATCATTTTCCAACAATGGAAGAAATTTGAGTTGCTTGCCTTTTAATACATACATTTGCGACACGATGGTAAGGATCTTTTCAATACAGATTGAGGTGCATCGAAAGTATGTTAGATTTTCTTTCCATCAAATATGTTGTGTGCTTATTATGGTCAAAGAAAAAAAAAGAAAATGGAAAAAAAGGGACCATAGTAAAGGGTACATAAAACTGGGGCCAATTCAACAATTTTAACAAATGGTGGGGTAAATTGAAGGTACAAACCCAAAGAAGCAAGGATAGAGGCACAAGGGATGTTGTGAAACCATACAACCATTTTGATTATCATATTAGTAAGTGGCTCATCAAACAAACAATGTGATGACCTGGTTTGATGGACTCTTTGAATCAAGTGTGGACCATACATGTCAGCAGGAGCCATGACCCATAACTTATGCACTTGAAACAAATTAACCAACAGATGCTAAATCATGGCAGCTATTGATGTGGGCATAACAATAAATATATATAGATTGCCAAGCAAAGTAAAACTCAATCAAGAGAGTTCAACGATGCCTATTTATGCTCCGAGCAAGAATTTTAAAACTGACAAAGTTTCAGTCTCTAAATGATAATTGAATTCTATTGATTTAATAGGAAATCAGAAAATAAATAAAAGGAATGAAGAATTGTGAGACAAGCAGACTCTAAGGGAGCAGAGTGTTGAGATGACTTGAGAGCTAATGATTACATCATGTACGGACTCCTTGGCTTTGACGAAAGCTTTGGAGTAGTACTGTTGGATCAAAAGCCCAAGTAACTCTACTTTAGCGACACTATGCATTTATCGTCTCAGGGTTGGTGAAGTCGACCGCCGCCTTTAGGGACTTGTAAATGAATTAAGTATTACGAGTTGAGGTAGAGTCTACGAGTCATTCTAAAAGTTAAGGGACACTTAAGTATAAATCATATGAGATTGTATATCTCAAGAATTATCACATGCTAAATTTGTTCAGATGCGTTCGCACTGAAAGGAAATTCTCGTGCAAGTAGTGCATGTTGTAAAAAGAAAAACAACAAATAAACAACAAGTGCATTCGAGTGAACGGGTTGAACTCGTACTTACATGAAGGAATGCTGAGCGCGCCGACTAATACGGGAGTTAAATTAACGACTAAGGCAAGGCAGTATCGTGAGTTTCAACGACATTCCCCAGAAAAGTTTCACGGTAGTACGAATCTCGGAACAGCAAAGATTCATGACGTCTTGGCCACACCAGATCATATGAGGTCGAACATCTCATCAGTTTCGTTGTTCGGCGATGCCGATGTCAGGTTGCGCACTACGGTGGCGTCGATGTGGACGCTCGAGGATTTGGGCTAAGTTCAAGATGGGGAAGTACATTCTTCCTACAGTTTGTAACTTGAAGAGAACTGATTCTCAAACCATTCGACATAGGACCGAGAGTCAGTTATGCACGGTCTACTTGACTCGATTGGTTCCGGGGTAGTGACGAAGGATCGAGCACATTATAGGAGGCCTATAACACACGCATCGGAGTACTGGTAGCATCATCGGTATCGTCACATTTCAGTGCGAGAGTTTGGTGATGATCAAAGAAAAAATGAGGGATAGACGGTCGTGGCAAAGAAATCAACCTCAAGGCGTATTGTGTTTCCACCATATGCGGCGTATATGGTGCCAATGTTAGATGGTCCAGCGCAGAGTTACGCTAGTACATTACAGCAGCCAACACCGTCAGATCCTTAGCAGTGGCTTGAGACAAGGTTAGAGATCCAGTCGAGTGCACTAACAAGGACATCTAATCTAGTCATGCACAGGGACAAGGACATGGACATAGTCCATTTGGATCGGGAGTTCAACGTATTTGTATGGGCGTATGGACAGCCAGGTACGGCAGAGCCAGAAACAAATTCATGCTACTGCTACGTCAGGTTCGACTACTATCCATCGTAACCTGATAGAGAATACGAGTTGGGTTGAGACTCACTCGATCAGAGAAACTGATTTACTTTCTCGCGGGCATACAGCGGATATACATATGTTAGTGACGGTGGGTCATGAGATTGATATGTTTCTTTGTATTCCAATATATGTTGCGAGGATGTTTGCCCTGGCATATATTGATGGGAGGAGACAGATGGTGTGTTCTTTGCTTGGAGGTCGCGAAGGAGCCCTCATCGCGGAGGAGCCCAGTTTGTCGCGGAGGAACCCAACCCTACAGAGTAAGATGGGGGTATGGCCTTGGGCGAGTATGGCCTTAGGCGGGTATGGCCTTGGGTCTTCATTCATAAAACACAATTTTCATTTGGGAATTGCGGCAATTTCGAGACGAAATTCTTATTCGTTAGGAAGATTGTAACGGCCCGAAATTTGACTTTTGCCACGTGCTAAGTCAAGGTCGTATGTGGGACCTACTCTTGAATACGTATATCCGAATCTTGAGTGGAGACACCGAGAATGTTCAATTTAAGATTTTAGTGTTAATTGTTTAGGTGAGCCGAAACATGAACGAGGACGCGCCTTGAGTCGCGTGTCGACGTGTGATCGAGATAGTGGCTTAATGTGGATATATTGGCTATAGTGGTTTTAATGTGGTCACACTAAAACCATATACATTGGATACGCCTCGTGATGCGAGTGACACGAGTATCGAGATTTGTGAAATGAGGCGGGTTAGTGCATCGAGATGCCCGCGGCTTAATTTATAAGGAAAGCATATTGAGTTGCCTCGAGATACATGTTGCATGAATCTCGAGGACACATTTGATTTGCAATCAAAAAGAAAATAAAAAGAAATGTATATATATAAATGGAAAAAAAAAAGAAAAAAGAATTGGATAAGAAATGAGATGAAGGAAAGATAGGGAAGAGAGAGAGGAGATCGGCGGTGTGAGCGCTCTCGAACGAGCAGCGAGCCGGAGGCGGCGGTAATGCGCGGCGACGACACGGCAGCGAAGCAATGCGGCGATGCACTCCGATGACGGCGGCGAGACGACGCGCGTTGCGACGGCGGATGGCGGACCACCAGAGCGGCCGAGAAGTTGGTGGCGGCGGCGACGGGATCTGCGCAAATGACGGCGACGGTTGAGGAGGCCACGATGAGCATGGGGCGCGACGGACGGCGGCGACAGCGACTCAGCTACGCGGCTTAGCGGCAGCTCGAAGAAGAGCGGCGCAACGCGCGCGCAAGCGCTAACGCCGCGAGCAGCAGCCAGACGCCGACCGAACAAGCGACAACGGCGCCAAAAGCACAGGGAAGGAAGCGATAGTGACGTCGGCGTGGCTGCGACGCAATGAACGGCAAGGGCGCGTTGTCGACCGGTCAGATGCGCGATTTTGACGTAATCGCGACGATGCGATGGAGGTGAGGTTTATTCACCTAATTTCAGTATGATTTGAATGATTTGAAGTAAAATAGGCCTAAAATGTCTAAATGGACATCATGGACTTAGGAGTCGGGTGTCGGGTGCGCAAATCGAGACTCGAGCAAGACGTTTTGGGTTCGCGATTTCTCGAGGTAAGTAAACCAGCTAGGGACTTATATAATATTTCATTTCTCTCCATTGGATGTTGTTGTTTACTGTTTTGTAATTGCTTTATTGTTGTTCACTGCTTTGTGATGATAGCTATCGTTGAAATTGTTGTCGATTGAGTGAGTACATTGGCAAGTGAGTCATTGCTATTGTTTATCTGCGATATGAGAGGGTTAGGGATGGAGGCAGGGGTCTCGTCCTAAACCCGAGGTTTTTCCTGGTCTTCCGTCGATATTATCCGGGTCAATGGATGTTTCATACTCGTACGGGCTAGGGCTGGGAGGCAGGGGTCTCGTCTTAAATCTGGGTTTATGGATGTCTCATAGTCGTAAGGGTTAGGGCTGGGAGGCTGGGGTCTCGTCCTAAACCCGAGTCTGTTGGGCTTTTGCCGCGACTCAACAACCTTTTGGTTGAGACTCCTTGTTATTTGGCCTCACTCATTGATGGATTGTTTACAGTCTTGTATATTCACGCGTTCTTTATTCCATTTGTACTATTTGCATGAATTCGACTGCTTTGGATATTGTGAAATGTTGTGTATATGTCCTACTGGATTTACTTACCTGGGCTCGTCATTCTTATGTTTGATTAAATGCAGAGCCGTGGACAACTAGCAGAGGGAAGGCTTCATAACTAGGTGAATTTTTGTATATTTTGTATTTACTCTCCTATGATGATATTTATTGGGTTCCACAATTAGGTTGCCTAACTCCCTGATCTTTTTGTTGAGTTATTTAATGTATTAGTCGCTTCCACTAAATTTTTAAATCTTGAAATAATATTAATAAATCAACTGTAAAATGTTGAATGTACTGATAATGATGGATTTGAATGCTGACTAGGCTCTCGTTGACCTTGTGAGACTGGGGTCCACGTGGGCTTAGGCCGGGCGGCAAATTTAGGAGAAATTAGGGTCGTCACAGGTGCACCCATTAGCAGGATCCTGAAGAGGGAATCTAAAGTATGGTCTAGTTGGGTTTAGGAGTGAGTTAGCAATTATGAATGTTTCCCATCATAGTTTCCTCCCCGTGAAGATGAAGAGCTGAAGGGATTGTATTAAAGGGCGACCAAGGCACATTGCGTGCAAGGCAACGCCCGAGGATGTAGTTATATGAAGAGCTAAACGTGGTGGCCCTAAACCTTATGGCAATTTGGGCCCTACCATATTGTCGGACACGTGACAAGGTGAGCCACGTCATATGCACGCCTATCCATGATGGCCGACGACAAGTAATTAACCTTTTCAATTAGCCTAACTATTCCAATTATTCAGTGTTTTATGAAAATTTGTTCTTAATTTGGTTTATTTACTCTATTCATTTATCTCACTTAACTTATTTGATAAGTTATTTAGTTGTTCCTTGGTCTTTTCAACTAAATATGTGAGTTATTGTGAGTAAGTTACCAATAATAGCAGAAGTCTTTCGTTTTAAATAAAGCAAATAATAAATAACATAAATTTTATTTCTTTAACAAACCATAATTAGTAGAGAATCCATCAAAAGAATAATATGTATATATAAGGCGACAAAATGTACAATATGATCACTATACATGTATCATTGTGTTAAGTCTCCCAAAATATACCCCCAAAGCCAGAACATAATGTACACAAACACCTACGAGATAGGCTAGCGAAGAATCTCAATGATCAGATGAAATCGCTAAATACGGTCTTCCCCGACTCATCGTAGGATCTGCAATTGATCATCCATGAAAAATCCCTCTCATGTAATATCTAGTGGATCCCTCAATGTGTTAGACTGTTAAAAGGCCTAGTCTAAGTGAATTGATATTGATCAATGTCACTTGGATGTTTTCAGTCTACCTAGAGATCGAGACTAGTACGATTGAACATGTTGGATGACAATTTCATGCCTTATGTTTGATCAAAAGGATATCGTGCGACAAAAGGATGTTATATACACTATTGATTAGGTTGTATCGATTTGATATTTGTACAACTTGGGTAGTCATAATGTCTTGCTAGAGGTCGCTTATGACTTGTATACCAAAATGTTTTTTGGTACATTGCCAACATTGTATGAGCCTATTGAGTCGCACACTAAGAATGGTTTTGCGAGATTTTAAGATGGTTTAGAAAAACAAATTTTATATGATAAAACTCATGACAGAAACGTTCTTGTGGTGTATTACACTTATACTTCTTTAAGTAGGGGTATATGTGTAATTTACTTAACCGTCTATATACAAGGGTTGTATAAATAGACGCTTTAAATTAGAATACACGTACGAAAGATTAAAAGGCCGAAACTCTATTTTCGTTTAAGAAACGACTTAAGGTTTTTTTTGGTATGCTCTGGATCGTTTTGAAGAGAAACAAAAGGTTTGGTATTCTCTCGAATCTAGCACTTCGAATCTCGGCCACCGTTCATGTGTGGACTACTGGTAGAGGGCGTTCGTCGTTGGCAACGCCTTAGAGATCGATCAACCTTCAGAAAGGTATATTGTGACTGAGGTATGATTAAGTTTTTCATGGTTTAAATGTTTTTAATGGAATTAGATTCGGATCCTGTTGGGGTTTTTGTCAAAATTGTTTTGTAATCTCCGTTGCGCATGAACCCCAAAACCCAACAGTGGTATCAGAGCCTTCGAGTTCGATTCCATTAAATTCATTGCATGTTTTCTTCTGATATATACGTGATATATGATTGAAAGCATGTTAATAGTTGATGTATATGTGATATACATAAGTTTTCTGTGAGATTTATTATCATGTTTTGTGTATATGATACATATATTCGTGATTTAATTGAAATTAGTTTCGTACATGCGAGTAACCATGTTAGGTTAATTCGAATAATTTTAATGAATTGAGTTTCTTGTTCTGTGATCCATGGCACCATTAGGTTCGATTGGGATAGTAGTTCATGATTCAATTACATGTTTGTGATTATTTGGATGATGACCGAAATTGCAAATAATTAATTTTCAAAATTATTTAGTTATCTTGTTATATCTATTCTGTTATGAAGTTTCTATTTGATAAAGATAGATAATAAATTAGATTAAAATATATAAGCAAAATCGGTTTCGTTATCCCTATCTGGGACTAACTTTCTTGACTGGTTCAGAAACATGAGAATTGTTCTTAAGCATGAACGCAAGTTGTATGTCCTGGATGCTCCAATTCCTGAGGACCCACCAGCCAATGCTACGAAAGCTGTGAAGGATGCACATAATAAGCATGTCAACGATTCTACCTATGTTGCATGTATTATGCTGGCAACTATGGTTCCTGAACTTCAGCAGGACATGGAACTAATGGAAGCCTACGACATGGCTCTAACGCTGAAGGAAATGTTCCAACAGCAAGCTAGGCAAGAAAGGTTCGAGACAGTCAAAAACCTACATTCTTGCAAGATGACTGAGGGTGCGTCAGTTAGTCCTCATGTTCTAAAGATGAAGGGCTATGTTGACCAGCTCGATAGACTCGGATTTCCCATAAGCTAAGAGTTGGCTACGGATTTGATCCTGAATTCATTACCAGAAAGTTATTCACAATTTGTGATGAACTACAATATGAATAATATGGAGAAATCAATTTCAAAGTTGCATTTGATGCTCAAAAATGCTGAACAAAATATCAAGAAACCCTATAGTAATGTGTTGATGGTCCAAAACGGAAAGGGAATGAAGAAGAAAGGCAAAGGCAAGGCTAAAGTTGTCAAGGCTGCTGTTGCACCAGTCGCAAAGCCTGTGGAACAAGTCAAGCCCACATTCTGCTCGCTTCAAAACACCCAAAAGAAAAGGAAGGAAATTGTCATTTTTGTCATGCACTTGGACATTGGTTCAGAAATTGCAAACTCTATCTGGAAGATCTAAAGAAGAAAAAGGGTAGCGCGACTACCACTTCAGGTATTTATGTTATTGAAATTAATATATCTACTAGTGATTCCTGGGTATTAGATACCGGATGTGGATCTCACATTTGTATAAATGTGCAGGGACTCACCAGAAGTAGAAAGTTGAAGAAAGGAGAAGTCATCCTCCGTGTAGGGAATGGAGCAAGAGTTGCTACCCTGGCTGTTGGATCATATGACTTAGACTTACCTAGTGGACTTATCTTAACTTTAAATAATTGTTATTTTGTGCTTGCCTTGAGCAGAAACATCATTTCTGTTTCATGCTTGGATATGGATGGTTTTTATTTTATTATTGAGAATAATAGATGTTCCATTTCTTGTAAAGGAATATTTTATGCAAATGTTGATTTGTGTGATGGTCTTTATATTCTAACCATGAAAAGCTCCACTGATACTCCAGTCTTTAACATAAATACAAAGAGATTTAAGTCAAATGATTTGAATCAAACCTATCTTTGGCATTGTCGTCTCGAGCACATAAATGAGAAACGCATAACGAAGCTCCATAAAGATGGACTTCTAGATTCATTTGATTTAGAAACATATGAAACGTGCGTATCTTATTTACAAGGCAAGATGACTAAAAGTCCTTTTACTGGACATAGTGAAAGGGCAAGTGATTTATTGGGTCTAATACATACTGATGTATGCGGTCCTATAAACACGATGGCTAGAGGAGGTTATCAGTACTTCATTATATTTACTGATGATTTCAGCAGATATGGTTATGTATATCTAATGAAACATAAAGTTGAATCATTCGAGATGTTTCGAATGTTTCAAAATGAAGTGCATAATCAACTTGGTAAAACAATCAAAACACTTCGGTCAGATCGATGTGGTGAATATTTGAGCCAAGAATTTGATTATCATCTTAGAAATTGCGGGATTGTCTCCCAGTTGACTCCACCAGCAACTCCACAGTGGAATGAAGTTTCTGAAAGGAGAAATCGAACCTTATTAGATATGGTTCGATCTTGATGAGTCATGCAGATCTTCCATTATCCTTTTGGGGTTATGCATTACAAACTGCACCTTTCACTCTAAATCGAGTTCTGTTTAAAGCGGTTGATAAAACACCATATGAGATATGGTATGGGAAGAGACCTGGTTTGTCTTTTCTTAAGATTTGGGGTTGTGAGGCTTATGTAAAGCGACAAGTCTCAGAAAAACTAGCACCTAAATCTGATAAGTGTTTATTTGTGGGGTATCCTAAGGAAACAAAAGGATATTACTTTTATAATCCCGCCGAGAACAAAGTGTTTGTTGCTTGGTATGGTGCATTTATGGAAAAATAATTTATTTCAAAAGACACTAATGGGAAAGAAATAAATCTTGAAGAAGTTCAAGAATCACAGATAAACACTGAACCGCAACTGGAAGTTCAACGACGTTATGAACCAGTTGAACCTCCGCAAGTGACACAAGGCCTACGTAAATCTGGTAGGGTAAGACATGAGCCAGAGAGATTCGAATTTCTCATTACAGATAGTCGTGATGTGCTGAGGCTATGTCTGGACCACGCTCAGATAAATGGCTAAGTGCCATGAACTCTGAGATGCAATCCATGTATGATAACCAAGTTTGGAACTTGGTTGATTTACCTGAAGGTGGTAAGACCATTGGATGTAAATAGGTTTTCAAGAAGAAAACTGACATGGATGGCAATGTGCATACTTTTATAGCAAGACTTGTAGCAAAAGGTTTCAAGCATACTCGAGGTGTTGATTATGATAAAACTTTTTCACCGGTAGCCATGCTTAAATCCATAAGAATTTTAATTGCCATTGTTGCATATTATGACTATGAGATATGGCAAATGGAAGTAAAAATAGCATTTCTTAATGGGAAGCTGCTTGAGGACGTTTATATGACACAACCTGAAGGTTTTGTACATCCTGAGAATTCTAGGAAGGTATGTAAGCTTCAAAGATCCATTTATGGATTCAAACAAGCTTCTCGGAGTTGGAATCTTCGTTTTGTTGAAGCAATCAAGGATTTTGGTTTAATTAAGAACGAAGATGGGCCTTGTTTATACAAGAAGGTCAGTGGGAGTGTAGTTGTTTTTCTAGTACTGTATGTTGATGATATATTACTCATTGGAAATAACATCCTAACATTGCAGAATGTCAAGTCTTGGTTAGGGAAATGTTTCTCAATGAAAGACTTAGGAGATGCGGCCTATATCCTAGGGATAAGAATCTATAGGTATAGATCTAAGAGGCTATTCGGTCTAAGTCAGAGTGCTTACATAGACAAGGTGCTGAATAGGTTCAGTTTGCAAGACTCTAAAAGATGATTGTTGCCAATGTCTCATGGCATAAGTCTCAGCAAGAATCAATGTCCTAGGACAAATGATGAGCAAGACCGTATGAAGAAGATTCCATATGCATCGGCTATTGGATCTATCATGTATGCCATGCTATGCACTCGACCCGATGTATCATATACTTTGAGCACTACAAGCAAATATCAGTCAGATCCTGGTGAGAGTCACTGGATAGCAGTAAAGAACATCCTTAAATACTTAAGAAAGACTAAGGAAATGTTATTGGTCTATGGAGGTTTTGAAAATGATCTAGTTGTAAATGGTTACACAGATGCAAGTTTTCGAACTGATATAGATGATTTTAGATCGCAATCTGGATATGCGTTTACTTTGAATGAGGGTGCGATAAAGTTTGGAAAAGTTCGAAGTAAGAGACTTTGGCATATTCTACAACGAAAAGTGAGTATATTGCGTCGTCAGTCCGTAAATGAGGCGGTTTGGATCAAAAAGTTCATTTACGAACTAGGTGTGGTTCCAAGTATTGCTAACCTTGTTTGTTTGTATTGTGACAATAACGGGGCAATAGCACAGGACAAGGAATCTAGATCACACCACAGATCCAAACATATACTCAAGCGTTTTCATCTCATCTGAGAAATTGTTGAGAGAGGAGACCTAAAGATTTTCAGAGTACCTACTGAAGACAACGTTGCGGATCCATTGACAAAAGCTCTTCCACAAGCAAAACATGATGGTCATGTTAGATCATTAGGCATTAGAGGCATGTATGATTGGCCCTAGTGCAAGTGGGAGATGTTGGGGCATGTGCCCTAGGTCAATCCATTAACTGTCTTTATGAATACTTTTAGTTAATAAAATAGAGGATTTCATTTGCTTTTATTATAATTAATTTGCACGTTTACATTATAATAAGATCCATGGGTATTTACAGAAATATCCAAAATATCTCTAGTCGATCATTATACTGTGAACTATAATGAATTAAGACTAGTGTGAGTCTTGATTGATGATCATATGATGATTATACGTATAGGGATACGAATCAAGATCACGAGTACTTGTTAGGGAACAAAGTATTGGACCGACCCGCTATGAGAACATCACTTGGATTAAGTCATAGTTGATTCTCATGATAGGTATATTTTTCTGTCCTCTGACTTGAGATTACCAGAGACTTCAACATTAGGAACATAGTGATTTGACACTATCAAACGTTGTCTTTAACCGGACGATTATAAAGGTTGTGATTGGTTACTGTGTGAGCAATGTGTTGAAATTGTATAATCGAGATAGAATTTGTCCCTCTCATATAAAGAGAGGTATCTAGTGGATCTCTCGATGTGTTAGACTGTTAAAAGGCCTAGTCTAAGTGAATTGATGTTGATCAATGTCACTTGGATGTTTTCAGTCTACCTAGAGATCGAGACTAGTACGATTGAACATGTTGGATGACAATTCCATGCCTTATGTTTGATCAAAAGGATATCGTGTGACAAAATGATGTTATATACACTATTGATTAGGTTGTATCGATTCGATATTCGTACAACTTGGGTAGTCATAATGTCTTGCTAGAGGCCGCTTATGACTTGTATACCAAAATGTGTTTTGGTACATTGCCAACGTTGTATGAGCCTATTGGGTTGCACACTAAGAATGGTTTTGTGAGATTTTAAGATGGTTCAGAAAAATGAATTTTATATGATAGAATTCATGACAGAAACGTCCTTGTGGTGTATTACACTTATACTTCTTTAAGTAGGGGTATATGTGTAATTTACTTAACCGTCTATATACAAGGGTTGTATAAATAGACGCTTTAAATTAGAATACACGTACGAAAGATTAAAAGGCCAAAACTCTATTTTCGTTTAAGAAACGACTTAAGGTTTTTTTTTGGTATGCTTTCGATCGTTTTGGAGAGAAACAAAAGGTTTGGTATTCTCTCGAAGCTAGCACTTCGAATCTCGGCCGCCGTTCATGTGTGGACTACTGGTAGAGGGCGTTCGTCGTTGGCAGTGCCTTAGAGATCGATCAACCTTCAGAAAGGTATATTGCGACTGAGGTATGATTAAGTTTTTCATGGTTTAAATGTTTTTAATGGAATTAGATTCGGATCCTGTTGGGGTTTTTGTCAAAATTGTTTTGTAATCTCCGCTGCGCATGAACCCCAAAACCCAACAAAAAGTTGATGACGAGTCTAGTGAGTGAATCCCCAGAAGAAATATAAGTTGCATTTCATGCTAGTCAATAAGAAATGCACTTACAAATGGATAATAGCATGAAGATAAGTAATTAAGAAAACGATAAATTTTGGACGCGAGCGTGATATATATATGTCGAACCCTAAGACTAATAATACTAGACCAAGAGGCTCTGGTGACGAAGTAACTCCCCGCCACCGCTCCAAAGTTAATGAGGGACTCTATTGGTCGGGAGTTTAAAACTCCTTGCCAACTACCTCAAAAGAAAGGAATTTGTGTCAGAGTTAACTCATCACAACACTATCTCTTGAATCATTAGCTCGCGACGAGACTCTCACGCGTAGCCTAGGGCATGTCCGAAATCGTAGCAACAATCGGATCATTAATTACGAGGGAACCAGTGAGGGGTTATACTTTCCTATCGACCATACACTGACACACGCGTAGGAATGGAGTAGTCAAACAAACCCAAATCGACATAATTCAACAATATGATGAAACAAAATAATAAATAATTGCTACGTGTTTTTTGGTGGGATTTACTTACAAAAATATGATGAAAACTCAATCCTTACATACATCGATTCCGATACATTCCCGACACCAGAATATGTATCTCTAAGTCTCTAGTGTCAATTACATAAATCTTTAGTGTGTTAGATGCCCATTCTATTAGTTTGTTGACATAACATTGTTGTAACACTCTTGAGGCCACAGGGCTTGTGATTACATACCCTTATGACGATGGACATCCCTTGCGGGCACACACATTCCTTTGTTTACAAACGTCCTCCATGGATATAAATGTCTCATGTGGGCACAAACATCGGTTGTGGGCACGGACGTTCTGTGTAGCTACATACACTATTCATCATCTTCTTCAATAGCCCAACATGCACGAAAATGACCTAAAGTTCAACATCAAATAATTACCTAAACCAAGAGATTTTTGCCCTTTATGAGATGATCTGTCTCCAACTACTCCTAATTAACCCAAGGCAACAATAACCCATGTTTTAAATCCTTAATTTAGGTAAGTTAACATGCATTAGTTGAAAAGCTTCAAGAATAATAACAAGGGTTTAATGGCTGAATGTTTGAAATTCTATATATGAAATCATCGCATCTTATACCTAAAAAACATGGGAAAATATAGATTAACCATCACAATTTAGTTTGGGGATCAAAAATCCAAAGTCTTAACATTCATTCAAACAAATTTTGGAGTAGAAATGCATGAAAAATGAGGGATGTCATACCTAGCTTGAGTCTCGATGCAAACTCTCTACCCTTGTTGCTAAAACAACATCAATTTGACTCAAGATCTTTTAGATCAAAAGATGTCAAGCCCTTTTTGATCTCATGTACTAGAAATCTTGAATTTCTTTTTGTTGGTTGCATGAATAAGCATGAATGAGATCAAAGTGAAAAGCTAAGTTATCTATTTATACTAGCCCAACTAATATTCCTAGTCCCCAATCTTGCATAAAGCTCTCATCTCTAGGTCCATTAAGGGCTTGAGTTTGACTTATCCAACCATGGATGCCCACTAAGTGTGTTAGTTTAAGCCTCTAGATGATTCATCTCAAGGTTCATCTAAGGTCCAAATAATTTCTTTTTATTTTAGGCTTTTTTATATGAATCAATCCAAAATTCATACCATACATACATTAGATGATTTAATTAGCTTAGTCTATGTTTTATAGGTCAATTTACATATCTTGCTTAAACTATGTCTTGCCTACTCATTTACCCGGCATGTCGAACGTCACGAGGCATGTTAAGTCCATTCTTGGCTTATTAACATTTTAATCCATTTTCTCAAGCTTGTTAAGATTGCTTGGCCTAGATTATTATTGTTTTAACATTAATAAGTTTCTCTAAGCCATTTATCCTCGTACCTGCATTACCCACATCTCGAGGCAATATTCGTTGCATTCGTAACTCACGCAAAACATGATAATCAATGTTATACAAGGCGTAATGCTATAATTCATAGTAAAATAACTATAATAAATAAGCATCATGCAAATATAAAATTATACTTCGGTAGGCATGCCCCAGACTAATCCATAACCTCTTGTAGGACTGAGTTGGGTCCTAATTTGGAATTATATAATTAAATAATTTTAAATTAGGCGAGCCATCACATTAAAGAGTTGTATGATGGGCCTATTAGGGCACATTGGGTACAAGGCAACGTTTGAGGAAACAGTTAAGTAAAGATCTAAAGAGCAGTATGAAGGGTCTTGTAGGGCACATTGCATATAAGACAACATCTGAGGAATGCTATTATAGACAAATCAAGAATTATAGTCAATTCTTACGGAGGAAATCAAAAATATTGTCAAAGTTTTGTCTGCTAGAGGTAGATAGAAAGCTATAGCGAAAAGTTACCCCACGAGTTAAACAACTCAGTCCTATCTGAAATCTAAGATTAATAAGAACCTAATAGCAAAGAGCTATAGCGAAAAATTACCATAATATTTTCGCGATATGAGTTTTTGTTTACCTCTAATTTCGAGATGAAATTTCCTCTAGTTGGGAAGAAATGTAACAGCGCAATATTTATTAATCACATATATTCAAAAATTTCAGACTAGGACGCCAAGTCAAATTCATGTGGACACTGGATTGGGTTAGGACACGTCGGACTAGACAAAAGAGTTATGTTTGTGTGATTGTTGTTATATTATGGTGTTTAAATTGTTAATTGTCGCATTGCATCACATGTGTGTACTAAAATTAATGTTGGTTTGTCGAGCAAAGTTATGCGATGGGTTTTCATCTAGAAAAGTATGTCGACGCGGGTAATCGTGTAAGCGAAGCATACGTACACTAGGGAAACATGATTAACTCATTTAAAATGTTCATTTGTCAAGGAAATGTTTAATAAAACCATATGCTAAGTCGAACATATCAGATAGGCGAGCTATGATGTGCCTCGAAATGCGCACCAAGGAGCGATAAGTCGGGCACGGGGTGCCAGTTTGTCGGGGATTTATGTGGGTTTTAAATACATAGATGAAAGACTCATTAAATTGACTAGTCCAATATGTGTGTATGTGTATTTGTGACTAAGTTATCAAGCTTGGCTAAAATAAATCAAATTAATTAAACTAAGCCTAAAGTTCAAAAACTAGCAAAACAAGAGCCCTAGATGGACCTTGTGATGATGGAGTATTACTAGAATCTAGGCTATGTGAATGGGTCTCAAGGGGCATGGATCGTGTGAATGGTGTCCATTGATGCACATAGACATTTAGGACATCAAGTTGTTGAGAGGCCAACATGTAACTATGTAAAGACAACATAAGCCACTTGGCTTGTTTCATGCAAGAAAAATTCAAGATTTTGGAAAAATTATTGGAGCATTTGGAGCTAAGTTCTTGCTGGAGATTCAAGCTTGAGTGAAAATCAAGAGGCCTTCAAGTTAGGTAATGACTTCTTCCTCCATCTTCAAGCTTTAATTCATCAAAAATAAGTGTTTAATGAATACAAAATTAGAGCTTTCTACTCCAAATGAATTTCAAGGTTTTAAAGATGAACTTTCTATTGTTTAAGGCTCTCCAAAGCATAACTTAGAACTATAAATTTCAATTTATTTGGCTTTTCAAACTAATTTTAAGAAAATATGTGTTCTTGAGTTTTCTTCTTCAATGCATGTTCATTCATATAAATCGATGTAAATATTATTAATGGATGAAGTATTTGTTTAGTTTTGGTGGCTAGAATGCCCCTAAGAAGAGAGGGTAGGATCAACAGCTTAGGCGAAAGCCATGGGGAAGAAATCATAAAAATTTTGAGTTGAAAATTATGGGTTTCGAGCTTGTTAGCGCACTAACAATTTTAGGCAGAAGCTCGGATCTAGTTGCATGGTTAGAGCGTTAATGAGCTTCATTAGTGCGCTAACCAGATACCAAAAATCTGATAAAATATGTTTTAATAACGTAGATAGCTAAAACCCATTTTGACACACTAAATCTTCGATTTACGAGTTTTTAACTTATTTTAGAGGAATTAAACCAATAAAAAGTAATTAATAAATTTTGAGGTTTTGTAATGAATATTGGTTTTAGGAGTTAAAAGACAATAAATTGACATAAAACACACTATATTTGAACTAATAAGACACCGGACTCTAATGCCATAGCTTAGGTACCAGGAGTAAGTCGAGGTCGGATTCAAGAATCTGGAGAAATGCAAGAGCGTATGTGAGGTGTATAAAACCCATGGGAATACTTCACAGAATTCAGTTCGTTTATTTTATGTATTTTACAAGTGTTGACTATTTTATTTCGTTGTTTTATTCAACTGCAAACCATATTGTGTTATTATGATTATTCAACTACAAACTATCTTATGTTATTATGATTTAATGTTGTTTCGTTCATATTGAATAGCCATGCTTTATGCATGGATCTTAGGATTATTTAAGGAATGTTAAGTTTGTTCACTAGGGTTTTGTTATGTAGACCGATTAAGTTGGTTCACCCGGGTTATATGGTGGTGTTGTGTGGGACGGAATAATTTACCAATTGAGTGGTTAACTAGGGCCTTAGAAGATATGGTATAAGAGTGACTGATTAACCGATTGAGTGGTTCACCTGGGGTTATCCGTATTTACATCTCTGCTTACTTATATAAGTGTTATTATATTTTTCGATTATTTATCTGCAGTTTTGGTTTGTATTGCCCTACATTCATGGGAGTATGTATTTCAGTTATTAGATTGCATACTTGCATTCTTATAGTTTAATTGATTTCTTAGAGTATTGTGTGGACTTCTCTTGGGATTTCACTCACTGGACTCATCACTGCATTAGGTGGTTGAGTGCATATCCTTCTACAAGTAGTAAGTGATTCTTGGAATCTTATATATGCATTGACCGTAGCGAGATGGCCGAGGTACATGTTAGATTTGTTATCATGTATGCCTAGTGTATTATATACATGTAGACTATTAAGTCACTCATACTCGTGTATGGGTGTCAAGACGTGAGTTGAGATGTGCCTCGAGTTGCGTATCAATGTGGGATCAGGGTAGAGAGTGATGTGGTAAGTCTATTTTAAGTTTAGTATAACTTACATAGTGGATTTAATGTGGCTATAGTTGATTTTGAATTAAATGTTGCCTAAGTTTACTTTAAAACTATTGTCATGTGATTTGCATCGAGGCATGTATTAAAACATTAAGAAAACCAATTAAGTTACCAATTTGTGATTATTTAAATTAATTTAGTGGAGGTAAGTGGGATATGTGTTAAGAGGTGTACCATTAGATAGGTCTCGAGATACGTGTGCGTAATTAGATCAAGGGTTATCATTCAACCATATCCATTTCGTATATATAGTTAGAGATCAATTAATGCAAATAAGCTAAGGGGACTTTTGTTGGGGAGTTTTGAGTTTTCTTGACCATAACTAGGTAATTCACTTACACTAGTTTGTTTAGTTAATTTGATAAAGTCATGAATTAGATCATGTTAATGATTGTATTTATGTTGTTGATGATGTCTTGGGGTTTTTGAGGTGTTTGTAAAGCTCCCAAAGGCGTTTGGGTAGCCTGTGTGTGGTGTAAACTCGTGGCTTTTGAGCTTGATCATAGCGCTAATCATATAGGCCACAATGAGGCCAGCGCTAATCAAATCAATTAGCGCACTAATTGCCTTGACAACATAAAAATCTACAATTTTTTGAATTTTCCTAAACATTATAACTAAACCTAAAACCCTAAGTAAAAGGTCTAAACACATCCAAAAACATGTTATGTGATATTAGGAACTTAATAAAGGGTTATTAAGGTTTCGAATACGAGATTTGGAGCATCGGGAGGTTGGTAAAGCTAGGACTTTACATTTATTAATTTGAGTATACCCGTTGATTATTTATTTACATTTCATTCCCAGTTTTAACTTGTTTGTTGTAGTCTATATTGACTATGTGTAGCTTTATATTCTCATATCATAGACTTATTTGTTAATCCCCACATGTTGAGCTTGGTTTCCATGATATTTTGATAAATTGAACTCTTTTGAATCCATTCATGTGATTTATGTCATTTCTTGTTGTTTTACAATAAATATAGTATAACTAGCATGTTATTAAGGAATTGTGAGTTATGAATGGCTTTGTGAACTTGTATTCTTTGGAGAATTTTCTGCTTTGTAGCATACCAAATTCTTGGAATCCTTAATGAGTCATTTTCTTGGATTTATAAAGTAGTTATAAAATCTAGAGTCCATCGCACTATGAGTCGATCGGCACACGGGATTAGATTCTTTGGGGATGTCAGCACTCACCATTATCAAAAGGCAAATGGTGTTAGAGTTCCTGAGGTTGCCCATATATGGGGTTAGAGTCCTTGATGATACTAGGATTAGAGTCCCTGATGACATTTGACTGTGCAACTCCACGCATGTCCTTCAGTGGTTAAGGCTACACTGACATATGTCACGCCGATCGGATCTAGATCATAACTACTTAGCCATGTGTTAGTTTCATTTGTTTAACTGTGATATTTCTTGGAATAATTGTGGTACTAATCATTCTTTATTGAACTTATGCTTTTAAATTAGTTTTGTATAGGAAACTTGAATGAATTTGTAAATGAGGATTAATGTTACTTTTTGTACACATCTTCCTTTTTATGACAGTGGGTGCAGAGCCATCGACGAGCAGGCCGGGTAAGAGAAGATTTGCGACTACCTTTGAGCAAGCGGCATAGCTTTGCATTGGCATTTTGTAGGTTTTAATATTTTAAGTAATATACAGTTTTATTTTAATACACTTTGAGGTTGTATATTGAGTTGAGCATTTAGTTCCTGGATTTATAATGACATCGCACTATTTATAGTCGCCATTTTCTTATATATGCATGTGATCATTGTTTTCATAGTTTCCATACACTTAGGATTTTTAATAATTGCTTTCACATAATTTGTTAAGACTTCTTCTAAATTTTTATAAATTTTAATAAGTTTTTAATTACTCTGAAATTCAATTGTAAAGTAACATGTGTTTTATTTATCCTAAACACAAGTAGTTGAGGGAATTTGGATAAAAGTTTGACTAGTACGTAGTTAAGTCATGTGTGGCTAAGATTTAGGCTTAATTATGGGATTAGGTCAAGCGGTGCCCTACATTAGAGAAGGGGTCATCACAGTTACTTTCTACTTTCTTGTACTCACTATCATTTTTATGATGGTGGGTGCAGATCCGTCAAGTAACAGACCAAGCAAAGAGAAGATAGGCAACTACCTCTGAGCCACTGAAGTGTTGCTACCTCTGATATTGTAGGTTTTTGGTTTTATTATATGACTTATATATGTATGTCTTTTATATATGTTTGGGATGTATACTATGTGTTGTGAGATAGTTACCCGAGCATACACTTATTTATATATTATTATCATCGTTATGTTATATATATGCATGTAATCTATGTTTCTTTCTTTTCCACATATTTAGGATTTATGTTAATGGCTTCCGCTAATTTGTTAAGACTTTCGCTAAAAAGATTGATTTTATAAAAAATTTAATTAACACTGAAATATTGATTGTCAAGAGAACGATAGATTGCTTATTTAAAGTTAGCTAGTTTGGAGAAAAGTTTGAAAATACTGACTAATACGTTGTTAAGTCCTATGTTGCTGAAATTAAGGCTTAATGATGGGATTAGGCCAGGCGGTGCCCTAATTTGAGAAGGGGTCATCACACGATCATTGGAGGAATCCCGATGTACTAAAGAATGATCTAGCTAGTCAAAAATGGAACTCATGCACTTTGAAGATTTGATTCGTATCTATGCATATGAAGACTCAATGGTTGTGTGACAACTAGGTTATAGCACGTGGCACGGGCTCCCTCAATAAATTGCAACCCGAGTAATTTATTTTCGTGCATGTGTCGGTGGGTTGTAGGTCTAAGTCGACCACCATGAGGGCTATTGGGTGATGGTCCGGTGGAGGGGTGGAGAAGCCCACTCGTGTGATCCTAATGTACTAGACTTTGGTCTAGTTAGGTTCAGGAGTAAGTTGGTATCATGAATGCTTTCCGCCATAATTTCTTCCTTATGAAAATGAAGAACTGTATAGAAAGCCTCGTAGGTCACATTGAGTGTTGAGCAGCGCCTGGGGATATAGTTATATGGAAGGCCCTACGGATCACATTGCGTGTTGGGCAGCGCCTGATGATTTAGTTATAGAGAGCCAAAAATAGTTGTGGATCAAATAGAGGAAGTAAGGCAGATTGTCAGAGATTTCAGACTGGTTCAATGATATGCTAAGAGTTATAAGCGAATATGTATTGTGTGGGTTAAGCTACGAGTCAGATGCTTAGTTCTATATGAGATTTGAGATAAAAAAAAACCTGGCATCGAGGTTCATTGGGTCGTTAGATCACCTTAGTAATCCCATTGTACGAGATTTAAATTACCTTAAATTTTGGGACAATATTTTTTCCCTAGTTGGGAAGAATTAAATAGACCCAATATTTATTAATTTGAGTTTATCCAGAGATTTCGTGCACGGACGCCAACTTAGATCCACGTAGATGTCATAAATGGGACTAGGACACGTCTTGCCACGTATAATAGTTTATATTTGTTTGATCGATTGCTTAATTGTGGTGTATCTTATAAATATTGCATATTTCATCGCATGAGTGTATTTACCTTATCATGTCATTTGAGATTGTGTAACAGATATTTGCTTCAAAAATGTGTCGACACGAGTATTGGGTAGGCAAAGGGAGGGTACATTGAATTTAGACTATACTAGATAAACTAAAATGAGTATAGTCAAAGTTAATGTGACATTTAATGATAATAAAACTATAGGTAAGTCAATTAAATCAAGAATGCAATAATTGACATGCCTCGAGATGCATGTTGACCCGCGGGGCATTGGGTGTTGGGTAGTTGGGTACTAAGGGAAGCAATAGTACACCAATTTAAGACCCTAAATAGCCTAAACATGAATTAATGTGCCAATGCTATGAAATTAAATTTAATCAATATGGATTAATGGGACTATAGTTTGGACAAACAAATTGATGAACCTAAGTTTTCCTACTGATAATGAAAATGTGTAGGAATCCTAGACTAAATAGTGACTAGTTAGTAGAGGCATGCATGTTTCATGTAGGACAAGTGACATAAAGAGAGGACACATGTCCTAGTAATCAACTTAATCAAATAAAAGATTTGCTTAATTAACCAACATATTAATCTAAGCATATAAAAGACAAACTTTGGTTTTCATGCAAACAAGAGAAGAAAGAAATTCATAATTTTTTAGAGCAAAGAAAGCAAGAGTGTGCTAAATTTTGGAACTTAAAGAGGACCTAAGCTTGGAGGATCAAACTACAAAGAATCAAACATAGGTAACAACTTTTACTTATTCGGTTCAATTTCGATAAAAATGCTTACATGCATGACCATAAAATGTTAAATGATTTTGGGTTGCTGATTTAATGCTTTTCTAAAGTTAAAGATGAATCATATACATGTCATATAATTTTGGTTTCAAAAGAATTAGGCCAAACTTGCTAGTCGAACTAATTATGTCATGAGAAGTTTGCCAAACTTTGCAAGGACATAACACCCTCAATACTTATTAGATTGAGCTGATCTTTTAGTATATTGTTGTTGGGTATGTTAGATGATTTATGACGAAAAATTATAATTTTTGGAGCTATATATTGGGAGAAGTGGTTTTTACAATCTTGTTGGTCGGATTTATCTCAAATTTGATCTGTTTTGGTAGAATTGCGATATGTCTTTTGTTTTAAATTGGAATCTCACAAACCAATCCATTTCCAAAAAGCTAAGATAGATACCAAAAACACTTTTCTTTGAAATTTTTTGAGATTTGAACGTTTTTATGCCCAAAAATGCACTGCAACACATATTCAAAACTGAAACGTTATTTAGTAATTAGAGGCTGATTTGAGAAGATCAACTTAAAACCCATTCAACCAATCTGAATACATAATAAACATGTCTTATTGACTTCAGGGGACTAAGGGAATGTAGCTCAAGTACCGAGAGCGAATGGAGTCAGATTCAAAAGACCGGGGAAGTGCGAGCGCGTATTTGAGGTGCGTAAAATCCATGAAAATGTTTCACAAAATTTAGCTTGTTTTTAGGATTGTATTTATCTATTGACGACTATGTTATTTTACTGATTTATGCTATAGAACGGTTGTTTATATTGATTTTATTGATTGAGTGGTTCATCAAGGTTATTCTGAGGAATTGTATAAGATGAAGATTGTTATATAGGAAAACGCGACACGCGGACACTCGGTGGATTGCAACCTGAGCTATTACTTCAATGCATGGGACGGTGTGTCATGGGTCTAGCCGACCATCGGGGAAACTATTGAGGTTTAGTTAGCTTAGAGATGCTTAGTTACGTCAAGGTTATCGAAGTTACTACTATTAAATCGTTGTTGTTAAACTGCAAGTTACTTTTGATTTATCTGTGGTTTATATTCCTAATTACTTATTTAACTACTATTGGTTTTCAATTATTTACCTGTAATGCTGGTTTTCGTTGACGATATACATTCATGCATGTATATTTATGTTGTCTGATGTCTTATTTGCATGTCTTGTAGTCTTTTATTTGATTTCCTGTTGAATATTGTGTTGAATTCTTTGGGACTTTACTCACTGAGCTCGTTATCATTTTTGTTGGATGATTGAGTGCAGATCCTTCTACGAGTAGAGATAAAGGGATCTCGGACAACTATCTTGGACTTATCAGCTATCAAAGGACATACTCGTAGGTGTTTTTTTGCCTTACTATGGGTTATTTAGGGGACTTGAGAGACACTAGGACATGTATATATCTAATTTGCATATATCTAATTTTGAGTATCTTGTCACCCTATATACATGGTACTTTATTTCCGAGTTTTCCAAAATAGGTTGTTAACAATAATGACATGAACTGCAATGAGATTTTGGTTGTTAATAATGTAAAACACATGTCACATTTCCCAACTAAATAAACTAATTAAAAGATGTTAAATTCTAAAGAAATAACTTATTGAAATACTGAATAATTGGTTATTTACCTAACAAAATATATGAGTTAACACTTCTAGGACACGGTGCGGCCACATCAGACCTTATTCAATGAAAAACATTCTTACGACACTCGGTGACCTAGTACAAATGCTCTACAATGACCAATACCGAAATGGAATGGATCGAGGGGTATTAGGGTGAAGGTGAAGGTAATGGGGTGAGCAAGGGTATTTTGGGATTTTGATAGAAGAAAAAGTAGGGTAAACTAGGTAAAAAGTGGGGTATAACGAAGTAAAAATTAAAAAAATAGGGTCCTCTAAACAAAAATTACTTGCTCTCTTTCCAAAATTTTAGAAATACTAATAAAGAAAAAAAAACTAAGATGATATTTTTAAAGATAGGTAATAATCTCGCATCAATTGATTAAGAAGAAATGCAGTTATACACCAATATTGTATATATATGGGTACTGCTATGTGCACCCCAAAAGTGTAAGGGCAAGCCACTTGATGAATGAAATCCATAGTTTGATTAGGAACCCTCAAGAAATTATGTATTCTCAAAATTACCCATGTTGAGGAGGGCACCCCACAGCCGATTCAAAAGCATCATTCATTCCTCCCATCCAAGAAATCGTCACCCAAACCCTTAATTCAAACCTATTCTCATCGAATGTTACCCCAATCTTCACCTCTGCATATCGATACATTCTTCGTATTGGATCTCTCCGACTTGAAGTTCGTTAGCGTGTTGGAAGGAAGAGAGGTTGGTGATTGTTGGAGTTTCAGCCTAAAGGAATTCCCTTGAATTGAATGTAAGATTTTGCAGCTTGTTTATGTTGTTTTTTGTTGTAGTTGTTATTGGTGATGATGTTGTTATTTTGGATGTTGTTGTTGTTGTTGTTGTTGTTGTTGTTTTTGTTATATATTGTAAATACCTCTGGTTCAGTCATTCAGGGTCGAGTCTCCATCACAAGGTTCGGTTGTTGTTGACTGAGCCTTGTGTTGGAGTTTAGGCAATGTGTGATCGAATGTTGTTGAGTCGTTAATTAGGTAATTATATATAGTTTATTTATATGTTTTTCATTATTAAGTCTCCAAAATATTACCTTAATTTCATTTATTTATTATTTTTAGGGTTATTGGAGTGCGCGGTTGAATCCGAGGTGAAAAACTACGCAAAATCGAGTATCCATATGTTTGGATTGTTCTACATCAAAACCGCGCTAGCACGTATCCTGAAGCAAATTTGATGGGCCACATGTGAGGAGCGTGCTAGGGTGAGATGATAAAGATCAAGAGGAGCATGATGCATTAATCCATGATGGTATTTATATTATATAGATAGATATAAAAAAGATGAGATATGCATGAACAGAGATATGGAAGCACAGAGAGAAAATATGGCAACGCACGAAAAAAAACAAAAAAAACAAAAAAAAAAAAAAGCATGGAGGGATTAAAGTTCGACATATATAATTGAAGCGCTTGCTCGGCTATTATTTTTCGATTCTTGGATTCTCTCATATTCGGCCTTTTAGCCAACTCTTATCCCTTTCTTCTATCCTACTTTTCTTTTGAGTTTTTTTGTATCCTTCCATGAGGACACTAAACTCATAACTTAGGCAAGACTGCAGGGAAGTTTGACTATGTTCATCAATGAATTTGTGAGATTCATCTACTTTAATTGCATTGTTTTCATTATATTTTATTTTCTTTGGTATTGTTTTAACAATTAGGGTTGAATTCATGTTTAAACATTGATTTATTTTTTAGTGAGTCGTAACCATCCGTCCTTGTGCAATAAGACCACACTAGTGGCGATTGACCATACCAATTGATTAAACTTTTTTGGGACCAATTGAATACCTTAGGAATCTAGGCTAAATCGGACACACTAGTGATTCGGTTGTCTAGGGGTAGTGCCTTTATGAAACTCATTGCGGTCATCTTGTTAAACCCAATGCGCTTGAGTATAAGGTTATACGTTTGAATAGGGAAATAGTCATTGTTTTACATTGGCTATCGAGATTAGGAAGTGCAAGGAATCGCGTACGTTACCGGTTCTATAGCTACAATAGGATAATTCTGAATTGCACATTTTATAAATTGATGACCAAATCCAATTTTTTATCGAGCCGAACTTGTATGTCTTGACCTAGGTGTTTTTTTAATAATTGTTTTCAAATTTTTTCCATTAATTTATTTATTTTGTTAATATTTAGATTAGTTATATTATTCATCCTCTCTTAAACCCCGATTTCTCTTTTTGTTGTTTCTAAACCTTTGAAAGAATACCAATCTTCATGGGATCGACCATTTGCTACTATCTACAAAATAGTTGGTTTAGGTAATTTATTTTATTGACGCGTTCGCACGCACAAATCAATTTTTGGTGCCTTGCTTGGGATTGGTTTTTTTCTTTCTTTGGTATTTTTATTTTTTTTTCTTTGGTTTTTTTATTATTCTATATCTAGTTCCTTTTTCTAACATTTTTGCACGTAATTCCATAATGGCCTCCTACGCCCACAATTATGGTCAATTAGAAGACTCATATTATCACAGTGTGAATGGGGTAGGTATGTCACATAATGGACATCAATTTTCTAACGCGCAATTTTTTATGCAACAGGTTGTGGTTTGTGGAAATTGTAGGGAATACTTTCATCCCACGCTTGCTTGTCCTTATTTGAAGTACATGAATCATCATGGTTCCAGCTATCCATCACCACAACCCGATTTCTATATGTCTAAGTGAAGTCTACAAATTCCTCAACATGAAAAGGGGTATATACGAAACATGATGAATTACTTGATCTCCAACTGGTTTTCTCAAAGCACCGCTCAGCGGCCTTGCAGGAGAATAAGCAACATATGACCCAACGTTGCAAAATTCATAAACTCAAGTTACTGCTATACTTGAGCATTTAATGGATGTGCAAGAGTTGTCTCCACAATCAATTTCTAACTCAAAGGATACCGTGAATGCTGCTACATTAAAAAGTTTTGAGTTTGATGAGTTCTCAATTGTGGACGAGTATTTGAGCAAACCAAAGGAAACACTAGAAGTTTCTTCACATGAACCAGACATTACCATTGCACATATTACACATGATAAAGTTAAGAAAGAAATTGAAGTCATTTCAGAAAGGTTGGAGGAACCGCAGAAAGAGTGGAAGGAAAGCTAACCTCTTGCGTTATTGAAACCACCCACCCTCTCATGCATATTTGTTAGACCATACAAGGGGTGGAAATGAAGGAGCGTTCACAGATCTTCTACACTACCGACACCTTTGTGTTGGAAGACCATGACTCGATAGATTCTTTTGTGTTAAAGGTCCCGAATGAGCTCCCAAGTCCGAAAGAGGGCGTGCATGCTGCATTGCCCAAAACTATTGATGCACCTTATAGAAAGTCCAAGCAATTGACATGCCTTACAGATGTAGTTGATGCTGAGGTCTCCTCGGCACACTCCTATGGTTCTTTTTCTTCCAACTTAAGTGAAAAGAACGGGTACAAGGTGAAGAAGGTAATGTGGAGCAAGAAGGAAATGAGAATAAGGGGGATGTAGAGAGTCTGTAAAGGAGTTGGACGAGGAATTAGAAGAGGGGGCTGATGAATGAGAAGTAGAGGGAGAAGTAATTGGGACTAAAGATGGGGAGAAAGGTGGGGATGAAGAGGGGAAGATGAGGATTTAGAAGCACATTTTAAAGGAGAAAATGATGAAGTTTGATAGGGAGAGGAAAATGCATCTAAAGAGGGAAAGGAAAAGGCATTTAAAGATGGAGTCGAGAAAAGGGACAAGAAGAGAGGCCTGAAGAGCGAAAATTTGAGGGGTCTGAAGAAAGGTTATGGGAGGGAGAATCAGAGGAATCTTATGAGGGAGAAGAAAAGGGGGATGATGAGGGAGAAGAGGAAGGGGAGGAAGAAAAAGATGTGGGAGATGATGAAGTTGAGGAAGAAAGGTCACGTGGCATGGTATGTGGGAAAGCAACTTCATCAAGTACTAGGGTGGTGGAAAAACCAACAGATGACCGATCGAGACCTATTCCGAGTGACCCCACTGACCATTCAATATTGGCCGATTTTAACAACAATGTGGCGGCTGCTATATCGAAAAATGAGGTATTATTTCAATCTTTTGGGTTAATAGCTAAAAAACACAAACTATTAGGTTTTTTACAAATCTAGAACGAACTTTGATATTTTTCAAATACATCCCAACTTCACTTTTTTTTTTGCAAATCTTTCACAACCTTATATTTTCTTTAATTTTGTGATCCACTTTACCATATTTAGATGTTTTTATTTCATCTCATTTTGACTATTATCTTATATCACTATATATATATATACTAATTAAAGATTTATATGACTCAAAAAATGGATCTATTGCTTTCTTCCACTTAACCGAGAATCTAGAGAAAGATAATTTTGAACTATGATGTACTTCACGATTTTAAAATTAACAAAGTATGGCTTGGTCGAACAATGGTTAATGAATATTGTTTGTTATCAAAAAATAAATAAGAAAACAATTCAAGGAATGATATGATGAACAATGTATGCAAGTAGTTGGAGTCTTTTTCTTGCGAGTTTTATGTTTCATGAAAGAGTGGAAAACCAAAATAGTGTTTGTGATAGATTTACAAAAAATAGTAAAGTTTTTATATATTTGAAAATTCTCAAAGTTTGTTCTAGATTTACAAAAAAAAAGCTAATAATTTGAGTTTTTTTGTTATTACCCCGTTTTGAGGTTAGGTATTATTTTATTTAGTAATTCTCCAATGAGTTTTTGTTTCATTTATTGATAATGTGTCTAACTTTTTGTACTTATAAGTTTCAGCAAAGACATTTGCTTAGATGCATTAATCATGGGGCCTAGTTGGTGAATTAACATTTGCAGACATGTAGCACCCGACTCTGCGGGCTTTAAAAGAATTATCCATCAGTTGGGGTTGAGTACATTTATCGAGTGCTCACATGAACAAGGAAACAAGACCCTCATCTCTGCTTTTATCGAGCACCGGCAGCTAGAGACTATCATATTTCATTTCCCATTTGGTGAAATGTCCGCCACAGTGGAATATGTGAGTAGGTTGTTGAGGATTCCAGGTAGGAAATGCAGCTGCAGTTGAGCCATTTTCAAAGTCAAAGGCTATAAACTTGGTGTCGAGATGCCTTGATGTTTCTAAAAAAAAGGAAAAAACAACCATTGGTCCGCATCGGGGGATGAAAGTGAAGAAAAATTAGTTGAAGTCCAAATGGGGGACGAAATCAAAATAGGCAAATAAGAATGACAAAGAGAAGATGGCAATACCCCAGGTCGAGTTCCCGATAATAGCTTGCCTTTGGTATATGCTAGGATGCCATTTTTGTGGACAAGACATCAACGCAAGTACCTGTCCAATTTCTTGAGCTGTTGGAGAATTTGGACGAGATTAATTTGTACGTGTGGGGTGCTTGCAACAATAGACTACTCGTGTAGGCAACACAGTTGCGCAACTAGGTGGATGCGTGCCAGGTTGCAAGGTATCTCACCTTGCTTGAGGTATGTTTCTTGACATTTTCACAGACTCAATGAATACATTCATCCATATAGTTTACTTGACTTATTTTTTCACTTATTGTTTGTAGGGATGGGTGTACAAGCATTGCAACCTTCACCTAGCACACATCAATAAAAGTACGTCGATACTCTCCCGCATATGTGTAGGTGGATCCAAAAGAAATAGCAAAACCTTAATAGATCCAACGTGGAGAGGGTGCGTAGGGCACTAGACAAGGCCCAAGCGAGCAAGGTAGTGGTTTCGAGAATGTGGATTGACTTGTACCCATATGCAGATATTCGGGTGGATGATGATGATACTATAGAGATTGCCTTCTACACGGGAACCCTCAAATTCTTGTTTATTATTGAGTCATACCATTTAGATAGGTTTTTGCTTCAAATAGGCTACATACAACGCATCCTTTTGCCTCCCTACATGCCGACGAAAGTGAAAATAAGTAAATCTATTGCAAGCTATCTTGTGAAGTACAACTTCCAAGCAAAGATGTAGGAGAGGTGACCCGATCATGTTTTATCTGCCAGATCTAGAGGGTTGAAAGCATCATATGCCTAGGAAGTCACTGCGAATTATCTCCATTGGTTCATTCAGATATCTCACCCTTCCATTGAGAATCCAAAGTACACAATTGGTGATAAGGATGAGGGAGATGATGACTTGCTTAATGTAACTTGTATATTTTTTTCAATTATTTGTGTGCTATCTTATGGCAAGCCATTATGTTATCTTATGACATTTGAAATACTTTTTATTTCTTTTTATATAGCATGTTAGACGAGTCGTAGTCATAGTTTGAAAATGGAAAGCATTACCGTCTAATGAATTGAATATGACATCAGGAGAGAAAATGGCAGACGATGTCCTGAGGCACCTTATGGGGAAAGGTTTAACAACATTAGCATCAACTACATCAGGTGGTAAACAAGGCACTCAGTCCGAGTCTCACACTTTCTTAGATGAACCCAGACCATCTAAGTGAAAAAATGGAAGCACCGATCAGCGCCAGAAGAAGTGGAACAAGGTGAACAAATGAGTGCATTTGGTTTTGTATATGAAATTTTGTGCGTGAGATGTTATCTTGGATGAGATGTACATACTGTCTATGAATCTCTTATGTTGGTTTAATGAATTCATTTAATTTGTTGGTTATATGGTTGAATGTGAAACTATTTGGTTGTATATACTTTGGTTTATTTAGTTTTGTTGAAAGTATAGTGAATCTCTTATGTTGGTTTAATGTGTTCCCTAGCCTAAATACATGTATTAGTTTTTTCAGGGGTATGTTCAGGCATGCAAGCCCGAACGTGTTGTCGATTTATGGCCTAGTATAACCAAACGTGATTGTGGTGTTTAGTCATATACCACTAACCCTTAATGTTCATGTTTGGTAATTATCTTCGGTGGAGTACAACCGAACCTCAGGGAAATGTTCGGTTAGTAGTTACCGAACGAAACAAAAATGTTCGGTGGAAGACCACTGAAACTCCTATGAATATGAGTTTCCTCGAGTTTCAGTTAGCAGCAACTGATTGTTTCAAATATATTCGGTCATGGGAACACCATAGGTAATGAAAACATTCAGTTTGGAGTAACCAAGCCATATGTATGTAAGAGATACACATATGTTCAATTGGGTCCTACTGAAATTACCCAATATCGTTTGGTTGTAGCTCACCGAACTTATTAATAATGTTCGGTATTTAACAACCGAACTGTATGTTTGAACGAGTCAAACATAAGTTTGGTTGGGGGGCAACTGAGCCTTTGTGATACATTCAACTAGAGATTCCCAAACATTTCAAGTATGTTCGGACTTGCTTCCCTGAACTAGACCTAGTTACATTGTAGTAACAAACGGGGTAAGTCCTTGAATAATGTGCATATGATTTAGTATAAATAATGTTACAACTTAACGAATGAGATTATAATATTAATCTACTAATTTGATATACAAAACCAACTTCTGAACATGTGTCATTAATTGCTAACATCCAAACAAGTTTTCTCATGTATATTAAAGTAAGTTATGTACACAAAGTAAGGTTCCAAAAGTAAGTTATGTACACATCCACAAAAATTACTTCAACTTCAAGTTCAAGGTGTGCCTAAGTCAACGGTAATAGGAGTCCCAACTTGAGAATTAACGACTTCCAATGGCTTCTTCGTGTTCAAGTTCTTACCCCCTCCTAAAGCCTTCGATTATATATTTCTTCACCACCCCGGATACAAAGGAGGAAAAGGGCCTTCTGCATTTAATAAAACATATATAAGATAGAGGAACAACGCATGAGAAAAGATTTCACAACATGAAAGTACAAGTAAGAATACAAAAAAAAATTGTTCTATTTACCCTCATAAAGAGGTTGTCAATAACGTGTGTTATCCCAATTACGACCCAGCGAACTCGATGGTTTGCCCCTAAGTGGAGGGAATATCATACTACCGATCGGTGATAAAATCATTACCATGACCTGGTAACATGTGCAATGACAAGTCCCATGTCAAGCATACTCATCCACTTTTGAGGTGGAGCACACTCCTCCCCGTAATACTGCACGGATTGTATAATTCTGTCGTAGTGATCCGTACTAAGAATTGTTAGCCAAAAAGTTTCATTCCCATAAAGCTCCCAATACATGTCACTTTTTTTCCACGCATCATCTTATTTATGGCTAAAACCAACTGCAACAACCTGGTAACCACAATTGTCATTTCCTCTAACATCATCAACACTCTCAATATGCTCTAGCTATTCCATTGAGACTACACTCATATAAACAATGCTAGATAGACGATCCAAACATATACACGTTCTATGAACCTTTTATTGCACTTGATTAGTAACTTGCTTCGGTATCTTATCTAAATGAAGAACATACTTGAAGAGGCATGGGTTTCTCTTAGTGGATACGTCAACTTTATCTTCATTAGGCATCTTCCTCTTCTTCCCAAGTTGTGACACTTTTCCTTTCCCTGCTTCTGATCGAATTCTTCCCCTTATTTTAAGTTTCTCCCTCGGGACGACAATCAACAATGATGAGGATAGCTAATCACTCGAAGCTGTTGGACTATCCTCATACGTAAATCCTTAGTCCCGACACTTTCAAATCTCTCAAATACCTTTTGAATCTCATCTCCGAAATTGTACTTTGTTCAATTAATGGCTTGCTCAGGATTCATGGTATACTTCGATCAGTGTCTATGGATATTGTCAAGGGGTATGGATGAACCTACCAATTGATGACATACAAATGCATGGGCATAAGGAAGGCCATAGGTCATGCATAATAGACAACCACACCTAACGGAATCGGTCCCCATATTTTCTGTGAGATCCAACTCTTGGCGAATTTTCTCCAATGCAACTTGTGAAACAAATCCGTGCGAAAAATGATAAAAGTTATTATCGAATCCGTGTTGCACGATATTCAAACTCTTCTCAAATACACTTTAATCTTATTGTGTTGCCCCTCAATCATGTTGTTAATGTATGGCCATACAATCACGAAGTTTCTTTGAGAATTTCCAATATGTTTCTTCAAGGTATTATGTGTGCTTTCGACTCTACCGGTCGTGTGATGTCTAAGATGTAATATTTTGTCAGTCCATGCTTGCACAAATCGTTCCTTGTAATCCCTAACCCATGTGCCCATCAAATAATCTAGTTATCCATTTACACAAGTATATTCGGCGACCATGTGCGTCATCTTAGAATTGAACACACATTTAGAAGTAGCAACCATCACAACATTCCATTTACTTACGAATAGGTTGAAATCTTCATTCCAAGAATAAATTTTCTTTGTGTTTGTTGTCACACCCCTATTAATATGCCATATGCATATAAGGTGAGATGTAGAGGAGAAAACAAACTCGATTGCTTTAATCAACCCCAACTCCTTCTTAATAAGAATCACATGTGGGTTTGACCATCCATCCATGAGGTTCTTAAGATTCTCCAATGCCCAAATATAGTTCTCTTGCGTCTCTTTTGATATAAATGAAAATCCAACAGAGAAGATGACCTCATTTGACGTAACACCAATTATATCGAGCAATAGCATATGATATCTATTAGTTTTGTACGTGCAATCCATCAACAAACCCAAAGGAAAACACTAGAGTAACTTGATAAAGTCCAGATTAGGCCAAAACAAGTCTGTAACCCCGTTTGTTTAGTCATGTTTCCTATGCCATGATAGATAATCATGTGTATCTAATAAATACATGAGTTGTTGCATTTATGATCTCCCTCCAGCTTCATCAACCCTATGTTTTTGCCTTGCATTATTGATTGTGCGCTACGTTGATGCATTCGATACATCCCTCTTCCTTAAAGTGTCTAAAATCTCTCGAGGCTTGATGTTTCCTTTCGTCATCTGAATCATAACAACATGCTCTCCTGGATTTAACCGTACGATGTATAAATGACCATCCATATAACACCCAATGTCATAGTTATGCCGCCCACAAACCACTATCACAAGCCATAAATTGTATTCACATTCCTTAACGTTTATGGCAAACCGGCAATCACACTTTTTGGTGTCGATTTTACTCCTCGATTTCCCATTCTCACCCTTCTCTTCAATCTTGTCTTTTGAGTTACCTATACTCACAACCTTACCAACTTTTATTTTACTAACTCATTAGACCACATCCCTGTAAGAACCGGACCTTTCACAAGCCATGTTCACCTTTCCCCGATGACGACCATCCCCCGCCCCGTATCAGAATTCTTCGTGACAATAACAAACAGTCTATTAGATCATTGTTTTTGCACCCAATTGCCCGCCTCATGCCTACTTGCAACTGGTGCTTCGGAGATGAATCATTAGTGTAGTTGTGATAAACACTAGAATCCATTATTTGCTGCATAAAAGGGAGTTGCAAAGTACTAGTGTGAAATTCAAAAAGACTATTAAAGAAATTAAAAAAATTCACAAAAATATGAGGTTCGGTCATTTCCATACTTGGTATGTTCGGTCTCTCGCGAGCGAACAATTTGAAGAGGTTCATTATTCATCAACCAATTATATTGAGTATGTTCGATTACCATCATCAAAACAATTGAAGTATGTTCAGTTGTTTCTAACTAAACATGCACCTTAGGTTTGGCCTTGAGAGACCGAACTAGAGGGTGAAATAAAAAATTTTCAAATAAAATAGAAATTCTAAACACCAACGAGTTGTTGCAACACCTTCCTCTCCATATTGCACATCATCATTCCATATATTGCAAGGTTTAAAAAATTGACAAACTTTGTCGAACTTCGGGCGAAGTTTGTTAATGTGCAAGTGAGCATAGCAAAATTGATAGACAGTAAGAAAAATGCAAAACTTTGGGCCAACTTCGGTGAACTTTGACCAAAGTTCGAAAACTTCGGTCGAAGCTAATGAAACATGAAGGAAAAATGCATTATTTTAGCGAGTTGTCCCTACAAGGAATCAAAACATCTGGAAACGTACCTAGTTGAGTTGTAACGAGCTTTTATGCAATTTTCCATCTTCATCAGCTTTGCCTTTTCCTTCAACCCAGAAACCTCGAAACTTTAAATGAAGAAGATACAGTTTTGACCTAAAAGCATCATGCTCTCACATCTTCATTTACTCAGTCAATCCCACTTCTTCTTTTCTTCTTAAAAATCCCCATGTGAAGAGGCAAGAACTAGGGTTTTTTGGATTTTAAGAGTAGGCTAGACACAAGACGGACAAGAAAATGACAATGACACAGTCACAGACAACGAAAAAGAAATGAGGGAGAAAGAGCTAACCGACATATTGATCAATGAAGAAGTGGAGAGACAAGAGAGAGGGCTCGACAGGGGACTAAGTAGAGAGGACAGACGAAGAAGGAAGAAGCTTTGAAGAAGAAACGAGAAAAGGGCTACAGAGAGAGCAACAACAAAGAAGGAGAAGAGGCGAGAGAGGGATTAGAGGAGTCTCGGATAGTGGCAAGGAAAAGGCTAAAGTTCAATGACGAATAAGGAGAGGTTGACCGATCGACTATGAAGGCGAAAGAAGGGAGATCAATGAAACATAATATATTTGTGTTTAGGACACTGTGGGCCTTGACTTGGACTTTGTGAATTCATTATCTACACTACATAGGTATCTACACTAAACTAGATTTTAAGTGCATTGGATTGTGCATTTTGTCATTTTGATTTGTGTTTATAAATTTGAGTGGTTAATCAAGTTTGAGAATTTTGAAAGTGCTTTAGTTGAAAATGTATGTGTGTGTGTGTGTTTTTTTTAATGTGTTTTTTTAATTGGTTAAAAAATTAATCTTTGATTTATAATTTTGTTTAAGTAAATTTGATTTATAATTATACTTTTGTAATTCTTGCTTATGCATTATCAAATTTAAGATTTTTTTCTTTTATCTTATTTATTGTTTTTTAAATAAGAAGCATATGCACTTCTCACTTGTGACATTTTTTGTATAAATTGGTCTAAAAATTAGTGACATCTTTCTCAAGTTATAGACTTATAGTCGCATAAAATATCCTCACGTTAAGTTAAAAAATGCATGAACATGATATTGTATAAATGTAGGTTTTTGAAGATAATGTTTAAAAATATTTAATATTTATCTATGATCTCGATTAGAATGTCAGTACCTCCAAGAAATCTAGATCCAGCTTGGAATTATGCAGATATGGTTTATGGAAGTCGACAAAAAACTCGCTACAAGTTTTGTGGACATGTAAATCAATCGGGAGGAATATCGCATATCAAACAACATCTTGCGGGTGGCAACAAAAATGTCAAAAGATGTTCTAATTGCCCACCAGCTTTAAGAGAATAGATGCAAATTCTTAAATATGGAAAATTAAAGGAGCGGGAGGAAAAAGAAAAAAAGCATCAAGCATTTATGGAAGCATTGATGCAACTACCTAGATAGTTTGATGATGATGGAGATGAAAATGAGGATATTGAATATCCTCGAGATTGTACAACGACTTTAAAAAGCACAACATAGATCGGTCGTGAGGAACTCTAAGGTGGATCGATAGGAAGTAGAAGAACAATATCGATTTAATAAGATGAGACAAACACGCGATTCATCATATGAAGCTGGGGTAGCTCATGAGGTGTATCGGGTTCCAATGTTGGGGGTAGCTCTCATGGCCAAGGCCCATCAATTTTCAATCATGCAAGAAGTGTACGTGTTTCAATAACTTCTAATATTAGGGGCAGGTCCCGCAATCAACACATTGGTGTGGCGTGTCAGTGAGTACACGGGCACCAGACCCAACTTTAGATATTGACAAGCTCATAAAACCAAATTCTACTCAAAAGAGGTTGAAGAAAATATGTCCAAGCAGGAGTATAAAGAAAAATCTAAATTGGGTCATTTTAAAGTTTTCCTATTATGGCAACATCCCAACAAGTAATGCTAATGATAATCCATATTATCAATCGGTTATAGATGAGATAGCAAAGTTCGGTCCTGGATTCAAAGGACCTTTAGGATACGAGCTCATGCATGGTCTTCTTGATGATGAATATAATTAGCTACAAAGTTATATTGATTCATTGAAAAGAAATTGGTCGTATTCTTGCGTGACTATCATGTATGATGGTTGGACAATGCCAAAACGGATGTCGATCATAAATTTCAAGATATATTGTAATGGAATGATGATTTTTCATAAGTCGATCGAAGTCTCAAATAAAAGAAAAGATGCAAGATTTATTTATGAATTGATGAAAACTATCGTGAAGGAAGTCGGGAAGGAGAATGTTGTCCAAATTTTTACTGACAACAAATGCATTTAAGGAAGCAAGAGAAAAAATGATGAAAAGATATAATTTTTTTGGACACCATATGTTGGGCATTGTATATATTTGATGTTGAAAGATATAAGGGAAGCATGGAATTATGCAAGCCGTTGTGGAACAAGCTCGTCAAATCACAAACTATATCTACAATCATCATTGGGTTTTGGCATTGATAAGAAAAAATGCGGGGTGATATTATTCGGCCTGGATTGACTCGATTTACCAAAAATTACATTGTTTTGACAAGATTACTGGAGAAAAAACAAGGCTTAAAAGAAATGTTTGCTTCAAGAGAGTGGGCAAATTATGAGCATAATAGAACTGCCCTAATAAGACAAATTGAGGTGCCTAGTTCAAAGTTTTGGGATGATGCTAGGCGTATTGCACAGTCAAATGAACCTATAGCTAAATTGTTGAAACAGATAGATGGAGATAAGAAGCCTACAATGGGGTCTCTATATGAAGTTATCAAGTTGATGAGAGAAGTAATCAAAACAGCTTATCGATCTTACAAATGGATTCTGAAGATTGTTTATAAAAGATGGACTAATCAACTTTGTCATCTAGTTCATGAAGCTGGTAATTTCTTATAATTATTTCCATATTATTAGATTTAAAATATGAAAAATGTCATAGACATGAATGGTATTCTTTTTGTGTAGCATTCTTTTTGAACCCGATGTACTAATATAAGCACGAAGTAGTTATGAATCTACAGTTACAAAAGTGTTGAATAAAGTGATTAATACCTTAATACCCAGTGGACAACAACAATCAGCTGCTTTAAATGAAGTAAGTTATATGATATCTCAAATTGGATATGTTAACTGATAATTCAACTCGATACAATTAAATAACATTGCACTTAGCATACAGCTTAAGTTTTTTCGTGACGTAATGGGATCATTTGGCCCATCAGTAGCTCAAAATGATCGAGAAATCATACATCCAGGTAAATTAAGTATTATATTTCTTATGTCACATTTTTTTTTAATTTTCAACCATTTCTTTATTGTATTTTATAATATTTTGCAGCTGAATAGTGGAATTTATATGGGAGCTCAGCTCTTAATCTTAAAACCATTGAAGTCAATATTTTATCGTAAACTACTTTTTTTCTGGATGTGAGCGAAACTAGAGTACGTTTAGTTTAATTCACACCAAACAATGCAACCGATTAGGTCATAAAAGGCTCGAAAGCTTGTCTTTGTACATTATAATATCTTCTTATTAGAAGGAGATGAAAACCCTTTGTACGAGTAGGTCGAGAAAGCAGGTCAACCTTTGTTGGATGAGCCAGGGGTAGACCAAATACGTCCATAGCATCAAAAATGGGTGTTAATGTGGATACATTCATGGAAGATCAGGATGTTGCGAATGCTAAAGGTTTATCAATCACTTCAATCAATGATAATGATGATGATTTTGCAACGCAAGCAAACCTACATCATTATGATACAAATGATGAGACAGAACGTGGAGATGATGATGGTTGTGGCGACGATGATAATGTAAGTGGTAGCAAAAATAATAGTGATAGGTAGCGACGATGATCACCGCAATAGTGATGGTGGAAGTTGAGCAACCTATCATCAAGGACAAGACTAATCTCCAAGCCAAAGACAAATGAGTCAATTTTCTATGATGAACCGATTTGTTAATATTACTTAAGATTCGAATCATGGTTCACGTAATTCAGATTGGAACCTGAGGACGGCGAAAAATATTCACGTAAAAATCATGGATGTGTATACACCTCGGAAAGCCTTACCTCAAAAATCCTTGATGTTGATTCTTTAACAAGTAGGATTGGTGACATGAGCTTTGGAAGCAGTAACTCCCCGCATTTCTTGCATCAACTTATCATGGTGAAAGTGTCTCGGATTATTCATTTAATTATGTGCAACCAACTGGATGGGAAATCCCGATAGAGCAAGGAAGTGGTGGGATTGGTAACATGAGTTTTGGAAGAGTGAGTCGAATGACTCCCATACAAATTCATTTAGTGCAATACGTTATCATGGTGCCAGTGGAAGCGCCCCCATTATTCATATAATAATGTCCAATCAACTGGATGGAAAGTTCCAATGGGACAAACCTGTGGTGAGAATTTTATTTCAAGCAATCATTCGATGCACTCTTCTTCATGTTACACAAACCCTGAGAGGTAAAGTAATTTAAAGCATGCAGATATCCAAAACTCAGACCATTAATGAATATCGACGATGAAACATATGAGAAATTCGTCATTGATTACAAGTCTTTCTTTTAACTATGATGACTTGGAATCAATATTGTAATTGGTGACGAGGAAGGGCGTCACTCTATGTGGTGTTGAAAAATAATGTAACTCTTGTCTCTTGTGTACTTGATGGTTGATACTCATTTTCCATGTATTTTAATAACTAAAGAGATCACTCCAACTTTCCTTTCCACTTATGCTTCACTTGTTTATAAATACTAGACTAAGTCAAACTCTTTTGCGTTGGATTGTGCATTTTGATGTGTATGCGGTAATTTTAATGCTTGATGAAAAGTTGAAAACTATAAATGATTTTTTATTTGTATTTTTTGTGGAGGTATATTTGTATTTTTTTAATGTTTGTATGATCAAATAAATGTTGAGTTTGTTAACATTTATCCATGATCTTGATTTATATAGAATGGAAAGTCGTAACCAACTGGATCATGCTTGTAAGTACGGGATTAAGATCAATGAAGGTCAACAAAAATCTAGCTGCATATTTTGTAGACATGTAATCTACTCTAAAGGAATATTACGTTTGAAAAAACATCTTGCGAGTGGTTTTAAAAATATCAAAAAATATTCTAACTATCCAAAGTCTGTAAGAGAATAAATGCAAATGCTTGTACACGCGAAATTAGTGGATCTCGTAGAATCATCAATGCAACCACCTAGACAAGAAGATGGAAATGATGGTGACAAGGAATGACGTTGAACTCGAGCAACGACAACGACGAGGGCAACAAGGAAGGGCATCGTGTTTGTGGTGTTGAACAATGATGTAACGCTTATATACTTCATTTCACTTCTGCTTCACTTGTTTATTAGCACTTCATTACGTCAAATCCATTGCCTAAACATTTCCACCTACAATACAAAAATAAAATAAAATTTAAAAATTAACTTCTTTTATATCCAAATAGTAAAAAATGTCATAATTTTTCATAAAAATAAATATTAATGTCACTCTTGTTGCAAATTATGTGTTTATTGCAAAATAACTATTTTAAACAATTGTATTATGATTTTATACATTCTTGTTGCATGATTAAGTGTATTTCTAGCATCTTTATGAAGAAACTTGAGTTTTCTAGCATTTAAAGTGAACTTTTATGAACTTCCGTATACCATCGATTTTTGTCAAACTTCCATTGTCAAGTGAACTTCCTCAAATTAATTCTGAATTTTAAGTAAGTGAAGTCGTAGGCGAAGTCAAAGCTTCGAACTTTGCTACATGCTCATCCTCCATTTTCAATCAAACACACCCAACTATGATGCCAAAAGACGAAACTTTGCACAATCAAGCAAAGTTGTTAAAACTTGTGCTGGCCCCAATTCCCCACAAACCCGGCCTAAGCTTAAGTGTACCCCCAAGCCAGTCTCGCAAGGTCAACGCAGACCTAGTCAGCCTTCCAATCCATCATTACAAGTAAGTTCATAATTTTAAGTTGAGTTATTAGTATTTTTCAAGTTTTTTACAATTTAGCGGAAGCAATACTACATTAAATAACTCAAAAATAATATCAATGAGTTAGGCAACCTAATCGTGGAACCCTGCATAACTATATCACCATCAAAGGAGAAAATAAAAGATATACAAAACAAATTCACCTAGCTATGGAGTCTTCCCCTTGCTGTACCGCGGATCTGCATTCGGTCAACCACAAGAATGACGAGCTCGAGTAAGTAAATCCAGTTAGACATATATACAGCATTTCGAAAAAAATAAAACAGTCGAATTCATGCAAATAGAAAGAAACGAACATGGAAATGCATGAATAGAAAAGACTATAAACAAATCAAGCGATAAGTGAGTCCCCAAATAGTAAGGAGTCACGACCAAAAGGTCGTTGAGTCGCGGCAAAAGCCCAGCAGACTCGAGTTCAGGACGAGACACCTGCCTCCCAGCCCTAACCCTTGCGACTATGAGATATCTACAGACCCGGATAAGTGCCCCCAACGTACACTCAATTGAAAGATATCGACGGCGTCCAAATAAGAGCTCATATCACAGAGAAACAGTATCATGACTCACTTGCCAATGGAGTAACGTGTGCATATAAAAGACACAAATCAATCGATAAGCGAGGCCAAATAGCAAGGAGTCCCGACCAAAAGGTCGTTGAGTCGCGGTACAAACCCGGCAACTTGGGTTTAGGACGAGACACCTGCCTCCCAGCCCTAACCCTTTTGACTATGAGATATCCACGGAAGAGCTCATATCGCAGATAAACAATAACCATGACTCACTTGCCAATGGACCACTCACCAACAGCAATTTTGAAGATAGATATCAAAGCAATGAACAAAATATCAAAGCAATGAAAGTGTTGTACAACTCCCTAGCTGGTTTACTTACCTTTTCCGCGAACAATCCAAATTGTCCACAAAACATCCCACTCATGCTCGATATGCGCACCCAACACCCGACTATAACCTGCTAAGTCTCTAATGTCCATTTATACATTTTTAAGTCTAATTTACTAAGTCATTCAAATCACAACTAAATTACTTAATATAAACCTCACCATGATCCATTGGAATCCATCGCATCGTTGAGCTTCATCGAAGTCACGATGCCTTGTCCACCATGGTTGTCTCATCGGGGATCGATCGACCCGGCAACACGCCAATGCGCCATTGCTCCATGTCGTTCCCCGCGCCGCCGCCGCCGTGCCATCGTCGCAAAGACAACGCGTCGTCGGCCGCCGCCACGCTACCGCCGTTGTCGGCGTCGCTGCCACTGCCGTGCTAACGCCGCTGCCGTGCCACCGCTGCCTCGTAGGTGCCGGCCGTCACCGCCGCCGATGTCGATCGCGCCGCCTTTGTCTACTCCACCAAGACCACGCCACCGCAGCCATCGTCTTCGAGCAGCTGTTGCTAGATCCGATGGTCCGCGTCCAGCACGTCGGCCGCACCGCAGCTGATCCTCTGCGTCGCAGGCTCTTCGTCATCTTCACAACCACGCCACCGCACGCAGCCTCCGCGTCACCGCTGGCCCGCCGAGCTGCTCGTCCTCGCTGCTCGCACCGTCGACGTCGGTCGACGAATCCGCTGGTCGTCCGCGGCCTCTTGCTGCTGGTCCGCTACTGGAGCCGCGCACCTCCGAGCCGGAACTCCATGCTCCTCGCCGTGCCTCTCTCTCTCTCTCTTTCCGTCATCTTCTCTCTCTCGTTGTGGTTCCGCCATCTCTCTCTCTCTTCTTTTCTCTCTTTCTCTCTCTCTTCTTTTCTCTCTCCTCCATCCGATTCTTATCCAAATCTTTTTTTTATTTCCCCTAGCCGATCAATTTCTTTTGCTTTTATCCCAATGTGTCCTCGAGATTCGTGCAACACAAATCTCGAGGCAAACCCAAAAATTTCACCTCTTGTCCATCGTCTCTATGTTTGACCAAACTTTTCTCGAGTCTCGCAAATTTCGTATTTCGAGTCACATCCAATGCATTTTTATTAAGTGTTCAAGCTATAGGCTAATGGATATTTATGTTAATGTAACCATTTAAAATCACAATGACCACTTATTAAACTAACAGTCAATCAATCTCTACCCCATAAGTCACCACCTCGGTTCCACGTCAAAACGCGACTCGAGGCGAGTCCCCGCTTGTGTTTCTAATAACACTCACCTTACAAAACAAATATCATACCTCGGTGTCTCCACTCGAGATTCGGACATATGTATTCCTGAGTGGATCTCACATACGACCTATCACATAGTACAAGTCAATTTTTCGAACCATTACAAAACTCATCCATTGAAAACCATTTCAAGTCCTATTTTTGTGCATCAATCGTGAAGGAAAAGATACTTACACCAATTATAATAGTCCCTGATTCGAAAGAACCAATGTGGTGTCCCCGGTGGTCGATGAATTGCTATAGTTTGTGGGGTGCACAAATGAACTTGAGAGAGGAGAAAGGACAGGGGAGAGAATTTTGGTTTGTAAAAGGGTGTTGTGGAATATGGATGACCATACATGTACACCAACATATTGGTAGTCATGTAACTTGTATTTCTTACTTAATAGTACCTCCACTTGTCTATGTATTTTCATGTTACTTGTAACCATTTCCAATATACACCAACTCTTCCATGTATTGTCAAATTACTTGTAATGTGTTGTATGACAAGGGTGTATGTGTTACTTGTACACATTGTATAAAGTACATTTATCATCATCACCAAATGGCATATATAAAGGGTGCCAACCTCATTGTAAAAACACACCAAGTTGAATGAAAACTTCTCATTCCAACTATCTCATTTCTTCTCTTCTCCTTTCTAGTAGTAGTTTGTAGTAGTAGAAGTTCTTAGTCTTCTATTTTCCTTCTCTAGTTCTTAGCAAGTTCCAACTCTATTTACAACACGTTATCAGCATGAGCTTGCTCTAGCATTAAGGAGATCTTGAAGTTCAAGAAGGCTTGTCAAGGAGACAAAGATAGGAAGGTATAACTTTTGTTATTTAAATAAGTTCAATTTATTTCTATATTGTCATGGTTGCTTCCTTTTATTACATGCATCACTTCTATATGCATACTTTATTCATATACTATACATTATAACGTCATCGATTGCGGAAGTATGCTCTTTAGTTGTGTCTTGTATGATCTGCTACATCAGAAATCAAAAGTCAATATGTGACATAACTAGTTTTCTCTTAAAACTACAAACGATTAGTTATTGTTCTATTCATAATTTTATAATATAAATAATGCTATAAGTTTGAGTTGATAGTGGGTAAGCCTTGTCCCCGGTAAAGCTAAACATTGAAAGGGAGGCGGGTTATCCCATTCGAGGAGGCATGGTATTAAGCAGACTTTGTCTCGCCACCCAACCTGGAGGTCGTCCCACCAACTCATACGAATAGTACATTTGATTATTAATGAATCAAGTTGTGAACATATACTTAATTATATGTTTTTTTTTTACATAAAAGAAAAGAGAAAATTATTTTATATTGTATTTACTTTCAAAATATTAATCAACCATAGTTGAATTTGTTACCTTATTATAATTCTTGTCATGATAATTAGATATTACAAATTATGAATAAAGTTTGCATCTATGCAAGGTTGTATGTTGTACACAATAATTTGCCAATATCTCTTTAGAGATTTGAAAAGTGAATATTTCATATATCTTTTCACCCTATGGAGTTATAAATATATAAATACCAAAAAAAGGTAATACTCCAAAGCTCAAAATGAGCAGTTGAGTCTCAAGCTACAAAATTTAATCACTCAAATATTAATTATAATTTCACAATTTTAATTACCTCTATGTTAAGGCTACGTGAAATATGACTGATGAGACAATAAAAATAAGGTCACGTGGCCCGCCTCGATTTATTGCTGCAACAAATATCGAGTGCGCACATCAATCCAATAAATATTAAGGATTGATTTCTTGTCTCATGGTAGCTGAGTAAAATAATGGGATATTATAAATATAATATCGCTCTCGTCCAATTAGTTCAGCTTCAAATTAAGAAGCATATGTTGCATATAATGATCATGATCATAATGATAAATTTATGGACGTGGAAAAGGTGAAAATATCAGGTAAAGGTCGTATTGACAATTTCACCAAAAATTGAAACAAAAGTGGTGCACCACTACAAAGGGTAAATAATTATTGACAATGAGCGCTCATAATTGTGACATTTTTTGGTCATATATGAAAGGCTATTTTGCCTAAATATTGTCATATATATACCCGAATATTTTTATGACCTTTACCATGCCTTAAAAATCAAAGACAAAATATTATGAATTTTATCAATGAAATATGACTCTTTTCTGATTTGTCAAACATTATTTGTTCAGATGGATCAACAAATCATGTGTTCAAATCATGAATCAAATAAGAGCGATATATGTCTTGCTGATTGTGCTACTACACACACAATTCTTAAAAACAGAGAATATTTCTCTAATTTGAACTTAGTTGAGGCTAATGTTCAAACAATATCTGGCATCTCCAATTTGATTAATGGCTCTGGAAGAGCAAATATTATGTTGCATGGGGAACAACAATTCATGTTGACAATGCCTTGTACTCTGAGAAATTCGGAAGAAATTTACTCAGCTTTAAAGATATTCAACAAAATGGATATCACATTGAAACTGTGAACAAAAATAATAGAGAATTTCTCTATGTCACATTGGTTTCAAATGGGAAAAAGAAGTGTTAGAAAAATTCCCAGCTTTATCCTCTGGATTATATTTTACTCATATAAGGCATGTCGAAATGAATGTCATCTTAAATAAGAAAATTAATGATCCAAAGACATTCATTTTATGGCATGACCGGTTTGGTCATCTAGGATCATCAATGATGCGAAGAATAATTAATAATTCGCATGGACATCCTTTAAGGAGTCACAAAATATTTTCAGCTGGTGATTATAATTGTGTTAGTTGTTCTCAAGGTAAATTGATAGTTAAACCATCCCCAAGTAAAATTGTTGTGGAATCCCCAATTTTCTTAGAACGCATTCAGGGAGACATATGTGGACCTATTCATCCTCACTGTGGACCATTTAGATATTTCATGGTTTTGATAGATGCATCAACTACGCGGTCACATGTTTGTTTGCTTTTAACCCGCAATGTTGCATTTGCTAGACTTTTAGCACAAATCATTAAGTTAAGAGCACAATTCCCTTACAACCCAATCAAGACCATCCGTCTTGATAATGTCGGAGAATTTCAATCTCAAGCATTTAAAAATTATTGCATGTCTATAGAAATTACCATTGAACATTTTGTTCCACACGTGCATACCCAGAATGGTTTGGCAGAATCTATGATTAAACGCATTCAATTAATTGTCAAACCTTTAATAATGATAACTAAGTTATCAACTTCAGTTTTGGGACATGCAGTCCTTCATGCAACATCTATCATTCGTTATAGGCCTACTCCATACCATGAACATTCCCCCATGCAACTCATTTTAGGTCAACAACCAAATATTTCACACTTAAGAATTTTTGGTTGTGCAGTGTATGTTCCTATACCACTTCCCAATAGAACTAAGATGGGTCCATAATGAAAACTTTGTATTTATGTTGGATTTAACTCATCGTCCATTATAAGATACATTGAGCCCTTAACAGGGGATTTATTTACTGCACGTTTTGCTGATTGTCACTTTGATAAAAAAACTTTCCCAACATTAGGGGGAGATAAGAAGTCAATTCAAAAGGAATGGCGCAAAATTGCTTGAAATGCGTCAACTTTATCACATTATGATCCACGCACAAATCAGTGTGAACTTGAAGTTCAAAAGATCATTCATTTGCAACAAATCGCAAATCAATTACCTGATGCATTTAATGATGCAAAACAAGTGAAAAAATTACATATTCCAGCTGTAAATGCTCCTGCAAGAATTGATGTCTCTGTGCAACAAAATGCACAAGAACCAATGAAACGCTTAAAGCGTGGAAGACCAGTTGGTTCAAAGGATACAATTCCTCAAAAGAGGAAAACGAGAGTAAAAATAAATACAAATCAAAATACTCCTGAGAAAGCACAAGAATCATTTGATAAGGATTTGTCAGAAAAAGTTAATTTTGACGAGGAACTACTGCCTCTAGAAAAAGAGGAAAAAGATGAAAATAATGAGATCTCAATAAATTATTTAAACTCTGGTAAGATTTGGGATCGAAATGAAATTGTTCCAGATGATATATTTGCTTTTAATGTGTCCTTTGAAATATGTGAAAATGATGATGATCCAGAACCACGATCGGTGGACGAATGTTGAAAAATACCTGATTGACAAAAAATGTCAAGAGGTTATCCAAGCAGAGCTAAACTCGTTAAGGAAACGAGAGTTTTTTGGACCGATTATCCAAACGTCAGATGGCGTAAAACCTGTTAGATATAAATGGGTACTTGTAGGAAAAGAAACGAAAAAAAATGAAGTTACAAGGTAAAAAGCAAGACTTGTAGCTCAAAGTTTTCACAAAGACTTGGCATCGATTATGAGGAAACATATTCTCCTGTTATAGATGCAATCACATTTCGGTTCTTGATAAGCCTGCAGTTTCTAAAGGGCTTAATATGCATTTAATGGATGTCGTTTAGCATATTTGTACGGATCCCTAGATAGTGAGATATATATGAAAATCCCTAAAGGATTTGTAATATCCGAAGAAATAAAATCAAAACCTCATAACATGCATTCTATAAAATTACAAAGGTCTTTATACGGATTGAAACAATCCGGACGAATGTGGTACAAACGTCTTAGTGATTATTTACTAAAAGAAAGATATGTAAATAATCCACTTTGCCCATGTGTCTTCATTAAAAGATCATCAACAGGATTTGTGATTATTGTTGTATATGTTGATGATTTAAATATAGTGGGAAACCACGACGACATCGTTAGAACATCCGAATACGTGAAAAATGAATTCGAGATTAAAGATCTTAGAAAAACAAGACTTTGTCTTGGTTTGCAAATTGAACATTTTTCAAGTGGAGTACTTAATCATCAATCAAATTATATTAAAAAAATATTAAAAAGATTTTATATGGACAAGGCACATCCATTGAGCTCTCCAATGGTTGTCAGATCACTTGAAGCGAATAAGGATCCATTTTGACCTTATGAAAGTGATGAAGAACTAATTGGTCCGGAGGTACCATATTTAAGTGCAATTGGTGCACTTATGTATCTTGCAAATTGTACAAGACCAGACATTGCTTTTGCTGTCAACCTACTTGCAAGATACAGCTCTTCACCAACTCGAGGACATTGGAATGGTATTAAACATATTTTCTGATATCTTCGAGGAACAAGTGACATGGGTTTATTTTACTCGAGAGGGGTAAAATTGAATCTCCAATGTTATGTTGATGCTGAATTTTTATCTGATTCCCACAAGGCTCGTTCTCAAACGGGATATGTATTCACCTATGGTAATACTGATGTATCATGGAAGTTAGTAAAACAAAGTATGGTTGCTACTTCTTCCAATCATTCTGAAGTACTTGCAATTCATAAAGCAAGTCGTGAATGTGTTTGGTTGAGAAGCATGATTGAACATATTCAAGAATTTTGTGGATTGCCTTCAATAAAAGATTCTCCAACCATATTATATGAAGATAATGCAGCATGTATTGCACAATTAAGTGAAGGATTCAAAAAAAGGGACAGAACAAAACATATTTCACCAAAATTCTTTTACGCACATGAGCTTCAGAAGAATGGTGAAATTGATGTCAAGCGAATCCGATCGAGTGATAATCTTGCTGATTTATTCACAAAAGCCTTACCAACTACGACATTTAAAAGGCTTACATATGGTTTTGGCTTGCGTAAACTTAAAGACATTGCAAGTAAATAAATTGAACAAGTTTCACCCATGTTCACATGAGGCGGAGTTATTGATTAGTATATTGCACTTTTTTTCCCTTAGCTATGGTTTTATCCCATTGGGTTTTCCTAGCAAGGTTTTTAATGAGACAATCTTAACAATATTATACCCATCTTAATATTTATGAGAATAGTGTACTATTTTTCTTTTACTATATTTTTCCCACAGGGTTTTTCTTAGTAGAAGTTTTAACGAAGCATAATCTCTAAGCAAGTGTCATCCAAGGGGAGTGTTGTGGAATATGGATGACCATACATGTACACCAACATATTGTGTAGTCATGTAACTTGTATTTCTTACTTAATAGTACATCCACTTGTCTATGTATTGTCATGTTACTTGTAACCATTTTCAATGTACACCAACTCTTCCATGTATTGTCAAATTACTTGTAATGTGTTGCATGACATGGGGTGTATGTGTTACTTGTACACATTGTATAAAGTATATTTATCATCATCACCAAATGGCCTATATAAAGGGTGCCAACCTCATTGTAAAAACACACCAAGTTGAATGAAAACTTCTCATTCCAACTAATCTCATTTCTTCTCTTCTCTTTTGTAGTAGTAGTTTGTAGTAGTATAAGTTTTTAGTCTTCTATTTTCCTTCTCTAGTTCTTAGCAAGTTCCAACTCAATTTACAACATGTTAGTACTTTTATATGTTTCAAGTTTTTTATTTTGTTTTCATTTTTTAAGTAGCTTACCCTTACACTTTTGTGGGGTGCTATATATATATATATACTAGTTTAATATACGTGTTCCGCACGTTCAAACCAGCTCGCTAAAATTTAATTAATTTAATATTTTATTTTTATTTTCTGACCTCTATTGCATAGATTTACAAAAAAAAAAAAAAAGAAATGCAAATATTCAAATTGAAATAATTAAAAAAACATTTACACATTAGCTTGCAATTTTCCAATTCTTTATTTTTTTTAAGTTTGCAACTTTCCAATTCTTAATTTCTAACTAAGAGAAGCTTAGTAAAAAAAGATTAAAACTTAATTTCCTAAATTTGTAATTTCTTTCAATTAACAATATAAACTATTCTAAATTAAATAAATCCTTATAAATAATATAAACTTATTAATTAAAGAGTAAAGACGATCATTCAAGTTGAATGACGAATGAATCTTCAGTTATTAATGCTTATTATATTACTTAATATATACATCTTTATATATATATATATATATATATATACAATTTAGCATCCCAACAAATAAAAGTATATTTTTTTATTGAGAAAATTCAAAGCACTGAGAAAATGTCGTTTTAAAATTTTATTGCATTGAAGTTCAATATGACCAAACACTTGGAAATTTCTACGGAAGATTTGCTTAATTTCCCATTCGTTATCCTTTTGGAAATCGACTAGCTACTATTGATATTTTATATAAACTTAAGAAATGAATAATATACTTTCTGACGCAATTGTTTTTGTCCTTTTGGATCTTATGGAGTGTACCAAAAACTAAAGAAGCAACGAATTTTTCACCAAAAAATAGATAAAAGAGGTCAAATCTGTTGTAAATTAAGTAGTAAGTCAACTAGAAGTTAAGTTGGATTTGCTAAAGACTTAAGAATAAAATGCACAAACTAAGAACTAATAGAACAAGTAGAGAAGATGAGACAAGAGATAAGAGAGCTAGATATGATAATGTAGAGATTTCATTCATACATTGGTGTGTTCTTTACAAGTGAAGGAACCACCTTATATAGGCCCTTAGTTATGATGAGAATAAGTACTTGCACAAAGTGTGAAAGTTACATCAAAATCTCATGTCATACAAGATTACAAGTTACGTGACAATACATGTTCAAGTGATTATATATTGGAGTTGAATACAAGTTATGTAGAGTGTACAAGTTACATTCAATGTAGAAGTCATGCTTGATGTTACAATTCAATGTGAGAGTCATGCTTGACAATGTGATCATTCATAAGCTTGGTTAAAAGGTCATTCAATTTACAACACTCCCCCTTAGATGACACTTGCTGAGAGAATATGCCTTGTTAAAACCTGTACTAGAAAAACCCTGTGAAAAAAATCTAGTATAGGAAAAAAAAGTACAATGTTCTCGTCAATCTCGATTTGTAGTATAATATTATTGATTGCCTCATTAAAAACCTTGATAGAAAACTCAGTGGGATCAAACCATAGCTAAGGAAAAGAGTGCAACACATTGATACAATTTGAAAGAATATATATATATATATATGCCTCATTAAAACCTTTACTAGAAAAACCTTGTAGAAAAAAAATCAAGTATAGGAAAAAAGTACATTGCTTTCATAATTTTTTTTACATAGAGTATAATAATGTTAGAATTACTTCATTAAAAACCTTGTTAGGAAAACTCAGTGGGATAAAAACATAGTGAAAGGAAAAGATTGCAATACACTAATTAATCTAGATACAGAGTTTTAACATTATTAGAATTGCCTCATTAAAAACCTTGCAAAGAAAACTTGGTGGGATAAAACCATAGAAAGAAAAAAATAGTGCAATACACTAACCAATAACTTATTTTAATTTTCCCCTCATGTTCACATGGGTGAGACATCTTGTGCATTTTATTGCACATGGACATCGTTTTCTATATGTACCATTTAATGCTTAAGCATATGATTGTCACTCTTTTGTATATAGTACTTGCATCGAGTAATTGATTCATAACTTGTTGCTACTGAATGATTCTTTGAACTTTGAGTAATTTATACATGGATCATAATACAAAAAATTTAATGTAATTTGATGTGTTTCAAGCAGTTTCACGTCATTCCTTTTAAATTTTCTTATATTTCCACCTAATGGTGAAAAATTGTTTCATCAAAGTGAAAATTAGCAAAACTTGCTATAAATAAATTCCCTATTAGGGATCCAATGCATCTTATAATATGATTGATGGAAAGTTAAATCAATATAAGTTTCTTATTGATTTGTCTTGAGATAATCTCCAGCTGATTAAAAAATTCAATTCGATAAAGGATGTTCGTGCGAATTTACGATAATTTCGCATTATTGATGATTATGGATAATCAAATAGATCTTTCCACATTATGAATGTCATTTGATTTATGACGACATTCATTTTAATGTGTCTTATATATTCCAGAAGTTAAAGCGAAATATTATACTTAGATTAAATCATATTATATTAGATAAATCTTATATTATTCTGAGTAGACTTCTTCGAACAAGACATTAACAATAAAATTGTTGTACTAGATATTGCATGAACATTAGCCTCCGCTAAGTTAGGATTCGAGAAATATTAACTTTTACATTATAATGTACATGCATGTAGCACGATACATAAGATATAAACACATCTCCCATATTTAGGTCACGATTTAAACACATCTCAACGTGCTTATTTTTTTTTAGCCATTTTCAATGATAAAATTCATAATATTATGTCTTTGATTTTGAAGGCATGGTACAACAACAACAACAACAACAACAACAACAACAACAACAACAACACGACAACAACAACAACAACAACAACAACAACAACAACAACAACAACAACAACAACAACAACAACAATATAGTCTCAATCCCAAATTAACTGGGTTCGGCCACATGGATCAAACTTTTCCATTGTGCTCGATTAAGTGAAATTGATAGTGAGCTTTTCAAACCATTCAAATCCCTCCTAATTAATGCATCCCAAGTTAACTTTGGTGTGCCCTTACCTCGTCGAATTTCTACAGTTTCTATTGAGTCATGTTTTCTAGTTGTGGCATTTGTAGGCCGTCTTTACAGGTGACCAGACCACCACAACCGCCATTCCCTAATCTTTGTATCAATTGGTGCTACTCCTACTTGTCGTTGAATTTTCATATTTTTTATTCTATCTTTACGAGTTTTACTACACGTCCACCTAAGCATCCTCATTTCTACTACGTTCATTTTATGTAATTGTTGTTGCTTTATCGCTCAACATTCACTTTCATATAGCATAGCTGGCCTAATTGCGGTCCTATAAAATTTTCCTTTTAACTTAGTAGCAACATTTTGATCACAAGTCGCCCTTGTTGCACTCCGCCATTTCTTCCATCCAGCTTGAATTATATGTGTGACATCATTCTCAATGTTACCATCATTTTGTATGATTGATCCTAGGTATCTAAAGTGGTTTACCTTAGAAACTTCTACTTCCCCTAATTTTACCACTCCGTCGTCTCGATGTCTAGTGTTTTTAAACTCACGGTGCATGTATTCGATTTTCGTCCTACTCAACTTAAAGTCTTTAGATTCTAATGTATTCCTCCAAAGTTCTAATTTCATGTTCACTCCATATTTTGTTTCATCCGCTAAGACAATATCATCTGCAAATAGCATACACCATGGTATATCCTCTTGAATATGCCTAGTTAGTTCATCCATAACTAAAGTAAATATATATGGGCTTAAAGATGATCCTTGATGTAGTCCTATCATAATGGAAAATTCTTTTCTAGCTCCTCCAAATGTCTTTATACTCGTTACTACTCCATCATATATATCCTTAATAGTGTTTATGTATCTAGCATGCACTCTTTTTCTTTCTAGAACCCACCAAAGAACATCTCTAGGGACCCTATCATATGTTTTTTCTAAATCTACGAATATCGTATGAAGATTTTTTTTTTTTTCTCTATATTTTTCTGACAATCGTCTTACAAGGAAAATCGCCTCCATAGTTGACCTCCCAAGCATGAAACCAAGTTGGTTCTCTGATATTGTTGTTTCTCTCCTTAGCCTATTGTCAATTATCCTCTCCCAAAGTTTCATAGTGTGACTCATAAGTTTAATTCTCCAGTAGTTTGAGCAACTTTGAGTGTCTCCTTTGTTTTTGAAGATTGGCACGAGCGTGCTTCTTCTCCAATCCATTGGCATCCGTTTTGATTTTAAAATTTTATTGAAAAGTTTTGTTAACCAAGTCAATCCAATTTCTCCTAAGCGTTTCCAAACCTCTATGGGTATTTCATCTAGGCCACATGCTTTCCCTATTTTCATTCTTTTCAATGCCTCTTTAACTTCTACAATTCTAATATTTCGTGTATAGTTTATTTTTTTTCTTGGTGTGGGTTTTCATATATTATAGTATCAACTTGGCCATCATTAAATAAAGTATCGAAGTAACTTCTCCATCTCTCCTTAATATCATCATCGCACGTTAAAACATTTTGATTTTCGTCTTTAATGCATCTTACATGACTTAGGTCTTGTTTCTTTTTATCTCTTAATTTGGCTAGCATATATATATTTTTCGTCATCTCTATTACCTAACGTTCTATTACCTAACGTTGTATATTTTGAAGGCATGGTAAAGGTCACAAAAATATTCAGGTATATATATATATGACAATGTTTAGGCAAAATAGCCTTTCATATATGACCAAAAAATGTCACAATTATGAGCGCTCATTGTCAATAATTATTTGTCATTTGTAGTGGTGCACCACTTTTGTTCCAATTTTTTGCGGAATTGTCAATACGACATTTACCTGATATTTTCACATTTTCCACGTCCATAAATTTGTTATTGCGATCATGATCATTATATGCAACATATGCTTCTTAATTTGAAGTTGAACTAATTGGACGGGAGCGATATTATATTTATAATATCTCATTATTTTACTCAGCTACCATGAGACAAGAAATCAATCCTTAATATTTATTGGATTGACGTCCGCACTCGATATTTGTAGTAGCAATAAATCGAGGTGGGTCATGTTACCTTCTTTTTATTGTCTTATCAGTCATATTTCCACATAGCCTCAACATATAGGTAATTAAGATTGCGGAATTATAATTGATATTTGACTGATTAAATTTTGTAGCTTAAGACCCAACCACTCATTTTGAGCTTTTTGGAGCATTACCTTTTTTGGTATTTATATATATAACTTCATAAGGTGAAAAGATATAAAGTGAAATATTCACTTTTTAAATCTCCAAAGAGATATTTGCGAATGATTGTGTACAACATACAGCCTTGCATAGATGCTAGCTTTATTCATAATTTGTAATATCTAATTGTCATAACAAGAATTATAATAAGGTAACAAATTCAACTATGGTTTATTCATATTTTGAAAGTAAATGTAATATAAAATAATTTTTTCTTTTCTTTTATGTAAAAAAACATAACATACGATTAAGTATATGTTCACAACTTGATTCATTAATAATCAAATGTATTATTCGTATGAGTTGGTGGGACAACCTGCAGGTTGGGTGGCGAGACAAAGCCTGCTTAATACCATGCCTCCTCGAACGGGATAACCCGTCTCCCTTTCGATGTTTAGCTTTACTGGGGACAAAGCATACCTATGATCAACCCAAATTCATAGTATTATTTACATTATAAAATCAAGAATAGAGCACAACTAATCATTTATAGTATAGAGAAAAAAATTATGTATGTCATATTGACTTTTGATTTCTGATGTAGAAGATCGTCCAAGACGCAATTACAAAGCATACTTTCACAGTCGCTGACGTTACAATGCATAGTGTATGAATAAAGTATATATACATAAATAATGCATGTAACACAAAGAAATTAATCATGATAATATAAAAAGAAATTGAACTTATTTAAATTAAAAGAATTATACTTTCCTAGCTTTGTTTTCTTAGCAAGCCTTCTTGAACTTCAAGATATCCTTTATGCTAGAGCAAGTTCGTGTTGATAACGTGTTGTCAATTAGTTGTAAACTAACTAGAAGTTAAGTTGGATTTGCTAGAGACTTAAGCATAGAAGGCATAAACTAAGAACTATTAGAACAAGTAGAGAAGATGAGACAAGAGATAAGAGAGCTAGATATGAGAATGTAGAGATTTCATTCATACATTGGTGTGTTCTTTACAAATGAAGGAACCCCCTTATATAGTCCCTTAGTCATGATGAGAATAAGCACTTGCACGAAGTGTGCAAGTTACGCCAAAGTCTCATGTCATACAAGATTACAAGTTACGTGACAATACATGGACAAATGATTATATATTGGAGTTGAATACAAGTTATGTAAAGTGTACAAGTTACATTCAACGTAGAAGTCATGCTTGATGTTACAATTCAATGTGAGAGCTATGCTTGACAATGTGATCATTCATAAGCTTGGTTAAAAGGTCATCCAATTTACAACAAAATACATCATTTGATCCTCCAACTTTGTGTTATTTATGCTTTGCGTGCATGTATTTTGGCTACTATAGTTAGTTTCTGAAGTTTTATGAAGATGTAAATTTGATTACTAATTCTACCTTTTAATTAAGGCGTTAATTCTCGCTGATATGATTAATAGAATAATCATACATGTGGCTAGATAAAAAGAGTAAAGTGATTTGTAATAATTGTTGAATCGAACGACCCACTTCAACCAATAAAAACAAAAAATACTAAAATGGCAACAACTATCACATTGCAAGACACATCAACTTTAGGAGCCGACCATGCGACGTCGACCCGTGTGTTATATATCGAGATCTGTGTATGCCCGCATTCTGAGGCGTATATGGACGGCTTAAAAGCCCGATGTGACTTTCGGTATGTGTAACGATTCGAAAATATTTTATATTTTTTGATGACGTGTACTACATATGTATATTTGTATTGCATGACCAAATTTTATTGTTGATAGTGTGAGTAAGATTTACTTTGAGATACGTGTGCGCTACGAGTAAGCGGGTGAATGGATATATTAGTGAGTCTTCAGTTAAATGGGCATTTAGTGCAACTTGAATTATTTAATGACTTAGGTTGTAATAAATTGATGTCAAAAGCCTAAGTTAAGTTAATAAAAAATAAATTGAGCTAATGAAGTCACCTTAGGTTGATCTTGAGATGTGTATTTAACACTTCAATTGATTCAAGTCATATGTATGTGCGCGCTTGCCCGTGTGTGTATCTCTTCTTGTTTTTTACATTTTTACGTGTAGATGGTTGTTTGCATAATGAGTTCAAGATTTGTCAAACATCAAATGGGTTATACAACCCCAACTTTCATAGAAGTCTTCCATTAATGCATTCTCATTACTTTAATTGGTATAGTTGAAAATTTGATTATTGAAGCTTCTTGTTAAAAATATAGAAATAATTTTTAAAAAAAATGAAGGCAAAGGTGGTCTTGCTGTTCGTTGTGAACGCACAGCAAGCACTCATGTGATCAACACATGAACGAAGGACCATTAAAAAAATTCAAAATATATATAACATGATTTTGTTTGTAAGAAAAATATGAATAAGAAGCTAAATTTGAGAAAAGTAATTGAGCCAAGACTTGCTCAACGTAGTCCGACTCAAGATGTGGTCAACGTGGTCGCAATTCGAAAAATATTTCAAATTTTAGAAATTTAAGATAAATGGGAAGAAAATGAAAGTAAATAAATTATTTTTGAAATAGAGACTTTAACACATTTAATTAAATGTAAATTGACACCTGATGCATAAGGAATTAGTGTCGGGTGTCAGGTGCGTATTGCGAGGTATGAGTGAGCAGTTACTAAGCCATTTTGGTGGCATCTCAAAGCATTACAGGTAAGTAAACCAGCTGAGGCCTTAACATGATTTCATTTGTGCATTTATTAGTTATTGTCAGTTGTTTATCCATGTTGAGCTGCATTCTTTGTTGGCTATTGTTGTGAATTCTCATTCATGTTGTCCTTGTGTTGCTTTGGCTTTATGGTGATATCTATTCGCATGAATTGTTGTCTTGTTTCCGAATTATACTATCTTTGTTACATTATTGGTTGTGTATTTTTCGGATTCCTTAATGAGTTGCCTAGGGTCTAAGTGGACGACATGGTAGTTACGGGCGTGGTAGAAATGCTTTATGATCTTTTCCTTCATCGTGACTACACGGAGTGTTGGACTTACTTAAGCCCACAGTTTAGGATTGAGTAAAGTCAAGTTGGTAGAAGTGGTTATGGTTTGCTACAGTTGATAGACTCGACCTAAACTATCAATCAAGTGACTTAGCTAAGTCCACCGATCGTCTTGAAAGTCAAGTTGTGGTACTTTATCACACTTGATAGACTTAGACCACTTAGATGACTTTGCTTTATGTATTCGGCACTCAATTATTCTTTGATATCTCTGTTAAATTGTAAATCATGTTTTATTCATTATTTCGTGGTAATTTTCGCATGATTGTTCGTTTAACTATTTATTTGACATTTGAAATACTATCAAGACTCATATGGCTTTACTCACTGGAATTGTCTCTATTTTGGTGACAATTATAGGTCCTTCTAGTAGCAAATGCAAGAAATCGATACTTGGTGACTTCCTATGAGCCTCCCTTAGAGATAATTTCTATATACTTTTAGTACTCGTAGATATATTTTGTGTAGATATATATATATACATCGTTTTTGTTTAAAACTGGTTAACGGGTTGAGCGAACACCCACTACAAAACATTGTGTGTTTAACGACATTAATTTACTCATTTAACGACATTAATTAGTGTCTCTAAAAATTTTACCGACGCATCATAAAGTGTTGCCACTTGTGTTGGTAAAAGTGATGTCGCCCCATTTTTTCCCGACACAAAATGTATGTGTTGGTAACATTTATTTAGGACACTTTTGCTATAAGCGTCGTTAAACTAGAGACACTTGTTGTTTATGTGTCTTTAATTTTAGGACATTTATTTCTTATGTGTCTCCAATTTAGAGACATTATTTATATATGCATCCCTAAATTAAGGACACTTGTAAGTTTAGCGTCCTTAAATTGACAACACTTGTGCACTTAATGTCTCTAAGTTGACAACTCATGTACACTTAGTGTCTCTAAATTGACAACGCATGTACACTTAGTGTCTCCAAATTAACAACGCATGTGCACATAGTGTCTCTAAATTAACAACGCATGTGCACTTAATGTCTCTAAGTTGACAACACATTTATACTTAGTGTCTTTAAATTGGCAACGTATGTACACTTAGTGTCTCTAAGTTGACAATGCATTCATATTTAGCGTAGTTATATATATATATATATATATAATAATTAATATTAATATTATTGAAAAGAAAATTTTATATATAAATTAAAGAAATTTCTACTTCTACTTACAGGAATATTATTTATTTATCAATAGAAAAAAAAATTATTTATTTCATTTGAACAAAAATTTAACTAACAAATGTACAAATTCAAGGTGAAAAGAAAAAAAATTATTCTAACAATGAATAACAAATAGTTAGGAAAGTGCAGGGCCCCATTGGAACCTCTTGGCGGCAATCATCTAAATTCTCGAACAATACCTTCACATCTTTTCCAAAATCACTAGTGACATTACGGCACACTCTCGAGCCACAATTAACAAATCTTCCAATCTAGTTCTCCATTCAGATGTGAATCTATGCTATCTTCAAGTATGCTCACCAAATCACCAAGAAATGTACTTAAATCGAATTGACTTCATTGCAATGTACACACAACATTGCAATGAAGAACATCTCGCATCGCTTCGTTCAATGCGGCACATTGCTCGAGCTCTTTCGTCTAGTATCTTCACCACCCCTTCTTTGCTCCAATTCGTTTTCACCTTGGCCCATTGCACTATGTCCACCCCTTCTTCTCCAAAGTCACCTACCGGCCTTCTACCAAGAATCGCCCTAGTAGGACCACCCCAAAGCCAAACATCGCTCTTCTCGTCCACTCGCAACGCGTATGCGTACTCGACAAAACTTCCTTCCTCTAGTTTGACAAAGACTAGAACTTGAAGCCGGTGGTTCGTATTTTTCGATGCAAGAGCAAGAAAGGTACCTAGCAATTGTTTCTGCTAGTCGAAATTATTTACGATCCATCAAAGTACAACTCTGGTTTGAGCATAACCAATTATCTGCGAGTGCAAACAACAACACTGAATGTGAAGTGTAAGCCATGCCTTCTCAATACTAGATGCCAGATTTTCAGCACTAACATAGCCTTATGGAAAAAACTCAAACGAGAAGAATAAGTATTTAGACAATATATAGCACCTGTGTGTTTTATCTAGTGAATAAGCAACAAGAGACGAGTACTGTACCATGATCCCATAACTTCCCTCCATTATACCCAACAGCAGTTACGGAAGGGAAAGATTTCTGCGGATCTGTAAAGGTTATTAAGGATAACTTGCACGCTTTTACTAAAGATAAGAATTGGCCATGCATTCCGGTCATTCTCACCATAGAATTAGAAATTTTAAAGTTTAAACTAAGTGATGGATACAAATTTCAACAAACTGCAAAGCATCAGTGCAAAGCAAATCCATCTGAAGCACAAAGCTAGAGCATCTCCAGTAAAGTTGCAAAAGAAGGTCAGACTCTCTTTAGGCAGTAAAGACTAACATATACTAGTAGTGTAAATGATAAACAAATTTTATAGGATGACAACCAATAAGAATCATCAAGGAAGAAGTGACTTGGAATTTAGTAATCATCAAGGAAGAGGTGACTTGGAATTTAGTAATCTCTTCATTAAAGAAAACCAAATATTTGTTAGTGGGTAAAGATGAAATTGATCGAAAATGTAAACAATTTCGTGGCTTACAAATAAATCAAAATAAATATGTATTCAGACATTAAGGAGAATAAGAAACTCATTGTGAATGACAGTATGAGAGGCTACCTATCCATTGAATAAAACATTAAGGAAACCTCTTTTTCGATCTCTTCTTTCTATCTCATTCTATCAACACTTATTTTTTTGGATACCAATCAAATTCATGAAATAGAAATATCAATTTACCTTGGTAAAGTTTATCAAAGCTTGCTTATCCTCCTTAGGCATCAACCTCCAATCTGTCCATTCAACCTTAATGATAACATCCCTTAAGTGTTATGCCGATTGTAAAAAAGCATAAAATGCATATAACTGGGACCAACTCTTCAAGATGCAAGTGGAATGAACAATATGCTTCATAAGATAGAAAGGAAAAAAGCAAGTAATCTTCCAAAGTCAAATATGTCTATGATTTATACTTATTGAGAGCCAGCATCAAAATATAATAAGGGCAAAAAGGGATTTGTAACACAATTTGTAGAACATCTATGTTTCTAACAAGGATATGAATATTAAATTTAAATATTACCACAAAAGGGTTTCTAACTGTGATTAATATATTCCGCTCAGCTAATATACGCTCAATATCATTTTTCCGTATCATATCCAATTTCTTCAACACCTGCATAGTAAAACACAATTTTTTATTTCAAGAATCTAAAGACAATAAAATATACATGCAAAAGATACACAAAAGCCACATACAGTTGCAAAGGAAATGTTGCATTGACGCAAGATCTAGATTTATAACTTCTTTCATGGAACAAAAAAATTGAAAATTAATTAGTTCTCTCGGTAGTTGGGTCTCGAGACTTAAAATGGCTTCTAGATACTGCGATCCATGTCTAACATGGCATGAGACAATAGGAAAAGCACAAGCAATAGCAATAGAAACTAAAAGCAAACCTTTATAGCGAAAATATCTCCTATTGTTCGTTTTCGTGCAAGAAAGACTTTTCCATATGCACCTCTACTAATGGGCTTAATAATTTCAAAGTCTTCAATGGAAATTCTCTCTCTATGTGTAGAGTGTGAAGAAGTTGATACAAACTACTTTGAGATTCATTGTCCAACAAGCATCTAATTCCTTCTTTGCTTTTGCCGGTGTTCTCTGGACTTCTCCTATCAATCGCATCACAGTGCAAGTAGATACTTTTCCCTGCAGACATTCATATAGTGAAGTAGCTAAAGGTAATTTGGCAGTCATTTTCATAAAGGAGTACCACTGCCATTTCTTATAATTTGTTAGAGGATCAAAAGCTGAACTATAATCCAAGATGTCAAGTTACCGCAAGAGATTCTCTACGCGGTTCCCAAATGTGTCTATCACTAGAGCTTTGAGCTTGGACTGCCTTAAAATATCTTGCAAATCATGCATATATCCAAGCAACAAGTCAGAGGCCCCTCGTCTTTCCAGATCAGTGCTTGCTATGCAACGGGTGAGTTCGGCAAGATCAATCATCTACCAAGTAAATTCCAATATCAGAAAATATAAAAGCTTTTATGCGCAAATCATTATTTATATTATTTACAAATTATAAAGGTCATCAAAAGATAGTTAGGAAACATAAGGTTTCATAACCGCCAACTTTCAAATGTAATTAAGAAAGAAAACTAGCGTCATATGAAATTTATAGATATGGCATGAAGAGAAAGGTAAAAACTAGTAAAAGAATGCCCAAAGATTTCCAAACCATTTAATGAAGTTGGATAATAAGTAACACGCCTACAACAACATTAGAACCTGACCTTAACAAGCTGGAGTCTGCTCATGGCAATCTGTAATAGAAACCAATGAGAAAATAAATTAAGAGAAGCCATTGAGTTTAAATAAAACTTCTATATCATACTTGACAACTTCATAAATCTTAGGAAGTCCACATGTAATGACAAACATGAGAATGTGCCACGCACAAATGACAATCATAAACAAAGATATCTTGACACAATGACGCCTAATATTTCCAACATCCATGCTACAGCATAAATCTTCATGTCTCTGCCACATGACATACTAGCTCGGTAGTTCTCATGCTTAACAGTTATAAACCATGTAAAGAAACGTTCGCAGAATTATAAGTTATATGTGTTGTGTATATAACAGGCATGAACAAAAATAATCATGACATTCTGACACCTCTAAAACACGTAATATATGGGTTAAATGTGTTTGTGTACAACACATTTATAAGTTATATGGCCGCCTCTGCGGCCATCTCATTATGCTGCGCGCATTGCTGCTTTTTTCCACGGCCGCGCTGCTTGAGTCGCCATGCGCTGCTGGTGCTGCCCGCCAGCGCCATGCGCCGCGCCAGCACTGCTGCTGATCCCGCCGTCCGCCGCTCGCCGAGACGTCGCCACCATCTGCTGCTGCTGCTTGTCATGCGGCCTCGCTAGTGCGCGCTCGCTCGTCGCGATGATGAACCATGGCTTGGTTCACCACGAGTCCGCCGAGCTCCTTCACCTCTCTCTCTCTTTTTTGGTCGTCTCTCTCTCTCTCCTCTCTTCTTTTATCCGATTCTCTCTTTTTATTTTTATTTTTTTATTTTGTTTTTCAACTAAAATGTGTCATCGAGATTCGTGCAACACGAATCACGAGGCAATCCAATAATTTCACATCTTTGTCTACCGCCTCTAAGTTTGGCCAAAATTGTCTCGAGTCTCGCAAATTGCGCATCTCGAGACACATCCAATGCATTATGTTTACGTGTTCAAAATATAGGCCAATAGATATTTATGTCAATGTGACCACATTAAAATCACAATGACAACTTATTAAACCAACAGTCAATCAATCTCAACCCCATAAGCCACTACCTCGGTTCCACGTCGACACGCGACTCAAGGCGCGTCCCCGTTAGTATTTCGGCTCCCCGAATTCCTCGCGTATACCAACTCGTAAAACAGCTCAACAATTAGCATGAAATCTCAAATTGGATATTCGGACATACGTATTCCAACGACTGGATCCCACATACGACCCTGACACGTGGCACAAGTCAAATTTTCGGGCCGTTACACTAACTTTAATGACAAATTTTGATTTAAAATTCACCAACACTTCTAAATTATGTGTCTTTATATTTAAAGTCTAACAACACTTGTAAATTATGTGTCCTTAAATTTGAAATTTAACAACACTTGTAAATTATGTGTCTTTAAATTTAAAACTTAACAACACTAGTAAATTATATGTCTTTAAATTTAAAGTCTAACAACACTTCTAAATTATGTGTCTTTATATTTAAAGTCTAACAACACTCGTAAATTATGTGTCCTTAAATTTGAAATTTAACAACACTTGTAAATTATGTGTCTTTAAATTTAAAACTTAACAACACTAGTAAATTATATGTCTTTAAATTTAAAGTCTAACAACACTTCTAAATTATGTGTCTTTATATTTAAAGTCTAACAACACTTGTAAATTATGTGTCCTTAGATTTGAAATTTAACAACACTTGTAAATTATGTGTCTTTAAATGTAAAACTTAACAACACTAGTAAATTATGTGTCTTTAAATTTAAAGTCTAACAACACTTCTAAATTATGTGTCTTTATATTTAAAGTCTAACAACACTTATAAATTATGTGTCCTTAAATTTAAAATTTAACAACACTTGTAAATTATGTGTCTTTAAATTTAAAACTTAACAACACTAGTAAATTATATGTCCTTAAATTTAAAGTCTAACAACACTTCTAAATTATGTGTCTTTATATTTAAAGTCTAACAACACTTGTAAATTATGTATCCTTAGATTTGAAATTTAACAACACTTGCAAATTATGTGTCTTTAAATTTAAAACTTAACAACACTAGTAAATTATATGTCCTTAAATTTAAAGTCTAACAACACTTCTAAATTATGTGTCTTTATATTTAAAGTCTAACAACACTTGTAAATTATGTGTCCTTAGATTTGAAATTTAACAACACTTGTAAATTATGTGTCTTTAAATTTAAAACTTAACAACACATGTAAATTATGTGTCTTTAAATATTGAAATTGACAACACTTATTGTTTGTGTCCTCATTTTTAATTTTAGCAACACTTATAAACTATGTGTCTTTAGAATTAAAACTTGACAACACTTTAAAATTAGTGTCTCCAAATTTTAAATTTGGCAACACTTTTTTAACAAGTGTCCTTAATTTTGAGACACTTGTACATTATACGTCTCGAGATTTTGAATTTGACGACATTTTAATATCAAGTGTCCTTAATTTGGAGACACTTGTATGTTAAGCGTCTCAAGATTTTAAACTTGACAACACTTATATATCATGTGTCTCTAAAATTAAAATTTGAAGACATTTTTTATTAGTGTTGGCAAAAAAGTGTTGCTATAGACCCACTTTGTTGTAGTGACTTGGATACATGTATACATTATTTCCCTCATTTTTGTGACTTAATATACATGAGATTTACATTGTAGGGTTTCCACATATAAGGTTGCCATGATGTCGTGATAATTTTAATTTATTGTCGCTTTAATTATTTATTCTCGCTGCGTAATTTATTAAAACTTGTAAAACTTAATAACAATTTTGATAAGCGACCAAACGGTAAATGAAATGATAAAGGAGGCTGACTAGGCATGCGTTGACTCTACAGGGTTTGACTGGGGTCCACGTATGTCTATACTAGGCGGGCCCCAATTTGTAGGGATTGGGGTCATCCCAGTATGACATACTAGCACTTCTCAAAAAAAAACTTTATTTCCTCGAGAGCATAAAAACTCAAAATTGAATGATCAAAAGCATAAAAAAACTTAAAATCTCAACCAAATTAATATACACCAATCAAAGTTGAGGTAGGTTTAGGGTCAAAAAGGGCGAAAGAATTTTGCCCAAAAAAGAAAAGTAACTACTTTCTAATTTGCACGCGTGCCATTCGATATGCTTTGAGATTTGTAGCACAATATGATGAGTTGGTCCCATAGAAGAATCTATATATATATATAAAGGAATTGTTTCTGTGATAAGCTCTCACAACGCGACACGTGGAATGTGAGAAGCTCTTACAATGTGATATGTGGCATTATGATATTATAATTGATATCTTATAAAGAAAAACAAAAAACATGTGCTATTGATATTTCTCGCACTTAAGTGAATGGTAGAATGGTAAAATCTAATTTTTAATTTTTTTAATAATTTTCATTTTTTGTGTATTTTTAGGGAGTTTTTTTTTTCGATCTTTTTTTAGGAGTTTCTATTTTCACGATTTTTTTATAGTTTTTATTTTGTCTTTTTTGGTAGTTTCTAATTATAACACAAGTATTTGACAAAAAAAAATAGTAGCACAAGTATCATATGTTTTTTTTTTCTTTTATTTATTTCAGCACAAATTCACACATATTTGAGAATGGAAAAAGAACATCATATATTATTTTTTTATTTTTTTCATCAAAATTATTTTATCTAATATATAGATATTTATTTTTGCCTTATGGATGCTAACTAGTTATTACTATTCGCGAGGGAATCTGAGAATACTTGGCCTTCAATTAAAGCTTTGACTTTCACTTCTCGTGTCGTTGTCTGTCTTTTTTGTTCATACAATAATACATTTATTCTATTATTGCGATTGCAGAGATTGAGTACTTTATATATACATTACTGGAGTAAGAAAGATCAGTGAATATGAGTGTAAGTATGGATATTGATAAAGGTCGCGGTGGTGGTACTGATGTTGCTTTGGAAGGTCTAGAAGGGCCGATCTACAAGTGCAAACATTGCCAAGCCCCTCTTGCTCTCTCCCAACATGTTGTTTCCAAGGTCTATCTCTCATATATATCCTCTCCTCTTACTCTTCAATTCGCTCACTATTTCTTTTTCTTTTTTTTATAGCTTGATTGATTCTTTAATCAATTGGTGATGATCGAGTTCTTGTTCTTTTGAGACTCAAATCCCTTATTAATTTAACTAATTTTTTTCCCAGTTTTGAGGCTTCAAACATGGAAATATGGATTTTTTGTTAATTTAGTCTTTAATTTACCAATATGAAGTTATAGTACCTCAATTCGAACAACAAGATCTTGTACAAATTTATGTCAATTGTGTACTCATGGCGCATACATCCCTATTTTGTATTTTATTGTAAATGAGTATTCATCCATAATTAATTATATGTATCACCATGAGTAATTAACAAATTTTTACTTTTTTGGGTAAAATTAACAGATTTTTTACCTTTGATCAAGCTTTCATTGAGGAGGCTGATCATATGACTCTCTCTTAAGACTTTGATGTATATATGTTTTGTTGTTTGTCAGAGTTTCCTATGCAAGGAAGGAAAGGGTTATCTCTTCAGCAAGGTGTAAGTAAATCTTCATTATCTTTCTTCCTAGTCCCTCTTGTTGGAGTTTGTGATTAAAATTTGTTGAATTGATTTAATTAATCAAATCCCATATTGTGAATGTGCAATTAATGGGTAGTTAAACATTTCAATTGGAGACAGTGTAGTGGCGGATGTGGAGTTATAGCTAGTTAATCAAATGTGCAATTTGTAAGTACGTGGGTAGTTAGTGAACGGGTCATTTGCACGTGTACACGTGTAGTGGGTCATGTTGACCAAGTCTACAAACGTATGTAGTGAGTTATCTGCTCGTGAACTTGGTGCCCGATGTGCGTGTTATGCCAAAATTTTCCATAAAATATATGAAAAGCTATATTTCACTTCGTATTAGGATCATTGGATTACATCTTTTTGTCACTCAATTCCGTCCATATAGCATTCATATTAATTGACTTTCAAAATTGTGGTGAACAGTGTAAATGTATCATTGGGAGAGAAAGAAGAGCGGACTCTACTTACTGGGGTGTACACTGTGGCCGATGTGTCCTGCATCAGTTGTGGCTCCATTATAGGGTGGAAATATGTAAGTGAGGATTAAAGAGGAATAATTAACTAGTTGTATTTGATTTTCGTCAATATTTATTTTTTCCCTTTTTGTTGAACTTCTTTTTTAATTAAATTTCATATTGATTTCTCGTTTAGGAAATAGTCCAAGAAGAGAAAGATAAATACAAAGAAGGGAAGTTCATTCTTGAAAGGTATGCTTGCGAAGAATACTGGATTTTTTGCACATTTATCTTTTGGTGACAAAAGTTGTACACTTTTAACCCTTACCTCAAAAAATTTGCATTTATAATCATTTTAATTGGTCAACGTCAAATAGATCAATTGAAGACACGTTTTAAAAACATGACTTCTAAATACGCATTTTCAAAACGTGTCTTCAATTCAAATCACTCAATTTGTAGAGGCAAATGTTCCTTCTAAAGGTTCAATTATTTACGTTTTATTCTGATTTGTTTATGTGGCAAAAAAGTGTCAGTTGACTCGTCAAAACGGTTTTTTGAGGTGGGGCGAAAAGTGTAGATCTTTTGCCACTAAAAAATAGATGTGTAAAAAATCCTATAATATTAATATACTCAAATTTCGTACATAATTTATAGAGCTATAATCAAAAACAAACAAATTATTAGCAAACAAAACAGAGCTAATTAACAAATATATACCACCAATTTGTTTTTTATTTTTTTTGTGAGTACACATTTTTTTTATGTTAGGAAAATGCAAGAATGACACGCACAATGACACCCTAATGGCCTGTTCGCTTCACATTTTAGGGAGACCTAAGATCATGGATTAGTTTGTGATGGGACTAACACATGGGTTTATATGTATTAGTCTCATTTGTGTATCTTGTTCGGTTGGAAGTTTTAAGGCTGGGAGTAAATGTGGTTGTAATGGTATAATTACCAAAGGACCCTTTCATATAAGATACATCTCCCGACCTTGGCATCCCTAATTCATTTCCTCCTTCCTTCACATCGCATCTCGCAATCTCTCTGCTCGGTCTCCATCGCTGGTGAGCACTGGTGTGCATCCGCGGCGGCGTCGTCAATGTCTTCTTGCGTGAAGGTGTCTTCTTCATTCGAGGTAAGTTTAACTTGATCAGAGAATACTCTCTTCACCTACAAAATGTAGTTGAGTGATTTGTTGTGTTGTTAGGGTTTTTTGTTCTTGGTGATTTGGATTTCCATTGTGGTGGTGTTGTTATGTTCGGGTTGTTGGAGTGATGGCCTTAGACAACGAAAATTGGTATATGAGAGTTTATGGTACCCACTTAGAGGGATTAATGTATCAGCTAATGAGAAATTATGAACATTGGCCTTGTCCCAGATCTGCCTTATAGTATTGTATAAGGCCGAATGAGATTTTTTTCAATGTACATTTGCTTTGTTCCCGATTCATAGGTGTGTAGGGCTGGATGTATTTAGGAGATTGATCACACTATAGGCCTGGCACAGAGTTTGTGTACGATGACATGAAGACCTGCACAGAACGGCAACATAGCAACATAGACTTGCAACCCAGGACAGAGTTTGTTTACGATGACATCAAGACATGCATATAACTAGTACATAGCAACATAGACTTGCAACCCTTAAAAGAGCCTAACATTTCTTGAGGATATCATCAATCTCTCAAATTAATTGACATGCCAAAGAAATATATCTTTGTAGAATGTCATCATGTTGTGAGTTCCTATCTCTATTGCTAGATTAGATGTTCAAGTGCTCAAGTTTGTCATGTTTGATGCTTGTTTTCTTGGTATTGATTTTGGTAAGGCACTTCTTGTTCATGTGTGGATGGCTCCATCTTCTTATTAGCAGTTATATAATTATAATGTAACTATTGAACCTCTTCTTTGCTTATAGTAGACATGGATCAACCTGGCTCACAAGAATCACGCATTCGTAGTGGAAGGTCATTTCAACCCCCGAGGAAAATATCGAATACATCCACCAGACCTTCCAAGCTCCTTCAACAACGTGCAGATGTCGCAACAAATAAAAGGGGGCAAGGGAAAGGAAGGTGTTCGCGTGAAGCTTCGCATGAAGACTCGGCCGAATACCCCAAGACATCTCGACGAAAGTTGAGCCATGCAGAGGATGTTGCCCTCGTAAATGCCATGGTTGAGATGGTGGCCAGTAGCGTGTACAAATGCGACAATGGCTTCAAGCCCGGATATTTTAGCCATCTCGAGGAGGCATTGAAAATCACATGCCCGAACTCGAGGATCAAGGCCCGACCACGTATTGAGTCTAGACAAAAATCCTTGAAGAAAATTGGTTCATAGTTAATGTTATGATATGCGGCATTTGGCATGGTACAAGCGGATTCGGCTTTGACTCGACTTCCAACATGGTCACCGCTCCCGATGATGTATGGGAAGATTACCTTAGGGTATGTCATTGTCGTTGAAGTAACTTTTTTATGAATGCATCTTAATGTTTTATTTCATCCATATGTCATGACTAATCTAGTATTATTGGTTGCAGAACAACCCTGAAGCAAGACCTTGGCGTCTAAAGTAATTCCCGCATTACAAAAATTGTTGTATCATTTTTGGAAATGATAGGGCTACAGGCGAGGATACACGTGCACCAAAGGATGCTTTTGAGGATATCAACAATGTCCATGACTCCAGCAGTACAAATGAGCCATTAACGGCGCCCACTGAAGAGTTTGATGCTATTCCTACATCATCGAGAACGCGGACTACTACGGCTGATGGTAGTGGGAATCAAGCCAAGAAGAAGAGAAAGGTGAGCAATGATGTTTACATAGGTGATGACTTCAGGCGGTTCATTCGATGCGTAGTCTTCAGCCCCAACTCTTGCCATTCAACCACCACGTTATCCAACAAGTCATCTAGTACATCCATTGTTAGGTAATTGTGAAGAACGACATATCCAATGATTATAAGTGTAGTCATTTTCACATCGTAGAAACAAGGAGTACGTAACACGACCCAACATTGTTTCAACGCTCCAAAGCAAGTCTCAATAATGTTTCTTGCCTTTGCGTGACGCATGTTGAAAACTTCTTCGGGTGTTTGTGCTGGACGTTTGCCAGTTGCCCACTCAGATAAGTGGTATCATTGACCGCGAAAGGTGCCAAAAACCCTTGACGATTAGAGTACCCTGCGTCGACCAAATAGTAGTTGTCATTAGGAACTTTTAAACTATTACGGCGTGATACAACATCCCTCAGAATTCTCCCATCGGCGGCCGACCCTTCCCAACCCGGTAGGATGTATGTAATTAGCTTAGATGGTGTACAAGTGAACATGACGTTCATCGTTGGGAAGCCTTTCCTACACCTAAATCACGTCTTTTGATTTTTACGAACGATGATTAGTATATGTGTCCCGTCAATAGCACCAAGGCATCCCTACATTGACAAAACCAATGAATTACACAAGTCATATAACGAAGGAGAATTTCTATGACTAAAGCAAAATAAACGAGGTCGTTTGTCATAATTTGTACCTGAAAATAACTCCATCTCAAATCAGTTTCTTCGGGACCAATTGGTACAGGGTGCTTTAAAAGCATACGTTGCAATCGTATAAGCGCGCGAATAGTTCTCCTGAAGACCTTACTTACGGTGTCTCCCGACCTTTAGAAGAATATTGAAATGACCCTATTGCGTATGTCGTGCCCTAGTATGTGAAGGGTAATGGCCAAGTGCTCATCGACAAGCACACAACATTTATCCCTCAATTTTCCATGTTCGTACAACATATCTCTCAATTTTTCAAATGGCTTCCTTTTCATCCGAAACATTTTGTAGCAAGTATCATCGGACTTATAGACGAGGTTATGGATAATTTGTCGATGTTTTTCATAACCTAGTTCGTAAGTTCGTTCCACATGATGCCTACGACTTGTTATAACTCTAAACAAATGTACCATGAGTTAAATGAATCGCAAACAAATGAGGATGTGGTTCATTACCAAATCCCTTGTACGAGGTCGACCGCTTGATGAATTTGAATCCATAGGCGGGTAATCTATATGAAACCCAATTTCATAAAATAAATTGATGAATCTCTGCCATTATAAAAGGGAGGCATAATTGCTCAACAAAATCTACAAAAAAATCCATCGAATTCTACCAAACAAGCAGAATTTCTTAGGCCTCCTTAACAACAAAATATACGTATGAAGAAATTTGACACCTTAAATTAAAAGCATTGCAAAAAGTTATAACATTCAACACTCCGATTTCACATACACAAATGAATCCTCACAAAGTTCATGCACCCAAACTCCTCAAGAAAAAAGAGTTGTAGAGTGAAACAATAAGCATGTTTTAGAAGTTACAAGAGGTTTAGAAATGCTATGATCCAGTTCCAAATAAACTTCTTGCGACTACTGTTGTTTTATTCTTTGAAATGCCATTTTTGAAGCCTCGTCTTCAAAGGGAAAACAATTAAGATTCAGTATTTTACATATACACCAGTGAGTAAATATTTCCAATACCCGAAAAATTTTAGTTTTCATTACTTGGGTTTTATCAACTTTGAACAAAGTTTTGAATTAAAAACAAATCAAGGTTCAAATTCAACTTTCGAATGTACTGAAACAAGTTTAGGTTAAAATATTCAGGGAATAAAATTTGGATTTTGTTTGAATCTAACTTTTGATGGATAAGAGAATGACACTACAACCTGATACACAAACAATAGAACACCATCTTCTTCATCGAAAAAAAATTTCGTCTCTATAACACAATCTTATTTCACCATCAATTAAAAGTAGAAGAGGTTATTTCAATCTATAGAAAAGAGAGTGACACTACAACATGATACACAGACAAGCGCTTTGGTTAACAATTCCCACCAATTCGAAACACTTAACTGGTGATGGATATGAAGGAAAATAAGGAAAAAAAAGGTGAAGTTTCTTCAAATTTATGGAACGGCATGACACAACTGAAGAAGAAGACCAGTGAACAAAGCTTACCTTCTCGCGTGTCTAGCCGACTATACCTTCCCTCTACGATCGACGCTCGGTTGTTGGGATTAGGTTTGATCGATTCTTTGTTCTGATGTTGGCCTTCCCTCAACGATCGACACCTCTGTGTTCGATCATTTCCTTCGATTTTGGGTTGATCGGTTGTTGTTGTCGTTGTTCTTCTTGAGCGGCAGTGGTGATTAGGGTTGATCGACTAGCTATTGAGGAGTGGCAGTGGTGATGGTATGTAAAGATGAGGGGTAAATTGGTAATCTATAATAACCAACCACTTGGGATTAGTTAGTTTGTAACTGCCTGAGAATTTTACCTGTGCAACGTGTCAGGTCAGGGTCGTATGCGGGATCCACTCGTCAGAATACGTATGTCCAAATATCCAATTTCAGATTATAATGCAAATTGTTGAGCTCTTTTACGAGTTGGTACACGCGAGAAATTTGTTGAGCCGAAACACGAACGGGGACGCGCCTCGAATCGCGTGTCGGTGTGGGACCGAGGTAGTGATTTTAATGTGGTCAAGTTCAATATATATATATATATATATATATGCCTCGTGATGCGTGTGGCGCGAGTGTCGAGATTGTGAATTGAGGTGGTAGTGGTGTGACTATTTATGGTGCCCCAAGATGCGTGTTGCCACTTTTTAAGGAAAGTAATTGACTAATATATTTAGGATGTGCCTCGAGTTTCGCTCCACACGAATCTCGAGGACACAATTGGATAAGAACAAAAGAGAGAAAACTATGGGGAAAGGAGAGAAGAGAGGGAGAGAGGGAGAGAGTGAGAGAGAGGGAAGATGATCGGCGTGGCCGGCAAACCACCATATCCGGCGATGAACCATCAGCTTTGAGCGGCGGCTCGTAACGATGGGGCGCAGACAGTGGTTCGCAGGCGACGCGAGGGCGCGAGCTGCCGGAGCAGCGACTCGAAGGCTCGAGCTGCCGGGGCAATGACGCGAACCAGCCAAGCGCCAAAGCCCGGCTCGACGGGGCTTCGGGCAGCGAACAGCGGTAGTTGAGGCGGTTCGCGGACGACACCAAACGCGCGGACGAATCAGGTGGTGCAGCTGCGGAGCTCCATTTCAACAGCGAACCGGGGAATCGGTCGGGGGAAAAGTCGCGGATAGGAGATTGTGGACGACGGCCGGCAGCGGCAGCGTGTGGCGCGACGGTGGGCTGGGTCGGGCGGCGGCGCGTGCAGGCTGCGCGACAGGCTATGCGCGATGGAGACGAGCAACTGTGACAGTGGCACCGGCGAGCAGGAGTGGCGACGGCGGCTACAACGCGGTGAACAACGCGATGGAGGTGAGGTGATTTCACCTAAGTTTAGTGCGATTTGCATGATTTAAGTAACTTAAATGATATAAATGGACACCAATGACTTAGGATGTTATAGTCAGGTGTCGGGTGCACATATCGAGACGTGAGCGAGACGTTTTTCAGGATGATTTGCGATTTCTCGAAGTAAGTAAACCAGTGAGGAACTATACAGTAAATTCGTTGCTTTAATATTGTTATTCATTGCTCGGATATTATCTTTGAAAGTGTTATTGCGTGTAGTGGTCCATCGGCTATTGTTCACTGCTTTGTGATAGCTTCTTTCCATTCTTGTTGATTGTTGTTTGGTGATAGCTATCTTTGAAATTGTTGTCGGTTGAGTGGTCCATTCGGCAAGTGAGTCATGGTTACTGTTATTTGCGATATGAGAGGGTTAGGACTGGGAGGCAGGGGTCTCGTCCTAAACCCGAGGTCTTTCCTGGTCGTCCGTTGATATATCTCAATTGATTGTACGTTGGGGGCTCTTATCTGGGGTCCGTGGATGTTTCATAGTCGCACGGGCTAGGGCTGTGAGGCAGGTGTCTCGTCCTAGATCCGGGTCTGTGAATGTCTCATAGTCGCAATGGTTAGGGCTGGGAGGCTGGGGTCTCGTCCTAAACCCGAGTCTGCTTGGCTTTTACCGCGACTCAACGACCTTTGGTCGGGACTCCTTGTTATTTGGCCTCACTCATCGATTGATTTATTTACAGTCTTGTATTCATGTGTTACCTGTTCATGTCTTTTTAATTGCATGAATTCGACTGCTTTGGTTATTTTGAAATGTTGTATATGTCCTACTAGCTTTACTTACCTGGGCTCATCATTTTTAGGTATGACTAAGTGCAGATCCATGGTCCACCAAAGGGGAGGCTCCATAGCTAAGTGAAATTTTTGTATATCTTTTATTTACTTTCCTTTGACGGTGATATAGTTATGCAGGGCTCCACAATTAGGTTTCCTAACTCTTCTTTTTACATTATTGTTGACTTATCTAATGCATAAATCGCTTCCGCTAAATCGTAAAACTTGACAAATACTTATAGCTCAACATAAAATTGTGAGTTTACGTATAATGAAGGATTCGAAGGTTGACTAGGTCTGCGTTAACCTTGCGAGACTGGCTCGGGGGTCCACGTGGGCTTAGGCCGAGCGGGGCCCAATTTGTGAGAAAATTGGGGTCGTCATAGTTGGTATCAAAGCCTAGGTTGAGAGACTTAAATGGTTTAAGACAATATGATACCAACGCGCGTTGGTATCATAGCCGAGGTTTTAAATACTCGACTCTTGATTTAGATCACAAGCCATGGAGACGCAAACCAGCGGAAGTTAGGAACCCTGAACTTAGAGTGGATTCCTATGATCCTGACTTAAGTCTTCGTTGGGAAGTGAGGAGAGTTGGGGAAATTAAAATTGGAACTATATGAGATATTTGATGTGTTGTATTATATTACTATCGATAGATATACGATATCCACTCTTGTGTATCGCGTGAGACGCGATGAGTAAATTTGAAAAAGATTGACGATAAATTTATCGGATTCGGGGAAATGGATAATAAAGAATATTAATAGTAATGATTAATTTTTGGATATAATTAAAGCGAGTAGATACCAAAGTGCGAGAAAAAAAAATGGCAACAAAATTTAAAACTAGAATTTAGTTAGTTCAATTGATAAATTGAGGATTTCCTATAGTATTGAGACTTGAAATGAAAGTTTGAGTGTCTAAATAATTTTAAATTGGTAATATGGAGACAATTGAATAACTTTGAGTCTACTCGGGACTTGAAATCAATGTTTAGGAACTTAGAGAGATTTTGGAGTTTTAAAATGCTAGAACACCAATTGGATTTGTGAGAATGGGATTGGAAATGAAAAAGTAAATTTTGAAATAACTTTGTTATTGTATTTAAAAGGTTTTTAGGATTTGGTTGTATAGTTTAATATTTTTTAAGAACTCGAGAAATTTGAGGGTCTTAGTTGGAATGTAAATGCCAAAGTGATTTGTAAAGTATGCAAAATTGATTTTGAATATTGAATTGGAGTTCAAATATTAAGAATGAATTTATTGACTTAATAGTAAATCAAAAAAAAATGTTTTGATGTGCCTCGAGTTCCGCTCCACTCAAACCTCGAGGACTTTAAATTACTTAATCAAGAAAAAAAATAAATGAATAAAAGGGACGAAGATTTGTGAGACAAGCAGACTCTAAGGGAGCAGAGTGTTGAGATGAATTGAGAGCTAACGATTACATCATGTACGGACTCCTTAGCTTTGACGAAAGCTTTGGAGTAGTAGTGTTGGATCAGAAGCCCAAGTAACTCCACTTTAGTGACACTAAGCATTTATAGTCTCAGGGTTGGTGAAGTCGACCACCACCTTCAGGGACTTGTAAATGAATTAAGTGTTATGAGTTGAGGTAGAGTTTGCAAAATCTTTCTAAAAGTTAGTGGCCACCTAAGTATAAATCCTACGAGATTGTACATCTCAAGAATTCTCACATGGATGCGTTAGTAAACGTACTGAAAGGAGAATTTTTGTGCAAGTAGTGCATGTTGTCAAAATGTATTCGATATGGTATATTTGTTGTGTTGTAATATATATACGATATCGAGGATTCGGGGCTATGGAAAATGCGGCGACGTTTCGACTGTTTTAGAATGATCGTAAGGCTGCAGGTTTGCGTTTTGCGAGTGCGGAGGAGCTGCATATATCGCATTGTATACATCGCACTACCAACAACCGCATGAGATTTTTCGATTGTTAAGGGCACAGGTTACACCGTCGTTGTCTACGTCAGCAGCACTAGTTATTCAGGCTGAGCATGATTTTACAGTTCACAACCCACCTGAAAACTTCCAGTTCAAGCAGGAGCTACAGTGACCGATGTGACACATGTTCAGGCCGAGATAGTACTTCCTATACCTGAGACACCGGCTGAGGATACACCGAGCACATCGATTGATACGGGTGTTAGGGCTACAGTGGAGGCGAGGCAGGCTCGTGAGTTTCGGAGGCATCATCCGGAGAAATTCCACGGGGGTACTAACCTCAAGGTTGCATAAGGGTATATGAGGAGCCACGAGAAGATACATGATGTATTGGCCACACCAGCTTACATGTAGCCAAGTAACTCATCAGCTTCGTTGTTCAGCGAGGCCGATGTCTGGTGGTGTACTACGGAGGTGTCGATGGGAAACAGTCTGAACCTGAATAGTACTGAGTTTTAGACCATTGGACAAAGGACCAGAGAGTCAGTTGTAGTATACGGATCGGTATATACGCGTGATGAAGTATGCTAAAGGTGCGGCTGACACGGACACTGACCATGCGTACTACGTCATACACGGTTTCATAGAATTTACTGGTTCTATTGGGTGACGACGGCTCCAAGCACGGTACAGGAGGCTTAAGCGAGGGCTCGGAGTTAAACGGTCGTGGCAGAGAGATCAACCTCAGCGTGTATTACGTTTCCACCATATGCGGCGTATATGACGCCAGTGGTAGATGGACCAGCGCAGAGTTACACCAGTGCATTACAGCAGCCAGCACCGTCAGATCCTTAGCATAAGTACCATCAGAGGGTTGTGGCAGAGGTAGCGCCGAGACAGGGTTAGAGATCCAGTCGAGTGCACAGACAGGGACAGCGGTCTAGTCATGCACAGGGACAAGGACATAGACATGTTCGATTTGGATCGGGATTTCAACGTACATGTATGGGCGTGTGGATAGCCAGGTACAACAGAGCCATGAACATATTCATGTTATTGCCACGTCAGGTCCGATTTCTATCCATCGTAACCGATAGAGGGAACAAGTTGGGTTGAGACCCATTCGAACAGAGAGACTGACGGACAGTCAAAGAAATTTATTTACATTCTCGCGGACATACGGCGGATATGAGTATGTTAGTGACGGTGGATCATGAGACTCATGTTCATTTATAGACCAATATATGTTGCGAGGATGTTGCCCTGGCATATATTGATGGGAGGAGGCCGATGACGTGTTCTTTGCTTGGAGATCTCGGAGGAGCCCAGCTCGTCACGGAAGAGCCCGGCCCTACAGAGTAAGATGGGGGTATGGCCTTAGGCGAGTATGCCCTTGGGCAGGTATGGCCTTGGGCGGGTATGGCCTTGGGTCTTCATTCATAACACATTATCTTCCTTTGAGAATTGCATCAATTTCGAGGACAAAATTCTAATTCGTTAGGAAGACTGTAACGGCCTGAAAATTTTACCTGTGCAACGTGTCAGGTCAGGGTCGTAGGCGGGATCCACTCGTCAGAATACGTATGTCCAAATATCCAATTTGAGATTATAATGCAAATTGTTGAGCTGTTTTACGAGTTGGTACACGCGAGAAATTTGTTGAGCCGAAATAGAACGGGGACGAGCCTCGAGTCGCGTGTCGACGTGGGACCGAGGTAGTGATTTTAATGTGGTCACGTTCAATATATATATACATTGGATGTGCCTCGTGATGTGTGTGGCGCGAGTGTCGAGATTGTGAATTGAGGTGGTAGTGGTGTGACTATTTATGGTGCCCCGAGATGTGCGCTGCCCACTTTTCAAGGAAAGTAATTGACTAATATATTTTTGATGTGCCTCGAGTTTCGCTCCGCACGAATCTCGAGGACACAATTGGATAAGAGCAAAAGAGAAAGTGATCGAGAGATGAGAGAAGAGAGGGAGAGAGAAAGAAAGAAAGGGAAAATGATCGGCGTGGGCGACGAACCAGCAGATCCGGCGACGAACCGTCAGCTTCGAGCGGCGGCTCGTAGCGATGGGGCGCAGATAGTGGTTCGCGGGAAAAGCGACGGCGCGAGCTGCCGGGGAAGTGACTCGAACCAGTGGCGCCAGCCAGCAGCGCGATGGGGCTCCGGGCCGCGAACAGCGGCGGTTGAGGCGAAGCCGGGGACGACCAGCTGCAGACGCGCGGACGAATCGGGTGGTGTAGCGACGGAGCTCCATTTCAGCAGCGAACCACGGGATCGGCCGGGGGAGCAGTTGCGGACAGGAGATCGTGGACGACGGGCTGGCCGGCAGAGGCGTGGCGTGGACGTGCGGGCGGGCGGTCGGGCGCGCGTGCGTGCGCTGCACAGCATGGTCTGCGAGGAGACGACAAATGACGGCAGCCAAGCGAAGCAGAGTGGCGACTCCGGCAATGAGTGGCGACTCCGGCAGCGGGAGCTACGGCTGCGATGCGATGGAGATGAGGTGTATTTCACCTAAGTTTAGTGCAATTTGCATGATTTAAGTAACTTAAACGATATAATTGGACACCAGTGACTTAGGATGTTATAGTTAGGTGTCGGGTGCGCATACCGAGACGCGAGTGAGACGTTTTTTAGGACGATTCGCGATTTCTCGAGGTAAGTAAATCAGTGAGGAACTATACAGTAAATTCATTGCTTTGATATTGTTATTCATTGCTTGGATATTATCTTTGAAAGTGATATTGCGTGTAGTGGTCAATTGGCTATTGTTCACTGCTTTGCGATAGCTTCTTTCCATTCTTGTTGATTGCTGCTTGGTGATAGCTATCTTTGAAATTGTTGTCGGTTGAGTGGTCCATTTGGCAAGTGAGTCATGGTTACTGTTATCTGCGATATGAGAGGGTTAGGGACGGGAGGCATGGGTCTAGTCCTAAACTCGAGGTCTTTCCTAGTCGTCCGTTGATATCTCACAATTGAGTGTACGTTGGGGGCTCTTATCCAGGTCCGTGGATGTTTCATAGTCGCACGGGCTAGGGCTGGGAGGCAAGTGTCTCGTCCTAGATCCGGGTCTGTGAATGTCTCGTAGTCGCAAGGGTTAGGGCTGGGAGGCTGGGGTCTCGTCCTAAACCCGAGTCTGTTGGGCTTTTACCGCGACTCAACGACCTTTAGTCGGGACTCCTTGTTATTTTGCCTCACTCATCGATTGATTTGTTTACAGTCTTTTGTATTCATGCGTTACCTGTTCATGTCTTTTTAATTGTATGAATTCGACTGTTTTGGTTATTTTGAAATGTTGTACATGTCCTACTGGCTTTACTTACCTGGGCTCGTCATTTTTTGGTATGACTGAGTGCAGATCCGCGGTCCAGCAAGGAGGGAAGGCTCCATAGCTAATTAAGTGAAATTTTTGTATATCTTTTATTTACTTTCCTCCCATGGTGATATAGTTATGCAGGGTTCCACAATTAGGTTTCCTAACTCTTCTTTTTACATTATTGTTGAGTTATCTAGTGCATAAATTGCTTCCGCTAAATCATAAAACTTGACAAATACTTGTAGCTCAACATAAAATTGTGAATTTATGTATAATAAAGGATTGGAAGACTGACTAGATCTGCGTTGACCTTGCGAGACTGGCCGGGTGGGCTTAGGCCGGGCGGGGCCTAATTTGTGGAAAAATTGGGTCGTCACTTTGTCCCACCAAAATTGGTGGTGTTATTTAATCCCCTCTCCTGCCCATTAGCTAATCTCGTGGCCTAGTTAATCCGCGAAGCGAACACCATCTTATCCAGTCCAATGGGGTTAATCCACCCTAAGACTGTGAAGCGAACGGGCCATTGACACCCCTATGATGTGGCGGGCGGGCTCCACGTAAAATTGAGTGTGCGCAAAATAGTTCTTGGTGCATAACTAGGGGTGGCAAAATGTGCCCGGACCCGTTTGTCTGTATTTGTCCGAACCCGTTTAAAACGAGTCCAGACATAATTTTTTGAAAATTAATACGGGTCTAGACATGTTTTCTTGTCCGTTTTAAAAAACAGGTCCGAGTCCCGACAAATTTAAAAAAAAAATACGGGTACCCGTTTCGCTATTAATTTAAATAAAATTTATTTATTTATTGTAGTGTGTTTTGAAACTTTCATAATGTTTGAATTATAATTTTACTAATGATGATGTTATTTTTATATGGAAACTTGTAAGACTTATATTTTGAATTTATAACATTTTTTTTTTGTAGTGATGGAATGCATGACAACATAAAAATTATGTATTTTTGTTAATAATTAAGTGAAAAAATTTATTTTATTTTATTAAAAAACGGGTCCGGACACTATTTTTAGTCGTTATTACAAGGGGTGTCCGGTCTCATACCCGCCCATACCCGTTTTTTTGCCACCCCTATGCATAACACTCGTGATGTATCTCGAAGCGCGCACAACGGCTCATATGATGTGGGTTAGCACGCCACGTCACATTTTTACGTAGGATCGGTCCGCCACATCATAGGAGTGTCACTTGGGTATCATTAGGGGTGTCATTCTAACATTTTCCTTTATTTTAATACATATAAACCGCACATTTTAAGGACAGTGAAATGAACATTTCTTATAAAATTGGGCAGGTTTAAGGTGTTGGGTCCTGCGGAAAACGACTCCGACGATGAAGCTAAGGTTAGTGCACAGCACTCTTAATTGGCATCAAAGTTATCAAATATTTGAAGCCTCGATATATTGATCAACATGTGTTTAACTGTACTAATTAACTTGATAACTCACATTAATCTCACCAATTATATGTTATTGATGTAGGATGGTCTACACAGTGCAGCGTTGTTAAGTCGCATTATCGACATGTTTCAAAAGCACGCAAAGGAGGTGCAGAAGACCTTAGATGCCAATAAAGAATGGATGGAGAAATTGGAGAGCAAGGTCTCTGACTTAACATCTGAAGTGCACCAACTGAGATCTGAGCTTCAGGAATGCAAGTCAACACAGGTACATATATACATAACAAATGAATTAATTACAATACAACATCTACATGGGATGCTTAATTTATTTGTGCTTGATCGATCACTTTTTTTTTTTTTGATAATGGAAGTTGTATGAAGTATAAAATCATTTCAAAAAGTTGGGAACCTGCTTGATCACAATTTTAATGAACTGATCAAATCACAATGAATTTTTTTTTCTTGCTTCAGAATGCTGTTGCTCCAGGTCATGTTTGATGAAAGACACTAGAGCACTTCAATGGGGGAGAATGCATACTTATAACGTATATACGAATAATGTTTGTTATATATATATATATATATATGTATGCGTGTATAATTTGGGTCACAATGCAGTACATTGTGGATACAGGACCTCGTGTTACCAAACAAACGTCATGCATGCATATGTTGGAGATGGATCGAAATTATAGTCTCACATCGATTGAATGAAACTCTGTAATGAAGTATAAGTGATTATCTCCCTTGTAATAGTACGGAAACTTTTTGAGTTAAAACTCACACCTATGAGGGTGAAAGTGGTTAAATTGTGGGTAATATTCGTACTAGTGGAGATTGGGCTCATATGGCCCAATATGAAATTTAACAACATACCTTCTCAGCCAATTTCGGTCACCAACAATTTTAACACAATCACTACAAAAGAGCATCTCTAATGATAAATGTGCATTGCACCTTCTATTTTAAAATTTTATTATTTTTCTATATATGTTGGAAAGAATTGTTGTGGTGGCTATGAATTGATTGTCTAGAAGTAGATATTCAAAATAGATAATGTCAATTCACGTCAGCGCGACATTCAAAATTTATATTCCATTGAATAAGTTTTTTCACTCCAATATTTATTTAGTTAACATTCAACTCACATTCCATTGGAGATGGTCGAAGCGCGGATCCAAACGATAGGCTCCCTGGGCCATAAAAAATTATTTAGTAGTAGGTACCCCAAATTTTGATGTAGCCTAGCCCAAGTTTTTGTAAAAGCCCACCTAACATGTCCAGCCCAAAAAGAAAACGAAAAAAGTCCCACGAGAAGATTATCCCCACGAGAAAACGAAAACGAAAAAGCTCAGAAAAATTATAAGATTGTATTGTAGATGATATAGTAATGAAATGGTGATTTGTCTTTTTTTAAATAATTGTGGGTGTCCGAGCCTTTATAGGGCTTGATTATTCCCACAAGAAATTGTCGTACACTCCAAACTTATGATTCGAGAGAAATCGACATATTTGGAGTTAAATGACAAGATTCGATTTCATGACCTATTGGTTATTAACCGTGTCTCAATAACTTAATTTACAACCGCACAAAAGAAAAATGTTGCGTTGTCTAGTTTATGTATGGGCTTAAATGTGAAAGTGAGGTTTACTCTAAAATGGTAAGGTAACATATATGGAGTATCAGTACTAAATGTTGCATTCACTAGTTTATATATGGAGTATCCAGCACTCCACACGTATAAGCCTTGTCATTCTACATGTTGCGTAGTATCAGTACTCCACACATATAAGCCTTCTCATTGTATATATTCTAGTAGTCCAACTAATACTTTATTGCAGTTCATCATCAACATTTTTCATTGGATGTCTACAAGGCCGTTGGACAACGGGCCATTAAGCTAATCACGAGCTTTGATACCATGTTCATTTCTTTTATAACGTGGGTTCAATCCAAAGTTAAAAGAGTATAGTGACTAGTTTATGTATGTGCTTAAGTGTGAAAGTGTGCAAGATGGAGTGTCCACTCCATACATATAAGCCTTCTCATTGTATTCTAATTAACTAGACGACGTGGGACTATCCCAACATCAACAGCATTGACATATGAGCGAATAAATTCGATTTGAAAGTTTATATATATATATATATGTGTGTGTGTGTGTGTGTATTATATTCTTAATGAGGGTTCAAACTTGTGAGCCCCTACTTGAACTTGGGAGGGAAATGTTTCAATTTCCTCACCTTTATGTATCATCTTTTAGAACAAATCATGCAATTGAATTTTCCAATGAGATTCCCACTTGTGATACATATTTAAGCACATCAAAAAAGGAATTTAAAAAAAAAATCACATTTAATCACGTACTTTATTGAAAACACTTTCTAAAGTTGCTCTAAAAGCATGATAAAAGTAGAAATTTTGGCATCATATTGGGCCACCAATGCATCAGTATATATCGAGTCCAATTGTGAAGGGCAAACATGGTGGTGGCCCCAAAGCACATGGCTTCTTGACCAGTAATTCTCACGTCATTGCGACCATTAGAAGTACGTACTTTAATACAGTGTTCTCATTTGCTACTGGACTTAAGAATAAAAACGTGTCTTTAAGCATATATAGTATAGTATGTACTAATTTTTGACACCTTATGGAGTCATCAATATTCAAATTAAGCACATGATAAACGAAAACACGATGTGGACTTCACTTTGCATCCTCACCATGCTGGGCCTATTTTCACTTAAGTTGATTTGACTAAGGTTGAGCTTAGTAAAATATATATATCTTAAGAGTTGGGATTGATAAATCGAATTAATTAAGAGTGATTTGAAAGATTTTGAAAACCCGTCATTAAGTACACTTAACATAGCATAGTATAAAAGTTTGATCAATGTACCTAGCCGACTTCAACTAATCCGAGATTGAAGTTCTATATGAGGTTTTATTGGCGAGGTTTGATACATGTCTTGAGATTATTGGTTTAATTTAAGACTTTAAAGAGTAGTAGAACCCTAGAATTAAACAACTCTATAAAAAATAGTAGAAACCCTATCTTATTGTGGACCTAAGTTCCAGATCTTTATAAGTAACTAAGATGCTAATGTACGAAAAAAAAATCCTATCAAGTTAAAAGCAAATGTAGTGAAAGAAATAAGCCTTCAAGGAATGCAGTGCATTTATAAATTGGAATTGTGGTGGCTACATGTGTTATATTCTTTTAGTTTCTCTTAGATTTTATTTTATTTTTTTGATAATTAAGAAAGAAACCACAACTAACTTGCTCGCTATGAGGCTCGAACTCCTGGCCTCTTATCCAATAATCTCATATACTAAATCAGTGACTCATCCACTTGATTGGTAGTTTCTCTTATATTATATATATATAATGGCTGAGGTTTCTTGAGTATATAATTCTCATTGAATTAATCAAACTAAAGTAAGGAGCTTAAAAAAGCATGAGCAGTGACACCCACCAATTAAAAAAAAAAGAAAAGAACGAAAGATGTAAAATTCTCCGCGAGCTCATTGATATCTGTCAACACTAATATTGTCCCTAACTTAACCACTTTCGACTTGGTGTGAGGTTTTATCTCAAAATGTCTCAATACTAGTTGGGAGGAGATAATCAATTATATACTCTTCTTTATTAAATTTTATTTAATCTAGATGTGGGACTAACTTTAATGTAGTACACGCATCTTCAACAAAAAAAAAGCCTCCAAGGGGTCGTAAGGAAAAATGAGCACCATAATTTTAATTTTTTTCAGGCCTACATAATTTTAAGTTTTGATAGATGTATAGATTATAAAATTAGGACATCCGACTAACTCTCACGTAATTAATCACGTACTTAAAGTAATTAAGAAGCTGAAAAATGTTTGGATATCTCAAGAAACATCCTTTATAACACAAGTTAGAAATAATGTACTTAATTCTATATCTGATCCTGATCATGTTTTGAGCCATGAATGATTAATGAAATCTTCCTTTAAAAAAAAAAAAACACACAAGTTACAAACAAAAAGTTCGAGCCTTTTTCCCATTTAAAAGAAAAAAAAAAAAGAACCTCATCTAAAAGGTCTCCGTTCGATGTAGATCGTGAAAATCAACGGACACCAATGAACACTGGAAGTTTGAGATTTAAACGGATCGGACGGACAGAATAAGCTTCGAGTACCACACACTAATGCAATGCGAATCTGGAGAGCCACTTCTTTAGCTGAACCTTAACGGCCAGACACGTGGGGTAGTGGGAATATCTTCCTTCCCTGTGTTTCCACTACTGGTAATCCAAAACTAGACTCCGTTTTCCTCAAAACTACACTCTCACCCAAATTCTTTCCTTCTTTAGATCTTACGCAGTGCCTAAAACCTACGCGTGTCACGAGAGTTCCGTGACTACTGTGGCACTTTCGTAATTATCTTATTATGACGGGTCATTTAGAGTTACGTCAAATTGCGACTTGTTTTTGTTGACCAAAAGCACATGTTAGGAAGTCAACGTGGCGGAACGTCATTCGTTGCTTCGAAAATAGTTTCCACGTATTGTGTCAGCGAAACCAGTGATCCAGTGCTCCGAGTAGTAGTATTTAACATGGATTTTATACGAGGACATCAAAGTCGTAGAGGGTCGCTAAGGGCACCCCACCTATTAATGAAGGCACCCAGTTAATGTGGGCACAAACTGATTTACCTGGGACACATAAAAATTAGACCTGAAATATCGAAAATACCTCTCGTGCAAAAAACCCTCACACCCCACCACCCCCACCACCACCACCTTCACCGAACCCCGAGCGCCCCACCACCACCCCCCCACCACCACCTTCACGAACTCAAGTTGTGCAAGAACCCATTTGGTTTGAACCGACCAAAGTGAGAGGAATCCCCGAAATCTTATTTCCCGTGTCTCGCCTTGTGTTTTTCCTTCGGTTTACGACTTTTTTGCGTTCGTAGGGTCGTGGTGTGAGCCGATTTCGTTTCCAAGTTAGGGTTCGGGTGAATAGTTAAAGAAATGGGAATTCGCGGTTCTCGCCACACAAAGCCGAGATCGTGCTAATGTCTCGGCCTCGCATGGCCGAGACAGAAAGCTAAATTTTTGGGAACTCGAAGTCTCGCCACAAAGGCGGAAGAGTTCACAAGTGTCTCGATTACGCATGGCCGAGAATACTTCGCTTATCTCGGCCGAGACATGACGAGAGCTAGAATTAGTGCTAGGTAATGTGGTGTCGGTGGTGTACAACCGAGAATTTGCTAGTACTCTTGGTCGTACCGGTCAGGTCTTTTCCAGTTATGTCAATTTCATGAGGGTGGCTTAGACTACAAGAATAAGTGTCATTTGTCACGTCTTTCTGAATTAAATATGTTGAAAGAACGGGACAACCGGACAAATGAGTTTTGTCTACTATTCATTACGAAATTCAGACATCGTTTGATTTGTTTTTGGTAACTTACTATGTTAGTTAGTTGAAAATTAATTCATTGAAGTTAATATTTTTATGTTTAATTTAACTTTAAATTTATATAAAAGTTTCAAACTTTTAAATAATAAAAAATATGAATTGATATAAATAGCCTCCAAACGAGAGAGTGATGGGTAATAAATAAGTCATTAATGAGGGATAATTGTGTCTATAACTCCCGAGAGATAATTCCCTGGGGTAGTGGGGAGATTTCTCACATCATAGAATATAAGTTGGGAGATAACTTGCAGGCAAGTTGGACAACCAAATAAGATTAGTTTTTAACTCCCTATAAGTTATCTCCCGAGATATAACTCCACTCCTAACCAAACAAGACATCACTTTTTATAATTTTTTTATAATTTTTATCTATTTTTTTATAAGGCATTTCTTATCATTTCAGTCATTAAATGAGCGACAAGTAAATTTGTGTTATTTTTATTGGTATTCTTTTTTTTCATAATATTTGTTCTTCACTAATCACTAAAATTAATGTGAGGTGGTATAATGAAGTAGAAGGTGTAGTGACTAAATTGACTAGATTTTCTTTTTTTTTTTTTTTATGTAGAGAAGGAGTAATGTACCCAAAACAAAAATTACATCATGCACATTTTAGGATGAACATCCTTTCAGATAATACTCTTAATGTGATCGGAGGAAGTCTATGATCACAAAACCATACTTTATTATTGCAACGGAACAATATGATAAGAAATTTCATAAAATATCATTGACTTTAAAGTTTGAATGTGATTTCTGACTGATGAAATGGAATCCATTTGTTCACTAAGAAAATATTAAAATATAAGGTAAAGTTCTATTTGCGGCAAATTTCATTTCGCACATTCAAACTGCTAGTAATGGGCTATAAGAAAAATAAACGGTGGAGCTAAAGTAACTAACTTTGGATACTCCAAATTGAAGTATCACTTGAATGCACGTTGATTAATTTGTGTGCATATAAACATTGATGTGCAAATCAATAGACTTTAATAAGTAAGTGTCTATTTTGAGTGTCAAAAGTGGATCAACTAATCATTTTTTAAAATAAATATTAACGATTGAAAAGAAAAATATAAATGCTATAGCTCTAGGTTAAATGTTAAATATCAAGATTTAAGTGTTGTAAGTAATTTGGATGACTATACATAATATGGATACGTAACAATTACTTATACTCTATATGCTACTTATTCCATTTTGAACACTCTTTTGTTCAGCATGCACAACGTAACTTATAATGTTTACTCAAAGTACATTTGGTTATCACGATCAAGGGTCTATAAAAAGAAGTTTTTTTCTTTTGTAAAGAACACACCAATCGTGGAATGAGATTTTCTCATTTCTCAAATGACTCTCTTCTCTACTTGTTTTAATGGTAGTTCTTGTTTTCACGCTTTCCTTGCATTAGTTCTAGATAAGTTACAATTTAATTTATAACAATAAACACACATTGCCAAAAACATCAATGGTGAGATGGGATGAGGCGTCACTAATTGGTAGACCAAAAGAATTTGCAACGACTTCAAAGCGTATAACACTGTCACTTTGTTAAAGAAAATTTTGCTCTTTACACTGCAAGAGTTAGCAAAAATCATAAATTAAAGGATACGATGAAACAAACTCAGCTTTCACTTTGCAGAAGTGAAAGCAAAAACAAGAACAAATGTTGTTTAATTATAAAATTATCTTTCTTCCTCCCCAAACCTATTCTCTTATAGAGTACTGCTCAAAACTAGTTAGAGGAGAAAATGGGGGTAGTGGACCAGTTTCAACTGCATCTACTCAGTCAAGTATTGAATGAGTTTATTAATTACGCATTCAATGCTTGAGTGAGTCAAACAAATAACTACCCGCATTGCAATTTCGAAAATGGTAAAAAATAATGGTTAAAAGTTTTACCCATGGTTGGCTCGCGCATATGCCAAGTGTGCCTATAAAAGCGCCATATGTGCCGCGTCGCGCACATGACTCACTTTGCATAGCACTTGTGTATTTATTTTTCACACATTACAGTGCAAAAGTATATATATACTCTTTAAAATTGAAGCTTATAACCAATGTGGGACTAAACATTTCTTTTGAAAATGTCCAACACTAATTAAGTAAAAAAATAAAGTTTAAGAAGGTCGTAAGTTCTCGTTGAAATTTCCACCTAAATATATATATATACTAGTTTCAAGACGTGCTACGGACGATTCCCCCGCGAGCGGAATTAATTTATAAGAATTGATTAACAAAATTTAAAATTGTAATTAAAATTTAAAAATTAGAAATACAAGTACATTTTTTAGCTTATCAATATTCTCTAATGTGATTGAAATAAGATGTGAATGAAAAAATAAGATGAGAATGAGTTCATGATTGATTTGAAGATAAAGATTAAAAAAAACGTATAGTGGATTGATAAGAAGTTCATTATTTCTAATAATTTATTAACAAAATTTAAAATTGTAATTAAAATTTAAAAATTAGAAATACAAGTACATTTTTTAGCTTATCAATATTCTCTAATGTGATTGATAAGGAATTAATTTCTAAGAATTTATTAACAAAATTTAAAATTGTAATTAAAATTTAAAAATTAGAAATACAAGTATCTTTTTTAGCTTATCAATATTTATTAATGTGATTGAGATAAGATGTGAATGAAAAAATAAGCTAATAATGCTAATACATTACTTCCTCAAAAAAAGTGTATTGGATTGATGAGAATGAGTTCATGATTGATTCGGAGATAAAGAAAAAAAAAACGTATAATGGATTGATAAGGAGTTAGAGTTTGATTTAGATATAAAAGAAAATGTTGATTTGGAGATAAAAAAAAAAAAAAAAGAAGTATGAACAAATAGGTAAATTTCATTACCACTCAAAAATTTGTGATTCGTGCTTTTATATATATGATAGATATATACATATATATATATATATATATATATATATATATCGCTCGATCTCGATAATTATACAACTTAAAAAAATTTGAAGGCGTACAATAGCATTTTCTTGAGAATATATTAGTAAGTCAGAATGTCAATTATGGAAAAATCAGTGAGAATAAACGTTTGATTTGGACAGAAAAGTAGGTTTCGACAGTGATTTATATATTTGATGATGTGCATTGTTTTGTACTTATTTGAATTTCAAATGTGGACATTCGACCTTTTTTTTTTTTTTAATGTACCCTGTTTGGTTTTAAAATATGTGTCAAATGACGGAACTAGGTTTGGAAAGCTCACCATCAATTAAACTTAATCAAGCACAATGAGAAAATTTGATTTATATAGCCTACCTAAATTAACTAGAGAGTGAGGTTATATTGTTGTTGTTAAGGACGAAACTACACATTAAGTGAAGATGACTTTTCAAACTATTCTTAAACACTGTTGTAAATTGGATGACCATTTAACCAAGCTTATGAATGATCACATTATCAAGCATGACTCTCACATTGAATTGTAACATCAAGCATGACTTTTACATTGAATGTAACTTGTACACTCTATATAACTTGTATTCAACTCCAATGTATAATCACTTATCCATGTATTGTCATGTAACTTGTAATCTTCTCCAATGTACACCAACTCTTCCATGTATTGTCTATGTTGCTTGTGATGTGTTCTTTGACTTGTGGTGTATGTATAACTTGTACACATTGTATAAGTACAATTATCATCATCACCACCAAATGGCCTATATAAAGGGTGTCAACCCCATTGTAATTTACGCACCAAGTTGAATGAAAACTTCTCATTCTAACTATCTCATTTCTTCTCTTCTCCTTTGTAGTAGTAGTTTGTAGTAGTAGAAGTTCTTAGTCTTCTATTTTCCTTCTCTAGTTCTTAGCAAGCTCCAATTCAATTTACAACACGTTATCAACACGAAGTTGCTCTACTAGAGGAGGTATTGAAGATCAAGAAGCTTTTCAAAGATATAAAGCTAAAAAGGTATAATTTTTATTAATTTAAATAAGTTCAATTTATTTCCATGTTGTCATAGTTAATTTCTTTTTGTTAAATGCATATTTAATTATGTAAATGTACTTTATTCATATATTATGCAGTGTAACGTCACCGACTACAAAAGTATGCTATGTAGCTGCGTCTTGTACGATCTTCTACATCGAAATCAAAAGTTAATGTGTGACATATAATTTTTTCTCTTAAAACTACAAACGATTAGTTGTTGTTCTATTCTTGATTTTATAATACAAATAATGTTATAAGTTTGAGTTGATAGTGAGTAAGTCTTGTCCCTGGTAAAACTAAACATTGAAAGGGAGATGGGTTATCCCGTTCGAGGAGGCATGGTATTAAGTAGACTATGTCTCGCCACCCGACCTGGAGGTTGTCTCACCAACTCATACGAATAGTACATTTTGTTTATTAATGAATCAAGTTGTGAACATATATTTAATCATATGTTATGTTTTTACATAAAAAAGGAAAAACTATTTTATATTAAATTTATTTTCAAAATATTATTCAATCATAGTTGAACTTGTTGCCTTATTATATTACCGACAAGAATTACTTGTCATGACAATTAGATACTACAATTTGTGAATAAAACATATATGCAAAACTGTGTGTTATACATAATCATTCGCCAATTTTTCTTTAGAGATTTGAAAAGTGAATATTTCACTTTATATATCTTTTTACTTTATGGAGTTATATATATACATACCAAAAAGGTAATGCTCCAAAAGCTCATAATGAACGGTTGAGTCTCATGCTACAAAATTTAATTAGTCAAATATTAATTATAATTTCACAATTTTAATTACCTCTATGTTGAGGTTATGTGGAAATATGACCGATGAGACAATAAAAATAAGGTTACGTGACCCGCCTCGATTTATTGCTGCAACAAATGTCGAGTGCACACGTCAATCCAATAAATATTAAGGATTGATTTCTTGTCTCATGGTAGCTGAATAAAATAATGAGATATTATAAATATAATATCGCTCCCGTCCAATTAGTTCGACTTCAAATTAAGAAGCATATGTTGCATATAATGATCGTGACCGTAATAATAAACTTATGGACGTGGAAAATGTGAAAATATCAGGTAAAAGTTGTATTTACAATTCCACCAAAAATTGGAACAAAAGTGGTGCACCACTACAGAGAGCAAATAATTATTGACAATGAGCGCTCATAATTGTGACATTTTCTTGGTCATATATGAAAGGCTATTTTGTCTAAATATTGTTATATATATACCAGAATATTTTTATGACCTTTACCATGCCTTCAAAATCAAAGACAAAATATTATGAATTTTATCATTGAAAATGGCTCGATAAAACAAGCACATCGAGATGTGTTTAAATCGTGACCTAAATATGGGCGATGAGTTTATGTCTTATGTATCGTGCTACATGCATGTACATTATAATATAAAAGTGAATATTTTTCGAATTCGAACTTAGAGGAGGCTAATGTTAAGACAATATCTAATATAATAATTTTATTGTTAATGTCTTGTTCAGAAGAAGTCTACTCAAAATAATAGAAAATTTATCTATATGATTTAATCTTAGCATAATATTCTCGGCTTTAACTTCTGGAATATATAAGACACATTAAAATGAATGTCGTCATAAATCAAATGACATTCATAATGTGGAAAGATCTATTTGATTATCCATAATCATCAATAATGCGAAAATATCATAAATTCGCACGGACATCCTTTATCGAACTGAATTTTTTTCAGCTGGAGATTAATTATCTCAAGGCAAATCAATAAGAGACATATATTGATTTACTCTCCATTAATCATATTGTAAGATGTCTTGTCCCTAATAGATAAATTATTTATAGTAAGTTTTGTTAATTGTCACTTTGATGAAGCAGTTTTCCCACCATTATGGGGAGATATAAGCCAATTCAAAAGGAATGATGTGAAATTGCTTGAAACACATCAAATTGCATTAAATTTGTTGTATTATGATCCATGTATAAATTAATATGAACTCGAAGTTCAAAGGATCATTCAGTAGTAACAAAGTTATGAATCATTACTTGATGCAAGTACTATATACAAAAGAGTGACAATCATATGCTTCGGCATTAAATGGTTCATATAGAAAACGATGTCCACGTGCAACAAAATGCACAAAATGTCACACCCATGTGAACATGAGGGGGAGAATCAAAATGAGTTATTGGTTAGTGTATTGCACTCTTTTTCCCTTTACTATGGTTTTATGCCACATGGTTTTCTTTGCAAAGGTTTTTAATGAGGCAATTCTAACAATATGAAAACTCTTTATCAAGATTGATTAGTGTATTGCACTATTTTCGTTTCGCTACTGGTTTGATCTCACTGGATTTGCCTAGCAAGGTTTTTAAAGAGGCAATCCTAACATTATTATACTTTGTATAAAAATAAATTATGAGAGCAATGTACTCTTTTTCCTTTACTAGATTCTTTCCCACATGATTTTTCTAGTAAAGGTTTTAATGAGGCATATATATTCTCTCAAAGTGTATCAATGTGTTGCACTCTTTTCCTTAGCTTTGGTTTTGTCCCATTGAGTTTTCCTAACAAGGTTTTTAATGAAGCAATCAATAATATTATACTGCAAATCAAGATTGACGAGAACATTGTACTTTTTTTCCTGTACTAGATTTTTTCCCACTGGATTTTTCTAGTACAAGTTTTAACGAGGCATATTCTCTCAGCAAGTGTCATCCAAGGGGTAGTGTTGTAAATTGGATGACCCTTTAACCAAGCTTATGAATGATCACATTGTCAAGCATGACTCTCACATTGAATTGTAACATCAAGCATGACTTTTACATTGAATGTAACTTGTACACTCTACATAACTTGTATTCAACTCCAATGTATAATCACTTATCCATGTATTGTCATGTAACTTGTAACCCTCTCCAATGTACACTAACTCTTCCATGTATTGTCTATGTTGCTTGTGATGTGTTCTTTGACTTGTGGTGTATGTATAACTTGTACACATTGTATAAGTACAATTATCATCATCACCAAATGGCCTATATAAAGGGTGCCAACCAAATTGTAATTTACACACCAAGTTGAATGAAAACTTCTCATTCCAACTATCTCATTTCTTCTCTTCTTCTTTGTAGTAATAGTTTGTAGTAGTAGAAGTTCTTAGTCTTCTATTTTCTTTATCTAGTTTTTAGCAAGTTCCAATTCAATTTACAACAAACACAATCTATGATTTTTTGTTTCTATTTTTGTTATTGTCATTTTTAAGGAAATGAGTCGTACATAAGATAAGAAAGCGTTGGCTAAACACAATTTTTAATATGCAGCTACCTCAACAGGCATGTACAAAGTACGTGTTGGGTGTAGGCTGACGTTAAAGGTTATAGAACAGTGATATCTAGTTTGCTTGGTGAAAAAAAATGAAAATAAATTCCTATTTTACTGATATAACTTTTGTGGCACTCATGTTACCCTGTAGTATAGTTGATTCGGCAGTTTTTGTTTTTTTTAGAAAATGATTAAATAACACACTTTCTACGTAAACTTTGGGTGCTCACTTTATTTTTTAACTATTTATGGTGTTTTGTCATATATGGGGCTCACGCCTTGAGAGATAAAAAATAGCCATAGATGATTAAAAATAAAGTGTACCCCAAGTGTGCTGCCCACAAAATGTGTTATTTTATCATTCGCCCTTTTTTTTTTTACGATCATTTGGGCAATTGATAAGCGCCTTAGTCATAAAAAGGCCTAATGATATAAAAAAAATATTCTAACATTTACAAGTTATATCAATTATACCATAACATTTATAGTTTATATATCAATTGTATTATAACCTTTAGAACTCAAACCCTTCAACAACTAAAGAATTATTCGATCATTAACAATAATTATGCAACTCGAATTAGAACACACAATTGTCATCCACAACAATAAGGTAACAACTAACAACAACAACAACATCATAGCCTCAGTCCCAAATTAATTGGAGTCGGCTATATGGATCAAACTTTTTCATTGTGCTCGATTAATGCATCCCATATTAACTTTGGTATGCCCACACCTCCTCGAATTTCTACAGTTTCTATTGAGTCAAGTTTTTTAGTGGGAGCATTTGTAAAGCCGTCTTTGTAGGAGACCAAACCACCGCAACCGCTCTTCCCTAATCTTTGTATCTGTTGGAGTTACACTTGCTTGTCTTTGAATTTCTATATTTCTTATTCTATCTTTACTAGTTTTACCACACATCCACCTAAACATCATCATTTATGCTACGCTCATTTTATGTAATTGTTGTTGCTTTACCGCCCAACATTCACTTCCATATAGCATAACTGACATAATTACGGTTCTATAAAATTTTCCTTTAAACTTAGTAGGAACATTTAGATCACAAATCGCACATGTTGCATTTCGTCATTTCTTCCATTCAGCTTGAATTCTATGTGTGACATCATTCTCAATATTACAGTCATTTTGTATGATTCATCTATGTATCTAAAATGGTTCACCTTAGGAACTTCTACTTCCCCTAATTTTACCACTCCATCATCTCGATGTCTAATGTTTCTAAACTCATGGTGCATGTATTCAGTTTTCATCCTACTCAACTTAAAACCTTTAGATTCTAATATATTCATCCAGAGTTCTAATTTCATATTTACTCCATCTTTTGTTTCATCCACTATGACAATATCATCTGCCAATAACATACATTATGGTATATCCTCTTGAATATACTTAATTAGTTCATCTATAATTGAAGTAAATAGATATTGGCTTAAAGCCGATCCTTGATGTAGTCATGTCATAATGAGAAAATTCTTTTGTAGCTCCTCCATATGTCTTTATACTCGTTACTACTTCATCATAAATATCCTTAATAATGTCTATATATCTAGCATGCACTCCTTTTCTTTCTAGAACCCACCAAAGAACATCTACGTGGATCCTATCATATTCTTTTTCTAAATCTACCAATACCATATGAAGATTTTTTTTTATTTTCTCTATATTTTTCTAACAATCGTCTTACAAGGAAAATCGCCTCCATAGTTGACCTCCCAGGCATGAAGTCAAATTGGTTATCTGATATTGTTGTTTCTCTCCTTAGTCTATTGTCAATTATCGCTCCTAAAGTTTCATAGTATGACTCATAAGTTTTATTCCTCGATAATTTGAGCAACTTTGAATGTCTCATTTGTTTTTGAAGATTAACACAAACGTGTTTCTTCTCCAATCCATTGTCATCCGTTTTGATTTTAAAATTTTATTGAAAAGTTTTATTAGCCAAGTCAATCCAATTTCTCCTAAGCATTTCTAAATCTCTATGAATATTTCATCTGGGCCACATGCTTTCCATATTTTCATTCTTTTCAATGCCTCTTTAAATTCTAGAATTCTAATATTGAGTGTATATTTTATATTTCTTTCTTGGTGTGAGTTTTCATTTATTATAGTATCAACTTAACCATCATTAAATAAACTATTAAAGTAACTTCTCCATCTCTCTTAATATCATCCTCGCGCGTTAAAACATTTTGATTTTCGTCCTTAATACATCTTACATGACTTAGGTCTTGTTTCTTTTTATCTCTTAATTTGGCTAACCTATATATATATATATATATATATTTTTTTTCGTCATCTCTATTACCTAACCTTGTATATATATATATCTTCCATGAAATTTATTTTAGCTTGACTAACTACTTTTTAGCTTGTTTTCTAGCTTCTCTATATTGATTGTACGCATATTCATCTTTAACTTTTAGGTATTTTCCTATACAACTAACCACGTAATATAATTGATCAATCCGTAAAGCACCCTTTTCACGGCTCAAATCTCTAACCCGTTTCAATTCCTTAATTAGGATCACCGACCCATGACGCGGGACTTACACTGTGATACGTGCATCGACCAAGGCACGTGGCCAAGGTATATCGTATTTTTGTATTGATGTGTGCCTAACGTTATGTATTGTGTAGACTTACTAAGTCGGTTTGTACAGTTGTAGGCGTCGAGACGAGAGCGGGGACACGCCTCGAGTAGCATGCAAGCCGGGGAATCTGGTAGTTAGCAAGTTGGTAAGTCTTATGTAATACTAATATGAAATAAAGAATTACTTATAAGTCTATGGTTGTGATTGTTCATGTAAATCAAATTAAAGACATATAATTGAATAAAAATTCGTCAAGTAAATAATATGGAATATATATATTGAGTGACTCGCGACGCGGCGGTACTCGGATATCACGGTTCGGACGCGAAATCGGGCGTTGAAACACCCGAAACATGGGCGAGTGTCTTAGCGATGTCACAATTAGCTGTCAACACACCCAACAACATCACACTTGTCACAACTACATCAACACTTGTTCCATTTTCCCACCACGTGCCGCCACCCCACCTACCCACTTACACCACACACACACAAACACGCACACACACATACACAAAACACACAAAGACACATAGAGAGGCCGAGAGTGAAGAAGAAGAAGAGGAGATGAGGACGAGAAGAAGGGACGCGCTGGGAAGGAGAGAGAGATCAAAATCGCGGTGAGTCGTTGCGTTTTGTTTGTGGGTTTGGTGGTTGGCGGTGGAGTGGCCGAGAGAGGGGTTCCGCCATGGAGGCCGGACCCCATGGTCGAACCGTGCCGAGGTGGTATTCCACCAAGGTTGGGGTGGAGAGCAACCCCAACCCATCACTGGAGAAGAGGAGAAGAGAAAAGAAAAAAAAAATTGTTCATCCCAATCGAACCAGAGGTTCGATCGGGGAAGAAGACGCCCCGGTAGGCGGACCCAGAACCGGGTCGGATCCGACCCGCTTGGGTCGACCCGACCTAAACCAAACCAGGGCAGGCCGGGTCGGGTCGACCGGTTTGGGTCAACCCAACCCAGACCCAAACATAAATTAAAAAAAAAGAAGAAAAATTCCATAAAATTTGGAAAAATTTCAAGAAAATTTGGGAAAAATTATATTATACTTCAACTAATGAGACACCAAACTCGGGAACCTAAGAAAAGGGTATGAGAGAGCGAATACAAGATTTGGAGTATTGGGAGGCCAGTAAAGCTAGGACTTTACTTTGTTGTTGTGAGTATACCCTGTGACGGGCCTATTTCTAAACAGGGCACCGCCCGGCCTAATCCCTTTCTCAAGCCTTAATCCACGTGATCTAAGACGTAAGTACGTATTAGTCAGCCTATCGTCTCTATTTCCTCTAAATCCACGTGTATTGTTATATTATCACATTGACAGGTGAGTCAAATATTAAGCGAAATCATTGGTAACTCGAATATTAAACGGAAACATTAATTCTCCAAAAAATTCCCTAAGTGTAACGGCCTGAAAAATTTGACTTGTGCCACGTGTCAAGTCAAGGTCGTATATGAGACCCACTCGTCGAAATACCTATGTCCGAATCCAATTTGAGATGATAATGCTAATTATGCGAGAAATTCGGTGAGCCGAAACACGAACGAGGACACTTCTCGAGTCGCGTGCCGATATGGAACCAAGATAGTGGCTCTATGTGGGTTTAAAATGTACATTGGATATGCCTCGTGATGCGTGTAGCGCGAGTACCGAGATTTGAAATGAGGCGGGTTGGTGCCTCGAGATGCGCGCTGCTCGATTGTTGAGTTTGCCTCGAGATTCGTGTTGCACGAATGTCGAGGAAACTTTTGATTTGAAATTAAAAGAGAAAGAGATAAGGATAAGGAGAAAAGAAATAATATATATATATATATATTTATATATATAAAGGGATCGAATAAGATTTGAAAAAAAAAAAAAGAGAGAGAGAGAGAAGAAAGAGAGAGAAGAAGGAGACGCCATAGAGAGTGATCGGGAGAAGAGAGGAGAGAGGGACGCCGGCAATGGAGCCCCGGCTCCAGCTGGCGGCTCGTAGCGACGGGGCTGCAGACGGTGGTTCGCGGGCGACGCGAGGGTGCGAGCTGCCACGACAGTGACCCGAACCAGCGAGGCCAACCAACGGCGCGAAGGGGCTCGGGCCGCGAGACGGTGGCAGCGGTTGAGCGAGGCCGTGAGACGAGTGGACGGCGGCGGCGGCGCGACGGCGACTGCGACTCCGCGGCTCGCGCCGCGATCCTGCGCGAATGGCTGCGCGATGCGCGCAGCCAGCGACGCGCACGAAACGGCAGGCGGCGGCGCGCGGCGAGGCGGCAACGCGAGCGATGCGAACGCGCGACGACGCCGCGCGCAATACGGCGGAACTCACCAAGAACGGCCGGCGACCGATGAATGACGACGTGGCTGAAACGAGATGAACGGCGCGGTGGCGCGTTGTCGACCGATCGGAGGCGCGATTTGACGAAATCTCGACGACGCGATGGAGGTGAGGTTTATTTCACCTAATTTCAGTATGATTTGAATGATTTGAAGTAAAATAGGCATAAAATGTCGAAATGGACACCAGGGACTTAGGAGTCGGGTGCCGGGTGTGCAAATCGATACGCGAGCGAGACGTTTTGAGGTTCGATTTCTCGAGGTAAGTAAACCAGCTAGGGACTTATACAATATTTCATTTTCTCTCCATTGGCTATTGTTGTTTACTGTTTTGTGATAGCTTTATTATTGTTCACTGCTTTGTGATGATAGCTATCGTTGAAATTGTTGTCGATTGCGTGAGTCCATTGGCAAGTAAGTCATGGCTACTGTTTATCTGTGATATGAGAGGGTTAGGGCTGGAGGCGGGGTCTCGTCCTAAACCCGAGGTTTTTCGTGGTCGTCCGTCGATATTATCCGGGTCTATGGATGTTTCGTAGTCGTACGGGCCAGGGCTGGGAGGCAGGTGTCTCGTCCTAGATCCGGGTCTGTGGATGTCTCATAGTCGCAAGGGTTAGGGCTGGGAGGCTGGGGTCTCGTCCTAAACCCGAGTCTGCTGGGCTTTTAATGCGACTCAACGACCTTTTGGTCGGGACTCCTTGTTATTTGGCATCACTCATTGATGGATTGTTTATGGTCTTTTATATTCATGCGTTATTTATTCCTTTCGTTCTATTTGCATGAATTCGACCGCTTTGGATATTGTGAAATGTTGCGTATATGTCCTACTGGATTTACTTACCTGGGCTCGTCATTCTTATGTTTGACTGAGTGTAGAGCGCAGACGAGTAGCGAGAGGAAGGCTTCATAGCTAGGTGAATTTTTGATATTTTGTATTTACTCTCCTCTGATGATATTTACTGGGTTCCACAATTAGGTTGCCTAATTTTTTTTTATTCACGGTTGAGTTATTTATTAGTAGAAATTGCTTCCACTAAATTGTAAAACTTGAAAAATATTAATAACTCAGCTGTAAAAATTGTGAATTTACTGATAATGATGGATTGGAAGGCTGACTAGGCTCTCGTTGACCTTGCGAGACTGGCTCGGAGGTCCACGTGAGTTTAGGCCGGGCGGTGCCCAATTTGTGAAAAATTGGGGTGTCACAGTTGGTATCAGAGCCGACGTTTTAAAGAACTCGACTCTTGATTAGCACGATAAATTAAGACACAAAACCATCGGAAGTTAGGAATGGTTGAACTTAGAGTGGAACCCTATGATCCTGACTTGAGTCTTCATTGGGAAGTGAGGAGAGTTTGGAAAAATAAAAATGTATCATATATGGTATATTATATACTATATACGATATCGATAATTATACACTGATTCGAGGAATCGTGGCTATGGTAATGATTAATTGGATAGAAATTAAATGGAATCAGTTAGTGATTGATGTTTCATTGGCATACTTGATTTCATTTTTGGTAAATCAATAGTTTTTTTTTCAGTTGTTTACAACATTGTGGAAAATGGAAAATGGTAGAATGACAACAATAATTTAAGTGACACACCTGTTTCACTTAAACGAGGCTGCAATGATGAGCTCGTCTGTGCTTGATAATCCTTTACTAGGACTTTGAGATTGTGCAGACAACAAAGAAAGAAAATGTTTAGGAGTTATTTCTTCATCTCCACTTGTGCACTTTGGCGAGGTAACTCAGAAGGTCTGAAAGAAGAGAGATGGACAAGTTTTTTTTATGACTTAAAATCTTGTTTAAAGTGCAACTGTTATTGCAACCATGACCTTTAGATGATACCCCAGTTATTTGGCTATTTGAATAATGAATAAGATGAGACTGAACTCCACCTCTGCATGTTAAAAGATCATTTTTCAACAATGGAAAAAAATTTGAGTTGCTTGCCTTTTGATACATACATTTGCTACACGATGGTAAAGATCTTTTCAATACAGATTGAGGTGCATCGAAAGTATGTTAGATTTTCTTTCCATTAAATATGTTGTGTGCTTATTATGGCCAAAGAAAAAAAAAAGAAGAAAATGGAAAAAAAGGACCATAGTAGAGGGTACATAAAACTGGGGCCAATTCAACAATTTGAACAAATGGTGGGGTAAATTGAAGGTACAAACCCAAAGAAGCAAGGATAGAGGCACAAGGGATGTTATGGAACCATACAACCATTTTGATTGTCATATTATTGAGTGGCTCATCAAACAAACAATGTGATGACCTGGTTTGATGGACTCTTTGAATCAAGTGTGAACCATACATGTCAGCAGGAGCCATGACCCATAACTTATGGACTTGAAACAAATTAACCAACAGATGCTAAATCATGGCAAGCTATTGATGTGGGCATAACAATAAATATATATAGATTGCCAAGCAAAGTAAAACTCAATCAAGAGAGTTCCACGATGCCTATCTATGCTCCAAGCAAGAATTTTAAAACCGACAAAGTTTGAGTGTCTAAATGATATTGAATTGTAGCTCAAATGTTAAGAGTTGAATTGTATTGATTTAATAGGAAATCAATAAATAAATAAATATATAAATAAATAAAAGGAACGAAAATTTGTGAGACAAGCAGACTCTAAGGGAGCAGAGTGTTGAGATGATTTGTGAGCTAACGATTACATCGTGTACGGACTCCTTAGCTTTGACGAAAGCTTTGGAGTAGTAGTGTTGGATCAGAAGCCCAAGTAACTCCACTCTAGTGACACTATGCATTTATCGTGTCAGGGTTGGTGAAGTCGACCGCCACCTTTAGGGACTTGTAAATGAATTAAGTGTTACGAGTTGAGGTAAAGTCTGCGAATCATTCTAAAAGTTAAGGGACACTTAAGTATAAATCCTATGAGATGGTGCATCTCAAGAATTCTCACATTCTAAAATTTGCTCAGATGCGTTAGTAAATTTACTGAAAGGAATTTTCGTGCAAGTAAACAAGTGCGTTTAAAGTTACTAAGAAAAGAGTAACTCACTTGACAAATCATGATAAAAAAAGGGACAAACATTTGTGAATCGAATGAACGGGTTACTCGGGAGAGGTTTCTCGAAGATTTTAAAGGACACCTATCATGTTTCAACAGGCAGACGCGCAAGTTTCAGTGGCATTATCCGGAGAAGTTCCACGGTGGTACTAATCTCGAGGCTGCAGAGGGGTATATAAGGAGCCACGAGAAGATACATGATGTATTGACCACGTCAGCTTATGTCGGGAGTACGGCTGACATAGACACTGCCCAAGCGTATCACGTCGTACACGGTTTCCTGAACTTTATTGGTTATGTTGGGTGACGACGGCTCCGAGCACAGTACAAGAGGCTTAAGCGAAGGCTATGGCTGGCAAGAGCTTTGAGAGCACACGCATCGGAGTACCAGTCGTGTTATCGACATTGTTATAGTTGGTGCGAGGGTCTGGAGATGATCGGAGGAAAAAGAAAGTGAGACGGTCGTGGCTAAAAGAACGAGCTTAGAGCGTGGGCTTTATTGCGTTTCCGCCATATGAGGCGTATACGGCGCCAAAGTTAATTGGTTCAGCGTAGAGTTACGCTAGTGCACTGCAGTAGCCAGCACCGTCAGATCCTCGGCATCAGTACCATCAGAGGGCTGATGGCTGTGGACAGAGACAGAGATAAAGTCAGAGTTCCAATCAAGCGTAGAGACAGGGACAGAGGTCTAGTCAAGCACAAGGACAATGACAGGGACAACATGTTCCATATGGATCGGGGTTTCAACATTTTGTGTTGAGATCCATTCGATCAGAGATATTGAGTTACATTCTCACGGACATACTGCGCATTCGAGTATGTTAGTGACGGTGGGTCATGAGATTGATATGTTTCTTTGTATTCCAATATATGTTGCGAGGATGTTGCCCTGGCATATATTGATGGGAGGAGACAGATGGTGTGTTCTTTGCTTGGAGGTCGCGGAGGAGCCCAACTTGTCGCAGAGGAGCCCAGGCTTGTCGCGGAGGAGCCCGGCCCTACAAAGTAAGATGGGGGTATGACCTTGGGCGAGTATGGCCTTGGCGGGTATGGCCTTGGGTCTTCATTCATAACACACGATCTTCATTTGGGAATTGCGGCAATTTCGAGGACGAAATTCTTAATTCGTTGGGAAGAATGTAACGGCGCAAAAAATTTGACTTGTGCCACATGTCAAGTCAAGGTCGTATGTGAGACCCACTCGTCGAAATACGTATGTCTGAATCCAATTTGAGATGATAATGCTAACTATGCGAGAAATTCGGTGAGCCAAAACACGAACGAGGAAGCGCCTCGAGTCGCGTGCCGATGTGGGACCGAGATAGTTGCTCTATGTGGTTTTAAAATGTACTTTGAATATGCCTCGTGATGCGTGTAGCGCGAATATCGAGATTTGAAATGAGGCCAGTTGTGCCTCGAGATGCGCGCTGCTCGATTGTTGAGTTTGCCTCGAGATTCGTGTTGCACGAATGTCGATGACACATTTGATTTGAAATTAAAAGTGAAAGAGATAAGGATAAGGAGAAAAGAAATAATATATATATATATATAAAAGGGATCGTATAAGATTTGAAAAAAAAAAAAAAAACGAGGAGAGAGAGAGAGAGAAGAAAGAGAGGAAGAAGGAGACGCCAGAGAAAGTGATCGGGAGAAGAGAGGGAGAGAGGGACGCCGGCGATGGAGCTCCGGCTCCAAGCGGCGGCTCGTAGCGATAGGGGCGCAGACGGTGGTTCGCGGGCGTCGCGAGGGTGCGAGCTGCCACGACAGTGACGCGAACCAGCGACGCCAACCAACGGCGCGACGAGGCTCCGGGCCGCAGACGGTGGCGGTTGAGGCGAGGCGTGGACGAGCGAGGGCGCTAGCGGCGGACGGACGGCGACTCAGCGACTCCAGCTCAGCTCGCGGTGCGCAAAGCGGTGGCATGCGCGCGCGGACACGGTCGAACTGGCGAGAGGGACGGTGCGGCCAGTGACGCCGGCAGCGGCTCGACAACGGTGGCGAGGCGGCGACTGCGCGCAACGGGTCGGATCGGCAGCGACGAACCAACGGCGACGTGACGCGACGCAACGCAGAGGAACTCACCAGCGGCGGCAGCGGCGGTTTGGCGAGCGGGCGCGCCGACGACCGACGAGTGACGACGTGGTTGCGACGCGATGAACGAACGCGGTGGCGCGTTGTCGACCGATCGGAGGCGCGATTTCGATGAAATCGCGACGACGCGATGGAGGCGAGGTTTATTTCACCTAATTTCAGTATGATTTGAATGATTTGAAGTAAAATAGGCATAAAATGTCGAAATGGACACCGGGGACTTAGGAGTCGGGTGTCGGGTGCGCAAATCGATACGCGAGCGAGACGTTTTGAGGTTCTCGATTTCTCGAGGTAAGTAAACTAGCTAGGGACTTATACGTTATTTCATTTTCTCTCCATTGGTTGTTGTTGTTTACTGTTTTGTGATAGCTTTATTGTTGTTCACCGCTTTGTGATGATAGCTATCGTTGAAATTGTTGTCGATTGAGTGAGTCCATTGGCAAGTGAGACATGGCTACTGTTTATCTGCGATATGAGAGGGTTAGGGCTAGAGGCAGGGGTCTCGTCCTAAACCCGAGGTTTTTCCTGGTCGTCCGTCGATATTATCCGGGTCCATGGATGTTTCGTAGTCGTACGAGCTAGGGCTAGGAGGCAGGTGTCTCGTCCTAGATCCGGGTCTGTGGATGTCTCATAGTCGCAAGGGTTAGGGCTGGGAGGCTGGGGTCTCGTCTTAAACCCGAGTCTATTGGTTTTTTGCCGCGACTCAACGACCTTTTGGTCGGGACTCCTTGTTATTTGACATCACTCATTGATGGATTGTTTACGGTGTTTTATATTCATGCGTTCTTTATTCCTTTCGTTATATTTGCATGAATTCGACTGCTTTGGATATTGTGAAATGTTGCGTATATGTCCTACTGGATTTACTTACCTGGGCTCGTCATTCTTATGTTTGACTGAGTGTAGAGCCGCGGACGAGTAGCAGAGGGAAGGCTTCATAGCTAGGTGAATTTTTGATATTTTGTATTTACTCTCCTCTGATGATATTTACTGGGTTCCACAATTAGGTTGCCTAATTTTTTTTTATTCACGGTTGAGTTATTTATTAGTAGAAATTGCTTCCGCTAAATTGTAAAACTTGAAAAATATTAATAACTCAGCTGTAAAAATTGTGAATTTACTGATAATGATGGATTGGAAGGCCGATTAGGCTCTCGTTGACCTTGCGAGACTGGCTCGGAGGTCCACGTGAGTTTAGGCCGGGCGATGCCCAGTTCGTGAAAATATGGGGCCGTCAAACTTAGTGTGGAAACCAAGAAAAACTACAACATCACATGCATGTGTAGATATGAAACTATTCACTCAACCCACTGTACAACTCAAATGACATAATTAATAATACAACAAAAGTCGAGACGTACAAATGAGTAAGGAGAGTCGCCGAACTGCTTAGAGGAAGTCGCCGATCTTCTCCTTCCCCGATCTGCTACTGCTCGACGGACCTACACCCACCGTCACAAACTAGACGGTGAGTATAGTGATATTTAAGTACTAACTGGAGAATTTCATGTCACATTTTCAAAAACAACGAATGGTATTTAAAAGTATAAAGGAGCGAAATAAATTGTTGAAACTAGTAATGAAAGTAAATACCACTGTTAAAGGTATTGAAACAGACATAGGCTAAGTCGAGATGATCTACGTCCGATCGGTGGTGAGACCTATCACCTACCTTTTCCCACTACGATAACATATCTCACATAAATAGCGGAGTTGCGCTCTACGCTTTAGAACATCAATCTCATGCTTGACGACCACCCCGAGCCCCATAACTCGTGTGCCACGCAAGTGTATGGTGAGTGCTGGAACACCAGTAGACCCATGTCCCCGTGAACCACGCATCTCTCGTGCAATGGACACTAGATAATCCTAACTTTAATTTCAAAAATAAATAATTTCAAAATTCTAGAATTCCAAGACAAGTTGAGCTGCAAAGCCCAAAGGAAATCGAATACAAGACTATTTAAATTCAAAGTAGTCCATTAGCATGCTTTTCATCAATTGTATTCAAGAACGACATCAAGTGTAGGAACTTGAGGCAATGAAATAATTCATAAGGCATCATGTCACAATATTCATCCATGAATAGAGACAAGAACAACATGATGTGAGATGACAAGTAGTAATGTCTACCAATAGACCAATAAAGCAATAAGAGAATGAAATGAAATAAAAAATTCTCACAGTTGTACTTACAAGTCACACGGTTTTCCTAGTTTAGCCGATTCCTCGACGAATCGAAGTGCGTGCCCAAGCGCCTGAGTTCCCCCGTAATTCCCTAACATTCAATAATGTCTCACTTAGGCCAAATCGAAGTCGAGACAAATTTCGAAACACTTTTCTTATTTATTTTTGGCCATTCGGCCCATTTTGTGTTTTTCGAGGTAAAACCCATGTATAACGTCTCGATCGACTTTCGAATTCTTCACTTTTTATGAAAATCTCGAATTTTTATTGATTTGGGTCACAAATATATTTTTCCCTATTTTTCTAAAATTTTCTTGAATTCTTTTTCCATATTTTTCTTTATTTTATGGGATTTTATTTATTAAAAATCAGTTTACTTAAATAATTATATATTTTTATTATTTTTTTAGTGGGTCCGGGTCAACCCGACCTAATTTCATCTTCCTCACGAAGAAACAAAGCGTATGCTCTGTTTCGATTTTTTTTTTGCTGGGGTTGGACTTCCATCCCCAACCCCAGGTGAGTTCCCATGCAGGGGAGACTACTCCCCTGCCTTCCTCGAGCTTTGACGAACTGCCATGTCAGTTCGTCCGAGTTCGCCACCCGAACACCAACAATAACCGATACAACAACAACAACAAACGACACCACAACAAGGGAACTTCACTCACCTTGCTCGGGCTCACTCTTTCTCATTCTCTCCTGCTCCTTCTTCCTTCTTTTTCTTCCTCATTCTCCTCCCGATTTTCTTCTCTATCTGTTTTCTCGTTTTTTTTTCATTTCACCGACTAGATAAAGTGGGAGTTAAGTATTTGATGTCCTCGAGATTCGTGCAACATGAATCTCGAGGCAAAACAAAAAATATCAACTTTTTTTCCACCGCCTTACTGTTTGACCACGTTTTATTTTATTTTATTTTTTTCGAGTAATGCAAAATACGTATCTCGAGGCAAATCCAACGGCTATGGTTTTATTTTGCAAACTATAGGCCATTGCGTATTGAATTAATGTGACCACATTACAACTACTATAGCCGCTTATTAAACAAATCATTAAATTTTATTTAATGTAAATTAATTAATCTTACACCACGAGCTGCTACCTCGAACCTACGTCGGCACGCGACTCGAGGCACGTCCCCGCTCGTCTCGGTATCTCGTATACGTAAATGACTTAGTAGTCTACACATGTACATTACACTAATCAAACAACACAACAAATATAAAATGTACCTCGGCCCTTGCCTCGGTAAACGGACCTATCACGATGTGGGTCCCACAATACATGTCGTTGAGCCTGTGTAAAGCCAATAACACAGTTAAAAATTTTGGGCCATGACATACCTAATGACAACTTTACTTGGCATTTCATTTCTATTAATTGTCGTCCTTGCATAGTTCTTTTGACTATTTTGCCTTTGTATTCTTATATCATGTGCTTTTTGTGTCTATGCTCACTTGATGAGTCTAGTTTACATGATATCCATTCATTTGATTTGACTCATTGATTCTATCCCATACTATGTCTATTCTTGTTGTTCAAATATGAACTGAATGATAAATAACATGCTATTTGGCTAGTGAATATCTTATAAATATTTAAGAGGACTTGTATTCCTTATTTGTTTAGGTGTGTAGATGTGCCTATGCCTTGACAATCCATACTTGGTATTTCTTGAAATTTAAAAAGTAATTTTTGCATTTGGGTCCCGTACTCGATCGAGGTGTGCGCGACTCACGGGGTTAGAGTCCCTGGGGATGTCGGCACATGTTACTTGACACTGTATGACACTCGGGGTTAGAGTCCCTGAGGTGTTCTACACACCGGGGTTAGAGTCCCTGGTGACACTTTGGGTTAAAGTCCCTTATACTATATGATTATTGAGTCGGAGTGACATGTTTCACTGCCGACTAGACCTAAATAGCCACTACTTAGCTTAGTGTCAGTATCACTTGTTTAACTCTGGTATTTACGCTCATATGATTTATTTTCTAATATTTTCATTTATATGCCTTTAAATACCATTTGAATATTTGGAAATGCAAATTAAACTTGTCATCGGGAATTACTATTTTATTCTTGTACTCACCGTCCTTTTTATGACGGTGGGTGCAGAGCCGACTACCAACAAGCCGGGCAAAAAGAAGATCAACGATTATTCCTGAGCTCGTGGCACGTCACTGCATTGATTGTAGGTCTTATTTTGATATTTTGATTGTATATGTTATATACGTCTTTCCGATACCATTTTGGGTTATATATTGAGTTGAACGTTAGTTCCCCGAATTGACTTAGACTATTTCACTGCATTTCGAGGACTTTATATATGTTATGTCATTCCCTGGTTTTCCACACTTAGGATTTTATAAATGGTTTCCGCATAAGTTACTAATTGCTTCTGCATAATCAATAAGACTTCCGCTAATTAATTAATTTAATAAAAAGTTTTAATTAACTCTAAATTTTATAAATTGGTAGGACTAGTGTATTACTTATCCTGAACACGAGTAAGAGGCGTCTAGGTTGTAAAGGCTGACTAATACGTAGTTAAGTCCAGCGTGGATATGATTATGGCTTAATTATGGTGTTAGGTCGGGCGGTGCCGTAAATTAGGAGAGGGGCCGTCACATTTGGTATCAGAGCACTAGGTTATTAAAACCTAAGGGATAAATAAGAAAAAACATGAACTCGTATAAAACACAAACATTAGAAATAAAAACCAGATGGTCCTTGCCTAAGAACTATTTTGTTGGGAGTTTAGTGAAGGTGAGATGTGGATTTCTTATATGTACGTGTTAGTTTCTATATGTATATATATATATATATATATATATATATATATATATATATATATATATATATATATATATATATATATATATGTTATGCCACGTAGTAGCTTATTCGCGTTCGCTATCCACTTGAAGACATCGATGGCGGATTCGCGTCAGACTGAAGACACCGGAGCTAGCAGCAGTCAGCCTACCACTGTATCGGTTGACAATTTTTAGAGGATGTCTGATCGGACGACCGCTAAGGAGCGACAATTGTCGATTTCATCGCTTACATGTCGGCGTAGATGACTGTACTGGTTTCGACCGCCCCCGTCACCACAACTATTACTACAGCACTCGACCACGAGACACAACACTACGAGAGTTCTGCTTGCATCTAGTAGAGAGACGGAGACTCTAGGTAGCATTATATGCAGTAGCAGAGAGTCGATGACCCAGACTAGAGGAGATACTGGTTGTTCGAGACTTCCCAAATGTTTTCCCAAGGATTTACCCGGATTACCGCCACCACGAGAGGTAGACTTCATCATAGATCTAGTATCGGGTACCAGACCGATCGCGATACCGTCGTTCCGCATGGCTCCGAGGGAGTTGGAAGAGTTGAGGACTCAGCTTAAGGATTTGGGGGAGAAGGGATTCATCACACCTTCAATGTCACCGTGGGTAGCGCCAGTTTTGTTTGTGAAGAAAAAGGATGGGAGTCTGAGACTATGCATCGACTACAGGCAGTTGGACAGAGTGATAGTCAGAAACAAGTACCCACTTCTGCGAATAGACGATTTATTTGAACAGCTTAGAGGAGCACAATTTTTCTCCAAGATAGACCTAAGATCGGGGTATCATCAGCTTAGGATCAGGGACGAGGATAGGTCCAAGATAGCATTCAACACGAGATACGGACACTACCAGTTCACGGTCATGCCATTCGGGCTGACCAACGCCCCCGCCGTATTCATGGATTTGATGCACTGAGTATTTAGACCATATCTCGACCGCTTTGTGATAGTCTTCATCGGCGACATCTTGATATACTCGAGGACACGTGAGGATCACGAGCAGAACCTCGAGAGACGTTACAGACATTGAGGGAACACCGACTTTTCGCTAAGTTCAGCAAGTGTGAATTTTGGCTTGCAGAGGTCAAGTTCTTGGGGCACGTTGTTGGAGCAGCAGGGATTGCAGTAGACCCGACCAAGATTCAGACCATCACGGATTGGCCGGCACCGACATCAGTACCGGAGATCATGAGCTTTTTGGGGTTAGTAGGATATTACCATAGATTTGTGAAGGATTTGTCGAAGATCGCTTCACCGATGACGACGTTGATACGAAGGATGTTGCTTATGAGTGGATTGAGAAGTGTGAGGCTGCATTTACTCAGTTGAAGAGGTCGTTAACTACCGCGCCAATATTAGTACTGCCAGAGGCTGGACAGGGATTTCTAGTGTACACAGATGTTTCTCATACGAGTTTAGGTTGTGTGTTGATGCAGGGTAGCGGTGTCTTGGCATACGCATCAAGACAGTTAAAGATACATGAGAAGAACTACCCCACGCACGATCTAGAGTTGGCAGAGGTTGTATTTGCGCTGAAGACTTGGAGACACCTTCTATATGAAGAGAGATTCACACTCTTCACTGATCACAAGAGTTTGAAATATCTCTTCACACAGAAAGAGTTGAACATGAGACAACGCAGATGGTTGGAGTTCTTGAAGGACTATCGACTTTTCCTTAGAGTATCACCCAGGAAAAGCGAACGTAGTCGCAGATGCGCTGAGTAGGAGACGGAATAGAGATGCTAAGATGGTCAGATGTCACATGATGCATGAGTATGGATTACTCGAGGCAGGGGCGACAGCATGTCAAACAGAGATTCCTACCGATACTCAGGTGATGATTTAAGCACAGATGAGACTACAGACCGTGTCTACACAGCAAGTGTCAGAGGGTCAGAGACCGACCGATTGTACTCGAGATTCAACAAGTTAGCGCAGAGTGCAGAGTGTATAGATTGGGGAGAGATGACAGATCAGTGCCTGAGATACCGGGGCAGGTTTTGGATACCAGAAGTACTTGAGCTGAGAGATGAGATCCTTCAGGAGTAGCATCGTTCCAGATTTACCGTACATCCAGACAGGACTAAGATGTAACATGACATGAGGAGACATTTCTGGTGGCCTGGGATGAAGGCAGACGTGTTTAGATTCATCAGAAATTGTGGTATATGTCAGCAAGTGAAGTTCGAGCATCTCAGACTCGGGGGATTACTACAGCCGCTTCCCATTCCTCGATGGAAGTGGGAAGACATCTCTGTGTATTTTGTTAGAGGATTGCCGAAGACCACGAGGAGACATGATTCAATCTGGGTTATAATTGACAGACTGACAAAGTCTGCTCATTTCCTGCCAGTGGCATCGCATTACATGTTCGATCAGCTGAGCATACTGTTCGAGAGAGAGATTATCAGGTTGCACGAGGTACCATTAACGATCACGTCGGATCGAGATGCTACGTATACGTCCAGGATGTGGCGGAGTATGCAAGAGTAGTACGGTACGCGCCTACATTTCAGTACGGCTTTCCACCCTCAGACCGACGAGCGACCGAGAGATTGATTCAGGTCCTCGAGGACGTGTTGCGGGCATGCGTGTTGGAGTTTGTCGGATCTTGGGCGGAGTACCTACCATTGTGTGAGTTCTCTTATAACAACAATTATCGGGCTAGCATTGAGATGACGCCATTTGAGGCTTTGTATGGCAGACCGTGTCGTTCGCCATCGTGTTGGGTTTAGCCAGAGGATCGGGAGATAGTGGGGCCTGAAATCGTTGTTGACCACACGAAAAATGTCAAACTGATCCGTCAGAGACTCAGAGGAGCACATGAGAGACATAAGAGATATGCAGATAAGTATCGCGGTGATCTCGCATATTCCGAGGGAGCCTTTGTCTATTTAAAGGTTTCCCCTCGGAAGGGTCTTCAGAGATTTGGGGTGAAAGGCAAGCTTGCACCGAGGTACATCAGGTCTTTCATGATTAAGAAACGGGTCGAAAAAGTGGCATACGAGCTTGAATTGCCTCCACATATATCTGGGGTCCATCCGGTGTTTCACATTTCGATGCTTCGACTAACCGAGCCGAAGGCAGGCGTGCGACCGACAGTTGACTTGAGTCAGATCGACCTGAGCGAGGACATCTCTTACGAGGAACAACCTCTTCAGATCCTAGATCGGAAGGTACAACAGTTGAGGAGCAAGTCTATCCCGAAGGTACTCATCAAGTGGCAGTTCCATGATGACACGAAACTCACTTGGGAGCGGGAGGACTACATGCGAGATAGATTCCCATACCTGTTTGAGTCAGGTAGAACCGTAACTTAAACTTAATTTCAAAGACAAAATTTTCATTTTGTTGGGAATATTTGTCACGGCCCAAATCTCTAACCCCGTTTTAATTCCTTAATCAGGATCACCGACCCTTGACGTGGGACCTACACAGTGATACGTGCACCAACCGAGGCACGTGGCCGAGGTATATCGTATTTTTGTATTGATGTGTTCTTAGTGTTATGTATTGTGTAGACTTACTAAGTCGGTTTGTACAGTTGTAGGCGTCTAGACGAGAGCGGGGACACGCCTCGAGTAGCGTGCGAGCCGGGGAATCTAGTAGTTAGCAAGTTGGTAAGTCTTATGTAATACTAATATGAAATAAAGAATTACTTATAAGCCTATGGTTGTGATTGTTCATGTAAATCAAATTAAAGGCATATAATTGAATAAAAATTCGTCAAGTAAATAATATGGAATAAATATATATATATATTGAGTGACTAGCGACGCGGCGGTACGCGGATATCACAACTCGGACGCGAAATCGGGCGTCGAAACGCCCGAAACACGGCGAGTGTCTTAGCAGTGTCACAATTAGATGTCAATACACCCAACAACATCACACTTGTCGCAACTATATCAACACTTGTCCCATTTTCCCACTACGTGCCACCACCCCACCTACCCACTTACACCACACACACAAAAACACGCACACACACATATACAAAACACGCAAAGACACACAGGGAGGCCGAGAAAGTGAGGAAGAAGAAGATGAGATGAGGAGGAGAAGAAGGGACGCGCCGGGAAGGAGAGGAGATCAAAATCGCGGTGAGTCATTGCGTTTTGTTGTGGGTTTGGTGGTTAGCGGTGGAGTGGCCGAAAGTGGGGTTCGGCCATGGAGGCCGAACCCCACAGCTGAACTGTGCCAAGGTGGTATTCCACCGGGATTGGGGTGGAGATCAACCCCACCCATCACTAGAGAAGAGAAGAAGAGAAAAAAAAAAAATTGTTCTTCCCGATCGAACCTCTCCGGTTCGATCGGGGAAGAAGACGCCCCGGTGAGCTGGGCGTAGAACCGGGTCGGGTCCGACCCAAGCCAAACCAGGGACGGGCAGGGTCGAGTTCGACCCGTTTGGGTCAACCCGACCCAGACCCAAACAGAAAAAAAAAAAAAAAAAAAAAAATGAGGGAAAAATTTGGAAAAAATTCTGGAAAAATTGGAAAACATTGGAAAAAATTATATTTCGATAAATTGAGCTTAAACCCACTATACTTCAACTAATGAGACACCAAACTCAGGAACCTAAGAAAAGGGTACGAGAGAGCGAATACAAGATTTGAAGTATCGGGAGGCCAGTAAAGCTAGGACTTTACTTTGTTGTTGTGAGTATACCCAATGACAACTTTACTTGACATTTCATTTCTATTAATTGTTGTCCTTGCATAGTCCTTTTGACTATTTTGCTTTTGTATTCTTATATCATGTGCTCTTTGTGTCTATGCTCACTTGATGAGTCTAGTTTGCATGATATCCATTCATTTGATTTGATTCATTGATTCTATCCCATACTATGTTTATTCTTGTTGTTTCAAATGTGAATTGAATGATAAATAATATACTATTAGGCTAGTGAATATCTTATAAATGTTGAAGAGACTTGTATTCCTTATTTGTTTAGGTGTGTAGATGTGCCTATGCCTTGACAATCCATACTTGGTATTTCTTGAAATTTAAAAAGTAGTTTTTTGCATTTAGGTCCCGTACTCGATCAGGTGTGTGCGACTCACGGTTAGAGTCCCTGGGGATGTCGGCACATGTTACTTGACACTGTATGACACTCAGGGTTAGAGTCCCTGGTGACACTTGAGTTAGAGTCCCTTGTGCTATATGATTATTGAGTCGGAGTAACATGTTTCACTGCCGACTGGACCTAAATCATCACTACTTAGCCTATTGTTAGTATCACTTGTTTAACTCTGGTATTTACGCGCATATGGTTTATTTTCTAATTTTTCCATTTATATGCCTTTAAATACCATTTGAATATTTGGAAATGCAAATTAAACTTGTCATCGGGGATTACTATTTTATTCTTGTACTCACCGTCTTTTTTATGACGGTGGGTGCAGAGCCGATTACCAGCAGGCCGGGCAAAGAGAAGATCAATGATTATTCATGAGCCCGTGGCGTGTCACTGCATTGATTGTAGGTCTTATTTTGATATTTTGATTGTATATGTTATATACGTCTTTCCGATACTATTTGGAGTTATATATTGGGTTGAGCGTTAGTTCCCCGACTTGACTTAGACTATTTCACTGCATTTTGAGGACTTTATATATGTGATGTCATTCCCTGGTTTTCTACACTTAAGACTTTATAAATGGTTTCCGCATAAGTTACTAATTGCTTCTGCATAATCAATAAGACTTCCGCTAATTAATTAATTTAATAAAAAACTTTAATTAACTCTAAATTTTATAAACTGGTAGGACTAGTGTATTACTTATCCTGAACAGGAGAAAAGAGGCGTCTAGGTTGTAAAGGCTGACTAATACGTAGTTAAGTCATGCGTGGATATGATTAGGGCTTAATTACGGGATTAGGCCGGGCGGTGCCTTAAATTAGGAGAGGGGCCGTCACAACCCTAATCGTCGTAGGTCTATTCTTATAGTTGATATTTAATCTAAAAAAAAAAAAATGCTAGAATGACACCCCGAAATGCATAATAGAATACACAACACATCCCTATCCGGAGTATTATGCACTACGTACGAGATGCGTAAGCCTGTGTCTCAAGGTGCACAACGGACGATGGACGATGTGCATTGTTTTGTGCATTGGGAATGTCATTGTAGCATTTCCCTTTAATCTAATTATTTATCTTTAGTACCATGATCATTAGAATTTTAGTGAGACAAAATCTATTCAAGAGTACAAGACCGCAGATAGCATATTATAGTATTACAAAGAAAACCAAAAAGAACATGTTTCTCTGTTTAAAAATGGAATACAAACTATACATCTATGATCAAACTCATTATTACTCAATACACTCATCATGAAATCTAAACTTAGAACTCAACTCTCCCTCCTTCCACACTAGATGCCCATCAAACTCAAACACCAGCCCACGAGCGCGGGCCCACACCAACATTTCCATCCATCAGCCACGTGGCAGAAGAAGACACCCCGAGCTTCCAACGGTCATCGGCCCCTGGAAGTACAGGATCATTACCCCCCTCAAGCCCCCAAAAATTGAACCAACAAATATACATTTCGAAACGTAGCGTTCAAGTGAGAGAGAGAGAGAGAGAGAGTTGTTGTTTCGGCGTCAAAGAGAACTCCAAAAAATCAAACGAGAGAGAGAGAGAGAGAGAGAGAGAGAGCTCCTCCTCTTATCGTCACTGTGATACGGTTCTCCGACTGTGTTCAAATCCTCGAGATTCGGACTCCGCGAGCTTCATTTCCAGATCTCAGTGCTCGGTTTCGGTAGCAATGTCGGTCGATTCTAGCTGACGGAGAGTTAACGGTGGTAACGGATGTTGAGGTGGATGAGTGTTAGGTTTGCGGTCGAGATCGAGAGTGTTCCGTCTCGATTTCCGAAAGTGAGATTGGATTCGTGAAACCGAAGCTAATGCGGCTCTGATGGTGTGATTTGCAGCTTCTGTTTTTGATTCCAGATCTGTTGTTGGTTTTGTGAGCTCTGATGGTGTGATTAGCTCCAGAGCTTCGTTTTAGGTTTTCGTTGTCGATTTCAGATCTGTTGTTGTTGTTGTTGTTGTTGTGTTGTTGTTGGTGAGGTTCTACGATTGGAAGATGAATCGGAGTTTTATGGCGTCGGAATCGCAAATGCAGCGGAAACCGCAAGGGCGGAATCTCGGGGCGATGATGAAGGAGAAGGATGATGAGCTGGCTTTGTTCCTCGAGATGCGCAAGCGCGAGAAGGAGCGGAACAATCTGCTGCTTCAGAACTCTGAGGAGTTGGATTCAACATTAGGTAATCTTATCCGTTTTGGGTTTCAATTGTTGTATGAGATGTCATTTGTGAATTTTCGGTTGATTGTTGCTTTTTTTGGTGCAAGTTTTGGTTTCCGGCATGTGCGAGTTGACGTTTCTATTAGATAAGGAAAGTTTGTTTTTGGTGATGTTTTAAAGGATTCCAAAAAGACTTTTTTTTTTTGCTCGAACAGTGACTGTTAGAAGGAGTTATTTGCTTGCAATTGTGAAATAAGCTTTGTTTGTTAAAACTCACCATCAATTGCACTTAATCGAGCACAATAGAAAAGTTTGATCCATGTAGCCGACCTAGTTAATTTGAGACTGAGGCTATGTTGTTGTTGTTGTTGTTGTGAAATAAGCTTTGTTGATTGTACTGTGAAACAAAAAAGATTGAATTTGCCCTTGTTATGGAGGTCCCAGGCCCATTATCCATGCCTGGAAAATCGGAGAGAGCTGTAGTAGGTTGACGACCAGTGTAAAACGATTTTTTGATAAGAAACCAACAACTTGACTCCAACATGAGTCGAACCTGGGACCTCTTCCCAACCTTGCCTTTTGCCAAGCGATGCCTCATCAATCTCACTAAAGACCGATGCTTTGGCACAACCTTTGTAAAACTTTTATCGTTCTTTAAGAAAATTTGGGATTGAGGCTTATACAAATTCTTTGTTGTATGTTTTGTGGGATGCTTGTAGAAATTGTTACATATACTTTGTTCAATGTGTATTTTCTGATATTCTTATTGCATTGTTTTGATCTTAGTGGCCTTTTTACTGTTGCAGGATCTAAACCTGACAATTCCCCTATTTTCAAGATTGTGCAATCTACTCCAGTACGGAAGAATCCTACTGATGATTTCCTAAATTCAGACAATGATAAAAACGACTATGATTGGTATGTGCACTCATCTATTTAATATGGTGAAATTCTGGTTTAATCTGAACTTTTAGAAATCAATTTCTTAGTTTTGGTGCATAGTTTTACATCTCTCTACAAATCACAAGTAATTGGTGTATTCTAAGAAATTTCTTGCTGCTGCTATCCATTTATCATATGCTGTAACTTCTGGTAAAGGACCCACGTCTGATCACTCGAAGATACTTCCATATATAAATTTTACTTTGGTATCTCGAAAGTTCCAGACCTTTCCTCATATCAAATCGTATGCCCTTTAGTCTACTTCTATCAAAACAATTGTGCCACTTCAAATTAAGTGGCCTTACCAAATAAAAGCTGAAGCATGTTGATGAGCTGCATTTTTTCAATCAGCGATTTTCAAAATTTCTGCTACAAAGCATTATCCAATTTTTTTTTTCTGCTACAAATCATTTTTTTTTTCTATGTACTATTGACTATTGAGTGCGTATTCTTTTGGCATGGTTTTTTTCACTCTTAGAAGTGGATTGTTATACCATTGATTCTAATGTTTGTGGAAGGGTTTATTTGGGTATAAATTAATAAGGAGGCATATGTAAGATTAGTCAAAACAATTTTGTTGAAATTCATGGTAAGAGAAGTGGAATATTTAAAAGTTTGAAATGTAAATATTAGACTATGATCCACTTTAAAAGCAATCTCACTATAGTTCCTTTTAATATCCCAGACAACATACTTTCATGTTAGCATTATATTTGAAAGTGTTATATAATGTTTCTTTTGACAATATGCATCTCATTCTCCTATCGAGAAAATATGCATCTCATTCTCCTATAAAAAAAAATAAGCATCTCATTCTATCATTTGTAGACATTTGAATTGGCCTTTTCAAGCATGGCACATGATTAAATCGAAAAAATCCCACTTTAAACAATGTTGACCTATAAAATAGCTAAATTGGACTGTAGGTGACATACTGACACGAATATAAACTTATTCATCCTATGATTATGCATTCATTCTCTTTATTTCTTTAAATTTTTTTCTCGTTGAGTGTTACAGCCCTAAATCGGTGCTAGGTTGATGAAATGTTTGTGGTACTATAGTTGAATAGTCGGTAGTGTTACTTTAATTTTGTTTTCTTTGACTTGTATTTCAAATTGTTTTTGTATAATCTTTTGAACTCTTAAGCTTAGACTTGCTCCTTAATGGTCATAGCTTCAATACTATTGTGCACGAGTATGTGTTAACTTGCTTAATATGCCAAGTAGTATTGTTTTGGACAATGGGATGGAAGTAAACTACTTTTATAGAGTTGGATGAGATTTCTTTTGATTTTAATCTTAATCTTTCCTAAAGGACCAGGAGTGTCAATTTTGCTGTTCTCTCCGCTACCCATAGAGTTTGTACCTAGTAGTGTTTGGAAATTTGGGTTTACGCTCATCTTAGGGACTCATTGGGTGCTCTATGTGACTATATACTGTTGACTTATAATTGGTGTGTAGTTCAATCAATTAATAATGGATGGGAGGTAGAGACAATTTGCTTAGAGCACAAGGCTTGCTTTACTCTATGATTACTCTATACCCTTCAAGTTTTGTGTGGTGGCTTTTTGACTCCACGTTTTGTGTTTATATATATTAGGTATTTTCACAATAATTTCAAGAATTTTTTAAAACTTAAAAAGAAAATTAATCTATAGTTTTTTTTTTTTTTTAATGCTTTAGCTAAGCCAGACACGAAGATGAAACTTCTAGAGTTAAAAGTAAGTAGAGAAGGGACAAAAGTTATACTCATTTATGAGTAAACTATGTAAACAAAATTTAAGAATGGATTAATCTAACACCTATGCACATATGTGCAGTAGATACCCCACCCAAGTCTTGACTCTTGAGTAATTTACTATTTTATGTTTCAATGCCTTCTTCTCTATGGCTTGTTTTGATGTTTGGCACAATGGATGCAAGCCGCCTTGGTTCATTTAAAGCAATTTGGTCCACTTAGACCTGGTGGAGTCTATACTATGCCTAGGTGACAAGAAAAATATTTATCTTCTCAACAATTAATTTTTATTTATAAGCCTCTATATGATTAATCAATTATTTTTTATTGTGTGCTAGTCATATTCATACATATAGGTATGCCTACTAATTTATATTTTAAGAATAGTAATCATTCTTTACAAAATGTTAGAAGAAATGCTTTTCGTGAATTGAATTGACATTTGGCTTCAAAAAAAATTGAATTGACATTCAATCAATCATCATAATTGTCAAATCTAATTACTAAAAAGAATTCTTTTGATCATGACTATACCACAATCCTAATATTATGAAAACTTATTCTATTATTGTGTAACTACAAAAGTTTCATCAAATCATCGTAAGCACTAATCTCCAAATCGCTTCTGACCGTGTAAACTTTCTAAATAATATTTTACTTGATTATGTATTAAATAGCAGTGGTGATGGCGGTGCCTAGGCGACAAATTGCAATCTTTATTTTGGGCAAATCATTGTTTTCCGTTGCAGAATTTTGTTAGTTTCATCATATCATCAATTTTTTTTTTGTTTTGTTTTGTTTTGTTTTGTTTTGTTTTTTTAATTTTTATCATGAACATATTCATTGGTATTCTCTTCTCTCTGGATACATTGTTCAATGCCCTTACTTCTCTGGGCAACTGTTTTGTAACTAAGGCTATGACTCTTGATTCAGCCAGGTTTTTGGAACCTAATTGAATAATATATCTGAGATTTCAATAGTGTAACGTGGCAAAACATTATTAAGTTCATGAATAAAATTTATCCCGTGATAATGTATTTAGAATTATCTCCATTGTGATGGCAAAAATGAATTTTCCTTTTGCTCCTTGAACTTCGATTTGAGAGAGGGCACAAATTCTGTCCATATGAATGGCAAGTTTTGGTGGTTACAGGAAACTGCAACCTTAACAAAGTTGTGATTGCTGAGGTGTTTGATGCTGTTCCATTATATATGTATTTCAGTGTTTTGTCTGTCCAAGTGAAGTTAAAGACCGAGAGTAGGTTAGTGCTGCATTAGATTTCAAATTGCAGGCTCTTGTTTCTTGACAACCAGTGTTACTAGACAGAAATTGCATTCTTTGCCATACTTTGTAATAGATATTTTGTGCATACCTAATATGTGACTCTTCCTTAATCAAACTGCTGTTATGTTTAGAAAGGATTGTACCTTCATATTACTGTTTAGTGTTTATGGTCACAGCTTAAATGCTTAAGTAAATTTAGTCATTAAAGTTCATGCCAATTATTTGTTTTCATAAAAAAGTAAATTTAGTGAAATTGAGCTATTTGGTTGAAATAATTCACAGCTCAGCTTAGCTGCTTGAGTACTTGGTATACAAGGAATCACAGAATACTTACTTAGTAGACATAGACGAGGGTTTTAGTTTGAGTTAATGAGCTATGGGACAATGTGTGTGCCTAATGTTTTTGAGTGAAAAGCAATGTATGTGGATATTACAGTGTCCTTGCACTTTGTAGCTATTATAAATATTAAGGGATCTTGCTATTTTTTGAATCCAGTAGAAATTTTACATTTATAGTTTCCTATTTGTTTGTTAATGCGCGATTTTCATTCTCAATCTTCAGGTTAAGATCACTTTGTTTAAAGTTGCATATTATTATCTAATCAAGCTTTTTAGCCATAAAGAACATGAATAGAGAAGATGCATGATACTGCTTTGAGAAAAATTAGGTAGTGAAAAGGTCTCTGCGGTCCCAAAATTTTTATAAGTACTTCACGGAAAGGCCAATTGAAATTTTCCGATCAAAAAGGTCAATTGAAATTTAATTTTTTTTCATGTTGTTCAAAAATAAGGCTTAGTTGTCTAGAAAAACTAATACTTGATTTTTTATTTATTTATTCTTATTTTTATCTTTTGATAGGAGAACTGAGTTGGGAGATAATTACTGTCAGTTGTGTTTCAACTGTTTGTTTTGTAAGGTTTAACATAGGTATAGCTTCTGCGGTTTTTGTTCTGTTATCATATTTCCAAATTTCTTTTAGTTTGTTGGAGAAAACAGGATGAAAAGTAAGCAAGTGAATGAATTATGTTAAATGCAAGTTCACTCTAGACAAATGGATGCCAGCTCCTAGAATTAGTTATGTTTCAATAAAAACAATGCACGTTCGACAAACACATAAAAAGAGACCTTAGTGTTGGTTGAGGAGGCTAAAGATTAAGAGGGGTGTAAGGGTTTGCATACGAATTGCCAGGTTATGTGTGAACCTGAACTTTCTACTAAGTGAAGAAAAGAGTTCCAGATGTGTTTTGCAGGATTAACTGAAGCTCTTGGAGCTGTTTGGGTTGCTAACTCTTCGGCGATGCATTTATAATATTGTTTGAAAATCAGATTCTCTAGCCTGTGGAATTTGCATTCGATATTGAATGTTTTAGTTTCAATCTCGGAATTTCTGGACAAGAGCTGAAAAACATCTGCCTATTCAACATTGTGTATGATGAAGAAATGTGAGGAAAGATATGAAAACGATTTTCACCCACTCTATTCTATAGTCTTTCTGTCCTCCCTTATTCTAATTACTATGGATGCAAAATTTGATAATCCTGCCACTGTTGGACTACATTGTGAGAAGATTTTTTTTCAACTTGCAATTCATGTAGAGTTATCTGTCGTTGTTAAGGTTTTAGGTGTTAAGATAATACCTATGTGGTTAGCCCTGTCTAGGGGATTTGGAGCTGTTAAAGTATACTTATTGTTAATTAATTGATATTTTCACACATGCAGACCTTGTTATTATTTTTATAGAAGAAAAGAATATAGTATTTATCACTTGTTGAGTGGTGAAGAAAGTGGGTTCACATAACAGGAGACCTCATATTATTGGGACCGAGATTTTCTTGTTGAAGTGTGTTGAGACTCTGAGTTGAATTTTGAAAGTTATAGTGACTTAGTTCATTGGAAAGGGGTAGTTGTTACATGCCTGACGGCTGCTTTTGGCTACTTGCTCTGAGGAAGTCTCATATTTGCTGTGTCTGCAACTTTACATTCTTGAGGGCCATATCGCTCATCTTTGCTATGTTTCCCTTTCATAATTGAGTTAATTTGCATCTGCTGGCCATCTGTCCTGCAAAGAACACTATTCTATCTCAGCCAATTATTGAAAAAGATCTAACAATGCATCCTTGAATTGTAAAGAAGTTGAAGCCCGATATGTCAAGCACATAGATCTGTTTCTGTCAATACAATTTTCTCTGATTTTCACTGTTGAACTAAAAATGCACTCAGTTTTCTGTTAATTTGTCTGTGAGATTCAATCATTTAAACAAATTATGTGACGTTTCATTTAATTCAGTTTTTCTATCTGAAAAAGTTGGTTCAGATGATGATTTATGATTCATATTAATAGCTCTTTCTGATTCCAGGCTTCTGACTCCACCTGGAACTCCTCTGTTTCCTTCGCTGGAGATGGAATCTCAGAAGACCGTTATGAGCCAAATTGGGACTCCCAATACTCGTCCTACTACACTGAAGTCCAGGGTATGAGCTCACCACGAATATGCCTTGAAGCCTTTTACCAATTTCAAATTGAATATCATATGTGAATAATTTTTTTTTTTTTCATATTCAAATGCATGGTTATATGCTAAAACGTTCCCTGTTCCCCATGTCGCATGTACGATTAATAACTACAGATAATATAGTTGTAAAACTCACTGAAACGAACTATGAGGGTGGTTGTTATGTTGAGAAGCTTAATCTCAATAATCAATCTTAAAATAAATGCCTTGAGATGTTGTAGAAATTGGTTCAAATGAGTTTGGTGTTTATGATACATGCTCATGTCTTTGCTTGTGTATTAATAGATCATTTTTCTGGATGCAGCTGGCCAATCCCCAGATTGAACCTCCTCCTAGAGGAACCTTGGTGTCCAGGCAGCACACTTTGTCCCCCGGATTCAATTCATCCAGTACTGGAATACGTAGGCCCTCGTCATCTGGCGGCCCTGTCTCCGTTGCATCCAGATCTGCGTCATCTGGGGGACCTGTCTCTGCTGCATCTAGATCTGCATCATCTGGGGGCCCTGTCTCTGCCGCTTCTAGGTCTGCATCATCTGGGGGCCCTGTCTCTGCTGCCTCTAGATCTGCCACGCCAACTGGGCGGCCGACATTGTCTTCTACTTCCAAACCATCAAGGCCTTCTACTCCTACTTCAAGGTCTACCATACCTTTGTCTAAACCCACGACTGGTCCAGTTAGATCCTCAACTCCCTCAAGGTCATCAACACCTTCGGCCAGGCCTACATTACCTGCTTCCAAGTCAATACTACCAGTATCCAAGCCTACAATGACAGCATCCAAAACCGTTTCAAGGTCTGCGACACCAACTAGGCGACCATCCACTCCATCTAGTGTTTCAAGTGCATCTGCGCCTTCTAGTCGATCTACTTCAGTTAGTAAATCAGTTCCCACAGCTGCAAGAAATCCCGTGCCATCTCGTGGAACTTCTCCTACAGTCAAATCCAGACCCTGGAAGCCATCAGATATGCCAGGTTTTTCACTTGACGCGCCTCCAAATTTGCGAACATCAATGCCAGACAGGCCAGTTTCTGCATCAAGGGGTAGGCCTGGAGCACCTAGTGCTAGATCTTCTTCAGTCGAGCCTGTTCCTAATGGAAGGCCGAGGAGGCAATCGTGCTCTCCTTCCAGGGGAAGGGCTCCAAATGGGAACTTTCATCCCAGTGGAAGCTCCGTTCCAGCAGTTAGCAGAACACGCGCCAATGGAAGTGACAATGTCAGCCCTGTTCTTATTGGTACAAAGATGGTTGAACGGGTTGTAAACATGCGGAAACTTGCTCCACCAAAGCAGGATGACCAACGTTCCGTGCAAAGTAACTCTGCTGGAAAGGCTTCTCCATCTCCTGATAGCTCCGGCTTTGGAAGAACACTGTCGAAGAAATCATTGGACATGGCACTGAGACACATGGTATGTATACTAAAGTTTGCATCTTTATTTCTTAAAGTAAGAACTGAACTCCACACTCTACAGGTAGAACTCATGTTTTTATTGTCAGATATAAGTATTACATTTTTGTGTCGCTATTCGACCATAATGCAGCTGTCAATATTCTAAATTGCATACCACATTTTGTGCAGGATATAAGGAGAAGTGTCCCGGGTAGCTTACGCCCATTAATGACCAATATTCCAGCTTCCTCCATGTACAGCGTGAGATCTGGTTCAGCAAGAAGCAGGACCATCAGTGTTTCAGACTCTCCTCTTTCCACGAGCAGTAATGCCGGTTCTGAACAAAGTGTCAACAACATCAACCACCACGCCTTATGCTTGGATATTGGGAGTGAGATAGAAGACAATGATCTCAGCAGTGAAAGAGGAGCGAAATTCTCGCCCACAAGCCATCATGAGTGATGACAGTATGAGCCGTCTTCACTCAAAGCTCGAGTCGGTTTGCGCTCTTTCTGATCTGGTTGAATTCCTTCTTCTTACAGCCTCCCCTGAAGCTCATTAGAAAGTGAAGAAAATGGTGGAAATGGGTTGAAGGTATGCAGTTTGCCAGACGCGTTTTAAGCTATGTAAAGTTTTTACTGAATTAAGTAGGTTGTCAGCTAATTTATCATCTTCGCGACCACCCTGTATTACTTGTGAAATCTGTTAGGTGCAATCCTGAACCTCTCTCTCTCTCTCTCTCTGGTTCTTTGCCTGCACGTTAAGAGTTATTCTGAAACTCAATCTCCTACCAATACAAACCGAAACATATTGTAATTGGAAATCAGAAAGTTGGGTTTTCTGCTTCACCACCACTGCTATATTTCAATGCCATTTTCACACAGTTTTTGCTTATTTTGCCTTCTTGTTTTGTCTAACAATCGTACGTTTTTGGTTGATTTGATACTCTGAAATCATTATATTTCTTTTTTTATTGATTTTTGAACAAGAACAAATACATTCAGCCTACGTTGGAACTAACAGTTTCAATTTCTCATCCAATCTAATGAGAGCATGTCTATTTTTTTTTTCGGAAATTCCAAAAGTAGGTACTAGGTACTCTTGAAATTTAACACGATTGGAAAATGCTAGTCGCGCATAGCGTTCATTTGTCCGAGAATAAAAAGGGTTTGAACAATATCTTTACAAATTCAGGTAGAGTCTGGATAAATTTTTTTTGTTTGAATTTAAAATTGAGTGGGTTTGGACAAGACTCTGAAACTCCAAATCCACTTCGGACCCGGTTTGAATTTTAAATAGAGTTAAAATATGAGTGATGGGGCGTCAAATATATAATCTCGATGAGATTACCAATGATCACAAGAATCGCAGTAGTAGCAAGCACGGGGTCGATTCACGAAGACCAATTTTTTAACTTAGGCTAATGAATTAAAAATAAATCGGGGGAATTTGCAAAAGTATTCTCAAAAGTTCACCAAAAACAAAGAATAAAAATACTATGTGAATAAATTAATCAAGAAAAACAATCTAAACCATCCGTATCACAAACTTCCTCATTTTGGCATAATTATACATATGATCATCAATCTAAATAAAGCATGCAATTCAAAGTAATTTAGAGTAGCTATAGACCCAATAACGTACACTGGTCATCGCATTTCCTTATCACGATAGTCAATGTACGACAATAACCACTTCTCTAGTCAAACACACAACCCTGGACTTAAGCGGATTGTGTTTAATGCATTGACTGCAATAGGCATTGTGATGAAGTCCAAGAATTAGCTTGCAAATTCTTGACAGGATAATGATGAAGTCCAAGAATTAGTTGCAAATTCTTGAAAAAATATGAAAAGATATGACAGGATGACATTTTTGTAATTTCGGTGAAGTTCGGGCGTTTGAGTTTCGGCGTTCCGGGGGCATGGGTTGATTGGAAACGGCGTGGAGATCACGTTTTTATTGCCTCCGAAACGGCAATTTTGCTAATTTAGGAAAGTTTTGTTTAGATTATAACTTTCATTAGGAATTTCCGTTTTTATTGCCGTTTGCGGCGTTTGTTTCTATTTTTCGTCTAGTTTCCGCTTTAGGGTTTTTTTTTTTTGACTTTTTACTATTTTTGGAAAATTTTAGGGTTTCGCTATTTAAGCGGCCTATTGGATGTAATTCGCAGTTTTTTTGCTTGAATAAAAGAATTTTCGAACTTGGCTTAAGTTCTGACCTAGATCGAGTTGTCCGTGGATTCGTTCAACCGGGTTTAGAAGATCTCCACATTGCGTCGTCGTTGGTATCGAGAGCTGCTTTCAACCGGCGTGATTGGAGAAATCATGCCGCCGAAGAGGAACCAGCAGCGTATCGAGGAGGTGTATGACCGCGACAATCTGAATCGACAAATTGGCCAAATAATTGACCAGCACATGGACGCGGTGGTAAAACAATTAACTGCCATATTCGATTAGTTGTTGGGTCAGAATATGTATCGTGTCCGTAGCCATCGAAGGGAACCTGTTGGTGATGAACCAGTAGGAGATTCTTCTACCAAAGGGGAGGATGAGTATGTTGAGGCACCGAGAAGGCGCTACAGGCCGCGTGCAGTTGAGGATGATCGCAGGCGGTGGGAGTATGGGATGAAGACGGAGGTCTCAGAATTCCATGACAACCTTCAACCGGAAGAAGTCTTGGACAAGCTGGCGTCAGTTGAAGAAGTCATATAATTCAAAGGTGTGCCCGAAGACAAGCGTGTACAACTGGTTGCGACCAGATTCCGCAACAAGGCCACGGCTTGGTGGCAACAACAGAAGTTGATGCGGAATAGGAATGGAAAGGCGAAGATCACCTCGTGGGAGAAGATGAAAAAATATGTACGGGCTGGGTTCTTGCCTTACAACTTCCAATGCCTTATGTATCAGAGGTTGCAGAATCTGAGACAAGGGGCAAAGTCAGTAGATGATTACACTACTGAGTTTTATCAGTTAGTCACTAGAAATGAACTGCGGGAGACTAACGACCAATTAGTGGCGCGGTATATTGGTGGGTTGAGGGTGCATATCCAAGATGTCGTCAACATGTTTGATCCGGCTTCCTTATCTGCAGCGCACCAGCGAGCACCAGCGAGCATTATTGGTGGAGAAACAACAGCGTCGGGGTGTAAGTAATGCTTCCAGTAATGTTAGTGTTGGGACAACCAATACTGGAGGTAATACCGCTGCAATTAACCCTGCTAGTCGCACGAATAGACCTAGCACTAGTGGGATTAAATGCTTCGGTTGTGGCGAAGTTGGTCACAAGAAGTCAGAATGTAACGGGAAGAGACTCTCTTTATTGAGAACGAAGAGGAAGACGCGGGGGAAGAGGCCAACATCACTGCAGATACAACCTTTGATACTTCTGACAACACAAAAGAGGAGATCGTGACTGGAGATGTCGGTACTACCTTGGTTGTGAGGCATTCTTGTATGACTCCTAGAGCTGTCGCTGATGATGAGTGGCTGCGGAGTAACATCTTTCACTCCAAATGTACCATCTTAGGCAAGTTGTGCAGGTTCATGATTGATGCAGGCAGTTGCGAGAATATCGTCTCAGTTGAAGCGGTTTAGAAGTTGGGCCTTGCAACTGAACAACACCCCAGGCCCTACAAGCTAGCTTGGCTGAAGAATGGTGGTGAGGTGAAGGTGTCGAAGCGCGCCTTGGTGACTTTTTCTATTGGTGCTAACTACAAGGATTCAGTCTGGAGTGATGTTGTGGCTATGGATGCTTGCCACTTGTTACTGAGACGTCCTTGGCTGTTTGATAGGGGAGTTGTGCATGATGGCAGAGCCAATAAATACACCCTTATGTTCAAGGGAGTGAAGATTGTGCTAGTACCCGCTAAGGATCCAGAGGAAGTTAAGCCTACTAAAGAATCTAACAGTTTGCTGTCTTTGGCAAGATTTGAAGATGAATTACATGATTCTAAGGTAGTTTACATCTTGATGGGAAAGGAGGCAGATAGAGATGTTGATGTTTCTGAAGTTGCAATTCCTATTGAGAAGGAGTTTTGTGATGTTTTCCCTAATGAGATGCCAGAAGGACTGCCACCATTGCGTGATATTCAACATCAGATTGACCTTGAACCTGGGAAGTCACTACCTAATAGACCACGCTACCGAATGAGTCCCAATGAGCATGCGGAGTTGCGCAGACAGGTTGAAGAGTTATTGGCGAAGGGATTCATCCATGAACGTCTGAGTCCGTGTGCAGTACCAGCCCTCCTTACACCAAAGAAAGATGGCTCCTGGCGGATGTGCGTGGACAGTAAAGCAATCAACAAGATTACTGTCATTGAGTGTTGCTGTTTTCAGCAATCATGTGATACAGAATTGTCTCCAGTTACATGTCAGCAGTTCTCGTGGATTCGTTCAACTGGTTTAGAAGATTTCCGCTGCGTCACTTTGTGAAGGCACTACACCTAGACAACTAGATCACTAGTGTGTCCAATTTATCATATATCCCTAAGGTATTCAATAGGTCCCAAAAGAGACTAATCATTTGGTAGGGTTAATTGTTACTAGTGTGATCTTATTGCATAAGGTCGGATATTTACGACACACTGGACAAAAAAATCAAAGTTTGAATATAAATTTAACTCCAATTATTCAATCTATAACAAGGGAATAAATACCAATGAAAGACAATTTAAATAAATTAAAGTAGATCTCACATATGTTTATGCTAAAATGATAGTTTACTCCACCTCCGGTCTAGATCGTGGAAGTTAGCCGGACCTGCTGCTTGAAAACTCCATTAAAATCAAAGGAGAAAACAATTGTTTTTGAGAAGAGAGAAAAATAGAAGTATGCTACTTGAAAACTCCATTAAAATCAAAGGAGAAAACAATTGTTTTTGAGAAGAAGAGAGAAAAATAGAAGTATGTGTAGACGTAGTGAGTCTTCCAAGAATACATAAGTCTTAATACAAAAAGTCTTTCTACTTTGCTGTCCGGAAGAAAGAGAAATCGAAATTGGGGGTTGGGTTTGGGACACGTGCGCCGAGGCAGATCCAGTGGCTTGTGTGTATTCTGTTGTTTTGACACGTGGCGGAGACTGATTGGTGGACGCAGGTTGCAGTGGATGTGGCAGTCGCTGATTAGAGGAGGCAGCTGCTGTTGAAGACGATGGCCAAATGAGACGCTGCCAAATGGCAGGCAGCTAAAGAAGAGGCGTTTGAATTGCTCGAGCGAAAACATGGGAGAAAGCATCAACATGCGTCTCGAGGATCATCCAACGCCTGCTGGAGATGAGAAGAAATCACATAGATTCAACGGAAGATATGGGAGACAACTGGTACGAATCTCGAGGAGCATCTAACAACAGTTGAAATGAAGAAAACTCGCAAAAGAGATGACGTCAATCTGGGAGAACATGTACCATGCCACCCGAGGCTTGATCTAATGGTAGCGAAAACTACTGTTCCTTAAATGTATCACTTTGTTGCATCACTTTGGTTGCAAATCACCTCTTCATCATCTCTACAGCACGCGTCTCGACACATATATGAGGGTAGGTGATCACACAGCAAATAAATACTCTATTCCGCGTAGTTTTTCGCTCCGAATTCAACCGCGCACTTTGTTAACCTTGAAAATAACAAAAAAGACAATTAAGGTAATATTTTGAGACTCAACAATAAAAATATATAAATATACTATATATAATTACATAATTAATGACTTAACAAATACCCATAAACTTAGGACTTCGCACGTCCTTAACAAAAGTGTAAATGACAAAACATAAGTAAACTAGACTCTTAATGTAATTATGTGCTGACTAAACTAATTATATACCTGACTTCAAAATTCATGGAGTTCATTTGGTTTACATATAGGCGTCAAGTTAACAAGTAACTCAAATTTTTTTGAATTTATGATGTATCAAGAACCACAACCAAAACACAATTAAGATTACATTTTAAAGATATAGACTCGATTAAGATAAATGTTATTTACTACTCACGAGTTTTCTTGGTTTATACAATCAACCACACAAGTTTACAATCTCTGTAAAAATAGAGCATTAACGCTAAAAATGTACAATAGGCAATAAATTCAACCACATGCTCCACTATTTTAGACTTAGCACCAATGGAAATCACAAGGACTTTAAATGGGTCATAACATGACCAGGATAAGGTACCAAGGAGATGATATAAAGGATGTACGAAACATTAAAAACTAAAACTTAGACTATCAAAAGCTTCTCTAATATGTGCACTCAAATTCAATTTTCTTTTAATATATGCGGTCCTCATCTTTTTCCAACCACCCGGCTCCCTGCTCCCTGGCTCCATTTCTTGTGGTTGCCATTTTAGGTAGAGACTCTCTAATCATGAATTCCCCCTTATTTTGGGTATATAAATAATTTTTTTTCTCTAATTTTCTCCTCATGTCTCTTTCTAAAGATTTCAAGTCTAAGACTAGTTTCCAACTAAGTAAATGGATGTATTAGGCTATGTCTATGGGCTCAACATTATATATGAAAGAAATAAAGGTTAGGTTGACTCAAAATGGGTTAACTAGGAAAATTACTTTAAGTAGGCTTAAAGCTAATTTCATTTAAAAATGACCTAAATCATTCCCCAAAAGTGTTTCAGTCATAAGAATTTCGCTTCAAGTAGGTTACATTGTCATGACCCAAATCTCTAACCCCTGTTTTAATTTCTTAATCAGGATCATCGACCCGTGACGTGGGACCCACACCGTGATACGCGCACCTACCGAGGCACGTGGCCGATGTATATTATATTTTTGTATTGATATAAGTCTAGTGTTATGTATTATGTAGAATTAATAAGTCATTTTGTACAGTTGTAGGCATCGAGATGAGAGCGGGGACGCGCCTCGAGTAGCGTGCGAGCCGGGGAACTGGGTAGTTAGCATTTTGGTAAGTCTTATTTAATATTAATATGAAATAAGAAATTACTTATAAGCCTATGGTTGTGTTTGTTAATATAAATCAAATTAAAGTCTTATAATTTTGGTTTAAAAATTTACAACGTTTAAACTTACCTCGGGATATGCGCTACCACATACTCCCATGATATGTGTGTTAATATATTGTGTTAGAGAGCTGAAATTAGTAGGTTAGTAGGAGTGAATGAGAACCACAAGAAAAACCTCGAGATATGTAATTGCATGAGGATGAATGGCCAAGAATCAACCTCACATTGATATATATATATATAATGGGTTGATCGAACACATGCGAATAGAACTGTTTTGATTCTGAACATGTTGGAAAAGAATAGAAAGATTTGTTGCTGGAATTAGAGCGAGAGAACAACAAATTGGAGGATCCAAATTAGGGTAATCATCTTCTCCATCATCTCCTCTATCTAATGAACCCATTTTGGGAGTCTTAATGGAAAACTGGATTTAAGGGTATCACTGGTTTTGTTGTTAGTTTGTCAAATTTCATATCTTATGAACAAATAAATGGAAGATTAATAAATGGTTTTGAGGAAATTGGGTTTTTGAATAATTTGGGAAAAACTAGTGAATTTGTGAGATTTGAGAAAACTTATCAAATTGTTGTTTTAGGTTGTTCTAATTGTTGTTTTGCGTCAATTTGATATGGAAAGGGTGTTAAATGGGGTTTAGTCAACTAATTAGGGACTTTGGGACATAATTTTCGAGTTGAAAATTCTGTCACAAAGGGCAATTAATACGTTAATGATGAGAATTAGCGTGCTAATGATTATGGGTAGAAACTCGATTTTAGTTTCGCTATTAGCGCGCTAATCAGACACCAAAAATTCAGAAAAAATGTGTTTCAATAACATAACTAGTTCAAACCAACTTTTGACACATCGATTCTTAGATTACTGCGGAGTTTTAACATATTTTGAAGAACTTACCCCAATAAAAGACTATTTAATAATTCTTAAGTTTGAAATAAATATTGGTTTTATAAGTTAATAGACACTAAATTGAGTTTATACCCACTATACTTGAACTAATAAGACACCAAAATCAGGAACTTAGGAAAATGGTACGGGAGAGCGAATACAAGATTTGGAGTATCAGGAGGCCAGTAAAGCTAGGACTTTACTTTGTTGTTGTGAGTATACCCAATGAAAACTTTACTTGACATTTCATTTCTATTAATTGTTGTCCTTGCATAGTCCTTTTGACTATTTTGCCTTTGTATTCTTATATCATGTGTTCTGTGTCTATGCTCACTTGATGAGTCTAGTTTGCATGATATTCAATCATTTGATTTGATTCTATCACATGTTATGTCTATTCTTGTTGTTTTAAATGTGAATTAAATGATAAATAACATGCTATTAGGCTAGCGAATATCTTATAAATGTTTAAGAGGACTTGTATTCCTTATTTGCTTAGGTGTGTCGATGTGCATATGCCTCGACAATCCATACTTGGTATTTCTTGAGATTTAAAAAGTAGTTTTTGCATTTAGGTCCCGTACTCGATCGAGGTATGCGCGACTCACGAGGTTAGAGTCCCTGGGGATGTCGGCACATGTTGCTTGACATTGTATGACACTCAAGGTTAGAGTCCCCGAGGTGGTCTACACACCGGGTTAGAATCCATTGTAACACTTGGGTTAGAGTCCCTTGTGTTATATGATTATTGTGTCGGAGTGACGTGTTTCACTGCCGACTGGACCTAAATCACCACTACTTAGCCTAGTGTCAATATCACTTGTTTAACTCTGGTATTTACTCGCATATAGTTTATTTTCTAGTTTTCCCATTTATATACTTTTAAATACCATTTAAATATTTGGAAATGCAAATTGAACTTGTCATCGCGATTAGTGTTTTATTCTTGTACTTACCGTCCTTTTTATAATGGTGGGTGCAGAACCGCCTACCAACAGGTCGGGCAAGGAGAAGATCGACGATTATCCCTAGCCGCGACGCTTCACTGCATCGATTGTAGGTATTCTTTTGGTATTTTGATTGTATATGTTATATATGTCTTTCAAATACTACTTGGGGTTGTATATTAGCATTAGTTCCCCGACTTGACTTATACTATTTTACTGTTTCACTGCATTTTGAGGACTTTATATATGTGATGTCATTTCCTTATTTTTCACACTTAGGATTTTATAAATGACTTCCGCATAAACTACTAATTGTTTCCGCATAACCAATAAGACTTCTGCTAAATAATTAATTTAATAAAAAGTTTTAATTAACTCTAAATTTTATAAACTAGTAGGACTAGTGTATTACTTATCCTGAACATGAGAAAAGATACGTTTAGGTTGTAAAGGCCGACTAATACGTATTTAAGTCGTGCGTGGATAGGATTATGACTTAATTACGGGATTAGGCAGGATAGTGCCCTAGATTAGGAAAGGGTCGTTACATACATCCTCGCTCTAGCATCCTAAAAATCGAACTTGCACAGTTCTGACCGTCTGCCCCTTTGGTATCTAGCATAAGGCTTAACAATCATACTAAGTCCTTAATCATGAAATCATAAAAATGCTGGGCTACAGCTCGAGTGAGTGTTTCTCCTATTTTCTCCTAAGTTTCAAGTCAAAAAGGTAACCATAGTGTATTCATCCACAACAAGTGGCATGAAACAAAATATCGAGTGACTCTAAACAATACAAAAATGGAAACTATACTAAATACATGCATGAAAATGTATCAAATCCTAATGAAATGAGAAAGAAAAGTATGAAGGGAAAAGGAATGGAAGAAATGAGAGAATAAATGATATAAAACATCACCATTACCATTCGACATATAACCGCATATAATTGAAAAAACTTAAACGATCTCACCTGCAATCTTTCACACAGAAACCCATTCAACTCAATCCACAAATCTTAAAGTTCCCCCAAACTTATTCCAAACCTTGTCTTCAAGGTTCAAAACAAGTCAAGAGGTGCACATGGAAACACACGAGATGGTGAAATAACATGATGGATATAGAAGTAAGGAAATGATATAAGATCATGCATAAGACTAACACTAAGCCCTAGATCTATGAACAAAAGTAAACAAAATAAAGATGGTTTAACAAATCTCAGTATGACTAACCGTGGGTATAGCATAATGCGATGAGCTGCAGGAGCGATATCGAGCTCTCAAAATCAGGTGTGCTATGCAGAAGTCGCAGCACTTGTAAAAAGTCACCAAAGAGATAACGATAATAATACCACAAAAATCTAAAATAAGAAATATAATAGAAAGGTATAGAAGCTTGGGGTGCCTCCCGAGAACCTTTTTTTTAACATCATTGGCTCGACTCAGTCAGACTCTCTATCAGTCGGTGTACTCTACAACGGCTAGAGTCTCACCCTCGATCTTGTGCTATGGGAAATTCTCATTGAACGGCTTCAATCGGTGCCCATTCATTTTGAAAACTTTCCCTGTATCCATGCTTCTAATCTTATCTGCACCATGTCCAAAAACGTCAGTAACACCAAAAGTTTCGAGCCATCGTGACCTTAACTTCCATGGATGGAAAGTCAATCTAGAATTATAAAGCAAAACCTTTTGATCGATTACGAAAGTTTTGGGAGATAAGTTGCAATCGTAGAATGCCTTGGTTTTATCTTTGTAGATTCGAGCGGACTCGTAGGCATCATTCAAGATTTTCTCAAATTCTTGTTTCATTTTTCTCTTTTATCGGCTGCGTTGAGTTCCATGTTGAGCTGTTTGATTGCCTATAATGATTTATGCTCTAACTCGAATGACAAATGGCAAGATTTTCCGAAGATTAAACGATATGATGACATTTTGATTGGCATTTTATACACCGTTCGATAAGCCCGTATCGCATCGTCAAGGCGCTGCTCTAGTCCTTCCACGACGGGTTTACAATATTCTCCAAAATGGATTTAATCTCTTTATTTGACACCTCCGCTTGGCCATTTGTTTGAGGATGGTAGGTTGTACATGTATGGTGTGTAACATTGTACTTGCGCAAAAGATTCTCAACTATACTGTTGCATAAATAGGTACCTCGATCACTAATCAAAGCACATGGAGCTCCAAAAGTAGAAAAAATCCATAATTTCAAGAAATTACATACCACTGATGAATTATTGGTGCGAATGGCTTTAACTTCCACCAATTTGGACACGTAATCCACAACCAATAAGATATAGAGAAAACTATCTGATGAAGGAAATAGCCCCATGAAATCGATCCTCAAATATCGAAAATCTCGCAGAATTAGATCGAGGTCAGTGGCATTTGATCTCGGTGACTAAAGCATCGGTCGATTGACATTTGGCACGGGTCCTGATGTTGGGTTTTGGGGTTCATGCGCAGCGGAGATTACAAAACAATTTTGACAAAGACCCCAATAGGATCCGAATCTAATTCCATTAAAAATGTTTAAACCATAAAAAACTTAATCATACCTCAGTCGCAATATACCTTTCTGAAAGTTGATCGATCTCTAAGGCGCTGCCAACGACGAACGCCCTCTACCAGTAGTCCACACACGAACGGCGGCCGAGATTCGAAGTGCTAGCTTTGAGAGATACCAAACCTTTTGTTTCTCTCCAAAACGATCCAGAGCATACCAAAAAACCCTAAGTCATTTCTAAAACGAAAATAGAGTTTCGGCCTTTTAATCTTTCGTACGTGTATTCTAACTTAAAGCGTTTATTTATACAACCCTTGTATATAGACGGTTAAGTAAATTACACATGTACCCCTACTTAAAGAAGTATAAGCGTAATACACCACAAAGACGTTTCTGTCATGAGTTTTATCACATAAAATTCATTTTTCTGAACCATCTTAAAATCTCACAAAACCATTCTTAGTGTACGACCCAATAGACTCATACAACGTTAGCAGTGTACCAAAACACATTTTGGTATACAAGTCATAAACGGCCTCTAGCAAGACATTATGACTACCCAAATTGTACGAATATCAAATCGATACAACCTAATCAATAGTGTATATAACATCCTTTTGTCACACGATATCCTTTTGATCAAACATAAGGCATGGAATTGTCATCCAACACGTTCAATCGTACTAGTCTCGATCTCTAGGTAGACTGAAAACATCCAAGTGACATTGATCAATATCAATTTACTTAGACTAGGCTTTTTAACAGTCTAGCACATCGAGGGATCCACTAGATATCTCCCTTTATATGAGAGGGACAAATTCTATCTAGATTACACAACTTCATCACATTGCTCACACAATAACCAATCACAACCTTTATAATCGTCCGGTTAAAGACAACGTTTGATAGTGTCAAATCACTATGTTCCTAATGTTGAAGTCTCTGGTAATCTCAAGTTAGAGGACTGAAAAATATACCTATCATGAGAAACAACTATGACTTAATTAATGTGATGTTCTCATAGCGGGTCGGTCCAGTACTTTGTTCACTAACAAGTACTCGTGATCTTGATTTGTATCCCTATACGTATAATCATCATATGATCATCAATCAAGACTCACACTAGTCTTCATTCATTATAGTTTCCAGTACAATGATCGACTAGGGACATTTAGGATATTTCAGTAAATACCCATGGATCTTATTATAATGTAAACATGCAAATTAATTATAATAAACTGCAAATGAAATCCTCTATTTTATTAACTAAAAGTATTCATAAAGACAGTTAATGGATTAACTTAGGGCACATGCCCCAACATCTCCCACTTGCACTAGGGCCAATCATACATGCATCTAATGCCTAATGATCTAACATGACCATCATGTTTTGCTTGTGGAAGAGCTTTTGTCAATGGATCCGCAACGTTGTCTTCGATAGGTACTCTGCAAATCTTTACGTCTCCCTCTCAATAATTTCTCTAATGAGATGAAAACGCTCGAGTATATGTTTGGATCTGTGGTGTGATCTAGGTTCCTTGGCTCGTGCTATTGCCCCGTTATTGTCACAATACAAACAAACAGGGCTAGCAATACTTGGAACCACACCTAGTTCGAGAAATGAACTTTTTGATCCAAATCGCCTCCTTTCCCGCATCGGACGCGCAATATACTCACTTTGCAATATACTCAGCTTTTGTTGTAGAATCTGCCACGGTTTCTTGCTTCGAACTTTTCCAGCTTACTGCACTCCCATTCAAAGTAAACACATATCCTGATTGCGATCTAAAATCATCTATATCAGTTTGAAAACTTGCATCTGCGTAACCATTTACAACTAGATCATTTTCAAAACCTCCATAGACCAAGAACATTTCCTTAGTCCTTCTTAAGTATTTAAGGATGTTCTTTACTGCTATCCAAAGTGACTCTCACCAGGATCCGACGATATCTCGCTTGTAGTGCTCAAAGCATATGATACATCGAGTCAAGTGCATAACATGGCATACATGATAGATCCAATAGCCGATGCATATGGAATCTTATTCATACGGTCTCGCTCATCATTTGTCCTAGGACATTGATTCTTGCTGAGACTTATGCCATGAGACATTGGCAACGATCCTCTTTTAGAGTCTTGCAACCGAACCTATTCAAGACCTTGTCTATGTAAGCACTCGACTTAGGCCGATTAGCCTCTTAGATCTATACCTATAGATTCTTATCCCTAGGATATAGGCCGCATCTCCTAAGTCTTTCATTGAGAAACACTTCCCTAACCAAGACTTGACATTCTGCAATGTTGGGATGTCATTTCCAATATGTAATATATCATCAACATACAATAGACTTAAAAACAACTACACTCCCACCGACTTTCTTGTATACACAAGGCTCATCTTCGTTCTTAATAAAACCAAAATCCTTGATTGCTTCATCAAAACGAAGATTCCAACTCCGAGAAGCTTGCTTGAATCCATAAATGGATCTTTGAAGCTTGCATACCTTCCTATAATTTTCAGGATGTACAAAACCTTCATGTTGTGTCATATACACGTCCTCAAGCAGCTTTCCATTAATAAATGTTGTTTTTACTTCCATTTGCCATATCTCATAGTCATAATATGCAGCAATGACAATTAAAATTCTTATGGATTTAAGCATGGCTACTGGTGAAAAAGTTTCATCATAATCAACACCTTGAGTCCGCTCAAACTTTTTGCTACAAGTCTTGCTTTAAAAGTACGCACATTGCCATCCATGTCAGTTTTCTTCTTGAAAACCCATTTACATCCAATGGTCTTACCACCTTCAGGTAAATCAACCAAGTTCCAAACTTGATTATCATACATGGATTGCATTTCAGAGTTCATGGCACTTAGCCATTTATCTGAGTCTGGTCCAGACATAGCCTCCTAATAAGTGGTGGGCTCATTTTGATCCATAAGCAACACATCACGACTATCAGTAATTAGAAATCCGAATCTCTCTGGCTCATGTCTTACCCTACCAGATTTACGTGGGCCTTGTGTCACTTGCGGAGGTTCAACTGGTTCGGAACGTTGTTGAACTTCTAGTAGCGGTTCAGGGTTTATCTGTGATTCTTGAACTTCTTCAAGATTTATTTCTCTCCCACTAATGTCTTTTGAAATAAGCTATTTTTCCATAAAGACACCATACCGAGCAACAAACACTTTGTTCTAAGCGGGATTATAAAAGTAATATCCTTTTGTTTCCTTTGGATACCCCACAAATAAACACTTGTCAGATTTAGGTGCTAGTTTTTCTGAGACTTGTCGTTTTACGTAAGCCTCACAACCCAAAGTCTTAAGGAAAGACAAACTAGGTCTATTCCTATACCATATCTCATAAGGTGTTTTATCAACCGCTTTAAAAGGAACTCGATTTAGTGTGAAAGCTGCAGTTTGTAATGCATAACTCCAAAAGGATAATGGAAGATCTGCATGACTCATCATAGATCGAACCATATCTAATAAGGTTCGATTTCTCCTTTCAGAAACTCCATTCCACTGTGGAGTTGTTGGTGGAGTCAATTGGGAGACAATCCCACAATTTCTAAGATGATCATAAAATTCTTGGCTCAAATATTCACCACCTCGATCTGACCGAAGTGTTTTGATAGTTTTACCAAGTTGATTATGTACTTCATTTTGAAACGTTCGAAACATCTCAAATGATTCAACTTTATGTTTCATTAGATATACATAACCATATCTGCAGAAATCATCAGTAAATGTAATGAAGTACTGATAACCTCCTCTAGCCATTGTGTTTATAGGACCGCATACATCAATATGTATTAGACCCAATAAATCACTTGCCCTTTCACCGCGTCCAGTAAAGGGAGTTTTAGTCATCTTGTCTCGTAAACAAGATACGCACGTTTCATATGTTTCTAAATCAAATGAATCTAGAAGTCCATCTTTATGGAGCTTCGTTATGCGTTTCTCATTTATGTGCCCGAGACGACAATGCCAAAGATAGGTTTGATTCAGATCATTTGAATTAAATCTTTTTGTATTTATGTTAAAGACTGGAGTATCAGTGGACCTTTTCATGCTTAGAATATAAAGACCATCACACAAATCAGCATTTGCATAAAATATTCATTTATGAGAAATGGACTATCTATTATTCACAATAATAAAATCAAAACCATCCATATCCAAGCATGAAACATAAATGATGTTTCTGCTCAAGGCAGACACAAAATAACAATTATTTAAAGTTAAGATAAGTCCACTAGGTAAGACTAAGTCATATGATCCAACAGCCAGGGAAGGCAACTCTTGCTCCATTCCCTACGCGGAGGATGACTTCTCCTTTCTTCAACTTTCTACTTCGGTGAGTCCCCGCACATTTATACAATTGTGAGATCCACATCCGGTATCTAATACCCAGGAATCACTAGTAGATAAATTAATTTCAATAACATCAATACCTGTAGTGGTAGTCGCACTACCCTTTTTCTTCTTTAGATCTTCTAGATAGAGTTATTTCTAAACCAATGTCCAGGTGCATGACAGAAATGACAATTTCCTTCCTTTTCTTTTGGGTGTTTTGAAGCAGGAACAGGCTGGGGCTTGACTTGTTCCACAGGCTTTGCGACAGTGCAGCAGCAGCCTTGACAACTTTAGCCTTGCCTTTGCCTTTCTTCTTCATTCCCTTTCCCTTTTGGACCATCGACACATTACTAGGGGGTTTCTTGATATTTTGTTCAGCAGTTTTGAGCATCAAATGCAACTCTGAAATTGATTTCTCCATATTATTCATATTGTAGTTCATCACAAATTGTGAGTAACTTTCTGGTAATGAATTCAGGATCAAATCCGTAGCCAATTCTTGGCTTATGGGAAATCCGAGTCTATCAAGCTGGTCAACATAGCCCTTCATATTTAGAACATGAGGACTAACTGACGCACCATCTGTCATCTTGCAAGAATGTAGGTTTTTGACTGTCTCGAACCTTTCTTGCCTAGCTTGCTGTTGGAACATTTCCTTCAACGTTATAGCCATGTCGTAGGCTTCCATTAGTTCCATGTCCTTCTGAAGTTCAAGAACCATAGTTGTCAGCATAATACATGCAACATCAGTAGAATCGTTGACATGCTTATTATGCGCATCCTTCACAGCTTTCGTAGCATTGGCTGGTGGGTCCTCAGGAATTGGAGCATCCAAGACATACAACTTGCATTCATGCTTAAAAACAATTCTCAAGTTTCTGAACCAGTCAAAAAGTTAGTCCCAGATAGCTTATCCTTCTTAAGGATGGATCGTAGTGACAGGGGATTATTGTTACTTGAAGAGGCCATTAATCTACAATAAAGATTATGCAAAGTTTATTTTAGTATAGAGGAATAGACTCCCACTAAATTAACAACCCTCCTAAAACACACTGTTTATTTAGGGGACTAAAATTCATATTTCACCTAATTCTATGACAACTATGTCATGAAACACAAAACTAGATTATTTACGTAGGTAACAGTTACTAATTACATCTTATGTAATTTTTAGATACTTTTATGAGATACGGGACATCTTATGTCTTATCATGTTTTTATCTCATCATGTGCCTAAAGCTCAAAACTATTTTGATAGCTTTATTAAGTTGGACCGTTTTAAACATTTAGGTAACTCTTATCCAACTTGTCTCACCAAGATAACACAATACACCCAGCTATGGCTGAAACTGTATTAGTGTGCTCGAGGCCTTGACAAGTATTTAAAATGGATGGCGTGAGACTTAAAATTTAATAGAGGGATTTTTATTCAATTTTAGTGATTTTATGTAAACAATGAAATATCATATATTTTTTATTGATTTGTTAAATCAATAAACAATTTGGAGATTTTTATACTGTTCACTAATAAAAGAATTTCCGTGCGCTAGGATTAGTTAGACGACGGTCCGTGGCCACTGACGGCCAAAGACGGCAATCAATGGACGGGGTTATAGGGGCGCCCCTTTTTTTTTTTTTTTTTTTTTTTTTTAGAAGACGAATCTCAATTCCGAAAATTTAAATTCGCTATAGAAAATCATATTTCTCGCTGATTTTATTATCCTAAATTTACCCCTTAATTTATCCAAAATTAAGTCAATTAAAACATTTTTAATTAACCCGGTCCCACATCTAACTAATCATCTTATCCTAATCCAATTAGGACTTAAGATATTTGAATCCTAGCATATCACCAATAACAAACTTCTCCATATTTATCTCCTATCCAATAGGGATAACGAAACCGATTTTGCTTATATCTCTTAATCTAATTTGTTATCTATCTTTATCAAATAGAAACTTCATAACAGAATAGATATAACAAGATAAATAAATAATTTCAAAAATTAATTATTTGCAATTTCGGTCCTCATCCAAATAATCACAAACATGTAATTGAATCATGAACTACTATCCCAATCGAACCTAATGGTGTCATGGATCACATAACACGAAACGCAATTCATTAAAATTATTCGAATTAACCTAACATGGTTACTAGCATGTACGAAACTAATTTCAATTAAATCACGAATATATGTATCATATACACAAAACATGATAATAAATCTCACATAAAACTTATGTATATCACATATACATCAACTATTAACATGCTTTCAATCATATATCATGTATATATCAGAAGAAAACATGCAATGAATTTAATGGAATCGAACCTTTCTCTGATACCACTGTTGGGTTTTGGGTTCATGCGCAGCGGAGATTACAAAACAATTTTGACGAAAACCCAACAGGATCCGAATCTAATTCCATTAAAAATGTTTAAACCATGAAAAACTTAATCATACCTCAGTCGCAATATATCTTTCTAAAAGTTGATTTATCTCTAAGGCGCTGCCAACGACGAACGCCCTCTACCCGTAGTCCACACGCGAACGGCGGCCGAGATTCGAAGTGCTAGCTTCGAGAGAATACCAAACCTTTTGTTTCTCTCCAAAACGATCCAGAGCATACCAAAAAACCCTAAGTCATTTCTAAAACGAAAATAGAGTTTCGGCATTTTAATCTTTCGTACATGTATTCTAACTTAAAGAGTCTTTTTATACAATCCTTGTATATAGACGGTTAAGTAAACCAAACATATACTCAGACGTTTTCATCTCATCAGAGAAATTATTGAGAGGGGAGATGTAAAGATTCGCAGAGTACCTACTGAAGACAACGTTGCGGATCCATTGACAAAAGCTCTTTCGCAAGCAAAACATGATGGTCATGTTAGATCATTAGGCATTAGATGCATGTATGATTGGCCCTAGTGCAAGTGGGAGATTTTGGGGCATGTGCCCTAGGTCAATCTATTAACTGTCTTTATGAATACTTTTAGTTAATAAAATAGAGGATTTCATTTCTTTGTTTATTATAATTAATTTGCATGTTTACATTATAATAAGATCCATGGTATTTACAGAAATATCCTAAATGTACCTAGTCGATCATTATACTGGGAACTATAATGAATTAAGACTAGTGTGATCTTGATTCGTATCCCTATACGTATAATCATCATTTGATCATCAATCATGACTCACACTAGTCTTAATTCATTATAGTTCCCAGTATAATGATCGACTAAGGACATTTAGGATATTTCTGTAAATACCCATGGACCTTATTATAATGTAAACATGCAAATTAATTATAATAAACAGCAAATGAAATCCTCTATTTTATTAACTAAAAGTATTCATAAAGACAGTTAATGGATTGACCTAGGGCACATGCCCCAACAGCTGACATATAGGTAGGAGTCATAAAAAATGGTGGGCCAATAGAAACCACTCTCCAAGACCTTCATAGATGTACTACGTGAATAGAAATGACCGCCGTAGGTGTATGAGTGACAGAATGCTAAGATAGATTATGTCTCGGTCTGGGAGACACATCGACGTACTACTTGGTATGAGGAAAACTTCCACAAGTATGGGTCATCCCAAATATAGTGTTTAGAGTCGCTCCAAATTTTATCCTTTTGTGTTCGTGTAAGATGAGGTGAATACTCTCGTGTAATGAGGTAATTAACCAAATTCGCGAACTAAGAGAGTTCAACAGAAACGACTAAGAAATGTTCATTAGGGAAATCATCTCGAAGCGAGATATGTGCTTCACCATTCTCGATTCGGCTAATATGGTCAACAACAAGATTTTCAACACCACTTTTATCTTTAATCTCGATATCAAACTATTGTAACGAGAGTATCCATCGAATGAACGAGGTTTAACTTCCTTTTTGGCCATTAAGCACTTTAAGGCTGCATGGTCGAATTAAACGACCACCTTAGTACCTAAGAGATAAGGCCAAGATTTCTCCAAAGCAAAGACGATAGATAAAGCTCCTTCTCGGTAGTGGTGTAATTTAGCTGGGCATGATCAAGAGTTTGGGAGGCATAGTATATGACAAGTGAAGCACGTCCGACTGGTTGCCCAAGCACAACTCCCATAGCGTGGTTACTAGCATCGCACATGATCTCAAAAGGTAGCTTCCAGTTGGGAGCTCGAATTACAAAGTAGAGATGAGAAAGTCTTTGAGTGCATTGAATGCACTCTTACATGCCTTGTCGAGATCGAAAGACACGTCTTTCTGAAGAAGAAAACACAGGGGTTGTGTAATTTTGGAGAAATCCTTAATGAAATGCCGATAGAAATCAACATAGCTAAGGAATGATTGGATTTCTTGCATAGTTATGAGGTAAGACAATTTTTGAATTACTTCAATTTTTGTCGGCCTACCTCCGCACCCCCAGAAGAAACAATGGGACCCAGATAAAACTTTGATCCAACATGAAGTGACATTTCTCATAATTGTGGACTAGATCTTTTCGATACATCTGTGAAGAACCTTAGTTATGTGACTAAGGCAAATATCGATGAATCGCAGTAAATGGTGAAATCATCCATGAATACTTCGATGAAGTGCTCAACAAAGTTAGAGAAAATGCTCGTCATACATCTCTAAAAGGTAGCGGTGCAGTGCACAGCTCAAAGGGCATGCACCGGTAAGCAAAGATACCGAAAGGATGGGTGAAGGTAGTATTCTCTTGATCCTCAAGTGTTACAAGAATTTGGGGAAAACCAGAGTATCCATCCAAGCAGCAGTAATGTGACCTGCCTTCTAAACGCTCTAACGTCTGGATGATGGAAGGCAATGGGAAATTGTCTTTCCTAGTATAAGCATTAAGCTTCTTGTAATCGATGTAAACTTGCCATCCATTTTGGATGTGAGTTGGATCTAATTCACCTCGTGAGTTTGTGACCACTGTGATCCCCATTTTCTTGAGAACCACATGAACATGACTAACCCAATTGCTGTCATAGATCGGGTAGATCATCCTTGCGTCAAAGAGCTTCAGAATCTCATTTTAATCCACTTCCATCATCGATGGGTTTAGTCGCTGATGTGCTTCTCGTGAAGGTTTAGACCATTCTTCCATATGTATCTGATGCTTGCATGTGGAAGGGCTAATAATTTTAATATCGGCAATAGTCCATCCTAAAGCTTCTTTGAACTCTCGAAGCACATTTATGAGCTTCTCTTCCTCAGGTAATGTGAGTTTAGTTGAGATGATCACATGTAAAGTCTCATTCTTACCTAAAAACACATATTCGAGATTACTAGGCAGCGGTTTGAGCTCCAGTATGGGGGCTCGCTCCATATAGGGGAGAAGTGTAGAGTTCGAAGCAGGTAAGTCAAGATATGCAGGATGGGAAAATGGAATGGATCGAGTCCAACTCAGAGATCAACTCCTCGATCTTAGTATCGAGGATGAAGGATTACTTTCGCAAAAGAATTGGTGTCAAATATGATTCTCTAACACCACTTTCATATTATCAACTTTCACAAGAAAAACATTTCGACAAGTGAGTCCATACTGTCCAAGGCAAGCACCACAGAAGAGGAATCACATGGATATCGCATCACATCATAAATGTGGAACTTGATAAGTTCACCATCAAACTCCATGGTAAGAGAACTATTGTGAACATCAATATTAGTCTTGACAGTCTTAAGGAAATACATACTAAGCAAGATTGAGGAAAAATGGGGGCATGAATGATTCTTCATATCAATGATATAGAAGTCAGCAGGGAAAACGAGCTCACTAACTTTCACAAGAATGTCTTCCAAGAACCCACGGGATGAACGATGGATCGGTCCGCCAAATGTACGACAACTCTAATATCCTTCAAGAGACCAGCCTTTAATGTCTCATATATGGATAATAACATGACATTGATAGAGACGCCAAAGTTGCATATAGCTTTGTAGATCTCAACTTCACCAATTGTGAAAGGGATAGTGAACATGCTCGGGTCCTCTCACTTGGTGGGCAACTTCTTGCGTATGATGGATGAAAAATTTCACTTACGGTGATTTTCTCGTTGCCTTTGAGTCGACTTTTGTTGGTATGTAGGTTTTTGAGCACCTTAGCATAGCGGGGCATATGTGCTAAGGTATCAAGGAGTAGGATGTTTATTGCCACTTTTTTTAGGATTTCTAGAATTTTCTTCTTTTCTCTCGCCTTTTTATTCTTAATGAGGCTTTTAGGGAACGGGGACAAGATTTTGAGAGAAGGTTGTGCTTCCTTATCCAAGATTATCATTTCAGTGGGAGACATTTGAACTTCGAGCTATTGCTCGACTTCCTTAGATTTAAGGGTGGCCACTTTAGGCTTGGGTTCTTTGGGAGTCTCTTCCATCCTTTTGTCGCTACGAAGTTTGACGGGATTTGGATGTGGTTGAGAATGCAGCTTGCCTTTCTCATCTAACGCCTACCGTAGGGCTAGTTGCCCTACTTGAACCTCGAGGTTTTATTGCTTGCAGCATGACTCGTGGTTGTTTCATTTTTAAGTTAGGCTAAGTCTTTAGAGAATCTATCATGATTAGTAATGAGTGTCCTCATCATGTATTCTAAAGACCTCGAATTCTGAGCGGGTTAAGACTGTTAAAGAGAGTTTATCCCTTGGGAACATATTAGAGATAATTCTGGTTCTAAAGTCTATAACTCTGATGGGGCTTTTGACGGCATGATTACAAGTGTTACTGAAATGTTGACTTATTAATTCTTCGGTGGTCCTTGGAATCCGCCACCTATAGCATTCGCTTGTTCGTTCTCGAACAAGGTGGGACAAGAATCAGTGGGATAGTCCGTGGCTGAGCAGAAACCACGAGCTTTGACTTAAGCTTTTTAGAGGTAAGGAATTGCTCCATGAGATCAATGATTTTGTCAAGCTCGATGTTGGTAGGAATCGACCTTACTCCATCAAAAAGATTTCGTGAGGGTCGCTCTCCCTCGTCATCGATGTAATGACGTGATTGACTTGCTATATAGTTATACAAATCAAACATCTCTTGAGTTGTCTTGCATCTATAGCCGCCTCCACAAGCATTGTTAATCATGCATTTCTCAAGGGGTGTAAGTCATATATAGAAAGAAATGAATAATAGAGAGGTTGCTTTAGCCATGTTGGGGGCATTGCACAAGCAATCACTTATAACAACCCCAATAGTCGTCGAAGGACTCACCTCGTTTCATTTTGATATTGCATATATCTTTAGTAAGTTGGGAAGATCTAGATTCAGGGAAAAACTTTTTGAGGAAACCAGAAATCATGTCGTTCCGATTTTTGATGGAACCAATGGGAGATAGAAGAGTCAGTCTTAGGCTTTGTCCTTAAGGCAGAAAGGAAAAACAAAGAGTTTGACTTCGTCATCATTGACTTTTGGGGGAATCATGGTCCTACACTTAGAATGGAAGTCCTTGATGAAGGTCACTGGATCCTAACGATGCAGTCTATAAAAGACAGGGAGAAGGTTTAAAAATCAGTTCTGAGCTCAAAATCGTCCCTATAAGCTAGGAATGCGACGCACTATGGTTGATAAGCTAGGAGATCATGTATCTCATCATTCGCCATTTCAATGTAATGCGATGTTTGGCTTGAGGTTGTGCCCAAGGGTTAGCTTGTGGCCTTTGTGGAGCGAGATCAACCATCCTTTGATCGAGTGATTGATACTTAGGTACTACATGCCTTTGCGGCGCCATTGGTGCGTGTGGCACAATAGGTGCTACAAACTGTCTGGGGAGGAACAACTAGGCCCAAAATTTGACGCATGTCGAATGCGTCAAAATATATAATCCCGACGAGATTACCAATGACCTCAAGAACTGCAGAAGTGGCAAGCACGTGGTTGATCCATGAAGACCAAGTTTTTAACCTAAGCTAATGAACTAAAAGTAAATCGGGGAATTTGCAAAAGTGTTCTCAAAAGTTCACCAAAAACAAAGAATAAAAATACTATGTGAATAAATCAATCAGGAAAAACAACTTAAACCATCGGTATCACAAACTTCCTCATTTTGACATAATTATACATATGATCATCAATCTAAATACAACATGCAATTCAAAGTACTTTAGAGTAGCTATAGACCTAGCTAATAACATACGCGGGTCCTCGCACTTCCCTTATCTCGATGGTCAAGGTACGACAATGACCACTTCTCTAGTCAAACACACAACCCTGGACTCAAGCGAATTGAATTTAATGCGTTGACCGCAATGGGCTTTGTGAATGCACTGCACTTAGACAACTATATCACTAGTATGTCCAATTTAGCCTAGATCCCAAAGATATTCAATTGGTCCCAAAAAAGCTAATCAATTGGTAGGGTCAGTTGCCACTAGTGTGGTCATATTGCATAAGGTCGGATGCTTACTACATATTGACAAAAGAATCAAGGTTTAAATATAAATTTAACCCCAATTATTTAATCTATAACAATGGGAATAAACACAAATGAAAAACAATTTAAATAAATCAAAAAAATCTCACTTATATTTATGCCAAAAGGGTAGTTTGCTCCACCTCCAGTCTAGATTGAGGAAGTTAGCCAGACATGTTGCTTGAAAAATCCATTAAAATTAAAAAAGAAAACAAGTAAACAATTATTTTTGAGTAGAAGAGAGAAAAATAGAAGTATGCGTAGCCATTGTAAGAGTTCTTTAATTTGTTTGTTGGAAGAGAGAGAAATAGAAATTGGGGGTTTGTTTGCAACACGTATGCCGAGGTAGATCTAGCGGCTTCTGTGCATTTTCTACAGGAATTGACACTTGGTGGAGGCAAGCGGTGCAGGTGGACGTGGCAGTCGTTGATTGGAGGAGGCATCTGCTGGTGAAGACACTGGCTGAATGAAACGCTGCCACGTGGCAATCAGCTGAATGAGGGGTTCGAATTACTCGAGTGAAAACACGGGAGAAAACACAAGTAAGCGTCTGGAGGATCATCCAACGCCTGCTGGAGATGAGAAGAAATCGCATGGATTCAACGAAGATATGCGAAACAACAGGGTACGGGTCTCGATAAGCATCCAACAATAGCTGAGATGAAGAAAACTTGCATAAGAGACGACGTCAATCTGGAAGAACGCGTAGCACGCCTCCCGAGGCTTGATCTAATGGCAAAGAAAACTACTGTGCCTCAAATTTGTCACTTAGTTGCGTCACTTCGGTTGCAAACCACCTCTTCATCATCTCTACAGCACGCGTCTTGACACAGATATGAGTATAGCTAAGCACATAGCAAGTAAATATTCTATTCCACATAATTTCTCACCCTGGATTCAACTCCTAACTCTGTTAACCCTGAAAATAACAAAAAAAGACAATTAGGGTAATATTTTGGAAACTCAACAATAAAAAAATATAAAAAATATACTATATATAATTGTATAATTAATGACTTAACAAGTCTCGTGTTCCATGGAGGAAGATGATTTGCTTGATCGTTCGACAAAGAAGATGATTTGCGGTCACATTTTGAGATAAAGTGGCCAGTGACGCTGGTGTTCCCCAGCGGGCTTCTCCCATTCCCTCGCCGCCTAGAGTGCCTCCATCATGACTGTGAACTGATAGTGTCGAACCGCCTTCAACCCTCTCACAGCGAGGTTTGCCTTCATGCCAGTTTGGATTTGTATCCCTCGCCTCCCCGTTGAAATTTATGATGAAGATATCATTACTGGAATTGGCAATATGATCGGCAAGTTTCACTACAAAAAAATAGCAAATTAGAAACGAAAATTTCCGTCTCTGATTTGCATAAATTCCGTTTCTAATAGCAGTCAGAAGCGAAACAGAGACGGAATCAATTCCGTCTCTAAAAACGTCTTCGCTAATTCGATCAGAAACGAAAAATTGATTCCGTTTCCGATTAGAGACAGAATAGAGACGAAATAATTCCGTTTCTGATTAGAGACGGATTTAGAGACGGAAATTAGAAACGGAACAGGGACGGAACAGAAATGGATTTTTTTTCGAAATGATACATTTGTAATTGCATTCCGTCTCTGATTCCGTTGGTAATCAGAAACGGAAGCAGAGACGGAAATAATAAATTTATGGATTCCGTCTCTGATTCCGTTGCTAATCAGAAACGGAATTAGAGACGGAATCAGAGACGGAATACAAAAGGTTCGTCTCTGATTCCGTTTGTGATTCATGCATATATACCCGGAAAATTAGAGACGGAATAGCAACGGAATGTTTGAATTCCGTTGCTAATCCGTCTCTAATTTTCCTTTTTGTTTAATTTTCAAACATAAACATAATCCAATTGGTTCTCCAACCTATAACTTGAAATTACAACCATAGGACCTACTCCATCGCCTGCACCCCCTCCGACAACTCCTTGGGGGTGCTAACATCCCACAAAAAAGCCAAATTTGACATTCATACATCGACAATATATATCAACAAATATTCAAAAGAGAAAAAAAAAATGTAAAACTCAAAATATGAAAAAGATTTATATATCCACGGAAAATTGTCTTGTATTACAAAAGCTCCAAATTTGTAAGTATTCACAAAAACCACCAATCCTATTGTTCAACAACCACAAAAAAAGAAAACTTACAATCCTCAACCACAAAAAAAGAAAACTTACAATCCTATAAATATGCACAAAAAGAATTAAGCTTAATAACCAAGAATAAAATCCATCTAATGTTCAACAGCTCAAATCACCAAAACTCCAACATGACTGGTCAGAATAAGAAGAGCAATAAGGACTCCATATAATAACTATAACGCAGCTTTGAAGCACTTCGATTCTCCATCTCGAGGACAACAACCAAGTGATAATGCATATTCACAGGGTTTCTTCTCGAGCGATCTCCCGAACCAAATAGAGAGCTAAATAGCGCCCGAAACGATCCGCTCCAACGTCTGGTAAAAGCAATACACCACACAACATCAAGAGCTTTCAAGGAAGTAAAAATATATAGGAAAAGAAGGGAGAGGCTGGAAAGTATATGGGGTTCCAATCGTCCAAAGAATCGAAATATGGACGAGCCTACCTCAAATTTTTAGTCTTCTTTCATTCCTTGATAACATCACATACAAATTTCAACTTCAGTGTGATAGCTGAGCCTACTCGAATTGAGGCTCAACTGGTTCAGGCTTTTGATGTTGCTGTTTTAAATACATAAGATTAAAGTATGTATCAATAAGGATATAAATGTAAGTTGTTTATGCTCTTGTGGAACAAATGATTAATTAAGTTAAAACTGGAGACAAGTAATTACACTTGAATAGATCCATAAATTGAATACCGAAAAAAGTACGTGCTAGAAATGACTCGAAAGATAGAATGCGAGAAGTAAAACTACTGTAAACTGCGAGATCGTATAATTCAATATTTGAAGCCTAAATTTTTTTTTTGGCAGTCCACTAATTCACAAATGCTTTACTGAGTGAAACAGTTTTGAGGCATGAATGCTGATCACTACAGATGAATACTTCTCAAGTCAAAAAAAAAAGTGTCAAGGCAAGTTCAACATGAGTTTTCGGTTTCCATTCTCGAAAGATTAGAGAAAGACTTTTAACTAAATAATTCACCATAGTATGTGTTCTTCTAAGAAAGCAATTTCAAATAATCCGATAAACAGGATTGTCATGATCGATTCTTCAAAGTACGGCGAATTCCAAAATGGTTTTTAGTGAAAGATCAACCGTAAGTCTAGTTAAAACTTCACTAGAGGTCTTCCTTATCAAAAACAAATTATCACATTCCCTATGATTAATATGACACTAGATGACACTCAAATGCATTTCCCGAGTCTCATGGATAGATCAATTAGTTGTGTGAGCAGAGCATATACCATAAAAGCAAGTATAAGGCATATTGAACATGTAGAATTCGAGGAAAGGGGCAGTAAATAGAATATGCATCGTCAAATGCATCCTTAGTACTGATTGTATCTTTTATGGCAAACTAGTGTCTTAAGCATCATAAATAAGTAATTGAAAATCATGATTGTTCTGGTCATGACTTACTTAACATGAGTACAGTCAACCTGTAAGTTCTTGGCATTGCTCCACATAAATTGGCAGCTCTGAAAGCAGTACTGTCATTGCAGTCCTAGTTTTTCATATAAGGGGAGCAATTGGGCGGACCACTGAATAGAGTAAGAAACTGCAAATGCACAGACACAAGGCATATTCAACAAAAAAAAAACAAATTGGAAACCTAGTAATCAGAGGCGGCATAACAGTCATAGCAAACAATGAATTATCACACAAATGCTCTCATATCAAAAAGACATTGACATGCCAAAGCATCAACAGTGAGATGCTTGAGGCTCTCACCCGTGAATTAATGATCTCTCGGCGTCCGTCTCTCTGCGAGCTATCTCATCAAGTAGCCATTTAGCAGTGCCTTCACTCTTCACACACAATGTTGCTACAAAAAAGGATAATGGCTTAGGTTAACGACCCTAAACCCATTTGGAACCAGTTATTCATCTTCGTTGATGAGTAAAAATACAGATTAGGGAATTTCACAGAGCTAAACCCAAACTCTACAATGTTTCTTTCAGAAATAGATGTTAACACCGAAACTTCCATGGAAACTTGAATCATGTGCTATTGATGTCAAGTTATTACTTACACTTTTGAATCAATGTGCTTCAGAAAATCGATTTCGAGAAAAATTGTGTAATGATACATATTCCAGCTTTCAAGAGAGACAAAAATCGAGAAGCAAGAGCGTATATATTGTTTGAGTTTAAAGGATGAAAAACAAATATTTTGAGCTAATTTTGAACAAGGTCAAATTTTTCCTGAAGTAAACATATTGATAAAAGATCATAAGAATAAAAATATCACTGGAAAATTGGTCATACCATCCCAATGTAGTTGGGGTCAACTACAAGGATCAAACTCTTCCGTTGTAGTCAATTTAGCGCAATTAATGGAAAATTTGGTCATACCAGAAGCTAAATGTTCATGCCCATAAGTTGATAAAAGAAAGAGATGAACATACAGCTAGAAAATAATGGCTGGACACTAGCAAAAGCGGAGATAGAATGATATACCAATTGTAGTCTATGAAACAGGTTCACAAATAAATCTTCTACCTTTCCACCAACAATGCTCCAAACCCCATCTGCACCCTCTTCAATCTCAGAGACACATGAACTATCGATTAATAGTTCTATTGGTGGGTTCTGTTAACAAAATAGTCCTTGCTTAAGCGGAAGTAAGGCAACAGGTACAGAAAAAACTAAAACTAAGAATGCTATGAGTAAGAGAATCGCAAATATTGTATATAAATAACTAAGCTAAAAAGATGAAGAAAACAAATATAAATCTTAGCCACTGCTGCCACTGCATTATAGATCAAGTGCACTGCTGCCACTGCATTATAGAAGCCCACTAGATATGCAAAATGCAATAACGTGTATGACACAGAAAATGACAACGGGTAAAAGAAAAGAAATACCTTATATTCCTAGTTGTAAACTGAGCATTAGATCATAGACAGCTCCAGAAGGCCACTGCGTCTTTCCACGCCCATGCCTCATACCCCTTCTCCACTCTCCTTCATATATGCAGCCATCTGACCATATATACTTTCCTGAGCCAGCAATATAGCAGAGAACATAGCAGAGAAACCGAGTAAGGACACAGCTCCATAGAAGGAGGTTCCAATACGAAGCTAAACCCTTAAAAAAATGATTATTAATAATATAATAATAAGGAACCAAAATTTTTGAAGTATACGGAACAAAAAGAAAATCTAATTAGAAGAATAAAATGGGGGAACACTGCAGCTAGATACGGAACAAGGACAACTGACCTTCATAGTAACAACCATGTTGCCCATGCATGCAAATGTTCGAAATGAGGGATAAAATGAGGCTCCTTGTAAATCATGAGTGGTGTATCCCTAACATTCGAATCTGGGAAGGAAAGAAAGACTTGGAAATGCCATGTTCCTATCATCTCCGGAGCAATCAAATCTGAAATTAAGAATAATATGAGAATACATACTATATGGCATATATTACTACTAGTAATTTATTTATTTATGCAATGTTGTCAATAGGATCATGAGGAGTTGTGCTAGGCGATGGAGAAGTTGTGTTTGAATACCAGTTGGACCAAAAGAGATAGTTGAAGAAGTTGTGAACTTGTCTTGAGCAACACTAATCTCGGTGCAGAAGCAAAGGATCAAAGCACTCATACAAATAGTCTAAACCTACTTGGGATTTGGCGGTAACATAGCATAATTTGACAATGTGACATGACCATATCAGATCATTAATTCATATCAACATTTCAAAGCAACTTAAAATTCAATCTGATAGATGAAGTATATATCCTAGCACAAGTAGAGGCTAATATGTTATTCTAATGGTTGTAAACTATGAAATATAAAATAAAGAGCACATGTTTTCCCGAGTGTCTAAGCAATTCTAAGCGGATAAATTAAGGAAAGATGACATCATGATTTAGACGAATAAATGCCTATCTATGGAGAAGGGAAATTATAGAACATGTATTCTGGGTCCAAAAAGGCAAGAAGACTTCTAATGTTTAATAAACTTAACCCAAAATCGAATGCCATAAATTTTGCTTATGATAGGGTATCATAACTTCTCACTCTTCCCCAGAATTTGACTCCTTATTTTAAATCCCAAATAATGCATTAAATAAAATGTAAAGACAGAAAATTCATTTAAATAATGTCTCGCTTTTAAACTTCTTTTTTAAATTCATTGTGACAAGTCAACAACTAAGATGCAATCCCAAACTTTTCAAAATTCACCAAGGAAAAAAATGCTAATTTCAAAAAGTATATGTTCAATGGGAATGACAGTAATCGTAATATTTGGAAATAAAAGCCCAACCACAATGAATAAAGCTGAAGAAACTAGAGCGCAGAGGGGGAAAAGAATTGAACTTACCTCAATTAAAGTAATCATAAACTATATGAGTTCAGACCAAATCAAGGAAAAAAACACAAGGTAGAAATACACCAGTAATAACTTTGTGTAAAGTTCATTTGCTTTTTCAACAGGTAGACCTAGACCTCGCATTAGTCTTTTAGTGGCATAAAAATTTTCAACCAATGAATTGTCATTTGGCAAACAATCCTTCATGAATTTAATGATTTCATTATACCCTCGTTCAGATATATGATGTTCAGACTTGATCGCAAGTAATCTTGCCATTGCGCACAACGTTGTCATGGTTTCGCAACCTGGCCACAATTGTTCGCTACTTGCATCAATCATGTCATATAGTTGGCGTGCTTGGGGGTTTGGTGATTCTTCCACGTGATTCCAATTGAAACTTGGACCTGCCACGTTGTGTAGCATCTCGCGGTAAGTTGTCGGATCGTCTCCTCCCACTTCAGCATCACCAATATGGTTATCCATTTGGTAAAAGTTTTGCGGGCCTTCATCTCCGTTCTCACCATGTTCGTACCAACAGTGATATCCCGGAACAAATCCATACCTACATATGTGGTACTCAACCATTTCGACGTCCAGGTACGGTACAAGTCGACATTTCTTAAAATTGCACGGACATCAATCTTCCTTTCACTTTGGTATGTAGGACAATGTTGCTTAGCAAATGATATGAATTCTTTAACCTTCGCCGCAAATTCAATTCGAACGTAGCCGTTGTCGAGCCGGTTGTACATCCGGTCTCGACTTGTAGACGACATTCCTATTGAAGTGTTGTGCAATTAAATTAGTCAACTAGTTTCATAATTTCCGACGGTACATGGCAACTTGTGTGTCCAACTAACACAATTTATAAATAATAAGGATATAAAGAAAACTTATTCAACATGTTTGACACGTGTAATGTGGCGACCTTAATTCCAAAACTACGGTCACTCGACCTTAACCACCACTTAACCCTCTCTAAATACCGAGCCAAGTTAAGCGACGGCTTAATAAGCCTTATTTTTTGGAATAATTTATAGACATTGCCTAACTATTTTCTACGCCAATTAAATTTTTCCGTGGAACTAGTTGAAGGCCCATTAAGTCAACTTAGTTATTTCAAATATTCAAACTTTACACTTCTAACGAAATTTCCATAGAGTTTCCTTTGTATTTCGAGATATCAAATAAGTCCCAAAATACCTGCAAAAGTTCTTCTAAAACTTATGCAGGTATATCCAAATGCAATAAGGTGTATTTATCCACATAAATATTTTCTGTGTCTAATATTTAATTCTAAGACTTATTTCGTTTCAATTAGTTACCCGAGTTAATCCTTGTGTTATAAATGTTTAAATAAGAAAATACATAATAAAATTACAACCATTTTCATACGCGAATGAGAAGGCCCTATGAGTTTTCTACGCCTTCCCTTTCACAATCCTATCACGACAACTAAGGTACTTGGAAAGAGAAGTGTGGTGAGCAAAAATGTCAATGTCTAAGTAAAACACTACTCCACATTACCATCAATCATCCAAGTAATACCTAGTATATTCAGAATTAGATTTTCAGATTTCAGATCATCGCACCTATTATCATTTTTTTGGCATTTCAGAATAGCATAACCAAACATAATAAAATAGCAAGAAAAAAAACAACAATGCCTAACATGATAAATTTGAACAAAAATACTGAACGAAAATTCATGAATTCATTAGACTGAAAGGAAGTGGAAACTTGTTCTTTTTATAAATGTTAGTTGAACACCTACATAACACATCAAGAGAGACACCGAACATATAACAAAGACATCAAGATATCACTTATGATATCTGAATAGTTATACACATCAAGAAATCATAAAATAGCAAAGGAGACTTACCGGTGGCCATTGGCCCTACTTTACAAGGTACTAATTGAAATTATTCAACGTTATATCGGTTCCACAGGCATTTAAATGATAAGGAGTTTAAAAGGGAACTGCTAAAAAAATCTTAGTGAAGAAATACCATAATGGATTCCAAATTAAACATCAATCACTACTAAAATGAATCCAAGCATATAAACTAGCATGGGAGGATTGATAATAGTTCAAACCTCACTTACTTCGTTTGCCGCATTATTTTGACTTGTTGTAGAGATTTCTCAAGTGAAAATACTTAAGTGATGAACTTCTTTAAAACGACTACTTCTTAAGTACCTCAGTTGTTGATCTAAAAAAATAAAAATAAATGGTTATAACATAAGAGATCTTTTTTCTATGCGTAGGTTTTAATACTATTTACCTATTTAGTTTTTATGTAATAAACAAGGGTCTTCATATGGGTTTGGTTTTCACTTGTCACAGGGTCAACACTTCAACTTGCTCAATAAGTTCAGATTCACCTAACTTTCAACAATCCATATAATATTTAATAACGAAACGTAATAGCAATATCAACAAATTAATGCTAACATGATATTTAAAAACATATAATCAATATAAAAACAAATTCAAGTCGTTCATTTATTAGCTATTACACAGTGATAGCTAATAAATGGAATTTAAGTTCATAGCAAATGGTGGTAGAACAAAATATACATCTTTATGAAAGTTCAGGGACCAAATGTATAATAATAAAAATTCAGGTACCAAAAGCATAAAAAGCGCAAAATTCAAAGACCAAATTATGGGTTTTGCCTAATAACTATAAGATATATTCATAAACTACCAGGGAACATAATCTTTTTGCTCCCAAATACTAATTTCAATGAAAAAATACAACGCTAACTTACCATCCATGATGGAACTAGTATATAAAATAATTGAGATTAAGAGTTTGAAATTCTATTAACTTCTTATAAGAATTTCCAACAAGATTATAATGAAATTCAAGAGAAGTTCAAGGCATAATCTTAACAAGAACCATATACAAACGCATATTTCCACAAGACTCTGAGCTACAAAAGAAGGTGAAGAAATCACCATCAGTGAGAAAAACAGAAATATTGGTTTCAGATAGAACAAAAAGACGGTGCAAATATCAGGTAACCATCATACAAAGCACTAGAAAGAATCACTTACGCTTGTACCACACTAGAGCAGTGTCAACTGAGAGGACATATAGCAATACACAACAGAGTGATTTATATTTGAAAAGCATGCAGTACATGCCCAAGCATCGATATCACGACATAAAACTGAAAGCAAAGGAACAGCACTAGGGAGAAATGAAACAACAAAATATTTCATGAATTTTTCAGGATCGAATCAAACAACATTTGCTATGAACTAAATACCGGATAAACAATGGAATTATATATAAAAAGATTTCTAAAGCACCTGAATAATTATTCTCAGTGATTGTGTAAAATAGGTATTTTTCCCTTTTCTTTTAGTTGCAAGAGCTACGTGTTCGAACGATCTGGAACAGAATTCTTTCAAGTCATCCTAAACAAGAAATAGGATTTGCTTTTTATCAAATAGAAGTTTCGACAATGTATCCATTTTAAACGTCGAAACACATGATCATGGCAACAGAATATAAAATTCGTACCATAAACAAAATGCTGACAGAGATCCGTCACCAAGCAAGAGACAGCGAGACCAGAGAGAGAGAGAGAGAGAGAGAGTTGAGAGCCGATGACGGAGACCACCGTGACGAGACGGAGAGACTCGAGAGTGACGGCGAGACCAGAGATACCAGAAAGAGCGACGGAATCGAGACGGAGACGAGAGAGAGTTGAGAGCAAAGAAGGAGACCGATTTGGGGGTTTTGGACGGACGATCAAACGGGATTTGGGGATTTTTGGGGACGATCGAACGAGATGATTTCTCGGGGAGGGGACGATCGCTAGGGTTTTGTTGAGATGATTTGGGGATGATTTTGGGGAGGGAACGAGATGAATGTTGGGGGTTTTTTTCTTTTTCGTTTCGGTTCGGGGGGGGACCTCGAACCAAGTTCATCAAATCCCGAGATTTGATGAACGGTCATAAGAAACGAAATTTTTGGTGGGAATGTTGGCGCCATTTTTTAGAGACGGAATTAAACTCGTCTCTATTTCCGTCTCTGATTCGTCTCTAAATGAGTCCGTCTCAATTCCGTCTCTAACTTTTTTTTTAGCAACGGAAATTATTTCCCTTTCTAATTCCGTTTCTAAATTTCATTTTTAGCAACAATAAAAAAAATATAAAAATATACTATATATAATTGTATAATTAATGACTTAACAAGTCTCGTGTTCCATGGAGGAAGATGATGATTTGCTTGATCGTTCGACAAAGAAGATGATTTGCGGTCACATTTTGAGATAAAGTGGCCAGTGACGCTGGTGTTCCCCAGCGGGCTTCTCCCATTCCCTCGCCGCCTAGAGTGCCTCCATCATGACTGTGAACTGATAGTGTCGAACCCCTTCAACCCTCTCACAGCGAGGTTTGCCTTCATGCCAGTTTGGATTTGTATCCCTCGCCTCCCCGTTGAAATTTATGATGAAGATATCATTACTGGAATTGGCAATATGATCGGCAAGTTTCTTAAGATGGATTACTCTACATTTTTGACTGCAAAGGGCCGTTTTGCTAGGATTTGCGCTGAAGTGGACCTCGAGCTCCCTTTGATGCAAATGTGATGGTGGGCGAGGTGGAGTATGAAAGCCTGCATATAGTGTGTTTCACTTGCAGTAAGGTCGGTCGTGCCACCCATGCATTCCCCCCAAGCCAATGAAAGTTCACCGACCATGCCAGTACCCATCATAAGGCATAATTCCTGCCCCACCGCAGACTAGTAACTGTTTGCTCCCACCACCACCGCACCAAGCACTCGCATGTCGCATCAGATGAGTATTTGTCTTGTATTCTTGCTCCCTATCGGAATATGCATCCAAATCCAGTGAAGAAGGATGCCGGAGTGTCACATCCCATCCCACATCTGAGATGACGTTCAACCGCTTCCAGTCACTACCTGAGGAGTGTGCCTTACAGGAGCCAATGAAATCACCACAAGTGGCCCAATCGAACAATCGACAAGACCATCCAACGAACTGCATAGACCGTTACCCTCTCCTTATGATGACACCTCACCCTCACACCTGACCCCTACCATAAACCCGCAACCGCTCCTTCCATTACTGCACCTTCCACGCTACGACTTAAGCCTCATCCTGCATTTTCAGATCCTGTTGCCTGGCAAATTGGCAATCGCTGCCAAACGCCAGATTCTTCATAATCCTACTGACATGCCCCATATCTTCTGAAGCCCACCTATGCCCTTCTCTAAGCCCATAATAACTTCACCAAAACCATTTACTGGCCCAGAACCCATTGACTTAGATACCCATACAATGATTATATTATCCTCTCAGTCTACAGACCCCCCAAACACTGCGATGGATGAATAGTAATACCCACCTCTTTCGTCTCAGATTTGGTGTACAGACCTTGAGAAGAGCTCTGCCCAGGAGGGTGTCACTACAAAACACTATGTGTTTAGCGACATTAATTTAGTCATTTAACGACATTAATTAGTGTCTTTAAAAAATTTACCCACGCATCATAAAGTGTCGCCACTTGTGTTGGTAAAAGTGATGTCGCCCCATTTTTTTGCGACGCAAAATGTATGCATTGGTAACATTTGTTTAAGACACTTTTGAAATAAGTGTCTTTAACGTGGGGACATTTTTTTATTTATGCGTCTTTAATTTTAAGACATTTATTTCTTATGCGTCTCCAATTAGCAACCTTTACACACTTAATGTCCTTAAATTAACAAAACTTGTGCACTTAATGTCTCCAAATTAGCAACCCTTAAACATTTAGTGTCCTTAAATTGACAACACTTGTGCACTTAATGTCTCCAAATTAACAACCCTTAAACACTTAGTGTCCTTAAATTGACAACACTTGTGTATTTAATGTCTCCAAATTAACAACACTTAAACACTTAGTGTCCTTAAATTGACAACACTTGTGCACTTAATGTCTCCAAATTAGCGACCCTTAAACACTTAGTGTCCTTAAATTAACAACACTTGTGCATTTAATGTCTCCAAATTAACAACCCTTAAACACTTAGTGTCCTTAAATTGACAACACTTGTACATTTAATGTCTCCAAATTAGCAACCCTTAAACACTTAGTGTCCTTAAATTGACAACACTTGTGCACTTAATGTCTCCAAATTAGCAACTCTTACACACTTAGTGTCCTTAAATTGACAACACTTTTGCATTTAACGTCTCCAAATTAACAACCCTTAAACACTTAATGTCCTTAAATTGACAATACTTGTGTATTTAATGTCTCCAAATTAGCAATATTATTATTATTATTATTATTATTATTATTATTATTATTATTATTATTATTATTATTATTATTATTATTATTATTATTATTATTTGTAGATATAAAAACAAACATAAAGAAAGACAAATGAAAACAATTTACATATTTTCCAATTATTTTTCAATTCAAAAGAAAATTACAATACATTCTCAAAAATATATTTTTACTTACAATGATATCAACATGTATACTAAAAAGATACAAACTTCTAACTATGCAAAGCAAAAGTATAAGATGATATTTTTGAATTGATATGCTCTTCTTTTCAACACTTTTCTACAACTGCAAAACAAACAAAATCAACCTAAACACAATTAAATCAAGATATATACGAGTCAAAATCATGAGGTAGTCAATATCATCATAAATCACTTTTTCAATATACATAATGAATTGGGTAAACTAACATACATAAACACATATGTAATTTTCATGAACATCTCTCCACTTAACAATAAGCAAATGTAATACCACACAAGCCTCGAGTCAAATTGTAAACTCTCCAAACCAATAATAATGATATATTAATTACTAGACATACATATAGGGCTAAAATCTCTATAACTTGAAAATGTCAACTATACATGCAAACTTGTCTTAGTCCTTCAATGTAAATATACATTCATCATTAGATTATCAAAAAACAATAAAGATATTGAATTATCAAAAAACACAGCCGGAGTTAACATCTATTGGAAGTTTGGAACACTAGATACACACAAGCCCCTTCTTCACTGTCAGATGTACCTCTAATTCATCTAGACTTCAGCTCATTCACAAGGAAGTGACAAGTTCTATTCTTATTACTGTGAAGTGTTTATCAAACAGATTACATGCACTACACAATAGATTTATCTCAATTCAAACATATGCCCAGTGCAAAAATTCTAAAACTAGCCTGACTTCTTGCATCCAACCGCATAATTTGTACTGAGATACATCCAAACAAGAATCTATAATAAATGATTTCATAAATAAACTTCGCAAACAAAGGACATAAAAAGGAGACTAACACATCCATATCACTTTAAACAATCGACAAAGCATAACTTTGAAAGAATCCGAGAAAATTATAAAGGAAAAAGAAAAAAATAATAATAAAGAAGTTTGATGACTCACTTTATTGTTGGCTGAAGAGGCCAAGTCCCATGAGAAAGAATTTGAGCAAGAATCTAAAAATTGGGTGATGTGAAATGTTAGAATATGGAAACCATACAAGTATACCATTAGAACAAATTGTGAAGTGGTTGGTTTTAAAAAAGTATACCATTAGAATATAGTAAAAAGCATGCGTTTCCAAACAAAAATAATAATAAAAACATGTGGTTCCTTTTCTTTTCTTACTCTCATTTTTCAACTACTTTTTGTTTCTGAAAAGAGAAAAAAAAATTTCTGAAAACTATACCGAACTTAGGCCACACAAGATTAAAATCTTTAGAAGTTGAAGTGTCATATTCAAATTAATGCTTTTCTTAATAACTGTGCTATAAGCAAAACTACTTATATTATTGACATGAAGGAGTATTAATTACAATAATTGGGCACTTGTGTGTGAATTTAATCCAAAATTCAACTCTACTGCAAAATAAAAGCTTAACGAGAGAAAAGTTTTAAAGTTTTTCATTTACTCCATATATGATTTTTGGACATCAGATTTTTAGTTCAAGATTTTATTTGAGTTTTGCAATGCCTCTAAATTTAAGAGATGTTGGCTTATATATAAGCTGTAAGAGATTTTTTTTTTTTTCATGTGGTATCTGGCACCAATCAAGTGCTTTTTGCGTAAGTGTATTATGAAGCCTGTACTCCAATAGTTAGAGAATTATCATCTTAAGAACTCATCTGGATTTAATCTCCCATGTTGCAATATTACACTATGAAGAGCAATATCAATAAAAGAAAGATGCCACAGAAAGATTAGGTACATTTGTTGTATGAACAAGACTTAAAATTCACATTAATTATGAGCAAGTTGAAGAATCATGAACAAGTTCATCAGACAGTTCTTCCACCAAGAATCCGAAAATGTCGAGCTCAATCGAAGCACTAAGGTCTCTTAAATTTAATGTGAATTTTAAGTCTTGTTGATCCATTTTAAGCATCTGAGCTCTCTACATAAAACAAATAGGCACGCAAAGACGCCAACACGTTAATTCATCAGGAAGAAAACATAGGTACAAGAAATTGCAGAAATTAGGAATCATGGAGCACTGTAACTCAACAAAGACTAATTACAGATAAACGCGGCATAATCCTACGACTTGAAATGCAACTAATCAAGCAATCAACAATTGCATTCATTAATCAGCTCCGAAATCATCAGTAACCTAAAACACTCAACAAACGAATTAACAAAATCACAACTTTCCTTTCAAATCAACAACAACCAGTAAATTTGCAGTAGCGGAAACGCTCCGGAGAGGAAGATCTCCATAAACGAACACATCTCCTCTGAATTGCACACTACAACACAAATTCAAGCCCCAAACACGAAACCTCGCTTAATTTTCAGGTCAAAACCATTCATTTCACAAAAGCGATCACACAAACACTTCCAATTCAAGGTAAAAGAGAACGCAATCTAGGTCACCAAACGCGACCAATCCACGAAACGAAAGAGAACTCCATGAGAGAGAGAGAGAGAGAGAGAGAGAGAGAGAGAGAGAGAGAGAGCTCTTACTGTGAGCGAGATGTGACCATCGCAGCGGAGGCAGAGCAAGAGAGGTTCGTGGCAGCCATTGTTCCTGCAGAGAGAGAGCAAGAGGCAAAAAAATTTCAAGAGAAACAAAAAACGGAGTCGAAGAAGACCTTTAGAGAGAGATGGGATTGTTTATATTGCCCTTATTTTTTTTAACAGGGTTTGATCTCGAATTCGAGATTCTACGCTCTTTTAAGTTTAGACACCTTGAAATATTTGATGCATAACCATCTGAAACTTTCAAGTTCTTTACCACCTTTAAAAAAATTTCTTTTTCCTTCGAAGTCATTGTGTAGAATGCATGAGGCAAACGGGTGTGCACCCAAGCAATTGAAACGCCTGAGCACTGTGTGGAGTACATGCGGTTGGCTTGCTCCCATTTTTAAGTGAATAACTCGATTGAATTTCGGTTGTGTATTGAAGTTATGTATGTAGTGTGGCTCATTTGACAAACATGTTTTTAAGTGAAACCCTTTTATCGGCTCGAATTAGATAAAGGAGTTTGAGTTTATAGACTCGATTTCGATTAGATAAAGGAGTTTGAGTTTTGAGATTTAACAACACTTTGTAAATTATGTGTCTTTAGATTTAAAATCTAACAACACTTGTAAGTTATGTGTCTTTAGATTTAAAATCTAACAACACTTGTAAGTTATGTGTCTTTATATTTAAAGTCTAACAACGCTTGTAAATTATGTGTCTTTAATTTGAAAATCTAACAACACTAGTAAATTATGTGTCTTTAAATTTAAAACTTAACAACACTAGTAAATTAACACTTCTAAATTATGTGTCTTTATATTTAAAGTCTAACAACACTAGTAAATTATGTGTCTTTATATTTGAAATTTAACAACACTTGTAAATTATGTGTCTTTAAATTTAAAACTTAACAACACTAGTAAATTATATGTCTTTAGATTTAAAGTCTAACAACACTTCTAAATTATGTGTCTTTATATTTAAAGTCTAACAACACTTGTAAATTATGTGTCATTGGATTTGGAATTTAACAACACTTATAAATTATGTGTCTTTAAATTTAAAACTTAACAACACTAGTAAATTATATGTCTTTAGATTTAAAGTCCGACAACACTTCTAAATTACGTGTCTTTATATTTAAAGTCTAACAACGCTTGTAAATTATGTGTCTTTAATTTTAAAATCTAACAACACTTATAAATCATGTGTCTTTAAATTTAAAACTTAACAACACTAGTAAATTATATGTCCTTAAATTTAAAGTCTAACAACACTTGTAAATTATATGTTTTTAAATTTAAAGTCTAACAACACTTCTAAATTATGTGTCTTTATATTTAAAGTCTAACAACACTTGTAAATTATGTGTCATTGGATTTGAAATTTAACAACACTTGTAAATTATGTGTCTTTAAATTTAAAACTTAACAACACTAGTAAATTATATGTCCTTAAATTTAAAGTCTAACAACACTTATAAATTATGTGTCTTTATATTTAAAGTCTAACAACACTTACAAATTATGTGTCCTTAGATTTAAAATTTAACAACACACATAAATTATGTGTCTTTAAATATTGAAATTGACAACACTAATAAATTATGTCTTTAGATTTAAAGTCTAACAACACTTGTAAATTATGTGTCTTTAAATTTAAAACCTAACAACACTAATAAATTAAGTGTCTTTACATTTAAAGTCTAACAACACTTGTAAATTATGTGTCTTTAAATTTAAAACTTAACAACACTAGTAAATTATGTGTCTTTATATTTAAAGTCTAACAACACTTGTAAATTATGTGTCATTAGATTTAAAATTTAACAACATTTTTAAATTATGTGTCTTTAAATTTAAAATTTAACAACACATGTAAATTATGTGTCTTTAAATTTTAAATTTGGTGTCACTAATTTATCAAGTGTCTCTAATATAGGAGACACTTATAAATTATGTGTCTTTAAATATTGAAATTGACAACACTTATTGTTTGTGTCATCATTTTTAATTTTAGCAACACTTATAAATTATGTGTCTTTAGAATTAAAACTTGACAACACTTTTAAATTAGTGTCTCCAAATTTTAAATTTGGCAACACTTTTTTAACAAGTGTCCTTATTTTGAGACACTTGTTCGTTATACGTCTCGAGATTTTGAATTTGACGACGTTTTAATATCAAGTGTCCTTAATTTGGAGACACTTGTATGTTAAGCGTCTCAAAATTTTAAACTTGACAACGTTTATATATCATGTGTCTCTAAAATTAAAATTTGAAGACATTTTTTATTAGTGTTGGCAAAAAAGTGTTGCTATAGACCAACTTTGTTGTAGTGTGTTGATGATAGACTAGGATATTATGTGAATCCAAGGGACAAGTTCAAGAGAACTCTGAAAGATTTGTGGAGTTTCCACAAACCAGATATTATGTGAATCCAAGAGACAAGGATAGCTGTTCCTGCAATTAGTTGGCTAGATTCCAACTCCAACATCAGTAAACTTACCAGTTCGTCTCGACTTTCGAGGCCGTAGTGGAGGACAAGTAGTTTACTGGGACAGTAGTCATTTTCAAATTATCTAATTGATTGGTCGAAAATGATGATCATGCGCATCACCACCATTTGATTCTTTCGTCTAGTCATCACCACCATTTGATTCTTTCGTCTAGTCATCACCACCATTTGATTCTTTCGTCGGTATACACTAGAAACTACTTAAATACTTAAACTACATAAATATAGCAACTACAATTATAATTTTCTTAACAAATGAGATAGCTTTCAAGCTAAGAAGTGGGGTATCATTTTTCCCTATGCGATGTCGTTTGTTCAATGATGTGTTAAACCAAAGCCAACTGATGGACTTAGGTTTTGTAGGGCCTAAGTTCACATGGACAAATGATAAGAAAAATCCCGAATTTAATTATGGAACGGCTAGACCGAGTAGTTGCGAACCCGAACCAGTTGAAGCAATTTTCGGAAGCTAGAGTGAGGCACTTACACTCAGATCATCATCCGCTATTGCTCCATGCGAAACGCCTTGATGTGCCGCAACCCCATTTAAGACCGTTTCGATTTGAAGCTGCCCGGCTCTTACATGTGGATTTTCAATCATTGACATAATATTTTTGGGGCCAACTAGGAAAACTTTTGTGCGCTAATGATTGGTTTCCGTGACATCCTCGAAACTTGGAATGTCAATGTGTTTGGCAATATTTTTGCAAGGAAAAAGATACTCCGAGCTAGATTAGAAGGCACACAACGTGCACTTGCAAGATCACCGAGCCAGTTTCTTCAAGCTCTTTAAGACACTCTGCTAAAGGATCTCACTGAGGTGTCAATATATACAAGAGGAACGAATGTGGCGTAAAAAATCTCGTATCTAATGGTTGGTCGATGGCGACCGTAACACATGCTTATTTCATCTATCTACCCTTAATATGAGAGTTCGTAACATAATATCTTCAATTCAGATTGCCCTAACTAATTAAGGGTCCATATTCGAGGTTACTTCGCAGATCTCTATAAGGACCCATCATTATCGGAATATATGTTAGAACCAATGGAACTCAATCCTTTTGCCTTGTCTGACAGTGAAGCAAGTTGGTTAGGTGAACCTATAGCAGCGAGAGAGGTGGTATTTGTAGTAAAGTCGATGAAGCCTATGAAAGCACCTACCTGTGATGGCATGCCACTAATATTTTATCAAAAGAACGTACTGGGACTCTGTTGGATCCTCCCTGGTGTGCACTCTCACCAAGCCTGGAACCTCGGTTGCTCTAACCCATAGTTGAACGCCACTAGGGCTGGCAATTTGAGTCATGAAACGATTAACACGACATGATACGTAATAAACATGTCGTGGGTTTGGCTTAAGTGGGTCTGGGTCGTAAACATGTTAACACGTTTATACACAATTAATAAACGAGTCATTAACACGTCAACTGCTTAACTCGTTTATGGCTCGCTTAACACGACTAAAGAATAATGTATAAATAATAAATATGGTATAATAAATAGATTGACACAAAATTCATCCATTTGAATGCATGTTAATAGCATGATTTATTTATAGACATCTTTTATCATATTTTATTTTATATTTGAGAAGAAATGTTCATTTTACTTTTAATATGTTATTTATGTTTAAGATTTTATTAATAATTATTTATTAAGAAAAATAAAACTTTTAATCAAAGTAAAATTTAAATTTTTTTTAGATGATTCTTACAATTTTGTTTATGTTATTATTATGAGTCATTTTTACTTTATTATTAAGAGTAATAAAAACTTAAATGAAAAAGTAAAGTAAAACTAACAACTATATATAACCGCATTATATTTTATTGGCTATTTTAGTATGTTTGTTCGAATTTAATCATTTAGATATATTTTAAAAAATAGTAACCAAATTATAAAAGTTTAAATAAAATAAAATTTTTAAATACAATATTTAATAAATGGGTGACACGAATACACGACATGTTAATTAACACGACCCACTTAGACACGAAAACGATTAACACGATTAATAAACATGTCATGTAATGGGTTTGCATTATATGGGTCATGACCTGTTTATGACACGACACGTTTACGACTCACCGACACGAATTGCCACCCCTAAACGCCACTTTCGTTGTACTTATTCCTAAGATCCAAGCTCCACAACAAATCGCTCAGTTCAGACCAATCAGCTTATGCAATTTAGCCAACAAAACACTTACAAAGGTTATAGTCCATCGCCTAAGGCCTCTCTTAACAAAAATGGTAGGGGAGAATCAATACAACTTTGTTCAAGGCCGAACCTCCATATATAGCATCCTACTTGCTTAGGAAGTCATTCACATGATGTGGAGAAAGCAATGTAAAGGAGGTGTCTTGGCTATGAAAATCGACTTGGAAAAGGCACGTAACGACCCGTTACTTTAAGCTGGTGATTAGTACTTACCTAAATGGTAATTAACTGTGTTAACCCAAAGGGTAATTAACCCGAATTAGGCTTAGGGTTTAGATCAGCGTACCCCGATTAGCGTGAAAGTGAATTGGCATGATGTTTGTGTATATTTGGTTTGCAAAATTGAAATATAAATAGGTTGTGTATATTAAGGTGGTAAATACAAACCTATACGGGATAAGTACACTATAAATTATAAAATATCGGTACACTATGAGCGACGAGGGAGACGTGACAAGGATGTGCACGCTCGTGGCTACATGTGGACGTGACCGGTGGATTTATCGAAAGCGATAAACAAGAGATGGATATATATAAATATATATTGAAACTTAAGAAAATAGAAATTATATATATATATATATATCATTTGATCGTCTTGAACGAAGCGTAAGTCATAGATATGTTAAATGTCGTGTCACCTTAACACGCGTCACTTTAGCACATCGACGATTCGATCGATCTTGACACGATGTGATGAGTCTTTCGAGGAATATATATATATATATATATATATATCAAAGTTGATATATATCAACTTAACATTTGATCAATTGAAAGCCGAAGGTTCGAGGGTTTGATTCCAACGAAAACAAGTCGTCCGAGGTGACGATTCGAGCCAAGTTGAGGAGCTTAACTAGTAGAACGGCTCACCAGGAACACATAGGTATGTTTAGTTTTAGTGTTTATCAAAGTTTGAATTGGAGGTGATTGTAAGAAATCAAAGTAAAATGAGTTGTTGTTCCAATTTAGTCCCTCACCTCATATTTGATGTTTCTAAGCTATTGAGAATGAATTTGTGGATGTTGGTGTTGATTTAGAGGTGTTTTGGTGGGATTGGAATTGTAGTAGTATGCTGGTGTTGTTGGTCTAGCGCGATTAACACGCTAGATCAGAAAATTAGCACACTAGGTGCGTTGAAAACGAAGAACAAGGGGCGCATGCAGGGATTGGTGCGCTAATCCTGCCTATTAGCGCGCTAATCCATGCCCAGAACAACAACATTGCTGTTTTTTCATGAATTTTGAATGAGGGACTTAGGGACAACTTAGGAGATGTTATTAAATTGTAATAGACCTATATTAATTATAATTGGTCTATGATAGGTGTTGATTAACCGGGAAAGAGTTAGGGACCCGAAAAGTTAGGAATTTGACTTGACTAGACCTAGGTAAGTACGGATTCGCTTTATTCATCAATGTTGCATGGCTAATTAGTATATATAGCTCATGTAGTCATTGGAATGAATTGGGGGATTGGGTATATTGCGATAGTTTTCAAAAAAAAAAAAGGAAAATGGTGTTCATTGTGATTTACAAGGGTAAAATCCTAGAATTGAGATGAGGTGGTATATGTAGATGGGCTAGCGACCCAACCTATACGTAACATCCTACTCATTTTTATGAGGTAGCGTGAGTTACATTTACACTAGAGGGTTTGGGATAAAACCATTAGGCATTAACAGATGGGCTAGATATCATATCGACTAATATGTTGCTTTAGCAATCGCGTTAATGGCGTCAGTGAGTAATCGACCATAGTTTTATAAAATAAATGGGGATCATAGTATACTAATCCAAATTATTTGATTTGCATCTGCTGATATATTCAATCGATATGCTTTCTATATTCTTGTTAGATATTATTGGAATAAATTGTTATGCATGATATCCTTGTTTACTATATGGAATATTGGTGTTTATTGTGGATCCTTACTTACTGAGCAAGTTGGAGCACTCACCCAAATATAAACTTTTCAAGTTTGCAACTCGCTGCTTCAACTAAAGGCAAGGAGAAGATTTAGGAGTTTCAAATGTTCTCTAAGATGTAATGAACAGTTTTGTAACTATATACCTTGTTGACTTATTTTATTGTATATAAACTGGGTTGGGGTGTTTTATAAATGGTTTTATGATTTGATAAACTCGTTATTTCCTTATATTTAGTTATATCGAAAAAGTTTTAAATTTCTCGCTTCGATATAATAGGTTGAGATTATCAGATGATGACAGAGAGGCTGTTTGCTTTAGTTAAGTCTACAGGATTAGTGGGCTTAATGAGGGTTTCAGGCCGAGCATTTTCCCTAATCGTGATAGGAGATGTCACAGCTTGGTATCAGAGTCTAAGGTTTATAAAGTCTAAGTTTTATCGCTTTGAGAATAAAGTGGTCATGATTGATACATCGAGGTATCAAGAACAAGGCTCTACTTCTATGCCACTTTTACATGGTTTTGAAAGTGAATAATATCATATTGTCATACTGAAACCTTAAAGTTTATTCTATTAGGTTTGCTAAACAGTTTTATCGTGTTTTGGGGGTAAAATGAAATTGAAAACACTATTATATGTTATTTGCTGCACTTATGGCTACATATATTATAAATATGGTTTTCATGAGTTCTCTGAATGTTACCTGATGATCTTATCTCTTATTTGATTCCATAATCTAATGGCAGATCAAGGAGAGGGTTCTCAGAGGCCTGAATCTCAAGGTAACAGGGAGACAAATGACCAATGGAAACCAAGAATGGAGCAACAAATACATCAATTAATGGAGTCTAATGCCAAATTAATGGCAATGATGATGGCTCAGATGGGACCACCAGCACAATGACTTGAGGCACAACCTGCAACCAATCCCGAGGTTAGCAGAGCTGAGGGAGGAGCTGAGACAGTAACAACTCCAGTACAACCAGTGATTCCGTAGGTTCAAGTGCCAGAGAAAGCTGCCAAGGTGCTAGAGGATTATGAGAAGGCTATATTTCTCTGAACTCGGAATGAGTTTATGAAATACGACATCATGAGATTTGATGGTACTATGAAGGAAAGGGTAGCTGAGACCTGGATTTTGGAAATGGAGCAACGCTTTGTTACCGTTGATGTGAAGGATCGGTTTAAGGTTAAACTGGTCACCTTTTTCTGAGTGATTCCACCAGGAAGTGGTTGAATTCCCTAGAGAGAGAGGGGAAGACGGTCACCACATATCCCTTATTTTGAACAATCTTTTACAAACAGTATTTTTCCAAATTAGTTAGGAACAGGAAGAAGACTGAATTCATTCAATTGAAGCAGGAAATGATGACTGTCAGGGAATATGAACGGAGGTTTACAAAGCTGAACGAATTTGCTCCGGAGATGGTTGAACTAGAGGAGAACAAGATTGACTTGTTTCTTGGCGGGCGAAGCTACGAGATCCGAGTTATGGTTTCTTCTCATCCTCGCACGAGTTATGCATTCATATTTGAGACTACGATGGAGGTAGAGGCAACTATGCTAGCCATACCTTCTAGTATAGTTGCTGTATCACCATTACCACCACCACCTCCACAGTTCTCTGGGAGTCAGAGAACCCCGAGATTTATTCCTTCTCAGCCTGGTAAGAGAAGGAGAAGTGTAGGGAGTATAGTTACACCATCGGGTGCTGCGGGGACGACGTTTGTAAGTGTACCGATTGCACCCGTCTTTCAGGCTTCGGTGGCTAAACCACATTTACCATTTTTACAGTTTAGAGGTAGAGGCAGGGGTGGAACACAGTCATCACAAAGACCGAGGGGGTCAGAGCAGGCTTCACAGGCTAGTGGTTTACCGTAGAGACCACCAATGATTTGCTACTGATGTGGGCAGATGGGACACATTTCGAGGGATTGTTCTATATCGTCAGCTACTTTCGTAGACAGTAATATTCCACATGCACGAGACAAGCTCATGTAGTGGATGAGGCAGATGCAGAGGCCAATCGCAGGCTAGTTGAAGGTATATTAAATATTTGTGGTCGCGATATCATACATTGATTGATGTTGGTTCTACAGTTTTATTTATAGCTGAAGCTATGGTTGATGAGTTGAGATTGACACCTATTAGAGCCGATTCATTTTTAATTCTAAGTACAACAGTGAGCAAGAAGGTTTATCCTAACTTGATCTGTGAGAGATGTATAGTAAAAATTGGGGAGAATGAACTTCCCATTAATTTGAGGGCGATGGAATTCCTGGAGTTCGATGCATTATTGGGAATAGATTAGTTATCAACGTATCATGCTAGCATCGATTGTCTCCATAAGACAATGATATTCCATATTCCTAACCTTTCCGAAATTATAGTCTATAAGGGCTATAATCCTTCACGAATTGCAACTCGTGGAAGGTAAGCTACACATTAGGAGTTAGAGGTATTGGTAGGAGTTATTTCATTTGAAAAGCCTGGACATGAACTTAAGGTTAATGAGATACTGGTGGTTTGTGAGTTCCTGGAAGTCTTTCCATCTAACTTGACTAGATTACCATCACCACGTGCTATTAATTTCATCATTGATCTTATTCTTGGTGCCAAAATTATATATATTCCTCCATATCGTATGACATTGAAAGAGTTATGTAAGTTACAAACTCAACTTAAGGAGTTGCTTCAGAAAAGGTTTATACATCCTAGCATGTCATCGTGAGGAGCACTAGTTATTTTTGTGAAGAAAAAGGATGGAACTCTAAGAATGTGCATCGATTATAGGTAATTAAATCAGGTGACTATCAGGAACAAATATCAATTGCCTAGGATCGATGATTTGTTTGATCAGTTGAAGGGTGCCAGATATTTCTTAAAGATTGATTTGAGATCTGGTTATCATCAACTGAGGATCAGGGATGAGAATATCTCGAAAATAGCTTTTAGTACTCGCTACGAGCATTTCGAGTTCACAATGATGCCGTTCGGGCTCACTAATGCTCATGCTATGTTCATGGATTTGATGCATAGGGTGTTTAAAACCTATCTTGACCAGTTTATTATCGTATTTATCGATGATATTTTGATTTATTTGAAGACTGAAGAAGAGCATTCGCATCACCTCAGGGTTACATTGGAGACTTTGAAGGATAATAGGTTATATGCCAAGTTTAGCAAGTGCGAATTTTGGTCTTCAGAGGTCAAATCTTTAGGACACGTGGTTAATGCCGATGGGATATCAGTTGATCCGGCTAAGGTTGAGGCAATTGGGGATTGGCCCACAACTACCACAGTGTTAGAGGTTCAAAGTTTTTTTGGGGTTAACGGGTTATTACGGATGATTTGTTGAGGGATTTTCCCGTATTGCTCTACCAATGACTCGGCTAACTCAAAAAAATGTTGATTTTGTGTGGTCAGATGAGTGCAAATCTGCTTTCAGGGAGTTGAAAGATAAATTGACTATGACACATGTTCTTACATTATCTGAATCGGGGAATGAATTGGTGATTTATACTAATGCTTCTCATTCAGGCTTAGGATGTGTGCTGATGCAGGAAAACAAAGTTGTAGCTTATGCTTCGAGGTAACTCAAGGTTCATGAAAGAAATTACCCAGTTCATGATCTTGAATTAGCTGCGGTGGTTTTTGCCTTGAAGATTTGGAGGCACTATCTATACGGTGAAAAGTTTACGGTATTCTCAGATCATAAGAGTCTAAAATACTTATTTACTTAGAGCGAATTGAATATGAGACAACGAAGATGGCTTGAGTTTCTCAAGGATTATGATTTCACTTTGGAGTACTACCCAGGCAAATCAAATGTGGTTGTTGATGCCTTGAGTAGGAGAAGAACTGGACAGAGAGAATGTAACTACTGCCAAAGCTTCTCAGTTCAGACTTCTTAAGGAAGCTTCGGTGTGATGATTCTTGAAAGTCCAGCAGGCACATCATCAACGTAGAGAGCTAGTTCTAAAGCTACTAATATATTTTTTTGTGCTCAGATTCAAGCTGAACCGGAGATGATTCAACTGGTGGTTGATAGTCAGAAAGCTGATCAGGACTATGTAACTTGAAGAGAGTTAGCAGCTAGTATATAGCATCCTGATTGGTCGGTTTTTGACATTGGAGCTTTGCGATTCAGGAATAAACTATGGATTCCAAATCAGGAATAGTTGAGGTAGGAATTGTTATGGGAATCTTATCGATCTATTTACTCTATCCATCCAGGTAACACTAAGATGTATCATGATATGAGGCGTGTTAATTGGTGGTTTGGGATGAAGACTAATATTGCAGAGTTTGTTGAAAGATGTGAAATATGTCAGCAAGTTAAGGTTGAACATCGAAAACCTGGAGGGTTATTGCATTCACTGCCTTGAGTGGAAATGAGAGCATATATCGATGGATCTTGTTTCTGATCTACCTTTGAGTCAGTGTAAACATGATGTAGTCTGGGTTATAGTTGATAGGTTAACGAAGTCTGCGCATTTCTTACCAGTTTCTATGAAAGATCCTCTTGACCGTTTATGTGAGGCGTACGTATGGGAGGTATTAAGATTTCATGGGGTTCCGATGTCTATTACTTCAGATAGGGATCCAAGATTCATGTCCAGGTTGTGGAGTGAATTACAGAGACGGCTGGGAACTGTGCTTAACCTCAGTACGACATATCATCCTCAGAATGACGGACAAACCGAGAGGTTAATATTGGTGCTTGAGGACATGCTTCAAGCTTGTGTGTTGGAGTTTGGAGGTAACTGGGAGAAATATATTCCTATGTATGAGTTCTCTTATAATTATAGTTATCGGGCTAGTATTGGAATGGCTCCATTTGAGGCACTGCATGGTCGTCCTTGTTGATCACCGGCGTGTTGGGCAGAGGTCGGAGATACAATTTTGTTAGGGCTAGAGCTGATATAGGACTACACATAGAAGATACAATAGATTCGCTAGCGGTTAACTACAGCGCAGCTCAGACAGAAGAGATACGCTGACAAACATCATAGGTTTTTAGAGTTTTCAAAAGGATGATTTTGTCCTATTGAAAGTCTCGCCTATGAGGGGATTATACAAATTTGGGTTGCAAGGTAAACTATCTCCAAGGTATATCGGGCCATTTAAAGTACATGAACAAATTGGTCCTGTAGCTTACAGGTTAGAGTTACCTCCTTAGCTTGCTGGAGTTCATAATGTCTTTCATATATCTATGCTACGCAAGACAGAGACTCAATTCACTCTAAGAATTGGTTAGAATGAATTTCATATTCGGGAAGAGTTATCTTATGACGAGCAGCCAATTTAGATACTTGATCGTAAGATTCAAAGGCTGAGAACCAAAAAGATACCTTTGGTTAAAGTGAAATGGCAATTTCATGGTGATGAGGAGCTAACTTGGGAGTGAGAATCTTATATAAAGGAGCAGTTTCCACTTCTATTCGAGACTACAAGTAACTTTATGTTTGCTTTAATTTCGAGGACGAAATTATCTTAAATTAGGGAGACTGTAACGACCCGTTACCTTAAGATGGTGAACCTGAGTTAACACAAATATTAATTAACCCAAGTTAGGGTTAGGGTTAAGATCAGGTTACCCCGATTAGCGTGGAAGCGAATTGACATGATGTTTGTGTTTATTTGGTTTGCAAAACTGAAATATAAATATGTTGTGCATATTAAGATGGTATATACAAACCTATATGGGATAAGTACACTATAAATTATGAAATATCAGTACACTATGAGTGACGAGGGAGACGTGACAAGGATGTGCACGCTCGTGGCTGTACGTGGATGTGACCGGTGGATTTATCGAAAACGATAAACATGAGATGGATATATATATAAATATATATATTGAAACTTAAGAAAATATAAATTATATATATCATTTGATCGATCTTTACATGACGTGATGCGTGTCTCGAGGAATCTATATATATATATATATATATATCAAAATTGATATATATCAACTTAACATTCGATCAATTGAAAGCCGAAGGTTCGAGGGTTTAATTCCAACGAAAACAAGTCGTCCGAGGTGACGATTCGAGCAAAGTTGAGGAGCTTAATTGGTAGAACGACTCGCGAAGAACACGTAGGTATGTTTAGTTTTAGTGTCTATCAAAGTTTGAATTGGAAGCGATTGTAAGAAATCAAAGTAAAATGAGTCGTTGTTCCAATTTAGTCTTTCACCTCATATTTGATGTTTCTAAGCTATTGGGAATGAATTTGTGGATGTCGGTGTTGATTTGGATGTGTTTTGGTAGGATTAGAGTTGCAGCAGTACGCTGTTGTTGCTGGTCTAGCGCGATTAGCTCGCTAGATCAGAAAATTAGCATGCTAAATGCGCAGAAAATGAAGAACATGGGGTGCAGGTAGGGATTAACGCGCTAATCCTGCCTATTAGCGTGATAATACATGCCCAGAATAGCAACAATGCCGTTTTTTTCATGAATTTTGAATGAGGGACTTAGGGACTGACTCAGGAGATGTTATGTGACGGACCCAAATTCCGAGGCAAACCGGGTACCGCCACGTCGCCAGACACATTACCAAGCATGCCACGTCACCGCACACTTAATTTTGACTGGCCACAACCTACACCTTTATACGTACCTTATTCGCCTTAACTTAGTATTTATAGATATTTTATGGTTGTTCACATTAAATTAACTAAGTTAAGTTGTTCACGATTTATCAAATTATTATAAATAAACATTTAAGCGGAAGTCTTTAAAGCATGCAAACATGGTAGAATTAAAAAGTTTGCATGGTATGATTAACTCTATAGTGTGGAAACCCGACATTTGATACCATGTATATCAAGAGCAACAAAAGTACAAAGGTGAGCATATACATGTATCAGGTGTACAAGTCCTTCCTAAAAATTTCATAAAACAGTAAATAGATACATACAACCACTTACGCAAAAAATGACGACTTTCCTAACTTAGACGTAGTCGCCTAAGACGTCATTGCCTCGGCTCGTCGCAGGATCTGCAATTTGTCACCAAAAATAATGACAAATCCCAGGTGAGTAAATCTCAGAGAACGTTAGCTAATATTCATGAAATCCAATAAAAACGGCTACAGTTCATGCAATTTAAATAAAGGACAAGAATAATGAAAATCGCATGAAAATAAGTCGTTGGGAAGTCAAATTTGGACACGAGTGTAGCGTGACAGAGAACCCCTGGTCGACATCTGGGAATCTTCATAGCTAAATTGAGAGGAACCATTGACGACCACCTTGCCAAACATCTGACGGTCGAATGAGAGGAACCATTGAACGATAGAACCCCATCTAAACATATCTCGAGAGGAACCCGTGACGTAGACTTAGGACTACGTCAAACATCTCTTAACTTACGAGTTTCGCGGAGAATAGTCACCACGTAGCCCTAACATGGCCAATTACTCGAACAGCACGGGGTAGCTAGCCCCGGGGTATGAGTCCGTGCCATGCCGACCCCGTTGACAAACACACATACACATGTGGGAGTGGATGAACAGTAATCGAACAACAATAAATAGCACAATGAAATAATTGAAATGTGAAATAAAGTAAGTGCCATAAAAGAGTTTTAACTAATTTTCTCGTGGGATTACTTACCTCAACCAAATTGCATAACGACTTCAAAACATCCCGCACTCGCCTCGATATACGTACCCGACACCCGACTATGATAGCTTAAGTCCCTAGTGTCCAATTATACAATTTTTATCATTTTGGGCTATGTTACTTAAGTCATTCAAATCAACATTAAATTAGGTGAAGCAACCTCACCTCCATCGATCGCGTCGTCGAATTTCGTTGAAGTCACGCCTCCGATCGATCGACAACGCGCCATCGCACGATTGCTTTATGCCGTTCACCGCGCCGCAACCACCGCTCACTGGCGCCGCCGCTGGTGCCGCTGGTCGTCATCGTATTAGCCGCTGCATCGCCGGAGCGCCGCCGCCGCCATCGCCTGTCGGCCAGCCCGCCGTCCCCGCCACGCAGATCATCCTCATCGGAGCCTCCCTATTTGTCGACCGCACCATCGCGTCGTCCGCAAAGCCATGTCGTCGTCCGACCCGCCTCCGTGAACTCACCACCACTCCTCGCCGGAGCTGCCGTCCAGCCATCTCCAACTCTCAGCGCCCTCTCTTTCTTTCTCTTTTTCTTTCTTTTCCTTTCCTCATCGTTGCTACGCAACCGCCATCCACCGCTCAGGAGCTCCGCCATTGCCGCTGGGGAGCTCCGCCGCTGCGCCATCTCTCTCCTGTGACTTTCTTTCTCTCTTGTTGTCTCTCTCTCACTCTTTTATTCTCTCTCTCTCCACTCTCTCTCTTGTTGTCTCGTTTTTTAAAGATTTTTTTTTGGAGAAAAAGAAGTAATGATGAGGGATGGGTATGATTTGATGTGTGACATGATGGGGTGAGTGATGTGACCACTTAATCTCATACAACCCCGTACACCCGCGTTATGCGCACACCGCGACATCGCACACTCTCGTCACTACGCGCGCACAACGCGACCAAGCGAAATTCTCGATTAACGCGGCGCGAACTATTTAATAATAGTAAAATAATTAAACACTCGCCACACAAAAATAACATATTTCACCCATTAGGCGTGCCATAAATTTGTCGCGACGTCCACGTGGGTCTGAGCTTATGATCTTAATCTGTAATTAGCCAGTTAATTGGGATCGATTAAAACGAGTCGTTACAATCTTCTCAACTAAAGGGAATTTCGTACCGAAATTCAGATTTAATCTAATCTCTACCTTGGAACAATTGAAGTATCGCCTTCGCACGGTAGACTCTCTCTCCCAATGGGACCCTTCAAGGGAGAAACCTTCAAGTAGACCAAATCATCTGCTTCATAACTCAGCCCGTTGCTTTATTTGTTCGCATACTCCTTTTGTTTGTCCGTAGCAGCTTGTAACATCTTATGAATCAGCCTAATTTTATTCGTGTGATCTACAACAATCTCAGACCTAATGGCAACTACGTCATCGGGCTCTGCCCAACAAGTAGGCGATCTGCATGGTTTCCCGTATAGCGCCTCGAATGGTGGCATCCCGATACTAGCCTGATAGCTATTGCTATAGGCAAACTCACAAAGTGGCAAAACTCTTCCCATGACCCTCCAAACTGTAGCACACAGGCTTTGAGCATGTTCTCAAGGATTTGAATAAGTATATCAGACTGCCCATTAGTCTGCGGAAGAAAAGCCGCGTCAAACCGCAATCTGGTACCATACTGCTCCTGCATGGCCTGCCAAAGTTATGAAGTAAGTCGATTGTCTCTGTCTGACACTACATATACTGGCACTCCCTGCAGTCTGATGATTTCTTGCTCGAATAGCATGCTCTGCTGTGGAAAATTATATTTCATGAAGATTTGGATAAAATGCGATGATTTCATCAGTCGATCTACGACTACCCAAATGTTATCGTGCTTGCGCGAAGTCGTCGGAAACCCACTGACAAAGTACGTATTGATGTGTTCCTATATCCACTATGGGATAGGCAGTGGCTACAATAGTCCTCCAGGCTTCTTGTGTTCACCCTTAACCTGCTGACACACCTCACAACTCCTTGCATACTGGCTGACATCTGCCTCCATCCCTGACCACTAAAATAACTATCATATATTATAGTACATTTTGGTCCTGCCAGGATGCGCTGTGTACTTGGAGCTGTGTGCCTCCTGAAGAATACCATCGTATAACTCAGTCACTGCCGGAACCCACAATCTACCTGGGTGTATCAAACACTCATCAACAGACTCGCGCCAATCTGGGTAACCTAGACTCTGTGTTATCTCTCGGAACCTCTGATACGTCACATCAGCTCTCTGACACTCCAAGTCGCACGGAATAGATACTGTCGGTCCTTGCATCTGCCCGCAAATATGTGCCTCTACAGTATCTGGAACCTATGACAAACTCATAGCTGCTACGAGCTACAGGTTGTGCATTGGAAAACTCCTCACATGAGTCCCCAATCGAAACGATAAATAAGCTATTACTTGTCTCCCTGCATCAGTACGCATCCCAATCCGGTGCCATAAGAATCTGTATGAACAGTCAAGTCCCTGCCCGGCTCGGCAATACCAGAAACGGTGCAGAAGTCAACAGTTTCTTCAACTCGGTGAAGGCCGCTTCGCATTAACTGGATCAATGGGAGATCACACCCTTCTTGGTCAATCTAGTCATCGGCGCTGCAATTTTGGAGAAGTCCCGTACAAAGCGTCGATAATATCATGCAAATCCTAAAAGCTCTTGATGTCTGTCACGCACTCCGGTGTAAGCCAATCGACGATAACGTGAATCTTACTCGGGTCCATTGAAGTACCTATGTCGGAGTCACGTGCCCCAATGGCTTCACCTCCGAACACCAAAACTAATTGGCGTACAATCTGCGCTCCCTCAATTTCTAGTCGAGTCCTCGAATAAAATAATGGACCTGAAGTCGCTCGGTTCCAGCTACGTCCATCGCAAGGTACGCAGGTCTGTGAATCACTCCATGTTTTGCGCCACTGTTCGGCCACCATGCCTCATCGTCAAGAACTCATCTCCCAGTCTTAGTTGAATCTCGATCGGGATATACAGATCATAGAAGAGTTTCTTGAACTTTCCCCGAGTACTCGACTCTCCGTGGGCGGTTGTGTGGGCGGTTCACCATACTACAACATCTCCCCTAAGCATGAATCCAGAAATCATATCTCGTATGCTGTTGTGAATCCTCAAAAGTTCGTGACGTTTCTTGCGTGAACGGATCAACTTCCCAGCTACCTCTGGGTCTATACCTCATGATAGTAGCCTAACTGAACACGAACGAACTCATTCATCAACTTCGCCTCAGCTGATAAGGTCTCTAATGTGATCTCTAAGGGTGGAATCAGTGTCGGTGCCACGGTCGGCATAGTCAATGGTGCAGTGACTTCTGGAAGTATCTCGGTAGTAGTGGTCGTGAGAGGGTCGCCGGAACAGTCAGGGCAACAACTGTCTGCTTTACGGTAGTGATGGCAGCGAGTGTGGCAGGGGCCGGTATTGCCTCTGCCAGTGCTCGAAGCAATCGAATAATCTCCTCGAGTTGTAAACTATGGAGTGCGACCGTGTCGCGCAAGGTCTGGTCCAAATCGGCAAGTGTCATGCCGCTCATCTGGCCTCCATAATCCGTATGAAGAACTGGCCGTTCAACAATGTCGAATTTGCAAATCATAAACGTGCCGCAAATCGGCGTCGTAATACGCGTACATAAGTATTACAATCAATAATACATACACATATAAGTCTTAGTACTACCCGCTCACTTTGCTTCCCAACTAGATTTCTAAGTTAGGATCTTCGGGTTTCCATATCTAATGTTTGTTGTTAAGTTTTATTCGGTTGTATTAAACTTTCCCCTAGGTTCTCCCGAACCTAAGCTCTGATACCAATTGTGACGTTGGTATCACAATGTCTTAAGCTATTAAATTCTCCCCTAGGTTCTCCTGAACCTAAGCTCTGATACCAACTGTGATGGCCCCAAATTTCGAGGCAAACTGGGTACCGCCACGTCGCCAAACACGTCACCAAGCATGACACGTCACCGCGTACTTAATTTTGACTGCCTACGACCTACACCTTTATACGTACCTTATTCGCCTTAACTTAGTATTTATAGATGTTTTATGGCTGTTCACATTAAATTAACTAAGTTAAGTTGTTCACGATTTATCAAATTATTATAAATAAACATTTAAGCGGAAGTCTTTGAAGCATGCAAACACAGTAGATTTTAAAAGTTTGCATGGTATGATTAACCCTATAGTGTGGAAACCCGACATTTGATACCATGTATATCAAGAGCAACAAAAGTACAAAAGTGAGCATATACATGTATCAGGTGTACAAGTCCTTCCCAAAAAATTCATAAAACAGTAAATAGATACATACAACCGTTGGAGCGTCGCCGCTGCCAGCCCGCTGTCCCCGCCTCGCAGATCATCTTCATCGGAGCCTCCCTCTTTGTCGACCGCACCACTGCGTCGTCCGCATAGCCATGTCGTCGTCCAACCCGCCTCCGCGAACTCGCCACCACTCCTCTCCGGAGCTGTCATCCCGCTATCTCCCACTCTCAGCGCCCTCTCTTTCTTCCTATGATTCTTTCTTTTCCTTTCCCTCGCCGCTGCTGCGCAACCGTCGTCCACCGCTCGAGGGCTCCACCATTGCCTCCGGGGAGCTCCGCCGCTGCCGCCATCTCTCTCCCGTGACTCTCTCTCTTGTTGTCTCTCTCTCACTCTTTTCTTCTCTCTCTCTTTTCTCTCTCCACTCTCTCTCTTGCTGTCTCGTTTTTTTATAGAATTTTTTTTCTTTTTTGGAGAAAAAGAAGTAATGATGAGGGATGGGTATGATGTGATGTGACATGATGGGGTGAGTGATGTGACTACACAATCCCATACAACCCCGTACACCGGCGTTACGCGCACACCGCGACGTCGCACACTCTCGTCACTACGCGTATAAAACGCGACCAAGTGAAATTCTCGATTAACGTGGTGTGAACTGTTTAATAATAGTAAAATAATTAAACACTCGCCACACAAAAATAACATATTTCACCCATTAGGTGTGCCATAAATTTGTCGCAACGTCCACGTGGGTCTGAGCTTATGATCTTAATCTGTAATTAGCTAGTTAATCGGGATCGATTAAAATGGGCCATTACATGTTATTAAATTGTAATATACCGATATTAATTATAATTGGTTTATGATAGGTGTTGATTAACTGGGAAAGTGTTAGGGACCTGGGCAATTAGGAATTTGACGTGACTAGACCGAGGTAAGTACGAATTCATGTTATTTATCAATTTTGCATGACTAATAAGTATATATAGCTCATGTAGTCATTGGAATGAATAGGGGGATTGAGTATACTGTGATGGTTTTCAAAAAAAAAAAAGGAAAATGATGTTCATTGTGATTCACGAGGGTAAAATCCTAGAATTGAGATGAGATGGTATATGGAGATGGGCTAGCGACCCAACCTATACATAACATCCTACTCATTTTTATGAGGTGGTGTGGGTTATATTTACACTAGAGGGTTTGAGATAGAAACATTGGGCATTAACGGATGTGCTAAAGATCACATCAACCAATATGTTGCTTTAGCAATCACGTTAATTACGTTAGTGGGTAATCAGCCCTAGTTTTATAAAATAAATGGGGATCACAATATACTAATCCAGATTATTTGATTTGCATCTGCTGATATATTCAATTGATATGTTTTCTATATTCTTGTTAGATGTTGTTGGAACATATTGTTATGCATGATGTCCTCGTTTACTATATGGAATATTGATGTTTATTGTGGATCCTTACTTACTAAGTAAGTTGGACCGCTCACCCAAATATAAACTTTTCAGGTTTGCAACTCGGTGCTTTAACTAAAGGCAAGGAGAAGATTTATGAGTTTCGAATCTTCTCTAAGATGTAATGAGCAGTTTTGTAACTATATACCTTGTTGACTTATTTTATTGTATATAAACATGGTTGGGGTGTTTTATAAATGGTTTTGTGATTTGATAAACTCGATATTTCCTTATATTCAGTTATATCGAAAAAGTTTTAAATTTTTCGATGCGTTATAATAGGTTGAGATTATCAGATGATGACGGAGAGGCTGCTAGCTCTAGTTAAGTCTGCAAGGTTAATGGGCTTAATGAGGATTTCAAGCCGGGCATTTTCCCTGATCGGGATAGGGGATGTCACACAAATGGTGGAAACCGGTGACAATTTGTTGAGGTGGCTCGGGAGTTTCATGTTATGAAATGGATGAACACTTGTGCATGTAGGTGACCACATTGTGAAGCATGGTTTTCACATTGAATTGTAACATCGAGTATGGCTCTCACACTTCATGTAACTAGTAATCCTCTGCAACGTACACCAACTCTTCCATGTATTGTCTATGTTGCTTGTGATGTGTTGTATGACTTGTGGTGTATGTATAACTTGTACACATTGTATAAGTACAATTATCATCATCACCAAATGGCCTATATAAAGGGTGTCAACCCCATTGTAATTCACACACCAATGTTGGAATGGAAATCTCTACATTTCTCAACTCTAGCTCTCTTCTCTCTTGTCTCCTCTTCTCTACTTGTTTTAGTAGTTCTTAGTTTATGTCTTCTATACTTAAGTCTCTAGCAAGTGTTGGAGCAATCTACTAAAACATGCATATATGTAAGTACAAAACCATGCATATAATCAAACTTAAGAACTAAATTAAAACAATACCAGAGGCTTGCACTAAATGGCAATGTCCTTAGACGAAATTTCCTCCGATTCGGTGTATGAATGCTTCAAGAGGTTCGTCTCCAGGATACAACTGGATTGATCTTTGATTACACACCAACCAAAAGATCCTATCTTCTGCAACAACCAAAATCTCTCTCTCAAAACCAGAAAACTCTTGAATTTCGAAATTTTTCTCTATATCTTCTAATGAGGTTACAACCCCTATTTATAGACCAAAAGACACATCTTTTGAACAATTACAACTGTTCAAAACGAGACCAAAAGACACCTCTTTTGAACAATTACAAATGTTCAAAATGAGACCAAAAGACACCTCTTTTGAACAAATACAACTGTTCAAAACGAGACCATTAGTGGTGACTGTTCACCACTAATTACACAACATTTTTAAAAACGAAAATTACATGTAAAAAGTAAAAATCTTGTGTTGTGAATCGGCTAAGTTATTTTAACATTAGCCCCAAAGGCCCCAAGGCCCAAGACCTAATCATAGACATATTAAATATCAAGTATTTAATATATATTAATCAATGGGGAATACCCATGGTCTTTGCCTCCAACCCCACATTCACTTAACTAAGACTTTCAAGTGAAAGATCTCTTATAATGAAAGAAACAAAAAGTTTCTTTCCCATGTGGGACTAATAGTGGATACAATACAAACTCGACAATAGTTCAACAATACCCCACATTTATATTATATCCATCTGCAACTATGACCGAGTTTACTTTGCTAAATCACAAACACAAAATTTAAACAAATATTAAATAATAACTATTATTTTAAAAACAATTGAGAGAGATTTTCATGTCATGTTAATCAGGAAAGTGTCGTATAGACTTGAACTTACCCTAGTAAGATCATATCGAGTTCACTTCGTGACGCAGTGATGTATGTATCTTGAACTGTTCACTTTTTGTAGTAAACTAAGACAATATGTCTCACTTATGACATAATTTCTGATGCACTTTTTCTTTGTTGTCCATTTTTGGTCCTGAACATATCCTGGGTTCATGATAGCTTTAGAGAATGTAGCCTATTCATCCTCATAAATGCGACCCCCACATTTACTATCATATAGGTGAATTATCTTTAATCATTAACTGCAATATTGCATACCCTAAACTTCGTATCAACACACTTACTTTATCATAGGAACAGGTAATTGTGTGTCATGTTTGTTAAGTCAAGTCTAACGAGTTTGCCTATTGAACCTAGACCATGGGATCTCCAATCAGCTAGGTTAGGTTTCCGCTGGACTTGACTTACTCTATTGGCTTTAAGCCCATTCCCCTCGATAATATCTTCACTCGATCTCTTGGTAAGCCTTTAGTCAAAGGATCTGCAATGTTTTCTTTAGACTTAACATAATCAATACTAATTACTCCACTTGTGAGTAATCGTCTTATAGTATTGTGTCGGCGCCTTATATGTCTCGACTTACCATTATATATGTTGTTCTTAGCTCTTGCTTGTCTTTGCCATACTATCACAATGTATGCAAATTGTTTGTGATCGGTTTTGGCTGGCAAGGAATATCTTCTAGGAAATTTCTTAGCCATTCAAATTCTTCTTTACTTCTTTGTCAAGAGCAATGAATTCAGATTCCATGGTGGAACGTGCTATACACGTTTGTTTTGTTGATTTCCAAGAAATCGCTGCTCCACCTAATGTGAATATATATCCACTTGTTGATTTGGTTTCTGTATTATCAGAAATCCAATTTGCATCACTATACCCTTCAAGTACAAGTGGATATTTTGTATAATAAAATCCATAATTTAAGGTATATTTAAGATACCTTAAAACTCTTATTAATGTTGTCCAATGAGCATCATTAGGATTACTTGTGTATCTACTCAGCCTGCTTACTGCATAAGCTATGTCGGGTCTAGTAGAGTTCATCAAGTACATCAAGCTTCCAATTACTCGAGAATATTCCAATTGAGAAATTGCTTCTCCATTATTTTTCTTAAGATGACAATTAGCATCAAAAGGAGTTGGAGCAGGTTTACAATCGAATTGATTGAATCTTTTTAAGATTTTCTCAACAAAATGAGATTGTGTGAGAAAATAACCTTCGTTATTCCTTTTGATTTGAATTCCTAATATTACATCAGCTAGACCTAAGTCTTTCATGTCAAAACTGGAATTCAACATCTTTTTGGTTGACATTATAGCATCATTACTTGTGCTCATAATCAACATGTCATCAACATATAAGCATACTATGACGCAAAAGTTTTTCATTTCTTTAATGTACACACATTTGTCGCATTCATTTATTTTGAAACCATTTGCTAGCATAGTATGATCAAATTTTTCATGCCATTGTTTTGGAGCTTGTTTAAGTCCATATAATGACTTAACAAGTCTACAAACTTTATTCTCTTGGCCTTTGACTATGAACCCTTCAGGTTGGTCCATATAGATTTCTTCTTCTAACTCTCCATTTAGAAATGTTATTTTAACATCCATTTGATGTATTTCCATATTGTATAAAGCAGCTATGGCAATCAACATTCTAATTGAAGTTATTCTCGAAACAGGAGAATAGGTGTCGAAGTAATCTACACCTTCCTTTTGTCTATAACCTTTTGCAACCAATCGTGCTTTGTATTTATCAATAGTACCGTCAGCTTTAAGCTTTCTTTTGAATATCCATTTATATCCAATTGGTTTGATTCCGGATGGTAGATCAACCAATTCCCATGTATTATTTTGTAAAATGGATTCAACTTCACTATTGATTGCTTCCATCCATAAAGGCGCTTCCGGTGAAGACATAGCCTCCCTATAAGTCTGTGGTTCATTTTCAGTTAACAGACTTATGAAATCAGGTCCAAAATTCTTTGGAACCTTAATTCTTTTTCCCCTTCTAGGTTCCAATTCTTGTTCTTGAACCCTTGAAGTGGTTGGTTCTTCTAGACTTTCTTCAGCCGTCATTTTTCGTGATGAACCATTTAGTTTTTCCTTGAAAGGAAATATATGCTCAAAAAATGTAGCATCTGCAGATTCTATAATAGTATTATCACTGATATCTGAAATATGTGATTTTACTACTAAGAATCTATATGATGCACTATTCTTAGCAAAACCGATGAACACACAATTTACGGTTTTAGGTCCTAATTTAGTCCTTTTTGGTAAAGGAATTTGAACATTTGCTAAGCAACCCCACACTTTTAAAGTTTTGTAAGTGGGCTTTCTTTTTCTCCAAATCTCATATGGAGAATTATCAGAATTTTTAAAAGGAACTCTATTCAAGATATGATTTGCTGTCAGTAATGCTTCACCCCACAAGTTTTGGGAAGTCCAATCATTCAACATAGAATTAATCATATTCTTGAGAGTTCTATTTTTCCTCTCTCGCCACACCATTTTGTTGAGGTGTATATGGCGCGGTGGTCTGATGAATAATTCCATTTATATTACAAAATTCTGCAAATTCAATGGAATCATATTCTCCACCTCGATCAGTTCTTAGTACTTTTATCTTTTTGTCAAGTTGATTTTCAACCTCTGCCTTATATATTTTAAATACATCGAAGGCCTCGCTTCTATTCTTGATCAAAAAGACGTGACGGTACTTACTACAATCATCAATAAAGGTGATGTAGTAGTTCTTTCCTCCTCTCGTAGGATTTGATTTGAAGTCACAAAGATCACTATGAATTAAATCTAATAATTCACTTGATCTTTCTTGAACAGACTTAAATGTTTGCCTAGCAAACTTTGATTCTGCACAAACTTCACATTTATGTTTTAAATCAATTTTAAACTTTGGTAACATATTCAAATGTACCATTTTATGAATTAATCTGTTATTTCCATGCCCTAGTCTAGCATGCCATATATCAAATGATTCAATCATATAAGCAGAGACAGTCATATACGCGGAAACGATCATTCTATTACCAGTGCCATTAACAATTACAATGCTTAGTTTGAAGAGACCTTCAGTAAGGTACCCCTTCCCTATGAACGTGCCACCTTAGTCAATACAAATTTGTCAGACTCGAAAACAAGTTTGAACCCTTTCTTATTCAGTAAAGGGCCAGATACGAGATTTTTCCTAATATCAGGAACATAAAGAACATCAAGTAAAGTGATTACTTTTCCAGACGTGAACTTCATCCTCACTGTTCCTTTGCCTTCAACCTTGGAGGAGGATGAGTTTCCCATGTAAAGTTTCTCTTCACTATCGACCGGATGAAACTCAGAAAATAATGTTTTGTCACTGCATATGTGCCTTGTTGCACCAGTATTGATCCACCATCCTTTGCCGTCAGAAACCATATTAGTTTCAGAAACAACTGCAGTGAGATCAAAGTCAGTATTATCAATTTCCATGTCAGTAACATTTGCTTGGTTGTTCACACCAGAATTATCGAAATTCTGATCTTTCTTGTGGCGACAATCTTGAGCCCTGTGACCCTTCTTTCCACAAACCCAGCAACTTCCCTTAATTTTCTTGTAATCCTTCCCTTTTGGTGCTAACGGCTTGGCGGTTCTCTTAAGATTTTTCTTGAAATTCTTATTCTGGAATTTCTGAAATTTGGACTTGCTTGATTGTCCTACCACCATGTTAGCATTAGCATTAGCCATTTCCTTTTTGTCTCCCTTCCTGTGATCTTCCTCAACACGAAGTCGCAGAATGAGATCCTCAATGGACATGTCCCTTCGCTTGTGCTTTAGGTAGACCTTGAAGTCATTCCACGACGGTGGAAGCTTTTCAATAATGGCTCCGGTTTGAAAATGTTCATTTACGATGCACCCTTCAACAGTGCAATTCATGTATCGAACTTGCGCTTCTTCCACTTGCTTTACCACGGACTTCGAATCCACCATATTGTATTTCAAAAACTTGCCTACCACGAACTTTTTAGCCCCTGCATCTTCAGTTCGGTATTTCTTTTCGAGAAGATCCCAAACATCCTTTGCGGTTGTACATTCAGAATAGACATCATACAGTGTATCATCAAGTCTATTCAAAATGTCATTTCTGCAAAGAAAGTCAGAATTCCTCCATGCTTCAATAGTAAGGAGAGTCTCCCCGACAAAAGGGTCCTCATCGATTTCGAACTTCTTCCTTCACTATGTTGGCAAGATTCATAGTGGTCGACGAAACAACATTTTCTCGCTTTGCCACCTTTTAAAGTCAAGACCCTTGAACTTCTCTCGGTCTTTCATCTTTGGGATTGGCAGATGTGGATTTCTCAGTTACAAGAGATGTCATTTCAAACTAGTATGCAAACAACAATTTTGTATAAATCAGTGACTAGTTTTTCTAAAAACAGTGACAAATTATATGCAATCAATTATTGTATGTAAACCAGTGATAACATCAAATTTCGTCTAAGATTGTTGGAGCAATCTACTAAAACATGCATATATGTAAGTACAAAACCATGCATATAATCAAACTTAAGAACTAAATTAAAACAATACCAGAGGCTTGCACTAAATGGCAATGTCCTTAGACGAAATTTCCTCCAATTCGGTGTATGAATGCTTCAAGAGATTCGTCTCCAGGATACAACTGGATTGATCTTTGATTACACACCAACCAAAAGATCCTATCTTCTGCAACAGCCAAAATCTCTCTCTCAAAACCAGAAAACTCTTGAATTTCGAAATTTTTCTCTATATCTTCTAATGAGGTTACAATCCCTATTTATAGACCAAAAGACACCTCTTTTGAATAATTACAACTGTTCAAAACGAGACCAAAAGACACCTCTTTTGAACAATTACAACTGTTCGAAATGAGACCAAAAGACACCTCTTTTGAACAAATACAACTGTTCAAAACGAGACCATTAGTGGTGACTGTTCACCACTAATTACACACTTTTTTTTAAAAACGAAAATTACATGTAAAAAGTAAAAATCTCGTGTTGTGAATTGGCTAAGTTATTTTAACATTAATCATAGACATATTATATTTAATATATATTAATCAATGGGGAATACCCATGGTCTTTGCCTCCAACCCCACATTCACTTAACTAAGACTTTCAAGTGAAAGATCTCTTATAAGGGTTCTTTCCCATGTGGGACTAATAGTGGATACAATACAAACTCAACAATAGTTCAACAATACCCCACAACTTAAGTTCTAATTGGCTTACAACTTAGTTTACAACATTTCCCGCATTTGTTTTTGCCAATGGTTTGTTATTATTCGGGTAAGCCTAAAAAAGACAATGTCGAGTTATTTAGGAGATTTTGGACTATTTCTGTGCATCTTCTGGAGCTAAAGTAAACTACGCCAAGTCCTAACTTTTTGTCTCCCTGAATGTACCCTATCGAAAGAGAAGACATTTAAGTGAATATTACCAGATTAAAGAAACATCAAATCTTAGTTCTTATTTAGAGATCCTCCATGACTGACTCTCCAGATCCACATTCCAACCTTTGATTGACAAAGTGGAGCATCGCTTTACGGGTTAGAAAACGAAATTCTTGAATTCAGCTGGGAAAGCGACCCTTATCAAAGCAGATACCTCATCTATACCAATGTTACGATGCAGTGTTTGAAAACTTCAATATGAATATGCAATAAACCAGACATGATGAATCGACAATTTTTGTGGGGTTCGAGCGTAGGTCAGAGGAGATTACATATCATCAACTGGGAAGAGGTCTATAAACAGAAATCAAAAGGGGGCTTGGGCATTCGACAATCATATCCCTTTAATTTAGCCCTGCTTGCTAAGTTAAGCCGACACTTGCTCATAAATCACCAATCCTTATGGGTCAAATTATTAAGTGAAAAGTACATTAAACAAAGGCCCCTTGAGGAGTGATTTTTTAGCCGTCTTCTTCCCCAATTTGGAAGGTAGTGATGGTGGGGGTGGCTCTACTAAAAGATGGTATTTGCTAGAGAGTTGGTTCGGGTAATCGAATTTATTTATGAGAGGATAATTGGCTTGGTTCGGAGCCATTGTCTAAAATTGTTACCGCCTCTTATGAGCCTCACAAGATTTTTAAATTATGACTTTATGTCCCCTTCAGGTTTGTGGTATCCGGCTGATGCACAACACCTTATACCCACCACAGTTATCACGCAAATCTAAGGCAATTCGATATCCCTCACTAAGGAAGATGACTGCTTCAGCTGGACGCCCATAAATAATGGCTATTTCACAATCTGTTCAATGTATAACTTACTCAGGGGTCTGTTTGAGAGGCCATTGATGATTGAGATTGGTTTGGGAATCTCTGGACTGGAAAAGTTTAACATTTTCTATGGGTAATCCTGCACGGACGATTATACACACGAGCTCTTCGATTTCAAATCCATCTATCATCTAGTTCCACTTGTGAATGCTATAATGAGAATGAGAGTCAGTTATTCATGTTCTCCGCGACTATTTACATTCGAGATTGATATGGACCAGATGCTTTGAGGGAAGTAATAGGTTCTGCCTTCTTCTCAAGCCACCTCCAATATTGGTCCAAAGGTACTAACACTCAGGACTGCCTCTGTTTTCTAGCGACTCTTTAGATTGTATGGAATGCTCATAATGAACAGGTCCTTCAAAATCTCCTTTTTAACATCTCAAACTCATATTGGAAATGGTGTCAACTGAATAATTGACTATTGCAAGGCTTCATGAGAATGGATACTTCGCCTCTATGCGAGCCTCGATGGTTCAGATGGAATCCCCCAGATCACGGGTGGAAGGCTTTAAACACGAATGTTGCCTTTAAGGGGAACCATGATTGTCCTCATTTGGCGGCCTCTATTGAAACTCGTAGGGAGAATCGTTGTTTGGCTTTATGGGTTGTATCGGCTATGCTAGTAACTTAATGGCAGAACTTTCGGGAGTGAAACAAAGGCTACTGTTAGCCCGTCAGTTCCAAATCTAGAGTTTGGTGCTACAATCTGATCTACAAGTGGCCATTCATCTCTTAAATGCAGTCCCCAACTCTCATCATCCTGCAGAAACCTTACTGCATGATTGCCATCTCCTGCTCCAGATTTTTGCCAATGTTAGACTCATTCATACATGCCGGGAGGGGAACCGATGTGCGGATTGGCTAGCTAACAAGGCATTATAAGATTAGCTATTGAGTAATCAAGCTGCTGTGGTGCTACATAGTCCACCAGTGGAACTGCTACAACAGCTGAGAGCAGACACAATGGGAATCTCATCTAGGCTACCTTAATGTTGCAGTTTTCATACGTACACCAAAAAAATTATATTTGACACTTGGTACTTATAAAATAGATTAACAAACATCAATCTATCCTTGATGCAGAGAGCATAGTGAAGTGTCTTACCCTAGGTGAATCAATGGTTACGAATTGCAGAATCTAGATTTAAAGCTACACAATAGTCGAGGAGAATCAATAGTTGTTGTTCACTAAGTCTTTTACGCGTGAAAACTGTGCGAGTGAGGCCTGCAAAGTCTGTTATTTGCAGGCCACCTTCCTTGCCATCGATCTGTTATGTCTCAATTATCTGTAAAAACTTTTGTTATCTTATTTACATTCCAAGAAGCTTATATACAGAAGGCTTGTAATAGAGAGAGGTGATTTTTGCTATCAAAACTTATTGGAATACAAATTGAACTAGTGGTTGTTATCTCTCTTTCATCGTTTGTCCTTCTCTTCCACTCACAATCTATATCAATTCTGATACACATAGAAATAGAAATTAATGTACTAAAGTATCTTCGATTTGAAAATGAATTAAATCTTAGTTTTCTTATACTTGAACATTTGTGTTTTTCGACATTAAATGTTTAGTTACATGAATTAATGTTACAAAGATTTATATTTTGCAATATTTTTGAGACTTTATTTGACCAAAAAAAATATTTGTGAGACTTTGAAGTTACTTTTTAAATTACATCATACGAGATTATATTATATGCATATTTTAATATTTGAAGAAACTTTTAAAATAAGAAGTTAGTTTTCAAGATTGCGACAAATTCGGACTATCAAACAACCCGAATTTTAAACAATGGATAAGTTAGTTTTGTTCGAATTTAAAATAGAACCATATCTGAGCAATGAATATACTTCTTTATAGTAGGGTTTTTCAAACTCGAACTCATCCGACTCGAATTTTGCTACCCCTAGTTGCTCTCTAATTTTATCATAATTGCAAATCTATTGACTTCTCTTCTATTCGGATTAGGATGCAAAAGTGAAGAATTGTGAAAATTGGGGACTAGGGTTTAGGGGGAATCCATGAATTTGATAACGGTGAAGAAGATGAGAAAGCGTCGTGGGTGGATGTAGGTGTTTGATGAAATGTTTGAAACATCGGTTGTGTCGACTCGAACCCTATATTTGTACATTGACAAAACTACCTTCGTTTTATATTGAAATTCAAACAAAAATGGATATCCCAATTTAGGTTGTACAAAAAATCGATCGACCCGATGGACCCGATTGATCCAAACCAACTCAATGGATTTGGGTTGGGTTCAAAAGGTTATTGATTTGAGTTGGACTTTTCAAATTTGAAAACCGATGAGTTGGTTTAATATTTGGGTTCTATATTTGTATACCCGATTAGATCCAAACCCGCCATTATTACACTAAGCAGTTGTAAAAGATTTAGATATAGTTGATTTATATTTACATAACAAAATCTTATGTCTCAATCGATCTTAATATCTTTTGAGAGATTTTCTCTCACTTCTATCAATCATCAATACCAAATAATTCACTATGTTCTATATCAAGTTGAACTATTTGGACTTGTCCACCTTTTAATAATTTAACCATTTTTGTAAATGGTTACTCTTTTATTTTATCTTTAGACTTCAATTTTGTTTTACTTTGAAGAACTATCTATAATTTGCATATTGTTCTTCGAAGGCGAAGAACTTTATATGTAGTTTAATAATTGTGCTTCAATATTAGTTTGATATCAATGCTATATTTTTTTGTTACCATTTGATCATCTTTTTTTTGGGTTATTTTATTTTGAAGTGAATTAAAATTTAAAATTATATATATATGTTGCAGCCTTGCAGAGTATATGCCTAGAGGTTTACTTCCTCATTTTTTCGAAAAAAAATATTATGATTTATAAAATCAACGGTTTAAATCAACTCCATCTAAATTGAGAGAGCTGGGTTGGATTGATTTTAAGAGCCAATTGATTTTATTAGGTTCGGTTAGGTTTGTGTTTGAGGCAAACTCAAATCAGTCCAACTTTGTACACCTCTACTCCCAATTCCCGACTCAAAACTCGTTCGGCTCTGCAAATCACGGTCTCCTTCACTCGTGCGTTTGTTTGTTGGAGTCCACTTCAACATCTTCCGACGCGCGGATCGAGGCAGCTACCCCCTTCTTCGACCTCTGATATCGAGGATTTGGATTCGTTAAGAGTATGAATCCATTGACGTTGGTGAAGAGAATCCAGAAGATCAATTCGAAGGAAGCGGAGCTAGGGATCTCTGAACAAGCTTCGTGGCACTCTAAATACAAGGACTCGGCTTACGTCTTCGTCGGGGGCGTTCCTTTTGATCTCACTGAAGGAGATCTCCTCGCCGTCTTCGCTCAGTAAGTGTGCGTTTGCGATCATGCTATATGAGAATTTAGGTTAGATGTACATTTCGTTGGGTTTAGTGCGTTTACAAAGCTACTATCACACCCTTTTTGAGGGATTAGTGGGGGGTTTTTGCTGATAAGTTTCTAATATCTAAGTTTTTCTTTCCGCAATCACAGGGCCATGGGACTAATCGGACAAATATTCGGATACTCATATATAATCAAAAAATAAAAATAAAAATAATATCTAAGTTTTTCTTGGGGCATTGTTACTATGCCAAATAGAATGAAGGAATGGTCCACATAATTCTTTCTCTCAATTCCATTTCGGACCACGCTTGTTTTACCAGTATTGCTCCATTTTTGTATTTCAGGTATGGGGAAATTGTTGATGTTAATCTTGTTAGAGATAAGGCTACCGGAAAATCCAAAGGGTTTGCTTTTATAGCATATGAAGATCAAAGAAGTACAAACCTGGCTGTTGGTGGGTCTTCTTTTTTCGATATTTCACTTTTCTGATTTGTCATTCCTTTAGTTGGCTGTGTTATAACTAATTGCCTGATATGTTATATTTAATTGAACAGATAATTTGAATGGTGCTAGTGTTCTTGGTCGGATTATAAGAGTGGATCATGTTAGTAAATACAAAAAGAAAGAAGAAGAGGACGAGGAGGAAGAGCAGCGCAAAAGAGAGGAACGCGGTGTATGCCGTGCTTTCCAAAGAGGTGAATGTAACCGCGGTGCTGCTTGCAAGTTCTCTCATAATGAGCAAGTGAGTTTTGATTACGGTGTCTATAAAATGAAATAGAATTTATCATAAAAGAATGCTGTTTCAGCTCCAATCATTTCATCATGATGGTCGCATATATTAAGGTTTCCTTTCCGTTTTTACTTTAGTTGCACGACTTGATTCATGAACACCTTTTTTAATATCCAGTGCTTGGTCAATTTGATTTTGATGATATGTGTCGCAAAAGACCTTTCTGTTTGGCCTAGTAGCTATTGTGACGACATGATACAAACATGAAGTATAGCTCATTTGAGAATTTCTGAAGATTAGAAAAGATGAAAAAATCAATCTTTAGTTTATTCTTTCTATGTTTCTGTATTGCTTAATTGTTATCCTTGTAGAAACTAGAAACCAAGTGAGGAAGAAGAAAGCAGGTGAGTAGCACACATAGTAGCATCGTCACAGTTTCCTGATCTGAATAAATGATTCCTAGAATAATCAATTCAATCTAGTGAGATTGATCTTAATCTTAAGCACAAGTCCCAATGCTTTTGAATTCATGTTACATCGAATTGGAGTCTAGGATTTTGGGACCTATGAAGTTATTGGATCAAGGATGTGACCATGTGAGTATTATACTTTCTATTTGCCTAACTGCTCGGGGTGCGTTCATGTTGTGCAAATGGCTCTTGACATGTACTCTTTAACTCTTTTAATATATTAAAACAAATGTACACCTTACCAATAACCATGAAGGGCATACTTAAAAAGAATGTTTCAATGAATAAAAACTTTATTTTATTGATATAATTTGGTTGGAGCAACGTAACCCTCCTCAAATTAATCCAAGTATTATAAATGTTAAAAAATTAACTATTTGCATCCAACATCTAAAAGAGGTTACATTCACTTTTAGTACAAAGAGTTCCCATTTTCTTAAGTTATCTTAAAGAGAAGCCCGTGTTGGCAAAACTCTCATGAATGCAATTAGGATCTTGTCCAAATTGAACTTCTAGGATAATGGAATGCCTTCGGGCATCTGGCAACATTAAGTTGACTCCTTGCCAGTTAACCTTATCTAGTTGATGTGGGTGCATAAGTGGCACCTAGGTAGTGCCTAGTCATTGAAATAAGGGTCTTGTTTGGTTTGTTTTTGCCAACTTACAGTGCGAGTGGAGTTAACTTGTGATGACCCTCCCCCGACCTAGGGTCGGGTCGCCCAACCCAAACCGTTACCCAAACATGATACTCGAACCAGGCTCAAATAACGGCTTGGCACGCCTAATTCAACTTGCGGAACTACACAACTGTACATATGAAACAATAATTGTGGAATTTATAACTAAAAGGTTCCATATATTAAACAAATAATTCTAGACAAAGGTGTTCAATTATCCCTAAATACCTTCAAACGTGTACTACCAAGGTACTAAGTCAACAAGTCTCGGGGATTAGCATCTACCCCATTAAGTACTTAATACAACACACGTTTAGATGTTTTCAATGTTGATAATATAAATAGCATGCAAAGTTCACATCAAAGGCAAAGCTCTACGCTATCGCCTTCCCTTTATCCTGCGCTAGTATCGATGAAGACGAACCTGGAGAGTGAGTGGGATGAGCTAGAAGAACCAACATAGCTCAGTAATGTAGAAAACCCGCTCAACCATCAAACATACAAGTAATACCTACTAATCATGCAAGTCTATCATGAATTGAAGAAAGATAGAGAAAAAGAGTGTTTCATGGATATCCTTAGTCAACTTCATGAAGAATCTAGAGAACATAAAAGCATTGATAGATCAAATCATCATGCAATGGTGAATTCAAGAGAAATATCTTAAAAACATAATAATATAGTAAGTCGGGTCCCATTCAATGCGTACTAGTTATTGACAAGAATCCGGTGACCGATTCACCTATTCTCGAAGTGATGCAAACCATTAGTTGACATAAAGGCCTTTATGCCCCCTAACTAGTCCCATTAAGTCCATAGTAGGTTCGTCTAAAGCCATCACCGATGTGTGCACCAATCTTATGCATCGATCTCAATGTATAACTCTATTAATGGCGACGACCAAACAAATATTCAATAGTGGCGACAACCACGAAGGTGAGATATAGACAACATGAGCAAATGGTAATACATTCACAATCCATAGATATTCACATTCAAGTCAATAATAAGTCGCAACTCATTCATAAGTCTTGAATTAAAATCGTGAGATCTAATAATATCTAATTGCATGTCATGTTTGATAATTGAGCAAGCTCCCCACTTACCTAGATTCGCCGCGATATCCTTTTCCGATCCTCGCGCGTTCGGGGTTCTATCTCAACAGTCTCGCGAATCTAAACAATCAATACACATCATATCATTGACAAGTCACATTTTCAATTTCAATTTGCCATTAAATTTACTTTGGGTCCCACTAGTGTGGGTCCCATGGGTCTCCCGTTGCCCGGCGCGAGGGTCGAGGGGTGGGACCCGATCGATCTCCTTCGGGACGTGATAGCACCTCGTTTGAAGACTATAATTTGTTTTATTTATATTCTATTTCATTTTACTTTATATATAGTATATCTATTTACTTTCATTTTATCTTATTATATATATTTATATATATATTTTTTTGTTCAAGAGCAAATCAGCCCCTGGTCAAGTCCTTCTTTGGGTCGACTGGCCCTTGGATAGTCCAGGGGCCAATCTGACCCCTAGGGATGAACCAGGGGCTTTCATGCCATTGGTGGCGCTGGACTTCCCTGTTCATCACGGGAGAGGGAGAGTCCCTCCTTTCCCCACTTTCGGGCACGGTGCTTGAAGGGGGGCACAGCGCGGGCGACGCCGCTGGGGGCCCTCTGCCCGGCCGACAAGGAGCGACAACCCCCTTGCCAGCCACGACAGAGCGGCTGGTTTGGTATAGGAGGGGTGGTCGAGTGCCACTCCTCTCGTGCTATTTAATGGGGGGCGTCCCTTGTGACGCCCCTTGGTCTTGGCGATGCCCTCGCCGGCGATGGCAACGACTATATCGTCACCGGCGGCGCCAAACGACATCGTCTTCCATAAGGTCTTCCACACAGGTCAAACCAAGACTCCAATTAAATAAAAAACAAGAACAATACAAATAAGAAAGTGATTTACACCTTCACCACCACCACTTTGTGTTGCCAACACCACTCAAGCTCTCCTCTCTTGTCTTTTGTTTGTTTTTATTGGATTCTGAACCAAAGTGGTGGCTTAGGTTTATGCTGAGTTTTTCTATTTAGGGTTTCATACCAATAAAATTTGTGAATTTACCAATATACCCCCAATATGGGTAGTTTAAGTGTTCGGGTTGTCATATAACTCCTTGGAATTAACTCACAGTGAAAAATCATATTTTAATGTTTGGTTCAACTTTAAACTTGCAGAGAGGTTGCAAATTTTTAAATAATAAAAAATATTAATTGACATAAATACCCTTCAAACAAAAGAGATGGATGTGAGTAATACAAGGTAATTAATGAAGGGTAATTATGTCCATAAACTTCCGGGAGATAAATCTCTTAGGGAAGGGGGGAGATATCTCTCACCCTTGGATGTGAGTTGGGAGATAACTTGGAGGGAAGTTGGGCAACCAAACAAGATAAGTTCCAATTCCGCTCCAAGTTATCTCTCGAGAGTTAACTCCACCCCTAAGATATACACTTGTATCTCCCTAAGTGAAATATTATTTAGTTTTCCCCATGATGATGCTTAACAATAAGAAAATCACTCAAGTGATCTCACTTTTAATTAAAGACAAGGAAATGAGAAAATAAGTTAAAAAAGGAAACTTTTGAAAGATACCCTCAAATTTCTAAAGACACTCAAAAAAGAGCCTTATTATGAATATAGTTAAATCAACTCCCTAAACTTCTGAAAAAACAGAACTTCCTAACCTCTTGAAGAACTTCTATTTGCCTTATCTTACAGCTTGCATAATTTACCTGCAACTAGCTTTTACCTTGAAAGATGGTTTATATGGAAAGGCCGCTTCATCCAAAAAAATATGGAAAGGCCTTAATAAATACTGTTCTAGTTGAACCTATTAATTTAAGCTCAAGAAACTGATGGACATTGGGTGCATATCCATGTTTTATCCCGAGCATACATGGACAATCAACAGAGATTTTTGGATTCAGAATACTGTATTTTTATGGTTGATATGATATGCAGTGATCATATCCTGATTAACACATTAAACCGGACAGTGAGAAGAGCAAGCTTGGGTTTGTTTTGGTGCCTCTGTGCAAAACCTGAATTTGGCCTTGGCACCTACTACTAAATCTGAAAGTAAAACATTTCAACCTTGATACTACGGGTCTTGCTTGTAGGAAGTAGATTCCACTTTTTGTGAGGACACTCTGGTCACACGACTTAGTCCTGTTTGATCATTGTCATAACATTTGTTATTAGCTCATTGATTCACTTGTTAGTTGTAGCCTTGTAGGGCACTTCCTCATTTTCTTCTGTCTACGAATAATTCAAGACAAAAGAGTGATTTTTACCTTAATTTGTGCCTGTAATGTCTGTTTATCCTCATCTTTTCATTATACGCACTAGACTTGGAATTTTATTTACTTTGAATCGACTAGCTTCATCTTAATGCATGCACGCTTTTTACCCAAAGAAAAAGAAAAGCTTGGCGTTAGTGTCAAGAGTGAGAATTGCAATATTCTATATGACATTATTAATGTAAACGAAGATAATGTTTTCATTTTGTGAGAGGCGGTGGATGTGTGGATCTCATTTAAACGACACTATGTTTGAACTTGGTGAATTTAAGCTCTTTTTGGTGTTTCATCTAATAGCTTCTTACTGATCTATATTTTTCAAACCCAGAGAGGTGCAAATACAGGTTGGGGTGCAAAGGATGAGGTTCCAAGGTGGAAAAATGACAAGTATGATGGTCCATCAAAGAAGCAGAAAAGTATCCATGACACGTCTTTGGATGATAAACACAACTCTTTCTTTAAGGGAGAAAATTCAAGGGTTAAATTAGACAATAAAGATGCAAGGACATCCAGAGCAGAGGACAGGGAGGCCTGGCCCAAGCGGAGTGAAAAGGATCCAAGGGAGGAGGAGAGGAAAGACATTAAGAGACGGTATGGGAACAAAGAATCTCATGTTGAAGATTGGGACAAACGAGAAACCAAGAGAAAGTTGGAGAAGTATGAGCGAGACCAAAATACTACAGAAGATCGAGATAGAAAAGGGAGGGAGGATAGGTCAGCAAGGCATGAGTTGGAACAAAACAAGAAAGAAGACGATAGTCGAAGAGGATGGAAGGAGAGACTGGGAAGACATGAATCTGAACCGAACTCCAAAGATCATAAAAGAAGGGGGAGAGAGGAGAAATCAGACAGGCATGATACGGAATTAAATTCCAAGAGTTATGATAGCGGAGCAAGGGAGGAAAAGACAGATAGGAAATATTCACAAAAGAACCCACAGGATGATCAAGATCTGAGAAACAATAAACATTCAAGGCATGATAGAGACTCGTCCTCTCGCCATCGTAGAGGGGAAGCTGACCAGCAACGGTCTTACAAGTAACGGAATTCTTATAGTCAAAGAAAGATTACTCCTAAATTGAGATAACTGAAGAACATCATTCAGGTAACTGTATATTTTCTTATGTTTGTTCACAATTCTTACTTTTTACTAAGAGTATATTGAATGGGAAATTTTGTTGATTAAGAAAAGGAGTAAAAGTGCAGCCTGCAGTGATTTTTTGGTTCACTGTGTAAAACAATATATATATATATTTTTTTTTTTTTTTTTTTGTGTCGCGGAGGGAGGGAGGAGTTCAAGTTGCATATTATTTCATTTAGGCCTAATGATACAAAAAATCCTAACCTTTACAAGTAGTATCAATTATATCCTAACCTTTATAATTTATGTATGTATGTATGTATGTATGTATGTATGATTAGAGGCTAGAGCTCAATATTCATGATAAGTATGTATTCATGTATATAATACACATAGTTTTGTGTATAAATAATTCAATCACATACATATATAATCTAAGTACATAGTTCTTTTGTCAAATTAATTAAACTATGGGTAACTTTCTAGTAAGTTTTACATGTGATTTTCATAGGTACATGACTACATGGTTTTCAACTTACCATTGATGATCTATGAATAACTAAATTTGAATTAACTAGAGTATTAATGAATCATTGATTATAATTATTATTCTTGCGAATCCTCATAAGCTTAATCTAAGCTTAAAAGAGTTCGATATAAATTGATTAAAGGGGATGGTCATGAAAAAAAAGTTAGAAGGTCTAGGGTTTTTTATTTATTTATAAGATGAAGGTTAAGTTGAATTCAAAGAAAAATGCCCCAACTTAATTGAGGATAGAATTGATATTATATTGAAAATGTTAGGATATAATTGATAAATTCTAAAGGTTAGGATAAAATTTATACCACTTGTAAAGGTTAAGATTTTTTTATTTTTTATTTTTTATCATTAGGCGTCCCTACTAAGTTAAAAGGAAAATTTTATAGGACCGCAATTAGGCCAGCTATGCTCTATGGAAGTGAATGTTGGGCGGTAAAGCAACAACAATTACATAAAGTCAACGTAGCAGAAATGAGGATGCTTAGGTGGATGTGTGGTAAAACTCGTAAAGATAGAATAAGAAATATAGAAATTCAAAGACAAGTAGGAGTAGCACCAATTGATACAAAGATTAGGGAAGGGCGGTTGCGATGGTTTGGTCACCTGCAAAGACGGCCTACAAATGCCCCAACTAGAAAACTTGACTCAATAGAAACTGTAGAAATTCGACGAGGTAGGGGCAGACCAAAGTTAACATGGGATGCATTAATTAAAAGGGATATGAATGGTTTGCAAAGCTCACCATCAATTGCACTTAATCGAGCACAATGGAAAAGTTTGATCCATGTAGCCGACCCCAGTTAATTTGGGACTGAGGCTATGTTGTTGTTGTTGTATTTTTTATCATTAGGCCTTTCATTTACTATTTCAGTGCAAACGTAATGGCTTTTATTTTTTATTTTTGGCAGAGTTCTCCATCTCTTTGCTTTGGATAAATGATCATTGCGATGATTGTGAGATAAGCAAAAGCGGTGGAATATGCAAGAGATCAGCAACTATCTTTTAAAGCAACAGAACTTGAAGGGATTTCACTGTTCAAAGCCCATTCTATTTACGACGGTGTTCAGAGCCATGGTGGTAATTTGGTAGTACTTAATCGATTTGACTATTTTTCGTGCAATCAGTCTATACTGGATAGCCCAAAGTGACCAAAATTTTGAAACTAAGTCTCCAAATCAGTTGCTCTAGCTTCCAAATGAGAGATTCCTGTGAGTAGACTTGATATGATCTGTTGGTAAATACATATGGTTCTTGTGATTGTTGTTTTTTTTGTTGCCTGTGGAGGCGTCATCATTAAGAACTTTTAGGAAAGGCCAGTTCTTGCTCTTGCAGGTCCGCCGGCGACCTCAGGTCTTGAAGCTTGATTTTTTGTCTGAATTTCTTTATTTCTTAGAAATTCTTGTCTAACTCTTCTCTCTGAGGCTGGCATTGTCCATGTGGTTATATTGAGAGTGTTTTCAAGTGGGTGGGGGCGGTGGATTGTTTTAAATGGATACATCTAGTCTCCCTGAAATGTTCTTTCTTTTATCAGGTCAGTGACCTCACACCAAGAAACTCAGTTACTCTTTATAGCTGGATTCATCGTTGTGATTTGTGAGACCACAACACACTTCAATTGAAGAAAAACCCATATCAACAACTTTTTGAGTCCCAAATGTGGCGTTAATAAAACCACATTATTTGGATTGGTGTGTAGAGAGACAAACGAAATGCATCTGTGAAAGTTAAAATATGCTTGTGTCCAAGTTCCGGTTCACTCTTGAGTACACAATTTTTTTTTTTTCTTTTTGTCCAAGCAGTTAAGTTCACAGAGTTAACTTGTTCTTTTATGTGGCCAATTTTATCATTTATAAATGCCTCATCAGCAAATATAAAGGTAAAAAAAACTCTAATTACCACCTAAGAATACAATTTGAGATCAAATCCAAACATTAGGATATAATTTAAAAATTGAAACATTAAGATTTTTTTCCAAAAATGGTGAAGTTTAGGATATATTTGCCTTTCAAGCCTTTTCTTTTTTTTTTTTTTGTTGGGTGTTTCCATGTCCTCAAGTTTTCACACTTATAATTCAATAATTTTTTTTTTTGAGAAAAGAATTCATTAAGTTATATGCTTCAAAAAAAAAAAAAAAAAAAAAAAAAAAAAAAAAAAACATCATCAGGGTATAGAAGAAGAGTAAACAAAGTGTGTTTAAGAGTATGGAAGATGAAGGGTCACCTAATATGGATGGGTCAATTTTGACAGGTGGTGACCTTTAGATAAACATAAATTATTGTGTGCCCACATTGATGCACAAATAAGGGATACCAATAATTGTGTATCAAATTGGGTCACCCACCATTAGTGGGCCAACAACAATAATAACAAACCTTAATCCCAAAATAGAAACTAACCCTACTATGCATTTTTTTTTTTAATGGTTTTTTGGGAGTGGCTAAATTGACTCCAGTTATGAGGACCCCAGTACTTCAACTTACCTCATTTTTTGATTTTTTTTACTAAGCATGCCCTACTTTTTTTTTTCGAAATCCCCATAATATACTCGATTTTTTCAAAACACCCCCAACCTGTTTCCAACATTCATACCCCAGATTGATACTTTCACAAAATCCAAAAAAAAACACATCTTCTTCATCTTTCATGATCACTGAGGTCATAGGAGGATCTATTTGAGTCGAACCCCAATGACTCTGCTGTCCATGTACTAAAATTCAAAGATACAGTCTGGTAGGGTCCGTGTAGTAATTTGGTGGGTATAAGTAAGATTGCGGTCTAGAAAAAATGGAACCTTTACAGGCGTAATGTTCTTTGCTAATCGAAATTGCCAGTAATATCGTGGACTTGTAACTCCGACAGCTAACTAAAACTCCAATATACAATCGGGTGGGGGTCCGTGGAGTAAACTGGTGGGGTATAGGTATGATTATAATGTATAATAACTGAAACCCTTGCAAGCCTTACGTTCTGTAGTAGATGATAATGCTGGTAATATCATGGACAGTTGTGTCCAACACTTTAAGTTAAAAATCCAAGTAGCGACTACGTGGGATATGTACAATTTGTTGACCAAACAAAGCTGACATGTAACTATATGTTTCGGTTGACAGGCGTCGAAACCATAACGACAGTGCCTCTTTGGTGAAACGTGTATACATGTCTCGGCCCTGTTACTCTGCACAACACGAGGACAATAACAAAAAATGAAGATTCTTCCTCGGTGAAAAAATCCAATAAAAATTATATAAATGCATCGTTGTTGCCAAGGTGGTTTCATTTTGATTTGACGAATCCTTTGACATTTCGCACTAAAAATGTGAAAATTGAAAAAAAAACCAAAAGCACTAAAAACCAAACAATAACTAACATCAACAACGGTGAAAATGATGGCAAAAAAAACTCGAAAAAATCCACCAAACGAGCTGAAACAAGTTGAGGATGAACTTACCAAGTCGATTCCGTGTGGATTCACGAGTTTTTGTCGGTCAAAGATGAGAGTATAAAGTCAATTTTTGGGTTTCGAATGTGATGAGTTGATGAAGGAGAAAAGAAGGTGGGGATTGGGGAAGAAAAAACCATTTTATATGAAGGGTAACTTGGTTATTTCCTCACTGGGCAGAATTGGAACTCGTAAAAAAAAAAAAAATGGGGCCCTTTAAGCAATAACAGGGGACTGTTTAGCCACTTTTTTTTTCTTGGGTAGTCCCTAAGGGCCCGTTTGCTTCGAGTGTTAGCATAGCTAAAACTTGTCTTAAGTTTAAGATTGATGTTTGGTTCGAGTGTTAACTAGCACTTGGTCTTATCTAAATACTCTAACTCCTTCTTACCAAAAGACACACCTCCTCTTATATGACGGCCTCAGTTCCCCGCAAACTAGACCCTGCTCGACCTAGACCCATGTGGACCCCTAAGTTAACCTCCACGAAGTCAACGTTTGCCAAGTCAGCCTTCCAATCCATCAATATAAGTTAATTCATAAACTTAAGTCGAGTTATTAAAATTCTCAAGTTTTACAAGATAGAGAAAACAATTAATAAGTTAAATAATTCAACAATAAAGTAAAAGATACGAACTAAATGTGGAACCCTGTAAACATATATATATAATCTTGTATATTTGGTGACAAGTGTAATAAGCAAACAAGATGATATACAAGTCATAAGATTCTCTCAACCCAAAAAAGTATCACTAGTGTGATAAAACAACATATATAAGTAATACAAAAAGCCAAAAACCTACAAAAGTGAGTGAGGGAGGATCGCTCTGATATCCTGAGAGAAAATAGCCTAATATCTGCGCCTTGCCCTTGCTTGACTGCGGATATGCATTCATTCAAACACAAGAATGAAAAATCTAGTAAGTAAAAGCCAGTAGGGTCCAAACAATACTTCACGATAAATAAAGCAATCTAAGATTCATGCGGATAGAAAGAAAGCTATAAGAAATGCATGATAATAAGACTGTAAAATGAAAATACGACGAGACATGAGTAGCAAAATAAGCAACAAAGAGGTGCCCAAGTAGTCCAAGAATGCGGGTGCCACGAGGTTGAGGTCATAGAGTCGCGACAGCGTTAAGCAGACTCGGGTCCTTGGACACGACAGTGCCTGCTGTACCTAGACCGTCGTGAATGAAGGATATCGAAGGCGCCCTGTATAAAACCGTCACGACCCAATAATTAATACACATTTAATGCGTTAATCAGGACAAAATGACCCGTGACGTGGGACCCGCAGAGAGATACGTGTCACTACCGAGACACGGTGGCCGAGGTAAATATTATATTTATTGTGTTGTATTGCCTAGTGTAATGTATATGTGTAAACTACTGAGTCATTTATGGGTATGCAGATACCAAGAGGAGCGGGGACGCGCCTCGAGTCGCGTCCCGACGTGGGCCCGAGGCAGCAGCTCGTGGGGTAAGCATAACTAGTTAAATTTCATTTGCAAAAAAAAAGGAAGATATAAGTTAGTGGTGGTAAAATGGCCACACCACTCACAATATATATATATATATATATATAGGTCTCTCCAAACGAAAAAAAAAAAACGCAACAGAGAGGAAGAAAAATGAAACTGAGAGGAAGAAAGAGAAGAAGAAGGAGAGAAATAGCGGGAGAGAGAGAGAGATCGGGAGAGAGACTAAGCTCGAGTAAGTCATTTTGAAGGTGAGTCATCGTTGCTTTTGTTGTGATTTTAGTGCTTCGGCCATGAAGGGCGAACCGAGGTTGAGGGTGGAGATGGCAGGGGCGTCTCCTCTGCCATCGATTCCATTAGGGTTGGGGTGCAACCCAACAAGAATGTGAAAAACAAAATTAGAACCAGAGCCCGAGTGCTCTGGTGAAGAAGATGATGGGAGTCGGGTCGGGTCGACCAGAACCCATAATGGGTCGGGTTTGGCCGACCCTGACTCGATGGGGATAGGGGTCAGACCGACCAAGGTCTAGCTGGACCGGGTCGGGCCGACCCGAGTCCGGTTGGACTGGGTCTGGTTGACTCGGACCCACCTCAATATATATATATATATAAAAGCATGAATCACAAATTTTTGAGTGGTAATGAAATTTACCTATTTGCCCATACTTTTTTTTTTCATCTCCAAACCAACATTTTCTTTTGTATCTAAATCAAACTCTAACTCCTCATCAATTCGCTACACTTTTTATTTCTTTATCTCCATGTCAATCATGAACTCATTCTCATCAATCCAATACACTTTTTTTGAGGAAGTAATGTCATAGCATGATTAGCTTGTTTTTTCATTCACATCTTATCTCAATCACATTATAGAATATCGATAAGCTAAAAAATGTACTTATATTTTTAATTTTTAAATTTTAATTACAATTTTGAATTTTGAATTTTATATCTATCATATATATAAAAGCGCGAACCACAAATTTTGAATGGTAATGAAATTTACCTATTTGCCCATATTTCTTTTTTTTTTTTTATCTCCACACAAATTTTTGAGTGGTAACGAAATTTACTTATTTGCCCATATTTCTTTTTTTTTTTTCATCTTCAAATTAACATTTTCTTTTGTCTCCAAATCAAACTCTAACTCTTTATCAATCCACCACACTTTTCTTTTCTTTATCTTCAAATCAATCCCGAACTCCTTCTCATCAATCCAATACACGATTTTCTCTTTCTCTCAATCTTCAATCGATCACTTGCTCGTGTTCCAGACGAAGTCCTTCTCATCAATCCAATACACAAACTCCTTCTCACCAATCCAATACACGGAGACGGAGAAGTTGATAAATTGAGGGAGACTTCTAAATTGGAATGTGCACTTGTTTCTGGGGCAAACGTCTTCATCATTCTCACCCAAACCCTCGTTGTTCTTCCTTATATATATATATATATATATATATTTATATATATCTTTCTTTTTTTTCTCTCTTTCGATTGGAAATCAAATTCAAGGAGAGCCGTGAGTGTTGGTGGCGTTGTTGAAGAATAGTTGAAGGTGAGATAATATTTCAATTTTTGATTTCGGTGACTGTGGGACTGGTTTTGTCTATTAATTCGAAATTGGAATTGGGAGGGGTTGTTGTGGTTGGTTGTTGATTGTGTGATGAAGAGATGAGAAGGTTTGGTTATACACACACACACACACATACATATATATATATATATATATATATATATATATATATATATATATATATATATATATAAACAATGAGGATGAGAGAATCCGAGAGGGAGAAGAAGAAGGTGGTTTGAAGAAGGTGTTAGGGGAGGGAACAAACCCAAAACCCAAAAGAAATTTGAACGAAAAAAAGAAGGTGTCTAAAGCTTTAATCTCAACTAATTCAATTATTTACATTCATAATTTCATAGTTATCTTTTCTATCTATAGAGTTTGAGGTAAAGATTGAACTTTATGAACAATTCTACGGAATCTCCACAAGCAAGTGTTCACAAACTGATGGGTCAAACCACTTGTGTGTTTTTTTCCTTGTTTTTTTTTTTTTTTTTTAAGAAAGTAGTTTCCTAGCATGACTAGCTTATTTTTTCATTCACATCTTACCTTAATCACATTAGAGAATATTGATAAGCTAAAAAAGGTACTTGTATTTCTAATTTTTAAATTTTAATTACAATTTTGAATTTTATTAATAAATTCTTAGAAATTAATTCCCGCGAGCGAAGCGAGTGGGTCAATCGTGCGTAGCACGTCCTGAAACTAATATATATATATATATATATATATATATATTTAACTATATATATATATATATTTAATTCTTTAATTAAATTAAACAAATTTTTATATATAATAAATTCCAGAAAATATATAAAATTATGAAAAAATTCATGAAAACTCCAAAAAATAGGGAAAAACATATTTGAGAGCCAAATCAATATTTCTGTAAAAAGTGAAGAATCTGGGAGTCGATCGAGGGTTATACCGAGGTTTTACCTCGAAAAACACGAAATCGGTAAATTGGTCTCGAACTCGATTTTGACTGATGTCGACCAATTTAGGAATGTTAAATCATTAAACTTGAATCTAAATTGATACATCTTCAACTGTTAGGACAGTAAAGGAGCTATTACGGGGTTTTGGGGCATACATCGACGCGACGGAAACCGTATAGCTTAAGAATTGCTGTGTATATATAAGTAAACTGATTGAGACATTTATTTACATTTAGTTCCATTTATTTGTTTATTCTCAGTTATTTGAATTGAATCGCCTTTGAAATCCAAATGCTATGACTTGTTCAGTTTCTCATTTTATGATGTTGTTCATAGCTTACTCTGTTGTGTATATCATTTATTTCAATTCCTATAATTTCTCATGTTGATTGTTGTAGCATCCTATTAGGATAGTTTGATTATTTTGACTCTAATCCTTTGCGCATTAGTATGCTATTACATCTTTTGGATTCCAGTGCTGTGTCGTTTTTGAATATGAAAGTGGTTCTTGTGGTTAGGGTCATTTACAACAACAACAACAACAACAACAACAACAACAACAACAACAACAACAACAACAACAACATAGCCTAATCCCAAATTAACTAGGGTCGACTACATGGATCAAACTTTTCCATTGTGCTCGATTAAGTGCAATTGATGGTGAGTGTGGTTAGGGTCATTTGATGATAGAAATTCAGCTTTCATACGGGGGTCACTAGACTTGCCGGGATGTCAGGGGATTTCTCCACTACCTTGCATGAAATACGGGGTAACCGGACTTTGGGGTTTGTTGGCGCAAGAATAACTTGGGTGAACATGATGAGTTTTAAAACTCAGGTATGTTAGCAAGTATACATTTCGGTGATGACTAATTCACTCGGAATAGAAAAAGGCGTAATTGTACGTATGGCCTTTTGAAATTATGATATAGAGCTCAATTTGTAATGAAATGATATAGAGCAGAGCTTAAATTGTAGTGGACAGGCTGATGTGATGAAGATCACGGCCGACCAACCCTAATCCATTACTACTTAGCCTTGAGTCAGTTTCATATTTGGTTAACTCAAGTATCTCTTTGCATGATGTTTCTTTCTGCATGGTTTTTATTTAAATTATGCCATTTGATACTTGTTGCCTATTTGGGAATGTGGATCGATGTCTTTCAGTATTACTTAAATAATCTCACGTACTCACCGTCTAATTCGTGACGGTGGGTGCGGATCAGCCGAGTAGCAGACCAGGCAAAGAGAAGATTGGCGACTACCTCTGAGCCAGTTGAGGATTGCTACGACATACTTTTGTATATTTTGTATTCTTTTGTATTACATTTTTTTATGTACATGCTATTTTGCTTTTGGGTTGAGTGATAGTAATATAGGACTAGACACATGTTCTATATATCACCATTTTTGTTTATATATATCCATATGATCACTATTTCTTGGTTTTTCCACTATAGGTTAGGCCTTAGGATCTCATTTCCACTAGTAACTTAATAAGACTTCCGCTAAATAATTGGTTAGATAAATTTGTTTTTGAGTAACTCTGATTTATAGACAACCATGGGTTAGTCACTAAAACACTTAAGTTAACTGTAGGTGGTATCATAAATGGTAGGTGTTTAACTAAGGCTGACTAGTTCCTTGTCAGGTCCTATAGGGGAGATTAGGGCTTAATTAAGGGATTAGGCGGACGATGCCCTTATTTGTAGTTGGGACCGTCATAGGTGGTATTAGAGCCAAGGTTTATAAAGCTTGGCTTAGTTGTATGGTTTCAGGCTATATGATACCAACACAGTTTGTATCAACACCATGGGTTTGAGAAAACATGGCTCTAAGATTGTAGAATATGGAGTTTCTACAATATCATACCACAACTACAATATGTAGTGAACGACCTACCTTGTTCAGCTATAAATAACTAAAAGATTTAAGAAAAGTAGAAGTTAGAAAATCATAGTTAGATGTGGAAAACTAGATGATTATCACTTAGAAACTATTAGTTGGGAAGTGAGTGACAATGAGTTGGGGATTTGATATATCTCTATACATGTTAATTTCGTTATGTGTATATATGCGCTATCCACGTAGAAGCTAATTCGCGTTCATTATCCATTTGCGGTCGGAAATGGCGCAATCACGCGATAGCGGTGATGTCGGCGTGAGTGATAACCAACCTTCGATACCATCAACAGAGGATTTCCAGAGGCTTTCAGATTAAGTAGCTGCCCAGGGGCAGCAGTTGGCAGATTTCATCGCATTGATGACTTCCCGATTTGCTCCACCAGCACATACATCTGGTCCCACTGCGACTACGGTACCGACCGTAGTGTTGGTCGTACCTGCAACACCGATGCCAGCAGCTCTAGTGGTAGAGACAGTGTCTACACCATTGTCTACACCCTCGTCAGCTAGTTCCACAACGGTAGTTCAACTGGTGAAATATTTCATCAGACTGAAACCAATATACTTTGATGGTCAGAGAGATTTTGAGAAGATCGAGAAGTGGGTTCTGTCGCGGGAGACGTTACACAGAGTCTTGCAGATTGAGGATAGAATCAAAGCTGAGATATCGTCATACAAATTGTAGCGAGATGTCGATGTGTGGTGGCGTGCGACGATAGCTGTCGAGGGCGAGTTTGAGTCTTGGGATGCCTTCAAGACTAAGTTCTATCAGTAGTACTTCCCACCTGCGGTGATGAAGAGGTTGCGGAAGGAGTTCATGAACTCGAGACAGGGAGTCGATGAAACAGTGATGAGATACCGAGACAGATACGACTATCCGAGGCAGTTTGCCGGAGATCTTGTGAAGAGGATGCTGATGATGTGTATCATTTTGGCGATGGACTAAGGCTGGATATTAGTTTTTATGTGGTCAGTTCAGGTGCCAAGACACTGGGAGAGATATTCGAGCGTGCACTTGCTCACGAGACTTATTGTATGAGCCGAGTGGCTAACATGACACCCTTAGTACCCGCGATGACACCTGATCAGATGGAGGAGTACGAGCGGAGGAGACAAAGGGCAAAAGACTGAGGATATGGGATAAAGGTGTTTAGAGGGCGATTGTGCCTTATGTAGCATCTCCTATACCCTTGCAGACTATTGTGAGTAGACCTCCCATACCACCACCAGTCAGACTTGCATTGCCAGCTCCTACTACGTCTACTTTACCAGCTTTACCAGCACCACTAGCTCCACGTCAGCAGCACGGTGGTAGAGGCAGAGGTAGAGGTAGAGGACGAGGACGAGACAGTTCCAGACTAGGGCATAGACAGACATCTGCACAGGCCCAGGATCGAACACAGGGTTAACCTAGAGCAGTCACTTGTTATCGATGTGGCCATGTGGGACATATTAGTCAAGAGTGTCTACATCCGGCGACAGTTATTCCATCAAAGCGTCGAGAGGTCGTCTATACGATTACACAACCAGACGCAGACTCTACACGGGAACTCATTGAGGGTATGGTTTCCATTTGGCTAGCATCATATCATGCTCATATTGACTATTTTGCGAAAATCGTGAGATTTGAGATTCCAGGGCGTCCGGTGTTCGTGTATAGTGGTAGCACACCGAGAGCCGAGGGCACTCGGGGTCGGCTTGCGACTAGTAGGGAGATATAGACTTTGATATCGGTATATACCGTTGCAAAAAGTCATGAACCGAAACTTGCAGAGATTCCGATTGTGCGTGAGTTTCCGGACGTGTTTCCGGAAGACTTACCTAGATTACCACCACCAAGGGAGATTGATTTTATTATTGAGTTAGTGCTAGGTACGAAATCAATATCTATACCACCATACCGCATGGCTCCACGAGAGTTGGAAGAATTTAGAAAGCAGTTGCAAGAATTAAGCGTGAAGGGATTCATCACATCTTCGATATCACTATGGGGAGCGCCGATCTTGTTTGCGAGGAAGAATGACGTACTTTGAGACTGTGTATTGATTACAGACAATTGAATAATGTCACAATTAAGAACAAGTATCCATTACCGTGTATTGACGACTTATTTGACCAGTTGAGAGGAGCATAATTTTCCTTCAAGATAGATATACGATCAGGGTATCATCAGTTGAGGATCGGGGAGGACGATAGATACATAACAACGTTTAGTACGAGGTGTGAACACTATCAGTTCACAGTCATGCCGTTTGGTTTGACTAATGCTCTAATGCTCTGCCATGTTTATGGATTTGATGCATCGAGTAATGAGACCATATCTTGACCGCTTTGTGATCGTATTTATTGATGATATATCGGTGTACTCAAAGATTCGAGAAGATCACGAGCAACACCTCAGGGAGACGTTGCATACTTTGAGGGAGCACATACTATATGCCAAATTCAGTAAATGTGAATTTTGGTTGTCTGAGGTCAACTATTTAGGTCATGTAGTTGGAGCAACAAGTATTGCTGTAGATCCAGCAAAGATTCATACTATTTTGGATTGGCTAGCGCCGACGTCAGTAAATAGAGATTAGGAGTTTTCTAGGGTTAGCAGGCTATTACCGAAGGTTCGTGAAGGATTTTTCAAAGATCGCTTCACCAAGGACCAAGTTGACACAGAAAGACGTGAAGTTTCAGTGGTCAGAGGAATGCGAGGAGTCGTTTGCTCAACTGAAGAACTTGTTGACTACTGCACCAGTGCTGATATTTCCAGAGGCTGGAAAGGGTTTCATGGTGTACACAAATGCTTCTCATAAGGGTTTAGGTTGTGTATTGATGCAAGAGAAATGCACAGTGGCCTCTGCATCAAGACAATTAAATATACGCGAGAAGAATTATCCAACTCATGACTTAGCGTTGGTGGCGGTAGTGTTTGTTCTGAAGATATTGAGACATTATTTGTATGGAGAGAAGTTCACACTATATACTGACCATAAAAGTTTGAAATATCTCTTCACATAGAAAGAGATGAATATGAGACAACACAGATGGTTAGAATCTTTGAAAGACTATGACTTTTCTCTGAAATATCATCCAGGAAAAGCAAATGTCGTTGCTGATGCGCCGAGTAGGACTCCGACTGGAGATGCTGAGACTATTCGATGTCATATGACACACGAGTATGGTTTACTCGAGGCGGCGGTGAGGCTGAGTCAGTCAGATATTGCTTATGAACACAGAGGTACTGATTTGTGCTCAGGTGAGACTTCAGGCAGTGTCGACTCAGAGAGTCAAAGGATCAGAAAACCAACATTCTATATCTGAGACTCAGTGAGTTAGCCCGGAGTTTCGAGTGTACTGACTGGACAGAGATAGCAGATCAGTAGGTTTCAGATTTCGAGTCAAATCGTGGATACTGACAATGGCGGAGCCGAGAGATGAGATTCTTCAGGATTCACATCGTTCCCGATTTACTATTCATTCTGGAAGGACCAAAATGTATCATGATATGAAGAGACATTTTTAATGTCGTGGGATGAAAGAGGACATATTAGAGTATATCAGGATCTGTGGGATCCGCCAGCAGGTGAAGGCAGAGCATCGTAGACCTGGAGGATTACTACAACTACTTCCCATTCCACAATGGAAGTGGGAAGGCATAGCTGTGGACTTCATTCGAGGACTACCGAGGACTATTCATCGACATGATTCCATCTGGGTGGTTGTGGACAAATCGACGAAATCCGCCCATTTCATACCAGTTGCGGTTCATTACACATTTGACCAGCTGAGTGTATTGTTCGAGAGAGAGATTATCAGGCTGCATGGAGTACCTTTGGCTATTACGTCAGACATAGATGCTATGTCTACGTCCAGGATGTGGTGGAGTATGCAGGAGCAATATGGTACACGCTTACAGTTTAGCACAAACTTTCACCCTCATACTGTTGGGCAGACTGAGAGGTTAATTCAAACTCTCGAAGATATGCTCAGGGCGTATGTACTTGAGTTTGGCGGATCGTGGGAAGAGTATTTACCGTTGTGTGAATTTGCATACAACAACGGTTATCAGACGAGCATTGAAATGGCGCCTTTTGAGGCGTTATATGACAGACCGTGTCGTTCACCAACTTGTTGGGATGAGCTAGAAGACCGAGATTTGTTAGGGCCTGAAATTGTTGTCGATCACATAGAAAAGGTAAAACAGATTCACCAGAAACTTAAGGGAGCCCAAGAGAGTTAAAAGAAGTATGCAGACATGTATCACAACGATCTCACGTTCGATGAGGGAGCTTTAGTGCATCTAAAGGTTTCTCCTCGTAAGGGTTATCATCGATTTGGTTTGAAAGGCAAATTAACACCGAGATTCATCGGGCCTTTCAAGATCAAGAAACGGGTTGGAAAGGTTGCTTATAAGATAGAGTTACCTCCACAGATGTCGGGAATTCATCTAGTGTTTCATATTTCGATGCTTCGACTAGCTAGGTCAAAGGCAGGCGAGAGACAGACTGTGGATTTGAGTCAGATTGACTTGAGTGAGGATATCTCATATGAAGAGCAACCAGTTCAGATTCTCGACCGAAGGGTACAAAAGTTAAGAAGCAAGTCTATCCCGAAGGTGTAAGTCCAGTGGTAGTTCACGGAGATTCAGAACTCACTTAGGAACGGGAATACTATATGCGAGACAGATTTCCATACCTTTTTTAGTCAGGTATATTTTAGTATTCGTTTAGTATAAGTTCGAGGATGAACTTCCTATTAGTTGGGAAGTATTGTCACGACCCAATAATTAATATACGTTTAATGCGTTAATCAGGACAAAATTACCGGTGACGTGGGACCCGAAGCGAGATACGTGTCACTACCGAGGCACGGTGGTCGAGGTAAATGTTATATTTGTTGTGTTGTATTGCCTAGTGTAATGTATATGTGTAGACTACTAAATCATTTACGGGTATGCAGATACCGAGACGACTGAGAACGTGCCTCGAGTCGCGTGCCGACGTGGGCCCGAGGCAGCAGCTCATGGGGTAAGCGTAACTAGTTAAATTTCATTTGCAAAAAAAAGAAGATATAAGTTAGTGGTGCTAAAATGGCCACATCGCTCACAATATATATATATATATATAGGTCTCTCCAAACGAAAAAAAAAAAACAAAAAACAAAACAACAACAACAGAGAGGAAGAAAAACGAAACCGAGAGGAAGAAAGAGAAGAAGAAGGAGAGAAAAAGAGGGAGAGAGAGAGATCGAGAGATCGAGAGAGAGACCAAGCTCGAGGAAGTCGTTTTGAAGGTGAGTCATCGTTGCTTTTGTTGTGAATTTAGTGCTTCGGCCATGGTGGCCGAGAGGGAGGTTCGGTCATGGAGGCAACCAAGGTTAAGGGTGGAGATGGCAGGGGCGTCTCCCATGCCATTGATTCCACTAGGGTTGGGGTGGAGAGCAACCCCAACCCAACATGAATGAGAAAAAAAAAATCAGAACCAGAGCACGAATGCTCTGGTGAAGAAGATGATGGGAGTCGGGTCGGGCTGACCGGGTCGGGCCGACCCGAGTCCAGTTGGACCAGGTCTGGTTGACCCGGACCCACCTCAATATATATATATGTATTTAATTAAATTAAACAAATTTTTATATATAATAAATTCCAGAAAATAGATATAATTATGGAAAAATTTAGAAAAACTCCAAAAAAATAGGGAAAAATATATTTGAGAGCCAAATCAATATTTCTATAAAAAGTGAAGAATTCGAGAGTCGGTCGAGGCGTTATACTGGGGTTTTACCTCGAAAAATGCAAAATCGGCAAATTGGTCTCAAACTCGATTTTGACCGATGTCAACCAATTTAGGAATGTTAAATCATTAAACTTGAATCTAAATTGATACATTTTTAACTGTTAGGATAGTAAAGGAGCTATTACGGGGTTTTGGGGCGTACATCGACGCGACGAAAGCCGCATAGCTTAGGAATTGCTGTGTGTATGTAAGTAAACTGATTGATACATTTATTTACATTTCGTTCCATTTATTTATTTATTCTTAGTTATTCGAACTGAATCGCCTTTAAAATCCATATGCTATGACTTGTTCGGTTTCTCATTTTATGATGTTGTTCATAGCATACTCTGTTGTGTATATCATTGATTTCAATTCCTATAGTTTGTCATGTTGATTGTTGTGTGTGGATGTCGATAATATAGCATCCTATTAGGACAATTTGTTTATTTTGACTCTTATCATTTGCGCATTAGTATGCTATTACATCTCTTGGATTTCGGTGCTGTGTCATTTTTGAATATGAAAGTGGTTCTTGTGGTTAGGGTCATTTGATGATAGAAATTCAACTTTCATACGGGGTCACTAGACTTGCCGGGATGTCAGGGGATTTCTCTACTACCTTGCATGACACACGGGGTAACGTGCCTCGAACGGGGTAACCAGACCTCGGGGTTTGTTGGCGCAAGAATAACTTTGGTGAACATGACGAGTTTTAAAACTCGGGTATGTTAGCAAGTATACATTCCGGTGACGACTAATTCACTTGGAATAGAAATGGCGTAATCGTACGTACGTCCTTTTGAAATTATGATATAGAGCTCAATTTGTAATTAAATGGTAAAGAGCAGAGTTCAAATTGTACTAGGCAGGCTGATGTGATGAAGATCACAACCGATCGACCCTAATCCATTACTACTTAGCCTTGAGTCAGTTTCATATTTTGTTAACTCAAATATCTCTTTGCATGATGTTTCTTTCAGCATAGTTTCTATTTAAATTATGTCATTTGATACTTGTTGCCTATTTGGGAATGGGGGTCGATGTCTCTCGGTATTACTTAAATAATTTCACATACTCACCGTCTAGTTTGTGACGGTGGGTGCAGATCAGCCGAGTAGCAGACCAGGCAAAAAGAAGATTGGCGACTACCTTTGAGCTAATGGAGGACTGCTACGACATACTTTTGTATGTTTTGTATTCTTTTGTATTACATTTTTTTTATGTACATGCTATTTTGGTTTTGGGTTGAGTGATAGTAATATAGGACTAGACACATGTTCTATATATCACCATTTTTGTTTATATATATGCATGCGATCACTATTTCCTGGTTTTTCCACAATAGGTTAGGCCTTAGGATTTCATTTCCACTAGTAACTTAATAAGACTTCCACTAAATAACTGGTTAGATAATTTTTTTTTTGAGTAACTCCGATTTATAGACAACCATAGGTTAGTCACTAGAACAAGTAAGTTGACTGTAGGTGGTATCTTAAATGGTAGGTATTTAAATAAGGCTTACTAGTTCCTTGTTAGGTGCTATAGGGGAGATTAGGGCTTAATTAAGGGATTAGGCCGGGCGGTGCCCTTATTTATAGTTAGGGCCGTCACAAAAACAAATTTCATCTCGACTAAACAATCTAGTGAATCGAGGTCACGACTCAGGTAGCTTTGGTAACCACTCCATTAAAGACACATTCTTGACTCACTTAGCCATCAGAACCCATATCGGAGTAGGAATTCCAAGGAAGGATAACAGTGCAATAATAATAACATTAAAGCTTAATGAGTTATTGCACATTTCCTAGCTGATTTTTTACTTACCTCGATCGACGCTATACGCGCTCTCGCAGCTCCGAGACGCCTCAAAGTACGTACTCGATACTCGACACTAGTCTCATAGACTTCTAGTATCGATTTACAATAAATTAGGTGTGTTTGAGCCTACTTGATAAATTCTACATTCTTAAATCCTAAAATTGCTTAAAATAGGAAAATCATAGTGGTTAGACGTATTTCGAGGAGAATTCTCAATGTAAAACCCCCCAAAATCCTCAAAACTAATTTTCTTATAACTTTTCTCAACTTTTTCTATTTTTCCTTAATTTCCTTGATTTTTTTTTATTTTTTCTTTATTTGTTGTTTATATATATTGTTGAATTAATGGGTTTGGGTTGTTGGACCGAGTCCACTTCAACCTGGTTCGGCTGAACCGGTTCAATCCAAATACCTTGGGGTGGCCTAGCTCGGTTAGTTGGGCTTGCACTACGCATGGAACACACGCAATATGCAGTGCCTCCCCCCAATTCATGAATTCCTTTTATTTTATTTATTTTGTTATTTTTCCATTGTTTTTCTCATTTCTTTTTTGCCATCACCAAAATTCCCCATCACCAGTAGAGAACTAACAATTATAACCATAAAAATGGATTAAACATGAATTTTGTTTCCAATACAAAGGTCTTCACTACAATGAGTTGATCTCATCTATTTGACATCAAAAGCCTCAAATCGATACACATTGGCTACCTAAAATTAAAGAAATGTAGAGGTTGAAGAGGAGAATAACTTACTTAGGCGAATTTTATTTCTTTTGCTCTTTTTCTCTTCTCCAAAGCAATCATTAACTCCTAATACACTACACACACCCATTGATTCTCTTTCGCCCTTATCTACTTTCACTTTCCACACTCACTTATCATACTCACTCCATTAACAAGTGACACATATGTCTAATTTAGGAATTTTCTATTTTGCCATCAACAATTAATTAATGAAGTCACTCGAACCATTGGATACAATTTTAAACCTTAGACACCTTTTTGATTTATTAATTAAACTATAGTCTCATACCCATGAACATACACATCTCGAGAAGTTGGCTCACTTACAAACAAACCTGCGATCAAAATCAAATAATTAAATACCTCGATGTCGACTCCCGAGGGTTAACTAAGTACTCAACGTCAACCTAAGTCTATGTCAGGGTCCTAAAATTTATACGTGGCACGAGTTAGAATTTTTGGGTCGTTACAGTCTTCTCGACTAATTAGAATCTTGTTCTCGAAATTGAATAAACCAAATCAAAATAAGTCAGGGAAGTGCTCGCGCATGTAGGACTCTAATTCCAAAGCTAGCTCCTCGTCCCCGTGATGCTGTCACTTGATGAAGACTGATGAGATTTCCTTATTCCTCAATATTCTCACCTTACGATCCAATATCTGAATGGGTTTCTCTTCATAGGTGATATCCTCTCTCATGTATATTTGATTCAAATCCACTATCGGTCGCTTGCTTCTTCTCGACCTATCCAGTTGAAGCATCGAAATTTGAAACATTGGGTGGGTTCCAACTAATTGTAGAGCAACCTTGCTGACTTTCCTCTTGATCCTGAAAGGACCAGTGAACCTAGGCACGAGTTTTCTTTTGATTCCAAACCTCTTGTGACGTTTCAAAGGTGAAACCTTTCGGTAGACATAGGCTTCTTCATTGTACACCAGCTCACGATGGTACTTGTCTTAGTACTTATTCTGTCTATCTTGCGTACCTTTCAGACGTAGTCTTATCCCTTATATATTCTCCATGTAATCCATAACAATCTCTGGCTCGATCACTACCACATCATCGGGCTTTGCCTAACATGATGGAGATTTACACGACCTTCTATAGAGTACCTCAAACAGTGCCATTTCAATACTAGTCTAGTAACTGTTATTATAAGTAAAATCACGTAGATGAAGATACTCTTCCTATGAACCATTATAGTCTAGCACACGCATACGAATCATGTTCTCTAACACCTGGATCAACCGCTCTGGCCGTCCATCTGTTTGTGGGTGATAAGTTGTACTCAAATCTAATCTGGTGCCAAACCGTGCATGCATGCTCTGCCAAACTTGTGATGTGAACTGTGATCCTCTATCAGATACGATGGATAATGGAACTCTGTGTAACCAAACAATCTCTCACTCGTATAAAGCAGCTAACTTATCCACCTTGTGTGTTGTCGATACTGATAAGAAATGCGCTAATTAGTCCGCCATTCCATAATCACCTATATGCGATCATAGCCGCACTGAGATCGAGGTTATCCACTAAATCCATGACAATATGCTCCCACTTCCTTTGAGGAATGAGAATTGGCTATAATAATCATCCGGGTCTTCGATGCTCAATCTTAACTCTTTGCCATATCTCACATTCTCAAACGTAATCTCTAACATCGGTCTTCATCCCTGGCCACTAGAATAGAGGATTCATATCCGTTGTGAAATTCGAGAATTTCATAAACTATATTAGAAAACTATTTAAGTATCTTCACATTTAAATTGAGATTTAGGCATCCGAGGTGAGACACACGAGTTATGGACTAGAGATCATAAGGTATTTTTATTTTTATGTGTTTCGTGCTTAGTGTGTGTAATATACACTATTTTGTCATGAATTTAACTTAAATAAGGACCGAGACGCAATATACAAATGTCTCAAAGCGCGATGGTATATTTTCAATTTTTTTTTTCGAAATTGGAATATATTTTGGGGTTTAATTTAAGTATAAAATTGAAGATAAATATGGAATTAAAAAATGGAAAATTACCATTAAGGGCATTAGGAGGTGTTAAGTTAAGGATAAGTTGCAAGGGCAAATATGTAAATTGCCCATAAAAAACTTGTCAATCTAAGTGAGAACGAAATGAGGTTTGAAACTTGAACTCATTTTGTTACAAACCTTCTTCTCGATTATTCTCTGCTTCTCATCCTTAAACATTGTCTCCCCTATTTCGATACCCTATCTCCGTTGAGCTCTCTTCTTCATGTGTCTCGTCTCAAAATTGCAGCTCTCTCTCATCGTTCTTTTTGTCTCAAATGTCCCTCAAGCTCGTGGTCATGGACAGTAGTAAATGGCAGAGAAATGGGAAACGATTCTTTAGAGGTATATATTTTTGTTGGTTATTATTTGGATTCATTGTTAATTAGTGAGATTTATGAACTTGAGACTTAGTGATTGGTGTAAAGTAATGGCTCGGTTAAAGGGGGATTGTTTGAGGTATTGAAGACAATGATGAAGAGTACATCATTGTGATACTTTTAATTGTTGAATTTTAATGGGAAATCATGGGAATTTAGTTGAAATCAATGAGGTAAGTTGTATTTCAATGTGTTTCATCAATTTGGAGGTGATTTGAAAACATTGGAATTGTTTCGATTGATTTGGTAAATTAAAACTCATGAAAATTCAGTTTGTCTACAATGTTGAGATAGGAAAAGTCGTGTATGATTAATTTCTTTAGTTCTTAGTATTTGGTGATGCTCTTTGGTGGATTGGTACTCCATATAACCTATTTTCATCAAAGATTCTCGGTTTTAGGTTTTCTATGGTTTGGTTGGGTTTTCGAGAGCGTGAACATAGGTCACGACCTTAGTTTTGAACTGCTTAAAAGTCTTAAAATTTGGCTAAGTATAAAAACTACTTGCAACCAATCAAGTTAGGTCGATAAATTGTGATATCAAACGTTATCCAAATTACATCAAATTAAACTTATTTTAACCCATGTCTATCATATTTTACATAATGGAAAGGTACAAATTTAGAATCATTTGTTTTGGAGGTGAAAAAGTGGTGCAAAGGTAACCTGCAAGACATTGTCAAACAATTTTGATAGTTGCCGTAACGGTTCAGAATTTACTAATAGTAAATTAGTCCTTAATCAGGTTACCGACTCGTGACGTAGCCGAAAGCGGGTGCACGATCCGAATATTCAGTGTGAGGATTGCGTTGTGACGACCTAAAATTCATAAACACCCATTCTTGGGGTAATTTAGTAATCTCGCAAACCCTACACTAAATTGGTCCCTCTATATAAATCAAATTGTAAACTCTAACTCTTTTGTTCAAACAAAAAAATAGAGAGAGAAAAGGAGATGAGACTTGATTAGGGAATCGTGGTGGCGCGAAGCTAAGGAGACATCCGTTGAAGGTAATCCACTCTCTACACCCTTTTTTTCCTTGTCTAAACAAATTTCCAAGTTTGTGTTTACTTCAATAATGGTGGAAAACTTTTTTTTTCTTCTTTTGGTTTAATTTAGTGAAAGTTTGTGGCAAAGTGTTGATGGCACCTCCCAAGGGGAGCGACGGTGACTTCACTGCCTTCGCCGATAAAAGGTGGCGGTGGCCTTAATAGTACCGTCGCCGACAAGAGGGTGGGGCATCACAAGGCCGCCCCACCACTACTATGAAAATCAAAGGGGGGGGGGTGGCAATTGCTACACCCCCCCATGACCATATATGAGTCACTGCCAGTAGTGACATCCTCGACAGCCTGCAGGGGCACCTAGCGCCAGCCTCGGGCGGCTGCCCGAAGGAGGGTGGCGCCTCCTGTCGACACAGTGACATATGTACCTGCCCAACGCACCAGGTGCCTATTTGGCTCCTGGACCGGTCAACACTAAATAAAAAATAAATAAAAGTAAAATAAAATAAAATATTATATAATATAAAAGCAAATCTTTGCTTTCAAACGAGGCACTGCCGCGTCCTCGAGGGAGACCGACCGAGAAGGGGACCTGCGGGACCTACACTAGTAGGAACCAAAGTAAATTTAATGGCAAATTAGAATTTAAAATGTGACTTGTCATTGATGTGACGTGCGTTAAATTGTATAGATTCGCGAAATGGTTCAAATAGAATCTTATACGCTCAAGGACCTAGAGAGGATATCGCGACTAGTCGCGGTAAGTTGGGAGCTTCACTCAAATATCAAATATGATATGTTACTAGATAATTAAGATTTATGATTTGAAATTCAAGACCCGAGAATGGGTTGCATTATGCTATTGACTTCATTTTACTTATCTATGGGTTATATATGTGTTGCACAAAAAATTGAGATTTCTTTCTTCTGGACAAGGAAATAGAATTACCTATTCCTGAGTAAGGAGTTAGATGATCCTCTTCTAGATAAGGAGCTGGGACCCTTCTGGCTAAAGAGATGTGGTTAAATTACTAAGGACGTGAGCGGTAGTAAACTTCTCATGAAAACTCTAAGTGATCTTGGTGTACATATTGATGACGATTTGGACGAATTTATTGTTGATTTGATGGGACCATTGAGGGGACATAATGACCATTGTGTTCACTAGTGGTTTTCATCACATCGAGAGTAGGGGAATCGATCATTAAAATCAAGTCAATAACTAGTAAGCATTGAATGAAACCACGACTTATGATTATTATTATTATTATTCTTTTATGATATATCTCTTGTAGGCCCTTATGTATGAATGCTTTAATTTCATTTATGATTTTCAAACCTCTTGCAATTATGGTTTAATGCGTCTTGGAACTTCAATTAAATGAATATAATGGATGGTTTAGATTTAATTATTGATATGAATCTTATTTCCATGCTTTCTACTAAATGCTTGATGATTTGATTTCAACTCCATGTTAGATCTTGCATTTTTATTAAGTAGTACTTGTGTGTTTGATGTTTGAGTGAGGTTTTCCTTTTATCGAGGTTTGTTGCCCCTTTTAGCTCACCCCACTTAATCTTCAGGTACATCCACATCTGCCATAGACCGCGATAAGGGAAATGAGATAGCTTGAAGTCTTCCTTTGCATTGTGAGCCTCATTTGCTCCTATTATCTAGTTATTTGATTTTGAGAACTTATGAATTTGGGTTGTAACTTAAGATTTGTTAGGTAGTTTGAACCATCATTGTAGTAATTAGAACTCATGGAAGCTTTTTGGGATATCATGAATTGAATAGACTTTTGAAAATCAATTTCATGGATCTTACTTTAATAGTTTTATGGATATTTTATCTATTTGATTCCACATTTATTATTCATTTGTATAACTATTGTATTTCTGTAGGTTTCGTTTAGACGAGCCATGCTCGGGCTAAGTTCAGGTACTTGGGTTTGAGTAATAGTTTAAGCCGGGCGACCCGACCCTAGGTCGGGGGAGGGTTGTCAAATGAGTAGTGTAATATTTTTGAGTGATGGATATCTAGTGTAATGTATATGTGTAGACTAGTAAGTCACTTCTACTAGTATATAAGTGTTGAGATGTGAGAGGGGACGCGTATCGATATGTGTACCGGTGTGGGATCGGAGTAAAGACTAATGTGGTAGATAAGATAATTTAAGTTTGTGTAACTTAAATAGTGATACTAATGTAGCTTATTTAATTAGATTAATGTGGCTATAGTTTGATTTATATTAATGAAACCTAAGTTGACAAGTTAAAATATTAAGCATTAATATTCTTCGAAACACGTATTGACACATCAATAGACTAATTGAATTAAAATTGGTGTTAGTTAGATGGATCTAGTGGAGGATTAGTGGAATTATGTTAAGATGTAGGCCATTAGATTAGTCTCGAGATGTGTATGCACATTAAAATCAATGACTATAACTCAATCCTAGATAGTATATATGATATAGCATGCAAACCACTTCATTTCTAAATTTAGAGAAGAAGTAAAGCTCTGGAGGAAGAAGATCAGTTGTATTGAAAAAGATTTTGGTGGAATTTGAAAGATTGATTAAGCCATAGGTGTTCATCAACTAGGTAATTCTACTTACACCAGTAATTTAGTTTAATTTAATGAATTTATGATATAATTGAGTTGTTGGTTTTTCTTGTTGTTTTGGTGGTTGTTTTGGGTCTCTTGTAGGTTAGAATAGGGATCCGAAGGAGTTGAAATTGGTAATGTGTGGAGAAAACTCAGAATTCTAAGTGCAGAATTATGAATTTTCCTACACATAGCGCTCTTTCTACGTATAATGTGCTAGTAAAATTGAGTAGCACGCTAATGATGTCATTAGTGCACTAGTCATGCTATCCAGCGCGCTAGGTGCTCTGATAGCACAAAAATCCGAATTTCCTAACTAAAACTTAAATACCTTAAACAAGCTTAACACCCTAAATGATGGTCTAAACACACTATAAAACTTGTCAAATGATATCATGAGCCAAGGAGGAGTCTCGAAAGTTTGAGTACGGGTTTTAAGGTTTCGAGAGGACATATTAGCATAGGAGCTTGGCCCAGTTTTAAGTAAACCGATTGAGATATGTATTTATATTCTTTTCATTATGTTTCTTGTTTCCAGTCATTTAGACTGATGTGTTATTGTACTCTAGATGCCATGACTTTATTGTCTTCTCTCATTATATGAGTTTGTTATCATAACATTGGTTGTCATTTAAATGGCGTTCATTGATTCTAAATCATGTATTATGTCATTTCATGGTTGTTCAAACTGTTAATAGAAAAACATGCTTTTAGGTGAATGATTTGTGGTTTTGTAAATCACATTCCTTTGTGTTTATTTGAGCTATTCCGTTATGGATTCCTCATTATGTCATTTCTTGAGTTGTAAAAGTATTTCTTGTATCTAGGACCATTATAGAGATAGGTCGCGGCACGGGGGTCACTAGATTTTCAAAATTGTCGGGATCTCACCACTAGCTTGTACCGCACATGGGGTATGGGACCCGGGGTTGTCGACGAGCATTTATATATATATATATATATATATATATATATATATATATATATATATATATATATATATATATATATATATATATATCAAAAGGGCATTGTAATAATGTGAATACATATCTAAGAAAACTGATTACACCCTACATAGTGGAACATAGTTGATGTGATATAATTTTATAGTCAACCGACCCTAGATCATTACTGCTTAGCCGAGTGTCAGTTTCAAATTGTTTAACCGAAGTATCTTATAGTATAATTCTTATTTCAATTTTCTTTACTATTATTATGCTTTCAGATACTTGTTGTATATTTGAAAATGAAGATAAATGTCTCTCAGTTTTACTTTCTATATTATTATAGTCACCATTCTTTTTATGATGGCGGGTGCAGATACTTCAAGTAGCAGACCAGGGAAATAGAGAATTGACGAGTAGTTATACGCCGTCGAAGAATAGTTCTTGCTATTTTTGTTGGTGATCATTTTGTGTATCTATTACTTACGTCTTTTGTATAACTTTGGGTTATATATTGGGTTGTGAGACTAGACTTCCCCACTATTTCATATATTACTTTGGTGGGTTTATATGATCGTCTATTTACCTGGTTTCACAGTAGGTGTTTAATAAATGCTTTCGCTAATTTTATTAAGTCTTCTTCTGATAATTAAGGTAATGATAAGGATATCCTAATTAAATTTGATGATATTGAAATGAATAGTAACTATGTTGATTATGCGTGTAAAGAAGTGAATTAGATGAAAAGGCTGACTAATAGGTTGTTAAGTTCTACGCGACATGGGTTAGGGCTTAATGAAGGGATTGGGTCGGGCAATACAAAGTTTGAGGAGCCGGGCCGTCACAGTTGCGACTAGCCATCTTTGATGAATGATTCAAAGGCCTTATTGATGTCCAAAATAGTTGCGAATAAGTTCGTTTGAATCTTGGTATATCGTTTCTCAATGGTTAATAAGGTTTGTAGTGAAATTCATTAGTTTATATGTCAACATTTAATGTGGAACATAAGGTCCGACTATTAAAAAATCTGCACTACCTATAATTTAACTAAGTGTTGAAGGCTTATTTCGAGATTGTTTTGACTTGGAATATTAATGAGAGATACCTATAAACATTGTATTGCAATGTTTAGATGTTTTAGCGAAGGAAATAACTCCAAAAGTTGATAAAAATGAGTAAATTGGGATCTGTTGAAGTTTTAAAGTTGAAATTTGGAATTGGCAAGATTAAAGTTGCCAATTGAGTTCAAATCAAAATTTAAGATTCATAGTAGATTTGTAAATTCTTTTGAAATCAATTAAGTAGGTTTATGACCGAAATTAGAGACAAGAATTAAGTTTTGAGACTTAAGATGAAGTTGTTGGAGTTTAGAGTGGTTTGAACTTTTTATAACTTGAAAATAAATTCTAAATCCCATTGTGAGTTAAAAAAATTTGTAAATGTTAGGATTAAGTTATGACTCTCAAAATAAGGAATTCTATGGTTTAATAGGACACATCGAAGTACGTGAAAGCTAGGGAACGTTGTGTGAGGCTTGGTGACTGACTTTGAATTGGTTGGATTGTAAGTAAGCCCTATAGTGGTCCTTACTATTTATGGAATTTATCTTTGTACCTACATTTGTGTTTAGTTTGATTGCGTTTCGCTTTATTTTTGGTCATGCATACATGGCATCCGGGTAGAGTTGCCCCTGCTTCGGTCGTTAGAGTGTGAAGTGCTATGCTCCAAACTAGACATACTGCAAGTGTTTAAGGCGAGTATTATCGACTCTGGGGTAGCTTGCATTGAACTCATAGGACTGTTTTACGTTCATCATGAGTGGGCTCGCTTATTATGAGCTTGGAATAGGAAATGAGGGATCTGCATTTTTATTTAAATTTCTTGTTATTTGGAAATGCAATCACATGTCTCCATGTATTTGCACTAACATTTGTAGGAGTACAGAGTAGTGTAGGAGTTTACTTACCTATCATTTTCGAGTTGTTTTTGATGATGTCCGGTTCTTTGGGAGGACAGGGAAGAATGAACAAGACTCGAGACCTTGGTGAATGTTCTCAGTTCTTAAAGTAAAACTTTCATGTTGTAATCATTTTATATATTTTATTTTAGGTTTTGGGGTGAGTGTAGGTCGTGAAAATACTCTTAAATAGGTTATGAAAGTCTCCATAATTGATTTAAAAAATAAGTTGAGATCTTATGATCGAGTTTTTGATTTATTTAGAATTGTAAAGTTATAACTAATATATCAGAGACTCTAAGATAGTTTAGAAATTTAAATTCGATATGTAGTTGTGAGTCTTTCTAGGCATCTCCCCATCTTGCAGTCTATTAGGTGATTTTTTTGGCATGCCACTTTTAAGGGAGGTACTACCGAAATTTTTACAAAATATGAATATGAATTTCTAATTTGCTCCAATAAAATAAATTAAGAATCGAGGTCAGTTAAGGATCTAAATTATGATTTGGGATGTTATTAATGGTTGAATTGAAAAGTATTTTGAAGTTAAAAGATGGTCATTTATTTTAGGTGCCTGATTAGGGTAATTGGGAATAAGTCAAGGCTTAGTGAGACGGGCCTTGACATCCGCATACATATTTGTAACACGTAAAACTTAAAATGTAAAATGTAAATGATAAGCCTCTTGAAGTATCTAATCACGAATCTCAACAACTAATAGAATCCACAGTCTCCCTCTAAATCTCTGACTTGAGTTTATCGAATGGCTCCACTCGGGTGATCGGGACTTTGAGCTAACTCACTAAAATCTTGGTACTGCTTATCTACCTACCAAACCTCAAGTACACTTTATATAGACATTGTTTTAGTCCTCATCTGCCCATAAATCAACATTTTGCTAGTGGTCGGTATATCAACTGAATTCATCAACTCAACTACCTCGAGTAACCCATATTCGTATGTCATGTGGCAAGTCACTATCTTCGGGTCTGCTCTTATCCGGCTCAATGCATTTGCCAAGATATTGCCCTTCCTTGGGTGTTACTCCAAAGAGAATCATAATCCTTAAGGAACTCTGGGCAACAAATCTATCTCATATGCAACTCTGTTTTAGTGAAGAGCTACTTCAAACTCTTATGGTCTGTAAACAACGAGAATCTCTCTGAAGGTAATGACGAAAAATCTTCAATGCAAAAACCACTGTTGCTAACTCCAAGTTGTAAATATTGTTATTCTTCTCATGAATCTTTAGCTGTCGGGATACGTAAGCTATCACTCTACCATCCTGCATTAAAATATATCCCAAATTGACCATAGAAGTATCGGTGTTCACCTCAAAACCTTTCTCTAACTCTGGTACTTCTCGTATTAGTGCGTTAATCAATCGTTCCTTCAAAGTCTGGAAAGCCTGCTCTTAACTATCATTCCATTGAAACTTGACTTCCTTATTCATCAACTGTGTCATCGGCACAACAATCTTAGAAAAATCTTGAACAAACCGTGTGTAATAGCTCGCTAATCCTAAAAAACTACGAATGTTTGTCACTGATGTCAGTGTAGGCCAATCGAGGAGTGCTCTGACTTTAGTGAGATCCATTGACACTCTGCTGGCTTCGATAACATGCCTAAGAAATCCAACCTCTGTGAGCCAAAAATTGCACTTACTGAACTTAGCGTACAGTTTCTACTCCCTCAACATTTGTAGGACTGTTTGGAGGTATCCCTCATGATCCTCATGACTAATAGAATAGATGAGAATGTCATCAATGAACACTATCACAAACCTGTCAAAATACTCCCTAAATACTCGATGCATAAATCCCATGAACATCGTCGGGGCATTTGTCATCCCAAAAGGCAGAAAGGTGAACTGGTAGTGCATATATCTCGTACAAAAAGTAGTTTTCTCCCTATCCTCATCTCGAATCCTCTACTGGTGGTATCCTAATCTCAAATCAATCTTTGAGAACCACTGTGCCCTTATCAGCTGATCGAATAAGTTATTAATATGTGGGAGTGGATACATGTTCTTCACTATGACTCAGTTGAGCTTTCGGTAGTCAATGCAAAGTCTCAAACTGTCGTCTTTTTTCTTGATAAATAGTACTGGCGTGCCTTATGGTGACATGCTCATACGGATAAATCCTAATTCTAACAACTCACTTAGCTAGGTCCTCAGTTCCTTTAACTCTTGAGGAACCATCGTGTACAGTGAAATCGATGTCGGTTTGGCCCAAGAACCAAATCAATGATGAAATCAAACTCTCTAGGCAATGGTAACCTTAGTAGATCTACAAGGAAAATGTTAGATACTCATATACAACATGCACATCTTCAATCCTAGTTTCAACTCTTTTTGACGTACTCATGATATTGGCAAGAGTCTCAACATCTATGCTTGTGGCCACTCTACCTCTGGTAGTCGATAATGTAGTCAAAGTCCCCTAAAAACTAAACTCTGGCCAGTCTAGAAGCCGATAAGTAAAAACATTGCTGAAACACTCTGGATGTGCGTAGTATGCGGTTAACCAATCCATGCCTAGTAAGGCGTCAAACTCTAGGAACTCCAACACCCTGAAGTATGTTGACATCTCCTGGCTCTATATCTCAATAGAGCAGTCGACACATAATAGGTTTAGGTACATCTTGTCCAGAGCAGCCTAGCCTAATAGGTCTCAATCTTAACTTATCAATCAAAAGACCAGAAAAATGACATTGTAGACACTGAATCAATCATAGTGTGCATAAGTCGATTGCAAATAAAAATCATATTCTCAATCAAATTACGCGTAATGGTTGGGTCTGGTGCAGTGACATGATGAACTTGCTCTCATCCCTGCTGGACTTTCCTTTTCCTAGTTACGGACAAGTAATCACAAGGTGTCCTGCTTGTCTACAGAAAAAACAAGCTCTGTGTTGCCCTCGCCCTGGTGGAATATGATGTCCTTGTCTTTATGTCTGACTGGACCTTTGTCCATGTCTCTGGTTATGTTTTTATCCCTAGCCTTGTCTATACCCCTACCCTCGACCAATGCTTCTGCCTCTACCATCACTCCACTGATGTTGTTGCGCTAGTACTGGCAATGCTGGCTTCAGTGGTGGGCTAGCGTACATACGTGCTAGCACAAAAGGTATTGGCGCTATGTTTGCTGGGTAAGATGGTGGTTCCACGAACCCTTCACTATATGCCTTAGCATTTCTTAGTCTGAATGGTCGGTGCCTCTTCCTCTTCCTGTGACAACTTGATCTATACTCTGACTGAGCTGGGGCCGATGCCACTATGACCTTATAGGGCTATATGCTCAGGTATGTTTCTCTGGCCAAGCTCCTCTCATATGCAACCTGTATGCTCCCTGGCTTATTGGTCACCATGGTGCCCCCAATGACTCTCAACTACCCTCCATGAAGTAGTGCACCTAGTCGGAGTCTGTGTCAGTGATAAGTCTTTATTTATGCACTTTATATAGGAAGTTTATCATGGAAATGAGAATTAAAATATTCTTTTATGGTATTAAACACTTATTTTTGAGTTTTATAGGTTATTTAAAGGAATATGAATGTTTCGAACAATTTGAGGGCAAAATCAAGCATAAATAAAAAATTCAGTTGATGAAGTGCAGGAAACAACACACAGGGTGCCATAAATACACACACGGTGCTGAATTTTGTAATGATAGCTGCACTATCACAGCCTAAATTCTAATCTCTTTTATTATCTATAATCAGGATTACCGACCCATGACGTGGGATCCACATCGTAATACGTGCACTGACCGAGGTGAGATGGCCGAGGTATATGTTAGATTTGTTATAGCGTATGCCTAGTGTATTGTATATGTGCAAACTACAAAGTTACTCATACTTGTGTATAGGTGTTGAGACGTGAGTGGAGACGCGCCTCGAGATGCATGCCGACGTGGAACCGAGTAGATAGTGATGTAGTAAGTTAGTTTAAGCTTAGTGTAGCTTAAATAGTTGAATTAATATGGCTATAGTTTTATATTAAATGTAACCTAAATTAGCAAAATAAAACAATAGCCATATGATGTTCCTTGGGATACGCAAGGACACATCAAGAGACCTATAGAGTATGGATTGGTGTTAGGTAGAGTAAGTGGAGGGTTAATGGAATTGTGGCAAAATATAGGCCATTAGATTAGACTCGAGATACGTGTGTACATAAAGATCAATAGTTATTAATCAACCTTGTCTTTATATATAAGATTGGATAGACCAACCCATGCAATTCATTTCATTTCCATGACTTAAAAGCTAAGAAAGTTGGAGAAAGAAATCAGAGGAATCAAGGAGGGTTTTGATTGAAAAATTTAAGGAGATCAAGGAGAGTTCGAGCTCAAATCAAAGTGGCATTAACCCTAGGTACACATCTTTCTCTTTCAAGTTAAAACTAGTTTTATTTTTTTGGCTATTTTTAGAGGGTAGATGGTTAAGTCTTTGCAATTGGTTTATATATTTGGATTCCTCATTTCAAGCTTATAACCTAGCTATTAAGAAGTTCTTAATTTGGTTTTGAATAAAAAATATATGAATTTTCGAAGTTGTTAAACCAAAATTGAAATTCTGCATGTTGTATTATGATCTAGCCTATGTAATTTGGTCATAACTTGCTCATTTTAAATCAAAATGAACCCATTTTGAAAGCATTTGAAAGCTAGTTCAAAGGGAACAACTTTGTCCTATTGGAAATTTTGTACTTCAAATGTTTTCATGTCCAAAAGTGCTATACAAATAGGTGATTGAATGCATTATGAGATTTTTGAAAATAATTTTTTTAAAATGTATAACTCGCTAATTTCTTATCCAAATGAGATGATCTTTTAGTATGTTGTTATTTGGTATGTTAGCTACCTTGTGACCAAAAATTGCAAACTTTGAAATTATAAATTGGAAGTAATATGTTTTCTAAATCTACCGGTCGGATTAGGTTCTAATTTAAGCTGTTTTTGTAGAATTGCTATATCTCTTTCGCTTTAAAATGGAATTTTGCAAACCAAACCTTTTCAGAAAGCTAAGATACAGACTAAAAACTTTTTATCAAGGGAAGACTTTGAGATTTAGACAGTTTCATGCCTAAAATTGTGTTGCAATATAAGACTAGAATTTCAATGTTGTTTAGTCTTAAGGGGTTGTTTTGGCTTAAGGCTCCTAAACTCATTTGACCTGACCTAAACCCAATTTTTTAGGATAATTTGATATCAGAAACCTAGAAAGGAGTCTTAAGGGGTTCAGATAGAAGATTTGGGGCATTGGGAAGTTGGTAAGGTAGGACTTTACATTGCTTGATTTAAGTATACCCGTTGATTGTTTTATTTGCATTTTATATCCACTTTATGCTTATTTGTTGTATTCTATATTGACTATGTCCAGCGTTGTACTCTCAAATCATGAACTTATTTATCACTCCTCATTTGTTGAGCTTGACTTTCATGATATTTTGATGAATTGAATTCCTTTGAATCTATCCATGTGCTTTATGTCATTTCTTGTTGTTTTATAGTGAATATAGTGTAAATAGCATGCTATTAGGAATTGTGAGTTTGTGAATGACTTTATGGACTAATACTCTTTCAGAATTGTGCTTTGTAGTATAGCCAAGCCTTGGAATCCTTAGCCGGCTGTCGATACACTAAGGTTAGAGTCCTTGGTGACACTGGAGTTAGAGTCTCTAGTGATATTAGACTGTGCGATGTTACACACGTAATTTAGTGGCCTTAAAGGCTTCGATGACGCATGTGATGGTCGATCGGATCTTGATCATAACTATTTAGCCTTGTGTTAGTTTCACTTGCTTAACCAGGGTATTTCTAAGCATATTTTTGGTATTAATATTTCTTTATTGAACTTATGCTTTTAAATGCCATTTAGTTTTTTGAAAATGTAAATGAATATGCCAATGGGGATTACTATTACTTTTTGTACTCATCGTCATTTTTATGACGATGGGTGCAAAGCTGCCGATAAGCATGTCTGGCAAAAAGAAGATCGGTGACTACCTCTGAGCCAATGATGTACTTTCGCATTGACATTCCGTAAGTTTTGATATTTTTGAAATATACAATTACATATTTTGCTACAATTTGGTATTGTATATTGGGTCGAGCGTTTAGTTCCCTGATTTATGATGACCATCATACTGCTTATATTCGTCACTTTATTATATATATGCTTGTGATCGTTGTTTCCTTATTTCCACACTTAGATTTATTTTTATTGCTTCCACGTAATTTGTTAAGACTTCTGCTAAAATTTATAAAATCTTAAAAGTTTTAGTTACACTTAAATCTAGTAATATGTTGAAATGTGTATTACTTATCCTTGCCTAGAAACTATTAGTTGGGAAGTGAGCGAAAGTGAGATGGGGATTTCTTATATGTACATATTATTTTCTATATGTATATATATATATATATATATATATATATATATGTGTTATCTATGTGGCTGCTAGTGTCGCAAACGCCATCAACTTTTAGAGCGCGATGGTAGATCGACGCAAGATCGGAGATTATGGGAGCTCCAATGGTGCAGACTCTTCCAAGCGTGTCCCCATCGGTAGAAATGCTAGCTGACATTGTATCATCCACCACGCCCATATTTTCTAGCATATCAGTCATGTTCCAGCTTGTGAAGGACTTCATCAGACTCAAGCCAGCCTAGTTCGATAGAGTAGGAACTTTGAGAAGATCGAGAAATGGGTTCTATTTGAGGAGAAGTTTCACAGGATACTAAAATTGAGGATATACTTCAAGTAGAGATCACATCATACACTCTAGAGAGATGCCGAAGTTTGGTGGCATGCTACGATAACTACTCACGGAGATTTTGAGACTTAGAAGGATTTCAAGAAAAATTATACTAGAAATATTTCCCACATGCGGTTATGAAGAAGTTGATGAAAGAGTTTATGATTCTAAAATAGGGAGTAGAGGAGTCTGTGATGCGGTATATGAACCAATATGATTATCTGAGGCAGTTCACCGAGGACTTAGTGAGAGACGCCCAGTTGAGATAGGTGGAGTAGAGTTACATGCAGACTTTAGGTTTCTCGAGGTATTAGAGTTTTTTGCGTCATTTGGGATAGATCGGCTAGTAGCTTATCATGCTCATATCAAGGTTTTTAGTAAGAAAGTAATATTTGAGATCCCAAGATATCCAATATTTACCTATAAAGGCAATATATCATGAGCCGAGAGTGAAAGATCGACTTGCGACTAGTAGAGAAATGGAGACACTGGTAGAGTTGTGTGTAGTGGCAGAGAGTCAATGACCAGACTTAAGGACGTACAGGTTGTTTGTGAGTTTCCAGAAATTTTTTTGGAGGACTTACCGAGTATCATCACCAAGAGAGGTTGACTTCATCTTTGAGTTACTACCAGGCACCAGACCTATTTCTATACTGCCGTACCGCATGGATCCGAAGGAGTTGGAGGAGTTAAAGGCTCAGCTTTAAAACTTGGAACATAAGGGAATTATCACCCCATCCATGTCACTAAGGGGAGCACTAGTCTTGTTTGTGAAGAAGAAGGACAGTATTTTGAGACTATGTATCGACTATATACAATTGAATGAGGTCACAGTCAAGAACAAGTATCCACTACCAAGGACTGATGATTTATTTGATCGGTAGAGAGGATTACATTTTTTCTCTAAGATAGACCTGAGATTAGGGTATCATTGGCTTAGGATCAGGGAGCATGACAAGTTTATGACAACATTATGTACAAGATATGTACAGTATCAGTTCACAATCATGCCATTTGCGTTGACTAATGCCCCTATAGTATTTATCGACTTGATGCACAAAGTGTTCAAATTGGTTCTGGACCGTTTTGTGATAGTCTTCATTGATGATATTCTAATGTATTCAAGGACACGGGAGGATAATGAGCAATAGTTTAGAGAGACGTTGCAAACTTTGAGGGAGCACTGACTATATGCCAAATTTAGTAAGCGTAATTTTGACTTTTTGAGGTTCAGCTTTTAGGGCATGTAGTGGGAGAAGCAGGGATAACGATGGGTCTAACCAAAATTCAGGCAATTATGGATTTGACTGCACTAAAATTAGTGATAAAAATCAGGAGTTTTCTCGATTTGACAGGGGGCTACCACTGATTTATGAAGGATTTCTCGAAAATCACTTCACCGATTACTAGATTGACATAGAAGGACATCTCGTCTTAATGGACAGAGGCCTGTGAGTAGGCATTTGATGAGTTGAAGAGATTGTTGACTACTGTGCCGATGTTAGTATTGCCAAAGGCTAGACATGGATTCTTGATGTACACTGATGCTTTTTATATGGGTTTGGGTTGCATGTTGATGCAGGGCAGTGGTACGGTAGCTTAAGCCTCTAGGCAATTGAAGGTTCATGAGAAGAATTATCCCACACATGATTTGGAGTTGGTAGCAGGAGTGTTTACACTGAAGATTTTAAGACATCGCCTGTATGGAGAGAGATTCACAATATTTACTGATTACAAGAGTCCGAAATATTTCTCACATAGAGTTGAACATGAGACATAGCCGATGGTTGAAGTTTTTGAAGGACTACGACTTTTCTCTGGAATACCGTCCAGGAAAAGCCAATGTAATCGCTGATATGCTGAGTAGGAGATCAACTAGTGATGCCGATGTTTTCAGATTTCATATGACGTATGAGTATGGTTTACTTAAGGCAACGGCGATAATGTGTCAGTCAGAGGTTCTTACCAATACTCGGACGTTGATTTGTGCTCGGATTAGATTACAAACTATGCCTACACAAAGAGTGTCAAAAGGTCAGAGGATTGACATATTGTTTTTGAGATACATTGAGTTAACATAGAGTGCACAGATTGGGTTGAGACTTCAAATCACTGTTTGAGATAAAAGGGGTAGATTGTGGATACTAAATTGCCAGAGCTGAGAGATGAGATTCTTCAGGAGTCATACCATTCTCGATTCACCACTAATCCAGGCAAGAACAAGATGTACTATGATATGACGAGACATTTTTTGTGGCCTGGGATGAAGGCAGATGCGTCTAAGTTCATCAAGAACTGTGGGATCTGTCAGCAGGTGAAAGTTGAGCATTGCGGACCTAGAGGGTTGCTACAGCCTTTTCCTATTCCACGATGAAAGTTGGAAGACATCTCTATAGACTTTGTCAAATGACTACCGAGGACTACCATGAGACGTGATTCTACCTGGGTGATCGTTGACAGATTGACGAAGTCTACTAATTTTTTTACCAATAGTCGCGAATTATATATTTGATCAGCTAAGCATATTTGTCGAGAGAAGAGATGACCAGGCTACACAAAGTACCATTGACTATCACGTCTAATAGAGATGCTATGTATACATCCAGGATGTGGAGGAGTATACAAGAGCAATTTGGTATACGCTTATAGGTCAACACGATTTTTCATCCTTAGACTGACGGGAAGACTAAAAGATTGATTAGGACCTCAAGGGTATCTTACGGGGTTGTGTGTTGGAGTTTGGCAGATATTGGGAGGAGTACCTATTACTGTATGTGTTTTCTTTCAATAATAGTTATCAAGCCATTATTGAAATGGCGCCTTTTGAGGTTTTGTATGGCAGATCGTGTAGCTCGCCATCGTGTTGGACCGAGCTAGAGGATCGGGAGATTGTGGGGCTTGAAATTGTTGTTGACCACACGGAGAAAATCAAATTGATCCATCAAATACTCAAGGGTGCACAAGAAAGGCAGAAAAAGTATGCAGACAAGTATCACAGTGATTTCACGTAAACCAGGGGAGCCAATGTCTATTTAAAGGTCTTCAGAGATTTGTTGAGAAAGGCAAGCTTGCATCGAGATTTATTGGGCCTTTCATGATTAAGAGATTGGTCGCGAAACTCGCGTATGAGCTTTAGCTGTGTCCACATATGTCGGGTACTCATCCAGTCTTTCATTTTTTCATACTTCGATTAGCTGAGTCGAAAGCAGGTGTTCAACCGACTAAGGGTTTCAATAAGATAGACTTGAGCGATAATATTACTTATGAGGAGCAGCTTATTCAGATCAATGATCCAAGAGTACAACAGTTGAGGAACAAGTCTGTCCCGAAGGTTCTTGTCAAGTGGCGGTTCCATGATGATACATAACTCACTTGGGAGCCCGAATAGTATATGATGAACATGTTTTCGCACCTCTTCGAGTCAGGTATAAATCATAACCGAAATCTTAATTTCGAGGATGAAACTTCTATTAGTTTGTCACGGCCCAAAACTCAAATCTCATTTAATATCTATAATTAGGATTACCAACCCGTGACGTAGGATCCGTACCGTGATACTGCACTAACCAAGGCGAGATGGCCTGTGATGACCCCTTCTCAAATTAGGGCACTGCCTGGCCTAATCCTGTCATTAAGCCTTTAACCTCCACCACATAGAACTTAACAACGTATTAGTTAATCTTTCAAATACACTTACCACAATAGCTATTTTTCTATATAACCTTACATCATTTGTTAAACTTAATAGTATTTCAAAGTAAATTATAATTTTACTCGATTTAAAGATTATTCAGTGGAAGCCTTGACAAATTAGTGGAAGTCATTCATATAAAACCTAAGTATGTGAAAAATCGGGTAACGAAGATTACATGCATATATATAACAAACAACAATAACTATACATCAACATGTGTCTGGTCGGGTAATTATCTCTCAATCCATATTATACATCCTCAATAGTATAGAAAGAGATACATAAAACTCATACAACAAAATCAAAAACCTATAAAATCAAACGTAGCAACACTCTACTAGCTCGAAGGTAGTCGTCGATATTCTCCTTGCCCGGTTTTGTACTCGATGGATCCGCACCCACCATCATAAAAGGACGGTGAATATAAGATAATATAAAGTAACACTAAAAGGCATTTTGTTCACATTTCCAAACTATACAACATGTATATGAAACCATAACGATAGCAACTATACTGAAAAGAAATCATGCTATAAGATATTTCAGTTAAATAAAATGAAACTGACACTTAGCTAAGTAGTAATGATATAGTGCCGATCAACCGTGAGTTACATCACATCAACTTTTTCCATTATTTAGGGCGTAATCAATTCCCTTATGGTGCCTTCACATCATTATAAATGCCTTTCCCATATATAAATACTCACAAGTGCCCTTCATATGTGATGTATACGTGCTAACAACCCCGGGTCTCATACCCCTTATGCTGCACAAGTAATTGGTGAGATCCTGACATCCCCGAGCATTTAGTGACCCCGTATGCAGCGTCTATCTTTATATATCATGGTCCTAGATAAGAACTACTTTCATAACCTAAGGAATGACATGGTTTAAGAATCCAAAAATGTAGTTGCATATCTAATGTACAAAGGAAATTAGATTTACAATACCATCAAACACCCACATATAGCATGCTATTTTATTTGACTAAGTACCTCAACAACTAAGATTGACATGACACATGATTTAGAGTCACTGAAATCATTTAATCAAAAACCAATGCCATGATAGTAACTCACAAAATGAGAAGAGACAACTAGTCATGACATGTAGAGTACAAAGGATAATTCAATTCAGCTAACTGAACAATGAATAGCAAAATATGAATGAAATGTAAATAAATATTTCAATCATTTTACTTACAATTCACATAAATTCCTACCTAATTCAACCCCCCGACACTTCGAAACACGGATCCGAACCCTCGAGACTCTTCCACTGGCCCCTCGTATCATTTCATATATTTTATAGTGTGTTTAGACCTTAAATAAGAGTTTTGGTCTTGTTTAAAGTATTTAATTCATAATTTGAAAATTGCGGATTTTGTGTTGTTAGAGCATCTAGTGGGCCGGGTGGAATGTCCAGTGCGTTAATTACCTCATAAATTTAATATTACTTTTGTTTGTCGCATGCCTATTTGATGTATTATACACTATTTTGACGTGAATTTTAAAGTGTATACAAGGTGTCCGTGAGTTTTGGAACGCGTTGGGGAATTTCTCTAATTTTTGGTAATTTTTGGTATTTAATTTGGACATAAATTGAAGAGATAATCACAAAATTAATACACTACAAAAAAGGATATTTAGAAAGTTCCGTTGCTAAGAAAAAATGGTTTGAGACGGAATTGAGACGGAATAATTCAGAGATGGAATAGAGAGAGATCAGAGACGGAAATAGAGACGGTAATAGAGACGGAATTAAATTCCATCTCAGAAAAATGGCGCCAATAGTCCCACCAAAACTATCTTTTTTTTATAACTGTTCATTAAGTCTCGAGATTCGTGCGTGCTTCGATCTAGACGCCTAAAAAATGGGGACCGACGTACTCTCACCGAAATCTCTCTCTCTCAACTCTTTTTCTCTCTCACCGTTCTCTGCTCTCTCTCTCTATCACCGCTCATCGCTCACCGCCTGCTCTCACTGCCTGCTTACCGCCCTTTGCTCTCTCTCCGGTCACCGGTCACCGCTCTCTCATCGGTCATCTCCGCTCACCGCTCTCTACTCTCTCTCTCACACCGCTCTCTGCTCTATGCTCTCTCTGTGCTCACCGCTCTCTACTCTCTCTCTCTCTCTCACCGTTCTTTGTTCTCTCTCTCTCCACCAGTTTCTCACCGACGTTTCCCAACTCGCTCTCTCTCACCACTCCTTCTCACCGAAATCTCTCTCCCAAACCCTAAATCTCTGTCGTCGCTGCGATTGAGGCTGCGACAAGGCCGTCGGCTCTACCGTTGCCGGCTTTCGGAGATCGGAGCCTACGAAGCCCTAAGCCGCCGCCGTTGTTCGTCGCACCCTAATTTCGAATTCGTTTTTTTTCGTGTTCAATTTCGGTTCAATTTTTTTTGCGATTCGATCATTCTGAACTTGATTTGGTGGATTTGGAGCCGATCGATCTGATTTTTTTATTTTTTAGGGTTCTATTTGTGTCACGGCCCAAATCTCTAACCTCGTTTTAATTACTTAATCAGGATCACCGACCCTTGACGTAAGACCTACACTGTGATACGTGCACCGGCCGAGGCACGTGGCTGAGGTATATCGTATTTTTGTATTGATGTGTGCCTAGTGTTATGTATTGTGTAGACTTACTAAGTCATTTTGTACGGTTGTAGATGTCGAGACGAGAGCAGGAACACACCTCGATATGCGTGTCGACGCGGGTATCGGGTAGTGACGGGACCGAATATTAGGTCGGGAAACGAAAACACACAAATTGAATAAAAATTTATCAAATAAATAATATGGAATAGATATTGGGTGACTAGCGAAGCAGCGGGACGTGAATGTCACGGTTCGGACGTGAAACTGGGCGTCGAAATGCCCGAAAACACAAACAAGTATCTTAGTGGTGTCCCAGTTAAGTGTCACTTGTACACACACAACAACGCACATGTCCAAAAATACACCACACATGTACACAACAACACCACGTGTCCACCACCCACTCCCACCCCACCTACACCTACACACCACATACACACACTGTGACACAAACACAGGGAGCCGATCAAACCGAGGGAGAAGAAGGAAGAAAATAGGAGGAGGAGAAGAAGGGACACGCCGGGAGGAGAGGAGATCAAAATCGCGGTGAGTCGTTGCTTTTGTCATGGGTTTCGGTGGTTGGCGGTGGAGTAGGCCGTGAGTGGGGTTCGGCCATGGAGGTCGAACCCCATGGCCGAACGACGCCGAGGTGGTATTCCACCGGGGTTGGGGTGGAGAGCAACCCCAACCCCATCATTGAAATTTAAAATAAAAAAAATTTTGGTAGCTCCCGATCGAACCAGTCGATCAGGAGGAAGAAGATGCACACGCGCACGAGCGTGTACACCCCTTACTGGCCCGTTCTGGTCCAGGCTGAGTTGGGTCCGACCCGACCTAAACAGAAATAAAAAAAAAAAAAAAAAGGGAAGAAAAATGGAAAAAAATAGGAAAATTCCAAAAAAATATGAAAAATATATTTGTGACCCAAATCAATAGAAATTCGAGATTTTCATAAAAAGTGAAGAATTCGGAAGTCGGCCGAGACGTTATATGGGGGTTTTACCTCGAAAAAGGCGAAACGGGCCGAATGACCGAAAATAAAAAAAAAAGTGTTTCAAAATTTGTCTCGACTTCGATTTGGCCTAAGTGAGACGTTATTGAATGTTAGGGAATCACGGGAAAGTGAATACAAGATTTGGAGTTACGGGAGGCCGGTAAAGCTAGGGCTTTACTTTGGTAGTGTGAGTATACCCAATGACAATTTTACTTGTCATTTCATTCATATTAATTGTTGTTATTGCATAGTCCTTTTGACTATTTTGCATTTGTACTCTTATATCATGTGTTCTTTGTGTCTATGCTCAATTGATGAGTCTAGTTTGCATGATATCCATACATTTGATTTGATTCATTGATTATATCCCATGCTATGTCTATTCTTGTTGTTTCAAATGTGAATTGAATGATAAATAGCATGCTATTATGCTAGTGAATATCTTATAAATGTTTAAGAGGACTTGTATTCTTTATTTGTTCAGGTGTGTAGATGTGCCTATGCCTTGACAATCCATACCTGGTATTTCTTGAAATTTAAAAAGTAATTTTTGTATTTAGGTCCTGTACTCGATCGATGTGTGCGCGACTCACGAGGTTAGAGTCCCTGGGATGTCGACAAATGTTACTTGACACTGTATAACACTCAGGGTTAGAGTCCCTGAGGCGGTCTACACACCGGGGTTAGAGACCCTGGTAACACTTTGGTTAGAGTCCCTTGTGCTATATGATGATGGAGTTAGATTGACACGTTTCGCTGCCGATCGGACCTAAATCACCACTACTTAGCCTAGTGTCAGTTTCACTTGTTTAACTCAGGTATTTACTCGCATATGATTTATTTTCCAGTTTTTCCATTTAAATGCTTTTAAATACCATTCGAATATTTGAAAATGCAAATTAAACTTGCCATCGGGGATTACTGTTTTATTCTTGTACTCACCGTCCTTTTTATGAAGGTGGGTGCAGAGCCATCTACCAGCAGGCCAGGCAAAGAGAAGATCGACGATTATCCCTGAGCCCATGACGCGTCACTTCATCAATTGTAGGTCTTCTTTTGATATTTTGATTGTATATGTTATATACATCTTTAAGATACTATTTGGGGTAGTATATTGGGTTGAGCGTTAGTTCCCCGACTTGACTTAGACTATTTTGTCGTTTCACTACATTTTGAAGACTTTATTTATGTGATGTCATTTCCTGGTTTTCCACACTTAGGATTTTATAAATGACTTCCGCATAAATTATTCATTGCTTCCGCACGATCAATAAGAATTCCGCTAATTAATTAATTTAATAAAAAGATTTAATTAACTTTAAATTCTAATTAACTGGTAGGACTATTGTATTACTTGTTATGAACACGAGAAAAGAGGCATTTAGGTTATAAAGGCTGACTAATTCATAGTTAAGTCCCGCGTGGATATGATTAGGGATTAATTATGGGATTAGGCCGGGCGGTGCCCTAGATTTGGAGAGGGCCGTCACAGTTGGTATCAGAGCTTAGGTTCAGGCGAATCTAGGGGAAAGTTTAATGGCTTAAGACATTGTGATACCAACGTCACAGTTGGTATCAGAGCCAAGGTATTATAACCATAGGGATAAATAAGAAAAACACGAACTCATATAAAAACACAAACCTTAGAAGTGGAAACCAGATGATCCTTGCCTAGGAACTATTTTGTTGGGAATTGAGTGAAGGTGAGATGGGGATTTCTTATATGTACGTGTTAGTTTCTATATGTATATATATGCGTTATGCCACGTAGTAGATGATTCACGTTTGCTATCCATTTGAAGACACAAATGGGGGATTCGCGCAAGGCCGGAGACACCAGAGCTAGCAGCAGTCAGCCTCCTACCGTATCAATTGAAATTTTTTAGAGGATGTCTGACCAGATGACCGCTCTGGAGCGAAAGATCGCCGAGTTCATCGCCTGCATGTCGGCACGGATGATTGCACTGGTTTCGACCGCCCCCATCACCACAGCTACTACTACAGCACCCCCGACCACGAGCGCAGCACCACGAGAGGTCGGCTTGCATCCAGGGTAGAGATGGAGACTCTGGTAGCATTGTACGCAATAGCAGAGAGTCAGGGACCAAGACTAGAGGAGATACCGAGTGTTTGAGACTTTCTAGATGTTTTCCTGGAGGATTTACCTAGATTACCGCCACTACAAGAGGTAGACTTCATCATCGACCTAGTATTGGGTACCAAGTTGATCGCGACGCCGTCGTACCGCATGGCTCCGAGGGAGTTGGAGGAGTTGAAAACTCGCTTAAGGATTTGGGGGAGAAGGGATTCATCACACTTTCGATGTCATCGTGGGGAGCACCTGTTATGTTTGTGAAGAAGAAGGATAGCAGTCTGAGACTATGCATCGATTACAAGTAGTTGAACAAAGTGACAGTCAGAAACAAGTACCCACTTCCGCGAATAGACGATTTATTTGATCAGCAGAGAGGAACATAATATTTCTCTAAGATAGACCCGAGATCGGGGTATCATCAGCTTAGGATCAGGGATGAGGATAGATCCAAGACAACATTCAGCAGTATATACAGACACTACCAGTTTACAGTCATGGCATTCGGGCTGACCAACGCCCCGCCATATTCATGGATTTGATGCACCGAGTACTTAGACCATATCTTAACCGCTTCGTGATACTCTTCATCGACGACATCTTGATATACTCGAGGACACGTGAGGATCACAAGCATCACCTCAGAGAGACGTTGCAGACATTGAGGGAACACCGACTTTTCGCTAAGTTAAGCAAGTGTGAATTCTGACTTGCAGAGGTCAAGTTTTTAGGGCATATTGTTGGAGCATCAGGGATTGCTGTAGATCCTACCAAGATTTAGACGATCACGGATTGGCCAGCACCGACATCAGTACCGGAGATCAGGAGTTTCTTGGGGTTAATAAGATATTACTGTAGATTTGTGAAAGATTTCTCAAGATTGTTTCACCGATGACGAGGCTGACGCAGAAGGATATTGCTTATAAGTCGACTTAGAAGTGCGAGGTTGCATTTACTGCCAGAGGCTGGACAGGGATTTCTAGTGTACACAGATACTTCTCATATGGGTCTAGGTTGTGTGTTGATGCAGGGTAGCGGTGTCGTGGAATACGCATCGAGACAATTAAAGATACATGAGAAGAACTACCCCACGCACGATCTAGAGTTGGCAGCGGTTGTATTTGCGTTGAAGACTTGGAGACACCTTCTGTATGGAGAGAGATTCACACTCTTCACTGATCAAAAGGGGCTGAAATATCTCTTCACACAGAAAGAGCTGAACATGAGACAACACAGATGGTTGGAGTTCTTGAAGGACTACGACTTTTCCTTAGAGTATCACCTAGGAAAAGCGAACGTAGTCGCAGATGCGCCGAGTCGGAGACCGAGTAGAGATGCTGAGGTGGTCAGATGTCACATGATACATGAGTATGGATTACTCGAGGCAGTAGTGACATCATGTCAGTCAAAGACTCCTACAGATACTCAAGTGATGATTCGCGCATAGATGAGACTACAGACCGTGTCTACACAGCGAATGTCAGAGGGTTAGAGGACCGACTAGTTGTATTCGAGATTCAGCGAGTTAGCACAGAGTGCAGAGTGTGCAGATTGGCCAGAGACGATAGATCAGTGTTTGAGATCTTGAGGCAGGTTGTGGATACCAGAGGTACCGGAGCTGAGAGATAAGATTCTTCAAGAGTCGCACCGTTCCAGATTTACCGTACATCCAGTCAGAACTAAGATTTACCATGACATGAGGAGACATTTCTGGTGGCTTGGGATGAAGGCAGACGTGTCTATATTCATTAAGAATTGTGGTATATGTCAGCAAGTGAAGTCCGAGCATCGCAGATCCGGGGATTACTACAGCCGCTTCCCATTCCTCGATGGAAGTGGGAAGACATATCTATGGATTTTGTCAGAGGATTACCGAGGACCGCGAGGAGACATGATTCAATCTGGGTTATAGTTGACAGATTGACGAAGTCAGCTCATTTCCTTTTGTGGCATCGCATTATACTTTCGATCAGTTGAGCGTCCTGTTCGAGAGAGAGATTATCAGTTGCACAGGGTACCATTAATGATCACGTCAGATCGAGATGCTACGTATACGTCCAGGATGTGGCGGAGTATGCAAGAGCAGTACGGTACGCGTCTATAGTTCAGTACGCCTTTCCCCCCTCAGACCGACGAGTAGACTGAGAGATTGTTTCAAGTCCTCGAGGACATGTTACGGGCATGCGTGTTGGAGTTTGGCGGATCTTGGGCAGAGTACCTACCGTTGTGTGAGTTGCTTATAATAACGGTTATCAGGCTAGAATTGAGATGGTGCCATTTGAGGCTTTGTATGGCAGACCGTGCCGCTCGCTATCATGTTGGGCTTAGCCAAAGGACCGAGAAATAGTGGGGTCTGAAATTGTTGTTGACCTGAAAAGGTCAAACCGATCCATCAGAGACTCAGAGGAGCATATAAGTGACATACGAGATATGCAGATAAGTATCGCGGTGAGCTCGCGTATTCCGAATGAGCCTTTGTCTATTTAAAAGTTTCCCCTCGGAAGGGTCTTCAGAGATTTGGGGTGAAAGGCAAGCTTGCACCGAGGTACATCGGGCCTTTCATGATTAAGAAACGGGTCTGGAAAATGGCATACGAGCTTGAATTGCTTCCACAGATGTCAGGGGTCCATCCGGTGTTCCACATTTTGATGCTTCGACTAGCCGAGTCGAAGGCAAGCGTGCGATCGACAGTCGACTTGAGTCAGATCGACCTGAGCGAGGACATCTCTTACGAAGAACAACCCATTCAGATCCTATATCAGAAATAGTTGAGGAGCAAGTCCATTACGAATGTACTTGTCAAGTGGTAGTTCCACGATGACACATAACTTACTTGGGAGCGGGAGGACTACATGCGAGATAGATTCACGTACCTGTTCGAGTTAGGTAGAACGGTAACTTAAACTTAATTTCGAGGATGAAATTCTTATTTTGTTGGGAATATTTGTCACAGCCCAAATCTCTAACCTCGTTTTAATTCCTTAATCAGGATCACCGACCCTCGATGTGGGACCTACATTGTGATTCATTCACCGATCGAGGCACGTGGCCGAGGTATATCGTATTTTTGTATTGATGTGTGCCTAGTGTTATGTATTGTGTAGACTTACTAAGTCATTTTGTACGGTTGTAGACGTCGAGACGAGAACGGGGACACGCCTCGATATGCGTGTCGATGCGAGTACCGAGTAATGACGAGACCAAATATTAGGTCGGGGAAACAAAAACACACAAATTGAATACAAATTTGTCAAGTAAATAATAAGGAATAGATATTGGGTGACTAGCGAAGTGGCAATACGTGAATGTCACGGTTCGGACGCTAAACCGGGCGTCGAAATGCATGAAAACACATACAAGTGTCTTAGTGGTGTCACAGTTAGGTGTCACTTGTACACACACAACAACACACTTATCCACAAATACACCACACCTGTCAACAACAACACCACGTGTCCACCACCCACTCCCACCTACACCTACACACCACACACACACACTGTAACATAAACACAGGGAGCCGATCAAACCGAGGAAGAAGAAGGAAAAAAATGGGAGGAGGAGAAGAAGGGACGCACCGGGGAGGAGAGGAGGTCGAAATCGCGGTGAGTCGTTGTGTTTTGTCGTGGGTTCCGGTGGTTGGCAGTGGAGTAGGTCGTGAGTGGGGTTCAGCCATGAAGGTCGAACCCCATGGCTGAATGACGCCGAGGTGGTATTCCACCTGGGTTGGGGTGGAGAGCAACCCCAACCCCATAACCGAAATTTAAAATATAAAAAAAAAAAAAAAAAAAAAATTTGATCGAACAGATCGATCGGGAGGAAGAAAATGCAAACGCGCGCGAGCGTGCTCGCGTGTGCACCCCTTACTGGGCCAGGCCAAAAACTGGCTAGGCACGTCCCATGGGCCGAGCATGGACCTGTTCTGGTCCTGCGGGTCAGGTCCGACCCGTTTGGGTCGACCCGACCCAAACAGAAATAAAAAAAGGGAAGAAAAATGGAAAATAATTTAGGAAAATTCCAAAAAAATTGAAAAAATATATTCGTGACCCAAATCAATAGAAATTTGATATTTTCATAAAAAGTGAAGAATTCGGAAGTCGGTTGAGACGTTATACGAGGGTTTTACCTCGAAAAACACGAAATGGGCCGAATGACTAAAAATAAATAAGAAAAATGTTTTAAAATTTGTCTCGACTTCGATTTGGCCTAAGTGAGACATTATTGAATGTTAGGGAATCACGGGAGAGCGAATACAAGATTTGGAGTTACGGGAGGCCAGTAAAGCTAGGACTTTACTTTGGTTGTGTGAGTATACCCAATGACGATTTTACTTGGCATTTCATTCCTATTAATTGTTGTTCTTGCATAGTCCTTTTGACTATTTTGCCTTTGTACTCTTATATCATGTGTTCTTTGTGTCTATGCTCACTTGATGAGTCTAGTTTGCACGATATCCATTCATTTGATTTGATTCATTGATTTTTTCCCATGCTATGTATATTCTTGTTGTTTCAAATGTGAATTGAATGATAAATAGCATGCTATTATGCTAGTGAATATCTTATAAATGTTTAAGAGGACTTGTATTCTTTATTTATTTAGGTGTGTAAATGTGCCTATGCCTTGACAATCCATACCTGATATTTCTTGAAATTTTAAAAGTAGTTTTTGTACTTAGGTCCCGTACTCGATCGATGTGTGCACGAATCATGGGGTTAGAGTCCCTGGGGATGTCGGCACCTGTTACTTGACACTGTATGACACTCGAGGTTAGAGTCCTTGAGGTGGTCTACACCGGGGTTAGAGTCCTTGGTAACACTTGGGTTAAAGTCCCTTGTGCTATATGATGATGGAGTTGGATTGACACGTTTCACTGCCGACCGGACCTAAATCACCACTACTTAGCCTAGTGTCAGTTTCACTTGTTTAACTTTGGTATTTACTCGCATATGGTTTATTTTCTAGTTTTCCCATTTATATACTTTTAAATACCATTCGAATATTTGGAAATGCAAATTAAACTTGTCATCAGGGATTACTGTTTTATTCTTGTACTCACCGTCCTTTTTATGACGGTGGGTGCAGAGCCGATTACCAGCAGGACGGGCAAAGAGAAGATCAACGATTATTCCTGAGCCCATGGCGTGTCACTGCATTGATTGTAGGTCTTATTTTGATATTTTGATTGTATATGTTATATACGTCTTTCCGATACTATTTGGAGTTATATATTGGGTTGAGCGTTAGTTCCCCGACTTGACTTAGACTATTTCACTGCATTTTGAGGACTTTATATATGTGATGTCATTCCCTGGTTTTCCACACTTAGGATTTTATAAATTGCCTCCGCATAAATTACTTATTGCTTCTGCATAATCAATAAGAATTCCGCTAATTAACTAATTTAATAAAAAGATTTAATTAACTCTAAATTCTAATTAACTGGTAGGACTAGTGTATTACTTGTTACGAACACGAGAAAAGAGGCATTTAGGTTATAAAGGCTGACTAATAAGTAGTTAAGTCCTGTGTGGATATGATTAAGGATTAATTACCGGATTAGGCCGGGCGGTGCCCTAGATTTGGATAGGGGCCGTCACAATTTGAATTCCTGCTTTATTTGTCAATGGCTTTGTTTTCTGTTGAATTGAATGTATGATGATGAGTTTGGTTGTTCAAAGTTTGGAAATTGTGGTGAAATTGGGTGTGGATTTGGAAATTGTTACACTGGATGCCCATTTGGAGATGAGAGATGGGTTCAGGAGTTAGGAAATGGAGTTTAGGGTTTTCACGTTAAGTCCGCGATATAATTTCATCGATTCTGAATTTGTGTTTGATTGGATTGACCAAATGTTTTCACATGGATGTTTAGTTGCATAGATTTTGCAGCTATAGTCCAACATTGCATTGCAGATCGGTTTAGTTGCTGCATGACAAACTTCATGATGAGTTTAAGATCTCTTATTTCGGGTGTCGTTGTTTTGAAGTTGAATTTGTTTCTTTGCAACAAGACTTTCGTAGCATGCACTGTGTAGAAGATTGCTAGTGTTTTTTGGAGGTTGTATTGTATGAGTTTTGAGATTTGTGGTAGGTCTCGGAAGTGGCCTTAGATGCTTAGATATTGCTGGCTGTGACTTTCGAGTCAAGGCGTAGATACCAAATGGGGACCCCCCTCTGCAGGTTTGTTTAGTCATTGATTGTATTTGAATGCCAAGGTTATTTTTGCAAGAAAACTTGAGCACCGCACTTCGGATGATTTTTCCTTCTGTCCAATTTGATACACCAAGCTCTTGGTAGTTATTTAGTTTGTTACAATAAAGTTGTGATTTAGACATCAAGTTATTACAGTTGTGCTAATATCATGTTCATATATATTTTTAGGCCTCGCAACTTTATTTTCGAGGACAGCGTATCTGGTTGGCTGGCATGGAAGAGTTGATGGCTCAAGGAATGTACAGTGCTGACCAGATCTTTATCAATTGTGCTAATATCATGTTCATGTGTACATTGCATTTACTGTTAGTATTTATCAATTAATTGGCCATTGCTCTATCCCTTGGCATTCTTGATTTAATACTGATGTTCCACTTACAGGATTGATGTATATGGTAACCGCGCTATGAGAAATTTGTATGCTGGTGTTGTTAAATTGCAGGTAATTTATTTGATACGTTCGAGCTTAATGTCAGCTTGCTTACTCTTAATTGATAAGATAGCTAACGCCATTGTTGGCTTCTAAAGTGTGGATCTATAGTTCCTTTTGATGCCCCTGGTGTAAAGCATATCTTGTCATCGTTCGATAGTTTCTAACAGAAGTTAAAGCTAACCTCAACAGATTTATGGTCTTAAAGTAATTGCTTGAACCACATCAATTTCAAACAACATTTTACTACTTGTGAACCAATGTTAGTGCTCAGGAAGAAGGGTAAGCACCGATTCTAATTAAGCCAATTTTTATTATTAAGCTCAATGGAAGAGTTTGATCAATTTAACTGACCCCAACTAATTTGGGATTGAGGCAATGTTGTTGTCGGGTGGTTGTTATCTCTAGGGTCTAGTCTGTAGAAGAATGAGAACCCCCAAGGAGGACTTGGTTCGTAGAATCCTAGACTAATTCAATATTAATACCCCTAAGTCCCTTGTGTGTTGCTCTTTAAGTAGAAATATTACTTGAGTTCCATAATCATGCTTTGCAGTTCTGTTGCATGAAGTTTTAATGCGTCTAAGAAAATTGTATGATGGGGAGCTCAAAAGAACCTGCCTCGTAGTTGTACATACCAATTAGACCCAACTTTGGTAACATTTCTTGCTTCGTGGACTACACATTTCTTTGCGCAATATCGGATTATGGTAAAATAAATTGTTTTCTTTTGTCTCAAATCGCAGTGCTTTTTTCTCATAAACTTTATCGATGATAAACTGTTGTCATGTTATATCCTTACTGGAGCACTGCTAGTTTCGCACGACGTGCTAGTAAAATCTTTGAATCTATTGTCATGTTATGTCCTTACATGTCACATCGTGTAGTGTAATGTTTTTTTTACTATTTGGTGACGCATTTGATTTGTTTTCCCTTTCATCAGCTCCAGGAAAGTCTAGCTCCTCGTGCAGCTGACCCTAATATTGATTGGCATGATTGTAAATTAAATCATGCACAGTGCAAAGTATCTCAGATCCAATTTTTGCAAGGTAATTAATCGATTTACCTTTGTTTGTTTAAAGCTTTATCGGATCAGGCTTCTCTTGTAAAATCAGGTGGATTTACCATTTGTTCTAACGAAGTAGGCTTCAGGAACCAAATGCTGGGCGCAATTAAGGGTGTTTCAAAATCCAATAAAAATGGGTTGTTCATAAATTCATGTTTTGCTCACTGCCAATCCGAGAGATAAGACACGTGGTTTGTAGATGATTCTCCTATGATTCAAGACAAGGTACCTTTTTTCCCCTTAATCTAAAGGCACTTGTTCTTTTTCTTTGCTATGAATTGTCTTCCTGCTTTCCTGAAAGGCTTACTATATTTACTAATATCCACTTGAAGAGACTTGTTGGTTAGTGGATCTTAAAAATCCCTTGTCAGAGGAGGAGTCGGTTTTCACCATTTTTAATTGCTACGCACATTTTTTGAAAGTTCTTTTACACTAGTAATACATTTTGGGAATATTAGCCTACATGTGAATTAAGTTAACGACAATGAATTTTCATCGGTGAAGAAAGACTTGCAATGTAAATGGAGATAGTTTTTTTGCGGTTTCGTTTTGTTTATCATGAGTTTGATCCATTTTGTGATATTTGCAAAGCGTGGCCCTATCAGTATGTGACTGGTTCTTTGACCGAGTAGGAGTTAGTGCCATTGATTGCTCATATCCCTGTGACGATACCTGCCATAATCTAGTTTTCAAGTGAGAGATGATAATTATGCTTTTGTAGATAACTTTTATAGTTGTTTACATGACTTTTAGATTGATACTTCTTTTTGTGCATATTTAGAGGATTGTAAGTTTTTTTTTGTGGTTGTTGAACAATAGGATTGGTGGTTTTGTGAATACTTAGAAATTTGGAACATTTATTATACATGACAAGCTTTCGTGGATATATAAATCTTTTTCAATATCGAATTGTACAATTTTTTCTCTCATTTGAATATTTGTTGATATATATTGTCGATGTATGTATATCAAATTCTATTTTTTTTTGGATGTTAGCACCCCCAAGGAGTTGTTGGAGGGGGTGCAGGCGATGAAGTAGGTCCTATAGTTGTATTTTCAGGTTTAGAGGTTATGGAGAACCAATTGGATTGAGCTTAGTTTTGGAAACTAAACAAAGCGGAATTGAGACGGATTAGCAACGGAATTCAGAGATTTCTTTGCTATTCCGTCTCTACTTTCCGAGGAAATAGCCGAGCCCAACTGGGCAAAACTAAACTTTGATACTAAATAGCAACGGATCAGAGACGGAATTCATGAATTAGCAATGGATCAGATACGGAATTATTGCATTCCGTATCTGATTAGCAACGGATCAGAGACGGAATATAATTACAATTGTACCCTTTAGAAGAATGAGCATTTATGTTCCGTCTTTGTTCCATTTCTAAATTTCGTCTCTAATCCGTCTCTAATCAGCAACGGAAACACATTTCCGTTGTTGACTAAATCAGTGATGACGATTTTAGAGACAAAATAGATTATGTCTCTGTTTCGTTGCAGAATTGAATTAAAGACGGAATTTATGCTAATTAGTAACGAAAATTTTCGTTTCCGATCTGCTATTTTTTTGTAGTGATAAATTAAATAATTAATAAATTGATGGGCGGCTAGTGACACGCAGGGTCGAGGGAGACACGCATGAGGTATATAATAGTATACATGCCTGAGGTTGGTCGTTGGCGCGTAGGGAGTTTACGTGAAAATACATAAGTACATATATATTTATATATAGTTTACACATATTAATATATATAAACAAATCTTAAAGTTTGAATTAAATTAAGGTATACATTAGATTTGCCTCGAGATACGCATAGTGTGAATTGTTGTTTTTAGATGATTTGTCAACGCTTGAGATGCGTGTTATTCAATCTCAATGAAAATCAAGGGTGTTTGTTTTATATATATAAAACCATTTGATTTATCACAAGATACATAATATGAATCTCGAGGAAATCAAAATAACCGATTTCACAGTGAGTTGGTTAAGAGGTGGTGATTATTTTGTTGATAACCACAAGATTTACCTCGAGATATGTATTACGTATCTCGAGAAAATAAAAAGGAATACTGATAATGAATAATTAGATTTGCCTCGAGATTCGTGCAATACAAATCTCGATAAAATTCTAATATATATACACCTCAACACGTTGCTTCATTCAATTTTGTAGAGACAAAGATTGACCTTGAGATACATACTATGAATCTCGAGGAAGATAAAAAAAATATAATGATGATAGAACTGTTAGACTTTTCTTGAGATTCGTGTTATACGAATCTCGAGAATATCTTAATATTAATCTTTAAATGAAAAAGTAGCTTCTCCCCCATTTTTCATTCATATACATAGCGAGAGAGAGAGAGAGAGAGAGAGAGAGAATCGAAGGTGAGTGTGTGTATTGTTCGTTGTTGTTGAGGGCGTTGGTGTTGTTGTTGCTAAAGAAGTTGTGATGTTGGTTACCATTGATGAGGTGGTTGTTGTGTTGTTGGGGAGTGGAGGTGGAGGAAACGATGAGGTTGGGGTTGGGAGCCCAACCTCAATCGATTAAATAAAAAAGGACAAAACAGGGGTTTCTGTTTCATCCCTGGGAAGAACAAAACAATTGGGGGGGGGGGGGACTTAACCCCCCAGACCGAACTAGGTCCGGCTCGATTTAACCAGGCCGATCCGGTTCAGTTAAACCAGACCGATCCGGTTCAGGGGTTAAACCCCTTCCCATTTAAAGAAAACGTGTTTTTAAAATAGAAAATATAAAACAAATCCCTTAAAATTATGGAAAAAATCATAAAAATAGAATTTTTGGATAAATTAATGTAAATTGGGGGTTTTATAAAAAATGAGGATTTTGAGATTTTATCGAGGATTTATACTGGGTATTTTTCTCGTAAAGTGTGCTACGATATCGAAAAATAATCGAAATTTAAAAAATTATTTTTAAAGCCTATTCTAGATTAATTTTCCATTCCGAATTACAATTTGGACTCAAAATTGGGATCCGGATATCCGAAGAGTTGAGTTGGAGGGATTCCGAGATTTTTGGTCGAGTATGACTAATAAATCTATAAAAAAAATTAAAAAATAAAAATAAAAAAAATTAAAAAAAAATTATTTAAGCCTGGACAACATAATTTTTAATGTTGAACAATATTTTTGAGTCAAAAAGAAAATTTGGGCATCAAATGATTTATTTTGAAAGTATTTTATGTGGCGACCCTCGCCGCCCCGAGGTGACGTGTCTCCGTGTACTCCTCGCCAACTGGCCCAACTACACGTGGACGGCACCTACCCGTCCTACTATGTCTCGAGATTCGTATCTACTTGTGTATGTTAAGATATTCAACGGAAGTTGTATTTTAAATGCAAAAATTTTCATGAAATAATTAAACAAAACCTAAGGTGAAAAAAAACCCCGTAAATTTCAACGTAAATAGTTGTACCATATATACTTTGGCATGTACAAGGTCATATCACTCCCTAGTTCCCAAAATAAGCAAAATATCAAAATAATCACATGTACAAGTATCCACAAAGATAGGCAGTCAGAGGTAGTCGCCTAAGATCTCTTTGCCTTTACTTGTACTCGGATCTGCACTCAATCATCACAGAAGAAAATGGATGACGAGTCCAGTCAATAAAATCCCAAGGAACTCCTCCAAGCATTCATATAAACAAGTGGAAGTTAAGAAATACCGCTAAATAAACATGCGGAATGTAAATAGGCAACTGTAAAGTAGGGCATCGCGTGCATAAATAAAAATAAAGCTCTAATATGTGTGCCTGTTCCAGTTAGACTAAACCATACTTTGGGATTCTCTTCTAGGATCCCACTAGTGGGCGCACAACTAGCTATCACCTAATCCCTCTCGGTGACCGGCGTAGACCTACGACGCATCGACATGTGCATCAGTTCCATAGCTCGAGTCGTTATCCACCGAGAACTCCTGATACACATGCTATGGTCTAGAATGTATAGACACACAACAGAACATCCGGTGGGAGTAACTAAACCAACCATCTAAAAGTTGAAAAGATATGAATGTAATAAAAAGTACAAGGAATAATGGAAATGAATGGAAATACGAAAGTAAAATAAATACTAGAGAGTTTTCCATTTGGGTTTTACAAACCTCACAACGCGCTCCACTACCCTGTAATCAATCCCGGGTCCAAGTCTACTGAGTCTTTGGTCGCCGATTGATCACCGTGTCAACCTATGTCCATTTATTAATAATTTAGGTTAGCATGCTAATTTACAATAATTTTCTAACATTTTTAGGCCAAATTGCCGATTTCACATTTTTCGAGGTAAAACCCCGCAGAAAGTCGTGTCCGACATTCCCACGTATTTTCTTTTCATAGAATTTTATCATTTTCTATTTATTCGATCGAAATATATATTTTTTGAAATTTTTCCAAATTTTCGGAAATTGTTTCCAAATTTTCTTCCATTTTTTTCTGGTTTTCCTATTTGGGTCGGGTCGACCCAAATGGGTCGGACCCGACCCAGCCCGGCTTGGGTTTGGTTTGGGTCGGGTCGACCCAAACGGATCGGATCCGGTTCGGCCTTGGACCAAAATGGTCAAGGATCGACCCATAGGCCGAGCTTGGCCCATTCTGGGCTCAGCCCAGGTCCGGTAGGGGTGCACATGCGCGCTCGTGCGCACCATCTTCTTCATCACTGGTTCATTTGAACCGGTTTTTTTCTCCTTTCTTCTTTCTTGGGGTGATGGATTGGGGTGGCTCTCCACCCCAACCCCGGTGGAATACCACCTCGGCTATGGGGTTCAATCATGGAGGCCGAATCCCCACTCTCTCAACTGCCGCCGAACACCCCACTCTCTTCACTGCCAACCGCCCAAACAACAACAACCACAATAGGACTCACCGCGATTTCGATGTTTCCTCTCCTTCCCGGCGCGTCCCTGCTTCTCCTCCTCCTCTCCTCTTCTTCTTCCTCGCTATCGGCCTCCCTAATGTGTGTGAATAGTGTGTGCATGAGTGTGTGTGTGTGTGTGTGTGTGTGTGTGTGTGTGTGTTATGTGTGGGGGTGTAAGTGGGTAGGTGGGGTGGTGGGGTGGTGACACTTGGCCTGGACTTTGACAAGTGTGGCTTGAGTTGGGACAAGTGTGATGTGTTTGTGACACCTAACTGTGACACAACTACGACACTCTCCCGTATTTCCAGGCGTTTCAACTCTCGGTTTCGCGTCCGCACCGTGATATCCGCGCACCGCCGCATCGTTCGTAACCCAATATCTAATCCATATTTGTTACGTGACAAATTTTTATTTAATTTGTGTGTTTTCGTTTTCCCGACCTAATAGTCGGTCCCGTCGACTACCCGATACCTATGTCGACACATATATCGAGGCGAATACTGTTCACACACCCTCACACGTAATATTTTTCAACATACTCACATGCGATGTATTTAAATAAATTACACCGCAAACAAGCAACTAACACACCATAAACATCCATACCTAAGTTCCGTATGTCCAAGCCTACCACGGCGTCTATGTGGGTCTAAGCTGGCGTCCACGTCTATAAATTTGATAACAATTACTAAAATGGGTCGTTACATTTTAGGGTTTCGGGATGCGATTTGGTTAATTAAATTACAAATAATTGAAAAAATGGCGAAGTTGTTGTGGAGGTTTACAAGACGTATTAATGAATTGTAGGATCGCGGTTGGAGCCCCGTGTGGGCTAGTTTACTGACTCGGAGTGCAAGGGAGTTGCGATATCTCATTTGTAAAGTTAAGTAAATCCCATAGTAACCTTTAAATTGTATGATTATGATTTCATATAAATTGCATTGATCCTTGATATAGCATTTTTGTTGTACAAATATACACGGGTTGAAAAAATAAGACGATTCAAGTCTCCTTATAGTGTAGACTTTACTGTGGTTATAGAACACTATATTATGCTTAAGGGGATAGAGTCACTGATACTTTTGTATCACGTAATTACCATGAGATCACATTGAACCAGATCACACTTGGATAAACTCGAGGAACGAGACTCGTTCGGCTATTCTCCCCGCGTACGAGTTCTTATTATTGTTTACTTACCACTTTCAAATAAAGTTATCTAATTGTTATCGGATAACAAAAACATGATAGATTCAAGGTTGTATTTAAATTCTTTGGATTATATTCTTCATTTAACCTCTTGGGTTATTATGAATTTGATTATTACAAGTGTACTAGATAATGCAAATTTACTTATCTGACATTATCGAATTTTTATAATTAGATAATGATAGGCTCTAGGTGACAAGAGAAAGGGAACGCTTTCGGACTTTATGTGACTTGCTTAGTTCTTTTACCTATGTATGTATCATTTTGATATAAAATATTATATAAATGAGTTTTTGGGTTCGAGTGTGATTAGGATTTCATTTGAAATGGCTGGAATGGTTTAAGGATGAATTGAAATAACTTTAGAATTAAAATAGTGCTAGTTTAAGAATTTCGATACTTTAAATCAAGTTAAAATAAATATATAATTTAGTTGATGAAATATATATTTTTATGGGTGGATTGTCAGTCCTTCGACATTTCCACCAAAGCTGAGATGATTTTGTTGAAGATTTTTACATGCTGGAATTTCTAGTGTAGGCTCAAAAATAAAGGAGATGCTATCCAAAATTTATTGAGAAATTCTGAGAATAATTTAATTAACCTAAATGAACTTTGAGGATTATACAATTAATTCTCACGAAACTTTAAGTTTTAAGATTCACTTTAGAATCATTTGTGGTTAATAAAGTCTTATAACCGAAGATTACAAGATCTAATTCTAAATTGTTTATTGATGAAGAGATTAAGACTAATGGATTATCAAGGGATTAAGGTAATTTAGGCCACTCAAATGCCCTAATTAGGTGGGGTCTGACATCCAACATCTTGGAATTCTCGTTCTAACCTACCAGAGACCTAAGACAACTACCAACAACATAGTAACAACCTACTCTCATTTATATCATGAATTCATAGAATTGAACTAAATGACTAGTGTAAGTAGAATTACCTAGTTGATGAATACCTAACTTGATATTCCACACCTTCAAATCACCAAAATTCCTCACTGATTTCTTTTACTACTTTTGCTAATCTTCTCTGATTCTTCTTCTCCAACTTACTTAACCCTTAAGTCTATGAAATGAGAGTGTAATGGTTGCATGAGTTGATCAATTCACTCTTATATCATATAGATAAGATTGATTATTAGCCATTGAACTTTATTTACACAATATCCCGTGACTAATCTAATGGCCTAAATATTGACACAATTGCATTAACTCTTCACTAACTTTTTCTAACTAACACCAATTGAAAACTTAGTTGTTCTCTTAATTTGTCAACATGTATATTGAGAAATATCAATGACTAATGTTTTAACTTGCTAACTTAGGTTACATTTAATATAAAATCAACTATAGCCATATTAATACTGTTATTTAAACTACACTAAGCTTAAACCAACTTACAACACCACTTTCTACCCTGGTCTCACGTTAAGACGCATCTCGAGGCGTGTCACCGCTCACGTCTCGACACATAAATACAAGTAGGAGTGACTTAATATTCTACATATATACAATACATTAGGCATACATCATAAGAAATCTAACATATACATCGGCCACCTCGTCTCGATCAGTGCATGTATCTCAATGCGGGTCCTACGTCACGGGTCTATAATCCTGATAATGAAAATAAACTAGGATTAGAAATCCAAGCAGTGAGAAATCTTCCCAACTAATGAGAAATTCATCCTCCGAATTAAACTTAAGTTAATATTATTCCTGACTTGAAAAGTACGGAAACCTATCTCGCATTTAGTCTTCCCGCTCCCAAGTGAGTTCCGAGTCACCATGGAACTGTCACTTGACTAACACCTTCAGAATAGACTTGCCTTTCAACTGTTGGACCTTCCAATCTAAGATCTGTACTGGCCGCTCCTCATAAGATACATTCTCGCTCAAATCAATCTGACTTAAGTCAACCATCGGTCTCACGCTTGCCTTCGAATTAGCTAGTTGAAGCATAGAAATATGGAAGACTGGATGAATCCTTGACATCTGTGGAGGTAACTCAAGCTCATATTCAACCTTCCTAACCCGTATCTTGATTTTGAAAGGCCCGATGAATCTCGGTGCTGACTTGGCCTTCAAACCAAACCTATAAAGACCATTCTGATGAGAAACCTTCAAATACACAAAGTCTCCCTCGGTGTACGTAAGATCGCTGCGATATGTGTTTGCATACTTCTTTTGCCTATTTTAGGCCCCTTTAAGTCTCTGATGAATCTGTCGTACATTCTCTGTGTGATCAACAACAATCTTATGCCCTACTAGCTATTAGTCCTCTAGCTCAGCCCAACGAGATGGCGAGTGACACGGTCTGCCATATAAAGCCTTAAATGACACCATCTTAATGCTAGCCTGATAATTGTTATTGTATGTAAACTCATACAACAGTAGGTACTCCTCCCAAGATTTGTTAAACTTAAGTACACAAGACCTGAGCATATCCTCGAGAACCTGAATCAACATCCTAGTATGTCCATCAGTCTGAGGATGAAAGGTTGTACTAAATTGTAGGTGTGTACCATACTACTCTTGCATACTCCGCCACATCTTGTACGTATACATAATATCCCTGTCTGGCGTAATAGTTAATGGTACCCTATAGAGTCAAGTAATCTCCCTCTCGAACAATATGCTTAACTGGTCAAATGTGTAAAGAGTTGCAACTGGTAAGAAATGGGCATATTTATTCAATTTGTCCATAATTACCCATATAGAATCGTGTCGTCGAGTAGTCATCGATGATCCCCTAACAAAGTCCATGGCAATATCTTCCTACTTCCATCGTGGAATAGGAAACGACAGCAATAATCCTCTTGTTCTACGATGTTCCGCCTTCACCCGGTATCAAATCCCACAATTCCTAATGAACTCTGATATGTCTACTTTCATCCTAAGCCACCAAAAATGTCTCCTCATATCATGGCACATCTTGGTCCTTATAGGATGAACAGTGAACCGAGAACGACGTGAATCTTAATGAATCTCACCTCTCGGCTCTGCTACGGATGGTATCTATAATTTGCCTCTGAATCTCAGACACTAATCCATCGTCTGTCCAGTTAGTACAATTAGTACTTTGGGCTAAGTCACTGAACTTCGAGTATAAAATGTTGGCCATCTAACCATCTGACACTTTCTGTGTATATGATATTTGAAGCCATAATCATCACCCGAGTGTCTGTAGGAATGCTGCCTCGAGTAATCCATACTCATGTGTAAAAAGACATCCGACAACCTCTGCATCTCCACCATCTACGCTGTCTCATATTCAACTCTATCCGTGTAAAAAGATACTTCAGACTCTTATAATTAGTGCAGAGTGTGAATCTGTCTCCATATAGATAAAGCCTTTATATCTTTAGAGTAAACACCCCTGCTGCCAACTCTAAGTCATGAGTGAGATAATTCTTCTTATGTATCTTAAGCTGTGTAGAGGCATAAGTCATAATACCTTTATCCTCCATCAACATATAGGCTAAACTCGTATGAGAAGCATCTGTATATACCAAGAATCTTTGTCCAACTTTAGCAATATCAACAATGGTGAGGTGGTTAACAACCTCTTCAGCTGAGCAAATACTCCTCGAAATCCTCATACAATTCAAATCTGATGTCTTCCTAGGTCAATCTGCTAATCGGTGAAACACTCTTTGAGAAATCCTTCATGAATATGTGGTAATGCCTTGTTAATCAATAAAACTCCTAATTTGTATGAGTGATGTTGCTACATGCCAATCCATAATAGCCTGAATCTTGGCTGGATTTATGGCAATACCTGTTGTTCAAACAGCATGCCTTAAAAACTTGACCCGTGACAGCTAAAATTAACATTTGCTAAACTTGGTGAAGAGTTTGTGCTCCCTCAAAGACTGCAATGTCTCTCTGAGGTGATACTCATGACCATCTTAAGTTCTCAAATATATCAATATAACATCAATGAAGACTATTACGAAGCGGTTAAGAAATTGTCTCGTTACCCAATGCGTCAAATCTATGAACATGGCAGGAACGATAGTCAAAGCTAACAGCATGACTGTAAACTAAAAGTGTCTATATCTTGTGTTGAAAGTTTTCTTGGACCTATCCTCATCCCTAATCCCAAGCTGATGATACCCTGATCTCAAGTCTATCTTAGAGAAAAAATGTGCTCATCTCAGCTGATCAAACAAATCGTCAATCCACGATAATGGATACATGTTCCTGAATGTGACCTTATTCAATTGTCTGTAGTCGATACACAGTATCAAAGTACCGTCATTTTTCTTCAAAATAGAATGGGTGCTCCTAATGGCAATATAGAAAGTGTAATAAATCATTTCTGTCCCAAGTCCTGAAGTTGACTCCTCAACTCCTCCAACACTCTCGAAGCCATATGGTACGATGGTATAGAAATAAGTATGGTTCCTAGTACCATCTTAATTTAGAAATCTATCTCCTCAGTGGAGATAAACAAGGTAAGTCCTCTGGAAATACGTCTAGAAACTAGTACACAATTAGAATCTCCTCAAGTCTAGGTCCCTGAATATTTGTTACTATATACAATGATACTAGAGTCCCCATCTCTTTACTAGTTGCAAGTTGACCTCTAGTACTCTCAGCTTTTGGTATACTACAACTGTATGTGAATATCGAACGCCCTGAAATCCCAAATATCAATGTCTTACTAAAACAATCGATATGAGCATGATACGCTGCTAGAAAATCCATCCCTAACAACGCGTCAAAGTCTAAGAACTCGAACATCCTGAAGTCCGTAGGTAACTATACCCCACCTATCTTTATTGGACATCCTTCACAATTAGGTTAAGTCATATTCCTAGCTACGATACTCAAAATGAAATGTACTCTAATTATAACTAGTGTCAACCATAGGATGCCTATCATGCTACTAGAAATGAAAGATACCATAAAACTCGAATCAAACAAAATATAGAAAACTTTATCACAAATCAAAATCATACCCTTAGTGAGTCCTCGCATGGAGTAAGCATCTAGCTATGCTACCATGTGTACCTCATCGTGACTCTATGATGGTAATCCTGCTGCCAGTTGGGGATAATCTCTAATCATATGTCCAACCTAACCACACCTATAACATATAATTGGCCTACGCTGACTTTATGCTTGATCATGGGTTTGTCCGTATAGAGAACCATCTCGGCCTCAACCTCTGCCTCTACATCGACCTCTACCACCTTGCTATTGTTGATGTGGTAGTCGTAGTGCTAGAAAAGCAAGCAAAGTAGTAGGAGCTAGCAACGCAGGTCTGACTAGTGGTGGCAAAGTGGGTCTACAAACTATACTATATAATAGCGTAGGAGATTATACATAGGGCACAATCGAGGTTGTTGTCCCTGATCCCTGAGAACCTATTTCCTATATCCTCTATCCCGTGCCCTTCTCTCTCCTCCTCTTAAACTCTACACTCTAATCAGGTGTCAACGCTGCTCCTAATAGCGTCCCATCAGCAACTCTACGTAAATAGTAGGTCTCGTGAGAGGGTGCACGCTCATAAATCTCACCCAAATTCTTGGCACCTAAATTGACCAAATAAAAACCTATATTTGGCCTCAATCCATCTCTAAAATGGTATACATCCTAAGAATCATCTCTCACTAGATCCCCAACAAACCGTCTTTAATATCATATTTGTCTTTGTAGCTCGTCATCGACTCATCAACTCCCTGTCTCAGATTCAAAAATTCATTTCTCAACATCTTCATTACTGCAGGTGGGAAGGACTGCTGATAAAACTTCATCTTGAAGGCATCCCACGACTCACAATCTCCATCAAAAGCTATCGTCGCATGCCACCAAACGTTAGCATCTCTTCGTAGCTTATATGAAGAAATCTCAGCCAGAAGTTTATCCTCAATCCTTAAGAGTTTATGCAGCTTCTCTTGAGACAATACCCATTTCTCAATCTTCTTAAATTCACTCTGACCATCAAGTAAATCGGCTTCAGTTCGATGAAATCATTCACCAACTAAACCTATGCCATCGAGCTAGAAGATGTAAGAGTTAAAGATGGTGTATAAACTATCTCTATGGCTAGTGTTGTCACTATTGGTATCATCTGTACTGCCAAAGCGGCTAGTGTCGTAGTAGGATGCTTCGGTGGCGATAATTTGGAAGTAGTTGTAGTAGGGACTGGTGTTAGTATTGGTGGAGCAAAATGTGTTGTCATCATGACAATGAAATCAATTAACAGTTGTCCCCGAGTAGCAACTTGGTAACTAAAAAAATGTACCAGAATAGCGATGGGGAAACCCATCTCTATTTTGGTATGACCCATCGCTAATTTCTTCATCGCTATTTTTTTTAGTGACGGGTGTCAGAGAATAGCGACGAGAACCCGTCGCTAACCCTGTCGCCCATACCCATCGCTATTTTGACACGTGTATTTGGTCAACAAACGTTCCTTGCCACGTCACCCAAAGGAATGACGAGAGCCCGTCGCTACTCTAGTCGCCATCCACGACACGTAGCATTATACGAAGCCACGTTAGAGAAAATTAGCGACAAGAGGCCGTCACGACTCTCATTGCTATTTTGGTATAAATATTTAAAAAAAAAACCGTTTTGTTATTTTTAATAAAATGAATTATAAATTATATTAAATTTAAAAATTACTAAATAAAATATAAACCGTAATAATAATAATTAATAAATAAATTATAAATGGTTTTTATATTATTTAGTAAAAGTAATATTGAAATGACTTTTTATTTTAATAAATTATAAACCATAATAAAAATTATTAAATTTAATAAATATTAAATTGGTTTTGTTTAATTGAAAAACATAATGAAACAATTTTAATTATTTTAATTATTAAAATTAATACCAAAATTATTTAGTTATTTTAAAACATTATCAAAAATTGTAAATAAATATAAAAGTATTTTCTTTGGTTAAAAAAATAAATCTTTTGAAGGTTCGTCTCACAAATAAATATAAACAAATTAAATTAAACAAGTAAAATGAATAAAACTCTAAATGAAATATATATAACAAAAGAAGTACATGTATATGTAAAATGTACAGTGGGAAAAAAACACCGCAAAAAATGAAAAAAGTATAAAGTCTAAAGAGGGTACACGTGTATACATCAGACTCGATCGTTTGAGATCGTGGTTGGTCTTTTAGTCATCATCAACATCTTTTGGAGGCGCGAATGAAATCCCTAGTCTTTCCATTAGAGCCTGCTCCATACGGCCTAACCGTCTCTGCAGTTCTTTCAACTCCTCACGACCAAAGGTGTTATTCTGGATAACCCGTAGAAGATTTGGTCTGCAACTCCTGAATGTCCTTCCTCAATAGCTCAATGGGCTCATCATGAGTAGAAATAAATCGAGAAGATCCAGCTCTAGCTCCAACATATCTATGCCTTGACCCCGATAGTGTCCACCATAATCCATATGTTTGTCCTTTGTCGTTATGCTCTACGACAGAAAATATAACTCAGTCTCATCTATCGGCGTATTAGGCTACGACTGTATGGGCTTGATGCATCTATTGCGTATCACCGTCTAAAATAAGAATTTAAACATTTGCAAATAATCTATATAAGTCATTGATACCTATCAATAATTAACAAAACAATTACTACAAAACTATTTTCTTACGAAAACTCTCTCTACTCTCTCATCCAGGAAAATGACGTCGTCATGATCTTTGGTGTGGAAGTATATGCATATCTCCAAAGCAGTCGGGGGTAGACCTAATTTCTCCTCCTACAAAACATATGTTTAATTAGGATTAAGTAATATTATATTTATTTATGAACGTAATATAACACAACACTCCAGCTTCTCTGCGTGTTGATAAATGGATATGGAACCACCTGTATGTAGAGCAACACCTGTACCGGGTCCCCCTGACTCTGTTCTCCTATTCTTGCTTGCTCGCTCGGACTTTTTTTTTGAAGTTAGCGGTTGATCGCATCTTCTTGTAATGGTCAAAGATCTCCACAATACATGACTCGACTTCTTATCCTTGTAACACATCTTGTTAATGAAGTCGGAGTAACGAGTGGCAATCCGCCTATCGTACACCTCTCTAATAACCGAGTCATCCGATGGATCTCAATCAAAAGAAAGCTATGTACAAAAATATTATAATTTAGTTTATATATTATAATTAATGAAAGAAATAACTTTGGATAAAGAGTTGTTACCTTCCACTGATTCTAATATACATCTCACATATGCTGGGGAATATGCTCTCATGAGTAGCCATCCTTATGCAAGGTTTATTTCTATGCCCTTATCATCTCCCGTGCAACTGTTTAACAGGTGCAACTTTCGTCTACTAAATTGAAAATTTATGTTAGACCTTACATTGGTCAATTAACGAAACGCTTTTGGGTTATAACTAAATTGCATATACTTACTATCAATCATTTTTTGACAACTAAGAATATTCGAATCTTGCTTGCATAGAAGTGTTGCTTGTAGGGGCTCTAGTGGCCTGAGCGCCTCGTCACTGTCCATGTGAGGCTATGCGGATAGATCGGTCGCTAGAAACGTGTGTTGTAGAACTTGACAACTCTAAGGAATGTAAATTAAATGGGCCTAGTCATGCGGTCGCCTGCTGGTAAGGCTGATGCGATGGAGATGTTAATCCCCCTTATGAAATTGTAGGCCTATAGTATGGCTGCGTGGTGATGTAACCGGCGATGAGTGGTGTTGGTAGCGAAGAAAAGAGCTTAGAGTACTGCATGATGGCCGATTCGTTGGTAAAGACGTATGGCAAAGGCATGTCGTACGTTTAAGAAGGACGTGGTGGATGTAAATAAGGGGGTGTCTGATGGAACATGGGGTCTGCTGAGAGTGTGGAAATGGGTACAGATGATATAAAGGGGCTTACGGAGGGGTGATGTTGCTGAGGATGCTGATGTTGGGGATGCTGCACCGTACTAGATTCTAGAGCAACATCGTCAGGAGGTCGAAAGTCCGAACGATCCGTATGGCAAGATCGGTCATCTCTGCTGCCACCGAACGTCCACCGATCTCTCACCGTGTGATGGATTGTATCGCCTGCCTGACATAACTATATTAAAAAAATAAAACTAAGTTAGAAATGATAATATATAAATATTCCACATTTTAGATATTACGTAACAAGAAAACAAATATAAGACTATGTTACATAATCTTTTACTTTCGAGAAACTAATTATATCATGGTTCATTGTCATTTTTCTCATCAATCGATGAAAACTCGAAATTATTGGTATCATCGTCTTCCTCATTGACGTCTGACATATGTATGCCACTAGGGTTAGCTAGCGAATATGCAATATTGTTGTCAATATCAACCTCGGTATCTTGCTCAGGTAGCTGCTCTTGAAAATGTCTTCTTAGGTAGGTGCATTGTCAACATTCTCAACTAAGTTTTGTACATCTATGAACTTTAGGCTGAAGTTTGCACGTTGCTTGCTAATTATTCAATGCACTTTTTACACTCGGTTAAGAAAGATAGTATGCTTGACTAGGTTACATTGCTAGTATAAAAGGCTCATACTTATTTAGTCGCATATTTTGATGTACGTCGATGAGTTTTGTGGAACGGTGAACTCTTGTCCCCACGTTTAGCGTGAGGTCGAACCATTCACACTGGAACAACATGGTACATAAAGAAACACCATATTTATAATGACCCAATTTAAATTATTTTGTTATTAATGACTATTTCGGACTCGGACGTCAGCTCAGATCCGCGTGGATGCCGCAGATAGGTCAGGGCACGCTTGACTAGGTAAATAGTGATTTTTGCATGATGTTTTTTTATTTGCGATGTCGTATGTTAAATTGTTTACCTAGCATCGCAAGTGTGTATTTATATTGTTGAGTCGAACGAGATAGTGTGATGGGTATTCGCCTAAAAAAATGTGTCAATACGGGCACTGAGTGAGTAAAATGTGGGTAGACTAGGTCGAAAAATGACTTGTATAATCAAATTAATTAAATGTGACAAAATATCAATCATGAACCCATAACTTAGGCAATTGACTTCGAAATTGGCAATTATGATGCGTCTCGTTATGCGTGTCGAGGTGCGGGACACCGGGTAATCTGATATAATTGAGCAAGGCTGAAAATTGTGCTTAATGAGGACCAAATAAAAACATGCCACCTATACCACCTAACACCCTTAAAAAGAGTCTCACCACTCGTTTCTCACTACACTCCCACGTTTTCTCTCTATCTTCATCTCTTCAACATATAAAAGAGAGTATCTATATGAGTGTAAAATTCTTAGAGGAGTTGATAAAAACCATTGAGTGTGTGAGATTTCACGAGACACTTGGAGTCGTGGAAGTGATTTGTTCAAGCAAACAAGCAATCAAGGTGAATATCTCTACTTTCTTTCAATTTTTCCATTAAAATGAGTCTTAAATAGGTTTTAATGGTGATAGTTGATTATTGTTAAATGTTGGAGAAAAAGATGTATTAATGGTGGTTGGGTTGTTGTTGATGATATTGTAGTATTGATGTTGTTTTAGTTGTTGAAGAGAAGTTTTTTAAAAAAGAGAAACAGAGACGTTGGATCATCTTTGTTTGGAAAAAGAAATTAAGGGAATGGAGAGGCACACGCACGCGTGTGTGTGCGTGCAACCCGTGGACCGGGCCGAGCCGGTTCAGGCCCTACCCGGTTGGGCCAATCAGGTCGTCGGTCCAGGACCCACCTCATTAATTAAATAATATAATTTGTAAAAATTAATTTAAAAACATGCTTAAATGAAATAAAATACAAAAAATATGAAAAAATAAATAGAAAATTAAAAAAATCTAAAAAATCATAAAAAATATAAGAAAATAGAAAATGGATTGAAAACTTGGTTTTTGTGACTCTTTGGGCATTTGGTACCCCAATCAACTAGAAAAATGTGTCACAATAAAAAAATTGAAATAAAATTCTAATTTTTGCTCTCATAAAATAAAGTCAATTAATTCGACTATAAATCACTTAAAATGGTTTAATTTGACACCAAGGACTTAAGATACTATGGTCAATATTAGGACGCGTATCTTGATACGTGAGCGGGACTCCGGAGTGTATTTTGAGGTCCGTAAGAATCCATTTGAAAGTCACTGAGGGTTTACTTTTTCCATTGCTGATTTCTTATTCCTTGTTATTGTACTACATTCTATGATACATTTGGGTTAGTGGTTGAGTTATTCCCACCTGATATTCGTAGTGTACTTATGGCACATTGAGCTGTAGCACGTATGATCAGGCATTCGGTGAATTGTAACCCGAGTTACACTAAGGTGCACGTGTCGGATAAGCATCGCGAGGAACTAGGTGAAAGGAAGTGGAGGCACCCACCGAAAGGATTCTGGAGTCCAAAGTAAAGTTTAGTTTGACCGGGACGAGCACACACTTTGTTTCCCTCTCGTGTTATCTATTCAAGTAATGATCGTAGCACAGTTGCCTGTTTAGTTTCTGCATGATTATTTAACATGACTATTGATATTCATTTACTTTCTTATAAATGCTCGGTGTAATTCTTTTGGGATCTTACTAACTGTACTCTCCATCTGATTTTTGTGATGGTTGAGTGTAGATCCCAATACTAGTGGGGCAAGGGGATTATTGGCGATTTCATCTGATTGCCCATGGTTGAGGACCCACTAGTGTGTGTTATTTTGATATTTTGCTTTACTTTTGGGTATTAGGAAACTGGAGAGACACTGTACTGGTATATATTACTGCTTATTAATACTATCGCCTATATACATAGTACTTTCCCGGGTTTTCCACAGTAGGGCATGCTCTTATGAATGATGCTTTATATGATAATGAACTTATTTATTTTACTTACTTACTAATTTAAGACTTTCACTATTTTAATGTTAAAATTGATTCAATTGTCTAACTAAATTAATTGAACGGAATGAGTTAACAAGCATATTGAGAATGTGTGACGCGATAACTGATATCAATGGCTCGTGGGACCCAGTGGGTCAATAAAGTGACAGGGTTGCGGGGCTGCGACGCTCCATTTGGTGGCATTGGGATTTAAGGTCGCCACAATATTCGATTTGTGTCACTTCTTCCAATTTCCCATATAAGTCGACATCACGTTTTTATGTAATTTGTGCATTTGACGCACACCTCCCTACCACGAGTATCATTGTTTGCGCTATGTGATACTATGTGAAACTTGCAGTCATTAACAAGATATGTGATATACTGTACAAGGTCGACTTAGGCCATACGAAAACATTTGAAGAGTTAGATCTTGAATGTACAATGGCGACTACATTCGAAACAATTTTTGATAAACCATATATTCAATTATATTACAAAACAAGAAGAATTATGTCAATATGGAATTATTAATGACTTGCAAAATGTTGGAACCAAGTTGAGAATTATTTCTCAAGATGTTGATCGATTGTACTTTGTGTGATATTTGACTGTTTCAAATGCAACTCCAATATGGACATTCTTACAGGAGATGAAAGAAATGAAAAATTACGATTGAATAGAATAAGACTACACAAATGACATAAAAACTTTGTACTGTAACGTATTTATGTATACCTCATGAAAGGAGTGATTTTGGGATAATTTAACAACACATAATAAGCATGTGCGGTGCTACACTCATCATCTGTGAGATAACGCCTCTTTAATCTCCTAATGGCTCGACCTAGGCGGGTGAAGATTGAGAAGGTGCCATTAAAATTTCGACTTGGGCCGACTCCACCGTCATAATTGCGGGGCAGATGATTGTGCAGTGGGAGACGTGCTCCTCAAAATAACATGAAAAAAAATGATGTTGCCTCTTCTACTAAATAAGCATTGCAAATTGAGCCATCAACTCTTGTCTTATTCCTAACATTATTTTTTCAGATGTTTTAAATGCCTACATTTATAAAGTTAAACTAGTTAGGCATACATTTCAATAGATTTTAATTATGTACAGTAAAAGTAGCAGGAAATAAGTATAATTTATCACCTCTCGAAAGGATAGACCCACCAAAATTGTATTAGGCCTGAAGGATAGCCTAATGCGCCAGATAGATAGGAAGATGCTCCATTGAGTCGAAAAAACTAGGTGAAAATATTTTTTTTCTAACTTACACAATATTTTAGGAGTTTTTTCATGCAAAAGCCATAGATTCGCAACATTTCAATTTCTAGCTATTAAATCTCTAAAGAAAATGCTAAACTTGCTGATTGCAATCCAAATGTCCTCCTCTAAGAGATTCTGAAATGCAGTCGACATTAATCTTTGCATGAATAAATGATAATCATGGCTTTTCATCCCAAACATCTTCAACTTCTTAGAGTCTACACAACGACCGATATTAGATGCATAACCATCAAGGAAGTGCAATTCCTTAATGCACTTACACAATAATTTTTTTCTCTACTCGTTTAAGGTGTATAATGTTTTTAGATATTTTTTAGATACTGGATCGTAACGTTGTTTTGGCTACTGAAAAATCTCATTTAAATCCTCCTAGACTTTGCGTTATCTTTCGTCTTCCTTGGCATACTCATAATTGTATTGAAAATGTTGTCAAAAATATTTTTCTCGATGTGCATTACATTTAGATTGTGTCTTACAAGGTTCGTCTTCCAATACGGCAAGTCCCAAAAATGTTTCATTTTCTCCACCCACTACTCTTCGAGACTTCATTATTTATAGCATCTGATCCCAATTCAGTAACCTTCATCGGCACTAATGCCTCAATTTCACGCAAGATATCTTTACCCAATTTGTCAATCAGTGGTTTGCCTAACACAATTCTATTTTTACCGAAACTAAATTTGTCTTTTCTCTCATTTGAATACCGCGAGAAGAAACATCGATGACAGTCAAACCAAGTTACTTTTCCCCCAAACTTCATTTGAAAGGCATCTGTATCATTCATACAATAAGGGCAAGCTGTCATCATGTGTGTGTACAATCTCGACAACATGATATAGACTGGGAAGTTTCTCATAGTCCACATAAGTGTGGCGCACATTTGAAAGTTCATCTTAAGTATGCGTTTCTACATATCATAAATTTTGCAATTCTTTCACCAACGGTTGGAGAAACACGTCAATTTTTGTGATGGATTGGTCAGTCCGGGTACGATCACTATTAAGAACATCATTTTTTTTTCATGCACATCGACGGAAGCAAGTTGTACTGGGTTAAAATCCCTGACCACGAGGAGTACGGTTTGCCAGTCATTCCGAGAGGTTGGAACCTATCAGTGCATAACCCAAGTCAAATGTTACAAAACTCCAAGCTGAAGCTAGGGCTCGCTTAATTGAAGTGGTTCCATGCAATGGAATCAGAACAATGTTGCATAGGATCCTCATCTTTAACGTGTTATGCGTGCCATCACATGTGTTTCGCTCATACTTTCGACGCGAACAAACATTGTAAACAAGGGGCCAAGAGAAAGTAAAGCATTGTCTTGTGCGGGCGTTTGCTGGAGTTAAACCTAACATCCCTGCAAAACTTGCAGGACGTAAGATCGAAATCGGGCCCCCAATAAAGCATGCATAACTAAGGACAACAATCAATTTGCTCATAAGGCAGACCCAACCAGCGCATTAAACCTTAACATTTGTAAAAGCTATTTACCAAACTATTGTCTATAGGCAATATGTCTTTACGAACTTGCAAGATTTCATTGAATGCTTGCTCCGAAATATGGTGATTCGATTTGATCGTTAACAATCGCGCCATTGCTGACAGTTTTGTCATCTTCTCACAACCCGACCAAAGCAGTTGATTTGCTGCGTCAATCATTTCGAATAAGTTTTTCGCTTTAGGGTTCGACTCCTCTTCACGGTTCCAATCGAATCTCGGCCTCGCGTGGTCATGTATCATTTGATGATATGACGTTGAATATTCGTCATTTGGATCATCACCTTCATCATCATATCATTTAATAACTCTTCCTCCCCATGCTTGGTCTAACAACAATAATCAAGAACGAATTTTTGACTCACTAGATGAAGCTCTACTGTGTTTACATCGTAGTATTTCTCGTTGCAACATTTTCGGCAAGGATATCAAATTTTCGTTTTGTTGTGGAAAGTAGTGCAGTGTTGCATGACAAATTTTATGAACTATTTCATGCCAGTCATAAAATCCAATTGATTGTAACCGCCTTCAATGTGGTTGTACATCCAATCTCAAGACACAGACATCTCGAAAAACCCGAACAACCCTAATTAAACTTACGTACACTCCAATCACTGTATACATTTTCATCGAATACCAACCCAAATTAGTTTAATTGCTTGCATTTGCATATATTTTGCATCATATATGTTAGACTTTTTATTCGAATATTAATCGTAATTAGTTGAATTGGTAACAATATACTGTGTAATGTTATTATATATTATAGCTACCATACTTATTTTATTTTGTTTCAATTTATTTTGCCATAAATTTATTTGGCTTAATTATGTTTTTTTTCAATACATATATATATACGATAAATACTATGTTTTATATATACATCTAACATAATTACTAAATGTTACATGTTTTACTTTGTTTCTATTTCTTTTGCTTAATTATGTTTCTTTTTAATATATATATAGTAAGCACAATTTTTTTCATTAATTAAAGTTTTAAACTGCATTAATATAATTATACACATAGTATAAATTATTAATCTTTAAGCAGTTTTCTTTTACAAATATATAGTAGAATTCTATATATAGCATAATTAGCACATCTATATAGTATATTTAAATTTTAAAAAACTTCAATTTGATTTAACATTTTTGGTTTAATCTAGTTTCATTTTTTCAATAAAATATAATATAAGTAATATTTATATATAGTATACAATTAAGTGTTGTTATATATTTTTATGTTCAATGAATCATATATTTCCTAATTAATTTTAAATTGGTTTAAACATATATATATATATATATATATATAAGTCCTTTATATTTGTGTCCTACTTGAAATGTAATTTGTCTAATTGATTTGTTAAATTACATTTAAATAAATATTTGATTTTATTTTACTAAAGTGTACATCATTAATATTTTATTTATATATATTTATATAAGTCCTTTAACAATATTTTTAATTCAACTAAAGATGTTGTATAAATATACATAGATACATATATATATATATATATATATATATATATATATATATATATTATTTCACTTTTTATCAATTAAATTATTGCACGTTACAAAAAAGTGCATAACAATATTAAAAAATTACATTCATACAACTATATTAATAAAAAATCATACATATCACTATAAAAAAGTTTTTCTAAAATTTTATTCAAAAAAAAGTAAACATTTGTCATGGCCCAAATCTCTAAAACTGTTTTAATTCCTTATTTAGGATCACCGACCCTTAACATGGGACCTACACCGTCATACGTGCACCGACCGAGGCACATGGCCGAGGTATATCGTATTTTTGTATCGATGTGTGCCTAGTGTTATGTATTATGTAGACTCACTAAGTCATTTTGTACTGTTGTAGACGTCGAGACGAGAGCGGGTACACGCCTAGATATGCGTGTCAACTCGGGTACCGGGTAATGACGGGACCGAATATTAGGTCGGGGAAACGAAAACACACAAATTGAATAAAAAATTTTCAAGTAAATAATATGGAATAGATATTGGGTGACTAGCGACGCGGCGATACGCGGATATCACAGTTCGGACCGAAATCGAGCGTCAAAACGCCCGAAAACACGGGCGAGTGTCTTAGCTGCATCACATTTGGTGTCAAGACACAAACCCAACAACACTTGTATATATAAGCCAAACTCAACAGCAACACTTGTCCAAAAACACACCACACTTGTCCAAAAATACACCACACTTGTACAAATTGCATACCATGTGGCCATCCACCCACCTACACCTACACCCCCTCCAACACACACACACACATGGACAAAAAGAGAGAGGAAGAAGAAGAAGGGACTGCTGGAGAGGAATGAATCATCAAGGTTTTGAAGGAATCCATGGGAGTTTGTGAGAAATCCTCAAGCTATATCGACTAGGTACACATATTTTGAGTTGAAATTTGAACAAGTTCTGGTTTTAGGAAAATTTCAGATAGTAGATCATTGAATATTTGCAGTTGATTTATATATTTAGATTCCTCATTTCAAGCTGATAATACAGCTATATTGAAGTTCTTAATTCGGTGTTGAAATCATAAAGATATGAATTTTTGAAGTTGCAACATCAAAACTGGAATGCTGCATGTTGTATTAGGAATCAACCTGGGTAATTTGGTCATAATCTGAACATTTTAGATCCGAATTTAACCACACCAATGGAATTCGAAAGTTAATATAGAGGGGAACAACGTTTCTTAACCGAAGGTATTCTGATTTGAATGTTTTCATTTCCAAACATGCTCTACAAATAGGTGCTGGAATTATAAAAGACAGTTTTTAAACTAAATTTGTTAAGGGTATAACTCCCTAACCTCCTATCCAAATGAGCTAATATTTTAGTATGTTGGATTGGGTATATTTTCTGCCTAGTGACAAAAAATCACATTTTTAAGAAATATAGGCTGGGAGAAATGGATTTTCTAAATCTGTTGGTTGGATTAAACCCCAATCATACCTATGTTTAGTAAAATCATGATATCTCTTTCATTTTAAATCATAATTTTGAAAACTAAACCATTCTAGAAAGCTAAGAGAGAGACCAACACTAATTCTATTTATGGGGAAATTCAATATTTCGACCATTTCATGCCTAAAAGTGCATTAAGATATAGGACTGAAATTGAAACTAAATTTAGTCTTTAGGGGCTGATCTAGGATGATTGATTTAAAGTCTATTGAACCAATTTAAATACACAATAAACACACTAAGTTGAGCTTAAATTCACTATATTTGAACTAATGAGATACCAAACTCAGGAGCTTAGGAAAAGGGTACGAGAGAGCAAATACAAGATTTGGAGTTACGGGAGGCCAGTAAAGCTAGGACTTTACTTTGTTGTTGCGAGTATACCCAATGACAATTTTACTTGGCATTTCATTCCATTAATTGTTGTCCTCGCATAGTCCTTTTGACTATTTTGCCTATGTATTCTTATATCATGTGTTCTTTGTGTCTATGCTCACTTGATGAGTCTAGTTTGCACGATATCCATTCATTGAATTGATTCATTGATTATATCCCGTGCTATGTCTATTTTTGTTATTTCAAATGTGAATTGAATGATAAATAGCATGCTATTAGGCTAGTGAAAATCTTATAAATGTTTAAGATGACTTGTATTCTTTATTTTTTTTAGGTGTGTAGATGTGCCTATGCCTTGACAATCCATACCTAGTATTCTCTTGAAATTTAAAAAGTAGTTTTTTGCATTTAGGTCCCGTACTCGATCGATATGTGTGCGCGACTCACGGGGTTAGAGTCCCTAGGGATGTCGGCACCTGTTACTTGACACTGTATGACACTTAGGGTTAGAGTCCCTGAGGTGGTCTACACAATGGGGTTAGAGTCTCTGGTAACATTTGGGTTAGAGTCCCTTGTGCTATATGATGATGGAGTAGGAGTGACATGTTTCACTGCCGACCGGACCTAAATCACCTCTACTTAGCCTAGTGTCAATTTCACTTATTTAACTCTGGTATTTACTCGCATATGGTTTATATTTCTCATTTATATGCTTTTAAATACCATTTGAATATTTGGAAATGCAACTTAAAATTGTCATTGGGGATTATTGTTTTATTCTTGTACTCACTGTCCTTTTTATGAGGGTGGGTGCAAAGCCGTCTAACGGCAGGCTGAGCAAAGAGAAGATCGGCGATTATCCCTGAGCCCGCGGCGCGTCACCGCATCGATTGCATGTTTTTTTTATATTTTTATTGTATATGTTATATACGTCTTTCATATACTATTTGGGGTGTTATATTGGGTTCAGCGTTAGTTTCCCGACTTGACTTAGACTATTTTGTTGTTTCACTACATTTTGAGGACTTTATATATGGGATGTCATTTCCTGATTTTCCACACTTAGGATTTTATAAATGGCTTCCGCGTAAGTTACTCATTGCTTCTGCATATTTAATAAGACTTCCGCTAACTAATTAATTTAATAAAAAGTTTTAATTAACTTTAAACTTTATAAATTGGTACATGAACACGAGAAAATGGGCGTCTAGATTGTAAAGGCTGACTAATACGTAGTTATGTCATATGTGGATATGATTAGGGCTTAATTACGGGATTAGGTCGGGCGGTGCCCTAGATTAGGAGAGGGGTCGTCACAGTGTATGTGTGTTGTGTGTGTGTAGTATGTAGGTGTAGGTGGGAGTGGGTGGTGGACAAGTGGTGTTGTTGTGGACAGGTGTGGTGTATTTTTGGACAAGTGTTGCTGTTGAGTTTGGCTTATATAGACAAGTGTTGTTAGGTTCAGGCGAATGTAGGGAAAAGTTTAATGGCTTAAGAAATTGTGATACCAACGTCACAGTTGGTATCAGAGCCAAGGTATTATAACCTTAGGGAAAAATAAGAAAAACACGAACTCGTATAAAAACACAAACCTTAGAAGTGCAAACCAAATGATCCTTGCCTAGGAACTATTTTGTTGGGAATTGAGTGAAGGTGAGATGGGGATTTCTTATATGTACGTGTTGGTTTCTATATGTATATATATGCGTTATGCCACGTAGTAGCTGATTCGCATTCGCTATCCACTTGAAGACACCAATGGGGGATTCGATCGCAAGGCCGGAGAAACCAGAGCTAGCAGCAGTCAGCCTCCCACTGTATCAATTGACAATTTTTAGAGGATGTCTGACCAGATGACCGCTCAGGAGCGACAGATCGCCGAGTTCATCGCCTACATGTCGGCGCAGATATGATTGCACTGGTTTTGACCGCCCCCGTCACCACAGCTATTACTACGACACCCCCGACCACGAGACGCAGCACCACGAGAGGTTGGCTTGCATCCGGGGAGAGATGGAGACGCCGGTAGCATTTTACGCAATAGCGGAGAGTTAGGGACCCGGACTAGAGGAGATACCGGTTGTTCGAGACATCCCAGATGTTTTCCTGGAGGATTTACCTGGATTACCGCCACCACGAGAGGTAGACTTCATCATCGACCTAGGTTGGGGTACCAAGTTGATCGCGATACCGCGTACCGCATGGCTCCGAGGGAGTTAGAAGAGTTGAGGACTCGGCTTAAGGATTTGGGGGAGAAGGGATTCATCACACCTTCGATGTCACCATGAGGAGTGCCAGTTTTGTTTGTGAAGAAGAAGGATGGCAGTTTGAGACTATGCATCGACTACAGGCAATTGAACAAAGTGACAGTCAGAAACAAGTACCCACTTCCTCGAATAGACGATTTGTTTGATCAGCTGAGAGGAGCACAATATTTCTTCAAGATAGACCTGAGATTAGGGCATCATCAGCTTAGGATCAGGGATGAGGATATGTCCAAGACAGCTTTCGGCACCAGATACGGAAACTACCAGTTCGCAGCCATGCCATTTGGGCTGACCAACGCCCCGCCGTATTCATGGATTTGATGCATCGAGTACTTAGACCATGTCTTGACCGCTTCGTTATAGTCTTCATAAATGACATCTTGATATACTCAAGGACACGTGAGGATCACGAGCGGTACCTCAGAGAGACGTTGCAGACATTGAGGGAACACCGACTTTTCGCTAAGTTCAACAAGTGTGAATTCTGGCTTGCAGAGGTCATGTTCTTGGGGCACGTTGTTGGAGCAGCAGGGATTGTTATATATCCGGCCGAGATTCAGATGATCACGGATTGGCCAGCACCGAATTCAGTACCGGAGATCAGGAGGTTCCTGGGGTTAGCAGGATATTACCTTAGATTTGTGAAGGATTTCTCGAAGATTGCTTCACCGATGACGAGGCTGACGCGGAAGGATATTGCTTATGAGTGGACTGAGAAGTGTGAGGTTGTATTTACTCAATTGAAGAGGTCATTAACTACCGCGTCAGTGTTAGTATTGTCAGAGGCTGGACGTGGATTTCTAGTGTATACAATGCTTCTCATATGGTTCTAGGTTGTGTGTTGATGCAGGGTAGCGGTGTCGTAGCATACGCATCGAGACAGTTAAAGATACATGAGAAGAACTACCTCACGCACGATCTAGAGTTGGCAGCGGTTGTATTTGCACTGAAGACTTGGAGACACCTTCTGTACGGAGAGATATTCATACTCTTCGCTGATCACAAGAGTCTGAAATATCTCTTCACATAAAAAAAGTTGAACATGAGACAACGTAGATGGTTGGAGTTCTTGAAGGACTACGACTTTTCCTTAGAGTATCATCCAGGAAAATTGAACGTAGTCGCAGATGCGCTGAGTAGGAGACCGAATAGAGATGTTGAGGTGGTTAGATGTCACATGATACATGAGTATGGATTACTCGAGGCAGCGGTGACAGCATGTCAGACAGAGATTCCTACCGATATTCAGGTGATGATTTGCGCATAGATAAGACTACAGACCGTATCTACACAGCGAAGTGTAAGAGGGTCAGAGGACCGATCGGTTGTACTCGAGATTCAACGAGTTAGCGTAAGTGCAGAGTGTGCAGATTGGGTAGAGACGACAGATCAGTGTCTGAGATACCGAGGCAGGTTGTGGATACCAGAGGTACCGGAGCTGAAAGATGAGATCCTTTAAAATCGCACCGTTCCAGATTTATTGTACATCCAGGCAGGACTAAGATGTACCATGACATGATGAGACATTTCTGGTGGTCTGGGATGAAGGCAGACATGTCTATATTCATCAGGAATTGTGGTATATATCAGCAAGTGAAGTCCGAGCATCGCAGACCCGGGGGATTACTACAGCCGCTTCCAATTCCTCAAATGAAGTGGGAAGACATATCTGTGGATTTTATCAGAGGATTGCCGAGGAGCGCGAGGAGACATGATTCAATCTGGGTCATAGTCGACGGACTGACGAAGTCTGCTCATTTCCTGCCAGTGGCAGCGCACTATACATTCGATCAGTTAGAGCGTACTGTTCGAGAGAGATTATCAAGCTGCACGGGGTACCATTAACGATCACGTTAGATCAAGATGCTACATATACTTCCAGGATGTGGCGGAGTATGCAAGAGCAGTACGGTACGCACCTACAGTTAAGTACGGCTTTCCATCCTCAGACCGACGAACAGACCGAGAAATTGATTCAGGTCCTCGAGGACATGTTGCGAGCATGCGTTTTGGAGTTTGGCGGATCTTGGGCAGAGTACCTACCATTGTGTGAGTTTACTTATAACAACAGTTATTAGGCTAGCATTGAGATGGCGCCATTTGAGGCTTTATATGGCAGACCGTGTCGCTCGCCATCGTGTTGGGCTGAGCTAGAGGACCGGGAGATACTGGGGCCTGAAATTGTAGTTGACCACACGAAAAATGTCAAACTGATCCGTTAGAGACTCGGAGGAGCACAGGAGAGGCAAAAAAGATATGCAGATAAGTATCGCAGTAAGCTCGCGTATTCTGAGGGAACCTTCGTTTATTTAAAGGTTTCCCCTCGAAAGGGTCTTCAGAGATTTGGGGTGAAAGGCAAGCTTACACCGAGGTACATCGGGCCTTTCATGATTAAGAAACGGGTCGGGAAAGTGGCATACGAGCTTGAATTGCCTCTACATATGTCATGGGTCCATCCAGTGTTCCACATTTCGATGCTTCGACTAGCCGAGGCGAAGGCAGGCGTGCGACCGACGGTTGACTTGAGTCAGATCGACCTGAGCGAGGACATCTCTTACGAGGAACAGCCCATTTAGATCCTAGATCGGAAGGTACAATAGTTGAGGAACAAGTCCATTCCGAAGGTACTCATCAAGTGGCAATTCCAGGATGACACGGAACTCACTTGGGAGCGGGAGGACTACATGCGAGATAGATTCCCGCACCTGTTTCAGTCAGGTAGAACCGTAACTTAAACTTAATTTCGAGGACGAAATTATCATTTTGTTGGGAATATTTGTCACGACCCAAATCTCTAACCCTATTTTAATTCCTTAACCAGGATCACCGACCCTTGACGTGAGACCTACACCGTGATACGTGCACCGACCGAGGCACGTGGCCGAGGTATATCGTATTTTTGTATTGATGTGTGCCTAGTGTTATGTATTGTGTAGACTTACCAAGTCATTTTGTACGATTGTAGACGTTGAGACGAGAGCGGGAACATGCATCGATATGCGTGTCAACTCGGGTACCGGGTAGTGACGGGACTGAATATTAGGTCGGGGAAACGAAAACACACAAATTGAATAAACATTTGTCAAGTAAATAATATGGAATAGATATTGGGTGACTAGCGACGTGGCGGTATGCGGATGTCACAATTCGGACCGAAATCGAGCGTCGAAACGCCCGAAAACACGGGCGAGTGTCTTAGCTGCGTCACATTTGGTGTCAAGACACAAACCCAACAACACTTGTCTATATAAGCCAAAATCAACAGCAACACTTGTCCAAAAACACACCACACTTGTCCAAAAATACACCACACTTGTACAAATTGCATACCATGTGGCCATCCACCCACCTACACCTACACCTACACCCCCTCCAACACACACACACACACATGGACAAAAAGAGAGAGGAAGAAGAAGAAGAAATTGATGGAGAGGAATGAATCATCAAGGTTTTGAAGGAATCCACGGGAGTTTGTGAGAAATCCTCAAGCTACATCAACTAGGTACACATATTTTGAGTTGAAATTTGAACGAGTTTTTATTTTAGGCAAATTTCAGATAGTAGATCATTGAATATTTGCAGTTGATTTATATATTTAGATTCCTCATTTCAAGTTAATAATCCAGCTATTTCAAGTTCTTAATTTGGTGTTGAAATCATAAAGATATGAATTTTTGAAGGTGCAACATCAAAACTGGAATTCTGCATGTTGTATTAGGAATCAACCTGGGTAATTTGGTTATAATCTGAACATTTTAGATCCGAATTCAACCGCACTAGTGGAATTTGAAAGTTAATATAGAGGGGAACAACTTTGCTTAACCGAAGGTATTCTGATTTGAATGTTTTCATTTCCAAACATGCTCTACAAATAGGTGCTGGAATTATAAAGGACAGTTTTGAAACTAAATTTGTTAAAGGTATAACTCCCTAACCTCTTATCCAAATGAGCTAATATTTTAGTATGTTGTATTTGGGTATATGTTCTGCCTAGTGACAAAAAACGACATTTTTAGGAAATGTAGGCTGGGAGAAATAAATTTTCTAAATCTGTTGGTCGGATTAAACCCCAATCAGACCTATGTTTAGTAAAATCATGATATGTCTTTCATTTTAAATCATAATTTTTAAAACTAAACCATTCTAGAAATATAAGAGAGAGAACAACACTAATTGTATTGATGGGGAAATTCAATATTTGGACCATTTCATGCCTAAAAGTGCATTAAGATATTGGACTGAAATTGAAACTAAATTTAGTCTTTCGGGGCTTATCTAGGATGATTGATTTAAAGTCTATTGAACCAATTTGAATACACAATAAACACACTAAATTGATCTTAAATTCACTATATTTGAACTAATGATATACCAAACCCAGGAGCTTAGGAAAAGGGTACGAGAGAGAAAATACAAGATTTAGAGTTAAGGGAGGCCAGTAAAGCTAGGACTTTACTTTGTTGTTGTGAGTATACCCAATGAAAATTTTACTTGGCATTTCATTCCTATTAGTTTTTGTCCTTACATAGTCCTTTTGACTATTTTGCCTTTGTATTCTTATATCATGTGTTCCTTGTGTCTATGCTCACTTGATGAGTCTAGTTTGCATGATATCCATTCATTGAATTGATTCATCGATTCTATCCCATGCTATGTCTATTTTTGTTGTTTCAAATGTGAATTGAATGATAAATAGCATGCTATTAGGCCAGTGAATATCTTATAAATGTTTAGGAGGACTTGTATTCTTTATTTTTTTTGGTGTGTAGATTTGCTTATGCGTTGACAATCCATACCTGGTATTCTCTTGAAATTTAAAAAGTAGTTTTTTGCATTTAGATCCCGTACTCGATCGATGTGTGCGCGACTCACAGGGTTAGAGTCCCCGGGGATGTCAGTACCTGTTACTTGACATCGTATGACACTTGGAGTTAGAGTCCCATAGGTGGTCTACACACTAAGGGTTAGAGTCCCCGGTAACATTTGGGTTAGAGTCCCTTGTGCTATATGATGATGGAGTCGGAGTGACACGTTTCTCTCCCGACCGGACCTAAATCACCACTACTTTGCCTAGTGACAGTTTCAATTGTTTAACGTTGGTATTTACTCGCATATGGTTTATGTTTTCCCATTTATATGCTTTTAAATACCATTTGAATATTTGGAAATGCAACTTAAACTTTTCATCGGGGATAACTGTTTTATTCTTGTACTCACCGTCCTTTTTATGACAGCGGGTGCAGAGCCGTCTACCAATAGGCCGGGCAAAGAGAAGATCGGCGATTATCCCTTAGCCCGCGGCTCGTCACTGCATCGATTGTAGGTTTTGTTTTTGATATTTTGATTGTATATGTTATATACGTCTTTCATATACTATTTGGGGTATTATATTGGGTTGAGCATTAGTTCCCCGACTTGACTTAGACTAATTTGTTGTGTCACTACATTTTGAGGAATTTATTTATGTGATGTCATTTCCTGGTTTTCCACACTTATGATTTTATAAATGGCTTCCGCATAAGTTACTCATTGCTTCCGCATAATCAATAAGACTTCTGCTAATTAATTAATTAAATAAAAAGTTTCAATTAACTTTAAACTTTATAAATTGGTACATGAACACGAGAAAATGGGCGTCTAGATTGTAAATGCCGACTAATACATAGTTAAGTCATACGTGGATATGATTAGGGCTTAATTACGGGATTAGGCCGGGCGGTGCCCTAGATTAGGAGAGGGGCCGTCACAGTGTATGTGTGTTGTGTGTGTGTAGTATGTAGGTGCAGGTGGGAGTGGGTGGTGGACAAGTGGTGTTGTTGTGGACAGGTGTGGTGTATTTTTGGACAAGGTGGGTGGTATCACAATGTCTTAAGCTTATATAGACAAGTGTTGTTAGGTTCAGGCGAATCTAGGGAAAAGTTTAATGGCTTAAGACATTGTGATACCAACGTCACAGTTGGTATCAGAGCCAAGGTATTATAACCTTAGGGATAAATAAGAAAAACACGAACTCGTATAAAAACACAAACCTTAGAAGTGGAAACCAAATGATCATTGCCTAGGAACTATTTTGTTGGGATTTGAGTGAAGGTGAGATGGGGATTTCTTATATGTACGTGTTGGTTTCTATATGTATATATATGCGTTATGCCACGTAGTAGCAGATTCGCGTTTGCTATCCACTTGAAGACACCAATGGGGGATTCGCGCAAGGCCGGAGAAACCAGAGCTAGCAGCAGTCAGCCTCCCACTGTATCAAATTGACGATTTTTAGAGGATGTCTGACAAGATGACCGCTCAAGAGCGATAGATTGTCGAGTTCATCGCCTACATGTCAGCACGGATGATTGCACTGGTTTCGACCACCCCCGTCACCACAGCTACTACTACAGAACCCCCGACCACGAGACGCAGCACCACGAGAGGTCGGCTTGCATCTAGGGGAAAGATGGAGACTCTGGTAGCATTGTACGCAATAGAAGAGAGTCAGGGACCCAGACCAGAGGAGATACCGGTTGTTCGAGACTTCCCAGATGTTTTTCTTGAGGATTTACTTGGATTACCGCCACCACGAGAGGTAGACTTCATCATCGACCTATTTTGCCTATGTATTCTTATATCATGTGTTCCTTGTGTCTATGCTCACTTGATGAGTCTAGTTTGCATGATATCCATTCATTGAGTTGATTCATTGATTCTATCCCGTGCTATGTCTATTTTTGTTGTTTCAAATGTAAATTGAATGATAAATAGCATGCTATTAGGCTAGTGAATATCTTACAAATGTTTAAGATGACTTGTATTCTTTATTTTTTTAGGTGTGTAGATGTGCCTATGCCTTGACAATCCATACCTAGTATTCTCTTGAAATTTAAAAAGTAGTTTTTTGCATTTAGGTCCCGTACTCGATCGATGTGTGCGCGACTCACGGGGTTAGAGTCCCTAGGGATGTCGGCACCTGTTACTTGACACTGTATGACACTTAGGGTTAATGTCCCTGAGGTGGTCTACACAATGGGGTTAGAGTCTCTGGTAACATTTGGGTTAGAGTCCCTTGTGCTATATGATGATGGAGTCGGAGTGACACGTTTCACTGCCGACCGGACCTAAATCACCACTACTTAGCCTAGTGTCAATTTCACTTATTTAACTCTGGTATTTACTCGCATATGGTTTATGTTTTCTCATTTATATGCTTTTAAATACCATTTGAATATTTGGAAATGCAACTTAAACTTATCATTGGGGATTATTGTTTTATTCTTGTACTCACTGTCCCTTTTACGAGGGTGGGTGCAGAGCCGTCTACCGGCAGGCTGAGCAAAGAGAAGATCGGCGATTATCCCTGAGCCCGCGGCGCGTCACTGCATTGATTGTATGTTTGTTTTTATATTTTTATTGTATATGTTATATACGTCTTTCATATACTATTTGGGGTGTTATATTGGGTTGAGCGTTAGTTTCCCGACTTGACTTAGACTATTTTGTTGTTTCACTACATTTTGAGGACTTTATATATGTGATGTCATTTCCTGATTTTCCACACTTAGGATTTTATAAATGGCTTCCGCGTAAGTTACTCATTGCTTCTGCATAATCAATAAGACTTCCGCTAACTAATTAATTTAATAAAAAGTTTTAATTAACTTTAAACTTTATAAATGGTACATGAACACGAGAAAATGGGCGTCTAGATTGTAAATGCCGACTAATACATAGTTATGTCATACGTGGATATGATTAGGGCTTAATTACGGGATTAGGCCGGGCGGTGCCCTAGATTAGGAGAGGGGCCGTCACAGTGTATGTGTGTTGTGTGTGTGTAGTATGTAGGTGCAGGTGGGAGTGGGTGGTGGACAAGTGGTGTTGTTGTGGACAGGTGTGGTGTATTTTTGGACAAGTGTTGTTGTTGAGTTTGGCTTATATAGACAAGTGTTGTTAAGTTCAAGCGAATCTAGGGAAAATTTTAATGGCTTAACACGTAGTGATACCAACGTCACAGTTGGTATCAGAGCCAAGGTATTATAACCTTAGGGATAAATAAGAAAAACACGAACTCGTATAAAAACACAAACCTTAGAAGTGGAAACCAAATGATCCTTGCCTAGGAACTATTTTGTTGGGAATTGAGTAAAGGTGAGATGGGGATTTCTTATATGTACATGTTGGTTTCTATATGTATATATATATATATATGCGTTATGCCATGTAGTAGTTGATTCCCATTCGCTATCCACTTGAAGACACCAATGGGGGATTCGCGCAAGGCCGGAGAAACCAAAGCTAGCAGCAGTCAGCCTCCCACTGTATCAATTGACAATTTTTAGAGGATGTCTGACCAAATGACCGCTCAGGGGCGACAGATAGTCGAGTTCATCGCCTACATGTCGGCACAGATGATTGCACTAGTTTCGACCGCCCCCGTCACCACAGCTACTACTACGGCACCCCATGACCACGAGACGCAGCACCACGAGAGGTTGGCTTGCATCCAGGGGAGAGATGGAGACGATGGTAGCATTGTACGCAATAGCAGAGAGTCAGGGACCCAGACTAGAGGAGATACCGGTTGTTCGAGACATCCCAGATGTTTTCCTGGAAGATTTACCTGGATTACAGCCACCACGAGAGGTAGACTTCATCATCGACCCAGTGTTGGGTACCAAGTTGATCGCGAGACCGCCGTACCGCATGGCTACGAGGGAGTTAGAAGAGTTGAGGACTCTGCTTAAGGATTTGGGGGAAAAGGGATTCATCACACCTTCGATGTCACCATGAGGAGTGCCAGTTTTGTTTGTGAAGAAGAAGGATGGCAGTTTGAGACTATGCATCGACTACAGGCAATTGAACAAAGTGACAGTCATAAACAAGTACCCACTTCCGCGAATAGACGATTTATTTGATCAGCTGAGAGGAGCACAATATTTCTCCAAGATAGACATGAGATTAGGGTATCATCAGCGTAGGATCAGGGATGAGATATGTCCAATACAGCTTTCAGCACCAGATACGGACACTACCGGTTCATAGTCATGTCATTCGGGGTGACCAACGCCCCCGCCGTATTCATGGATTTGATGCACCGAGTACTTAGACCATGTCTTGACCGCTTCGTGATAGTCTTCATCAACGACATTTTGATATACTCGAGGACACGTGAGGATCACGAGCAGCACCTCAGAGAGACGTTGCAAACATTGAGGGAACACCGAATTTTCGCTAAGTTCAACAAGTGTGAATTCTGGCTGGCAGAGGTCATGTTCTTGGGGCAAGTTGTTGGAGCAACAGGGATTGTTATATATCTGGCCAAGATTCAGATGATCACGGATTGGCCAGCACCGAATTCAGTACCGGAGATCAGGAGTTTCCTGGGGTTAGTAGGATATTACCGTAGATTTGTGAAGAATTTCTCGAAGATTGCTTCACCGATGACGAGGCTGACGCGGAAGGATATTGCTTACGAGTGGACTAAGAAGTGTGAGGCTGCATTTACTCAATTGAAGAGGTCATTAACTACCGCGCCAATGTTAGTACAGCCAGAGGCTGGACATGGATTTCTAGTATACACAAATGTTTCTCATATGGGTCTAGGTTGTGTGTTGATGCAGGGTAGCGGTGTCGTGGCATACGCATCGAGATAGTTAAAGATACATGAGAAGAACTACCCCACGCACGATCTACAGTTGGCAGCGGTTGTATTTGCATTGAAGACTTGGAGACACCTTCTGTATGGAGAGAGATTCACACTCTTCACTGATCACAAGAGTCTGAAATATCTCTTTACACAAAAAGAGTTTAACATGAGACAGCGTAGATGGTTGGAGTTCTTGAAGGACTACGACTTTTCCTCAAAATATCATCCAGGAAAATCGAACGTAGTCGCAGATGCGCTAAGTAGAAGACCGAGTAGAGATGCTGAGGTGATCAGATGTCACATGATACTCGAGTATGGATAACTCGAGGCAGTGGCAACAACATGTCAGACAAAGATTCCTACCGATACTCAGGTGATGATTTGCCCACAAACGAGACCGCAGACCGTGTCTACACAGCGAGTGTAAGAGGGTCAGAGGACCGATCGGTTGTACTCGAGATTCAACGAGTTAGCGCAGAGTGCAGAGTGTGTAGATTGGGCAAAGACGACAGATCAGTGTCTGAGATACCGAGGCAGGTTGTAGATACCAGAGGTACCGGAGCTGAAAGATGAGATCCTTCAAGAGTCGCACCGTTCCAGATTTACCGTACATCCAGGCAAGACTAAGATGTACCATGACATGAGGAGACATTTCTGGTGGATTGGGATGAAGGCAGACGTGTCTATATTCATCAGGATTTGTGGTATATGTCAGCAAGTGAAGTCCGAGCATCGCAGACCTGGGGGATTACTACAGCCGCTTCCAATTCCTCAAAGGAAGTGGGAAGACATATCTATGGGTTTTGTCAGAGGATTGCCGAGGACCGCGAGGAGACATGATTCAATCTGGGTTATAGTTGACTGAGTGACGAAGTGTGCTCATTTCCTGCCAGTGGCAGAGCACTATACGTTCGATCAGCAGAGCGTACTGTTCGGGAGAAAGATTATCAAGCTGCACAGGGTACCATTAACGATCACGTCAGATCAAGATGCTACGTATACGTCTAGGATGTGGCGGAGTATGCAAAAGCAGTACGGTACGCGCCTACAGTTCAGTACGGCTTTCCTTCCTCAGACCGATGGATTGACCGAGAGATTGATTCAGGTCCTCGAGGACATGTTACGGGCATGCGTTTTGGAGTTTGGCGGATCTTGGGCAGAGTACCTACTGTTGTGTGAGTTTGCTTATAACAACAGTTATCAGGCAAGCATTGAGATGGCGCCATTTAAGGCTTTGTATGGCAGACCGTGTCGCTCGCCATCGTGTTGGGCTGAGCTAGAGGACCGGGAGATACTGGGGCCTGAAATTGTTGTTGACCACATGAAAAAGGTTAAACTGATCCGTTAGAGACTCGGAGGAGCACAGGAGAGGCAGAAGATATATGCAGATAAGTATCGCAGTGAGCTCGCGTATCCCGATAGAGCCTTTGTCTATTTAAAGGTTTCCCTTCGGAAGGGTCTTCGGAGATTTGGGGTGAAATGCAAGCTTGCACCGAGGTACATCGGGCCTTTCGTGATTAAGAAACGGGTCGAGAAAGTGGCATACGAGCTTGAATTGCCTCCACAGATGTCACGGGTCCATCCAGTGTTCAACATTTCGATGCTTCGACTAGCCGAGTCGAAGGCAGGAGTGGACCGACAATTGACTTGAGTCAGATCGACCTGAGCAAGGACATCTCTTACGAGGAACAGCCAATTCGGATCCTAGATCAGAAGGTACAACAGTTGAGGAACAAGTCCTTTCCAAAGGTACTCTTCAAGTGGCAATTCCACGATGACATGGAACTCACTTGAGAGCGGGAGGGCAACATGCGAGATAGATTCTCGTACATGTTTCGGTCAGGTAGAACCGTAACTTAAACATAATCTCGAGGAAGAAATTTTCACTTTGTTGGGAATATTTTTCACGGCCAAATCTCTAACCCTATTTTAATTCCTTAATCAGGATCACCGACCTTTGACATGGGACCTACACCGTAATACGTGCACCGACCGAGGCACATGACCGAGGTATATTGTATTTTTGTATTGACGTGTGCCTAGTGTTATCTAATGTGTAGACTTACTAAGTCATTTTGTACGATTGTAGACGTCGAGACGAGAGCGAGGACACGCCTCGATATGCGTGTCGACTCGGGTACCGGGTAGTGACGGGACCGAATATTAGGTCGGGGAAACGAAAACACACAAATTGAATAAAAATTTGTTAAGTAAATAATATGGAATAGATATTGGGTGATTAGCGACGCGACGGTACGCGGATGTCACAGTTCGGACGCGAAATCGGGCATCGAAACGCCCGAAAACACGGGCAGGTGTCTTAGCTGTGTCGCATTTGGTGTCAAGACATAAACCCAACAACACTTGTCTATATAAGCCAAACTCAACAGCAACACTTGTCCAAAAATACACCACACTTGTACAAATTGCATACCATGTGGCCATCCCCCCACCTACACCTACACCCCCCTCCAACACACACACACATGGACAAAAAAGAGAGTGGAAGAAGAAAAAGGAATTGCTGGAGAGGAATGAATAATCAAGGTTTCGAAGGAATCCATGGAAGTTTGTGAGAAATCCTCAAGCTACATCAATTAGGTATACATATTTTGAGTTGAAATTTGAACAAGTTCTGGTTTTAGGTAAATTTTAGATAGTAGATCATTGAGTATTTACAGTTGGTTTATATATTTAGATTCCTCATTTCAAGCCGATAATCTAGCTTTATTGAAGTTCTTAATTTGGTGTTGAAATCATAAAGATATGAATTTTTGAAGTTGCAACATCAAAACCGGAATTCTGCATGTTGTATTATGAATCAACCCGGGTAATTTAGTCATAATCTGAACATTTTAGATCCAAATTCAACCACACCAGTGGCATTTGAAATTTCATATAGAGGGGAACAACTTTGGTTAACCAAAGGTATTCTGATTTGAATGTTTTCATTTCCAAACATGCTCTACAAATAGGTGCTGAAATTATAAAGGACAGTTTTGAAACTAAATTTGTTAAGGGTATAACTCCCTGAATACTTATCCAAATGAGCTAATATTTTAGTATGTTGTATTTGGTATATTTTCTGCCTTATGACCAAAGATCACATTTTTAGAAAATATAGGTTGGGAGAAATGGATTTTCTAAATACGAAGGTCGTATTAAACCCCAATCGGACCTATGTTTAGTAAAATCATGATATCTCTTTCATTTTAAATCATAATTTTGAAAACTAAACCGTTCTAGAAAGCTAAGAGAGAGACCAACACTAATTTTATTGATGGGGAAATTCAATATTTGGACCATTTCATGCCTAAAAGTGCATTAAGATATAGGACTAAAATTGAAACTAAATTTAGTCTTTGGGGGCTGATCTAGGATGATTGATTTAAAGTCTATTGAACCAATTTGAATACATAATAAACACACTAAGTTTAGCTTAAATTCACTATATTTGAACTAATGAGATACCAAACTCAGGAGCTTAGGAAAAGGGTACGAGAGAGCAAATACAAGATTTGGAGTTACGGGAGGCCAGTAAAGCTAGGACTTTACTTTGTTGTTGTGAGTATACCCAATGACAATTTTACTTGGCATTTCATTCATATAAATTGTTGTTCTTGCATAGTCATTTTGACTATTTTGCCTTTGTACTCTTATATCATGTGTTTTTTGTGTCTATGCTCACTTGATGAGTCTAGTTTGCATGATATCCATTCATTTGATTTGATTCATTGATTATATCCCACGCTATGTATATTCTTGTTGTTTCAAATGTGAATTGAATGATAAATAGCATGCTATTAGGCTAGTGAATATCTTATAAATGTTTAAGATGACTTGTATTCTTTATTTGTTTAGGTGTGTAGATGTGCCTATGCCTTAACAATCCATACCTGGTATTTCTTGAAATTTAAAAGTAATTTTTGTATTTAGGTCACGTACTCGATCGATGTGTGCGCGACTCACGGGGTTAGAGTCCCCGGGGATGTCGGCACCTGTTACTTGACACTGTATGACACTCGGGGTTAGAGTCCCTGGTAACACTTGGGTTAGAGTCCCTTGTGCTATATGATGATGGAGTCGAATTGACACGTTTCACTGCCGACCAGACCTAAATCACCACTATATGGCCTAGTGTCAGTTTCACTTGTTTAACTCTGGTATTTACTTGCATATGGTTTATTTTTCAGTTTTCCCATTTATATGCTTTTAAATACCATTCGAATATTTGGAAATGCAAATTAAACTTGTAATCGGGGATTACTGTTTTGTTCTTGTACTCACCTCCTTTTATGACGGTGGGTGCAGAGCCTTCTACCAGCAGGCCGGGCAAAGAGAAGATCGACGATTATCCCTGAGCCCGCGGCGCGTCACTACATCGGTTGTAGGTCTTCTTTTGATATTTTGATTGTATACATTATATACGTCTTTCAGATACTATTTGGGGTAGTATATTAGGTTGAGCGTTAGTTCCCCGACTCGACTTAGACTATTTTGTTGTTTCACTACATTTTGAAGACTTTATATATGTTGACAGCCAGCGTAAAACTTTTGTCGCTTTTCATGAAATGGATCAAACATATATAAACGTTGGGGCGTTCCCACCTAGCGACGCGCTGCATCGGAGCCCGGGTGTAGTGAGAAATGAGCAAGGGTGTGTTTCACATCGCCGCCTCGGTGTGAAGAAAAATGAGCAAGGGTTCCCACACATAGGACGTGTGTGGGTAAAGAAGCTAGTCCCTTCACATCGTCGCCCGGATGTGAAGAAAAATGAGCAAGGGTTCCCACACAAAGGACGGGTGTGGGTAAAGAAGCTAGTTCAAAACAAAAACAAAAACAAAAACGAAAACGAAAACAAAATCATAGATACGAACACTAGATCTTTTAGACAAAATAGGAATAGAAAAGAAAAACAAATACAAAGGGGAGAAAAATTCGTTTAGGAACATGGAACATAGGAACACTTACGGGAAGTCAATAGAACTAGTAGATACCATGATTAGAAGGAGAGTCAATATTGCTTGCCTCCAAGAGACAAAATGGGTAGGAGAAAAGAGTAGAGAAATAGGAAGCACAGGGTTTAAATTGTGGTACACTGGTATAGATAGAAAATGCAATGGAGTAGGAATTGTGGTGGATAATGATTATAAGGATAAGGTCGTAGAGGTTAAAAGAATGGGGGATAGATTGATTCTAGTTAAATTAATTATTGGAGACGAAAAAATTAACATACTTAGCGCATATGCACCACAAGTAGGATTAAGCGAGAACATCAAACACAAGTTTTGGGATGATATGGATGGATTTATGCAGAGTATACCATTAGATGAAAAGGTTTTTATTGGAGGAGATTTAAATGGCCATGTCGGGGTAAGTAACGATGGGTTTGAGAGAGTTCATGGAGGTTTTGGTTACGGTAATAGAAATGAAGAAGGAGAATCAATTTTAGAATTTTCTTCAGCATATGATCTTGTCTTAGCAAATACTAGTTTTAGGAAGAGGGAGTCGCATATAATTACTTTTAGTAGTGGTCATAACAAGAGTCAAATAGATTTTCTTTTAACAAGAAAAATAGATAGAAAACTATGTAGAGACTGCAAAGTAATACCTGGTGAAGCACTTACTACCCAACATAAGTTAGTAGTACTTGATATTAAGCTAACACAACGGAAAAATATGAATAAAAGAGTTAGCGAACCTACAATAAAGTGGTGGAACCTAAAACATAGTAAACAAGTAGAGTTTAGAGAAAAACTACTAAAGGAAAATGTTTGGAATCTTGACTTAGATGCTAATACATTGTGGCTAGAAATTAGTAGTTGCATAAGGAGGGTGGGATCAAACATATTAGGCATATCTAAGGGCTTGGGACCTCCAAAGAAGGAAACATGGTGGTGGAACGAGGATGTCCAACGAGCAATTAAGACTAAAAGAGATATGTATAGGAAAATACCTAAGTGTCAAGATGAAGATGCGTACAATCAATATAGAGAAGCTAGAAAACAAGCTAAAAAAGTAGTTAGTCAAGCTAAAACAAATTTCATGGAAGATTTATATACAAAGTTAGGTAATAGAGATGGCGAAAAATATATATATAGGCTAGCCAAATTAAGAGATAAAAAGAAACAAGACCTAAGTCATGTAAGATGTATTAAAGACGAAAATCAAAATGTTTTAACGCGCGAGGAGGATATTAAGGAGAGATGGAGAAGTTACTTCGATAGTTTATTTAATGATGGCCAAGTTGATACTATAATAGATGAAAACCCACACCAAGAAAGAAATGTAGACTATACATGCAATATTAGAATTGTAGAAGTTAAAGAGGCATTGAAAAGAATGAAAATAGGAAAAGCATGTGGCCCAGATGAAATACCCATAAAGGTTTGGAAATGCTTAGGAGAAATCGGATTGACTTGGTTGACAAAACTTTTCAATAAAATTTTAAAATCAAAACGGATGCCAATGGATTGGAGAAGAAGCACGCTTGTGCCAATCTTCAAAAACAAAGGAGACATTCAAAGTTGCTCAAACTACTGGGGAATTAAACTCATGAGTCACACTATGAAACTGTGGGAGAGGATAATTGACAATAGGCTAAGGAGAGAAACAACAATATCAGAGAACCAATTTGGTTTCATGCCTGGGAGGTCAACTATGGAGGCGATTTTCCTTGTAAGACGATTGTTAGAAAAATATAGAGAAAAGAAAAAAAGATCTTCATATGGTATTCGTAGATTTAGAAAAAGCATATGATAGGGTCCCTAGAGATGTTCTTTGGTGGGTTCTAGAAAGAAAAAGAGTGCACGCTAGATACATAGACACTATTAAAGATATGTACGATGGAGTAGTAACGAGTATAAAGACATTTGGAGGAGCTACAAAAGAATTTCCCATTACGATAGGACTACATCAAGGATCGGCTTTAAGCCCATATCTATTTACTTTAGTTATGGATGAATTAACTAGACATATTCAAGAGGATATACCATGGTGTATGCTATTTGCAGATGATATTGTCTTAGTGGATGAAACTAAAGATGGAGTAAATCGGAAATTAGAACTCGGAGAAATACATTAGAATCTAAAGGCTTTAAGTTGAGTAGGACGAAAACCGAATACATGCACTCGTGAGTTTGGAAACACTAGACATCGAGATGACGGAGTGGTAAAATTAGGGAAGTAGAAGTTCCTAGGGTAAACCACTTTAGATACCTAGGTTCAATCATACAAAATGATGGTAACATTGAAAATGATGTCACACATAGAATCCAAGTTTGGATGGAAGAAATGGCGGAGTGCAACGGGGGTGATTTGTGATCGACATGTTCCTACTAAGTTAAAAGGAAAATTTTATAGGACCGCAATTAGGCTCGCTATGCTCTATGGAAGTGAATGTTGGGCGAAAAAGCAACAACAATTACATAAAGTGAATGTAGCAGAAATGAGGATGCTTAGGTGGATGTGTGGTAAAACTCGTAAAGATAGAATAAGAAATATAGAAATTCAAAGACAAGTAGGAGTAGCACCAATTGATACAAAGATTAGGGAAGGGCGGTTGCGATGGTTTGGTCACCTGCAAAGACGGCCTACAAATGCCCCAACTAGAAAACTCGACTCAATAGAAACTGTAGAAATTCGACGAGGTAGGGGTAGACCAAAGTTAACATGGGATGCATTAATTAAGAGAGATTTGAATGGTTTGCAAAGCTCACCATCAATTGCACTTAATCGAGCACAATGGAAAAGTTTGATCCATGTAGTCGACCCCAATTAATTTGGGACTGAGGCTATGTTGTTGTTGTTGTTGTTGTTGTTGTTGTATATATGTGATGTCATTTCCTGGTTTTCCACACTTAGGATTTTATAAATGACTTCCGCATAAATTACTCATTGCTTCCGCATAATCAATAAGAATTCCGCTAATTAATTAATTTAATAAAAAGATTTAATTAACTTTAATTTCTAATTAACTGGTAGGACTAGTGTATTACTTGTTATGAACACGAGAAAATAAGCGTTTTGGTTATAAATGCTGACTAATACGTAGTTAACTCCTGCATGGATATGATTAGGGATTAATTACGGGATTAGGCCGAGCGGTGCCCTAGATTTGGAGAGGGGCCGTCACACTTCTAGAATAAAAAGGCATATTAAAAAGAATTTCGTCATAAATCAAATGATCTAATGACATTCATAATGTGTAGTGATCATTTTTTATTATCCATAATCGTCAATAATGCAAAAAATATTGTAAATTCGCATGAACATCCTTTATGGAACCTTATTTCTTATCAGCTATCGATTATCTCAAAATCAAATCAATATGAGACTTATATTGATTTAACTCTCCATTAATCATATTATAAGATGCCTTGAACCCCTAATTGGCCTAATAGGGGATAAATTTATAACATATCTTGATAATTGTCACTTTATTCAAGCAATTTTCCCATTATTATGGGGAGATATAAGCCAATTCAAAAAAGTAATGACATGAAATTGCTTGAAACGCATCAAATATGTTGCATTGTGATCCATGTATAAATTTAATATGAACTTAAAGTTCAAAGGATCATTGATTAGCAACAAGATGAAATTGTTAATATACAAGAGTGACAAAATCATATGTTCCAGCATGTTCAAAGAGGAAATGATGTCTACGTGCAACAAAGTGCACAAGAACCACCAAATGCTTAAGGTGTAAAAGACCAAATATTATATTTTTAAATTACTTGCGATGATTTGTTATAATGTAAAATATGATGTCTTTCCCATGTGAACATGAGGGGGATAATCGAAATGAGTTATTGATTAGTGCATTGCACTCTTTTTTCCTTAGCTATGGTTTTATCCCATTGGGTTTTCCTAGCAAGGTTTTTAACGAGGCAATTCTAACAATATTAATACTCCATATCAAAATTGATAAGTGTATTGTACTCTTTTTCCATTCACTAACCTTTTATCCCGGCGAGTTTTCCTAGCAAGGTTTTTAATGAGGCAATTCTATCAATATCATACTCTATATCAACATTGATGATAACGATGTATTCTTTTTCCTTTGGTGGATTTTTTCCCATTTCCTAGTAAAGGTTTTGACAAGGCATATTCTCTCAGCAAGTGTCATCCAAGAAGGAGTGTTGTAAATGTAAAAGCAAGTTGATGACTCTTCTCATCCCTATTCCTCAAATTATATAACACCCACTTCATGTGTTGTAATTACATGTACTTGAGCTTATTCATTCTTGTAGTTACAAGTAAACAGTAACTTGTGACCTTAGACCTTCTAGTCATTGTAACTAAAGGTCTATATAAAGAGGTCTATCTATGTAATGTGACATACCATGTTGGAATGAAAAGTTCTCTCATTTCCCCTTATCTCTTCTATTGTTGTCTTTCTAGTTCATTGTCTTTACTTTTCTAGCTTTGTTCCAAGTTATTTTACAACGTAAACATAAATTTTGTTTTCAATACAAAGATCTACACTACAATGAGTTGATCTCATCTATTTGACATCAAAAGCCTAAAATCCATACACATTGGCTACCTAAAATTAAAGAAAAGTAGAGTTTGAAGAGGATAATAACTTACTTACGCGAGTTTTCTTTCTCTTATCCAAAACAAACATTAACTCATAATGCACTATACACACCCATCAATTCTCTCTCTCCCATATCTATTTCCACTTTCCAGACTTATTTATCACACTCACTTCATCAAAAAGTGACACATGTGTAAACCATCGTTGAAAATTAGAGTGAGAACGAGAAAGACTATCGACAAAGATGTTATTGGTATCAAAGCCATATCGAGCTCTCCTTCCTCCTCTGTAAGTATATTACTCTTTCTTGTTTATGTTCTTATCTTTCTCAATCTACTTAATCTTAGTTTGCCTGATCTGTGTTTTCACTGAAGAATTATTTGATTTCGTGCTTTTGATCGGATTTTCTCTCTGGACTTTCGTGGTTTTGATTTATCGGTTAACATCTGCTTTCCTAGTCGCGTAGTAAGTCTCGCAGAAGTTTGTAAGTCAAGTAGTCAATCGTTGACCAAGTAAGTGTTCACGTTAAGCCTTAACCATGGGTTCTCTTAGACGATCATTGTCAAAAGTGTTATCATTTAAGTCTCCTTCTGAATCTGGATCTGGGTCTTCATCCGAGTCTTCATCATCTTCTTCGCTTTTAAATCAAGTATCTAAACATAAATTAAAAAATATTTCTGAAACTACTTATGCAAATATTGATCAATCCTTACCAAATTGGTCTATCCCTAAGGTTAAACCTTCTATGGTCTATAAAAAAGGTGATTTTTCGCCTACACAAAACTATGTTATTAAACTTGTTGAAGATACTATTTCTGTCACAGAAGATGGCCAAGAAATATGTCTCTTTACCCCTGAAAAAATTAAAAGCCATGCGTTAACCCATAAATTTTTGCATCTTGGACTCATACAAGTTGCAATTAAACCCTTAGTCACGCTAGGACTTAACATTGCAGCGTTAGTCTCTGTCCGAGATAAACGCCACCTTGATTTTAAAAATTCCTTATTAGGAATCGTTGAAGGAAGCCTCTCTGACGGCCCCTTATACTTCGATTGTTTTCCTAATTTTACCATTGACCTCCATAATGACCTTGCTTCTCAAGCACTTGTACTTGGAATTTCAACAAAAGGTTTTACCTTATCTAAATCAATTTCAAATGTTGCGGTTGTTTATCGCCTCTTTTATAAATTGATGCATACAATTATCCCTGATATTACCTATACAGAACTCCAAACGAAAACTTTGTCTACGATTTTTCTTACGAATGTTAAAAATACTATCATTGATAGAAAACAATTAACTTTAAAAGATCTTCCCCTTCCTCATCAGTGGAAAATTACTGACACTAATAAGGAAGAAGTTCAGAAGAGACAAGTTTCTCAACAGATTTCACAAATCATTGAACATGATGATGGAAAGGTTGATATTATCTTTGCTCCTAGAGCATCGACATCAACTGTTTCTTCATCCTCCTTGTTTCGAAGCAATCATCTACGCCTGTTACTGATCCTTCTCCATCAGAACAGCGTCCATCTGGCATCGCTTATCTTGTTTATTCTCCACCTACGTGATGGGGCATGTGCCCTAGGTCATCAAAAGTTGTCTTTAACCGACGATTATAAAGGTTGTGATTGGTTACAAAGTGAGCAATGTGATGAAGTTGTGTAATCGAGATAGAATTTGTCCCTCGCATATAAAGAGAGATATCTAGTGGATCCTCGATGTGTTAGATCGTTAAAAGGCCTAGTCTAAGTGAATTGATATTGATCAATGTCACTTGGATGTTTTCAGTCTACCTAGAGATCGAGACTAGTACGATTGAACATGTTGGATGACAATTCCATGCCTTATGTTTGATCAAAAGGATATCGTGTGACAAAAGGATGTTATATACATTATTGATTAGGTTGTATCGATTTGATATTCGTACGACTTGGGTAGTCATAATGTCTTGCTAGAGGCCGCTTATGACTTGTATACCAAAATGTGTTTTGGTACACTGCCAACGTTGTATGAGCCTATTGGGTCGCACACTAAGAATGGCTTTGCGAGATTTTAAGATGGTTCAGAAAAATGAATTTTATATGATAAAATTCATGACAGAAACGTCCTTGTGGTGTATTACACTTATACTTCTTTAAGTAGGGGTATATGTGTAATTTACTTAACCGTCTATATACAAGAGTTGTATAAATAGACGCTTTAAGTTAGAATACACTAACGAAAGATCAAAAGGCCAAAACTCCTTTTCGTTTGAGAAACGACTTAGGGTTTTTGGTATGCTCTGATCGTTTTGGAGAGAAACAAAAAGATTTGGTATTCTCTCGAAGCTAGCACTTCGAATCTCGCCGCGTTCGTGTGTGATCGCGATAGAGGGCGTTCGTCGTTGGCAACGCCTTAGAGATCGATCAACCTTCAAAGGTATATTGCGACGAGGTATGATTAAGTTTTCATGGTTTAAACGTTTTTAATGGAATTAGATTCGATCCTCTGTTGGGGTTTTTGTCAAAATTGTTTTGTAATTTTCGCTGCGTATGAACCCCAAAACCCAACAGTGGTATCAGAGCCATCGAGTTCGATTCCATTAAATTCATTGCATGTTTTCTTCTGATATATACATGATATATGATCGAAAGCATGTTGATAGTTGATGTATATGTGATATACATAAGTTTTCTTTGAGATTTATTATCACGTTTGTGTATATGATACACATATTTGTGATTTAATTGAAATCATTAGGTATAATCGTTATTCTTTGTGCATTGATGCATGGATGAAATCTCTGTAATTCAATATGCATATTTAGGTTACATTGTTTTACGTTTCTTGAATTGTATAAGGTTGAATATTAATTCGAAACTAATATGATTAGATTCGATTGGGATAGTAGTTCATGATTCAATGACATATTTGTGATTATCTAGATGAGGACCGAAATTGCAAATAACTAATTTTCGAAATTATTTATTTATAATTAATTAATTTTCGAAATTAATTATTTATATTGTTATATCTATTTTGTTATGAAGTTTCTATTTGATAAAGATAGATAACAAATTAGAATATGAGATAAATATCAAGAATCTTGTTATTGGTGATATGCTAGGATTCAAATATCTCAAGTCCTAATTGGATTAGGATAAGATTAGTCCTAATAGGATTAGGATAAGATTAGTCCTAATTGGATTAGGATAAGATTAGTCCTAATTGGATTAGGATAACATGATTAGTTAGATGTGGGCCCGGGTTAATTAAAAATGTTTTAATTGACTTAATTTTGAATAAATTAAGGGGTAAATTTAGTATAGTAAAATCAGCGAAAAATATGATTTTCTATAGCGAATTTCAATTTTCTAATTGAGATTCGTCTTCTAAAAAAAAAAAAAAAAAAAAGCTGATATTGTGGCCAATGAGACCACCGTCTAACTAATCCTAGCGCAAGGAAATTCTTTTATTGGTGAATAATATAGAAATTTCCAAATTGTTTAGTGATTGAACAAATCAATAGAATATATGATATTTCATTGTTTACATAAAAATCACTAAAACAGAATAAAATCCCTCTATTAAATTTTAAGTCTTATGTCATCCATTTTTAAACACTTGTCAAGGCCTCGATCACACTAATACGCTTTCAAACATAGTCAGGTGTATTGTGTTATCTTGGTAAGACAAGTTAGGTAAGAGTTACCTAAATGTTTAAAATGGTCCGACTTAATAAAGCCATCAAAATAGTTTTGAGCTTTAGGCAAATGATGAGATAAAACATGCTAAGACATAAGATATCCCGTATCTCATAAAAGGATCTAAAAATTACATAAGATGTAATTGGTAATTGTTACCTACCTAAATAATCTAGTTCTGTGTTTCATGCCATAGCTGTCATAGAATTAGGTGAAATATGGATTTTAGTCCCCTAAATAAACAATACGTTTTAGGATGGTTGTTAATTTAGTGGGAGTCTATTCCTCTATACTAAAATAAACTTTGCATAATCTTTATTGTAGATCAATGGCCTCTTCAAGTAACAATAATCCCCTCACATCGCGATCCATCCTTGAGAAGGATAAACTATCTCGGGACTAACCCCATTAATGATGATAATGTTAGCATAAATGATTTTGCGATTATCATATTAATGTTGTTACGTTCCACTGGAAGAGGTTCAAGTCAAATGATTTGAATCAAACCTATCTTTGGCATTGTCGTCTCGGAGAAACGCATAACGAAGCTCCATAAAGATGGACTTCTAGATTCATTTGAATCCTTTGTAATGGATTACGAATTGCTCAAACGAACCTTATTAGATATGGTTTGATCTATGATGAGTCATGCAATTTCTAACTCATCCGATCCATTAAAACCCTCATTTTGCAAACTTGTTCCTTTTAATCATCAAGCTATTTTCGTGAAAAATACTTTGACTATGTCAAAACAAATAAGGTGAATATCTCTTTCTTTGACTGGTTATCTTTAAAAAGTCCAAAAATTTCCCTCCAGGTAAATACCATTTGGGAATCTACAGCCGGCCAAAAATTTGATCAACGCCATCCTCCATTGGCCTCATTCAAAATCAGAGATGATATTAAGGCCTCTCTTTTTAAATCAACCCTAACCTTTGATGATTCTACCCCTATCTCTAAATGAGATATAAACCACATCATTGAACAAAATAATTTTACTAATATGTATATCTCTACTTTAACCACTAAAGAGGCACCTACTACCTCTTCTCCATCCACATTCATTCCTCCTCAAAAATTTAAAAAACCATTTTCCCTCCTTCGGCATTACCACACATACCTTCTTTTGCTCCTAAACCTCAATTCTCTGAAGAATTTATGAATATCCTTTCTACTAAGCTTAGTAAGCTACAAATCACCACGACTCCTGCTCCAGCTCCATTACCAGCAAAAGCAACGTCCTCCACGCAACCTTCGTCTAAAGACGAAGGTCCTGCTATTATGACGTTGTCTCAAGCTTCCGAGCAAGCTCCTGACATTACGTCCGACGAAGTTGAGTCTACTTCTAAACATTTAGAATCAGACTTTAACGCCGACATGTCCCCTTCTTTTGAAATTCATCGCCTTTTGCGCCATTAGAAAAAACATAAGCCTACTTATTCCCGCTATCCGTTACGAAAACAGTTTTATTCTCGACCATCTCCTGCTGACCTTATTCTGGAAGAAAAGGTTAAACGCAATCAAAAATATGACGGTCACGCTATTTATGATCGGAGTATAGATGGATTATCAGAATACCAAATCCTAGAGGTTGTCCTTAAAATGCACATTTATGCTAAGGCATGTAATTTGCACAATCATCCTGAACCAGAAGTAGCTAAAGCAATTACTTGTGGCTTTACTGGTCAATTGTATGGTTGGTGGCACTATGTCACAACGAAAGCCGAACACATTGCCATTATTAATCATATTAAAACAGATTCTCTAATCAACATATGATAAATGTTGAAGGGCAATTTATCTATGATTCTGTTAATAATCTTATGGCTAGCATTATCTGGCAATTTGTTGGTCATCTGGATTCCATTAATGAAAAGATTCGTGATCAATTGCAAAACTTACGATGTAAGACTCTTAATGATTATCGATGGTATAAAGATACATTTTTTCTCCAAATTGTATTATCTAACTGAGCAACATGATACATCGTTTTGGAAAGAACGATTTATCGCTGGCTTGCCCCCTTACTTTTCCAATAAAATTAAGGATTTTATCAAATAACATTATGATAATACCTTAGATGAATTGACATACGGGGATATCATTCAAGCTGTGCAAACATGTGCTCTTTCCATCTGTAATGACCTGCGATTAAATCGCCAACTTCGTAAGGAAAAATCCACCATGAAACGTGATTTAAGGAATTTCTGCTATGATTTTGGTCAATATATGGATGTTTCCAAATATGTAACCCCTAAACATCATATCAAACGAAACAACCCATCGTCTAATTTCTATAAACCTCCTTATTACAAACATCCTCCCAAGCGCAAGTTTCGCAAACACTCTTCTTCTTATGCTCTTAAACCCATTATAAAACATGAACGCAAGTCAAGCAATGTTTGCTACAATTGTGGAAAACCCGGCCACTATGCCAATAAATGTCATCAAAAGACCGCCTCTAAGAAAATTTATCATGTTGGCTTTTCTTCCTCTTCCTCCTCGGATACTGAATGTCACTGTGTGTCTAATCTTCCTCATACTTCCTCTTCCTCATCCTCTGAGCCTCAGATTAATGTTTTAACTGCTCACGAAGAATTAATTCTCGCTGTTGGTGAACAAATTTCTGAGCCTTCTCTAAAATTAAAATATTTTACCGAAATTGTGACACCTCATGTTTCTACTAAAACTCCTCTTTCGCCTCCTCCCACGGACGATCAGGGTTTTTCTACTCTTCAGAAAAAATAGAAACAATTCAAAGAACAAATGTCTTTTGATGATTCAAATTATACTTTTGCGAGTCTTATGAACGTTGTTAACAAAAAACCTAAACAGGTTACCATTCAATCTCTTCAAACGAAATTAATTTGTTAAAGAATGAGATTAAACAACTTTCATCTCGCATCACAAATCTTGAACAACCAAGTCCTGAGCTAGTTATAGCTATGACTCCAATAACATCTTTGTCGATAGTCTTTCTCGTTCTCATTCCAATTTTCAACGATGGTTTACACCAGTTACATTTGCCGTAAAAGGATTTTATGTCAAATGTAATGCGTTGATCGATTCTGGTGCTGATTTAAATTGTCTAAGAGAAGGATTCCTTCCTTTACAATATTGTGATCGCATCAAAGACTATCAACATATTTATGTTGCAAATGGGCAACAAACACGAATTAAATATGAAGTTTCCCTTGCGCATATCTGCCATCAAGGAATTTGTATTCCATTATCCTTTATCATCATTAAAGGATTAAAGCAAGATATGTTATTAGGAACGCCATTTCTAACAGAAATACAACCCTTTTCTGTTTCCAACACTGGTATTTCTACTACTTTGCAAGGAAAATCATTACAATTCTCCTTCATTCAGCCTCCTAAAGATTCCTTCATCAATTATATCATTAATCAAATCGATTTTAAAACTACTCACATTCAATTTTTAAAACATGAAATATTGTTATTAAAAACCGAACAGCTTTTACAAACTCCTATTTTTAAAACCAAATTACTTAATTTCCAATCTCAACTTCAACAACAATGTTGTTCTGACATTCCTTCTGCATTTTGGGCACGCAAACAACATATTGTTAAATTTCCTTATACTGCTGATTTTCAAGAATCCAAGATTCCTACTAAAGCAAATCCTTCGCAGATGAATTCTCGATTACGAGCAATTTGTCAAACAGAAATTGCTGATTTGCTTAAGAAAAAATTAATCACTCCTTCGCAGTCACCATGGAGTTGTACAGCATTCTATGTTGAAAATGATCCTGAACTTGAAAGAGGTGTGCCTCGTTTGGTCATTAATTATAAACCTCTTAACAAAGTTTTAAAAACTATTCGGTATCCTCTACCAAATAAATCAGATCTTCTAAAAGCTACAACCTCTGCTGTTGTCTTTTCTAAGTTTGATTTAAAATCTGGATTTTGGCAAATTCAGATACATCCTACCGATCGATATAAAACAGCCTTTAACACTCCATTTGGACAATACCAATGGAATGTTATGCCATTCGGCCTCAAGAATGCTCCTTCTAATTTCTGAAAATTATGAATGATATATTCAATCCCTATCATTCCTTTATCCTTCTTTACATTGACGATCTTTTGGTTTTTTCTCCCACCATTGATCAACATTGGAAACATCTTCAAACCTTTCAAACATTGATTATCGAAAATGGCCTTGTTTTATCTCAAAAGAAAATGAATCTTTTTCAAACGAGATATCATTTTTAGGCTTTAAAATTGCGAATCAAACAATTATTCATGTCAACCGCGTGATTAGCTTTGCTAACAAATTTCCTAATCAGTTAACTGACAAACTTCAGCTACAACGTTTTCTCGGATGTCTTAATTATCTTTCTGATTTTTATAACAACGTCGCCAAAGACAAACAGTGTCTTCAAGAGTTGTTAAAATCAAAAACTCCTTTTTAAATGGACGCCAGACCATACCAAAGCTATTCAGCTTATTAAACAGAAGATTCAGTCTCTTCCCTGCCTTCATTTGGCAAATCCCACGTATTTCAAAATCATTCAAACCGATGCATCGGAAAAGGGTTATGGTGGAATCCTTCTTCAACGCTCACCCTCAGGCCTTGAACAACTTGTTTGTTTTACTTATAAAACCTGGAAGGATGCACAACAGAATTATTCTACTGTGCAAAAAGAAGTCCTGGCCATCGTATTAAGTGTTCAAAAATTTCAACATGATATTTTAAATCAAAAATTTTTGATTCGTGTTGATTGTCGTTCTGCTAAATACATTCTTTTAAAAGATGTAAAAAATTTAGTTTCCAAACAAATTTTTGCAAGATGGCAAGCTATATTAAGTATTTTTTATTTTGATATTGAATATATTCAAGGGAAAGATAATTCTCTTCCTGACTTTTTGTCTCGTGAATTTCTTACTTCTCCTTCTGTGAATTTATTACAGATTATGGCAAAGAAAGCCCCGACCAATCGATTTAAACCTTTGGCTTCTCCTGAACCCCATTGTTCTTACCTAAAAACCACTTCTAACCTAATCCGCATTCTTGAACCCTACGTCAGTGACAAACCTCTTGTTACCCAAATAGCATGTACTATGCCCTCAGGCCTCCATTTTATCCCTTCTCGCCCTCACCTTAACATCCAGTTCTATGAGAACATCCTTATTTCCACCCAGTCAGTTCACTTTGAACACCAGTCAAGGGAGAATTCTTCAGAAATTGATTATTCTAAGTTTAAGATTCAAAAAATCTTATCCGAAGAAGAATGGTGTGATTTACATAACTATATTGTTAAAACTCCTTTCACCTACAAAGAAATTGTAATCTCCAAAAATAAACCTGCTATGTTTATTAGCTACCATGATTATATTAACGCCTGGCGTAATATAATCTTTTATAAAGACCCTGATCATCACTCATGGTATATAACCTTCAAACAAAATATGCAATCCTCTTTCCCTTTTTGGTGGGTTACGGATTGGTGGACAAAATTTGGACCTTCTGATGCCATCTTTCCTGCTCGTATCAAAGAGCAATTTGAAAGAGAAAAATTGCCCCTGCTGCAATTTATTGCCAAGCATTCTATTCCCTGGATCCTCAAATGGGAATATGCAACTTCTTCCCTTTTGTCCTATGATACTCATATCACGTTTAAATACTTATCACAGGATATTTCTTGCAAATGGTGGAATAAATTCAATTACGAATCCATCATTGCCCCAAAAACTCCACTTAAACTCCATGAGTTTCCTTCGCTCACCTCATCCTTTAAAGACGCAGTTAAATCAAAACCTAAATCAAAATCAGGCAAAGGTGTTGAAGCTTCTAGTTCTACTGTTGACCCTGATTTAGCACAAGTATTACTTGCCAAAATCAAAGAACTTGAAGATTCTAATAAATAGCTCCGCCACGACTTTCAACAGGTTTCCTCCCGGTGCTCTTCAACCACCCCCAACATCCATCTCTCAGACGATGACCTCTTACTCTGAGTTACCTCTGGCGGTCAGACAACCTTTGGTTGAATTCTTTCGTATTGCTCTCTACTCCAATGGAGTAAATGTTCTTTGGAGTCCTCCAGAGGAACGATGTTCTCTTCAGATTGTTATGGCCTTTGTCAACTTCGTCTGGACTACGGATGATACAGACCTTCTTCTAGCCTTATGGTATTTGCTTGACTGTCCTGAAATTACAGTCTTTGTAGATACACAAGCTATCCTTCGTTTTCCAGAATATGTATTCGCCCCACTTTGGCATTTCTTGCATTTCTCACCAGTAAAATTTGCCTGTACCTTCATCTATGAACAACCGTTCATCCCCCTGGAACCATTATTCTGGCCACTTCAACGATAAACAGTGTTTATCCTGTCCTGGACGTGTCCAGCCCTCTGGCCCATGCCAGGTCCACTGTTCAAGCGCAGGCTTCCTATCCTACTTTCCACTTATTATTAGGATAGCCTTGGATCGTGTCTTTTAGGTATGTGTAAGGACGAGCGAATCTTAACTTTACCTTTTTCCAAAGGTCAAGTTACTGTTTACTTTTTCTTTTTATTTTTTTTTTTTCAAAGAGTCAAGACCCGTTCATTCTTGACCCTTGTTTTTGTCTTTTACTTTTTCGAAGCGTCGTTTGTAGGGATGCCATTGCACTGGCATAGCGTCTATAAATATGTTTTCATCTCCTTCCTCCTCTGTAAGTATATTACTCTTTCTTGTTTATGTTCTTATCTTTCTCAATCTACTTAATCTTAGTTTGCCTGATCTGTGTTTTCACTGAAGAATTATTTGATTTCGTGCTTTTGATCGGATTTTCTCTCTGGACTTTCGTGGTTTTGATTTATCGGTTAACATCTGCTTTCCTAGTCGCGTAGTAAGTCTCGCAGAAGTTTGTAAGTCGAGCAGTCAATCGTTGACCAAGTAAGTGTTCACGTTAAGCCTTAACCATGGGTTCTCTTAGACGATCATTGTCAAAAGTGTTATCATTTAAGTCTCCTTCTGAATCTGGATCTGGGTCTTCATCCGAGTCTTCATCATCTTCTTCGCCTTTAAATCAAGTATCTAAACATAAATTAAAAAATATTTCTGAAACTACTTATGCAAATATTGATCAATCCTTACAAAATTGGTCTATCCCTAAGGTTAAACCTTCTATGGTCTATAAAAAAGGTGATTTTTTGCCTACACAAAACTATGTTATTAAACTTGTTGAAGATACTATTTCAGTCACAGAAGACGGCCAAGAAATATGTCTCTTTACCCCTGAAAAAATTAAAAGCCATGCGTTAACCCATAAATTTTTGCATCTTGGACTCATACAAGTTGCAATTAAACCCTTAGTCACGCTAGGACTTAACATTGCAGCGTTAGTCTCTGTCCGAGATAAACGCCACCTTGATTTTAAAAATTCCTTATTAGGAATCGTTGAAGGAAGCCTCTCTGACGGCCCCTTATACTTCGATTGTTTTCCTAATTTTACCATTGACCTCCATAATGACCTTGCTTCTCAAGCACTTGTACTTGGAATTTCAACAAAAGGTTTTACCTTATCTAAATCAATTTCAAATGTTGCAGTTGTTTATCGCCTCTTTTATAAATTGATGCATATCATTATCCCTGATATTGCCTATACAGAACTCCAAAGGAAAACTTTGTCTACGATTTTTCTTACGAATGTTAAAAATACTATCATTGATAGAAAACAATTAACTTTAAAAGATCTTCCCCTTCCTCATCAGTGGACAATTACTGACACTAATAAGGAAGAAGTTCAGAAGAGACAAGTTTCTCAACAGATTTCACAAATCATTGAACATGATGATGGAAAAGTTGATATTATCTTTGCTCCTCGAGCATCGACATCAACTGTTTCTTCATCCTCCTTTGTTTCAAAGCCATCTACGCCTGTTATTGATCCTTCTCCATCAGAACAGCGTCCATCTGGCATCGCTTATCCTATTTATTCTCCACCTACGCCCATTAATGATGATAATGTTAGCATAAATGATTTTGCAAATTATCATATTAATGTTGTTACGTTGGAAGAACAGGACGAATCCTTTGTAATGGATTACGAATTGCTCAAACATCAATTTCTAACTCATCCATTAAAACCCTCATTTTGCAAACTTGTTCCTTTTAATCATCAAGCTATTTTTCGTGAAAAATACTTTGACTATGTCAAAACAAATAAGGTGAATATCTCTTTCTTTGACTGGTTATCTTTAAAAAGTCCAAAAATTTCCCTCCAGGTAAATACCATTTGGGAATCTACAAATACCAAAAATTTGATCAACGCCATCCCTCCATTGGCCCCATTCAAAATCAGAGATGATATTAAGGCCTCTCCTTTTAAATCAACCCTAACCTTTGATGATTCTACCCCTATCTCTAAACGAGATATAAACCACATCATTGAACAAAATAATTTTACTAATATGTATATCTCTACTTTAACCACTAAAGAGGCACCTACTACCTCTTCTCCATCCACATTCATTCCTCCTCAAAAATTTAAAAAACCATTTTTCCCTCCTTCGGCATCACCACACATACCTTCTTTTGCTCTTAAACCTCAATTCTCTGAAGAATTTATGAATATCCTTTCTACTAAGCTTAGTAAGCTACAAATCACCACGACTCCTGCTCCAGCTCCATTACCAGCAAAAGCAACGTCCTCCACGCAACCTTCGTCTAAAGACAAAGGTCCTGCTATTATGACGTTGTCTCAAGCTTCCGAGCAAGCTCCTGACATTACGTCTGACGAAGTTCAAAGGATCATTGATTAGCAACAAGATGAAATTGTTAATATAAAAGAGTGACAAAATCATATGTTCCAACATGTTCAAAGAGGAAATGATGTCTACGTGCAATAAAGTGCACAAGAACCACCAAATGCTTAAGGTGTAAAAGACCAAATATTATATTTTTAAATTACTTGCAATGATTTGTTATAATGTAAAATATGATGTCTTGCCCATGTGAACATGAGGGGGATAATCAAAATGAGTTATTGATTAGTGCATTGCACTTTTTTTTCCTTAGCTATGGTTTTATCCCATTGGGTTTTCCTAGCAAGGTTTTTAACGAGGCAATTCTAACAATATTAATACTCCATATCAAAATTGATAAGTGTATTGTACTCTTTTTCCATTCACTTACCTTTTATCCCGGTGAGTTTTCCTAGCAAGGTTTTTAATGAGGCAATTCTATCAATATCATACTCTATATCAACATTGATGATAACGATGTATTCTTTTTCCTTTGGTGGATTTTTTCCCATTTCCTAGTAAAGGTTTTGACAAGGCATATTCTCTCAGCAAGTGTCATCCAAGAAGGAGTGTTGTAAATGTAAAAGCAAGTTGATGACTCTTCTCATCCCTATTCCTCAAATTATATAACACCCACTTCATGTGTTGTAATTACATGTACTTGAGCTTATTCATTCTTGTAGTTACAAGTAAACAGTAACTTGTGACCTTAGACCTTCTAGTCATTGTAACTAAAGGTCTATATAAAGAGGTCTATCTATGTAATGTGACATACCATGTTGGAATGAAAAGTTCTCTCATTTTCCCTTATCTCTTCTATTGTTGTCTTTCTAGTTCATTGTCTTTACTTTTCTAGCTTTGTTCCAAGTTATTTTACAACGTAAACATAAATTTTGTTTTCAATACAAAGATCTACACTACAATGAGTTGATCTCATCTATTTGACATCAAAAGCCTAAAATCCATACACATTGGCTACCTAAAATTAAAGAAAAGTAGAGGTTGAAGAGGATAATAACTTACTTACGCGAGTTTTCTTTCTCTTCTCCGAAACAAACATTAACTCCTAATGCACTATACACACCCATCAATTCTCTCTCTCCCATATCTACTTCCACTTTCCAGACTTATTTATCACACTCACTTCATCAACAAGTGACACATGTGTCCAATTTAGGAATTGTTTATTTTACTCTCAACCCTCAACAATTAATTAATTCATTTACTTAAACCATTTGACACAATTTTAAACCTTAGGCTATGTTTTGATTTATTGATCAAACTATAGTCGCATACCCGTGAATGCACACATCACGAGAAGTTGCCTCAATCGCAAATCAGCGATCAAAATAAAATAATTAAATTGCATGCATTTTTTAGATAGGCAATACACAAATCAGCGAAAAATAAAATACCTCAGAGTCGACTCTCGAGGGTTGACCAAATACGCCACGTCAACCTAGCTAAGTTTATGTTAGGGTCTTGAAATTTACACGTGGCACGAGTTTGAGTTTTAGGTTTGTTACACCCTATCTTTAGGTAAGTCTAACTTAAAAAGATAAAAAAATACAACTTTTCCTTCTCCGTATAAATTTTTTTAAAAAAAAAAAAAAAACCGAAGGAGACGATATGGAAGAGGCATAACAATCCAACAAAAAAATCTAACCTAACACAACTTTGTGTAGAGGACGACAAAGGATTAATTAGCTAAGATATGACTTGTGTTAAGAAGGCAAATATGGAAGGATTCACTAATTCTTGAACCAAACAGACCGCTAACAATGCTAATTTAAGCGGTAGTTTCTCATAAAATAAACAAATAAATAAATAATCTACATCCCTGTATGACGAGATGAATTACGTATCATTTGCAAAAGGCAAAGTAAGGTTTAGGAGGTCGTGGGTTCATCCGCTGAAGTTTAAGAAAATACATTTTTATCCCTTTGCCTCTATTTATAAAAAGTTAAAAAGAAGAAAAATGTGTTTATTGCAATCGAGTAGTACTCTCAATGAAAGCATTCATAAAATTCATTTATTTATGTAAAAAAAAAAAAAACTAATATATAATGATAATATCAAACAATGCATAATTTTAATTTTTTTTTTTTGAAATATTAGTACACGCTAATGTTAGTAGTTATGATGCTTTAGACGTAGTAACTACGTATTAATTATTTTCAAATAACATAACCATTAACAATACACATTTTTTTTTTCTAATATGCTACTACTTTGACCAAAAAAAAAAAACAAATATTTCAATCTAAAAACCAATGAAACTCTATCAGTAATATATGAGGACAACCAAACACAGAAGAAAAAATATGTAAGACCCCATATGACATCAAGTCACTCCTCATAGTTTTGTGTATTATATAAAAATATATTGGTGAATCGAGTTCTATTTGTCTGGTTGATGCTTCATTTTATTTTATTTTATTGATACGGTGGTTAAAGGATTTTCGAGAATCAATGATGTATATGCAACGAACATGCAACTTTTAGTGGTAGAGTGTAGGAGTTTCGAAAATCAATGATGTATATTCAACAAACATGCAACTGTTAGTGGTAGAGCGTGATGCACCGACGCACCGACGCACCGATGCAACTGAATTGATTTTTATATTTAGTTATGTTAGTAAAAGAAGCAAACATATGAGTACCAAAAAACAAGAAGAAGCAACATATCCAAATTGTAAATAACATAAGAAGCAACATATCCAAATCGGAAATAACATTAAACGGATTACCCTTAAAAGTGATTTTTGGGCTATATACACCCTTTTTATGTAAAGGAAAATACTATAATGAAAAAAGGAAAGTCACACCCAAGACACATTGACCCACGGAAGCAGTTCATACTACCTCGACCCACGTGTTATATATGCATCAAGATTTGTGTGCTCGTATTTTAAGGTGCGCATAGATGGCTCAAAAGCTCGATGTGACTTTCCCGTAGTCATTATAACACTAGTCTTCTTTTTATTAATATTTATATTAATTTAAAGGGACTTTGTTAAAACCACCCTTATCTTACAAGAGGCCGTCTTCATTCTCTAGTATAGGATAGTAGTAAGTATTAACCAAAGAAAAAGGCATATGTAGGATAGAGTGGATAGTACAGTATCCAAGGGTGAATCCAGAAAATCTTGTTAAGTGAGGTGAACTTTCACCTAATTTTTTTTAAAACAAATAATTACCCTAGTGAAGAAAAAAATTAGTATAATAAATTAATAATCAAAATAATTTGCAATGTAAATTTAAAATACTGCTAAATTTTGCATGAAGAGGGTTGAATCCTAAGATTTTGCATGTTTTGTAAATTAAAAATATCTTTTAATAAGTGCAAATTCTTCTTAGACACATAAGAAACAATCTAATTTCACAATGTAGAAACCTTGATCTCACAATATAAACCTTTTGTGAAGTGTAGAAACCCTAACTCATCATATTGAAGTTTTACTATGATGTAGAAGTAGGACACCAAATTTTCATCTCTTAAATTTAGTAATCAATGAAGATCGAAGAGAATTTTCATCTCTCAAATTTAGTAATCGATGAAGATCGAAGAGTTAGAAATCATACCTATGAATCACTTCACAATGTTTAATGTTTCCCTTCTCCTTAGCTTTTCAACAATTTGTTTAGAGCTCCAAACAATAAAACAATAGGGTTTGAAAAGCCCTTTGTCTTTGAGTTTTCACATAGGTATTTTCATATTTAAGTGTAAGGTATTGCCATTTGTCCAATGTTGGCCAATAACATAATAACTTTTTAACTGTAACTCGAAATCAAGATTTCGTAGAATTCTAGTGAAAGTAGACTCCGATTTCTGTCCAGCACGTATTTATATGACGATTTAGAATTGTAGTTTTTGTTATATAATAATCAAAAAATCTGTTCGGACTCTTTGAGTCCGGACCCAAAGATTTTTTTATTAATAATTTAAGATATCTATATAAGTAAAAGACCTAATTACCCTCTACCCCAAACACCAATAATGAATTTGAATTAAGGGTCTTTATGTCTTTTTGGTTGTTTGAGTCCGAACTTTTTGAGTCCATCTAGCACTACCCTATAATAATTGTTACTTAACTGCATACCTAAAAAACAACTAATTAATTTAGATTCGTCACTGACAGTATCCACCGAGTTTTCCACTTGAAAACCAAGAGGATATTAAACGTGAATGCGAAATGTTACCAACCAATCACATCCTCGAGTATACATATAACAAGAACACAGGTTGCCTAAAAAAACATATGTTTTATTGACCCTGCTAGTGTAACTTCGATACAACACTCAGATAGGGCGCGCACTACATGTCCCTTCAATGCACCTCAGATGCATAAACGCATGCATATTGGCGAAAATCAAGGAACGCGCACAAGTGCGTATTCTATCTGGGTGTCGTATTGAAGCTACCCTAGCATTTATATTTTCAATAATGTGACATTGCTTGGAGGTCTAGAAACATCAAACCAAAATTTAATGAACAAAAACCTAAGTAAATGTTCATATTTAAAAGGCCAGAATCAAAGTAAGATATGAATTTCTTGGAAATTTAGACACCACTCCCACAACATTTTTTGAAGTGATGTTCATTCAATTGCAATCCCATACAAAACATGTATATTTACGTCAGCCTCTTTGAGTTCTCCTACCAAGGAAAACTAACATAACAAATCAAAGAACTAGACCTATTATTAGACCAGCAGGTCTCATTACTCATCTGGGTTGCATTTGAGTATATGTTATGCTCAATTGAGTAGAATCCCTAAATGGAATCATAGAGTTTTTGCCTCTGTTAACCTGAGGTGAGCTCTTGTAGACAGCCGAGTCCGAGAGGAGTTTATCGACATAGGAGGTTTTTTCATTGGATAGCATCTCAATGACTTCATTCATCGAAGGCCTCCGATGCGATACTGCTTGAGTACAAAGAAGCGCCACCTTTATGAATCTTAATACCTCGTCGTCCAGGTAGTCCACCAGTTCTGGATCTGCAATGTTCAATAGCCTTCCTTCTTCCTGCGACTTCCATGTCTGGATCCAAACAATTTTTATTAGAAAAAAAACCCAACAATAAATAAATGGCCATGAGTTTGTCTGACTCTATGTTTGTCTTTGTTCTACTTGATAGAAACCAAATGAAGCAATTATATATAGAGCATCTAAACCTTTATGGATGCCAGAGAATGGAATACAACATAATGGTTTACTATAGTGAATCCTAGCATTTAGCGAAATGTTTGTTGCGTGGGACTATGTTTGTCGTCAATTATTTCCGATGAGTTATAGAAATATTTCATGAATTCATTGAAATCACAAGTACTAATGAGATCATTCAACAAACTTGGAATGTACACTGGGCAGGACCATTTTCACCTTTGAAATTTGAATTCCAAATGTTTCTTATAGCAGATGATGAGCTATACTATATGACTTACAAGTTCTCTCCTGCTACATCGGTCTAATCTAGTCTAGTTCCATTTTATGAATGTGTTTTGGTCAAATTCTTTGGTTGCATCTATGACAGCTGCCGTGCAAGTAATAAAATGATTTAAACTTAAGAGAGTTACCCATTCAACAAGAAGCATCATATCCGTTCCCCACGCTGATGTACTACTGCTTCTGCCGCTGACTACTTCAAGTAAAACGACCCCAAAACTATAGACGTCGGCCTTCTTTGTTAACTGTCCTGATAAAGCATACTCAGGGGCCAAATATCCTCTGCAAGGTAAAATTGGATTACAGAACTTAAGTGGCAGAAATAAGGAAAGAACCCTATATAAGCCGCAAGGCATCCTCTTTGAAACTAACTAATTAAGTTTTATCGAGGTTTCACCTAGCCAATTACAGTGACAGTTTGAAGAGTACGATTTTTGCAAAATTAGTGAATAGGATGCAACTTGCAACATGAAAGCATTTAAATGTAGATTATGTCCAAAAAGTATCATCTTGATTCATAAAGCAATGCACTGAACCTTCCTTGAGATAGAAGGGAATATTTCTGTGGTAGAGCTGTCGAATTATGGAACATAAAGTGAGTTCAGTTTTAAATGGCTTTCCTTAGAGTTCATCATCTCAATTAAATTTCAGTTGCATTGTCATAACAAACTAGGAGCTAGCAAGACAGAATTCACTTAAAATCATTGCAACATTCAACATTAAAGCATCTACGTACAAGGTTTTAAAATGAACAAAATCCAAATGAGGACTATAAATTCCAGAAGAGAATATATGCTTACACTGTTCCAGCTACCCTTGTACTAACATGAGAGGCATAGTTCGGAATAAGTCTTGCCAATCCAAAATCTCCAATTTTTGGATTGAAGTCTCTGTCAAGAAGTATATTGCTAGCTTTAATATCTCGATGAATTATACATGGTTTTGCTTCATCATGTAGAAATGCAAGTCCTCGAGCAGTTCCCATGATAATAGAAACTCTTTTAGGCCAGTCCAAGTGGATCCTACTCTTCGGAGCTGAAACACATACGCACGATCCTCTTTTAGTACAAAATCATCTGTAGCAACAATTCTGCCATCCGCTAATTGAGTCAGAAAAATTAATTTTTTTTTTACTAGCTGTACTTCACAAGCTTGCGTTTTTTTCCCCTTTTCTTGGTTTTCATTCCTGGCCTTACTTTAATAGCTGTAGCTCCTACTTCTCCACAAGCACGATGCGCGAGAATTCTCTAATTTAATTGCATGAAGTTCAAATAAATGTGAATCATTTCATTCTTACCAAGTAAAGCAGCTGCCAAGCTGTTGTTCTCTAGATATTCATATACTAACACCCTATTTCTGCCATCAGTGCAACATCCAATGAGTTGAACCAGGTTTGGGTGTCTGACATTCGATATGACATTGATTTCATTCAAAAACTCGCGGATTCCTTGACTGGATTCAGTAGATAGAGACTTAATAGCAACTTCGGTGCCATCTCTTAGAGTTCCCTGAAATGGAATATGGAAAATTGAGGAGGTTCAGTACTCAAAAGAAACAAAAAGAAAAACTGTATAGTTAGATGAAGAGGGCCCCAAAAGAGCATTATATCTCACTCTATAAACAACTCCAAATCCACCTTCACCTAGTTTGTTTGATCGATGGAGGTTTCTGGTCGCAGATCTGAGCGCATTATATGAAAAAAGCCGGACATTGTTGGAGACAATCTCTTCACCACAAACAGAAAGGTGGAACAACAGATAAGTTGGACAGCACAAGGGTGAGTTGAATGCAAGAAAAAATAGATTAAAACAACAAAAACAACGGAAAGTTCACATCTGGCGTATGGTTAATTAAGAGGCGCCATCAATAGGGAAACCATTTGTTCGTATCTAGAGTCCAAATATTCAATTGAAAGACTCGTTTCACCCATTTTTTGTATGCTTGAATTGAACAAATCCTCAGTCGAAGAATGAAGGTGGTGGCCTAATAGTTCCTCTTCTTTATCCTTTTAGCAGTTTATGTAATGATTTTTTTTAGAGAAATCTGAGCACAAACTATTTCATAAACATAACACAACATAGATGAAGAAAAACTCCCTCGCAGTTAGAAAATATAGGTCGTATCCTCCAATTTAAACCGGTCATGGAACGTGAATAAGGAGTTAGCAATGACTTATAGGTCAAAACATTAAAACTGAAATGACAAGCGAAATTCATTTAGATGACAAGTTGTGTTGAGACTTGTAATTGAAACTTAAAGGGGGTCTTATGAACCACCAGTTCTGTTAGTGGCTGAGACTAGAACCCCAACAATAAGGTTGTGAATCCCATTGGTTCCAATGTTTCTGTCGGTCCCATAGCGGGCCGGGTTTAATGGAACCAACTATGAATGAAAATGGGTAAGGGAATACCCACGGGTGATGAGGATTTACCCTAACGGGTACGGGTATGAAGATTTTAAATGGGGATGGGGGTGGGGATGGATACAAAATCTCATACCCACACGGGTATGAGTAATAAAATATACCTACGGGGATACCCATCTACCCATAAGGATCCCCATATATCAATTTATACATTATATGATATTTATTATTTATATATATACCATATATATTTATATATAAATATTACATAATTTCCACTCCAAAACACTCATATATATAACAAAAAACCTCTTAATGAGATTTATAATTTTAATTTATTTGGTTAATTAATAATTATATGTTTTGTTTTAAATTGTTTGCAATTTATTTATATTTTAGAATTTTAGGATCAAAAGTAATGAAAAAAAATTGATGGCTTGATGGTTTAAAGAGATAGTGACTTTAAGGAATATTTCGAATTTAAACTTTTTCATTTCACATATGTCAATGATTTTGTAGAAACTTAATTATAAGTGTTAGCACTTAGTAGTTAGAATTTTTATTGCAAGATATGATTTTTTATTTTTTTTATTAGAATTTGGATAATTGTGTTGTTATGTATGTATATTTGACACCTTATTTGTTACAATTCTTTTTGGAAATCCCTGCGGGGATCCCCAATGGGGAATGGAATAGGGAAAAAAATTCCCTTCGAGGATTCCCCATCCCCGCAAAAATCTCCATGAAAATCCTCACGGAGATCCTGAAGTACATGAGGATTCGGTTAAAGATTACCTGTGAAAGCTTTTAGTCACCTAAATCACCAAGATTTTATTGCCCTCATGAGCCTCAAACACATTCGACACTTTGTTTGATGGTACAAGTGACCTTTTATAGGCTTGAGGGAGAACCTTTAAGCTTCCCACATTCATACAAATTTCCATCAAATTGGTAACGATAATGAAAGTTCAAGAGTCTTTAGGTAATTCATAGGTTACATAAGTTTGAGACGCATAATGGTCTTACATTCTCCCACTTGTCTCATACTTTATTTCAATATGTGAGTCAAATATAGCTTAATGGTTCTCTCACTTGACCCACATAACCAAACATCACATAACTTCTATATCAATGCGCATATATGTTTGGTATCATTAAATCATTATAAAATAAATTAACAATGAGAGTCATAACGGTCATACATCAAAATAGGGCATATTCTCTGCCACGTACCAAGAGCATTACTACAACAACAACAACAACAACATAGCCTCAGTCCCAAATTAACTGGGGTCGGCTACATGGATCAAACTTTTGTCCGTGTCAACATAACCAAACATCACATTACTAATATATTTTAAATGATTCATAAATCATAATGTCCGTGTCAAAGACTAAATTCATTTATAATAATCATTAACATAAGTGCGCACATACTATAGTATAATTAGCACATTGAATGAGATCTCAAAAAGTAAACATAATCAAATCCCAAATTAAAATTATTTAAGAATTACAACCAAGGCTCATTCTTGTTGACATGTTCTTTAAATGCCTTTGATGTAATCTTTTCACTAAGGTATTTGTAACCATAAGATATGTGCTAATATGTTTAATTGACACTCTTTCTTTTGAACTTCTTCGTTAATAGAAAAGGACATAATTGTTTGCTTAACAATTTATAGAGATTTCTCTATTAATGAAAAGATAATCATTCCCAAAGTAGACTTTGTAGTGTCAAGACACCCATCAAAGTTGTGTCTGAATAACTATTAATTTTAAAGTTATCAGACTTTCTATAAGTGAGCATGTAATCTTTTATTCATTATAAATACCGTAAAACATTCTTTGCAAATCACTAATGGTCAATGCAAGGGTTACTTTGGTAACATCCCAACAAGCCAACAGTAAAACTGAAATTCGATTTGGTATATCATTCGTTTCAAAATTGTGAAAAGAAACTCTTTGATCTCATAGAGCATACCGAGATCGCTATTGCTAAACAAAATATCATTAGTGTATAAAATCAAAATATGATGAACTTGCTCCTACTGACCTTCAAATATATGCATCGATTGATGACATTTTTCTTAAGTCCGAAGGATGTTTTAATATATATATATATATACATATATGGGTTTAAAATTCTAAGAAGATTTAACAAGATTCTAGACTTTATTTTGAGTTGTTGATTTCAACTCATATTTCATGAAATCAATCAATTCAGTCAACTCTTCACTTAGATGACTTTATCATAAGAAATCGGATTTTTAATATATGTCCCTATCACAATTAGATTCCTATAAGTACATTATAAAATTATCAAGAATTAATTACATTTCTCAACACTATTCGAGATTTTTGTAATGTTAAACCCTACGAATCATTAATGGGTGTATTTACACCTCAAAATTTACTTTATGAGAAACACTAGCTAGTAGGAGCAATTACTACTTCATTAAAAGTTACAAGTAGTGGGATAAGTCACACAACTTAGACCATCTCCAATGGCAAAATGGATTTAGACCATTGATTGGTGCCACATCACAGATGTGGAGATGATGTCTATCATATGTGGCACTAGATACACATTCACCTCTTAAAATGATCTCCAATGGTAATATGAATTTAGACCATGGATTGATGAGTTAGCACTTTTATTTTTAATTTTCATAATATTAATAAAGGTTTGAAAAAAATAAAAACTTTTAAAAAATTAATAATGTTGGCATGGCAGTCTACCACAATGTATAGAAGTAGACATTGTAGTAGACACCCTCCATTTTGATTTCATGCCACATAGGATGGACAGTATGAATCCATGGTCCCATTGGAGAGCATTTTTTGGGTTGGATGTGAATTGTATCCTAGGTAGATCCATTTCCACCCTAATCCATGGCCCCATTGGAGATGCTCTTAATTCTTTATTTTTTACATTTTGTGGATTGTCACTCCCACTGATTTCAACATTTATGATTAATCAGTTATTTCCAGTTTCAACAATTTTCATGGAATGATTAGGACAATAAAGTAACTAATGATCGTTTCAAAATTCAATTTATTTTCTTGTGCATTTAAATTCTAGCCTTCACTAAACAATCTCATCAAACATTGAGATGTCTCAAGCAAGGTTTCCTTTTAGTCTATAACTCAAAACATAATTTAGGAACTGATTTGCTATGAACCTTATTCAATAAATATGCAACAATTTTTAAGGCTTTCGTCTACAATGACTTAGGGAATGTAGAACTACTTAGTATACCCCTAACCATTTTCATCAATGTTTGGTTACGTTGTTCAACTACATCATTATGTCAAAGCTTATACTAGGTATTGTGTATTGAACACAAATACCACGTCTTTCAAGGAGTTTAGCAAATGGACTAGGACACTATTTAATTATTTAATCCTATATTTCATAATATTCACCAAATAGAGATCAATGGAGTGTCAAATTATCCATGTATGCCAGTATAAATCATTCATAAGATTGGTAATATTGTGTTTTTCTTTTAAGTAAAAACACAATATACTTTATTCTATAATTAAGCAAAAATTTAAAATGTACGGTACCTTTGGGTATCCACTCCATTTTTAACTTATCATAAAATTTACATATATTACTAAAATGTGGTGCACCTTTAGGTCAACCATAATATTTAGTAATTATTATATATATCATAAAATATTAGTTCATATATTACTAAAAATGTGATGTGCCTTTAAGTCAACCATGATATTTTAGTAATAAAAAAAAAAAAAAAGAAGATGAGGTACCTTTGGGTATCCTTCATCATTCTTAATTATCATTAGCATAACTAATATGGATTAAATTATGTTAATCATAAATTATTTAAAAAAATGATTCACCTTTGGGTTAAATCAGTTTTTAATAATTATCATAAAATCATAAGAAAATGCGTATAAAAATTCATATAATTTTGATGTTTAAATTATTTAATTGGATCACTTTGGTGATTAACACAACTTCATAATATAAACAATTATATTCATAATATTAACAATAATGTTTTTTTTTTATCATCGCAGATGTAAAAACCGGTTCATTATACATTACTAAAATGTTGCAAACCTTTGGTCAATCATAATATTTTAGTAATGTGTTTTGTATACATATAGTTAGGTCACTTTGGTGACAACTAACTCATAAAAATAATTATCTAGCTAATCTTTTTTGATGAAATTATCATGCTATAAAATATTTATTTTGTTTATTTATTTAATGTAAGGAAATCATGTTATTCTCATTAAAAGTAATAAGTACACAAAATTGAACCTCTACTTCATAAAATCAATTCGATAAATGTTTATAGCAAGCATTTGAATGGACTTGAGGTCCTCAAAAAAAAAAAAAAAAAAAAAAAAAGAATGGACTTGATAATTTAATTAGCCACTAGTCACATTCTTAGTAATTGCTATATTAATTAATTAAATTGAGGCATACGCATAATTAAACTATATAGTACACATATCACGAGGGCATATGAGTTATTTGTATTAATATCATGAATAATGACCAATTAAAAACACCCATATAGAAACACCCATTTTTATTTTGATTAATGCAACTTAAATATCATGCTATTGTAATTTCAATGTAGAAGTCATATGTATATATAATTAATAATAATGTCATGAAACTTACAAAAAATTAAAGGCATCATCAAAATTATTTGTATACACAAGAAGCATCTATTGGTAATTAAATGACTCATATGGAAAAAAAAATCATTTAACCCTTCTTTTATTTAAATTGAGTTATCGTAGTTTTTTAGTGGTGTTAAGTTGATGAAAAATAATAACAATTTTATAATTGAAGGACTGTAAGAGTTGTTCAAATATATCAATTAAGATGAATAGTTCATCTTCTTATTCATTAAACCAACACTCTCAACGCCTCTTTAACAATATTTCACCAATATAATTCTATTTTTTTATTGACTTTAATGTAAAAGAAAACCAAAAGTCTCATGTTTGAAGAAGCTTAATTATTTATCTTCTTCCTCATCTCATGCCACACCACTTCATCTTCTAAACCAACCGATCGATGTTAATGTCAAATTAGAAATGCATATGTATTTTACGTGCTTCATCATGAGATTCGGTCTACACAATTATTTCTATAATCTAGCTTTCTACGTTATGATTATACATACAATCATTGAGATGAAGTAGCTATTTGTCATATTATAATTTGTAAACAGTAAATTCCGCTTTCTATCTGATGAAAGGACATCAGATGCAAGCTGCTTTCAAACTCATCACCCAGTGAGGTTGTTCCTTAGATTGTCATAATAATAATAATTTCTTCAGCTGAATACTCGGAAGCCAGAGTCATTTTCATGGATTTGTGTGATTGGTTTTGCATGGGTAGATAAACTTGTTTTTCTATTAGAGCTAAGATTTCTAGTTGAGTCACTTAAAGCATCATCAAGAGAATTATGTTTTCTAAAACTACAAATTGTTCAGGCTGCATTCAATACGAATTGCATAATGCGTTGATTCATGTTGAAAGATTTAGTGGACATTTTAACTAAAATCTTTGTTCTTCAGCAAGTTCATACAACACAAAAGGGGAGGTCAGTGCTTGTCATTGTAAGTGTAAATCAACTTGTAAATAACAATTAAAATTGATAAATTTAAGAAAAAACATCATATAAAACTCTACTGAACTAGTAGGCTCTGATACCACATGTAAACATACTTTAAACATGATATAACATAGATCAATCAGAGAATTACCTACGAAAGCTTTTAGTCACCTAAATAGCCAAGATCTTATTGCCCTCATGAGCCTCAAACACATTCGCCACTTTGTTTGAGGGTACAAGTGACCTTTTATAGGCTTGAGGGAGAACTTTTAAGCTTCCCACATTAATACCAATTTCCATCAAATTGGTAATGGTAATGAAAATTCAAGAGTCATTAGGTAACTCATAGGTTACATAAGTTTGAGACACATAATGGTCTTACAATGTGAAAAATAAACACAATCATGTAGAATCAAAATTAAGACTAGATTATGTGATATTTTGCAGGCATAGCTAATTCCCCTAATTGGAGATGTGATATGGTTGGTGAAAATAAAGAACCAGCACAATTTGAATTGAAAGTTTCATCAAAAAGCCAATGAGAAAGCAAAAAAAAAAAGTTGATCATGGCATATACTTAGTGAATTTTTCCAACAAACCTAGCAACCCTTTTTAGGTATGATTATCTCAGATTGAAGAATATACTCACACTCACTCAACAAATTGAATTTTTCTTACCTTCAACCGACCCCGAAGAAGGCGCAATCTCCCCCTCTTGAAACCCTTTAAGTGCACCAAAGCAGCAATAGTTCATGGCCAACACAAAACTCAATCTTCACAAACCCTGCTTTCCACTCAAAACAGAGATTTTTATGAGCAAATCATTCAATTCCATCAAAATTCAACCAAATTACAGGCCAATAGCCACAAATGAACAAAACCCATTAACAGAATCAATGAAAAGACGATCTCCAAAAAACAAGTGAAGAAAAAGTTTGGATCAACTGACTACCCCAGAAGGCCAGAACCAAAAGGGGTTATTATTGAAACAGAGTGAAGAAACAGGGGAGGAGAGTCAAGAACAGAGTTGGTCAAACAGTGTTGGCTGATTATTGTGAAGCCAATCATCCCAAAAACCCCAGTAAGTTTGGAAGGGAAAAAAGACCCCAGAACTCATAGTCTTGACTTTTGGCTCCACTGTCCATCTCAGATGATTTTGGTTGCTTTCCTGATACGTGCTACTTGACTTGTTTTAATTACATAGGAGTTGGGAGTATTTTGAAATTGACCCGTTTTGGTACACTAGATTTAGATACCAAAAAATGGTGTTCATCACATGTCTCAAAAAACTCACCCTAGGATTGTCCATTTGAATACCCTTTTTTTTTTTTTTTTTTTTTACTGAATAGACTAGTTATTGCTTATCAAATGTGGAATGTAATGATATCATAATAGATTATAAGTTTGGTCTATCCAAAAATAAATAAATATATATATCATGGCTGGCTGCAAGTGTACTGAGGTCTCTGTTAAGATGGCTTGTTTAAAAAAAAAGCAAAAAGTGGTTGAAAGGTAGTTGGGAAATGAATAATACGGTTTGATGATGTGCAATAGAAGGGAGTCAAAAAAGTGCCTGTTTGGCTTTTTTTTATTGTAAAAAAAAAATATTATTGAAGATCGTGCTATGTATCTCGAGATGTATGAGCTTGTATTTTGTGGTAAGCATGGATGATGTATGAGCTTGTATTTTGAGTGTAGAGGTCATCCTGTGTTGTTGTCGTCATCATAGATCACTCTTTTTCATTGGAGCGATCTGGTTTTAGTACAACTTTTGTCAAGATTGTTTAAACTGGTTTTATTCCACACATGATATGAGTCTAGACTATATAGACATAAATGAGCTAATTGACCTTTTTAGAAATTAAAAGATATTAAAATATATATTTAAATATATTTATGAATAGTAGGCGATAAAGAGACAACAACTAAATTAATTAGAATGTTTATGTGGATGTAGTACAACTCATAAAAATAAAATAAAGTATACATAAACTAAAAAAAGTATGAGTAATACCAATTGAATTAAAGATTAGGGAAGAGCGATTATAGTAGTTTGGACACTTACAGTGGCAACTTATAAATAAGGGTAGATGCAGCCTCCGATTTAAGGGGGCCAAAATTCCTCTCACACAAAAAAAAACTCTAGGCACGAAAAGATAGGACAACTTGCTTATTACACATAACTGTTGTGGTCCTTTAGATATATTTTGATACTTGTGTACGCATATCTCAATGCAAAAATCAAATAACTACGATGACCAAGCTTCAAAAGTTGATCTTTTAATAATTTTTCTAATGTAAATCAAAGACCGAGGAGGCCAATTAGGGATTTATTCAATTGGTGATGAAGCAAGTTTGGATGTGTATAAATGATGCTAGCTAGACCAAAAAATGTGAGGGGGGCCATGCTCCCCAAGCAAGGCTAGTTCCAATATGTATCCGCCCTTGCCATAAATGTCCCTGCTAAAAAACTCAACTTACTAGACACTGAATACATTTGACAATGTATGGGTAGACTGAAACTAACTTGTGACACTTTGATTAAAAGAGACTTAAAAGATTTGGAAAGCATACAATCAATTACACTCGATAAAAGAGTTTGATCCATATATTCAACCTCAACTAAATTAAAGTCTAGAGACTTGCCATCTCAAAATTACATATATTGACCCTTACATATAATCCGAGCTAACTGTTGGAAAATAAGATTAAATTAAAATGCAAAGATGTTAATGTTAGATTAAAGCTAGTTTCTTAAAAAAAAAAATAATTATAAGCAGACAAAGAAAAGGAAAAGCCAAGATAAGTGGCAAGTGGGAAAATGAAATGCTCGTTTTGTGTTGGTACAGACATCATTGTATTGTTCAACATATCCATTTCACTAGAGATGCTTCGGCCTCAAGGTTAGATTTTTTTACAAATGCCTTGGCAATGGTATACGAATTATTAGTGTACTTAAATAGGGGTTAGAAGAATGAGGGAGTATTTGATAGGTGAGAGGTGGGAAATCAGATCGATGAAGTGGAAACAACATATCTCACTTAGAAAATTGCATAAATCTAATGAAATTTTATAAGAATGGAAATTTATCTCACAATTTCCTAAATAAACTATATTTTTCAAGTGAGAAGTCCTTCATACCTCAAGTTTAAGTTACAACACGAGAGCTTCTTTTCTTTTTTTTTTAAACAAACATGTGGGCCTTTTTAGTAGGTCTCAAGCAAACTTTGAAATCTATTTAAGTTTTCTTTTCTTAAATCTATATACCCATCTTAGTTAATGTATGAGCAAGGGGACCTTCTTTTGGGTGGAGGTCTAGGGTGGTCGCTCTTCTTCCCCCACCCCAAGCACGCCCCTACTTGGCAAACTCAAGACCCTCATTCCGTTGTCATAGTTTGAAAAAATGCAATGGAGAATACATGGATTGAATGGTTTCAAAACAACTCCACTAGAATTGTTGGAAATTTGTAGAACGAAAGTTAATCTCCTAAAGGATAAGTGTAACTTCATAATGAAGTATATAAATACGGATCTCCTCCAATTAGTCCTCAACCTCCTCCATAACCAACTTGAGAAGATAAAAATGTTGGAGATAAAGAGAATAGTATGAAGTAGAAAGATATTATGTTATAATTTTGGAGTGAGGACTCTTACTTGTCATTGGCATTTTGTAGAACTCTTTTACTTCCAAACTAAAAAACCCACGCATAAAACCAACAACTAAGATACTTGCTCTTCCATAACGCTAATATTCATTTGATAGATTTAAGTGTATGTGTTGCAATCCTTTTTTTTTTTTTTTTTTTTTTGTTAAAAGAGATATCAGGGATATTTTTAATATGCTATATAAATTTTGCATCATTGTGAAAAAAAGAAGAAGCGTTGATGCCATATTAATTCCATGACACTAGTAGCATTCGGAACAGATGCCTGGAATTGAGCATTCGAAGAGCTACCTTTAAGCGTTGATGAATAAATTAGTCCCTTTATTACATGTCAACTGCACAGATTAACCACATTAATTTCATGGCACAACTAGCATTCGGAACGGTTATGTATAATAATATGGTGTCTGCTAAATTACATTTATGAACAAGCATCATGTCGGGCATGAAAGTAGTATTTACAAGCGTAGCATCAGATCTCGCTGCTTTAGCTGATCTTTGACGTCTACTGCGGAACCTGTTTCAAGTCGAATAGCCGTATCATGCAAGTGTTGCACTGAAATGAAGATAACAAATTGAATCTGAAAGTTCAAATGGACAAGTACACAGGTTTCTGAAATTACCTCAATGGCTGGAGCTCCCAAGATCAAAATCCATGGTATAGTCATACTCAATGGTTGGAATTACAGATGCCATAAATTTCAAAAATAAAAATAGGTACCTGCACAAGTCGGAGACGGAATTCATTAATTGAAATCTTTTAATCGAGGCATTAAGTTGTGTCAGCGTGCATCTAAAGCACCTTTTACTAAGATCAATGTACTTGTATGTAAACCTAGAGCAATAAACATGATGAAACAATTAAAAGGTATGCAGGTCTTATTGCTAAAATAATGAATAAATTAGTGTTCTCATTAACATAAAATCTAGACATGCAATCTGTCAACATAGACACTCCTTGCCTAGTGCAATAAATGACGGGAAGTTTTTTGTCTGAGTAGCAAATAAAAGTCAAGGGCAAAAGAGAAGTACTTGTCAACTTGGGGTTCGACTCCATGCGACATTAAAACATCAATAATCTTCTTCATCACAGCACCATGACGACATGGATGTACAGATGCATGCTTCCCATACAAATGGGGATGATCCTCGATTGTCACCTGAAATTCTCAGAAATCATTACAGGTAATAAGCACAACCAGTAATGAGCATTTAACAGATGCCTGGAATTGAGTATTTGAAGAGCTACCTTAGCCTACGATGCCTACTAGATGCTAATATTTTTTTTTTATGAATTATAGTATCCACACTTATGTACTTCTTTATGAAATCACACTTAACTTATGTGAAGTGATGTGAGGACTATATTTCATGCAATCGCTTACTAGATGCTAATATATTTAACAATTAAAAAAAAGTGAACCTATACACCATGTCAACCGGCAGAAGCATGCCACCCATCTGCTTGGTATCAAATAGAAGGTTGGATTCGAGAACAATTAGAGAGGGTTCCAGATCTGAGTTTAACAAATACCATTTAGAAAGCTCCTTATTGTTCTCGATTTTGTCAACTTCAGTCCTTTTGATTCACGAAACTAACCTAAAGTAAAAGATTATCTGACTGGTTGTATGGTATGGTATTGACCCTAGATCTAACTGTTTCCAACTTTCCATGTCTTCTAGAAATATGAGAGAAAGAAAAAAGCAAGGATTGCAAGGCATTAAGGCGATCCCGAGGCAATTTCCCTAGCCTAAGCGAGGCGGCGCCTAGGCGGACAAAATAATATCTATTTTTAGGTCCCTGAATATGTATTTACTTATTTATAGGTCCTTAAATAATACTAATTTTCTATTAGTCAATGTGATTATTATTTAATATATACTTCAAAAATAATAATAAGTCTTTAAGCCCTTATATGACATTAATTGTGTTAGATTTGGTTGTAGGGTAGACATTTTTGTTATCAAACTTAATTGTAAATAACCCATTCAAATTTTTAAAAATTACTTAGAAGGACAACGCCTGCTTAAGGCATTGCCTAGGTGACGCACTGACGCCTTGAAATCACTGGAAAAAAAAAGGCATGTTCCAAGTGCTCCATAAGAGTTCACAAAATTTGTGCTAGTCCTACTCCCCAAGGAAAATATTTGGTTCCATGTCTTCGAATAAGTGGAGAACAATGAAAAGCTTATAGACAATGTTTTTGGCATAAACGATAAATTAATGCTTATCATCAAGAAAAAGCTTACTGTTTTGCGTGCATGGTCTTGACTAACATCTTCCAGCACAAGCTCTGGCTGTAAGAGCATCCTCGACTGCCAAAAAAATATAAGAACCAATAAGTACTACATAGGATACCCAATTGAAAACACTTCTAATAAAACTTAAGTAAACATAATTGTACTTCAAGAGACATGCTTATGCCCTATTTGTTTATCTACGGAGCTATAGCTTTGACTTCAATCACCAAAAGTCCAATGAATTTGATATGATAGGGGGGAAGTCCATTTATTGAATAAATAATCACTTTTTGATGCTAACTGACATGTATCAGATTCACCATTCACTACAAAAAGAATAATTACAAGATATTAAAATGCACAAGGGACAGTTTTTTTTTTTGATTGCAAGCATATTATGGTTGGTTTGAAATAGGTCTGTTCTAGTATGCTATAATCTATAACTTATGAGTATGAAATAATATAATAACAAAAAATACAATTGAAGCTTTAAAACAACTTCAAGGAATAATAAGCATGTTAGCATACCAAGCAATCAGATAAAAAATTTGGACAAATCATTTTATAATAAGGAACTACAAACATAAATAAAAATATAGAAACTCAAGAAAGGATTCACAAGAGATGAAAACATGAGTTTGTAAGCTGATACTTGGCATCAAGATATTGCTTCATTTAGTTGTGATATAACAAGCTCGCGTAGCTATGATCTTAAAAAAGGGAAATTGGGAAATAAAGATAACTGGATTTGTATAGTATTACAAATAATGATTCAATCACAACATGTTGATGAAAGTCTCAGCAGGATGAAGTGTAATGAAAATAAGAAAGGGATTCTAGCAGACGGAAAAAAATGATTTGCCCTCATGAGTAGAATGGCCAGAAAGTTAGTGCTCAGCCCCTTAAGAACAAGTAATGAAACATGTAACCATCTGGTCTATATTGGAAATGGAAGAGCATTCAACCATAATACCTAAACACGACTTGTACAAGACCAAAAAATAAAAGAGAACAATGCTAACTTTTAGCCAGGGATAATTGATAAGATATGAAATAAATGAGATCAAAGCCTAAATATAGAATTGGGAGGAAACTTTTATGCAACAATCAGAAAAACTAAAAGGAAGGAATAATAATGTCAGCGTGGTCAAACAAAATGTTTCTTGACATCCTCAATAATAGAAGTATAAAAGAGAAAAAGGAAACTGAGTGTCCCCATGTAGAAAGAGTGGCGTCAAAACCAATCCAGTATAATAAAATGCTCTTTGACTATGTTTGCTTGGCAAAGCTCCCATTAATTCCTAAGCTTCCCACGAGAATCATTTGGGTTTTAAACTCACTCATCATTTGAGGGAAAAACTCGTTCTATATGGTAATCTCTCTTGCAATGAAACAAATTACAATGTTACATACGAATTTATGAAAACAAGTCTTGAAAAATCACAGAGTAGGTATGGTTTAAGAAAAAAGTCAATTCAGTCATCATTCTGCTTGATGCAACCAAAGATATGAAATTGAAATCTAGAATTAGTGGAGAAAACCAACCTCATCATACCCAGTTAGCCACACACGAGGAGTTTGATAATACTTATCATACCTGGACAAAGAAGATGGGTTAGATTATATGGCAAATCCATTAAAAAACATATACAAGCAATCGTAGTGATGAGAAAACTTTGATGACTTCAAAAAAAATCAAAAGTGTATGATACATGTCCTCACTTTTGAACAAATAGTAGAGAATCATAATTCATATAAATAGGATTGATGAAAAAACTTCCAAACATTCACCAAAGCAGGAATACGAGAAACAAATACTTCACCAATATATAGTTTTCAAAGCGTTAACTTAATCCCTAGGTAATTCGACATTTTCACATGTAATGAATCGATTTTTGGACATGCATTGCCAAGCCTAGATTAGGTTGAACACGATGAACGCCAGACTAAAACAAACCAGATGGCCAGAGTCACCAAATAACAGAAAGTGAAGTAATTTTTAGGATTAGAATGCTTTCCACACTTCAGTTTGGGAATCGGTATTTGATCATTATGGAAGCTACACTATTAGAGGTTTCAAGTAATGCATAGATATGTTTCCTTGAGGCACTTGAGGAGGAGAACCCTTGTTTTGCCTTGTCGGAGATTTTGTTTAATGTAAAGATGTAGAGATCTAGAATCAATGACATGTTGTTTGAAGCTACACTATCCAATTTGTGACACTTATTTCATTCAACTGATATGTTGCTTCTTTATTGTCAAACATTCAGTTTCATCTAGAACAAAGGCCTAATCATCTCCATATAAAATTAATTTTCAACTTCAATTGAGGATGTGTTTGATATATCTTGCACCTGATGCACATCCACTTACCCAACCTAATTTGATTTTATCTTTTGATAGGAACCTGCTTTGAATCTATCGAAGAGAACATCTCCCATCTCCTTCATTTTGGATTATTCTTCATTTTGGACTATTGAACTTAAGTACAAGTTTAGACATTTTTGACTTTCAATCTTCAATGTCTATATAAAATGTTTTTCATCAGAAAAAAAAAAAAAAAAAAAAAAAAAAAAAAAAAAAGCATGCTCATTGCTCATGCTGTCACTTATTAATGAATGCAAGTAATTTCTGAATGGATCTGCAAAAAGATCAGATCCTAATCATGTACAACTTTTCACAAACAGGAGATGGAGCATATCATGAATGCAATACCAATCATAAAATGACAGTGGCAAGTTGGGGAATCAGTATTAAGGAGCATAAGAGTGGGTATAGCTCACCTTGCTAGACAGTAGAAACAAGATCCAAGACTAAACAATTGAACACTTATAGTTACATGTAAGAGATTCAGGATTTTCAAGAAGGATATTGGACGGGCATCCATCAATTGCACTAAATCGAGCACAATAGAAGAGTTTGATCCATGTAGCCAACCCCAATTAATTTGGGACTGAGGCGTTGTTGTTGCATATTCGACTGGCATATGGTATACTAATTTTGGTAATAAAAAATCAGCTAAAAACTTCATACTCCTTTTGGCAAATATTTACAGGCATAGGGTTCTCTGGAAAATGTAGGCTATGCAAATTTTAACTGCAACCATTAGACTAAGAAAGCTCACTAAGTTTCTAGTTAAGTTAGGTTAGGAAGCTTACTGTCAGCCCCTCAATAGCGTGACCCGAGTAGGCTGGGCTAGGCAGCGAGAAACCTAGCAAATGACCGAGTTCTGGAGGACTTGGGTGGTTCCATGAAGTTTGGTCGCATGCGGGACGGATGAGGCATCGCATAGCCATGGATGAGGTTGCGCCTTGGGGCGCGCCAAGTCACGGTGCCTGGGCGCATACGAGGTTGCGCCTTTGCACGTGCCTTGGCGCGTCCCTTGGCACAGGCATGGGCAAGCCTTGGCAAATTCCCTTGGCACGGACAAGGTCGCACCTTGGCACGAGCAAGGTCACGCCTTGGCAGATTCCTTGGCACGAGCAAGGCCGTGCATTGGGCAAATTCCTTGGCACGAGCAAGGTCGCGCCTTGGCAGGTTCCTTGGGCACGAGCAAGACCGCGCATTGGCAGATTCCTTTAGCATGAGCAAGGCCACGCCTTGGCAGGTTCCTTGGGCACGAGCAAGGTCGCGCCTTGGCACGAGCAAGGCCGCGCCTTGGCACGAGCAAGGCATACCTTGGCAAATGGTTGACAAATCTTGACTTGGGCGTTGACCAAGTCAAAGTACGCTTGGTCTCATTTCTTGATGTTTCCTATTGGAGCTGAGGAAACGACTTAACATCTACTATAAGGGGAGGTGTGTTCTCTCCTACGGGCGGCATGAGCACAGTAGCAAGGAGGACCCTTGAGCATGCCTTGGGCACCATGCCAAGGCAAGACCCTCGGACCCATGGTCCGGCCACCCTGAGCCGGTGGGACTCGACCGAGCCCCAGCTAGGACCCAAAGTGCGTGGGCGCAGCCATGCACCATCGAGCAGTCTTTGTCCCTTAGAGAAGCATTGACCACGTCCCTTGAGGCGTGGATGGACCAAGTCAAGGTGGTTCCAAGCGGTTGGGTAACTACCTTTGTCATGGCCACTGGCATGACTAAGGCACGTCCAAGAATGTCCCGAATACATGGAGCATGTGCTAATTGACCAAGCAGTTGAGGCGGTTATGGAACCAAGTGGCAGTAAGGGAACAAGGCAGTTGGGTAACTGCCTTAACCACAAAGGAGTGGGGTTTTACTTAGTCTATGGATCAATGTAATCAAGACAGGTGTCCTACACGGTTATGTAACCACTTGTTGGTTGATCTATAAAGCCATGGGCTCTAGGCTTGGGGAAGCATAGGATACCAGAGTTGTATTCCCATTGAGAGCTTAGTAAAACGTTTCCTTGGTGTCATTGCTTGTTGTTCATTCGAATTGAGAATTGGTAGTGCTGAACTAAGGTGGCCCTTAGGCACTACGAGTTGGGTTGAGCTAGAAAAATTTCCTTAGGGTAAACCCCTCACTTAACGACCCCGTGACAATTGGTATCAGAGCCCCGTTTCGGAGACGATGGCAACCAGAGCAGCAAGTGATCTAAGTGAAAGGGTAGCTCACTTGGAACTAATGATGGCAACGACGACTGTCCCGGCACAGTCGGCGGAATCCTCAATGTCAGCACAGCGCATTGAAGGATTGGAGATGTTGGTGGCTTCCTTGGTGACTAGAGGAGAGTCACAGGAGGCTATGATAGCTGCGTGGGAATCCAAATTCGAGGAGCTTGTAGCAGATGTACGTTCTGTGGAAGAACTTTACCACCGAAACAGCTACGACAATGGCAATGGAGGTGAGTTTACTAAAGCGAGCCATGAGTGGATCCTCGGAGGTTGCAGATGCGGTAAAGCCTAGAACTAAGGTGCCGGGGCCAAAGAAATTTTCGGGCAAGCGGAGCGCAAAGGAGCTTGAGAACTTTCTTTGGGACATGGAGCAATACTTTGCTACTGTCCGGACGGAGGAGAACCAAATACCTAGAGGTGATGCTAAACTCTAGTGGAGAACCAAAGTAAACGATGATGCGGTTGCGGGTAGACCCAAGATCATGGATTGGGAGGTGCTAAAAAGGGAGTTGAAGGATCAATTCCTTCCTACTAATGCTACTTGGCAAGCACGGGAAGCATTGCGCAAGCTCAAACAGACGGGATCGGTTCGAGATTACGTTAAGGAGTTTTCCTCTATCTTGCTAGACATCAAAAACATGTCAGAGAGGACAAACTCTTTAACTTTACTACTGGATTGTAGTCATGGGCTCAATCCGAGCTAAGGAGGCAAGGGGTGAAGGACTTGCCTGGGGCGATTGATGCGGCTGATAGTCTTGTGGACTTCAAGACTAGTTCTTCCACGAGCGAGGGGAAGAACAAGGAGAAGAAGTCGTTCAACGATCACCACAAGAAAGGCGAGAAGAAGCCCTTCCTTCCTAAGCAAGCGAGCTCTAAGCAAGCCCCGAAAGCAGATGCAAAGCCCTCATCAAGTTCCTCACACAAGGGTTGTTTCATTTGCAATGGCCCTCACAGGGCATGAGACCGCCCAAAGAAGGAGAAAATCTCGGCCTTGATCGCGGAAGATGATGGTCAGCCCGGATGAACCCACTACAATTGTTGAATGCCATTCAACAAGCCAAGACAAGCCCTTCGGAGGGGCTGATGTACGTTGACGCGGAGGTGAACCAGGAACGAGTCTTGGCAATGGTAGATTCGGGAGCAACACATTCATTTGTGGCGGACCACATGGTGGAAAAGCTAGGACTGGATCTTGTTGAGAATTCTAGTCGAATGAAAGCTGTGAATTCTGAAGCAAAGCGAATTCAAGGTATGACATCTAATGTAGATCTTAAGGTTGGGTCTTGGGAGGGAAAGATCAACCTCATGGCAGTTCCCTTGGATGATTTTGATGTCATCCTAGGGAATGACTTTCTACTTTTGGGGAGCATTGCCTTGATGTCATTCTTGAGGGGATTGTTTGTGATGAACAAGTCTCATCTTCGCTTTGTTCCTGTGGCTAACATAATTTCAGGGAAAGAGAGTGCAAAGTTGTCCCATTTTTCAGCCATTCAAGTGAAAGATGGACTCAGGAATGGTGAACCAACATAACTAGCGACCCTGGTGGAGACTAAGGCAAGCAAGACAGCAAAAGTCCCTGATGCGATTGCTTAGGTACTGGAGGACTTCAGTGACATGATGCCGACGGAACTACCAAAGCAATTACCCCACAAAGGGTGATTGACCACGAGATTGAGCTGATCCCTAGCTCAAAGCCCCCAGCACAGGCCCCATACAGAATGGCTCCAAAGGAGTTGGAGGAACTGAGGAAGCAGTTGCAGAGTTGTTGGATGTTGGATTCATTCAGCCATCCAAGGCACCATATGGAGCACCGTTTTATTCCAACGTAAGCATGACGGATCCCTTCGGATGTGAGTGGACTACATGGCACTGAATAAGCTGACGGTGAAGAACAAGTACCCTATCCCGCTGGTGGAAGACTTGTTCGATCGGCTATCCAGTGCAGCATACTTCACGAAGTTGGACTTGAGGTCGGGGTACTATCAAGTCCGAATTGCAGCTGGTGATGTCCCTAAAACGGCCATGGTGACGTCCCTAAAATGGCCATGGTGACTAGGTATGGATCATTTGAATACTTAGTCATGTCATTTGGCTTGACAAATGCCCATGCTACATTCTGTAATTTGATGAACGATGTGCTAAAGGAGTTCATCGATCGGTTTGTTGTTGTATATCTTGATGATATTGTAGTTTAAAGTCAAAACCTCCAAGATCATGTGGATCACTTACGGATGGTTTTGACTACTTTGAAAGCTAATCATTTGTATGTGAAGAGGGAAAAATGTTAGTTTGCTGCGCAAACGATCACTTTCCTTGGTCATATTGTAGGACGGGGTAAATTACAGATGGACCCGGATAAGGTGCGGGCAATCATGGAGTGGCCAAACCCCATAAAGGTCCAGGAGTTGTGGTCATTCCAGGGTTTGGCAAATTACTATCGGCGGTTCGTGGAAGGCTACTCAAGGAGGGTGGCACCACTGACAGACCTGTTGAAGAAAGATCGAGCTTGGGCATGAACGGATCGATGCGACCAAGCCATGGCAGAACTGAGGCAGGTTATTGCCTCTGAACCAGTATTGGGACTACCCAATTTTGACCTACCTTTCGAAGTGCACACGGACGCATCAGATAGAACATTGGGGCGGTACTTGTCCAGGAGGGACACCCCATTGCTTTGGAAAGTAGGAAGTTGAAGGAAGCGGAGCAGAGGTACCCGGCTCACGAGAAATAGATGTTGGCATTGATTCATGCTCTCCATCTTTAGAGGCTTTACCTGTTGGGAACGAGCTTCGTGGTGCGGACAGACAATGCTGCTATCACGTACTTCATGAGTCAAAAGAAGCTCAATCAGAAGCAAGCTAGGTGGCTAGATTTCCTAGCAGAGTTCGATGTGCAGTTTGAACACATGCCTGGAAGGCTTAACTCAGTCCCAGATGCTCTTAGTCGCAAGGTGGTGGCTGAGATGGTGTCAGCGGTGGTGAGGTTGGAAAGTGAGTTCCTACCTCGCATCAAGGAGGAGACAAGCAAAGACCCTGTTTGTACTAAGATGTTGAAGCTAGTAGCGGAGGGAGTCACTCGGAGGTTTTGGTGCGAGGATGGAGTCCTCTATGCTAAAGGAGGACGTCCATATGTTCCTAGTACTGGTGGACTAAGGTGACAACTTCTGAGGGAGACACATGATGCTCGGTGGGCTGGGCATCCGGGCATGGAGCGCACTTTATGCCTTCTTATCACGTTCATTCTTCTGGCCTAAGATGGAGGAGGACGTAGATCAATATGTGCGGACTTGTCTTGTGTGCCAGCAAGACAAGACAGAGAGAAGGAAGGCACCAGGGTTGCTGGAGCCTCTGCCTGTACCAGATAGACCCTTTCAGAGTATATCTATGGGTTTCATCACTGGTCTTCCTAAAGTGCAGGGAATGACTAGCGTGCTGGTGGTGGTAGATCGATTCTCGAAGTATGCCACGTTCATAGCTGATCCGAAGAATTGTGATGCAGACTTGACTGCGGAGTTGTTCCTGAAGCATGTGGCAAAATATTGGGGGATGCTGGAGGATATTATCAGTGATCGAGACACTCGGTTCACTAGAAGGTTTTGGATTGCCCTATTCAACCTAATGGGCTCAGAGCTGAAGTTTTCCACTGCAAATCATCCTCAAACGGATGGGCAGACGGAGAGAATCAATGCATTGTTGGAGGACTACCTCAGACACTATGTCAATGCAAGTCAGTCCAACTGGGTGGATTTACTTGATACAACCCAATTCTGCTATAATCTTCACAAAAGCTCGACTACGAGCTGAGTCCATTCGAGATGGCGACGGGACAACAACCGCTACTCCACATGAGGTAGCCAAATCAAAGTCGATGGGGTCGAGCCCAGCGGCTTATCGCTTTGCGAGAAACAAGCAGAAGCTGAGGGTGGCAGCTCAAGACAGTTTGGCCAAAGCTGTCCGGAGGATGAAGAAGTATGCTGACCAGAACAGAAGACCCTTGGAGTTCCAGGAAGGAGACCTAGTTTTGTTGAAGCTCACTCCTCGATTTTGAAGAAGTTCAACAAGAAAGAGACGCACAAGGGCCTGGTTCAGCGGTACGAAGGACCATTTGAGGTGGTCAAACGAGTTGGGAGGGTGGCTTATCGCCTAAAGCAACCAGAAAGGTTGAAGATACATCCTACATTTCATGTCAGCTATCTCAAACCTTTCCACTCTGATGAGACAGATCCAGGGAGGAGCACAGCGAGACGGGCTCCACCCTTAGTACGAAAGGAGTTTGCATGAAAAATTGAGCAGATTCTAAGCCACAAGACGCGTGGCCAAAGTAAGAAAAATAGGCTAACTTTTCACTTGATCAAGTAGGTTGATGTTGAGGAACCAACTTGGGAACGAGACACTACGTCTATGTCAGTTTGAGAAGGAGATAACAAACTACCAGAAGCGGCAGCAACCGAGCAGTTCAATGAGGGCATCGAACATTTCGACGGGGGATGTTTGTCAACCCCTCAATAGCGTGACCGAGTAGGCTGGGCTAGGCAGCGAGAAACCTAGCAAATGACCGAGTTCTGGAGGACTTGGGTGGTTCCATGAAGTTTGGTTGCATGCGGGACGGATGAGGCGGCGCATACGCATGGACGAGGTTGCGCCTTGGCGCGCGCCTAGGCACTGTGCCTAGGCGCATACGAGGTTGCGCCTTGGCACGTGCCTTGGCGCGTCCCTTGGCACGGGCATGGGCAAGCCTTGGCAGATTCCCTTGGCACGGACAAGGAGGCGCCTTGGCACGAGCAAGGTCGAGCCTTGGCAGATTCCTTGGCACGAGCAAGGCCGTGCCTTGGACAAATTCCTTGGCATGGGCAAGGCGGCGTCTTCGCACGAGTAAGGCCACGCCTTGGCAGGTTCCTTGGGCACGAGCAAGACCGCGCCTTGGCAAATTCCTTTGGCATGAGCAAGGCCGCGCCTTGGCAGGTTCCTTAGGCACGAGCAAGGCGATACCTTGGCAGATTCTTTGGCACGAGCAAGGTCATGCCTTGGCACGAGCATGGTCGCGCCTTGGCATGGACAAGGCCGCGCCTTGGCACGAGCAAGGCATACCTTGGCAAAGGGTTGACAAATCTTGACTTGGGCGTTGACCAAGTCAAAATACGCTTGGTCTCATTTCTTGATGTTTCCTATTGGAGTTGAGGAAACGGCTTAACATCTACTATAAGGGAGGTGTGTTCTCTCCTAGGGGCGGCATGAGCACAGTAGCAAGGAGGACCCTCGAGCATGCCTTGGGCACCATGCCAAGGCAAGACCCTCGGACCCATGGTCCGGCCACCATGACCGGTGGGACTCGACCGAGCCCCAGCTAGGACCCAAAGTGCTTGGGCGCAGCCATGCACCATCGAGCGGTCTTTGTCCCTTAGAGAAGCATTGACCACGTCCCTTGAGGCGTGGATGGACCAAGTCAAGGTGGTTCCAAGCGATTGGGTAACTATCTTGGTCATGGCCACTAGCATGACCAAGGCACGTCCAAGAATGTCCCGAATATAAGGAGCATGTGCTAATTGACCAAGCAGTTGAGGCGGTTATGGAACCAGGTGGCAGCAAGGGAACAAGGCAGTTGGGTAACTGCCTTAACCACAAAGGAGTGGGGTTTTACTTAGTCTATGGATCAATGTAATCAGGACAGGTGTCCTAGACGGTTATGTAACCACTTGTTGGCTGATCTATAAAGCCATGGGCTCTAGGCTTGGGGAAGCATAGGATACCAGAGTTGTAATCCCATTGAGAGCTTAGTAAAACGTTTCCTTGGTGTCATTGCTTGTTGTTCATTCGAATTGAGTATTGGTAGTGCTGAACTAAGGTGGCCCTTAGGCACCACGGGTTGGGTTGAGCGAGAAAATTTTCCTTAGGGTAAACCTCTCACTCAACGGCCCCGTGACACTAACCATAATAGGAAACTAAGCATGCATGACAAATAGAATCTTCAAAACAATGTAAAGGCACAACAGAAACTTTTGTGCATGCAAAATGAAATTAAAAATCCTGTACAAAAAGAGTGATTTGAAGAGAAAAACTGGTTTTGAATAAGTAATTAAGGAGCTAAAATTCAATCACCAGAAAATAGAACCAGTGGGATATAAAAGGCATTAAACCACTTCTCAGAACACAAGAACCCATGCGATTAAGATCCTCGACACTCAAGTAAAAAATTCAAAGACTAACTATTCAAACACATAGGGTAAGGAAGTTACCAAATATACACTACAAGTTTGATAAAAGGCCTTGAACGATTAGGAAAAAGCAAAAAAGGTGGACAACGTTCCAAGCGATGGTATACTCTAGCAATTCATGAATAAACGGCTACAAAAATTGAAAATAAAAACTGAGAATAATATTTTAAAAGTATCTCTTACGTTATGCTAACATCATAAGTTCGAGTCTTCAATATATTGTCATCATCAGGTTCATGAGCCACAAGATATGTAGACTGAAGTGATGCCTACATTAAATAATGCCATACATTCAGCTTCTTATTAGGGTTAGAAAAATTAAATCGACTATATAAAAGTAAATAGAAAATAAAAATAGACCAAACTTTCACAAATTCTATAAATGTATAGAGAGACACACGCATACATGCATATAGTAGACATTTGGTGAACTCTGGTCAACTATCAAGGCATATATGCATTCACTTTATCTTCTAGAGGAAGTGCACATGAGACGCACCTACACCATTCATTCAATCAGGTGGATCCTGAAACTTAAAAGAAATAATTTGGGAACTCATGCAACTTTTTGGTTGTAACAAGACAGCTATGCCCTTGAGTTACCCATTTATTGAGAATGTGAAGATATGCTTATGCATCAGTGATGGATGTAGAGAGATTAATAAATATCTGCATTTTGAGGGGAGTTATGTGTTCCCGTTAAAGGAGGTTGCCTTGTCCTCTGTACTTAATGCATCTTTCTTCATATAAACAAAGATCCTTCTCATAAAATAGCCGTAATAATAATTGACAATTTATTTGCATTTTCTTCCACTTGTAAATAATGCCCTCTTTGATAAAAACAACAACAACAACAACAACAACAACATAGCCTTAGTCCCAAATTAATTGGGCTCTTTGCTAAAAACACAATTAATTATTTAATAATAAGGATGTTTTATATGAAAATGTTTGACACTTTAAACATACCGATTACCTTCTTTGACTCTTTGATCAATACAGGCTATACAACGATAAGGTTATACCTAAATTATATAGTATATGGTGAAACAGCACAGCAGAAAGTAAAAAGAGCATAATAGAGAAGCCAAAATAAAGGAGCAAATGAATCAGCAACTTACAGCATCTGTCTCAATAAGATTGTCAGGTTCATTATAATCTCCTATATCCGGTATATCTTCTTCCTCCTCACCCCCAAAATATGAGGGAATAGACTGAATCGTCTTGTTCTTGCTAATGTCAAGAGTCTCCATGGAAGGTAAGTTTTCCTCATCAAGCTTGTTTTCTGAACAAAAGCAATACCCAACAGTCATAGGACAGCACCAATCCATGCACCAAAAAATAAAACTCAAACAGACAGACCTTTTGGTTTCCCATGCGTAGCCAACCAGCCATCGTTATCTTCATTGTCAAGAAGAACTTCACCCCCCGCTGCTTCATATTCCTCTTCCACCGATGCAGCTCTTCGAAGACAAGGCACTGAAAAGTGCAAGATATTCCATCAGTTCCATTTCCAACCGTTTCAAGAAAGAAAGGAGGAGTGAATTTTGATTTCACCACTACTCGTACAGTTGTACCATGTAGTGTACCACCCATGCAAAGGCATCAAGTAATAATTCATACAACAAACTCAAAATCCCAAACCATAATACTACCAAAACATAAACAAAATAAAAGATATGAGACACACCCTCACATAATCACACAATCCCATTTACTTCTTCACTTCCTAGGCATGTGATAAGCCTCCTATTAAGCTGAAGTATTCTCGAAGGCACAAGAAGCATGAGGGGACACGTGGCGAAGCATCAGTGGACAAACACTAAGTGAAGGGAAGTGGGGAACCAATTGCATTGATCTAGTTAGTTACACTAAGTAGAGTATATAAATAAGGAACAAACTGTGAAGAGAGAATCATGTTGTATGAACTAATTTTGGGAAGTAAATAGACTACTTGAATTGTCTATCTGTTCTTGTAATTTCCTGTGATCATCAATACAAATCTAGCTTTCTCTTGATTTTGGTCTCTCCAAATCATAGTTTAGTCTATCAAATTGGTATTAGAGCCAGTGATCTGATTCAATGGGGGCCCCAAACAAGGAGATGCTAAGTTTGTTGCGATGGAGAAGGAGATGGATCGCATAAGGGGGGATCTCAACCGGTTCTCTGCAATGGAGGAACGGATGGATACTCTAATGCAAAGTTTGGCACGGATGGGGCAATCACTAAGTGATACGCAGCGATCGGTGCAAGCTATCCAAAGGCAATGGAGTACCAGTCGAAGATGGCAGCAACACGTCTGGGGTCGGTGGAGTTCCGATAGCGTCGAGACAGGAGGATCGAAGCCCGATCTCAACAGATCCGAGACAAGGCAGTCAGACACAAGCCCCCAAGGTAGGATCCCATCCACCTTATCGTCCTTTTGATTTTGCTTCCGGTGGACACAATGCCGATTTCAACACCTCCTCGGATGCATGGCGAGGGGGCGAAAGCTGCAACTGCCGGTTTTTAATGGCGAGAACCCAAGAGGGTGGTTGTTTCGGGCGGAGCTTTATTTCGAGATCAATCGACTCTTCGAAGCGGAGCGAATTAAAGCCCCGAGAATTTGCTTCAATGACGAGGCGTTGGCTTGGTTTCGGTGGTATGATTCACGAGTTCCTTTTGTTAGTTGGACATATCTCAAATCTCAGTTGCTTAAGCGTTTCAATGCGTCTCAATTCGGTAACCTTAAGGAACGCCTGCATGATCTCAAACAAATCGGATCAGTGGTGGAATATCGGCGGAACTTCGAAACACTTGCGGCATCCGTCCCAGGTATTCGGAGGATATCTTGGAGAGCATTTTCATGAAAGGGTTGAAACTGGGCATTCGTTCCGAAGTTCGTTTGTTGAGACCAATAGGTCTCCCTGATTTGATGGTGACGGCTCAAATGGTGAAAGAGAAGATACGAACAACTGGGTTGGGCCATGGGGGAGTGGTGGACCTGCATTCAAACCCAAAATCGTCACCACTTAAAACATCGGGCTCAGAGTTTGTTGGACCCGGTCCATCTCATTAGGGTCCAAGACCGCACCACCTATTTTCAATCCTCCTATCAGTAACCCTAAACCGATGCGTCGTCGCCTCCGGTTGAAAGAGGCCGAGTTCCAAACACGAAGAGCTAAAGGCCTTTGTTTCTCTTGTGATGAGAAATTCAGTCCGGGGCATGTGTGCAAGAAGTTGTTACAATTGATGCTCGTCAGCGATGATGATCCCGGGGATGTTGTAGAGCCGACAACGCCACGGGAGGACCAGAGGGTTGCGAGAATTCACCGGGTCTTGAGACTATCGAGATGTCGATGAATACAGTGATGGGGCTGACCGTACCGGGAACCATGAAGCTGCGAGGGAGGTTGGGCAGTAAAGAAATCACCGTTCTCATTGATTGTGGAGCTACACACAATTTTATATCTCAAGATCTCGTGGAGGAACTGCAACTTCCTTTAACTGAAACTCCCCAATACGGTGTGATGATGGGAACGGGCTCAGCTGTCATGGGGCGCGGGATTTGCCGGGCTCTACCCCTCCATGTTCAAGAGTTGGTGATTGTGCAAGATTTTCTTCCACTCGGTTGGGTGGCACCGATGCGATTTTGGGCATGTCTTGGTTGCAGGATTTGGGTAGCATGGAAGTTGATTGGAATCGCCTCACCATGAAGTTCATCAGTGAAGGCCGCATTTACCTATTACAAGGAGACCCGAGTTTGTGTAAGCGCAGTGTATCGCTGAAGTCATTGTCTAAAGACCTACTCCATGCTGGTCAAGGGGTATTGGTCGATCTGTGCTCGTTGGTCTCCTTCGCGACTGTCGAATCTTCGACGTCGTCTGCTCCGGTGGTTTTTCCATCTTGGTTTGATTTTTTTTTTTCAACAGTTCACTAAGGTGTTCGGGCCTATCACTACCCTTCCACCCGAGAGGGAGATTGATCATGTCGTGACTTTGTTGCCCTCGGCTGGTCCAGTGAACGTCAGGCCATACCGGTATCCACATTTTCAGAAATCTGAAATTGAGAAGCTAGTTCGCGACATGTTACAGGCCGGCATCATCCAACCTTCCACAAGCCCCTTTTCGAGCCCTGTTCTTAGTGAAGAAGAAAGACGAGAGTTAGCGTTTCTATGTTGACTATCGAGCATTAAATAAGGTGATTGTACCTGACCGGTTTCCCATTCCGGTCGTTGATGAATTGCTCGACGAACTACATGGAGCATCGATTTTTTCCAAGCTGGATTTGAAGTCGGGCTATCACCAAATTCGTGTGAAGTCCTCGGATGTTCCAAAGACTGCATTTCGCACCCACCGAGAGGCATTATGAGTTCCTAGTGATGCCATTTGGTTTATCCAACGCGCCGACAACTTTTCAAGCTCTTATGAATCGAGTATTTCGACCCTTCTTACGCCACTTTGTGCTTGTGTTTTTTGGCGATATTTTGGTCTATAGCAGGGATCTTGCGACGCATATGGACCATTTGTCTCGAGTTCTTCAGGTGTTACTGGACAACCATCTCCATGTTAATGCCAAGAAGTGTGTTATTGGGCAGCATTCAATTGAGTACTTGGGGCATTGGATCTCAACCTCAGGGGTTTCAGCGGACCCATCCAAAATTGATGCAATGCAGCGATGGCCGACACCTACAAACATTAAGGAGTTAAGGGGTTTCCTCGGTCTTACTGGCTATTATCGGCGTTTTGTGGCAAATTATGGGTCAATTGATTTCCCACTTACCAAGCAGCTCAAGAAAGATGCATTTGCGTGGTGTGAGGAGGCGGAAAAGGCTTTTCAGCTGTTGAAACAAGCAATGACCACGGTGCGGATTCTGAGACTCCCGAATTTCACCCAACCATTTGTTTTGGAGACCGATGCTTCGGATTTGGCCTCGGGGTTGTTCTAATGCAGCAGGGGCGTCCTATTGCCTACTTTAGTCAGTTGCTTTCAGCCCGCAACCAATTGAAGTCTATCTACGAACGAGAGCTAATGGCAATGGTCTTGGCGGTCCAAAAATGGCGGCACTATTTACTTGGACGTCATTTCCTCATCACACCGACCAAAGGAGTTTAAAATATCACTTGGAACAACGAGTGGTTCAGCCGGAGTACAAAAAATGGGTGGCTAAACTCATTGGCTACGACTTTGAGATTCAATTCAAAGCGGGTGTCACGAATAAGGCCGCCGATGCTTTGTCTCGCATTACTCCTCCTAGCAATGTTTCCTTGCAAACTCTAGTCTCTCATCGCATCCTTGAAGTGCAGGACATTAAGGATGTCGTGGCTCATGACCCTTTCCTCTCCAAGGTCTTGCCGGACTTGCAACAAGGCTCAGCTGCATGGCCTCATTATGCTCTACACCATGGGTTATTGTTGTTCAAGTCCAAATTAGTGCTACCAAAAGGGTCTCCTTTGCTTCAGCGCATTTTGTTTGAGTACCATGACGGAGCTCTTGGGGGTCATTCCGGTTTTCTACGCACTTTCAAAAGGATTGAGCGTGACTTATATTGGGTGGGAATGCGTCAAGACATCAAACGCTACGTGGCCGAATGTTCCATTTGTCAACAGCAAAAGTATCAATCCCTTTCTCCAACGGGTCTTTTACAACCACTCCCGATTCCTCAACAAGTTTGGGAAGATATAGCGATGGATTTCATTGAGGGCTTACCAAAGTCAAATGGGTTTTCGGTTATCTTTGTAGTCGTGGATCATTTGACCAAATACGGCCATTTTATTCCATTGGCTCACCCATTTTCTGCAAATTTGGTGGTTGTTGCTTTTGTCCGGGAAGTGGTCCGTTTACATGGATTTCCTCGCTCTATTGTTTCGACCGTGACAAGGTGTTCCTCAGTTCATTCTGGTCTGAGCTTTTCAAACTCCAAGGTACTCGCTTGCACCATAGCACTTAGCACCGCCTATCGCCCTCAATCCGATGGGTAGTCCGAGGTTGTGAATAGGTGTCTTGAAACGTATTTGCGTTGTTTCACGTCGATACACCAAAACAATGGAGTTTGTGGGTGGCTTGGGCTGAATTTTGGTACAACACAACCTTTCATGCTTCGACTAATATGACGCCTTTCAAGGCGTTATGGACGTGAACCTCCTCCCATTGTCCAATATGGCCCATATACTACTGCATTGGCAGATTTGGATCCTCAGCTGAAGACTCGGGTTGTCATTCTTGATGAATTAAAGTTCCACCTTGCCTGCGCTCAATCCAAGATGAAAGCTACCGTGGATACTCATAGATGGAATATGGAGTTCTCCATTGGGGACTTGGTGTATCTGAAAATCAGACCTTACCGCTAGCGCTCTCTAGCTCGTCGCCCCAATGAGAAACTGTCCCCGCATTTCTTTGGCCCATTTAAGGTGTTGGAACGGGTCTGCGTTGTTGCATACAAGTTGGACTTACCTCCGTCTCCATCCACCCCGTTTTTCCATCTCCCACCGTGTCCGTTTTCTACACATCTTCCCCGCCGTAATACCGACCGGCAAATGGTTTTCGCGAACCGAAAGGGGACGTGAAGTGCCGATCTATTGGAAAGACTTACCTTCCTTTGAGGCTACTTGGGAACTGGTGGACGTCATCCGACGTCAATTCCCGGAGTTCCACCTTGAGGACAAGGTGGGTTTTTGTAGGGGAGGTATTAGGGCTGGCAATTTGGGTCATGAAACGTTTAACACGACACGACACGACACGTGATAAACATGTCGCGAGTTGGGCAAAAATGTATGTGGGTCATAAACAGGTTAACCTGTTTATACACGGTTAATAAACGAGTCGCTAACGTGTTAACCCGTGTGACTCGTTTATGACTCGCATAATTATTTACATATAAATACAAATTTTTCATTTCCAACCCTAAAAACTAAAAAGTTCAAAACCAAACAAAATCTCTCACCCTCTCTCTCTCTCTCTCTCTCGCCTTCTCGGATTTGCATCTCCTTTGGCCCCCACCTCCCTAATCTCCGCCATATTCTAGACCTCTTATTTGGTTAATCTCCGCCACCCATTTCCCCCACTTCCTCATCCTTATTCCCAACCGATTGGAGGAGGAGAGGGCCTTGAGGTCGTTGGGGCCGAGCCGGGAGGAGGAGGGGAAGGACGTGGGTGGCGGCCATGAAGGAGGGATTCGCGAGGGGTAGGTCGATCTATTGGAAAGACTTACCTTCCTTTGAGGCTACTTGTGGTGAGTGGTGCAGAGGTGGTTGATGGTGGCAAGGGAATTGTTCCTCTTGAGATCTCATCCGGGTTTTTTGATCGGAATCAAGGTGTGTTTGTTTGTTGATTTTAATTTTTAATGTGCTTGGAACAACATTTTTGAGGTATTGATAATGCGTCCTATTGATGATGATGATAGTATTCTCTTTGAAGGCACAAGAAGCATGAGGGGACATGTACGTGGCGAATGATCATTTAATAAACGTGTTAAACGGGTACACAAACGAGTGGACAAACACTAAGTGAAGGGAAGTAGGGACTAACTCGTTTAATAAACGCATTGGTAATTATGACACGACACGTTTACGACACGACACGTTTACGACTAGTTACACTAAGTAGATAAGTATATAAAAAGGCACAAGGAACAAGCATCGTGTGAAGGGAAGTGGGGACTAACCGCAAGACACTAAGAGAGATCATGTTGTATGAACTGATTTTGGGAGTAAATAGACTACTCGAATTGTCTATCTGTTCTTGTAATTTCTTGTGATCATCAATACAAATCTGGCTTTCTCTTGATTTTGGTCTCTCCAAATCATAGTTTAGTCTATTAGTATGACGGATAAATTAGTTGGATCAAACATCAAAAACAAGAGAAAATTGCAAAAGTCGCCTTAATTAATTAAGGCATGATGAAGATCATCAAAACATAAAAACAAATAATGTTCATCAACCTATCTCCGTAGCGAGATGGATTTCTTCTAAAAATATCCAAATAATTCTATGAAATCTATGATTATGATGATTATCGAAAAAAGTTCTACACATGGTCAGATTCAAAGTTCTAGGCTGCCCATCACTTGTTTCAGACCCATGCATTTCATAATATATCTCATCATACAGGCTCTTGGTAAGGACATTCTTACATGGAAATCCCTTTTTAAGGTCATAAGTTCAAATCTGAGAAACAACCTTTTTATGATGTGGGGTAAAGGCATAGATTACTTTTCCAAGACCCTACAATTGAGAGACTTCAATTGGCATAAATATTGGTTTCCTGCATGGCATATCAATATGAATTTTGTGCCCAATGGATGAAGATTTAGTAAAGTATCTTTCTTTAATAGTCAACCTCAAACAAGATGTACTCACAGGAACATAATTTTTTATTCTCGGGCAGAAATATTTCATTTGACACTAGAAATAAGTCACTAAAAGGGTTTAGTATAGCAGACTTTGTCACTCATCTTCGTACCTTACTATACCAATTAATCCAGAAAAGGCTTAAAAAAGAAATAGATCAATGTTGAAAGAAAGGCCAAATTTAATTAAATAGCACAGTAATACATTCCAACGAGCTACTTTTAGTTCTGCATCGTATATGAAAGCTTACAACAACAGTAATGGGCATGTAGAAAAGAGAAGTCAATATAATCCTACAGACAACTTTGAGAAACAATTCTCACCGTTTCTAGTAATCAAGTATTGCTTCTCAAGGGGCAAGTAGGACTTCCGCTTGCTTGGCTCGCCCGATTCCCTGATACAAAAAGTTAGGAAACTGAGACCACCATGGCTGGGAATAAAACAAAGGAAGGCATCTCAATCCCATTCTCCAAATGGCTAAAATTTGATGAGATCATTGGACAGAAACAGGGAAGAAAATACATGTAAAAGAAGAGAAAAGAAAAATGCATATAGAAAATTAATACTATGGGAGGAAGAAAGGAAACCATAATATAAGCGAAGTAGCTCAAAAGAGAAAAATCCAGCTTTGATATGGCATTGAAAAGCTATTTTGTGATACTAGACATAATCAAGTCCCCAAGTCCTCAACTCCCCATATACATTCATCGGCTTAACTGTAAGTAAGTTTCTTAAAATTAGGAAACTCCCTCGCTTCTATTAGTTTAATTAGGACTCTACGAGAAGCCAGATTTTCTACATTGCACTCAACGCTATATCATGATACCCTTTAGAGTTTCCTACGGATAAAAGATTCTGTCCTGCTTAGAGATACATTGTCGTCAAAATCTCATTTTCAGTAGAATTAGAACCACAGGTTGACCTTGAATAATTATCCAAGAGAACAGTATGATTTTGGTTGTATTTTCATACTATGACATTATCTCATTACTAATCACTGATACTCTGCACTCTCAACCATCATTACTTCATTACTAATCACTGATACTCTAAACTCTCAACCATCACATTTTCTGCTTACATCTTTCTCTCTAATCACTATTTCATCTAAACATTCACAACCTAACACTAACATGTTTACTCAACCCATCCACAGTTCCTTAGTTGGCGCAATTCACTTCTTCCCGTTTAATTGCATTACTTAGTTTCTTCCAATTCCACGAATTCGCACTTACCCCATAAAAACTTATGCATACAAATCATACCTAATCAGCTAATTGAAACTTTTTTAATTCATAAATGACATTAGAACGCATCCCTCTTTATCAACTTTAAACCTAAAATAAAAATCACCAATTACATTGCATTTGGCTCCCCTATCCCAAACCATCAATCTAAACCCATAGATGCTCCATTACACTCGAATCAGTAATTACCAATAACTAAAAAGGGACCATTTTCTGAGAATTTTCGACAACTACATTAAGAAATAAAAGAGACCACACTCCAATATCTATGTTATGATAATCAAATCCTTCAAATTCCAAAAAAAGGTTAAGATTTTACACAATCAACAAACCAAACGTTACTTATAACTCCAATCAATTCAACAAAACAAGATATGGGTACCTACCCTAAATTCATCATAGATTTGAAAACCCAAAAAGGGCCCAACTTTCTGAGAATTTTCGACAACTACATTAAGAAATAGGAGGGACTGCACTGCAATATGTATGTTCTGATAATCAAGTCCTTCGGTTCCGACATAAAGGGTTCAAACTCTACGCAACAAACCAATCTAAATCAAACCTTTCTCCTAGAAACTCAATCAATTCAACAAAACAAGATCTGGGTACCCTAAATTCATCATAGACTTGGAAACCCAAAAAGGGCCAAACTTTCTAAGAATTTTCGACCGCTACATTAAGAAATAAAAGCAAATCCTCCGAATTCCAACACAAAATGTTCAACTTCTACACAACAAACCCATCAAAATCAAAACTTTCGCCTAGAACTCCAATCAATTCAACAAAACAAGATATGGATACCCTAAATTCATCACAGATTTGAAAAAGTAGTGATTTTTTTTTTAATTACCAAGACCAGGTAGGGCACTTGGAGACGAGGTTGTCTCCAGCGATGATGAATTCGGTGATGCTGAGCACGCCCTTCTCCTTGAATGCGGAGACGGTGCGAGGGCCCGTGATCCTCTCGACAGTGCCCTTGAAGGCCTCGTGGAGTTTCTGCGACAGCACCATCTCTCTCTCGACAGATCAAACGCAAAGACAGCACGGACACAGACACGGACACGGACTCGATAGAGTTTTAAGGTTCGCGTTGTTATTGGGTTCGTCTTATATATGGTACATTACAAGTAAACTCTTAATCAAACTACAACTATAATTCTAGACCCCCTTGTGTCTAAGCCCAAAGTCCAAGGGCGGCCCAAAGTCCAAGGGCGGACCAAAGTTTTTTTTAAAAAAATATATTAGAATGACAACATGAATATTACATCACAAAAAATATTGACTCAAAAGAACTTTTCATATGACATCGACTCGCGTGTTATGGATCGAGATTTGTGTATATTCATATCTCGAGATGCACATAGATGGCTCTTGTGAGATAATGTGTCTTACAATGTGATGTGTTTTCATTCTAGCACTTCTCAATTTTATATCACCATGGGCTGAACTATACATATATGTAACGGCCTGAATTTAATTCGCCATTATTAATAACGTGGTTGCAGACGTGGCTGACAACTCAGACTCTCGTGGGACCCACAGCTAGGCTAGTGCGCGCCTGAAGCTAGGTAAATAGTTATTTTTCGTGTTGATTTGTCTAATTTGTGATGTTTACGTTGAAATAGAGTAAATGACATCGTAACGTGTGAATTAATATTATATTTGATGTGTGAGGCTGTGTGTTAAATATTCACCTCGATATGCATGTCGACGCGGGTGTCGGGTAGGTTAAAAGACTAAATTCTAGGTCAGAGGAAATAATACGCACATGAAATGAATAAAATGAGTTAAATAATAATATGTAATGCATATTTGGTGGTTAGGGTCATGTTAGTACGCGTATGTCGCGTTTCGGGACGCGAAATCGGGCTCAAACACCCGAAAATATGACTTTTTGGGTTAAGAACAAGGGCAAGTATGCCATTAGAGTCACATTTGGAGTCACTAGGGGTTAGAAAATGGAGCAAATGGTGCTCATTTGATTTCCTTGTGATGCACAAGTGTGGGGAGATGCATTAAGTGTATAAAAAAGTCATTTGACTTTCATTTTCACCAACTTTTCTCTCTCCTTAGCAACAAATCCGAAAATTAAGAGATCAAAAGCAAGGGTTTGGAGCACTCAATTTGATCATTTGAAGACCTTGTAGTGGTGGAATCATCAAAGCAAGGTGAGAACTACAATCACCTCAACTTTCTTGTTCTTTTGGTACTTTTTTTTCGAGGTGTTTGTGTGAATTTTAAATGGAGTGATATATGGCTATTTTGGTGGCTGTTTTGATGGGTTTTTGCTATGATTTTTGAGTTGGATGGGAGCAATTATCATGATATTGAATGTTGTGGAAGGCGAGGTTGAAGTTGTTGAGTTTCATCGGGGTTTCGCCAAGTTTTGTCGGGGTTTAGGTTTCGATTCGACCAATTGGGAGCCTATCCCGGGGATTGATATTGTGCATAATATGAGTTAATATGATGAATTTGATGCTCTAATGTGAATTTGAAAAATTCCAAAGTTTGGGAAATTGATAAATTAACGAATATTATGTATTTGGATTTGATCGATGGGTGTTGGGGCATGCATTTTGAGGTGTAAAGATTTGTTTTTATATTTGTGGAGTGCGGTTTGAGGTGTGTAGTATCACAACTGAAATTTCTTAAGTAGTACTTTATTTTGCTTTTGAATTCATATTTTGTCTTTCAATACTCTATTCTTAGTGTGATATAATAGACCGACATTGAGGCTCTCCCTCCGTGCCATTTCTGTGTGTACGTCCACTAGGCCATAGTATGTGTGCCAAGGATCTCGGTGAATAGGTCGACCCGAGAGTCGCGTCGGGGCACGTGTGGGTGCGTCGTAGGTTCCATGCAGACCACTTGGCAGATCCAGACACTGGCATTGCTTGAGTGCTACTCGCTGGCAATAGTCTGTGGGGAGTCCGAAGTATGACGCTAGTCTGACCTTAAGCTCTAGGAACACACTTTGAGCTTTCACTACTATTTATCTATGCGATGATCACAGTTGCCTGTATTTATTTCGCATGTTTATTTAATAGTTTTGTTTAAATTCCAGTATTTACTTTCTGTATTGCTCACTTAATTTTCTTGGGAATACTCACTTTGACTCGTCATCTACCTTTTTGTGATGGCTTGAGTGCAAATCCTAGTATAAGTCGTGGCAAAGGCAAGCCTCCAGAGTACCTGTGATTCAGAGATAGTGAGCTTGACTTGTACGTTTGCATTATATATACTGTGTTTTTATTTTGGGGATTTAGGATTGTGAGATACATCAAGACTCCACATTTTTGATATTTTGATACATTGAGGTACATTTTTAGTCTATGATGATAAATGGGTTTTTCACACTAGGTATCAGAGTTAAATGCATGACTATAATGTTTCATATTTTGATTGTCATGATAAAAGACTTCCGCCGTGATTTATTAGTTTAAAATGATCTTAACAGATGACTTGAGTTCAGCAATAGTTTAAACAGTAAATTGTTGTTTATAGAGGTTTAATAATGATTAAATAATGGAGGAGATAACATGTGGGACACAGCTGGCTCTGGTAGGCCAGGTTGTGGGCCCGCATTGGCCCTAGTGGCGGTCTATTTGAAAATGGGTCGTTACAATATATGTGTAATAAAAACAACGACTAAAGCATAAGTTACGTGCACAATCGAGACATTGTCAAAGCACAACAAAAATAAAGACAACTACATGATCTACGCCAACTAAATCACCACAAAATCAATCATTTTATTAAAATTTTCTATAATTCAAAAATATTTAAGAAAGCCAAAATATTCATATAATTTATTTTGTAAAATTATTATTTTAATTAAAGTTTATATTGTACAATTACTTTAAAAAGACATTAAAAATATATTATGAAGTAGAAAGTAAATAAGTTGAAAAAGTATTTTTAAGAAAGAGAATCAAACTTAGAATTTGAAATATAAAAATAACAAAACTCTAATTATTGTTGAAGAGTATCAAGAAAGATGGATTTCATAGGACAAGAAAAAAAACTTTTATTTTTTTAAAAAAAAAAACTTGCTATTTATGAAGACACACTAAGTGTTGTAAATTGTATGACCCTATCAAGCATGTGCAACATTAATAGATGCGTGCCTTCTACATCTCCACCTTCCTTGTTTCTCTTCACTTTGTACACCTGTAATTGTTTATGCATATGTTGTCTAAGTAACTTGTAACACTTTCATATTGTACATGTTATGTCAATGTATTGTCCACTTTGTGTACACTATATATGTTTGTAACTTGCACACTTTGGATTACTTGTAAGTTATGTTTAAGTACATGTATTCATGATTATTAAGGATCTATACAAAGGGATGTCTTCACTTGTAAAATACACACCGATGTTGGAATGAAAATCTCTGATGTCTTCACTTGTAAAATACACACCGATGTTGGAATGAAAATCTCTACATTTATCTACTCTAGTTGTATTCTCTCTTGTCTCATCTTTACTACTTGTTCTTAGAGTATTTAATTCATGTTTCTTATATTTTACTTCTACAAGTTCTTGTTGGCTTACAACTTAGTTTACAACAATAACAACAATTTTATAAAAAAAGTATACAATACATTTGCTACACTCTATTCAGTGTACATCATCTCATACGTACTAACACTTGCTACACAATTACTTTATTACAATATTTGAATTATACATCGTGATATGTGTTTATACAACACAAAATATTATGTGTGGAGTCCAACTTTTGTAGCAAATGCATGAACCCACCAATGTCATGCAATTACTTTTTTTAATTCCTATTAAAGATTGGTGAGCTTTTGGATACAATTTTACATTTTTTATTAATGGGGTGGGCTTTTATTTTTATTGGGGTGAAAAAAATAAAGGGAGTTGGTATGATAACACTATTTTTGACATGCTGAGGTGGCTGGTGACGTGGAGCGCCAACTCATTAAAAAAAGTGGGGATATGGTGGGTGTGTTAAAGACGGTGTCATTGTAAGGGTTTTGTAAATTGAGGTTTACAACATCTTATCACATCACTTCAAATCGCTTCATGCATTAAATTATTTGCATTTTTTGTATTTTTTTATCATTTTTCTCTCCATCACCCCACATCATTTCACATCACTCTCTCACTCTCACTCTCTTTATCAAAATTGTGGAGGACGTTTTGATTCTCTTTATAAACATTCAAGCAAGATCGAGAATGAGAGAATGAGGAAATGAAGAAAAGAGAAGAAAAAAAAGGAAGAGAATGAAGGTAGAGAGGACGACGTTAGGGAGAGGTAATGAGACAACCTCCACTCCACATTTTCTTAGAATTGGATTTGTTGTTTATGTTTTATGTTGTTGGTTTGCAGGGAATGACTACAGAACCATGCTGTTTTTACGGGGATCGATCTTATGCCTTTGCAAATTGTCATAATGAGAAGCCATGTTTCAAATGCGATAAGGATGAGTTGGTGCTAAAATGAGTGAAGAACATGTCATCGAATAAGTGTCGATTGTTCTACAAGTGCACAACAACAAGGTGCATGTCTTTCTTTGGGCGAACAAGGCTAAGATATCAGGACGTGTCAAAGAATGCAGTCGAGAAAGAGATGGTCGAAAGAGTTTATATGTCAGATTCTGATCTAAGTGGAAGTGAGGATGAAGAAGTGAGTCCGTCGGACCATGATGCTACTTTGAGGATGATGATCGTAATATTTGTGAAAGCAGTTGTCGCAGCAACGAAGAATGGTCGAACCCTAGATGTCAAGATGAAAGAGATTTCGTTAAGGTTTTCCAAGTAGAAGACATTTTTATAGTGGTGAAGTCTGGTGTTGTTTGTTTTTTCCTGCCCTCAAAACTATTTAATTTGATGAATCCTAGTAGAAGCCTACGTTTTTCATGCTATTTTGATAACTAGTTTGCTTCAGTATGCTATTTTGATAATATTATTGTGAGTATACTCAACCTTTGAATATGCAAGCATACTCAAAGTTGAGCATGCTAAAAAAAACTCAAAATGGTCGGTGATTTACGTATCTAGTGACACTCTAAACTCATATTCAACATTAGGGAATTGAGAAATGATGTCGAACAAATACCTTAAGTGGAGATTTTTTTTAATGTGTGATTGATAGGTTCTTAGGGAGAGTATTTGTGACGGCCCCAATTTTCCACACATTGGGCCCCGCCCGACCTAAGCCCACGTGAACCCCCGAGCCAATCTCGCAAGGTCAACGAGAGCCTAGTCAGCCTTTCAATCCATCATTATACGTAAATTCACATTTTACAGTTGAGTTATTAATATTTTTCAAGTTTTACAATTTTATAGCGGAAGCAACTAATACATTCAATAACTCAACAAAAAGATTAGGGAGTTAGGCAACCTAATTGTGGAACCCAGTAAATATCATCAGAGGAGAGTAATTATAAAATATACAAAAGTTCACCTAGCTATGAAGCTTTCCCTCTGCAACTCGTCCGCGGCTCTGCACTCAGTCACACATAAGAATGACGAGCCAGGTCTCACAAATCTTTGTCAATATTTTTTTTTCTTTTTCTCAAAAAGAAATCAAATGTGTCCTCGAGATACGTGCAACACGAATCTCGAGGTAACCCCAATAATTTCACCAATTTGTCCACAATGTTGTAAACAACTGGCAAAAACTGTTGATTGACTAAACATGAAATCAAGTAGGCCAATGAAACATCAATCACTAACTGATTCCATTTAATTTCTATCCACTTAAATTAAGTTACTCATCGTGTCTCACGTGATACATAAGAGTGAATATCGTATATATATATATATATATATATATATCGATAGTTGTATAATACAACATATCAAATAGTTCATATATCCTCAACTCTCCTCACTTCCCAACGAAGACTTAAGTCGGGATCACTGAGTTCCACTTTAAGTTCAAGGTTCCTAACTTTCGCTGTGGTTTATGTCTTAATGGCTTGTGATTTAAATCTTAACTGCGACGTTGATATAACAATGTCTTAAACCATTAAATTTTCCCCTAGGTTCGTCTGAACCCAGTTCGATACCAACTGTGTAGTTGGTATCACAATGTTTTAGGTGAATAAACCTCACCTTCATCGCGTCGTCACGATTTTGACGAAATCGCGCAACCGACCGGTCGATAACGCGCCACAGCGCCGTTCACCGCGTCGCCGCCGCTACCGCGTTGCTGCCGCTGCCTCGCCAGCGCCGCTGCCGGCCGCTCACCGGCGCCACCGCATGCCGGCTCCGCGCTCGCGCGCCTTCGCTGCCGATCCGACCCGCTCGTCCGACCCTCCACGGCGTTCGCGCTGCCGAGCGACCCCACTGCCGGCGTCACTGGAGCCTCGCTGCTGCCTGCCGTCCAGCCCCTCGCCGGCGTCCACATCGCCCGCCATCAGCTCCCGCTGCACCGCCACCAAGTCACTGGTCCGATCTCCGCCGCGCAGCCGCGCTAGCTCGCGCCAGATCTGGAGCCGCTGCTGCCTCCGCGTCGTGATGTCCGAGGCTGGCCGCCGATCTCGTCGGATCTGCTATGCCGCCGTCCAGCTGGAGCGCTGCCCACCGCCGGCCTCCGCGCTGCGTTGCTCGTGTCGCTGCTTCGCGCGATCACCGCCATCCACGCGACTGCTCGCCGGCCGGACTTGCCGCTGCGTTGCGCCGCGCCGGAAGCCGTCGTCGCCGTCGAGTCCGGCTCGTCCTCGCCGGAACTCCGGCCACCTCCATCAGCCCCTCCGCCTTCTCTCATTTCTTCCTCTCTTCGCCCGATCAGTCTCTCCTGATCTCCCTTTTTTTTCTTTTCTCGTCGCAAGACTCGAGGCGCGTCCTTGTTCGTGTTTAGGCTTCTCGAATTTTTCGCGTATACGTTTCTCAACAATTATCATCTCCACTCGAGATTCGGACATACGCGTTTGGACGAGTGATCCCACAAACGACCCTGACTTGACACGTGACACAAGTCAAATTTTCGGGCCGTTACGGTATTTCTATCCTACTACATGGCCATGTTCACCTCTTGTAGATAGAATGGTTTGTTTACATATATTATATATACTACATATACGAAAAGAGATGAGACTTGGGTTTGAGATTGTTGTAATTCGATGACCCTAATGTTAGAGAAAACAATTCTTACGACAGAGAAGAATGGTCGAACCCTTATCTTCAAAATGAAGGAGATTTCATTGAGGTTTAAAATTAATTTGATGACTTTTTGAATTAGCCTAAATTTCCTATACTATTACATTTGATAACTATTTTGCTTTAGCATGCTTGAATTTACTTATACAGTGATAACATTATTGTGAGCATACTCAACCGTTACTCAAAGTTGAATTTGCTCAAAAACTCAATGGTTAGTGATCCATGTATCTACTACTACTGACACAGCTTAAACTCATATTCACCACTAGAGAATTGAAAATAATTTCAAAACATCTAACACACGCCATATATTTGCGTGAAATAATCATTATATCACCTAAACATGATGGAACCTAAATATGATATGATATTAACATCATCATATTACATACCACCCAATATATAAGTAAAATATTCAATTAATGCAAGAGCTATAAAGGATTGAACAAAAAAAATTGGAAACACAAGAACAAGACACTATTCTATTGATGTTTAAGGTTTGATTTCATACAACTACCTTCCTCTCCATACATTGCTTTATTATATAGCTTCATTGAATCGAAAAGATAACAAAAGACAAAGAGGGAACAAAAGCTGATAAATCCTTTGAATTAAGAGCACCAGAAAGTAGTGCTCCGCTCAAAAGTGAGCTTGTGCTAGCATTGGTCTATCGTTACTTGATCAACATCGTGATGTGCATAAGGAGATCATACTCGAGATATGCAAGCAAGGAGCCCTGCATAATCAATGTTATCCGAGCATACCATACCATTACATACTACCTAATATTTAAGCAAAATATTCAATGTTATCCGAGTATAACATACCATATAAAGTTAATAAAGCATAGATTGTGTTGAGCTCTGTTCCAAGATTGAGCAAAGACCGACACTAAATGTACGTGGTGGAGCATAGCTCAACACCTAAAAATATATGTTCACGTGTCATTCGTGCCAAATATAACCTGTATTCGAGATGTCAATCCTACAAGGGTGTAGTAGTGGTAAATACGTGGTCGAATCCAAATGACTTAGGTTTTACTCTGAGTTAACTAAAAAGGGAAATTTTAGAAAGATTAATTCAATTTAAGAAAATACATAGGTCTACGGTTCCACAAATCCAAATCTAAGTATAATACATGTCATGGTCTTCAATCTATCTATAAGATTATTAATTCAATTCCTCTTATATTAGTTATAGGAAATCAACATCCGCCAGAAATCTTTAATTCCCTAATTCTCGACAGATAAGACATCCGCCACTAACTACTTTTTTAATTAACACACAACTCTAGACATTCACCAATCAGGTTTAATGTATTAACTGCATAAAGTCCCGTGAGAATACTAATCCTAGATAATTGGATCGTGTCTAATTTTGATTTAACTTAGATTTATTTGGCGTACACTTAAGAATTGAAAGGTTTTGACAGCAAACGGGTGAGTGGTTGTCACTTATATTAGTCCAATCGTATAATTACGGATACAAAAATCTCGATTAACTATATGTCTTCCACTTAAAAGCATGCACTGGCCACATACATACCCTAAGTTTGCACCATAATCATGAAATAAACAACAAATAGAATAAAAGGAATTAAAATGTCATACCCCGCTTAATTAGGGCATCTGACTAGCCTAAATTATTTTAATCCCCTGATAATCTAGCAGTCTTAATCTCTCCATCAATAAATAAATAAAATTATGTTCAAAATAATCATCAATTATAAAATTTTATCAACTCTAAAGGATTCTAAAAGTAATCTCAAACCTCAAAGTTTCGTAAGATTGACTAAATAGTCTGTAAAATTTCATAAAACTTTTCGACATTACCTCCTCTGTTTATAAGTCTACATCGGAAAACTTGGCCTTCAAAAATCTTCAACAAACATGCTCAGCTTGTGAAAATGCTGAAGGACTCACAATCCACCTATAATAATATATATTGCGTCAACCAAAATTATTTACTCATTATAACCTATTTCAGGTTTTCAAAATCCTTAAACCATTATTACCTTAGATCACATTATTCCAATCCATCCTAAAACCATTGCAATCATTCCGAAAGAGATTCTAACAACACACGAACCTAAAAACACATTTATACAATATATTATATTAAAAAACAACACATCCATAGAGAGAAAGAAATGGAGCAAGTCACAAATGATCAAAAAGCTTTACATTTCCCTTGTTGCCTCTAAAACATGTCATTGCCCAATTATAAAATTCGATAATGTCTGTAATAATCAAATACAAAATAATCCAAGAGATTAAATAAAAAATATAATCTAAGAATTTAAATGCAACCGTGAATCCATCCCATTTTTGTTATCCGACCATAATCAAATGGTGTCCTCCGAAAGTGGTGAGTAAACAATAATAAGGACTTATTCCTAGAAAGGATAACCAAAATGTTACTACATGATTTACTTAACCTTACTCCCCACCCGTGCATGCATGTACAACAAATAATGCAATATCAATGATCAATGCAATTTATACGAAATTATAATCATACAATGTAAATTAATCCACACAAGATTCCAATTGCGGTCATACCATTCATTTACAAGTCTGGTAAGATTCCAAAGTCATTCCACAATTTTTTTTCTATTAATTGTAGTTTAATTGACCCAATCGCGTCTTGAAACCCCTAAAGCACTTCCAAAATAAATTCTTTGATGAATGAATTTCATTTTTTACTCAAAATTATTGTTCGACATAGAAAATTATGTTGTTTAGGGTTAAATATAATTTTTCTAATTTATTATATATTTATCGGTCTTGCATCAACTCGAAAACCTCGAAATCACTCCAAATATTATCCTCGGATGTCTAGATCCTAATTCCGACTCCAAATTGTGATTCAGAATTGAAAATTAACCTAGACTACACTTTAAAATCTTTTTTCCAAATTTTAAGTATTTTTGGTGTTGTAACATACATTACAAGGCAAAATCTATGATATAAATCCTCAAAAAACTCTAAAATTCTCGTCTTTCATAGAAATCTTCAATTTTCAATAATTTGGTCAAAAATCTGATTTTTTGAATTTTTCCAATATTTCAGGGATTTTTATTTAACTTTTTCTACTTTTTAAAATAATTTTTTTCATTTAAATTAGGGGGAAGGGGTTTGATCCCTGAACCTTGTTCGGTTAGGCTCAACTGAGTCGAACCTAATTAGGTGGTCATCCTCGACCTCCCATGGAGATTGAAATAGAGAGTCTATATTCCAATTTCTCTTTTTTTCTTCTTTCTCCCTCAACGCCTCTACGTGTTTCTTTATTTTTTTATCTATTTTTTTTCTTTTGATAATCTCCTCCTCTTTGTCCTTTAGATCGATCAAAATCAACAACCAACAACAAAACCAAGTTCTTTCATAATTCAAAAACATCAAAACCAATCTTTAAAATTGAATACCACAATCCATCAAAACTGAAAATTAAATTGAAACACACACCTCACCTTCAAACAACCATCACAGTCGACCACAATAGTCCTATGATTCTTAATTGATCAGAAACATGAAGAGAGAGGCATATCTTATGATGACCTCTTCTCAAATTAGGGCACCGCCGGACCTAATTTCGTCACTAAGCCCTAATTTCACCACGTAGTACTGAACAACATGAATTAGTCAACATTTTCCAAATTTTCCTACTTACAAGTTATTATTATTTTTTTCAAATAAGCATTTTTTATCTTATGTAAATTGAAAAATTAGAGTTAATTATTCAGTGGAAGTCTTAACAATTTAGCGGAAGCTTTTAACATGATACCTAATAAAGTGGAAAATCAGGAAATAAAGATCACATGCATCTATATAATTAAACAACGATAATATATCATCATGTATCTGGTCAGGGTGCTATCTCTCAACCCATACTATAAATATATATATATATATATATAACCCTAAAAGAATATTAAAGACATATAAAAGTCATACAACAAAGTCATAAACCTACAAAATGTAGTGTAGCAGCACTCTACTAGCTCAGAGGTAGTTGCTGATCTTCTCTTTGCCTGACACACTACTCGATGGATCTGCATCCACCGTCATAAAAGGACGAAGAGTACATGAAAGTAGAAAGTAACACTAAGGGACATTTATTCACATTTCCAAAGGCACAAAAAGTATCTGAAAGCATAACAAAAACAACTATGATGAAAAGAATCATGTTATGAGATACTTTAGTTAAATAAAATGAAACTGACACTCGGCTAAGTAGTAATGATATAGGGCATGTCGGCCGTGAGTTACATCACATCAACCTTATACCACTATTTATGGCATAAATAATATCACGAATTTCTTCACATCATCATAAATGCCCATCTCATATATAAATACCTACATGTGCCCCTCACAAGTGGTGTATACTTGCTAGTCCTACACCTCATGTGTTGCGTAAGATAGTGGTGAGATCCCGACAACCTCGGAAGTCTAGTAATCCCATGTGTCGTGCTATCTCTATCATATCATGGTCCTAGATACAAGAACTACTTTCATAACCTAAGAAAATGACATGGTTTAAGATTCCAATAGTTTATTTGCATATCTAACGCATAAAGGAAATTAGATTTACAATGCTATCAACACCTACCTAATAACATGCTATTTCATTTGACCACATATATCAACAATCAAGAATGACATAACACATGATTTTGAGTCAATGAAACTATTTAACTAACAGTCAATACCATGATAGCAAACTCATGAAATGAAATGAGAGAGGAAACAAGTCATGGTACCTATAGTGAAATAGGCAAATCAATCCAACTGATCGGGAATGAACAATAAACATGAATGAAATGTAACTAAATATCTCAATCAGTTTACTTACATTCTAATCATGTATCGTGCATGCCTAATATTACCCGCAATCGAGTTACCAACCACAAGGGTGTAGTAGTGGTAAATACGGGGTCGAATCAACATGACTTGAGTTTTACTCCAAGTTAACTAAAAATGGGGGTTTTCAAAAAGTTCAATGAAATAATTAACTAAACTAGCATAAGTAAAAAGTTTGCAAAAATACTATCAATGAGAAGAAATCGCCTAAGTCTACGGTTGCACAAGCAAGAATCAAGATTCAATGGCATTTAATGGTCATCAATCATCCCAAAAAGTTATTAATTCAATTTCTCCTAAATTAGCTATGGAAAATCGACGTCCTCCAAAAATTCCTAATTCCCTTAATCTCGATAGTCAGGACGTCCTCCACTAACTATTTCCCTAATTAATGTATAACCTTAGACATCCACCAATCGGGTTTAACACACTAACCACAGTAATATGGATTTGTGGGAACACTAATCCTAAATAACCAGATCGCATCCGCTCCCGATTAAACCTAGATTCAATTGTTGCACACTCAAGAATCGAAAGGGTTTGACGGCAAATCGGGTGAGTGTTTGTCACTTTATTGGTTCAAAAGCACAATTACACGGATACTAATGGTCCAAATAACTATAGATTGTCCACCTAAAAACATGCATTGGTCACATACACACCTTAGATTTAAATCATATACTTTAAATCAACAACAATGAAATAGGAGAATTTAAATCAAATTAAATAAAAATAATAGATCTCACATAGTTTTTGCCATGAATCATGAATCCCATTTGTTTCCCCTCGACCCAGACGAAGGTTGGTTTAGCCGGACATCATTTCTACAATCTCCAAGTATGAAAGTTGTGTATGGCGGCTGCAATGTGTTCTCCCTGTATGAATACCCTTGTTCCTAATATGAAAAACCATTAAAAATTGCTCTCTAGAGGTGAGAAAAACTAATTTTAGAGGTTGGTCTCGTAACACATGCGCTGAGGAGCATCGTATGGCAGTTTTTGGCTTGAAAATATGTTCCCGCCACGCCTTGCAGTGCCATTGGTTAGCTTGCTGTCGTCGCGCTGAGGTGGCAACGTCTGATTGGCTGAGAGAAGATGTGATGACATGCTATTATGCTGTGACAACTTTTGATTGGAGAAGACCCCTGTTGATGACATGCTGACGTGGTGAGAGCGCGCCACGTGGCGCACAAAACACGAAAGGGAGAGTCACGTGAGTTCGGTGAAGAACTGGGAGTTGTCCGGATAGGCATCCCGATGTTGATCGATGGAGGCTGAAGCGAGGAGAAGAGATGCAGGCGTGACGTGTAGTGTGATTATGCTACGAGGCGGCCTGTGATTGGAGGAACTGTGGTGTTGATGCTACGTGGCGGCTTTTGATTGATGGAGCCGGCTTCTTGCTTGCAAGCTGGCGGTGTGAGTATGATGTGGCGCTCTCCCATTGGTTGAACTAGCTGTAACGACGTGCTTAAAGAGGGTAGGAACACGCCATGTGTCAGCTGCTGTGGTGAGAATCGCTGACGTGGTAGCCTGTAATTGGTTGACATATGTTGTCTCCTATTCTATCCACCGCACAATGCGTAACTCGAGGCAAACTGTCCGACATCTGGATCACTGCATGTAAATACTCCATTTTGAATATCTTTCTGCCACGAATTCAACCGTGCACTCAATTTCACCTAAAAATGATCAATAAATATAATTAATATATAATTTGGAGACTTTCCATATTTAAATATACTAAAATAAACTACAAAATATATATAAATATTGACTTATCACAATCCATGCAAATTTCTTAGTTATACTGGCTTCCCGACACCTCAAACTCGTATTCGAACCCCGAGACTCTTCCTTAGGTTCCCGATATCATTTAACATGTTTTTCGAGTTTGTTTGAACATTTAATTAGGCATTATACTTGTTTAGAATGTTTAAGTCTAAGTTAGGAAACTCATATCTTTAGGCTATCATAGCACTTAGCACGTTGGGCGACTTGATTAGCGCACTACCTCTTCTTACTAGCTCTATAAATAGTTAGCACGCTAGCTAATACGTTTAGCGCGCTAAGTGCAGGAAAACGTAGAATTCTGCACTTAGAATTTTCATTTCTCTCAACTCATAGATCAAATCCAACACCTTGAGACCTTTATTACACCTACCAGAGGTCCAACACAACTACTAAAACCATTCACAACAGCCATACCTCAATTTTATCATAAATTCATCAAATTAAGCTAAATTAATGGTGTATGTGAAGTTACCTAGTTAATGAACACCAACAGCTTGATCTACTTGTCTTACACCCACAAGATATCCTCAAAAGTTGTTGATTTTCACTTATTTCTTCTTCTTCAACAAGTTTTCTTCTCAACTAAGCTTTGAAATGAAATGCATTGGTTGCATGAGTTGATCAATCTTATATACATATAGAAAAGTTTGATTATTAGTCTTTGATCTTGATGTGTATACGTATGTCAAGACTGATCTAATGGTCTACACCTTGCCATAATTCTTGCTAACTAACCATTAACTCCCTCTAAGTAACACCAATATCAACTCAACGGGTCTCATGATGTATTAACACATATATCGAGAATCATCACATGACTATTGTTTTAACTTGATAACTTCGATTACATTTAATATAAAATCTACCTTAGCCACATTAATACTACTATTTAAGCTACACTAAACCTAAATAAACTTACTTAAAATTGTGAATTTACGTATAATGAGGGATTGGAAGGTTGACTAGGCCTGCGTTGACCTTGCGAGACTGGCTCGGTGGTCCACGTGGGCTTAGGCCGGGCGGGGCCCAGTTTGTGGGAAACTGGGGCCGTCACATTTTTTTTTTCATATATCTTATCTTATCGTTGTTTGCACGGTTGGTTAGTTACTCCCACCGGATTTTTCGTTTGTCTCTATGCATTCTGGACCATAGCATGTGTATCAGGAGTTCTCGGTGGATAACGACATGAGGGAACTACTACATGTGTCGGTGCGTCGTAGGTCTACGCCGGCCACTGAGAGGAATCAGGTGATAGCTAGTTAGGTGCGCCCACTAGTGGGATCCTAGAAGGGAATCCCGAAGTATGATTTAGTCTGACTGGAACAGGCACACACATTTGCACTTTATTGTTATCTATGCATGCGATGCCCTACTTACAGTTGCATGTTTACATTCTCGCATGTTTATTTAACAGTATTTATTGAATTCCATTTGCTTATTTGAATGCTCGAAGGAGTTCCTTGGGATTGTACTGACTGTACTCGTCATCCATTTTCTTCTGTGATGATTGAGTGCGAATCCTAGTACAAGTAAGGGCAAGATGATCTTACGTGACCACCTCTGACTGCCTACCGTTGAGAATTACTTGTACGTGTGTTTTTATTTTGATATTTTGATTATTTTGGGAACCGGGGAGTGACATGACATTGTATAGTCATCTACCTTTATACGTAGAACTTTTCAAGGTTTTTTTTTCCACACTAGGTTTTGTTTAAATTGATTAATATTTTTCTGCATTTACGTGCAACTTCCACTGCATATGTCATATATACACTGTACACGCACGTGGATACGAAATTCGAGACAGAGGAAGGACGGGCAGGTGTCGTACACGTGTAGTTGGGCCAGCTGGCAAGGAGTACACAGAGACACATCACCCCGGGCGGCGAGGGCCGCCACGGTTTATTTTCTTAGACATGGAACATTCAAAACTTCTTTTTTTGTCATAAGAAAATTCAAAGCTTCATATACTTGGTTTGGATTCAAATCTCAAAAAATTAATTTTGGTTGTGAATCACTTGCTTCAATTTGTGATTTTTAAGGATTGGACCAACTAATCTCATAGAGGTGGATTTGAAACCTACAATTGTTTATGTCCCTTGAGATTTGTATTGCACAAAAAAAAATGTATGCATGCATGTGCATCTCAATGTTTGTAATTAAGGTGGCAAGGATCCATCTTTCCTTAATCAAATGTCTTGAGTTCGATCCAAGAAATAAGAAAAATTTTAAAACTCTTCGTCAAATATAGTTAGCATTAAATTAAAATGAGTCAAATTAGAGGATTTATTGCAGTTCTATTAAAAATTATCCCACTATATTACTACTTAATGAAAAAAGTTTATTCAAAGGCATGGAGACAAATTACGAAATGCATAAATTAATGAATTTAATTACAATACCAATCAATCTCATTGGCTTAAGTTTTTCAAAACTATGATAAACATTTTAATTTTTCTTAGAAACAAAACAATCCTACAACATATATGTAGGTACAACTAATATTAATTCAATTTTTTTCTTTTCGTGAATTACAAAACCACTAATTTTAATTCAAAGCTCAAACAATTAATTTTGTTTATGACTAAAAACTATCTACAATTATTAAGCTATTTTAATTTTTATTTCCTTCACATCTCCTTTACATTTTGACAACATTGCATGTAATATAAAATTGTACCAAAAACTTCGTGAACATGAAATTTATTGATCACATCTAGGGGTGTTTATGAATCTGCAAACCCAATTAGATCCAGTCTATTCAACTCTAATTGGTTCATAATTTAAGTTTTTTACATTGGACTTGATTGCGAAAATTGCAATCCACATAGATTGATTAAGAACTTTTAAACTTCAATGATTTATGACTAAGATTTTCAATAATTCCCTTAACCATTCCATCCAAATTTTTAAGATTTTTGGGTTATGTGATAATTTACAAAAAATCAATTTTACATTGATGGTTTCCACTAATTATTGATTGATTGCTCAAAATTGTTTTAAATTGGATTTGGGTGTTTTGTAATAAGACTAGAAGTATTTTGTTAGATATACATGCTTTTATGATCTAACAAGTTCCTCCATCGATTGTAGACCATTAGATTATATGGATCAACAATTCAATAATAGAACTGCTACCATGAATGAACAACGAAATCGTCGTCGTTTATCTCAAAGGTAGCGACGTCAAAATATGTCAAACTCGGCTATGGAGGACCTACTCACAACTCGACAAAATCAAGAGACTCCTGAGACTATTGACCAACGGAATGTTCGAAATCAAAGATATTTACAATGCTACAATTCCATGGAAGGTACATACAGTTATATTTTGAAATAATTTATTCATTACTTAAGTTATATGTTCTTACTAATATAATACGTCATGCTAATTATTATGTCTTTCATAGGTACATCTACAAGTGATTTTGCAAAACATAATACAACCGCTTCAAGGTTGACGCACATTCGTCAACATGCTAGGTCAGGGCCTTATGAAACCAACGGTACCGATGAAAGTAAAGTTTTTCCAAAAAAATTAATTATTATGTTTTCCTCAATTAACTTAAATTTTTTTGTTTACAGGTAACTCTACCAGTAACATTGTCAACCATTCAAGAACCCTAAGATTAACATATATTCGTCAACAAGCAAGGTTACTTCGCAACCAAAGAGATGATAATTAGATGTTACTGTCATTTACTATATTTTAAATTACGTTCTTTCTATTAATATTATTAATTGTATAAAGTTTTTAATTTCATGTAGGTTTCATTACTACTACGCCAAGCAATCAAAATTTAACATTGATTAATAATTATCAAGTAACATGTTCAAGTTCTTCTAACGCTAGACCATTTCCTAATAGGCATAATAGTGGTAGAAACTCCCCGCACATGACAACTTCCAAACTATAATACTTGAAGAACCCAGAATTTGTTCATATTGTGGAGCCATATTATTTGTTCATGAGACCTTAGATTTGTGTTGCTCAAATGAAAAATAAATTTACCAACACCCGAAAATCCACAAGAATTAATAGACATATTCCTAGATCAAAGTGATGAAGGTAAACATTTTAGAGAAAACATACATTCTTATAATCATGTTTTTTGCTTCACCTCTACAGGAGTTAATATAGATGAAAACTTAGCAAGTGCTAGACAATGAGTCTTTATTTATCGTGTGCAAAGATCTATTTACCATAGAATATGAAGTTTACTACCAATAAATGAATCAAAACCAAGATACTTACAAATGTATATATATGATACTCAAAATGAAATTGAGCACCAACATCAAGAGCGAAACATCACACGACCAAGTCTATTACATAAATTAAAATTAATATTAGATGCACACAATCCTTATGTTCAAGTATTCCGTCAATTAGGTAGACGTGAGGATGTGATGAACTGTAAACTACTGATATAAGAAGTAAGGGTTAATAGACATATTTATGCTTTACCTTCAACACCACGAGTTGCGGTAATACTAATTGGAAATGATTGTTTAGAAGATTTAAAAGAAAGAGATATCATAATAGAAACAAAAAATGGTAGCCTTCGTAACATTGCTGACATGGCCATATACTACGATCCTTTACAATATCCTATTTTATTGCCTTTGGGGCAACACGGTTGGCATTTGGAATTGTGTAACTCAAATAACAAAAGAATCAGCCGCAGACAATACTACTCCTACGTTCATCAGGTACTATTATTAAATTTTACTATATTGTAATATTTTAACTTTTATAATTATATTATTACTATTACATAAACTATTTAATTTGTTTTAACAAAAACTAACTTTTGCATATCAGTTTCACCCATTACGCATGTCATTACTTCATTACGGTGGACGTATTTTACAACAATATGTGGTAGACATGTATGTGAAAATAGAAATAATGCGGTTACGATATCTAAAGACGAACCAACATATCATTCGTTCTGAACTATATCAATGTTTACAAGATGCAACAAATTCAGGGGAAACAACTGTAGGTTGATATGAATGTGATTTTTATATATTATGTATTCATTACAAATAAGTTTGTTATCTTACTATAATTTATAATATTTTGAGTTATTTTGCAGGTAATATTGGTAGAAGAATAATTCTTCCCTTATCATATACTAGCAGTCCAAAAGATATGTATAACTGCAACCAAGATGCAAGGAGAATCGTTAGGAGGTATGGAAAACATGACCTTTTTGTTACCATCACTTGCAATGCTAATTGGTTGGAAATTACCCAAGAACTATTAGCTGGACAAAAGGCTCGAGATAGACCTGACGTAACAACTAGAGTTTTGCGATCAAAACTAAAAGAATTGAAACATGACTTATTTGTTAGAGGTGTATTAGGTAAAGTAATAACTCATGTTCATGTTATTGAATTTCAAAAGAAGGGATTGCCACATTCATATGTGTTGCTAATTTTAGAAGAAGGGGATAAGTTAAATTGTCATGATAATTATGACTATTTAGTTAGAGCGGAAATTCCATGTCCTGTAACCGAGTCGAGGTTGTATTCTATAGTAATAAAACATATGATGCATAACCCATGTGGACTGTTAAACACAAACACAATATGTATGAAAAATAATAAATGTACAAAATCATATCCGAAAGCTTTTGCTGCATCTACGTCACAAGGTAATGATTCATACCCTATATATAGGCGACGTGACAATGGAAAACAAGTCACATTAGGTAATAGAACTTTACACAATCGTTGGGTAGTTCCATATAACTCTTACCTACTTTTAAAATATAACTGTCATATAAATGTAGAAATTTGCTCAAGCATAAAATCCGTCAAATATTTGTACAAATATGTCTATAAAGGTCCAGATCGCTTTGCTTTTGGAGTATCTACACATACAAGTCGAGATGACGAGATAGCTCAGTTTGTTAATGCTAGGTGGATCTGCGCTCAAGAAGCTTTGTGGAGAATATTCAAATTTCAATTGAATAGAATTTCACCTTCGATAGTTGGACTACAAACACATTTACCTAATCATCAACAAGTCCAATTTAATATAGATGAGTCTATAGAAGACATATTAAATGATAGTGCTAGATCAAAAACTATGTTGACAGAGTTTTTTATGAAAAATGTTATTGACTCAGATGCAAGACAATACTTATATTACGAATTTCCATAAAGGTATTAGTGGAATCAAAGAATTAAAGAGCGGACTAGAAGACAAAATATCCGTAAGGTAGTTGGTAGATTATACACTGTTTCACCATTAGACAGAGAACGCTACTATTTAAGATTATTACTCAATCATGTTGGGGACCTATATCTTTTGAAGATTTGCGTACAGTTGATGGATTTACATATGAAACATTTAAACAATCTACTGAAAAAGAGGTTTACTAGAAGATGATGATAATGTAACTCAATGCTTACTAGAAGCTGCAAATGTGCATATGCCACATTCTTTAAGAAGACTATTCACTACTATTTTAGTATTTTGCGAACCAATTAGGGTTCGTGAATTATGGGATGAATTCAAGACGTATATGATTGAAGATTACAAAAATGCATATAAAAATGACCACTCTCTAGATGAATCTTTCTTTATAAATTGTTGCCTTAAAGATTTAACCAATTATCTCTCATAACATCAAAAAAATATTACTGATTACAATTTACCGCAACTAACTTTTGAATCAATAACCATCATTAACAAATTTATAGTTGAAGAAAAATCTATACAAATATCAACAGAAGATTTAGATTCAATAAGAAAATTAAACAGTCAACAACAAAATGCATTTGATAGTGTCATCCATAATATCGATAATCATGCACATACAATTTTTTTATAGATGGACCTGGGGGTACAGGAAAAACATTCTTACACAAAGTAATCTTAGCATACATACGTAGTAAAAGATTAATTGCATTGGCTACAGCTATATCAGGAATTCCTGCTATGTCATTGCCTGAGGGGTCGTACTGCACATTCAAGATTTAAGATCCATATTTTATTAGATTCCACTTCAACATGTTTCATCAGCAAACAATCAGACTTAACAGATATTTTATGACATGTTTCTCTTATTATTTGGGATGAAGCAACTATGGCTTATAGGCACGCTTTAGAGGCTTTGGATAGAACACTACAAGATATTACTGATATATTTAATTTTTTGGTGGAAAAATCATAGTATTATTAGGAGGCGACTTCCAACAAGTATTGCTGGTTGTCCCAAATGGTACAAGATCTGAAACCACATATGTCTCTCGCATTAGAGCACCATTTTGGAAAGACGTAATAAAAATAAAATTAATCACAATATGCATGCTATAAATGATTGTTTGTTTGCTGATTTTTTGTTGCGAATAGAAAATGGAGAGGAAAATTCTATTAAAGAAGATATGATTAAAGTACCTGATGAAATAAATATTCCTTGGCGAGGAGATCAAACAATACATGATCTAATAGATTTTCCATTTTCATCATTACACGAAAATTTTAATAACAAAGAATACATAATCAATAGGGCTATACTAACCCCAACAAATGAATCAGTTGAACAAATTAATAATTTAGTTGTCCAGAAGTTTTTAGGTGAAACATATATTTATTATTCATTTGATAGTGTAGAGAATGATTCCTTACATCTTTATCAACATGAATATTTAAATTCTATTTCTCTAGGAGGATTACCACCTTATAGATTGATACTAAAAATATGATGTCCAGTAATTTTACTTAGAAATCTAGATCCACGAATAGGCTTATGTAATGGAACGCGTTTGATTTGTCGTGTTTTTCATAGAAATATTATAGATGTTGAAATAGCCAATGGATCTTTTAAAGGAACTAGAGTTTTTATACCACGAATCCCACTAAAACCTTCAAATAATGTAAAAAAATGTCTTTCAAACTTATTCGAAAACAATTTTCAATAAAACTAGCATTCACATTGACAATTAATAAATCTCAAGGACAAACTATACCCAATGTAGGAATTTATCTTCCTGAACATGTTTTTAGTCACGACAAACTTTATGTAGCTTTATCTCGAGGTGCGTGTATAAGTCAAACCAAAATTTTAGTTAAAAATGGAAAATTAGATAGACATATAGGTACATTCACAAAAAATGTAGTTTATCACGACGTCCTCCACAATTGTACGTAGCTAAGTAAAATCATAACACATAATATATGAAAATAATTTTTAATATAATAATTGTTTACAATTCTTTGCGTCTAATACAAAACTGCTTCTATGGATTACGTGATGAGCACCGATGCCTCTATATAACATACGACAAGGTTAGCTTATTTGTTATTTGAAAAAAAATTACATGATGGAATTGTTTTCGATAATTTTTAATTTATTTATTTTTATTTCATATTCCTTATAATGTTTTGATGAACTTTAATAGCCATGGTGGTGAGGTTTTTCTTTTAAGATGTGGTAGCAGCGGCGTCAAAAACATTTTGACATAGGCGTCGTACTTGAGATACGTCGGATGTCTTCGTAGTTGGTGTTTACGCAATGACATCGTTTTTACTACATAGATGAACTCACTACCTTGGTAAGTATTTTAAGGTTTCGTCTTTTTAGTCATTTTACTGTTGGTTCTTTTTGCAGGGAATATATTGTGTCCGTTGTGGTTAAAAGGGTTTATTAGTGATGCATTTTGGACATCACTACTTGGTTGGAATCTTACATGGTCGGGGAAAGTTGTGTTGATTGCGTCTTGATTTGGAGCCACAAAGTTCAGCTGGTCAGAGCCCCTATACAAGAGAGGTTTACGGCCCTTGATTTTGGAACTGTGTGCGCTTTTGGAGGATTGTGATTGGTGCTGCAGGCATTGTCTTTATTTCCATATTTTGTAGGGTCTCGCCTACTCCACATCTGGTTGCAACGTAGATGATAGGGTCAATGACTTGAGGCAATGCCTTGACATGAGTTTGTACTCCACATGTCTTTCCTAGCTCATCCATTGATCTATTTAGTTCTATATCACTAGCGGTGTTATATGATGAGTTAAGTGGTTGTGAGCTTTGACTATATTTTTGGCTGCGACCAATTGTGTTGTACCTTTAATGATGTGCAAGTAATTGATGCAACTCCATTTCTATGCACCAATTCTTTTGTACAGTGATCTTGTGTGGCTCAAATTCGGAAGAACATGCTCTCTTCCATGTACATACATTCTTTGAGTTATAATATCTTCTATGAGCACACCTACTATTCTCTAAAAAAAAAATTTTTTGTTGCATTTTTTTTGTTGGATGATGTTACACATACAATATGTTTATCTATTTTTTCTTTCCTTTTCATTGTCAAACTATTTTAAAACGTTTTTTTTTTGTTTGTAAATGGTATATGTTGATACATGTTATGGATCATGATCATATTTAAATTAATTTCATAAAATTGAATTAATCAAAATGATATTTATAATATTGTCTAAATAATTATCACAATAAATATTTTATGGGTTGTATGTATCTGTCATGAGATACTCTAAATTCATGAGTACTGCAAATATCTAATTTCACTTAAAAAAATTGTTTAGACCCACTAAAAATTTTGAGCACTTTTATTGAAAGGTAATTTTGACACACATTTTTCTCTTTAAATATAAATTCAATAAATTATACTTGTCATTAAGATAATATTTTAATATTAACTTTCACAAATGTTTCTTAATATATTTATTGTTTACGCCTCAAGCGCATAGCGCTTGCCCATTAACTTGTAGTACTTAAATGCAAAAAGGACCAATGAATGAAGATCAAAATATATATTTTTTACAAAATTGATGAGGCACCGAAGATTTTGAGTGCCGCTAAGGGCACCCCACCATTTAATGAGGGCACCCAGTTAATGTGGGCACAAATCGATTTACCTGGGGGCACCCAAAAATTAAACCCAAAATACCGAAAATGCCCCTCGTGCAAAAAACCCTCTCACCCGCCCCTCGTGCAAACCCCTGGGCACCCCACCACCACCACCACCACCACCACCCCTCGTTCACCGAATTCCTGGTGGAAGAATTCATTTGTTTTGAACCGAGCAGTGAGAGGAATCCCCGAAATCGTGTTCTCCGTCCCTCGCCGTGTGTTTCTCCTTCGTTGTTCTAGGTTTCTGCATTTTGTAGGGTCCGTTGTGTGAGCCGATTTCGTCTCCAAATTAGGGCTCGGTTGAAGATCGACGAATTAAGTTACATTTGGTAGAGTAGATGTAATGTGTGGTAGAGTAGATGTAATGTGTGTGTGACGGTTTGTTAAAATGTAAAAAAATTGGGAAATCGTGGTTCTCGGCCACACAGGCCAGAGACTGTGTCAACCGTCTCGGCCTTGGCCGAGACATAAGCTAATATTTTTGGGAACTCGCGAGTCTCGGCCACGTAGACCGGAAGAGTTAACCACGTATCGGTTGTCCACTTAGAGAGGGTCTCCGTAGGCTCGGTCGTCATAGGACGACGAGTCGGCGAATTGAAATGGTCAATTCATCTCGGTGGTGTACAACCGAGAAATTTAAATGGGACTCGGTTATACAAGACCGATATATTGGAATACTTGTCGGTCATGGGTGGCCAGAAAATATGGTTTGTTTCACGAACACCTTGACCGAGACATCGAAATGGATGAATTTGAACATTACAATTTCAAAAAAATCTCCGTAGTAGTCAAACTAACAATACAAGATTGAAAATCCAGCACGACAATTTGCACCGAACCTTAATTAATTATAAATCTCCGTAACATTCAAACTGACTATAAAAAGGGTCCATCCATAAGTAAACAACAATTAAAACACAACACAACATTTGCATATACATAGAACATTCGGACGAATTGGCAAAATTTCTAAATGTTTAGCCGTCTAGATACAAGCTTTAACCTACGGTGTATCTAAATCTACAACGGTATGGTGGCTTCATGATCGGCGATTGCAATGGGCGCGATGTCTCGAAAAACGAATCCATCTCGCCAACCTTTGGCGCGATCCTCAACGTCTGCCGATCCCACGATGGATATAAGGATGGCGGCGGTGCATTCACACGCAATGCGCATCTGTCAAAGTGAACAATAGAACATAGAAGATATTGTCACAAACCCGATTAAGGGGAAACAAACCAATTCACAAAAAAATCATAGAACTTACCACTAACCCAATGGATATTCTTTTCATTCGCCATTGCAATGATAAGTCTGTTGTGCAATGACGACGTTGGAGTACTACGTAGAGGTAGGAATGTGGAGGCACTCCCATGCGAGAGGTTGACGAGAATGACATTGAATGCGGTGGATACTAACAATCCCATGTCTGGAAGTGTCAACCATTCTTTGAAAGATGCCCCTCTTGATTCTCGGGCAATGCACCGCATTCTTGACGAGCTCGAAACTCGAGCCAAGCACTTCCCGCCATAGGTATTCATACCCGATAATCTCATCGTACATCCGTCTACGCACAATCCTCCACCCGTCTACGTCGGCAAGTCCAAGCCCGAGGCTATACACCTATATCCACAGGTTCCCATCGGAAACCACATCGATAATGGCATCAACATGTGGCAACCAATCCGGTTCTAAGCAATGACTATAAGCCATGTTAGATCCACTTTGCGTGCGTCGGCGGCACGACGCATTTGTGGAACCTTGCATTTCTTACGCCTAGAAGCTTTTGTGGAGTGGGAGGACTCAAATCCGATTGGAGATTGGGGTGCCTCCGACACTTGGGGTGCCTCGGTTGGAGACCCCGGTGTCCTCACACCCGCATCCTCAACTTTCCGCTCGCACTCCACAAAAGACGAAGGTGGACTAATCTCCCTGAGCTGCTCACTTTCACTCCTCCCCCCCGCATCCTCAACTTCCTCCTCCCTCTTATCCAATCTTCCCGCGGTGTCGTGATTGTGCCTCCCACAAATCACAGTGACATACCATAAGGAGTCAACATTCTCCTTGACGTTAATTTGGAAAGGGCATCCACATTTCTTCGTACTAGTGTGAGTCATCGCCTTTTCATCATTCCTTGATTTCTTTAAAAATTTTGCCGCTTTCCCTTCCCGACTCTCGAGCCGGTCCCCTATATGTCCCGGACACATGTCACAGGCAATTTTCACCATTCCCCTTCGCTTAATGCCCCCGGCATCCGAGCGCTTCGTTACTAACACAAACTTGTTCTCGCCACCAATCAGTTGAAGCCATGAAATAGCCGCTTCTCGAGAGGGGAATGACTTAGAAGGTGTAAAAGTGTCCTTGTAGTACGGAAAATTACAAGATAACGGCATTACACCGCAATACAAACGGTGTAACATTATAATCAACCAAAATGTACGGCACAATCACAAAAAAACCCAAAAAATCGGTTCTCGGTTGTACGATTACGAAACTTTCTTCATAGTCTCGTTTACGTGAGGCCAGAGAGTTACCGTACCCTCGGTCGTTCCAGGCCGTGACCTACCCTAAACCTCTCGGTCATCGAGGCCGAGACGATACCATACATCTCGGTCTGCGAGGCGAAAGAATCGCGCACCCGAGACGGATACTTCGGATAACCGCAAAAAAAACACAAAAACATTTGCAACATTACCTCAAGGACGACCTCCTCGCACCGAAGCATTACGATCCTCCATTATACGGTGGAAACAACTTCGGTTTGAAGAAATTACCAAACTCTACGTTGACAAACAAATCATCATTTTCAACATGTTATACGCAACTAAACGGTTAAAAAAAACCCGAAAAGGGTTGTCAAACATTGTTACCTCGTTGTCGGACGAGCAAGAATCGATCGACTCTTCGCCAATGCAATGTGGTTTGTGGCTTTGTGGTTGGCGCTTGTGGTGGGGTGCCCTAACTCCTTGTCGAAATGGTTTGTGGGGTTTGAACCATTATATATATACGGGGGCAAAATGGTCTTTTCCATTTTTGCTGGAATTTTTACAAATAAGTTGGGTGCCCTCATTAAATGGTGGGGTGCCCTTAGCGGCCCTCAAGATTTTTCGCCCCGTGAGAATCCTGTGGGGTGGGGCGGCAAAGTTTACCGGGCGGGGAATATGTGGGGATGGGGATGGTTCCCACTTGCAACCCCAGCAGCATTTCTCACAAAATCTAAAAATTTCTCTCCCCTGAGAAAAACTCGGGGATCGATCCCAATTCCGCAACGAACTCACCGACCATGTCCTCATCCTTCGACGATTCCTTCGGTCCCGACGCAGACGACTCGCGATCGGTGCCACCGACTACGCGCCCATTCGACGACGACGGATACGTCGGCTACGACCCCCGCCTCCCCTCCCAGCGCTTCGACTCTTTCACCAACTTCACCGACACCGACTCCGTCAAGGACTCCGCCGAAGATTCCGTACCCATCTACGCCGCCGACGACGCCTTCCCGCCGCATCCGCTGCCGGAGACCCCTTCCCCGAACGCCGCCGGCCACGGCGGCCACCATTCTCCTCGCCGGGTTTCGGATTGGAGGCGAACGGAAACGCATTCGACGATAGTTTTGGGGGGTCCGATGGGCCGATCTTGCCTTCTCCGACGGAGATGCAGGCGGAGGAGGGGTTCGCGCTTAGAGAGTGGAGGAGGTTTGTTGATCTGGTTATGAGATCATTTTTTTTTCTGTTGTGTGTTTGACTTGGTGGATTTAGGTTTGGATTGATTAGGTTTTCGCTAATTCAGTTATGTGTTCAAGTTTTTTCTGGTGATCTGTATCGATTGATTGTTGTGATTTGGTTTCTCTAAAGATTGTTTGGGTTCGATTTCGTTCTCGTAGCGTAGAAATGAACCTCTATTGATTGAATTTTGTTTGTTGAGACTTTCTTAGATTACTATTTGAAACACTTAGCATTAATCATTTCCCTCTCAATGTCGCGCCTTGATGAAATCAAACTAGTCTGGAGCTGCAATTGGTACTTGTATTATTTATGTTGTAACTGAAGTACTGAACACAGGCCTCAACCAAATCTCTACTTGATTGAATGATGATAGTGGAAGCAAAAGGTTAGCAGCAATAGTAAGAATGTTATTGTAAAAAAAAATTATAAATCTTGTGTTTCCAAGTATTTTGGAAAGAACGATGATAGGGTGATCGACTTTTGACACTGGGTTTCGGCACCGACTTATGTGTGCGCTGTCCGGTACACTCTAGATACGTGCGTGTGTATATTGGACAGTGGGCACACAAGTCTGCGTCCAAACCCGATGTCAAAAGTCGGTCATATAAGCATTCTCCTTTTGAAAACTGTTCTTCATATGCTGAACAAGGAATTTAGAATTATTCTAAAGACAAGAGGAAGGTTTACTAAATGAATAGTGTGAATGTATAATCTGACTTAAGAGGTAGGTTTACTAAATGAATAGTGTGAATGTATCATCTGAATTATGCGGCTATGAGTAAGAAATTTAACTGGCGATTGCGTACAACTTTAGCATCTAACTGGCAATGAAGGGAGTAGTAGAATCGTTTGGTTAGTTTTCATGAAATGGATCAAACACGTATAAACGTTGAGGCGTTCCCATCTAGTGATGTGCTGCATCGGATTACTTTAGTTATGGATAAACTAACTAGGCATATTCAAGAGGATATACCATGGTGTATGTTATTTACAGATGATATTGTTTTAATGGACGAAACAAAAGATGAAGTGAATAGAAAATTAGAACTTTGGAGGAATACAATAGAATCAAAAAGCTTTAAGTTGAGTAGGACGAAGACCGAAATCATGCATTGTGAGTACAGAAATACTAGACATGGAGATGATGGAGTGGTAAAATTAGGGGAAGTAGAAGTCTCTAAAGTGAACCACTTTAGATACTTAGGATCAATCATACAAAAGGAAGAGAATATTGAGAATGATGTCCCACATAGAATCCAAGCTGGATGGAAGAAATGAGGGAGTGCAACATGGGTGATTTGTAATCGAAATGTTCCTACTAAGTTAAAAAGGAAAATTTATAAGATCGCAATTAGGCCAGCTATGCTATATGAAAGTGAATGTTAGATTGTAAAGCAACAACAATTACATAAAATAAATGTTAGCAAAAATGATGATACTTAGGTGGATGTGTAGTAAAACTCGTAAAGATAGAATAAGAAATATAGAAATTCAAAGACAAGTAGGAGTAGTACCGACTGACACAAAGATTAAGGAAGGGCGGTTGCGGTGGTTTGGTCACCCGCAAAGACGGCCTACAAATGCCCCCACTAGAAAACTTGACTCAATAGAAACTGAAGAAATTCAACGAGGTATGGGTAGACCAAATTTAACTTGGGACACATTAATTATGAGGAATTTGAATGGTTTGGAAGCTCACCATCAAGTACACTTAATCGAGTACAATGGAAGAGTTTGATCCATGTAGCCAACTTCAATTAATTTGGGACTGAGGTTATGTTATTGTTGTTGTTGAATATTCAACTTCATTCAAGACTCGAGTCAAATTTAAAACTAGCAGCTAAGTTGGTTGGTTTGCCTCCCAACTATATTGGAGGGTGGTTATAGCTTTAACTCTCCACCAAGGAAAGGAAGATGAAACTTGCTCTTGATGGCATTACCGCTGCTAGAAAGCTAACTGAATGCGTATCTGGTATTGAGTAAATAGAAGCTCTGTTGGGACAATAACATGTTGATTTATGGATTCATTGTCACATGCTAAGGGTGGTCGTGGGTTAGCTTCAAACAAAAAAAAGTACTTAAGTAAGACAATTTCGTTTGTGTTTTGGGAAGATTCAAGTTTAATTGAGGTTGATAAATAAACCCAATTTCATAATCTGAATATGTTACATTGTAAACCATAGTGGTCTAAAAAAGAGTTGTCATCTCTATTAATGTTTGTGAATAATCCACAAGTTACATTCCTCAACATCTATACTGTTTTATTTTATATATATTTTTTTTTTTTTTTGATAATAAGGATAGTTTGAAGAAGAGGAAATGAAACCGATTTTAGAATATTTACTCAGAATGTATCATCATGGTTGAGAAATTACAAACAAATTCGTTCATCATCGCTGGGGAAGAAACATATTATTTGTTGTACGAATGAGCTGTTATGATGTTGCCACATCAATTTTGTTTCTGTTTTGGACTCTTTATGTTCCGAAAATGAGTGCATGATGCATGATTTCTTATATTGAAAACTGTTTAATTTGTGGAACAGCATATTTTTAAGATTTTAGTTGTTTAGTATAGAACTGGTTTAAGCTTCTCTAAGGTTAAACTTTTTCTTTTCATTTGATTCACAGGTTGAACGCAATTCGCTTGGAAGAGAAGGAAAAGAGAGAAAAAGAATTGTTGAATCAAATAATTGATGAGGCAGATGAATACAAAATTGAATTCCACCAAAGGAGAAAGTCCAACGTTGAGACAAACAAAAACAATAATAGGGAGAAGGAAAAGGTGAGAGTGAAAATTTGCTTATGTTTTATGCCATTCCATTGTCTTTTTAGGTTTCATTTTTAGTAGATCATAAAAATCCAACTCATTGGTTACCATTTGTTAATTTTCTTTTATCTTATAACTATCAATGGTCTTTTTATTTTTATGATTAGTGTACTTTTATAGATTGGTCCAAACAATATTTTGGCTGAATTTTGCTAATTCTATCAGTCTTACTTATTAACCAAAACATTAATGGTGTGTTCGGTTGGGTTGATAGGGTTGGATTATCAAACATTGGATTAGTTGGCTATGGATTAGGGGTAATCCGAGTTTGGAGACTTGTTCGGTTGGCATGATAGACTTTTAAGTGGTTTCAGAAAATGATGATTTTACCCTTCATCAAAAAAACCACCTTCCAATGTTGACGATGCATCCAACAAGGTGGAATGAGGTTGCCAACCTTGTCAGTGCATCCAAGAATCACTCACAACACTAATCAAAAGACCTTCCCAGAGGCCTTTTCGAGAGCTAGAACCACTAAGATCAGCGCCAATCAAGAGTCTTCCAGTATTGACATTTTGATGAGAAAAAAGAAGAAATGGCAGCCATGAAATCGATAGGAGGAGATTGTGTGTGCACGCATCGATGGCAAAGAAAACCCTAGAAAAAATTTTAGAGATGGAAGGAGGGAACTTACGAGTTTATCAAACGTCCAGACGATGCAAGGCGAGAGCAGGAAGCCGTCGATGAGAGCAAGAAGATGGAGGGGCAGAGCAACCGCAGTAGTGGAGAGGAAGAAGATGAAGACGATTTCTAAAATGGGATTCCAAATTGAACGACTTGGTGAGGGGCATAATGGGAAATTCGAGTTTCATTTACCTCGACTTAACTAACGAGATGGTTGAGGGTCACTTACATTAGTACCATGGATACAAGATTGTGCAATCCTTTCGTTAGCTAGTCCGCCCAAGCGAACAACGGATTGACAACTAACAAAAGGAATAAAAACTTAGCCAAGCCAATCGAACGCACCACAAATGCTTAAATTAACCAGTTAGCTTTCTTAGCAACCAGAAAATCAACTTATATGGAAGTGTAATTTTTAGATCATAGGTTCCATGTCTAGTTTGTATTGCTTTAGAGTTGCATGTTCTTCGTATAAATAAATTGTAGATTAGTCCGCCACTGTGCATGACACTTGTGATATTCTCTTACCAGCATTATACTATTATAACATTTTTTTCCTTGAAAAGACCTTTCAGAATAGAAATGAAGAAGGAGAATCAATCTTAGAATTTGCTTCAGCATACGATCTTGTCTTAACAAATACTAGTTTTAGGAAGAGGGGGTCGCATACAATTACTTTTAGTAGTGCTCATAACAAGTGTCAAATAGATTTTCTTTTAACAAGAAAAATAGATAGAAAAATATGTAGAGACTGCAAAGTAATACCTGGTGAAGCACTTACTACCCAACATAAGTTAGTAGTACTTGATATTAAGCTAGCACGACGACATAATATGAATAAAAGAGTTAGCGACCATAGAATAAAGTGGTTGAACCTAAAACATAGTAAATAAGTAAAGTTTAGAGAAAAACTACTAAAGGAAAATGTTTGAAATCTTGACTTAGATGCTAATACAATGTGGCTAGAAATGAGTAGTTGCATAAGGAGAGTGAGATCAAACGTATTAGATATATCTAAGGGCTTGGGACCTCCAAAGAAGGAAACATGGTGGTGGAACGAGGATGTCCAACGAGCAATTAAGACTAAAAGAGAGATCTATAGGAAAATACCTAAGTGTCAAGATGAAGATGTGTACAATCAATATAGAGAAGCTAGAAAACAAGCTAAAAAAGTAGTTAGTCAAGCTAAAACAAATTTTATGGAAGATCTATATACAAGGTTAAGTAATATAGATGACGAAAAATATATATATAGGCTAGCCAAATTAAGAGATAAAAAGAAACAAGACGTAAGTCATGTAAGATGTATTAAGGACGAAAATCAAAATGTTTTAACGCGCGAGGAGGATATTAAGGAGAGATGGAGAAGTTACTTCGATAGTTTATTTAATGATGACTAAGTTGATACTATAATAGATGAAAACCTACACCAAGAAAGAAATGTAAACTATACACGCAATATTAGAATTGTAGAAGTTAAAAGGCATGGAAAAGAATGAAAATAGGGAAAACATGTGGCCCTGATGAAATACCCATAGGGGTTTGGAAATGCTTAGGAGAAATTGGATTGACTTGGTTAGCAAAAATTTTCAATAAAATTTTAAAATCAAAATGGATGCCAATGGATTGGAGAAGAAGCACGCTTGTGCCAATCTTCAAAAACAAAGGAGACATTCAAAGTTGCTCAAACTACCAAGGAATTAAACTTATGAGTCACACTATGAAACTTTGGGAGAGGATAATTGACAATAGGCTAAGGAGAGAAACAACAATATCAGAGAACCAATTTGGTTTCATGCCTGGGAGGTCAACTATGGAGGCTCATGCTAGATACATAGACACTATTAAGGATATGTATGATGGAGTAGTAACGAGTATAAAGACATTTGGAGGAGCTACAAAAGAATTTTCCATTACGATAGGACTACATCAAGGATCGGCTTTAAGCTCATATCTATTTACTTTAGTTATGGATGAACTAACTAGACATATTCAAGAGGATATACCATGGTGTATGCTATTTGCAGATGATATTGTCTTAGTGGATGAAACTAAAGATGGAGTGAATAGGAAATTAGAACTTTGGAGGAATACATTAGAATCTAAAGGCTTTAAGTTGAGTAGGACGAAAATCGAATACATGCACTGTGAGTTTAAAAACACTAGACATTGAGATGACGAAGTGATAAAATTAGGGGAAATAGAAGTTCCTAAGGTAAACCACTTCAGATACCTAGGATCAATCATACAAAATGATGGTAACATTGAGAATGATGTCACACATAAAATTCAAGCTGGATGGAAAAAATGGCAGAGTGCAACAGAGGTGATTTGTGATCGAAATGTTCCTACTAAGTTAAAAGGAAAATTTTATAGGACCGCAATTAGGCCAGCTATGCTCTATGGAAGTGAATGTTGGGCAGTAAAGCAACAACAATTACATAAAATGAACGTAGCAAAAATGAGGATGCTTAGGTGGATGTGTTGTAAAACTCGTAAAGATAGGATAAGAAATATAGAAATTCAAAGACAAGTAGAAGTAGCACCAATTGATACAAAGATTAGGGAAGGGCCGTTGCGATGGTTTGGTCACCTGCAAAAAGGGCCTACAAATGCTCCAACTAGAAAACTTGACTCAATAGAAACTGTAGAAATTCGACGAGGTAGGGGCAGACCAAAGTTAACATGGGATGCATTAATTAAGAGGGATTTGAATGGTTTGCAAAGCTCACCATCAATTGCACTTAATGAAGCACAATGAAAAAGTTTGATCCATGTAGCCGACCCCAGTTAATTTGTGACTGAGGCTATGTTGTTGTTGTTGTTGTTGTAAAAGACCTTTCAGAATGCCCTTTAGCTATGTTAGTTTGGGATGAAAAGTTTATTCCTATCTTCATCCACTTGGTTGACATTAGAGCATCCACAATGGTTTCGCTCAAAATGAGTTTAGTGGAGTGCCACATCACCAATCTATTACACTCTCCCGCGATCATTAAACACTTCACTGCACTTTTATGGGACCCACTTTACTCTCACTTTTTTTAAACTTAAAAGAAAAACCAAAAAAAAACCAAAAAAAAATTGTGGGTCCCACTTGTGGGGGGCCCACACATTGCACCGTTTAATGGTCGAATACTCTGCCATTGAGCCGGCAAAGCATTGCACTGCTCTTAGTTTATAGCATAATTGGGCTACCTTGTTCGTTAACTTCTGATTCAACTTTTATCCGGTTGAATTTTTTATATAAATCTTTTTACATTCTGATAAAAAAAATATAAATCTTTTTACACGAACTTTTTCGTTTTTTCAAGTCTCTTCAAAGTGCAAAGTTCATGATTGTAATCGCATGCTTAGCTTTTTTATGTACTCCCATGCTTTTTTTTATGTACTTGAATACACTTGGATTGGTTGCATTTTCTGAGGTCTCTGATATCGGACTAACTCCGTGCATCAGTGTGGCCTTCTATGTCAGTGCTATTTTTCAAGTGTGTTGGCATGCATTTGGTTCAGCCTTTTAAAACGAACATGATCTTTCGCAGATAAACATTACATTGAACTAAGAGATAGTCTAGAAAGTTAGAAACTGTTTTTCAGCTTTTGCTGAGACAGGTTTTTAGCTTTGCCCATCGTGGTCATTTCAACTAAAGATTGAACTTCCTTAAGGCTAATCGGGATTTTTCAGAATCTTGGCTCTATGGGCGTAGATCTCTTAAAATTAACCTGAACTTCAGGTTTTCTATTGGTTGTGGTTGGTTTGTTTTGGGTGGCTATTACTATTTCTTTATCCCAAATAAGTACTTGTCGACTTTGTTTCTCGTCAACTAAAGACTGAATTTCCTTTAGCCACTTGGGTTTTTTTAGAATCTTGCCTCTATGAGTATATATTTCTGAAAACTAAACTGGACTTCAGGTTTTCTAGTGATCGTGGTTGGTTGTTTTGGGTGGCTACATTATTTCTTTACTCCAAATAAGTTTTTGAACTCAATGATGTAACATCCTTTTGAGTATAAGTTTGAGCATGTAGACTTGGCTGGCAGATGTAATACTCTTTAGACCAAATTTTCAAAAAGTAAACTTTCAAGTCTCTTCAAAGTGCAAAGTTCATGATTGTAATCGCATGCTTAGCTTTTTTATGTACTCCCCTTTGCTTGAATACACTTGGATTGGTTGCATTTTCTGAGGTCTCTGATATCGGACTAACTCCGTGCATCAGTGTGGCCTTCTATGTCAGTGCTATTTTTCAAGTGTGTTGGCATGCATTTGGTTCAGCCTTTTAAAACGAACATGATCTTTCGCAGATAAACATTACATTGAACTAAGAGATAGTCTAGAAAGTTAGAAACTGTTTTTCAGCTTTTGCTGAGACAGGTTTTTAGCTTTGCCCATCGTGGTCATTTCAACTAAAGATTGAACTTCCTTAAGGCTAATCGGGATTTTTCAGAATCTTGGCTCTATGGGCGTAGATCTCTTAAAATTAACCTGAACTTCAGGTTTTCTATTGGTTGTGGTTGGTTTGTTTTGGGTGGCTATTACTATTTCTTTATCCCAAATAAGTACTTGTCGACTTTGTTTCTCGTCAACTAAAGACTGAATTTCCTTTAGCCACTTGGGTTTTTTTAGAATCTTGCCTCTATGAGTATATATTTCTGAAAACTAAACTGGACTTCAGGTTTTCTAGTGATCGTGGTTGGTTGTTTTGGGTGGCTACATTATTTCTTTACTCCAAATAAGTTTTTGAACTCAATGATGTAACATCCTTTTGAGTATAAGTTTGAGCATGTAGACTTGGCTGGCAGATGTAATACTCTTTAGACCAAATTTTCAAAAAGTAAACTTTCAAGTCTCTTCAAAGTGCAAAGTTCATGATTGTAATCGCATGCTTAGCTTTTTTATGTACTCCCCTTTGCTTGAATACACTTGGATTGGTTGCATTTTCTGAGGTCTCTGATATCGGACTAACTCCGTGCATCAGTGTGGCCTTCTATGTCAGTGCTATTTTTCAAGTGTGTTGGCATGCATTTGGTTCAGCCTTTTAAAACGAACATGATCTTTCGCAGATAAACATTACATTGAACTAAGAGATAGTCTAGAAAGTTAGAAACTGTTTTTCAGCTTTTGCTGAGACAGGTTTTTAGCTTTGCCCATCGTGGTCATTTCAACTAAAGATTGAACTTCCTTAAGGCTAATCGGGATTTTTCAGAATCTTGGCTCTATGGGCGTAGATCTCTTAAAATTAACCTGAACTTCAGGTTTTCTATTGGTTGTGGTTGGTTTGTTTTGGGTGGCTATTACTATTTCTTTATCCCAAATAAGTACTTGTCGACTTTGTTTCTCGTCAACTAAAGACTGAATTTCCTTTAGCCACACTTGGGTTTTTTTAGAATCTTGCCTCTATGAGTATATATTTCTGAAAACTAAACTGGACTTCAGGTTTTCTAGTGATCGTGGTTGGTTGTTTTGGGTGGCTACATTATTTCTTTACTCCAAATAAGTTTTTGAACTCAATGATGTAACATCCTTTTGAGTATAAGTTTGAGCATGTAGACTTGGCTGGCAGATGTAATACACTTTAGACCAAATTTTCAAAAAGTAAACTTTCAAGAGTGTGAGTGCTTTCAATTTTCCAGGTTACCCTTTTGAGTTTGTGTTATTGTTATGAAGACTTTCCTGATACTTTCGTGTAGTAGTCACGACTTCTATTTTGTACCACATGTTCTAAGTGGTGCATTAGCACTGAGTGCGTACAGCGTACTGTTGTGATCTGGTCAGCTATGGGAGGTTGGTATATTACTATATTTATTGTCTTGAATTCTTAGTAAAGGCATTCAAAATTTCTCGAATGAGGAAGTTTGAACATCGGGAACTGCGGCTGCTTACCCAAATTCATGTGCATCTCTGCTAGATTATAAATTTATACTGGGCTTAGCATTAAGTATTTTTCTTAAATAAGCCAAAGGGTTAAAACCCTATGTTGTGATTCTAAAGCATTTGTTAAGGCAGAACTTTATTTTATGACTTTGAGCAGTGTCTTCTACTTCTCTGATATCTTCATGCATGCCAGATATTCGTGGCCGGTCAGAAGAAGTTCCATGTCGAGGCTGATAAGAATTATTGGAAGTCAATAGCAGAGCTCGTACCAAAAGAAGTGCCAGCCATCGAGAAGAAAAGAGCAAAGAAAGATCAAGAGAAGAAGCCATCGATTGTTGTGATACAAGGACCAAAGCCGGGGAAGCCAACTGATCTTTTGAGGATGCGCCAGATCCTTTTGAAGCTTAAACATGAGACACCTCCCCATATGAAGCTTTCCCCTGCTCCGGCACAAGAACCTGCAAAAGACACGAAAGCCAGTTCCAGTGCCCCTGCAGCTGTCGTTGCTCCCCCCAGCACTGCAGCTCCAGCTAAGGCAGTACCGGTGGCTTGATTCTCCACAATGCTGCTTGCGCCTGCTTCTGAGTGGTATGAATTATGTGAGGCTTTAGCTAATTTAAACAATTCTGCTATTGGCTATATATTTTATAGGCTTGGATTGTTGTGTTGTATGTATTGCTATGCCTTTTGTTTGAGGTACAGTATCAAACATTGTCTATTTGAGTTATTTTCATTGTAAAAAATGATATCATTTCCATGGTATCTTGAACAAATCACCGCAGAGTAGCTATAATGGTCAAGATTTAGCATTTTGCACCTTGATGACTAGAGTTTGAGTTTCGTGGTGAACTGTATGTTCATATGCACAATAATTTGCTTTTCTCTAATAAGCTGCAGGTCCCCTTTCCCCCCATATGGGTTTCGACAGGGCTCGAGCATGGATTAGTCAGTGTTGTTATCTTCCAAGACCAACTTCTTGAGATAACTCGTGCTCTCCAAAAATATTTTCCAGTCTTCCCAAGTTTCAACCTTGGAAGTGCGGAAATCGGCCACCCTATTAGCATACTTGTTTTACTTATATGATGCATGATCTGTCGATGCATGATCTGTCAAGGAGATTGCGCATATGAGTTATCGCATCCACCAAAACTTTTGCATCACTGTTAATGATAACTCTGCGGAACCCATAAACAAGCATTAAATAAATAGGCGGAAGCGTTTGGTTCATGTAGTTCTCCAATTAATTTAGGATTTATGCATTATTTGTTTTGTCATAGCAAGCATGCCTAAATTTGTATGTTTGTTTGAGAGTTCAAATTTAATAATCTTCTAAATTATTGAAGATCATTAACAACACTAATTGAAATCATAATTATGGAAGGGTGGTTGTAGCGGTTTAGACACCCTTAAAAATGACTTGCAAACTCCTCTGTTAAAAAACTTGACTAGTAAAAATTGAAGGAATTAGATGATGTAATGCTAGACCTGAGCTATTGGGATACATCGATTATGAAATTATATTAGAAAGATTTGGAAAGCATGTCATTAAATACACTAAATTGAGCGTAATGGAAGAATTTGATCATGTAGGTGACTCTAACTATATATTGGGATTGAGTTGTTGTTGTTGTTGTAATCATTTACTACATTGTTTATTTTCATCATTTCAAGTGTATTGAATTGAGCTTAAATGAAAAGTCCTAAATACAAAGAAGACTACTGAAGTTTTGTTAGAAATTTAGAGTTTAAGAAAATTTGAAAAATATTTCGATTGACTTAATATGCCTTGATTTAATCATGCAAAAACTTTAATTAGCCAAGGAAATGACTTTGTTAATTTTCTTGTAAGATATTCCACATGTTAAGGTTCACTAAGCCGTTATGGGCTTATAGATCTCCATCAGTAATATGGGAGCCAATCAATTATGTACTTCTTTACAAAGGACTATCTTTGCTTTACTGCGACATATTCATCAGGTCTGAAATTTCTTCACCTCAAATCTTAGTTTCTTGTTTACAAGAATCTGAATTTCCATGTCAAATCTCTTAGTTGGAATATCAATGTTCAGCAATCTTGTAAATACATCGTTTGTTTGGTAGAGTAGTTTTTCATCTCCCACTAAAAATTGTTGGAACAAATCTCTTCAGACAGAAAATACTAGTTGAGAATGGAGGAACCAAACAAAGACTTAGACGCGTAATCGCTCTATTTTAAACAAAATTTCTCCTTATTGGTCGAAATCACGTATACACAATGAGATTAATTGAAACTTGCCTTCAGAATACAATCAAGTCTCTAATGGTTGTTGGATGATGTGTGTGTAACACAACTCCAACCAAGCAGACTCTTTGAAGAACTTTTGAGAGAATGATGCTATGAACAATAACACACTTTGATTCAAAAACCTTTTGTGTTGCAATGTGTGTTGTACGTACTAGATCTCTTTAATTTATAGAAAATCAAAAGATTTGGTGTCTATCTACAAAGGTACGAGTTTTGGTGTGAATAGGTATCAAAAAAACAGGCCAAATAAGCAAAAAATAGAGGAGCTTCTAGTGTGGGCGCTGAGGTTGGCGCTTCAGTGTCAAGCTCAGCGTCGGCACCATAACCTTTTTTTTCTACAATTTCCCCTCATTCTCAAATTATATGGACATATAAATTGAAAATTACACTTATGAAACAACATGACCAAAAAACATATAGCATCATTTCGAAATCGATACATAAATGAGAAGCATCTTTTGGACTTGAGTTTTTCACTTAATGCAAACGCTTCAAAGTCTCATCAGGTACTATGGTGAACGGATCTTGAACCAAGAACCTTTGCCACAATCGAAAATATTACTCACACTGATTTCATGTAAGTAAGAGTGTTCTGTTGGTTGCATATTATGACCCTGTGCAAATCATCTCTTTTTTAATGCTCTAGAGTCGGTTAGGCTCATAAGAAACGACCACACTTCTACACCCATATAGGTAAGTCTACTTAAGTGATTTTGCAAGTCACTCTATTCAAATTATTAAGACCCAATTGTCAACCTCCATCATGCAGAAACCAACACTAGAACCAGGAAGGGATATTTTATAATATGAGTTTTTTTAGTGTTCCATAATCTTCACTTGACTTGTTAGTATCACATTGAACTTATTCTGTATTTTCAAGAATTAAGTTGGGGTTCCCATCAAGTGACGATCGAATTAGGCAAACTTAAGTCTCATTCCTTTTGATATTTGAGACACCATATCTCTAACAAAACCCTTTGTTAATGGATTTGCGAAATTCTTATTAGATTCAACGTAATCCACTGTGACCCCATTTTTGAGTAACTGTCTCAAAAGATTATGTCTTAGACTTATGTGTCTAAAATTCTCATTATAAGTCTTGCTTGCGACCTTATAAAGAGTTGCTTTGTTATCATAATTGATTAATATAGCCAGACATGGCTTGTTCCATAATGGCATCTCCATTAACAAGTTCCTAAGCCATTTCGCTTCTTTGCTTGCATCTGGTATGGTAGTTATTTTTGATGTCTTTGTCGAATCAGAAATATATGTTTATGTCTTTGAGCTCCAAGAAACAACCGCTCCTCCTAGCATAAAAATCTATCCACTAGTTGACTTGGAATTTGACTCCACATTATTCCAACTAGCATTACCGTAACCTTCAAAGACTGGGGGATATTCATTAAAATGTAGACCATAATTCGAAGTCCCCTTCAGGTATCTAAAGATCCTGGTAACTGCATCCCAGTGTTGTTTGCTTAGGTTTCTAGTGAACCGACATAACATACAAACCGCATAAGCTATATCAGGTCTTGTGCAATGCATAGCATATATGAGACTTCCTATCACACTAGAATACTATAATTGTGATAAACACCTACCAACGTTCTTTACTAGTCTTAATGATTTTGATAGGAGTATAAATTGACTTTTGATCAAAATGACCAAATTTCTTCAAAACTTTTCAATATAATGAGATTGAGATAATGTAAGACCATTATCTTGTCGTAAGATTTTGATTCCCAAAATTAAGTCGGTTTTTCCTAAGTCATTTATGTCAAAACTAGTAGATAAAAATCGTTTAGTTTCTTCGACTAAGGTTAGTGAAGTCCCTAATATAAGCATTTCATCTACATATAAACATATAATGACACCAACATCATTGTCAAACTTACTGTAAATACATTTATTAGCATCATTGACTTTGAATCCAAATGATTGCACAACCGTATCAAACTTCTCATGCCATTGCATAGGAGCTTGCTTCAAGCCATAGAGAGATTTCACTAATTTGCAAACTTTCTTCTCTTGACCTGGCATAACAAAATCTTCTGGTTGTTTCATATATATTTCTTCCTCTAGATCACCATTTAGAAAACCCGTTTGACTAAATGATGAATAGAAGCAAGATATATCAACACCTAATTGATGTTATTTTTGCAATCTGTGCGTGTGTATCAAAATAATCAATTTCATGCTTTTGTCTATAGCCCTTAGCTACTAGACGCGTTTTGAACTTATTTATTGTTCCATTGGCATTTAATCTCCTTTTGATTACCCACTTGCACCCAATTGCCTTTGATCTCATTGAAAGATCAGAAAGTACCCAAGTTTGATTCGATAAAATCAAATTCATCTTATCATTAATCGCTTCTTTCCAAAATGAAGCATCCCTTGATGAAACTACTTATTGAAATGAAATAGGATCATCATCAACATTATGGACATATTTTGTTTGTTCCTTAATTTAACATCTATTTCCTTTAACCAAGTAGGTTATAAAATCTAGGCCGAAGATTTATCAATTTTTTACCTTTTCCTTTTACTTACTTCAACATTCTCACCATCGTTAGTAGGAGAATTCTCTTGTTCATTAGAAGAATTTGAAGGCAAATCTTCTAGATTCCCAAGACATTGATCATTAGAAGAGTTTTGAGGCAACTCCTCTGGATTCTCAAAATTTGGATGCAAAAGCATGTCAAGTGTTTTATTTAAATGTTCAAAGAATTGTACATCTATAGATTTAATTATATCATTAGTTTCCAAATTTAAGAATCTATATGTCACACTATGATTTAAATAACTAATAAAAACACATTTATAAGTTATATTTATCAATTTAGGCTTTTTGGATCCGTTTTCCTTACATAAGCTAAACAATCCCAAACTTTAATTCTCTTAAAATTGAGTTTTCGCTTGAACCATAGCTCATAGGAGTGACATTAGCTTTTTTTTTAATAAAACCCTATTCAAAATAAAACAAGCTAAAAAAACGCTTCTCCCCATAAGTTCAAAGGCAAGTTAGAACTTAGTAGCATGGAATTAACCGTCTCTACTAAAGTTATATTCTTCCTTTCACTACTCCATTTTTTATGGTGTATAAGGTGATACGACTTAATGTATAATTTCATTAGTCTTACAAAATTTTGTGAACTCTTTGGAACAATACTCACCACCTCTATTGGATCTTAAAGCCTTAATTTTCTTGTTATGTTGATTTTCAACTTCCAATTTGAAAACAATAAAATTTTCATAAAACTCATCTTTGCTTTTCAAAAGATAAACATATGAATATTTTGAAAAATCATCTATAAAAGTAAGAAAATATTTATTTCCTCCTAATATAACATGATTTTTCAAATCACATATATCATTATGTATCAAATCAAGAATTTGAGAAGATCTTGTGATCTTTGTTTGTGCACATATCTCACACTTTGTATCATGATCAATTTTAAAATTAGTAATTAGGCTTAAGTTATGCATATTTTTAATGCAACGAAAATTAATATGGCATAATCTACTATGTCATAATGAACATGAATCAATAATAGAAGAATATGAGTCAACAATATAAGAAGAATAATTCACTATTATTGCATTCAACTTAATCATACCATTACATGAGTACCCATTGCCAATAGGAACACCTCCATTGGACAAGATAAACCTATCCGACTCATAGTTAAGGCGAAAACCTCTCTTATTAAGGAGGCCATCGGATACAAGATTCTTACACATTTTGGATACATAATAAATATTAATCAAATGTAAAACTTTTTGAGAAGTAACCTTGATATCCACCATTCCTTTGCCAACCAATTTGGTACGATTGTTATTCGCTATGCGCGCTTTTTCACTAGTGGCAAGATCTTCGTATGTCTTGAAAAGACTACGGTTCTTACAAATGTGTATGGTTGTGCAGTATCCAGCCACCACCTAACTTCATTTGCAATCGAATTGGCTTGGAAAACTATTGCTATGAGTTCCATGTCCATGTGCTTCACATTATGATTTTCCTTAATCACTTCCTTATTCTTCAAGAATTTCTTCTTGGAATGACAATCTCGTACACAGTGTCCCGGTTTGTCACAATAGTAACACTTTCCTTTCTTGCTTGAAGTGTTTTCATTGGCAAATCCCTTAAATTCCGAATCATTCTTGGTCTTACATTTCTTGGAATGGTGATATTTCACTAAGTTTTCCCTTGAACCGGATTCAAACTTCAAGTAATCTCTCTCTTTCGAGAGTCTTCCTCAATTCAATGATGGCGTTGGAGGGATTCAAGAGTATAATTTTTCTCCTCATGAATGAGTTTCTTCTTGTAATTATTTCAATTTGTAAGCAACTTGGAAATAATCACACCTACTTGAAATTCTTTTTCAAGATAAATTCTTACCATTTTAAGATCATCAACAATTTTTTGCAGGTCATAAACTTGAGTAAGTAGAGAATTGTCACTGGTCATTTTAAAATCCAGATAATTCAAAATTCAAAATTTGCGATTGCTAGACTCCTCAACTCGATATTTGGTGTCTAGCGCAGTCCACAACTTCTTCGCCGACTCAATGGTTCGATGCGTCGCATAGACATTGTCTGAGAGTGCATTAAGTATGTAGCCCTGACAAGGATAGCCGGCCACTTTCCTCGCGACACATCGATCCACTACTTTGTTTGAGTCATCTGGAGTTGGTTCAGGGAAGGCCTTAAGCACATCATGAAGGATGTACACTAACTCGAGAGATGTAAGAAAGAACATCACTTTCTCTGGCCATCTAGTGAAATTGTCTTCGTCGAATCTTTCAAGGCGAGTCAAATCATGGTTCATGATTTGTATGGAATGAGGAACGAACCCTTTGTTCGAATTAAGTTTGGAGGACAAGGAAGAACCACCATTCCCATTCGTTTGTGCAATTCCATCCAAAGTCAAAGAAGCCATTGATGAAGAATATCTCTTGTCTAAAAATTGTTGGAACAAATCTTTTCAGACATAAAATACTAGTTGAGAATGGAAGAACCAAACAAAGACTTGAGGAGCGTAATTGCTCTCTTTTAGACAATATTTCTTCTTACCGATCGAAATTGCGTATACATGATGAGATTAATCGAAACTTACCTTCAGAATAAAATCAAGTCTCTAATGGTTGTTGGATTGTATGTGTGTAACACAACTCCAACCAATAACATTCTTTAAAGAACTTTTGAGAGAATGATGCTATGAACAAGAATACGCTTTGATTCAAAAACCTTTTGTGTTTTAATGTGTTTCTTAAGTATGTACTAGATCTCTTTAATTTATAGAAAATTAAGAGATTTGGTGTCTATCTACAAAGGGGTGAGTTTTAGTGCGAATATGTACCAAAAACAGACAAAATGGGTTAAATAATACCTAAAACTCGCACCTATTCGTTCTGAACGCTGATGCACCGACATGGCGCTTCAGCATCAAAACAAAGGAGCTTCTAGTGTGGGCGTTGAGGCTGACGCTTCAGCACTAAGCTCACCGCTAGCATTAGAACCCTTTTTTATTTTCTACATAAATTAGGGCAACTACTAAAACTACTAGACGATCATACAAATTCTTCTTCATTTATACAACAATCTCAAGATATCTGAAGTTGACAATGAAATCTAATAAGTCTTGGTCCCTATTTTGAGTGTTTCTTTAATTTTTCGATAGTCTCTTCACTAGTTGTTTGATTACATATTTTCGTCTCTTTTTCTTTGATTGTTCTATTGTGTTTTTCTTCCCTACTAAGATTTCATAATCTAAGTGTTTCAACGTTGATATTATTTTTATGTTTTAAATGCAAATAATCCAATTTCATTGAATGCTCTGACAAGTTCTCTTATTGAAACCTAGTACTTTTAACAAATGAAATGTATTTGTTGTTTTCATTTGTATTTTGAGTGTTTTATGTTTTTATTTGCATTTTATTGATCTGAATATCAAGTTTTAAGATTGTTCAATTATGTTTCTATCTCTTTTGTTTCATTGCTCAATCATGTCTCTCTTTCCCAATTAAGTTATTATAGTTTAAGTGGTTTTTTGTTAACGTTGTTTTGTTGTTATGTTTCTGCTTTCAATATTTTTTTGATCTTGTTTATTTATTTAATGTCGCCGCTAACACATTTGTGTTGTAAGTCTTAAAAGATTGATTGTTTTTTAAGCATAAACGACCTATTAACTTTGCATACCATTTGCTAACACTAATAATAGGAATTGAGCACTTGATGTTAGTTTCAACCTCCTTATCTATGATTTAGTTTCTACTTCAAATGTAACTTTTCTATATCTTATCAAAATTTTGTAATAGTAATTCTACATGAGGTTATGTGATTGAGATAATTCATACATAAAAGATGTGTAAAAACCTAATAGACGAAGCATATAGCTGTGCACATAAAACTATCAAGGACAAGTTTGATACTAGATAATCATATACTTATGTTGGATTTATTTTAAAGCAATTTTTTGTTATTCTCATTTCTTGTTGGTCTCTTTAAGGGTTTATTATCTCTTTTTAATATTTTCTTAAGAATATAGTCTCTTGTTGATGGTTGATAGTTGTGTTTGAGTTTTTTGGATGTCAGATGGAGTTTTAATCTTTAGTTGAGTTTGTAACTTTGAGTTTGTGGATGTTTATGTTTGAATAAGATATACTCATGGAGGTTTTCCTAGGATATGATATATGTCAATAGGTGTATTTGTGTTGTTCATTAGATCCTCTAGTCGTCTAGATCAGGGTATTTTGAGTAAAGAGTATGTTGGTTTGCTTAGCTTAAATCCATTGCCCAGTTTATTCACAAAGATTAAGGAATGACGATTGTGGTAGTTTATATGCTTTCAAAGACTTCCCACTAATGCCCTTACTAGAAAACTTGACTTATTAGAAACTGAAGAAATTCACGAGGTTAGGGGTGTTAACGTTTTCAAAATTATGTATCACACACCCACATGACCATTATGTAATTCAAAAGGTTAAATATAAAGACTCCTCTTTTGATGGGAAAGAGGAGTTACAAAGAAGGTATGGATGGATGCATAACTGCTCTAGCAATTATCATCCATTATCAATTGCCCTTAACTAAATTGTGTAACCCCTCCCTCTCTCTCTAGCTTATAAAAAGGGAAGCTAACCCATTGTAGTGGATCCTAAAAAGCTTAAGGTTAAAGAGAGTGAAAATGTTGTTTGAAGTCTAAAAATATAGCAATGGCATCTTTTTGTGAGTATTTTCACTTTAATTTGTTATTTGATGTGAAATAATATTTGAAGAATATCTTAATGTTTTGCTTTATAAAAGTTTTACATTTTGGTATCAGTGCCAAGGTTTTTAAACCTATATGGTTTTATAAAAATTATTATAATGCTATATTTTCTTGGATTGACTACATATGTACACACATAGATTGTGTGATCTATTTAAATTTTTTCTTTGTGTAATCTTTCTAAACCAAGATATACATGACTTTTAAAGTGATCTACAGAATATATTATTGCATATAGGATTTGATTTTCTATTATAGTCTTGGCCAAGACATGTATATAGGATCAGTTTCAGTTGATACTCTATATAAGTCATGCATTGACTTGTATATTTCTTGTATGTTTGCTATTCCATAATTGATTCTTTCAAAATTTATGGATATATACATGCAAATTAATACTATGAATTTGATAGACTTTCTATTTTTACATGACTCATCAAATTATATATTTTGAATTTCAACTGTTTCAGTTTCAACTATTAGAGTTATGGAATTGGTTCATTCGTATATGATTTGATTCAGTGCCTCTAAAGATATATTTATATGTTGAACCCAATCATAGATAAAGACCAATCTATAACAAATTGTAACATTTTAAATATGAATTGAAATCTCATATATATGTCTTTGATTCATGGGTTGATTAATTGGGATCAGTTATAATATTTCATGTATGGTTGACTACATAAATTATTATTAATTGTTTAGTCATTATTCTACTAATTTATAGTGATAACCAGTGCATTAAGGCCATGTTTGGTTAGAGTCATATACAAGGTGTAGGGATCGACTTATCTAAGCCTTGGCTTAAGCTTTGTTTGGCAAGGCTAGCTGATAATCTAGCCGATAAACTAGCTGATAGCTGATAATCTACTAGGTGGTAGCGGAAAGGTTGATAATATAGCTGATCAACTAAAAATTGTTTGGAATGATAGCTGATTGATTAGCTGATAAACGCAAAATGACAATAAATGGCATATGACACAATTAAGTATATTAATTATATAATCATATAATTAATTGTTATAAATAACTCTGTATTTTATTTACAAAATACAAATTAATACCATAAAATAATTTATATTATTTAGAAAATGAAATTATGTTTGTCCATAAATGCTTACATGAAAATAGCTCTATATTAATTTATAAGAATTAGCAAAAAATAAAAACATGCAAATAAAATACAATAAACGACTTGGATAACTATACATATACCTAACGCATCATCCATGATTGAGAATCAATGTTATTGCGAATATTCTTCATTTCTAAAGAAGCATCTCTATAACTTAAAAAATAGTAGATTAGTAAAAAAAAAAAAAAAAAAACATGTAGATAGCCCACCACTCGAACACTACATTAAAAAATATTTTTATAATATCTAAAAATATTTTTATACCTGACGTTGTTAAAACTTATTTAATATGTAATAAATATCTAACAAGATTATATATAATTAAGAAATTAATGTGTAATGATTTTTTATTTTAGTGAAATTCTTTGTTTTATAATATTTAGTTAATTATTAATCACTATTTTTTCATTAACAATATTAAGCTATATGTTAATTTTAAATTCAATAAGTTTTAATAGCGTATTATATAACTATTGGTCTAGCTTAGAAGAGCTTGAAATGTTGGAAATGTTGGTTTCACCTATGCGGGTATAATCGCGGGTTACTAGTATTTGCGGGGGTTTGTTTAAGTATATTTGTGTATTTTGTTTCCACTAATTTGCAAGAACATTAATTTATTATTACGATAAAAATAAGGGTATAATCGCGAGAAAAAAATTCAAACAACGAATTTTCGATTCAAACGCTATGAAGAGTATCAGCTAGCTAATAAGCTAGTTTGTGATTACCAAACAGAGTCGAGAGATAAGTGTGTTTTATTTAAAGGTGTTTGGTTCAAGTACCCACATATTGATATTAAAGTCTTTTAAGTAAAAAAATTGATGAAAAGTCTTAAATGCCCTTCTTTATTTTTCAACAACCAAATCCAATTTTCTCATCCAAAGTTTGGACACCTACTCAGACCAAAATTTGAAATCAAATACAATGTGTCTTTCCTTCATTTGTTTCAGAGAAGAAGAATTGTATTTGTGGAAAACTAATTCACTCCTTTCTAAAATTAAGGAAAAACCTCCTAGCTACTTCAATCAACTTATTGATTGGGACTTCTCCCCCTTCTATTAATTTGGATTCCCACCACTCTCTTTCATGTTCTAATTCACTCACTGTCTCCCCCTCCACCACATTATCCATCCACTTCTGCATATTCTCAACACAATCGAAGAGAAAAAAAAAAACTACAATTAATCAATTAATGGGAATACGCTCCTGTGGCTACAAGCAGAAGCTGAGGAAAGGGCTGCGGATCACCCAAAGAGGATGAGAAGCTGTTGAGGCATACAGGGTAGAAAGATAATGTGAGGGAGAACGATGCCGTCCGAACTAGAGGCGGTCAGACCGGACCCGGCGACGGCAGCGGACCGGGCGCGGGGCGCGGCAGCAGATGTAGGAGGCGAGGAGAATGTTGGAAAGGATATAAGGAGGCTGAGGGCGATGGCGATGAGGTTTCCGAGGCCGAGGTCACCGGGGCTGCGAAAAAACTCACAGGAGGCGGAGGCGGAGGCGGCAGACGAGGTGGAGTTGGGCGTGAGGAAGGAATTTTAATTAGGGGTAGGCTGGACTTTTCACAAACAATGTACATCAGGTTTATCTAAAGACATGGGGGCCAATTGAAGAGAGGTTTGCTACCGCGCACACACCACCCCTAGGAGAGACCACCTCCCCTTATAGTAGATGTTAAGCCGTTTCCTCCGCTTCAATAGAAAACATCCCAAAATGAGACCAAGCATACTTTGACCAGGGTCAACGCCCAGGTCAAGATTTGTCAACTCTGGCTAAGGTCTGCCTTGCCCAAGTCTTGCTCATGCCTAAGGCACCACCGCGCCCGAGGAAATGTGCCCGAGCCTTGTCCGTGCCAAGGAATGTACCTAAGTCTGCCAAGGCGCCGTGCCAAGGCGTGCCAAGGTGTGCCAAGGCGTCGTGCCAAGGAAAATCACTCTCACGCTCGTCCATGTGCACGCGTCCATGCGCGCTCGCTCGCGCGCACACCCATACGCGTATATGCGCGTTCGTCCAAGCACACGCCCATGCGTCCGTCTGCGCGCGTCCTTGTGCGCTCGCCCGCATGCGCGCTCGTCCCCGTCTCGCGTTCGTGCCCGTGCTCCGCGCTAACGCGCCTCGCGCTAAGGCATGACCGCGTCATGCGCCAAGTGCTCGCCCGCATTACACGCCCCTGCGTGCCTGCGCTCCGCGATGCGTGCTCACATCCTGCGCTCGTGCCCGCGCTCATCATGCTGCCACATGCAATTTCCCAACTGCACACGCGCACCACCGTAGGCCATGCTGCACCCTCCGAAGTCCAGCATCTAACCTCCGTGGAACCACCCAAGTCCTCCGGAACTTGGTCATTTGCTAGGTTACCGGCTGCCCAGCCCAGCCTACTCGGGTTTTGCTTTTACGGGTGTGACAAACATCCCCCCGCCGAATTGTTCGATGCCCTCATCGAACGCTCTCCACTTCGCTGTTCACTAGGTGTTGCCCACCGAAGCAACACTCCTCCGTCTGGTCCACCAGATTGCTGCCCACCAGAGCAACATATCTCCATCTGATCACGTACTTGCAATGCCACCAGCCTTGGTGCATTGCCTTTGCCCCTGCCTCTCATCGCTGGAACAAAGCACGGCTTCTTCTCATCCATGATCAACAAGCCATGAAGTGATGGAATCACGGCAACTCTCCCGGCCACCAAGAAATCATTTCCCGCAATGATCTCAAAATCGTCCAACGGAACAACAACCAAGTTTACCTTGCCATTCCAAGCATCCATCCGAATATCCACGTCCAAGGCTATGCCCTCAGCCTTCTTCGGTTCGGAGTTAACTGCCTTCACCATGCTTGCACTCTCTGCAAGCTTCAAACCAAGCTTCCGAGCCAGGTTTACTGCTATCATCGAGTGTGTGGCTCCCGTATCGACCAACACCTTCACCATCCGGTGGTTGACTTGAGCCTCCACGAACATCAGCCCTGCTGATCCCACGGTCTTTTGCACCTGGACCGTGTTGAGCAATTGTAATGGATTCATTCAAACCTCTTGTTCGTCCGTCACAATCGCATTTAGCTTCTCTCTTTTTGGGCAATCCTTTGCCAAGTGAGGACCGTCACATATGAAACAGCCCCGTTTCCCTTTTGATGCTTTGGCACTAGCATCAACTTTTGAAGAAGACTCCTCCTTCTTGGATCTACCCGCTCGATCCTTCTCCTTGTACTTCTTTTCTTTCGATTCAAAAGAAGTGCCACTGGCTTTGTAATCAACCAGACTATCCGCCACTGCAATTGCATTCTGCAAGTCCTTCACGCCTTGCCTTCGCAGCTCCGACTGCGCCCATCCTTGCAAACCTGCAGTGAAATTGAACAATTTGTCCTCCTCGAACATGTTCTTAATGTCAAGCAGTAAGGAAGAGAATTCCTTCACGTATTCTCTGACCGTCCCTTTCTGCTTCAACTGGCGTAACGCCTCCCGCGCTTGCCATGCCGCATTCATGGGTAGGAATTGGTCCTTCAATTCCCGTTTCAAAGACTTCCCACGTCTCAATCTTTGGTCGACCAGCAGCTACATCGTTGTCAACTCGGTTCGCCACCAAAGCTTTGCATCTCCTCGAGATACATAGAGGTCGTGGTAACCTTTTTGCCCTCCTCCGTGCCGCATTAGCAAAATATCTTTGCTCCATGTCCCAAAGAAAATTCTCAAGCTCCTTAGCGCTCCCCTTCCCCGAGAATCTCTTTGGTTCCGGCATTGGTTCGAGATTTAACCGCAACGACCACCTCCGATGATCCGCCCACGGCAAGCTTAAGCGAGCTTCACCTCCATTGCCATCTCCGCAAGTATATCGGTGGTGTGCTCTACCATAGAACGCACATATGCTTCAAGCTCGTAAAATCTCGTGTCCCACAAAGCCATCGTGGTTGCTTGTGACCCCTCCCTGGCCACCAGCGACGCCACCAACCTTTCCAAGCCTTCAATACGGTCCGACGTTGTTGAAGACTCTGCCTGCTCCCCCGGAACAGACATCGTTGCCAATTGTTGTTCTAAGTGAGCTACCCTCTCACTTAGTTCACTTGCTGCTCTTGTTTCCATCGTCTCCGAATATGTCTCTGGCCACAATTGTCACGTTCGGAGAGTTGTCTCTGACACCAATCGTCTCCAATCGAGATCAATCACCTCCACCGAGGCTCTGATACCAACTGTCACGGGGCCAATTGAAGAGAGGTTTTCCCTAAGGAATTTTTCGCACTCAACCAACCCTTTGATGCCTAGGGACCGCCCTAGCTCAGCACAACCAATGCGCAATGCGGAATAATAACTAGCAACAACAATGCAATGGACAACAAGGAAATGTTTATTAGCTCTCTATGGAATTACAACTGATCCCTCTCGGATGCTCTCTCTGATCCCTCCTGGATACTTAGATCATCCCCGGATGAATGGATCCCTCCTCAAGCATCCCTGCCTCTGGCTTTATAACCCAAATGCCTCGGCGCTACCATTTAAGACTACATTAAACACCACTCCTTAGTGGACGCGACGATTACCAAACCGCCCGCCTTCCATGCCGCCACTAGGATTCAACCGCCCACAATTTCGGGACGGGCCTTGATCATGCCCATGATCAAGGTAATCAATGAGCAGTACCGTAACCGCTCTCATTTGTAACTGCCACCACCTGCAACAGCCACCACCAGCTGCCTAACTCGGGACGTGCCTTGGTCATGCCCATGACCAAGGTAGTTAATGAGCCATTCGTAACCGCTATTACTTAATTACACATAATCGCTGGCACTTGATCTCCCCACGCCTCGTGGTCCATGTTTCTCTAAGGGACATGAACTGCTTAACCGTGCCTAGGTCCGCCCAGGCGCGTCGGTGCTAGCCGGGGCTCGGTCGAGTCCTACCGGCTCGGGGTGGTCGGAGCATGGGCTCGAGGGACTTTCCTTAGCATGATGCCCAAGGCATGCTAGAGGGACCATCTTGCTACCGCGCACACACCACCCCTAGGAGAGACCACCTCCCCTTATAGTAGATGTTAAGCCGTTTCCTCCGCTTCAATAGAAAACATCCCAAAATGAGACCAAGCATACTTTGACCAGGGTCAACGCCCAGGTCAAGATTTGTCAACTCTGGCTAAGGTCCGCTTTGCCCAAGTCTTGCTCATGCCTAAGGCACCACCGCGCCCGAGGAAATGTGCCCGAGCCTTGTCCGTGCCAAGGAATGTACCTAAGTCTGCCAAGGCGCCGTGCCAAGGCGTGCCAAGGTGTGCCAAGGCGTCGTGCCAAGGAAAATCACTCTCACGCTCGTCCATGTGCACGCGTCCATGCGCGCTCGCTCGCGCGCACACCCATACGCATATATGCGCGTTCGTCCAAGCACACGCCCATGCGTCCGTCTGCGCGCGTCCTTGTGCGCTCGCCCGCATGCGCGCTCGTCCCCGTCTCGCGTTCGTGCCCGTGCTCCGCGCTAACGCGCCTCGCGCTAAGGCATGACCGCGTCATGCGCCAAGTGCTCGCCCGCATTACACGCCCTGCGTGCTGCGCTCCGCGATGCGTGCTCACATCCTGCGCTCGTGCCCGCGCTCATCATGCTGCCACATGCAATTTCCCAACTGCACACGCGCACCACCGTAGGCCATGCTGTACCCTCCGAAGTCCAGCATCTAACCTCCGTGGAACCACCCAAGTCCTCCGGAACTTGGTCATTTGCTAGGTTACCGGCTGCCCAGCCCAGCCTACTCGGGTTTTGCTTTTAGGGGTGTGACAAACATCCCCCCGCCGAATTGTTCGATGCCCTCATCGAACGCTCCAATTCTGCCTGTTCACTAGGCTGTTGCCCACCGAAGCAACACTCCTCCGTCTGTCCACCAGACTGCTGCCCACCAGAGCAACATATCTCCATCTGATCACGTACTTGCAATGCCACCAGCCTTGGTGCATTGCCTTTGCCCCTGCCTCTCATCGCTGGAACAAAGCACGGCTTCTTCTCATCCATGATCAACAAGCCATGAAGTGATGGAATCACGGCGACTCTCCCGGCCACCAAGAAATCATTTCCCGCAATGATCTCAAAATCGTCCAACGGAACAACAACCAAGTTTACCTTGCCATTCCAAGCATCCATCCGAATATCCACGTCCAAGGCTATGCCCTCGACCTTCTTCTGGTTCGGAGTTAACTCGCCTTCACCATGCTTGCACTCTCTCGCAAGCTTCAAACCAAGCTTCCGAGCCAGGGTTTATCGCTATCATCGAGTGTGTGGCTCCCGTATCGACCAACACCTTCACCATCCGGTGGTTGACTTGAGCCTCCACGAACATCGCCCTGCTTGATCCCACGGCTCTTTTGCACTGGACCGTGTGTTGAGCAATTGTAATGGATTCATTCAAACCTCTTGTTCGTCCGTCACAATCGCATTTAGCTTCTCTCTTTTTGGGCAATCCTTTGCCAAGTGAGGACCGTCACATATGAAACAGCCCCGTTTCCCTTTTGATGCTTTGGCACTAGCATCAACTTTTGAAGAAGACTCCTCCTCCTTCTTGGATCTACCCGCTCGATCCTTCTCCTTGTACTTCTTTCTTTCGATTCAAAAGAAGTGCCACTGGCTTTGTAATCAACCAGACTATCCGCCACTGCAATTGCATTCTGCAAGTCCTTCACGCCTTGCCTTCGCAGCTCCGACTGCGCCCATCCTTGCAAACCTGCAGTGAAATTGAACAATTTGTCCTCCTCGAACATGTTCTTAATGTCAAGCAGTAAGGAAGAGAATTCCTTCACCTATTCTCTGACCGTCCCTTTCTGCTTCAACTGGCGTAACGCCTCCCGCGCTTGCCATGCCGCATTCATGGGTAGGAATTGGTCCTTCAATTCCCGTTTCAGCACTTCCCACGTCTCAATCTTTGGTCGACCAGCAGCTACATCGTTGTCAACTCTGGTTCGCCACCAAAGCTTTGCATCTCCCTCGAGATACATAGAGGTCAGGGTAACCTTTTTGCCCTCCTCCGTGCCAGTATTAGCAAAATACTGCTCCATGTCCCAAAGAAAATTCTCAAGCTCCTTAGCGCTCCCCTTCCCTGAGAATCTCTTTGGTTCCGGTACCTTGGTTCGAGATTTAACCGCAACGACCACCTCCGATGATCCGCCCACGGCAAGCTTAAGCAGCTTCACCTCCATTGCCATCTCCGCAAGTATATCGGTGGTGTGCTCTACCATAGAACGCACATATGCTTCAAGCTCGTAAAATCTCGTGTCCCACAAAGCCATCGTGGTTGCTTGTGACCCCTCCCTGGCCACCAGCGACGCCACCAACCTTTCCAAGCCTTCAATACGGTCCGACGTTGTTGAAGACTCTGCCTGCTCCCCCGGAACAGACATCGTTGCCAATTGTTGTTCTAAGTGAGCTACCCTCTCACTTAGTTCACTTGCTGCTCTTGTTTCCATCGTCTCCGAATATGTCTCTGGCCACAATTGTCACGTTCGGAGAGTTGTCTCTGACACCAATCGTCTCCAATCAGGATCAATCACCTCCACCGAGGCTCTGATACCAACTGTCACGGGGCCAATTGAAGAGAGGTTTTCCCTAAGGAATTTTTCGCGCTCAACCAACCCTTTGATGCCTAGGGACCGCCCTAGCTCAGCACAACCAATGCGCAATGCGGAATAATAACTAGCAACAACAATGCAATGGACAACAAGGAAATGTTTATTAGCTCTCTATGGAATTACAACTGATCCCTCTCGGATGCTCTCTCTGATCCCTCCTGGATACTTAGATCATCCCCGGATGAATGGATCCCTCCCTCAAGCATCCCTGCCTCTGGCTTTATAACCCAGCCAGTCGGCAGTTACCATTTAAGACTACATTAAACACCACTCCCTTAGTGGACGCGACAGTTACCAAACTGCCCGCCTTCCATGCCGCCACTAGGATTCAACCGCCCACAATTTCGGGACGGGCCTTGATCATGCCCATGATCAAGGTAATCAATGAGCAGTACCGTAACCGCTCTCATTTGTAACTGCTACCACCTGCAACAACCACCACCAGCTGCCTAACTCGGGACGTGCCTTGGTCATGCCCATGACCAAGGTAGTTAATGAGCCATTCGTAACCGCTATTACTTAATTACTCATAAACGCTGGCACTTGATCTCCCCACGCCTCGTGGTCCATGTTTCTCTAAGGGACAAGAACTGCTTAACCGTGCCTAGGTCCGCCCAGGCGCGTCGGTGCTAGCCGGGGCTCGATCGAGTCCCACCGGCTCGGGGTGGTCGGAGCATGGGCTCGAGGGACTTGCCTTGGCATGATGCCCAAGGCATGCTCGAGGGACCATCTTGCTACCGCGCACACACCACCCCTAGGAGAGACCACCTCCCCTTATAGTAGATGTTAAGCCGTTTCCTCCGCTCCAATAGAAAACATCCCAAAATGAGACCAAGCGTACTTTGACCAGGGTCAACGCCTGTCAAGATTTGTCAACTCGGCTAAGGTCCCTTCTGCCCAAGTCTTGCTCATGCCTAAGGCACCACCGCGCCCGAGGAAATGTGCCCGAGCCTTGTCCGTGCCAAGGAATGTACCTAAGTCTGCCAAGGCGCCGTGCCAAGGCGTGCCAAGGTGTGCCAAGGCGTCTTCCCAAGGAAAATCACGCTTACGCTCGTCCATGTGCACGCGTCCATGCGCGCGCTCGCGCGCATACCCATGCTTTATCTTTAGGTAAGCTTGGTTTGAGTGCTTTGGTAACACCATGTATTACCTAACACTCGAACCAAACACCAACTTTACAGCTAATCCTAAGCTTAGATAAGCTAACACTCGAACCAAACAAATACCAAAATCTTTAAGATTTTCCTTTAAACTTTGAGAAACCTTTGACGTAAACTTAAATTAAAATCTTGGCGTGACGTTGAGATTTTCCATATAAAATTAATACCTTTTATGGTTATATATATATATATATCATATATATAAAAGAGCGAATATGATTTTGATGAGTCGTAAGGAAAGTTATAGTTTTGCCCTTCATATTTTTGCGTTTTCCATTTTCGATCTTCAACCTATCATCGCCTCCAACTCTCAATTTTTTTCCCTATTTTTGTTCGCACACTTCTCCTTCTTCGTTTGCAACTCCAATTCGGCGACTACACTTTTCACGCCTGTTCACTTCTCCTTGTTCGTTTGCAACTCCAATTTGAATTTCTTCTTTCTCATAAAAATACTCCAGCTACTCTTTGTTCCTACTCTGCCTTTTCTTCAACGTGTCTCTCACTTTATGCTCGTTGTACGTTTTCTACTCGTTGGAGACCTAACACACATGTTTTGAAGATAGGATTTCAATTCAAATCGCTTTGCGAGAGTGGGGAATTGATTGTGATTTCTCTTCAATTTGATTTTTATTTTTTTTTGTTTTTTAGGCTACGAATCGAGTTCTCGCTTCTATGTTGTGGTTTCGATGTTAGAATCTCAATTTCTCCTAGGTTCTACTCGTTGATTTCGTGCTTGTTTCATGGATCTCGATGCGTTTTTGCCTTTTTTTGATGAATTTTGTTTGGATTTTTGTGCATTGGCTTGGATTTTTCTTACAATATAAGGAGATCGGGAGAGATTGTTGGGTTTTAGAATGATTTCTCTTCACCTTTTGGCACATTCTCGCTAATCGATCTCGATGGTCGGTTAGATTAGTTGATAGCTATAAGTCTCGAATGTGCTTTCCATTTTTTAGAAGCCTAATCAAAAAAGACGCATATAACTCCATTTGCGTAAATTCCATTATTTGAGCAAGGAATTGTACCATAATGTTACCGCAAGAGGGAGTGCAACAAGAGATTTCTACCATTGGAACTAACTAAGCTTTGAACTTGATTTATGCTTTAATTTAGTGATGAATTCCCCTTTCATTCTCTTGTGGTTGAAGAAGTGCTGCAAAGACATTCTCGCAATGTACCAGTTGACTCAATGAGTTTACCATATATTCCAACCTGCTAAAATAGACTGCAAGCTATTTTTATATTGTTGTTGTTGTTGTTGATTAAATTTATTAGTGTTAGATTGTTTGAATCATTGAGTAGTTGTGATTGCAATAGTAACCGCGAAAATGTCAAAGGCGTGTGATACAGATACGTGCAAGATACTGAGAGGATTGAGATGAGCCATATTTGTTAATTGACCAATCGATTAAAAGTTTGTGTTAGTGTATAATGTATATAATTATATAATTTCAGTCTTAATTTTTAATATGTTTTACCTTGAAAAAGAATTGTATTGGTGATCGATATTCATATTTGTTAATTGATATTTCCAATCACATAGCTTTTTCATATCCATATTCTACAATTTATATCAGCCAAGTGTTTGATGAAGTTTCTTAATGAGTTTAATGAGAGAGTTGGTTTGACAAATGTACACCTATGATTTGATCAATGAAATCGTGTTTTTGCATAGCATGCATTCTAATACAAGTGATGCGACGATAATGCCAAACAAAATTTTCTAATTAAAATTTAGGACGCTTGATTTAACATATGAAGTCAAGCTCAGACATCGTATAAGATTGTGAAATGGTCGACTAGGGGCAGATGGCATAACTGTGGGTGCAAATAATCGAGGACCTCTTAAGTAAGTAATTTTTTTTTCTACTGCCTAGCCTCGGCGCTCCTTGAAATCCTTGCTATAAACAACAATCGCTTGCATTTTCTTTGACCTTTTAAGTCTTGCTTCGTTCTGCTGGAAATGTTTTATTTGCTTGATACTTTAGGCATTTGTCATAGAGTTGCAGTATGGAAACAAATTTTGATATATAAGTAGTTATCAGTTCTTGGGTAGTAAATGTTGGTCTAATATAAATGCTTATGGAGGTTTGCTCTTATTATTTTTGGCAAATTAGGTTATCTTTGTGAATACACATTTTATGTAGTAGATAACAACAATGGGTATTCACTCATAATTGAATTGATTGGTATTAAGAGGGAGAAATTTGGCAAGTTTAGGTTCATTTGGATGATGAATCTTGAAATTCAATTGCCAAAGGTTGAGATGCCAGCTTGAGAAACAAGACAAATTGGTGTTCGATTATTGGTTTTTATACAAGAATTGTTTTAAGAAAAATCAGTTGGAGATTGTTGAGTTGTTATAACAGTTAAAGTTAAGCTCTATTGTACCAAATTGAAAAAGTAATGCACTAAATAGGAAAAAAATAAGAAGAAGAAGCTATGCTCTAATCTATTGGAAGTCCTTTAACCCTTGAACTGCTATAAATATAACTCACGAACTGAGTTTTGCTTGTTTCGAACTTATAACCTCTTACTCTTAAATTCCGCACCAAACAATTGAGTTAGCCAATTGGTTATATTTTATTTTATTTTTATGTTTGTAGGTTCTTCAACTCATTCTTCATTCAATTTTTTGAATCAAATATTTGTTGTACAAAATTCTCCAAGTTACTAAGCATCAGTAGTGAAGCTTTCCTGTTAAAGAGTAGATGGGCATGAACAAGTTCCTTATTAGAAGTACTTGAATTTTGGGGCAATCTTTATAAGTAGGGCTAATATCGTGCGTAGTAGTAAATGAGCTTTGTAAGAATAGAAGTAGAGCAGGGTGAAAGGAAAATCAATGCCGCAATCAATTTTGTGAAGAAACAAAGCTAAACTTCTTTAAAAACAACACTATTATGATCAACCCCTCTTTCATTTTATGGTTCTTGAACAAAAAAAGCCGAAACTTAATTGGGCTTTAAGATCTTGAATACTAGGTGTTTGTTGAAATGCCGAAATAATCTCCATCTTCTTCATTTATATAAGAAATATATAGATGTTTGAATAATTGGATTAAATGAACCCCCGTGTGATTATTATTTTGGATCCAATGGTGGCCTTACATGAATTGTAGATAATGAGCATTATGTTAGACTTGTAATCTAAATTAGTTGTATGTTTGTGTTTGAGGTAGACTTTGAGTTTGTTGAAGTTTTTTTTTAATTTTATTTGGAATCATTTTTTTTAATGCGAGTCTATAAATATGTGTCACATTTGTGATTAACAAGTTTGAGATTAATAGATTTGGTTCACATTTGAAATATATAAATGTTTGAATAATTGGATTAAATGAACCCCCGTGTGATTATTATTTTGGATCCAATGTTGGCCTTAGATTAACATTATTTATTTTTCTAATTACTACTCCAATGTTTGTTTCATTGGATTGTAGTTTAACAATCTCATATAAAAATTCATTAAGTATAACCATTTTACCTCGCATTAGCTAGTTACCATGGTTAGAAACTTAAGAGTTATCAACAATAGTGAAGACTTTGTAAGGAAAGCAAAAAATACTAATCGTAGGGAGGTGGATAGTTTGAAACGTAAACTTGCAACGGAGGAAGAAAAAGAAACGAAGCGGGCTCGCCAAAGACAACTAAGGAGTGAAAAGAAAGGGTTGAATGATCAAGGTATTAATTTGAAACTTCACAAAATATTCTATGAAATATTGAGTATGGTAAATGCTATGAAGCAAAATGAATAAATTTAATTAATAATTTAGATATTAAGTTACCTTTATTTTGTATTTTTTATTTATAGGTCCCCGGAATGCAAAACCACGTTATGTCGCTATGCGTTTTGAGCACATTGCAAGTTCAGCAGATGTGTTACCATTAGTAAACTCTTGTCAAAATTGCAGTGTGAAGAAGTTTTTTCATGAATCTAATAATTTTTGTTGTTCAAACGGTCAAGTAACCCTCGTTTCTAATGTTGTCCTTGAAGAAATGTTCGACCTATTCACTTCAAACAATGAAGAGACACGTGAGTTTTTGATGTACATCCGTACTTATAACACCAATTTTGGTTTTACATCTTTTGGTGTAAAGTGCGAGAGAGAGTATGCCAAAAGTAATATGGGTGTATATACATTTAGAGTGCAGGGCCAAATTTGTCGTTTTATAAATAATTTACTTCCTGACAAGGAGCATCCTTCTTTTTTGCAATTGTACTTTTATGATACTGATCATGAAGTGCAAAATCGAATGCATTGTTCTGATAGGATGAAAGAGACAATTTTGACAAGGTTAATTAATATTCTTGCGAAAAACCCATATGCAAGTTTTTTTCGCACTTTACAAAATAAGGAAAATTTAGAAGATCATGTTGTTCAATTAGTTTCAAGTGCTAGTCTTGATCGGAGAGTATTTAATATGCCCATTACTTCTCAAGTTGCTGCTATTTGGATAGATGATAATACATGTGCTCAGCCAACTAAAAGGGATATCCTTGTCTATAGTCACTCCTGAAGTAGCCATAAAATCAATTACTACTACGGTTGTTATGATCCTTTACAATACCCTTTATTATTCCCGTATGGAGACGTAGGTTGGCACAATGGAATTCAGAGAAAATTTACCACTGAATCACATGGAAATTACAACACAGAGGCCATTCTTGATCCTCATTTAGTCAACTCTACTGAAGATTTACTTGATAATGAAAATGAAGGTAAATGTTTTCATTTCCTACCTTCGTTAAATAATTTACTTTTTTATATTTGTTATTTTCATATTGAACTTAAATATTTTGTTCTATTTTCACAGTATATTCTAGACGGAAGAGGAATTGTGTATCTTGCCGCGAGTATTATTGTTATAAACTTCAGATTAGGGATGTAAGGAATTCTATTCTATTACATTCTGGTAGACTTTTGCAGCAATACGTCGTTGACATGTATGTCAAGTTAGAGACATCTAGGTTAGATTTTATTCGTCATAGACAAGATGAGATACGTTCAAAGTTGTACCAAGGGATTATGGATTCTATTGATATGGGTGAAAGCGTTGGTTCAAATATTGGACGTAGGATTGTTCTTCCAACATCTTTTATAGGTGGGCCAAGAGACATGCGTAAAAGGTACATGGATGCTATGGCATTAGTTCAACGTTTTGGCAAACTTGACATATTCCTCACTATCACTTGCAATCCTTATTGGCCAGAAATACAACAAGAGCTTCGATTTAATGATGATGCGCAAAATAGATCGAATCTTGTTGCTCGTGTTTTTAAATCAAAGTTGGAGTGCTTGAAAAATGAAATAATGAAAAAGCAGGTTTTTGGTCCAGTTGCAGCATATGTTTATGTCGTTGAATTTCAAAAATGAGGTCTTCCCCATGCACATTTTCTTATTGTTTTACAACCAACGGCAAAATTAATAGAACCCGCAACTTTTGATTCGTTCGTATGTGCGGAGCTTCCCGACAATTCAGTTCACCCCTACTTATATATCGCTGTTGTGAAACATATAATGCCAGTGTATCTTGTGAAGCTTTTTCTGTGAGAATCTTCCTTAACTGATACTTTATTCCTTTTCCCTTGGCACAGGTCATACATTTATTAATTATGTTAATGGACTTGTCTAATACTTTGTTGTGGATGTTATCTTCCAGATTAGAGAAGATGTAAAAGCAAGTGTTTATGTGGAGAATCTAACGGAGGAGTATGTCTCCACGATAAATGACCTGAAACATCTATTGATAAAGGTGTTTGTTTCTATTTTTGCTTGATATCATATATTGTAATGTTAAATTCATTCTACTTATTTGCATTTTTAGAGAATATATTTTGTTTCATATAGAACGAGTAATAACATTACAGTAAATTCTCATAAAAATGTCATACAAAAGTAAAACGAGTAATAACATTATTATAGTTAAAATTGAAACAAATAAATTCTCTAAAAAATGTCATTAGCGCAGACACTAATGATATACAAAATATTATATTATGATATTTATGTACCCTGGATATGGATGGTATTCCAGTTGTAAGAATGTGCTGATCTTACAATAAATCACAACATAGGAGCCATGCTTTTATTTGATTGTGGAGAGATAAGTCCTTCTATGGACCACTTCTTATGTGAATGAATAAGTAGCTCTTTTACTGTTATCTCAAGCTCCTTCAAATTGATGACCTATTCAATGTTACAAGATGCCTCAAGTAAATTGAGGTTTTGTGATACTTGTGCTCCATAATACTTTAGGGATTGTCAAACAGGAGAATTGGCGCAACAAGCATAAATTCAAAGAGTTCCAGATCACATAGTGTTTTCACTTGTGTTGTTGAATCAAGATGCAAGGTAAATTTGGTTCCTGACTGTTTTGAAGCATGCTTTGAAATTGCCAATTATGATATTGGTTTTTAAGTCACATCTAAAAGCATGCTCAGATTGTAGTTTACATCATCATCAAATCAAAGATTGGCTGAAGCCTTAAAATTCTTAGAAACTAGATATCTTTTGGAGATTCAAAAGTTTAGGCTTGAGTCTTAGTCTTAACAGCATTAGAACAGAGTGCAACAATTTAGATGGAAAAAAAGTGGAAAAATGTATAGAAGAAGTGAATGATTGAGGAGTGTTCAGGAAACCATTTATTTGATATTAATCTGGTTTAATTTACAATCATTATGCATTAGCCTATATGATCTCTATGTTTAGGATTCACCAAACCTTGTGATAGGCTGATAGCAGCGGTGAAATTAAGCATATAAGTCATATTTCTTTGTATCTTAGCTTACCTTAGTATATTTTAGTTATACTAATTGAAATTTATGTATATCGAGTATGGCGAGATGGTTTAAGCGGTTTCAGGGATTAGCGAATAAATCTTGTGGATCTTGTTGGCTCGGAGAGATAAAAACTTACAAGTGCAAATGGAGAACGTCTCGTAGAAGCTAGGAATATAAATCGATCCCTTTCACAGCTTGGGTATGAATTTTGTTGCTGAATTCCTGGTGGTTAGTCTGCTTTTAATAATGGTTTTTAGGAACTTCACTAGAACCATAATGTTGATCAATTATCTAAATAATCCAATGAAATCCTGCAGTTCTATTCATCCGCATTTTTTTCCTTATAACGAGTTTAGTAATTGCACTACTGGCATGCGTTTTTGGATATTGGGATAGAGTTGGCTTGTCATATCTAATATTTAACATAAAAAACCTTGGAGTCTAGAAGGTGATGTCAAATCATCTTGATGGGGTTGAAGGAATTATACCATCAAATTCTTTTAATTTTTATAATCTCAAGTTTTCTAACTAGGGCAATTGTAGGCCATCTTTGGAGTGAAATAAAATGGTTACAGGGAAATTTATTAATCATGCTGTTGTTTTGCTGTTGTTTGGTTATTTTGTTATGAATCTTATGATACAATTTGGACTTGTTTTTGAGCAACTGATGTTATTTTGCCAACTGAATTTGCTACTTAATGAGTAAAAATGTTTTTTAACTAATTATATTAAGAAAACAAAATTTAGTATGCAACCGTATGAAATTGTTTGGCTCATTTTCAATAGTTTTCATTTCAATGTTGTTTATAGCAGATAGATGCAAATGTTCAAAGAGAGATAATCAACCATAGGTCATTGAGGCATCCCAATATAGTTAAATTCAAGGAGGTATGCTTTATCATTAGTTTGCTTAAGAGTATCTCACCCAAAATAAAAACTAAATTTGGTTTTTTTCCGTGTTTAAATTTTATTGAAGGTAATATTAATTCCAACCCATCTTGCAATAGTAATGGAATATGCATCTGGTGGGGAGCTTTTTGAGCGCATATGCAAAGCAGGCCGCTTTAGTGAAGATGAGGTCGTTGATCAAGTTCTTTACTTTTTTCTCATTTTCTTTCGTGATCTTTACATTTATTTTTATGTAGCTCTGGTGTTTGTTTTATTACAGGCCCGTTTCTTTTTCGAACAACTCATATCAGGAGTTAGCTATTGTCATACAATGGTGTGTAAGAAATTTCTCTCTTTCATTGACTATCTTTATTTATAGCAACTTACCTTGGAGATTACATTGTTTTATTTTGGTGGTATTCTTCATGAAGCAAGTATGTCACCGTGATCTAAAGTTGGAGAATACGTTGTTGGATGGAAGTCCTGCTCCACGTTTGAATATATACGATTTTGGTTACTCAAAGGTGTTGCTCAAGTTTCCATCTCTTTTGTCCTTAGTGTGTTAGTTTTCAGGTGCTACTTTTAAGACCCTAGTAGAAAATAGGTATTGCTCAAACTGACCGCCAAACGGAAAGTAGGTGAAAAGTGTTCAATAATTTGGAGGACCAAGAGAACATGTACAATAGTTCAACAGAGATGCGATTTACAACTTTATAAATCAATGGTTTGGTTTGATGTGAAGTAAGTGAGCCCCCGTTGTAAAATCACATGCATTGGTTCCTTATTGCTGAGTTTGTAAATAAGGGAACAATGCAATTGTACATAGCTTATATTTCAAATAATAGTCTCAATTTTGTTTACTGCAATGGTTCTTCGTTTTGTAATTCATGCAAGATTTTTTTCCTTCTCTCTATTCATGATAGATTATCACTTAACTTGATATTTATATCTTGTTGCGTGGGCCTTTAAGATTCTCTTATGAGGTAGATTGCAGGAGCTTCTCCATGGCATTGCTAGGAAAGCTTCGGTAATGTTCTCTACACTCACTTGACTTAGAGTTTTGAATGGCTTCGCATTCGAATTGAAAACAAATCCAACAACTCACTCATAAGGAACTCTCAAATCTGACTTCTCTCAATTCAACTATTACTATAACAACCCTTGCATCGAATTCTTCAATCTTACCATAATATCCGACTTAACAACAACACATATACCAATTTTTAGTTTATTAGTAAATTTCCTAAGCAAGATCTTAAACCCACACTCTGTTAAATCCTAGTCACAAAACACAATCGATTAAAATCGCACAATTATCCTCGCTCACAATTAAACCCACACTTTGTTAAATCCCAGTCACAAGATCTTAGTTTATTACCGTCTCACACACTCGCTCGCTGTTCTCTTTATCTACCGTTTAGAGTGAGAAACTGTAGAGAGAGAGAGAGACGAAGAAGCATTTAAAGCGCAGAAACAACATCACAGACGCGAGAGCGAGAGAGAGAGAGAGAGAGAGACGAAATCGCATTGACAAAGAAGAATCGATGCTTCGCATCTCTCGCTGTATGTTAATCTGTGATTCTCTGCGTTAGTTTGTATGTATGGATTGTTGCGAATCGTGGTTGAATGTCGTAGCATCAGAATTGGATAACAACTACAACACACTCATTCGAGCTTTTGACTCGTGTTCTCCCAAATTCGACACATTCGAACTCCCGGTTCTACAACAATTCCAATAATCATTCATCCTCTTCTTCAACAACTATGTAAACTCTTATTCCTCGTATCCCTCTTCGACAACAATTCCAACTACTCTAATCTCTCTATAAATATGAGATCAATTTCTTATTTTATCTTTATCAAGGCACTCTTCATTCTAAATTACAATCACGTTCTCCTACTGTTTTCTCTCATCAAAATTATTCGATCTCCATTGCAGGTAATGTAAGAGATTCAATTATATGTTCTGAATCAGTTGTATTCTTTAATTTCTTAAACTTGTTTAGGGTTTCTGATTCTTACATGTTTTGTTTTCATAAATTTCCTTTTATTGTTACTTTAATTGGTAAAATTATTTTAATGTTGTGTTATTTCATTAGGTGATTTTGGTACTGTTAGTTGCAATTGGTTTGATTGTTTTAGACCTCCCCATTAGACCAATCGATTAAAAGTTTGTGTTAGTGTATAATGTATATAATTGTATAATTTCAGTCTCGATTTTTAATATGTTTTACCTTGAAAAAGAATTGTATTAGTGATCGATATCCATATTTGTTAATTGACCTTTCTAATCACCTAGCTTATTCATATCTACATTCTATAATTTATATCGGCCAAGTGTTTGATGAAGTTTCTTAATGAGTTTAGTGAGAGAGTTGGTTTGAGCAATGTACGCCTATGATTTGATCAATGAAATCGTGTTTTTGCATAGCATGCATTCTAATACAAGTGATGCGACGATCATGCCAAACAAAATTTTCTAATTAAAATTATAGCTTCCGTGAATGCCACCACTCACACACGTTCACTGCTCACCTTGTTTGGTGGTGTTGCTCTTCTTCTTCACCTTCTTTGGTGGCTTTTGTTCTTTAGAAGCTAAGTAGCAAAAAAGTTTGAGTACTTGCAGTGTTGAAAGATGCAATGAGTCTAAAATCCATTCTTACCAGTGTTTGCTTTTGAAATTTCACTGTCACTTTTATAGTCTTTGCTTGAATGGTTGCTTTATCATGGAATCTCACTTTATGTTATTGCTTTACATATACAAATGGAGTGAGTTCAATTCAAATATAGCGAGTAAAGGATGAAAATAACAATATCATTACTATGAAAAACAATCACATACATTTTGTAGAATTACTGGACTGAGTCCTTATGTCTTTGTGAGTATTGAAAACCAAAGAAACCACAACAACAGAAGAAAAAAAAAACAAAGAATAAGTGGAACTCCATAAGAATAAATGCAAACCAAGAATAAATAGTTGAAGCCCAAAAGACTGATTTACACCAAACAATAAGTTGAGCATCTCTGTGAAGTGTTAGATAGAAGAGATTATTGTATACCATGTGTCTTGTTCCGCGGCGGTATGTTTGTTGTTCTTTCATCTACTGATCTCCATTGCTTATGGTTCACTATGTATGCACATCAATGTCTTTGATGTCAAGCTCATACATCGTATAAGATTGTGAAGTGGTCGACTAGGGGCAGATGGCATAACTGTGGGTGCAAATAATCGTAGTAGATTGTTAAGTGGACACTTCAGAAGTTATAATATTTAGGCAATATACAATTTATAGATAACAAGTTTGTTAATGAGTTTAGTGAGAGAGTTGGTTTGACCAATGTACGCCTATGATTTGATCAATGAAATTATGTTTTATGATTGGCAATATTGCTTCTATTTTTGGGTGAAAATATGTTTGGATAGCAATTAATAAATTCTTAGAAATTAATTCCCGCGAGCGCAAAGCGAGATGGTCAATCGTGCGTAGCACGTCCTGAAACTAGTATATAATATATCATATCTATCATATATATAAAAGCACGAATCACAAATTTTTGAGTGGTAATGAAATTTACTTATTTGCCCATACTATTTTTTATCTCCAAATCAACATTTTCTTTTGTATCCAAATCAAACTCTAACTCCTTATCAATCCACTACACATTTTTTTTTTATCTCCAAATCAATCATGAACTCATTCTCATCAATCCAATACATTTTTTTTTATCTCAATCACAGTAGAGAATATTGATAAGCTAAAAAAGGTACTTGTATTTCTAATTTTTAAATTTTAATTAAAATTTTGAGTTTTATTAATAAGTTCTTATAAATTAATTCCAGCTGAGCGAAGCGAGCGGATCAATCGCGCGTAGCACGTCCTAAAACTAGTATATATAAAAGCACGAATAATAAATTTTTGAGTGGCAATGAAACTTACTTCTTTACCCATATATATCTATCATATTTACTTGAAATATTTATAATGATATATATTAAGTTTGCATTTATTTATAATGATATATATGTTAAATTGTTATAATGTTAAATCAAACAACTTAACCATTGCATAATTTTTATTCTAAAAAATCATAATAGACTAATTTGCATTTATGTCGTGTCTATTTCTACGAATATTTGACAAATCGACGTAATCAAATTTACTATTTTGCCTTTATTATTTAATATCCTTCGCTCATGCAAATCTTTGGTATATGTATGTATACGTACACATATGTATGCAATGGGTTCTCTCATCAAATGTTATAGGCAATAAGACGATTGGCCAATCAAAAAATTATGAAATTTTATTGAGTTTGTAAGTCACTCTGCTATGCTAAAGGATTTTTGCAGGGTTTCTTTGGATTTGGGGAAAGGATGCTGATGTCTAAACTATACAATCTTTTTTAAGATTAGATGTCGTCTGATGTTGCAAACTACATGTCGCAAATAGAAATTTAGGGGTAGTCATTGTAGCTATGTTGTTGATAAGACCATTAGACGCTCCATGAGCTATGAATTTGCTAAGTTCGGAGATGAATGGTCCTTTATTGTTGTATCTATTAGACGTTGGGTATTTGTTTTATTTTTTTACTTTTAAATAATAGATACTTAGAATAGTAAATTTGATAAATATCTCAAAATCAAATCACTATATATAGAGACTATTATATGAATCATGTATGCCTTTTCGGATAAAAATAATAAATTCTTGGAATTGAAGTCCCGCGAACATAGCGAGCGGGCTCAGTAATGCGAAGCACGATAATGAAACTAGTATATATATATATATATATGCATGAACGCTATTTGTTTCTACTTTGACTCTTCATAGTATGGCAGTCAACTAAAATGTACTCAAATAATTGATTCACCTGCTTAATTTACGTAAATTCATTTATTGATCGATTGATCTCAAATTATGTATTTGTCATTATTGACAATACAAGCATAAAACACTAAAATAACATTTATATTTTGTAACGTTTATGATGTGTATACTTTAATTAGAATTTTGAATTGGTTATTAATTAAAATCGATTCTCCTTTCTTTCATGAAACACATTTATGGAACTATTTAATTAGGTTATTAAAAAAATCAAATATAATGTTTGATATAAATTTATGAGTTTTTTTTTAGAAATTATTATTTTTTAATCAACACTATTTTGTTATGCTATAAGTTTTAATTGATAATGGGTAAGTCTTGTCCCCAATAAAGCTAAACATTGAAAGGGAGATGAGGTTATCTTGTTCGAGGTGGTTAGTTGTTAAGTAGACTTTGCTCGCCCCAACCTGTAGGTTGTCCCATCAACTCTTATGAGTAGTGCATTTTGTGTGGTTAAATAATAATAATGATAATAATAATAATAATAATAATAATAATAATAATAATTTATTAATTTAAACATCAAATTATATAAATTTTTTAGACACTAAAATTGGTTTAACCCAAAGGTGATCCATTTTTAGTAATATAATTTATAAATATTATTTATCCTAATGATAATTAAGAAAGACAAAGAATATCCAAAGGTACTTTTATCTTCTTAATTTTTTAAATAAAAAAACTTAATTTGTTGTGATATCTACCCAAAGGAGAATCATGATAATGCTAATACTTATACATTTCATGAATGCCATATTTACTTTCTCAAAACACTTATGTAGTGAGGATAATCTTATTTGCATCCTCTATTCTTGTTTTACTTCAATCACATGCTATTTTTGTTCCTTTAATGCCAAATTTAAAACAACTAAATGGAATTGGACTTAGCTCTCCAACATGATAAACCTACTGCTATTACTGAGAAAAGCAGTATGGATGAAAAGGTTCTATAAAGCATGGGAAAATCGAACAGATTAAGCATAATATTCATGCGAATGACTATAACAAGCAACATTAAATCTATTATTCCACAAGCCGATAATGCTAAGGAATTATTAAAAATTGCATAAGAGCGTTTTCGTAATGTTGATAAGTCACTTGCAAGAACTTTAATGGTTTATCTTACAAGGAGAAAAGTTTGATGGTACACATAGAATGCATGAGTATAAACTTGAGATGACCAACATTGCTGCTAAGCTTAAAAGGTTGGGCAATGTTGATGAATTCTTCCTTGTTCGATTTGTTTTGAACTCCTTGCCTTCTTGGTATGGGCCATTCAAATTCACTATAACACTATCAAGGATGGTTTGACTATGAATGAATTGATCGGTATGTTAGTTCAAGATGAAGCAAGAACAACATTCTGTTCATTTAGTCACTCAATGAGCTAAAAAGAAAAATTATGGAAAGGTCATAAAGTGAGCTCCACTAAAGCACCATGAATCATCTTAATTAAAGAGAAGGAAATGAATGACATCTATCGTTTATGTAAAAAGCATGGGAATTATCAAAGTGATTGTTTAAGCAAAAGATATGGTTCGAAAAGAAAGGGAAGCCTAGTGCTTTTATATGTTTTGAATCAAATCTTACTGAAGTTCCTTTTAACACTTGGTGAAATAATTCGGGTGCTACCATCTATATCTCTAATATGATATATGGATTTCTTATGACCAAAACTATAAAGGAAAATGAAAAGTTCATTCTCATGGGAAATCGAGCCAAAGCTCCCATTGAAGCTGTTGGAACCTTTCGCCTATTTCTCGCTTCCGACTCTACTTTAGATTTTTCTGAAACTTTTTATGTTTCCACATTTATCCAGAAACTCAATATCTTTATCGAAACTTGATTATGAAAGTTATTCCTTCCGTTTTGATAGCAAAATCTTCAATTTATTTAATCAGTCATCTTTCATTGGTTATGGCATTCTTTGTGGTGGCTTATACAAAATGTGTAGCATCCCCTATCTTGATTAGGGTGATGCCTAACTTGAAACCCTAGTTAAGCCTCGGTACACCGATCAAACTCAATTAGAGTAACAATACAATTGTCCTTCATACATGATAATCACAGTTTACGGTATATCTTGTATCTAGTAAATAACTAAAAAAGCAACGGAATCAAAATTTTTTCAATAAAACCTATGATATACCTAAAATCGGTATAAACCTCTGTCGTAAAATCATATCCTCACCTTGTTTATTACAAAATAATAACTCAATTCAATATATAAATAGTAAGGAAGTCAATTCACCGCAGAGAAGACAATAAACTTCTAATCTTCTTTGATCCTAAGTCGAAGTGCACATCAATAACATGAAATGTTAACTGCAAAATGAGCACTCCAACTTGCTCACTAAGTGATGCTCATAAACATATCAACTATCATCTAAATATCAATGTATCAATGAATAGCAATATGAAACCAAAGCATATCTATTCAGGACATTGAAAATGATATAAACAATACATAACAAAATGCAAGTTCAACGGTCAATTGCAACTGTACCTATGACTTATATTTTTATTTCTTTTGTAATCAAAACAAGAGTTGTAAACTTTCGTCACCCATGATTACGACCCACAAAATCACATGTCTATGAGTCTGTAGTGTATCGAAGAATAACATAACTACCTACTTTTAAATGGAAATTAACAATCGGTTAGCGTTACGAATCGACGTAAGTGTATTAATTGGTCTCCCATACCTTGGTCGTCAACCTCAGTCGGATTCCCCTGTCGCACCCCTCTCTAAGTTCACTTTTTGATATAAAATAATAGGAAAGCAACAATTGGATACCTCAAGGTTGCTGAAAGGAAGGTGTTGGTAACTAGCCAATCATTTTCGTCACTTTAGTTCAATTCGCCCGTCGTATCTATTTTCAAATAATTTCTCATAAAATAGTTTAGTAACACATTCAAGTCATGGTACATTTCCCCATTTCCTCAATCCATAAACTACGTGCACTAAATATAACTACTTTACGATGCATAATTGATAAGAGTATGAGTCCCACTTACCTGTGCTAAACTTTCCTAACTGTTTACTGATTTACATGACTCCCGAGATCCATAAACCTTTCCCCGTTCATCAAGAACCTAAAATAGATTGATCGTCATCAATTTAGATCCAATACTTATTAATTAGAACCCTTAAACTGGTCCTAATCAAATCTAAACTCAATGTCACTTTTCAAGTCAATCCGACCATTTCATGTTTTTCGAGGGAAAAACTCTAGTTTAAATTCTCACATGAATCCTGAGTTCTTCATTTTACATAAAAATTTATCAATTTCTATTTATTTTATCAAAATATTATTTTTTAAGATTTTTCCTCAACTTTTGGAATTTTCCTCCTATTTTCCAGCATTTCTCTCTTTTTATATATTATTTTTTTGTTGGGTTGGGTCGACCCTAAAAGGTCTGACCCGACCCTGACCATGGCACTGGACTTGGCTCGCCCCGTGCGTGTGCATCTGCCTCTTTAAATCGAAACCAGAGACATTTGTCCCTGGTTCGATTTTTTTTTCAAATCTAGCCTAACCTTAGTATTGATTTGCTAAAGGAGATGATGACTCCTTATGTTGTCTCCCTCCTTGGACAAACATGTCAACCCATCTCCCACCAACGACAACCCGACTCATCAACAACAACGCCAACAACATCAAAAACCACTGCAACAACAATCAACAACATCAACTACAACAACGACCTAATTAACTCACATTGATCTCTCTATCTCATTTTCTCGGTTTCCCTTCTCTCTCTCTCTATCTCCTTCCTCCTCGTTTGAATTCGATAAATGGGCATAAGTTTTGTGGGTTTTTGAAGATATATATTAGATTTTTTCAAGATTCATATCGCATGAATTTTTAGACAAATCTAATATTTCATTTATCATTTTGATTTTTCTCAAAATACGTGTTATATATATCTCAAAATTGATCATTTGGCTATTAACTGAAACAATAAAACTTTGATTACATCCTAACTGCCATACTTATGATCAAATATATATTGATCTCCTCGAGATACGTATTGCGTATCTTGAAGTAAATCTAAAGCATTTATTTTGATTTACATACTTATATATGCACCACTTGATTATCCTTGTGATGTTGTCCCACACATCTCGAGGCATGGATAATTCTCTCCAAACTAACCAACATACAACCCCTATTCTTGAGATCTATGTTACGCGTATCTCAAGGAAAATCCAATGTATAAATTTATTTGATCTAAACTTTAGGATTCATTAATATATATTTATATATAACTATATATAAATATAAATATATATAACTTTGTATTTCCATGCCTATAAATTCGATGTGCACGCAAACGACCACCTTTGGGAGTGCACATTATTGTATGTCTCACACGTGTCACCCTCGACCTCGCACGTCACTAGGTGTCCACCAATTATTAATTATGTATTTTCAATGTATATTTATATATACAATTTATATATAAATATATATATATATATATAAGCATATATTAACATGACTATGATTTCGTCGTGCACGCCAAGAAGTACAATCGGGCGTGCACACTACCACATGAATCATGTGCGTCACCCTTGAACGACACACAATATTAGGTGTGTTTGGCATAAACGTCTGGGTCATATATCCAGAGAAATATTAGGGAGATTGGTAAAGGATGATATATTTTCGTGTTTAGACTTTACCGATCTCAATGTGTGTTTAGATTGTATTAAAGGAAAACAAACTAACCACACTAAGAAAGGTGCCACAAGAAGTAATAAGCTCATTCAAATTATTCATACACATATTTGTGGACCTTTTGATATTCCATCAACTATTGGAGATAAGTATTTTATCACCTTTATCAATGGTTTTTCACATCATGAATATGTCTACTTATTGCATGAAAAATCTTGAGTGGTGAATGCTCTTGAAGTATTCATCACTTAAGTTGAAAGACAATTAAATAGAAAAGTGAAAATTGTAAGATTTGATAGAGGTGGCGAGTGTTATGGTAAGTTGATGGTTTAGGACAATGTCTTGGCCCATTTTCTATACTCCTATAAAAGCATGGTATTTATGCTCAATACATAATGCAGGAACACCTCGACAATATGGTGTAGCTGAACGACATAATCGTACTCTGATGGAAATTGTTAGGAGCATGTTAAGTAATTCTACATTGCCTAAGTCAATGTGGATGGAAGCCTTAAAGACTGCTACATACTTATTGAATATGGTTCCTAGTAAGTCAATTCTTAAAACTTCTTTTGAGTTATGGATTTGAAGGAAATTTAGCTTAAGACGTCTTCATGTTTGAGGATATCCAGCAAAGGCTAGAATTTACAATCCATAAGAAAGTAAATTGGGTTTTAGAATGATGAGTGGTTTCTTTATAGATTACCCTACAAAATCCTAAGGCTGTATAATTTACTATCCTTACCATAGTATGAGAATTGTAGAAACTGAAAATACAAAATTTATTGAGAATGGTGAAATTAGTAGGAGTGCTATGCCACAAAATGTGGATATTCCAGAAGTAAGGGATCGAGTCCCTATGTTCATTACTTCTAAGAACGATGGTCATTCCTTTGATATTATTGAAACCAATGAGACACTTATAGATAAACCATAAGAAATAACATTAAGAAGGTTCGAAATACTGAAAAATTAGCTATTCCAAATGATTTTGTAGTATATCTGCAAGAAATAATTATGATATATGAACTACTAATGATCCAGTTTCTTACTTAAAATCCATAAATAATGTTGATTTCAATGAATGGATCAATGCTATGAAAGACGAGTTGAACTAGATGGCTCAAAATGAAGCCTGGGATCTCATTGAATTGTCAAATGGTTGTAATAAAGTCGGGTGTAAATTTGTTTTTAAGACCAAACATGACTCCAGTAGTAATCTTGAGAGATATAAGGCTAGACTTGCAGCCAAAGGTTTCATTCAGAAATATGGTATTGATTATACAAAAACCTTTTCTCCAATTTCTAAAAAAGACTCTTTCATAATTATTATGGCATCGGTGGCTCATTTTGACTTTGAGTTACACCAAATGGATTTAAAAACAAATTTTTCTAAATGGGAGTTTAGGGGAAGAAGTTTACATGGATTAGTCTTAGGGATTTAAGTATTATTGGTATTGAACATATGGTATGCAAACTTAAGAAATCATTATATAGAGTTAAGCAAGCTTTCAGACGGTGGTATCTCAAGTTTAATGATACCATAACCTCTTTTGGTTTTAAGGAAAACGTCGTTGCTCGATGTATATATCTTAAGATTAGTGAGAGTATGTTCTTATTTTTTATGTTGATGTTATTTTGCTTGCTAGTAATGATCTTGGTCTCTTATTTGACATCAAGAATCTTCTCTCAAAGAACTTTAAAATGAAAGATATAGGTGTGGTGCACTACACGATAGGTTTCGAGATCTCTTTAGATCGATCACGTGGATTACTCGGATTATCACAAAAAGCCTACATAGAAAAAGTTCTTGAGAGATTTAATACGATAAATGTTCAGCCACCGTAGCTCTTATTCAAAAATGAGACAAGTTCGATTTTATGCAATGTCCAAAGACTGAATGAGAACGTGAGCAAATGAAAACAATTCATAATGCTTCTGTTATAGGAAACATAATGTATGCACAAACATGTGGAAGACCATAAACTAGCTATACAATGGGTATGCTTGAGAGATACTGTGATGACTCGTTTCTCCAAATGGGATACCGCCAGGCCTAATACCGTCATTAAGCCCCAATCCACATCACGTAAGACTTAATAACGAATTAGTTAGCTTTTTATCTCATTTACCGCGTTACGCGTGTTCAAGATATGTATTATTCATTTCTCATTAGTTGTGATTTTAAAGTTAACTAAAACTTTTTATCATTTTAATATTATTAGCTGAAGACTTAATAAAATTTGCGAAAACATTATAAAAACACCTACTGTGCAAACCAAAAAAATAATGATCACATGTGCATACAACAAAAGAGTGATGAATAGTGTGATCAACATGTGTTTGGTCGGGGGACTATCGCTCAACAACAATAAATACAACCTAAAAGTATAGAAAGGAAATAAAGGAAGTAGTACATCAAAATATCAAAACCTATAAGTATGAAATAGAATCACACTTAGGGATGCAAATGGGTAGGGAATACCTAAGGGTAATGATGATTTACCCTAATTGGTATAGGTATGAGGATTTTGAATGGAGATGGGTGTAGGGATGGGTACAAAATCTCATACCCATGCAAGTATGGGTACATGTACGGGTAATAAAATATTCCCACGATGATCCCCACGGGTAATTCCCATTGGGATACCCATGCGTATACCCATGTGTATTCCTACGAAGATACACATCTACCCATGGGGATCCCCATATATCAATTTATACACTATATGATATTTATTATTTATATATATATACCACGTGATATTTATATATAAATATTACATAATATTACATAGTTTTCACTCCGAATCACTTGTACATATGACAAAAAAACTCTTAATGAGATTTATTATTTTAGTTTATTTAGTTAAATAATAACTATATGTTTTTATTTTGAATTGTTTGCAACTATATTCATATTTTAGAATTTTAGGATAAGTACTAAAAAAAGTTGATGATGTGGTGGTTTTAAGAGAAAATGACTTTAATAAATATTTTGAATTTGAACTTTTCGTTTACATATGTCAATGATTTTGTAGAAACTTAATTATAATTGTTATCACTAGTAGTTAGAGTTTTTATTGCATGATAAGTTGATTTTTTTTTATTTTTGTTGGAATCTCAGCAATTGTGTTATTATGTCTATATATATATATATATATTTGACACCTTATTTGTTGCAATTCTTTTTTTAAGAATACCCGTGGAAATCCCTAATGGGGAATGGAATGAGAAAAAAGATTTCTCCACGGGGATTCTCAATCCTTGCAAAAATTTATATGAAAATCCCCATAGAGATCCCCAATGAGAATGAAATGGGTATAACATTTTACCCATGGGGATTCTCCATACCCACCGGGGATTCAATAGGTATGAGAATTCATCCTCGGATGGGTATGGGTATGGGTATGAGTATGGGTGACAAATTTTTTAGTGGGTATAGGTATGAGAATAAAGTCCCCATCCCCTACCTTACTCATTTGCATCCTTAAGCACGCTCAAGGCTCAGAGGTTGTCATCGATTTTCTCCTTACCTAGCCTACTTGTAATGGCATAAATTTCTAATAATGGATTTGATCCAAAATTAAAGGTCACCGAGCGACCCATGACATGGCTCGAGAACGGGTAAATGAACCCAACACTCGGCATGAAGATTGAGTAATGTATTGTTTATGGTATGATGAATGTCTAGTGCATTATATATGTGTAGACATAGTAAGTGACTCCTACTTGTGCATATATGTTGAAACGTGAGCAAGGATGCGCCTCGAGATGGGTGTCGACGTGAGATCGGGGTAGAAAATGATGTGATAAGCTAACTTGAGTTAATGTAACTTTAATAATGAAATCAATGTGGCTATAGTTTGATTTACATTAAATGTAATCTAAGTTAACAAGTTAAAACATTAGTCATTCGTATTCTTCGAGATACGTGTTGACACATCAAGAGACCAATTGAGTTTCAATTGATGTTTATTAGATGGAGTTAGTAGAGAGTTAGTGAAATTGTGGCAAGATATAGGCCATTAGATTAGTCTTGAGATGCGTATGCATATCAAGATCAATGGCTATTAACAAACCTCATCCTTAATATATAAATGAATGAAATGAACATGCAATTGATCTCATTTTCTAAACTTTAAGAAGAAGTAAAATGCCGGAGAGAAGATTAGTGAAATTGTTGATGAATTGCTAGTAGATTTGGAGGTGTAATCAAGTTTAATACCCTAATTGATGGTCTAAACACATTGTAAAACATGTCTAATCGTACCAGGAGCCTAGGGAAAGTCTCGGAGATTCGGCTACGTGTTTTAAGGTATCAAGAAACCGGATTAGCTAGGATATTAGCGTAGAGGTAAGTAAATTGATTAAGATATTTCTCTCCATTTCATGTCTTGATGTTGTTGTTTGATTACATTTCTTTGTATTGTTATGTGTGTTCATGTAAGTTGATATGGTTTGGGGTATACGCGTCACACGAGGTATGGAACACGGGGATGTTGGTATAGCTGACTAGTTAGTATCACGGACCTACCATATAAGGTTGATGAAATGAACAGCGGTAACCAATTAGGGTAATACCGAAGTACTATGTATACGTACCTATTACATGAGTTTGATATGTCGTATTTCACACCCAATTAAGGGAATGCCTATGTGTAAAAATAAATAAGTAAGCGACGATCAATTAGGGTAATACCGAAGTACTATGTATGCAGACTTATTATATGAGGACGATATGTCGTGTTAAATTAATGGCTACACAAATTCTATATGATCAATAGGGTAATAACTGGCTAATGTGTTAGATACATAATTTAATATGTGTGGTTCATTTGAATAGTCTATTGATGCTACATTGTTTGGTAATGTGTTTGTGTATTGATGATTATTGTTGTGTAATGATTGTAAGTATTGTGAGATGTTTTTTCTTGTTGTGTTTGGAAATGTGGATAAATGTCTCTCGGTGTTACTTTCTACTTTCGTATACTCATCGTCTTTTTTATGACGGTGGGCACAAATCCATTTGAATATCAGACCGGACAAGGAGAAGATCTGCGACTACTTCTGAGCTAGTAGTGAGCTATTACCTTTATGGTAGGTTTTTGGTTTTGTTATATGACTCATATATATGTTTTTTATACACTTTTGGGGATGTATACTATAGGTTGTGAGATAGTTACCTGACCAAATACTTGTTGATATATAGTTATCGCCATTTTGTTATATATATATATATATATATATACATTTGATCTTTGCTACTTGGTTTTTCACAAATTTAGGTTTGATATGAATGGCTTTCGCTAAATTGTCAAGATTTCCGCTGAATAATCTTTAAACTGTATAAAACTTTAAGTAACTCGAAAATACTATTTATTTATGAGAATGGTGTAAGGTTTATTAGAAAAGCTTATTAGTAAGTTGTTGAGTTTTACGTGGCTAGGATTAAGGCTTAATGATGGGATTTGGTCGAGTAGTGCCTTAGATTAAAGGAGGGGCCGTCACATTGCTACTCGATGGATCTGCATCCACCGTAAATGATAAGTCGGTATTTATATATTTAGTACTTTATTTTAGTATATTTAATTATGCAAAGTCTCTAAATTATATACAATAACAACAACAACATAGCCCCAGTCCCAAATTAACTGTGGTCGGCTACATGGATCAAACTTTTCCATTGTGCTCGATTAAGTGCAATTGATGGTGAGATTTGTAAACAATTCAAATCTCTCCTAATTAATGCATCCCATGTTAACTTTGGTATGCCCCTACCTCGTCGAATTTCTATAGTTTCTATTAAGTCAAGTTTTTTAGTTGGAACATTTGTAGGCCGTCTTTGCGGGTGACCAAACCATTGCAATCGCCCTTCCTAATCCTTGTATCAATTGGTGCTACTCCTACTTATCTTTAAATTTCTATATTTCTTATTCTACCTTTACGAGTCTTACCACACATCCACCTAAGCATCTTCATTTCTGCTACGTTAATTTTATGTAATTGTTGTTGCTTTATCGCCCAACATTCACTTCCATAGAGCATAGCTGGCCTAATTGTGGTCCTATAAAATTTTCCATTTAACTTAATAGAACATTTCGATCACAAATCACCCATGTTGCACTCCGCCATTTTTTTCATCCAGCTTGAATTCTATGTGTGACATCATTCTCAATGTTACCATCATTTTGTATGATTGATGCTAGGTATCTAAAGTGGTTTACCTTAGGAACTTCTATTTCCCTAAATTTTACTACTCTGTCATCTCGATGTCTAATGTTTCTAAACTCACAATGCATGTATTCGATTTTCGTCCTACTCAACTTAAAGCCTTTAGATTCTAATGTATTCCTCCAGAGTTCTAATTTTCTATTCACTCCATCTTTAGTTTCATCCACTAAGACAATATCATATGCAAATAACATACACCATGTTATATCCTCTTGAATATGTCTAGTTAGTTCATCCATAACTAAAGTAAATAGATATGGGCTTAAAACCGATCATTGATGTAGTCATATCATAATGGGAAATTCTTTTGTAGCTCCTCAAAATGTCTTTATACTCGTTACTACTCCATCATACATATCCTTAATAGTGTCTATGTATCTAGCATGCACTCTTTTTCTTTCTAGAACCCACCAAAGAACATCTCTAGGGACCCTATCATATATTTTTTTCTAAATCTACGAATACCATATGAAGATCTTTTTTCTTTTTCTATATTTTTCTAACAATCGTCTTACAAGGAAAATCGCCTCCATAGTTGACCTCCCAGGCATGAAACCAAATTGGTTCTCTGATATTGTTGTTTCTCTCCTTAGCTTATTGTCAATTATCCTCTCCCAAAATTTCATAGTGTGACTCATAAGTTTAATTCCTCGGTAGTATGAGCAACTTTGAATGTCTCCTTTGTTTTTGAAGATTGGCACAAATGTGCTTCTTCTCCAATCCATTAGCATTCATTTTGATTTTAAAATTTTATTGAAAAGTTTTGTTAACCAAGTCAATCCAATTTCTCCTAAGCATTTCCAAACCTATATGGGTATTTCATCTGGGCCACATTCTTTCCCTATTTTCATTCTTTTCAATGCCTCTTTAACTTCTACAATTATAATATTGCGTGTATAGTTTACATTTCTTTCTTGGTGTGGGTTTTCATCTGTTATAGTATCAACTTGGCCATCATTAAATAATCTATCAAGTAACTTCTCCATCTCCCCTTAATATCTTCCTCGCGCATTAAAACATTTTGGTTTTCGTCCTTAATACATCTTACATGACTTAGGTCTTGTTTCTTTTTATCTCTTAATTTGGCTAGCCTATATATATATTTCGCCATCTCTATTACCTAGCCTTGTATATAGATCTTCCATGAAATTTGTTTTAGCTTGACTAACTACTTTTTTAGCTTGTTTTCTAGCTTCTCTATATTTGATTGTACGCATCTTCATCTTGACACTTAGGTTTTTCCTATACATCTCTCTTTTAGTCTTAATTGCTCGTTGGACATCATTGTTCCACCACCAAGTTTCCTTTTTTGGAGGTCCCAAGCCCTTAGATATACCTAATATGTTTGATCCCACTCTCCTTATGCAACTACTTATTTTTAGCCACATTGTATTAGCATCTAAGTCAAGATTCCAAACATTTTCCTTTAGTCATTTTTCTCTAAACTCTACTTGTTTACTATGTTTTAGGTTCCACCACTTTATTCTAGGGTCGCTAACTCTTTTATTCATATTATGTCGCCGTGTTAGCTTAATATCAAGTACTACTAACTTATGTTGGGTAGTAAGTGTTTCACCAGGTATTACATTGAAGTCTCTAAATATTTTTCTATCTATTTTTCTTGTTAAAATAAAATCTATTTGACTTTTGTTATGACTACTACTAAAAGTAATTGTATGCGACTCTCTCTTCCTAAAACTAGTATTTGCTAAGACAAGATCGTATGCTGAAGCAAATTCTAAGATTGATTCTCTTTTTTTTATTTCTATTATCGTAACCAAAACCTCCATGAACTCTCTCGAACCCATCGTTACTTGCCCCGACATGCCCATTTAAATTCCTCCAATAAAAACCTTTTCATCTAATGGTATACTTTGCATAAATCTATCCATATCGTCCCAAAACTTACATTTGATGCTCTCGCTTAATCCTACTTATGGTGCATAGGCGCTAAGTATGTTAATTTTTTCATCTCCAATAATTAATTTAATTAGAATCAATCTATCCCCCATTCTTTTAACCTCTACGACCTTATCCTTATAATCATTATCTACCACAATTCCTACTCCATTGCATTTTCTATCTATACCAGTGTACCACAATTTAAACCCTGTGCTTCCTATTTCTCTACTCTTTTCACCTACCCATTTTGTCTCTTGGAGGCAAGCAATATTGACTCTCCTTCTAATCATGATATCTACTAGTTCTATTGACTTCCTCGTAAGTGTTCCTATGTTCCATGTTCCTAAACGAATTTTTTCTCCCATTTGTATTTGTTTTCCTTTTCTATTTCTATTTTGTCTAAAGATCTAGTGTCCATAACTATGATTTTGTTTTTGTTTTCGTGTTTGTTTTGAACTACCTTCTTTACCCACACCCGTCCTTTGAGTGGGAACCCTTGCTCATTTTTCTTCATATCCGGGCAACGATGTGAAGGGACTAGCTTCTTTACCCATACACGTCCTATGTGTGGGAACCCTTGCTCATTTTTCTTCACACCCAGACGGCGATGTGAAACACACCCTTACTCATTTCTCACTACACCCGGGCTCCGATGTAGTGTGTCGCTAGGTGGGAATGCCCCAACGTCTATATATGTTTGATCCATTTCATGAAAATGACAAAGTTTTACGTTGATTGTCAGCCTATCGCAACCCTCCTCCATTTTTCAAGAATGGAAAATGAGTTTGGGGCCTCCCACCCCCACTTTTCGGGTATGAAAAGTGAGTTTGAGACCTCTCTTACCCATTTTTCAGTATGAAAAAATGGGTGTCAGAGTCCTCCTCCTTTATCTGGATTTGGGATCCGGCTATGTAGCGCATATAGTGTACAACATATGTGGAGTTAAAGTCTCTAAATTATATATTCAATTATATTTTTTGTCATTTTTAGGTGAAACGGAGTGCGCGGTTGAATTCATGGTGGAAAATACTCAAAATGGAATATTTACATGCAGTGATCAAATGTCGGACACTTTTCTCGATTTACGCGTTGCGCGGTTGGTAGAATAGGACACGACATATTTCACCCAATTGGGAGCTGCCATGTCAACATTCAACCAATCAGGCGATACCACGTCAACTCCATGCGTCACCAAGTAGCACAACAACTCGCCATTTATTGTTGTCTCCTCCAATCAGCAAGCGCCACGTAGCGCAACAAATTGGTTCAGCCAATCAGTAGTCGTCGCGTCAGCACAACATAGGCCACGTCACACCCGCACGTTTCTCCTCGCTTCAGTTGCTCTCCGATCTACATCGGGATGCATGTTATCATGGACTCCTAGATTTTCACACGAACTCGTAACTCGCCTAGCACCTCCATGAGCGCCACTCAACGCGTCATCGAAGTGGTCTTCAGCCAATCCGATGATGACATGTGCCCTCACACATCAGCACATCACGTCTTCACAAGTGCTATCCTCCAATCGGACGAAGCCACGTCAATGGTGACAACAGGAATGAGCTAATGGCGCTTTGACACGTGGCGGACACATATTTTCAAGCCAAAAATAGCCCTACGATGCTCCTCGGTGCACGAGACACCTCCCCAACCCCTAAAATTAGTTTCTCTCACCTCTCGAGACCAATTTTAAGTAGTTTTATATATTAGGAACTTAGGTTTCATTATTGAGAACCCGACTCTTATTTTTTTAGCATCGACTTTCTTCGACGACGATGATCGGCTGATCAACTCTTTGCCTAGGTCGAAGGGGAAGCAAGTTGTGATGATGGATTCATGACATATTATGTGAGATCTATTATTTTTATTTAATTTAATTTAATTTTTCTTATTTCATTGTTTTTTGATTTTAATGATTATGATTTAGATGTAGGGTTGTATGTGGCCAGTGCATGCTTTTAGGTGGACAATCTATAGTTATTTGGACTATTAGTATCCGTGTAATTGTGCTTTTGGACCAATAAAGTAATAAACACTTACCCGTTTGCCGTCAGCTTTCGGTTCTCGAGTGTGCAACAATTGAATTTAGGTTAAATCGGTAGAGGATGCGATCAGGTTTTTTAGGATTAGTATTCCCGCATATCCAAATTAATGCGGTTAGTGTGTCAAACCCGATTGGCGGGTGTCTAGGGTTTTACATTAATTAGGGAAGTAGCTAGTGGCGGACGTCCTGACTATTGAAATTAAGGGAATTAGGAATTTCTAGCGGATGTCGACTTTCCATAGCTAATCTATGAGAAATCGAATTAATAACTTTTTGGGATGATTGAGACAATTAAATGCTATTGAATCTTGATTATTGCTTGTGGAACTGTAAACTTAGGTGATTTCTTTTCATCGATATTATTTTTGTGAGCTTTTTATTTGTGCTAGTTTAATTAATTATTTCATTAAACTTTCTTAAAACCACCGTTTTTAGTTAACTTGGAGTAAAACTCAAGTCCTATGGATTCAACCCCGTATTTACCACTACTACACCCTTGTGGTTGGTAACTCGATCGCGAGTTATATTTGGCACGCGACACATGATTAAATTTCGACGTCGTTGCCGAGGACTTATTCCTTACTCTGAGTTTAAATTTCTTTTTTTTATGCTACCACACCTCACTCAGTCAAAATCGGCTGGTTCATTGTTACGTTTCGATCCTGAATCGGAGAGAACATTTCATAGATGGATTAGAGAGACTCAACTTAGGCACAAGAAGACCAAAATCCCCTGAATATGGCTGCAAATCACCAAATCACCATGGGTCACGCCAATCAAGAGCTTCAAGCTCTTTAGGCACAATAACCCATCTGCTTCAACTACCCGGATAATGCCGGAGACTTTGAGTTGAGGTATGGGTTCATTCATCTCCTACCATCCTTCCATGGTGGTAAGAATGAAGATCCCGTCACTTTCCTGAAGGAGTTTCATACTACCTGCAAATCAATGAAACCCTCCAATGCGGACGAGTAAACGATCAAGATCAGATCTTTTCCATTTTGTCTTAAAGACAAAGCCAAGAAATGGTTTTTCTACCTTCCGCATGGCTGCATTAACTCCTGGAATAAAATGAAAACCGCTTTTTGAATGAATAATTCCCTGAGGTAATCAATAAAATGAGGTCGGGCAAATCATTTGGCGCATATTGGGATCGCTATAAGCAATAGATTGCTAGCTACGCGCCGCATGGCCAGTCCGAGAAGGCCATAGTTTAATTCTTCTATGTTGGCATGTCGCGTATAGAACGACACATGATTGATAATGCACGTGGGGGTCACATTAAAGACAAAACTCCAGCCCAAATGAAGCAATTGTATGAGGACATCGCACAACAGTCACGCCTTTATGGTGATCTTGATGCTTCTACTTACCAAAGTCTGACTGCAGGGAGTGTCTCGAGTTCCATTGACCAGAAAATTGACCAACTAACCTCCATGATGGAAAGTCTCTCTCCTCTGGCAAAGTGCAAGTTAAAGCTTGTGGCTTATGCTCTGCCACAAATCATGCAACTGATGAATGTCCTACTCACTTTGAGGACAATCAATAGGCCAATGCCATAGGTAATCAGTTCATGGGATCATCTAGAATCCCATTTGGGAATACATATAATCATGCAACGACAACGAGGAACAACCCGAACTTAAGTTACAAACCTCAAAACCAGAACTATCAGACCTTCACCCTAAAGGTCAACCGTTGCCTACACCCTCCAATAATTCATCTTCACTTAAGGATATGTTGAAAGCCTTTATGGGTCAACACAGCCAATTTATGAGTGAAATGGCCCAGTTCAGGGCTACCACCGAAACATCCATCATCGAAACCAATTTGGTGGTTTAAACTCTTCAAGCTCAAATGGACCAAATGACACAGTAGAATGGAGATCTCGAGGATAAAAGGAAAGTTGCATTCGTAACCTTACCTGAATCCTAACGCGAGTGCTAACGCAGTCACACTCCAAAGTGGTAAAGAGCTGGAGGGATCCAAAAGGAACAACGGGTCATATAATGCCAAAGACCAGGCAAACGAGGACGAACACAAGGTAGTAGTGACTTCGTTTGTCCTTAAACAGGTGGTAACTACTCAAAAGGGAGCACCACCCACATTTAAGTTCAAACCTCCTTTTCCACAATGACTCATCCTAGATAAGAAAAATGAGGAAGAGAAAGAAATTCTCGAGACCTTTCGACGAGTGAAAATCAATATTCCACTCCTCGACGCTCTGAAGCAAGTCCCTAGGTACGCAAAGTTTCTTAAGGAACTATGTACCAACAAAGGGAAACTGAAAGGCAACGAAAAATTCCAAATGGGAGAAACCATCACGGCTATCCTACAGAAAAAGTTGCCTCCTAAATGCAAGGATCCTAGGATATTCTCAGTACCTTGTATTATAGGTGATGTATGCTGGGCATGTGCCCTAAGTCAATCCATAAATGTCTTTATGAATACTTTTAGTTAATAAAATAGAGGATTTCATTTGTTGTTTATTATAATTAATTTGCATGTTTACATTATAATAAGATCCATGTGTATTTACAGAAATATCCTAAATGTCCCTAGTCGATCATTATACTGGGAACTATAATGAGTTAAGACTAGTGTGAGTCTTGATTGATGATCATATGATGATTATATGTATAGGGATACGAATCAAGATCATGAGTACTTGTTAGGGAACAAAGTACTGGACCGACCCGCTATGAGAGCATCACATGGATTAAGTCATAGTTGTTTCTCATGATAAGTATATATTCCAGTCATCTGACTTGAGATTACCAGAGACTTCAACATTAGGAACACAGTGATTTGACACAATCAAACGTTGTCTTTAACCGGACGATTATAAAGGTTGTGATTGGTTAACAAAGAGCAATGTGATGAAGTTGTGTAATCGAGATAGAATTTGTCCCTCTCATATAAAGAGAGATATCTAGTGGATCCCTCGATGTATTAGACTGTTAAAAGGCCTAATCTAAGTGAATTGATATTGATCAATGTCACTTGGATGTTTTCAGTCTACCTAAAGATCGAGACTAGTACGATTGAACATGTTGGATGACAATTTCATGCCTTATGTTTGATCAAAAGGATATCGTGTGATAAAAGGATGTTATATACACTATTGATTAGGTTGTATCGATTTGATATTATTACAACTTGGGTAGTCATAATGTCTTGCTAGAGGCCGCTTATGACTTGTTTACCGAAATGTGTTTTGGTACACTGCCAACGTCGTATGAGCCTATTGGGTCGCACACTAAGAATGGTTTTGCGAGATTTTAAGATGGTTCGGAAAAATGAGTTTTATATGATAAAATTCATGACGGAAACGTCCTTGTGGTGTATTACACTTATACTTCTTTAAGTATGGGTATATGTGTAATTTACTTAGCCGTCTATATACAAGGGTTGTATAAATAGACGCTTTAAGTTAGAATACACAGACGAAAGATCAAAAGGCCAAAACCCTTTTTTCGTTTAAGAAACGACTTAGGGTTTTTGGTATGCTCTGGATCGTTTTGGAGAGAAAAACAAAAGGTTTGGTATTCTCTCGAAGCTAGCACTTCGAATCTCGGCGCCGTTCGTGTGTGGACTACTGGTAGAGGGCGTTCGTCGTTGGCGCGCCTTAGAGATCGATCAACCTTCAGAAAGGTATATTGCGACTGAGGTATGATTAAGTTTTTCATGGTTTAAACGTTTTTAATGGAATTAGATTCGGATCCTGTTGGGGTTTTTGTCAAAATTGTTTTGTAATCTCCGCTGCGTATGAACCCCAAAACCCAACAGTGGTATCAGAGCCATCGAGTTCGATTCCATTAAATTCATTGCATGTTTACTTCTGATATATACATGATATATGATTGAAAACATGTTAATAGTTGATGTATATGTGATATACATAAGTTTTCTGTGAGATTTATTATCATGTTTTGTGTATATAATACACATATTCGTGATTTAATTAAAATCAGTTTCGTACATGCTAGTAACCATGTTAGGTTAATTCAAATAATTTTAATGAATTGAATTTCGTGTTCTGTGATCCATGACACCATTAGGTTCGATTGGGATAGTAGTTCATGATTCAATTACATGTTTGTGATTATTTGGATGAAGATCGAAATTGCAAATAATTAATTTTCGAAATTATTTATTTATAAATAACTAATTTTCGAAATTATTTATTTATAAATAATTAATTTTCGAAATTAATTATTTATCTTGTTATATCTATTTTGTTATGAAGTTTCTATTTGATAAAGATAGATAACAAATTAGAATAAGAGATAAATATCAAGAATTTTGTTATTGGTGATATATTAGGATTCAAATATCTTAAATCCAAAATAAATAAATAATTTTCGAAATTATTTATTTATTTTGTTGTATCTATTTTGTTATGAAGTTTCTTTTTGATAAAGATAGATAACAAATTAGAATAAGAGATAAATATCAAGAATCTTGTTATTGGTGATGTACTAGGATTCAAATATCTTAAATCCAAAATAAATAAATAATTTTCGAAATTAATTATTTATCTTGTTATATCTATTTTGTTATGAAGTTTCTATTTGATAAAGATAGATAACAAATTAGAATAGGAGATAAATATCAAGAATCTTGTTATTGGTGATATACTAGGATTCAAATATCTTAAATCGTAATTGGATTAGGATAAGATGATTAGTTAGATGTGGGCCCGGGTTAATTAAAATATTTTAATTGACTTAATTTCGATAAATTAAGGGGTTAATTTATGATAATAAAATCAGCGAAAATTATGATTTTCTATAGCGAATTTTAATTTTCGGAATTGAGATTCGTCTTCTAAATAAAAAATTTCCAAATTGTTTAGTAATTGAACAAATCAATAAAATATATGATATTTCATTGTTTACATAAAATCACTAAAACTGAATAAAATCCCTCTATTAAATTTTAAGTCTCGTGCCATCCATTTTAAACACTTGTCAAGGCCTCGATCACACTAATATAGTTTCCCATATAGTTGGGTGTATTGTGTTATCTTGGTGAGACAAGTTGGGTAAGAGTTACCTTAATGTTTAAAATGGTCCGACTTAATAAAGCCATCAAAATAGTTTTGAGCTTTAGGCAAACGATGAGATAAAAACATGCTAAGACATAAGATGTCCCATATCTCATAAAAGGATCTAAAAACTACATAAGATGTAATTGGTAATTGTTACCTACCTAAATAATCTAGTTCCGTGTTTCATGCCATAGCTGTCATAGAATTATGTGAAATATGGATTTTAGTCCCCTAAATAAACAATACGTTTTAGGAGGGTTGTTAATTTAGTGGGAGTCTATTCCTCTTTACTAAAATAAACTTTGAATAATCTTTATTGTAGATCAATGGCCTCTTCAAGTAACAATAATCCCATGTCACCGCGATCCATCCTTGAGAAGGATAAGCTATCTGGGACTAACTTTCTTGACTGGTTCAGAAACTCGAGAATTGTTCTTAAGCATGAATGCAAGTTGTATGTCCTGGATGCTCCAATCCCTACCAGCCAATGCTACGAAAGCTGTGAAGGATACGTATAGTAACCATGTCAATGATTCTACTGATGTTGCATGTATTATGCTGGCAACTATGGTTCCTGAACTTCTGAAGGACATGGAACTAATGGAAGCCTACGACATGGCTATAACGCTGAAGGAAATGTTCCAACAGCAAGTTAGGCAAGAAAGGTTCAAGACAGTCAAAAACCTACATTCTTTCAAGATGACCGAGGGTACGTTAGTTAGTCCTCATGTTCTGAAGATGAAGGGCTATGTTGACCAGCTTGATAAACTCGAATTTCCCATAAGCCAAGAGTTGGCGATGGATTTGATCCTGAATTCATTACCAAAGAGTTACTCATAATTTGTGATGAACTACAATATGAATAATATGGAGAAATCAATTTCAGAGTTGCATTTGATGCTCAAAACTGCTGAACAAAAATATCAAGAAACCCTCTAGTAATGTGATGATGGTCCTAAAGGGAAAGGGAATGAAAAAGAAAGGTAAGGGCAAGGCTAGAGTTGCCAAGGCTGTTGATGCACCTGTCGCAAAGCCTATGGAACAAGTCAAGCCCCACTGCTCCTCGCTTCAAAACACCCAAAAGAAAAGGAAGAAAATTGTCATTTCTGTAATCAAACCTATCTTTGGCATTGTCGTCTCGGACACATAAACGAGAAACGCATAACGAAGCTCCATAAAGATGGGCTTCTAGATTCATTAGATTTAGAAACATATGAAACGTGCGTATCTTGTTTACTAGGCAAGATGACTAAAAGTCCCTTTCTTGACACGAGTGAAAGGGCAAGTGATTTCTTGGGTCTAATACATACCGATGTATGCGGTCCTATAAACACAATGGCTAGAGGAGGTTATCGATTTCATTACATTTACTCGATGATTTCAAAGAGATATGGTTATGTATATCTAATGAAACATAAAGTTCTAATCATTTGAGACGTTTCGAACGTTTCAAAATGAAGTGCGAATCAACTTGGTAAAACTATCAAAACACTTCGATCAGATCGAAGTGGTGAGTATTTAAGCCAAGAATTTGATGATCATCTTAGAAATTGTGGGATTGTCTCCCAATTGACTCCACCAAGAACTCGACAATGGAATTGAGTTTCGAAAGGAGAAATCGAGCCTTATTAGATATGGTTCGATCTATGATGAGTCATCATGATCTTCCATTATCCTTTTGGGGTTATGCATTACAAACTGCAGCTTTTCACTCTAAATCGAGTTCCTTCTAAAGCGGTTGATAAAACACCATATGAGATATGGTACGAGAAGAGACCTAGTTTGTCTTTTCTTAAGATTTGGGGTTGTGAGGCTTACGTAAAGCGACAAGTCTCGTAAAAACTAGCACCTAAATCTGACAAGTGTTTATTTGTGGGGTATCCTAAGGAAACAAAAGGATATTACTTTTATAATCCCGCTGAGAACAAAGTGTTCGTTGCTCGGTATGGTGCCTTTATGGAAAAATAGTTTATTTCAAAAGACACTAGTGGGAGAGAAATAAATCTTGAAGAAGTTCAAGAATCACAGATAAACACTGAACCGCTACTGGAAGTTCAACAACGTTCTCAACCAGTTGAACCTCCACAAGTGACACAAGGCCCACGTAAATCTAGTAGGGTAAGACATAAGCCAGAGAGATTCGGATTTCCCATTACCGATAGTCATGATGTGTTGCTTATAGAACAAAATGAGCTCACCACTTATCAGGAGGCTATGTCTAGACCAGACTCAGATAAATGGCTAATGGCCATGAACTCTGAGATGCAATCCATGTATGATAACCAAGTTTGGAACTTGGTTAATTTACCTGAAGGTGGTAAGACCATTGGATGTAAATGGGTTTTCAAGAAGAAAAACAAACATGGATGGCAATGTGCATACTTTTAAAGAAAGACTTGTAGCAAAAGGTTTCAGGCAGACTCAAGGTGTTGATTATGATGAAACTTTTTCGCCAGTAGCCATGCTTAAATCCATAAGAATTTTAATTGCCATTGCTGCATATTATGACTATGAGATATGGCAAATGGATGTAAAAATAACATTTCTTAATGGAAAGCTACTTGAGGACGTGTGTATGACGCAACCTGAAGGTTTTGTACATCCTGAGAATTCTAGGAAGGTATGCAAGCTTCAAAGATCCATTTATGGATTAAAGCAAACTTCTCGGAGTTGGAATCTTCGTTTTGATGAAGCAATCAAGGATTTTGGTTTTATTAAGAACGAAGATGAGCCTTGTGTATACAAGAAGGTCATTGGGAGTGTAGTTGTTTTTCTCGTGTAATCGTATGTTGATGATATATTACTCATTGGAAATGACATCCCAACATTGCAGAATGTCAAGTCTTGGTTAGGGAAGTGTTTCTCAATGAAAGACTTAAGAGATGCAGCCTATATCCTAGGGATAAAGATCTATAGGGATAGATCTAAGAGGCTAATCGGTCTAAGTCAGAGTGCTTACATAGACAAGGTGTTGAATAGGTTCAGCTTTGCAAGACTCTAAAAGAAGATTGTTGCCAATGTCTCATGGCATAAGTCTCAAGATTCAATGTCCTAAGACTCAATCTATCATATATGCCATGCTATGCACTCGGTATCATATGCTTTGAGCTACAAACGGATATCAGATCAGATCTGACGTGAGATTACTTTGGATAGCAAAAGAACATCCTTAAGTACTGTGTTCTTGGTCTATGGAGATTTTTGAAAATGATCTAGTTGTAAATGGTTATTTCATATGCATCACTTTTGGATCTATCATATATGCCAAGTTTTCAAAGCGATATCGCTCCTGGTAGATTATCGATAGATGATTCCTTAAGATCATGACTAAGAAAGTGTTCTTGTCTATGGAGGTTTTGAAAATGATCTAGTTGTAAATGGTTACACAGATGCAAGTTTTCAAACTGATATGTGATTTTAGATCGCAATCGATATGTGTTTACTTCGAACGGGGTGTAGTAAGTCGAAAAGTTCGAAGCAAGAGATCGCGATGATTCTACAACGAAGTTCGAGTATATTGCGGCGTCCGATGCAAAGAAAGGAGGCGGTTTGGATCAAAAAGTTCATTTCTCAACTAGGTGTGGTTCCAAGTATTGCTAACCCTCGTTTGTTTGTATTGTGACAATAACGGGAAAATAGCACAGCCAAGGAACCTAGATCACACCACAGATCCAAACATATACTCGACGTTTTCATCTTATCAGAGAAATTATTGAGAAGGGAGACGTAAAGATTTGCAGAGTACCTACTGAAGAAAACGTTGTGGATCCATTGACAAAACTCTTCCACAAGCAAAACATGATGGTCATGTTAGATCATTAGGCATTAGATGCGTGTATGATTGGCCCTAGTGCAAGTGGGAGATGCTGGGGCATGTGCCCTAGGTCAATCCATAAATGTCTTTATGAATACTTTTAGTTAATAAAATAGAGGATTTCATTTGCTGTTTATTATAATTAATTTGCATGTTTACATTATAATAAGATCTATGGGTATTTACAGAAATATCCTAAATGTTCCTAGTCGATCATTATACTGGGAACTATAATGAGTTAAGACTAGTGTGAGTCTTGATTGATGATCATATGATGATTATATGTATAGGGATACGAATCAAGATCACGAGTACTTGTTAGGGAACAAAGTACTGGACCGACCCGCTATGAGCATCACATGGATTAAGTCATAGTTGTTTCTCATGATAAGTATATATTCCAAATCATCGACTTGAGATTACAGAGACTTCAACATTAGAACACAAAGTGATTTGACACAATCAAACGTTGTCTTTACCCGGACGATTATAAAGGTTGTGATTGGTTAAGCAATGTGATGAAGTAGTGTAATCGAGATAGAATTTGTCCCTCTCATATAAAGAGAGATATCTAGTGGATCCCTCGATGTATTAGACTGTTAAAAGGCCTAGTCTAAGTGAATTGATATTGATCAATGTCACTTGGATGTTTTCAGTCTACCTAAAGATCGAGACTAGTACGATTGAACATGTTGGATGACAATTCCATGCCTTATGTTTGATCAAAAGGATATCGTGTGATAAAAGGATGTTATATACACTATTGATTAGGTTGTATCGATTTGATATTTGTACAACTTGGGTAGTCATAATGTCTTGCTAGAGGCCGCTTATGACTTGTTTACCGAAATGTGTTTTGGTACACTACTAACGTCGTATGAGCCTATTGGATCACACAATAAGAATGGTTTTGCGAGATTTTAAGATGGTTCGGAAAAATGAATTTTATATGATAAAATTCATGACGAAAACGTCCTTGTGGTGTATTACACTTATACTTCTTTAAGTATGGGTATATGTGTAATTTACTTAACCGTCTATATACAAGGGTTGTATAAATAGACGCTTTAAGTTAGAATACATAGACGAAAGATCAAAAGGCCAAAACTCTTTTTCGTTTAAGAAACGACTTAGGGTTTTTGGTATGGTGATCATTTTGGAAGAGAAAAACATTTGGTATTCTCTCGAGAATCTCGGCCGCCGTTCGTGTGTGTTATGTGCGATCAACCTTCGGAAAGGTATATTGCGACCGAACATGGTTTAAACGTTTTTAATGGAATTAGATTCTGTAAGCATTTAAAGGGTTATGTGCGACCTTGTCGCTTCCATTAATGTCATGTCATTGTCTATTTATGAGACATTGCATGCAGGCCCATTAGAGGAGACTGGTATTGTCATTCAGTTAGCAGACTGTTCCGTTGTCAAACTCGTTGGTGTTCTCGAGGACGTTCTAGTTCGAGTGAACGAATTTGTTTCCTACTGACTTCTACATGGTAGATACAAAGGAGGAGCCATTCCCCAATGCTTCTTCAGTACTCCTTAGACGTCCATTTTTGAAAATGGCAAAGACGAAGATAGATGTTGATAATGGATCTCTTACCATGGAGTTTGATAGTGTATTCATCAAGTTTAATATCTATGACACGATGCAATACCCCAATGATGTGTCTTCTGTGGTGTGTGTCATGGACTGTGTGGATCCACTCATTGAGTAGACCTTGCTCACAAGTGGCGATGATGAAGTTAAAGTAGTGTTAGAGTATCATCTCGACACTACTCAAATCCACGAGAGTGATTTGACCTTCGATATTGATATCGAGGATGTTGTTTTCGAGTTGGATTCATTCCAACCCCTACCCCCAAGTGCCTATCATTTGGAGTCGCCTACTTCTGACTCCGAACTTTCTCCCTCTTTGGTTAAAGTTCCCACTCTTAAGCATAAGCCATTACCTAAGCACCTAAAGTATATGTTTTTGGGTGAGAATGACACACTCCATGTGATCATCTCAGCCAAACTTACACATTTGGAAAAAGAAAGGCTCCTTCGAGTTCTCCGGGAGTTCAAACAGGCTATTAGGTGGACCATAACAGATATTAAAGGTTTGAGCCCTTCCACTTGCATGCATTATATATATATGGAAGAATGGTCAAAACCTACAAGAGAAGCCCAAATGAGGCTCAATCTGCTCATGATGGATGTCGTGAAGAAGGAGATACTGAAACTTCTTGATGCTGGCATGATTTGCCTCATCTTTGATAGTAAATGGGTAAGCCCTATCCAGGTGTCCCTAAGAAAATGGGAGTCTCGGTAGTCACTAATTCACATGGTGAGTTGGTTCCAACCCGCATTCAAAATGGATGGCGGGTATGCATTGACTACAGGAAGTTAAAACGTTTCCACCAGGAAGGATCACTTCCCCTACCATTCATTGATCAATGTTGGAGAGACTAGCCGGTCATTCTCATTACTGTTGTCTTGACGATTATTCCGATTTTCATCGGATATCGGTAGCACCTGAAGACTAGGAAAAGACGACCTTCACCAGTTCATTTGGCACATTTGCCTATCGACGCATGCCCTTTAGGTTATGCAATGCACCTGCCACCTTTCAAAGGTGCATGGTGAGTATCTTTTCAAATTTTGTTGGGCATTTCATTGAGGTATTCATGGATGACTTTACTATTTAGGGTGATTTATTTGATAATTGTCACAACAATCTGACAAAGGTATTCCGCAGGTGTATCGAAAAGAACCTGGTTCTGAACTTTGAAAAGTGTCATTTTATGGTGGACCAATGTCTTATTTTGTGACACATTGTATCAGCCAGGAGCGTAGAGGTAGACTAAACTAAAATTGATGTTATCAAGAAACTTCCCTACCCTACGAATGTGCGGGAGATTAGATATTTCCTTTGGACACGCCAGTTTTTACCATCGTTTCATAAAAGACTTTTCAAAAATTGCACAACCCTTATGCCATCTACTTCAAAAGGACATACCTTTTGAGTTTGATGAGGCATGTAAGAGTGCATTGGATGCACTGAAAGACGCACTTACTAGCACACCAGTCATTTAGGCCCCTAATTGGGAGCTTCCATTTGAAATTATGTGTGATGCTAGTAATTATGCAGTGGGTGCAGTCTTAGGACGGAGAGTCGAGAGAGCTTCACATGTCATTTACTATGCTTCCCGTACTTTAGACGCGGCTCAGATGAACTACACCACTACCGAGAAGAAGCTCTTTGATGTTATATTTACACTTAAGAAGTTTCGGCTTATCTTTAGGGAACCAAAGTTATCATTTACTCCAATCATGCTGCCTTGAAGTACCTGATGAGTAAAAAGATGTCAAACCTAGGCTCATTAGATGGATACTCCTACTGCAGGAGTTTGACATCACGATCAAAGATAAAAGCGATGCAGAGAATCTAGTCGCGGACCATCTCAGTAGAATTGAGAATGGTGAGAGTCCTACTCCTCTTAAGGATGATTTTCCCAACGAGTACATCTATGTTGTTATGGAAGGTCTCCCCTGATACGCCGATTTGGTGAACTATATCACCTCGGGCGAGCTATCTCCTCACCTTTCGAAAGCTCAAAAGAATAAAGTAAGGAGCGATGCTAAGTACTATATATGTGATGACCCGTACTTATGGATATTTTGCTCTGACCAGGTTATCATGCGTTGTGTTCCTCAGACTGAGAGTAACTCCATATTGGCTTTTTGTCATACTTACGCCTGCGGTGGCCACTTCGGTCCCTGTCGGACAGCTGGGAAAGTTCTTGAGAGTGGATTTTACTGGCCCACCATTTTTCATGATTCATACATGTTTACCAAGACTTGTCCTAACTATCAAAAAACTGGTAACCTTAGTCATCGGGACCAAATGCCACTTACTTTGATTCATATTTGTGAGATATTTGATGTTTTGGGTATAGACTTCATGGGACCGATTCCGGTGTCATTTGGTAAAGTTTACATACTCTTAGCAGTGGACTACGTGTCTAAATGGGTGAAAACTAAGGCTACATGCACTAACGACTCTAAAGTGGTATGTGAATTCCTCAAATCGAGGATTTTCACAACATTTGGTATCCCACATGCCCTAATCAGTGATAGAAGCACTCACATCTGCAACCGTATGGTTGAAAGTCTTCTGATGAGGTACAAAGTCACTCATCGAACGTCTACAGCGTATCATCCCCAAACTGAGTGGCCAGGCAGAGGTCTCAAATATGGAGATCAAATCCATCTTTGAAAAGACGGTGAATCCTACTCGTAAAGATTAGAGTTCACGTCTTGATGTTGCGGTTTAGGCTTACCGAACGACATTTAAAAAGCCAATTGGGATGTCCCCATATCGCCTTGTGTTTGGTAAAGCTTGCCACCTGCCAGTCGAGCTCAAGCATAAATCCTACTAGGTTGTGAAACAACTTAATATGAAGCTCGATGAAGCAAAAAAAAGAAGAAAGGAAATCAGGAACGAAACGTATCAAAATGCCTCTCTCCAAGAATTTGAGGAAATCAGGAACGACACTTATGAAAATGCGCGAATTTACAAAGAAAAAACAAAAACATTCCATGACAGCAATCTTTTAGGAAATCTTTTCGTATTAGTCAGAAAGTGCTTTTATTTCAGTTACGTCTTAAGATTTTTGCAGGTAAGTTGAGATCGAGGTGGATAAGACCATATGTTGTGATTGCGGTATATGATCACGGAGCAGTGGAGATTCATAGTTTGGAGACTAGTAATGCATTTAAGGTGAACGGCCACATATTGAATATTTTCTATTAAGACTTCCCGAGCCATAATATGGAGGTCATCTCACTTGCAACGCCAGTTTATACTGATTGACAGACTCAGACCAAGTCAAGCTAACGACTTTAACCAAAAGCACTATTGGGAGGCAACCCAAACTTTGACAAGTATCATTTAATTTATTTATTTTCGTATTTTTTTATCATTTTGCATGAATTTGTATCATTTCTTTCATCTTATATTTATCATGTTCTTTCACCATCTTGTTTGTTTTCTATGTGTGGATCTCTCGACTTGTTTTGAACCTTGAGGACAATGTTCGGGATAAGTTTTGGGGTGTTTTAGGAATTGTGGATTGTTTTTTATGGATTCTTTTGCGAAAGACCGCATGTGAGATCATTTATTTTTTATGTGGTCATATGCGGATATTGGATGGTAATGGTGGTGTTTTATATCTTTTCTTCCATTTCTTTCATTTCTTGTCCATTCATATTCCTCTCTCATTTCATTAGGATATGATACACTTTCATGCATATATGTATTTAGTATATATATATATATATATTATTAGTTATATAGAGTCACCCGAAACTTTGTTCATGCCTTTGGTTGTGGATGAGTAATTTATAGTTTCTTTTGACTTGAAACTTAGAGAAAATTAGGAGAAACACTCAATTAAGTTCATAGCTCAACATTTTTATGATTTCATGATTAAGGACTTAGCTGTTGGTTGGACTTTGTGCTAAATAATGAAAATGAGTAGACGGTCAAATATGTACAAGTGATATTATTTTAACCCACATTGGGGGACTTGCTTGATTATAGTGAAAGTAAGAAGTACTAACATGATTTTTTTCTAAAAAATAGAGAGTCCCACAGGTTTTCATAGGAAATGGAGCAGGGAATCTTATGGTGGAAAAAGTGAGAAAATCGATTCATAGGAAATGGAGCAGGGACCGTATTTGTTAATAAAAAAGAAAAAAAAATTGAAGAAAAAAATGTAAAAAAATAAATAAATAAATAAATAAAGGCGGAAGTTGTAAGACTTCTCAAATAAAAGATTTAGTTCGAGTGCTTTCACTATATCAAGTGAAATTTGAACTTGCGTGCTTGAATGTATAGACCAAGAAAACTTGTGAGTAGTTGATGGCCTTTGTCTTCACCGAGCCTTTGTCTTGAAAGTGGGATCTCAATTGTGTTTGGGTTGCGAGTTTTGACATATCATAATTCTGAAATTTTCTGAGTTGATTGTTAACTTGGTGACTATATAAACCAAAGGAACTCCATGAATTTGGGTCGGGTATAGGATTAGTTGAGTTAGTGCATATTTTTGTTAGGAGTCTAGTTTAGTTTGTGTTATCATTTACACCTTTGCTCGGGACGTGCAAAGTCTTAAGTTTGGGTGAATTTGATAAGTTGATATTTATATATATTTAGTACTTTATTTTAGTATATTTAATTATGCAAAGTCTTTAAATTATATATTTAATTATATTTTTTGGTAATTTTTAGGTGAAACGGAGTGCGTGGTTGAGTTCGTGGCGGAAAAATACTCAAAATGGAGTATTTACATGCAGTGATCAGATGTCGGACAGTTTGTCTCGAATTACGCGTTGTGCAGTGGGTAGAATAGGAGACAACATATTTCAACCAATTGGGAGCTGCCACGTCAGAGTTCAACCAATCAGGCGATGCCACGCCAGCGCCACGCATCACCCAACAGTACAACAACACATCGTTCATTGTTGTCTCCTCCAATCAGCAAGTGCTACGTAGCGCAACAAACCGATTAAGCCAATCAGCAGTCGCCGCATCAGTACAACACATGCCACGTCATGCCCGCACATTTCTCCTCGCTTCAGCTACTCTTCGATCTACCTCGAGATGCGTGTCAACACAAACTCCCAGATTTTTGCATGAACTCGCAACTCACCCACCGCCTCCATGCGCATAATGTGGCGCGTTCTCATCCATGTAGCGCATCATCGAAGGGGTCTTCAGCCAATCTAGTGATGACATGTGGCCCTCACACATTAGCACTGCTCGTCATTACAAGCACTCTCCTCCAATTGGACGATGCCACGTCAGCGGCGACAGCAGGAATGAGCCAATGGCACTGTGACACGTGGCGAACACCTATTTTCAAGCCAAAAACTGCCATACGATGCTCCTCGGTGCACGAGTCACCTCCCAACCCCTAAAATTAATTTTTCTCACATCTCGAGACCAATTTTAAGTAGTTTTATATATTAGGAACTTAGATTTCATTATTGAGAACTCAACTCTTATTTTTTTAGCATCGACTTTCTTCGACGACAATGATCGGCTAATCAACTCTTTGTCCAGGTCGAAGGGGAAGCAAGTTGGGATGATGGATTCATGGCATATTATGTAAGATCTATTATTTTTATTTAATTTAATTTAATTTCTCCAATTTCATTGATGTTGATTTTAATGATTATAATTTAGATGTAGGGTTGTATGTAGCCAGTGCATGCTTTTAGTTGGACAATCTATAGTTATTTGGACTATTAGTATTCGTGTAATTGTGTTTTTAGACCAATAAAGTAATAAACACTCACCCGTTTGCCGTCAAACCCTTTTGATTCTCGAGTGTGCAACAATTGAATATAGGTTAAATCGGTAGAGGATGCGATCCGGTTATTTAGAATTAGTGTTCCCACATACCCAAATTAATGCGGTTAGTGTGTTAAACCCGATTGCCAGATATCTAGGGTTTTACATTAATTAGGGAAGTAGTTAGTGGCGGACGTCCTGACTATCGAAATTAGGGGAATTAAGAATTTCTGACGGGTGTCAATTTTCCATAGCTAATTAGGAGAAATTGAATTAATAACTTTTTGGGATGATTGAGGACCATTAAATGCCATTGAATCTTGATTCTTGCTTGTGGAACTATAGACTTAGGTGATTTCTTTTCATTGATATTATTTTTGCGAACTTTTAATTTGTTCTAGTTTAATTAATTATTTCATTGAACTTTCTGAAAACCCTCATTTTTAGTTAACTTGGAGTAAAACTCAAGTCCTGTGGATTCGACCCCGTATTTACCACTACTACACCCTTGTGGTTGGTAACTCGATTGCGAGTTATATTTGACACACACGACACGTGACCGGTAAAAAACAAGATGATGAGTACAGTAAAGTAAAAGTAAATCCTAAAACCATTTGTCCACATTTCTGAATATAATAGAAAGATATCTAAAATGGTATAAATAGCAAAAAAATGTTGAAACAAGAATATGATAGAAGATACCACGGTTAATCAAAGTGAGACTGACACGAGTATTAACAATGAACTAGGTCCGTTCAACCGTGTGTCCAATACATCGTCCTAGATATTACCATTTTTGGTCACATAGACTTTATGTAATAGTTCAACTAGTCGTGCATATATGTACCACCTTTATTGGTTCTTAAACATAACATATTGACTTCATGTAATAGATCAATGCACATATTACTTCGGTATTACCCTTATTGCTTATATCTTATTCTTGATAGTATAATTAAGTTATGTACATATTATGATTTGAATGATTTTGTTAGTAACTCTTCAAAATGCATAGCTCACTTGCAAAATATGGTAATATTCATGAAACCAAGCACTCCCAACCCATTCCCACTTAAATTCAAGCACCACACTAAGTCTTCACACTAAAAAAAAACACAAAATGTTAATATCCTAGGCAACTAACATCTACCAGGTCCATGACATCCACCGGGTCCATATCCATCAAGGCCATCGTTGTGAAACTGAGCAATAAAATATTTGTTAGGCTAGTGAGAATAGTTCAGATCTACTGGAGTAGGCGCTTGTAGGATATATACATACGCAAGAATGTTGACCCCAATCTGACTAGATTACGAGTATCCCATGTCATAATATGGAGTTGGAGAAGAGGTGGGCTTAATATCTCCGCAACGTATGCCCTCATTGACTAGCTCCCCGAGCCTCGCAAAATGATCTTGCATATCTTTCCTCGAACGCTCCAAATCTCGCTGATGTCTCTCCTGATTAGCCTCCCAATCTTGGAGATGACGGGCCTCCGTTTCCTGCATCGCTTTCTGTTAACGCACTCGCTCTTCCTACATCTTACCTTGCATCTGACGCACCAACTGTGCGCGAAGTTCCTCGTACTCTTCCCACAACGCCTGGCCATCCTAGGCTATATATGATGGTCTCCGAGATGACTCGACACTTGAGGTACTATCGTAAAAAAACAATGCCTAACTGTCGAAACCCGTACACACGACCCTTTCAATCTGTTTGCCTAATGCCTCGTACAAAATCCAATCCTTATTAATTGGTGGCTCCTAAGACTTCGGATCTCGCTTGCAAAAGGGCCTCATTGCGTAATCTAATAAACTTTTCCTACACAACTGTAAAAAAATGTTAAAAAAGCAATAAATATGTTACATCATTTTACACAACAAACATAGCCTTAATCTCAAACTAATTAGAGATTTAAATTAATAAAGGGAATTTTACCAATAATTGAAATTCGACCTATTGAATATTACTTACATAAATTGTTTTCATTTATGATTGACAAATGTAGACCCATCTTTATGCGTGTGAGTGTTAAAGTACAACTCAATAGCAGTAGGAGGTCGACCAAAATCCTTAGCCTACAAAATACATAACAAAATGTTTATATGAATGTTAACATAATTATTTATTCACTTGTTTTTTTAGTAGAATTGTGCAAGTCAAATAAAATAGTCACCTAATTAGAAATAACTATTTTTTGCCACGCTAAAGAAATGTTTTCAAACCACTAGTATGTCTCAATTTTAAACATTATGTCTAGTATTTGATAGGTAATGATTCTGAAGAGGAGTTTCACTCAATCGGTTCTCCTTGCATATTAATAAATAAGTTATTTTTGTGTTAAATGATATATTGCAAGGTATGTACATAACATCTTCTCTATTATTTCAATTGTCTATCTAACTTCGTTCTTTGTTTTGTATAAACGGGCGTTCTCAATTTTTTGTATAATTATGTTGGGATCATAAGGGGGAACAAGAAATGAAGAGATGTTGTGTTTCGCATAGTCATTGTAGCTTTCTAGGCAACAATGATTGTCAATTCTAGCTTTGAATTTAACTAGGGCAACCTTCTAAGGTCAAATTTCACAACTACCCATTATTTCACTTCATGTTTCTTTTGTGAGTATTTAATTTTAATGGTTCCTTATTTTTTGTTGTAAGGTCAGCTGATCAACAACTGCCCATTACTTTATTTCATCTAATTTCATGTTTCCATTGTGGGTATTTTGAATGGTTGCTTTGATATTTTTGTAATGTTCATCAGTTTTGCAGAGGTCTGCATGCTAATTTTAATTAATAGCAAGGCTCTATTTTGGTGTTTTTAAAATTTATTAATTAGTAACATAGTTTTATTTTCATGAAGAATGGTTCATTTTTAGCTTTAAGTAGTTTTACTTCATAAACAATGTTTCACTTTAACTTTACATTAGAAGTAGCACAACTATTATGAGGTTTTTAATAACTTCAGGATTGTGTTTTAGCTAATCAAGTCCTTGTGGAATCAACCTTGTAGGTAGCATGATTGGCATTGTGCTCTTACAAGCAAATAGAAATTCTTTCATTTTTCTGGCTATATATATCCATCAAATGTAGGAAGGTATTAGTAAGCATGTGGAACTCGCATACCACTTCATCGATAAAAACCTTATAAGAAAGAACATTTGGTGAGTAGGATTTATATTTGTGATAATTGTTATGTTGTGAAGCCTTATAATATTGCTTCTTTATTTTTTGAGTTATGAAGCTCAATGCATGTTTACTTAGAAAATAAAATGCACACATAGTTTTCCCTAGTTACTTTCTTATCTTATTTTTTTAGGTCACTTTCTTATCTTGTTTGTTCAACAAAATAATGTTTTGTTGATTGTCCAAGTATACCATTTTAATTTTGACAAAGAAAATGACGCGTTCTTGATTGTTACTTTTTTTGAAGCATGAATGCTTCCAATTGTCATAGCTTAGATGAAGCTATGCTACATTTATGCAGCTTGTAACCTTCATGACTTGGAGAAAAATTTTAATATAGCTTCTAGCTCAAAGACATACCAAGACGAGTCAAATCTTGAAAATGTATATGGAACCCAACTCTCGGAAGCGAGTAAGATATTGTTTGTTTTTTTGAAGTCCATTTGGTAATGTAGTTTTTCAATAGAACTCTCGGTTGTCTATCAGATGTCGTTGTACTTTATCCTTTGTATACATCCTCACGCTAACATGCACAAATTTTCTAGAGTCTTTTAGACATTTAAATGTTAATATATTTAAATTTGATATTTAATTTGTTATTGTTAAGCTATGTTTGGCCTGAGTAATAGATGTAATGATAGTTGCTCTCATTCTAGATTAAAGCATTATTGGTAGCTATCCCAAAAGTCCAACCAAGATTTGATGTTGTCATATGGAAGAAGTACTCGACCATGTACTTATTGCTTGGAATGTTGAGTTATTATTAGTGTCATTGCCATGAATTGATGAACATGAGGTGTGGTTTGATTCTTCGATTTTCATTCATGTTGTTTCTTGTGATGGTCTTAGTTGGAATGTTTTTCAATTGGTTATGTTATGAAGTTTAGTGTTTGTGCCATTGCAGTTCGTAAAGAGGCACTCGAGTGCGCCGACAAAGGCAAAAACTAAGGTAAAACTTGACTCTCTTTACTTTTCCATGTTGTGAAATGTATAAGGCATTAATTGGTTGTCTAATTTCCTTCTCACAATATCGTCTTATAAATGCCTTTTTTCACTTGAACTTCATGTACGTATATATTTATTTATTTATTAGGTTTTGTGGCGGAAATAAAGTGGTTTCTACCTTTATTTTCAAGATTTTGGATGTGCGCAAGATGTATGTTTTAATATTTAGTGTGAATATGTACTTGAGATGTGAATTAAAATGTTGTGACAAATGCCTATACATTGAGATAGAAGGAAGCTCAACAAGTTCCAAACCTTTGAGTTTTGATTGCTCTTTTGTCATGTCAAGGTTTTATATTGGTGCACAAGTTGTACAACCTATAAAAACACATGTATGAAGCTTATTAATACTTTAATGAAATTATTGCTGGAGGACCCCTAACTTATCTCATGCATACTCTCTCTCAAAGTACAAGAAACTTGACTAATCTATCAAGGGTAAGGATATAATTTATGATGTATTAGATTTACTTTTTTTAGTCATCACAAACTTGTATTTAATTTATATGTTGGTAAGTTTGATGATTAAGTATTTTCTTGTATGTTTTAGGTAAGGCTCTTGTAAAAGACATCATCAGAGATCATTTGTCCCAAGAGATTGGAGACTTTCAATTAATTAAAGTTTCACACTTGATCTTTCCAACAAAAAACTCAATAGCCAAGTCACGTATTGTATTTTCTTTTTTATTTTATGATTAAGTAAAGTCTTTGAATGTTGTCTATTTGTATTATAAGGTTTGATTATTATAAGGTTTGATTATGTTTGATTATGTTTTTGACAATGTTGGGTTACATTTTGAAATTCATGTTTTATGAAACTCATTTTGTAATTCCGTGAATTTTACTAAATTTTGAATTCATTTTTCTGTAATTGTGCTCTCTTTATTTGGTTATAAATGGTTTTAAAAAAATATTTGAAAATAGCAGCAGAATTAGAAATGAAAAGCAAAACCCTAAAATATTAATTATGTTTCTAAATCCGTTGCTAATTAGAAATGACATTAGAAACGAAATCGAAGTGTGTTGCTAACTTCGTTTCCAAAAGGGGGAGAACCATGTCTTCCTTTAGAAACGGATAACAACGAATAATCTGTTGCTAAATTTAGCAATAGACTTAAAATTCCCTTTCTAATTTTAGCATTGAGCGTTTTATATACAGATATGGTTATGTTTCTAATTTCGTTGCTAAACCGTTTGATAATAGAAATCATAGCGTTTAGAAACGAAAACTTATGTTTTTAAATCATCAATTTTTTTGTAGTTATCTTATTTTAGGAGACATACATGTACTACATAATGGTATAGATTTGATTGAGATATGTAGACTCCACCAATTTCAAGGGAATCCACACCATTGTGTAGCAAATGTATGTAACAAAAAATGTTAAAAAATTATTTTCCTTTATTCTAATCATACCGTCCACAAATGTGGCCAATGCCACTATCTTGAGAATTTTTTGGTCTACCCCTACCTCTTGAATTTCTTCTATTTTTATTGAGTCGAGTTTTTCATGTGGAGCATTTGTAAACCGTCTTTGTCCAAATCAACTCAATCGCTTTTTCCTAATCTTTTATGTCAATTGGTGCTACTCTTAATTATTTTTTTTTGAATTTTCGTATCTCTTATTCTATCATTACGAGTTTTATCACACGTCCATCTAAACATCCTCATTTTGTGTTATATTTTACCTCCCAACATTCACTTTCATAAAATATGACTAACCTAATCCACGTTCTATGAATTTTTTTTCTCTTTAACTTAGTAAGAATAGTGAACTGAACAATGTTAACCTCTTAAAGCTCAAAAAAATAAGTGATATGTGCTCAAAAAATTAAGCAATCTGGGCCCGACAGTGCCCTGTTTGATTTTTATAATATAGGTCCCAATCCAAGGTGAGTAGAAGGTGATGACTAGATTTATGCATGAGCTACAAGTATGAAAGTGAGGTTCACTTTAAAAATGATTAGACAAGATAAAATTTTCACTCCACCCTCAATTATAAGCCTTTTTTTTTTTTTTTTTTTTTTTTTTTTTGAAGTAGTCGGACATCTCCAAATGCTCGGGTATGAATAAGTTAGTGCAGTTGAGGCTTGGTTTCCCTCCAAGACGAAACTGATGGCAGCCACCCTGAGTCCTCCGCTCGTCTCTGCCCCGCCACAATCCTCACCTCCAACTCCCGAGTCGTTACCTTCCAACAACCACCGATACCGATACCGTTCCGAAAACCAAACCCGTCACACAGTCGACTACACAAACCCAACAATACTCCCACTCATTGAACGATGTTCAAGCACATCCCAAGCCAAGCAAATCCACGCTCAGATGCTCAGGCGCCGCATTTTTTTCGATTCATCCTACTACGCCAGCAGACTCTTCACCCTCTACGCGCAGAGCGATTTCTCACCGAGTTTGGATTACGCTCGCAAGGTGTTTGATCAAATGCCTGAACCAAATGTGTACTCTTGGAACACCTTAATTCGTGCCTATGCTTCAAGTTCTGAGCCTCTCAAGAGCTTTTTAGTGTTCTTGGACATGATTCAGGACTGCCCGGATTCGCCTAACAAGTTTACGTTCCCCTTTTTGATCAAGGCTGCGTCGGAGCTCGCCGCGAAGAGGGTGGGAATGGCGGTTCATGGTATGGCGGTGAAGGGCTCTCTTGATTGTGATGTGTTTGTTCTTAATGCCCTTATTCATTTTTATGCTAGTTGTGGGGATTTAGTAGAGGGTTATAAGGTGTTTAGTAAGATGGCGGAGAGAGATGTTGTTTCTTGGAATTCTATGATTAATGCTTTAGCGCAGGACGGGGGGAGTTCGGAAAAGGTGTTTCGGGTGTTTGAAGGGATGTTGGGGGAGGGCGTGGAGCCTAATGATGTGACTATGGTGGGCGTGTTTTCGGCTTGTGCGAAAATAGGAAACTTGAGGTATGGAAGATGGTTTCACTCTATTGTTGTGAAAAATGGGATTGAGAAGAGCTTGATTTTGAACAATGCAATGCTTGACATGTATACTAAATGTGAGTGTCTCTGTGAAGCGAAAAGAGTGTTTGAGAATATGGGAAAGAAAGACATTGTGTCTTGGACAACTATGCTTTCTGGGTATGCGAAAATGGGGGAGTTTGATGCTGCTAGGATTGTTTTCAATGCCATGCCCCGTCAAGATATTGCAGCGTGGAATGCCCTCATCTCAGCTTATGAGCAGAATGGTCATGCTAAGGAGGCTCTGGCTCTTTTTCATGAGCTGCAGATGAGCAAATATGCCAAGCCTGACGAGATTACTCTTGTCAGTTCGCTATCAGCTTGTGCCCAATTGGGTGCAGCCGAATCGGGAAGCTGGATACATGTTTACATGAAGAAACATGGAGTCAAATTAAATTGTCATCTAATGACTTCACTGATTGATATGTATGCAAAGGGTGGATATCTAGACAAAGCTCTTGAAGTGTTTCAATCAGCAGAGAAAAAAGACGTGTATGTATGGAGTGCTATGATTGCTGCTTTTGCAATGCATGGTCGTGGGAATGATGCTATTAATATCTTTAAGCGCATGCAAGAGGCGAAGATTAAGCCTAATGCAGTGACGTTTACTAATGTTTTGTGTGCGTGTAGCCATGCTGGACTAGTGGAAGAAGGAAGATTTTACTTCAACCAAATGTTGCCCAAGTATGGAGTAGTACAGCAGGTTAAGCACTATTCATGCATGGTTGATATCCTGGGTCGCAGTGGGCTCTTAGAAGAAGCTATAGAATTGATTGAGAACATGCCATTGGTCCCTGGGGCTTCTGTGTGGGGGGCATTGCTTGGTTCATGTAGGACTTATGGAACAATTGGGCAAGCTGAACATGCATTTGCCCATCTAATTGAGATGGAGCCTCGGAATCATGGAGCTTATGTGTTAATGTCCAATATATATGCCAAGTTTGGCATGTGGGATGGAGTATCTCGGTTACGAAAGCTTATGAAGGATTTTGGAATTAAGAAAGAGCCTGGTTGTAGCTCAATAGAAGTTGATGATACTGTGCACGAATTTCTGGTGGGAGACAATTCTCATTCTCAATGTAGGGAAATTTATCTGAAGTTGTATGAGATTGCGGAGAGATTGAAATCAAATGGTTATGTACCAAACAAGTCCCAGCTACTACAAGATATCGAAGAAGAGAATGTAAAGGAGCAAGCATTATACTCTCACAGTGAGAAGATAGCAATTGCTTTTGGTCTCATTAAAACGGCACCCTCTATGCCACTTCGCATTATGAAGAATCTTAGGGTCTGTGGCGACTGCCACACTGTTGCGAAACTCATCTCAAAGCTTTATGATAGAGAGATTATATTGAGGGATCGATACCGTTTTCATTACTTTAAAGAAGGTCAATGTTCTTGTACGGATTATTGGTGAACTTTTGGAAGAAAGCTTTGCACCTTCCAGTTTCAAGATTTTTACTTTCTCCAGAAGCAACAGATCCAGGATTTGAAACTACTGTTCAAGTGAGCTCATTCTTGGTTTAAAGGCGTCGGTCCGTGGATTTCTCACAAGTTTATCTGACACAGATCTGAGTCATGGAGCTTTAGTGGTAAATCTCGTGGGTTAATTCAAAACACTTTCCATCACCCATGTACCACTAATCGGTTAAAATGCAATAGGAAGTTGTCATAACATGATGATAGTTGACACAAGCTAAGATGAAATTTTCTGCTGAAGATTCTATCGAGCATTGTACTCCACTTCTGACTACTAATCTTGCATGTTCATGGGTACGTTAGCTCTCGTGATTCAAACTTCTTGTGTCACTTTGCTTTTTCAGGTGTACACGTTTCTTGGAAGATAAAAATGGGGTACATAATGTGCATGAAAAGGTTATTTTTGTTTCTTTCATCATATTTCATTACAACACCTTTTTCTATGGTTTGAAGGTTCGATTTTTTTTGTGTAGTATTTTATGCTAAGGCCTTGTTTGATGCTTGGAAAATGAAGGTTTTCTGAGGAAAACGATGATTTCCATGGGAAAATTACATGTAGGTCTATGTTCTCCATGAGAGTGTAGTTTCCTGTAGTCCAATTTTATTGGTGCTGTAGAGCATCTTTAATATCATTTTACCTGTGTTGGAAAGACAGATAGGTCTCAAGTTAGTGATTTTGAATACCAATACTGTCTATGTTGTAACTATTTTAGATTGGAACACCCAGTAAAATGGTCTTTCTTATTTTATGTTATAACTTTTCTCTTTACAGTTAAGTAGCTGGAAGAACAAGGTCACTCGGCCTCTCATAGAATCTGACCTTCTAAATATGAGGATCATGTGGTGAAATTCATTAGCAAGGTATTGCAAATATGTAACTAAACTTTGGCCAAGTTTCCAAACGCTTAACTTGTTTGTCTCGTATTATTAGCAAGCACACGGCCTTCTCGAATCACAGCTTTATATATATGCACTTCTCATTGGTTGATTACTAAGCTTCATTCGACCTCTTTTTGTTTGGTGGTTCCAAAATTTTTTTTCGTTTCTCTTAGCAACAACTTTAAGTAAACATAGAATAGAAAGGAAAAAGAAACATTCTACAGATGCTTATCTGGAGTTTCAAAGCAACAGAGAACTGAATTTGAAAGTAAGAAAATTGTCTTTAAGAGTAAACAAACAGATTAGTATACTGCATCCAAAATCCAAACCACGCATGCAGTGGGCTCATTATCTGATCCTCAAGAAACTTCAGACCCTGCAGTTTTAGAAAGAAAACCAAATTAAGGGGTAATTATGTGTTGGAGTTATCTGAGAATGTGAACTTTAAAGCCTTCTTTCTCAATTCATCATTATTTGCAATATCATGAGTCGATTTGAGTTCTATCCATAAGACAAATGGGATAAATGGGCTTGAAAATGCTTGGCTAGTTGTCATAACCGTGTAATTTTTGTTGTAATCGCGAGGAATATTGCATTACCAAGTAAAACTAAATAGTATGGTTTTTGTTTAGAGACATATACCTACCTTCCCGCTTCAATCTTGATGCTGAGCATCGAGGAATTTGTCCCTGATCAAATGCAAGACCCTTGTAACATCTTCCATATTCATTCTTTCTCCGGGAGATATCCTTGAGCATGATACTCCAATATTTAGCACAGTAATTATGCATTCTTGAATGTTCTCTCTCTTCTGACTCGATTTTTTTGTGTTATCACTGCCATCTTTTGGGGATAGTACTTGGGAGAGTAGAAACGGATCCACAATATCCATTACTCATTCTGGCAACGCTGTCCTAGCAAAATTATGCAGGTTCCAACCATCTTTAAAGACTTCATCAGTTGGTTTCTTTCCTGTGAACAGCTCTAACAAGGGTATGCCGTAGGAGTACGCGTCACCATGTACTGATGCTTTCTTTCCCATGCCATATTCTGCAAGTTGTCTATGTTGTTATGCTGATGCAGAAAACAGAATTGAATTGTTGTTGCCTATTAAGCTCTATGAGAACAGTTTGAAAGAAACAACTGACAAGAACAATGATCATAATCTTGTTTCTTGATGCTCATTAATGTCTCTTCTATTTTTATTTTTATTTTTTATAAATTTGGTTTGCTTTAACATCATGTTTAGATATCTGATATATAATCATATAATAGTTTGATGTTGTAACGATTATAAACTTTAAATCTTACCAGGTGCTGTGTACCCAATTGATCCTTTATTCCGGCGGTGCTGTTTTGGTTCGGAGGAAGTTCTTTTGTTTCTGATAGGAGCTTCACTAAACCAAAGTCACCTACATGAGCTATCATATCGACATCTAGAAGAACGTTGCTTGGCTTCAGGTCACGGTGAATGATTGGTACGTGACATTCATGATGGAGGTAATTCATTGCAGAAGCTACATCGATCGCAATATTGAGTCTCTGAATAAGGTTTAGAGACTTTGATTGAGTTTCTTTATCTGGCTTGGGATGTAGCCACTTCTCAAGACTCCCATTGGGGATAAACTCAAAAACAAGAGCTTTAAATTCTTAACGTTCAAAATCCATACTTGACCAACAAGTTATGATCTTGAGTAGATTTCGATGCCTAATGTTCCTTAATGCTTCACACTCTGCAACGAAACTCTTGAAAGCTCCACGCTGGTGGAGGTCAAATACCTTAATCACAACAGTTTCTTCATAATAAGGAATTTTTCCCTTGACCACACGGCCAAAACTACCAGAGCCAATCAAATTAGCTGAAGCAAAGCCATCAGATGTGCTGAAGAGATCTTTGTATGAAACCTTGTTATACTGGTCTTCCCTTGATGACGAGGAAGGAGATCTACTCTTGGCTTTCTTTCTCCAATAGAAAACAAGAACGTAAACCAAAAGAAGAAAAACAAGGGTGCTGGTGATTGGAATTACTATTGTGAAAGCAAGTGACTTTCCATGTTTTGCAGGATTTTTACTGGCACACTTGGGCAGCTGAAACTCATCAATTTCGGCACAAAGCTTGATATTGCCAAATAGTGAAACAACACTTGCATTTTGAAACACTCCTTTTGTTGGCACCTCACCCTCCAGATCATTCGAAGATAGATTTAATCTTCTTAAGAATTGAAAGCTCTCCAGGTATTCAGGAATGGTTCCTGAGAAATTGTTGTTTGAAAAATCCAAATCTTGAAGACCTTTCACAGCGACTAAAGATGAAGGGATTGTTCCTTGAAAGAAGTTTTCCTCTAGGTAAAGATATTCCAAGCTTGAACAGTCACCAAGCGTGGCTGGCAATTCACCAGATAACTTGTTCATCAAAACATCAAGACGACCAAGATTTTTCAAGTTGCCTACCTGAAAAGGGAGTGAGCCTGTCAACGAATTTCGGGATAGGCCAAGGTATATCGATAACGAGGAAAGACCGATGACTTTAGCAGGTAATGAACCATTCAGATTGTTTTGGGAAAGGTCGAGTAGTTGCAGAGATTGATAATCTCCTAGAGTTGAAGGTATGTCTCCCTCTAGGCTGCTGTTTACTAAATGAAGCTCTGCCAATTGAGGATGTTTCCTAGTGATGCTGGAATGCGTCCTGTTAATTGGTTTCCGTCTAAATACAACTTTTGTGTCTTCTGGAGGTTCCCCATAGAGGAGGGAATACTTCCTGTCAAACGGTTCCGAGACATCCTCAAAGTATACAAGTCGACAAGGTTACCTATGCCAGCAGAGATACTTCCTGATATTTGATTATCTCCCAAATCTAGTTCTATGAGACCTGTTAGGTTCACAAAATATTTGGGCAAGACACCTGCAAACTGGTTGTTGTACATTCCTAATCTTTCAAGGCTAGTGCAGTTAATCAAAGCATTGATAAATCCCAAGTCATTAGCACTTCCATTTCCGAAGTGATTCCCGCCAATATTCAGCCATTGAAGAGTCTTTAGGTTCCCTAAACTACTAGGAACTTGACCTGAAAAATTGTTATCGGGTAAATCAAGGAGTACAAGTCCCGAGGCATTGGAAATTGAACTCGGAATTGGCCCCGAGAACTTGTTCCCAGCAACACAAAATTGGAACAGATTAGGGAGAGTGGTGCCTATATCTGGTGGTAGAATTCCTTCAAACTGGTTAGCAGCTATAGAGACAGTGGCCAAGGAAGACAAATTGAAAAGTGACGAAGGGATTTTGCCGGACAATTTGTTTGTGCCGATTGCAATCAGCGTTAGGCTTGACATTTGGCTAAACGAGTACGGAATGCTTCCCTGCAAAGAGTTGTATGAAGCAAAAATACGCATTAGAGCTGAAAGGGTTCCTAGAGATGGAGGAATTTCTCCAGTAAGATAGTTAAGGCTGAGGTTCAACGCAACCAGCTTTGTCAAAGAAGAAAGCTCAGCTGGAATTCTTCCTGTAAGAGCATTCCGCGTCAAATCCAAAGCCCTCAACTCAGAACAATGACTAAGGTTGGCTGGGATTTCTCATCCTAAACTGTTGTTGGTTAATTTGAGAAACTGCAAGCGAAACAAACGGCCGATCTCTTGAGGGATTGTGCCTTGAAGCTTGTTGTCTTGAAGGTTGATGAACCTAAGGAAGCTAAGGTTTCCAATGAAGGGTGATATTGATCCAACCAAACCTTGCCCGCTTAAGTCCAACACTGTAACTCTTTCATGGCGAGCACTGCATGATATCCCTCGCCACTGGCAGTAATGGATGGAGTTGTTCCATGACCTCAATGCGCCAAATGAATCAATTACTATCTTATCTTTGAAGGCGATTAATGCAATTTGGTCAGTATCATTTCCTAAGGCACTCGTAGCAGTTGCGAATAAATGTGATATGGGCAGTAATAGGAGACTGATCTTAAAGAGAAAGATGCATGAAAATGGTGCCTTGAAGCTCATATTTCCGAACTTCTTCGGATAGAGAACAGTTTGCATGAAGTTTGCAGAGCAGGGAAACCTGATATGTAAAAAATATGGGTGTCTAGAGTACACAAATGGGGATGATTTTATTTAATGACGTGATTACATGATTGATTTTATAGAGCAACGTAAGAGAATTTTTTGTATTACATGATTGATTTTATAGAGCAACGTAAGACAATTTTTTAAGGAGGTTAACTTGTGAGATTCTCTTTTATACAAATTTCAGTTTATAAGTCCTCAAGTTTACTTGTGCAATAAAGAAAGAAAAATATTATGATGACAGATAGGAACTAAGCACCTCAAGTTTGAGATGTGGACACTTTTTAATGTTTTTGGATTTATTTAACATGATGATTAATGTATTAACTATAGAAGGAATTACGTTGGCGTTGAATTTGCCTCTACAAAGTTCACATTGAAAAGTGTAGCAAATTCAATGATCTACTGGAAAAAAAAATTTAATTACTAATGTAAAACTAGTTAGAGGTAATTTAATTACTAATGTAAATTAATAATTTAAGAGGTATCTTTAGAATTACAGAGTTATAGAAGCTTGTACTAATGTTCTTAGGATTAAGATTTTGAGTCCATCTAGCACTTTTAGTTATAGACTTGTTTATAGGATTAAGATTTTGGCTAACTCAGTTAGAATTTCAATAATTAGCATTGTCAAGTGTAAAAGTGGTAGCGTTTGATCCATATGACCCGCTATAATTAATTTGAGATTCAAAAAATCTGTTTGGACTTTTTGAGTCCGGACCCAAAGATTTTTTTGTTAACAATTTAAGATATCTACCTAAGTAAAAGACTTAATTACCCTCTACCCCCAAACACTAATAATGAATTTAAATTAAGGGTCTTTATGTCTTTTTGGTTATTTAAGTCCGGACTTTTTGAGTCCATCTAGCACTACCCTTTGAGATTATAGGTTTGATGTTGTTTCCGAGAGGCTCCTTTACCAATCCAATTTCTAACGAGTCAAGATATCTATTCAATCCTGTATAAATTATGACTTTCTGTTCTCGACACCAGGTGTTGATCGCATAACACACCTCAAGATCCGAGAGCAACATCAAAATGTGGATACATGGAATTCGCTTACGTCTTGTTGAGATGTGTGGATTGAAATAATGCTCACATAGAACGAAACTGTTCATAATGAAGTTGTGTGCAACTCTCTAAAATCTGAGAGCAACATCAAAATGTGGATACGTGGAATTCGCTTACGGCTTGTTGTTCGTTTATCAAGAGAATTCTAGCAATTCCTCTGACCTTCACATAAGAATTCGACTGAAGAATATGTTTGTATGTATATATAAATATACTAGGATTATATTTATTATTTGAGTCCCATTAGGAGTATATTTATAAATTCACCAGTTTCCAAGTTCAATTACAACTCAATGAACATGTCAGCAACTCGTCGTCCATGGTCTAATGAAGTCGCATATATATAGTCCATGCACTTGGTGTTGATTGAGTTGTTAATTAATTCATGATGGCTATATCTACCAAAAAAAGAAAAATAACGGCTGATCACGAGTATGCGCCGGAGCTTTCCGCGGATGTGCTTCACTTGATTGTGCGTAGGTTGCGTTCCTTGGTTTGTTATGCTGCATTCAGATCAGTGTGCACGTCGTGGAGATCATTCTTTCTAAAGCACTACTCTTATCTCGTGCCGCCTCTGCCTCCATGGCACATACTTCCTGCTTCTTCATCACGCCGAGACCCTTCACGTCCAACGGTTTACAATGTCTACGGATTCAATGGAAAGCAGTTTTACCAGTTCGAGTTTCCTGATGATTGTCAGATGTACATTGGGTCTTCGGGTACTTGGTTGGTTTTCATAGATAACAAAGGGAGGAAAGTTCGAGTGTGGAATCCATTTTCTCTCATTCATATTGATTTGCCTTTTGATGAGGATCACAAATATTATAACAAAATTATAGTCTCTTGTACGGGTCCCTTGATCAAGAAAGACGAGGATGTGATTTTTGGTGTGCTCCATGATGACAAGTACTTGCAATGCAGAAGATTAAGTGAGAAGAAGTGGGTAGACGTTGAGACAGATTATTCCATCCCAAGTCTTAGATGTCTATCAACAGATATCCATGATCTCGTCTTTTACAAAGGTAAACTATATTTTGTGGATAGATCTGGGACAGTTTATATTTGCGAAGAAAATGTTCACGCTCCTCGTGATCATGATCATCACTATCGCCATCCTAGAAAGGTCGTAAAGCGCATCGATCCTATAGATATTACACAAAGGCAACTCATATTCACACCCAATGCTCGCATCCACTGGTACTACTTACTAGAAGTTGGGGGAGAGTTAATGCTGGTTGTTCAGCTCTCTATTTCGAGCACAAGTTTGGAAGACGATTTCCGAGTTTTTAAGCTTGATTTTGATGAAGAAAAGTGGAAATTTATGAGAAAAAGAGATTTGCAATATTGGTCTTTGTTTTTAAGCAAAGATCATGCCTCTATGGCTGCAAGAACGGCCTTTGAAACCGGTCGCATCTATTTCCAATTCTCTGTTAAGGATAACAGGTCTCGAAGTGAAATTTACCATTACAAAGTGGGGGTGTGTGATTATTTGATGCCTAATACACCTCCCATTATTTTTTCTGAAGTTAGTAAGCTTCATTCGGATTTCATAGATCCCACTTGGATTATTCCAAGACACACATGAGTTGTTGAAACTCAATTCCTACTTAATTTGTTAAGGTTTGGTTTAGTCTTCATATTCTCAAGTTATTTGCTAATTAAGTATGTGCGTACTTTAATGAAGATAGACATGTACAAACTTTTCGAAATAATTATTTAATATCTATAGGGTACTCTTAGTAGTAGGTTTGTGACATTTTCAGTACTGCTTTCCCTTCTATTTTATTTAATTTGTTCAATTCAATTCATATCCATGTGTTTGCCTAATTGTCTGCATTACCTTATCATAATATATATTTTTTAGCAATGTAAGTGTACCACTTACTGGTTTGGTATTAAGTTAATTGGGTAAGAGGTTTCGGGCCTCACAAGTTTTGATTTCTTTCTTATAAAAAAAGTATTTTTAGCAATGTGATGTTGCTTTATCAATCGACATTGTAGTAGCTGCTAATTCTGATATGAAATAGAATCGATTTCTTATTTATTCTCAACACCATTCCATATTGGTTCATTATCTTTGGTTCATTATACCTGCATATATACGAAAATTCTACAATATAGCTCAAATATATACTCATGTCATAAAACTCCTCAAAATGTGTTTTGCATAAAATATTTTGTGTATTTTGACTCATAGATTAATGTGTTGAATTAGAATCCAATGATTGTAAATGTGGTTCTCATGACATGGATATTTTGTAGTTCCCATGCTAGCAATAAAAACCTATTTCATTTATTTTCCTTCTACTTTCCACTCTTTACACCTCTCATCAACTTTACTTTTCACTCTCTACACTCCTCCAAAAATAAAACGTTAAATTCATCTCCAACTCCTATCTCACCCTATACACTCACAATCTCTTCTTCTTCTTCTTCTTCTTCTTCTACTTCTTCTTCTTAATTTTCACTTTTTATATCCCACCCAAAATTAAATCATAGACTCATCTCATTTTCTTTTCTACTTTCTAATCTTTACACCCTTTCTCCTCTCTTTGTCACACAACAATTCACCATAAAATCCAACATCTTGATTATAACTTTTGCTTGATATTTGATTCATATTCTTGAATGGTTTAAACCTTTATTTGTATTGAAACTTAACTTTTAAGGATCAAAGAGTCAATAAGGGGTTGAAAGTTGGAGATCATAAAGATGAAAAGCATACTTTCTTTGGAGAGAGGGAGGGATAAATATAAAATAAAAGTATATTTGGGAGTTTATTAACAATTAAGGGGTGCTTAGAGTATGAATTAGGGTTATAAATAACATTAGATTAAATAAGGAAGTGATATAACATTCAACATCAAGTTCACTAACTTCTCTTTGGGCTGGTGGGTTTCCAATCCATCTTTTCATCTAAGAAAATAGAGAACAAAGATAACGTTTATTAGAGCTAACCATAAGTGCAATCCTATTCTCATCCTACCTATCCGTGCGTTTAACATAAAAAACTGGTCTTTTCTATGAGATCATTTTGTACAATCATAACTATCTCATGAAAAGGTTAATTCTGTCCATTTGATTAGCATATGTACACAAAAGCCACACCATTGTGTGAGTGGCCACATTCGCTTGACGACTAATTTTAAATTCAAAAAAACTTCCAATAATGAAAAAAATCAAACTTCTAGTAATGGAAGAAACTCAAACTTTCAATAATGAAAGAAAATCTAATACTTCTAACCAAGACAGTTATTTAATAAAAATGCAAATCCATGAAAAAAACACCTCAAAGACAGGGCAATCACTCCACATACCACAAAAGAAACCCTAGATCTATAATTTAGAGACTCGTCAGGAACTCAAGCCACTGCAGTAAGACACATTGCTATCCGGATACTAACGAGTAATAGAGAAAAAAAAAACAACGGAGAAAAAAAGGGAAGGAGGTGGAGGAACAAACGATGAACGCAGATGCCGAAGCAAGCCATGGCATCATCAGCCGCTTGAACAAATCTACTAGAAACGGGTACTCAAAAACCCTAGAAGAGAAAATAAAATAAAATAAAATTTTCCTTACACCCCAATCCAATATTTGGTAAAACCAGGTTTTGAACCAACAAAATTATAAGAGAATTCCATCACATTCTTGCCATAAAATGAGAACTGCTGTTGAAATAATTTTCTTGACCTTCACTTTTGCAGTTGTTAAAGATGTAAAAGAGTACCCCACAGTCCATACATACAATATAAAAAATGGGGCTTAAGTCAATTTAAGAGGATCTAAAATCATCAATCTAACAAGTTAATAACTGAGAATTGAACTTATGGAAAGTTGGAAACAATAAGCATGATTTTATGAAAATGTGAAAATTGCTAAAAAAATATTTGGAAATAAATACTAGGATATTGCAGAAATTCAAGTGCAGTATCTAATGGTTCCGCAGTACATTGTTTAACCGATAACCATCAAAATTAACCAAACAAAATCATCACACTATTTGAATCTAGGCAAGGGGCCTTCCTCCTACTTGTATGCTAGATTTTCCATCCTTCAGCGATACTGAAATAAATAGAACATCGAAAAAAAAGTTAGTTCACTAGAAAAACCGAACAACATTTCAATAAAAACACACTACTACAACAATATGTATAGGAAAACTTTCTACATCAGCAATGAACATCTACACAAACTATGGCATTTTCAAAAACTTACCTTAATGAATCCGATTTCCTTGGCATTGCTGCGAAAGCACTGCCTGCAGCACATGAGCCCGTACTTGCGAATAATCGCATGAGGGTTCCCGCACACTCGACTGTCCAGATAAACCAATAACAAATCAAGTTTTTTTTTAAAAAAAAATAAGAGCAATCCAAAAAACAATACAAGTTCCGAATAACTAAACACAATACGCAAGCACACAGCTCCAAGAACAACAACAATCATCTTAATTAACACTAAGCAACCTTTACGCTTCTGCAAGAAAAGGGGAAACTAGTGATTGCAAGGCCAAGCCTAGACATTTTGAGATAAAACCACCTAGGCAGACAATGTCCTTCTAAATAATTTTTTTAAAAAAGATGGGGGCAAATTACAATTAAATTAGGTATAATGATATGTACCAAACAACAAATCTTAACATAGTTATGTTAGATAACGACCTAACGACTTATTAGTATCCTTAAAGTATATATTGAATGCGGATTATAGTGACTAATATCCACTACTGTTAATCAAGGACCTACAAATAAATAAATAATAATTCGGTGGCCTCTAATAAGCTAGAAAAATCGCCTTGGGGCATGGAATCCTTCCGGGAAACACTAGAATTACGCAGCGACATATCGAAGGCCCTGCCCAAGGCAATAGGTAAGACTGTCTATCCTTGTGAACCAGGTCGATCGAGCGGTTCCACAAATCCTTCATAACCAATTAACCACTAATAACGAATAAATCTATCAAACTCAATCCATAAACGGCATGTAAATAATTGTTATTGATCAGCAGACCTTGTTAAAAATCTTAATCAAATTAACACTTCCGATTGTAACACCAATTCTAACAAACAATCACGATTGCAAACACGGAATAGATGCATCATACATGTGCACAAAGACTATAACACGTAAAGAGACACGTATATGTAGAAAACCGGACCAAAAATCAGAAATCACAAGCAAAACAAGAACAAATGCGAAGGTGTTGATCGACGAGATTGCAAGATGGTTGGAAGAGGAAATTATGGTTTACCAGGCGCGAGATCCAGGGCCGTAAGTCTTGGGGTGCGAGTTCCACACGTTCGAGTGCCCCATCTTCCTTCTTCTTCTCTTCGACTGCTACCAAACAAAAACCCTAATCGAAACTAAACAATCGCTTCCTCGAGTTAGTGCCTTTTATAGTGGTCTCTTTAAAACCCTAGATTCCCAGTTGCTATCGCCCCTCACATTAGTACATTTTATTTTATTATTTATTACAAGGGAACTAGAAACCCACTGGGCACGGACTAATCCGATTGAAATATACTCCGAGATATATACGTGCGCATCTCGAAGTGAAATGCACGGTATCCGATTAGGTCGGTATTTAAAATAAATTACTTTTACATTTTCCTTATTTATAAATTTACGGGTAGCAATTTCAAGCTAATTTACATTTAATGGAAGGACATAACTGACCATAGTAGACCTATGTAGCTTTTTTTTTGAAAACTTAGACCCATATGACTTAGGTGGGTTAGTGAATTCATTAGTCTAATGAGCTTGATATTATAAGCAAGATTAATGTTGACTCTAAATTATTTTATCAAAATTATATGGAATTTAATTAAATAATTACTAGATATATAGCATTTATTTTGCATCGCACGATATTCAAAACCGTAGTCTTTTTAGAAATGTTTAGAGATGCGAGTGGGTCAAGGATACGGATGCAAATGGAGAAGGTAGGGGATGGGGACCCTATCTCCATCCCCATCCTGGCTTAAGAATTCATCTCCCTTCCCCATACTCATCCCTACGTGGGGGATGAACTTTTATCTCCATCCCCGCCTAATCTCCATGGAGAAAAATCTTTCTCATTTTATTTCCCATTGAAGATCCCCGCGAGATTCTTGCGAGATTTTGCGAAGAATCACCGCGGAAAAAAAAAAAAGATTTCCCACTTAATGTTTTTAAAAAAGATTTATAAAAAGTATGGTACACATTCATAGGATCACATAAGTTGAAAATTCCAACCAAATAAATTGTAACATATAAATATAGTTGGAAACAATTTAAAACAAAACATATAATTAACCAAACAAGTTAAAATTATAAATCACAATAGAGTTTGTTTATCACTAGTGTTTTGGGTGAAAGTCATGTAATATTATATAAAATTGATATATATATATATATATATATATAAATGTATCTCCTCGGAGATCCCTAATGGGAATACCCACGGGGTTCCTGTGATGACCTCTTCTCAAATTAGGGCACCACCCGCCTAATCTCGTCAACAAGCCATAATCTCACCACGTATGACTTAACAAGAAATTAGTCGGCCTTTCCAAAACTTTATGATTTCCTAATTAATTTTTCAAATAATCACTTATTCATTTTATGTCAATTTATAAATCATTGTTAATTAAAATTTTACAATTTAAAGTTTATTTAGTGGAAGTCTTAACAAATTAGAGGAAGCTTTTAACGTGATACTTAACAATTGTGGAAAAACCAAAAAATAAAGATCACATGCATATATATAATAAAACGACGATAATATATCATCATATGTCTGGTCAAGGTGCTATCTCTCAACCCATAATGTATACCCAAAAGTACAAAAAATACATAAATTTATAAAACAAAGTCAAAACCTTGATGCATTACATGTTATTAGATCATATTCATAGGGGATTTACCACTAGTTTAATTCAAATTGATGATTTTGATTAAATTGGAAAGTTGTGGTGAAAGCAAAAATTTGAAGAATTTGGGTTAAAATCTATGTTCTGGAGTATGCTAGATGTTGTTTTGAAGTTAATATTGTATGTAAAGCATGTGTAAACCAATAAGGTAGCTAATTGAGAGGGTTAAGATAAAATTCTTGACTTGAGAATTCTATCCCAGAGCACGGATAACACGCTAACCGGAACGATTAACGCGCTGCTAAATGTTATTCAGGACGTAGCGCGCTACATAATTCCTTTGGCGCGATACACATATCCCTTAGCGCACTAACTGTAGGTCAAAATGAGTTTTGAAGGGTTGTTTTGGTGATTTCTCACCTAATACATAACTAAACACTAGGACATAACCTGTAACTATACAAATTTGACTTCAGAGACTTGGAGAAACCGTAGTTCAGTACCAAGAGCTTGTCGGGTCGGATACGGGAGTCCAGGGAGGTCGGAGAGCGGTGTGAGGCTTGAAAAACCCAACTAAAAAACTCTGAGTATTTGATTCTATTTCTATTTTGTTTCCATTATTTTCTTGTTGTTTCTACTACTCTATTCCGTTACTTGGACGTAGGTAGAGGTTACTCCCCCGGATTTTTCTGGTTATATGTTCATGATGCACTAGATTGTAGCACGTGTGACCTGGCCCTTAGTGAATGGCAACATGAGCTTGCCCTTAGTGCACGTGTCGGTGACTCAAAGGATTTGGCTAGCATCGCGATGGACCAAATGTCGGGCCAGTTGGGCGCGACCACTGGTGGGAACTTGGTGGCTCGAAGTACAGTCTTGTCCATCTGGAGCGAGCACGCGCATTCGTTAGCTTATATGTTATTTATTCATGCGATGAGCCATTTACAGTTGCCTTTTTATATTCCGCATGTTTACTTGACAGTATTTCTTGCATTTCATTTACTTTATTACGTGAATGCTCAAAGGGGTTCATTAGGATTTTACTTAGTGTACTCGTCTTCTGTCTTGTTGTGATAATTGAGTGCAGATCCTAATACCAGTAGGCGCAAGGGGATCCTAGGCGACTACATCTGATTGCCCATCGTAGGGACCTACTAGTACGTGTTTTATTTTGATATTTTGTATTTTAGGTATTGGGAGACTTGCGATGATACAATACTTGTATATATACCCTGTTAATGGTATTGTTGCTTATATACATAGTACTTTCCAGGTTTTTCACAGTAGGATTTGCTCTTATTAATGATGTTTACCATACTAAATTACTTACCAAATGTATCAATTAAGGTTTCGGCTGATATATGTGTTAACTTGTAACATACAACTCACTGGTATGGTTAAGCATTAGAATAAACTTTTAACTACTTAAGGAGAATAAGTAAAACAAATACCGATAATCCACTAACTAATTTGATAAAACACACGTGGACACAAATTTTGAGACAAGAAGTGGATGGTCAGGTGGCAGACACGTGTAGTTGGGCAAACCTGGCAAGGAGTACATGGAAGACACATTACCCCGGGGCGGCAGGGCTGTCGCAAATGCTGATCTTATACGCCTCTTATTCCCATGTTAATTCTGAATCACCATGAAATTGCCACTTACCCAAGACAAGTGGAATTTCTTTATTTCAAAGCTTTTGGACATTACTTTCCACAATCAAAATATAGGTTGCTCTTCATATGACTCATTACCCAGTAAATCAAATTGATTCCATTCAACCATGTGATACGAATCAGGTTCCATTCTCCTAAATAGAGACACATGAAATACATTATCAACTTCGACTCATTTAGGTGGTAATACAAGTTTATACACAACATTCTCTATCTGTTTCACAATCTCAAAATTCATATAAATCAAGGAGAAAGCTTTTGTTTCAATCCAAATCTGTAATGGCCTTTGCGAAGGGAGACTTTCAAATAAACTCATTCTCTTTCGATATATTCCATGATCCGATGATAGAGATCAAAATAAGTTTTATATCTTTACTTAACTGCTTTCAATTTTAGGCGAATCTACTGAATAACTTCAGTGTGATCTTGAATCATATGTGGCCCCAACTCTGCCAAATCTTTTGGTTCAACCTAACCGACAAGAGAACAACAAGATATCTAGTACAAAATCTCAACCAAAGCCACCTTGACACTTAATCAATCACTATTATTGTAAGAGAATTCACATAGAGGTATGTATTCTTCCATGAACCTCCAAATCCTAACACACATGCCTTGAGCTTGTATTTCAACCCCTGAATCAACCTTTTAGTCTGACCATCCACCTGAGGATGAAATACAGTAGTGAAATAAATCTGAGTGCCAAACAATTCTTGTATGCCCTACCACAACCCCGATGGGTACCGAACATCAAGATCAGAAACTATCGCCATTGGCACTCCAAACAAGCGAACCACATTTTGCTCACACAACAAGCTCAATTGTGTAAAAGTATTGAAAAGTGACATAAGAAGAAAATGAGCATACTTCGTTTGTCCATCAACAATAATCCGGACCGCATCATGTTTCTCACATGAAATATGCAGATAAGTAACGAAATTCATCACAACGTACCTTAAGGTTTATGACTATAGTCCTTAACCTATTGGCAAATCGAATATTTCCTCACATAATCATCTACATCAACTTTCATCCATGACCACCAACACAATTGCTCCACATCATGATACATTTGGTCCTGCCATAATGAATGTTATATCCAAATCGATAAGATTCTCTCAATATTTATCTCAAACCTCAACTACCGATGGAATCCAAAATCAACTTATAAACCTCAAACTTAGATATGCAGACTCAGCTCAATCTGGATTATTGTTGTCAAGCGCAAACTCCTTGAATTTTATATACTCCACATCAACTTGTTGAAACTTTCGATAAAGTCATCATAATGACCTTTTTCAAACAGACTTACTCATAAGTCAATCGTCTTTTCCATTCCCAAAATGCTTCATCACATTCTTGTGACCATATAAACTCAACATTTTTTTTAATTAATATAGTGATCGACGCAACTATATTTGAAAAATCTTTCACAAATCTATAATAATAACCAGCCAAACCTAGAAATTTCATCTTATATAACCAAAACTCACAAATAACTGAAATTTGCTCTAGTTTAATTTTGATTTCAACCTCGGTACCATAATTCCGGCAAGAATTTCCATTTCTTGATCAGTGGCTATCCTAACCCTAGCCAGAGGCAACTCAGATTATGTTCCAATGTAAGTAAATATTGTATAACCTAAAACATAAAAGAACATCGTCTTATGAAAGCAATCCAAATATGCATGATAAGCAGCTACCTAATATCTTCTTAACAACACATCAAACTCTATAAACTCCAATACACGTAAACCAACTGCCATTTCATGTCAAGAGATCTCAACAATATATTTCTTATATACAAAGTGAGGACACACGTTATCCCTAATTACTATGTTGAGGACATTACGAATAGGGACTCAAAACATAGTTAACCTAACTTAATCACCACATGAGTAGATATAAACGAAATCGTTAATCTAGAATCAATTAAAGCATGCATAAGTTAACCAGAAACTGAAATTGTACTTTGAATAAGATCTTGATTTTACTCTGAATCTGGTTCAGTCCTTGGCTGAACACGTTCCTTAATCTGTTGTTGAGGTTATGACACACTAAAAGATGCTCCCAAAAGTTATGGACACGCACTTCTGTAATGTCCTTTTTTCACATCCAAAACACGTAACTATAATCAAATTCCGAGGACAATCTCGGATGATATGACCATGCTTTCCCCACCTAAAACATGTCAATGTAGGTTTAACAAGATTTCTAACTAGATGTCGATCTCTAACTGTCCTTAAGGTCCTCGACCCTTACTTCCACTCCATTGCGATTGAATGTACCATTCCGAGCCGTAAGCTGAAAGGAATGTGATCATTTCTGTCTTGACCCTATTTGTTTCAACTCTGAAGGTCTACTAGTTATGCTCGAAAAAGGATTATGATGTATATATGATGGAACAACAGGTGTCATCGGTGTGAATGGTGGTTCTCCACTCTTTCCTTTGTTTTGGAAACTCGAGTCAAACCTTGCTGGAAATCCTTTCTTAACCTAGAAACTAGAGGTTTGTCTTGACTCCACAATTTCCTGATATCGTCGTGATTCGCACTGAAAAGTCTATGTAGTCACATAGCTCTAGCTCTATCTCGAACCACTCGTAGAGTGTTCAACTTAGTCGCATATATAGTGGTACCATGCTCTTCCTGCAAGCCATACATATACTTGCACATTTTTTTCCTTCTCTGTCATTCTTGACTCCCCAGCAAACCTCATAAGATAATTAAACTGAATATCGCAATGAGCCAGTGACATGATCAAACTCTAGTTTCTTTTGCAGAATCAAACTCTCATTAAAGTACTGCTATGTGAACTCTTCAGAAAGTTAACCCAAGTCTCGAATAAAGGATGCCCATCATACAAAAATCTCCAAAAATCTCAGCATCGACATGTAGATAGTACAAAGATATTGAAACTTTCAAATGTTCGTCAGTATTCAATATATTATGAAGCTTTTCATGATTGAGAACCTAAGTCTCAACAATTCTCAAGTCCAATTCACTATAAAAGTACATAGGTTTGAACTTCCTAAAATCTCTCCTCTTCCTTTCCTCCCGTGACATTCCACTAAACACGTTTGGATCAGCTAGTACCGGAACTGCAACAACCGATTCAACGCCAGGACGAACTGTAGAGGTAGTCTGCTCATCATAAATGGCTAGAGTTGCAGTAGGAACTTCACGAGCAATACAAACTACGGCTGCCTAGGCTGCCACTTGTGCTCGTAAAATATTCAGTAACTCTGCCACCTGCCCCATTAGGTTCTGAAACACATTTGAATCTACACGTTGTGGATCCCTATTACCCTTGCCAAATCCCTGACTAAGCTCTTGCTCTCCACTCATACGATATTCTGCAACAAAGATTGCAAGAAGAGTAGTTCAACACAACTATATCCATCGATATCTCGATAATACAAAACAAACATAACACAAATCATAAAGGTTTAACCTCGTTCCATCGCTTTACTTCCCAACTAATCAGTCGTTATCCCAAACAATAAGATTCCTTTAGAATTATAGGCTTTGATACTAACGTTATCAGATCCTACCTAATTAGGGCATCTGACCGGCCTAGATTATCATAATTCCCTGATAATCTAGCAGCCTTTACCTCTCCATCGATTAATAATTAAGATTAAGATCTTGTACTCATTAATTATAAAACTTTATTAACCATAAAGGATTTTAAAGTGAATCTTAAACTTCAAAGTTCCATAAAAATTAATTATTTAATCCTCAAAGTTCATTTACATTAATTACATTATCCTCAAAATTTCGTAAAAGTTTTTCGATAGCACCTCGTCCATTTCTAAACCTACACTAAAAAGTCCAACCTTAAAAATCTTCAACAAAATCAACTCAGCTTTGGTGGAAATGTCGAAAGACTCACAATCCGCCCATAACTATATATATTGCTTTAACTAAATATATATATATATATATATATATATATTCATTCTAACCTAATTTAAAGTATCATAATTATTAAACTAACATTACCTTAGCTTTAAAATAATCTCAATCATTTCCAAAACCGTTCCAACCATTCCAAAGTAGATCTTAATCACACTCGAACCCAAAAACATATTTATACAATGTAGTATATACATAAAGAGAAAACTAATCAAGTCACGAATAATTCAACAACTTTTCTTTTTCCTTTGTCATCGTTCACACCTGTCATTGACCCAATTATAAAAACTTGATAATATCAGATAAGTAAATCCCACATTATCAAGTGCACTTGTAATAATCAAATGTATTGTATTCCAAGAATTTAAACAAATAATAATATCGCGAGGAATCATAAATATACATATATGCAATCCATCCCGTTTTTGTTGACTAACCACAATCAGAAGACATTTTTCTAAAAGTGATGGATAAACAATAATAAAGATTCATGAGTTTGAGATGAAGTTCCTCGAGAAGCCACGCCCTCGACTTTCCATGGAGTATGATCCTAGTCAGTATTACAAAAATAATCCATCCTAAATAAGTGTCTATGAAAATCAATGACTCCAGTCGTAGAGCATCAAGGTGTTCTATAACGGCCCGAAAATTTGACTTGTGCTACGTGTCAAGTCATGGTCGAATGTAGGATCCACTCGTCGAAACACGTATGTCCGAATATCGAGTTGAGACACCGAGAATATCCAATTTGAGATTAGAATACTAATCGTTGAGTTGTGTCATGAGTAACGTATATGCGGAGAATTCAGGGAGCCGAAACACGACGGGGACACGCCTTGAGTCGTGTCTCGATGTGGACCGGGGTAGCAAGGCGCCTCGAGCCGCGTGTCGACGCGGACCGAGGTAGCGGCGTAGTGTGGCTATAGTGAATCTAATATGGTCACATCAAAATGAAAATGAAATTTTTTTTTAAAAAATAAAAATAAAATATATATATATATATATATATATATATATGCATATATATAAATCGGATAAGAGAAGAAGAAAAAAAAAAGGAGAGAAGATAGAGAAAGAAAAGAGAGAGAGAAAATAATAGAGAGAGAAAACAGGGAGATGGCGCGAGAGGAGAAGCGGCAGAGCTCCGATCGGCCACCCGAGCATCGTCTGCGAGACATCGGGCTAGCGGCGACGCGTGCGGTGGCGCTTGGCTGTGGAGACGACGCACCAGCAGCCGGATCGGAAACGCGGCCTAGCGAGCAGCTTCGCGGACGAGCGAGATCAACCGCGGACGGCGGCTCGCGGCTCATGCAGCAGCGCGGTGACGAGGTCGACAATGCGCGGAGGGCACGACAGCAGAAACGCGTGAAATGCATGAGCGGCGAGATCGCTGGCCGGGCGAGCGCAGCGGCGCGCAACCAGTAGCGGCGGCTCCGGCGCGGATGGTTGGACGGCGGTGGCTCCAGCTCAGCGCGCCGGCGAGCGCGTGGCGGCGCAGCGGCAGCAGCCGGCAGCGTGGCGCGCGAACAACGCAGCGACGCGCGTAGCGCGCAGCGCGGTGAATGGCATGGAGCAACTGCGCGGTGGCGCGTCGTCGAACCGATCGATCCTCGACGAGAGGCGCGACTTCGACAAAGTTCGACGACGCGATTGATTCAATGATTTTGAAGGCCATGGTGAGTTTTATGTAAGTAAATTGGTCGTGATTAAATGACTTAGTAAATTAGGCCTAAATGGTATAAATGGACACCAGGGACTTAAGAGTCGGGTGTCGAGTGCGCATATCGAGGCATGAGCGGACGTTTGAGGATGATATGGATTGTTCGCGAAAATGGTAAGTAAACCAGCTAGGGACTTGTACAATATTTCATTTCACTCCATTGGCTATTGTTCATTGCTTTGTGATATTTTCCTTTCAGTTATTGATTGCTTTGTGGTGATAACTATCTTTGAAATTGTTGTTGGTTGAGTGGTCCATTGGCAAGTGAGTCATAATTACTATTTATCTGTGATATGAGCTCTTCTTTGGATATCTCATAGTCGCGAGGTTAGGGCTGTGAGGCAGGTGTCTCGTCCTAAACTCGAGTCCGCTGGGTTTTTGCTATGACTCAACGACTTTTTGGTCGGGACTCCTTGCTATTTGGCCTCACTTATCGCTTTTGTTTACGATCTTTTATATTCATGCGTTACATGTTCATTTCTTTCTAATTGCATGAATTCGACTGCTTTGGTTATTTCAAAATGTTGTATATATGTCCTAACGGATTTACTTACCTGGGCTCATCATTCTCGTGTTTGACCGAGTGCAGAGTCACGAGACGGGTAGCAAAAGAGAAGGCTCCATAGCTAGGTGAATTTTTGTATATATTTTGGTTATTAATAACTCAACTTAAAATTGTGAAATTGCGTATAATGAGGGATTGGAAGGCTGACTAAGTCTGCGTTGACCTTGCGAGACTGGCTCGGGGGTCCACGTGGGCTTAGTCTGGGCGAGGCCCCGTTTGCGAGAAACTGGGGTCGTCACATGTTCATCCCACCACACATAGCCAATGAACACAATGGGACCCTCAAAGGCCTCATTTCTCTCGTGTCCGTAAATGTATGATTAATAAATATGCGGCGATAAACAGTGCATGCAATTATATTTGAGAACTATTCATACAATGTAAAGGTTACTATTGGATCTACTTAAAATTACAAACCGCCAACTTCGAGCTTAATTTTTGAGGTTCCCGTAGTGTCGAATCACCTTGAAAATGCTTCTGATAGCTTCTATGTATACCCAATTATATTATGGGTTAAGCTTCAAATGAAACCATATCACGAAATTCAATGAAAAATGCAGTCAAATACGTTTGAGAACGATTTCCAAAAATATTAATTTATATAATTGTTTCAACTAGCCAAATTGGGGTAACTTTTTAATCTTGAAAAGCTCAATATTTGTCATGATGACCTAAAAAGAACTTGTAGTACTCGTGTCCTACTTTCCATAGACTCAAGAACACCCAAATCAGATCACCGATGGAGAAGTTATGAATTTTCTAATATGAAATGTCAATTAGGCAAACTTTATTTATTTTGAACGGAAAAACTTCTTCAAATCAATATTTTCACAATTAAATCTTCAAAACACGACAACAAACACCCCGAAACCACTGGATACCAACATCAAATTATTTCCACAACCCGTGGAGTCAAATTGGATTAAAACTAATAATCAATTCATCTAGAAACCCAATGTAAATCAATATCAACTATAAAAACATCTCCAAAATAGTTATCAACTAAATCGTATTAGTTCAACTCATTAAAACCATAACCCACGTCAATGGAATTTATCTCAAATTGATCCAAATGAACCCGATATACCAATTAACACAATTACTACTAATTTCTATTAAAACCCCGCAAAAAAAATTGAAAAATCGTGAGAATTCAAATTAAATTGTGGAAAAACGCATAGCATTGATAATTTACCAAATTGCGAGCCAAATACTTCATTTTCAACGTGAAAACTTAGTTCAAACTGACCGTTTCGCGATTCTATACAATATTGGAAAAGAAACTGAGTAAAAAATTAGACGTAGGGAGTTTCGTTAACGAAAGAATTGACAAAGAGGGTTTAAGGATGAACGTAACGTTCGGTTGAAATCAAATCTATGTGTTTTGATTTTGATATATATATATATATATATAAACCCTCAGCTGCTTGTTAGCAACTTAATTTCTTTTATTTATTAATTCTTAAAATCTCTATTTTGACGTATTTTGACTTTCGATGCTCCTTTTCAATCCGATTTTTTATCAAATCGAGCCAAACTCTCGACAAAATAGTTTATCTTCATAAAACTTTTATAATACTATTTTTAGTCACACCAAAACCCCAAAAATCTTAACTTTGTCCATAACATACTAAAAATCTTCCGAAACAATCCTCTTACCATACTTAATTATTTTTTGATAATTATCTCTTCGATTTTGAGTTTGAATTAAACCCCGAAAAACACTCCAATTGCACCAAAAATTAGAAAACTCACCATTGCGCTCCAAAACTCCTAAATAACTTGTCTCGCATGCAATTTAACGCGTAGGACGCACGTTAGCTCATTTAGTCCGATTAAACATACAAATTCAAGTTTTTAAACTTAAATTCAATTATTTTTTGCAAAATCAGAAACAAATGTTCTTACCAATATTTTAATTATCTCAGCACCCGTCCTCGACACTTATCTCAAGATAAAAACCCACGCGAATCTCGAATTTATTTAATTAATTTTGAGTTTTGCAAAATAACATAATATATAGTACACAACACTAAGCACAAATAACAAAAAAATAAACTTAATTAAATATCTCAATTTCACCAGTGTTTAACTTCCCACTTATGACCAAAATCATAATTAGGCTTCGCTAATCCCTAATTAGTTATAATCACCAATTTAAATTTTTTGGGATTTGACAGGTGCATATTGTTATTGCATAATGTTCTTGATTATTATATGGAACTTTGATGGCTTTGTTAATCCTTACTTACTGGGTAAGTTGGAGCGCTCACCCTAAATTTAATATTTCAGGTTCGCAACTTAACGCTTCAACAAATGGCAAGGAGAAGATTTAGGTGTCTTGTTATCTTCTCTATGATGTAATGAGCCTTCTTGTACTTATATACATTGTTTGATATCGGGAGGTTTATAATCAAGGTTTTGAGTTTTGATGAACTTTGTATACCTGTATATTGTTCATATATCGAAAAAGTTTTAATTTTTCATTGCGTATATTTTGTTTTGTTTATTCGATATTAATATACAAGTTGCATTTATCAGGTACAGACGGTGATGTTGTTGACTCTAGTTAAGTGTAGCTAGGTTACTAAGGCTTAATTAGGGTTTCAGACCGAGTATCACATTAATCGGGATAGGGGATGCTAAAAGTCTCATTCTATTTAGTTAATGATATCATTAATCATTTTTTTACATAATAATATCCATATTCCATAATATAAACTCCATTCATTCATAAATGTGTAGGTCGTTTTAGCTCACTTGCCTTGTTTAAAAAAGTAAGTCGTTCTCTCATTCTCAAATATATTTTACTTATTTTGCCTTATTAATTAAACTTTGAAAGTTGATTAATTCTCATCTATTAGTGTGTTAAGTTGGATAAATTTTTGTATCTTAGCTAGTGTATCAAGTTGTCTATCGTTTCACTCGAAAGGACATCAATAAAAGTAAGAGTAATATATATAGTAATGTTACCTTACAATTAAGTTACTCCTTAATTCTCGTGCCTTTACTTTAAAAGACTTAGAGCATCTCCAATGGTAATGCGGATTTAGACTATGGATTGGTGTCAACTCATGGATATGGAAATGATGTATATTATATGTGACACTAGATATATATTCACTTCCTAAAATGATCTTCAATGGTAATCTGGATATAGACCATAGATTGATGAGTTGAAACATTCATTTTCAATTTTCACGATATTAATAATGGTTTGAAAAAATAAAAAACTTTAAAATAATTAATAATGTTGACGTGACAGTTTATCACAATATCTACAAGTAGATATTGTGGTAAACATCATCCACTTTGATTCCATGCCACATACGATAGATATTATCAATCTATGGTCCCATTGAAGAGCATTTTTGGGTTGAATGTGAATTGTATCCTAGGTGGATCAATTTCCACCCAATCCATGATTTCATTGGAGATGCATTTACAGTTGTGACTAGAGGAGTAAATAAATTCATTTGATGATAGGGTAATTTAGTCTTGTTAATTAGCAGAAAATCTTAAGAGTTAATCAATTAGCACCTTAATTCTTGTGCACAAAGCGCAAATGTGAATATTGTGGAAGGCCAACGATCAAAAATATCTTAACCTTTACAAATTGTATCAATTATATTCTAACCTTTGAAATTTATCACTTATACGCTAACCTTTTTGTTTTACTATCAATTATATCATCAATTTATATGGGCACTTTTTTCTTTCATAATGTATGCCCACACATGATTCCTTTCAACTTTACGCTTTTAAGATTATTCATACATATGCTTAAAAAAGCTCAACATTCATAATAAACACTTATGTATGTAATACACATATAGTTGCATATACATATGCCTATATATACATAATCTAATGATATATTTCTTTTATCAAATTAAACAAATATGAGTAACCTTCTAATTAGTTTTAGATCTATGTCATTTTTCATCATATGTACATACACATGATTTTCAACTTACATTGGTGATTTATAAACTAATTAAATTTGAATTAAAAGTCAATCATATTACAAAAAAATATAATAAAGCTTAATAAGGCATACAAAATGCAAATTCACTAAGAAGGAGAAATAAGTTGAAAAAGCTACTTATACCAACAGAAAATTAAAATTTAATTTTAAAAATTTACTTATACGTATATAAACTTTTTAAAGAAAGTGGGCCCTAAGGGGGTGGGGCGGTCACCCAACTGGGCCCCCTTCAGGCCGGCCCTGGTAGCATTGCAGACATAACATTAACCGTAAGTCAGTACTATCCATCTGTAGTTTTTTTTGGATGAAAACTACTACTACTACTACGACTTACTATCCCCGCGTACAATTAGTGGGCAGAGGCGGCCCGCACAGACACTTATTGTGCACAAACGAACTACTATCAAACCCATGCCGAAACCCCGGAATTTCCCCACACAACTTATTATAACTCACATTCAAAAACTGCAAACTCTCAATTTCACTCATCTTCGTCGGCAGCCTCCCATAAATCTTGTTATGATTAATATCCAAAGACACCAACTTCTTCGAAAACGCCACATTCGATAAATCAAACTCCAACTCATAATTCCTCGAGATGTCCAACGTATCCGTTGACTTCCCACCTCCAAACAGCACCCTTGAATCCCCCACCAACCTATTCCTGGACAAATCAATCCTCGCAAAATCCACCTTCCCCAGCGCCGCCGGGACCGCCCCCGAGAGCTGATTATGCGATAAGTATAAGTACATCGGCGACACCGCAAACTCGCCGAAGGACTCCGGGATTTGGCCTGATAGATTATTGTGGTCTAAATGTAAGTCTCTTAAGTTGGACAAGTTTGATAAAGAGGATGGTATTTGGCCAGTGAATTGGTTGTGGGAGAGGTCGATGGAGTTGAGGCTGGCAAGGCGGCCGAGAGAGGAGGGGATGGGGCCGGTGAGGTTGTTGTAGTCGAGGCGGAGGCGCTGGAGGCGGGTGAGGTTGGCGAGGGAGGGAGGGAGGGGGCCGGTGAGGTTGGAGAGTTTACGGAGGGTGAGGGAGGTGAGGTAGGGGAGGTTGGAGATGGCGGCGGGGATGGGGACGGGGCCGTTGAATTCTCCGGCGATTCCTTTCCTTCGATGTCGAGGGCGGTGACGCGGGTGGTGGAAGGGTCGCAGGTTATGCAGTACCAGGAGGAGCAGTTGCCGTTGGGGTGCCATGAGGCGAGGATGTATGGCCGGTTCAAGGAATTGTAGATTTTCATGAGGGCATTGTAGTCATCTGGGTGGCAGCGGTTGCAGCCGGGGCCGCCGGGGTCCCCGATTGAGGAGGAGAGGAGGGTGAGAAGGGAGGCGATGAGGATGAGGAGGGTGCCCATTGATGAATTGGTGTAGTTCGGGTGATATTTTCTGATGGAAAAATGAGGGGGGCCTTTATAGAGTCTTGGCACGTGAGCGTGGGATGTGGCACGCGTGGACGGAGTAATCATTTTATTTGCACGAGGAAAATATGGAATTCTAAGTGCAACCATCAGTTGAGTCGGAGTTGTAAAGGCAAGGGCCATTATTTGGTTGCATATTGAATGAATTTTGATTCCAATATTATAGTAATACTCTCCACGTAAAATCACAACCTTAATAAAGTAATTGTCTACTCGGTTGGCCATTATTTGACACAGTTGTCAAAAGTCTTTTAGACATACACTATATACATTATTGGTAGAGGAGTGCATCTGTGCTGCATCTCGATGCATCAACTCAATATTTGCCTATCACTTGTTCTATAAATGTAGCCCACAATGCAATTGAAGTACACCATAGTTTATGCGGAGGTGCAAATATGCTCCTCTCAATCAGATTCAAACTACGATGGTCCCTCTATTGGAATAGTTAGTAATTACGGTAATACTGGACACAACAGAACAAAAAAAGATAAAAAGATGATGGTCCTACGTCCCCTAATGAGAAGATAGGATTGGGGGTTCACTTGGCCCCAGCTTTCTTAGACTTTTCATTTGGCCATTGCTTTCATTGATCCATATGGTGGAGGTGGATATGCACGGCCTCATTGGATTCTTCATTGGTTCTGCTGCCTAGCCCACCGTACTTTTTTTATTTTTTCGAAAGTAGACCAATTTAAATAGGGGAAAAATTACAAAAATATTACAAAACGAATGAGTTAAATAAACATAAATATTTAAACCCTAAGCTGCTTGTCCGCAGCTTAATTTTTTATTTATTAATTTTTAAAATTTTTATTTTGACGTATTTTGATTTTCAGTGCTCGTTTTCAATCCGATTTTTCATTAATCGAGTCAAACTCTCGACAAAATAGTTCATCTTCATAAAACTTTTATAACACTATTTTTAGTCACACCAAAACCCCAAAAATATTAACTTTGTCCACAACATACTAAAAATCTTCCAAACCAATCCTCTTACCATAATTATTTTTTCATAATTATCTCTTCGATTTTGAGTTTGAATTAAACCTCGAAAAACATTCCAATTGCGCTCTAAAACTCCCAAACAACTTGTCTCGCACGCAATTCAAAGCGTAGGACCCACGTTAGCTCATTTAGTCCGATTAAACATACAAATTCAAATTTTAAAACTTAAATTCAATTATTTTTTGCAAAATCTTAAACTAATGTTTATGCCAATATTTTAATTATCTCAGCACCCGTCCCGACACTTATCTCAAGATAAAAACCCCACGAATCTCGAATTTATTTAATTAATTTTGAATTTTGTAAAATAACACAATATATAGTATACAACACTAGGCACACATAACAGAAAAATAAAATTAATTAAATATCTCAATTTCATCAGTTAACTTCCCACTCACGGCCAAAATCATAATTAGGCTTCGCTAATCCTTAATTAGTTATAATCACTGATTTAGATTTTTTTGGGATTTGACAGGCGCATATTGTTATTGCATAACATTCTTGATTATTATATGGAATGTTGATGGCTTTATGAATCCTTACTTACTAAGTAAGTTGGAACGCTCACCCCAAATCTAATATTTCAGGTTTGCAACATAACGTTTCAACGAAGGGCAAGGAGAAGATTTATGTGTCTTCTTATCTTCTCTATGATGTAATGAGCCTTCTTGTACTTATATACATTGTTTCATATATTTTGATGTATATAAACAGGGTTGGGAGGTTTATAATCAAGGTTTTGAGTTTTGATGAACTTTGTATACCTGTATATTGTTCATATATTGAAAAAGTCTTGATTTTCTGCTGCGTATATTTTGTTTTGTTTATTCGATATTAATATACAACTTGAGTTTATCGGGTTTAGACGGTGAGGCTGTTGACTCTAGTTAAGAGTGGCTAAGTAACCGGAGCTTAATTAGGGTTTTAGGCCGAGTATTGCCTAAGTCGGGATAGGGGATGCTAAAAATCTCATTCTATTTAGTTAATGATATCATTAATCATTTTTTTACATAATAATATCCATATTCTATAATATAAATTTCATTCGGTCACAAATGTAGATCGTTTTAGCTCACTTGCCTTGTTTATAAATGTAACGACCCCAAATTCTGAGGCAAACCGGGCACCGCCACATCGTCGGACACGTCACCAAGCCATGGCACGTCACCTGCACGCCTGTCTATGACGGCCCGCGAACTTACCACCTAATACTCCAACTTAGTAAATTTTGATGTTTAAATGATAATTTTAGCAAAATAGACTAAGTTATAAAGTTTTATAACTTAATTCATTTATTTTGATTTATTTAAGTTATTTTAGTAGCGGAAGTCTTAATAACATGCATATAATTAATGTAAACAAGTTATGCAATATTTAACAACCTATGGGGTGGAAACCTAGCAAAAAAGGATACCATGTATATCAGTTAAGGCGACAAAAATGTATAATATGCGTCGATATGTATCAGGTGAAAGGTCTCCCAAAATGATCCTAAAAATATGTATACGTAAATACAAACACCTACCAGTAAGCTAGTGGAGGCGCTCCAAATCAGAGGTAGTCGCCAATCACCGCCTTCCCCCGGCTCGTCGTAGGATCTGCAACTTGCCACCAACAAATAATGACAAGTTCCAGGTGAGTAAATCCCAGAGAAATTCAGTTAGTATTCACAAGAAATCCAAGAAAACGGCTACAACTCATGCATATAAAGTAAATGAACAGGAATGTAAAACATGAATATAAGTCGTGAGATAATCAAGAATGTGGAACGCGAGTGTGGTGTATAGCTGTCGAGCCCTGGGACAAAATACTAAACTGAGAAGGCCCTGGAGGTGAGGAAATCCACACCCCCTCTTCACGGTCGAAATGAGGAACTCTGTTGGTCGGAAGGTAGACTTCAACCCAACGCCTCAAAAGAGAGGAAATATGTGACGGAGGTGGACCTCACGTCAACTCGCTCTCGAGATCATCGACTCGCTGAGAGAAATCTCACGCATAGTCTAGGGTATGACCAACACCGTAGCAATAATCGGATCGTCATCAACGAGAGAGCCGAAAAGGGGTCACGCCGTCCCTTCGACCATAAACTGACATACGCGGTGTGACGACCCCAAATCCCGTGGTCGCCACGTAGGGAGGCGCCGGCCCAGCGGTCCCGTCCGATCCTTGACCCACTGGGTCCCACGCGCCACTGACGCCATTTTCCTAACACGACTCCTCGATATGCGTGTTAACTCCATTCGTTAAGTAATTAGTTCGACAGTTTAAACATTTAAAACAACAGCGGAAGTCTTAAATTTGAGGCAAGTAAAACAATTAAATTCATTGCTATATAAAACATCATTTATAAGAGCAACTCCTATTGTGGAAAATCCGGGGAAAATACTCTGTATATATGCGACAATATTAAACAGTAATATATACAAGTACTGTGTCTATTTAGTCACCTAATTCCCAAAAGTAAAGCAAAATAGCAAAATTCGCACATACTAGTAAGTTCTTGACCGCGGGCAGTCAGATAAAGTCGCCCAAAATGCCATTGCCTCTACTAGCAGGGTCTGCACTCGACCATCACAAAAAGCCGGATGGAGAGTACAGTTAGTAAGATTCCAACAAAGTACATCGAGCATTTATAGGAGCATAAACAGATATCAATAACCGTGTCAATTAATTATGTGGAAACTAAACAGGCAACTGTACTAAGATCATCACATGAATAAATAACACGAGAGAAACAAACCGTGTACTCCTCCCGGTCACACTAAACTGTACGTCGAACCCCCATGATTCTTTCGGTGGGTGCTCTACTTCCTTTCACCTGGCTTCTATACCCCCAGGATCCTTTCAGTGGAAGCCCCCACTTCCTTTCACCTGATAACCCGCGTACAGCCTAGTGTGCCATAAGTACAACACGAATATCAAAAGTCTCAACCCCCAACTCAAATGCGTCACGGAAATCAATAACAAGGAATAGGGAAATAACATCCAATAATCACGAACATGAAATCAATGATAGAAAAGTAAACCCTCAGTGACTTTTAGATGGAATCTTATGTACCTCAAAAACGTACTCGCACGCATCTCGATATGCGCACCCGACACTTGACTATAGCATCATATGTCCCTGGTGTCAATTTGTACAATTTAGCTAGTAAATCATGCAAATCACAATTTAGAATTAGGCGAAATATACATCACCTCCATCGCGTCGTCGACATTCGTCGATTCGCCTCCGATCAGTCCGACAACGCCATCGCGTTGTTCATCATGCACCGTTCTTCTTCTTGCCGACCCGACGTCATTGCTTGCTGCGCGCCGACGCCGCCATCGTCATTCTGCCATTCTTGCCAGCATCAAATCAGCATTGCACTGTTGCCCTCGCCGGCGCCGCTATCTCTGTCGCCGCTGCCATTGCTCATCTGTACGCTGCCATTCTTTGGAGCTACGCCGTCATTGCCGCCGCCATGCCGCTCCTGCTATGCCGCCTGCCGCTTGTCTCCATCACCGCCATGCCATGTTGTGAGCTTAAATCGCCTTGCCATTGCATTGCTCGCTTCAACGCGGCCGCCGCTGCGTTGATCTTGCTCCTCATCCGCTCTTGAGACGCCGCGCTGCTTTGGTTTCTTGACCTTCCGCGCCGATCCGCGCAGAACGATCGGCCTCATGCCATCGTGTCGGCTGAGTCGCGCCTCTCGCCGCGTCGTCGTCGCTGCTCGGGCCGATCGTCCATCGCCATTGCTGTTCGCCGTCGCGGATTCGATCACGCCGTCGTCGTCATCCTCGGCGTCCTCGCTGTGTCGCTCGCTCCTCACCTCACGATCTCTCTTTCTCCCTCTCTTCTTCAATCTCTATGGTTTTTTTCTCTCTCTCTCTTTTACTTTTCTTTCTTTTCTCTCTCTTCATTTCTTATATAAATATAATATATATATATATATATATATATATACATGTTCTTTTTTATTTCAAAATCAAAAGTGTCCTCGAAAATTGAGCAATGCGCATTTCGAGGCACCAACGCGCCTCACTTTCAAAATTTCGATACTCGCGTCACTCGCGTCACGAGGCGTATCCACTATATATGATTTTAATGTGACCACTTTAAAACCACATAAATTCACTAAAGCCACATATCTCGGTCCCACGTCGGCACGCGATTCGAGGCGCGTCCCCGTTCGTGTTTCGGCTCCTCGAATTCTCCGCGTATACGCATACGCATTCCGGCTAGTGGATCCCACATACGACCCTAACATGACACGCGACACGAGTCGAATTTTCGGGCCGTTACACGCGGGAATAAAGTAAACATGAAAACTGAACTGGCGAAAAGTAATGTGAAATAAATAATTTAAAAGGAAAATAAGTAAATTCTAAACTGACTTTCTCGTGGGTTTACTTACCTCAAACGAATAGCAAAACGCATCCGAAATGTCCCGCACTCACCTCGAGATACGTACATGACATCCGACTATGGTCTCCTAAATTCCTGGCGTCCATTTAAAACATTGTTAATATTTTTTCCTGATTTTTCTGGGTTTTTCCCATAATTTTCCACATATTTTTCTTATTTTTTTGTAATTTATTAAATTTTAAATTACTTTTAAAATATATTTTAATATTTATTTTATTTTAATATAGGGGTGACACTTAAACAAACAAAAAACTTACAAAACCCAAACAAAAGATCAACATTTAATGCATTGAATTAGATAACTCACGCTCGACAATGTTGACTCCTCACTACCACCAGCTCAGCTAACTATATAGGCTGGCCTTATTATTGAACTGGATAGCTCTTACTACCACGAGCTCAGCTAGCTCAATTGACCTCATTACCATCATATAATCTGACTAATTGTAATAGTAACACCTCAATCCAAAGAATTTAAACATATTAATTATTATAAATCAAAGACCAGCCAAGGCATGAAGACACTTAATTAAGATGGACAAGGCATACCTTGGTAGGATAAAATGACTAGTTGGACTAGTTGCGTGTACAATTATTGGGCAGCGGGGGCCCACACAGACACTTGTTGTGAACAAACGCCGATGCCCCCACCCTATCTGGATCCTGCAACCTCCCAGTCCCCCCACTCGGAATCTCCCCACACAACCTATTATAACTCACGTTAAAACTCTGCCAATACACTTGGCTCAACTCCTTAGGCAAACTCCCATAAATCCTATTATGACTAATTTCCAAGTTCGTCAACTTCTTCGAGATCCTCACCTTCGAGAAATCGAACTCCAACAAATTCCTCGAGATATCAATCACATACGCCCCCTTTTTCCTCCCAAACAACATGGACGCATCCCCCGTCAACCTATTCCTCCCCAGCCTCAGACTAGTAATGTCCAACTCCCCGAACCCCGCCGGGATCCCCCCGGAGAGCTGGTTCCGCGACATGTCGATGTACAAGTCACTTAAATTGAGACCCTTGAACAAGTTTGGTATTGGCCCGGAGAGGTTGTTACGGTCGAGAAACAACCCCCTGATAGGAAGGGTCGACAAGCTCTCGGGTATATTACCGGAGAGCTTGTTGTTGGAGAGGACGAGGGAGTTGAGGTTCCGGAGCTCGGAGAGGAATGCCGGGACGGGGCCGGTGAGGCTGTTGTAGTCTAGGAATAGGAAGGTGAGTTTTTTAAGGTTGGTTATGGAGGGAGGGATGGGGCCGGTGAGGTTGGGGAGTTTACGGAGAGTGAGGGAGGTGAGGTAGGGGAGGTCGCCGATGGCAGCGGGGATGTTGGTGGGCTGTTTGAAGGTGTCGCGTTCGATGTCTAGGGAGGTGACGCGGTGGGTGGCGTCGTCGCATTCAATGCAGCACCAGTCCTTGCAGTTGCCATTTTCTTCCCAGCTTATGATGATGTAGGGATTGTTGAGGCCTTTCTTGATTCTGAGGAGGGCATTGTAGTCATCTGGGTGGCAGCTGTTGCAGCCGGGGCCGCCGGGGTCCCCGGTTGAGGAGGAGAAGAGGGTGAGAAGGGAGGCGATGAGGATGAGGAGGCTGCCCATTGAATTGGTGTAGTTGGGGTGATATTTTACGATGGAAAAATGAGGGGTGCATTTATAGAGTCTTGGCACGTGAGTGTGGGATGTGGCACCCGTGGACGGAGTAATCATTTTATTTGCACGTGGAAAATATGGAATTCTAAGTGCAACCATCAGTTGAGTTGGAGTTGTAAAGGCAAGGGCCATTATTTGGTTGCATATTGAATGAATTTTGATTCCAATATTATAGTAATACTCTCCACGTAAAATCACAACCTTAATAAAGTAAGGGTAGTGCTAGATGGACTCAAAAAGTCCGAACTCAAACAACCAAAAAGACATAAAGATCCTTAATTTAAATTCATTATTGGTGTTTGGGGTAGAGGGTAATTAGATCTTTTTCTTAGGTAGATATCTTTAATTGTTAATAAAAAAATTTTTGAGTCCGAACTCAAAGAGTCCAAATAGATTTTTTGATAAAGTAATTGTCTACTCGGTTGGCCATTATTTGACACAGTTGTCAAAAGTCTTTTAGACATACACTATATACATTATTGGTAGAGGAGTGCATCTGTGCTGCATCTCGATGCATCAACTCAATATTTGCCTATCACTTGTTCTATAAATGTAGCCCACAATGCAATTGAAGTACACCATAGTTTATGCGGAGGTGCAAATATATATGCTCCTCTCAATAAGATTCAAACTACGATGGTCCCTCTTTTGGAATAGTTAGTAATTACGGTAATACTGGACACAACAGAACAAAAAAAGATAAAAAGATGATGGTCCTACGTCCCCTAATGAGAAGATAGGATTGAGGCTTCACTTGGCCCCAGCTTTCTTAGACTTTTCATTTGGCCATTGCTTTCATTGATCCATATGGTGGAGGTGGATATGCACGGCCTCATTGGATTCTGCATTGGTTCTGCTGCCTAGCCCACTGTACTTTTTTTATTTTTTCGAAAGTAGACCAATTTAAATAGGGGAAAAAAATTACAAAAGTATTACTAAATAAATGTAAATATTTAAACCCTAAGCTACTTAATTTTTTATTTATTAATTCTTAAAATCTCTATTTTGACGTATTTAATTTAACTTTCATTGCTCGTTTTTAATCGGATTTTCATTAAATCGAGTCAAACTCTTGATAAAATAGTTCATCTTCATAAAACTTTTATAACACTATTTTTAGTCACATCAAAACCCCAAAAATCTTAAATTTATCCACAACATACTAAAAATCTTCCGAACCAATCCTCTTACCATACTTAATTATTTTTTCATAATTATCTCTTCGATTTTGAATTTGAATTAAACCCCGAAAAACACTCCAATTGCGCCAAAAATTAAAGAATTCACCATTGCGCTATAAAACTCCCAAACAACTTGTCTCGCACGCAATTCAAAGCGTAGGACCCACGTTAGCTCGTTTTGTCTGATTAAACATACAAATTCAAATTTTAAACTTAAATTCAATTTTTTTTTGCAAAATCTTAAACTAATGTTCATGCCAATATTTTAATTATCTCAGCACCGTCCCGACACTTATCTCAAGATAAAAACCCCATGAATCTCGAATTTATTTAATTAATTTTGAATTTTGCAAAATAACATAATATATAGTACACAACACTAGACACACATAACAGAAAAATAAAATTAATTAAATATCTCAATTTCACCAGTGTTTAACTTCCCATTCACGACCAAAATCATAATTAGGCTTCGCTAATCCCTAATTAGTTGTAATCACCGATTTAAATTTTTTTGGGATTTGACAGGAACATATTGTTATTGCATAACATTCTTGATTATTATATGGAATGTTGATGGCTTTATGAATCCTTACTTACTGAGTAAGTTGGAGTGCTCACCCCAAATCTAATATTTCAGGTTTGCAACTTAACGTTTCAACGAAGGGCAAGGAGAAGATTTAGGTGTCTTCTTATCTTCTCTATGATGTAATGAGCCTACTTGTACTTATATACATTGTTTGATATATTTTGATGTATATAAACAGGGTTGAGAGGTCTATAATCAAGTTTTTGAGTTTTGATGAACTTTGTATACCTGTATATTGTTCATATATTAAAAAAGTTTTGATTTTCTGCTGCGTATATTTTGTTTTGTTTATTCGATATTAATATACGAGTTGAGTTTATCAGGTTTAGACGGTGAGGCAGTTGACTCTAGTTAAGTGTGGCTAAGTAACCGGAGCTTAATTAGGGTTTTAGGCCGAGTATTGCCTAAGTCGGGATAGGGGATGCTAAAAATCGCATTCTATTTAGTTAATGGTATCATTAATCATTTTTTACATAATAATATCCATATTCTATAATATAAACTCCATTCGGTCACAAATGTAGGTGGTTTTAGTTCACTTGCTGTGACGGCCCAAGTTTCCCACAAACTGGGCCCCGCCCGACCTAAGCCCACGTGGACCCTCGAGCCAGTCTCGCAAGGTCAACGCAGGCCTAGTCAGCCTTCCAATGCATCATTATAAATTCAAAAGTTTTAAGTTGAGTTATTAATATTTCTCAAGATTTAACAATTTATGCGGAAACAATTAATACATTAAATAACTCAACAACAAATTCAAGGAGTTAGGCAACCTAATTGTGGAACCCAACATAAATATATCACCATCGGAGGAGAGTAAATAAAAGATATACAAAAAAATTCACCTAGCTAGAGAGCTTTCCCTCTGCTACTCTTCTGCGGCTCTGCACTCAGTCAAACATGAGATTGACGAGCCCAGGTAAGTAAAATCCAGTAGAATCTAAACAGTAATTCAAGATAAAATGAAACTGTAATGATCCTAAAATTTTACCTCGTGTCATGTGTTTTTCAAGGTCATGCGTGGGATCCACTAGTCGTGATACACAAATTCAAACCACGGGAGTCGACACCGAGGTATGTTATTTTTGGTTTGATGCTTGTATTAAAAATTTTATACCAAAGGTTCGCTACAAGGAAAATGAAATTTAGAAACGGAATTAGCAACGGAAAATAAGTTTCGTTGCTAAAAAAATTAGTTAAAGACGGAATTGAGACGGACTAATTCAGAGACGGAATTGAGACGAATCAGAGACAGAAATAGAGACGGAATTTAATTCTGTCTCTAAAAAATGGCGTCAACATTCCCACCAAAATTTTTATTTTTTACAACCGTCCATTAGTCTCGAGATTCGTGCGTGTTTCGATCTCGATGATTCAAAAATGGGGACCAAGACTCGCACCGAAATATCATATCTCTCTCTCTCTCTCTCTCTCTCTCTCTCTCTCTCTCTCTCGCTCGCTCAACCCTAAACGCAACGCTCTCTGCCTTCTCTCTCGCCCGGTCACCGCTCACCCCGCTCACCGCTCACCGCTCACCGATCTCGCTCCATCTCCGCTCTCTCTCCGATCCCCGCTCTCTGCTATCTTTTCGCTCACCGACCGATCCACCGCTCTTTGCCCATTTCTAGGGTTTCTTTCTTTCTTTCTGTGAGCAACACCGGAACACACAACACAATACGCATGATTGTAACAATTTCAGGAGCGACAATGGAGTCGGTCGATCGATCGATCGATGAGCGCCACGAACGTGTGGCTCTTGGCGCTCCACGATGCCCAATAATGCGTTCTAGATAAGTCCACTCCACCACTATAACTCTATATCCATTCCATTCCATTCGCACACGTACACTCGCTAGCTCTTCATTCACTCGCACGCAAACCCTAGTTTCATCGTCTCTTCGATTGGCCTCTTCAATGGCGTCGGTGTCCAGATTGGTTTCCAAAGATTGTTCTTTGGACCGAAATCAGCCGGATTTGAGGTTTCGAGCCAATTTGGGCGCTGGAGCCAGATTATGCACATCAAATGTTTAGCGAAATGGCGGAAATATCACTACTTTGAATCTCACTGCATCCCAGCGTCGTCCATGCTCTTTCACACTTTGTCGCCGTGGTATTAATTGCTTCTTTTTCATAAGTTTATGGTTCTGTTTCTATGTTCGCGTGGCAAATTTTTGAAATTGCAGTGGCGAGGACAGTGAATGTTAAATTATTTTTGTGTGATGTGTCAAATATGTTCCTTGTATGTATATCATGATATCAAAACTTGCATACTTTCACTTGAGGTTACAATCATCAGTGATATCATTGGTCCAAGGGAAAAATGGACTTGGATAGCTTTCTTTTGGTTTATTGTAGGTTATGAAGGTCCAACCGATTCTTCTTTGGGAATTATTACTGAAAGGCCTGGTGATCAGTTGCCTGTAAAAAATTTTTCGACTTTATTTTTAATCATTATCTGTTTATGACACTGTTTCGATTTATATTCTGTCAAGTATATAATTCTTTTCTTATGTACTCCACTACTTCTTGAAAACCCTAAAAAGCAAGTTTGGTTTTCGGTGCAAGTTCAACCATCCAAAATATAAGCTAAACTCTTTGGTAGGTGGCTTTGATGTATTTTTAATTATTGATGGTGAGCCGCCCACTATACTATTAGTGGTCTTAGTGCGTGTCTTATATCCTAAATTGATTTTTCATTTAACTTAGGGTCTTGAAGTGGACATTTCTTTACTACACGAGAGACCATCTAAGCCCCTTGTTCGGTGAGCAATTATTTGTATTATTTTTGTGCTTGGTTGCCACTTTCTATTATTCTTTGTATTATTTTTGTGCTTGAAGTCTTACTAAATTCGGTTGTTGGTCTTCCGAGGCTTGGCTTCACAAGCTGTGCTCCGTGCAAGGTTCAACCTTATGGCTGTGGTGTTGGCGTTGGCGTTGGCTTCCTAAGCTTCAAAGCATTCCACATTTCTTGGCTTCCTAAGCTGTGCTCCGTGCAAGGTTCTGCTATTTCCTCAAACCTTAAACCTTTGTTTGCATTCTTCTTTGAAATACTTTTATTCTCTATTGTTCTATATTTTCAGTTTTCAATCGGTGAATCACTAGCATTTACCGAAAACTGTATGTAGCAATGTAGCATATATTTAGCCATTGTGCTGTGGCTAATTGGTGCCTTAGGTTTGTGAATTTTCGAGTGCAGTCTTTTATAGATTGATGAGTTGATACCATTGATTGGTCTATGTGGCCTGCATTTCTAAATAGTTGTAATAGATCGAACTAAATTAAATCGGTAAGTACGTAGCTGAATCTCTTCAAACTATGTATGGGGAAGGATATATGTGCAGCAAACCAGTAAAAGGACAACAGGAAAAGAAGAAACTGAAACCATAATTTGTCGAGTCTAATCACGCATGCTCCTAGCTATACATGATATAGATCAAGTTTAGTACAAAATTTAGAAGGAATCCACCAAATATTCAACATTGAAAACCTTTAGTCGACATAATAATCTTCTTTCACTATGTCTCCATTTACTGTCAATTGATAAAAGTAAAACATTCTCATGCAAATTGACTGAAGCTACCACAATCACTAGTTAATTAGCAATAAAGATCTAGGTGCTTAAGGAGGACAAATCAATTATCGCAGAGAAAAGCATAGTAAACTCTTCCATTGTGTTCAATTTTTGTTTTCCTAAAATTATTTAGAGTGCATGTTAAAAATTTTAAGACGTTGTAGTATACCATTAATTTATCTTCTTCATACAACACGAGTTGCATTTAACATCTAGTTAAGAGACTTATCATGTCCTTACTTTTATCATGGACGTATTGAAATATCATTTAGCATGAAGACTTCCAAATATGTGCTTTACTTTTAGTTTTTGTGGCCTATGAATTGGTCTTTTATATCACGATTTTTCTTCTCCTTGTTAGAATCATGAACAAAGTAATAGTGTTCTTATCCTTTTCTTTTTTCTTCTTGGATAATTACTTGTAATCATGGAATGGTAGAGGCTGCATAAGTTTTTTTTTTTTCCAAGGAACAGTTTATATTATACGAAGAGTTTTTGGTCTTTGATAAGCTATCATGCCCTCCCCTTCTTTGTTGTTTTTGCATTTCATTAATTGCAAAATTGAAAGGTAACTTTTCTAGCTTGTTTCAGTCTTTGTGCCAAATATGCATCAAGGAGAGAGCTATTTTTGCAATTCGGACCTGAAGTATTTATTTTTTATGAATAAATTTTTTTAGAGTTCCAGATAATGGTCAATTCAAAAGATTGAGAAGAGTTGAGAGTCATACAACCTTCATATGAGTTATTAAATGATTGCCCCTTTTTTTCCTTGTTTTTCTAATCTTGTGGGGCTTATGTGAATTATTGCTTCATTTTACGTAAAGGCTGGATTCGCGACCATTATGCATGTCGCGCAGATGGTCTTACGATACGGTAGAACCGGCGTTTTCTTGTCTGGAAGAACTACATATCTAGATATTTTTGCATATACTTGAAAAGGAACTAACTAATGGACAAGCATCACTCTCGTCTTCTGATATTGCTGACTTTAGAGTCGGAGAACATTTACTTCCCAATGGGGATTTATACTCGGGATCATTGCTTGGCAACATGCCAGAAAGTTCAGGAAAGTATATATGGTCGATGGTGTGCATATATGAAGGAGAGTGGAGAAGGGGTATGAGGCATGGGCATGGAAAGACGCTTGATGGCCTTACAGGTGTCTATGATCTAATGCTCAGTTTACAACTAGGAATAAGGTATTTCTTTTCTTTTACCCTGCTGTCATTTTCTGTGTCATACACGTTATTGCATTTTGCATATCTAGTGGGCTTCTACTGCAGTTGACATTAATTTTCAATCCATCTTAATGTTGTGTTGTATACTTGTACTTGCTTCTCAATGCCTCTCCTTGGCAGAGCTTATTTTTTAATTAAACAAATTTGATGTTCTATGTTTTATACAAGATGTCAACTACTAATATAATCATTTTCGTATACTTGTTTTGGTTTGGGATCTTTTGTCTACAAAACTCCAAATATGTCAGGTTAAAAAAACTTGACAAATCGAAGTAGGTTGATTCATGTAGTGAATTCCATTTAATTGAAAAAAGAAATGGTTTCATTGACTTTAGTTAACAAGCTAACACTTGTTGAATCTGACATAAATTTTTTTTTTTTTTGGTTTGAGATATGTTGTCTGTAAGGCTCCAAATATAAGTTGAAAAGATTTGACGAACCAAAGTAGTTGATTTCATGTAGCAAGTTCCATGTAATTGATTAAAAAAAGATCATCGACTCATCGATTTTAAGTAACTAGTTAAGACTTCTTGAATGCTTTGAATCTAAGAAGCACGCCGTTCCTTTAAAAGCATCAACGGCTTAAATAAAAGAGAACGCAGAAAGTAGCGAAAGAAAGTAGAAAAGTGCATGTTCATCTATAATGCGGTGGCGGCAAGTGCACTTGATCTACTATATTAGTCCTTGGAAAACTCGGTAGAATCGGTTGAATCGCTAATTTCCATTTTCAAATTGACCAAGACTTTTAAAACTATTTTTTGAACTTAGTGGATGTGCAACAAATATAAATTTTACTCAAAAAAAAAATGGTAAAAATTATCACTATGCTAAATACTCACTGATTGCGTGAGCCTTCGCACCATCATTATGAATCTTTTCGAACTTTAGCCTACCGAAAATATTTATGACCTAATGATTTTCAATTCGCAATCACAATAATATCATTCGTTATGCAATATTGAATTCATTGTGATTTCTTTTTACGAAATTATCAATATGTAATATGTTGTTTCCTTGTATAGGACAATATTAGAAGAAATCTATTTTATGAAGTTTTATCATAAAAAAACTTCATGTCGAACTATCTTTGTTGGTTATTTTTCTCACATCTATGATGTGCAATCCTATTATGATATTTTCATGATGAATGGATCAAGATTAGAGTATGCGGTATTAAATTTACGGTTGTCGGGATCTTTTCATATGAACTTTCGAAGTAAACCTACAAGGTCGGGTACACTTGTTGGGAAAATTACACCAATACGAGACGCAAAGTTCGGTCATCGACTTTGGCCCTAAAGCAAGCTTACGGATGAACTTTCCTAAAGAAGGATCCCAACTTACACCCCCTCACCGATCGGAAGATTTCAAGTGGAAAGACTACGCCTCTATGGTTTTTAGGTTTGTTCTTCCCTATCATTGTTCAAACTTTTCTCCTTTTTTGCATAAAAAAATTAGATGCATAATTGCGCCATGTGCTTTATTTTTTCTTTCGGAACCTTTTTGTCCATTTGGCTTTATCACTTCAGTTTTCTAAAACTCTTTTACAATTGATAATGGGAAAATGTCATTTCATTTTACATTTACATTCTCTTTGGGCATAATTTATTGCTATTGATCGTCTTACCAAGCAATTTGGAAACTATTCAAGATGCTAATTTGGGTTGTAAGCATTGCTTAGTAATACAAATGTTTTTCTCGATGCTCTTGTTGTTTGGCCTTATGATGATAACTGTGGTCCACTTTTACGAGTCACATTTGCTTATCAAAATGTCTCAAATTAATCCTTGCAATAGTCAAGATGAACTGCATCAGGAGGCAAGAACCATATAAATATGGAATTGTGTAGGGGTGCTTTCTTGTGGCAGGCTAAGATTTATATTTGTTTTCTTCATCTTTTAAGCCATTTTCTGTGCTTCCTTCTTTGTGATGGTAATTTTCCATTTAATACTTGATTTTCTATTTTCATTTTAGTAGTTAGCAAGTGTTGATCCGTGTAAGAAATTGAAGCTTGTTATTTGGCTAGTATATAGACTAGCTAAAATACCTCTGTTTGTTATGTTTTCAGAAAAGGCATATGAAAACCTTGTTCCATTTTTGTAGTTAATTGATTCAGTTTAAGTAAGCTATCAGTGATTAATTGATTACTTGCTTCTTTATATGCTATCTACATTCCTCTGTTTTGTTTTTTTTTTCTTGCAAAAATTTACAGTTTTGCCCGATGTAGTACGTTATTGATGTTTCATGATTTTCCAGTGTCTTTTCATTTGCATTGTGCAGTGAATGAGTGCAAACAATTCCAGTAGAGAGTTATTATTTTTCTCTTTCACGTTTGTTTCCAAAGTTGGCTAATTCACTTTCTCGTTTCCTCAGCTCATATGGACAGAGTTTGTCAACAAGTACTTTCATTGGGGAAACTATATTTGCGATACCGATTGCCATTTTTGGTCTGGTTTTATTTGCTCATTTGATTGGGAACATGCAGGCAACTTAACTTTCACATGTTCTTTGACGGTATAGTAGTATACCTACATTGCTTTCTGCAGTCTTCCTGATCCCTTTACATGTCCTATTCATGAGAATAGAATTAATTTACTGCAAAAATCTAGTTTCTTAGGATGAATGAGGAAGGTCTATTTAGATCCATGTATCTAATAATTACATTGTAATCGTATAATTTCAATGTCTCTGTCCAAATCCTTGTTCTTCTTTGCTATGTTGGTTCCAATACCTGATATATTTGCTTGTTTACAAATACGAGTTTAAAATCCTCCATAGAAAAGAAACTGAGAGGTGAAGTAGGAACACAAGGAACAACTTATTTTGAAGAACCATTGACATATATCAGTCCTCCAGATTAGCTTGTATCCTAAGAATATAATATGGAATAATCCTCTCTCAAAGATAAAGAAGAAAAAATTTAAAGAAAGTAACATAGCGGGAAGTAGTTAGAACTTAGGAAAATGCCTCCTTGTTCTGTTTTTCTTCTGGTCGTGGATGTCAGCTCTTTATCAATTGTTCTTTTCAAACACAAACTTGGGCACTACCATTTGGCAATTGATAAGGAGCGTCTCTGGCTCTTCATCAATTGTATTCCCTTTGTTTTCGCCTTATGTAGTTTTGTGATCATTAGACATTTTTAATGAAATGATTCGAATTTTCCTTTTGCTGGCATGTTGTCGTGCTTTTAGCACTTAAAACGTTTTCGTAATTGTGCTTTAGCAAAGCTTTTTGTTCATGTAGTTAGGTAGGTTCTCAGATCCCCCCTTCTAATAAATTGTGTTAGTTGGACACACAAGTAGTCATGTACCGTCGGAAATTATAGTAAAATATACTATTTTCTTTTGCACTGCAAATGGAGATAGTTTTTTTGCAGTTTTGTATTTTTTATCATGAGTTTGATCTATTTTGCAATATTTGCAAAGCGTCGCCCTATCAGTAGGTGACTGGTTCTTCGATCGAGTGGGAGTTAGTGCCATTGATTGCCCATATCCCTGTGATAATACCTGCCATAATCTGGTTTCCAAGTGAGAGATGAGGAATTTAAAGCATATCATGTAACTTTTATAGTTGTTTACATGACTCTTAGATTGATAATTATTTTTGTGCATATTTAGAGGATTGTAAGTTTTTTTTTTGTGGTTGTTGAACAATATGATTGGTGGTTTTTGTGAATACTTAGAAATTTGGAGCATTTGTTATACTAGACAATTTTTCGTGGATATATAAATCTTTTTCAAATTTTGAATTTTACATTTTTTTCTCTCATTTGAATATTTGTTGATATATATTGTCGATGTATGAATGTCAGATTTTGCTTTTTTGGGGGATGTTAGCACCCCCAATGAGTTGTTGGAGGGTGTGCAGGCGATAGAGTATGTCCTATGGTTGTATTTTCAAGTTATAGGTTGGAGAACCAATTGGATTGAGTTTATGTTTGAAAACTAAACAAAAAGGAAAATTAGAGACGGTTTAGCAACGGAATTCAGAGATTCCGTTGCTATTCCGTCTCTAATTTTCGAGGAATATATGCGTGAAACAGCAACGGAATCAGAGACGGAATGCAATTACAAATGTACCATTTTGAAAAATTTCCATTTATGTTTCGTCTCTGTTCCGTTTCTAATTTCCGCCTCTAATCAGAAATGGAATCACATTTCCGTTTCTGATTGAATCAACGTCGACGATTTTAGAGACGGAATTTATTCCGTCTCTGTTCCGTTTTAGATTTCAATTAGAGACGAAATTTAGGCAAATCAGAGACGGAAATTTCCGTTTTCGATCTGCTGTTTTTTTGTAGTGGTTGAACAAATAAATTTATGCATGGCAAAATGGTGCCAAGACGAGCGGGAACGCGCCTCGAGTCGCGTGTCGACGTGAGACCGAGGTAGCGGCATATGGGGTACGCTTAGTATATTTGAGAAAAAAACAAATGAATTGAGTGGTTAGCATTAATCCACATATTATATAAAATAATTAAATATACCTATATATATATATATGTGTGTGTGTGTGTGTGTGTGTGTGGAAAATGGGGTAAGTGGATAAGTTGTAAAAAAAAAGAAAGAAAGAAAGAAACGAAAAACGCACGGAGAGCGAGAAAAAAAACGTGGCGAGATGAAGAAGAAGGAGAAGGGAAGGAGAAAGAGGAGAGCGACCGGGAGAAAGAGACTAAGCTCGAGGAGGTGGAAGGTGAGTTGATTTCCATTGTGGATTTGGTGTAGTTGTTGTTACAGTCCGTTGTTGTTGTTGTTGGTGGTCGTAGCCATGGAGGATCCGCCTCCATGGCCAACCGAGTGGAACGGGAGAGATGGCAACGGGATCTCCCTTGCCATTAAAACCCATTAGGGTTGGAGTTGGGAGCAACCCCAACGCCTCACAAGAAAATAAGAAAAAAAAAAAACAGAGCCGCTGTTGGCTCTGTGAGGAAGATGACCATGGGAGTCAGGTCGGGTCGGCCCGAACCCCTGTGGGTCGGGTCGGGCCCGACCCGACCGATGGAGACAGGTCGACCGACACAGGTCCAGTGGGCCGGTCGGAGTCGACCCGAATCCGGTTGGACCGGGTCGGGTTTGACCCGGACCACCTCAATATATATAATATATATAATGTATATATATTTAATTATATATATATATTTAATTATTGAATTAAATTAAACATTTTTAATATATAAAATAAAATCCTGAAAAATAGATAAAAATATGAAAGAATTCAGGAAAATTCCAGAAAAATAGGAAAAAATATATATTTGTGGCCCAAATCAATAAAACGTTAATATTCCCATAAAAAGTGAAGAATTCGGGAGTCGATCGAGGCGTTATATCGGGGTTTTACCTCGAATAACGTGAAATCAGCAAATTTTTATCGAACTCAATTTTGACTGATGTCGACTAATTTGGGATGTTATATCATTAAACTGGAATCTAAATTGATACATTTTCAACTGTTTGGATCCTTGAGGAGCTATTACGGGGTTTGGGTGCGTACATCAACGCGACGAAAGCCGGATAGCTTAGGAATTGATGTGTGAGGTAAGTAAACCAACTATGGACTTATATAGTATTTCATTTCTCTCCATTGGTTGTTGTTGTTTATTGTTTTGTGATAGCTTTATTGTTGTTCACGGCTTTGTTATGATAGCTATCGTTGAAATTGTTGTCGATTGAGTGAGTCCATTGGCAAGTGAGTCATGATTACTGTTTATCTGCGATATGAGAGGGTTAGGGCTGGAGGCATGGGTCTCGTCCTAAACCCGAAGTTTTTCTGGTCGTCCGTCGATATTATCCGGGTCCATGGATGTCTCATAGTCGCAAGGGTTAAGGCTGGGAGGCTGGGGTCTCGTCCTAAACCCGAGTCTGCTGGGATTTTTCCGCGACTCAACGACCTTTTGGTCGGGACTCCTTGTTATTTGACCTCACTCATTAATGGATTGTTTACAGTCTTGTACATTCATGTATTCTTTATTCCATTTGTTCTATTTGCATGAACTCGACTGCTTTGGATATTGTGAAATATTGTATATATGTCCTACTGGCCTTACTTACTTGTGCTCGTCATTTTTGTGTGTGACGGGGTGCAGATCCACCGACTAGCAAAGGAAAGGCTCTATAGTTAGGAGATATTATTTGAGGATACTGGAGCAGTTTTTGTTGCTTGTTCTACATAGGTGATTCTTTTTGTATACTTATCTATACTTGTTTAAAACATGGGGAGTTAGTTTTTTTAAGAAATTTTGGGCCTGTATATCTTTTGTTTACTTTCCTATGAGTAGTTTTTACCGATGATATACATATTCGGGGTTTCCACACTCTAGGTTGTCCTAACTTATAATTTTGCAAATTTTCAGTTAATTTGAGGTGTAAAAATTGCTTTCGCTATAGTTATGATAACTCGCTAATTGATTAACTAAATTTTTAATTGCTTTATAAATGGTAACTGATAAAGGAAGGCTGACTAGGCTTGTGTGACTCAACGAAATAGGCTCGGGGGTCCACGTAAGTCTAGGCCGGGCGGGGCCCAGTTCAGAATTGTGGGACTGGGGCCGTCACAGTTGGTATCAAAGCCGCGGTTGTAAATACTCAACTCTTGATTTAAATCACAAGCCATGGAGAAACAAACCAGCGGAAGTTAGGAATTGTTGAACTTAGAGTGGAACCCTATGATCCTAGCCTAATTCTTAGTTGGGAAGTGAGGCGAGTTGGGAACACTTAAACTTGGACTATGAGCTATTTGATTTGTTTTAGTAACTAGCGATAACTATGTTTTGATCGTGAGAATCGCTTTCTTTTCAATTAGCGATGGCCGATCAGCCCGATACTAGCGATAGTGCTACGGGGGACGTACAGAGGATATTAGATGGCATGTCGCAGATGATTACGTCTCACGATCAGCAGCTTCAGGAGATTCTCCGACTACTGAGGGCTCAGACGACAACATCACCATCCATGTCAAAAGCTCCAGTTACTCAGATTGGGAGTGCTCCTACAGTCCATGACCCCACCTGCAGCACCTCCGGTGCAGGCAGGACCTGCAGTGGCCGAGGAGACACATGTTCAGGCCGAGATAGTACCTCCTACACCTGAGACACCGGCTGAGGATACACCGAGCACGCCGACTGATACGGGTATTAGGGCTACCACTGAGGCGAGGCAGGCTTGTGAGTTTCAGAGACATCATCTTGAGAAGTTCCACGGGGGTACTAACCTCGAGGCTGTAGAGAGGTATATGAGGAGTCATGAGAAGATACATGATGTATTGGCTACACCAGCTCATATGCAGCCAAGTATATCGTCAGCTTCACTGTTCGGCGAGGCCGATGTTTGGTGGCGCACTATGGTGGCGCCGAAGGGGAAACCCAAGGATTGGGCTGAGTTCAAAGAGAGGTTTAACGAGAAGTACATTCCTCCTACAGTCCGTAATCGGATGAGGACCAGTTTCAGACCATTCGATAGAGGGTCGAGGAGTCAGTAATGAAGTATATGGACCGATATTTGCGCTTGATGGAATATGCTGGGAGTGTGGCCGACACTGACGCTGACCAGGCTTACTACCTTATGCACGGTCTACCAGACTCCATTGGTTCTGTGGTAGCGACAACAGCTCCGAGCACATTACAGGAGGCCTTTGAGAGGGCTATGGCTAGCGAGAACTTTGGGAAACACGCACTAGAGTAGCAGTTGCCTCATCGGCACCGTCACAGTTAGTAAGAGGTGCTGGAGGTGATCGGAGGAAAACGAGATTGCGACCATTGAGGCAGAAATATCGGGCTCAAAGCGTGGGATCGGTTGCAGCTCCGCCCTATGCAGCGCATACTGCGCCTGTGTCAGTGGGTCCAGCACGGAGCTACGTTAGTACACCACCGCAACCAACACCGTCAGGTCCTCAGCATCAGTATTATCAAAGGACGAATGGGAAAGGTAATGACCAGAGACAGGGATAAGGACGGGGACATCGTGGTCCATCTAGATTAGGATTTCAGAGGGGTTGTTGGCAGTGTGGACAGCTAGGTCATTTCCACAGTGAGTGTCCACGACTGGGTCGAGGGCGGCCATGATAGAGGCCGGGAGCGAGTTCACGCGATTCTGCGTACCGAATCCGATTGCCACCGTAATTTGATTGAGGGTACAGTTTATATTTGCAGTAGATTGATGCATGCTATGTTTGATTCAGTTTCTACTGTGTCTTATTTTGGGTCGTATGGTTGATGAGTTGGGTTTGAAACCTACTAGACTAGAGAGACCATTGATCCTTAACACAGCTGTTAGGGACAAAATCTACCCGAACTTGTTGTGTGTTGATTGTTCGGTTGAGATAGAGGGTCATATCATGCCAGCGGACCTAAAAGTATTAGAATTCCTCGAGTTTGATGCATTGTTGGGCATGGACTGGTTGGGTGCTTATCATGCACAGATCCATTGTTTCAGTAAGAAAGTCATATTTCATCTATTATGACATCCAGAGTTTAGTTTCCAGGGGATTTCGAATAGTTTGCCTATTACCAGAGGTAGAGTCGCCACTAGTGTAGATGTCGAGATGTTCACTAGTGTATTGAGTATGACAGAACGGGGTGTGACTACGTTGGATGAGGTACCAGTAGTACGCGAGTTTCCTGACGTGTTCCCAGCAGAGCTACCAGGATTTTCCCCTCCTAGGGAAATTGACTTCGTCATTGATTTGGCTTCGGGGATCAAACCTATATCTATTCCTCCGTACCGGATGGCTCCGAATGAGCTAGAGGAGCTAAGAGAACAGCTTGAGGAGTTGTTGGAATTAGGATTCATTCACCCGAGCATGTCTCCTTGGGGCGCGCTAGTCTTGTTTGTTAAGAAGAAAGATGGCGGCCTGAGATTATGTATTGATTATGGACAGCTCAACAAGGTGACAGTGAAGAACAAGTATCCACTTCCTCGCATTGATGATTTGTTCGACCAGCTAACGGGAGCACAATGGTTCTCAAAAATCGATTTGAGATCTGGGTACCATCAGCTGAGGATTAGAGCAGAAGATAGAGAGAAGACTACATTTCGAACTCGATACGGGCATTACCAGTTCACGGTCATGCCTTTTGGGTTGACTAACGCCCCAACAGTGTTCATGGATCTCATGCATCGAGTGTTGAGAGAGTATTTGGATAGGTTCGTCATTGTGTTCATAAACGACATTCTTATCTACTCTAAGACTCGCGAGGATCATGGGGAGCACCTCAGGATAATTTTGCAGACTTTGAGGGATCATAAACTGTATGCAAAATTCAGTAAATGTAAGTTTTGGCTTACAGAGGTCGGATTTCTTGGACACATCGTCGGAGCCCGCAGAGTGTCGGTGGATCCCGCTAAGGTCGGAGCTGTCATAGATTGGCCTACCCCCGCGGACAGTGATTGTAATGACTTGAAAATTTGACTTGTGCCACGTGTCAGGTCAGGGTCGTTTGTGGGATCTACTCGTCGAAATACGTATTTTCGAATCCAATTTGAGATGATAATGCTAACTATGCGAGGAATTCGGTGAGCCGAAACACGAACGGGGACAAGCCTCGAGTCGCGTGTCGACGTTGGATCGAAATGATACGTCTCGTGATGCGTGTAGCGTGAGTATCAAGATTTTAAAATGAGGCGGATTTGTGCCTCGAGATGCGCACTGCGAAGTTGTTGAGTTGCCTCGAGATTCGTGTTGCACAAATCTCGAGGTCACTTTTGATTTGAAATAAAAAAAAAAATAAAAAGAAAATGTATAATATATATATATATATATAAAGGGATACGATTGAAAAAAAAATCAGAGAAGAGAGAGAAAGAAAAAGAGACAGAGAGGAGAAAAAATATGGGGGAGAAAGAGAGGAAAAAGGAGACCACCGAGAGGAGCTCCGACCGGCGAGAGTGCTCGCAGCGACGAGCCGGGCGATGTCGCGGCTCGGAGGAACGACGCCGTAGCAGCGGACTGCTCGACATCGGCTCGGCTGGCGGCTCGCGGAGCCATGACGACGGCTATGCTGGCGTGGCACTGATCTGGCGCGGACTCGACGCGGCAGCCAGCAGGCGAGACGGACGGCTGGTGCGAGAAAGCGGCCAGCGATAAGAGCGAGCAGCAATGCAGCCGCGGCGAGCGGCGACTGCAGCGACTTCGGCGCGACAATGAGTCGGGCGCGGCACGACAAACCAATGACACGCGACGCAAAGGAACTCACCACGGCGGCGGCGCGCCGACAAAAGGCAGCGCAGCCGGCGAGCGCGTCGCCGATGGCGCGGCGAGCGACGACGTGGCTGCGACGCTATGAACGGCGCGGTGGCGTGTTGTCGACCGGTCGGATGCGCGATTTCGACGAAATCGCGACGACGCGATGGAGGTGAGGTTTATTCACCTAATTCCAGTATGATTTGAATGATTTGAAGTAAAATATGCCTAAAATGTATAAATGGACACCAAAGACTTGGGAGTCGGGTGTCGGGTGCGCGAATCGAGACGCGAACGAGATGTTTTGAGGTTCTCGATTTTTCGAGGTAAGTAAACCAGCTAGGGAATTATACGGTATTTCGTTTTCTATCCATTGATTGTTGTTGTTTACTATTTTGTGATAGCTTATTTATTGTTCATTGCTTTGTGATGATAGATATCGTTGAAATTATTGTCGATTGAGTGAGTCCATTGGCAAGTGAGTCATGGTTACTGTTTATTTGCGATATGAGAGGGTTAGGGCTGGAGGCAGGGGTCTCGTCCTAAACTCGAGGTCTTTCATGGTCGTCCGTTGATATATCCCAATTGAGTGTACGTTGGGGGCTCTTATCCGGGTCCATAGATGGTTCATAGTCGTACGGGCTAGGGCTGGGAGGCAGGGGTCTCGTCCTAGATCCGGGTCTATGAATGTCTCATAGTCGCAAGGGTTAGGGCTGGGAGGCTCCTAAACCCGAGTCTGTTGGGCTTGTACCGCGATTCAAAGACCTTTTGATCGGGACTCCTTGTTATTGGGCATCACTCATCGATGGATTGTTTACAGTCATGTATATTCATGCGTTCTTTATCCATTTCGTTCTATTTGCATGAATTCGACTGCTTTGGATATCGTGAAATGTTGCTTTGGATATTGTGAAATGTTGTGTATATGTCCTACTGGATTTACTTTCCTGGGCTCGTCATTTTTATGTTTGACTGAGTGCAGAGCCGCGGACGAGTAGCTGAGAGAATGCTTCATAGCTAGGTGAATTTTATATATGTTGTATTTACTCTCCTCTGATGATATTTACTGGGTTCCACAATTAGGTTGCCCAACTCCCTGATCTTTTTGTTGAGTTATTTAATGTATTAGTCGCTTACGCTAAATTTTTAAATCTTGCAAAATATTAATAACTCAACTGTAATATGTTGAATGTACGGATAATGATGGATTTGAAGGCTGACTAGGCTCTCGTTGACCTTGCGAGACTGGCTCGGGGGTCCACGTTAACTTAGGCCGGGCGGAGCCCAATTTGTGGAAAATTGGGGTCGTCACAGTGACAGAGATCCGGAGTTTCTTGGGGTTGGCAGGTTATTATCGACGTTTTGTTCAAGATTTCTCAAAAATTACGGCACCAATGACACATGACTTGGAGCTAGCGGCAGTGGTTTTTGCAATGAAGATTTGACGTCATTATCTTTATGGAGAAAATTTTGTGTTGTTCACTGACCACAAGAGTTTGAAGTACTTGTTTATTCAGAAGGATCTGAATATGAGACAGAGGCGTTGGCTTGAGTTCCTCAAGGATTATGACTTCTCTTTGGAGTATCATCCGGGAAAGGCCAATGTTTTTGCAGACGCGTTAAGCCGCAGACGGGAAGACTCAGAGAGTACTACTTGCCACATGACACACGAGTATGGGTTACTCGAGGCGGTCGAATTGATGTATTCTGTTGATATTCAGACCGATACTAAGGTGTTGATTTGTGGGTAGATGAGAACTCGAACAGTGTCGATTCAGAAGGTATTTGAAGGTCAGCAGACAGATGAACAGTACCAGAGATTTTTGGAGTTTGCTCAGAGTCTGGATCATCCAGATTGGAGTCAGTGTACAGACTCGTGTCTGAGGTTTAGAGGTCGACTATGGATTCCATCAGTGGCTGAATTACGTAATGAGATACTTGATGAGGCTCACCGCTCATGTTTTACGGTTCATCCGGGTCGGACACCGATGTACACTGATGTGCGTCGTCTTTTTTGGTGGCCGAGGATGAAGAACGATGTTTCTGATTATGTTAGAGCGTGTGAGGTATGCCAGCGAGTTAAGGCTGAGCATCGGAAACCGGGTGGGTTATTACAGCCACTTCCCATTTCTCGGTGGAAGTGAGAGCATATTGCCATGGATTTTTTTAGTGGGCTACCTCGATCTCAGCGCGGACATGACAGTATCTGGGTGATAGTGGACAGATTGACGAAGTATGCGCACTTTTTACCAATCTCTACCACATATCGGGTTGATAGATTAACAAGTTTGTACGAAAGGAAAATCGTGCGATTACGTGGCGTTCCTTTATCGATTGTGTCTGACAGAGGGCCACAGTTTACATCTCAGATTTGGCAGAGTATGCAGGCACAATTTAGTACGCGTTTGGACCTCAGTACAGCTTATCATCCACAGACTGACGGGCAGTCAGAGAGACTGATTCAAATTCTCAAGGATATGCTGAGGATGTGTGTGTTAGAGCACGGTGGATCTTGGGAAGAATATCTTCATTTGTGTGAGTTCGCCTACAATAACAGTTATCAGGCCAGTATTGGTACGACACCTTTTGAAGCACTCTACGGTAGGCCGTGCAGATCTCTATCTTGCTGGGCGGAGCCCGAGGATGTGGCAGTGATTGGGCCTGAGATTGTAGTGGATCACACAGAGAAGATACGACTGATTAGATTGAGACTGAAAAGTGCGCAGGAAAGGCAGAAAAAATATTATGACATGTATCATGGAGAGATAGCATATGATGTCGTAGACTATGTATATTTGAAAGTTTCTCCGATAAAGGGTCACAAGAGGTTTGGGATTAAAGGAAAGCTTGCGCCGAGGTTCATTGGTCCTTTCAAGGTGAAGAAACGAATAGGCAAGGTTGAGTACGAGCTGGAGTTGCCATCTCAGTTGTCTGGTATCCACCCTGTATTTAATGTTTCTATGCTTCGACTTTCTAGGTCGAGAGAGGGCAAACGACCAACAGTGGATTTGAGTCAGATAGACTTGAGGGAGGACATTACTTATGACGAGTAGCCTATTCAAATTCTGGACCGTAAGGTAAAGATTTTGAGGAACAAAGAAATCCCATCAGTCCTCGTCAAATGGCGGTATCACGGAAATGATGAGCTAACGTGGGAGCTTGGGTCGTACATGCGTGAGTATTTTCCTTATCTCTTCTGAATCTCAGTAAGTCTTTCCTTTATACTTTGTCAATTTCGAGGACGAAATTCTAATTAGTTGGGAAAACTGTAATGATCCTAAAATTTTACCTCGTGCTACATGTATTTCAAGGTCGTGCGTAGGACCCACTTGTCGTGATACACAAATTCAAACCTCGGGAGTCGACACCGAGGTATGTTATTTTTGGTTTGATGCTTGTATTAAAAATTTCATACCAAAGGTTGAACAAATAAATTTATGCATGGCAAAATGGTGCCGAGACGAGCGGGAACGCGTCTCGAGTCGCGTGTCGACGTGGGACCGAGGTAGGGGCATATGGGGTACGCTTAGTAAATTTGAGAAAAAATAAATGAATTGAGTGGCTAGCATTAATCCACATATTATAGAAAATAATTAAATATACATATATATATATATGTATGGAAAAGGGGGTAAGTGGATAAGTTGTAAAAAAAAGAAAGAAAGAAAGAAACGAAAAACGCACAGAAGAGAAGAAAACAGTCGCGAGAGGAAGAAGAAAGAGAAGGGAAGGAGAAAGAGGAGAGAGACCGGGAGAAAGAGACTAAGCTCGAGGAGGTGGAAGGTGAGTTGATTTTCGTTGCTGATTTGGTGTAGTTGTTGTTACAGTCCGTTGTTGTTGTTGGTGGTGGTGGTGGTGGTCGTGGCCTTGGAGGATCCGCCTCCATGGTCGACCGAGAGGAACGGGAGAGATGGCAATGGGATCTCCCTTGCCATCAAAACCCATTAGGGTTGGAGTTGGGAGCAACCCCAACGCCTCACAAGAAAACAAGAAAAAAAAAAAAAAAAAAAACAGAGCCGATGTTGGCTCTGTGAGGAAGATGACCATGGGAGTCGGGTCGAGTCGACCCGAACCCATGTGGGTCGGGTCAAACCGACCTTGACCCGATGGAGACCAGGTCAGACCAACCCGGGTCCGGCTGGACCAGGTCAGGTCGACCCGAATCGGGTTGGACCGGGTCGGGTTTGACCCGGACCCACCTCAATATATAATATATATATAATGTATATATATATATATTTAATTATTGAATTAAATTAAACAATTTTAATATATAAAATAAAATCCTGAAAAATAGATGAAAATATGGAAAAATTTAGAAAAGTTCCAGAAAAATAGGAAAAATATATATTTGTGACCCAAATCAATAAAACGTCAATATTCCCATAAAAAGTGAAGAATCGGGAGTCGGTCAAGGCGTTATATCATGGGTTTACCTCGAATAACGTGAAATCGGCAAATTTTTGTCGAACTCAATTTTGACCAATGTCGACCAATTTGGGATGTTAAATCATTAAACTGGAATCTAAATTGATACATTTTCAACTGTTAGGATCCTAGAGGAGCTATTACGGGGTTTGGGTGCGTACATCAACGCGACGGAAGCCGGATAGCTTAGGAATTGATGTGTGAGGTAAGCAAACCAGCTAGGGACTTATACAGTATTTCATTTCTCTCTATTGGTTGTTGTTGTTTACTGTTTTGTGATAGCTTTATTGTTGTTCACTGCTTTGTTATGATAGCTATCGTTGAAATTGTTGTCGATTGAGTGAGTCCATTGGCAAGTGAGTCATGATTACTGTTTATCTGCGATATTAGAGGGTTAAGGCTGGAGGCAGGGGTCTCGTCCTAAATCCGAGGTTTTTCCTGGTCGTCCGTCGATATTATCCGGGTCCATGGATGTCTCATAGTCGCAAGGGTTAGGGCAGGGAGGCTGGGGTATCGTCCTAAACCCGAGTCTGTTTTTCCGCGACTCAACGACCTTTTGGTCGGGACTCCTTGTTATTTGACCTCACTCATTGATGGATTGTTTACAGTCTTATATATTCATGCGTTCTTTATTACATTCGTTCTATTTGCATGAATTCGACTGCTTTGGATATTGTGAAATATTGTATATATGTCCTACTGGCCTTACTTACCTGTGCTCGTCATTTTTGTGTGTGACGGAGTGCAGATCCACCGACCAGGAAAGGAAAAGCTCCACAGTTATAAGATATTATTTGAGGATACTGGAGCAGTTTTTGTTGCTTGTTTGACATAGGTGATTCTTTTTGTATACTTATCTATATTTGTTTTAAAACATGGGGAGTTAGCTTTTTTGAGAAATTTTAGGCCTGTATATCTTTCGTTTACTTTCCTCTGAATAGTTTTTAACGATGATATACATATTCGGGGTTTCCACACTCTAGGTTGTCCTAACTGATAATTTTGTGACTTTTCAGTTAATTTGAGGTGTATAAATTGCTTCCGCTATAGTTATGATAACTCGCTAATTGATTAACTAAATTCTTAATTGCTTTATAAATGGTAAATGATAAAGGAAGGCTGACTAGGCTTGCGTGACTCAGCGAAATAGGCTCGGGGGTCCACGTAAGTCTAGGCCTGGCGGGGCCCAGTTCAGGATTGTGGAACTGGAGTCGTCGCAGAAACAGTCTAAAAGTCATGCAGATAACAAGAAAACTGTACGGAATGCATGATAATGAGACTGTGAAACAATGAAAGTACAACGAGAATGAGTGTCGAAGGAAATAATATAGAGAGGTGCCCAAGTAGTCTAAGACCACCGAATACGGGTGCCACAGGGTCGGCGTCGCAGAGTCGCGGCAACGCCAAGCAGACTCGGTCATCGGATGCGGCATCGCCGTACCTAAAATGTCGCGAATGAGGGATATCAACGGCACGCCGAATAAAACACATCTCATTCCGATCAAATACTGTGACTCGAGGTCATGGCCCCGGTTGCGAGCCGGCAACCACTCCAATCAGAGACACGAGTACGACTCACTTCGCCCTCGGACACTCATAAGTGAGTGGGAATTCCAATAAAGGGACATGGTTCAACATCAAACAAAAATACAAGTTGAATTAATTACTGTACATTTTCTAACTAGTTTACTTACCTTACAATCGCATACATCGCCACGTCAATTCGACGATTCAAATAACCTAGTTGAGCCCTTCTTGCACATCTACAATTATACATAATATAGCAAAATTGTTTTAGGGACCATTTGATAAATTAAAGCATTATTTTCCTTAGTTCATAAATCTATCCATTATAATTTTTCAAGTAGCATGTATACCTTACATTCATCTGCTAGTCAAATAAATTTATAGGTATTCACTCAAGCATTTGCCTTACAAACTCGTTTAATTTCATTTGACTCGGATAAATAGTTTTTTTTTTCAACGAGTGAGACACTACCTAAAACCATTACTTAGTTCCATGAAAATCGAAACAAGTGCAAACTCATAAAATCTTGTTTTCAACCTCAATCAAGCCAAATTGATTAATTTTGATAAGAAGAGATCTTAAATCGTCACGAAGTCAAATAAGTTCAAGATGTATTAAAGTTCCAAATTGAGTCAAAACCCATGTTAAAACGATGTTAAGTTCATTTCTTGGATCCCAAACAAATTTGATGAGAGAGTAAAGATTATTTTCAATAAGGTAAAAATTCATCAAATAATGTTCAACCAAAAAGTTTTGACTACAACCAAGCAAAATACTTGCATTGGGTTAAAAATCATAGAGAGACAAAGAACTTCATTTAAATAAATTCGATACATCTTAAACCTTCCTTGAAATCTCAACATCGTTTGGAGGTTAATAAATAAAGGTTAAGCCATTCATGTTTGCTTGAAATCTTTAGAGGAAATAAATAAAACTATTTCTTTGATGCATTTTATCAACAAAACGGTTAACCGTGAAGCCTTTTTGGCTAAAACTTCCAACAATGCCCCTAAGTGTTTTGATACAAATATTTAAATTCGGGATAAAATAGTAATTTAATTGACAACTACAAATTAATAGGCGGTTTTGATTTTAAATGTGCGGATGAAAACTCAATTAGTTTTCAAAGTTTTTTAAATTAGTAGTCAGTTTCCTAACAAAGTGGGATTTGGATGATTTTTTTCTCTTTCCTCCACCTTTTTACTCTCTCTTTCCCCTCCACGTTTCTCTCTCTCCCCTCCACAATTCTCTCTCTCCACTCTATTCATGTTTTCTTCCTCCATGTGTTTATTTTATTGAAAACCACTTTCTTCTTCAAAATCACGCGCATAGCGCGTGCTCATTGACTAGTATATAAAATGTGTTTCAATGAACCATATCAATAGCATTTTTTTTCTCAAACACTTAGTAGGCATAACTTGGAACTCACTAGATTGTTTCCTTTTCAATCAAAATTTAGCTACAACACTCATTTGGAAAGCAAATCGAACTTGAAGCATGATTTGAACAAGCATGAAAACCTCACATCTATCGCGTTGTCGAATTTCGTCAAAGTCAAGCCTCCGATCGATCGACAACGCGCCACCGTGCCGTTCATCGCGTCGCTGCCGCGCCACGCCGGCGTCGTTGTCGCGCTGCTCGCTGTCTTGCCGGCACAGCTACTCGCCGGCGTCACTGCTCGCCAGTGTCGCTACCGCCGTCACGCTCATTGCTCACTCCATTGCTCGTTCGCGTTGCCTGCGCTGCATTTGCTCGTGTCATCGCCGTCGTGCTGCTCGCGAGATCCACCACTTCTCGCCGGCGCGCGCTGCTCTCTTCCCCGTGGCGGCCTCTCTCTCTTCTTTTTCTCTCCTTCCCTCTCTCTCTCTTAGCCTCTTTCTCTTTCTCTCCTCGGTTGTTTCTCTCTCTGCATTTCATTTTTTTTTTTTTTCTTTCCTCTCTCTTCATCGATCTTATATTATATATATATATATATATATATATATATTATATATACACCTTTTAGTTTTTTATTTTCTTTTTGATGTAACCACATAAAATCACTTTTAGCCACATTAAGTTACTATCTCGGTCTACATCGACACGCGACTCGAGGCGCCCCGTTACCTCGGTCCACGTCGACACGCGACTTGAGGCACGTCTCCGTTCGTGTTTCGGCTCCCCGAATTCTCCGTGTATATATTGCTCGTAGAACGACCTAACGATTAGCATTTTAATATCAAATTGGATCGCATCATGGAAAAAATATCATACCTCGGTGTCTCCACCTGAGATTCGGACATATGTGTTTCGACGAGTGGGTCTCACATACGATCTTGACCTGGCACGTACAAGTCAAATTTTCGGGTCGTTACACTTGCCTTGTTTATAAAAGTAAGTCGTTCTCCCATTCTCAAACATATTTTACTTATTTTGCCTTATTAATGAAACTTTGAAAGTTGATTAATTCTCATCTATTAGTGTGTCAAGTTGGATAAATTTTTGTATCTTAACTAGTGTGTCAAGTCGTCTATCATTTCACTCCAATGGACATTAATGAAAGTAAGAGTAATGTATATATAGTAATATTACCATACAATTAAGTTATTCCTTAATTCATGTGCCTTTATTTTAAAAGACTTAGAATATCTCTAATGGTAATGTAGATTTAGACTATGGATTGGTGTCAGATCATGGATATGGAAAGAATGTGTATTATATGTGGCACTAGATAGACATTCACTTCCTAAAATGATCTTCAATGATAATCTGGATTTAGACCATAAATTGATGAGTTGAAACTTTTATTTTCAATTTTCACAATATTAATAAAGGCTTGAAAAAATAAAAAACTTTAAAATAATTAATAATGTTGATGTGGCAGTTTACCACAATGTCTAGAAGTAGACATCATGGTAAACACCTTCCACTTTGATTCCATGCCACATAAAATGGACATTATCAATCCATGGTCCCATTGGAAAATATTTGTTTGGGTTGGATGTGAATCAAATTCTAAGTGGATCTATTTTCACCCCAATCCATGGTCCCATTGGATATGCATTTACAGTTATGACTAGAGGGAGTAAAGAAATTCATTTAATGATTGGGTAATTTAGTCTTGTTAATTAGTAAATCTTAAGAGTTAATCAATTATTACCTTAATTCTTATGCACAAAGCGCAAATGTGAATATTGTGGAGGGCTAACGATAAAAAATATCCTAAACTTTACAAATTGTATCAATTATATCATAACCTTTGAAATTTATCAATTATATACGCTAACCTTTTTGTTTTTCTATCAATTATATCCTCAATTAATATGGGCACTTTTTCTTTCATAGTGTATGCCCACTCATGATTCTCTTCAACTTTACGCTTTAAAGATTATTCATACATATGCATTAGAAATTTCAACTAATAGTTTAATCAAAGTCTCTCAAACCATTATTAAAATATTTCACATTAAATAAAAGTCAATCATACTACAAAAAAATAATAAAGTCTAATAACGCATACAAAATGCAAATTAGGAGATAACGTCACTAAGAAGGAGAAAATAAGTTGAAAGAGCTAGAATGGCAACACCATGTCACACCGCAAGATATATACATTGATTCACAAAAGTCATCTATTTACGTATCGGGATGCAGATATACACAAATTTCAATGCATAACACATGGGTCGATGTCACATGAAAGGTTCTTGTGAGTTAATGTATATTATAGTGTGACATTGTTATTGTGGTTTTAGTATTTAACTTCTAATGTCATTTTAACATTTTTTGTCAATTATTAATATAAATATATAAGTCTATGTACCATGCATATCTCTCGAGATGCATGACACAGTAGGTTGTTACGATAATATATTAACTGCATTGTGATTGTAATATTTTTTTTTCTTTAATTATTGTGGCACATTCTAATTGTTACAAGAATAATCGTACAGCTGATGTTAACATTTCATGTGTACACGCACGTCTGATGAATGATCTGATAAATAAAACAGAGGGTGATCGAAACAAATTAAGTTCTTTGTTGTGTATGGGCATCAGTCACACCAAATTAAATCTATCCGCAAATATTAGTTCAAATTTCATAAATAGAACCGTGACCTATTTTTGTAGAGAAATGTTAGCTAAAATGATAAAATGGATATGTTACATGTCGGCTCATGCACTCTTTAAGATGCTGATATATATAGATTACGATACGTGAGTCGAAGTGAACTAGCGAATGTATCTTACACTGTACATGTTAGTATTTATCCTTTTTTGCAAGTTTAGCCTCATCAATGACGTTACCAACGTGGTGTTGGTCAAATACAGCGCATCCAGTTATCCAAACAAACATTTTTATTTTTATTTTTTTAAGCCAACAAAGAAGATTTAGAGGAAAAAGCAAGGGTACCCAAATGTTCACACTTCGAAATTAGTGACGCTTAAACAAACAAAAAGCTTATAAAATCAAACAAAAAATCAACATTTAATGCATTGAATTAGATTAGATAGCTCACGCTGAAAAATGTTGACTCCTCACTACCATCAGCTCAGCTAACGATATAGACTGGCCTTATTATATTGAACTGGATATCTCACACTGGACAATGCTGACTTTTTACTACCACGAGCTCACCTAGCTCAATTAACCTCATTACCATCAGAGAACCTGACTAATTGTAATAGTAACAACTCAATCCAAAGAATTTAAGGCACGAAGACACTAATTAAAATGGACAAGGCATAGCTTGCTAGGATAAAATGACTAGTTGGACTAGTTGCGTGTACAATTATTGGGCAGCGGGAGCCCACACAGACACTTGTTATGAACAAACGCCGATGCCCCCACCCTATCTGGATCCTGCAACCTCCCAGTCCCCCCACTCGGAATCTCCCCACACAACCTATTATAACTCACATTAAAAATCTGCCAATACACTTGGCTCAACTCCTTGGGCAAACTCCCATAAATCCTATTATGACTAATTTCCAAGTTCGTCAACTTCTTCGAGATCCTCACTTTCGAGAAATCGAACTCCAACAAATTCCTCGAGATATCAATCACATACGCCCCCTTTTTACTCCCAAACAACATGGACGCATCCCCCGTCAACCTATTCCTCCCCAGCGTCAGACTAGTAATGTCCAACTCACCGAAGCCCGCCGGGATCCCCCCGGAGAGCTGGTTCCGCGACATGTCGATGTACAAGTCACTTAAATTGAGACCCTTGAACAAGTTTGGTATTGGCCCGGAGAGGTTGTTACGGTCGAGAAACAACCCCTGATAGGAAGGTCGACAAGCTCTCGGGTATATTACCGGAGAGCTTGTTGTTGGAGAGGCGGAGGGAGTTGAGGTTCCGGAGCTCGGAGAGGAATGCCGGGACGGGGCCGGTGAGGCTGTTGTAGTCTAGGCGTAGGAAGGTGAGTTTTTTAAGGTTGGTTATGGAGGGAGGGATGGGGCCGGTGAGGTTGGGGAGTTTACGGAGAGTGAGGGAGGTGAGGTAGGGGAGGTCGCCGATGGCAGCGGGGATGTTGGTGGGCTGTTTGAAGGTGTCGCCTCCGACGTCTAGGGAGGTGACGCGGTGGGTGGCGTCGTCGCATTCAATGCAGCACCAGTCCTTGCAGTTGCCATTTTCTTCCCAGCTTATGATGATGTAGGGATTGTTGAGGCCTTTCTTGATTCTGAGGAGGGCATTGTAGTCATCTGGGTGGCAGCTGTTGCAGCCGGGGCCGCCGGGGTCCCCGGTTGAGAAGGAGAAGAGGGTGAGAAGGGAGGCGATGAGGATGAGGAGGCTGCCCATTGAATTGGTGTAGTTGGGGTGATATTTTATGATGGAAAAATGAGGGGTGCATTTATAGAGTCTTGGCACGTGAGTGTGGGATGTGGCACGCGTGAACGGAGTAATCATTTTATTTGCACGTGGAAAATATGGAATTCTAAGTGCGTTTTTTACCCTGATGGCAGGCTGATCTTGCGCAAGCCGAAAGTAACGTTGATTATGTGTTTGCATAGTTTAAGGCTTGAATTAAGTTTAAAATTGATGTTTAGTTCGGGTGTTAGCTAGTACTTATCTTATTTAAACACTCAAATTCTTTTTTATAAAAGTACACGTCTTTCCTTTTTTTTTAAGTAAGTCTAATTTAAAAAACTAAAAAGTACAACTTTATCTTTTCTCTATAAAAAAAAATAAAGATGGAGATGATGCGGAAGAAACATAAAATCTAACTTAACATAATTTTGTGGACCCTAAGTTGTCTAAAAAAAAAAAAGGGGGGACCAACCATCAGTTGAGTCGAGTTGTAAAGGCAAGGGCCATTATTTGGCTGCATATTGAATGAATTTTGATTCCAATATTATAGTAATACTCTCCAGGTAAAATCACAGCCTTAATAAAGTAATTGTCTACTCGGTCGGCCATTATTTGACACAGTTATCAAAAGTCTTTAAGACATACATTATATACATTATTGGTAGAGGTGTGCATCTGTGCTGCATATCGATGCATCAACTCAATATTTGCCCATCACTTGTTCTATAAATGTAGCCCACAATGCAATTGAAGTACACCATAGTTTATGCGGAGGTGCAAATATGCTTCTCTCAATCAGACTCAAAGTACGATGGTCCTCTCTTGTGAAATAGTTAGTAATTACGGTAATACTGGACACAACAGTACAAAAAAAGATAAAAAGATGATGGTCCTAAGTCCCCTCATTTGGCCATTGCTTTCATTGATCCATATGGTGGAGGTGGATATGCACGGCCTCATTGGATTCTTCATTGGTTCTGCTGCCCAGCTCACTATACTTTTTTTATTTTTTCGAAAGTAGACCAACTTAAATAGGGGAAAAATTACAAAAGTATTGCAAAACGCAGTTTAAATGAGTTAAATAAGTGTAAATATTTAAACCCTCCGCTGCTTTTCAGCAGCTTAATTTTTTTATTTATTAATTTTTAAAATCTCTATTTTGAAGTATTTTGACTTCCATTGCTCGTTTTCAATTCGATTTTTCATTAAATCGAGCCAAACTCTCGACAAAATAGTTCATCTTCATAAAACTTTTATAACACTATTTTTAGTCACACCAAAACCTCAAAGATCTTAACTTTGTCCATAACATACTAAAAATCTTCCGAACCAATCCTCTTACCATACTTAATTATTTTTTCATAATTATCTCTTCGATTTTGAGTTTGAATTAAACCCAGAAAAACACTCCAATTGCGCCAAAAATTGGAGAATTCACCATTGCGCTCTAAAACTCCCAAACAAATTGTCTCGCACGCAATTCAAAGCGTAGGACCCACGTTAGCTCGTTTAGTCCGATTAAACATACAAATTCAAATTTTAAACTTAAATTCAATTATTTTTTGCAAAATCTTAAATTAATGTTCATGCCAATATTTTAATTATCTCAGCACCCGTTACGACACTTATCTCAAGATAAAAAACCCCATGAATCTCGAATTTATTTAATTAATTTTGAATTTTGCAAAATAACATAATATATAGTACATAACACTAGGCACACATAACAAAAAAATAAAATTAATTAAATATCTCAATTTCACCAGTGTTTAACTTCCCACTCACAGCCAAAATCATAATTAGGCTTCGCTAATCCCTAATTAGTTATAATCACCGATTTAAATATTTTTGGGATTTGACAGACGCATATTGTTATTGCATAATATTCTTGATTATTATATGGAATGTTGATGGCTTTATGAATCCTTACTTACTGAGTAAGTTGGAGCGCTCACCCCAAATTTAATATTTCAGGTTCGCAATTTAACGTTTCAACGAAGGGCAAGGAGAAGATTTAGGTGTCTTCTTATCTTCTCTATGATATAATGAGCCTTCTTGTACTTATATACATTGTTTGATATATTTTGATGTATATAAACAGGGTTGGGAGGTTTATAATCAAGGTTTTGAGTTTTGATGAACTTTGTATACCTATATATTGTTCATATATTGAAAAAGTTTTGATTTTCTGCTGCGTATATTTGTTTTGTTTATTCGATATTAATATACAAGTTGAGTTTATCAGGTTTAGACGGTGAGGCTGTTGACTCTAGTTAAGTGTGGCTAAGTTACCGGGGCTTAATTAGGGTTTTAGGCCGAGTATCGCCTTAGTCGGGATAGGGGATGCTAAAAATCTCTTTCTATTTAGTTAATGACATCATTAATCATTTTTTTACATAATAATATCCATATTCCATAATATAAACTCCATTCGTTCACAAATGTAGGTCGTTTTAGCTCACTTGCCTTGTTTATAAAAGTAAGTCGTTCTCCTATTCTCAAACATATTTTACTTATTTTGCCTTATTAATGAAACTTTGAAAGTTGATTAATTCTCATCTATTAGTGTGTCAAGTTGGATAAATTTTTGTATCTTAGCTAGTGTGTCAAGTCGTCTATCGTTTCACTCGAAAGGACATTAATAAAAGTAAGAGTAATGATATATAGTAATATTACCGTACAATTAAGTTATTCCTTAATTCTTGTGCCTTTATTTTAAAAAACTTAGAGCATCTCTAATGGTAATATAGATTTAGACCATGGATTGGTGTCAGATCATGGATATGGAAATGATGTATATTCTATGTGGCACTAGATAGACATTCACTTCCTAAAATGATCTTCAATGATAATCTGGATTTAGACCATAGATTGATGAGTTGAAACTTTTATTTTCAATTTTCACAATATTAATAAAGGCTTGAAAAAAAAAAAAAATTAAAATAATTAATAATGTTGATGTGCCAGTTTACCACAATGTCTAGAAGTAGACATTGTGGTAAACACCGTCCACTTTGATTCCATGCCACATAGGATGGACATTATCAATCTATGGTCCCATTGGAGAGAATTTTTTGGGTTGGATGTGAATTGTATCCTAAGTGGACCCATTTCCACCCCAATCCATGGTCCCATTGGAGATGCATTTACAGTTGTGACTAGAGGGAGTAAATAAATTCATTTAATGATAGGGTAATTTAGTCTTGTTAATTAGTAAATCTTAAGAGTTAATCAATTATTACCTTAATTCTTATGCACAAAGCGCAAATGTGAATATTGTGGAGGGCTAACGATAAAAAATATCCTAACCTTTACAAATTGTATCAATCATATCATAACCTTTGAAATTTATCAATTATACGCTAACCTTTTTGTTTTACTATCAATTATATCCTCAATTAATATGGGCACTTTTTTCTTTCATAGTGTATGCCTACTCATGATTCTCTTCAGCTTTACGCTTTAAAGATTATTCATACATATGCATTAGAGGCATTGAGCTCAATATTCTTAATAAACACTTATGTATGTAATACGCATATAGTTGCATATACATATGCCTACACATACATAATCTAATGATATATTTCTTTTGTCAAATTAAGTAAATATGAGTAACCTTCTAATAAGTTTTAGATCGATGTCATTTTTCATCATATGTACATACACATGATTTCCAACTTACATTTGTGATTTATACACTAATTAAATTATTAATGTATATATCATTGATTAATTATAAATTACTTTTTTGTTAGGCCTCATACACTTAATTTATACGTGAAGCTTAAAAGTTTTTGATATAAATTGATCAATGAGGATAATCATGAAAATAAAGTTAGAAGATATGTTGATTTCAAAGTAAAAGTACCCAAATTAATTGAAGATAAAATCGATAGTAAATTGAAAAGATTAAGATATAATTGATAAATTTCAAAGGTTTGGATATAATTGATACAACTTGTAAAGGTTAAGATATTTTTTATCATTTGGCTATTGTGGAGGGAGTACTATATGCCACACCCAAATATATTGCAATTCCATTGCATTCAACAGCTATAACTTATATAAGTAGTATTCAAGGTCGGTCCAAAGTATGTAGAAGCCCTAGGCAAAATTATAATTTAGGGGCTCCTCAATTATAGATGTGTGGAAAAAAATTCTTATACCCGCATTATTGGAGACACAAATCTCACAAAAAACTTGCTCAATTGATGCCTACACTACAACAAAGTGGGTCTATAGCAACACTTTTTTGCCAACACTAATAAAAATGTCTTCAAATTTTAATTTTAGAGACACATGATATATAAGCGTTGCCAAGTTTAAAATTTTGAGACGCTTAACATACAAGTGTCTCCAAATTAAGGACACTTAATATTAAAATGTCGTCAAATTCAAAATCTCGAGACGTATAATGTACAAGTGTCTTAAAATTAAGGACACTTATTAAAAAAGTGTTGCCAAATTTAAAATTTGGAGACACTAATTTAAAAGTGTTGTCAAGTTTCAATTCTAAAGACACATAGTTTATAAGTGTTGCTAAAATTAAAAATGAGGACACAAACAATAAGTGTTGTCAATTTCAATATTTAAAGACGCATAATTTATAAGTGTCTCATTATTAGAGACACTTGGTAAACTAGTGACACTAAATTTAAAATTTGGGGACCCTAATTTATATGTGTTGTCAAGACTCAAATTTAAGGACATATAATTTACAAGTGTTGTTAGATTTTAAATTTAAAGACACATAACTTACAAGTGTTGTTAAATTTCAAATCTAAGGACACATAATTTACAAGTGTTGTTAGACTTTAAATATAAAGACACATAATTTAGAAGTGTTGTTAGACTTTAAATTTAAGGACATATAATTTACTAGTGTTGTTAAGTTTTAAATTTAAAGACACATAATTTACAAGTGTTGTTAGATTTTAAAATTAAAGACACGTAATTTACAAGCGTTGTTAGATTTCTAGTGATAACTAACCAGGCACCCCAATCCCATAATTCAAGATAAACCAAGTCGATATAATGCAGCTATCACTAATCGAATCCTCAATTTCTACCACATGATGTCCTACTGGCACAACACCACGTCCTTTGAGGGCATCAACTTAAGTATGTGTAATATCAGTAATCAAACTAACTAACTAGTTTGTCAATGCCCATGCTTATAGAGGATTCTATGTGGGTACGTAGTTTGAGGTGCTTCCGAACATAGATTTTGTGACAACAATCCCTCGAGTTTTTGTTGCATTACCTATGTGATCAGTTTGTGTTGCTATAGGGATTTGCATTCTGTATATACTGACTTCAACAAGAGTCGAACCCTCGATCTCCTCAAAATTTAATGTCTCGTCCATCCCACCAAAGAGCCATTTTGCAAAGGTAAAAGAGTTAGTTAATTTGATGATAATGAAATAAATTCTAGGTGGGTCTTGATTAAATTAAAGACAATCATCTTGATAGATTTGGCCCGAACAAAATCTTCAGTTACCCAGATGTTATGAAGTCCACCTTTGGACTAGAAAATTTCAAAAGAATCAAAACTAGGAAAAATCAATTCATTTAACTTCCCATTCTTTCTTTTTTTTTTTTTTTTTTTGATATATGAAAGATACTATTTGTTTTTTGGTCAAACAAGGTAAGTTACACATTTATACTAAACGTTGATACATAGTACTCTTTTTGGCTCAATATCGCCTTCGCCCCCAACGATCCCGCCTCCGCCTCCCCTACGAAGACGTCTGGCTCTTCTCCTCCGACGGCGTTCGCCTCCACGTCTGGCTCTTCCATGATTGCTTTGGTCAGTCAGTCACTCACTCGCTCACTCTAGCAGTGAGTTTTTGTGTTATCGCGTCTGCAAATCTCGCTTTTTCTTTTAATTCTCACTCTTAGGGTTTTAGACTTCCGTCGAATTGGTTCAATTTTCGGTAGATTTTTTGTGTTATCGCGTGTTGTGGTTAGGGTTTTTGTGGGAATGTTTGAATTAGTTTAACGATTGATGTTTGTTTCATCGCGATTGTGAGTTTTCGGAGTGGAAAGGTTAATGCTTTGTTCATTTTTTTGTGATGTTGTCATATCGAGGTGAATCAAGTATAAGAAATACCTAATTCGCTCCATTCACTGATAATAGAGTTGTAGAAGTCACTTCTGACCTGTGCAATTTAATATTGTCATTTAATGTGATCTCATTGAAGTTTGAATGATAGTGAAGGAATTTGAGCGACATTTTGGTGAAATTGCGGAAAATGGGGCTTATCGCGAAGCTTGCACACGGATTTACCATGTTTAGTTGTGTTTGCAGCTTTTTTTTACTTACTCGGTCACAGATTAATGGCGGTGTTTTTTGAAAATTAGTTTTTAACTATCGATATGACGGATCTTTGGATATGGCAGTTGTGGTGTTTGCCTTATAGTAATGAGCTTCCATCTTTTGCATGTTGGTTTACGATTAGAGACGAAAATTAGAAACGGAACAAAGACGAAACGGAAATGGAAATTTTTCTAAATGGTACAATTGTAATTGCATTCCGTCTCTGTTCCGTCTCTAATCAGAGACGGATCAGAGACGGAATCTAATAATTCCGTCTCTGATCCGTTGCCGATTGATGCATCAATTCCTCGAAAATTAGAGACGAAATAGCAATGGAATCTCTGAATTTCATTGCTAATCTGTCTCTAATTTTTCTTTTTGTTTAGTTTTCAAACATAAACTCAATCCAATTGGTTCTCCAACCTATAACTTGAAAATACAACCATAGGACCTACTCCATCGCCTGCACCCCCTCCAACAACTCTTTGGGGGTGGTAACATCCCCTAAAAAATCAAAATTTGACATTCATACATCGACAATATATATCAACAAATATTCAAATGAGAGACAAAAAAAAGTAAAATTCAAAATTTGAAAAAGATTTATATATTGACGAAAAATTGTCAAGTATAATTAATTCTCCAAATTTCTAAGTATTCACAAAACCACCAATCCTATTGTTCAACAACCACAAAAAAAAACTTACAATCCTCTAAATATGCACAAAAATAATTATCAATCTAAAAGTCATGTAAACAACTATAAAAGTTACATGATATGCTTTAAATTCCTCATCTCTCACTTGAAAACCAGATTATGGCAGGTATTGTCACAGGGATATGGGCAATCAATGGCACTAACTCCCACTCGATCGAAGAACCAGTCACCTACTGATAGGGCCACGCTCTGCAAATATTGCAAAATAGATCAAACTCATCATAAAAAAATGAAACTGCAAAAAAATTATATCCATTTATAGTGCAAAAGAAAACAATATATTTTACTATAATTTTCGACGGTATATGGCTACTTGTGTATCCAACTAACACAATTTATTAGAAGGGGGAATCTGAGAACCTACCTAACTACATGAACAAAAAGCTTTGCTAAAGCACAATTACGAAAACGTTTTAAGTGCTAAAGCACGACAACATGCCAGCAAAAGGAAAATTCAAATCATTTCATTAAAAATGTCTAATGATCACAAAACTACATAAGGTGAAAACAAAGGGAATACAAAAAGTACAAAGATCCACAATATTGAGCAAAAATTAGAAGAGAACATAATACGTTGAGAATTTACAGTATTATAGAGCAAATAATGAAAACAAAGCACTTGTGTCTGTAGGTCTAGCAAAAATTAGAAGAGAACATAATAAGTCGAATAAGGCCACAACAGAAGAATAAAGAACATGTGCTTACAGAGGAAAGTAATAGAGCTGAAACATCAAAAAAAGTGAATTGGAAGCTTTGTGTAAAAATTGACAAAATATAAATAAGGATTTGTAAGGACACGATGAAGCTAAGCTTAGTTGTAATGGCAAGGTGGATTATTTACTTCATTCCAAGGTCCAAGTAACGTAGCGAATACAAAAGCACCATAACTCAGCTGTTGCCAAAGTGACGTTCACACGTGCTTTGTTTGTATTTAAATAGAAAACCAGAGGTATAAGCTAAAATTAACAATGTAATTCATTGTAGGACAGCAATAAGGAAAATAGTACCATCATAAATAGTCCATGCCCTTGGAAATAAAGCATGATATGTAGAATGCCGACCACTCAAGTTCCATCCCCACGATGATATCCCATGATCATCAGGTTTCCTGAAAGAAGTAACAATAATGTTATGCAATGAACCAATAATAATCGTGAAATCGGCTTTTAAAATGAGAATCTGGCCATGAATTGGAAATTATTTTCCCTCTCGACTCCTCACCGTATTCGAACATGAAAGGAAAACCATAGAGGATTAAGAACTTAGGATCTTGTTGATGATAAGTAATGTAAAGGTAGTACGATGGCACTCACAATTTAAGTAGAAACATGAGAAGCAAACATAATTATAGGTAGAGCTAGTCTTCTTCGAGAATTGTTCTACTTCAACCCACGTGAGTCGACAAAGAATTAAAGAGAACAATATCATATTATCATTGCAAGATTATATGGATGCTATAGTGAGCAAACGATGCGGCAATAAATGTATTAACCATATAGTTTGGGTTAATGAGACAATGATACTGGAATGAGTTGCTAGCACAACCGATTTTACTATTGGTTTATCCAAAAGGTTGCTATTCTAATCGCAGCTTGCCCGCTAGAAAGAAGTCTCCCAAATGTTGGTTGATTTTCGTTTCAAAATTCAATGTGCATATATTAACTAGAGTGATCCTTGTGCACTGAAAGTGAAATCTTGAGACTATGATAACTTTACCTTTTCCTGAGCTTTGAGTGAAATTTGAAGCATGAAAGACCACAAAGATCTTCAAATAAACGATTATGCTTCCACTTATCAACTTTACCAACAATTTAACGAATATAAAGCTCGCCATTCCCATAGTCTAAACCAGGAAACTCAGAGTGGCGGGACGATTACTCAAGGTATCGTTAACCAATCAGCCTGGCTTGTGCAGCAAAAAATGATGATAAAGTACCCTGATCATAATCTTAACTTTTCGAGGAGTTTTGTTTGACTAGCTGTTCAAGAAAGACAAAGCATCACACTAAATTTTACGGAAAAAGGGATACCATGGCCTAGTTCGCCAAAGCAATTTCTCACGACAAACGATTATTGACGCTCATTAGTTACCAATAATTTAGTCCAAAGTAATGAATGATACGATGGGGGAAGCAGGTGAACAAATTAGACTATCACGAGTTTTTAGACAAATTTAATCAAGTGAAAAGTACAAGAGAATCCCTAACCATATTCAGCCGTGAAGCCATTGGCAGCGGAAGTAAAATCACAAATTAACATTGCAACGAATTCATTAGATGCTGGCTTTGTGTATGATAATATAAAGATATGTAAAGCGAGAAAATGTTGGCATAAACCGGTAAAGAAAATCCATGCGGTTCATGCGAAAGAGGCAATGGCTTTATTAAGTAAATGGAAAAAAACTTCTACACGATGCGCATTCAATCCAAAAAAAATCATGCGAAAGAAAGAAAGGAAAGTGATGATAAAATTAATGGTCTGACCTTGTATAAGTACTTCTTTCGAAGTTTAATAGCTGTGCTTATGCATCTTCTTACATTGATCTGCAATATCTTATCATTGAACATCTACAACATTTGAAGAAAAGTGAGAAACCAATCTTTCCAATTAAACCAAAAAATTGCTACCAATAGAAAGTGTTGTATAATGCGCGCTGCACTAATTGTTGGAAAAAAATACATTGCACTTAGAACTATCAATAAGAACAACTATACAACATGAAGAAAAAGAAAGATATGTAAATGCGATAAAATTATACAAGGTTTTCGACCCTTCCATATGTTTGCTAATTTTTAAATCAAACTGTATGGTAAATGAGTCCACCATATTCCAATTGGTAAGGACATAACCTGAACCACCCCATTTAAGCCTGGTTCACCAAAGTAATGTTTTGAATGTTAAAGTTTTTTTGGTACCTCAGCTAGTTGACAATTGCTAGTCTTGATTACAACAATACGGGAAGCTAATAGTAATCAGTTTCTTTATTTTTATTTCAATTATCAGCAGCCATTGTGATTTGCTACTTATAAACATTTCAGTTTGTCATCCAAGTCAATGCGACTTTGCGGAGAAAACCAAATCAATAAAATATACATAGACATGTGCATCAACTATGAATTAATCACAAACTGTCCGAAGCAAGGTAGAAATAGTACCATTTACTTGTTTGACACAGTTTACAGTTTGAATGACAATAGAGACTTTCAGTTTCTGTCTAACATTTTTATTTATTTGAACCAAGGTTGAGTTTATCCGATTTTAAGTGTCTAATGAGGCTAATAGCACGTACTCATAACTTCTAAGGTGTTGGAAACATTGAAACTGATCACCCAGTAACAACTGCAATTGACATAGTGCAATTAAATCAATTTGATCTGAAAGGATTTGTAAAAACAGTACTTCATTCAGTCAATAATTTAAGTTTTAAAAATTGATAACTTTAGGCTTTTGAACAATCAAGCACTTGTCTGGAGAACATTACCCCTGAACCCTCGCCTTGACCTGTTGCGTAACTTTGAAGTGACAAACTGGAGTTAGATAATTTATTTGAAGGATTTGCTTGGTACCATCCTCCTCAGAAGCATCTCGAAGCACCAAAATGCATCTGCATCATCCTTATAAAGAACGACGAAGGGAGAGAGCAAATCACTCATACCTAAAATCAGAATACAATTGAATAAGTAGTGAATTGCCTTACAGCCAATAGTCTGTGTCACATATATGCAACATCAAGATAAACATCATCAGAAAAATAGAAAGAAATGAAAAAGATAAAACAAGGATAAAAATTTAAAAATAAAAAAGAAGAAAAGTTAGAACCTTGACAATATCGAGTAGCAGGATCAATCCATGCATAAACAGCAAGAATGTCTGACATCCTGGTAACGTTTTTAGTGTCCTCATAAAATTCAAGATGACTATCCGTTCTTACAACATCGACAACTTGTGTATAATAAAGAAACATAAAAATAACTAAAGACATGAAACAATAAAATCTCACGCCCGAGTAAAAATCACAAATCATTGTAAAAGCAAACAAAACATCTCACTGCCAATTAACCAAAAAGCAATATTTTGGGAGGAAAGAGGGAGAACTCACCAATGAAACACAGCGAGGCGCAGACTGAATGAGAGCACAATGAGAGAGCAGAGAGGTCGAAGAGGGGACTGAATGAGAGCACGATGTGAGAGCCGAGAGGAGTAGAGGCGCGGACTGAAAAAGAGCACGACTGGAGCAGAACAACGCGATGACGACCAGAGCAGGGCAGCGCTACCAGGGAACAAAGGAGTGCGAGGACGACTAGGGAGCAGAGGCGCGAGGGCGAAGGCAAGGACAATGACGGAGCAGAGGTGTTTAGACGACAAGGGAGCAGAGGCGTGAAGAAGACGACGGAACAAAGGCGCTAGGATGACGCAGAGGCGTGAGGAAGAGAGTTGAGGAATGCGAAAAGGCACGGAAATAGGCACACACAAATTCATCAAACTCATCAAACTCATGAATTTGCTCCATTTCCATTCGATTTTTTCGCTCTATTTCCGTATCTAGGGTTTGGATTTGTGTTTGATTAGTTGATTTGGCTCTATTTTGTATTAGTTTTTGTTGTCTTAATTCCGTTTGGATTTCATGTTTGATTAGTTGATTTGGCGATTTTTTTCATCGTTTTCATCAAACTCATGAATTCGCTCCATTTCCATTCGATTTTTGCGGTCTTAGGGTTTGGATTTGTGTTTGATTAGGTTTGGATTTTGTATTTGATTAGGGTTGATTTGTGTTTTTAGTTGATTTGGCGGTTTTTGTAGTGGTTTTTGCAGTCATAGGGTTTGGATTTATGTTTGATTAGTTGATTTGGTTGTTCAATTGGAGTAGAGTTGGCGATTTGATTACATTGTCTAGCTCGAATATGTTCTTCCATAAAAACTACCAATCAACAATGATATTTGCTACTACATAGGCATTGTATCTGGATTAGTTTTTATTCACACTAACTAGAGTGTGATTCAAACTACATTAATGATTCACACTAATTGGTAATTACGTACTGAATCTTACTGTGTATCATGATTAAGTTTTGCTGGAAAAAATATGTAATTTATTTGAAACGTTCTTTTTTAAGTTTTTAGTCTAATTGATTATGATATTTTATTAAGTAGAAAAGAAATGGATAAAAGTTGGATGAATGAGTCAAGGTCAAGCAGAGCTTATTTAGACGGAGTATCGAAGTTCATGCAATTTGCTGTTGAGAAAACATCCGTTAATGGAGCAATCTATTGCCCGTGTAAAAAAATGTTATAATAGACATTTTTTGGAATTCTGAAAAAGTTCACGGACACTTGTTATGGAATGGTATGTTAGAAGGATATAACAACTAGGTGTTTCATGAAGAACCCATTTTCTCTTCATCAAGTGTGCAGACTAATGACTTAAATCCTACAACTAGTGACGTGCCTTCAAGTATTGACAGGGGTAATGAAGTACGAGAACTTATTCATGATGCTTTTGGGGTTGTTAATACAAGAACTTCAAATCCTACAACTAGTACTATGCATTCAATGGGCTTACCCACCGAAGTGCAAAATCCAAAAATGTGACGAATGAGCATTCTTTTATTAATCCGTCACCAACAAACTCAGATAAAAATCTGTTGCAAATGTTGATGGAAGATTCTGATAAGGAATTATATCAAGGATGTACGAAACTCTCACGATTTCATTTATATTGAGATTATACCATCTGAAGTGTTTGAATGGATGGTCAGGCAAGTCATTTAGCATGTTGTTAGAGCTATTAATTGATGCATTTCCAAGTGTCACTTCTTTACCATCCTCGTCTTACGAGGCTAAGAAAATAATTAAAGACTTAGGATTAGGATATAAAAAACTGATTCTTGTCCTAATGATTGCATGTTGTATTGGGGTGAGAATGCCAATTGTGAATCTTGCAAAAAATGTTTGTCTTCAAGATGGATGAGTGTCACAAATGAAGATGTCAATTCATCGGAAGGTAATAATGGCAAACAAAAAAAAAGAAAAAACCTGCTAAAGTCTTACGGTATTTTCCATTGATTCCAAGGCTGAAAAGGCTTTACATGTCATCAAAAACAGCTGCATCAATGAGGCGGCATGCGGAAAGGAGAAATAAAGATGGAAAGTTAAGGCACCCTGCCGATGCTTTGGCATGGAAACATTTTGATGAGCATCATCCTGAATTTGCAGCAGATCCTCGTAGTGTGGGACTTGGCTTAGCAAGTGACAATTTTAATCCTTTCAGAACGATAAGTACTACATATAGTACTTGGCCAGTTGTATTAGTTCCTTATAATTTAGAACATTGGGTTTGCATGAAACAATCGTCATTGATATTGTCCATGGTGATTCCAGGAGAAAAAAGGGCCAGGTAATGATATTGATGTGTTCTTACAACCTTTAATTAAAGAATTATTGCAATTATGGGATGGTGTGGATGCCTTTGATGCCTATTCATGGCAAAACTTCAAATTGCATGGTGCACTTTTATGGACTATTAATGACTTTCATGCTTATGCGAATTTGTCTGGTTGGAGCACTAAAGGTCGAGTTGCATGCCCGTGTTGTGGGGAATTGACTTATTCTCGATGGTTAAAAATGGGGGTAAGTTTTGTTATATGGGCCATCGAAGATGGTTGGATCAAGATCATCCTTTTAGATTCCAAAAAGATCTATTTGATGGCACCGATGAGTTACGAGGAGCACCTTTAACACCTTCAGGCACATAAATATTAAATCAATTGCATGGTGTCATTTTCTCTTATGGAAAGTCTTTGAAAACAAACAAAAGACGATCTAACTTACAAGTTGACAACTCTGAAAAAGAAGTTATGTCTAGTTTTCAAGAAGTTTTTGAAGATAATGATGATTTTAATGGAGACGTGATGACTTTTGTCAATTCCGAAAAAGGTGATGGTGTAGGTGCTTCTATGCCACCTTGTTTGTGGAAGAAAAATAGTATCTTCTTTGACTTTCCATACTGGGAGTTTAATCTTCTTCGTCACAATTTGGATGTCATGCATATTGAGAAGAATGTTTGTGACAATTTAATTGGCACTTTACTAAATCTTGAGGGCAAGAGTAAAGACAATTACAAAGCAAGGCTTGATTTGATGGAATTTGGTATAAGGCGCGAACTCCATCCTATATGTGGAAACAATAATGTTATCCGTTTGCCTCATGCATTTTACACAATGACTTTAAAGGAAAAAGAAATTTTCTTAATGGTGTTAAAGAACTTGAAGGTTCCAGATGGTTATGCATCAAGCATTTCAAGGTGTGTAAACTTAAAAGAGCGTAGAATCTCAAATCTTAAAAGTCACGATGGTCATATATTAATGCAGGATATTCTTCCTATTGCATTAAGAGCGTCCATGCCTCCTCAAATTATTTCCGTCGTCTATGAGTTGTCATCATTTTTTAAGTCATTATGTTGTAAAATCCTTGATGTGCATGAGCTTGACCAATTACAAGCAAGTGTGTCTAAAATACTTTGTCTTCTAGAGAAGATCTTTCCTCCAAGTTTTTTTTACCATTATGGTTCACTTAACCATACATTTGGTTGCTGAAGCAAGACTTGGAGGTCATGCTCAGTACCGATGGATGTTTCCAATTGAAAGGTAATATATATACTATTCATGTTTTTCACTTATAAAAATATTTGCTATTTTTGAATGCGTTACTATTTATTAAATTTTATCTAAATTCTCGTGTTTGAAGGGATTTGATGCGTTTAAAATCACATGTCTGAAATCGAGCACATCCAGAAGGTTCAATTGCATAAGGTTATATTGCGGATGAATGTTTGATATTTTGTTCAAGATATCTTGGAGGACTAGAAACAAGGATCGATCGTCCGCAAAGAAATCTTAATCGTGTTGATACTAGTGGAAAGTTCATGTTCACCACTGGAGGACTTATTTTGGGGAAAGCAGAAAGCATTGTTCTTGATGAGTTGACCTTAGCACAAGTCAATCGTTATGCGATGCTACACTTTGATGAAATATCTCCTTATCGTAGGTAAGTTTATTAAAAATAAATGATTTAATTTATTTTCTTTGTTATATAGAAACATAATTGATTTGTAAATTCTTTTAGCTAGTTTTTGAGTGTACAAAAAAGGCTTATCTGCCAAACCGAGCTAACAAACGAATTGAACAAAATTGGCTATTAGAGAGATTTCCAGAGTGGTTTTGCAACCAAGTGAGTAGTTAACAAACATTACTACTTTCTTTATAAAAGTGTTGCATGTTTTGAAAGAAAACATTCTTAAATATCTTATGTATGATGTTTTAAGTTTTGCGAATGACAAAGAGCAATGCTTCAAATGAATTAATTTCTATTGCTAAAGGCCCAAACAATATTGCCAGAAGATTTAGTGGGTTCATTATAAATGGCTTTAGATTTCATACCAAAAGTCGAGAACGATTTAGAAAAACCCAGAATAGTGGAGTGGTTGTTGTGGTAGATGAGGTTCCGTATTATGGAGTTCTTACAGATATAATTGAGATAGATTACTATAGATTGTTCAAGGTTGTGATGTTCAAATGTGATTGGGTAGATATCAAGTCACCAAAGGGATTAAGAAAAGATGCTAATGGTTGCAATTTGGTTAATTTCTCTAAATTAATTCATATCGGTCTGTCATTGCAAGATGACCCCTTTGTATTCTCATCTCAAACGAAACAAGTGTTTTATGTGCAAAACCCAAAGCTTAATGGATGGTATCAAGTGATTCATACGAAGCCAAAATATTTATATGATATGGGGGTTAACTTACATTTTGAATACGATGATGACACTTACACACAATTCATGCCTCACAATACAGTTGCTTCTGCCGTTGAACGAAACAATTCGGTTAGAGAAGATATTGATGAATAGTACAATTACAGTGGCTTCCACCAATGGTACTCATCTCTTGGCTTTTTTGAGTTACTTAGAATTGTATAATCTAGTCTATTTGTTTTTCCACAGTTTTACTTAGAATTGTATAATCTAGTCTATTTCAATTTCAAAATGAAATAAATGGCTTATTTTTATGGTTTTTGCATCCTCCATGTCATGAGCATCTGATTTTGATTTATGCAGTAGAACTCTGCATAACAAGCAGGAACTTCAAACATATTTATGCATTGATTTGTACTCCTACGAGTACCTAGTGTTCTGTTTATGCGGTTGTTATGTCCGCGGATGCTATTTAATAGTTTATGTCCTGATTTTATCTTTTCTATCACAGGTAGAAGCAATTGCGAATGATGTTACAGGCCAGGGTTGCATATCAAACATCAACGCTCTATACGTTCAGTGGGAATGTCAGGTTTGAATTATAGCTGAAGAAAGAAGCAAGTGTTTTGTAAGCTGCTTCTTCTTTTCATTTTTTTGGGTGCTGGATATATTTGGTGTTTGAATATGTTTTTGAGGTTCATGCTGTTTTACATTACGGTCAGCTTGACCATAATATCAGTCTTCTTTTTTATGGAAAGCTCAAGTAATTAACCCTTTATATCTATTTGTGACATTTTAGGTGCTTCTTTTGCTTACAAAATGTCCCAGCTCTCTCAGTTACTGTAATGATCAATAGTAACTTGATGTTACATTAAGTGGAAAACACCGTGAGATTTATTTCATCTGTTCAAAAGTTGAAACAATCAATTTATGTGATCTGCCTTTTCCATCTAAGAAAGAAAAAGTGGTTAGAACTGGTTTTTATCATTTGTTGCTTGGATACCAGTGTACAACAATTAGAGTGATTTGTTGTGGGTGGATGTTAGCGCATGTGCCCTAGGTCAATCCATTAACTGTCTTTATGAATACTTTTAGTTAATAAAATAGAGGATTTCATTTGTTGATTATTATAATTAATTTGCATGTTTACATTATAATAAAATCCATGGGTATTTACAGAAATATCCTAAATGTCCCTAGTCGATCATTATACTGGGAACTATAATGAATTAAGACTAGTGTGAATTTTGATTGAAGATCATATGATGATTATACGTATAGGGATACGAATCAAGATCACGAGTACTTGTTAGGGAACAAAGTACTAGATCGACCCGCTATGAGAACATCACATGGATTAAGTCATAGTTGTTTCTCATGATAGGTATATTTTTCAGGTCCTCGACTTGAGATTACCGAGAGACTTCAACATTAGGAACACGTTGATTTGACACTATCAAACGTTGTCTTTAACCGGACGATTATAAAGGTTGCGATTGGTTACTGTGTGAACAATGTGATGAAGTTGTGTAATCAATATATAATTTGTCCCTCTCATATAAAAAGAGATATCCAGTGGATCCTCGATGTGTTAGACTCATAAAAGGTCTAGTCTAAGTGAATTGATATTGATCAATGTCACTTGGATATTTTCGATCTACCTAGAGATCGAGACTAGTACGATTGAACATGTTGGATGACAATTTCATGCCTTATGTTTGTCTCCAAATTGTTTAGTGATTGAACAAATCAATAGAATATATGATATTTCATTGTTTACATAAAAATCACTAAAACTGAGTAAAATCCCTCTATTAAATTTTAAGTCTCGTGCTATCCATTTTAAACACTTGTCAAAGGCCTCGATCACACTAATATAGTTTCAGTCATGGCTGGGTGTATTGTGTTATCTTGGTGAGACAAGTTGGGTAAGAGTTACCTAAATGTTTAAAATTGTCCGACTTAATAAAGCTATCAAAATAGTTTTGAGCTTTAGGCACATGATGAGATAAAAAACATGATAAGACATAAGATGTCCCGTATCTCATAAAAGTATATAAAATTACATAAGATGTAATTGGTAACTGTTACCTACCTAAATAATTTAGTTCTGTGTTTCATGCTATAGCTGTTATAGAATTAGGTGAAATATGGATTTTAGTCCCCTAAATAAACAGTATGTTTTAGGAGGGTTGTTAATTTAGTGGGAGTCTATTCCTCTAAACTAAAATAAACTTTGCATAATCTTTATTGTAGATCAATGACCTCTTCAAGTAACAATAATCCCCTGTCACTGCGATCCATCCTTGAGAAGGATAAGCTATCTGGGACTAACTTTCTTAACTGGTTCAGAAACTTGAGAGTTGCATTTGATGCTCAAAACTGCTGAACAAAATATCAAGAAACCCTCTAGTAATGTGTTGATGGTCCAAAAGGGAAAGGGAATGGAGAAGAAAGGCAAAGGCAAGGCTAGAGTTGAAAAGGCTGTTGTTGCACCTGTCGCAAAGCCTATGAAACAAGTCAAGCCCCAGCCTATTCCTGCTTCAAAACACCCAAAAGAAAATGAAGGAAATTGTCATTTATGCCATGCACTTAGACATTGGTTCAGAAATTGCAAACTCTATCTGGAAGATCTAAAGAAGAAAAAAGGTAGTGCGACTACCACTATAGGTATTTATGTTATTGAAATTAATTTATCTACTAATGATTCCTGGGTATTAGATACCGGATATGGATCTCACGTTTGTATAAATGTGCAGAGACTCACCAGAAGTAGAAAATTGAAGAAAGGAGAAGTCATCGTCCGCGTAGGGAATGGAGCAAGAGTTGCTTTATACCTTTACTGTCGTTGGATCATATGACTTAGTCTTACCTAGTGGACTTATTTTAACTTTAAATAATTGTTATTTTGTGCATGCCTTGAGCAGAAACATCATTTCTGTTTCATGCTTGGATATGGATGGTTTTGATTTTATTATAGCGAATAATAGATGTTCCATTTCTCGTAAAGATATATTTTATGTAAATGCTGATTTGTGTGATGGTCTTTATATGTCCACTGATACTTCAGTCTTTAACATAAATACAAAGAGATTCAAGTCAAATGATTTGAATCAAACCTATCTTTGGCATTGTCGTATCGGGCACATAAACGAGAAACCTATAACGAAGCTCCATAAAAATGGGCTTCTAGATTTATTTGATTTAGAAACATATGAAACGTGCGTATCTTGTTTACTAGGCAAGATGACTAAAAGTCCCTTTACTGGACACAGTGAAAGGGCAAGTGATTTGTTGGGTCTAATACATACTGATGTATGCGGTACTATAAACACAATGGCTAGAGGAGGTTATCAATACTTCATTACATTTACTGATGATTTCAGCAGATATGGTTATGTATATCTAATGAAACCTAAAGCTGAATCAATTTAGATGTTTCGAACGTTTCAAAATGAAGTGCAGAATCAACTTGGTAAAACTATCAAAACACTTCGATCAGATCGAGGCGGTGAATATTTAAGCCAAGAATTTGATGATCATCTTAAAAATTGTAGGATTGTCTCCCAATTGACTCCACCGATAACTCCACAATGGAATGGAGTTTCGAAAGGAGAAATCGAACCTTATTAGATATGGTTCGATCTATGATGAGTCATGCAGATCTTCCATTATCTTTTTGGGGTTATGCATTACAAATGGTTGTTATTGTATACTTTTCTTCATCCAATCTTTTAATTTCCTAGTTTTCCCTACGTGAAATTATGAATTTGTAGTTTATATGTGACATTGGGAGATATTTTTAAAGGAATTGAACGCTGTATATGACAACCAAGGTCGAGAATTCTAGGAAGGTATGCAAGCTTCAAAATATCCATTTACGGATTGCAGTTAAGCTTCTCGGAGCTTAAGAATCTACTGTTTTGATGCGAAATTCATAATTTCATTCTTGGGTGGGAGTAAAGTGTTAATTGTTGATGGTGCTGCTGAACTTACTTTTCAACTAATTTTATAAACTGGGAAAGTAGCAAATGGGCAGTCTGGAATGTTGGCCATCACCAGCATGAATGTGCAAAATGAGAAATTCCTCCGTAGGATGCTTGATGCCCTTTTATTTCTTGTAGGAATTGAACATGAAATGCTGTGCCATGGACAAATTTTGTTATGAGTCTTGTGACTGCAAATACGAAAAGAAAATATACAGAAAGGACATCCTTTGTTAACTTCTATTAAACCATGTTTTTCATGTGCGTAGTAGTAGGTAGTTTGAATTGCACTTAACAGAGCATTGATCAATGTAGCCGACCCGAATTAATAATTTGGAACTGAGTCTATGTTGTTGTTGTATTTATATATATATATATATATATATATTATTAGGTTCTGTTTGTTTGGATTGATTGAATGTTGTAAGGTTTTAATTGTAAGATGGCGTCGAATTCCCCTTGCACGGCGTGCAAGTTTCTTTGTAGAAAATGCATTCCAGACTGCCCATTTGCACCCTACTGCCCATTATGTTGTAGTTGTTCATAATCTTATATTTATGAATGTTGGAGTGCACTTCATTATGTAAGTGACTGAACTTAAACTTGACAAATGAAAACGGCGTTTTTAGATTATTATTATTTTTAGCTTAAACAAGTTCTTGTCTTCTTTGGATTATGTTCTTTGATTCAAAGATATTGCATCCTAATTATGATGAGATACCTTTTCATGTCTTGGAAAAACTAAGTTTTATGTATTAGTTTTTAGATGTATGCAAGTGTTTGACATTTGAAGTTAGAAGTTTTGTTTTGCTTATCAATACTTAACCATTGACAATACAATTGTGTTATATATACTTAATGAAGTTGACTGCTTTGTTTTGAGTGAACAAGAATGGACCCAACCTTTGTTCTAAAATCTGTTTCTCTGCTTGTGAAGGTCATCTCACCTCCAAGAGCGATGTATACAACTTTGGAGTTGTACTGTTGGAACTGTTATCTGGACGATGAGAAATTGAAAAGAATAGGCCGCCTGGTGAACACAACTTGGTAGAATGGGCCAAGCCTTACCTCAATAGTAAACGTAGAATCTTCAATATTTTATATGCCCGTCTCAATGGCCAGTATTCCATTAATAGTGCACAAAATGTAGCTAACTTGGCGCTCCAATGCCTGTCTGTCGAAGCCAAGTTCAGGCCTACAATGGCTGAGGTGGTAACTGCATTAGCCTACGAAGCGCAAGCTCGCCTCAACGACCCCGTCTATGGCTGCGTTAGCCTCATCACCAACCTCTCCAGGCAGCTCAGTAGAGTCCAACATATTTGCTATTACTTGCTCTTCTCTCTTCTGATTAATTGTTTTGTTTTTTTATTCCAACATCTTAATATTAGCATCACTAGCTCTTGTTGTGATTCTCTTTTCTTTCTTTTTTTATCAGATATGGTAGATGTGACCTATTTGTATTCCTCTTAGTTTAAGCATTAACCATTTCTCCTTTTTTGTTTGATTTCCCTGACTGTTTCATCATTGCTCATTATAATTACGCCGTAGAGATTTGGAGTTTGTCTATATCAGTTTTTCTATCTTCCACACTGCGAACTGCTTCCAAAATTTAAAGAATCTCCCAGGGGCAAAAGCTTTGTTGTTCCTATGAAAGAATCTGTAGAAAATTTAGCATGTTTATAAATGAAAACTCAGTTCACAAGACCACATCACAAGAGAAATATTTAATTGTGCGTCAACAAGAACTTAAGCGTAGGTCATTTGGGAACAAAAAGTACTTCTAAGGTTAAAAAGAGACAGGCAGCTCAAAATGAACTTACTGGCAGCGTCGAGATCTCCGAAGGAAACTCCGAGAAAGTTGCAAAACCTTGAGATCGGGTAAATTGACACTACCAGGCCAGTTAATGGCAATTGAGGAGGAAAGCTTGTATTTTTATTTCGCGTCCTGCTTGATGCACTCTATTTGCGATTTTCGTGTTTCCTAATTACCTAATTAGCCAATGGTATGAGAATGTCTTGACATGGAAGCTCAGTTCACCTTTGCATCAACATTCCATCTTTAAGACCTAGAAGGGTTAGAGATTATTAGATAGTGGAAATATGCATATGACTCACCAAAACATTAGTGGTTTAAAAACTGAGTTCCCGTTCAAAACATTTCATTTCTTCTCTCTCGCGAAGCTTCATCTCTCTCTATATATATGCCCTTACATCAACACTCCATTTCAGTTGAGCAACTCACCAAAATAGTTCCTCTCTCTCGCTCAGGTACGATTCGATCTCTTGCACTCTCTTCAATTCCCCAACGAGGTTACGTTTGTATTTGTTTTACATTTGTATCTACAATCCGCGTTCTAGAAATGAATGGCGCCGGTAAGTCGCCGTGAATCGACGATCTCTCTCTCTCTTCTCTCTCTCTCTCTCTCTCTCTCTCTCTCTCTCTCTCTCTCTCTCTCTCTCGCTCAGGTGCGTCGCGATGGTTCCATCGGAGATCACCGTTAGTTAGTTAGTCTTTTAGTTAGGGTTTGTGAGTGTTGTACAATTGGTTTGTTTGTTTTTTTTGTTTTTTTTTTATTAATTAAGGTTTTGTGTTTCAATTTGGTATGTCATGATTCATGAATTCATTCAATTATGTCCTGATTTAGATGATTGAATTGATTTTGATTGTAATTAAGCTATGAATTGAATGGCTTTGAGAAATCATGAGAACTCCTTGTTCAATTTGTTCACTTTGCCACCATTTGTAATTCAGGAGTGATCAGTCATAGATTCAGGACCATTTGTTCACTTTGCCACCATTGCCATAGATAGAGGTATGAAGACACAACTTGATGAAATATACTACAATTTTCATGCTTTTGTGATCTTGATTTAGTCATAAAATATGCTCTTGTTTTGCATCCTATAAGAATGAAACATTTACAATTAATGTACTGCGTCATCTTCTATCTGTGAACTGTCTTCTTTCCTTCTCTCTTCATGGGAATAATACTTGTTAACTCCCATTCACCAGAGAATGAGTGGATGCCAATGTGATGTGTCATGAATTGTTCTATTTTGCATTTAATGACTTCTTTGTCTCTCTTTCTCTCTCTCACTCACTCACTCACTCACTCACTCAACCTGTCAAGAACAACCATTCTCATCCAATCCAATCCTATAACGGTATCAAAGTTCATGAAATTCTCTTTCCTTCCTAAACTACCCATTCACTTCTCTCAATCACCAATCATTAGAGTTCACAAGAACCTATGCTTGAAATGGTACAATAGTCATTTCTTCCTTTGCTGCTTCTATCCTTGATTGATGTGTTAAAATGTTGTAATACTACTATACTTACTACCTTATGGAATTCATATAAAACCATCATTTCCATTTCAAGTGTGTATCTTCTATGCATAGGATTTGTTATTTGGTGACAAATCACTTGCATATTTAGTTTTCGGAATCTATTATTTAAAAGAGAAAAAAAATATTCTCATAGGATTTGTTATTTGGTGAAAAATCACGTGCATATTTAGTTTTCAGAATCTATTATTTAGCTATCTTTGATTGTTTTTATTATCACTTTTAAGAAAATAGTTTTATTTTATACTTTTGCATTTTTTTCAACTTCTCAATTGCAATTATAGAACTAATTGATCAAATTGATTTGTGATTTGTGTGTAGGTTGTTAGATATGACTAAAAAACATCGTGTAGATTGTATTTTAACAAACACGGATGAAGATCTACAAAGCTTTGACAGTGATGAGACTCAACCACCAAGTGAAGATCAACGTAATGACAATGAAACACAAGATGAGGTTGAAAATGACCTATATGATGATGTAGAAGTAAGAGGTAAATATCAATTGTTTGTCGTCTTGTTGTTGTTATGACACTATGATATTTGCTATGCCAAAGTTAGTAAATATTATATGATTCATTTCTTTTTTTATGTTTGATTGGAAATTTTTATAGATAATGGGATTGTGCGAAAAAAGCGAGGACTCATACGCGCTAAGGACGTCTCTAGTTTGCCGAATGCCAAAAAATTGTGGTTGAGTTTATTGAGTATGGCCAACCAATTAAAAGAGGAGGAGAGATTTTAGGTGGATGGTTGGGAACAATTGCAAGGAAAAAGAACATTGTTCCGTTGAATGGACGGATTGGAGGTTGATGCCTAAGGAGGATAAGCAAGCTTTGATAAATTTTACCAAGGTAAATTAATATGTTATTTCATGAATTTGATTGGTATCCAAAAAAATAAATGTTGATATAATGAGATAGAAAAAAGAGATTGAAAAAGAGTGTTCCTTAATGTTTTTATTCAATGGATAGGTAGCTTCTCATATTGTCATTCACAGTGAGTTTCTTATTTTCTTTAATGTCTGAATACATATTTATTTTGATTTATTTGATCACCTCTATATTGCAAAAGAGGTTCTTTGAGATCCCTAAAGATGGTGGAGCAGAGAAGTGGATCCTTCAGTCTGTTGCGCGCAAATGGAAGGAGCACAAGTTTGAACTAAAGCTAAGTATTTTAAAGCTGAAAAGACTAGAGAGGAGATTTAAAAATCAATTCCGATTGGGTTCTTTCATAATCAGTGGAAAGCTATGGTACACTATTGGTTTTCTGAAAAATCAAAGGTAACAATTATGCCTTAAAATTTGAGAGATAAGTTTTCTTTCTTTTAATTAGTGTTTTAATGGATTTGATAAATATTGTAAATTGATAAATATTGTAGACATGGCTATAAAACCACAATCCTAAATTAATTGATGTTGGCTATATTGATGTTGGCTACTTGTGGTCTTTTTATAGGCAACAAATGTATATGTAAGTTAGTTTGGTAATTCATGATGAAACTTCTATCCCACCAAGACTGCATTTATAGGTATAAATGGTTGATTCAAGCATTTTCAACAGTGCTTGTTTAATCATTTACAGTTGCATTTGAGCTTAAGCTTATGGAATTTTAAGGCTTCCTTCCATTCTTTATTGAGTCACTAAATTCAAATTGTTCCAAGGTAGGTAAAATGGCCAAGTGAACTCAAGAAATAGAATGTTGAACTTTCTGTACCTCATACTCTAACCCGAAACTTGCCCATTTATAGGTATGAATGGTTGATTCAAGCATTTTCAACAATGCTTGTTTAATCATTTACAGTTGCATTTGAGCTTAAGCTTATGGGATTTTAAGGCTTCCTTCCATTCTTTATGTTTAATTAGTAGAAAAAATAGAAATTAAATATACATTGAACTTTACAAGTTATTGCGCTGCAGAGATGTTGTCTATAAGCAACATTTCATTTCAGATATGTTCTGCAAGAGGATAGAATTAGCAAAGTAGAAAGAATTGACGATGGGTTTAGACTAACATCCATTTCTTCACTCAGTTTCTATGCTTGCTTGTATTGTTCATTAAGCATGCCATATATATTTCAGCTTAATCATTTACTCCACTAACTCCCATTGCTAAGATATGAATTATTTTACATGCACTTTGCATATTTCATCTCATGAATTTCACAGCTTATATTATATGTTCTATATTAATGTATGTTTCTGTACTTTTTGTGAATTGAACACCTTGTTCCCTTGAGAACTCTATGACTGATCACTCCTGAGTCATTTATGCATTGATACTTTCAATAGCATCTTCAATATATGGTCCCCATTGATCGGATTTACTTGAATTTAGTTGTAGATGCACTAGACTATTATCGTGATGGTAACGCGAATGTCTCATAGTAAGTCAAATGGTAACATGTGTTTTAATGGAATTGGATCATAAATGTGATAAATCATATTTTCTATATTTTCTTAAAGCAACTTTCTGAAAGGGGTAAAGCGACACGAACATACTATAAGACGCCACATACGGTTGGATCCAAAAGCTTTGCTAGAGTTAGACACGATTATGTGAATTCTCTACTACTTTCTACTTAATATATATATTCATTCTTGAAATTAATTAATCTTTTTGTTTCATGTTGCCATAGGAGATGACCCAAAAGAAAAGGCCAAAGAGAGTCGAGTTTTTTTTCCTGTCACCCATAAACGAAAAGATGAGAATTTCATCAATAGAGAGGCACAAGAATTAGCGAGAGAAAGCGATTAGTCTTGTTGAAGAACATGCTACGACAGTGGAAAATTATAGTGCACAATATAGAAGAAGTCGTATTTGCTTCGGTTTTCAAAGAAGACAAGTATGGGAGGGTAAGAGGCTATCGATTGGGGGTCACACCTACACAACTTTTTGATGCACTACAACAAAAAGAAGGGCATCTCAATTTGAAGTAGATAGGCTTCAACACCAAATGGAGAATATGCATTCCCTTTATGAGGCAAAAATGGAGAGCATGAAGGAGGACTACGAGAGAAAATCAACCGCAATGAAGATGGACTATGACGAAAAGTTGAATAGTGTGACTAAAGCCTATGAAGAAAAGTTAAATGATGTCACAAATGAACATGAAAGAAGGTTGAACAGTGTCACAAAGGATATGGATAAGTCTCGCACCAGTATGGAACTCTTTCAAAAGCTATTTTCACAGGTTGGATGTTCATTTCAACCATTATTTCACTTTCCAATGATGTTTGCATTTCTTAAATTCCATCACTACAAAAAAACAGCCGATCAGAAATGAAAATTTTCGTTGCTAATTAGCATAAATTCCGTCTCTAATTCAATTCTGCAACGGAACATAGACGGAATCTATTTCGTCTCTAAAATTGTCGTCGCTAATTTAGTCAGTAACGGAAATGTGTTTCCGTTGCTGATTAGAGACGGATTAGAGACGAGATTTAGAAACGAAACAGAGACGGAACAGAAATGAACATTCTTCCAAGTGAATGGTTTTGCTTGCATTCCGTTGCTAATCCGTTGCAAATTAGGGACAGATTAGCAACGGGATTTATGAATTCCGTTGCTAATCTATTGCAAATTAGAGACGGATTAGCAACGGAATTCGTAAAGTTCGTTGCTAATTCGTTGCTAATTAGAGACGGATTAGCAACGGACTTTACAAATTCCATTGCTAATCCGTTGCTAATTAGAGACGGATTAGCAACGGACTTTACGAATTTTGTTGCTAATCCGTTTCTAAACTCTGTTTACCCAGTTTTTTCATTCTATTTCTTCACAAATTAGAGACGGATTAGCAATGGAATTTATAAATTTCGTTGCTAATCCGTCTTTATTTCGTTTCTATGCCGACTTTTTTTAAAATACTCACAAGAATCAAATTAGTTCTCCAAAACTTCTAAAACTAAAAATAACAACAAGACTTGCTCCATCGCTTGCACCCCCTCCAACAACTCCTAGGGGGTGCTAACATCCCAAAAAAATAAAATTTCACATACATACACAAATCAACAATATATATCAACAACAAAGATTCAAATGAGGAAAAACATACAATTCGATATTAAAAAGATTTATATATTCACGAAACGTAGTCAAGTATAATAAATGTCTAAGATACCTAAGTATCCACAAAAAACTACAATTCTCATCGTTCTGCAACAACCATAAAAATACCTAAATATCATAAAGTTGTCAATCCCTCGTTGTGCCAGCACTTGAGATGTGCTAGCATCAGGATCTACGTATCTTCTCTTCTTTCTCCCTAACGACCTGAGACTTTAGAACATGTCCTTTGGGACACTCACCCGCCACCTTGTAGTACATCGCCTCATCATCCACCGGCTGGTCCGGTGTAGTCTGGGACAGCTCCTGACGTCTTCTTTGGAGCTTAGCCTGCATGGATCAACAATAATGGTAACAATATAATAGTAGCATTAAATTTGTTTTCTTAAGTAGGGGTACCTTAAGCTTTACTCCTCACTTTCGTGATTTCAATAACTCTACTTTTAATATACGTCTTCCTGCATAGAAAGATCAAAGGTATAAGTAATTACTTACAAAAAAATTATAAATGCACAAGGAAAAAGAAATAAAAATTTAAGGAATGCCCGCGCGACCCTTAGAGAGGCATTGCAGTACAAACTGTGACGGTCCCAATTTTTCATGAACTAGGCACCACCCGGCCTAAGCTCACGTGGACCCTCGAGCCAATCTCGCAAGGTCAACGAGAGCCTAGTCAGCCTTCCAATCCATCATTACAAGCACTTTCATAATTGTAAGTTGAGTTATTGGTATTTTTCAAGATTTAAAATTTAGCGGAAGCAGTTACTACATTTAATAACTCAACAATAATTTCAAGGAGTTAGGCAACTTAATTGTGGAACCCAGTAAATATATCACCATCAGAGGAGAGTAAATAAAAGATATACAAAAAAATCACCTAGATATGGAGTTTTCCCTCTGCTACTAGTCTAGCTTTCCCTCTGCTACTAGTCTGCGGCTCTGCACTCACTCAAACATAAGAATGACGAGCCTAGGTAAGTAAATCCAGTAGGACATATACACAACATTTCACAATATCCAAAGCAGTCAAATTCACGCTAATAGAATGAAAGGAATAAAGAACGCATGAATATATAAAAGACTGTAAACAATCCATCAATGAGCGAGGCCATATAACAAGGAGTTCCGACCAAAAGGTCGTTGAGTCGTGGCAAAAGCCCAGCAGACTCAGGTTTAAGATGAGACCCCAGCCTCCCAGCCCTAACCCTTGCGACTATGAGACATCCACAAACCCGGATCTAGGACGAGACACCTGCCTCCTAGCCCTAGCCCGTGCGATTATAGAACATCCACGGACCCGGATAAGAGCCCCCAACGTACACTCAATTGGGAGATATCAACGGACGACCAGGAAAGACATCGGGTTTAGGATGAGGCCCCTGCCTTCCGGCCCTAACCCTCTCATATCGCAGATAAACAGTAACCACGACTCACTTGCCAATGGACCCACTCAATCGACAACAATTCCAAAGATAGCTATCATCACAAAGTAGTAAACAAAACAGTAAACAACAACAGCCAATGGAGGGAAATGAAATATTGTATAAGTCCCTAGTTAGTTTACTTACCTCGAGAAATCGCGAACCTCATAACGTCTCGCTCGCGTCTCGATTTCGTCGAAATCGCGCATCCGACCGTGCGCACCGCGCCACGCACCCAACTCCTAAGTCTCTGGTGTCCATTTAGACATTTTAGGCCTATTTTACTTCAAATCACACTGAAATTAGGTGTGAAATCGCGCATCCGACCTGTCGACAACGCGCCACCGCGTCGTTCATCGCGTCGCAGCCACGCCGTTGCTTGTCGGTCGTCAGCACCGCCGCCGCTACCCGGCCGTCACCGAGCCGCAGCGGGTCCGCGTCCCTCTCCTAGAGCCACACCGCTGCAGTTGCTGGAGCCGCTCCTGCCGCCACCTTCGCGTCGCCGTCATTCCTTGCCGGCCGAAGCTCCCTCTCTTTCTTTCTCTCTTCTCATCTCCACCTCCCGATCACTCTCTTGCTCTTATCCAATCTTTTTCTCTCTCTTTATTTGTTTTTGTTTTTTTATCTTTTTTTTCTTCTTTAGGAAGTAAATCCTCGAGATTCGTGCGGAACGAAACTCGAGGCACAACAAAACATATATTTTTATATGTTTATCTTAAAAACTGAGTAGCGCGCACCTCGAATCACCAACCCGCCTCATTTTAAAATCTCGATACTCGCGCCACTCCCATCACGAGGCATATACAATGTATATGGTTTTAATGTGACCACATTAAAACCACTATAGCCAATATATCCACATTAAGCCACTATCTCGGTCCCACGTCGGCACGCGACTCGAGGCGCGCCCTTTTCGTGTTTCGGCTCAATGAATTCCCCGCATATACATTTCTCAACAATTAGCATTATAATCTCAAATTAAACATTCTCGATGTCTCCACTCAAGATTCGGACATACGTATTCGACGAGTGGGTCCCATAAACGACCTTGACTTGGCACGTGGCACAAGTCAAATTTTTCGGGTCGTTACACAAACATCAAAATAATTAAGTTACTAGATAGCAACTCGAGTGGCTGTTGACATGTGAAGCTTACAAATGATCAATGGCATCACTCAATTAAACAATTCCATTCTAGTTTTCTACCATAGGCAACCCTTGGCCAAAGCACAATCTACACGGCCACCTAAACAACAAAATATGGGTATTTAACTAGTTATGAAACATCAAACTAAATCATACTAAAACATAACCAATAGATAAGACAACCAACATAATCAAGAGACATTGGATAATAGATAAGACACTGCAACTCATTAAGTAAGGGCAAGTACAAAGGTTGGCTCCTTAAATCATTCCTATCAAAGACTTCATGTTTTAGAATTTGCAAACAAGCATCACACCATAAACATATTGACATATGTGTCTACATTCACCAATAAATACAGTTACACAAATCGTAGTATGTTATTTAGAAAGAAATTCAATATCTCATAGATCAACGACATTAAAGGAATTCAATCATAGAACGAAGTCAAAACAAAGAATGTTATGCGACAATTTTTTACACGATTATTTTAGCCAAAGAAATCATAGATAGTAATACACAATGCATGACATGACCAATATAAGATCGGTAGTAAAACAATCCAAATGATTTAATGTCAACTCAGAAATGGAAATGAAATAAAGAGAATTGCCTCAAAGGGTTTAGTTACCTTAAATATTGTTTGCTTTGCTATATTCAATTTTCAAGGCATTTACTTGTTGAAACTCTGAATATAAATGTGTCTGATTGATGATTATATATATTTATTGTGATCTGGTACTTCATAGAATATGTAAAGATCACCCTCTAACTTCTCTTATTACTTCCTAAGTTAAATAAATTCTAGTTTTTGGTACTATATCATATCGAATTAATGAAAATTTGCAGATCATAAAACAGACCCCATGTTTTTCCATGTCATGAAGAAATATAAATTATTTGGTATTTGAAGAAGCAAAAACTCGAAATGTTATTCAATGGTAATATAAAAGAGAGACAAACCACTTGAAGCTTCAGATAAAGCAATGTCACGACTGCAGCGAGATTTCATGTCGCCAAATGAACCTTTTGGATAGGCTGCAGGATTCCCAAGTCTCTTGGAAGTGGCAGATTCACATTTAGGATTGGTGTTGTTATTGTTGGGGTCTTTTAGTGATGAGTCATGTCCACAAGTACGACCAGTAGTGTTGGCAAACTGCATACACATTGCATAATTGTAAAACCGAGTACAAAAGTGAAATCTAACAACAAAAGTAATCACAACAAAAATGCAAAGGAAATAAGAAATATGATAAAAGGAGTTACATACTTTTACATGAACCAAAAATCGGTCTTTCATGCTCAAATTCAATGCTTTTGTCAAGTTGAGATCTCGCTCGTGGCAGCTTCACCTTCAACTTCAACTTCTTCTTAACTGTGATGTTTTCAACTTGAGATTTCGGTTGTGGCATCTTCACCTTCAACTTCAAATTCTTCTTAAGTGTGATGTTTTCTGCAATAGGCATTGATGAGATTCGAATGAACTTCATTAGGGTTCTCTTCATGTTTAGACTATGATGATTTTTAAGCAACATAAACAGCAGACACTACCAAAAAAAATGAAAGTCAATTAATTGTGTGATTTTATTACATGAATTCCACAACACATTCATATCCCATTCATTCCATAAGGAAATAATTGTGTGATTTTATTACATAATGAAGCTCTCATGAAACAACACAAAAGTTTGTATCAATGATGAAAAAAAAGAAAGAAAAGAAAGTCAATCCAAGAAAGACCTAAACCTCAATTGTAATCAAAAGTGAAAATAAGACCATCAAACTCTCATTAGCATAGAGCATAGGATTATAACAAAAAGAAAAGTCAATTAATTCCAACACATATATATAGTTAGCCACAAATTCCACAACACATTTATAACCAACAGACACTGCTAAAAAAAACAAGTAATAATTAATTAATTAGACCATCAACCTCTCATTAGCATTGACACTTACATATTCCACAATACAGTTATATCCCATTCATGCTATAAGGAAATAATTCATGCATGCTATAAGTAATAATAAAACCATCAAACTCTCATTTAACATTAAGCAGAGAGAGTGTTGAAATAATTCATGCATGCCATAACCCAATGAGCCTAAAGCCAGCGTTCCTGGAGCAAAGCATGCTAATTCATCCATCTGCAATTTTGAAGAGGAAATACTTAGAGAACAAATAATAAAATAATTACAAAAGTAATGGACCTTGAACTATGTTCTATGCTTAACAGATAGAGGAAGTACCTTATCAGATAAAGAGTCCCCATTTTTCTCACAGATGTAAGTGAAAGAGGATGGTGTTGATTTTCGAATTAAGCTTACAAGACCTTTCATTGATGTCTCCCACATTTCTCTTATAAGATATTGTCACGGCGAATTGAAAGAGTACATTAGCTAAAATTCAAGCAAGCAAAACTAGTAGAATCCTTGAATTGGGCAAGAAAACTGCTTGACTGATTTAACATGCATTATAGTGAATTACAAGAACAAAAAAAATTAAAAATTAAAAATTAAATGGTTTTCACTTCAGGAAATTAGGAAAAGGAAACCAAATAAATGTAAGGGAAAAAAATTGACGAAAAGCGGCAACGGTTTAGGGTGCGGCGAACAACGGCGACGGTTTAGGGCTTTGGAGGCTCCAATCTCCCGCGAGAGACGAGCGACAGACCCGACGGCCTCGTCGCAGCCTCAGAGAGCAGCGACGATAGAGATTTTTTGGGAGAGAGATTACGGTGAGAGAGAGAGAGAGAGAGAGAGAGAGTGAGAGAGAGAGAGAGAGTGACGGTGAGAGAGAGCGATGAGGTTTCGGTGAGAGAGCGGTGAGAGAGAGAGCGAGAGCGGAGAGAAGAGAGAGCGGTGAGAGTGAGAGAGAGAGAGCGAGAGCGGTGAGAGTGAGAGAGAGAGAGAGCGAGAGAGAGAGAGAGAGAGAGAGAGCAGAGAGCGGTAAGAGAGAGAGAGAGATTTCGGTGAGAGAGAAAGAGAGTTGGTTGTGAGAATCGGTAGAGAGAGAGAGAGAGTTCTATTGTGGTTGGTCCCCATTTTTGGGGCATCTAGATCGAAGCACGCACGAATCTCGAGATGTAATGGACGGTTGTAAAAAAATTAAAGTTTTGGTGGGAATGTTGGCGCCATTTTTTTTTACGGAATTTAATTTCGTCTCTAATTTCTCTCTAATCTCTCTCTATTCCATCTCTGAATTATTCCGTCTCAATTCCGTCTCAAACCATTTTTTCTTAGCAACGGAACTAAATTCCGTTGCTAATTCCGTTTCTAAATATCCATTTTTTTGTAGTGCATCTTAACTCTCTTTTGTGAACTATTAGGGGGTTTTTGGGTGATCTTTCTCCAACACCCGAAAACAATGTCATTTCCATTGATGACCAGGTTTGTGAATTTCTTAAATTTCTTAATTTTTCTTATTAAACTTTCATGCTTATTAAAATAGCTAGTAGTTTCTTTTTATCTCCTGCAATTGACTTGAACCAATTGTTAATCTAAAATAATCAGTTTCATGTCAAGCAAATTAATAATATGTTTATTTAATTGTGTTTGGGTTGATTTTGTTTGTTTTGCAGTTGTAGAAAAGTGTTGAACATGAGGTTTTTGGTGCGATGGTAATGTTGAGAAAGATGAGCATATCAATTCAAAAATATCATCTTATATTTTTGCTTTGCATAGTTGGAAGTTTCTATCTTTTTAGTATACATGTTGATATCATTGTAAGTAAAAATATATTTTTGAGAATGTATTGTAGTTCTCTTTTGAATTGAAAAATAATTGAAAAGAATATAAATTGTTTTCATTTGTCTTTCTTAATGTTTGTTTTTATATCTACAAATAATAATAATAATAATAATAATAATAATAATAATAATAATAATAATAATAATAATAATAATAATAATAAGATTGCTAATTTGGAGACATTAAGTACACAAAGTGTGTAAAGGTTGTTAATTTAGAGACATTAAGTGCACAAATGTTGTCAATTTAAAGACATTAAATGTGTAAGAGTTGCTAATTTGAAGACATTAAGTGCACAAGTGTTGTCAATTTAAGGACACTAAGTGTTTAAATGTTGCTAATTTAGAGACATTAAGTGCACAAATGTTGTCAATTTAAAGACACTAAGTGTGTAATAGTTGCTAATTTGGAGACATTAAGTGCACAAGTGTTGTCAATTTAAGGACACTAAGTGTTTAAGGTTGCTAATTTGGAGACATTAAGTGCACAAGTGTTGTTAATTTAAGGACATTAAGTGTTTACATGTTGCTAATTGGAGACATTAAGTGAACAAGTGTTGTCAAGTTAAGGACGCTAAGCTTACAAATGTTCCTAATTTAGGGATGCATAAATAAATAGTGTCTTCAAATTGGAGACGCATAAGAAATAAATGTCCTAAAATTAAAGACACATAAATAAAAAAACGTCCCCACGTTAAGGACACTTATTTCAAAAGTGTCTTAAATAAATATTACCAACACATACATTTTGCGTCGCGAAAAAATAAGGCGACATCACTTTTACCAACACAAGTGGCGACACTTTATGATGCGTGGGTAAATTTTTTAGAGACACTAATTAATGTCGTTAAATGACTAAATTAATGTCGCTAAACACACAATGTTTTGTAGTGCTAATAGTTTAATCAAAGTCTCTCAAACCATTATTAAAATATTTCACATTAAATAAATGTCAATCATACTACAAAAAATATAATAAAGTCTAATAACGCATACAAAATGCAAATTAGGAGATAACGTCACTAAGAAGGAGAAAATAAGTTGAAAGAGCTAGAATGACAACACCATGTCGCACCGCAAGACACATTGATTCACAAAAATCATCCATTTACGCCTCGGATGCAGGCATACACAAATTTCAATGCATAACACACAAGTCGATGTCACATGAAAGATTCTTGTGAGCTAATGTGTATTATAGTGTGACATTGTTGTTGTCGTTTTAGTATTTAATTTCTAATGTCATTTTAGCATTTTTCGTCAATTATTAATATAAATATATAAGTCTATGTACCATGCATATCTCTCGAGATGCATGACACAGTAGGTTGTTACGATAATATATTAACTGCATTGTGATTGTAATATTTTTTTCTTTAATTATTGTGGCACATTCTAATTGTTACAAGAATAATCGTACAGCTGATGTTAACATTTCATGTGTACACGCACGTCTGATGAATGATCTGATAAATAAAACAGAGGGTGATCGAAACAAATTAAGTTCTATGTTGTGTATGGGCATCAGTCACACCGAAATTAAATCTATCCGCAAGAAAGGATCCTGGGGTTTGTCGTACAGTTTAGTGTGAGCGGGAGGAGTACACGGTTTGTTTCTCATGTTATTTACTCATGTGATGATCTTAGCACAGTTGCCTGTTTAGTTCGTATGATTAATTGACATGTTTATTGGTATCGTCTATATTTCTCATAAATGCTCGGTGTACTTTGTTGGAATCTTACTAACTGTACTCCCCATCTTCCTTTTTGTGATGGCGAGTGCAGAACCCTGCTAGTAGGGGCAAGGACATTTTGGGCGACTTTATCGGAATGTCCGGGTCGAGGACCTACCAGTACGTGCTATATTGATATTTTGCTTGCTTTTGGGAAATGAGAGACTGAATAGATACTGTACTCGTATATATTATTGTTTAATATTGTCGCATATATATACGGAGTATTTTCTCCGGGTTTTCCACATTAGGAGTTGCTCTTAAAATAATACTTAATACTATAACAAATTTAATTGTTTACTTGTTTTTAATTTAAGACTTCCGCTGTTGTTTTTAAATGATTCAACTGTTGAACTCACTAAATTGCTTAACGCATGGAGTTAACATGCGTATCGAGGAGTCGTGTAGTGGAAAATGGCGTCAGTGGCGCGTGGGACCCAGTGGGTCAAGGATCGGACAGGACCGCTGGGCCAGCGCCTCCCCACGTGGCGACCTCGGGCTTTGGGGGCCGCTACCTCGTCTGAATCCAGGGCTTGGGTAACCACCGAGTCTTGGTGAGTTGGGGGAAAAGTCATAACTGGCTGTGCCTCCAGATTGGTTCCAAACTCTAGGAGAAGCCCCGCGATGCCCAAGCGGTGGAGGAGTCATTCTAACCGGGCTTTGCCCAGGGTCGGGCCCTTGATAGGGAAGTGGTGAATGACCGATTTGAAATTGGAGAGGGGGAGGGGGAGGAGGAGGAGTACTCATATCAAAGTTCCTTGCTCCTCCTGAATCATTTAACAGGAAAAATAATAACTCCTTGAACCAATGCAATAATTTCGAATTCGTATTCATAATATCAAATCCTATATCACAAGTTTTAGATCAGGAAATAAAACACCCATAACAAAAAACATTATCAAATGAGTAAAAATATTTGTAATAATAATAACCAGACCTAAACCTGATACTAACAAGAATTCCACAAGTAAGAATTTTGCAGGCACAAAAAACAATATGTAAAAAAGGAGGATTGATGCATAGAAAATACTACCAAAATGAGAAGTTTTCTCATGTCAATCAGTGACATTTTTCCATCACTGGAAGCTGAAACTAACCAAGGGAACTCAAATGCAAGAGAATTGACAGAATCCGAGTGTGGATTCCAAGAAGCAACACGTGAGAAATTGTAGTTTTTTGTACATTCGAACATGCAAATAGAGCCATCATCTCCTCCAGTGAAAATGAGATCTCCCATATGAGAAATCAGGCAAAGGAGATAAGGCACAAATTAGAGAGGAGGCGATTCTAACCTTCGCGAATGAGAGAAACGGTGGAGCAATTATGAGTTTTGCGAGTTCATGGCGTGAAGAGGTTAAGAGGTGAGGGAGGAAGCAGAGAGACTTCGAGTGAGGTTAGGGCACATCTTCATCAACAACTAGGGTTCGCAAAGGTCAAGCCGAAACCACACCGAGAGGAGACGACGACGACGAACAGAGTAGACGACGAAGAGGGACAAAGCAGACGACAACGACGAGGGACAGACATCGACAGACAGAGCAGACGACGGCGAGGGCTTATGCGACGGTGACGACATAAGGCACGAGCTCCAGCAGAGAGCAACTCAAACTCCGAACACCACCGCCGAAACCCACCAAATCCAAACCCCCATTTCCAAATCTCTTCAAACAACACCAAATCTCCCAAACTAGCTCTCCAATCTCCAACCAACAAAGCCGTAACTGCCCTCGACGGTGAAGAGATCAGATTTGGAGAGCACCGGTGAACAATTGCTATCCGCGGTGACTATTTTGCAGAGATTTAGGGAATGGGAGAGAGAGAGAGAGAGAGAGAGAGAGAGAGAGAGAGAGAGAGAGAGAGTTTGAGACGAGAGAGAGTTGAGGATTTGCAGAGCCGTGAAGAGAGGAGTTGCTGAGCCGCCGGTGAAGAGAGCAGTTGTTGAGCTGCCGGTGAGCTTGAGAGAGGTCGAGTTCAGTCGATGAGAGAGGTTGAGTTCGGTCGAGGAAGAGGGAGAGAGTTCGTTCGAGGAGAGAGAGTTGGGAGATAGAGTTTGAGGAAAGAGAGAGAGAGAGTTCGAAACGCATAAATATTTCATCTATTGATGCACGAATCTCGAGACGTGATGGGCGGTTATAAACTACTGAATTTTTGGTGGAAAGTTGGTGCCACTTTTTTAGAAATGGATTTTAATTAATTCCGTCTCTATTTTCATCTCTAATCTGTCTCTATTCCGTCTTTGACTATTTCCGTCTCAATTTCGTTTCTAACCATTTGTGATTAGAAACATAATTAAATTCCGTTGTTATTTCCGTTTCTAATTTACATTTTTTTTGTAGTGACTGTGTGAACTCTTCCGGCCTGCCTGGCCGAGAACGACGAGTTCCCAAATATTTACCATCTGTCTCGGCCATGCTTGACCGAGACATTAAAAAAACTCTCTGGCCTGTGTGGCCGAGAACCACGAATTTCTAATAATGGAACCATTCAATACACTGCCACACAAACATTACAACTACTCTACCAAATATAACTTAATTAGATTATCTACGTACTTTCAAACGATTGATTTCGCGCTTTGAGTATGTGTACGACGAACTTCAACCGAGCCCTAATTTGGAGACGAAATCGCCCAACACCCCGAGCCTTCAAACTGGAAAAACGTCCTACAACGGAGGAGAAACACGTAGACGAACGAACACAAATGATTTTCGGGATTCCTCGCAATGGTTGGGTATCGACGATTTTGTGGTTGCTCAAAAGTTCAGTAGTGGGGGTGGTGGGGTGCCTTTGTTTTGAACGAGGGGTATTTTGGGAATTTCGGGACTAAATTCTGGGTGCCCTTGATAAAATGCTTAGTGCCCTCAACAACAGGGTGTCTTTATGAAATGGTGGGGTGCCATTAGCGGGCCTCTATATTAACTGCATTGTGAATTGTGATTGTAGTAATTTTTTTTCTTTAATAATTGTGGCACGTTTTAATTGTTACAAGAATAATCGTACAGCTGATATTAACATTTCATGTGTACACGCACGGCTGATGAATGATCTGATATAAAACAGAGGGTGATCGAAACAAATTAAGTTCTTTGTTGTGTATGGCCATCAGTCACACCGAATTAAATCTGTCCGCAAATATTAGTTCAAATTTCATAAATAGAACCGTGACCTATTTTTGTAGATAAATGTTAGCCAGAATGACATTGGATATGTTACATGTCGGCTCACATGAGCCGTTTATGCACCCTCAATATGCTGACATATATAAATTACGATACAAAATACGTGACCCGAAGTGAACCAGCTAATGTATCTTACAGTGCCCGTGTTAGTATTTATCTTTTTTTGCAAGTTTGGCCTCATCAATGACGTTACCAACGTGGTGTTGGTCAAATACAGCGCATCCAGTTATCGAAACAAACATTTTTATTTTTATTTTCTTGAAGCCAACAAAGAAGATTTAGAGGAAAAAGCAAGGGTACCCAAATGTTCACACTTCGAAATTAGTGATACTTAAACAAACAAGAGGGTAGTGCTAAATGGACTCAAAAAGTCCGGACTCAAACAACCAAAATGACATAAATACCCTTAGTTTAAATTCATTATTAGTGTTTGGGGTAGAGGGTAATTAGGTCTTTTACTTAGTTAGATATCTTAAATTGTTAACAAAAAAATCTTTGGGTCCGGACTCAAAAAGTCCAAATAGATTTTTTGCAAACAAAAAGCTTATAAAACATAAAGAAAAGATCAACATTTAATGCATTGAATAAGATAGCTCACGCGGGACAATGTTGACTCTTCACTACCACCAGCTCAACAAATTATATAGACTGGCCTTATTATTGAACCGGATAGCTCATCGACAATGCCGACTTCTTATTTCCACAAGCTCAGCTAGCTCAATTGACTTCATTACCATCAGATAACCTGACTAATTGTAATAGTAACACCTCACTCCAAAGAATTTAAACACATTAATTATTATAAATCAAAGACCAGCCAAGGCATGAAGACACTTAATTAAGATGGACAAGGCATAGCTTGCTAAGATAAAATGACTAGTAGGAATAGTTGAGTGTACAATTATTGGGCAGCGGGGGCCCACACAGACACTTGTTGTGAACAAACGCCGATGCCCCCACATCCTGCAACGTCCCAGTCCCCCCACTCGGAATCTCCCCACACAACCTATTATAACTCACGTTAAAACTCTGCCAATACACTTGGCTCAACTCCTTAGGCAAACTCCCATAAATCCTATTATGACTAATTTCCAAGTTCGTCAACTGCTTCGAGATCCTCACTTTCGAGAAATCGAACTCCAACAAATTCCTCGAGATATCAATCACATACGCCCTCTTTTTACTCCCAAACAACATGGACGCATCCCCCGTCAACCTATTCCTCCCCAGCCTCAGACTAATAATGTCCAACTCCCCGAACCCCGCCGGGATCCCCCCGGAGAGCTGGTTCCGCGACATGTCGATGTACAAGTCACTTAAATTGAGACCCTTGAACAAGTTTGGTATTGGCCCGGAGAGGTTGTTACGGTCGAGAAACAACCCCCTGATAGGAAGCGTCGACAAGCTCTCGGGTATATTACCGGAGAGCTTGTTGTTGGAGAGGACGAGGGAGTTGAGGTTCCGGAGCTCGGAGAGGAATGCCGGGACGGGGCCGGTGAGGCTGTTGTAGTCTAGGAATAGGAAGGTGAGTTTTTTAAGGTTGGTTATGGAGGGAGGGATGGGGCCGGTGAGGTTGGGGAGTTTACGGAGAGTGAGGGAGGTGAGGTAGGGGAGGTCGCCGATTGCAGCGGGGATGTTGGTGGGCTGTTTGAAGGTGTCGCCTTCGATGTCTAGGGTGGTGACCCGGTGGGTGGCGTCGTCGCATTCAATGCAGCACCAGTCCTTGCAGTTGCCATTTTCTTCCCAGCTTATGATGATGTAGGGATCGTTGAGGCCTTTCTTGATTCTGAGTAGGGCATTGTAGTCGTCTGGGTGGCAGCTGTTGCAGCCGGGGCCGCCGGGGTCCCCGTTTGAGGAGGAGAGGAGGGTGAGAAGGGAGGCGATGAGGATGAGGAGGCTGCCCATTGATGAATTGGTGTAGTTGGGGTGATATTTTCCGTTGGAAAAATGAGGGGTGCATTTATAGAGTCTTAGCACGTGAGTGTGGGATGTGGCACGCGTGGACGGAGTAATCATTTTATTTGCATGTGGAAAATATGGAATTCTAAGTGCAAACAGTGTTAGTTTTTTACCCCCAATTGCAGGCTGATCTTTCGCAATCCCAAAGTATAGTTGATTAAGTGTTAGCATAATTAAGACTTGACTTAAGTTTAAGATTGGCATTAGCACTTGATTTTATTTAAACACTCAAATTCATTCTTACAAAAATACACACATCTCCTATTCTTTAAGTAAGTTTAACAGAATTTGGTGCAGAGGCTCAGTTGGTTCGATTTGTTAAGGCAAGGGCCATTATTTGGCTGCATATTGAATGAATTTTGATTCCAGTATGATAGTAATACTCTCCAGCTAATCACAGCCTTCATAAAGTAATTGTCTACTCGGTCGGCCATTATTTGACACAGCTGTGTCAAAAGTCTTTTCACACATACATTATATTTGAAAAAATTACACAAGTACAGTATAAATGTGTTTAAATGAGCAAAATAAAATAAGTGTGCGTTTTTTTCTTTTTTTAATATAAGTTATATCGCCTTTTGAAAAGGTGGTATGTTACGGTTCGTTTTAATTAATTTTAATTAACTTACAAATTTCAGATTAATACCCTAAGCTCAGACTCACGTGGACGTCGCAGAAAAGTCTAGGCCACGCCTAAAAGGTAAAAATTTGTTATTTTTGTGTGTGTGTTTACTTAATTTACTAATATTAAATAATTAGAGTCGCATTATTTGACATTTTATTAGTCGCATTGTGCGCGTATAGTTACGAGAACGTGCGACGTCGCGGGTGTGCCCGTAACGTCAGTGTACGGGGTAGTATGTGATTGAGTTGTCACATCACATCACACATCACATCAAATATCACATCAACAATCCCTCATCTTTCTTTTTGTCATTTCTCTCCATATAAAAAAAATCCTTATAAAAAGAAAAAAAAAAAAACGAAGAGAGAGAGAGTGGAAGAAAGGGAGAAAGGGAGAGATAAAGAGAAGTAAAAGAGAAGGAAAATAAGAGAATCTACGAGAGAGAGAGAGAGAGAGAGAGAGAGAGAGAGAGAGAGAGAGAGCTGAGAGGAGGTCGGGAGGTCGGGACGGCGGTGCTCTCCAAATGGCCGGCGCCATGGACTCCGAAGATCGGCGTCGGCGGTGGTGACGCGCTCTCGCAGGCGGCTACCTCCATTGATCAAGTAAGTGGTTAATATTGTTGTTGTTGGAATTGTTGTTGTTGTTGTTGGAATAACAAAAAAAAAAAAAAAAAAAAAAAAAAAAAAAAAAGAACAACAGAGAGGCGGCGTGAAGAAGATGGGGTGGGGAGAGGGGTGCACGCACGCACAGGTCCAGGCCCAACCGGGTCGGGCCGACCCGGTCCAGGGGCCACCTCTATATTAAAATAATATAAATGTTAAAATATAATTTAAAAATAGTTTTAAATTAAATAAATTACAAAAAAATATTAAAAATAGGTAGAAAATTATGAGAAAAATCCAGAAAAAATCCAAAAAATATAATAAAATGGGAAAATATATAAAAAGACAGTTTTGAGGATATTTGGGGCGTCGGCACCCCGGTATAAATCGAAAAGTACGTCAAGAATTAAAGTTTTTGGAATAAAAATGTTACAAGTTTTGGTCTCACCCTATAAACTCATTTAATGAGGCTCTAAAATAACAAAATTGTATAATTGGACACCAGGGAATTAGGCTACCATAGTCGGGTGTCGGGTACGCATCTGGAGGCATGTGCAGAACATTTCAAATGCAGTTTGCGACTTGTTTGAGGTAAGTAATCCCACGAGAAAATTAGTTAAAATTCTTTTATTGCACTTATTTTGTATCGCATTTCAATTATTCTATGATGCTATTTATTGTTGTTCAATTATTGTTTATCCACTCTCACGTGTGTACGTGTGTTTGTCGACAGGGTCGGCATGGCACGGACTCACACCCCGAGGCTAGCTACCCCCGCTATTCGAGTAATTGGCCATGATAGGGCTACGCGGTGACTATTCTCCGCGAAACCCGTAGGTTGAGAGATGTTTGACGTAGTCTTAAGTCTAAGCCAATGGTTCCTCTCGAGAGATGTTTGGACGGGGTTCTACCGTTCAATGGTTCCTCTCATTCAACCATGAGATATTTGGCGAGGTGGTCGTCAATGGATCCTCTCAGTTTAGCTATGAAGATTCCCGGATGTCGACCAGGGTTCTCTGTCACGCTACACTCGTGTCCAAATTTGACTACTCAACGACTTATTTTCATGCGATTATTTTATTTTTGTCCTTTATTTAAATCGCATGAATTATAGCCGTTTTATTGGAATTCGTGAATATTAGCTAACGTTCTCTGGGATTTACTCATCTGAGATTTGTCATTATATTTTTGTGACAAATCACAGATCTTGCGGCGAGCCGAGGCAAGGGCGTCTTAGGCGACTACGTCTAAGTTAGGAGAGCCGTCACTTTTTGCATAAGTGATTGTATGTATCTATTTACTATTTTATGAATGTTTTGGGAGGACTTGTATACCCGATACATGTATATGCTCACCTTTTGTACTTTTGTCGCTTTTGATATATATGATATCTAATGCTGGGTTTCCACACTGTAGGGTTGTTCATAAAAATGCAAACATTAACTTTTACGATATATGCATGCCTTAAGACTTCCGCATCAATGTATGATTTATATTAAATTACTAAATCATGAATAACTTAATAATTCATAAAATATCCATAATTACTAAGTTAAAGGCGAATAAGTTACGTACAAGGGTTTAGGTCGCGGACAATCAACTTGAGTGTGCGGTGACGTGGCATGCTTGGTGACGTGTGACACAAGTCGAACGCGTCAATAAAATTTAAAATTTACCTAAACCAACTATTTTGTAGAATAGTGGCAAAGGGTCGATCCCACAGGGATTGTTAATCTTTCTAAGGTCAAAAATAACGAAAAGGGAAATCGGGGGTTTTGAGAGAGTGAATAATAAAGCTAATCTAAATATCAACAAAATAAATAAAACAATGGAAATAAATTTGAAAACAATTAATAAAAATACCTAGGTCAAGACATACAAGTTCAGTTTGATAAAAGATTGGATTTGGTCTTCGACTTATGTAAAATATGCAAATCAAAATATCCTAGTGTAGCTATAGACCCGGTGACGCACGCGGTTCCTCGCACTTCCTAATCTCGATAGCCAAGGTACGACGGTGACTACTTCCCTAGTCAAACACATAACCACAATTCAAGTGAATTGGGTTTAATGCGTTGATCGCTATGGGCTTTGTGAAGGCACTACACCTAGACAACCGAACACTATAACAATTTAGGCTTTTTATAACACCTAATTGATAGAGGTTTTGTGAGTAACCCCTATGTATTAGATGATTAAAGTTTCTATAACACTTAATTGATAGAGGTTTTAATTAACCCCTATGAATTAGACAAGTAGACTTTTAATAGCACTAATTCGTAGAGGTTTAGAAAACCTCTATGGAAAGTCTGACCTAAGAAAAAAATTCCCTCAACACTCTCACTCACTCTCGCTGTCTCGCTCAAAATTCCCTCAACGCTCTCACTCACTCTCGTTGTCTCGCTCGCCCGACTCACTCTCTCGCGCACTCGCCGCCGCTCGCTCGCTCCGGTCCTCGCTCGCCGCACGCCATCCCGCACTCGCCTCGCTCTCGCCTTCGCGCGCACTCGCTTCATCTGCTCTCGCCATTTCAGCACTCGCCTCGCTCGCAAGGACGATCGATCTCAAGACCAGCTTGTTCAATCTGCAAGGTTAGTCTCGATCGATCTCAAAACCCTAATCGATTTTACAGCCTCATTGTGTTGATTAGGTTAGCCGAGATTGTTTCTATGGTTCTATGGTTCTGTGTTGAATTGGTTGTGGTAAATGGTTACTGATATACGGTCTCTCTAAGTCTCTATATTGAATTGAATTAGCGATCGAATACGATTGATCGGTCCAGATTTTCGTTGAATTATTGTTTGTGATTCAGATCTGTGCGTCCGATCTTCTTCTATGATTGTTTCGAAGAACCGAAGAATTTCATTTTGTGTACGTTGTGTTTGGTAGGTAGAGTCACTACAAAAAAATAGCAAATCAGAAACGAAAATTTCCGTCTCTGATTTGCATAAATTTCGTCTCTAATTGCAGTCAGAAACGGAACAGAGACGGAATTAATTCCGTCTCTAAAAACGTCGTTGCTAATTCAATCAGAAACGGAAATGCGATTCCGTTTCTGATTTAGAGACGGATAAAAAACGGAATAAATTCTGTTTCTAATCAGAGACGGAATAAATCTAATTCCGTTTCTGATTAGAGACGGAATAAATTCCGTTTCTGATTAATTCCGTCTCTGATCCGTTGCTTATCAGAGACGGATCAGAGACGAAATTTGATCCGTTTCTGATTCATGTATCTGTTCCTCAAAAATTAGAGACGGAAATAGCAACGGAATCCAGAGATTCCGTTGCTATTTCCGTCTCAAATTTTCATTTTTGTTTAGTTTTTAAAGTCTTATATATATAGGTCTCAATCCAAGCACATTTAACCTTCCAATATATAATAAAAATCATAGCTAAATAATATATTGATATTGCACAGTTTATATAAACTTAACATATCCTTAACATTATCTTTTCTCAATGTACTGTACACAAAACAACAAAAACAATCTAAAAAGTTTCTATATCGTATCTTTCTACAAAAGTAAAAGCAAAAATTGTTCTAAATGAAAAAAAAATAAAAAAATGAAGTGTTCCGAGATTATATAAAGTTGATTGTGCTTCAAATAATACTTGACTTCGTACAAAACACCCGAAAAAAGATCAAAAAGAAAAAATCACTAAATTATACAAACAATAATAGGAATATAAACAATATTATGGGAGAACTACGTATCATCGCAAGCACAAGTGTATGAGCCAAACACAAAGATAAATAAAGTAATAAAAAAAGAAATTCATCATTATCCAGAAGGAACATGGTGTTAATTAGCAAATTATCTCTCGCTCCAAACTATAACATAGCAATGGTTTGTGATGCTTATATATATAGTCTTGATGTTTCACGATCAATATTTAAGACTGCAACATACACAAGCTATCATGCATGATTACGTTTAAGAATTAAAATTAAAAGAAAAATATTTATGCTCGACAACAATGAAAATAAAACCTAAATTGCAAATTAATGAATTAGAGTCGACTAGTTTACAACTTTTAGAAATCACAGCCAAAACCATGGATGTCGATGTATCACTAGAGACCTTGTTTTCACAAGATGTGGTTTCACCACTACAACCAAAGTGATCAACCATATATATAGTAGTGGGCTACAGTGGGAACAGACAGAGACAGTCTTTGGTCCTCGTTGTTTGTTGTGTGTCTCCCCATAAGAATTAAAAACTAAGAAGTTATCTTCTGGCCTAACAATCATCAGCACACCCAACCCAATCAAATAACAGTTTTAACTTCAAGGAAGGTTTAAAACCTCAAATAGAACTAGGAACAATTGGAAACAAGGAACAACTATGAGGGAATATAAGGTCCAACGCATGTAAAAACCATGAGATGAAACGAAGGAAAGAGAACTAAATGGTAAATCCACATTGCTATTCTATCCAATTAATCGGAGTAATGGAACTATGCAAATAGATCAAACTCGTTAACCGATATCATATCTCTTACTCTTACCTTGTGAAACGCCACCCGACGAAGCTCCAATAACAAGCATGCTGATTTGGGACTTAGACACTTCATTAGATATTGCAACTGGTACATCATCTGCTTCAATTTGTACAATCTCCGCTTCCACCTTCATGTATCGCATTAGAGTGAGTTCATTTTTTTCTTTTCTTTTTTTTTTTCTCTTTCATAATATGCTTTTTTTTTATAGGCTTGAAGGTTAACATAGAAAACTTTACCTTTTTCTCACTACAAAGTTGCTTGTATGGGAGAAGCATTTTACTGGCTTTCCATTCCATTCCCTTCCCTTCTTGTATGTAGCCGCTACATCATCCCGTACTGGGGAAATTGGAATATAGTTTCCCACTTGAAGGACAACAATTTCAAATGGCATTAAAAATTAAAGGATTGACATAATGCAGACATGAGCTCAAAACATGGTTTAGAGCAATATATTTGGAGAAGTGTTACTAATTTGCAAAAACGAAAGAAAGAAAATGAAAGAAAATTTACTTGGCGTCGGAACTGTAGTGATCCTCGCACAAACGTGCAACAACTTGAATAAAACTTTACCCTTACTAGAGTAGACTGTCTCATCACAATAATGGTCATACATTGAACGATTTAATCAACAAACAAGTGCCAGTCTTCTCATTTTTATTTTTTTTTTGGAGAAAAAACTCACAATTGCACCAGATGAGGCAAGATACCATATAGAGCAAATATGACAATGCAATAGGCAGCGTTTGAACCAGTGTCTTAAATGGAACAAGATCTGTTGAATCGTCAGATTCGTTCAAAAACATGGAATCCACCTAAGGTTTTTCTTGATTTTTACATCACTTATTATGCACCACTTGCATTGGAAACTTCTAAAGTCAAGGTATATACGATACTCATCTAATAGGATCTGTTCATTGCGTAGCAGTTAGCTAAGCTTACACAAAGATTCCGAAAAACTCAACACAAGATCTACCAAAGTCAAGATGTATCAAGCATCCATAAATTTATTCAATAACCTACTACTTTTCTTAAAACCAAAGTATACATTTATCAGCTGAATAAAGTCCGCCACATGAGGAAAACAAAAGACTCAATGAACATTGAGGTAAAACCATAGAATATAAGCAAACTAAAATTGGATGTCTAAATGACCTCACAAGGCCTTTCGAAGGTAAATGAAGGACCTACTATGAAGCAAATAAGGGTTGAAAAAAAAAAACCTCAAATACATACGGTAACAAATTGAGAAATAATAGGACATATACCTAAAGACTGCAAGTTCAAAGATATTCAATTAATATAACCTCACATGCATGTGTAGCAAGATCCATAAGAAATTTAGATTCACAACCATATATCCCATAAGATTAATCACCAATTACTTTGTAAGTAAGAAAGCCTACTAGTAGGTTTTCACATTAGAAATCTTATGGGATTTATACAGTATCACTATACATGGAAACTATTTTTTTGGATTTATACATGGAAACTTTTACTTGTCTATATTGAAAATCACACAAATCCACAAATTTAGCCAACTCACTAATCACTAATCACACAAATCCAAATTTCTCAATTTAAGGCTAACCAAATTTAGCCAACTCACTAATCACACAAATCCAAATTTCCTCAATTTAAGCCATATTGAACAACAATACAATACTCGATCAACAAAGATTATCAAATGGATTTCAAACCTAAATACCAAAGCTTAAACTATTGAAGAAAAAAATTATAGAGTTGATATGGAATTGGTGTAGTTGGGGTGATATTTTCCGATGGAAAAATGAGGGGTGCATTTATAGAGTCTTGGCACGTGAGTGTGGGATGTGGCACGCGTGGACGGAGTAATCATTTTATTTGCATGTGGAAAATATGAAATTCTAAGTGCAAATAGTGTTAGTTTTTTACCCCCAATTGCAGGCTGATCTTTCGCAAGCCCAAAGTATAGTTGATTAAGTGTTAGCATAATTAAGACTTGACTTAAGTTTAAGATTGATATTAGCACTCGATTTTATTTAAACACTCAAATTCATTCTTACAAAAATACACACATCTCCTTATCTTTAATATAAAAGTGTCCACGTGGATCCACGTGGACACAATTTTTCGTAGGGTGCGCTGATAGCGCCTTCTGAGAAGGCACTATTAGCGCACCAATCATCGTCTTCCTGAGACGAAACCGACGCAGAGAATCTCTGCGTCGATTTCGCTAGGGATGCAGGGGTAGGGGACAGGGGTAGGGGACGTAGGGGTCACGGGATTACTAGTAATCCCGTGACCATGCATGATCGTTGGAGCCCCCCTATATAAGGAGGGGACGGGGAGCTCGGTGGAGAGAGAGAACGGACGGAGGAGCGTGAAGGAGGGCGGCCGAGCGACGTTCATCAGAGGGACACAACAGAGGAGGTAGAAGGTTGACGCGAGCTGAGCAGGGCGGAGAGCGGACACGAGTCATAGGGGAGCAGGAGGTCCGCGCAGAGGTGAGGCGAGAAGAAGTGGCCGCCGATCGAGGAGGCGCGGAGTCGCTGCAGGGGAGCGCGAGCTCGCGGCGGCGGTGCACCGATGTCTCGGCGGAGGAGAAGAGAGGAGGTCCAGCCTACCTCAAGGAGGAGGAGGTATGTACGGGAGTAAACCATAATTTTTTGAGGTTAAAGTACGTATGTGTATTTAGTTTGTTTAGTTTAGGTATGTGTAGTTTGGTTTAAGTTTGTTTAATAAGTTTAGTTAGTTAGGTGACGTTTGTTAGTTAATTAAGTTTGATTATGTTAGTTTGATTAAGTTAGTATAAGTTTGCGCAAGTGAGTTTAGGTTATTATGTTTGGTTTAAGTATACTACGTTTGTTTAAGTAAGTTTAGTTAATTTGTTTTATTTTACTTATTTAATTAAGTTTGTATAAGTTAGTTTGTTAAGTTAGTTATAAGTTTGTTTAAGTGAGTAAAGGTAATTAACTTGTTATAAGTTAGTTTAAGTTTGTTTAAGTTAATTACATATGTTTAACTTAATTACGTATGTTTAAGTTAGGTTAGTCATTTATTAAGTTTGTTTAAGTTAGTTTAGTTTAGTTTAGTTTAGTGAGTTTGTTTAAGTTAGTTTAGGTAATTATGTTTGTTTAAGTTAGTTTACTTAATTAAGTTTAGTTAAGTTGGTTTAGTTAATTACGTTTAGTTAATTAAGTTTGTTTGACGTATTTTAGTTAATTTACGAAAGGAGGAGGTATTTTAGTTAATTACGTTTGTTTAAGTTAGTTTAGGTAGTTTAGGTTAGATGTTTAGTTTAGGTATTGGTGGTTAGTTAAGTTAGTTTGTTTAGTTAGGTTCACAAGTAGGTAACGTTATTTCTCGTATTTACGCGCTTAGTTTACTTAAGGTTGTTTGTTTAGGAAACTAAGTTAGTTTAAGGTAGTTTAGTTAGTTTGTTTAAGTTAGTAAAAGTCTATGTATAAGTTTGGTTAATGTTTAGGTAGTTGAGGTATTTATGTTACTTAGGTAAGTTAGTTTATTTAATGTATTTTGTTTAGTAAACCATAACAATGTTGGAAGATATGTTTGCCAATTTTGTTTATATTAGTGTAGTTTATGTTGTTTAGGTTAGTGTAGTTTAGTTATCACTTAGGTGTTGTTAATTCGCAAATCAATATTGAATTGCAATTACACCTACCTGCATGGAAGCTAATAAGAAGCTAGAATTAGTATATGACCTGAAAGTAATAGAGAGGCGCCAGTTTGAACACGGCCAACCATATGCATATATGATTCAACGCATGATTCCCCCTATGATGGCCCTACCGCCAATACACAAAACTGCACAAATAGAGACCGTGAACGAATCCCAACTAGGAAGAACCGGTGTGGTATTTGTCGTTTAGAGGGACATAACAAAAAAAATTGTCCAAGGAGACCTCAACCATCCAATGAGAACCTATAGTCAATTTTTTGTAATGTGTGAAGTAACTTAAGTTCGTACATATGTTGGTTTTGAACATTTTCGTCGTGTGTTTTTGTGTGAATATTTAGTAAATACTTATCATTTGGTTTCGTACAACACTCATTTTCTTTTTCTAACCTTTTTTTTAGTTGTACTGCAATGGATCCAGGACCTTCAGATCCCTCACTGTTGCAACTCCAATCTACACATAGATCAACATGAACCTGGAGGGGCGAGGTAACATGTTTTTCCTCAATACGTCAAATTTACACAAATACTGTATCAAACACATACTTTAATACATTTTCCATTACAAGGTGTACGAAACTATGCGCGTACGTCGAAGACGGGGGGTCGTTGATCGAACAATGCAATATCATTCTAGGATGATCCCATATCTTTGTTCCAGTGGGTTTTATGGGATATCTCGGGTAGTATTTTTCAGCCTTGATTGGGCTTTGATTACTACGTTTGTCGAGAGATGGCGCCCTGAGACGCATACCTTTCATATGCATTGTGGGGAGTGCACCATTACACTCCAAGACGTGCAAGTACAGGTTGGATTGCCTGTCGAAGGCAAGCCTGTGACAGGAACGACGGACGCAGACTATGCTAATGTCTGCGAGACTACTTGGACGAACTCCCTGTGGAGACGACGTCGTTGGTCGTAAACTTAAGGTCGATTGGCTCGAGCGTCACGTACCAGCAATAGATGATGATAGCGATGAGGAGGCGGTCTAACGGTACGTTCGCTCGTACATACTACAACTCATCGGCGGATGTCTTTTCGCCGATAAGTCCAATCGATTCGTACATTTGATGTTCCTACCTTTGCTGGAGGATTTTCAACTAGCTGGACAATATAGTTGGGGGAGTGCTTGTTTGGCTTATTTGTACAGGGAGTTGTGTCGCGGATCTCGCACAGGGGCACATGAGGTTGCTGGCGCGTCAATTCTGTTACAACTTTGCGCATGGGACAGATTTTCATGCATAGCACCGCGACGCCTGCGTGTTTCTAGAGCTCAGCAGCGAACTGTGAATGGCCAAAATATGCTTATGGACGTTCCACTCGGACACAGGTATGAAAGTCGATTTATCATTACTTTGCATAACAATCTTGTCCTATTTCATTTATCCTAACTTATTGTCTTCTACACAGATGGCTCGATGCATTTTCGATATCACAAAGTGCGACACACGTCGTATCGGCTTACCGTGATGCACTCGACTCGTAGAGGCATGAGGATGATGTGGTCTAGCAACCTTATGCAGAACTCATGGGGTCCGTTCCCGATTACCGTACAAATGGCCACGGAAGTTGGCTCTCGACGTGTCCCCTTATTTGTTTCCAAATTGTGGAGTGGCATCGACCAGAAAGGGTCATGAGACAATTCGGCATGGTACAAGTAGTGCCACCTAATTGTGCTTACGACGCCCAACCGCACCGCATCGAATTGCGTGGACATCATCATGAAAATTGGGTGACTTTTCACGCAAGCTACATAAACATGTGGGAAAATCGTGGGGACACCATTGCAACAGCGGCACTGAATGAAGGGCATGACCATCAAGACTACATGACGTGGTATCGATCGGTCACTAGGAGATTCGTAGGACACGACGGGGCGTTACGTGACTACTCGGTAATCTTCTAACTCTTACTTTTCCTCAAACATTTAATATTTTATATCTGATCATTTTTTGAGCTCTTAATTTTTGTATATCAGCGTAACTTGGTGCATCGACTTAGGCGTGTGTTTATTGAGGATGGGTACGAGCAAGGTCTTGCTGCCCTTAATGAAGGGATTAAAATTTTGGACGAAGATGAAAGACAAAGGTCTAATCTTTCGCATGACGGAATTGACGTCCAACAAGACATAGATGAGGATAATGAACAAGAAGATGAAGAAGACGATCAGGGCGAACCAAACATAGAGGTGAGAAGAAGACGAACGCGACTGCAGATCGTGCGGGAACGCACTGCACGTCCTCGCCCACCACGTCCATCTACTCGATCGAGATTGCTGCAGAGAGTAGCGTACGTTCTCCTCCAAAGACGTTCATCTCGTTCGAGAGTGAGTAGAACAGAGAATGTTGGCGAGAGTAGTCATTCTTCTCATGGGTACATTCCTGCATCTTCCACTGCCCAACCAGAACCTCAAATGTTTGTACCAAGGCCGCCGAGCGTGAATCTTCCTCCTTACCATTTTGATCCTTACGCACCTGGGCCTTCGTCTTCATATGTGGACCATGGAATGCCTCATCATCAAACGTATCCATCACTGCCTCCATACATGCCTAGTCCATATACTCCTACTCCGTACAATTACAATATGGCATATAGTGGAGACCCTTCATTCATGAACTTATTGACCATGCCGCAGCCTCATGTTCCATTCCCCCAACCCCATGCAGAAAACCACTATTTCGGGATGGTTCCACCTCCTATTTTTGGTAGCATCAGTAGCAGAGGTGAGTCGAGTCAAGAACCAGAGGAAACACATCAATCTACCCGACGTGATTCATCGCAAGACCAGCGGAGTCAACAACCTCAACCGGATGTACAAACACATCATCCAACTAGACAAAGAGTACGTCCGGTTTGCTTCACCGAGGAACAACGTCAACTGAACCACCGAAATAGACCTGCGTGATGAGTTTACTTGATGTCATGGTGATTTGTAATAACTTATATTTTGGGTTCATGAAGTACGTGTATTCAACCTTCTCATTGAATAATCTTATTTCTCATGTTTTCCATATTATTATAATGTCGTAGATTTGATTACTCTTCAATAGTTAGTTTAGTTTGTTAAGTTAGTTTAGGTTATATGTATAATTTAGCTTAAGTGGTTAGCTTAGTTAGTTAGGTGTCGGTGGTTAGGTTATATTAGTTTAGTTTGGTTAGGTTAATTAGGTTACTTACTTAATGTAGTTTAGTTTAGGTGTTGAGGTTATGTTTGTTTACTTTCGTTTGGTGGTTAACGTGGATCATTTTTTGGTTGTTTGTTTAGTTAGTTAAGTTAGTTATTTTACTTTACTAAGTATGTATTGTTTAGGTGGTTATGTTAGTTAAGGTTAGTTATGTTAGTTCATGTTAGTTAGTTTAGTTTGGTTAGTTCCATTTAGTTAGTATGTTTAGTTTGCAATTAAGCTAGTTAAGTTAGTTATTTTAGTTTACTTAGTTTGTATTGTTAGGTGGTTTGGTTAGTTAGGGTTAGTTAGTTTAGTTTGTTAGTTAGTTTAGTTTTGTTATGTTGGTTAGTTAGTTAGTTAGTTTAGTTTAGGTTAGTTAGTTACTTAGTTTAGTTTGGTTTTGTTAGGTTAGTTTTGCTTACTTAGTTTAGGTTATTTTAGTTAGTTAGTTAGTTAGTTACTTTGTGTTAGTTAGTTAGTTTAGTTAGTTAAGGTTACTTACTTTAGTTTGTTAGTTACTTTAGTTTGGTTATGTTAGTTAAGGTTAGTTAGTTTACTTTGGTTAAGGTTAGTTATTTAGTTTAGTTTGGTTTAGTTAGTTTAGTTAGCTTAGTTAGTTTAGTTTAGTTTAGTTATTTACTTAGTTTAGTTTGGTTTGGTTAGGTTACTTAAGGTTACTTAGTTTAGTTTAGTTAGTTAGTTAGTTTAATTTGGTTAGGTTACTTAAGGTTAGTTAGATTAGTTTAGTTTGGTTAGTTAAGGTTAGTTAATGTTAGTTATTTTAGTTTGTTAATAAGTTTAGTTTGGTTAGGTTAGTTAATATTAGTTAGTTTAGTTTACTTTGGTTAGTTAGTTAGTTAGTTACTTAGTTACTTACTTAAGTTAAGTTAGTTACTTAGTTATTTAGTTAGTTCAGGTTAGTTAGTTATTTAGTTTAGTTTACTTTGGTTTGATTAGTTAAGGTTTGTTAGTTTAGTTTAGTTTAGTTTAGTTAGTTAGTTACTTACTTACTTACTTACTTACTTATTAGGTTAATTGGTTAGGTTAGTTAATGTTAGTTAGTTTAGAAAATAGAGTTGAAGGTTGAAACCAATGTATATATATGCCTATTCATAATTGGTTTCATTTTTATACAAATATAAACTCCTCATATGCATATTCTAATTTGGTTGTAATTGTCGATATCGCTCGACTACGACAACGACGGACGGAGCGGCCGAGGACGACGCGGTCCAAGAAATTATCGTGACGGCCAGCCAATGGCGGACGGTTTATTAAGTCCAGTGGTGGCGTGTGACGGCCTGGTGACGTGGCATTGACATGGCGATGACGGACAGTTTGTTAAGCCCCGTTTAATTAAGTCCAGTTGGTCAGCCACGTAGACGCCACGTCAACGCCACCTCAATTTCCAATTTAACTGATAACGCCTTTTGAAAAGGCGTTATCAGTTAAATGTGGGTTGGCGATGACGTGGCGTCCACGTGGCTGCCACATGTAGAGATAACGCTTTTTCAAAAGGCGCTATCCGTACAAATCGATGCCACGTGGACGCCACGTCATCGCCAACCAAATCAACTCCACCCAATAACGCCTTCCCAAAGAGCGTTATTGCCTACTCCCGTAAAAAAAAAACCTCCCTATTTTGTGAATTAAATTGTAAACATACCTTAGTTTTAGAAAAACCCCGTTAAATAAGTGTGATTTTTTTTTATTCGTGATTTAGTGTATGTCACATTTTGAAAAATGGGAGACAAATTTGTTGGCCACGTCAACACAAGAATAACGTCTTTTCAAAAATCGTTATCTATGTAAATTATATGGATAAACCCATATAGACGCCCACGTGGACTGAAATTGGGTTTACATGAATATGCAAATCGATCAGTTCACATGGACACCCACGTGGACATTTAAATATTTAAATATTTATATAATATACTATAATATATATTATATATAATATTATATATAAAATATATAAATATAATTTTTATATATAATATAAAATATATATTATATTTTTATATAAAATATAAAAACAATATATATTATTTATTTATATATTTATACATAATATAGAAAAATATAATTAGAATATCACTCCAAGTGACACCCGACCCTATGAAATGGCATGCGGGACCAACGTAAAAATGAATGTGCGCAAAATAGGTTTTGGTGCATAACATGCGTGGTACGTATCTCGAAGCACGCATGACGTTTGCGTGGGTTGTCCACCTCGAGATACGTGTGTGTTGTTTACATGGGTTATCCACCTCGATATATGTGCGTAATGTTTGCATAGTTTGCATGGATTGCGAGAGGCTGCATGAATTGTTCGCCTCGAGATATGTGTCTGACGTTTGAATGGTTTGCACGAGGTTGCATGGGTCACCCACCTCGACATACGTGCATGGTGTTTCTATGAGTTGTCAACCTCGAGATACTTGTATGTCGTTTGCATGGATTGTCCACCTCGAGACACATGCGTGACGTTCGCATAATTTTACTTGGATTGCACGATGTTACATGGGTTGTCCACCTCGAAATACGTGCATAACCTTTGCACGGTTTGCTTAGATTAGACAAGGTTGTATGAGATGTCTACCTCGAAATACGTGTGTGACGTTTGCATGCATGGATTGCATGAGGTTGCATGAGTTGCACACCTTGAGATACGCGCGTAACATTTGCATGAATTGCATGAGGTTGCATGGGTCGCGCACTTCAATATACGTGCATGACATTTGCACGAGTTCTCCACTTCAAGATACATGCGTGAAGTTTGCATGAGTTGTCCACGTCGATATACGTGCGTGTTATTTACACAGGTTGTCTACCTCGATATACGTGTGTGACGCGAGTTGTCCATCTCGATACGCACACGTCGTTTGCATGGGTTCTCCACCTCGATACATGCGTGTGATATTTGAGTTGAACAAACAACTCCTTTTGAGTTAATTTAAATAAGTTCAATTTATTTCCATGTTGTCATGGTTAATTTCTTTTTCGTTACATGCATATTTAATTATGTAAATGTACTTTATTCATACATTATGCATTGTAACGTCACCGACTACGAAAGTATGCTATGTAGTTGCGTCTTGTATGATCTTCTACATCAGAAATCAAAAGTCAATGTGTGACATATAGTTTTTCTCTTAAAACTACAAACGATTAGTTATTGTTTTATTCTTGCTTTTATAATACAAATAATGTTATAAGTTTGAGTTGATAGTAGGTAAGCATTGTCCCTGGTAAAGCTAAACATTGAAAGGGAGACGGGTTATCTCGTTCGAGGAGGCATGGTATTAAGTAGATTATGTCTCGTCACCCAACCTGGAAGTTGTCCCACCAACTCATACGAATAGTACATTTTGTTTAATAATGAATCAAGTTGTGAACATATATTTAATAATATGTTATATTTTTTACATAAAAAGATAATTATTTTATATTATAGGCAAATCCAATCTTTCGGTCCCTGAACTTTGAAGGTTTTACATTTTTTGTCCCTCAACTTTGAAAACAACACATTTGGTCACTCGACTTTTCATATAGTGTAAATTAAGTCATTTTGTTAGTCCAGTCATCGTTATTAATGACGTGACGAAAGTCAATCGCCACATAGCGCCACGTGGCAATCTATTTCATCTGAATAGTTGGTTCAATGAACCAATCGGCTCAATAAAAAAACAAAATGAAGCCCTAATTACTCACTTTTCTCACACTCTGTGCGTTCTCTCTTCTTCTCTTTCTCTCTGTGTTCTCTCATCTCTTCTCTCTCTCTGCGTTTTCTCTCCTCCTCTCTGTGCACATCTTTCCCGCTTTTCGTCGCGCCTTACTTACGCCCTCTGTCTCGCTCGCGCCCTCTGCGTTTTAATGAACTGCACTAGAATTTGACAAATTGAGCTGACAGCAACCAGAATGTCGGAGGAGAAGAGTTGTTGAATTTCTTAGAATGCATTTTCTTTCAAATTTGACCTAATTAATTGTTTACATCAAACTGTACAAAAAATTAATGATTCAAAGAAGTCGATAACAGAGAATGTGCAACCTCGATGATGAGACAACTAGTTTCGCATATAACCTAAAAAAGAGTTTGAAGATGAAGATCCATATCTAAATCAAAGAGAAGAGCATAAATCTCATCATCACTAGTCCACGGCATAGGAGAAGGCACATCCAGCAGAGAACAATGACGATGATAAGCATGATTATAATTGTTAATGTCTAAAGCTGAAATCTTCGATAGAAGAGGTAGATCAGAGTTGAAACAAGCTATGGGTGCATGGTGGGATACGACGGGGTTGTCCGGTACTAGAGCAAGCTGATCACCACTACAACCATCAACAACAATTGTAGTAGAAGGGCAGATCACCGAAGAAGAAGAAGATGAAGAAGAAGAAGAAGAAGAAGAATGAGGAATTATGAAATTCTGAATCCTCTTCTGGTGATCCAAACTTATGATCTCCTCAACATTCACCCTATCCCACCAAAAACTCATCATCATCATCAAGACTCTTATTGCTCTTCTGAATCTCCTCATATCGATGGACAAGGCGCCAAAGCTCTTAAGGGTCTTCAGGCCACATATCGAAAAGATCTCCATCGGGCCCATTAAAACAAATCATAAAAGCCTCCACATTACAGAGGGTACATAACTCGTACAATTTCTTCTTCGTATTCATCTTCCTCTTCGACAATCCAATTAGATTTGGTTCTAGCATGGCCTCAACATATGTGTTGTTGGAAGATAAGGAAAAAGGCTTTCCAGCCAGAGATTTGGTTCTAGCGCGAGCGAGGAGAGGGCGTGAGCGAGGCGCGACGGAGAGCGGGAGAGATGTGCACAAAGAGGAGGAGAGAAAACGCAGAGAGAGAGAAGAGAGATAACGCAGAGAGAAAGAGAAGAAGAAAGAACGCATATAGTGAGAGAATATAGTAATTAGGCTTCATTTGGTTTTTTTATTGAACCGGTTGGTTCATTTAACCAACTGTTCAGATGAAATGGATTGCCACGTGGCGCCACGTGGTGATTGACTTTCACCACGTCATCAATAACGATGACTGGACTAACAAAATGACTTAATTTACACTATATGAAAAGTTGAGGGACCAAATGTGTTGTTTTCAAAGTTGAAGGACCAAAAGTGTAAAACCTTCAAAGTTCAGGGACCAAAAGATTGGTTTTGCCTATATTATATTTACTTTCAAAATATTAGTCAACCATAGTTGAATTTGTTGCCTTATTATATTACCGACAAGAATTACTTGTCATGACAATTATATACTACAATTTGTGAATAAAACATAAAGGCAAAACTATGTGTTATATACAATCATTCGCCAATTTCTCTTTAAAGATCTGACAATTGAATATTTCACTTTGTATATCTTTTCACCTTATGGAGTTATATATATACATATCAAAAGGGTAATGCTCCAAAAGCTCAAAATGAGCGATTGGGTATTAAGCTACAAAATTTAATCACTCAAATATTAATTATAATTCCGCAATTTTAATTACCTCTATATTCAGGCTATGTGAAAATATGACTGATAAGACAATAAAAATAAGGTCACGTGACCTGCCTCGATTTATTGCTGCAACAAATATCGAGTGCGCACGTCAATTCAATAAATATTAAGGATTGATTTATTGTCTTATGGTAGCTGAGTAAAATAATGAGATATTATAAATATAATATCGCTTCCTTCCAATTAGTTCACCTTCAAATTAAGAAGCATATGTTTCATATAATGATCATGATCGCAATAATAAATTTATGGACGTGAAAAATGTGAAAATATCAAGTAAAGGTCGTATTGACAATTTCACCAAAAATTGGAACAAAAGTGGTGCACCACTACAAATGACAAATAATTATTGACAATGAGCGCTCATAATTGTGACATTTTTTTGGTCATATATGAAATGCTATTTTGCATAAATATTGTCATATATATACCCGTTTCCTTGCAAAATATTTTGTGACATTTACCATGCCTTCAAAATCAAAGGCAAAATATTATGAATTTTATCATTGAAAATAGCAACTCGATGTCACCGACGTCGATAAAAAGTAGCAGCACATCGAGATGTATTTAAACCATGACTTAAATATCTTTCCATGTTGATGACTATTCCTCAATTTTGATACAACAATTTTATTGTTAATGTTTTGTTTAGAACTTTTAAGAAGTCTACTATGTTAAGAGTTTGAGCTCCAATGTTTGTTAACTCACTGGCTACTATTTTTTTTTTTTTTGTGCTTTTTTTTCGCTTTTTTTTTTTTTCTTCAATAATAGAAAATTTATCTATATGATTTAATCACCAAACCGTAATATAATATTCCCACTATATGAAATGCTATTTTGCCTAAATATTGTCAATATATAAGACACATTAAATTTTATCGAAAATGTCGTAAAACAGACATAAATCAAATAACATTCATAATGTAAAAGATCTATTTGATTATCCATAATCATCAATAATGCGAAAATATCGTAAATTCGCACGGACATCTTTTATCGAACTTGATTTTTTTTATCAATTGGAAATTATCTCAAGTCAAATCAATAAGATACTTATATTGATTTAACTCTCAATCAATCATATTATAAGATGCCTTGGATCCTAATAGGGAATTTATTCATAGCAAGTTTTGCTAATTGTCACTTTCATGAAAAGAATTTTCCTCCATTATAAGGATATATAAGTCAATTCAAAAGGAAAACCTAAAATTGCTTGAAACACATCAAATTGCATTAAATTTGTTGTATTATGATCATGTATAAATTAATATGAACTCAAAGTTCAAAGGATCATTCAGTAGCAACAAGTTATGAATCAATTACTTGATGCAAATATTATATACAAAAGAGTAACAATCATATGCTTCAGAATCAAATGTTTATATAGAAAACGATGTCCATATGCAATTGATAGAACACTGAATTTGATCTATTGAATTGAGAGACAACAACAATTACAAACTCGAAAGTAACCCCAGAGAAGAGTCTTAAAACTCTCTCACCCAACTCTTAAGAGTTCCCAAATTACATTCAAGATGACCATATCTTTTCTCTCCCTTGCAACCTCTATTTATACTCCTACTACAAAATTACTCAACTACCCCTATAACTAAATTGGACTCACACCAATACTATTGTGGTGGTCTCCTAAAACTCTATCATTACTTCCCCCTTTAAAAATCCACCTTGTCCTCAAAGTGGCCATAGAAAATGAGACAAAATTTGTGATGTCAGTCATGAAGCAAAGAGAAATATTTGAGGGAAGACGAAAGCAGGAGACCACGCAAGAATCCAAATCCATCCCATAATTTTGCATGCGAGCAATAGTAAAGAGCCAAAAGCCAACGATGCGCCCATTGAGGCAATTATGCAAGAAAGCGCCAAGTGCATCAGCCACTCCGTGTTACCAAAAATCAGCCACCTTGTGTTACCAAAAGTTGTCTCAAATTGCATTGTGCCCATGAAAGCCAAACAACGAGCGAGCTCTATCCAAAATTTCATCATTGTAAGCAAACCTAATGCAATGAGGCAACCAAAAACTCTTAGCAACATATCATCAAACACTTGGAATACAACATCACTATATGCATCACTGCCCTCGGATACTACGTAAACTACAACAGCCTTGGCCTACCGCGAAGTAAAAGTTGATAGATGATTGACCCTTCAGAAAAAAAAAGACAAGTACACTGAACAACCAACGAGCAAAATGTTCCATAGCCCCCAATTGTTCAAGGACATTACAAACACCACTTCATATGCAACCAACAGATAAGCATATTGCACCAACATGCTTTGAAGAACACCAACAATGTGAGGGAAACCGCAAGTTTGTGATGTAGGTAGTGGAGAAGTAAAGTGATAGTAAATCCAAATACAATCAATCATGAAGGCAAAGGGGGTGGACCTGAGCTTCAGTGCACCAGTCCAATCCAAAGAGAAATGAGATGACATAGCAAGCAACTCATCATGGGAGCAAACTAGTAAATAATGAGTTGACAGTTGAACTACCATCCATTGCCTAGACATCACAAAGCATATAACGATTCCCTTCCCATGAGCTTCGGCATATATGCAAACAAGCTTCATGCGAGGTGCAATAACTAAGAGATTGGGATTAAATATGACAATGTATGCCAAGTCCAACTTGTGAAATGGAACAAGGGTACCTCGTTGAGAACACCAACTCCATATACCAACAACCAAACGCATAACACAAAAATGTGTCACCACACCCATTGCATGCTCGAAAGCCTTATGAAACAGTGTAGGAATCGCAACCATCGAAAATCTCTCCAAACAAGAAGTTAGTGTTGTGAGAACAACAAGAACAACCACAATGCACGGGAGAATAGAAGACAAAACAGGCACCCTTGGATGATTCTCGAATGTCACGCCACAAGAATGGCCCAACCCCATTAAGTGAAATAGGAAGTACGCAAGTCGAGAATAATCTAATGGCAAGATGCAAAGGATATGAATGTTTGAGGAACAATCATACGCATAAATGGTGTAATTGATTGCTTGATGAGTTGTTCCTCCTATCATCCGATATCCTCGAACGTCGTGTTGATAACTGCAAGTCATCTTCACTAAATTCAAAGTCGTGTGTACATGAAGAAAGAAGAGAAGATCAAATCTACCGAAGTCAAATGCGAAATCAACGACAATGATCGTTAGTTTTTGTGATGATGGTGGCAACCAAGGAGGTAGTGCAATCAAACAGAGATCCTTCACATGTAAAAGCAGATTGTACAACCCTAACATCTTCTTTCCTACACGAGATTGCATAAGCACTGACCTGGGATCAGATGAAGCAAGATCTGAAAATATCGAGACCTTCTGATTGTTAAATTCAATGGAAGGAAGTTGAATCTGTCGAAATCCTTGTGTGGTAGGTGGTGGATCTGTTGGGTCAGAGGTCGGCAACACCTTGGACAACTCAAGATCTGGCGGTGGATCTAGGAGTCGAAGGAAAGGACTTTTCATTTGCAACACCACCTCTCGGATCTCTGATTTCACGCCAGATCTGAAATCGAATGATTGTATCGTCACCAAATTTGGATCACCAACCAATCAAAACAGCTTGGATGCCGCTAGATTTAGCGGATTGGCACAGATCTGATGTGCATGGCCCATGGCTTCGTCAATCTGGCAAGATCTAGTTGTAAGCATGTTGGGATGATGACACATGGACTTGATCGATGCATCAATCCTTGAACCTCCAAGCACAACTCACCAATGGCATTCTCCAACGCTGAAATCTTCTGAAGCACGAATGGGATTTGCTTCATCTGCTCCTCCAAGACGTCGATTTGAGAATCAATCTTCGACCCCATGTTGATGCTCTGATACCAATGATAGAACACTGAATTTGATCTATTGAATTGAGAGACAACAACGATTACAAACTCGAAAGTAACCTCAGAGAAAAGTCTTAAAACTCTCTCACTCAACTCCTACGAGTTCCCAAATTACATTCAAGATGACCAGATCATTTTCTCTCCCTTGCAGCCTCTATTTATACTCCTACTACAAAATTACTCAACTACCCCTATAACTAACTTGGACTTACACCAATACTATTTTGGTGGTCTTTAAAAACTCTATCAGCAACAAAATGCACAAGATGTCTCACCTATGTGAACATGAGGGGAAGAATCAAAATGAATTATTAGTTAGTATATTGCACTCTTTTTCCCTTTGCTATGGTTTTATCCTACAGGATTTGTCTAGCAAAGTTTTTTTAAGAGGCAATCTTAACATTATTATGCATCGTATAAAAAATTTATGAGAGCAATATACTCTTTTTCCAATACTAATTTTTTTTTTCCTACAGGGTTTTTCTAGTAAAGGTTTTAATGAGGCATATATATTATATCAAAGTGTATCAATGTGTTGCACTCTTTTCCTTAGCTTTGATTTTATCCCACTGGATTTTTCCTAGCAAGGTTTTTAATGAGGCAATCAATATTATTATACTACAAATCAAGATTGATGAGAACATTGTACTCTTTTTTCCATACTAAATTTTTTCCCATAGGGTTTTTTTAGTACAGGTTTTAACGAGGCATATTCTCTCAGCAAGTGTCATCCAAGGGGGAGTGTTGTAAATTGGGTAACCCTTTAACCAAGCTTATGAATGATCACATTGTCAAGCACGACTCTCACATTGAATTGTAACTTCAAGCATGACTTCTACATTGAATACTCTACATAACTTGTATTCAACTCCAATGAATAATCACTTATCCATGTATTGTCATGTAACTTGTAATCTTATATGACATGAGACTTTGGTGTAACTTGCACACTTTGTGCAAGTACTTGTTCTCATCATGACTAAAGGCCTATATAACGGGGTTCCTTCACTTGTAAAGAACACATCAATGTATGAATGAAATCTCTACATTCTCATCTCTAGCTCTCTTCACTCTTGTCTCATCTTCTCTACTTGTTCTAGTAGTTCTTAGTTTATGTCTTCTATACTTAAGTCTCTAGCAAATCCAACTTAAGTTCTAGTTGGCTTACAACTTAATTTACAACATGTTTCTATTTCTAATAAGAAAAATCTTTTTTAGAAAGGTCTGAGGTTTTGTATCGAGGAGCCAAATTAGTTGGAGTTGGCTACATTGATACTACAAAAGAAAAAGTCAATATGCAATTCATAAACATGTAAACTGCAAAATTCAATCAAACATAAAAACTTTCCCAAATATTTCAGTGAAAATTAAACATGTAGCATTGTTAAAATTTTCCATGCATGTTCTAGCGTTCATTTATCAGTTAGGTTTGCTTACAGTTCAAGTGGGCCAGTCTCATACCATTGCAGTAATTTCAACTGTGTTTTTTTCCCTCGCTGTTAGCAATCCATTGTGCTGCTCAAATTACTTTATTAACTCTCCTTCAATACACTACCTGTATGTATTGCACATATTTTTCATCCATCTGACGTCAAGGTGAATTGGGAGGTTAACTTTATTCCGTAGCTTTCTTCATGATTAGCATGGCGCAGTCCTGAATCACATATTCTTGGTCGTTTATTTTCAAGGAAGTCTTAGAAAAACTAATGGTTACGCACCAACCCCTTTTACACATTACACATAGATTGTTTGTTAACAACAATAGAGGCAAATAAAACAAGCAATTGGTAGACAAAAGTTTAACAACAAAAGAAAACCACGGTAGAGAGTACCTATTTCAAATCTCATCATTCTTCATATAGAAAAGGCTGGAATTCATAAATGAAAAATAATTCCTCTTCTAACCACAATCAAATCAAATTAGATATAAATCGAGATTAAGAGAGTCAATAAATAAAATACTCCTATTCCAGCCTCAATTCATGTAAAAACAACTAAAGCCAAAAAACAAAAAAGAAATCAAAAGCTAGGGTTTACATGTATATATATACCTGAGAACAAAACTTCACAGTTCTTCAGACTTCACAGGATTCTTTGGCAGATATATAACTATGGCAGAAGCTGAAGATGTATTCGTTGAATAGAAATACAAAATGTCACACCCTTCCACTCCTCATAACACTCGACCTCTATTTCTCATTTCTTAATCGAATGGTCTTCACATGCCAAATCACGATGTGTTCTCGAAAAGGAGTTGAATGGAAATGGCGTAAAATTGTAACAACACTGTACAATGAACATCCCCTTTTAATGATCTAGAGAAGAGATAACACAAAAGTAACTAAAACCCCCATGGTCATTTAACATTATCAGAAAGGGAATCCAAAGCAGCTTGAAGCAACTTTGTCAACTTACTCCTCAAGTCGGCGATACTATTTCTCAAGCGTTGACATACCCCCATCTCAAATGGTGGAAGCATATCACTGCTTTTTTGCAAGTGAATCTGGCTCTCAAAGTATCTTTTGAGGCTGGCATGTGCAACATTGACAAGGCCAAGTGATTCATTAGTGTGCATAAACCGAGAGATTACATACCCTGCTAGGAGTGGCTGCCGAGCCTTCACAAGTTCTGATATAAAACAAGGGAGGAGCGTAGTTCTGAAGAGTTCATAGAAAGCATCATCTATAGTTTTACTTACCGCCCTGCTCCTATAATTAATATGTGATAACTGGCTTTCCTGACAAAGATGGGAGTATCGACCAGCCAAAAAGCATAAATATGAGAATATGGTGTGGTATGCAGAGTTGGTGGCAGCGATGGATATAATCCCTGATGATAAGATCAGAGTAAAAAGCTCAGGATCCAATGTTACTGCACCCTGAAAGTCTCCTTGATTCAGCTTAGCCTCAAGTGCATCAAGGCACTGCAATTGAATGGACCGGTAAGGCAACAACAATGTCATCTTCAAAGCTGCAAAGCAATCTACCCCAATTGCAAGGTCAGCCAATCTCTGAGCGTCATCCTCATCAAGAAAAATTGTATTGGACTTAGATAAGGACCGGTCGAGTAGTTCCAATACATGTGTATATCGGGATAAAGAGATGAGCTTTTTTATGATCTCCATCCAACACAAGTGAAATGGATGTACAACGACAGGTTTCTCTTCTTTCTCAGGCAGTGGCTCTTCCTGAAAACTTTCCCAACCTTCATCCCACTCATCGCTACTCCAATTTTTCGCAGCATCAGATTCTTTAACTGGATCATCCTGATCTTTAACGACACTAAAAAGCCCTTCCCACTCTTCTAAAATAGCTTGAAGGGCTTCAAAATGGACTTGAGTTTCAGCTGCTTCGCATAGACCAAGGAAACAAGATACAGCTACGTCAAGGCTAAGGAGATCATCTGGAGTAATTTCTGCACTGGGAGAAATGGCAGCTGCAAGCTGAGTTGATTTAAGGGCAACGAGTGTGCTAGTATATTTATTTGATGCATCTCGTTGAATTGGCACACCCTGGTTTGCACCTTCGCAACTAGAACTAGTACATTCAGACTCATCCCACCCTTCCCACGGATGAACATTGGACAGAAGCTCGGAAGGAAGACCTTTGAGGTTTCTTCCTGCAATTGACTGCATAAGTTCTAGAGCATAAACACGAACATGATTCTTCAGGTGCATCTTCTCTGAAAATGTGTAGAGTTTTCCCCATACTGCATTTCTTATTTTATTTAAATCCTCCAGATCCCCTTCCAACTTGCTAAGAGTAGACAGTAAATTGTACAAAACCTGGCGATCATCATACTCATTTGCTATGTCAAGCAAAACTCTATCTAATATGTTTAAATAAAGAAGGAGAAGATCCTGAACTCTATCTACGTTTTCATTGCCATCCACTCCCAAGCTTGGGCTAGTTTGTTCTTGATGCACTGCCCTCAAAAATACTTCAGAAATGGCTTGGAAATCACAACCAGAGACTACCATAGCTCTGCAAAAATTAGATGCTTCAGCACCAGAAGCACTGAAAACATGTTTGACGCACTCCGAAATAACGGCCCAGCCTTGACATGCAGATACTTTCCCTTCCTCCACCATATTCATGAAAACCTTGAGACAGTTTGAAAGACTTTCCAGGTCGAACTTCAAGGCTTTTTCTTCAGAACTGTCACTGGATAGTATTTCCTGTGTATCGTCAATCAACCTGACCCAGAGTTTTAACACTAGCACGAGGCAATCTGTCCATGATGGTTCATCTTGTAGACTTACAGAAGAAACATCAAGTGCCATACTTGATATGCAGTATTTCTTTGCAATGTCCAGAACATCTTCTAGTGACAAATCCTTAATATAAATCCTGACACAATCATAGTTCTGCTCAAGCCTATCAATAAATTTTTGAAAGTCACCTTGATCTTCAAATTTAGCATGCGCTCTGCTCTCAGAGACCAAATTAGGCATTGAACAAATGATGTAGTGCTTGTACACGTCCCGCCATGATATGAGACCCTTTGCAGTGGAATCGGTATAGATGCTGCCAAGGTTCTGCGCCATTTTTGCCAGAGATTCAACACTAAACTCATTAATATGCTTGTATATTTCATCATTAAAATGTTCCACATTTAGATTGCCTATTCCAGCAATGTTTTTGAAATTCAAGTTCTTGATAAAGGACACCCTTTCACACTCTTGATGAAGGGTCTTGTAAAACAGAGACAGCTCCACAGACAACTTATATGCTTGATCTGACAAGCATAATGCAGACAACGGATCGTTAGCATTGTTCAAAAGTGAGTAGCAGTCTGAAATGATGTTAAATATATAAGCAAGGCGTTGCTTGTTGCATCCATCAATTACAGGAAATACATCTGATGCTATGGCAGTAATAACATGGGAGGCACCAGTAATCAATTCTTTTCGGTGCTCTGAAAGTTCAGCTATGATATCATCATCTTCCCAAACTTCAGAAACAAGGACGGAACATAGGTAGCGCAGCAGCATCTGCAAGCATAAATAATAAAACCTGTAAATTTCAGAGCTAAAAGTTTACAGGCTCAACCATGCTACATGCAAGGCCCTATAAATCTTCAATCTTTAATATATAATCTTCAGGAAATAACTAGCTAATACCAAGAGTGCCATTCTCAGAAAGAAAACAATGGATGAAACATTAGAAACACTTATTGAGGTTCAACTCAAATATTTTCGGTTTCAATCAATTCAGTTACGATTTCCAGAACTTTTTAATGTAGGTTCTTGTTTGATTTCAACAAAGATGGAAAGATTGTGAGCATTCAAAACCTTCACACAAGCCTGTATAGAACAAGTGCAACCATGATCTAAGATGGAGAAGAAGTCAAGATTATCCAAGGAGTTGACCTTTTACATATAAGCTTACTTTCCTTACAGGAAAAAAAAAAAAAAAAAAAAAAAAACACTTAAAGGAATGCCCTCTTCCGAGGATGATTTTCCTCGTGCAGATATTAACTCCCAAAACCTTTGAAAAGCAGGGTTGAACAGCTAAACTTTATTTTCACATATAAAACCAATAAACATTTATGAATGTGCATGAGACAGAGAGGGACCTCATTGTGATCCAAGCTATAAGTGATAGCGAACTTCAGAACTTCTTTCAAGCTGGGTTTCTTCTCCTGCTTCACCAGATCAAATAGAGAAAACAGAGAACTCTTGATGTACTGAGAATCCCCAGACAGAAACTTTGCAGCATCAACACCAGGTATTATCTGCTCCAATGCTCTTGATCGATCAGTAAAAAGCTTCTGCTCCTCCAGTTTCAATTTCCATTCTCTCCAAAATGTAGAATCAACTTTGTCTATCTTATCAATGGCATCTTATGCACAAAAAAAAAAAAAAAGAACAGAACAAATTAAGAGAAAAATGTCAGATCATAAAAGGAGACGAGATACGTTGTCATCAGTCAGTTGATGAGCAGGTTCAAGGGTCAATCTTAAGAAACAAACTAAAACAAATGAAATACCTGAGCTGAATGGTGCATGCTTATCCTGAAATTTCTGCAGCAGCAGATCCCTTCTCTTAGTTGGATCACCACACTCACTACCAAAATTGTGCAGCGAACTGTATAACATTCCCATGTTCATAATGCGGGAGACTTCATTATACTTGTCCCTTAGTTTAAGTTGTTCCTCTATTACTTCAACCCCATGAAAAGCATCACCAAGGTTTAAAAGGAAGGAGAACCCAAGAGTGTCTTCCTCATCAGTAACTGGAGCTTCCATCACTGATTTTGCCAGATTAGCAATTAGATGATCACTGGGAGCAATACTGTTCCTCGCCAACCAGGATAGAATGGTTACCAAAGCTTGTGTCCTTATACTTAACCATTGACATCCATCAGTAGACTTCGTGCCAGAAAACATCTTCCCATACTCCGTTCTTCTACTCAAATCAAGCAACCACGGAAGTTGTAAAGCAGCGAAGGACAAAATCTTTCCATTTTCCCTCAAAAGAGATTCCCAGTTGGACTCGTTCTTGACAGATAAGTCTTTTGCAACAGCACAAAGGATGTTCTTGACTTTTCCAATATGAAGCTCATCATCATTATCCATCCCTTCTACAGCGTCTGAGCGATCACTTAGGTTAGCAAGCTCTTGGACGCCTTGTCTGGGAAGTGATATCAGTGAAGAACCTTCAATTGAGAAGTTGGGGGGAGTTGACCCAGTAGACTTCATCAATGTCTCACACTGACTTTGAACGTCCAGATCTTTCCATGCATGTAGCAGCTCAGAAATGGATTCCTCATCACAATGGCTCAAAGCAAAACCCAGCAGCTGCTTTCGTGAGCTTATATCAATATTATCAAGATTAGGACCCCTTGCTATAGCAGCACACAAGTCCCAAATTGGACCATGCCCTTTTTTTGCCAAAACAAGACACAGATCAAAGGCCAACTGAAAATCACCAGTATCGGCAGCTTCTCTGGCTACAGCTTCTTGGACAGCTGCTATGTCTTCTTGGGAGCTCAATCCAAGAAGTTGTGCAATTTCAATGAGTTCATCAACATTAACATATGCTCCAGTTTGACTCTTGATTACCATATTTATAATTTCCATTGGATCTTTTATTTGCCTATATTGCACAGGCAGAAGAGTCACTCCAACATTTGGAAGTTTATTGGTGAGAGCATCAATGACATCAGCCTCCGCTTTAACATTTCTGCTGTTCGGAAAAATGTTCAGACACTCCTTTGCTTTCCATATCTGAAACGAGGTACAAAATCACTTCTCTAAGTAAAAGGACAAAAAGGGGAGACAGCAACAGGAGAGAAAAAATAGAAAAAAGAAAAGAAAGAAAGAAGGATCCCACGGTCCTTTCAATTTGCATAAATGACAACTTTATGAGAGCAAAACACTACACTGACAAGAAGACATCAACAAAATAAAGATGGTAGGAAAAGGAGAATATTTTATCCGACACCAGCAACAAGAAATAGACATAGAGTTAATCCAAATATGAAATGTCAAGATTTCAATAATCAATGGGACAGAGCATTAGACAATAATCAAAAAATGTGCAAGCTATATTTCTTTTTAAGCGTTACATAAATATGATATTTAAATGGAAGCCCATCCTGTTCTCAGCTATCCATTTTCTTAAGTACTGAAGCAACTACAAGCCAAAGACAATGTTTTTTACACCCATCTATGTAGGTTAATCCAATTGTTTGGTGCCAAACGAAGAGTGAGACTAAACTAAGTCATAAAATAACATAGCGATCTTCCTAATCCTAAGATCATAACTATCAATCTCAAGTCACCAACTAAAATTGTTTGGACTCAATTGCATCAAAACTAGCAACGTTTAGCAGATAGAAAACAGGATTCTCAATGGAAAACTATCTAGCACCAGAACCCTGCTTTTATGGAATGGGATAGAAGGTAATAAATACCCTGCGATCTCTTGGATATGGCCTTCTCTGCAACTTAAATGAGTACAATCATCCATTTATATAAGGTAATACCAGAAAATATAATAATTAAAATGACCTTCCAAATACTTAGAACTTGAAAACACAATATCATGAAAAACACTTCAATGAGGAAGGGTGAAAAATACAAATGGCAGAACTTGCTCGACATAAATAATTGAATTCAATATTTACTCCTAAACCCACAAATACTCATAATAATGAGAGAATCCAGAAATCCAAGTAACATCCACTGTTCATGAATGATGCATGGCAATAAGCTGTAGCTGAAATATATAGATAAATCAATCCATGCTCAGAATATCCTAGCCACATTCGTGAATAAATTATCATTTTAGGGATATAAGTTTGACACTGACCTCCGAGCAAGCAAGACTTGAAGCTGAGAAAAAATACTCCCTTGCTGCTTGAATGACAAGATTTTCTGCCTTCTCCATGGCCAAATTAATGGTTCCTGTTCCCTTTAAATAGTTTCTGGCAAGTGAAAACTTGCCAGATTTTAGCAGTCCTCTGCAGAATTCTGTCAGCATATACTCCAAATCCAGAAAAGGGAATGCTTTCTCCTGGAATAATTGCATGTCACGCCACATATTTGCCCAATCATTATCCGATCTGCTAGGCTGCCGTCTACCAAATTTTGAGAGAATAAGACGCAGAATTTGCTTCACGCCCTTTTGATCTGAACGAGCTTCTAAGAAAAAGTCCAAGGGCTTCGGCACCTGTTAAAGGATTCCAAAACAAAAAAAAAAAAAGAATAAGCACTTTACATAATTAACAGATGTCAAATACAGAGGATCCACAAGCCACTCAACCATAAAGAAGACACATTTTTAGCCATATGCAGTCTAAGTGAAATTATCAAATTAGGCAAGTGCAGGAATCCTTGTTCCCCAGGGACCTTTAAGTTAAGTTTCTCTCGTTCTTTCTCCCTAGCCCCTTTAATGAAAATAAGATCTAACGCATATAAAAGGAAGAGAAAAAGGAGGAGAGTGCAGAGAAGGCATGCCAATAAAATGGAGACAGTGATACCAATAAAAGGAACATAAAACAAAATATAAAGATGACTAAGAAAGGAAAATATATGAACCTGATAATATGCCAAAAGCCTTCCTGCTTCCACATGGCCTTCTGCAATTTTCACTCTTTTCTCCAGGTTCTCAGTAGAAGAGCCTCCATCTGCCATTACATAAAATCATTCAATATTGTGCAGAACAAAAAATCTCAAGAGATCAAAATCTTTACATAGAGACTGGTTGGTGCTGGTTTTGACAGGGCAATCACTACTTGGCCAAGTTCAAGAACTATTCATGAACTTGTGTGATAGTCTTAAAAAGTAATGAATTGCCAAACTTCGGTTGTATGAAGAAGCCAGTTAGAATCAGCTTTTGCAATAGCACTTTCATAAGGTAAGAGAATATTTAGTAGACCTAACTTAGCACAAATTTCAAATAAAAGCTGAAGTCAGCAAGTCAACCATGTACATTGTTGGCACATGACAAATACCTCCATTTTCCAATAAGATCTACCTTATAATTCCAAACTAGAATATAAAATATACAAATTTTTGTCAGAAAGATATATTTTTACAATCACACGACTTTCCAATGTCGAAGTTCTTGGTCAACTTCAGATTCCTAGACATTAACAACGAACTGGGGAATCACTAATGTTTTCTTATAAAATGGTCGTAAGCAGGTCGAGGAAAAAACATTAACAAAGAAAATTAACAGTTTCTTTTACAAGTTTTATGTATACTTGCATATTTATGTTAGGTATGGACAAGGAGAACAAACACAAATGATCAACATCCTCGAAAAATTAAGGCTCTTGGAAGTGATAACAGTTACCTTTAATCTGAGGAAGCTTTGACAAAATGGATGCCATTATATTCCATCTATCCGTAAGAGTGCAAAGATAAATGCAATCCAGAGCACATCTAACAGCATCACTTTCGTCCTTGAAAATATCATTATCATGGAAGTTTCTGCAGCCCTCCTCAATGACTACCAGGCATACGTCTAATTTATTGTCTGAAGCAATCTCTTTAAGCCATGTTACAAGAAATGAGTCAGTTGGATAGCTAAATCCAGAACAACATTCATCGGTTACTTTATCGTCAACTGTTGAAGGTGAATACCGACTTAGCATAAAGGGAATTGCTTTGTCGCATAATATTTCTACAACCTTGTCATCTTTGACTCTATCAAGCATCATCCTGAACTTTTCATAATCAGACAATCTTTCCCAAGAGTCAAGAGTAATCACAATATTTGCTTCTTCATCAACGTCCTCTGAATAAATAAGCTGATACAAATATGAGATCGATTGATAAAATGGCTGCAACTCAACAATTCCTTTCTCACATGCAAACTCCAGCAGACTAAGGCAGTTATCCAGTTGACCACTCAAGGCATCTATGTCCATAGCCCTATTTTTATACCAGATAGAAAGTTCATCAACTGATGGCCAAACAAAACCAAAGGAATGCTTCAAAATGGACTCTGTTCTTACAGAAGCACCATTGTCTCTTTCAGGCGATTTTTCAATAAACGTCACCATTTCACTACATTCAACCCAATCTTCGTCCCTCAAGGCAATGGTTTTAGGAGGATATCTCCCCGGAAGGAGCTGCCCATAGGTCTGAATAGGCACTGTTTCAGGAATAGCAGATAAAATCTCCCGCATAAATGGTGCCAAGGAATATGGATGACGTTTGAAAAGCAAATTTAGAGCACCAATTTTTCCATTCCTAGCGAGAGAGACAGCAGCTTCATTGAGAGGCATTATTCGAAATTTTCTGTATTCCTGCACCAAAATCTACACCAAATTATCAGTAAAGGAACACCCTGAAAAGTTCTTATAAAAACTAAAAAAAAAAAAAGAAGAGCAATCAATCACAAAAGATATGATAAGTAATGGGAAGCACGATAAGAAAATTCCACTGGCGAAGGCCATAGAAACGTTTATTATGCATCAATAGTGCACAAAAAGTGATCAGAACCCAAGATAATGCTAGTATGATTGTTTAAGCATTTATATTGATGATCTTTAAATGAAATAGTTGACTTTCATCCACTTTATGACTCACATCAAAGATCAACTAGATTTAAAGTTCGACATATTCAAGAATATTTACTCACTTTCACATCTAATAAAAAGTTGCGACAGATTTGTTAGAAATGTACTCGTGTAGTAGCAGTAGGAAAAAAAAAATATAAAAATATAAAAATACCATTTACATAATACTAAAAAGAAACATTCCACGCTTTTTGATAAATCAATGATATAGAGATACTAGTTGGGAAAGCAACAAAGTTGTGAAGCATGCTCAAATTGTGAAAATGAAAACACATGAATAAAGTTGAAACTATAGAGATATAGCACAGAGATCAATAGGGGATTTGCACATTGAGTCCACTATCCTTACCCAGTGTAAGTATGTGAAAACTAAAAAGAGAATAAAAATTACAGCATACACTCATGTTACTAATCCTATGATGGATCCCACATGCCATGATGCTTCCCTGAGTGGAGCCTACAGCATTAAGTGTCACGCATGAACATGGCCACCACGAGGGAGGAACTGAAGCACTGCATGGACTACCTTCTATCTTAAAAAATCAGAAAGCAGTAACAACAGTTAAAGTCATGATTCCCGACTAGTGCTGCCATGCAACTTAACGCATTCTGTGTGGATATTTATTAAGAGGGAAAAAAAGCGATCTGCAGGGCAATTCAAAAGGAAGAAGAAAAATGCATATTAATTCCTAAAGACAAAATATGACATCTGAACGTAATAATCTTCATCAACGAGAAAAAACATAGAGAAAAGAAGGAAGGCCAAGATAGTTAATACCTGCCCATGTTTATCCCAACAAATGTCTCCAGTCTGTCCCGATATTGCAGTAGCTGGAGTCGGAACATGCGGAAATCCCAAACTTCACTACATTCACCATCAACAAATTCTGAGAATCTATACATTTCAGTGATCTGGAGGCCATGTGCAAGTAAAGCCTTCACAGCTTCTTCAGTAGCCCCTACCTTATCTATGCATTCCGACAGAACAAAAACTTGATCTCTTACATTTGACAAAAACATGCTCACATCATTTGTTCCTTGAGCGGAATGCAACCACTGTGATTTGAAAATTACATCTCTATCCAGACCATGGCAATCGGCAAAGTCCATTGCATCCAGGTACTGTCGATTGTTTATAAAAATCTGGTACATGTCTCCAACAGATTTCTCTGAAAAAGACAACAAGCTCCAGCTTAGCCTGCTTCTGTCAAACTGATGAAGCCTATCTCGAGTATCTGCCCCTTTAATCGAGGTGTCAAAACTTTGGTCATCAACAAGTGGATTTCTTTCCTCAGAAGAATTGGTGTGTAAGAGGAAAATACATGCCTGGTGGTGCTGAACTCTCTCCACAAGAGGTGTGGAAAGTACTGGGTTTTTATCCAAAAGCTCTTTACCAGTATGAGAATCAAGCATGGTGACACCACTCATCTTTGCAATAACAATGACACTATCAGACCACCAAGTAAAATCTGTAACATCATTTAAGAACTTACTTTTCCCATTTGATGATTCTGCACTTTGATAGGAGCTATTCTCAGCAAAATCAACACTGGATAGAGAATGCTCTTCATCATTCACGTATAAAAGTGAAAGTCTCCCTGACAAATCAAGAACAGCGACACGTTTTCCGTGTGGGGAGAGAACCACTTTTGGAGTGATCAGTGGGCCCACATAATTGCTTGGTTTGCCAGAAAAACCTTCTAGCTGAGCCGCACATATCACTGGCTCCAAATCAAAGTTCCTTTTCATGTGCCATAAAGAAAGGGAAAAGGATCCTGAAAGAAAAGTAGAGTAAAAGATGTCTCAGCAGCAGTAACCTATGAAACATTATGCTGAAAGTACACATATAAAGAAGGTCCTTCTGAGTATAATTAGCAACTGTCTTATTTCTAACTAAATATCAAAATTTCCAAAAAAAGTAATGAAACTCAGAAATAAAAATTATAAGTTATACATAATCATACCATCAGATGAACTAGCACTAACTACCACTAGTAACGAAAGTTCTGGACAGTAGTCTTGGCACAAAATGTTTCGAGGAAACAGCTTCTTGGTGGCTATGGAGGGAATCAATGCCACTGACCCCTGCACAACCTCAACTTGATGAAGCAAACCATCTGATGTAACAACAATAAACTTACACCTGTATAAAATTTAACAAAAACAGCTTACACAGAGATAAAAATCTAAAATATCACTCAAGAACGAATATAATGATTGCATAGATGAAACTTCCGCAACATAGCACCAAACCTCTTATTTGTTTTTAACATGTCCTAGTTCTGATGGAAACAAAAGAAGGCAGAGACCAATCCATAGATTGGGGCAGAGAACACTTACAGGCAAGAACTCTCAGGCTGGGCATCACAATGTGCAATCAATCCTGCTATAGGTGCAGACCCTTTCAACTGCTTTGTGGTCATTCTTGTTATCTCTTCACCGTTTTTTTTGATAAAATGAAGTGTATTTGAATCATCAACAGCTGCCAGAACATCATGATAATCTGACCAAGCTCCGAGAATGAATGTGGAAAGCCTGTCATTACCTAATTAAATAAGATCTGTTTTGAGCATTTTCTGCATTTTCTACAAGCTAAATGGCAAATGTAAAGAAAGAAATAAGATGTCCAGTCTACTACAGAGCTACACAGTTTGATCTATTCTAAGTGGCAAGTACAAAAAAGATTGCTTCTAAGTTTTGAAATGTTTGATGTTTACATGCTAATCTTCTTTAGATAGATATGCATTACCAGCTTTTCCTTTCCTCAGAAAAAAAATATATATACATTACCAGCTTCACATGAAAAGTTCCATAATTTGATTGCAAAGGCGTCTTGATCAAAACATCAATAGACAGATTATGCATATCTAAGGCGGCTTTTGGGCCCACTATGGAAACAATTTTTCTTATCTAAAAGCAAAAAAAAAGTTGCCTGAAGACAATAGACATGCATTTGATCTCTCAAACTTGTATACAGTTTTAGAAGTTTTTTTCCTCTAAATGCTATCGTCATTTTCCTGGAAACAATAACATCCAAATTTTGTTTCTAAGTCACATTATCATTTTGAATCAGCAAGCCCAAATAATCTCACGGTTCTCACCAAAATCAAAGAATCTTCAGCAAATACCAGAATTAAGAAAAAAAAAAAAAAAAAAAAAAAAAAAAAAAAAAAAAGGTAGTATAACGGCTGCAAGTAACTGATGCCATTAAAACATAAATAATCACAGCATTAAAAATCACATAGGCATTAGACCTTACTGGTAAAAATGCCACAAGGGTCTTGGTAGTCATCACTCTTATGAAGGATTGTAATTTGGTTACTTGCAGCCACAGCAACATGTTCGCCACTGGAAGATACAAATAGGGATATCCATTTCTTCCCTTTTGTTGGATGCCTATATTTATCCCATTTATCTTTAAGCTGGCTTATACCTTCACCATAAATAAAAAATAGAAAAAAAAATGTCACACGTCAGAAGGACAATATTTGTCAGAATGAAAATTATTAGTCAAACGTCAATCACTAACACAGTAACACAAGATATCAATCAATTATCAATTAAGTTGCATGAAAAACTGCGACATTTTAATCAACGCATACAATATGCATCATACATAAATGAAAAAAATTAAGCCTCCACAAAATAGTTTGGGAAATGGTCAAAAACCCATATCAAGAAGTAAGCATCTCAATTCAATTCTCTAAATGAACTAGTTCGGCCAGATGCCCCAGTTATCCTCAAACAGTAATGATAAATAGCATATAATCTAGCTAATTGAGCCCAAATTTAACCAAATAATTCAAACGTGAACATAGTTCGAACAATATTGACTACAAAGAGAATAGTTTATCTTGCATAAGCATTGCTTTGTGTTTCCAATGCTATCTTTTTTATCCAGTCCGAGAGCTCTATTTCTATATGCTAAGCTCAGAAGTGGTTATGATCAATCAATAGCATGAACTAATAATTGTCTTCTACTTCGAACACTCAAATTCCCACAATCGTTCAGATAGATCGATTGAAATGTGGATTCGATCCCAGAATGTATCTAGAGATAGTGATAGTGATAATAAGAACCCTAGAAGCATATAAAGATAGGCATAGGGCATAATGCAAGTAAAATTATGCTACTAAAACACTTCAATCCTGTGAAGCCCTACACTACTCAATTTCTCTATGTCAAGCACACAATTAAGAACTTCACTCAGCTTGGCAAACAACAAACTAAGCCAATTCCATTGATCTATCTCCATCCCCAAAAGGCGTTAAACGCGCGATACGTACCTCGCATCGATAGGTACGAAAACAAGCCTCCGGCGGCGGCACCGCCATCTTCCTAGAAACACAACAACAAGTTAAACCTAATTGTTGAAATTGAAACTCAGATTCAATCGAAAGAGATGCACCTTTTGAGGAGGATAGCGAGGAGAGAAGGCACGACTCGCATGACGGCGAGTCTCGTAGAGCACCTTCGAAGCCGATTCCACCGCCATTGACGAAGAACCTCAAATCTCGCAAGATTTCTTCTTCTCCACTTCCATCAATCGGAAAGAATTTCAGTACTGAAATCAGGAACAAAATAACAACCTTGATTTGTGCATCGTGCATGGGAGTACGCATCGCTATGTGTATATCTAAGGGACAGAAACAAGTGCGTCTTTAATAGATTAAAAATAAATAAAAAGCGCCGTTGCCGGGGATCGAACCCGGGTCACCCGCGTGACAGGCGGGAATACTTACCACTATACTACAACGACTTGGTTGCTTTATTTGAGAACTTTTAATTATTTTACTGATGTTTTCGTATTGTTACACAAATTTATGTAATTAGTCCGCAGCCAACCAGCGGGTACGACCGAATGTCAATATATTAGATCAAAATTAATTTGATTGTCGTGATTGAACATATCAAAACCATATATACGAGCAACCTTTCCTAATTTTCTACATCCTACTTTTACACGTGAATACAGGATTAACAGGGGACAGGACGGGGTGATTGTATTTCTACAAAGGCAGTTGGTTGGTGGCTTATAGCTGTATTTTTGTTTTTCTACTTTTGTATTTTGATTTCCAATTTTGTAATTTATGCAACACAATCACGAGTCCAACTTAATTGATTAGTCCAACTTAATTGATTCGGTAAGAATGTGGCACCACACGAGGATGAGTTTATATCATTGACTTTAATTACCTCATTTGGGGAAATAAAGTTATTATATAGGTGTAACGTGTTTTTCCCATATTACACCGATAGAAATTTTTTGATGTATTTTTAAAAAATACATTATTTCTCGCCATGGATAAATTTGCTTTGGCTATATAGAAAAAGTCTCATTCTTATTTTTTTTAAAAAGAAAAAATTTCTAAATCCTACTTGGCAAAAATAAAATTTATGTCCTCTCTTGAATATTCCATATACGTTATTAGCAGTGCTGAGAATTTATATTTATTCATCAATTCCAGTAGTTTGAAAACAAAAAAACAAAAAAACATCAATTCCAATAGTTCCTCATTCATCCAAAAAAAAAAAAAAAGTGATTCATGGATGCTTTCTAGCACTAATTATCTCAAACACTCTATGAAGTTGAGCCACGCTATCAACTCCAGAAATGAGACTGGTCAAGTACCTCTTAGCTTACATTCAAACAATGGATAAGTAAGCCACTATATCGACCACTCAGAGATACCATATAAAAATTCATGAGTCTGAAGAGTTTTTTTTTTTTCAAAGTGATTTATATTGAGGCGTTCTAGTTCAATTGGACAAATATCTATTACAAATAGATAATACAACAAAGAAGCACGGGACAAATTTCGAAAATGGCACAAACAATAGTGCACCCCAACTACCCCTAAGGTAGGGACACCTACCCCACAACAAGGACAACCACTCTAGCAACACGGGGACAACAACAAATAACTAAAACACTAAAACACAACTAAAACTACACATAAACCCTAGCTTAAAGCATACAGAAAAAAACTGGAATAAAGTAGATAAAACAACCAAAAAGCCACTAGAGTAGTCGAAGAACATATCCACCATCACTGTTGGAGTGTCTTCATCCTCTTCCCCAAATCTCTCCTTATCAAGATCTATCTCAATTCTTTTTTTTTCTACAATCGTCCCTTCAAAAACATACCAATAGGAGAAGAGAAGACAAAACGGAGTCGGGGGGAAGTAAGCAACCCTGGATTTAACTCGCCGTGAGAATGATCTCGCTTTCACCCACAACACCATTGCTTTCATCGTTGTCAACGCGGATCCAAGCTGGAGGGACGGCGAGGCTAGCGAGCGTTGCTCCTAAAACCACCGGCTCTCCTAAAAAACTTTCGTCTCGGCGATTCATTTTAGATCTCATTCCTTTCCCTTAAACAACCCTACAACCCTCATCTCGATGGTACTGAAGATGAGGGAAGAAGAAAAAAAAAAGAAGAGAAAAACAAAAACACAAAGCAAAATAAACTCAAAAAGATGACCCTTAGGGCCACCGGGCAGCGAGAAAGCTCCGGCCTTACTAGTAGCCCCCACACAAACCCTGCGATAGTTCTCTCGGCAGCAAGAAGAGAATAGAGCTTACATCGGGTTAATTTCACCGATGGTCACTGAAGTTTGTAGTTTACAACACTTTGGTCACTGAATTCATATTTGTCCCAAATATATCACTCAACTTTATAAAACGTTTCAACAATATAACTTCGACCATTCTCCGTTCGAAAATTCGGCGATCATGCTAACGTGGCGCCACGTAGGATTGCATGTGAAGTCACTAAACTATTTGAAGTGATGATGTGGCCCCAATTTAAGTGTTCTTTTGGTTTCAATAAAAGCACCCCATCATTGTGGGGTGTATCAAAATCAAAACCTTGCCCCTGCTCACCATCTTCTTTACGCCACTGCACCTCCAAAACCCTCCATCATCTTCGTCCTCCGTCACTGCGCCTCGCCTTCGGCTGCTCGTCGTCGCATTTCGCATTCGGTCTCTTTCTTGCTCGCCTCCGGCTGCTCGTCATCGCATTATCTGCTCGTCGTCACTGCGTGCACCCTCTCGCTCTTCTCCGTCGTCTTCGTCTGTCACTGCGTCTCGCCTCCGGCTGCTCGTCGTCGCCTTCGACTACGCCAACTCCGGTCTCCTTCTTGGTCGCTCTACATGTCCGAGGACGCCGGTAGATTCGCTTCCGCGTTGGCGCCCGCCCTATCGCTCGCCCATTTTCCTCACCCGCCCTCCCATCTCCTCTCTCTTACTTCCGCCCCATCATCCCTGTAAGTCTCTCTCTCGCTGTCTAGTTCTATGTCGTTCACATTTTGGTAAATTTTGTGAATCTACTACAAGGCAGGACTTGGCAGAATATAATCTCCTCAATCTTGTTCAAATCTATTGTGACGGCCCCTCTCCTAATCTAGGGCACCGCCCGGCCTAATCCCGTAATTAAGCCCTAATCATATCCACGAAGGACTTAACTACGTATTAGTCAGCCTTTTCTACTTAAACCTTTTATTAAATGAATTTATTAGCGGAAGTTTTATTGATTATGCGGAAGCAATTTATAATATCCTAAGTGTGGAAAACCAGGAAATGCCATCACATAAATATATATAGTCTTCAAAATTCATTGAAACGATAAAATGATCTAAGTCAAGTCGGGGAACTAACGCTCAACCCAATATACAACCCCAAAAAGTATATGAAAGACATATATAAACTATACAATCAAAATATCAAAAGAAGACCTACAATCGATATAGTGATGCATTGCGGGATCAGGACTAATCACCGATATTCTCCTTGCCCGGCCTGCTGGTAAACGGCTCTGCACCCACCGTCATAAAAAGGACGGTGAGTACAAGAATAAAAACAGTAATCCCCAATGACAAGTTTAATTTGCATTTCCGAATATTCAAATGGTATTTAAAAGCATATAAATTGGAAAACTGAAAATAAACCATATGCGAGTAAATACCATAGTTAAACAAGTGATACGACATTAGGCTAAGTAGTAGTGATTTAGGTCCTGGTCGGCGATGAAACGTGTCACCCCGACCCAATAATCATATAGCACAAGGGACTCTAACCCAATTCGTATATATCGGGCCTTTCATGATTAAGAAACGAGTCGGGAAAATGGCATACATGTGAGATAGATTCTCGTACGGTTCGAGTCGGGTGGAACAAGTAACTTAAACTTAATTTCGAGGACGAAATTTTCATTTTGTTGGGAATATTTGTCACGGCCCAAATCTCTAACCCTGGTTTAAATTCCTTAATCAAGATCACCGACCTTTGATGTGGGACCCACACTTGTGATACGTGCACCGACCGAGGCACATGGTCGAGGTAGATTGTATTTTTGTATTGATGTGTGCCTAGTGTTATGTAATGTGTAGACTTACTAAGTCATTTGGTACGGTTGTAGACGTAGAGACGAGAGCGGGGACACGTCTCGATATGCGTGTCGACGCGGTGTCGGGTAGTTGACAAAAAAATCGAATATTATGTCGAGGAAAACAAATATATTTTTGTAACTATCGACACGACGTTATGCGGACATTCCGTTTCAAACGCGAAACGGCATCGAAACACCGAAAAACGCGAGTGTCGTAATGGTGTCACCAATTGGTGTCACCACAACAACACCCCAACACATGGCCAAACAACAAAGTCAACAGCCAGTCCAATTGTCTAACCAAACTCACACTGTCCCACCCTCCTCCACCACGTGCTTTGACACCACACACACTCACCACCTCCATCTCCACCTACACCCACTACATACACACACACAACGATCGATCAAAACAGAGAGAAAAATCGAAGAGAGGAAGGAAAGAAGGAGAGGAGGAAGAAGAGAGCCAGAGACACAATTGAGGTGAGTTTTTGCAATTGTTGTTGTTTGTTGTTCGGGACCAAGCATGGAGGGGGGGTTCGGCCTCCATGGTCGAACCCCATGCTCACGGTGGTGATGGCGGGGGCCTCCCCAGCCATCGGCCACCGGGGTTGGGGTGGAGAACCACTCCAACCCCTCACCGGAGGAGAAGAAACAAAAAAAAAAAAAATGTGTTTTCTTCTTCTCCCGTCGAACCGATCGATCGGGAGGAAGGAGGGTGCACACGCGCGCCACCCACAACGGGCCAGCGTGTGCACCCCCCATGGGCCGACTGGACTGTTTCCGGCCCGGCGGGTCGGGTCCGACCCGTCTGGGTCGACCCGACCCCCTCCCTTCTTGGGCCCCCACCGACCCAAACAAGTAAATAAAAAGAAAAAAAAAAAGAAGAGAAAAAGGGAGAAAAATGAAAGAAAATTTGGAAAAATTATGGAAAAATTGGGAAAAATTGGGAAAATTATATTCCAATAAAATAAAGTTGATTGAACCAATTTGAATACAAAATAAACCCACTATACTTGAACTAATGAGACACCAAACTCGGGAACCTAGGAAAAGGGCACGGGAGCGAATACAAGGCGGTAAAGGCTAGGACGTTACTTTGTTGTGTGAGTATACCCATTGACAATTTTACTTGGCATTTCATTCCTATAAATTATGTTGTCCTTGCATAGTCCTTTTGACTATTTACCTTTGTACTCTTTATATCATGTGATTCTTTGTGTCTATGCTCATTTGATGAGTCTAGTTTGCATGATATCCATTTATTTGATTTAATTCATTGATTCCATTCATGCTATGTCTATTCTTGTTGTTTCAAATGTGAATTGAACGATAAATAGCATGCTATTAGGCTAGTGAATATCTTATAAATGTTTAAGAGGACTTGTAATCTTTATTTGTTTAGGTGTGTAGATGTGCCTATGCCTTGACAATCCATGTTTGGTATTTCTTGAAAATGTAAAAAGTAGTTGTTGCATTTAGGTCCCGTACTTGATCGAGGTGTGCACGAATCACGGGGTTAGAGTCCCTGGGGATGTCGGCACACGTTACCTGACATTGTATGACACTCGGGGTTAGAGTCCCTGAGGTGGTCTACACACCGGGGTTAGAGTCCCTGGTAACACTTGGGTTAGAGTCCATTGTGCTATATGATTATTGGGTCGGGGTGACACGTTTCACTGCCGACCGGACCTAAATCACTACTACTTAGCCTAGTGTCAGTATCACTTGTTTAACTATGGTATTTACTCGCATATGGTTTATTTTTCAGTTTTCCAATTTATATGCTTTTAAATACCATTTGAATATTCGGAAATGCAAATTAAACTTGTCATCGGGGATTACTGTTTTATTCTTGTACTCACCGTCCTTTTTATGACGGTGGGTGCACAGGGACTCTACCCCCAGGGTGTAAAGAGAAGATCGAGGATTATCCCCGAGCCCGCGACGCATCACTACATCGATTGTAGGTCTTCTTTTGATATTTTGATTGTATAGTTTATATATGTCTTTCATATACTTTTGGGGTTGTATATTGGGTTGAGCGTTAGTTCCCAACTTGACTTAGACCATTTTATCGTTCAATGAATTTTGAAGACTATATATAGTTTATGCAATGGCATTTCCTGCTTTTCACACTTAGGATATCATAAATGGCTTCCGCATAATCAATAAGACTTCCGCTAATAAATTCATTTAATAAAAGGTTTAAGTTGAAAGGTTAATACGTAGTTAAGTCCTGTGAGGAGATGATTAGGGCTTAATTACGGGATTAGTCAAGGCGGTGCCCTAGATTAGGAGAGGGGCCGTCACAATAGCATGCTATTTATCATTCAATTCACATTTGAAACAACAAGAATATACATAGCATGGAATGGAATCAATGAATTAAATCAAATAAATGGATATCATGCAAACTAGACTCATCAAATGAGCATAGACACAAAGAATCACATGATATAAGAGTACAAAGGTAAATAGTCAAAAGGACTATGCAAGGATAATAATTAACAATTTATAGGAATTGAAATGCCAAGTAAAATTGTCAATGGGTATACTCACTACAACAAAGTAAAAATCCTAGCTTTACTCGGCCTCCCGCTAATCCCGTGCCCTTAAAATTCCTAGGTTCTCTCTCGTACCCTTTTTCCTAGGTTCGTCAACTTTATTTTATTGTGTATTCAAATTGGTTTATTGTGTATTCAAATTGTCAATCAACTTTATTTTATTGAAATATAAATTTGTTTCCAATTTTTCCATAATTTTTCCAAATTTTCTTTCATTTTTCTCCCTTTTTCTCTTCTTTTTCTGTTTTTTTTTTTTTTTATTTTTTTTTGGGTCGGTGGGCCCGACCCGAAGGGAGGGGGTCGGGTCGACCCGGAAGCGGTCCCAGGACGGGTCGGACTGACCCGGCCGGCCGTAACAGTCCAGGCTCGGCCCATGGGCCGAACTGGCCGTTCAGGCCGCCCGCGCGAGGCGCGCGCGCGCGCGATGTTTGGCGCACCTCCTTCCCCCTATCGATTGGTTCGATCGGGAGGAAGAAAAAACTCATTTTTTTTTTTTTGTTTCTTCTCTCTCCGGTGAGGGGTTGGGGTGGTTCTCCACCCCAACCCCGGTGGGCTAATGGCAGGGGAGGCCCCTGCCATCACCACAGTGAGCATGGGGTTCGACCATGGAGGCCAAACCCCCCCTCCATGCTTGGTCCCAAACAACAAACAACAACAATTGCGAAAACTCACCTCAATTGTGTCTTTGGCTCTCTTCTTCCTCCTCTCCTTCTTTCCTTCCTCTCTTTCGATTTTTCTCTCTGTTTTGATCGATCGCTTGTGTGTGTATGTAGTGGGTGTAGGTGGAGATGGAGGTGGTGAGTGTGTGTGTGTACGTGGTGGAGGAGGGTGGACAGCTGGTGAGTTTGGTTTGACATGTATGGGCAGCTGTTGACTTTTTGTATGGCCATGTGTTGGGGTGTTGTTGTGGTGACACCACTACGACACTCGCCGCGTTTTCGGGTGTTTCGATGCCCGTTTCGCGTCGAAACGGAATGTCCGCATAACGTCGTGTCGATAGTTACAAAATATATTTGTTTTCCTCGACATAATATTCGATTTTTTTTGTCAACTACCCGACACCCGCGTCGGCACGCATATCGAGACGTGTCCCCGCTCTCGTCTCTACGTCTACAACCATACCAAATGACTTAGTAAGTCTACACATTACATAACACTAGGCACACATCAATACAAAAATACAATCTACCTCGGCCATTTGCCTCGGTCGGTGCACGTATCATAGTGTGGGTCCCACGTCAAAGGTCGGTGATCTTGATTAAGGAATTTAAACCAGGGTTAGAGATTTGGGCCGTGACAAATATTCCCAACAAAATGAAAATTTCGTCCTCGAAATTAAGTTTAAGTTACGGTTCCACCTGACTCGAACCGGTACGAGAATCTATCTCACATGTATGCCATTTTCCCGACTCGTTTCTTAATCATGAAAGGCCCGATATACCTCGGTGCAAACTTGCATTTCACCCCAAATCTCTGAAAACCCTTTCGAGGACCTTTAAAAAGACAAAGACTCCCTCGGAATACGCGAGATCACTGCGATACTTATCTGCATATCTCTTATGTCTCTCATGTGCTCCTCCGAGTCTCTGACGGATCAGTTTGACCTTTTCCGTGTGGTCAACAACAATTTCAGGCCCCACTATCTCCCGGTCCTCTGGCTCATACCAACACAATGGCGAGCGACACGGTCTGCCATACAAAGCCTCAAATGGCGCCATCTCAATGCTAGCCTGACAACTGTTGTTATAAGCGAACTCACACAACGGTAGGTACTCCGCCCAAGATCCGCCAAACTCCAACACACATGCCCTCAACATGTCCTCGAGGACGTAAATCAATCTCTCAGTCTGCCGTCGGTCTGAGGGTGGAAAGCCGTACTGAACCGTAGGCGCGTACCGTACTGCTCTTGCATACTCCGCCACATCCTGGACGTATACGTAGCATCTCGATCGACGTGAATCGTTAATGGTACCCCGTGCGGCTGATAATCTCTCTCTCTCGAACGAGACGCTCACCGATCGAACGTGTAATGCGATGCCATCGCGGCAGAATTGAGCGGACTTTGTCAGTCAGTCAACTATAACCCAGATTTAATTATGGCTCCTCGCGATCCTCGGCAATCCTCTGACAAAATTCGTAGAGATGTTTTCCCACTTCCATCGAGGAATGGAAAGCTCTTGTAGTAATCCCTCGGGTCTGCGATGCTCGGACTTCACTTGCTAACAGATATCACAGTTCCTGACGAATCTAGACACGTCTGCCTTCATCCCAGGCCACCAGAAATGTCTCATCATGTCGTGGTACATCTTAGTCCTGCCTGGACGTACGGTAAATTTGGAATGGTGCGACTCTTGAAGGATCTCATCTCTCAGCTCCGATACCTCTGATATCCACAACCTGCCCCGGTATCTCAGACACTGATCTGTCGTCTCTGCCCAATCTGTACACTCTGCACTTTGCGCTAACTCGCTAAATCTCGAGTACAATTGGTCGGTCCTCTGCACCTCTGACACTCGCTGTGTAGACACGGTCTGGAGTCTCATTTGGGCATAAATCATCACCTTAGTCTCGGTAGGAACCTCTGTCTGACACGCTGTCGTCGCTGCTTCGAGTAATCCATACTCATACATCATGTGACATCTGACCACCTCAGCATCTCTACTCGGTCTCCTACTCAGCGCATCTGCGACTAAGTTCGCTTTTCCTGGATGATATTCCAAGGAAAAGTCGTAGTCCTTCAAGAACTCCAACCATCTGCGTTGTAATCGATGCATAGTCTCAAACTACCATCCTTCTTCTTCACAAACAAAATTGGCGCTCCCCACGGTGACATCGATGGTGTGATGTATCCCTTCTCTCCCAAAATCTGGGTCTATGACTCTCCGCTACTGCGTACAACGCTACTTAGAGTCTCCATCTCTCCACTAGACGTAAGCCGAATTCTCGTCGTGCTGAGTCTCGTGGTCGGGGTGATGTAGTAGTAGCTGTGGTGACGGGGCGATCGAAACCAGTGCAGTCATCTGCGCCGACATGCAAACGATGAAATCGATGATCTTTCGCTCTTGAGCGGTCGTCCGGTCACACATCCTCTAAAACTTGTCAACTGATACGGTTGAAGGCTGACTGCCGCTAGCTCCGGTGTCTCCAGCCTCGCGCAATTCCCTCATCGATGTCTTCAAGTAGATAGCGAACGCGAATCAGCTACTAAGTGGCATAACGCATATATATACACATAGAAACTAACACGTACATATAAGAAATTTCCATCTCACTTCCACTCAATTCCCAACAAAATAGTTCCTAGGCAAGGATCATCTGGTTTCCACCTCTAAGGTTTGTGTTTTATACGAGTTCATGTTTTTCATATTTATCCCTAAGGTTCTTATACCTAGGCTTTGATACCAACTGTGACGGCCCCTCTCCTAATCTAGGGCACCGCCCGGCCTAATCCCGTAATTAAGCCCTAATCATTTCCACGCAGGACTTAACTACGTATTAGTCAGCCTTTTCTACTTAAACCTTTTATTAAATGAATTTATTAGCGGAAGTCTTATTGATTATGCGGAAGCAATTTATAATATCCTAAGTGTGGAAAACCAGGAAATGCCATCACATAAATATATATAGTCTTCAAAATTCATTGAAACGATAAAATGATCTAAGTCAAGTTGGGGAACTAACGCTCAACCCAATATACAACCCCAAAAAATATATGAAAGACATATATAAACTATACAATCAAAATATCAAAAGAAGACCTACAATCGATATAGTGATGCATCGCGGGCTCAGGACTAATCACCGATATTCTCCTTGCTCGGCCTGCTGGTAAACGGCTCTGCACCCACCGTCATAAAAAGGACGGTGAGTACAAGAATAAAAACAGTAATCCCCAATGACAAGTTTAATTTGCATTTCCGAATATTCAAATGGTATTTAAAAGCATATAAATTGGAAAACTGAAAATAAACCATATGCGAGTAAATACCATAGTTAAACAAGTGATACTGACATTAGGCTAAGTAGTAGTGATTTAGGTCCGGTCGGCAGTGAAACGTGTCACCCCGACCCAATAATCATATAGCACAAGTGACTCTAACCCAAGTGTTACCAGGGACTCTAACCCCGTGATTCGTGCACACCTCGATCAAGTACGGGACCTAAATGCAACAACTACTTTTTAATTTTTCAAGAAATACCAAGTATGGATTGTCAAGACATAGGCACATCTACACCCCTAAACAAATAATGAATACAAGTCCTCTTAAACATTTATAAGATATTCACTAACCTAATAGCATGCTATTTATCATTCAATTCACATTTGAAACAACAAGAATATACATAGCATGGAATGGAATCAATGAATTAAATCAAATAAATGGATATCATGCAAACTAGACTCATCAAATGAGCATAGACACAAAGAATCACATGATATAAGAGTACAAAGGTAAATAGTCAAAAGGACTATGCAAGGACAACAATTTATAGGAATGAAATGCCAAGTAAAATCGTCAATGGGTATACTCACTACAACAAAGTAACGTCCTAGCTTTACCGGCCTTCGCTCTCCCGTGCCCTTTTCCTAGGTTCCTGAGTTTGGTGTCTCATTAGTTCAAATAATGAGTTTATTGTGTATTCAAATTGGTTCAATCAACTTTGTTTTATTGAAATATAATTTTCCCAATTTTTCCATAATTTTCCCAAATTTTCTTTCATTTTTCTCCCGTTTTTCTCTTCTTTTCTATTTTTTTTTCTTTTTTATTCACCGTTTGGGTCGGTGGCCCGACCCAAGTAGGGGGAGGGGGTCGGGTCGACCCGAGAAGGGTCGGACCCGACCGGCCCGGCCGAACAGTCCAGGCTCGGCCCATGGGCCGAGCTCGGCCCGTTCAGGGCCGGCCCAAAGAGGGGTGCACACGCGCGCGCGAGCGCGCGCGTGTGCACCTCCTTTCTCCCGATCGACCGGTTCGATCGGGAGGAAGAAAAAACTTTTTTTTTTTTTTTTTTTTTTTTTTTTCTTCTCCCAGGTGAGGGGTGGGGTGGTTCTCCACCCCAACCCGGTGGGGCCGATGGCGGGGAGGCCCCGCCATCACCACCGTGAGCATGGGGTTCGGCCATGGAGGCCGAACCCCCCTCCATGCTTGGTCCCGAACAACAAACAAACAATAACTGCCAAAAACTCACCTCGATTGTGTCTCTGGCTCTCTTCTTCCTCCTCTCCTTCTTTCCTTCCTTTCCTTCGATTTTTCTCTCTGATTTGGTCGATCGTTTGTGTGGGTATGTAGTGGGTGTAGGTGGAGATGGAGGTGGTGAGTGTACGTGGAGCTGGTGTGGGTGATCAAAGCACGTGGTGGAGGAGGGTGGACAGCTGGTGAGTTTGGTTAGACATGTGTGTGCAGCTGTTCGACTTTTGTATGGCCATGTGTTGGGGTGTTGTTGTGGTGACACCAATTGGTGACACCACTATGACACTCGCCGCGTTTTCGGGTGTTTCGATGCCCGTTTTCGCGTCTGAAACGGAATGTCCGCATAACGTCGTGTCGATAGTTACAAACATATATTTGTTTTCCTCGACATAATATTCGATTTTGGTCAACTACCCGGCACCCGCGTCGGCACGCATATCGAGACGTATCCCCGCTCTAGTCTATACGTCTACAACCGTACCAAATGACTTAGTAAGTCTACACATTACATAACACTAGGCACACATCAATACAAAAATACAATCTACCTCGGCCATTTGCCTCGGTCGGTGCACGTATCATAGTGTGGGTCCCACGTCAAAGGTCGGTGATCTTGATTAAGGAATTTAAACCAGGGTTAGAGATTTGGGCCGTCACATCTATCCATCTTCACTTTCATTCTTTTTGTTTTCCATCATTTCTTTTCCTGTATTTTTTCGCTCTTTTTATTTTTTTTTTCTACAAGATTTTTGTTTCTGCCTTCTATATTTGTTTGTATTTCCTTTAGGATGCAAAAGGAAGAAGATGATCACTGAAGCCTATGTCCAATCCAAGCTAGCTTCAATTCAATTTCAATCCTCCAATCAATAGCACAACCATTTTGGACTTATTCAATGAAGTACGTCCAACATTTCAGCTTATCTAAAAATCATTTTCACATATCAGATAGCAGTTATGCATGTTTAAGATCTTTAGTTATTGACTCAAATTTTATTAAATTACAAAATCTTTTTAAATGTGTTGGTCTGATTCCGAGAAGTTGAATTGTCTATCATGTGATTTTCTCTATAGATTTGTTAGATGGCAAACACAATGATAGAATGAATGTGCATATCCCTAAGTTCGATATAAGATTTTGGTATCGTGATTAGGATTTTAAGATTCAATTGTTGATTAGTGTTTTAGTGTTTAATACGTCGATACTCAATAGTGAACTTGGTGAACTTGTATAACAAACAAAGAAGTTTTTGGTTGGTGTTCTACAGAGACTAGGGTCAATATTTAACTTTATATGGTTATAGATGAATGTTGAAGGGGCTGTAATAAATTCTTAGGAAACTCAGAGGATTTAGGAACTGTATTAACACATTTTTATTTTGATCCATGTAGCCGACCCCAATTAATTTGGAACTGATGCTATGTTGTTGTTGTTGTTGGTGGTGGTGGTGTTGTCGTTGTACAAAATTCTTTTAAGTTACTAAATGATCTTGCTTATGTAAAGGACATTTTTAACATCCTTATCATTTCAGTATTCATTTCGACAGTGGAGATGGCGGTCAAGGAGAAGTGAACCCTGATTTAGAACAAAGATATTGTGAGTCACCAAATATTAGTGAGTAAGAATTAGTTGACTTAGAGGTTGGTCATGAAGAAGAAGTGGAACCTCTAGAAGAACATGACAATGGAGCAATTCAACAAGAAGAACTACAAGAGAATGAAGGCAATGATTTTTTCGAGAGTGACAATGATGTTGAGGATGATGATGACTATCAAGAAGTTGTTGACGAACAACCGCAAGGTAGAAAAAGAGGAAGGCCTAAGGTTATTGCTCCACCTCGTAGTAGTGCACTTGCGATTGTTGAAGTTCATGACCAAGATTCAGACTATGCAACATCAGATGGGCTCCACACATATGATGATTCCGATAGATCTGGGAAGACGAGGCATCTAGAATTTGATGAGTTCAAAGACATGGCAGACCCACATCTGGAATTAGGCATGAAATTCTCGTCTTTGAAGACATTTAAGATGGCATGCAGAAATTGGGGCATTCAAAATAAGCAACAAATACAGTTTACTACGAATGACAAGAAAATGTGCATTTGTAAATGTCAGCGCTTCAAGTCTAGTAATTGTGAGTTTCAGATTTTTGCTTCTCACACGGCTAAAGATGACTCGGCGATTCAAATCAAGTCAATCAACTTGAACCACTCATGTACCAAAGTGAACAAGAATTATCACGTGACTTCTGACTGGCTTGCAGAAAAGTATGTCGAACGATTTAGAGTAGACCCAAATTGGTCAGTATCTTGTATCATCCAAAGAGTCAAATATGACTTGAAGTTTGAAATTAGTCGAATGAAAGCTTGGAGAGCAAAGAAAAAAGCAATGGACTTGGTGAATGGAGACGAGGAGAACCAATACCTCAAACTTAATTCATATGCACTTGAGCTGCTAAAAACTAATCCGGGTACAACAGTCAAAATAACGCAACATCTAGGGGTTTTTGAAGGCATATATATATGCCTTGCTCCATTGAAAAATGCTTTCATATCAGGATGTAGGCCTTTGATTTCTCTTGATGGTTGTTGGTTAAAAGGTCACTATGGGGGACAATTACTTGCTACAGTAGGGATAGACCCAAATGATTGTATATTTCCCATAGCTTATGCAGTGATTCAAGTTGAGAGTAAAGCCACATGGCTATGGTTTTTAGAATTACTTAAAGATGACTTAAACATTGTCAACAGCCATAGCATTGCTTTCATGTCGGATAGGCAAAATGTAAATTTTATTGACAACCTTTGTGTGTTATAATGCATGTTTGATTCCATTATATTATTTAATCCTCGAGTTTTACTCTATTTACAGGGACTTGTTAGTGCGGTCAAATATGTTTTCCCCAACTCAGAACATAGACATTGTGTGAGGCACTTGTACACAAATTTCAGAACAAGGTTCAAGGGAATGGAGCTTAAGCAAATGTTGTGGAGTGCGGCTAGGGCCACATATCGCGAGAGAATGACCTTTTGGTTAGACGAATTGGAGAAGGTTAATAAATATGCAAGATCTTGGTTAAATGAGGTTCCCATCGAATCTTGGTGTATGGCCCATTTCCAAACATGCCCTAAGTGTGATACGTTGCTTAATAATTTGTGTGAGTGCTTCAACCGATACATTTTAGATGCTAGGGACAGAGGAATCATCACGATGCTAGAGATGATAAAGATAAAATTAATGCGGAGGCTTAGGCGCAAAAGTGAGGCAATGCAGAAAATCATTGTTGCGGGGAGAGATCGAATATGCCCTAAGATTCTAAAAAAACTTGAGAAACTTAAGGATGAGTCTATTTACTATGTTGTTGACTATTCGGGTGGCCCTTCTGTGTCATGTCATGGACACGGGAATACATATGTGGTAAACATGATGGATTTGTGTTGTGATTGTGGGAAATGGCAGCTTACAGGCATCCCATGCGAGCATGGGGTGTCGGCTATTATGGGAAATGACGGGGACCCATTGGATTACATCAATGAGTGTTACTATACAAGCACTTACATGAATGTGTACTCACACTATATCAACTCAACAGAACGTAAGGAACTATGGCCGAAACTGGAATATGTCCAACCAAAAACCACCGCAAGCCAAATCCAAAAAAAAAAAAAACAAAGAGGAAGAAAAGTAACATCAAGGAGAAAGGAGCCTGAGGAATTGGAGATTGCGGCAGCACAAAAAAAGATGTCTAAGAAGGGCACAGTACGTATGACTTGTCAAATCTGTCATGTTGAAGGTCATAATAAACTCCATCATACTAAGGGTCAAAACAAGGTATATATTTATTGGGTATGAAAGTGTAGATGTTATTAAAGCAATTGTTTTATTTGTGTGTAATTTGGAAATGAAGGAGTTCAAGTCGATGGGAATTCTGCATGCGGTGAGGCACCTCTTGAGCAGGTATTTATGTTATGTTATTGGAGGGAATTGAAAACTTAGCTGCCTTTCAATTTCTTTGTAACTAAAATTTTTTAGTAACTTGCGAATATTATGAGTTTGAAACTATTACTGATGCATGGTTCTTGAATATTGACAACCTAACCCTATTACAGCCAATGAAACATATGCAAGTGCTTCCCAACCTCTCCCTGCGAGATATGCATGTTGTGGGACACCTCTTGGGCAGGTATTCATGTTACATTGTTGGATTGTTACAATAATATGTGATTTTATTTTATTGTTATTAATAATGTCTTTCAAATATTTGACAGCACAACCCTATTACAATCAATGCAACTAATGCGAGTGCTTCTTCCTGCATTGCTAAGTATGATGGATTCTTCTCAACCTATTCCGAGGATTTCTCCGAAATCAAGAGCGAAGATTCCAGTTGTTCGAGGTTGTGGCGGTAGAAGAGGTGGTAGAGGTGTCAATCGCACCATGCATCGGTAATCAAGAGTGAAGATTCCAATTTTTTTATTTTTTGTGTAATTTGGTTGTTAATAATCTAATGCTATTATTTTTGTACTAAAACCCTTTTGTTTTCTATGAAAAGTAATCAAGCCACAGTACTTGCTTTTGGCTTCATGTTTTATTATTTTTTCACTCTGCTTGTTGTTTATCTGCAATAGATTATCACCAGCATAACATTATTATATATAGTGGGAAACAAAATTAGCACTAGTATTGGAAAGAAACGTTCATAAAATAAGTGTTACACAAAATATGGCATAACACATAGTATTTTCTTTCATTCATAAGGTAAATAACGACAATACAAGGTTTGCCTTAAGTACAGTACAAAATTCAAGTTCAGCTACAATAAGATGTGCCAAACAGCAATACAACGACCACCAAGCATAACCAACATGCAACTGAACAACCATTAAGCTTGGAAGCTTCCCTCGCCGGACGACGTGGAAGGACTAGAACAGTTCTTATTTAGAAGCTCTTCTATCACCTGTAATGCAATCCTATCCTCCTCTTCCATTCCATTGTTAACTGAATTGGCAACATCACTTTGACTAATTTCAACATCAATATCACTTTCTAAGCTTGGCACTTAGAATGGCTGATAGGCCTATTGTCTGTAATGAAGATGAGATGTAGTTGTGATGATGATCATCAATTTTTGGGTCTCCATCTGGGGTTTTGAGTACTTGGGAAGTTGGTTTTGGCATTCACGCCACTCATCAAGACTTCTTTCTTTGCATCATCATGTGCTCTTCTTTGCCTCCTCTCGTTGTCTCAAACGTGCCTAGCCAAATTCTTCTCTTCCTACAAAAAAAAAAGCCCATCAAGTTTTGGTCATTTTGAATGACTATTGTTGAGTCGTTAATTATGTAATATTATATATAGTTTATTTATATATTTTTATTGTCAAGTCTCCAAAATACTAGCCTAATTATGTTTATTTATTATTTTCAGGGTTAACGGAGTGTGTAGTTGAATTCGTGGCGGAAAAATACTCAAAATGAAATATTTATATGCAGTGATCAGATGCCAGAGGATTTGCTTCGAAATACGCAATGCACAGTTGATTTGGTGTGAGATTAGTTGAAGAAACGCAGCTAGGGACATGGTCAACCTACTCACGTACAACAGTTGTTGGTTTGTCTTCGAGATACAAGCGTAATATCTCCCACATATGTGCCTCGTTCACGCGAGCTTCTACTCCGTCCCTACTGCTGCCAGGTGTCGCCATTCCGCTGGTCAAGCCTTGTCACTTGCAGCCGTCCCAACCAATAGCCACTCGCCACGTCGTTTGTCGTGAGCTCCCCACCAATGCGAGCACGCCACATGTTGTCTCGCACACCGCCACGTCCAGCTAGGCTCGACGTCGACCGACCCCACGTTCACAGCAGCCTCTCCACCACTCATCGCGCGACACGTAGCGCCCAGCAAGCTCGCCCAATCCGTGTCTGCCACGTGTCCGAGACCTTGCAACAAACTCCAACAACCACCAGATCCTCCTCGGCGCACATGTCACGAACAAAACTCCGAATTTGGCATTCTTTGGAGAATTAGAAATTGAGGAGGATTATAAAGAGGGACCGACTGATATTTTTAATTTCTCTTGGCCAGGGGGCCGAACTCTCTCTTTTCCCCCATTCTTTATTTTTATTCTATTCTTTTGTGTTCTTGATGCGAGGCTAAAAAATTCTAGCCTAGGCAAGACTGCGAGGAAGGTTCGACTGCGCATATCAATGGATTTGTGAGATTTATATATTTTAATTTCAGTCTTTTCATTATTATTTTATTTTCTTTGGTATTTTTTAAACAATCAAAGTTAAACACTTGTTTAAACTTTGATTTATTTGTCAGTGAGTCGTAAGCACCCGTAGTTGTGCAATAAGACCACACTAGTGGCAATCGACCATACTAATTGATTCGACCCTTTTGGGACCGGTTGAATACCATAGAAATCTAGACTAAATCGGACACACTAGTGATCCGGTTGTCTAGGTGTAGTGCCTTCACGAAGCTCAATGCGGTCAACGCATTAAACCCAATTCACTTGAATTGTAGTTATGTATTTGATTAGGGAAGTAGTCACCGTCGTACCTTGGCTATCGAGATTTGGAAGTGCGAGGAACCGCGTACGTTACCGGGTCTATAGCTACACTAGGATATTTTGATTTTCATATTTTACATAAATCGAAGACCAAATCCAATCTTTTACCGAACCGAACTTGTATGTCTTGACCTAGGTGTTTTTATTAATTGTTTTCAAATTATTTTCATTGTTTTGTTTATTTTGTTTATATTTAGATTAGTTAAATTATTCATTCTCTCAAAAACCCCGATTTCTCTTTTCGTGATTTCTTAAACCTTAGAAAGAATACCAATCTCTGTGGGATCGACCCTTTGCCACTATTCTACAAATAGTTGGTTTAGGTATTTTTAAATATTATTGACGCGTTCGGCGCGCGTCAACTATGCCGATCAAGTTTTGATCATGAATTTTACCTCTGTTGTGAGTCTTTGAATTATCTACTTATGCATGAGGAATACATAAGTATATATCAAGCTAAAACATAAGCAAAATATACAAGTATTAAAACATGGGCATGTCATAATAGGTGTCTCATGACTTATATACGAGGTAGTGTCATATGCCTGAACATTTTTAAAAACTGATAGCAGGACCCCTAAAACTAACAAAAAAATAACAACACACCACTAAACAAATATATCAGATTTCAATATCTGATCATCAGCACCAACAACAACCTTCATGCGTGCATGCCATGCCATGATCCCAATAAAAGTAAAACACAAGAAACAGGTAGAGAGAGAGAGAGAGAGAGAGAGAGAGAGAGAGAGAGAGAGAGAGAGAGAGAGAGAGATCGATGACACAACACAACTCACAAGGTGGGAACACCTCAACAACACCATCAATAACAACAATAACAACTACTCCTATTACTACTACTACTATTCTTAACACATCCCATCTAGCTTTCTACCTCTATAGACTCACTATATTCCCCTCTCTACATTAGCCATAATGGCCCAGCTCAGCTGGACCAAAGTTTGTATGGGTAGCGTTGAACAAATACAACAAAAAAAGGAAGGAAAGATGTGTGTTTGTGTGTGTGTATTGAAGAAAGAATGAATGAATGAATGAATGAATGAATGAATGAATGAATGAATGAATGAGAGAGAGATGTCTCTTCCACTAAACAAATATATCGGATTTCAATATTTGATCATCAGAACTTTACATTATATGACAAAAAAGCAGATGCAGTAGATGAATTCACTCAATGGCGTAAGTGAAAAACCAGTCGTAATTGCTCTCCTAGTTTATTTTCGAACCTTCTTATGAGGCGATTCAGCGTCCTGAATATGGTCTTTTACATAATTCAAATAATGCAAATAAAAATATTGCCATAGATAAAGAATAAATCTTTGAGCAAGGAAGCGAGACTTAACCATCTATCCAACATGGTATTCACTTACAAAGAATGCAAATATTAGCCATGTGATTGTAATGACTGAATTGTGAGACTTCTTTTAGATCCATGTCTCCTATCTATCCTGTTCTCTGTCCAATATCTATGATTGATCCACTTGGTAAAATAGGTTGCAGGCTTCCAAATTCATTATGATCCACTTGGTAAAATAAGTTGCAGGCTTCCAAATATTTCACATAGTATTTTCACAATTTAGGCTGCATAGTCATTCAAAATGAGGCACTAGTTAATTATGTTCCTCCATAGTTTTCTAAAATCTCATTCTATTTCTACTTTTCAGGAAGGTGAATTCTTCAACCATAAAGGCTACCCACGAAACCCATTTCCAAGCAGTTGGAAGGGAAAGAAGGGACTTTACAATGTAGGCTTCACTGGAAGATGATTATCAGCAATGAAAGTGCAAAAATTATGGCATAAAACTGAATAATCAATGAGATGGACTCACGAAATAGTGAGCAATCTGTTTTTACTTCTAAATCCACAAATCAAGCTTAAACCCTAAAATCCACAAATCAAGCAATTAAAGTGCAAAAATTATTCAAATAAATCAAACGATATCACATCAAACCCTTCAAATTACATAGAACTAGACAACGAGAGAGAGACTTATAGGGATGATGGGGCGGAAGTAAGAGAGAGGAGATGGGAGGGCGGGTGAGGAAAATGGGCGAGCGATAGGGTGGGCGCCAACGCGGAAGCGAATCCACCGGCGTCCTCGGAGATGTAGAGCGACCAAGAAGGAGACTGGAGGTGGCGTAGTCGAAGGCGACGACGAGCAGCCGAAGGCAAGACGTAGTGACGGACGAAGACGACGGAGAGGAGCGAGAGGGCGCGCGCAGTGACGACGAGCAGAGAATGCGACGATGAGCAGCCGGAGGTGAGCAAGAAAGAGACCAAATGCGAAATGCGACGACGAGCAGCGGAGGCGAGGCGCAGTGACGGAGGACGAAGGTGATTGAGGGTTATGGAGATGCAATGGCGTAAAGAAGATGGTGCGCAGGAAAAGAACACTTAAATTGGGGCCACATCATCACTTCAAATAGTTTAGTGACTTCACATGCAATCCTACGTGGGGCCACGTCAGCATGATCGCCGGATTTTCGAACGGAGAATGGTCGGAGTTATATTGTTGAAACGTTTTCTAAAGTTGGGTGATATATTTGGGACAAATATGAGTTCAGTGACCAAAGTGTTATAAACTACAAACTTCAGTGACCATCGGTGAAATTAACCCCTCCACCATCTAAAGTCTGTTTGACAAGGAACCAGGAATTTATGTTCTCCCATGGATCCCGAAGAGTGTTGGGCCATACATACATGTATGTATATAAATGTGGTTTGAGTTCATCTTGTGCAAAATCAATTGATTTGTACTAGAATTTAATCTACTCCACTTTGTGCAAAACCAATTGATTTGTACTAAAATTTAATCTACTCCACTCATATATCATACGAACTTTTATTATATTTCCGATGTAAGATTATATTCTACGACAAAGTCTTAACCAAAGAATAAGCATTTTGGTTGATGTTACTTCGGCATTAGATTATCATTATTGTCAGTGTCACAAACTGATCATTCATTGTGATTTGAAACCAAGTAATTGTAGAAAATAAAAAAGGGTTCTGGTTGTAGGACAGTACAATATCTAATGATACAATAATTATGAATAAAATGAATTTACAAATAAATAACAATAGAATTAAACAACAAATAAAATAATGTAACCTGAGGCTTACATAGAAGCAATGTCCTAAGACAGAAATTTTTTGAATTTAGTGATTGAATTTCTCACAAAGATCTGCCCCCAGATACAACCATATGCCCTTCTGAAACCAAAGTTCACAAATTCCAAAATCCGACAAACTGATTTGCTTCTCTCTCTCTCTCTCTCTCAAGTATATCAATTTCGAAAATTTAGTGAAACATCTAGTGTTTTAGTTCTACTTATATAGAACTTGAAGCAACTAATTCAAACCAACCAAGGTGTCTATCCAAATCAGAAATAATACTCATTGGTATTATTCAACAGTCGCACCTATTAAAATAACGAAATTAAATGTCACATTAATTAATTTTGAAATTACAAAATTAAAAATAATAACAATCTCGAAAAACAAAAATTGATTTTTTATAAGGCCAAACAATTCAAGTCCAAAGCCCCCAAGGCCCAAGGCCCTATTTTTGATATTAAATATTATATATATATATATATATATATATACCCTATTACCCAATGCCACTTAAGCGCTCTATCTATTGGGTTTCTCTAAAGCAAAGCTAAAGAGAAGGCATTGATAAGTCAATATTTATATATATTTAGTAGTTTATTTTAGTGAATTTAAATATGCAAAGTGTGGCGGCCCTCGCCGCCCCGGGGTGACGTGTCTCCGTGTACTCCTTGCTAGCTGGCCCAACTACACGTGTACGGCACCTGCCCGTCCTTTCTCTGTCTCGAGATTCGCATCCACTTGTGTGTGTACGGTGTATAAATGACATATGCAGCGGAAGTTGTACGTAAATGCAGAAATATTAATTAATGCAACAAATTCTACCGTGGAAAAACCCTGAAAAGTATTGAAAATAACGGTAGATAACTGTACCATGTAAAGTAACTATACAATGTCATGTCACTCCCCAGTTCCCAAAAGAATCAAAATATCAAAATAATCACACGTACAAGTAGTCCTCAGAGGTAGGCAGTCAGAAATAGTCGCCTAAGATCTCATTGCCCTTACTTGTACTAGGATCTGCACTCAATCATCACAGAAGAAATTGGATGACGAGTCCGGTCAGTAAAATCCCAAGGAACTCCTCCGAGCATTCAATAAATAAATGGAATTCAATGAATACTGTTAAATAAACATGCAGAATGTAAACAGGCAACTGTAAGTAGGGCATCGCATGCGTAAATAACAATAAAGTGCAAATGTGTGTGTCTGTTCCAGTCAGACTAAACCATACTTCGGGATTTCCTTCCAGGATCCCACTAGTGGGCGCACCCAACTAGCCATCACCTGATCCTTCTCGGTGGCCGGCGTAGACCTACGACGCACCGACACATGTAGCAGTTCCCTCGGGTCGTTATCCACCGAGCACTCCTGATACACATGCTATGGTCTAGAATGCATAGACACACAACGAAAAATCCGGTGGAAGTAACGAACTAACCGTGCAAACAACGACAAGATATAGATATAGGAAAAATCACAAGGAATAATGGAAAGGAATGGAAATACGAAAGCAAAATAAATACTCAAGAGTTTTTCCATTGGGTTTTACAAACCTCACAACGCGTTCTCCTACCCCGTAATCAATCCCCGAGTCCAAGTCCACTGGGTCCTTGGTCGCCAATTGATCACCCGTGTAAACCTATGTCAATTTATCAATAATTTAATTTATCATGACAATTTTCAACAAATTTCTAACATTTTTAGGCCAAATTGCCTATTTTGCGCTTTTCGAGGCAAAACCCCGCAAAAAGTCGCGTCCGAAATATCCAACTATTTTATTTTTCATGGAAATTCATAAATTTCTATTTATTTTATGGAGATATATATTTTTCAAAATTTTCCCAATTTTTTCGAATTTTTCCAAAAATTTCTCAAATTTTTTCTTCTTTTTTTTTTTTTTTTTTTTTTTTTTTTTTTTTTTTTTTTTTTTTTCTTGTTTGAGTCGGGTCGGGTCCGACCCGACCCGCCCGCAGTCCGGGTCTGGTTTGGGTCGGGTCGACCCAACCGGGTCGGACCCGACCCCGGCCCATGAGGGGATGCACACGCGCGCACGCTCGTGCGCGTGTGCATCTTCATCCTTTGATCGAACCAATTTTCACTTGTTCGATCTAAATTTTTTTTTTTTCTTTTTCTGGTTTGGGGTTGGGGTTGCTCTCCACCCCAACCCCCGGTGGACTCGAAGGCAGGGGAAACACCCCTGCCATCACCACCGAGACTCCGTTCGGCCTCCATGGCTGAACCTTTGTGTCGCCACCACCGCCAACTCGAAATCCACAACAAAAACCACTAAAACGCACCTCGATCGTGGTGTTTCCTCCCTCTTCTCTCCTTCCCGGCGCGTCCTGGCTTCTCCTCCTCCTCCTCTCCTCTTTTTCTTCCTCGCTCACGGCCTCCAGTTGTGTGTACGAAAGTGAGAGAGGTGTAGGTGAGGTGAGAGAAAAGGTGATGGAGTGTAGATAAGGATTGTTGACTTTCTTTTTTTTTCTTGACAACAAAATGTGACACCGCTGGGACACTCGCTCATTTTTCGGGCGTTTCGACGCTCGATTTCGTGTCCGAACCGCGATATAGGCGTACCGCCGCGTCACTAGCCGCCTAATACCCATTCCATATTAGTAATTTGGCCATTTTTATTTAATTTGTGTTTTAGTTTCCCCGACCTAATATTCGGTCCCGTCAACTACCCGGTACCCGCGTCGACACGCATATCGAGGTGAATACGATTCACACAATCTCGTTTTGATGCAACATACACACATGCGATGTATTTCAATAAATTTCACCGCAAATAAGCATCCAACACACAATTACCTAGCATACCCTAGTCCCCGTGCGTCCTAACCTATTGCGATGTCCCTGTGGATCTGAGCTGGCATCCACGTATGCCAAGTGAAGAGAAATTTATAAAATGGGCCGTTACACAAAGTATCTAAAATATATATTTAATTATATTTTTAGTTATTTTTAGGTAAAACGGAGTGCGCGGTTGAATTCGTGATGGAAAAATACTCAAAATAAAGTATTCACATGCAGTGATCGATGCCGAGGATAGTTTGCCTCAAATTACGCGTTGCGCGGTGGGTAGAATAGGAGACAACATATTTCAACCAATCAGGCGATGTCATGTCAGTGCCACGCGTCACCTAGCATCACAACAGCAGCCACAAGGTGCATTTTCATTGGATATCAACATGTCACTCATTGTTGTCTCAGCCAATCAGAAACCGCCACGTAGCTCAACAAATCGGTTCCACAAATCACAGGCCACCGCGTCAGCATCACACAGGCCATGTCACACCGCGCATCTTCTCCGCCTCCATGCATGCCACGTGGCTCACTCTCGTCACGCCAGCGCGTCACAAACGGTTGTTTCATCCAATCAGGTCGCAACATGTAGCACTCCACAGCACACCAGCGCGTGATCATGAGCTCTCTCGGTCAATACGGTGATGACACCTTAGCATGCAGGCAGCTGGCGAACCAATAGCGTTGCGACACGTGGCAGACACCTATTTTCAAGCCAAAAATAGCCTACGATGCTCCTCGGCGCACGAGTCACCTCCCCAACCCCCAAAATTAGTTTCTCTCACCTCTCGAGACCAATTTTTAGTAGTTTTATATATTAGGAACTTATGTATTATTACACCAACTATTATTTTTTTAGTATCGACTTTCTTCGAAGATGATGTTCGACTAATCAAACTCTTTGCCTAGGTCGAAGGGGAAGCAAGTCGGGATCATGGATTCATGACATATTATGTGAGATCTATTATTTTAATTTAATTTAAATTCTCCTATTTCATTATTGTTGATTTTAATGAATATGGTTTAGATCTAGGGTATATATATGGCCGATGCATGCTTTTAGGTGGATAATCTATAGTTATTTGGACCTTTAGTATCCGTGTAATTGTGTTTTTGGACCAATAAAGTGACAAACATTCACCCGTTTGTCGTCAAACCTTTTCGGAGTGTGCAACAATTGAACCTAGGTTAAATTTAGCGATTTATTTAGGATCAGCGTTCCCACATATCCAAATTACAACAGTTAGTGTGTTAAACTCGATTGGCGGATGTCGATTTTCCATAACTAATCTAGGAGAAATTAAATTAATAACTTTTTGGGAAAGATTGAAGACCATGATTGCATTGAATCTTGATCCTGATTGTGAAACTATAGACTTAGGTGTTACTTAGGTATTAATTGTTCGAAAATTAGTTTATTTATTTTAGTTATATTATTTAGTTAAATTAATTTATTTTAAAACCACCGATTTTCCTTTTTTGTTCTTTTTAACCTAAGAAAGACTATCCATCTCTGTGGGATCGACCATTTGTCACTATTCTACAAAATAGTTGGTTTATGAAACTTTACTTTATTGACGTGTTCGATGCGTGCGTCAAATTTTTGGTGTCGTTGCCGGGAATTGGTATTTTTCTTTCTTTGGTTTTTATTTTTTTATTTTTATTTTTATTTTGCCTATCTAGTCATTTGCTCTTAATATGTATGCAGACAACCCTCGATGGACTCCTCCTACCCTCATCATTATGGTCGATTCGAAGACTCACATTATTATAATGTGAATGGGGTAGATAGGTCACATAATGGATATCAATTTTTTAACTTGCAATTTTTTGTGCAACAGGTCGTGGTTTGCGAAATTTGTGGAGATTATTCTCATTCCGCACATAATTGTCCATATTATCCTTAGTATGAGAATTATCACTATTCTAGCTATGCATCGCCACAACCTGACTTCTATGAGCTCATGTCAAACCCATAAGTTCCTGAACATGAATGAAATCAACAGTTTCATCAACGCACATCCTTAGAAAATATGATGAAGCAAATGATAGATAATTACCAACAGTTTCGATAAATTTTTGACAAGACCCGACAAATTGATTTTAAGATTCCAGACTCGAAGGAATTTGACACTAAATCAATGCAATATAATGCCAGGTTTTAGAATATAATTGATGATGAAGAGTTGTGTAGTACACAACCAATTTTTAATCCAAATGAGGATGTGAGTGTTGATACGTTGAAAATTTTGAGGTGAATGAGGTTACACATGTGGAAGACTGTTTGAGAGAAACATCGAAAGAACATGAAGTCTTTCAAATTGAGACAGAAATTGTCATTGCACTAAATAAGGGGGAAAATGAGATGAAAATTGATGTCATTTCAGATAAATCGGAGAAGCCACAGATAGAGAGTGAGGAAGACCAACCTCTGGTGTTGGTGCGCCCTCCCATGTACAATTGGTACACCTTATAAGGGGGTGAAAGTAAGGGGGCGTTTGCAGATCTTATATACTACTAACACCTTTATGTTAGACGATCCTAATGTGACATATTCTTTCGTGTTGTAAGTCCCGAATGAACTCCTAAATCTTAAAGAGGGCATGCATGCTTCATTGCCCAAATACGTAGATGTGACATTTTTGTTGACATCTCTAAACGAGAGGCATCACTTGATCAATCATGTCATGTCTAGCCAAAGACTTAAAGAAAGGCGGCTCGTTAGAAGGCAATCCAACTTCATTTTTATTTTATTTTATTTATTTCTTGCATTTATCTCAATTTTAGTTTAGTTTATTTTGGTTTTCATTTATATTTAATAAGACTCTAATTTGGTCTCTTTATTTTTACAGGTGATATGTTACGTTTGACGTTCATTGGAGGATTAGAGTACCGAGTTTTGTAGGTTTGACTTTGGATTACATTTTTAACATAATTTGAGCATTATTTTTTTGGAATTAATATGCTTATGGGATTTTAGGTATTTTGAGACTTGGTTGGAATATATCCAACTTAAGTCACCGCATTAGTGGCGGGTTTTTTAGTAGACCTAAATCCCTAAACTTCATTATATCATCTTGTTGATTTCACCCTTAGTTGACAAACTTCGGGCTCACAAGATTTGATTAGAATCTTTTTAGTTAACTCATATGTTTACTAGTTCTTTCTCTTGTCATGATTGTTATTTCATAGTTTCCTTAGTCACCTACACATGAAAGATTTTGTGCATTCACTGGTTTGTAGAGACTTCTTGTTATGCATGCATTTGTATCATTTCTTATCTATGTTTTTCTTCACCACTGTCTTTTCTTTTCTTATATGGATGTCTTGACTTGTTTTGAACCTTGAGGACAAGGTTTGGAATAAGTTTGGGGGTATTTTAGGGATTGTGGATTGCTTTGGATGGATTTTTTGCGAAAGACCGTAGGTGAGATCGTTTATTTTTTATGCGGTTATTGTTGGGTTTTGGGGTTCATACGCAGCGGAGATTACAAAACAATTTTAACAAAAACCCCAACAAGATCCAAATCTAATTCCATTAAAAACGTTTAAACCAAGAAAACTTAATCATACCTTGGTCGCAAATACCTTTCTGAAGGTTGATCGATCTCTAAGGCGTTGCCAACGACGAACCCCTCTATCAACAGTCCACACACGAACGGCGGTCGAGACTTGAATTGCTAGCTTCGAGAGAATACTAAACCTTTTTATTTCTCTCCAAAACGATCTAGAGCGTACCAGAAAACCTTAATTCATTTCTAAAATGAAAATATAGTTTCAACCCTTAATCTTTCATACGTGTGTTCTAACTTAAAGCGTCTATTTATACAACCCTTGTATATAGATGATTAAGTAAATTACACATATACCCATACTTAAAGAAGTATATTGTAATACACCACAATGATGTTTCTGTCATGAATTTTATCATATAATATTCGTTTTTCCGAACGATCTTAAAATCTCGCAAAACCATTCTTAGTGTGCGACCCAATAGGCTCACACAATGTTGGCAGTGTACCAAAACACATTTTGGTACACAAGTCATAAGCGGCCTCTAGCAAGACATTATGACTACCCAAGTCGTACGAATATCAAATCGATACAACCTAATCAATAGTATATATAACATCATTTTGTCACACGATATCCTTTTGATCAAACATAAGGCATGGAATTGTCATCCAACATGTTCAATCATACTAGTCTCGATCTTTAGGTAGACTGAAAACATCCAAGTGACATTGATCAATATCAATTCACTTAGACTAGGCCTTTTAATAGTCTAACACATCGAGGGATCCACTGGATATCTCTCTTTATATGAGAGAGACAAATTATATCTTGATTACACAACTTCATCACATTGCTCACACAGTAACCAATCACAACCTTTATAATCATCTGATTAAAGACAACGTTTGATTATGTCAAATCATTGTGTTCTTAATGTTGAAGTCTCTAGTAATCTCAAATCGAGAAGACCGAAAAAAATATACCTATCATGAGAAACAACTATGACTTAATCCATGCGATGTTCTCATAGCGGTCGGTCCAATTTGTTCCCTAACAAGTACTCGTGATCTTGATTAGTATCCCTATACGTATAATCATCATATGATCATCAATCAAAACTCACACTAGTCTTAATTCATTATAGTTCTCAGTATAACGATCGACTAGGGACATATATGATATTTCTGTAAATACCCATGGTCTTATTATAATTTAAACATGCAAATTAATTATAATAAATAGCAAATGAACTCTTCTATTTTATTAACTAAAAGTATTCATGAAGACAGTTAATGGATTGACCTAGAGCATATGCCCCAACAGTTATATGTGGATATCAAATGGTAATGGTGGTGTTTTATATCATTTCTTTCATTTCTTGTCCATTCATATTCTTTTCTCATTTCATTAGGATTTGATAAACTTTCATGCATATATGTATTTATTATATATATATATATATATATATATATATATATATATATATATATATATATATATTTTTTTTTTTTTTTTTCTTATTAGTTATATAGAGTCACCTGAAACTTTATTCATGCATTTGGTTGTGGATGAGTAATTTATAGTTGCTTTTTTGACTTGAAACTTAGAGGAAATTAGGAGAAACACTCAATCAAGTTCGTAGCTCAGCATTTTTATAATTTCATGATTAAGGACTTAGTTGATGATTGGACTTTGTGCTAAACAATGAAAATAAGTAGACGGTCAAATTTGTGCAAGTGATATTATTTTAACTCACATTGGGGGATTTGCTTAATTATAGTGAAAGTAGAAGGACTAATAAGAGTTTTTCTAAAAAAAAAAGAGAGAGTCACACAATTTTCCACATGAAATGGAGCAGGGAAACTTGTTGTGGGAAAAAGTGAGCAAATCGGTCCACGAGAAATGGAGCAGGGATCGTATTAATTGAAAAAAAGAAATTTGAAAAACTTTTTTTGAAAAAAAAATGTGAAAAGAAAAATAAAAATAATAAATAAAGTCGAAAGTTGTGAAATTTCTCAAATAAAAGATTTAGTTCGAGTGCTTTCATTATATTAAGTGAGAATTTAGAACTTGTATGCTTTAATGTATAGACCAAAAAACTTATGAGTAGTTGATGGCCTTTGTCTTGACCGGATTTTTGTCTTTAAAGTGGGATCTTAATTGTGTTTGAGTTGCGAGTCTTGACATATTATAACTCTAAAATTTTATGAGTTACTTGTTAATTTGGTGACTATGTAAACTGAAGGAACTACATAAATTTGGGTCGGGTATAGGATTAGTTGAGTCAATGCATATTTATGTTAGGAGTCTAGTTTAATTTGTGTTGTCATTTACACCTTTGCTCGGGACGTGCAAAGTCTTAAGTTTGGGGGTATTTGATAAATCAGTATTTATATATTAGTATTTTATTTTAGTATATTTAAATATGCAAAGTATCTAAAATATATATTTAATTATACTTTTTAGTCGTTTTTAGATGAAACGGAGTGCGCGGTTGAATTCGTAGAAGAAAATACTCAAAATAAAGTATTCACATGCAGTGATCAGATGTCGGACAGTTTGCCTCGAATTACGCGTTGGGCAATGGGTAGAATAGAAGACATCATATTTCAATCAATCAGGCGATGCCACGTCAGCACCACGCGTCACCCATCATCACAGCAGCAGCGTGGTGCGTTTTCATTGAATATCAGCTCGTCACTCATTGTTGTATCAACCAATAAAAAGTCGCCACGTAGCGCAACAAATCGGTTCCACCAATCATAGGCCGCCACGTCACACCGCGCATCTTCTCCTCGCTTCAGCTGCTCTTCGATCTACCTCGGGATGTGTGTCCGTGCAGACTCCCAGATTTTTGGCCGATTCGAACGATTCTCCTCCGCCTCCATGCGTGTCACGTGGCTCGCTCTCGTCACGCCAGTGCGTCACAAACAGTTGTTTCCTTCAATCAGGCGACGACACGTGGCAATCTCAGCACACCAGCGCGTCATCACGAGCTCTCTCGGCCAATCCGGTGATGACACCTTAGCATGCGGGCAGCATGCGAGCCAATAGCGCTGCGAAAAGTGGCAGACACATATTTTCAAGCCAAAAACAGCCCACGATGCTCCTCGGTGCACGAGTCACCTCCCCAACCCCCAAAATTAGTTTCTCTCACCTCCCAAGACCAATTTTTAGTAGTTTTATATATTAGAAACTTTGGTATTATTAAAAGAACAACGACTATTATTTTTTTAGTATCGACTTTATTCTAAGATGATGTTCGCCTAATCAAACTCTTTACCTAGGTCGAAGGGGAAGCAAGTAGGGATCATGGATTCATGGCATATTATGTGAGATCTATTATTTTATTTAATTTAATTTAAATTCTCTATTTCATTGTTGTTGATTTTAATGAATATGGTTTAGATCTAGGGTATATATATGGTCGATGCATGCTTTTAGGTGGACAATCTACGGTTATTTGGACCTTTAGTATCTGTGTAATTGTGCTTTTGGACTAGTAAAGTGATAAACACTTACCCGTTTGTCGTCAAACCCTTTCGGTTATTGAGTGTGCAACAATTGAACCTATGTTAAATCGGGAGCGGATGCGATCCTTTTATTTAGGATTAGTGTTCCCACATATCAAATTACTGCGGTTAGTGTGTTAAACTCGATTGGTGGATGTTGATTTTCCATAGCTAATCTAGGAGAAATTAAATTAATAACTTTTTGGGAAAGATTGAAAACCATGATTGCATTGAATTTTGATCCTGATTTGTGGAACTATAAACTTAGGTGTTACTTAGCTATTAATTAATTGTTTTGAAAATTAGTTTAGTTATTTTATTTATTTATTTTAGTTAGATTAGTTAGTTAAATTAATTTATTTTAAAACCCCCGATTTTTCCTTTTTATTGTTTTTAACCTAAGAAAGACTACCAATCTCTGTGGGATCGACCATTTGCCACTATTCTACAAAATAGTTAGTTTATGAAACTTTACTTTATTGAGGCATATACATATAAAGAGTTCATACTCTTGGTAAGTTAGCAATGTGGGATTAAAAACTTTCTATTCAAACTTTTCAAGTTCCAATAATACCCCATATTTGAAAATTTTACTTTTACCACACATTTATGTTCAAATTTGGCTTTCAATCAGAAAATTAAAAATAAATAAATAATAATAAACAAAAGAGTGAGAAGTATCATGTCATGTTGTCAGGAAACGTATCTAAAAGACTTGAACTTACCATAGTAAAACATATTGATTTACTTTAGTGACGCAGTGGATATAAAGGATCTTGAACTATTCACTTTTTCGTAGTAGACTAAGACGATATGCCTTACGCATGACATGATTATCAAAACTCAGTTTATACGTTTTTTGTCCATTTTGGTCCTAGACATATCCTGGTTTCATGATAGATTTAGAGAATTTAGCATGTCTCGTTCTCATAAATGCGACCCACATTTACTATCATATAGATGATATTTTTATTTGTCATTAAATGTTAAACATATCCTTGTACTTCTTCTGAACACGGTTTTTATCTTAGGAATGAGAGTGTGTGTTCTTCTCTCGAGTTTCATCTAACCAGTTTGCCTATTAACCTAGTATATGGGATTCTAATCAGCTAGGTTAGGTTTCCACTAGACTTAACTCATTTATATGCTTTAAACCCATTCCTCTCGATAACTATACGACTTGATTTCTTAGTAAGCCTTTTGTCATAGGATCTGCAATGTTATTCTTTGACTTTACATAATCTATGCTAATTACTCCACTTGATAGTAATTGTCTTATAGTATTATGTCGGCACCTTATATGTCTTGACTTACAATTGTATACATTATTTTTAGCTTTAGCTTATGTTGCCATATTATCACAATGTATACATATTGCTGGCATTGGTTTTGGCCAAATGGAATATCTTTTAGGAAGTTTCTTAGCCATTCTGCTTCCTCGGTAGCTTTGTCTAGGCTACAAATTCTGATTCCATAGTCGAACGTGCTATACTCGTCTGCTTTGTTGATTTCCTAGAAATCACAGCTCCTCCCAATGTAAAAATATATCCACTGGTTAACTTAGTCTCAGTATTATCAGAAATCCAATTGGCATCACTATACCCTTCAACCACTGGTAGATATTTTGTATATTGTAATCCATAATCTAAAGTATGTTTTAAATACCTTAGCACTCTTATCAATGCTTTCCAATGATCATTATTTGGATTGCTTGTATATCTACTAAGTCAGTTCACTGCATAAGCAATATCCAATCTAGTAGAATTCATTAAGTACATCAAGCTTCCAATTATTTGAGAGTACTCCAATTGAGAAATTGCACTTTCATTATTTTTCTTAAGTTTGCAATTCGGTTCAAATGGAGTAGAAACAACTTTACAATTAAATTGATTGAACCTCTTTAATATTTTTTTTCTACGTAATGTGATTGAGTTAGGATATATCCATCATCATTTCTTTTAATTTGAATACCCAAAATGACATTTGCTTGACCTAAGTCTTTCATGTCAAAATTAAAATTCAACATTTTTTTAGTTGAAATAATTATATCCTTATTAGTCTCAATTATCAACATATCATCAACATATAAACATACTATGACACATGAATTTTTTATTTCTTTGATGTAGACACATTTGTCACATTCATTTATTTTAAATCCATTTGCAATCATCGTATGGTCAAGTTTCTCATGCCATTATTTTTGTGCTTGTTTAAGTCCATATAAAGACCTAACAAGTTTGCAGACTTTGTTCTCTTGACCTTGGACCACAAATCCTCCGGGTTGTTCCATATATATTTCTTCATCTAATTCTTCATTTAAAAATGTTGCTTTTACATCCATTTGATGTATTTCCATGTTATAAATTGCAGCAATTGAAATTAGCATCCGAATATATGTAATTCTTGAAACTGGAGAATAAGTATCAAAATAATCCAACCCTCTTTTTGCCAAATCTTTAGCCACTAAACGGGCTTTATATTTATCAATTGAACCATCGACTTTCAATCTTCTTTAAAAATTCATTTATAACCTATTGGTTTAATACCAGGATGCAAATCAACCAACTCCTACGTGTGGTTAATTAAAATGGATTCTATTTCACTATTTATGGCTTCTTTCCATAAAATAGCCTCGGTAGAAGTCATGATTTTTTTATATGTTTGTGATTCAGTTTCAGTCAAGAAACTTATAAAATTTGGTCCAAAAATCTTTTGAACTTTAGATCTTTTCCCCTTTTGGTTCCTCATCTAATGTTGGAACATTAGAAGTAGATGAATGTTGGAACATTAGAAGTAGATGGTTCATCTCGAACTCTCTTGTTTGATGAGCTGAACTTTTCTTCTTTATAAAGAAAAATCCCTTCAAAGAATTTTACATCTACAGATTCTATAATTGTATTAACATGGATATCACTAATCTCAAAATTAATTATCAAAAATCTATATGCAACACTATTTTTAGCAAATCCAATAATCACATAATCTATAGTTTTAGGCTCCAATTTAGTTCTCTTGGTGATAAGAACTTGTACCTTTGCTAGACAACCCCACACTTTTAAAATTTTGAAAGTAGGAATCCTACCTTTCCATATTTCATAAGGAAACTTATTTGTCTTTTTAATTGGGATTCTATTTAGGATATAATTTGTTGTAAGTAGTGCTTCACCCCACATACCGTGTGGAAGTCCCGAACTATTTAACATAAAGTTTATCATGTCTTTGAAAGTTATATTTTTCCTCTCCGCGATACCATTCTGTTGAGGCGTGTATGGTGTCGTAGTTTGGTGTATAATTCCATGATCACTACAAAATTCAACAAATTTATAGGACTCATATTCTCCACCTATCCGTTCTTATTGCTTTAATCATGTTGTCTAATTGATTCTCAACTTCTGCCTTATATGCCTTAAACATATTAAAGGCTTCATCTTTAGTTTTGATCAGGTAAATATAGCAAAACTTACTACAATCATCTATAAAAGTGATGTAGTAATTCTTCCCACCTCGTGTAGGGGCTGATTTATAATCGTAAAGGTCACTATGAATTAATCTTAATAATTCATTTGACCTTCCTTGAACCATTTTAAAGGTTTTTCTAACAAATTTAGATTCGATGCAAGTTTGACATTTATGTTTAACATCAATATTGAATTAGGTAATAAGTTGAGATTAACCATTCTATTTATAGATCTACTGTTTACATGTCCTAATCTAGTATGTCAAATACCATAAGAATCCCACGATATAAATAGAAGCATTCACTTTATTCATAGCGTTGGCAACCATTACATTTAGTTTGAACATTCCATCGACTAAGTACCCTCTTCCTATATAGTCCATAGCCTTACATAACACAAACTTATCAGATTCGAACACTAGTTTGAATCCCTTTTAGTAAGGAGAGTATCCAAAACTAGGTTCTTTCTAATTTCAAAAACATAAAGTACATATACCAAAGTAAGAGTTTTCCTAGAAGTAAATTTCATTAACACTTTTCCTTTTTCTTTGACACTTGAAGTGGATGAATTCCCCATGTAGAGTTTTTCATCATTAATAATATCTTCAAATGTTGAAAACAACGCCTTATCACCACAAATATGCCTAGTGGCTCCCATATCAATCCACCAACCTTTGACATTATCAATCATATTGACTTCAAAAATAACAGCAACTAAGTCTTCATCAGTAGTAGTGACATTGGCTTGGTTCTTTTGAGTAACATGTCATGCGGGTTGGTCTTTGTGGTGACGACATCCATGAGCCTTATGTCCAGGCTTTCCGCACACCTAACAATTGTCTTTAACTTTCTTAAAGGGTTTGCCTTTAGGTGCAAAAGTGTTGGAGTTTTTCAGAGAAAACTTCTTCCCTTTGTTCTTCTGAAATTTGTGTTTTGAAAGCTCTCCTTCAACCACATTTGCTTTGGCAACTAAGATAGGTACTTCAGATTTATCTCCCTTGCGATGGTCTTCTTCAACTCGAAACCTTAGAATCAAGTCCTCCAAAGTCATCTCTTTTTTTGTGCTTTAGATAGATTTTAAAATCTTTCCACGAAGGAGGTAACTTCTCGATAATCGCACCAACTTGGAAGTGTTCATTGATAAAACATCCCTCGGCATGCAATTCATGAATCATAACTTGAATTTGTTCTACTTGCTTGATCATTGTTTTAAAGTCCACCATGACATACTTGAGGAATTTACCAATCACGAATTTTTCGCCCCAACATCTTCTATTTTATATTTCTTCTCAAGCATATTCCATACTTCCTTTGTCGTGTTATATGAAGAGTATATGTCATATAAATTATCATCCAAGCAATTAAGGATGTAATTTCGGCAAAAAAATCAGAGTTTCCCCAATTTTCTATGAACATTAGTGTCTCCTTTGAGAGGGATCCTCATCAGTCTTAGGCTCTTCCTCCTTCACAATATTTGCAAGATTGAGGGTTGTCAAGTAGAACAACAATTTTTGTTACCACCTTTTGAAATCCACTCCTTTGAACTTCTCGGGCTTTTCGTCATATTTCTTCGAGTTGGTGTTCACACTCGATTGTTCTGCCATTTTTTCAGAGTTTCTGAAAATGCACAACACAACAGAACTATATCTCAGAAACTCGGAAAAAAAATTTTGTCTTAGATTGTAGAACAATACAATCTCTAATTATGCAATAATTATGAATAAAACAAATTTACAAATAAATAACAACATAATTAAATAACAAATAAAATAATCTAACCGAGGCTTCCACAAAAGCAATGTCCTAAGATAGAAATTTCTCTGAATTCGGTGATTGAATTTTTCACAGAGATCTACCCTCGTGATACAACCGGATGCCCTTCCGTAACCAAAGTTCACCAATTCCGAAAGTCTACCAAATTGATTTGCTTCTCTCTCTCAAGTATATCTATTTCGAAATTTAGTGAAGTATCCAGTGTTTTAGTTCTACTTAAATAGAACTTGAAGAACTGGTTCAAACCAGCCAAGATGTCTATCCAAATCCGAAATAATACCTATTGGTATTATTCAACAACCGCACCTATTGAAATAACGAAATTAACTGTCACATTAATTAATTTCGAAATTACGAAATTAAAAAAAAATCTAAAAAAATAAAAATTGATTTTTTTATAAAGCCAAACAATCTAAGCCCAAAGCCCTCAAGGCCCTATCATTGATATTTAAATATTATAATATATATATACACCCTATTACTCAATGTCACATGATCTCTATCTATTAGGTTTCTCTAAAGTAAAACTAAATAGAGGACATATACATATAAAAACTTCATACTATTTGTAAGTGGGCAATGTGGGACTAAAAACTTTCTATTCAAACTTTTCAAGTTCCAACGCTGGTAGTTCCACTAAGCTTGGCGTTGAAGCGTCAGCCTTAGCGACCAATGCCAAAAGCCTCTAGTTTTTGGCGCTAAAGCGTCGAGCCGGTGCATTAGTGCCCTGAACGAATATGTGCGAGTTTTGAGTGTTATTTGATCCATTTTTTGGTATCTATTCGCACTAAAACTCACCCTTTTATGGATAGACACCAAATCTCTTGATTTTCTATAAATTAAAGAGATCTATTACGTACTAAACACATTGAGAAAAACATTGAAACACAAAAGGCTTTTGAATCAAAGTGTGTTCTTGTTCAAACATCATTCTCTCAAAGTATCCTAAAAGAGTGTTCTTGGTTGGAATTGTGTTATACACACATCATCCAACACCATTAGAGACTTGATTGTATCATGAAGGCAAGTTACAAATCTTTCGATTAATCTCATTGCGGATACGCGGTTTCACTGAAATCTTATCTAAAAATTATTGTAACAAATCTCTTCGCATAGAAAATACTAGTTGAGAATAGAGGAACCAAATAAAGACTTGAGAGCAAAATAAAGACTTGAGAGCAATTACGCGCTTCAAGTCTTTGTTTGGTTCATCTATTCTCAACTAGTATTTTCTGTCCAAAGAGATTTGTTCCAACAGTAATATCCTTCTCGAGGAGGACAAGACTGCCCATGTTGGAGATTTCCTTTTAGCAAGGATTTTCTTACTGAGTAGAGACCAGAACCTCTCCTCAGCTCACTTGTATTAAAGGGTCACCTTCTTTGCATGTGTTGGACTTTCTATTTTTTTGTGTGTGTGGCCCACACAAAAACCAACAACCTCCCCTCCAACACATGGGAGATCTCAATCATATTTGATGCTCAATAACAACTCATTTCCAACTTGGTGCAGATCGATGCTTCTCACGAGTCACCGCCTTCGTCAACATATCGAGTTAGATTCTTGTCGTGAGAATCTGAAACTTTCTGAAGCTCTCCGCTCCCCCTCTTCTGGTAATCGTAACATAATTAGAACCGGGGTACCTAATAGAAGGAAGCAACCCTCTCTCGACCTTCTAAGTGAAGATTCAACTAAAGCCGTTAGTGGAGGAGTTTGCTCCCCCTTTCAAAGATCATCAACCTAGTTACGGCACATCAACCCCATGTTCTTCAAATGAGTCTCCCTCATGTGTGGCATCGATAATGGAAGTAGACTCCAATCCAGAAACATCATCATCATCAACTATGATTTTCTTTGATGTCTTCAAATCTGCTATGGTCTCATATTCATGAAAGGCCACATCCTTGGACCTGACAATCTTTTTCTTCTCCGGATCCCATAATCTATAACCAAACTCTGCATCTCCAAATCCCAAGAGGATACACTAATGAGCAGTTCTATCATCAAGTTTCTGTCTCGCTCCTTAGGCACATGCATAAATGCCTTGCATCCAAACACCTTCAAGTGAGAGTAAGTAACATCTTTCCCAGGACCAAACTCTCTCTGGAACATCAAACTCCAATGGTCTTTGAAGGAGAGCGATTCATCAAGTAGCAAGCGATCTTTGAGAGCCTCACCCCAAAACGACTTGGGCAACTTAGCCATTTTTAACATGCATCGACTTTATCAAGGATGGTTCTGTTTTGTTCTTTCAAAGAACACCATTATGTTGAGGAGTACCGAACAGTCTTCTCATGTCTGATTCCATGTTCTGAGCAATAATTCTCGAACTCCTTTGAAGTGTATTCTCCTCCGTTATCACTACGAAGGCACTTCAAAGATACGCCTTTTTCTCGTTCCACCAACATATGAAACTTCTTGAAGTACTCAAGAACCTGACATTTTGTTCTCAACACAAACACCCAAACCTTCCGTGAAGCATCATCAATAAAAGTAACAAAGTATCTGCCACCTCCCATAGTTTCCACATCAATGGGACCACAAACATCAGAGTATACTAACTCAAGTAAATTTCTTTTTCTTTCAGATGATGAAGAAAAAGAAACTCTATGTTGCTTACCGAATAAGCAATCATCACAAGGGTTCAAATATTTACCTTTGGCAAAGGGAATGTGAGACTTCTTTGCCAACACCCGCAACCCTTTCTCACTCAAGTGACCTAGCCGCCTATGCCACGGATTGGCTACTCTGCCCTGGTTGCTAATCTAACTTACAAAATTAACCTCGGCTATATAACTAAGCCACGAACAATGCACCAAATCAATCACACCACAAAGATCTCTACAAAAATATCTCTTCCAAAAACTTAGGAAAGCAAAGCAACAATACATGCATCTTTGAGAAATATTTTCTCTAATCACTATATGAAATATGCAGAATATGGCCACGGCGGCTAGGCATCAACAAAAGAAGTCTACAGCTTTGAAATATTTTCAAAACTTTGAAATATTTTCAAAACTTTGGAACCGGTTTCAATTGCTTTTAGTTCTTCAACCTATTGTTGTTAATCATTTAATTATATTTTTAACTACTATAACTTTTTGTTGAACGGATAAATAGACGGAGCAGGTCCGCTGATCATCGATCTGTGTCTCCAATTGGCTTTATGATCAAAACGGTTCACTAGAAGTTTATATTCCTCTGTAGAAAATAACAATCTATGGCCTTGTTAGGATCCTTTTTGCCAACTTAGAGTGCGGGCGGAATGCACTCCTTAACTCCACCCTTAACCAAACAAGGCCTACATCTAGCAAAAGTTTTCAAAAGATTAGCAAGACTATGATTTATTATTCTTTGAGAACAACTTCTCTCAAACTGTTTTCTTGCTTTCAAAACCTCACAAAATAAATGTGTTGTTTGTGCAGATGGAGGCACCATTATTTTGTAACTTAATAGTCCTTTTTTATTACTCTAGCTAGAGCCGTTCAAAGGAAATATAAAAATAAATGGAAAGTTTAAAGATGGTTGGAAACTATAATTTTGGCATGATATATTTACCAGAATGAACAATGGACATGTAGATCAGTTTTACTCATCCTAGAAGTACAAATTGAAGAAAGCATGACAGCAACTGAGAGAGGAAAAAAAATTCCATGGATGCATGAGTCACAGTATTTTTATTTGAATCGAACCTTTTAAAATGTTCAAAGATGGCCTAAACCTTCATACCTTTGCAAAGACTGCTTAACCGCAAAGAGTTGCATTTGATTCAAGACACTCTTCTTGATGTCGGGAGCGTTAGAGCCGTGTCAACAAATTACTAGATGAACTACAAGAAGCACTAGCGGTATGTTTCAGTTTCTAAATTCATCGTAGTTTTCCTTTCAATTATTCAATTTCTTCTGATGATCTCCATCTTTTTAAATTTTTCGTTTTTTTTTTCTTAGTCTTAACAGAGACATCTATGGTATTGAAGAAAACAAACTCCTAATTAGAGTTGCTAGTGATGGAAGAGTTTGAGTTAGTTTGACACGCATTAATGGAGGCTGTGTATTCTCACGGTTGGTGCCCATGGGAGCAATGGTGGAGTAATTGTGTCGGGGTATTTTGGAAGATTACACAGGACATGTTTTTGCCTAGCCATACGAGGTGAATTGGATTCAGGCTACTTTTGTTTGTTTGGCCTTATGGCATTTTGTAAATAGCCATGTATGTAGATTTGTAGTATCTTTACTTTCATATGTATATATACCATCGGAGAGTATCGCCTCTACTTTTCAAAAAAATAAAAAAAAAATATTAGGGCTACTAGTGGGGCAGGTAGAGCTCGGATCGTAATTACTGTCTCCGTCCCTGCACGACGGGGATTTATTCCCGTAAATTTCCCGCGGGGTGAATTTTGCCACCCCACGCCCTACCCCGCGGGGATCGACGCGAGGCGGGAAATTCTCACAGTACCCCATCAATTTTGTAAAAAATATCTATTTCGATTTTTATTCTTTGTTCATTTTGGCACTTAAGTGCTATTTTCTAAACTTTTTTTAGAAATTATTTTTCTCAAATTGAAGGATTAATGCGGACTTGTTTTGTTGATCAAGTTGCAAGTTATCATACTTAATTAAATATATAAGATTTCCAATACTAGTATGGCAAATATATTTTAATGATGTTCTAAATATAATTTTATATATCTTTATCATATAACATATATATATAGGCTCTGTTTGGTAAGCACAAACTAGCTTATCAGCTAGCTGATCAGCTAGTTTATTTGTTAAGCTGTGTTTGGTTTGTAGCTTATTTTAAAAATAATCTAGATGATAAGCTCCCAATTGAAACGCTACTCTTAGTAGCGTTTGAACCGAAAATCCGTCGTTTGGATTTTTCTTCCCATGATACCCTTATTTTTACGGTATTAATAAATTAATGCCCTTGCAAATTAGTAAAAACAAAATTATCCCATCAATTTTGTAAAAAATGTCTATTTCGATTTTTATTCTTATGTTCATTTTGGCACTTAAAAACAAAGTTTCACTATTTTCTAAACTTTTTTTTTTAGAAATTATTTTTGTAGTGTTCGAGTCAAATTGAAGGATTAATGCGAACTTGTTTTGTTGATCAAGTTACAAGTTATTATACTTAATTAAATATATAAGATTTTCAATACTAGTATGGCAAATATATTTGAATGATGTTCTAAATATAATTTTATATATCTTTATGATATAACATATATATATTATAGAATTAATTTAATGATAAAAATAAATTTTATTGTTGGAGATCTTGAGATTCATTTCATATATTACATATTTAAGTAAAAAAGTTATATAATCTTTTTGTAAAAATATAAAAAATTGAGAATTTAATGCAAGAGATGTGGGGAGGGAAATTCTCACATGGCGAAAACAATTCCCGTCCCGCCTTGCCCCAGGTGGAGGGACAAGATTTTGCCCCGTGCCCCGCCCTGCCCCGCCGGAAGCAAAAAGCGAAGAATTCTTGACCCACCGAGGCAGTGTATTGTGGGAAACGAGGATTCCCCGCCTCCACTAGAACAAATTCGGTATTTAATAGAGATTTTTAAACCCCTATTAAAGGGGGGTGTTATTAAAAAACACCTAATTGATAAGAGTTTTAAAAAACCTCTATGTAATACATGTATTAAAAATTAAAGCATAACATATTTTCACGTGACATTTAATAACACTCTATTTAATAGGGGTTTTAAAACTTCTATTAAAAGCCAAAAATGTTCTAGTGCCCCTTGCAACCCTACTCTTAATTATTACATGCTGTCATGTTAGATGTATGATAATTGTCTCACATTAGTTAAGTGTGACGTCATAAAAAAATAGGCCTTTTGGAGTAAAATCATACACTTATCACCTAAAGTTGGTACTAGTGAGATTCCTAGGATAAAAGGTGCGGGCGGGCCAACATTACATTCTATTTTGTTGATGCTTTTGCCTCCATTTTCTTCAAGCACTCAGACATGCCATCAATTAGTCCTTGCCAACTTTGAAACATCATGACTTTCAAAAGCAATAATTAAATTTCCTTAATTTCCAAACCAGACTTGAAGAAATGAAAATCCGGGGCATCGTGGAAGTTTCAGGAGGACTCAAATCATATCACATTAGTCTCCAACAAATTGACATTGTTCACTACTATTAGAATGACTAGATAATCAACTCTCCTAACTTCTACTTTTTTTTGTTACATTCTACCCCATACTTGAAGAAAAGAATAAAATTCCGCGTGATGTTGACAGTTCCATCTCATCCTTACAAGTCACAACACTCAATCTGTTGCTCTATACTGTTCTTAGTTCATCCGCTCGAAAGCAATGGCTCCTATGCTAGGCCTATTTCAAAAAGTACGTGGGATTACTTTATTTTTTTCATCAAATAAAGAAGGTTTCATTAAAATTATAAAATTAATGTATTTTCCCTTTTGACAAGGTGTTATTGTTGATGACATAATGATGACTTTGATGACGTGGTAATTATGAATTACTCCTTTTAATATGTTATTTATACAAAACACTAAGGTATGAATTACTTTTTTGATAACGAGTTATTTATTCAACCTAACAAGTTTATGAATTACTCCTTTTGAGAATGAATTATTTGTTCAACTTAGGCAAACTCATGCAACCCATGCAAACTCATGCAAACATCACGCACATATCTCAAGGTGGATATGGATAACAATTGCAATTGTAAATTCATGCAACCTCATGCAAACCCATGTGAACCCATGCAAATTTCATGCATCCTATAGAAATTAGGGAACACCGAGATGGAGATAGATAAACTGATGAGAGGTGGAATAAAAACTAAAATCTTTTTATTGCTTTAATTCGAAACTCATGCAACCTCATGTTTATTGGTTCTTGACTTAATAATTATAAAAAAGAAAAATCCATTAGCATAACTAGTTGATAGAAAAATAAAGATCTCAAATAAGTTTATCTTAAACGAAGTCTTAGTGAGGATGAATACCTTGTTAAGCTAGCCAGTCCCCCACCCCACCTCCTATCTTGCCTTCACTGGCCTTGCTCATCAATAAAACTCTACATGGTGCATCTATAGATCAAAGACATTTTTTGCACTCATTAAAGTTTTATCTTACTTATATCTCGTGATCATAAGAATGGATATGAAGATGAAAATATTTTTTAGGCCAAAACCACGTTATTTCTTTTCTATAATTTAAAAATTAAAATAATAAGGAACTTTTGAAAAATCAATTCATTCCATGAAAAATAAACTTTACAATTTCATTCACCTAAGATATAATTTTTTTAAAAAAAATCACCACGACATAAAAAAAACTCATACAGGCCTATCGATGGTCACGTTAACGTTGCGGCTTCGTGATGCAAACCGGATGTACTCTATGTCGAGTTGAACGTTGTGTTTGTGCATCCAATTGAGTTTGTTAAGGTTGTTGATCTTGCCTTAATTTCATTGAGTCGATTGATCTTCCTCTAGTTCACTCGACTTACATTAGTACCAATGCTATTAAAGATAGGAGGTTGAACCATTCCAAAATATTGACTTCCTATATGTGGTTGGCGAAAGGAACATGAGGCGGCGTCATGCTTAACAAGTTTTTGAATAAGTCATCTCCACTATATTGATGGGGCATGTGCCCTAGGTCAATCCATTAACTGTCTTTATGAATACTTTTAGTTAATAAAATAGAGGATTTCGTTTGTTGTTTATTATAATTAATTTGCATGTTTACATTATAATAAGATCCATGGGTATTTACATAAATATCCTAATCATTATACTTGGGAACTATAATGAATTAAGACTAGTGTGAGTCTTGATTGATGATCATATGATGATTATACGTATAGGGATACGAATCAAGATCACGAGTACTTGTTAGGGAACAAAGTACTGGACCGACCCGCTATGAGAACATCACATGGATTAAGTCATAGTTGTTACTCATGATAGGTATATATTCCAGTCCTCGACTTGAGATTACCGAGAGACTTCAACATTAGGAACACGGTGATTTGACACAATCAAACGTTGTCTTTAACCGGATGATTATAAAGGTTGTGATTGGTTACAAAGTGAGCAATGTGATGAAGTTGTGTAATCGAGATAGAATTTGTCCCTCTCATATAAAGAGATATCTAGTGGATCCCTCGATGTGTTAGACTGTTAAAAGGCCTAATCTAAGTGAATCGATATTGATCAATGTCACTTGGATATTTTCAGTCTACCTAGAGATCGAGACTAGTACGATTGAACATGTTGGATGACAATTCCATGCCTTATGTTTGATCAAAAGGATATCGTGTGACAAAAGGATGTTATATACACTATTGATTAGGTTGTTTCGATTTGATATTCGTACAACTTGGGTAGTCATAATGTCTTGCTAGAGGCGCTTATGACTTGTATACCAAAATGTGTTTTGGTACACCGCCAACGTTGTATGAGCCTATTGGGTCGCACACTAAGAATGGTTTTGCGAGATTTTAAGATGGTTCGGAAAAATGAATTTTATATGATAAAATTCATGACGGAAACGTCCTTGTGGTGTATTACGCTTATACTTCTTTAAGTAGGGGTATATTCGTAATTTACTTAACCGTCTATATACAAGGGTTGTATAAATAGACGCTTTAAGTTACAATACACGTACGAAAGATCAAAAGGCCAAAACTCTTTTTTCGTTAGAGAAACGACTTAGGGTTTTTGGTATACTCTGGATCGTTTTGGAGAGAAACAAAAGAATTTGGTATTCTCTCGAAGCTAGCACTTCGAATCTCGGCCGCCGTTCGTGTGTGGACTACTGGTAGAGGGCGTTCGTCGTTGGCAGCGCCTTAGAGATCGATCAACCTTCAGAAAGGTATATTGCGATTGAGGTGTGATTAAGTTTTTCATGGTTTAAACGTTTTCAATGGAATTAGATTCGGATCCTGTCGGGGTTTTTGTCAAAACTATTTTGTAATCTCTGCCGCGTATGAACCCCAAAACTCAACAGTGGTATCAGAGCCTTCGAGTTCGATTCCATTAAATTCATTGCATGTTTACTTCTGATATATACATGATATATGATTGAAAACATGTTAATAGTTGATGTATATGTGATATACATAAGTTTTAATGAGATTTATTATCATGTTTTGTGTATATGATACATATATTCATGATTTAATTGAAATTTGTTTCGTACATGCTAGTAACCATGTTAGGTTAATTTGAATAATTTTAATGAATTGAGTTTCGTGTTCTATGATCCATGACACCATTAGGTTCGATTGTGATAGTAGTTCATGATTCAATTACATGTTTGTGATTATTTGGATGAGGACCGAAATTGCAAATAATTAATTTTCGAAATTATTTATCTATAAATAATTAATTTTTGAAATTATTTATTTATAAATAATTAATTTTCGAAATTATTTATTTATCTTGTTATATCTATTTTGTTATGAAGTTTCTATTTTATAAAGATAGATAACAAATTAGAATATGAGATAAATATCAAGAATCTTGTTATTGGTGATATACTAGGATTCAAATATCTTAAATCCAAAATAAATAATTAATTTTCGAAATTATTTATTTATCTTGTTATATCTATTTTGTTATGAAGTTTCTATTTAATAAAGATAGATAACAAATTAGAATAAGAGATAAATATCAAGAATCTTGTTATTGGTGATATACTAGGATTCAAATATCTTAAATCCAAAATAAATAATTAATTTTCGAAATTAATTATTTATCTTGTTATATCTATTTTGTTATGAAGTTTCTATTTGATAAAGATAGATAACAAATTAGAATAGAAGATAAATATCAAGAATCTTGTTATTGGTGATATACTAGGATTCAAATATCTTAAATCCTAATTGGATTATGATAAGGTGCTTAGTTAGATGTGGCCCGAGTTAATTAAAATATTTTAATTGACTTAATTTCGGATAAATTAAGGGGTTAATTTATGATAATAAAATCAGCGAAAATTATGATTTTCTATAACGAATTTTAATTTTTGGAATTGAGATTCGTCTTCTAAAAAAAAAAAAAAAAAAATTCAAATTGTTTAGTGATTGAACAAATCAATAAAATATATGATATTTCATTGTTTACATAAAATCACTAAAACTGAATAAAATCCCTCTATTAAATTTTAAGTCTCGTGCCATCCATTTTAAACACTTGTCAAGGCCTCGATCACACTAATATAGTTTCAGCCATAGCTGGGTGTATTGTGTTATCTTGGTGAGACAAGTTGGGTAGGAGTTACCTTAATGTTTAAAATGGTCCGACTTAATAAAGCCATCAAAATAGTTTTGAGCTTTAGGCAAATGATGAGATAAAAACATGCTAAGACATAAGATGTCTCATATCTCATAAAAGGATCTAAAAATTACATAAGATGTAATTGGTAACTGTTACCTACCTAAATAATCTAGTTCTGTGTTTCATGTCATAGCTGTCATAGAATTAGGTGAAATATGGATTTTAGTCCCCTAAATAAACGGTATGTTTTAGGAGGGTTGTTAATTTAGTGGGAGTCTATTCCTCTATACTAAAATAAACTTTGCATAATCTTTATTATAGATCAATGGCCTCTTCAAGTAACAATAATCCCTTGTCACTGCGATCCATCCTTGAGAAAGATAAGCTATCTGGGACTAACTTTCTTGACTGGTTCAAAAACTTGAGAATTGTTCTTAAGCATGAACGCAAGTTATATGTCCTGGATGCCCCAATCCCTGAGGACCCACCAGCCAATGCTACGAAAGCTGTGAAGGATGCGCATAGTAAGCATGTCAACGATTCTACGATGTTGCATGTATTATGCGGCAACTATGGTTCCCGAACTTCGGAAGGACATGGAACTAATGGAAGCCTACGACATGGCTATAACGCATCGAAGGAAATGTTCCAACAACAAGCTAGGCAAGAAAGGTTCGAGATAGTCAAAAACCTACATTCTTGCAAGATGACTGAGGGTGCGTCAGTTAGTCCTCATGTTCGAAGATGAAGAGCTATGTTGACCGACTTGATAGACTCGGATTCCCATAAGCCAAGAGTTGGCTACGGATTTGATCTTGAATTCATTACCAGAGAGTTACTCACAATTTGTGATGAACTACAATATGAATAATATGGAGAAATCAATTTCGGAGTTGCATTTGATGCTCAAAACTGCTGAACAAAATATCAAGAAACTCTCTAGTAATATGTTGATGGTCTAAAGGGAAAGGGAATGAAAAAGAAAGGCAAAGGCAAGACTAGAGTTGCCAAGGCTGTTGATGCACCTGTCGCAAAGCCTATGGAACAAGTCAAGCCCCGACTTTTTCCCCGCTTCAAAACACCCAAAAGAAAAGGAAGAAAATTGTCATTTCTGTAATCAAATCTATATTTGGCATTGTCGTCTCGGACACATAAACGAGAAACGCATAACGAAGCTCCATAAAGATGGGCTTCTAGATTCATTTGATTTAGAAACATATGAAACACGCGTATCTTATTTACCAGGCAAGATGACTAAAAGTCCCTTTCTTGGACACAATGAAAGGGCAAGTGATTTATTGGGTCTAATACATACGATGTATGCGGTCCTATAAACACAATGGCTAGATAAGGTTATCGCACTTCATTACATTTACCGATGATTTCAAATTTGATATGGTTATGTATATTTAATGAAACATAAAGTGAATCATTTGAGATGTTTCGAACGTTTCAAAATGAAGTGCGTAATCAACTTGGTAAAACTATCAAAACACTTCGATCAGATCGAGGTGGTGAATATTTAAGCCAAGAATTTGATGATCATCTTAGAAATTGTGGGATTGTGTCCCAATCGACTCCACCAAAGAACTCCACAATGGAATGTAGTTTCGAAAGGAGAAATCGAACCTTATTAGATATGGTTCGATCTATGATGAGTCATGCGAGATCTTCCATTATCCTTTTGGGGTTATACATTACAAACTGCAGCCTTTCACTCTAAATCGAGTTCCTTCTAAAGCGGTTGATAAAACACCATATGAGATATGGTACGGGAAGAGACCTAGTTTGTCTTTTCTTAAGATTTGGGGTTGTGAGGCTTACGTAAAACGACAAGTCTCAGAAAAACTAGCACCTAAATCTGACAAGTGTTTATTTGTGGGGTATCCTAAGGAAACAAAAGGATGTTACTTTTATAATCCCGCTGAGAACAAAGTGTTTGTTGCTCGGTATGGTGCCTTCATGGAAAAACAGTTTATTTTAAAAGACACTAGTGGGAGAGAAATAAATCTTAAAGAAGTTCGAGAATCACAAGTAAACACTGAACCGCTACTGGAAGTTCAACGACGTTCGAACCAGTTGAACCTCCACAAGTGACACAAGGCCCACGTAAATCTAGTAGGGTAAGACATGAGCCGAGAGAGATTCGAATTTCTCATTACGATAGTCGTGATGTGTTGCTTATAGACCAAAATGAGCCCACCACTTATCGGAGGCTATGTACTGGACCGGACTCGGATAAATGGCTAAGTGCCATGAACTCGAGATGCAATCCATGTATGATAACCAAGTTTGGAACTTGGTTGATTTACCCGAAGGTGGTAAGACCATTGGATGTAAATGGGTTTTCAAGAAGAAAACCGACATGGATGACAAAGTGCATACTTATAAAGCAAGACTTGTAGCAAAAGGTTTCAGGCAGACTCAAGGTGTTGATTATGATGAAACTTTTTCGCCGATAGCCATGCTTAAATCCATAAGAATTTTAATTGCCATTCTTTGCATATTATGACTATGAAATATGGCAAATGGATGTAAAAACAACATTCCTTAATGGAAAGCTGCTTGAGGACGAGTATATGACACAACTTGAAGGTTTTGTACATCCTGAGAATTCTAGGAAGGTATGCAAGCTTCAAAGATCCATTTATGGATTAAAGCAAGCTTCTCGTAGTTGGAATCTTCGTTTTGATGAAGCAATCAAGGATTTTGGTTTTATTAAGAACGAAGATGAGCCTTGTGTATACAAGAAGGTCAGTGGGAGTGTAGTTATTTTTCTGGTACCGTATGTTGATGATATATTACTCATTGGAAATGACATCCCAACATTGCGGAATGTCAAGTCTTGGTTAGGGAAGTGTTTCTCAATGAAAGACTTAGGAGATGCAGCCTATATCCTAGGGATAAGGATCTATAGGGATAGATCGAAGGGGCAAATCGGTCTAAGTCAGAGTGCTTACATAGACAAGGTGTTGAATAGGTTCAGTTTGCAAGACTCTAAAAGAGGATTGTTGCCAATGTCTCATGGCATAAGTCTCAGCAAGAATCAATGTCCTAGGACAAATGATGAGCGAGATCGCATGAATAAGATTCCATATGCATCAGCTATTGGATCTATTATGTATGCCATGCTATGCACTCGACCTGATGTATCATATGCTTTGAGCACTACAAGCAAATATCGATCGATCCTGGTGCGAGTCACTTGGATAGCGATAAAGAACATCCTTAAGTACTTAAGAAGGACTAAGGAAGTGTTCTTGGTCTATGGAGGTTTTGAAAATGATCTAGTTGTAAATGGTTACACGGATGCAAGTTTTCAAACCGATATAGATGATTTTAGATCGCATGATCTGGATATGTGTTTATTTTGAATGGGGTGCGATGAGTGGAAAAGTTCGAAGCAAGAAACTATGGCAGATTCTACAACAGAAAGCGAGTATATTGCGTCGTCCGATGCAAAGAAAGGAGGCGCTTTTGATTAAAAAGTTTATTTCGAACTAGGTGTGGTTTCAAGTATTGCGAACCCTGTTTGTTTGTATTGTGACAATAACGGGGCAATAGCACGAGCCAAGGAACCTAGATCACACCACAGATCCAAACATATACTCAGCGTTTTCATCTCATCAGAGAAATTATTGAGAGGGGAGACGTAAAGATTTGCGGAATACCTATTGAAGACAACGTTGCGGATCCATTGACAAAAACTCTTCCACAAGCAAAACATGATGGTCATGTTAGATCATTAGGCATTAGATGCATGTATGATTGGCCCTAGTGCAAGTGGGAGATGATGGGGCATGTGCCCTAGGTCAATCCATTAACTGTCTTTATGAATACTTTTAGTTAATAAAATAAAGGATTTCGTTTGCCGTTTATTATAATTAATTTGCATGTTTACATTATAATAAGATCCATGGGTATTTACATAAATATCCTAAATGTCCCTAGTCGATCATTATACTGGGAACTATAATGAATTAAGACTAGTGTGAGTCTTGATTGATGATCATATGATGATTATACGTATAGGGATACGAATCAAGATCACGAGTACTTGTTAGGGAACAAAGTACTGGACGACCCGCTATGAGAACATCACATGGATTAAGTCATAGTTGTTACTCATGATAGGTATATATTCCAGTCCTCTGACTTGAGATTACCAGAGACTTCAACATTAGGAACACAGTGATTTGACACAATCAAACGTTATCTTTAACCGGATGATTATAAAGGTTGTGATTGGTTACTGTGTGAGCAATGTGATGAAGTTGTGTAATCGAGATAGAATTTATCCCTCTCATATAAAGAGAGATATCTAGTGGATCCCTCGATGTGTTAGACTGTTAAAAGGCCTAGTCTAAGTGAATTGATATTGATCAATGTCACTTGGATGTTTTCAGTCTACCTAGAGATCGAGACTAGTACGATTGAACATGTTGGATGACAATTCCATGCCTTATGTTTGATCAAAAGGATATCGTGTGACAAAAGGATGTTATATACACTATTGATTAGGTTGTTTCGATTTGATATTCGTACAACTTGGGTAGTCATAATGTCTTGCTAGAGGCCGCTTATGACTTGTATACCAAAATGTGTTTTGGTACACTGCCAACGTTGTATGAGCCTATTGGGTCGCACACTAAGAATGGTTTTGCGAGATTTTAAGATGGTTCGGAAAAATGAATTTTATATGATAAAATTCATGACGGAAACGTCCTTGTGGTGTATTACGCTTATACTTCTTTAAGTAGGGGTATATTCGTAATTTACTTAACCGTCTATATACAAGGGTTGTATAAATAGACGCTTTAAGTTACAATACACGTACGAAAGATCAAAAGGCCAAAACTCTTTTTTCGTTTGAGAAACGACTTAGGGTTTTTGGTATGCTCTGGATCGTTTTGGAGAGAAACAAAAGGATTTGGTATTCTCTCGAAGCTAGCACTTCGAATCTCGGCCGCCGTTCGTGCGTGGACTACTGGTAGAGGGCGTTCGTTGTTGGCAGCGCCTTAGAGATCGATCAACCTTCAGAAAGGTATATTGCGATTGAGGTATGATTAAGTTTTTCATGGTTTAAACGTTTTCAATGGAATTAGATTCGGATCCTGTCGGGGTTTTTGTCAAAACTGTTTTGTAATCTCCGCTGCGTATGAACCCCAAAACCCAACATATATATACTGTAAGTATAACATGGTAGAGTAAATGGACTCGACATGTATTGAGGTAAAGAACCATACATTGAATGTCTAGGCATTCCATGGTCCATATATGAAGACGACGACCCAGGTACATAAGAATCAAAATGTTAAGGAGAAAGAATCATGGTCAGCGGCCCTCTCGCATTGGGGAAAATGTAGGAATGTACCCCTGAGAAGAAGGACATTGTGGGAATGAGTGTTGGCTACTCTCACCAACGGTCTCTGTCCTTCTCGTTATTAGACGAGATGGACATGGTGGAGGAGAACATATGCTACTCTCATCATCAGTCTTTGTTTGTCGAAATGGACATGGTGGACGAGGACGTCTGCTACTCTCACCCATAGTCTATGTCTGTGTTGTTGTTCTTGTCACCCCCTATTTGATCTGCCCTTATCATGTTCTTCATTTTCTTGTTTAAATGTCTCATCTTGTATTTTCAGTTCGATAATATTTCCATCATTCCACAAAGTTGACCATTGTCATTCATCTTCATCTATTATTTTAACGCCTTCATCAAGCGCTGCAAGACCAATTTTTTTTATTCATCGGTTTGACGATAATATTTCTATTTAACGCCTTCATCAGTCTCTATTTGACGAAATGGACATGGTGGACGAGGACGTCTGCTACTCTCACCCATAGTCTATGTCTGTGTTGTTGTTCTTCTCACCCCTATTTGATCGGCCCTTATCATGTTCTTCATTTTCTTGTTTAAATGTCTCATCGTGTATTTCCAGTTCTACAATATTTCCATCATTCCACAAAGTAGACCATTGTCATTCATCTTCATCTATTATTTTAACTCCTTCATCAAGCTCTGGTTGGACAATTCTTTTTTCACGACCCTGTGCACAACAAATACCACATCGATTCTTCCCAGTAGGGACTCGAGCACAGTATCTATTAAGACATGTTGTTCATCTATGTCATTCTTGATGACATATGCCACATTGCAAAGCCCTATAAACATTAGGAATATCCATCTCGTTTTGCATTCGTGTTCCCTTGGGTCTATGACGCGCGCCGAACGCGTCAATAAAATTAAAATACATAAACCAACTATTTTGTAGAATAGTGGCAAAGGGTCGATCCCATGAAGATTGGTCTTTCTAAGGTTTAAAAAGAACAAAAAGGAAATCGAGGGTTTTTAAAGAATGAATTAATTAACTAATCTAAATATAAACAAAATAACTAAAGCAATGGAAATAAATTTGAAAACAATTAATAAAAACACCTAGGTCAAGACATACAAGTTCAGTTCGAGAAAAGATTGGATTTGGTCGTCGATTTATGTAAAATATGTAAATCAAAATATCCTAGTGTAGCTATAGAATCGGTAACGTACGCGGTTTCTCGCACTTCCTAATCTCGATAGCCAAGGTACGACGGTGACTATTTCTCTAGTCAAACGTATAACCCTATACTCAAGCGTATTGGGTTTAACACGATGACTGCAATAGGTTTCGTGAAGGCACTACACCTAGACGACCGAATCGCTAATGTGTCTGATTTAGCCTAGATTTCTAAGGTATTCAATCGGTCCCAAAAGAGACTAATCAATTGGTAGGGTCAATTGCCACTTGTGTGGTCTTATTGTACAAGGACGGGTGCTTACGACTCACTGATAATTAAATCAAGGTTTAAACAAGTGTTTAACTTCGATTGTTCAAATAATACCAAAGAAAATAAAATAATAATGAAAAGATTGAAATTAAAATATATAAATCTCACAAATCCATTGATACGCATAGTCGAACCTCCCTCGCAGTCTCGCCTAGGCTAGTGGTTTTAGCCTCCCATCCAAGAACACAGAGAACAAAAAAAAAATATAGAATGGAGGATAAGAGAGTTCGACCAGAGAGGCGAAATAGAGAATAGCCGTCGCCAAGAAGAAAACTCCTTCTCCTAATTGTTTTTGATCTCTCTAATTAAAACTGTCCAGTTTTATTTGTGACAAGTGCGCCGACGACGATCAAACGGTTGTTAGGAATTTGTTCCCAGTCTCTGCCACGTGTTAGCGTTTGATTGGGGCGAGGGAGATGGACTGGATGACATGGCACATCGTGATTGGACGAGGGCTGTTGTGATGACGCTGGTGAGACAGATGCCGCCACGTGTCGCACACGTATTGGTGGACAACTGTGACGCGTGCCTACAAAGCTGCAACTGCTGCTGACGCGACCGGGCGAATGGGCATATGACACGTGGACTGCAACAGGAAACCAGCGAATGATGGAGTGACACATGGACTACAACAGTGGAAAATCACTCAAAAATGGCATATCTCGAGGCGTATCTTTCGATGTCTGATCACTGTATATGAGTAGTCCATTTCGCGCAGTTTTTCACCACGAACTCAACCGCGCACTCTCAAAATTCTAAAAATGAACAATAAAGATAATTAGACCCATATGTCGAAGATTCAACAATAAAAATACATAAATAAACTATATATAATATGCATAAATAATGACCTATCAGTCTCCCTCGGCCATGCCTGCACCGTGGATTCGATACGATCTTCATCGCGAAAGTCAGCCAATACTTCTCATCTAAGATGGCTTTGAAATTAGAGGAGTAACATTACACGTCCACATCCATCATGTAGTATGGTTCAATGAATTGCGAGTAGTTCACGTAAATAAGGGCACATGCAGCTAATACGTGTGAGCAAGGGAAATCAAACGAATGCCATTTATTGCAACTGCACACCCGATCCTTCAGGATGACAACTTGGGTATTGTTGCCTTTATGCATGTGATCCCCATGTCATTCAGTTAGCACCTCAAACTCACATGTTTCAAGATTTATCAAATTGACTCGATGCCTCCTTGCAGATTGTTCATAATGTGTGAGTTTATTCGAGACATATTTTGTGTAGGAGAGGTCGTTAAAGATTGTTTCATTGATCTCCTTTTTGCATCGATCATGGTATGTCACCAATCTGTAGTAAATCATTTGAGTCATCATTGTTATTGGCAAGAATCGTGCCCCTTCAATACACAATTAAAACACTTTACAATTGAAAAATAATTTTGTGTAAGCATAATTAACTAAATCGTCGAAAATGAATAGAACTTGCATTTCATACATACCAACATTATTAGAAGTCATCTATCCATATCACATGCCTCCGTTATGCGATTGAGTCAATAATTCTTTGAGAATGGTGTAACGGCCCATTTTAGTAACTGTTATCAAATTTACAGACATGGATGCCGGCTCGGACCCACGTGGACGCCGCGGTAGGCTTGGACACATGGAACTTAGGTATGGATGTTTATGGTGTGTTAGTTACTTATTTGCGGTGTAATTTATTTAAATACATCGCATATGTATGTTGAAAAATATTACGTGTGAGGGTGTGAACATTATTCGCCTCGATATGCGTGGGTAGTTGACGGGACCAAATATTAGCACGAGGAAACTAACACACAACAAGATTGTGTGAACTGTAGTTGCCTCGATATACGCATCGACACAGGTTTCGGATAGTCGACGGGACCGACTATTAGGTCAGGAAAACGAGAACACACAAATTGAATAAAAAATTGTCACGTAACGAATATGGAATATATATTGGGTTACGAACGACGCGACAGTAGGCGGATATCACGGTTCGGATGCAAAATCGGGCGTCGAAACGCCCGAAAACACGGGCAAGCGTCTTAGTTGTGTCATAAGGAGGTGTCAACACACCTAACAACATCACCATTTGTCAAGCTACAACAACACTTGGCAAAATCCAAGCCATGTGTCGACCACACCTACACCTAAACCACCACACACCACATCACACACACAAAACTCACGCACACACTATTAACACACACAGAGAACCGGGAGGCCGAGACCGAGGAAGAAGAAGGAAGGAAATGAGAGGAAGAGGAGAACCAGTGACGCATTGGGAAGGAGAGTGGAGATCACAATTGAGGTGAGTCGTTGTGGTTGTTGTTGTTGGGCGGTGGGCAGTGGCAAAGAGTGGGTGTTCGGCCTCCATGGCCGAACCCCATGGCCACGGTGGGATGGCAGGGGTGCCTCCCCTACCATCCGGCTCCACCGGGGTTAGGGTGGAGAGCCACCCCAACCCATCACCGGAGAAGAAGAGATGGAATGGAAAAAAAAACTAGCAACTAGTGCGAAAACCAGTTGGAGGAACGTATGCACCCCCTACTGGATCTGGGCCGGGCCCAGAATGGGCCAGGCTCGGCCCATGGGTCGAGCCTGGAACATTCTGGTCCAAGGCCGGGCCGGGTCGGGACCGACCCATTTGGGTCGACCCGGCCCAAACAAGATAAAAACCTAAAAAAAAAAAAAAAAAAAAAAAAAAAAAAAAAAAAAGGAAAAATGAAAAATGAAAGAAAATTGGGAAAAATTCCAAAAAAAATAGGAAAATCTCGAAAAAATATATTGGAATCAAATAAATAGAAATCGATAAAATTATATGAAATGAATATATGTGAGAATGTCATATGAGACTTTCTGCGGGGTTTTGCATCGAAAAACGTGAAATAAGCAATTTGGCCTAAAGATTTTAGAAAATTATTGTAAATTATCATGCTAACTTAAATTATTAATAAATGGACTTAGGTTGACACAGTGATCAATTGGCAACCAAGGACTCAGTAGACTTGGACCCTGGGATTGATTACGGGGTAGTAAAGGGCGTTGTGAGGTTCGTAAAACCCAAAGGGAAAACTCTCAAGTATTTATTTTGTTTTGTATTTCCATTCATTTCCAGTATTCCTTATGCTTTTAATTACATTCTTATCTTGTCATCTTTTGGACGGTTGGTTGAGTTACTCCCACTTGATGTTATGTTGAGTGTCTATGCATTGTAGACCATAGCATGTGTATCAAGAGTTCTCGGTGGATAACGACCCGAGCTATGGAACTGATACATGTGTCGGTGTGTCGTAGGTCTACGCCGGCCACCGAGAGGGATTAGGTGATAGATAGTTGGGTGCGCCCACTAGTAGGATCCTGGAAGGAAATCCCGAAGTATGATTTAGTCTGACTGGAACAATCACACATATTTGAGCTTTATTGTTATTTATACATGCGATGCCCTACTTACAGTTGTCTGTTTACATTCCGCATGGTTATTTAACAGTATTTATTAACTTCCACTTGTTTATTGAAATGCTCGGAGGAGTTCCTTGGGATTTTACATACTGGATTCGTCATCTATTTTCTTCTGTGATGATTGAGTGCAGATCCGAGTACAGTAAAGGCAAGACTTTAGGCGACTACCTCTAATTGCCTACCCTTGAGGAGTACTTGTACGTGTGATTATTTTGATATTTTGATTCTTTTGGGGACTGGAGAGTGACATGATCTTGTTCATGTTTAGTTTTATATTGTACAACTGTTTACTTCGAAATTTATAGGTTTTTCCACATTAAGTTTTGTTTAATTATTTCATGAAAATATTTGCATTTAAAATACGAATTCCGCTGAATACTTAACATACACAAGTAGATATGAAATTCGAGACAGAATAGGACGGGCAGGTGTCGTACACGTGTAGTTGGGTCAGCTGGCAAGGAGTACATGGAGACACGTCACCCTGGGGCGGCGAGGGCCGCCACAGTTGGTATCAGAGCCCAGTTACGGGAAGTCATATGACAATTAAACTTAATTAATGAATTTAGATGTGGAAACCCGAAGTATTTGCCTTATAACTTTAGTTGGGAGGTGATGTGAGGCGGGTAGAGTTAAAATTTATATATGTGTTACATTTTCATGTTACTATATGATATACGTATATACCTCGAGACTGATCCGGTGCACGTTCTCGATGCAGATTATGGACAAACTGTCTGGTGCGCCATTTGAGACCGTACAAACTAGCGATGCGACTAGGGATGTCTCGATTAGGGTGAGTGTGGAGAATAGACTCTCGGCCCAGGAGACACATATGGCTGAGGTAGTGCGGCTATTTCGCGAGCACACCGCGGTACTAGCGGCACTCACTTCAGCTAGAGAGCTTGTAGCTATGACTATACCGGTGGAGACAGCTGATGTTCAGGGGATACCACAGACACCAGTTCAGGGGGTAGCGGTAAAGGCACCCACAGATACAGCTACCGCAGTTATTCCTTTGGGGACGTCGATTATTGCGCCTCCACACACGACGATAGACCAAGTTACTGCCACCCTCGCTGCTGACACTCCTTCAACATAAGCATTTGTTCTGGTGCCAGAGACGAAGTTATTAAGAGAGTATGAAGTTCCAGCCAAGATTCTTTTATGGCAGTGGTGATCCCGAGGCTGTAGGGAGATGGATAGTGTCCCATCAGCGTTTTCATAAGCTGATGAGGAATGATGAGACAGTATAGGCGCGACTTTTGGGGGCCTGTTTGAGAGGGAATGCGACAGTCTGGTGGACGACATATACGGATACTCATCCAGAACCGACGATATGGGTCGAGTTTAGAGAGTTATTCTATGATTAGTACATACCGATGAAGGTTAGGTTGAGACTGAGGGAGGAGTTCTTGGCCTTGCGACAGATGAATCGGACTTTGAGGCAGTATATGAAGAGGTTCCGACATTTGCTCTAGTTGTCTCTAGATGTTGTCGGGACAGAGCGGTTGCAAATTTATTATTTCACCAGAGGGGTTGATGACAGGATTGCGTCAGCAGTTGTCTCGACCGGAGCCACGACATTGCAGGAGAACATTGACAGGGCAGTGGCTCATGAGACGTATATACTGCAGAGGGCTAGCAGACGTTTGACTGGCAGGGAGGTACAGTCAGGGCAGAGTTATGGGTCCACTCAGAGGCAGAAAAGACCGATGGAGCATCCGGATAGAGGCCGGAGAGATGATAGACGGGGAGAGGGGTTGCCGAGATGATTTTCAGGGCAGTCAGTTCCGCTATGAGGAGCTACAGTCAGTTCATGCCATCACCTCAGCATCAGTGGATCAACAGAGGTCACAGCCACAAGAGTACCATCATGATCGAGATCAAGGGGACATGATAGGGGTCAGGTAGACAGGGGCCAGGGTCTGAGATCTGGAGACGGACAGACGGGTAGACTGGAGAGCCGTAGATGTCATCGGTGTGGGCAGAGGGGACACTTGAGGGCTGACTGTCGGACATCACCATCGCCACGACGAGCGTCAGACCAGGCCAGAGATAAAGTGCATGCGGTAGCACAGCCAGATAGCGGGGCAACTAGGCAACTCGCTGAAGGTACATTACTTATATTTGGTAGCCACATGCATGTTATATTTGATTCTGGTAGTACTTTATCGTTTCTTGCTGGGTCTGTTGTTGGATTGTTAGGGTTAGTTACACAAACACTAGAGCCACATCTTGTCCTCAGTACGGCTACTAGAGATAAGATATACCTAACCGAATATGTCGAGATGTGATGATAGAGGTAGATGGACATCGACTACCAGCAGATCTTCGAGTATTTGAGTAGTTAGAGTTTGACACACTGCTCGGGATGGATTGGTTAGCATCCTATCATGCACGGATAGATTGTTACTGCAAGAGGATAGAGTTTCATATTCGTGGAATACAGAAGTTCCTATTAATTGGATCGGCAACTAACTTATCCATCACGAAATGTCAACTAGCTACAACGCAGGAGATGGAGGCGTTTGCGGCGATAGTTGAGCCGGAGGTTCGAACGGGGGTACGAATTGAGGATGTTCCGATGGTTAGGGATTTTGTTGATGTATTCCTAGATGATTTATCCGGATTGCCACTGCCACGAGCTTTTGAGTTCATGATCGAGTTAATACCAGGGACGCTACCGATTGCCAGTTGACCTTACCGAATGGCACCAGCGGAGCAGGAAGAGGTGAGACGACTGTTGGATGAGCTGTTGGAGAAGGGTTTCATTCACCCTAATATGTCACCTTGGGAGCTTCAGTACTGTTTGTGAAAAAGAAAGATGGTACGATGAGGATGTGCATCGACTACAGAAATTAAGTTGAATCAGGTTACTGTGAGAAACCATTACCCACTTCCTAGGATTGATGATTTGTTTGATCAGCTGACGGGTGTCAGATTCTTCTTGAAGATTGACCTACGCTCAGGTTATCACCAGTTGAGGATTCGAGAAGAGGATATTCCAAAAACTGCTTTCAGCACGAGATACGGATTATTCGAGTTCACCGTTATGCCGTTTGGGCTGACGAACGCTCCAGCGATTTTCATGAACTTGATGCACCGGGTTATGAGGCCATATTTGGACAGATTCGTCATCGTATTCATCGACGATATCTTGATCTATAGCAGGAATCATGAGGATCATGAGGGCATCTCAGGTCTGTTTTGACGACACTAAGGGAGCACCGACTTTACGCGAAGTTTAGCAAGTGTGACTTTTGGCTAAGTGCGGTGAGATTCCTAGGTCATGTCATCAATGAGCAGGGTATCTCAGTGGATTCAGAAAAGATTAGGGCTATCGTTGATTGGAAGACGCCTGAGTCTGTGGCTGATATACGGAGTTTCCTTAGACTGGTCGGATACTACCAACGATTTGTGCGAGATTTTCCTCGATCGCAGCACCAATGACGAGACTGACTAAGAAAGACGTCAAATTTGACTAGTCAGATGAGTGTGAGCAGGCTTTTTGTGAATTGTAGCAGAGGTTGACATCTGCACCAGTATTAACGTTGTCGGTGCCGGGCAAGATCTTGATAGTATATACAAATGCGTCGGGCATTGGTCTTGGATGTGTGTTGACGCGGGATGGTAGACCAGTTGCCTATCTTTCTAGATGGTTGAGACCCCACGAGGGGAGTTATCCAGTGCACGACTTGGAGCTTGCGGCGGCCGTCTTTACACTGAAGGCTTAGAGGCACTATCTTTATGGAGTGTGATTCTTGTTATATACAGATCACTAGAGTTTACTGTACATTTTCATTCAAAATGAGCTGAATATGCGTCAGCGGAGATGGCTGGAGTTGTTGAAGGACTACGACTTCACTATTGAGTATCATCCTAGCAGAGCGAACGTCGTAGCAGATGCATTGAGTAGGAATGGACTCGACAGTCGGACTGTTCTACAGCAGATGACACATGAGCATGACTTATTACAGGCAGCATCAGTTATGTGTATGGCCGAGTTGTCGACTATAGCGAAACATTACATTTATTGTCAGTTGAGGATACCGACCATATCACTTGAACGGGTTGCCGAGTGTTAGAAGGCTGATGGGCCTTATGAGCGAGTCAATGGTTCGTCATGGAATCCGGAATGCACTGATTGGGCAGAAATCACAGATCGGTGTTTGAGGTACCGAGGGATATTGTGGATACCTGCGGATCAGGAGAAACGGAACGGGATACTAGAGGAGGCACACCGGTCTCGTTACACAGTTCATCCTGGTCGGACCAAGATGTACCATGATTTGAAACGACTATTCTGGTGGGCAAGGATGAAGACTGACGGAGGTGCGTACGTTAGGAGTTGTCACATTTGCTAGCAGGTGAAGGCTGAGCACAAACGACCTGGTGGATTATTACAGTCGTTGTCCATTCTACAGTGGAAATGAGAATATATTACTATGGATTTTGTTAGTGGGTTGCCGCGGACATCAAAGCGTCACGATGTAGTTTGGGTAGTGATTGATCGACTGACGAAGTCGGCTCACTTCATTCCAATCTCGATGAAATACACGTTTCCCGAGCTTAGCATATTGTTTGAGCGGGAGATTATTAGACTTCATGGGGTGCCAGCTTCTATTTTGTCAGACAGAGATCCCAGATTGACCTCAAAACTATGGGAGGCAATGCAGGAACAATTTGGCACCAAGTTGCAGTTTAGTATAGCTTATCATCCTCAGACTGATGGACAGTCAGAGCGGCTAATTCAGATTATAGAGGATATGCTCAGGGCATGCATATTATAGTTTGGGGGTTCGTGGGAAGATTATCTGCCTCTGTGTGAGTTTGCATACAATAACAGCTATCAGGCGAGCATTGGTGTAACGGCCCGTTTTATAAATGCCTCTTCAATTTACAGACGTGGACGCCAGCTCGGATCTACGTGGACGTTGCAATAGGCTGGGACGCACGGGGACTAGGGTATGCTAGGTAATTGTGTGTTGGATGCTTATTTGCGGTGAAATTTCTTGAAATACATCGCATGTGTGTATGTTGCATCAAAATACGTGCGAGACCGTAAGAACTGTATTCGCATCGATATGCATGTCGACGCGGGTACCGGGTAGTTGACAGGACCGAATATTAGGTCGGGGAGACTAAAACACACAAATTATATATAAAAAATTGACAAAGTAACTAATATGGAATGATATTAGGTGGCTAGTGATGCGGCGGTATGCGTATATCGCGGTTCGGACGCGAAATCGGACGTCGAAACGCCCGAAAAATGGACGAGTGTCCCAATTGAGTCACACTTTGGTGTCAAGGACACAAAGTCAAAATTTCTTATCTTTATCTAAACCACTCCACCACCTTTCCTCTCACCTCACACACACACACACCCCGTACACTTCCGCACACACAAATCGGGAGGCCGAGAGAGAAGGCACGCGGAGAGGAGGAGGAGAAGAAGACGTCAGGAAAGAGAGAGGAGAACGTGGAAGCGTCACGATCGAGGTGCGTTTTGTGGTTTTTGTTGAGTTTCGATGGTTTGTCGTGGTGGCGAGACGGGGGTTCGGCCGTGGAGGCCGAACCGGGTCGCGAATGTGATGGCAGGGGTGTCTCCCCTACCATCGAGTCCACCGGGGGTTGGGGTGGAGAGCAACCCCAACCCCAAACCCCAAATCTCGAAAAAAAAAAAAAAAATTCCGATCGAACCAGTGAAAACTAGTTCGATCAAATGATGAAGATGCGTACGTGCGCGTGCATCCCCTCATGGGCCGAGCCCGGACCATTCTGGTCAAGGGCCTGGTCGGGTCCGACCCGGTTGGGTCGACCCGACCCAAACTAGACCCGGACTAGGCGCGGATGGGGTCCGACCCGTTGGGCCGACCCGACCCAACCCATACAAAGAAAAAAAAAAAAAAAAAAAAAAAAGGAAGAAAATTTTTGGAAAATTCTGGAAAAATTAGAAAAAATTCTGAAAAAAATATATTTCCATAAAAGAAATAGAAATATATGAATTTCTATAAAAAATAAAATATTTGGATACTTCGAACGCGACTTTTTGCGGGGTTTTGCCTCGAAAAGCGCGAAGTATGCAATTTGGCCTAAATTTTTTAGAGATTGTTGAAAATTGTCATTTTAAATTAAATTATTGATAAATGGACATAGGTTGACACGGGTGATCAATTGGCGACCAAGGACCCAGTGGACTTAGACTCGGGGATTGATTACAGGGTAGGAGAGCGCGTTGTGAGGTTTGTAAAACCCAATGGAAAAACTCTTGTGTATTATTTTGTTTTCGTATTTCCATTCATTTCCATTATTCCTTGTGATGTTTCCTATGTCTTATCTTGTCGTTGTTTGCACGGTTGGTTCGTTACTCCCACCGAATTTTCCGTTGTGTGTCTATGCGTGTCTATGCATTCTAGACCATAGCATGTGTATCAGGAGTGCTCGGTGGATAACGACCCGAGGGAACTGCTACATGTGTCGGTGCGTCGTAGGTCCACGCCGGCCACCGAGAGGGATCAGGTGATAGCTAGTTGGGTGCGCCCACTAGTGGGATCCTGGAAGGAAATCCCGAAGTATGGTTTAGTTTGACTAGAACAGACACACATATTTGCACTTTATTGTTATTTACGCATGCGATGCTCTACTTACAGTTGTCTGTTTACATTCCGCTTGTTTATTTAACAGTATTCATTTAATTCCATTTATTTCTTGAATGCTCAGAGGAGTTCCTTGGGATTTTACTGACTGGACTCGTCATCCAATTTCTTCTATGATGATTGAGTGCAAATCCTAGTACAAGTAAGGGCAAGGGGATCTTAGGCGACTATTTCTGATTGCCTACCTCTGAGGACTACTTGTACGTGTGATTATTTTGATATTTCGATTCTTTTGGGAACTGGGGAGTGACATGACATTGTATAGTTACTTTACATGGTACAATTATCTACCGTTATTCTCAGTACTTTTCAGGGTTTTTCCACAGTAGGATTTGTTGAATTAATTAATATTTATGCATTTACGTACAACTTCCGCTGCATATGTCATTTATACACTGTACACATACAAGTGGATGCGAATCTCAAGACAGAGAAAGGACGGGCAGGTGCCGTACACGTGTAGTTGGGCAAGCTGGCAAGGAGTACACGGAGACACGTCACCCCGGGGCGGCGAGGGCCGCCACAATTGGTATGCCACCATTTGAGGCACTATATGGGAGACCCTGTAGATCACCTACTTGTTGGGCAGAGCCGGAAGATACAGTGATGGTAGGGCCTAAGATAGTTGTTGATTACTCAGAGAAAATTCGACAAATTCGTAAGAAATTGCGAGCTGCACAAGATAGACAAAAGAAATACGCGGATAGGTATCGCGATGGTCTAAGCTATGACGAGGGCGATATGGTGTATTTGAAGGTTTCTCCTTGGAAAGGTCAACAGAGATTTGATATCAAAGGGAAACTAGCGCCAAGATACGTTAGGTCGTACCGGACTACACAGATTGTAGGCCCTGTTGCATATCAATTAGAGTTACCTACCGAGTTAGCTGGAATTCATCCGATCTTTCACATTTCTATGTTGAGACTCGCTAGGTCAGGGCCGAGACCGACGATTGAGTTGGGACTGGTGGAGATACAGCTTGACGTGACTTATGAGGAGAGACCGATAGAGACTGTTGACCGTCGAGTACAGATTCTACGAAACAGGGAACTTGCAAAGGTTCTAGTTCGTTGGCGGCATCATAAGACAGTGGGACTTACCTTGGAGCTCGAGTCGACGATGAGAACGCGATACCCTCAACTATTCTTTGGTATGGGACTTTAGTTACAGTTAAATTTTGGGACGAAATTTTAATTAGTTGGGAAGAACTGTAACGACCTATATTTAGTAATTATTATCAAATTTACAGATGTGGACACCAGCTCGGACCCACGTGGACGCCGCGGTAGGCTTTGGCACACGGAACTTAGGTATGAATGTTTATGGTGTGTTAGTTACTTATTTGCGGTGTAATTTATTTAAATACATCGTATGTGTTTATGTTGAAAAATATTACGTGTGACGGTGTGAACGGTATTCGCCTCGATATGTGTGTCGATGCGGGTGTCGGGTAGTTGACGGGACCGAATATTAGCATGAGGAAACTAACACACAACAAGATTGTGTGAACTGTAGTTGCCTCGATATACGTGTCGACACGGGTTTAGGATAGTCGACGGGACCGACTATTGGGTCGGGAAAACAAAAACACACGAATTGAATAAAAATTTGTCACGTAACGAATATGAAATATATATTGGGTTACGAACGACGCGGCGGTGCGTGGATATCACGGTTCGGACACGAAATCGGGCGTAAAAACGCCCAAAACACGAGCGAGTGTCTTAGCTGTGTCACAAGGAGGTGTCGACACACCTAACAACATCACAATTTGTCAAGCTACAACAACACGTGGCAGAATCCAAGCCATGTGTCAGCCACACCTACACCTAAACCACCACACACCACATCACACACACAAAACTCACGCGCACACTGTTAACACACAGAGAACCGGGAGGCCGAGACCGAGGAAGAAGAAGGAAGGAAATGAGAGGAAGAGGAGAACCAGTGACGCGTTGGGAAGGAGAGTGGAGATCACAATTGAGGTGAGTCGTTGTGGTTGTTGTTGTTGGGCGGTGGGCAGTAGCAAAGAGTGGGTGTTCGGCCTCCATGGCCGAACCCCTTGGCCACGATGAGATGGCAGGGGTGCCTCCCCTGCCATCGGCTCCACCGAGGTTGGGGTGGAGAGCCACTCCAACCCATCACCGGAGAAGTAGAGATGGAATGGAAAAAAAAACCAGCAACTGGTGCGAAAACCAGTTGGAGGAAGAAGGTGCACACGCGCGCGTGTGCACCCCCTACTGGATCTGGGCCGGGTCCAGAATGGGCCAGGCTCGGCCCATGGGTTGAGCCTGGACCATTCAGGTCTAGGGCCGGGTCGGGTCCGACCCATTTGGGTCGACCCGGCCCAAACAGTAAAACCAGGAAAAAAAAAAGATAGGAAAAATGAAAGAAAAATTGGGAAAAATTCCGAAAGAATTGGGAGAATTTTGAAAAATTATATTGGAATCAATTAAATGGAAATTGATAAAATTATATGAAAACATATATATATATGAGAATGTCAGACGAGACTTTCTGCGGGGTTTTGCCTTGAAAAACGTGAAATGAGCAATTTGGCCTAGAAATTTTACAAAGTTATTGTAAATGATCTTGCTAACTTAAATTATTAATAAATGGACTTAGGTTGACACAATGATCAATTTGCGACCAAGGACTCAGTAGACTTGGAAGCTGGGATTGATTACGGGGTAGTGGAGCGCGTTGTGAGGTTTGTAAAACCCAAAGGGAAAACTCTCGAGTATTTATTTTGTTTCGTATTTCCATTCATTTCCAGTATTCCTTGTGCTTTTAATTACATTCTTATCTTGTCATCTTTTGGACGGTTGGTTGAGTTACTCCCACTTGATGTTCTGTTGTGTGTCTATGCATTCTAGACCATAGCATGTGTATCAAGAGTTCTCGGTGGATAACGACCCGAGCTATGGAACTGATACATGTGTCGGTGCGTCGTAGGTCTACGCCGGCCACCGAGAGGGATTAGGTGATAGATAGTTGGGTGCGCCCATTAGTGGGATCCTGGAAGGAAATCCCGAAGTATGATTTTTTCTGACTGGAACAAGCACACATATTTGAGCTTTATTGTTATTTATGCATGTGATGCCCTACTTACAGTTGTCTGTTTATATTCCTCATGGTTATTTAACAGTATTTATTAACTTCCACTTGTTTATATGAATGCTCGGAGGAGTTCCTTGGGATTTTACATACTGGATTCGTCATCCATTTTCTTCTGTGATGATTGAGTGCAGATCCGAGTACAGTAAAGGCAAGACTTTAGGCGACTACCTCTAATTGCCTACCCTTGAGGAGTACTTATACGGGTGATTATTTTGATATTTTGATTCTTTTGGGAACTGGGGAGTGACATGACCTTGTACATGTTTAGTTTTATATGGTACAAATGTTTTCTTCGAAATTTATAGGATTTTTCCACATTAAGTTTCGTTTAATTATTTCATGAAAATATTTTCATTTAAAACACGACTTCCGCTGAATATCTTAACATACACAAGTAGATATGAAATTCGAGACAGAGTAGGACGGGCAGGTGTCGTACACGTGTAGTTGGGCCAAATGGCAAGGAGTACATGGAGACACGTCACCCCGAGGCGGCGAGGGCGGCCACAATGGCATTGACATATTGCACAATGATGATAAGTATGCAAAATGTTTCATGCACGCATTAAATTCTCGTTTTTAATGTTGAGTAGCAGCTTAAGAAATTAGGTTTTTCAAGGGTTCACTTTTGAATGGATGTTGAAATTACTAACCAAGTGTCTTAGGAAATAACAGTGGCAACATTTTGGAGGACAAAAACTATTGGTTGGGTGTGTTGACCGCCTTGAAAATGTCAGGGTGACAATTAGAAATAAGGCAAATATCATCTCTATCCGTCACATGTTTGCACAACATCCTCAAAATCATCCCCACAAATCTATAGATTCAATTTCTGGAGTGACAAATGCAACTGGTAGTATGTGTCCATTACCATCAACATATATGACAATAATTAGCTTACCACTATAGTGTGCATACAAGAAAATCATATCAATCTGTAGAAGAGGCTTGCAATTTTGAAAGCTTCGATTGATGTTTCGAATGCGAAACACACAAGACGCAATCAAGGATGCTCTGTCCTTATCTCATCAAGAGCCACTGTCTATGTGACCACTTGATTTTTGTCATCAAATTGTTATTCTTCATAGTCGCCAACCATCTTGGTAATCTAGCGTATGACGCGTCCCAATCTCCAAATGCATTTGCAACCACCTTCCTTTTGACATCCCATATTCGCTTGTAGTTTACTTCATATTTGTATTTTCCTTTGATTATTTGCATTAATGCCTTGATAGATGTTGTTTGATCTATCTGGACAACGCTTTGGATCTTGTGCAAGCATATTTGCGTCCAAGTTGGGCATGACTTCATTCTACGTCGAGATTTATATAGTTGTGTAGCTCGTCTAATTGTGTGATTTCCAACAATTGTATTTTCTTTTGCAAACAAGCACAGATGCCACATGCACTCGTCTTGTGCACTTCTGCACTTGATCACCCATAGAGGATAATGATATTGACGATGTTTGTTAACATGTCACACTTTGATGACATATTATGAGTCTTTTTATTATTAAAGCACAATCCTCTTTCCAACTCAAAATTAGGCATGTCTCACCCAGTCTGTGATGAAAATGTTGGGTCGTAGTAAAGTTAGCCACCTCCCGATCAATTTCATCATCACCGGTGAACTTTGTCATCATTTGCTTCCTCATGAAATTCTCTTCATCGATAGTAAATTTCTCATCATCTTGCATGATTTTCGCCCCTGGAGGTTCATAAACAACATTTAAGTTTTCCCAATCGACAGATGGTGCAGATCCTCGAAGGGACATAAGTTCTTGTCCATGTCACTATCGTTATCGTTGTTGGGTTCACCATCACTAGAGGCATTAATATCATCATCTACTAGACTAACATGTCCATCTTACGCGACATCACCTTGTGGTGATTGCATATGAAGTCTTTCCATCATCGATCTAGTATATGACATGTCGATATCTTCATCTACTAGTTGCGAATGAACTGTATGATTTTGAAAAGAGTCGATTGCCTCAAATGTTAAATAAATAAATATACTTGCGATAATGATAGATTGGCCACCATTGCCACATCAAGTCAAGTGTGTCGCGTCTTGCAACAATATGAGATGAAATACTGCGAACCTTCGTAGAGGATTATCACGTGACAATAAGTCATTCTAACTAGAGTCTCCATTAATGAGATATTGAATGTGTTACACATGCGATCCATCAATTATTGTCTACTTGTCTCAAACTTAAGAATCAACACTGCTGATGGAGGTGCGTTATACTCGATGCCATTCAATTGTTTACTATTTCACCATATGCATAAAATAGAAATGAGATATTCCTATGTTCCATGACCTACATAATTTTACTAGACAATGATGATGTAAAATGATTACATGTATATCAAGCCAAAAAGTTGATCAAATTGGGGATTTTAAAGTCAATCAACTTTCTAATGTAAAAGATCGTCTTAATAAAGCAACTACAGAGCATACTCATTCGTCTTAATGAAGTAACAATTAATAACTCATATTTGCATCCTAAATAATGTGCTACTAAATTAATTAAAAATTAGCATGTATTTAGTCAAAGTTTATATCTTCTTGATTTAAGTCTCATATTTAGCACCATAAATATACAAATCAAAGACAAAATCTATCTCTAAATGATGTTCATCAAGCAAGTACACAAGAAGAAATATTTAAGTGCAATAAGTTGTTGCTTTCTATTCTTCTAAAAGAGACCAAGCTTAATTTTATTTGATGGAATCCTTTTTTATAAAGTATATAACATGATAACTGTATATTAAGATTCATATGGTATATTTGTTTGATCCACAATTGGCTCCTCCATATATGTAGGTATGTAAAAACTTTTAAATATGCATAAATATTTGAATATTTTCAATAAAAACTCTATAACATACTTATAATCTATTAGATATTTGAAAATCATGTGTTAATTGTAAACTACAACATCATGCACCTAAATTATACTTTTAATCTTTACATGAACACTACTAATGAATATCAACATGTATATCTAGCTAACAAGTAGTAGGTTTAATTCTAATTCAATTTAATTTAATTAGAGAAAGACATTTGAACACTTTTTATATGTATACCTAGCTATATATATATCTTATAAGAATTAAACAAAGTTTGAGAAATCTTGATGAAATTAACTAGTCTTCCTATTTTTAAACATATGTATAGGTGAAAATAATCTCACAAAACGTTTTAAAATAAGTCTAAATTTAAGGTCATGGAATACAATATGCATTTAACATGTCCTACATAATTTAGTGAATTGATAATGTAACATGATTACATAAATATCAAACCAAAAAGTTGATTGAATTCGAGATTTGAACCGCAATTGAACTTTCTGATGTAGAGAATCGCCTTAATAGCACAACTACAGAGCATACTCATTCGTCTACTTCAAATACAAATTAATAACTCATATTTAAATTCTAAAAAATGATATAACAAATTACACATGAAGTCAAAATGAAAAATAGAATGAAGATTAAACTTTTGGATAAAAAAAATATTTATGGTACAACCATTTTATTTGTATCGGTGTTCATTTATATATATTTTTTATCACATAATTATTGTCTCTATTTTTTTGAAAAATATATTTCTACAAACAATAAGTTGTGCAATTATAATATTTTCTTTTTATTAAAAAAAGTTTTTAAGCACAAAAAAATTAAAAATGTAGTTAAATTACACATAACCCGCATTGAACACATGCTACATAACCACTTTTTTTAAAAAAAAGAAAAAAACTACATGACTACATAATATAAATTTAATAACAAATCAAATAAAAAATTAAAAAAAACAAAACAATTTTTTTTACTTATTGTTTCCCTCATCTTATGTTCTTCAATTTAATATTCATTCAATTATTATCTCTTTTTTCGAAATTTAAATAAGAAAAAGAAAAATTATTAAGACTTAGTTGTTTATGCTACAAGATTTTTAAAAGTCATACCTAATAATTAACATTTATCTACATCATTTATTCATGATAAAATGTTGTAATCATTATAAAATATTTATTGTTCTTACGGTTTAATTATTGTGGTGTTCTCATTTGATCCTCAAGTCATTTTCTCTATAAAATAAATATAATAAAACTTAGAAAATGAAAAATTAAAATACACGTAAACATACCGTAAAATGGGAAAAACACACAATAAGGAAATAACACACACTATGGATCTTGGAAGGAAACATACACATTTTCGAAAATAAACAGTCACACACTTTAAATTGGACACCCCCCTTCACACACACACACACACACACACACACACACACACACACACACACACACACACACACACACACACACACACACACTTTTTGGATGAATGAAAATGGACACACACACACACTGTCGAACATAGACACACGCAAAATCTTTTTTGGGAAGAAAGACACCTTTTCACACATACACACACTGTCGAACACACAGTTGGATGGGTCTCTCTCTCAACACACTTTGGAATAGTTAGGTTTCCATATCTCTCTCTCAAAAGGAACAAACACAATGGGGGATAATCTCTCTCACACACACATGGCTATGGCATACACTCACAAACACACACACACACACTATGGCATACACTCACACACACACACACACACACACACACACACACACACACACACGCGCGCACGCATGCACTCACACACACACACGCGCACACAAAAAAAGCTAAACACACGCACATACACATACACAAACTAAATACACAATAAACCCAATCTCGACCCTCCCCTCTCTCACCTTACCTTCTTACAAGGTGCCCACTCTTGCATCTCTCTCCTCTATTTCTCTCGACCCTACTACCTCTCTCTCTCGAGCCTTTTTACCTTTTCTCAATCTCGTATCTCTCCCCTCTATCAAAAACTCAGTTGTTTCTCTCTCTTTCTTTGAAGTTTAACCTTAATACACCCCCACCAACTCTCCGCCCCCATTAAATAGAAACTTAACACTCACCCAGCTCATTGAAAGCCTCAACTAGCTACCCTAAACCTGAACCAGTACCCCCTAGACCCCAATCCTGGACTACTAGAGAAGAAGATTGAATTAAAAGAATGACACATTCAAAGAATGCGTCATTCTTGTAATCTAAGGTGGCTCAGTCCATGTGGATCCACGTAGATTGATAAAAAAAATACAAAAATGGCACAATTCATTGACAAAATGCAAATTTTCAATGCAATGAAAAAAATTGCAACAAAAAGCGATCAAGATATCTATATAGATATCTTGATTGAGCCCGTAGTTCATAGGCTCCATATTCGAAATATAGAATCCAATAAAATACATAATCTAAGAAACTCTCTTAAAATTTTTTTATTATAGTTTGTAAAAAAAGATAAATGAATCGATGGGAAAATCCCTACACCACAAAAAAGAATAAAGCAAACGATACAAAGTTTCATCTTATTTTTTATAGGTTCTTTTTTTTAAGTTTGTAAGGCTTATTGGATAAGTCCATGTCCACGTGATTGATCTTAAAAATATTACAATTCTTCGAATGTGAGCTTTATCGTGGGCTTATCATTTAGATAACATGAATGACACATTCGGTGAATGCATTATTTGTGTAAAGTGATGTGGTACACTACTTTCCTATGATTTACGCATTTTCAAAAGCCAAAATATCTTATTTAACAAATAAAAAAAACCTATCCTATTTTAATAATTTTAAAAAATTTGTATGGTACGGATGTAGTTTTCCTTATGCTATGTAGGATGATGAGATTAATTATAGTGTTTTTATGCTGCTCATAGTTATCTCTAGCATTGAGACCTCCAAAGTTGTCATTACTGCAACAATGAACTTAGGAAATGAGACTAATAAAGTATTTTTGCTTGCATTCAAACAAGGAATAAGCTATTATCCATTAGGAATTATGACTTCTTGGAATGAATCTACTTCACATTTTGTCGATGGTGAGGTATTTTCTATGCGATCGGCGTCACCAGAGAGTCGTAGCGCTGGAATTGCCAGGGAGCAACTTTGTTGAATGGATATCACTTTCTATAGGTAACCTCGGCTTTCAACATTCCATCAACCTCCAAAACAATAGCTTCTATGGAAGAATCCCATAAGAAATCAATCACCTTTCAGACTTTGAAGTCTAGTTTTGTCGAATAACTTTCTAGGAGGGGATATTCCATGAAATCTAAGCCAATGTTTCCTTCTAAGTGAACTATATTTATCATATTTAGTCTCATATGGAAGATCCCAAGAAAATTGCACCTTAAAATCAAAAAAAGAAAAAGAAAAAGAATTACCTAAAATGGAAAGTGGTGAGGTGAGTGGAAGATTGTGGTTCGACGAGGAAGATAACGAGATGAAGGACACGGCGGTTAGATATTTGCTCGGAGGGATGATCGACTCTTGCAGAACTGCATATGTAGGAGACTATGGGTGGAAAAAAAAGATTCACATTATCTTTCCTCCATATGGGCGATGTTATCATTCAAGAGAATATGTGAGGTCGTCAGTTCTCTGTGAACCTCGACGTCTGAGAATTGAACTGGGCTTACCGCGTAGTGGCAAATGTGGTAGAATCGACGCAGTGGATCCAATAAGGGTATAGAGGGGACATTGAAATGTTTTATTTCCTAATCCTAGAAAATCATTTAAGGAAGATGTTGAGGCTATGGAGGGTTAGTCAACAAGGGTGGAATGTTATCTTGGTGCTAAACGATGAAAGGAAGGGATGGGGGGCACTAGTGAATGTTATTCGAATGGTGGGGGAATCAAACCATAGATCCTCTTATGAGAGAGTTGGCTATTCTCGTGAGAGAGAGGTCGTTCCAGTTAAGGAAATAGGGGACCCACCAATAAATTTGGCTCACATAATTGAACTCCAACAATCGAATGCTCCAATTCAAGAGTGTCACTTAGCTATGGTCGTGTTCAGATGCCACCGAGTTTTGGATGGAATCAATGGAGTATGTAATAAGGGTCGGCCTAAATAGAGAGACATGTACCACTCCAACCATTTGGAGAGGATCGTGCAATTCTTCGGTGTTGCTCAATCGATGAAAAAGCAAGTCTACTTCAACACGGGAAACAAATTAGGGGTGTTGCTTGACAAGGTGGAAAGCTGATCACTTAAACATCATGGAGATAAATAGATTGGGTGCTCTAATGAATGCATTTGTGTTGAGGGACTCCCTTTCAATCTATGGAATATGGATACATATCAAAAGATCATAAACCGAATTGGTGGCATAATCAAGGTGGCTAAGTCGACCAAGAACAAATTGATGAAATATGGCATATGGTTAAAGGTAAAAGGAGATCCCAATAGTTTTTTCTACTTCAATTTTATGTACCATGTTGGGGTAGCACGGTCCCTGTTTCAATTTCATGTCCATTTCAAGTCGAACCAAGATGGAAGATGATGAGCGTGGAAGGAAGCCCTGGTGCAGTAGGACTCGGTGAGCAAAGGAACAATGGGGAAACGACACTTATCATAATGGGAGTGGGGGCTTAATAGGCAGCCAGGTGCATCAAACGCACCTAATGCAGAGGGAAGGGTAGAGGCTCATACTTTGGGTATCGAGACGACAAATGAAAAGGCATTGGAAGCGTGTCTGTGATGACTAGAAAATCAATACTTGGTGCGGATGTCCAATCAAGAAATCCCTTGGGAAATAAAGGAATCATAATCACTAAAAGGGTAGGATATGATCCACTAAATATTTGTTCCCCTCAAAATATCACTTATACTGGGATAGGCAAAGTGGTCATTTAGGAAAATTCAAATGAGATAGCCCAAAATGAGGCGATGGAAGAGTCGAGTATTTCTCGGGGTAGAGAATGTGATCCAGTAATAATGGGCAGAACATCCATGAAGCCTAGGGTTGCACTATTGAGCCCGGCCCATGTTCGCATAGTCCATAAGATAGTAGAGGTGGATCTCAAGGGGAGGTTGTACCCAACAATGTAAGAGAGCATATTACAAAAATAGCAAAAACTACCAAAGCCCAATTACTACAAAAAATAAAAAATGAGAAGAAGGCATTTTCAATGGGTGAGATACAAGGAGGTAAGTCTCTCACATAGGTTATGGATAATTGCTTATTTATTTTACAACAAGAAGAAACAAAACAATATAAGGGGGGATGATATGGTTAATATGGCGAGGAGACAAAATCTACTTCATCTGATGAGGTTGTTTTGGCTAGGGAGGATATTTTGATGAACCCTTCTCAAATTAGACCATCGCTTGGCCTAATTACGTTATTAAGCCATAATTTCACCATATAGGACCTAATAAGATACTAAATAGCATTTCCAAAACCTTGTTACATACCAATTATTTAAAAATAATTAATGAATATAAACCTATATTTATCTTATGTCAATTCATAAATCAGAGTTAGTTAAAATCTTGCTTACTTAACAATTTATTCAGCGAAAGCTTATAACATGAGGCCTAACAATTTTGGAAAAAACCGGGGAATAAAGATCACATGCATATATATAATGAAACGACGATATATAACATCATTTGTCTGGTTAAGGGACTACTCACTCAACCCATAATATACAACCCCAAAGTATATCATGTACATATAAAAGTAATACATCAAAATCAAAACCTACAAAATCGGTGTAGTAGTCTTCACTGGCTTAGAGGTAATCGTCGATATTCTTTTTGCATGGTATGCTACTAGATGGATGTGCACCCACTGTTACAAACTAGATAGTGAGTATAGAAAATTAGAAAGTAATACTAAAAGACATTTGTTCACATTCCCAATTATGCAACAAGTATCTAAAAGCATGAAAATAGCTACTATACTGTAAAGAGAACATGCAAAAAGATAGTTTAGTTAAACAACAAGAAACTGACATATGGCAAAGTAGTTATGATTTAAGGTCAGTTGGTTGTGATCTTCATCACCTCAGCCTTTCCACTATATGAGGATGGAACTGAGCTCTACATTATTGTAATCTATTTCCTCTTGCCTTTATAACATTTTTCTGGTGCCAGTCACCTGCGATATATACTTGCCAACAACCCCGGGTCTCATACCGCCAACAATCCCGAGACTTATTTCTAGCGGGCTGCGCAAGATAGTGGAGAGATCTCGATCACCCTGGAAGTCTAGTGACCCCGTATGTCCGACAAACCTCTATAATGTAATGATTGTAGATACAAGAACCACTTTCATATTTCAAGAAATAACATGGTTTGAGAATTCAATAAAGTAATTGCATATCTAATGCAAAAAAAGAAAAAGATTACAATACTATGAAACACCACCCTAATAGAATGTTATTTCACTGACCAAATGTATTAATAATCAATAATGACATTGCACATGATTTGGAGTCAATAAAATCATTTGATCAACAAATTATACCATGAAAACAACCTCATATAATAAAAAAAGAACAAGTCATGGCATATTGAATACAAAGGTAAATCAGTCCAAATGATTGGAAATGAACATGTAAATAGGAATGAAATGTACATAAATATCTCGATTAATTTACTTACAATCCATGCAATTTCTATGCTACTCCAGCCTCCCAACATCTCGAAACTCATATTTGAATCCTCAAAATACATTCCTAGGTTTTTGACATCATATTATAGGTTTTTTAGTGTGTTTGGACCTTTACTTAGCATATTAGACTCTTTTATAATGTTTAAGGAATTTTTGAAAATTGTTGTTTTTATGTCGTCCATAGACCTAGCGCTAATGATTGGGGTTAGTGCGCTAATCCAAGTTAATACGCTAGCTAATCTACCTAGTGCGCTATGGCAAGTAAAACCCGGGATTCTACAATCAGAATTCTAAGTTTTCTCTACACATAGGCCATGTTAATGTCTAAGGAACCTCCATACACACTTCTAGAGTTCCATGACATCAACCACAACCTAAAACAACAACCCATAACATCAAATTCATAAGTTCATTGAATTAAGCTAACTTTATGGTGTAGAGAAACTACCCAACTTGATGAACACTAGCTAGACTTGATCTCTCCTTCACTAAATCACTAAGTTTTTACTAATCTTTTTCTTCTCCAGCAGCTCCTCCTTCTCTAACAACTTTGCTTCTCTCTTAAGCAAATGAAATGAAAGAGTTGAGTTGTTTGAAATGACCAAAAACTTATATACATAAATTGGATATGGTTGATTGATAGCCATTGATCCTTTTGTGCACACGTATCTCGAGACCAAACTAGTTGTACACCTATTAACATATGTCCTATTATCTCATGCCAATGGACACCAATAAGTGACTCAATTGGCATTGAGATAGGTTAATACGTGTCTCAAGAAATATCAATTAGCTATTGTTTTAACTTACTAACTTAAGTGTATTTTATACTTAATCAACCATAGCCTCATTTATATTACTTATAAAAGCAATATAAAGTTTATACCAACTCACCTTATTGTTCTTTACCTCGATCCCATCGAATGTAACTCGAGGCGCGTCCCTTCATACTTCTCAACACATATTCACAAGTAGGGATGACTTAGTAGTTTACATATATACAATACACTAGGCATACATCATTACAAACATAACATTTACCTTGGCCATCTTTTCATCGACCGCAACACATATATCAAAGCGGGTCCCACGTTACGAGGGTCATTTGGTCCTAATTAAAAGATTAAAGTCAAATTAGAGATTTTGGCCTTGACAATTCTTTCCAACTAATGGAATTTCATCATCGAAATTAAACTTAACCTAAAGCTATACCTAACTCGAAGAGGTACGGAAACCTATATTGCATATAGTCTTCTCATTCCTAAGTGAGTTCCGAGTCTCCATGGAACCGCTACTTGACCAACACCTTTGAAATAGACTTTGTAATGACCCATTTTATAAACATCGTTATTTATATAGTAATTGCAGACATGGATGCCAGCTTAGATCCACGTAGACATCACGCGGTAAGCTAGGACACACATCGACCTAGATACACTAGTTAAATTGTGTGTTGGATGGATTATTTGCAATGCAATTTATTAAATTATTTGTTAAATACATCGCATGTGTATATGTCAAATAACGAGAGCGTGCGAGGTTTTGTGATGGGTAGCTGCTTCGAAGTGCATGTCAATGCGGGTATCGAGAGGCTTAGTATAGGTACACTAGAGAAATTCGATAAATTCATGAAAAATGATTATGGAATCAAATTGAAATGGGTAATGTAACCATAGGCAAGCCAAGATTTAAATTAGAACAATAGGCTATGGCACTCCTCGAAATGCGTATCAAACGCGGGGCATCGGATGTTGCATAGCCGAAGGTTAGTGGGACCATAAGATGGGCAAATTGGATAAATAAAACACTAACTATATGGTTTTGTAAGGTTTAATGTAATGTGACATTAATTAAATAAGCTAAGCCTAGAGTTTACACTAAATAATGAAGACCATGAGATGAATATCTAGATGATCATAATGAGTAGTACTAGGAGAATAGTGTGCTATTAGAGTCATTAAAGAGTGTGTTACAACATGTTTATATACCACAAAATAATTTTCGAAATACGTACGCACACTTGATCTTAATCACATATATATATGACTTAGTGGAGTTTTTGATCAATCCAATCAAGTTTTTCTCATGCAATCTGAGAGAGAGAGAGAGAGAGAGAGATAGATTCAAGCTAGGAATTTACACATTAAATAGCAAATCAAGAGCACAAACCAACGTAATCATCATCTTCATCTCCTCCACTCTCCAATGAACCCATTTTTGATTGAATTGAGTGAATTCGGATTTAATGGTTAAACCTCTGATTTTTTTGAAAACTTGATGTATTACATGTTATTAGATCATATTCATATGGAGTTTACCATTGGTTTAATTCGAATTGATGATTTTGATGACATTGGAAAGTTTTGGTGAATGCATGAATTTAAAGAATTTGGGTTAATTGAATGATCTAGAGTGTTCTAATTAATGTATTGAAGTTATTTTGATGAGGAAAGGGTGTAAAACCAATTATAGTAGCTAATTGAGAGGGCTATGACAGAGTTCTCGAATTGAAAATTTTGTCCCATAAGGAAATTAGAGCGTTAATTGGAACAATTATCGCGCTAATCGTCCTGGGTATGTAACTATTCTTCGAAATGAAGAATAGTAACGCACTAGTTAAACTCCCTAGCGCGCTAACTCAATCTAGCACGCTGGGTAAACCATATTAGCGCACTTATGACAGATGAATATAGATTATGAAGGGTTATTTTATGGATTTTCAGTTAATACATATCTAAAACTTTGTAAATAACCTAAACTTGTAAAAATGGACTTCAGGGATTTAGTGGATCGAGGCTCGGTGTCGAGGAGCTTGTCGGTTTTGGTACAGGAGTCCGGGGAGGATGGAGAGCGGCGTGAGGTTTGTAAAACCTAATTGAAAGACTTCGAGTATTTATCATGCTTTACATTTCATTTCTATCATTCCTTGTTATTCATTATTCTATTCGGTTACTTAGACGTGGGTTGAGGTTACTCCCCTAGATTTTCTAGTTGTGTGTTCATAATGCACTGAACTATAACACGTGTGACCCGACCCTCGGTGAATGGCGACCTGAGCTTGCCCATGGTGCACGTGTTGGTGACTCAATGATTTTAGCCAGCGCCGCGAGGGATTAAGTGTCGGACCAGTTGAACGCGACCAACTGGTGGGAACTTGGTGACCAGAAGTACAGTCTAGTCCATCTGGAGCGAGCACACATATTTGTTAGCTTGTCTCTTGTCTATTCATGCAATGAGTCATTTACAGTTGTCCGTTTTATATTCCGCATGTTTACTTGACAACATTCCGTGCATTTCATTTACTTTATAATAAGAATGCTCATAGGAGTTCTTTGGGATTTTATTTACTTTACTCATTATATGTCTTTTGTGATGATTAAGTACAGATCCTAGTACCAGTAGAGGCAAGAGGATCCTAGGTGACTACATCTGATTGTCCGTTATCGAGGACCTACTTGTACATGCTTATTTTTGATATTTTGTATATTTTGGGTATTGGGAAACTTGAGATGACACCATACATGTATATATACCTTGTTTGGGGTACTGTCACTTGTATACATAATACTTTTCAGGGTTTTCCACAGTAGGATTTGCTTTTTTGAAGAATGTTTACCACGCTAAATTACTTATACTAAATAATATTAATTAGGACTTCCGCTGAATATGTTAATTTGTAAGATACAATGTACTATTATGGTTAGGATCTCAATAAATTGCCAACTAAGTAACAGTTGAAACAGTTAGATTCCCATTAAAATGGATAAATAATATAAGGATAATTTACTAATTTATTGGATAATACACTCGTAGACATGATTTACGAGACATGAAGAGGACAGGCACGTGTCGGACACGTGTAGTTAGGCCAGCTGGCAAGGAGTATACGGAGACACGTCACCTCGGGGGGTAGAGGCCGCCATAGTTGGTATCAGAGTGCGAGTTCGAGGAACTTAGAAAATTTAAAATGAAAGAACATAAGACTTAATAAATAAACATTAGTTGTGGAAACCCTTTGTTATTGCACTCGAACTTTGGTTGGGAAGTGATGTGAGGCGGGTAGATTCAGAGACTATAAACGTGTTATATTTTCATTATATATATGATATACATATATACATCGAGACTTATATAGAGCATGCTTATCGATGCATATCATAAACAAACAGTCCATGACGCCTCAGGAGACTGGTAAGCCTAGTTGTACAGTTAGAGATTCCCTAGTTGCACCTAGTATGAAGGATAGACTCTCGACTCAAAAAACTTAGATGTCTGAGATGTTACGGTTGCTACGGGATCATACCGCCGCATTGACACTGGCTACAACAGTTGCTACACCCAGAGAGCCAGTAGTAGTTACGGTACCTACGGGGACAGCCATCATCCCGGTTGCTCCCCAACACCACTTGAGAGAGTTGTAAAGGCTACACAAACAAAGAGAGCCACAACCATTATTGTTTCCTTAAAGACGCCGACTCATACGCCTCCACCTACGACTACGGGTAAAATGACTACTCCCACTACTACATCTACTACATCGGTATTAGTCTTAGATCTAGAGGCCAAGATGTTGAGGGAATTTCTGAAGTTTCAGTGAGACTTCTTTTATGGAGGTGGTGACCCCGTGGTTGCGGGGAAGTAGATTGTATCTAATCAGCGGTTCCATAAGCTGATGAGGAATGAGGAGAGTGTCCATGCTCAATTGTCGGGAGCATGCTTAAGAGGCCATGCAACGGTATGATGGACCACTTATCAAGATACGCATCTAGAGCCGATGACATGAGCTAAGTTTTGAGAGTTATTCTATGATCAGTACATACCTATGGAAGTTGGATTGAGACTTAGGGAGGAGTTCTTGACCCTAAGACAAGGTAACCGGACCTTGATGCATTACATGGAAAGATTCTGGTACCTACTTCAGTTCTTTATGGATGTCGTTGGGACAGAGCATCTATAGATATATTATTTCACCAGATGAGTTGATGATAGGATTGCTTCAGTAGTGGTATCCTATTGGGCACCCACTATATAGGATATATTTGACAGAGCATTAGCACATGAGAAATATCTGATGTAGAGAAATGGCAGGCATGTGACTAGTACGGAGGTACAGACAGGACAGAGTTCTTGATCGGACGAAAGGCCGAAGAGACAAAGGGATCATCGGGATAGAGGCCAGAGGGATGATAGATGGGACAGGGGCGCAAGGATGATCATTAGGGCAGTCAATTCCAATATGATGAGAGACAACAGGTTCAGGCCATCACATCTGCACCAGTGGATCAACATAGGTCATAGCCACAGATATACCGTCAGGGTTGGGATCATAAGTGATTAGAGAGACCAGGGTCAGGGCCCGAGATCTGGAGACGGACAGACGGGTAGGCAAGACGGCCGTAAATGTCACAGGTGTGGTCAGACGGGACACTTGAGAGCAAACAGCAGGACACCACCGTCACCACGTCGAGAGCTAAAGCAGGCCAGAAATAGAGCTCACAACCGGATGGCGAAGCGACCAAACAGCTCATCGATGTTACGTTGCATATTTATGGTCGACCTATGCATGTTATATTTGATTTTGGTAGTACTTTATCGTTTATTGTTGGGCGTATTATTTAAGAGTTAGGGTTAGATACATAGACACTAGACACACACCTTGTCCTCAGTACGACCTCTAGGGATAGGATATACCCTAACCGGATATGTAGAGAGGTGATGATAGAGGTTGAGAGACATCGGTTACCAACCGATCTTCGAGTATTAGAGCACCTAAAGTTTGACATGCTTCTCGAGATAGATTGGTTGTCGCCCTATCATGCACGGATAGATTGTTATAGTAAGATGATAGAGTTTCGTATTCCTGGGATACCAGAGTTTGCACCAGTTGGATCTACAATTGACTTACCTATCACAAGAGACCGACTAGCTACACTGCAGGAGATTGAGGCATTTGCAGCTATAGTTGAGCTGGAGGTTAGGACGGAGGTCACGATTGAAGATGTACCGGTGGTTAGAGATTTTATTGATGTATTTTCGGATAACCTACTGGGATTGCCACCGCCACGAGCTGTTGAGTTTATAATTGAATTGATGCTAGGGATGCAGCCGATCGCCGGTAGACCATATAAGATGTCACCATCAGAGCAAGAGGAGGTTAAACGACAGCTAGATGAATTGCCGGAGAATGGTTTTATTCACCCTAGTATGTCACCTTCGGGAGCTCCAGTATTATTTGTGAAGAAGAAAGATGGATCAATGAGGATGTGCATAGACTATAGGAAGTTTAATCAGGTGGCAGTTGGGAATCGCTACCCACTTCCTATGATAAATGTTAGGTTTTGGGGTTCATACGCAGCGGAAATTACAAAACAATTTTGACAAAAAACCCGACGGGATCCGAATCTAATTCCATTAAAAACGTTTAAACCATGAAAACTTAATCTTACCTCAGTCGAAATATACCTTTCTGAAGGTTGATCGAACTCTACGCCGCTGCCAACGACGAACGCCCTCTATCAGCAGTCCACACACGAACGGCGGACGAGATTCGAAGTGCTAGCTTCAAGAGAATACCAAACCTTTTGTTTCTCTTCAAAACGATCCAGAGCATACCAAAAACCCTAAGTCGTTTCTAAAACGAAAATAGAGTTTCGGCCTATTAATCTTTCGTATGTGTGTTCTAACTTAAAGCGTCTATTTATACAACCCTTGTATATAGACGGTTAAGTAAATTACACATATACCCTTACTTAAAGAAGTATAAGTGTAATACACCACAAGGACGTTTATGTCATGAATTTTATCACATAAAATTCGTTTTTCTGAATCATCTTAAAATCTCGCAAAACCATTCTTAGTGTGCGACCCAATAGGCTCATACAACGTTGGCAGTGTACCAAAACACATTTTGGTATACAAGTCATAAGCGGCCTCTAGCAAAACATTATGACTACCCAAGTTGTACGAATATCAAATCGAAACAACCTAATCAATAGTGTATATAACATCCTTTTGTCACACGATATCCTTTTGATCAAACATAAGGCATGGAATTATCATCCAACATGTTCAATCGTACTAGTCTCGATCTCTAGGTAGACTAAAAACATCCAAGTGACATTGATCAATATCAATTCACTTAGACTAGGCCTTTTAACAGTCTAACACATCGAGGGATCCACTGGATATCTCTCTTTATATGAGAGGAACAAATTCTATCTTGATTACACAACTTCATCACATTGCTCACACAGTAACCAATCACAACCTTTATAATCGTCCGGTTAAAGATAACGTTTGATTGTGTCAAATCACTGTGTTCCTAATGTTGAAGTCTCTGGTAATCTCAAGTCAGAGGACTAGAATATATACCTATCATGAGAAACAACAATGACTTAATCCATGTGATGTTCTCATAGCGGGTCGGTCCAGTACTTTGTTCCCTAACAAGTACTCGTGATCTTGATTCGTATCCCTATACGTATAATCATCATATGATCATCAATCAAGACTCACACTAGTCTTAATTCATTATAGTTCCCAGTATAATGATCGACTAGGGACATTTAGGATATTTACGTAAATAACCATGGATCTTATTATAATGGAAACATGCGAATTAATTATAATAAACAGTAAATGAAATCCTCTATTTTATTTACTAAAAGTATTCATAAAGACAGTTAATGGATTGACCTAGGGCACATGCCCCATTATCTCCCACTTGCACTAGGGCCAATCATACATGCATCTAACGCCTAATGATCTAACATGACCATCATGTTTCGCTTGTGGAAGAGCTTTTGTCAATGGATCCGCAACGTTGTCTTCAGTAGGTACTCTGCAAATCTTAACGTCTCCCTCTCAATAATTTCTCTAATGAGATGAAAACGCTTCGAGTATATGTTTGGATCTGTGGTGTGATCTAGGTTCCTTGGCTCGTGCTATTGCCCCGTTATTGTCACAATACAAACAAACAGGGGTTAGCAATACTTGGAACCACACCTAGTTCGAAATGAACTTTTTGATCCAAATCGCCTCTTTTCTTTGCATCGGACGACGCAATATACTCAACTTTCATTGTAGAATCTCGCCACGATCTCTTGCTTCGAACTTTTCCACCATTTCTTTGCACCCACATTCAAAGTAAACACATATACATACTGCGATCTAAAATCATCTATATCAGTTTGAAAACTTGCATCTGTGTAACCATTTACAACTAGATCATTTTCAAAACCTCCATAGACCAAGAACACTTCCTTAGTCCTTCTTAAGTACTTAAGGATGTTCTTTCTCGCTATCCAAAGACTCTCACCTGGATCTCGATCGATATCTCGCTTGTAGTGCTTAAAGCATATGATACATTAGGTCGAGTGCATAACATGGCATACATGATAGATCCAATAGCCGATGCATATGGAATCTTATTCATACGGTCTCGCTCATCATTAGTCTTAGGACATTGAGTCTTCTTGAGACTTATCCCATGAGACATTGGCGACAATCCTCTTTTAGAGTCTTGCAAACCGAACCTATTCAAGACCTTGTCTATGTAAGCACTCGACTTAGATCGATTAGCCTTTTAGATCTATCCCTATAGATCTTTATCCCTAGGATATAGTGTGCATCTCCTAAGTCTTTCATTGAGAAACACTTCCCTAACCAAGACTTGACATTCTTCGATGTTGGGATGTCATTTCCAATGAGTAATATATCATCAACATACAAGACTGAAAAAATAACTACACTCCCACTCGACCTTCTTGTATACACAAGGCTCATCTTCGTTCTTAATAAAACCAAAATCCTTGATTGCTTCATCAAAATGAAGATTCCGACTCCGAGAAGCTTGCTTTAATCCATAAATGGATCTTTGAAGCTTGCATACCTTCCTAGAATTCTCAGGATGTACAAAACCTTCAGGTTGTGTCATATACACGTCCTCAAGCAGCTTTCCATTAAGAAATGTTGTTTTTACATCCATTTGCCATATTTCATAGTCATAATATGCGAATGGCAATTAAAATTCTTATGGATTTAAGCATGGCTACTTGGCGAAAAGTTTCATCATAATCAACACCTTGAGTCTGCCTGAAACCTTTTGCTACAAGTCTTGCTTTAAAAGTATGCACTTTGCCATCCATGTCAGTTTTCTTCTTGAAAACTCGTTTACATCCAATGGTCTTACCACCTTCAGGTAAATCAACCAAGTTCCAAACTTGGTTATCATACATGGATTGCATCTCGGAATTCATGGCACTTAGCCATTTATTTGAGTCTGGTCCAGACATAGCCTCCTGATAAGTGGTGGGCTCATTTTGATCCATAAGCAACACATCATGACTATCAGTAATGAAAAATCTGAATCTCTCTGGCTCATGTCTTACCCTACTAGATTTACGTGAGCCTTGTGTCACTTGCGGAGGTTCAACTGGTTCAGAACGTTGTTGAACTTCCAGTAGCGGTTTAGTGTTTATATGTGATTCTTGAACTTCTTCAAGATTTTTTTCTCTCCCACTAGTGTCTTTTGAAATAAACTAGTTTTCCATGAAGGCACCATAATGAGCAACAAACACTTTGTTCTCAGCGGGATTATAAAAGTAATATCCTTTTGTTTCCTTAGGATACCCCACAAATAAACACTTGTCAGATTTAGGTGCTAGTTTTTCTTAGACTTATCGCTTTACGTAAGCCTCACAACCTCAAATCTTAAGAAAAGACAAACTAGGTCTCTTCCCGTACCATATCTCATATGGTGTTTTATCAACCGCTTAAGAAGGAACTCGATTTAGAGTGAAAGCTGCAGTTTGTAATGGATAACCCCAAAGGATAATGGAAGATCTGCATGACTCATCATAGATCGAACCATATCTAATAAGGTTCGATTTCTCCTTTCAGAAACTCCATTCCATTGTGGAGTTGCTGGTGGAGTCAATTGGGAGACAATCCCACAATTTTTAAGATGATCATCAAATTCTTGGCTTAAATACTCACCACCTCGATCTTATCGAAATGTTTTGATAGTTTTACCAAGTTAATTATGCACTTCATTTTGAAACGTTCGAAACATTTCAAATGATTCAGATTTATGTTTCATAAGATATACATAACCATATTTGCTGAAATCATCGGTAAATGTAATGAAGTATTGATAACTTCCTCTAGCAATTGTGTTTATAGGACCGCATACATCAGTATGTATTAGACCCAATAAATCACTTGCCCTTTCACTGTGTCCGGTAAAGGGACTTTTAGTCATCTTGCCTAGTAAACAAGATACGCACGATTCATATGTTTCTAAATCAAATGAATCATAAAAGCCCATCTTTATGGAGCTTCATTATGCGTTTCTCGTTTATGTGTCCGAGACGACAATGCCAAAGATAGGTTTGATTACAGAAATGACAATCTTCTTCTTTTTTCTTTTGGGTGTTTTGAAACAGGAACAGGCTGGGGCTTGACTTGTTCCATAGGCTTTGCGACAGTGCATCAACGACCTTGGCAACTCTAGCCTTGCCTTTGCCTTTCTTTTTCATTCCCTTTCCCTTTAGGACCATCAATACATTATTAGGGGTTTCTTGATATTTTGTTCGATGTAGTTTTGAACATCAAATGCAACTCGAAATTGATTTCTCCATATTATTCATATTGTAGTTTATCACAAATTGTGAGTAACTCTCTGTAATTAATTCGAATCAAATCCGTTGCCAACTCTTGGCTTATGGGAAATCCTAGTCTATCAAGCAGTCAACATAGCCCTTCATCTTCAAAACATGAGGACTAAGTAACGCACCCTCAATCATCTTGCAAGAATGTAGGTTCTTGACTCGTCTCGAACCTTTCTTGCCTAGCTTGTTTGTTGGAACATTTCCTTCAAAGACATTATAGCCATGTCGTAGGCTTCCATTAGTTCCATGTCCTTCGAAGTTCGGAACCATAGTTGCCGGCATAATACATGCAACATCGGTAGAATCGTTGATATGCTTATTATGCGCATCCTTCACAAACTTTCGTAGCATTGGGTCGGCGGGTCCTCGGGGATTGGAGCATCTAGGACATACAACTTGCGTTCATGCTTGAGAACGATTCTCAAGTTTCTGAACCATCAAGAAAGTTAGTCCCAGATAGCTTATCTTTCTCAAGGATAGATCGCAGTGACAAGGGATTATCGTTACTCGAAGAGACCATTGATCTACAATAAAGATTATGCAAAGTTTATTTTAGCATAGAGGAATAGACTCCCACTAAATTAACAACCCTCCAAAACACACTGTTTATTTAGGGGACTAAAATCCATATTTCACCTAATTCTATGACAGCTATGGCATGAAACACAGAACTAGATTATTTAGGTAGGTAACAGTTACCAATTACATCTTATGTAATTTTTAGATCCTTTTATGAGATATGAGACATCTTATGTCTTAGCATATTTTTATCTCATCATTTGCGTAAAGCTCAAAACTATTTTGATGGCTTTATTAAGTCGGACCATTTTAAACATTAAGGTAACTCTTTTTGACAACTTGTCTCACCAAGATAACACAATACACCCATATATTGAAACTATATTAGTGTGATCGAGGCCTTGACAAGTGTTTAAAATGGATGGCAGGAGACTTAAAATTTAATAGAGGGATTTTATTCAGTTTTAGTGATTTTATGTAAACAATGAAATATCATATATTTTATTGATTTGTTCAATCACTAAACAATTTGGAGATTTTTTATTTTTATTTTTTTTTTAGAAGACGAATCTCAATTCCGAAAATTAAAATTCGCTATAGAAAATCATAATTTTTGTTGATTTTATTATCATAAATTAACCTCTTAATTTATCCGAAATTAAGTCAATTAAAACATTTTAATTAACTCGGACCCACATCTAACTAATCATCTTATCCTAATCCAATTAGGATTTAAGATATTTGAATCCTAGTATATCACTAATAACATGATTCTTGATATTTATCTCCTATTCTAATTTGTTATCTATCTTTATCAAATAGAAACTTCATAACAAAATAGATATAACAAGATAAATAATTAATTTCGAAAATTAATTATTTATTTTGGATTTAAGATATTTGAATCCTAGTATATCACCAATAACAAGATTCTTGATATTTATCTCTTATTCTAATTTGTTATCTATCTTTATAAAATAGAAACTTCATAACAAAATAGATATAACAAGATAAATAAATAATTTCGAAAATTAATTAATTATAAATAAATAATTTCGAAAATTAATTATTTATAAATAAATAATTACGAAAATTAATTATTTGCAATTTCGGTCATCATCCAAATAATCACAAACATGTAATTGAATCATGAACTACTATCCCAATCGAACCTAATGGTGTCATGGATCACAGAACACAAAATTCAATTCATTAAAATTATTTGAATTAACCTAACATGGTTACTAGCATGTACGAAACCGATTTTAATTAAATCACGAATATGTGTATCATATACACAAAACATGATAATAAATCTCAAAGACAACTTATGTATATCACATATACATCAACTATTAACTTGCTTTCAATCATATATCATGTATATATCAGAAGAAAACATGCAATGAGTTTAATGGAATCAAACTCGAAGGCTCTGATACCACTGTTGGGTTTTGGGGTTCATACACAGCGGAAATTACAAAATAATTTTGACAAAAAACCCGACAAGATCCGAATCTAATTCCATTAAAAACGTTTAAACCATGAAAACTTAATCTTACCTCAGTCGCAATATACCTTTCTGAAGGTTGATCGATCTCTAAGGCGCGCTAACGACGATTTACGCCTCTATCATCAAATCCACACACGAACGGCGGCGAGATTCGAAGTGCTAGCTTCGAGAGAATACCAAACCTTTTGTTTCTCTCCAAAACGATCCAGAGCATACCAAAAACCCTAAGTCGTTTCTAAAACGAAAATAGAGTTTCGCCTATTAATCTTTCGTATGTGTGTTCTAACTTAAAGCGTCTATTTATACAACCTTGTATATAGACGGTTAAGTAAATTACACATATACCCTTACTTAAAGAAGTATAAGTGTAATACACCACAAGGACGTTTCATGAATTTTATCACATAAAATTCATTTTTACTCAATCGTCTTAAAATCTCGCAAAACCATTCTTAGTGTGCGACCCAATAATAGCTCATACAACGTTGGCGATGTACCAAAACACATTTTGGTATACAAGTCATAAGCGACCTCTAGCAAAACATTATGACTACCCAAGTTGTACGAATATCAAATCGAAACAACCTAATCAATAGTGTATATAACATCCTTTTGTCACACGATATCCTTTTGATCAAACATAAGGCATGGAATTATCATCCAACATGTTCAATCGTACTAGTCTCGATCTCTAGGTAGACTAAAAACATCCAAGTGACATTGATCAATATCAATTCACTTAGACTAGGCCTTTTAACAGATCTAACACATCGAGGGATCCACTTGGATATCTCTCTTTATATGAGAGGAACAAATTCTATCTTGATTACACAACTTCATCACATTGCTCACACATAGAACGAATCACAACCTTTATAATCGTCCGGTTAAAGACAACGTTTGATTGTGTCAAATCACCGTGTTCCTAATGTTGAAGTCTCTCGGTAATCTCAAGTCGAGGACTAGAATATATACCTATCATGAGAAACAACAATGACTTAATCCATGTGATGTTCTCATAGCGGGTCTGGTCCAAGACTTTGTTCCCTAACAAGTACTCGTGATCTTGATTCGTATCCCTATACGTATAATCATCATATGATCATCAATCAAGACTCACACTAGTCTTAATTCATTATAGTTCCCGGTATAACGATCGACTAGGGACATTTAGGATATTTACGTAAATAACCATGGATCTTATTATAATGTAAACATGCAAATTAATTATAATAAACAGCAAATGAAATCCTTTATTTTATTTACTAAAAGTATTCATAAAGACAGTTAATGGATTGACCTAGGGCACATGCCCCATCAATAAATGATTTGTTTGATCAGTTAGGTGGTGTCAGATTCTTCTCGAAGATTGACCTTCGCTCAGGTTATCATTAGTGGAGGATTCGAGAAGTGGATATCTAGAAGACTGCTTTTAGCACGAGATATGGGCTATTTGAGTTTATAATCATGCCATTTAGGTTGATTAACGACCCAGCGATTTTCGTGGATTTGTTGCACAGGGTTTGATAAGTTGTTCTTTTATATGCTTTTAGTAGGCTATTTTAGTATATTTAATTTGAAACATTTCCAAAATATATATTTAATTATATTTATTGGTCATTTTAGGGTGAAACAAAGTGCGCAGTTGAATTCATGAAAGAAAAATACTCAAAATGAAGTATTTACTTATAGTGATCGAACGTTGGGCAATTTGCCTCGAGTTACGTGTTGTACGGTGGTTAGAATAGGAGATAGTAGACCAAATGACACTGTTAAGTGACTCACTTTAGCATGCGTTGGATCTTTCTGAATTACGTATTATCACGGTCCCTAAAATGACAGTTAATGTGAACAATTTCCCAGTCCACTGCCACGCGACAGTCGCTTATTCATCCAAATCGCCACTGCTTGCCACTTGTCAGCCTTCCATTCGTCCAACTCGTACATCCTGCCATGCGTCTTTAGGTCACTCATCCACATGTCGTCAACAGTTTTCTCACGCTTCAGCCGCCTCAAGATGTTCCTCGGGATTCGCGTCAGCACCGTTTCCCACATATTCGCTGATTCTGCGCGAGCCTTTTTCATTTCCTTTTGCCCACCACGTGTCGCACTCTCACCCCAAGCCAAGTACGTCACTCATTATTCTCGGCCAATCTCGTCTCACCATGTATCACGTCTTCCACTTACAGCGTCACAAACAGCAAATTCAGTCTATCAGCTAACGCCACATCAGCACACGGTAGGAAAACAGACCAATTAGGCGTTGCCACATGTACGAAACCCATTTTCACCCCAAAAATGGTCCCTTGATGCTCTTCAGCGCACGTGTTACGAGACTAATCCCAAAAATTTGTTTCTCTCACCTCCAAAGAGTAATTTTTAGTGGTTTTTCATATTAGGAACTAGGGTATTCATACAGGGAGTTGATATTGGAGCCGCCACACACAATTTTTCATACTTGGAAATTGTGGAGATGATGTCCGGCTAGACCAATATTCGCCTAGGTCGAAGAGGAAACAAGTAGGATTCATAATTCATGACAAATACTATGTGAGATTTATAATTTTTATTTAATTTGATTTAATTTCTTCTATTTCATTGTTGTTGATTTTAAAGTATATGGTTTAGATCTAGAATATGTATGTGGCCAGAGCATGTTTTTACGGGGACAACCTATAGTTATTTGGACCATTAGTATCCGTGTAATTGTGCTTTTTGACCAATAAAATGATGAACACTCACCCGTTTGCCGTTAAACCTTTTCGATTTTTAAGTGTGCAACAATTTAATCTAGGTTAAATCAGAAGCGGATGTGATCCGGTTATTTAGGATTAGTGTTCCCACATATCCAAATTACTACGGTTAGTATGTTAAACCCGATTGGCGAATGTCTAGGGTTATACATTAATTAGGGAAGCAGTTAGTGGCGGATGTCCTAGCTATCGAGATTAGGGGAACTAGGAGTTTCTGGCGGACGTCGATTCTCCATAGCTAATCTAGGAGAAATTGAATTAATAACTTTTGGGAATGATTGAGGACCATTAAATGACATTAAATCTTGATTATTGCTTGTGGAACCGTAGACTTAGGTGATTTCTTATCATTGATATTATTTTTGCGAACTTTTTATTTGTTTTAGTCTAGTTAATTATTTCCTTGAACTTCCTGAAAACCCCCCATTTTAATTAACTTGGAATAAAACTCAAGTCCTGTGGATTCGACCATATTACCACTACTACACCCTTGTGGTTGGTAACTCAATTATGGGTTATATTTGGCACGCACAACACGTGATCAAGATCTTAAGACCATATCTAGATAGGTTCGTCATAGTGTTCATCGATGACATCTTGATCTATAGCATGACTCATGAAGATCACGAGGGACATCTCAAGGCAGTTTTGACAACATTAAAAGAGCACAAATTATACGCCAAGTTCAGTAAGCGTGACTTCTGGCTGAGTGTAGTGAGATTTTTAAGACATGTCATCAGTGACCAGGGTATCTTTGTAAACTCATAGAAGATTCGGGCTATTATTGACTGGAGAACACTTGAGTTTATTGCCGATATATGGAGTTTTCTTGGATTGACAGGATATTACCGGTGATTTGTGCAAGATTTTTTTTCGATTGCAACGTCGATGACAAGACTAACCAAGAAAAATGTTAGGTTTAATTGGTCAGAGGAGTGTGAGCAGGCCTTTTGTGAGCTGAAGATGAGATTGACTTCCACACCAGTATTGACATTGCCGGAGTCGAGCAAGACTTTGACAGTTTATACAGATGCGTCGGGCATTGGTCTTGGATGCATGTTGATGCAGGATGGTAGAAAAGTTACCTATCTTTCCAAATGGTTGAGACCCTATGAAGGGAATTATCCAGTGCACGACCTGGAGCTTGCAGAAGTCGTCTTTGCACTGAAGGCTTGGAGGCGTTATCTCTATGAGGAGAGTTCATCTTGTATACAAATAACCAGAACTTACGTTACATCTTCACTTAGAGGGATATGAATATGCGTCAAAGGAGATGGCTTGAGCTACTGAAGGATTACGACTTCTCTATTGAGTATCACCCTTGAAAAGCGAACGCCGTAGCAAACGCATTGAGCAGTAGTAGGGTTGACAATCAGACTGCTCTGCGATCTATGACACACGAGCATAGTCTGTTACAAGCAACATCTGTTATGTGCATTACAGAGGTATCCACTATGGCTGAGTAGCACATTTGTAGTCAGATGAGAGTGCTGACCATATCGATTGAGAGGGTTGCCAAGTGTTAGAGGGTTGATGGGCTTTACGAATGGTTCCGTGTTTTGGCTCGGGATCTGGAGTGCACTTATTACGTAGAGACCACGGATCGATGTTTGAGACACCGAGGGAGATTATGGATACCTGCGGATCAGGAGATATGAGACAAAATTCTGGAGGATGCACACCGGTTTCGCTATACAGTTCATCCTGGTCGGACCAAGATGTACCAGGATTTGAGGCGACTATTCTGGTGGTTGGGAATAAAGGATGACTTACGCGTGTACGTCAAGAGTTGTCACATTTGCCAGCATGTTAAGGCTGAGCATATGAGACAGGGTGGATTGTTACAGCAGTTGCTCATTCCATAGTGGAAATGGGAGCACATCAACATGGATTTCGTTAGTGGACTACCGCAGACATTGAAGTGTCCACTACAAGAAAAATGATATTTAGAAACAGAATTAGCAACGGAATTAAGTTCCGTTGCTAAGAAAATATGGTTAGAGATGGAATTGAGATGGACTAATTCAGAGACGGAATAGAGAGAGATCAAAGACGGAAATAGAGACTGAAATAGAGACGGAATTAAATTTCGTCTCTAAATAATGGCGCCAACATTCCCACCAAAACTTTCATTTTTTATAACTGTTCATCAAATCTCGAGATTCGTGCATCCTTCGATCTTGATGATTCAAAAATAAAACTCCCTCTCTCTCTCCCGATTCTCTGTCTCTCCGAAAACCCTATCTCCCCAACGCTCCCTCTCTCATAGCCACCGAGAGCTCTTTCTCATCTGAGTAGAGCAGAGTTTCAAATCACAAAAACTCAGTCAATCAATCAATCAATCACCAGATCGGATCGAAAATGAACGACGCAGATGTCTCGAAGCAGATCCAGCAGATGGTGAGGTTCATCAGCCAAGAAGTGGAGGAGAAGGCCAACGAAATCAACGTCTCCGCCGAAGAGGTAGGCCACCTAAGGTTTGTTCAATTCCCCCTAAAAAATCCCATCTTTTTCATATAAATCTCGTTCCTTACGTCAATCGGACCACTTTTTGTTTGATTCGTCTCGAAATCTAGTGGATCGGATGTCTCGATCGCTGGTTTCGTGAAGTTACTAATTTTCCCCAATTTTTGGATCTACTTGTTTGCAGGAATTCAACATCGAGAAGTTGCAGTTGGTGGAAGCGGAGAAGAAGAAGATCAGGCAGGAGTACAAGAGGAAGGAGAAGCAGGTGGAAGTGCAGAAGAAAATGTGAGCAGTTCGATCTCTTTGTTGTTTGTTAAGTGATTTTTTAAAGTTTGATCCTTTAGTTATGCGTATGAAGATTTGATGGCATTGTAGTGGTGATGATCAATTGATTACTGAGTCTAGATCTGTTTGAGAAGGTTCATATTATTGATTGATTGGGACTGTGAGCTCTGATTTGATTGGAGTGGATTTTTTTATTATGTTTATTAGCAGTTTTGGTTTGTTAGAGGTGATTGTGGGAGTTTGTTAATTGGGAAGAGGAACAATCACAAAAAAAGACATACCAAATTTATGTTTATAAAGTGAACGAGTCTACCAACAATTGTTTGGTATGAGTGGCAAGGGACTTGGTTCCCCTAAAGTGAGGTCTCAAGTTTGAGTCTTGTGGTTGGAATAAACTGGTTTGGTATGGTTTCCCTCTTATGGGGCCTGACAATAGTTGAGTGTGGATTAGTCGGTGTGGCTGGTGTCGGAGACCACGTGGGAAAGCCAAAAGAAAAGGAACTAGTTTTTTGCCTATTATGCTAGCCATCTGAAATGGCGAATTTGCTTATGCGCGGAAGCAATTTGATATGTTGTGTTTATGTTATTGGAAACTAATTTTGTGGAAATACTTGCTGCAAGTATTGACAACATGAATGTGATTTTTATTTGTGCCTGTTACTTTGTTGTGTAAAATTAATGTATTTTCAAACTGCGCAGTGAGTACTTCATGCAACTGAATGCATCTCGCATAAAGGTGCTACAAGCACAAGATGATTTGGTTAGCTCCATGAAGGAGGCAGCTGCAAAGGAACTTCTGCATGTTAGTTATGACCACCATTCTAACTTTGGTATGTTGTGTAATCCTTATTTATTTCCACCAGTGATTAGTATTTTGAAATGGACAATGAACTGAGTAGAAGATATGGTCATGCATATGGTGAGGTCCTAACGCAAGATTCTTGTGTAACCAACTTCACAATTTGTTTTAAGGTCATTTGATTGAACTGCGAGATGCATAATGCACATATTTAGTACTTGATGATTGATAGATGCAAGGTTGGGAGTCCTAGGACTAATGAACAAATCTTATGTTTTATTAGTCACCACTGTGAATGTTATTTTTGTTGGATCATTTTCATAATTATTGTTCTTGTTTTTCCAGAATTCTATATTTGATATTGTAGTTGTGGTGGTGACAACTGTGCCAGATTGCTAATATATATAAGTGGACGGTTGACCATAGCATATCTCTTTGCCTCTGTAGTTGCCAGAGGTATCTTCTATCTCCTAAAATCTCATGTAATGTATCTTACAATTTACTAATGTCAATGCCTCATCCTTCATTAATTCTTGGGACCTTCTTTTGGTATTACTTGTGCTTAAAATTGTTAGCATGGTATAATCTGCGTACTGCATTCGAGTGCCAGCCAGTCGAACAATTTGCAAAATTCATTAAATAAATTTGTATTCTCATTGAGCCCCTATAAGCCAGATGCCTCTGATCAACGTTCCTTTTTCCTATGCTTCATGTATGACTCAGTTGTTTCTCGCAATTTGAGTATCGTGTTCGAACTTGAACTAACTTGGTGTGTCTCGTGGTTGTTGCAGATCCGAAAGCGGCTATTTAGTCAGATTACTGCATAAGCGTTTGGCTTATTTCAGTGAGTTAGCACCGCACCCTTTGTTGATATATTTGCTGAATTGAAGATTTAGACTTTTGTTGTTCAAGCATCTTGTCCAATTACTTAAATTCTTTTCTATTTCATGGAGCTTCATGAGGCCCTAGGCCTTTATTTGTTTCTTTTAGTGGGACTTGCAATAATGATAATAATAAGTTATCGAGACTATGAACACTCTCTTCCATTAGAGAAAACTTGTAATGAGAAATCAATGTATTTTGTTGCAACAATGACAAAAATATTTAGACCCTCAAAACATAAATTATGTCGACGTTGGTTTCAAAGTGAATGTGACTTTAGCCTGTCAATTTTTGCGTTAATGTTGCATTTCTGCTAATGCAAGCATTTATGTTCATTCCAAACGTAAATTATGTCGACGTTGGTTATTTTGATAGAAACGATGATAACTTCTCTAGATAAATTTCAGAAGTGATTCAAAGTTGAAGATCATGAACATCACTTGTCTCTAAAAAAAATAGTTATTAATATTGAAGTACTTATGAAAATTGGTACTTGTCTTGTATCATTTATTTATCATACTTCCATTACACATTGTTTATCTTATTGAGTCTTTTATTTTAGTTTTCTTTACTTTCAATTTGTGTTTTATCTTTTGTTTCAGTCTACTTTAATTTCATTTTGTATAGTGTCTTCTTAAGTTTTTGGAGGATCGAGGACAATTGACTCTTGTTTGTGTTAATCTAGAACTAAATTTCATGTCATTGTTTGGAGCGAGAGATAATTTGCTAATTAATACCATGTTCCTTCTGGATAATGATGAATTTCTTTTTCTTTATTACTTTATTTATGTTGTGTTTGGCTCATACACTTGTGCTTGCGATGATACGTAGTTCTCTCGTAACATTGTTTATATTCCTATTATTGTTTGTATAATTTAGTGACTTTTTTCTTTTTGATCTTTTTTCAGATGTTTTGTACAAAGTCAAGTATTTTTTGAAGCACAATCAACTTTAAATAATCTCGGAACACTTCTTCATTTTTTTTTTCATTTAGAACAATTTTTGCTTTTACTTTTGTAGAAAGATACGAAATAGAAACTTTTTAGATTGTTTTTGTTGTTTCGTGTACAGTACATTGAGAAAAAATAATTTTAAGGATATGTTAAGTTTATATAAACTGTGCAATATCAATATATTATTTAGCTATGATTTGTATTATATATTGGCAGGTTAAATGTGCTTGGATTGAGTATATATATATATATATATTGAGACGGATTGAGACTTAAACAAAGCAGAATTGAGACGGATTAGCAACGGAATTCAGAGATTCCGTTGCCATTCTGTCTCTAATTTTCGAGGAATAGATCCATGAATCAGCAACGGATCAGAGACAGAATTATTGTATTCCGTCTCTGATCCGTTGCTAATCAAAGACGAATCAAAGACGAAATCCAATAATTCCGTCTTTGATCCGTTGTTGTTCCGTTTCTAAATTCCATCTCTAATTCGTCTCTAATCAGCAACAGAAACACATTTCCGTTGCTGATTGAATCAACGACGAAGATTTTAGAGACGGAATAGGTCACGATGCAATTTGGGTGGTGATTGATAGACTGATGAAATTAGCTCATTTCATTCTGATTTCCATGATATGCACGTTTCCACTAGTTGAAGCATATTAGTTTGAACGAGAGATTATTAGATTGCATGAGGTGCCAGTTTCCATTGTATCGGATAGAGATCTCGGTTGACATCGAAGCTTTGGGAGGCTATGAAGGAGTAGTTTAGCACTAGGTTGCATTTTAGTACGGCTTATCATCCTCGAATCAACGGACAGTCAAAGCGATTTATACAGATCTTAGAGGATATGCTCAAGGCTAATATATTGCAGTTAGGGGATTTGTTGGAGGATTATCTGCTTTTATGTGAGTTTGCATATAATAACACCTATCAGGCAAGCATTGGCATGCCATCGTTTGAGGCACTATATGGGAGGCCTTGTAGATCACCTACGTGTTAGGTAGCCAAAAGATAAAGTGATAGTTGGGTCCGAGATAGTTATTGATCACATAGAGAAGATCAGACATATTTGACAAAAGTTACGAGCTACACAGGATAGATAGAAGAAATACATGGATCGGTATCACAAGGGATTGAGATATGATGAGGGCGACATGGTATATCTAAAGGTTTCCCCTTGGAAGGGTTAGTAGAGGTTTGGTATTAAGGGAAAATTGGCACCGAAATTCATTGGGCCATACAGGATTATGCAGCGAGTGGGCAGTGTTGCGTATCGATTGGAGTTACCTACTGAGTTAGCAAGGGTTTATCTGACAATTCACATTTCGATATTGAGACTAGCTAGGTCAGGGCTGAAATCGATTATTAAGTTAGGGCAGATTGATGTTCAGCCTGACGCGATTTATTAGTAGAGGCTAATAGAAAACGTTGACTACAGAGTTCGATTCTCAGGAACGGGAGCTCTCTAAGGTTCTAGTTCGTTGGAAGTATCATAGACCGAGAGACTCACCTGGGAACTCGAGTTGACGATGAGAAACGATGCCCTCAGTTATTTCCTTGATATGATGTTTAAGTTACAGTTAAATTTCGGGACGAAATTTTATTTAGTTGGGAAGAACTGTAATAGCCCGCTTTATTAACAACGTTTTTATATCATAATTGCAGACATGAACGCAGCTCATTTCCACGTGGACGCCACAGTAGGTATGCTAGGACACTCGTCGACCTTGGTATATTAGTTGAATTACGTGTCAGATAGATTTTTTACTATGCAATTTATTAAATTATTTTTTAAATACATCGCATGTGTGTATGTCAATAATGAGAGCATGCGAGGTTATATGACGAGTAGCTGCCTCGAAGTGCATGTCAACACGGGTTCGAAAGGCTTAGTACATGGGTACACTAGAGAAACTCGATAAATTCACGAAAAAATTATGGAATCAAATTGAAATGGGTAATGTAACCATAGGCTAGCCAAAATTGAAATTCGAAAAATAAGCTATAGCATGCCTCGAAATGCGTGTTGAGATGCGGGGCACCGGATAGTGAGCAACCAAAGGTTATTGGGACCATGAGATAGTTAAATTGGATAAATAAAACACTAACTATATGATTTTGATAAGGCTTAATGTAATGTGACATTAATTAAATAAGTTAAGCCTATAATTTACACTAAATAATGAAGATCATGGGATGAATATCTAAATGATCATAATGAGTAGTACTAGAAGATGATTGTGTTATTGAGTCATTAAGGAGCGTGTTACCGCATGTTTATACACCATAAGATAATCCTCGAGATACGTATGCACACTTGATCTTAATCAAATATATATACGAGACTTAAGTGGAGGATTTGGTCAATCCACTCAAAATTTTCTCATGCAATCTGAGAAAACTAGGGAGAGAGAGTGAGAGAGATAATTAAAGCTGGAAATTTACACATTAGAGAGCAAATCAAGAGCTCAAAACAAAGTAATCATCATCTTCATCTCCTCTACTCTTCAATGAACCCATTTTTTATTTAATTGAGCGATTCGGATTTAATAGTTAAACCTCTGATTTTTTTTGAAACCTTGATGTATTACATGTTATTAGATCATATTCATAAGGGACTTACCACTGTGTAATTCAAATTGATGATTTTGATGAAATTGAAAAGTTGTGGTGAATGCATAAATTTGAAGAATTTAGGTTAATTGAATGATCTTGAATGTTTTAATTGATGTATTAAAGTCATTTTGATGAGGAGATTGTGTAAAACCAGTTAGATTAGCTAATTGAAAGGGTTAGGAAAGAATTCTCGAATTAAGAATTGTGTCCCAGAAGGCAATTAGCGCGTTAATTAAATTCCCTGACGCGTTAATTCTATATTGTGCGCTAGGTACACCCCCTTAACACGCTAACTCAATCTAGTGCGCTAGGTAGACCATATTGGCGCGCTAATGACAGATGAATATGGATTATAAATATTTTAGGGATTTTTAGTTAATACATATCTAAAACTTTGCAAACAACCTAAACTTGTAAAAATGGGCATCGGGGATTTAGTGGACCAAGGCTCGGTGTCGAGGAGCTTGTCGAGTTGGGTACAAAGTTCGGGGAGGTCGGAGAATGGTGTAAGGTTTATAAAACCTAACTAAAAGACTATAAGTATTTATCATGCTTTACATTTCATTTCTATCATTCTTTGTTGTTCATTATTCTATTAGATTACTTGGATGTGGTTGAGGTTACTCCCCCAGATTTTCTATTTGTGTGTTCATGATGCACTAGATTGTAACATGTGTGACCCGACCTCAGTAAATGGCGACCTGACCTCGCCCTTGGTGCATGTGTCGGTGACTCGAAAGATTTTAGCCAGCGTCGAGAGGGATCAAGTGTCGGACCAATTGAACGCGACCACTAGTGGGAACTTGGTGACCCGAAGTACAATCTAGTCCATTTGGAGCGAGTACACACATTTGTTAACTTGTCTCTTATCTATTCATGCGATGAACCATTTACAGTTGCTTGTTTTATATTATGCATGTTTACTTGACAGCATTCAGTACATTTCTTTTACTTTATTATAGGAATGCTTAAGTGAGTTGTTGGGTTTTGGGGTTCATACGCAGTGAAAATTACAAAATAATTTTGACAAAAACCCCAACAGGATCCGAATCTAATTCCATTAAAAACGTTTAAACCATGAAAAACTTAATTATACCTCAGTCGCAATATACCTTTCTAAAGGTTGATCGATCTCTAAGGCGCTGCCAACGACGAACGCCCTCTACCAGTAGTCCACACATGAACGGCGGCCGAGATTCGAAGTGCTAGCTTCGAAAGAATACCAAATCCTTTTGTTTCTCTCCAAAACGATCCGAGCATACCAAAAACCCTAAGTCGTTTCTAAAACGAAAATAGAGTTTCGGCCTATTAATCTTCTAACTTAAAGCGTCTATTTATACAACCTTGTATATAGACGGTTAAGTAAATTACACATATACCCTTACTTAAAGAAGTATAAGTGTAATACACCACAAGGACGTTTACGTCATGAATTTTATCACATAAAATTCGTTTTTCCTAATCATCTTAAAATCTCGCAAAACCATTCTTAGTGTGCGACCCAATAGGCTCATACAACGTTGGCAGTGTACCAAAACACATTTTGGTATACAAGTCATAAGCAATCTCTAGCAAGACATTATGACTACCCAAGTTGTACGAATATCAAATCGATACAACCTAATCAATAGTGTATATAACATCCTTTTGTCACACGATATCCTTTTGATCAAACATAAGGCATGGAATTGTCATCCAACATGTTCAATCGTACTAGTCTCGATCTCTAGGTAGACTGAAAACATCCAAGTGACATTGATCAATATCAATTCACTTAAACTAGGCCTTTTAACAGTCTAACACATCGAGGGATCCACTGGATATCTCTCTTTATATGAGAGGGACAAATTCTATCTTGATTACACAACTTCATCACATTGCTCACACAGTAACCAATCACAACCTTTATAATCGTCCGGTTAAAGACAACGTTTGATTTTGTCAAATCATTGTGTTCCTAATATTGAAGTCTCTGGTAATCTCAAGTCAGAGGACTGGAATATATACCTATCATGAGAAACAACAACGACTTAATCCATGTGATGTTCTCATAGCGGGTCGATCCAGTACTTTGTTCCTTAACAAGTACTCGTGATCTTGATTTGTATCCATATACGTATAATCATCATATGATCATCAATCAAGACTTACACTAGTCTTAATTCATTATAGTTCCCAGTATAATGATCGACTAGGGACATTTAGGATATTTCCGTAAATACCCATGGATCTTATTATAATGTAAACATGCAAATTAATTATAATAAATAGCAAATGAAATCCTATATTTTATTAACTAAAAGTATTCATAAAGACAGTTAATGGATTCACCTAGGGCACATGCCCCATCAGGAGTTCCTTGGGATTTTACTTACTATACTAGTCATCTGTCTTTTGTGATGATTAAGTACAAATCCTAATACCGTAGGGGAAAGGGGATCTTAGACGAGGACCTACTTGTATGTGCTTATTTTTTTATATTTTTTATATTTTGAGTATTGGGAATCTTGAGATGACACCGTACATGTATATATACCTTGTTTGGGGTATTGACGCTTATATACATAGTATTTTCCATGGTTTTCCATCGTAGGATTTGCTCTTTTGGAGAATGTTTACCACGCCAAATTATTTGTACTAAATGGTATTAATTAAAACTTTCGATGAATATGTTAATTTGTAATATGCAACCCACTAATATGGTTAGGATCTTAATAAATTGGCAACTAAATAACATTTGAGGACAGTTAGATTCCTACATAAAATGGATAAAGAATATAAGGATAATTTACTAGTTTATAGCGATAATATAGACGTGGAAACGATTTACAAGACATGAAGAGGATGGGCAGATGTCGAACACGTGTAGTTGGGCCAACTTGTCAAGGAGTACATGGAGACACGTCACCCCAGGGCGGCAGAGGCCTCCATAGACTTGCCTCTCAACTGTTGTACCCTATGATCTAGAATATGTAATGGTTGCTCCTTATATTATATGTCCTCACTCAAGTCAATCTAACTCAAGTCCACTATCGATCTCTTGCCTGCCTTCGACTTGGTTAGTCGAAGCATAGAAATATGAAACATTGGATGAATCCTCGACATCTATGGAGGTAAATCCAGCTCATAAGCAACCTTTCCGACCCGTTTCTTGATCTTGAAAGGCCCGATAAATCTCGGTGTTAACTTGCATTTAAGACCAAATCTGTGCCTTTCCAAGGATAAACCTTTAGATACACTAAGGCTCCCTCGTCATACATGAGATCGTGCGATATGTGTCTGCATATTTATTTTGCTTCTCTGGGCTCTTTTAAGCCTTTAGCGAATCTGTCGTACATTCTTCTCTGTGTGATCAACAACAATTTCAGATCCTATAATGTTCCAGGTCCTTTGGCTCAACCGAACAAGATGGTGAGCGACACGATCTGCTATGTAAAGCCTCGAATGTCGCCATCTCGATGTTATCCTGATAACTGTTGTTATATGCAAACTCACACAATGGTAGGCACTCATCCCATGATCCGCCAAACTCAAGTACACAAACCCTAAGCATATCTCGAGACTCTGAATCAACTATTAGTCTGTCTATCGGTCTGAGAGTGAAAGGTTGTGCTAAACTGTAGGCGCGTACCATACTGCTCCCGCATACTCCGCCACATCTTGGACGTATACATAGCATCGTTTTCTGACGTAATAGTCAATGGTACTCCATGTAGCCTAATAATCTCCCTCTCGAATGATACACTCAACTGGTCAAATAAGTAATGAGTTGGAACTGGTATGAAAGGGCGATTTTTTTCAGTTTGTCCATAATCACCAAGATAGAATCATGTCGACAGCGATTTTTGGCAGTCCTCTAACAAAATCCATGGCTATGTCTTCCCACTTCCATCATGGAATGAAAAGTGGTTATAATAATCCTATGGGTTTACGATGCCCTGCCTTCACCTACTAGCACATCCTACTGTTCTTAATAAACGTCGAGACATCCGCTTTCATCCCAGCCACAAAAAATGTCTCTTTATGTCATGGTACATTTGGTCTTACCTGGATGAACAATGAACCAGAACGGTGTAAGTTATGTCTCATTCATGTGAAATTTCCACAAATTGGGCCCCGCTCGAATCACACCCTCGAGCCGCCTCAACGAGCCTACTCCCCTTCAAATTCATCATTAGCAAGACATTCACATTTTAGGGTTATTAATATTTTTACAAGTTTTATTTAACTACACATACATTAAATAACTCAACAAAATGACAGTTAGGCAACCTAATTGGTATACATTATACAAGATACAAATAATCACCAAGCTATGACGCCTTCCCTGTGCTACTCGTCTTTGCACTCGCCACACATAAGAATGACTCGAGCCATCGTCGACTAGACATCGGCCTCGCCGAACAACGAAACAATTGTGAAACATATTTTGAAATCAAAAGAAAAATGTATATATAATATAAGATATATATGTATAAGTCTCCTCGAGTCGTGCTACACGAATCTCGAGGCCACGTAATGGTCATTTTGAAATCAAAAGAAAAATGTATATATAATATAAGATATATATGTATAAGTCCCTCGATTTGATCCCGATTAAAAGATTAAATCGAATTTCTCGCATAGTTAAATTATCATCCCATATTGAAATAAATATTTAATTGTTTACACAAGTCAAATCCCACGTCCCATGGGCCAGTATTCTAAACATATACGATACACTAGGCATACATCATTACAAATATAACATTTACTTTGGCCATCTCGCCTCGGTCGTGACACATATATCAAAGCAGGTCGCATGTCACATTTGATCCTTATTAAAAGATTAAAGTCAAATTAGAGATTGAAATGTATATTTATATGTTTACACGTCACATGTCATAGGCCATCTCGCCTCGGTCATGACACGTGTAGCTCGCCTCGGTCGTGGCATGAATGTACACGCTCAAGTACACTTGTAGGCGCATCCGGTGAGTTTATTGGTGAGTAATACACGAGATATATATATATATATATATATATATATATATATATATATGTTTTTAGATATATAAATATATATATTGGAAAATAAAAGAATAATTGAAATATATGGATCATTTGATCGTCTCAAACAAAGTGTAGGTGCTTAATGTGTCAAAATTGGTGTCACTTTAAGGAGTGTCATTTTAACGCATCAATCACTCGATTGGTCTTGAGATAGCTCGCGCGTATCTCAAAAAAATCCATATATAAAAACAAAAAACTCATTCTTATCTATTCATTCAATCGATCATTCGAGATGCCGAGGGATCGATTTCGATTCGATCTCAAGGGGGATGATTCGAGGGGCTAAATCAACGCGAAGTAAGGAGCTTAATTGAACCAACAGCTTGAGAACATCACTTAGGTATCATTTGTTCTTATAATTATCAAAGTTCAATTTGATGGTGATGCTAGAATCTTAGTTATTCATGCTATTTATTGACAAATTATGTTTTGTTACCTCATTAGAGGTCTTCCTTGATCGATTTTGGAGGTTTATATTATTGTTTGGATAAGTTTGGAAGAATTGGTAGAGTGACAGTGGTTGCTGCCTTGCGTGTTGTTTTAATAGCACACGGTGGAGCGTGCTCCACCTAGTAGAGGAGCATGTTCCCTTCATCAATGAAGAAAAACCCAGCTGCTGGAGCGCGCCCCAAGTGAGGAAGCGCGCTCCCACCCCTAAAAACAAAGTTTGTTATGTTTTTCATAGATTTTCTAAGGACTTAGGGACTGGTCTAGAGGTTCTAAATAGAGTATATGGACCTAAATTGAGTACAAAAGATTGATGATAGGTTATGGAACACCAAGAAAGGAGGTGATGACCGAAACTTAGGAAGTTTGGACATAGACTTAACCCGAGGTAAATACATATTTGTTTATTTATCAATATTGTCTGGCTATTTAGTATACGTAGTTCATGTAGTTTATGGACTAGAATAGGGGACTATGTACATTGTGATGGTTTTCAATAAATGAAAAATATTGTTTACCGTGATTCGGGGAGTAAGTTATTGGAACTGAGACTACGTTATATAGGAGATGGGTTACCTTCTTGCCTATATGTAACTTCCTACTCAGTTTATAGGTTACGTGAGTTACATTCTCTCTAGGGTTTGGGATAGAACCATTGGGCATTAATGGATGGGCTAGAGAGCACATATGTGCAATGTGTTGATCTAGCAATCGCATTAATGGCGTCGGTGGGTAATCGCCTAGTTTTTATTAATAAAATAGGGATCACAATGTAATAGTCCAAGACATTTGCTTTGCATCCATTATTTATTAATTTATATGATTTCCATATTCTTGTTAGATTTGGTGCATGTTGTTATTGCATGATATTCTTAACTATTATATGGAATGTTGATGGTTATGTGAATCCCTATGGAGCGCTCACTCCAATTAACATCACAAGATAACCGACGAGCGCTACGACTACGGGATGGAGAAGATATAGGAGTCTTGATCTTTTTTCGATGTGATGACTCTCTCTTGTCTTATATATCTGTATTGAATTACAATTTTATAACATCTTAAAGGATGGGTGATTTGTATAACCGAGGTTTATTCCAATTTATTTTAATACTGTATATGGTGTTTTGAATTATCGAAAAAGGTTTTAAATTTATGATGTGTTTATTAATTGTTTTATAGCGATAATTGATATACATTAGTGTTTATCAAGTGAAGGTGGTAAGGCTTCTGGCTTAGTTAAGTCTGGTGAGGGTAATTTGGGATTGATTAGGGTTTCAGTCCAGGTATCGTCCTAATTAAGTTAGGGGATGCTACGGCTTAGTATCAGAGCTTGGTATAGAAACGTTACCAAACTTGATGAACACTAGCTAGATTTGATCTCTCATTCACTAAATCACCAAGTTTTTACTAATCTTTTCTTCTCCAGCAACTCCTCCTTCTCTAGCAACTTTGCTTCTCGCTTAAGCAAATGAAATGAAAGAGTTGAAGTTGATTGAGTTGACCAAAAGCTTATATACATAAATTGGATATGGTTTATTGATATTCCATTAATCATATTGTGCACACGTATCTCGAGACCTAACTAATGGTACACCTATTAACAAATGTCCCACTATCTCATGTCAATTGACACCAATAAGTGACTCAATTGGTGTTGAGATAGGTCAATACGTGTCTTAAGAAATATCAAGTAGCTATTGTTTTAACTTACTAACTTAAGTGTATTTGATACTTAATCAACCATATATAGCTCCATTTATATCACTTATAAAAGCAATATAAAGCTTATACCAACTCACCATATTGCTCGCTACCTCGGTCCCATGTCGGCACACAACTCGAGGCGTGTCCCAACACACGTCTCGACACCTATTCATAAGTAGGAATGACTTAGTAGTCTACACATCTACAACACACTAGGCATACAACATTACAAATATAACATTTAACTCAGCCATGTCACCTCGGTCATGACACATATATCAAAGCGGGTCCCACATCACGGGTCATTTGATCCTGACTAAAAAATTAAAGTCAAATTAGAGATTTGGGTCGTGATAGATATACTGGCCCTGGTAGTTTATGAGGAGGGGAATGATGATTTCGATCAACATGAGGAGGGCCATGATGAGCAATGCTTGAATAATGAGGTAACCGAGCTTCTTGTAGACCAAGATTTTTTTACTGACTCAATTTTAGAGATAATTGATGAAGCTATTTTGAACAATATTATCTGCCAATCCACAATATATGATATACAATATGAAAAAGAAGGAGAGCCATCAAATACTGAGGAGTTGCCAACGATACCTAAGGATGAATTAGTAGAAGAAGATGTACAAATCAGGTACGAACAACTAGAGACCACTCCACTCACACCTCAAGTAGTATAAGGTGAAACATTAAGGGGATGAGGGTCTTGTTTAAGGCGGCAATGCAAGACTGTGGAATCACCATAAGGCGACGAGCCATCGTGGGGGACCGACAAACTAGTGTGCAAAGAGAATTGAAACGATTACACTGGTAGGTTAATTAAAGCAACAACGACAAAAGGGATTTGCTCCCTCCCAAATGAAGATAGTAAGCTGGAATATTCAAAGCCTTGTGATGAATCAATGAAGGACAAGAAGAAGTTTCAATCTCTTATTCAATACATCATCGAAATTACATTGTACATTGTATATATACAAACTAACATGGTGTACATTGTACACCCCAGTTACGACTGCCTAGAACAAGCTAAAATAAACCTATAGTACATTACACCACATACACCAGTTTACATAAAACGGCTATATAAACAGTTACATTACATGATATAACTCTACATCCCCCCCTCAAGATGGAAGTCTATGCCAATCACATAGACCCATGTTGGACAATAAATCAGAGAACAAAGGAGCTGGTAAAGACTTTGTAAACAAATCAGCCAACTGTAACCGAGTGGAAATATACTGTGGAAGAACAAAACCAGACTTGAACTGATGTCTAACCAAGTGACAATCAATTTCTAAATGTTTGGTACGTTCATGAAAAACAGGATTGGCAGATAGATGTATGGCAGCTTGATTATCACACCAAAGAGGGATTGGAAGGGAAGTAGGAATATCTAAGTCCTTAAGGATATATGAAATCCATAGTAATTCACAAACTGTGGAAGATAAACTGCGATATTCAGCATCAGCAGAGGACTTGGACACAATAGCTTGTTTCTTAGATTTCCGAGAGATCAAAGATGATCCCATGAACACACAATAACCAGTAAGAGATTTTCGAGAAAGTGGGCAAGCAGCCCAATCTGAATCACGGTAAGCAACAATAGAGAGATCCATCTGAACAGGGAAAAAACCTGTGAAGGAGTACCCTTAAGGTATCATAAAACATGAAGTGCACCAAACCAATGTTGCTCTGTAAGAGCCTGAACAAACTGACTTAATTGCCGTGTGGCATAAGTAATTTCATGACGAGTGAATCCCAAATAAAGAAGACGACCAATGAGTCTTCTATATCGATCAACTTCAAGGAACAAAGGTGAATCAACATCAGTAAACTTGCAGTCACGAGGGAGTGGAGTAGCAAATTTGGTTTAGCCATGATAAGACCAGCATCATTAAGTAAATCAAGAACATACTTGCGTTGATGAACATAAAGACCTGAGGATGATCGAACCAACTCCAAACCCAAGAAGTAACGAGCTTGACCAAGATCCTTAATGGTGAACAATGTATGTAAGAATGTCTTAACTTGAGTAATTAACTCAAGTGAAGTACCAGTAAGAAGTACATCATCAACATAAACCAGTAACACCAAAAATTGGCCAACAGTGTTGTAAGTAAACAAGCAGGGATCATGAGCAGGCTCAATAAAACCAAAAGATTGAAGTTTAGAGGTAAGCTCATGATTCCATTGTCGAGAAGCTTGCTTTAAACCATACAAGGATCTTCGAAGTTTGCATACTTGATTTGGTGAAGCCAACTTATAACCATCAGGAGGCTTCATGTAAACATTTTCATCAATATAGCCATGTAAGAAGGCATTGTTAACATCCAATTGATGTAAAGGCCAATCTCGAGCATCTGCTAAAGATAAAACAATCCTAACAGTAACATTCTTGGCAACTGGAGAGAAAGAATCAGTATAATCAACACCTTCAATTTGGTTAAATCTTTTTGCAACCAAACGAGCCTTACACCTATCCGAGGAACCATCAGGATGAAGTTTAACCTTGTAAACCCACTTAGAACCAATGGCCTTTTTACCAGGTGGTAGGGTAGTAAGACTCCAAGTATCATTTACTTCCAAAGCCTGTAATTCCTTATGCATTGCCTCTACCCAAACAGGATCATGTTGAGCTTGAATATAACAAGTAGGCTCCTTTATGTTTGAAACAGCAGCCAAGAAGCACTTGTAATCAGTAGTAATGTTTGGAGAATGAATAAAAGGAAATATAGGAGGGGTACCAGTAGACAAAAGAATGATTGCATGAGGGAAGACTGATGTTTGTACATTGTTTAGAACAAAATCATTCATCCAAAGAGGCTTGTGAACAGCACGATGACTTTTCCTAGTAATAACAGTAGTAGGAGGTAGGACATCTTCATGTAAGTCATCATTAGTATGAGGTACTAATGTATCATCAATAGGCATAGATGAAATAGCTTCAGGAACATCAAAACATGTGGCATCAGTAGGTAAGTCTTGAGAAAGAGGTATAGTAGCTGATGTAGGAGTAACAGAAGCCGGAATAGTAGCTGATGTAGGAGTAATCAGAACTATCACCACAAGGAATAGGCACAGGACACCCTGAACTTCCAGTATCTTTATGAAAAGGAAACTGGTTTTCAAAGAAAATCACATCTCTTGAAACAAAGCAAGTATGTGTGGTCATGTTGTACAATCTATAAGCCTTTTGACCAGGAGAATAACCAAGAAAGATGCATTTAAGAGCTCATGAATCCAACTTGGTTTTGCTTGGTGAAATATTGGTAGCAAAACGCAAGCAACCAAAGGTCTTCAAAGATGAATAATTTGGTATCCTTCCAAATAAAATATGATAAGGAGACTTCCATTTCAGTAATTGAGAAGGTAATTTGTTAATGATGTATGTGGCGGTAAGAACAGCATCACCCCAGAGTTTAGAGGACAAATTAGACTAAAAAATCTAGGCTCTTGTAACTTGCAACAAATGTTTATGCTTTCTTTCAACCACACCATTTTGCTGAGGTGTATATGGTGTGGATCTTTGATGAACAATTCCCAAACTAGAAAACAAAGCATGACAATCTTTATTACAAAACTCAGTACCATTATCAGTCCTAATGGTTTGAACTGAGGCCTTGAAATGAGTTTGAATGAAAGCTATAAACTGTTTGATGATGTTGCATGTCAAGGACTTATGTTTCATCAAAAAAGTCCATGTGTATCGACTAAAATCATCCACAATAGTCAAAAAATAATGAGCTCCCTGAATAGAAGACTGCTTATATGGTCCCCAGATATCCATATGTAACAACTTAAAATGATAAGTAGTTTGAATAGAGCTCAATGGAAAAACCATTATGCATTGTTTGGACATCTGACAAACATCACAAGCTACATTACGTCTTACATTTGAATGACTGTTAAGTAACAAATCAAGTTGTCTTGTTACATTAACAGAGGGGTGCCCCAATCGACAGTGCCATGAAAAATTACCAGTAGCATTATTACAGTAAGCTAGTGATAATTTTGTAGGAGACACAAATGAAGCAATGACATCTTTATGAAAAGAACTTGAATCCAGTATGTATAGTCCTCCAATCATCCTTCCCACAGCTAGAACTTGAGAACTCTCAATGTTCTGTATAGCACAAAACGATGGATAAAACTCAATTGTCGGTTTAGTAGATGAGAGTAACTTACTAACTGACAGAAGATTATACTTGAATGAGTTTATATGTAAACAGGAAGAAAGAACTAAGTCTGAACTCAGCTTCACATCTCCAATGCAATTAACTTCATTAGTATGTCCATCAGGTAAACAAACCATAACTGATTTGGCTAAGACAGTGACATTAGCAAGCAAATCATAGCTAGTACACATATGATTTGTTGTTCCATTATCCATAATCCAAGCATCTGAATTAAAAGAGGTACAAGAACTAGAAAGTCTTTTATATGAGCTACCTGTAAAATCAGATATAATTGAATTCACATGTGTAGAAGCTCCTTCAGCTGAACTAGACTTTCCTTTCATGAAATTCTCAATCCCTTGTTGTATCATCGCTGCTATATTAGACTGAAAATCTTCAAATTGAGGAGATCCTGCATCTTGTATATCCAGAGGCGATTCCATCAAATTCACAAAAGACTTTGAACTATTTGACATCTGCTTCTTGTCAGGTTCTTTCTTGTACCAATCTGGAAATCCATGAAGTTTGAAACAAGTCTCTTTTGTGTGCCTTTTTGCCTTACAATGATCACAAAACAGATCATCTTTATTGATAAATTTCTTTTGGTTTCCTTTTCCAGCAAACCTATGAACATTGGTTGAACCATATGAACCTGAGTTTGCCCTGGTAGTTTTCATCATCATGGTTGTATCTATCATAGGTTCATCATAGCCTTGGCGATGTAAATAAGGACTTTCAATTCCAAGATCACCCTTGACGCCATGAACAGAGGCCATGATCAAACACTCAATTCAACCAAAAAACAAGTCAAAACAAGATAGCTTCGATACCATGGACAGATTCACGCACTAACAGTTGATCAATAACCAAAACAGATCAAATTGATCAATGTAACAGTACAAAATGAATCAATGAAGAACAAGAAGAAGTTTCAATCCTTGGCGATGTAAATAAGTGACGCCTAGTAAAAGAAGAAATGAAGAAAATAAATCCTGATGTGGCCGTGTTGCAAGAACCAAAAACTGATGGCAGACTCAATATGAGATATAGCAGTTGTTTGGGGAAGTAGAAACAAACAATGGGTTGTCTTACCATCGTAGGGAACTAGGGGAAGGATTATTGTGATGTGGGACATACGAAGAGTCCAAGTGAAGGACTGTTTGGTGGGAGATTTTTCAGTCTCTATACAAATAAAAGAAGACACGGGGAATCTTTGGTGGCTATTAGGTGTCGATGGGCCAGCGACTATATCTTTTTAAGAAAGTTTTTGGAAAGAGTTAGGTGACTTATATGGATTATGCGAGCCTTGTTGGTGTGTTGTTGGGTACTTTAATGTTTCTTTTGTTGAGGATGAAAAACTAAACAACCCCTGTCTAACACAAGCATGATAACTTTTGATCAAATTATTCGGGAAATGTAGTTAATTGATCTACCTCTTACGAAGGAAAGATTCACGTGGTCTAACTATTGTGAGACGCTGATATGTGAACGATTGGATCGTTTTTTGTTTACTCGAGAATGGGATGAGAGTTACACAAATGGAAGACAATACTTATGGTCTCAAATTACATCAAATCATACTTTATCCTGCTTGAAATGGGACCAGTAAAATGGGGCCCCACGCCTTTTCGTTTCGAGAATGCATGGCTATGCCACAAACAATTCCAATAGGTACTAAAACAGTGGTGGGTAACTCATCTAATGAGGGAGAATAGAGGCTCTGCATTAATGAACAAGTTAAAGGGTTTCAAAGCTTACATCGAACAGTGGAATCAAGAGCATTTTGGTAGAACCGAGTGTATGAAGGCAAAAATAACAAAGGGAATTGAGGAGTTGGATAAAGCAAAGGAATAATGTGCATGAGGGGCGAAACAAAAAATTAAAAGGAATGAGCTTAAAAGTGATTTATAGGAGGTACTTATGAGGGAACATTGCATGATCAAACAAAAAGCCAAACTCAAGTGGCTATGGGACCGAATGCAAATACAAAATACTACCACACAATAGATGAGTTCGAGGAGATCGAAAATTACATTGGTAGATCACAAGATGTGAATGGTGAATTTACCGAGGATGAAGTACAAATTAAAAATATAACTTTATAGCTTTACAAGGACTTACATTCTTCAAGGTCTCATACATCTCGGGAAATCGAGGGCATAAAGTATGTGACGGCCCCAAACTCCAATCGCCTTGCTACCCGGCACATCGCATCCTACATCAAATAGCCTTGTCATGTCATGGCCCGCTTCTCCTTAATGCCTCGCAACCTAATGAGTTGCTTACACTTTTCCAGCTAACCCTAATTACGCTAACTAACATTTACATAAGTGTTTATAATTCAGCTAGCTAGTTACTCAATTTATCAAGTTATATTATAATTTTACAGCGGAAGTCTTTTAATGAGTAGCTTATGCAATATTTAACAATCCTAAGTAATGGAAAACCCGATAAAAGATACCAAGTATATATCAAGGCGAGATAACTATAACAAAAGTTCTATATAAATGTAATCAGTGTTTTATAGTCCCCAAAACCCAACAAAAGTAAAATAAATAGATATTGATATCACATAGGAGGTGGCTCCACAATCTCAATGGTAGTCGCCCAGTACCTCCTTGCCCTTGCCCTTACTCATCGAAGGATCTGCACTTAGTCACCTAACAAGCACAATGATGAGTCCAGTAAGTAAAACCCTTAGAGAAGTCCACACAATATTCATGAAATAAAACTAATAAACTACGAGACATGCGAATATAACACCTGGCAACAATACATCATATTCCCATTAATGAAGGCAACATACGACAAGCAAAAATAGTAACGTGAAATAAATAACCAACATGTACCAACTAAACCAGCTCAGAAATAAAGCACTAATCAGTAAGCATACGTATAATCATGAGAAAACCCTTATCTACACCAGCCAGTAATCAAGAAATCGAGTAGGAACCACGTATATACTTACAGGCATACGGTGACTAAACCCCTACTACGGTTACCGGATGAGCCCCTCCATATGTTATTTCAAGTTAAAGGAACACCCTAAATCCATCCCGACGGTCGTAAGTATATCCTATTGTTGTCGACATGAGCATTAAACACAAGTAACATGTGCAAGCGATTTAGCCACAACCAATATATATGCAAACCAAAATAGAAGAGAAACCCCATGTGTGCCCGCCAATAGTCACACATGAAATGAGATATCGATAAATCAAAACCATGAATTCTGTGAAGCATTCTCAATGGGTTTACGCACCTCAATCGGTGCTCTGACTTCCCTGGACTCCCGTATCTGACCCGACTAGCTCCCCAATACCCGAGCTACGGTCTCCTAAGTCCCTGAAGTCCAATTTTAGATGTTTAGTATGTTTATAGATGTTCGGGATATGTACTAAGTCAAAAATCTCAAAACAACCCTTTATGTTCAGTTTCTATTTGTTGTTAGCGCGTTATGTAAATAGCGTAGCATGCTATGTGCTGGTAGCGCGCTAGGTAATTGATGTAGCGCATTACTGTTCTTTAGGACAAAGAACAGTTGGAAACTTAGAACGATTAGCGCGCTAACCGTTCCAGGTAGCGCGCTACCTAGCCTCTAGGACAAAATTCTCAAGCCGAGAATTTCGTTTTTCCCTTCAAATTTACCTACCTAAACTTATCTAATACACTCTCCATACCCAATTTATACACCAAAACAACAACTACACTACCTTAAAACAACAATTTGATCAAAAGTTTGAACAAATGAGTTCATTAGATAGAGGAAATGATAGAGATGCTAATTACCTTAGTTTAAATCCTCTAATTTGTACTCCAAAGCCATGAAATCCAGCTCTCCAGCAATCTCCTTCTTCTTCTCCAGCAAATTTAGATGATTTGGTTTTGTTTTGCATGTGTTGATCAAACTAATCTTGCATATCAATGTGAGATTGTTTCCTAGCCCTTCATCCTCAATGTGTTTACGTATCTCGAGGTTTATCTAATGGTTCATCTCAAGCCACTTAGCCCACTAACTCAAGTCCATGTGACACCAATTTATACTCTCATAGCTCCTCGATATACTAATGTGTATCTCAAGAACAATCTTATAGTTCTCAATTAATTAACTAACCTATAGACCTTGATTTATTTTAATTTGATCACATTACCTTAGGCCCATTTTAATACATATGGTTAGTGTTTTATTTATCAAAATCAACCAACTTGTGGTCCTACTAACCTTCAACTACCCGGTACCCGGTGTCCCGCGTCTTGACATGTATTTCAAGGCACGTCATAGCCTATTATTTTGATTTGAATTTACTTGGCCTATGGTCACATTACCACTTTAATTGATTAATTAGTCATCTTAACGTGAATTAGTCGAGTTTCCTAGTGTATATGTAGTTCATCTATCCGACACTAGCATTGACACGCCTTTCGAGACGAACACCCATCACACAAACTCGCCCAATAGCAACATACACACATGTGGTGCAACATAATAACAATAATAATAATTTTTAAACACCACATATACACAACCATCATCCATAAATAACATATTTCATCGGTTCTCGTATCTAAGTCATCGAGCTGTCCACGTAACACCCGAATTGCGAGCGTTAATCTTCGAAATTAACGCTAATTTTGGTTTAATTAATTTGGGTCATTACAAAGTGGGGTTGTATAAGCGAAGATAATGCAATCAACCTGGAGAGAGAATTTACGGAGGAAGAGGTGTGGCGATCAATAAATGATTATGGGGGGAGAGGGGGATAAGGCCCCGGGAGCCGACAGATACATTATGGAGTATTATGAGAATAGTTAGGGCATCATTAAAAATGAACTTATGAGGGCATTCCATGATTTTCACCGGTATGGGGTTATCTATGCCATTACTAATGAGACATATATATAAGGTTATCTCCAAGGTCCTATCATCAAGAATAAGGGTGGTACTAGATATTCAACCATAGCAAAGGAGCAAAATGCTTTTATCCCAGGAAAATAAATGCTCGACTTGGCCTTAATAGCTAATGAGGTTATCGAGGAGGCCCGTACATAGAAGAAGCCAACCTACGTACTCAAATTAGACTTCACTAAAGCCTATGATCGGGTGGAGTTGAAGTTCTTAGACTATGTCCTTTAAAAGAAAGGGTTCGGGTACAAATGGCAAACATAGGTGCATGGGTGTGTAAGCTTAGTTCGATACTCTATCCTTATCAATAGTAGACCTCGAGGGAGAATCAAGGCTCAACGATGACAATGGCAAAGAGATCCAATCTCCCCATCACTTTTCATCATCTTGGCCGACGTTTTGGGTTGTATATTTGAAACGACTAAGGCGAGAGGTACTATTCAAGGCATTGAAGTGGGGTGAGATGGAATCGACATGACACACTTGCAATTTTCCGATGATTCACTATTTTTTTGCTAAAAGGGAGTTTAGTACTGTTGAAACTATGATGCGAATTATAAAATCATATTGTTTAATTTCTAGCCTTTAACTTAACATGAACAAATGTTTCTTGTCAAGAATAAATATGGGTGAAGTAGAGATTGAAACGACAACGACCGGGATACAATGCCAAATGGGTCATTGACCAATGAAATATTTGGGCCTCCCATTGGGAGGATCACCAATAAACAAGATCTTTTGAGACCCTGTGGTGAAGAAGATATCCAAACGAATTGATAGTTGGAAAGGAGGATGGTTATCTAAAGGTAGTAGATTAATAATGTTGCAAGCTATACTGAATGCACGACCAATGTATTACCTCTCTCTCTTCAAAATCTCAAAAAGGGTGGCTAATCGTATTACATCAATGATGAAGAGCTTTCTATAGAGCAAAATAGGGGATAGTAAACCAAGTTATTTGGTGGCTTGGGATTGGGTAACACAAGTGAAGGAACTGGAAGCCTCAGAGTCAACGACCTTGAAGTAACGAATCGAGCTTTTGCAATGAAATGGCTGAGCAGATTTCAATCCGAACAACATTCACTACGGGCCTCAGTTATTAAGAGCAAGTATGGGATGCACCCAAATGAATGGGATTCTGAAGCCTCTGTCTGCGCCTCAACAAAATGTCGATGGAGATTCATAACGTCATGCTTGCTAGAATATGTGAAGGGAAGTACCATTAAGGTGGGAAATGGACATAATGTTATGTTTTGGGAGGACAAATGGGTGGGGGAGGCATGTTTTGAAGATGCCTTCCCACATATATATGAGCGTAGAACAACTTTACTTGGAAGATAACTCTTTTATAGGAGAAATTCATATGGCTTCGAGTAATCTAAAAGTGATTTTTGCCTTAGATTTATCAAGAAATAACTTATCTGGTCCAATCCCAAAATAACTAGAGATTTTTCCTTTTGTGACAACATTAAATCTTTCCTTTAATGATCTAGAAGGTGAGGTACCAAAATGAGGAGTTTTTAAAAATTCAAGTGTAGTAGCGGTACCGGGAAATTCAAAGCTTTGTAGGTGTATTCTTGAGCTTCGCTTGCCCAGATGCAATATTGAACAGTCTGTTGAACAACGAAAGTGTCTTCATCGCAAAGTTCTTGTTGCAATTATAATTAGTGCGGTTGGATATATTATTGCATTGCCATCTATTCTAATTTTTTGTTTGATCTCGATGTCCCAACCAACATAACATAAAAGAAATATAATTTTGCAGAATCAAAATAAACAAGAGACAAGAATTTCTTTTTACATCATAAAATCCTAATTTGGAAAACATCCACGGTTCCTAAGAGCAGAAAAATTCACTATAAAGAAAGTTTAAAAAGCAATACTAAATTCGGTTGAAAGCCTTAGTATCAAACTTTTTCCCTCAAAATTCCCTCTACTTCCTAATCTCTTTTTTTCTCAAATCTCTCTATTTATTTATTTTTCTCTACACATATTTTGATAGATACAGAGAAAGAGATAAACCCCGAAAACGTATTCATAGTGAAAACAAACGAGAAGTAGTTGAAACCAACTCAACTTCTTCTTTTTTCTTTTTTTTTTATATAAAAATAAATAAAAAAATAACGGATCCAACCTTCCTCATAAGAGGCTTTTGGTCCCTCAAAAGCATTTCACTAACTAAGTGGGGAAACTTCTCTCCGACTTGTTCTTCAGAGTACCACTTTGCATGATTTGAAAATTGACCTTTTCATAGATTCAAAAAATTCATGACTTTCCTTTCTGGTCTTTTAAGTCTTCCTATCTAAAACCAAGTATTTTGTTGTTGTTTCATGGAACTATTGTTCACTTTTTGAAGAATTGTTGCCTTACAAGTTATTTTCTTCAAAGTCTTCAATGCTCTTTTTTTCTTCAAACCCTATATAGCTGGTTTATTTTTAGAAAGCATCCTTTGAAGTGGTAAACTCATAGGTTCTTGCATGACACCTTCGAATTCATTTAATGATTGATGAAGCTTTGTTCTAATCATCTGAACAATCATTAAAATTAAGTCCTACTTAATTGACAAATTCATCTTGGGTTGGTTGAATTGTCAATAAATTGAATTTCTAGCTGGAGTTAACCAAATACTTGGTCGGTTGTGCAATCATAAGTTGCAACTTCTTTTTCTCCTTTGATGCCATAATTTTGAATCCATTGCCATCTTTCACTAACCGCCAAATATTCTCTCATCGGTAGTAAGTAGCATCTCGGTCCCATAAATAAGGACTACCAAAAATAATTTGGCATATATCAAATGGTACGACATCACAAGTCACCTGATCACAAATTTTTCATTAATTGCAAATTTGAAAGTGCATTAGCTTTTTACTACAACTCCAAATATTTCTTCAACCATCATTGGGATGGTTGAGGATGTGGTGAAGTTTTCAATTTCGACTATTTCACCAACTATTCTGCAATCAAGTTCTGCTATGAGACGCTCTCCAATAATGTGATTACTGGAATTCTGTCAATTTGTGCATATACCCAAAATAGTTCTTCCTTAGTGGATTCTGGTACGGGAACATGAATTTGAGAACAAGCTACTTCCTTGGAGGTGCCCGACTCTCCTTTATAGGTGGTAAATACCAATTTCTCATTAGGTTCTGAGGAACCTTCAATCACTTCATCTTCAACGCAAGCAGTTGTTTTCTAATGATCTTTCCACCAATTCAGTCTCAACTCCTAATGTAATTTCTAGCATTTTTCTCTGGTATGACGGCTTGTCTTGCAATTGTCACAATATTGCTTCCCCTATTTGCTACTACATTATTTTTCTTGCACTCCTTTGAAAACCTATTTTCTTTAGAGTTTTTTGGCTCCCAATTGTTGTGAGGATGAATTTTCATCTCAAGGAACATTGTTTTCTTCAAAGCATCCCTTTATAGATGAATTTTCATCTCAAGGAACATTGTTTTCTTCAAAGCATCCCTTTATATTTATCTATGATTTGAGGATCTCGTAGATTGATATTCAAAGCCACAGCTTGCTTTCTGAATTCAGTTTTGTAATCTTGCACACTCTGCCATTTTCCTCGCCTGGGAAACTATTAATGTTCTTGTAGCTATTCTTTGTAGCCAATAGGGTATAACTGATTTCTGACTTTAGTTGCAAATTGAGCCCAAGTAGTAACTAGAGATTCATTGTTGAGAGTCAGTCATGTGGTATGTGTTTCCCACCAAGTAAGCTCCCAATCTCAATCCTGCAAAACTGACTTTCCGCATTTCTAAATACATCTTAATATTGAAGTATACCTCTAGAGATTTCAACCAAACATCGAGTTGTTTTGCATCCAATTCTCCATTGTAGCAAGAATCTCAATTTTCGCTTCTATTTTAAACGGAGTCTAATCCACCACTTCAGTATTCTAATTCTAAAGATTTGAAGATGAAACCTCCGGTGCTTCAGAAACTTGATGAGCCTTTGTCGCTGACATTAAGAGACTCTGCATGATTTTCGTCATCCTTTTCATATCTCTCTTCATCTCATTCATGTCTTCTGCAAGCTTTTAAACAGACACACCTTGAGGATTTTGCGAAGTGGACATTGATAATCTCTTTTTTTGCCGATTTTAGGATTTATTGGAACTACTTCTTCCCTCTTTGATCAAAGTTCGTGCATTCAACGAAACTCCTATTAAAATAGATTCGAGAAGCAATTGATCGTCAAAACTAGGCTCTGATACCATAAACTTGATCCCAATATCCTAACGAATAGAAAATAAAAGAAATAAAATTTTATAGAATCAAAATAAACAAGAGACAAGAATTTCTTTTTACATGGTAGAACCTTAATTGGGAAAACATCCACGGCTCCGTAGAGTAAAAAATCCACTATGAAGAAAGTTTACAAAGCAATACCAAATTCAACTGAAAGCCTCGGTATCAAACTCTCTCCCTCAAAACTCCCTCTACTTCCTTATCTCTTTTTTTTCTCAAATATCTCTATGTATTTTTTTTTTCTCTCAACACATGTTGTGATAGATACAAAAGAAAGAGATAAACCCCGAAAACGTGTTATGTGGGAACTAACTATAAGTAGTTGAAACCAACTCAACTTCCTTTTTTTTATTTTTTTTACAAAAAAAAATAAAAAAATATAAAGAACGGATCATTGTTGGATAACGAGAAAAAAAAGAAATTTCCCACTGCACCTTCAATGGACAAATTTGGCAAAATTAAGCTTTCCTATTAAGCTCTCTTCAAAGCTACGTACGGATTTTCCTTGACAAATTTGAATGGTTTGGGAAGTTTTGGATCTGTACGTTTACAAGGGAAGTCTCGATCAAGATGGGACAACTGGTGCAATTAAGGTACTCAACCTCCATCAGAGAGGAGCATCAAAGACCTTCAAAGCTGAGTGCGAAGCACTAAGAAACATTCGGCATCGAAATCTAGTCAAGATTGTAACTTCTTGCTCTAGCATAGAGTCAAAAGGTAACGACTTCAAGGCTCTAGTTTTTGAGTTCATGCAAAATGGGAGTCTGGAGAAATGGTAGAAAGATAGTCAACCAAAGAAATTAAGACTCATACAAAGAGTAAACATATTGATCGATGTTGCTTCAGCAATGGACTATCTTCATCACCATTGCCATAGAGCAGTCATTCACATTGATTTGAAGCCTAGTAATGTTCTTCTCGACGATGACATGACTGCCCATGTGGGCGGTTTTGGCTTAGCAATGCTTTTCTCGCAAACACGCAGCTTATCCGCTGACATTAGGAGCCCATCAATTGGGATAAAGGGCTCTATTGGCTACTACGCTCCAAGTAAACTGTATACCCTTGAAATCATAACCCTCTAATTGAAAAGTAAATATATAAGGTTCTATCTAGCTAATATATACATGTATATATGGAGAGTATATATTTTCGGTAATCATGCATCGTCATAGAAGTGTGAATCTTAATAAGCTTTTTAGTTATTTGAATGAACTTTATTGAAATGCAGAATATAGCATTGGAGGTACATCATCAACACAAGGTGATGTTTATAGTTTTGGGATTGTCTTGCTGTAAATGATGATAGGAAAGAGCCACTGACGAAATGTTCACAGATGGTCTAAACCTTCATACATTTGCAAAGACAGCATTTACGGAACGAGATATGCAGATTATGGATCATAATGTGCTTGTTGTCATCAAAGAAATAGTTGGAGAAGATGCAAGCAGACAAGGAAGACATTATCATAGAATGAGCAAAATGCAAGAATGCATAATGAGATTAGTGAGGATTGGAATAGAATGCACACAAGGACACCCGAAAGAACGAATGAACATGAGAGATTGAACACTCATCTGGATGTTGTTACTCATTTTACTTCATTTCAAGTTTCATTTAATCGACGTGGGAGGAACTTTCGGTCCACATTCATCGGGCAAGCATGTTATAATGTCCCCAACTTGACCACCTTCAACTCTTAGGGGTGAGATTTTAATTTAAAAGGTCCCGGTACTAATTGGGAGGAGTTAATCACTTATATACTTCATTTCGAAGTTTCATTTAAATGATGTGTAAGGACCGAAAGTATCGATGAGGGACTAACTTTCGGTCCACACATCTTCAACATTTATCCTGCTCTTTCAAATTTTCAATACAAATATGGTGTAGTAGTTTTCACTGTCTATAATAAGTAGATTATTTAAGAAAATAAACAGTTTTATTTTGAACTCCGTTAGTAATAGCTTATGATGTATGTCTTAGTTATGATTACCAATGAACTATCGCGCACCTTATATGTGCCTCTAGATACTTTTTTTCATCAAAGATCAAGTTTTTGAGCCAAACTATTAGACAGCAAGTTGTTCTTTTTTTATAATTTATTCAATAACGTGGTTATCTTTTGTTACTTACCACCAATTGCAGACGTTCCACTAAAACTTGAAACCAAAAAAAGATAGTGGTGTGCGCACTTCCTAATAAGTAACTAAGCTTTCTAGTGGATTACACATATACCATATATTCTACTGATAAAATAAGAAGTCTTACAGAAAAATCTTCAATAGCAAAACCAATACCTCGCGGACCTAGTATCTCAAAAACTAAAATTATCTCATTCTCTTTACGCAAGAACATGCAACAACAACAACAACAACAACAACAACAACAACGTAATCCTCTGTCCCAAATGAATTGGAATAGGATATATGGATTAAACTTTTTCATTGTGCTCGATTAAGTGCAATTGATGATGAGCTTTCTAGACTATTCAAATCTCTTATAATTAATGCATCCCATGTTAACTTTGGTCTATCCCTACCTCGTCGAATTTCTACCGTTACTATTAAGTCAAGTTTTCTATTGGGAGCATTTGTAAGACGTCTTTGCAGGTGACCAAACCACCGCAACCGTCCTTCTCTAATCGTTGTATCAATTAATGTTACTCCTACTGTCTTTGAATTTCTATATTTCTTATTCTATCTTTACGAGTTTTTTTACACATTTACCTAAACAACCTCATTTCTGCTACATTCATTTTATGTAGTTGTTGTCGCCCCAACGCTTATATGCATGTCTTTGATCCATTTTATGAAAAGTGACAAAAGTTTTACACTTGTTGTCAACCTATCGCGGCTCTCCTCTCTATTTTCCAAGAATGAAAAATTGGCTTAGGCCTCCCTCCCCACTTTTTGGTATGAAAAATGAGCTATCTCGTTCTCTTTACAAAGGAAAAAAAAAAAGCTATGTACATTCACCCATAAATGTGTACGTACATCAATTTTTTAAAAAAAGAAATACATTACATGGCTAACTAAATACCATCGTTCTTGAAATTGATCGAAAAAAAACCAGTTATTTCCTGCCTCTGTCAATCAACAAAATGATTTTGAGAACAAGTGAGACCTTTATTAATAAATTAAGCCAATTTTTAGGCTTTTTTTAATTTAACAAATGCCATAAACATATACGGAAATAATATTTTTGAAAACGCAGGTTTTTCTTTTGAAGCCTAAAACACAGGTTTTGAGAACAGGAAATACAGTATTTGAGTTTAGGAAGTGTTAGGGCATGAGCAATGGTTACACACATGAAGTGTGTAATAGAAAGCCACATCACTAACTCACTAACCTTTCTTCTACTACACTTATCTCCACTATAATTAAACATTTAATACACAATTTTTAGGACCCACAATCACATCATATTTTTCATTTTTTAAAACACACATTTATTACAATAATTATTTTATAATAATTATATATATAATCTCGATTTTTTAAATTATACTTATAATTTTTTTAAAACTCAAAATCATATAAAAAAAAATTTAAGCTGTTTTGCGGGGCTCACGCACAAAAAGCTGCTAGTGGACCCCTGCACTACGCGTTCGTCTGTACTACGCGTTCGTCCACAGACGAATGCACAGTGCATTCTCCGCCGCGCCGGAGAATATATGTGTAGTGGATGCCACGTGGAGAATATATGTGTAGTGCAATTTTAAGTGAGTAGCCGAACAGTAATAATGAAATTATTGAAACACTTTGTTGACTGCAAGTCCACCCTATACTTTTAGACATACTTTGGTGGAGCTCAAAATTGTATTTGATGCTCTTTTTTTTTTTTTTTTTAGTTGTGATGTTGTATGTTAGTGTGTAAACATGAGTTAAATTCACACACCTAAGTTTTCAGTCCTCACAAAAGTTAAATTTGTGGATGTCAAGGTCATTCCTATCTTTACTTTAATGACATAGGTTTCTTGATTTCATAAGCTTAGGGTTAAGGAGTACTAGTCCCGCCAATTACTACACCATAAAATTCAAACAATTGATTGTAGAAATTATTAATAAAATGATTCCAACTCAACATCTGTTTTGTAACCTCGGTATTCGGATTACTCCAATCATTTCGAGCACTTGAGAGAGATCAAATCGGTCACTAGAATGGGGCACGGAAGAGGATTCGAACAATAAAGTTCGTCGTGGAATCAAATCCACATCTTTCTTTAATTTTCAAACCTAAGCATCACGAAAACAAATGTCGGAAACTTTGTTGTAATGGACGTCAAGCACCTCTCATCCCAAGACAGGGACACTCTCACTCACCATACCTATCGAGAGAATAATGCTTGCGCTGATCACATGGCTAAGGAATGGAGGAAGACTTTAGGGAGATTGACTCCCCACCATTCAGTATTTTGATGTTTTTAAAACATTATTTGTTAGACTATTGCTAACTTGTATTGGGGCCCATTTAGGCCCCTTTTTCTACCAAAAAAAAAAAAATTTTCATTGTTGTAGATCTCAGATGATACCATCCAAAAAGAAATGTTGGATTTTTTGTTGAAAGTTTCATTTCTTAGTCTCAGATGATACTATGCCTACTAAGAATTCTAAGAGTTCAAGCAACAAATATATAGGGAGTTACTATTAGCACCCCTATATGTTATATCAGCCCCCATTTAATTTAATGTTATTTATAGCCCTCAATAAGTTAGTTCATGCTCTAAGCCCCCCTCTTAATTGTTAATAACCTCTCAATTGTACCCCTAGTTTATATTTGCTCTCCTCTCTCTCCCCAAAAAAAACTCTCTTTTCATCTTTGTGATCTTCAACCTCCAACCCCTTGTTACATATCATTTTTTCTTCCCCTTAATTCAATTTGCTCCATATGCATTACAAGATTGTAGAAGAGACAAAGTGATGAATCTATAGTTTAATTTAGATGAGACATATATAGAGTGAAAAGTAAAGTTGATGAGAGGTGCAGCGAGTGGAAAGTAGAAGGGGAAAAAGAAATGAAATTGATTTGTGATTTAGAGTGAAGTTATTTATGTAATTTTGCTTAAAGATATTTTAGTTTAAAAATGTATTAGATTAAATATTATGGGGGGCTGATATAGGGTAGTGGGGGTTAATACTCACTTCCTATATGAATATATATATATAGCAGCACTAACAGATTGTTCAATTCAATCTCTTCTCTTCATAAAGCCTTTCATTCACCCAAAAACTGATTTTTCTACATTTATATGATGATGGGAGTAAGGGTGCTTTTATCACTAATAATTATCTCAAGCATGAAGTTTGGAAATTCAGAAGCTGTCATCCAAAGGATTGGCGTAGGCGATGAGACTGACAAAGTCTCTTTGCTTGCATTCAAACAAGGAATAAGCAACGATCCATTAGGAGTCTTAAGTTCCTGGAATGATTCTTCTTCCAATTTTTGCAAGTGGCAAGGCGTTGTGTGCGGTCGTCGCCACAGGAGAGTCACTGCCTTGGAACTGCCAGAGAAAAGCTTGGTTGGATTGATATCACCTTCACTAGGTAACCTCAGCTTTCTGAGGTCCATCAACCTTGGAAACAATAGCTTCTATGGGAGAATACCACAAGAAATAAGTCAGCTACACCGACTTCGGCATCTAATTTTGCCTAACAACTCATTAGGAGGAGACATTCCATCAAATTTAAGCCAGTGTTTCCACCTTCAAGAGCTAGATTTATCTGAAAACCATCTCGAAGGGAAGATCCCGGCTGAACTTGGCGGGTTGGCTGAGCTACAGCGCTTAGCTCTCAAGTTGAACAATCTGACAGGAGGAATCCCGCAAGCTTTAGGGAACCTGTCATCTCTCAAAATCATGTCTGTCGCATACAATAGCTTGGAGGGAAGCATTCCAGACACCATTGCGCAGTTGACAAGATTGAAGTTCATTTCTGCAATGGCCAATAAATTCTCTGGTACATTGCCTCCAATGCTTTTCAACATCTCATCTCTCAATGCCGTTACAATGACTTCGAATCAATTCCGTGGGAACATCCCGATAGACATTGGTCCTCTTCCTAGCCTCACATTTCTTGCACTAGGCGACAATCAATTCTCTGGAACCATTCCAGAATCTTTGTCTAATATTACAGGACTTCAAGTTCTAGATCTAGGCATGAACAATTTTGTAGGCCAAGTCCCAACTAATTTGGGACTTGGCCAACAAAGTTTAAATTGGCTAGGTTTGGATAACAATCATCTAGGAAGTGGGGGCGAGGGTGATCTGAATTTCATAACTTCTTTGAGCAATTGCAAGAGTCTAGACACACTGCAAATAAACGACAATCGATTTGGAGGTGTTTTGCCCGACTCCATTTCAAACCTCACGACCCAGCTTACTATCTTAATTCTTGGAAGAAATCAAATACATGGGAGAATCCCAACAGGCATTCGAAACTTAATCAACTTACATAGGCTTGGGATGGAGAATAACTTTTTCACTGGTAGTATTCCTTCCTCTCTAGGGAAACTTCAAAATCTCGAAGAATTAGTCTTGTATGATAATAGATTGACTGGAAGGATCCCTTATTCTCTAGGAAACATCACTCAACTTTTGAAAATGTCCTTATCGACCAACCGCCTCGAAGGTCCAATCCCTTCCTCCTTAGGACAGTGCAGTAATTTGCAAGTTCTGGACCTATCTCAAAACAATCTCAGCGGTACCATACCTAAGGAAGTGTTCCTGGGTCTTTCTTCCCTATCAATGGCGCTTGATGTATCCGAGAATGCTTTGACCGGTCCTCTACCAGCGGAAGTTGGTAATTTAAAGAAACTCGGCATTTTCAAAGCTTCTCACAACAACCTGAATGGTGAAATTCCTCACATGCTTAGTAGATGTGAGAGCTTGGAACATCTAGCCTTAAGAGATAACTTATTTGTAGGAGAAATTCCCACGACTTTGAATGCTCTCAAAGCCATTTCCGATATGGATCTTTCACAAAATAACTTGTCTGGTGCAATCCCAAAGTACCTAGAGAGCCTTCCCCTAGTAAACTTGAATCTTTCCTTCAATAAACTAGAAGGAGAGGTACCAAAAGGAGGGGTTTTTAGAAATTCAAGCAGAGTAGCATTGGGTGGAAATGAACATCTTTGTGGAGGTATACTTGAGCTTCACCTACCAGGGTGCAGCACCAGAAATAAGAGAGGAAGGAATCTCCATCTCAAATTAATCATTATTGTTATAACTAGTGTGGCAACAATTCTATTCATTCTATTAGTTGCTCTAATTTCTTTTCGGGCAAGGACAAAGAGGAAAATGCCATCCACACCTTCAATGGACAAGTTCAGCAAGATGAAGGTTTCTTACGACGACCTATTCAAAGCTACCGACGGGTTCTCCTCCGCGAATTTGATTGGTTCAGGCAGTTTTGGACTTGTATACAAGGGGGTTCTTAATCAAGGTGAGACAGTTGTCGCAGTGAAGGTACTTAAACTCCAACAAAGAGGAGCAACAAAGACATTTAAAGCTGAATGCAAAGCATTGAGAAACGTTCGGCATCGAAATCTTGTTAAGATTGTAAGCTCATGCTCCAGTATAGACTCCAAAGGTAATGACTTTAAGGCTCTTGTTTTTGAGTTCATGCCAAATGGGAGTCTAGAGCAATGGTTGCATCAAAGCTTTGAAGATGAACACAGTCAATCTAGGCAGTTAAGTCTCACCAAGAGAATAAACATTTTGATCGACGTTGCATCGGCATTGGATTATCTTCATCATCATTGCCATACACGCATCATTCACTGTGACTTGAAGCCAAGTAATATTCTTCTTGATGATGACATGACTGCACATGTTAGTGACTTCGGCATAGCAAGGCTTTTCTCAGAAACAAACCAAAACTTCTCTTTCACACGAAGTAGTTCAATTGGGCTAAAAGGTTCTATTGGTTACGCGGCTCCAGGTAACTATCAAAAACTTTTATCAAATATTTCATATCTAAAAACTTTAGAAGCTATATAAGCATCTACCAAAGTTATTTACATCAATTGTCAGTATGACTTAATTTTAATCTTATAAAGTGACTTGTTTTTCTTATCCTTTTTTAATCTAGAATATGGCATTGGTGGTGTGGCATCAACGCAAGGGGACGTTTACAGTTTCGGGATTGTCTTGCTGGAAATGGTGGTGGGAAGAAGACCAACAGATGAAATCTTCAAAGATGGCCTAAATCTTCATATCTTTGCAAAGATGGCATTACCAGAACAAGTTATGCGAGTGGTGGATCGAAGCCTACTAATAATGACGGAAAAGAAAATGACAGAGGAAGAAGGCACCAGCAAGCGCAGAGCATGTGACCGAAGAGACAAAATGCAAGAATGCACATTAGGACTAGTGAGGATCGGAGTAGAATGCTCAATGGAAGCCCCGAGAGAACGAATGGACATGAAAGATGTCATCAAAGAGCTGCATTTGATAAGGAAAACTCTACTTGATGTTGGAATTAACTAGTGATCAATCTTCAGAGGTGTACATGTTTTGGCCTCGGTTTGCTTTTAAATAAATCAGTGACTATTTTGATTTCTAATTAATGGCTCATTCACTTCTTTTCTTTGTTGTCATGAGTAGAGAAAGTTCGTAAAAGGAGTTATCCGGACATTGACGTTTCCTCGAGTCATAGATCTACACTGTCAACATGACTCAGTGTTATCGCCAAACCTAAGCATAACAAGATAGAAATTCACAATATTCGAGTATGTACTCTTGCACAGGTAAGGAAGAAGAAGAAACAACTATATTTTGATCACAAACATTAACTATAACAATTTCAATATTAATTGGTACAGTATAACATATTAATATACTATCAAATATTGGTAATTTTAATTCAATTAGTTGCTTAAAGCACAATCACTGTGATGAGATTTAGGTACAAAACATGCTAATGCACTTTATGAGATTAGATTCTGCACTAGGTTTGGAGACAGTTACATCCCTTTAAACCGTCAAAGACAACACATTATCACAGAATGTGAGTCCTCATTTGAGATTTGGAAAACATTGGAAAGTTTGTTTGCTCAATCATCTATGGCACGAGTTCTTCAACTCAAAAAGAAGATGAATAATGTCAAGAAAGGTTCATCTTCAATTTCGAGTTTGTTCTTACTTGTTAAAACAATAGTCTGCTGAATTGAGGTCAATAAATCAAGTGATTACTTGAATCGATTTGATTCAATCAATATTAAGTGGTCTTGGACATGAATTTGATCCTGTTGTTGTGTTAATTGCTTCTCAAAAAGCAAATATGTCATTACAAGATGCACAATACATGTTGATGATGCATGAGCGAGAGAATAGAAGACTTAAACCAAGGTTCACAAACAGATATGAACAATTTCTCAAAGAAATTTTGTTGACGATAGTGACAAGAAGTCACAAGGTATGAAAGGCAATTCTATACATTTTCAAAATAGATCTAACTATGGTTTTAGAGGTGGTTTCAAGAATCGTGGAGGAAGGACTGGAAATAGAGGAAAGGTTTTTTGTCGGTTGTGCTATAAACATGGACATATGGCTCTTCGATGTTATCACGATTTGATCAATCATTTCTTGGTCCTCAAGGCCGAGTTCACTCAATACGAGACGTCTGTTACACGGTCTCACTATCAAATGCCTCGGAATGCTCAAGCAATGATTCATCAACAACCAAAGACACCTCAAGCAATGATCAATCATTTTCAAGGCATGATGGCGACTCGAAAATGTTGTTGATCCAAACTGGTACATGGACAGTGGAGCTTCTAGTCACATGACATCTGATGGATCAGCTCTACACAATAAAACTGAATACAAAGGTAATCAGTTAGTTACTGTTGGTAATGGTGAGTTGTTGAAAATTTCTCATACTGGTAATGCTGTGATTCATTCAAATTCAGTTCCTTCTCTTCCTTCTCTTCAACTAAATGATGTTCTTCTTGTTCCAAAAATAGCCAAGAATCTTATAAGTGTTTCAAAGCTTACTTGTGATAATAATGTCATTACTGAATTCACTCCTTCTTCTTTCTCTGTTAAGGACAAGAATTTGAAGACAACATTGCTTCAAGGAGTGCTTCATAATGGATTATATTGTCTTCCAAAGGCTGGTTCTTTTCCATCTACTTCTGTTTCTTCTGTTTCATCTGCTTATCCACCTAAATCTTGTACTACTTCACTTGTGAGTTCTGTTACTACTGATGTATGGCATGCCAGACTAGGACATCCATCTAGTTCAGTGTTACAAAAAGTTTTATCTTCATTAGACAATACTATAAATAAATCTTGCATATCATTTTGTAACTCTTGTAAAATAGCAAAGATGCACAAACTTCCTTTTCATTCCTGCAATATAACTGCTACTAAACCACTTGAGTTGGTTTACTCTGATCTTTGGGGTCCTTCTCCATTGCTGTCTTCTCAAGGTTCAAGGTATTATATAGTTTTTGTTGATGCCTTTAGTCGTTTTACTTGGTTCTATCCTCTCAAGTTAAAATCGGATGCATATCTTTGCTTTTCTACATTTTATCAAACAGTTTGAATTACAACTTAACTCTAAGTTAAAAAATTTCAATCGATATGGGCCTTGAATATAAACCAATTGAGAAATTTTGCAATGCATCTGGTATTATTCATCGTTACTCTTGTCCATATACACATCAAGAAAAATGGAGTTCTGAAAGAAAACATAGGTCTATTGTTGAAATGGGACTTACTCTTCTTGCTCATTCAAAACGCCTTTTCATTCTCGGGAAGAGGCATTCATAATCATTTTTTTTTCTTATAAACAGTTTACCATCTCTGTTGTTCTTGGTTTTAAGTCTCCATATGAGGTATGTTTTTGTAAACTACCTGATTATTCTTACTTTAAATCTTTTGGTTGTGCTTGTTATCCAAATCTTACTGCCTACTCTCATCATAAGTTCAATTTTCGATCTTCTCAATGTGTTTTTATTGGTTACAGTCCTAGGCATCATGGTTACAAGTGCTTACATTCAAATGGCAAGATTTATATCTCAAGAGATGTTATATTCAATGAAGAAGACTTTCCTTACTCTACCATTTTTTCGTCTAATCAAACTACATCCTCTTCTTATTCTAGTCTTCATTTATCTGTTATGCAATATTGTCCTGTTTCCTCATCTTCACAACATTCTGTTTCAAATTCTTCTTCTTCAAACACTTCAAATTCTTCTCTTTCTAGTCTACCACCAGTCTCTACTCCTGTTGTTTCCTCAGCTCCTCTTTTATCTTCTGCGTCTCTTTGAATTACCTCTTGCTCCACAAATTCTTCTATTACCAGAACTAATACTAATACTCACCATATGCTAACTAGAAGTAAAACTGGTGTTTCTAAATCAAAGGCACTAGTTGTTACTTCTCCATATGCCTTGATACATTCTCTAAATGAACCTACATCGGTTAAAATTGCTCTTACTGATCCAAAGTGGTGTTCAGCTATGACTGATGAATTAAAAGCATTGGACAATAACAATACTTGGACATTGGTTCCTCCATCATCTGACATGAGTATTGTTGGTTGTAAGTGGGTTTTTCGAGTTAAGACTACACCTACTGGTGCTATTCAGAGATATAAGGCAAGACTTGTTGCTAAGGGGTTTCATCAGATACCTGGACTAGATTTTGGAGATACTTTTTCTCCTGTCATTAAACCTTCCTCTCTTCGTATTATGTTTACTCTTCTTTGTTACTTATCGGTGGCCTATCAAGCGATTGATGTGAATAATGCTTTTCTTAATGGTGATCTTGTTTGAAGATGTATTTATGAGTCAACCTGAAGGCTTTGTTAGTAAGCAATATCCACATTATGTTTGCAAACTAAACAAAGCCTTATATGGTCTCAAGCAAGCTCCTCGAGCATGGTTTTCTAAGCTAAAAACAGCTTTGCTTGATTGGGGATTTAAAAATAGTTCAAATTTGATGTTAGCTTCTTTTTTCAAAGGACTGATTCTTCTGTTATTATGCTTCTAGTATATGTTGATGATATTCTCATTATTGGTTCCAATCCATTACTTATCCAGCAACTTATTACATGGTTGAATTCCAAATTTTCTCTCAAATCTTTGGGAGATGTGGATTTCTTTCTTGGTTTTGAAGTTCACGAGAGACTCTCTTGGATTATATTTGTCTCAACATAAGTACATTCTTGATCTTCTCAAGAGGACAAACTTATTGGATTCTAAACCAATGTCTTCACCTCATTCTCGTTGGAGTGAAACTCAATGCTACTTGATGGCATTCCTTTTTCTGATCCTACATTGTATAGGAGTACGTTGGGTGCTCTGCAAGATCTTACTTACACTCGTCCCGATCTAAGTTTCATAGTTAATAAACTTAGTCGGTTTCAACAAAATCCAACTGATCTTCATTGGGCTGCTGTCAAAAGAGTTCTCAGATTTTTGAAATCCTCTCTTGCAACTGGCATTGTTTTTCGTCCTGCTTCTTCTTTGTCAATTGAAGTCTTTACTGATTCTGATTGGGCTGGTGATGTTGATGATAGACGTTCTACAAGTGGAGTTTGTGTTCTTCTTGGTGGCAATCTTATTACTTGGTATTCTAAGAAGCAATCAGTTGTTGCACGATCGAGTACTGAGGCTGAATATCGTGCTTTGGCTCTAGGTGTTACTGATATATTATGGACATCTTCTCTACTTCGTGAGCTTGGTTTTCATTGTTCTATCAAGCCAATTCTTTGGTGTGACAATACTAGTGCTCAAGCATTGGCTTTGAATCCTGTTTTTCATGCTAGAACTAAACACATTGAGATTGATGTTCATTTCTTAAGGGAAAAACTTGCAGCTGGTCTTGTTGAGCTTCGGTATATACCAACTGATCATCAATCTGGCTTGATTTGTTCACCAAGGTTTTGTCTACTCCTCGATTTCATTTTCTTTCATCCAAATCGAATCTAGTTTCTTCTCCTAGGTTCAGTTTGAGGGGGCATGTTAGAGATCACGAGTTCTTCACACAACACATTAAGAGCACAAAAATTATTGCACATTGTAAGTAGAGATTTCGAGACTATGTTTATCGGAACATGAACCTACAAATCCAAATGGAGACTGTCACGAAAATCTTCAAACAAAACTTGCGGTAGACCTTTGGTAAAAATATCTCGCAATTTGATAACGGATCAAGACATGAAGAACTCGGACTTGTCCGCGTGCAACCTTCTCTCGAACAAAATGGATATCCATTTCGATATGCTTTGTACGTTGATGTTGAACTGGATTACCCGACAAATAGATAGTACTTACATTGTCACAGTATACTAAAGTGGCCTTCTTAATTGGACAATGTAACTCTAAGAGAAGATTCCGGAGCCAACATGATTCGGAAACCACATTGGCCACCCCACGATATTCGGCCTCGGCACTAGAACGAGATAATGTGGGTTGACGTTTAGAAGACCATGAGACCAAATTGTCTCCCAGAAACACACAATACCCGGATGTAGATCTTCTCGTATCAGGGCACCCACCCCAATCTGCATCAGTGTAAGATACCAGAGTAGAAGAAGAAGATGGGTACAAATGAAGACCATGATCCAAAGTACCCTGAACATATCGAATAATCCGTTTGAGAGCCGACATATGATCAACCCTAGGATCATGCATATGGAGGCAAACTTGTTGGACGGCATAAGAGATATCCGGCCTGGTGAAAGTGAGATATTGCAGAGCCCCTGCAAGACTCCGATACAGAGTTGGATCATCAAAAACAGTACTAGCGGTAGCACTAACTTTAGGTTTAGTGTTAACCGGAGTAGCAGACGGTTTACATGATGACATTCTCGCACGCTCAATTATTTCTTCGGCATATTTCATGCGCTGTGAAAGAAACATACCACCCTTATGTCGAGTCACCGCAATACCCAAAAATAATTCAATTGACCAAGATCCTTCATAGCAAATTCGAACTAAGAAGGTCCATAATGGAGCACCTGGAGAGCATGAGAAGAAGCGAGTAAGAACGATATCATCAACATATAATAAAATGTAAGCCATATCGATCCCTTGTTTGTAAATGAACAAAGAGTTGTCACATCTACTATTGGTGAAACCAATAGATGTAACAAAATCAGCAAAGCGCTTATACCAAGCTCGGGAGCTTGCTTAAGTCCATACAAGGACTTACGCAATAGGCACACATAACTGGACGGGTATGATCCCCGTACCCCAATGGTTGATGCATATAAACTGTTTCTGAAGCGTACCATGAAGGAATGCATTTTTGACATCCAACCGATGAATTGACCATGCTTTAGACAGAGAAATGCTAAGAACGGTACGAATAGTTGCCGCTTCACAACCGGACTAAACGTGTCACCACAATCAATGCCAACTGTTGAGTTTTTCCATCACATACAAGACGGGCTTTATGCCTCTCTAAATCACCGTTAGAATGAACTTTATGAGTAAAAATCCACATAGACCGAATAACATTAACATCGTGGACGGGCACCAATTCCCACGTCTTATTTGTAATAAGAGCATTATATTCATCATCCATGGCCATTTTCCAATTACTCGGTCACGAAGAGCGCCACCGGATTACGAGGCAAAGGAGACCTTGAAACCGTGGCATGTAAAGCTTGGTATTTTGGATTGGGTTTAACAATACCATGTTGGCTTCTAGTGACCATAGTGGGTTTAGGAAGAGGAATATTGGTAGTAGGAGCTACGGACTGGGCATGTGGGGAGTGGGCTTGGTTAATAATTGGAAATGGTGGCTCTGGCTTGGGCAGGTGAAACCGGATCTGGATCCTTGGGCAAGGTGTGTAGGCCTGGGCTGACGTATGGGAAAGAGGAGTAGTAGACTCTTGAAGATGATTGTGCACATAAGGAGATAAACCATTATCCAAATAATCATATGTATGGGATGATGGGGTATGTAATGACGCAAAGGGAAATACATTCTCATCAAAACGGACATGACGACAAATGATGATTTGTCGGGATGATAAATCATAACATTTATAGCCACGGTGATTAGGTGGAAAACCCAAAAAAACACAAGGAGTGGACCGAGTTTGTAATTTATGGATTTTGGTGGAAGGAATAAGAGGATAACAGAGACACCCAAAAACCCGAAGATGAGAATATGTAGGAACCCGTTGATATAGTATTTGAAGGGGAGATATATTACCCAAAAGCTTGTTCTAAGAATATTAAGGAGGTATGTTGCCATTTGTAATGCATGATGCCAAAATGAAGGAGGAAGTGATGCATGAGAAAGTAGAGTACGAGTGATATTATTGATAGACCGAATTTTCCGTTCGGCCTTCCCATTTTGAGAAGAGGTGTGAGGACAAGATAGACGAAAAGACATTCCATTTGTCTTACGTAAATTCAAAAATGATCTATTATCAAATTCTCTCCCATTATCACATTGCATAGTTTTAATATTACGTTCAAATTGGGTAAAAATATGAGCTCGAAAAATCATAAAGTTGTCATAAACCTCCGACTTTTGACCCAAAGGAAAAGTCCATAAATAATTCGAAAAATCATCCGTAAATAGCACGTAATATTTATGCCCCGCAGAACTCGAATAGGAGATGTCCAAATATCACTATGAATTATATCAAAAGGTAAAGACGGACTGAACGAGACGACACAAAAGGCAACTTAATATGTTTTCCGAACACACAAGAACGACAAATAGTAGAAGTAGAGTTTCGAGCACAATCAATGCTTTTCGTGGCCCGAAGAGCATCGAAAATAGAAGCACCGGATGACCCAAACGATCATGCCAAAGCGAGGAAGAGATGGTCGCAAAGGTGGACGAGTCGTTTGATTGTAAATAGAGGTGAGAGGATAAAGATCACCCTGGCTATCACACCTCAGATAGGCGTCCCGTCGAAAATCCTTCACAAAACCCAAAAGGATCAAATTCAACAGATACTGAGTAATTATCGGTAGTGAATTTCCGAACGTAAATAAGATTTTTGATTATTTTGGGAACATGAAGGACATTATTCAAGGACAAAGGAGGATTAGGGTTGGGCAAATATGTATGACCATAACCACGAATAGGAATTGAATGACCATTTCCGACAATAATACCGAAGATGATGATTGCTCAAATTAAAATAAGACGAGAGATTACCGTTCGAGGAGGTCATATGTGATGTCGCACCGGTGTCCATATACCAAGAAGAATCGGGTGGATTTAGAGACATGGTGTGCATAGCGGATGCAATGTCCGTAGGAGCATAAGAGCTAGACCGCCCATTAAAAGATGGAGCCATAGAAACCTGGTAGGCTTCCCTGCGTGGGGCGAGAGCCCAATACCCCAGTGCCTACGGTTTGGAGTAGGTGGGCGAGCCCAACCTTGAGTTGGCATGGGGCAGGGGGAGCTCCCATCGAGGCCAACCCCAATGAGGAGATGGAGACCACCCCACCCGAAGCTCGCGCCGATGGCGTTGCGAGTCGCCCTTGCCGAACCGACCACCGAGCCACCCTTGTTGTGTTTGCCTCCACCATTTCCGCGGCCACCATAATGTTTCCGACCCGATTGTTCCGCTTTCGGCGAATGTTGTTTGCCCTTCCTTGTCCCGTATGAGATCGAACAAAAGAAGAATTGTCCTCATTTGATGTAGCTATCATGACGGAGTCAGAAGCCATAGTTGCCTCCTTGGCTAACCCGGACTCTTCAAGAGTCAGCATTGAACGGGCTTGATAAAATGGAGGAAGGGGATTACTTTGTCGGATCATCGTACCCACACCACTGATGACGGAAGCGAAGACCCGAGACAAGTTGGAGGACAAGACGATTGTCGGACACCGGAGCCCCAACATTCTTCAATTGATCGGCCAGGGACTTAAGCCGTTGACAATACGCCGAGGCATTGGGAAAGTGTTCCATTTTGGTGGTGGAGAAATCATGTTCAAGAGAGACAAAGACGGGAATGTTTATTGTCTTGGAATATGTCCCGCAAACGATTCCAAGCTTCCATTCTTTGTAGCATCCGGTTCAAGAATGGTGTGCAAAAGGTCGTTAGAAATTGTGGCATAGATCCATGATAAGACCGTGGCATCGGGGTAGACCACATATCGTCATCTCCCTCAGCCGTCTCCTTGCTTTGATCAGAGGGGATGATGTGATGTAAGACCCTGTTCGCACGTGCATGGACCTTAAACAATTCCGCCCAAGTTGAGTATTGTACGTTTTCCATCTCAAGAATAATAGGAATGTGATTCCTAATGTTAGAGACAGCAAGAGCTGGGTGAAAATGTTTGGATGAAGACATCCTTGTCCGAGAAGAAGCACGGCTGGCGGCGGACCTTGGCGAGCGTCGGCGGCGGGCTCGGGATGCAGTTCGGATCTGAAGGGAAGGGGCAGATCTGGGCGAGCTGCTGGCTCGGGTGGCGGCGAGCGCTGCTGGCTCGGGTGGCGGCGAGCTGGGTCGGCCGGAGGGAGACGACGCGGGGAGGCGCGGGCTGCGCGGGACGGCGCGCAGGCGGAGAAGCCAACCGAGGAGAAGAAGACGGTGGCGGAGAAGGCTCCGACGGTACGAGTCCGCGGGGAGGCTGGCGGCCGAGGCTGGTGTCGCGGGTGGTCGCGCGCCAAAGCACATTACTGTTAGAAAAGATATGTCATGCCGCATTACATCCATATCGGTGCAAATAAGTCCCTTGGGACCATAGAAATGGATGCCAATGAATATGACGAAGCAAAGAGACTCTTCTCGTGCATGTAATGACACAATTCTAAGCGCTAATTGAAAAGGAAAAAAGTTAACAAGTTGAAATCACAAGAGAGAGAGAGAGAGAACATACTCATGCATTCGGAACATCAGCCATCAAAAATGAAGTTGCAAGCTCAACCGAGTCTTCCATTGGACGATGCTTTCTCGGCCCATGATCAACACACCAAACCCATAAAACATTTGATCCATGCGTTGTCTTGATCCCCACATTTTGCACATAAATGAATCAGGGAAGTTGTATGATCACTGTTCTACTTGAATCTTTGCTTCTTCACAGTTGAGCACAAGCTCATGTCATCCTAATTTATAACAGTTGTCTGATAAGGTTTAGCATTCTTGCTAAGCTGCAACTTCTGGAATAGACAACCCCTCCTTCGCATGAACATCCCGTTCATAAGCTAGAAATGAAGGAATTGTACAAAGAAACTGACTCGCCCCCGGCATGGCATGATCGCCGGGCAAGCCTAGCCGCGTAATGTCCCTTATCTTTGCATACCCATATAGCATAGTCATCCATGACAAGTTGTCTTTTTGAGCTTCACAAGAACCTTCTTCATTGTTAGCACACATATCAAGCAACACATTGTTCAAAAACAAGCTCTTCTCAATCTCATTTTTATCGACAAAAGAGCAAAACCGCCTTCCACACTCGAAGTTATACACAAAGCTGAAGATCACCCCGCCATAATCACTTCATTGGACTTCAATCATATCCCCCCTCGTCATCCCTTCAATATTCACAGCATGATGACTCCTCCTACCACTGCAAATCCGAGAAGCAACATCTCTCTCAGGAGTTTTAGCGAACACCTTATAAGCGTTATCACTACTATGCATTCCTTGTTCTAAATAGCTCTTTACGGATGTAGAACAATATTTCGATCCACTTGTCCCCGACGTAGGACTACATGAACCATATATGTGATCAAATTAAGCCGTCTCAAATGTCCAAGAGAAAGCACAAATGCAAATTGAGGGCAAAAGCTCCTACTTAATTAGAAGCACAACATATAATTATATAACCAATGATTTAATCTGATTTAAATCAACTTGGAAAAAAAGTTGTGATTTCAAGAAAAAAAGAGAGACTATATTACTTGACTTTATTCCACCATGAAAGTTTAGTTGAATTAGACATCAATCACATGATTGAGAAGCAAAAAATACTATGAAGGATGAAATGTAACAAATGATCATCAGTTTATGATTGTTTTTATTTTAAATAAATATAAATATAGTGTGCCACTATAATTTCTAAGATAAATGATAACCACAGAAACAAGTTTAAGAAAAAAAAAATATTTACCTTCCTTTTACAAGGTAATAAATTTCTAGAATACATGATGTACAGTTGTGAATCTTCCAGTCTAGTGGTAAAAAATTTATAAGTCTATCATGGATATTGGTAGAATAATTCAGGTCCATTGAATCTTGATAGTTATGCAGGTCTATTAGGCTCACCTATGCTCTATAGGTTCATTATGACTTACATAGCCCATTTAGGTTTTATGGGCCTACTCTACTCTAACTAGTTAGGTATTTCTACCAAACGTGCTTGTAATTGTTTTCGTGAGTTTGTAATTGAAACAAAATTGTCTCATATGTGGCGAGTGTTGCTCCTCATGAGCTTGTAACTAAAAAAAATGTAATAAACACCAATACATATTCTCTAGAATAATAGTTTGATTGATATTATGATACACTTATTCAAAATTTTCTACCACAAATCATGATCCTCAGCCTTCTTAACCTGAACCTGAATCTGAATCTAATGTGCCTCCATAGCCTTAAACCAGGTAACATTCTAAATGATTTCTTCCTTCTCAACCTCTGCTTGTTATTCCTTGATCTCCTGTTAGAGAAATGAGAATGTCCCTTCACGTCACCAACAGATTCAAAATCATTAGTAAACCCAGATTTTGGCTGAACAATGCCTGCCCACGTAGAGGAATTCTCACCGACAACGTCATCATCTGTATCAGTTCCCCATAGAAGAACAGGCTTGGTTATAGGTGAACCACTGTATTCCTTAAAATGAGTCTCTAGACTGGTGTGTTCCATATCAAATAATCTTCTGAGGGATGTGTTCCCTTCTCGCATAAGGTCAAGTAACCTATTACTTCTACTAGAGGAATAAAAAGAAGAACATGAAGGAGCATTGCAAGAAGAAAGAGAAGGAGAAGGAGAAGAAGATAGATACATGGATTTCTGGTACTTTATGATCTCTCTGATTCTCTGCTTGTTGGTCTCCGCATTGAAATCGGTGAATAGGCTTTGTTCGTCGCCGCCTTCTTCAACTATTTCTGAGGTGCTCTTCATGGAAAGCAGGAACTAAGTAACCAAGTTTTTCATCAAAATTTAACATGGGATTCCATACATAAGTTGAGTACAAATCAATGCAAAAGCCAAAATAATGCATAAATTAAGGGTTAATGAATAAGTAAATATATAAGACGGCAACAAAGAATATTTCACGCTTCTATATGTTTTTTGGCAATAGCTTGGCTGGATGAAGACAATAATGTACTCAGCTTCTCCAACGTTTGAACCATTAATCAATAGTTTGAAAAAAAAAAAAAACCATTAATTAATAGGTTATGCACATCCATGAACTTGCAGTTAGGTAGGCCACTAAACAACTTGTTAAATCAACAACAACCTTATTTGTAGGGCTTTTTTTTATCAACTATATAAAGAAATAGTCCTCCATAGAAGCATATATCAATTAGTCAGTACAGGCTCCTGCATGTACATTTGGCTTGTTCGCATCAAGAAAAAATATTTGGGTGACATTCGTCAGATGCATACATTTGCTAATTGTGGGATCTGTGCGCACACGTGAGGATGCAAAATTTAAAGGACTCAAACAGCACTGTAGCAAAACTATATCTAGAACAGCCAGGATATAAACCTTCAAAACATTGATCAGAGAGCCAATCTGAATTCCATGAAGAAATCAGCTTAGATACCAATAAGGTCAGATTACAACAACGTTATAAGAAACCTCAATTTTGGGCGATTAGTCAATAATCTAAAAGATAGACTGAAATGGCAGAAGCATTCATCTAGTAATCAGTGTGAAGGTGAATGTGTGAATGTGATTCTTCGATTTACAACCAACGTAAAATATTTGCACCCATTATATAATAGATCAAACAGAATATACACAAACACACAACGTGCATACCACAAATGTTAGATTCATTGAATGGGTTGGATCAATCAACTAGCGACATTCTTTTCTAACTCAAATATTGTACAGAATATACCGTATAGCTCAGTAATTGTGAGCTGCAAAGGGACAACTTATTTCTGGGACTACGTTTCCTTCTTCTGGAGTAGAATGGCAAAGCCACAACAAAATCAAGACGAAATGTATTATTGAAAATCTAACATAGCTTCGCTTGTAAAAGGGAACGGAAAAGGTGCACACACAAGCAGCCCCAGTAGCAGAACTATGACGCCAAGAGCTACATACTCGTTATCAGGATCAGTAAGCTCCTCAGAGAGGGGAGCAATCGGTCCTCTTTGCAGGAAGAATATCAGAACAACCCAGTAGAATGCCACATCATTAAACAGAGATGATAGTCCTAGCAGAGCAATGGAGACCGAAGTAAGGCGAGCTGAGACCTGCCATTTCAAAAAATTGATAAGTAACAACTTTTCTTGTGCATTCATAAATATCTTTTGGAATTTTACAAGAATTGTGAGTCTTTGTGTCTGCTTACACATCGGCAAACTAAAAAACAAAAAACCATATTCAATTAATATTAATATCTGAAAGAATAGGTTGTACACACACAAACACACATATATATTAAGCAAGGAAATCCTCCTCCATTCATAGAATGGACGCATATAACAAACATTATTTAGACTAAACATTTAACAAATAATCTTTTTAATATCAAGTTACAAAAGACAATACCTTTCTTCCCCAAAGAGCGAAGGAGATGCGCCCTCCATCAAGCTCCCCAGCAGGAATGCTGTTGATGGCATTAATAAGTAGTCCAGCCCACGCCCATATTACAAGTGGGTTAAGCGAGATAGGATTTCCTTCCTTGAGAACATCTCCAAGAAGGAGCTTAGCTGCAAAATAAATACAGTCAATTTCATCTCCCTTTTCGCTAGCACTCTTGATACAATCTGCCATACATAAACACTTAAATGAACATGGTACCGAAAATTGTTACTACAAAACAGAACTTCCATATGTCACATATGGAAACAACACCTTAATCTCAAATTAGTTGGGGTCGGCTACATGGATACATGGAAAAATTTCTAAAAATAATGAAGGGTGAAGGATTATCAAAAATTCAAACTTCAAAAAACAGAAGAATGGTGTAGGATGGAGTTCTTACCAATACCTCCAGCAAGAAATGATTCATGAAAAACAGATGAATCAACTATGATTCCGATACCATCAATAGGTGGTATGATGAATCCCAAAAGAAAAAGCACAAGACCCAACGAGAATCCAGCCAAAGGTCCAGCAACTGCAACCTTCAGAAGCTCCTCACGGTTAGGAACAATGTTCACAATCCTAGTGATGGTGCCAAAAGAGCCTATCTGCCACAAAAATTAACTTATCAGAAATAATCACATAATATGAAAAAAAAATAGTGAAACACTTTATTCTTCTGAGACGAAAACATTGGGCTCCACATCAATATTTCACCTGCCAGCTAGGAACGAAGTAAGGCACCCCAAGTTTGATTCCCGAGTTTCTTGCAACTAAAATATGGCCAAGTTCATGCGCTCCCAGAATAAGTGAAGTCACAAGGGCTCCGCCAATTCCATCCTTCAATACACCAAGATCGTCAAAAGCCGATCTGAAATGTCAACTATGTGCGTATTAAGAGAAATCTGAAATGAAATATCATGACACGAATAAATAAATATAGAAAGCTTCATAATTAAGGCTTGAAAAATACAATTACAATGGGATAAGAAAACTATTTGTAAAAAAGAAGAATTACAGCCAAATAGATCATCGCTGTCCTTTGCAATTATTGGTTCATTGAAATTGGTATTAAAAGTGGTATAGTTATGGTATGGGCAGAGCCCTCAAGAGCTACGAAATATAAAAGTTTTCAGATGGTCCCAATCAGCAGGTACTTCCCCTCTCTCAGTCTGCAAGTCGAGAAAGAAAAAGGGCTTTCTTCACACCGACCTCAGATAAAGAGATATATAATTAGATAACTTTTAAGTCCTACAACTGAAGAGTATATGAAGTTAAAGGATCAATAGATATTCATGATTTAATCACTGTCAACTCCAAGGAAAAGAAAAGCAAGAATATTTTTGACAACCATGAAATTGACTTTAACCCTATAGGCTATATTCGCAATCCAGAAAATGACTTTATAACAGAATAGCAGAAAAATGCCATTTCATGTAACCCAACAAAAAAAAAGGAAAAAAGCCATTTAAAAAAAAAAATACTGAAGAAAATACACGTCAAGTGGAAGATACAAAAACACAACACTGATAACTAAATCCGAGATTCCCATCCTCACTACAAGGACACGGGAGGAAGAAGTTCGATTAGTAAACCACTCTCCCTTGCCAGAGAGAAATAAGAACAGGTGGGAAGGGAAGGAAAAAAAATTGAGATATTACATACAGTAAGTTTGTCTGAAGTGCCGGGACATTTCGAATAAGTAATGTAAAAATAGTGACCAATCCAAAAGCACCAGCGGCAAACCATTCTGGTACAGCTGCAACCATAATAATAAGCCAATTAAAAGTCTTACTACAAAAATACCTTCGAGAACTTACAAACATTCATTACCAACTAAGCAAATAAGAAACCAAATAAAATGAGGAAAAAATCAAGATCAGTAATTACCAGTTGACTCTGGCTGCAAAGTCTTCTTAGGCACCACCACTGCAACTGGTTTATCATCTTCCGGATCAATGAGAAGGAAAAACTTATATTGATCTCCAAATATATCCTGAGAATGAAAGTGGACAATATATACGAAATTGTCACTCAAGAGTGATTAATATTCTTAAAGATAGGATAACAAAGTATCAACTCACTTCCATCCTTTTCGTAATTTTTGCATAACTTTTAGCTGGTTGTCCTCGTAGATTTCCTCTAAACAAAATGCCACCCTGGTGGAGCAAAACCGAAAACCAAAAATAAAAATTGATATCATGTAAAACAACAGGTAGGAAATCAGACTATCAGACAATCAAAAAAAAAATATAGGTAAAAGAACTATCTAATACCAAAAATCAATTAGAGACTGGCATATAAATAGTTCCTATTCGTATCAAAGAAACAATCAAATTAAAAGAAAACAAATCCACAACATGAACGCACCTCATATGGCTCCTGATTTGTCACAAAAAAGGTATCAAACCCAAAAACTCTGTCCTTTAGGATGTCTATTGTTTCCTTGGGGATCTTGATGGGTTCACCCAGTTGCTGCATCAATTGCAAAAGTTAAGATTATATGAGGAAAATTTTGAATTATTCAAATGGATTGGCAGACAAGACAGGGTAATGAGACTTTAAGACGGTAGTATTCTGAATAGATTCAAAAGAATACTATTAGCTCCATTTTTAGGCACCTTCAGACCTGGCAGAGGAGATCCACTAGTAACTTCTGCATTATCACCCTCCTGAGGGAAAAAATAAAAAATGCAACAGAAAAAAAAAACCTTCAATAATCCAATTTAAAAATAACAGCCAACTTGTGAGATATAAAATCATAATTAACAAGGGTAAAAGCCAGCGGCAGAAAATGTCGCCAAAATAGTCTCATTTGGATAGTCCATGAGCTTTGATTAAACATTTTAAGGTGTACTCTTTTGACAAATATATTGCTATAAGGGAATATTATTAATGAGATATCTGCCATGTTATGCCACAGATGATTTTGATATTAACTCCATTAGAGAGGGTAAGGATTAAGGAAAAACTTCATAAGTCCAGGAACTTTGAAATTGAATAAATATTACTTGTGCAAAATTCACAAAGTGGAAATTGACCAACAAAGCAAATAAATTTGCCACATCAGAAGGAGATGAGATCTTCGTACTCATAAAGACAGACAACTGACCTCTTTCTACCTTGGTTTAATGATCAACCGACATTTTCGTAGATTTATGACCACCTCCACCTCACAAGATATAAACATCATTATCCTCTTTAAGAAAAACAAGAAAAAACAAAAATGTCACCAAGTCCTCAACTCGAAGGTAGAGAAAAAAAATCTGGAAAAGAGACATATAAGTTTAAATAACTAAAGTAGCATGTATGCATTTTTGTTTTGAATAGAGACTCCATGGGGCCACCAATGTAACTAGATCTACTAAGAGCTGGCGATCAGAAGATTCGGAATGTATATGGATGGATAGAGCTTAAAATGAGGTCTTGAAAAACATGTTGCCTCATACTAACATAAGGAAAACAAATCTATATGTATTTATTTCGAAACCACAAATCTATTATGTTTATCATACAAAAATAATCCATTAAATAGTCATATCCATAGACTCATAATTAGAGTTATAGAAGTTGTCCCCAAAATTTCAATAAATTGAGTTTAAGTGGGAGGGAGATAAATATATTTTAAAAATATCAGTAAGACCACTTCTTTTTTGAAGCTTGTAAGACCGCTCTTTGATAAAACATGTTTTTGCAAGTGAAACTCAAATAATCAGAAAAGCAACAATTGTGGCTATGATTATCCATAAGAATGCTATGCTCAATATGATCATTACTCTCTTATTTTTTGAAAAACGCCTCATCGATGATTAAGCATCATCTTCAACATTGATCAACAACTTGGCGAACCTAACATTTAAATGATCCAATGAGGACTGACATAAGAATAGTTGCTTATACAATAAGGATGGCAAAATCATAAAACATTTACTTTCATTAATAAGTGGTTATTGCCATGAAATTTGTTCATAGTGTTCAGTTCTATTACTTAGACTTCGAAACAGCAAACAGGTTACTCCTAAAATAACCAGAAAGCGGCTACAATCCTGTTGTTGCATATCAAAAACAGCCCAACTCTATCAATCCTCCAATTATTACGGCAAGATAAACCTCAATCTCTTAAAATATGTTTAAAATTAAACCACAATAACATTATATACTAGAACGGTTGTCAATTGTCATTACCTTCATTTCACCATCAGTCTTAAGTTCTTGCTCCCCATTTTCCACAGAACTGTTCAATTCATGCTTCCCAGTTTGCTCACCATCCTTGAAAATAATGGCATGAACAGCGAAATCAACGACTCAACTAAATTAGCTCATATAAACCCACAACTTCCTAATAAAAACCCACTAAAACTCGAAAAAACACTCGGTAGTTACTTTATCATTCAAGCATCACTGTTCACTACTGACTAAGCATAATTTGAGTAATCAAATCATAGTTCAAGCAAAATGCACCTCATTGTTATCGTTCTCCGGCTCGGTCTCCGTCTCAGTCGCTCCACATACAACGCTACTCCGCTTCCCTCCACAAACCAACCTAATTCAGAGACAAAACCAAAACCTTGAGACCACAATACAAAAACCAAAATCAAACCACATTGCGAAATCACTGACCGCAAAGCCATCCGTCGAAAGCATCTCTGTTTCACGAAAACCGAAGAACGCCTTGTCCTTTGACACAACCGAGCATCACAGCAAGAACTACTGCACTGCAGAATTGGAGAAAATCTGACGCAACACAGAGTGGCAGAGACATTCATTTCCGCTCTCTTCGATTCAACGAATTGTGATCTCTAGCAGTGCAATGAAGCGCTTGAAATCAAAATCATGGCGTCTTCGTTAAACCCTAATTTCGTCAATTGAGAGTTGTGGCTGTCGATTTGGGGGTTTGGGGGGAATTTTCAGGCGGTTCTTCGCTGTCGAATGAGTCTTATCTTCGAATGGATTTCTTTTTCTGAATTTTTTGTACGTTAGTTAGCGCATCGAAAGGCGAACCGAGCGGACGAATGAGAATGTGACGGGTGTTGTGAATAATATCAACTCGACTGTGTTCGGGATCAAATGAAATGGTGTCTACGTGGACGTTTCTGAGCAGTCGATTCTAGAGATTCATCAAGATATTGTGAATTAACCGTTGGTCACAAACTTCGAATCTTCGAGAAGTGCTAGGATGAGGAGCGCTTTTAATGTCAATAATCTAGATGATAAGCTCACAATTGAAACGCTACTCTTCTTCCCATTATACCCTTATTTTTACGGTATTAATAAATTAATGCCCTTCCAAATTAGTAAAAATAAAATACGCAAGTACTTAAACGAAGCCCGCGAATATTAATACCTGCTATTATACCGAGATAGAGTTGGCAAATGCTAAACCATCATTTCAAACTCTTATAGGCTAGACCAACAGTTATATAATACGTTATTAAAACTTATTGAATTTAAAATTAACATATAGCTTAATATTATTAATAAAAAATAGTGATTAATAATTAACTAAATATTATAAAACAAAGAATTTCACTAAAATTAAAAATCATTACACATTAATTTCTTAATTATAGATAATATTGTTAGATATTTATTACATATTAAATAAGTTTTAACAACGTCGAGTATAAAAATATCTTTAGATATTATAAAAATATTTTTAATGTAGTGTTCGAGTGGTGGACTATCCTACATATTTTTAATTTTTTTTCTTACTAATCTACTATTTTTTTTAAGTTATAGAGATACTTCTATAGAAATGAAGAATATTCGCAATAATATTGCTTCTCAGATATGGATTATGCGTTAGGTATATGTATAGTTATCAAAGTCGTTTATTGTATTTTATTTACATGTGTTTATTTTTTACGAATTCTTATAAATTAATATAGAGTTATTTTCATGTAAACATTTATGGACACACATAGTTTAGTTTTCTAAATAATATAAATTATTTTATGGTATTAATTTATATTTTGTAAATAAAATACATTAATTATATGATTATATAATTAATATACTTAATTATGTCATATGTCCTTTATTTGTCATTTTGCATTTATCAGCTAATCAATCATCTATCATTCCAAACAGTTTTTACTTGATCAGCTAGATTATCAGCTTTCCGCTATCAGCTAGTAGATTATCATATCATTTTTATCGACTATCAGCTAGTTTATCAGCTATCAGCTAGATTATCAACTAGCCTTGCCAAACAGAGCCGAGGTATTAGCTCATAAGAATCATTCACGTGCGGCTTGAGATGCATATATTGATTTCGATGCATAATAAATAGATTGAGGTCACATAGAAGGCTCTCGTGAGCAGGGGCGAATTCAGGATTTTAAGTAGACCTGGGCTAGACTTAAATACTAATATGTATTTTTTTTTGGAAAATATTTTTTTAAAAAAAAAATACTTTTGTAACGTAAAAAAGTTGACACTCACTTAGTGACATCTCTTGAGTCTCCCAACGTGTGCCTACACTCATCTTGATGCCAATTAGAGGGACGTCAACAAATATGTGACTTTTCTGAGTTACAGTATATAGTAGGGTTTTTTTTTGTTTAAATAAAGAATTTTGAAAATATATCAACAAGTGTTAATTATATTTTTCTCTAGGAAGAAAGATAATATAGCTACCAACTACATTATACTATAAAGTTAATCTCGATTCCGATCACGACGATGGAGGTGCAATTCAAATTCAATTACGTTGTTACACCAACTACTCCACCACCAAAATTAGCTCTTTTAGTTTTATATCAATGGGAATCGAATCACCACCTCCTGAAACATTGCCTTTAGGCAAATGATGTCTCTGCCAAAACTAGTTCACTCTAATTTTATTTCAATATCACAAGTTTAATGAAATAAACATTTTTTTTGAATCAATGAAATAAACATTAAATTTTGCTAAACTTTTTTCTTGATTTTCGTTCTCTTTTATTTATTTATTTATTGCTTAAGCGGGAGTCGAACACACGACCTCCCTGCTTACATTTTAGCAAGTGATGTTTCACCTGAGATGTTTTTGACTCCTTATTTTTAATTAAATGTCGACAAATGAACTTTACTTAATTTATTTTTTTTATTAATTTTTTATTTGGGTGAATTAGTCTTGAAAAATCTTAATAATTGGTGGGCTAAACTTTAAAAAAAAAAAAAAAAAAAAAAAAAAAAAAAAAGTGGCCTATGTATATATAGGGGTTATTACATGTATCTTGCCTGGGCTATAGACCAGGGCAAGATACATGTAGATCTGCCCCTGCTCGTGAGGCAATATATCTTACGGTGTGATATTATTGTAACGACTCGCTCTAATTAATCCCGATTAACTGACAAATTACATATTAAGATCCTAAGCTCAAACCTACGTGGACGTCGCGGAAAAGTCCAGGGCACGCCTAACGAGATAAAATTTGTTATTTTTGTATGTGAGTGTTTATTTATTTTATTAATATTAAATAATTAACGTCGCATTATTTGATATTTTATTGGTCGCGTTGTGCACGTGTAGTAACAAGAGTATGCGACGTCGCGGTGTGCGCGTAACGTGGGTGTACGGGGTAGTATGAGATTTAGTTGTCACATCACACATCAACATCACCCTACCAAACCCATCACTCATCATTACTCCATCTCCATCAATCATCATTACTCTCTCTCATCTCCAAATAAAAAAAAATCTCTTTTAAATGGGTAGAGAGAAAGAGAAAGAGAAAGAGAGGGAGAGAGAGGGAGGGAGTCACGGCCAGGAGGGAGAGAGAGGTGGTGGCAAGGGTGACGCCGAAATGAGAGCGCGCCATTTGAGCTGAGGAAGGCGGCAGCGAGGCCGCGGACGGCGGTTCCAACAGCGGCGCTCGACAGACGCGACTCGGTCCAGCAACGGCGCCGGCGGACTCCAGCTGCGACGCGGACGGCGGGGCTCACCAGCAACGGACGACAAGCGCGGCTGCGACCTCCATTGATCAAGTTGAGTAGTTAATGTTGTTGTTAAATTTTGAAGAGTATAGGATCATTAATGGTGATGTGGTTGTTGTGTTGGTGGTGTTGTTGTTGTTATCGTGTTAAAAAAAAGGAAGAAAGAGATCGGGACTGTGATGAGTTGGGAGGAAGAAGAATGAGCATTGGGCTTGTTGGTCAGGCCCATGTGGTCGGCAACCCAAGGCCAAGCGAGCGGCAACTTGGGCCCAGGGCGGGCCGAGCCGGCCCGAACCCGGGTGGCCCTAGTTGGGCCAAATAGGGCCCAACAAAACCAAGCCCGGTTCGGGCCCAACCCACCCTAAATTAAATTAATTAATTAAATTATTATTATAAAATGTATTTTTAAATCAAATAAATATAAAAAATATGAAAAATAGGTAGAAAATTATGAAAAATTATGAAAAAGATCATAAAATGGAAAAAATATAAAAATGTAGTTTTTGAGGACTTTTGGGGCATCGACACCCCGGTATAACTTTAAAAGTATGCCAAAAATTAAACTTTTTGAAACAAAATCTCAATTTTTTTGTCACACATTATAAATTCTCATAATGTGACTCTAAAATAATAAAAGGGATATAATTGGATTCCAAGAACTTATGATGTTTGGTTTTGGGGTTCATACTTAACAGAGATTACAAAACAATTTTGACAAAAAACTCCAACAGGATCTGAATCTAATTCTATTCAAACGTTTAAACCAAGAAAATTTAATCATACCTCGATCACAAAATACCTTTATGAAGGTTGATCGATCTCTAAGGCGCTGCCAACGACGAACGCCATCTACCAGCAGTCCACACACGAACGGCGGCCGAGATTCGAAGTGCTAGCTTCAAGAGAATACTAAACCTTTTTGTTTTTCTCCAAAACGATCCAGAGCATACCAGAAAACCCTAAGTCGTTTCTAAAACGAAAATAGAGTTTCAGACCTTAATCTTTTGTACGTGTGTTCTAACTTAAAACGTCTATTTATACAACCCTTGTATATAGACGGTTAAGTAAATTACACATATACCCCTACTTAAAGAAGTATAAGTGTAATACACCACAAGACGTTTCTGTCATGAATTTTATCATATAAAATTCATTTTTCTGAACCATCTTAAAATCTCGCAAAACTATTCTTAGTGTGCACCCAATATGCTCATACAACGTTGACAATGAACCAAAACACATTTTGGTATACAAGTCATAAGCGGCCTCTAGCAAGACATTATGACTACCCAAGTCGTACGAATATCAAATCGATACAACATAATCAATAGTGTATATAACATCCTTTTGTCACACGATATCCTTTTGATCAAACATAAGACATGGAATTGTCATCTAACATGTTCAATCGTACTAGTCTCGATCTCTAGGTAGACTGAAAACATCCAAGTGACATTGATCAATATCAATTCACTTAGACTAGACCTTTTAACAGTCTAACACATCGAGATATCTACTGGATATCTCTCTTTATATGAGAGGGATAAATTCTATCTTGATTACACAACTTCATCACATTGCTCACACAATAACCAATCACAACCTTTATAATCGTCCGGTTAAAGATAACGTTTGATAGTGTCAAATCACTATGTTCCTAATGTTGAAGTCTCTGGTAATCTCAAGTCAGAGGACTGAAAAATATACATATCATAAGAAACAACTATGACTTAATTCATGTGATGTTCTCATAGCGGGTCGGTCCAGTACTTTGTTCCCTAACAAGTACTCGTGATCTTGATTCGTATCCCTATACGTATAATCATCATATCATCATCAATCAAGACTCACACTAGTCTTAATTCATTATAGTTCCCAAAGATAATGATCGATTAGGGACATTTAGGATATTTCTCGCAAATACCCATGGATCTTATTATAATGTAAACATGTAAATTAATTATAATAAACAACAAATGAAATCCTCTATTTTATTAACTAAAAGTATTCATAAAGACAGTTAATGGATTGACCTAGGGCACATGCCCTAACGTAGGAGACTATAATCGAGTATCAGACCGTATCTCGAGGCGTGAGCGGGACACCTTGGAGAGATATTTGCGATTATTTGAAGTAAACCCATGAGAAAATTAGTTAAGATTTTTTTATGGCACTTACTTTATTTTGCATTTCAGTTATTCCATTTTGCTTTCTATTGTTGTTAATTCACTGTTCATCCATTCCCACGTGTGTATGCGTGTTTGTCGACGGCGTTGGGCATGACACGGACTCACACCCCGGGGCTAGCTACCCCGCGCTGTTCGAGTAATTGGTCATGTTAGGGCTACGCGGTGAGTATTATCCGCGAGACCCGTAGGTTGAGAGATGTTTGACGAATACCTAAGTCTACGTCACGGGTTCCTCTCGAGAGATGTTTGGATGGGGTTCTCATATTCATGGGTTCCACTCATTTGACCATGAGATGTTTGGCGAGGTGGTTGTCATTGTTTCCTCTCGGTTTAGCTAAGACGATTCCCGGATGTCGACCAGGGTTCTCTGTTACGCTACACTCGTGTTCAAATTTGACTTCTCAATGACTTATTTTCATGCGAATTTCCTTATTCTTGTCCTTTATTTAAATTGCATGAATTGTAGCCGTTTTATTGGAATTCATGAATATTAGCTAACGTTCTCTGAGATTTACTCACTGGGATTTGTCATTGTTTTTGGTAACAAATCGCAGATCCTGCGACGAGCCAAGGCAAGGACGTCTTAGGAGACTTCGTCTGAGTAGGAGAGCTCGTCAGTCACTTTTTGCATAGACATTTGTATGTAGCTATTTACTGCTTTTATGAGTGTTTTGGGAGGACTTGTATACCCGATACATGTATATGCTCATATTTTGTACTTTTGTCCCTCTTGATATACATGGTATCCAAATGTTCGGGTTTCCACACTATATGATTATTTATACTATGCAAACTTTTTAATTCTACTTTGTTTGCATGCTTCAAAGACTTCCGCTTGATGTTTTAATTTATAATAATTTAATAAATCATGAACAACTTAACTTAGTCAATTTAATATAAATATTCATAAAATATTCATAAATATTAAGTTAAGGCGAATAAGATACGTGTAAAGGTTTAGATCGCGGATAACTAAAAGTAAGTATACGGTGACGTGACATGCTTGGTGATGTGTCTGGCGACGTGGCGCACTCGGTTTGCCTCTAAGTTTGGAGTCGTCACAATTATTGTTGTCATTCTAATATTTTTTAGTCTTTGATACACAAAGTGGCTACGCAAGGTATTACATGTACACAATGATCACACCAAAAACCAAAGGCACATACGCAGTGGTTTTAAGCTTGGGTAGCATCCTCCATATAAGATTAGTGATATCCGGTCAGACCGCTATCAATTAATTTACCATCGGGCACTGCCCAAACTCATACTGAGTGGCTCTTATAACTTAGTTGTCTTCATTTGTGAACTAAAACTTGAGACATTTTTTAGAAAAATGCTAGTGTAACTTTGATAGAACACATAAGAGCATCCACAAATTGTGGGTGTGCAATGCTTTGCCTTCAAGTGGTGCAAATTATATATATATATATATATATTAATTTTCTTTTAAGTTTTTTTTAATTATTAATTAAAAAAACACATAACATGAGAGTAAAGTGGGTCCCATCATAGTGCAGTGAATCGTTTTATGATTTGTGGAAATATTGTAATGGAGTAAAGTGTAATAGATTGGTGATGCAGCATTCACTTTCATTTTGCGTGGAATTATTATGGATGCTCTAAACAAGTCATCCCTTGCTTTTGCTGACATGTGTACATGTACGCATCACGAAATGCATCAAAGGGACTTGTAAAATTATGTGTCCTATCGAAATTACGCTAGAGTCCTTTCATTTATATTGGGTTATTTAAAATTATTTCATAATTACAAGAGATCATCTTAGAACCTCCGCAACTGTTCGATGTTGGCATCTAGATACGTACGTAATAGTCCCAACGTGCATCAAAACAACTCCTACAACTGTGTACAAATGTCCCAAACCAACAAAACCCTAAACCCTACCTCCGAACTTCACCACCTCCACATCCGGCGACGCCATCTCCACCTCTGCCGACCCTCGAAGACTCCTCCAGCCACCGTATTCGTCTTCTCCAACGACTTCTCTAGGGACCGTCTAGTGAGGCGCGTTAATGCGTGATCTTCATATTTCTCTGTCAAATACATATCTCACAAGTCATAATGGATGGTTCAATGTTTCTGGTTTGCAGGAACATGGGTTCGTCAAATATTAGGGATCTCTTAACATCGTACAGTCCTTCATTGGACTTTCTGGCGATCTGTTCAGGGGATGGTCGAATTAAGGTAATTTTTCAAAATTACTGTGGCTGTTACTGTTTTTGGGTAGTGTCAATAGAATGGATGTGATTTTGTTCAAATTTACCAATCATGATTACTTGGCACTTTTTTTACAATAGTCGAATTGGATAAGAAGTGTAGTGAATAGCCTCAGTCCCTAATTAATTGGGGTCGGTTACATGGATTAAACTCTTCCATTGTGCTCAATTAAGTGTAATTGATGGTGGGCTTCCCAACCCAAGTGTAGTGAATAGTAAGAAAAAAAAATTGGCAAGAGGATTTGGTTTTTCTCGAAGTTAACTAGAGTTTACTAAATTAGTTCCATTTTTCTTTATAATTGGTTAGCAGAAAAGTTAAGATTGTTTTTTTAAGAAATAAGAGAAATTGGAAATCTCGAAAGAAATAAAGACGAATTTGATAAAAGAAGATGTAAGTCTTGATTATTTTTTCATTTAATGACCAGTAGAAGGTCACGGACAACAAAGATCGAGATAATGGAGTAGTACAATTAGGAGAAGTTTAAGTTCAAAAGCTGGACGGTTTTAGATATTTAAGACCAATCATGCTAAGGGTTGACATATTGAATATTTTCTCGTGAAATAAGCACAATGTATTAGGGTTTGCTTTCCATGAATATAAGTTGTTTTGTTGGAATGAAAAACACACAATCCCTTCAACAATGAGCTACTTAATGATTCTGAAAATGATGTTAAATATAGAATTCAAGTTGGATGGAAAAAGTGGAGTGCAGAAGGTATGATGTGATTGAAATATCCTTGTCAAACGAAAAAGAAGGCTTCTATAAGACTAGAGTTCGGTTAGTAAAGCTTTTATGAGTGAATGGTGGGTGGTAAAGAAACAATGCGTACCTAATATGAGTGTACGTAGATGAGGATGCTTGGATGGATGTGTTAAGATTTGTAAGGACATAATGCAGAGATTTAAAGAAAAGTAGTAGCAACACCAATTACTATTAGAGGAAAATAATAGAGAAGCGTGGTTGCGATGGTTTGACACATCCTAAATCAACCTGCAAATGCCCTAGTTAGAAAACTTGAAATGATAGAAATTGACGGAATTCAACAAAATAGGGGTGGATCTAAGATAACTTGGAATGTGTGCGTAGTGAAGATTTATGTATCCTTTTGGTGTCTGTTAGCATAACTCTCAATGTACACGTGAAACTCTCACTTATCTGTTACAGCGATGGTTCTGCATCTAGTACACATGCTAAACATTCTCTAAATCCTGGATGACAAATAAGTCACATCATTTTATCAGATAATCTTAATTAAGAAGTATATAGAAATATTTTATAATTTTATTATTAAGTCTGCCAAGTTAACTAAAAGATGAATGCTTTAAGAGTAAAATTTTACTGGCAACTTTTTGTTTATTTTTACATATCTATAATACATGATTAAGCTGGCACCAACTAATTTGGAAGTGAGGCTATGTTGTTGTTGTATAATACATGATTTAATCGAAGAAAATGTAGTGGTTCTGTTAATCTTTTGGGTGATTTGTTTTCAAGAAAGAATAACGTGCTGAAAATGCCTCACTGTATACTCTAGATGGTTCTCATTTTGAAGTCAAAACGGAACACTTGTTTAAGAATCTGTCTTTTGAATGGCTGATGACTATATTTTACACACTTTGTTTAGTAAATAAACTTAACTATCATGAGAAATTCATTAATTCGGTGTTTTGGTTTTTAAATATTTTGTTTCCTGCGTTTTGATTCAGATTTGGGACACTTTAAAGGGCCAGCTTCAAACAGAATTTACAGATGTCGCATCTACCGATGGAACAGATTTCTTTCAAAAGTCCGAGAGTGGGCATCTATCACTTGACTACAAATGCATGAAGTGGGTACCTATAGCGAGAAAGGTATATTGTAGGTCCTAGGTCTCTTTCTACTTTCGATTCTGGATTTTTGATGTGCAGTGGTTTGTTTTGGGACTCAAATTCTATTTGTCTCTTGCAGAGAAAAAGAAAGGTTGGGTCTTCATTGCTGGTGTTAGGGACTGGTGGCGGTGATGTTTTAGCATTGGATGTATCTGCTGGTCAGTTGAAGTGGAGGATTAGTGACTGTCATCCTGGGTGAGAGTTTGTTCAATTTCCTTTTCTCTTTCTTCATTTTTATCTGTTTTATTGATGTTGAGTTGCTGGTATTCTGCTAATTAATTTACTCTTTTCTGATTTTCACCTTTGTTTTGTGGTGAATCTTTATTAGTTCAATTTTGGCTACAACTCAGATTCAGCAATTTTATAGTTGGGAGCACTTACCGCTCGTGCTCACCATCAATTGCACTTAATCGAGCACAATAGAAGAGTTTGATCCATGTAGCAGACCCAATTAATTTGGGACTAAGGTTATGTTGTTGTTTGTTGTTGTTGAGTGCTTACCGCTTGTCAAAACTCAGAAATACACTTCTAAAATCATTGAGTAGTACATTTATTTGTTTTAGTCCATTCTTTTTAGTTGAGTCTGGGTGGTGCCCACCTTTTGCTCCTATTTTTTTGTGCAATCATCAATTGGTCATAAGGCCTGAATTCGACTCAATTTACAATTCACACTCAGGCTACCATTAGGTGGCTGCTAAAGTTTTCCTGCATTTAAGTTTTTCTGAATTTCTAGCACCATCCAAATATCTTATAAAGACGGTGGGATGACTGCATTGCATGCATTAGAGAAATTGAAAGCCCCATGAGGATGTGCAGTTTCCTATATCACGTTATGCCACTTTTATGTTCCATTTTGATTCAAATGAACCTTGTTTTTACAAACAACAAGAAATCCTCAATCCCAAATTATTTGGGGGCCTTGGGGTCTGCTATGTGGATCAAACTCTTCTCATTTGCTCGGTTCAATGCCCTTAATGGCGTACTGTCAAAATCTCTTAAATCCTTTCTAGTCAATGCATCCCAACGTATTTTAAACCTATTGTCTACGTTGAATTTCTTCAGTTTCTACTGTGTCATGTTTTCTATCTGGGACATTTGCAGGCTATCTTTGGATGTGTCTAAACCATCATTACCGTCCTTTCCTAATTTTTGCATAGATAGATTTTGTTTTTACAAATGAGAAAAATTATTGCAGTTAGTAAAATTTATAAAATTCATTGCAATTTAACTTTAGTTAACAATGAGAGGAATATTGATTTTCTCCATACTAATCAATGTTTATAAGGTACATATATACAACAACAACAACAACAACAACATAGCCTCAGTCCCAAATTAACTGGAGTCGGCTACATGGATCAAACTTTTCCATTGTGCTCGATTAAGTGCAATTGATGGTGAGCTTTGCAAACCATTCAAATCCCTCATAATTAATGCTTTTATAAGGTCCATATATGAAATTTATATATGTCATTGCAATTTAACTTTAGATATCAATGGAAGGAATATTAATTTTCTCCATGCTAGTCACTGTTTATAAGTAGCATATTTGATCAATGGTACTACTTTTAAAAATAGCCCTTTCTTCTTTTTAGGAAAGGAAAGTTAATTGGGGTGATTTATGGGACTTTATTCTTACTAGTACCTGCTTTGAAATAATCTCTTAGCATCCAACAACACCTGCTGTCTAGACTCATTCCATTATCTTGTGAATAGAAATAATACTTGTGTTCAAATGGAAGGGTAATTCCGTTCAACTTATATATCTAGTAATATAACATCATAGGCAGCGGTCTGTTTTACTTTTACCACCATGTAACTAACATGTAAAACTCCCACTATAACAAAAACAACTTATATATCTAGTAATAGCCTTGGTCCCAAATTAATTGGGGTCAACAACTCCCACTTACTACCAACAAAAAAAAAAAAAAACTCTCACTTGGAAAATGACTTGAATATCATAAGCAATTAATTCTGACTCGCTAATGACCGTAAAAAAACTTTTGACAACTTTTGACTTTTTTCTTTTGGGCTAATGATATGATATATTAGGACTACAATATGATTAACTGTGATATCTCCCATATAATGTTCAGGGGTGTTGGTGCCATTTCATTTTCTGCCTATACTTCATGTATATACACTGCTGGAGTTGATGGTACAGTTTGCCAGATAGATGGCATGGTTGGGAACCCGGTGGGGAGATTTAGAGCTTCTACAAAGGCTATATCTTCCATGGCCATCTCATTTGGTATGTCTTCTGCAAAATTGTGTAAATCCATCTGATGGTTTTAATCGCCTGTTCTAAGGATCCCAGAATCGTATGAATTGCTTGTGGTGGAATTCATGATTTTTATGAATCCAAGTATTTTCGTGATTCTATAGAACTCGAAAAACTAACTTCATAAGACATAGGCTCTGTTTGGTAAGCACAAACTAGCTTATCAGCTAGCTGATAAGCTAGTTTATTTGTTAAGCTGTGTTTGGTTTGTAGCTTATTTTAAAAATAATCTAGATGATAAGCTCCCAATTGAAACGCTACTAAGAGTAGCGTTTGAACTGCAAATCCGTCGTTTGGATTTTTTCTCCCCATTATACCCTTATTTTTACGATATTAGTAAATTAATGCCCTTGCAAATTAGTAGAAACAAAATACGCAAATACTTAAACGAACCCCGCGAATATTAATACCTGCGATTATACCAGATAGAATTGACAAAGGCGAAACCATCATTTCAAACTCTTCTAGGCTAGACCAACACTTATATAATACGTTATTAAAACTTATTGAATTTAAAATTAACATATAGCTTAATATTGTTAATAAAAAAATAGTGATTAATAATTAACTAAATATTATAAAACAAAGAATTTCACTAAAATTAAAAATCATTACACATTAATTTCTTAATTATAGATAATCTTGTTAGATATTTATTACATATTGAATAAGTTTTAACAACGTCAAGTATAAAAATATTTTTAGATGTTATAAAAATATTTTTTAATGTAGTGTTCGAGTGGTGGGCTATCCTACATATTTTTAAATTTTTTTTTTACTAATCTATTTTTTTTTAAGTTATAGAGATACTTCTATAGAGATGAAGAATATTCGCAATAATATTGCTTCTCAGTTATGGATGATACGTTAGGTATATGTATAGTTATCAAAGTCGTTTATTGTGTTTTATTTACATGTGTTTATTTTTTACGAATTCTTATAAATTAATATAGAGCTATTTTCATGTAAGCATTTATAGACACGCATAGTTTAGTTTTCTAAATAATATAAATTATTTTATGGTATTAATTTATATTTTGTAAATAAAATACATTAATTATATGATTATATAATTAATATACTTAATTGTGTCATATGTCCTTTATTGTCATTTTGCATTTATCAGTTAATCAATCAGCTATCATTCCAAACAGTTTTTACTTGATCAGCTAGATTATCAGCTTTCTGCTACCAGCTAGTAGATTATCAGCTATCAGCTAGATTATCAGCTATCAGCTAGATTATCCAGCTAGCCTTGCCAAACAGAGCCATAGTGTTTTCAAATTATTTGTATGATTTTACAGAAAATAAAAACTCTTTGTTAGACAAATTTTAAATGCCTCCTTAATTTGTGAATCTAATAAAGTTTCCTTTAAATTTTGCTTTATTTACATAAAGAAATGTACCATTGGACCCCTTAGGTATGACTTGCATTGTAAGGATATATATTTTAACAAGTAAACCATCTTTATAAGTTGATTTGTCTCAATAATTAAAATATGTTCACACACAAACCTGTTACACGCTTCTGACTGTCTGTTGTTTTCCATTTATTATTTGGTGGTCATGTTTATTGTCTTGTCTTATTTTCCTATTTGCTGATTAGACCTAGTTCTTCTTGTTGCCAATTCTTTTGATTGGTTCCTTTGATAAGTACTTTGATATGGTAGTGGTTACACCCAATATTTAGAAGGTTTACATGTTTGATGAGCTTCGGCTATAAACTGTCACGTCGCTGCACTTTCAGATGGGAAGCTATTGGCAACAGCTGCTGCACAGTTGAAAATCTTTTCTTGCTCAGACAATAAAAAGATGCAGAAATTCACTGGGCATCCCGTAAGTTATAATTATTTTCAAGTCACGGATTCTGTTTAATGTATCAATGTTAAAGTTTTCATGTTGTTCACAACTTCATTATTTTTGAGATTGGAACCTTCACCTTTTTGTTTCTTGATTTATGGAATGAGTTATAAGTTTTTGCTCTATTATGCAGGGTCCTGTCAGTTATATGACGTTCACTGAAGATGGCCAATACTTGCTATCTTGTGCAGTTGGAGAAAAAAGTGTTGCTATTTGGAAAATAGATAATGGTGTCAAAAAACAATCTGCATGCTGTGTGCTTCCAATAGAGCATCCAGCTGTGTTTCTTCATAGCAAGTGTGTAAATAAGACAGATAAAGATGGCTCTATTTTATATATTTTGGCTATTTCAGAGATAGGATCTTGTTATTTTTGGTATGCCAAAGACATTCAAGAGTTGCGGACCAATCCTACAAAAATCTCACTGTCTACCATGAGTCATATCCCCAAGTATCAGAAAGGGACAGTACCTTCCATATATGCTGCAGAATTGCAAGGCATTCTTGAGCCTGGTTCTGCACAAGTATTTATTGCATATGGTTCGTTGGTGAAGCCGTCATTTGAGAAAGTTTTGGTCCGTCATGGCGAAGATGTGAAGTTGCTTAGCAGCCCTGATGGGATGCTGCTACCAGCACATCAATCAATCAGGACTCAGAAAGAAAAAGCCGTAAAAACTGAAGGTATATCCTATTAAGTTATGCTGATTATTCTAATAAATCCTCTTTGCATGAGGTGGTGATAATCCATGTAAATGGCAATGCACTACTAGTACTACAGTTGGTTGATGTGCTGCCAATTGAATAGGCTTCAATTGGCTGATCGGTTTGTCCTTGGTCTTACACGAGCACAAATTGATTTCTTATTGGAAAAAAAATAAATTTGTGAGGCTATTAAGAGATGCAATGCAGCCGATGGAATAATTAGGAAGACTTCTCGTTTAGGAGATCTCTTACCTGGTTTCTGACATTAATGATGTGTCTTGAGATTTCCGAGCAAAGTTTTTAGGATGGCAACTGTGCTTGTGACGTAAACGTTAAGTCTTGAAATTGTGAATTTAACTACTTCTGAGAAATTGATCATTAACATTGTAATCCTATTCATTTGTTTGCAATTCAATTGATTGTACATAACTTACACTTTATCTATTGATATGCAGTCACTGCTTTGGGCCGGGCTAATGCAGAAGATGCATTGCTTCCAATTCCAAAAATTCATGACTTGCATGATGACAAGCTTGTGCTGCTACAGTCTGTAAAAGATAACGGGGAATTAGCGGTCAACAGTTTCAACAACAACAAAAGCCAATCTAAGCTCATGGATCTTGAAGGTAACGTCTAAACATTTAATGTCTAACACTCAATTTTTATTTTTATTTTTTAAAAAAGGTCTAACGAATGACTTAGTTTATATATTTCTGAAGTTTCTGAGATGTTGAAAATAATAGTGTAAAAGCACAAAGGTACTCTTAAATCTTAATTTACTAGAGGCAAATAGTGGTAAAGAAACACAAAGCTTACGGATCTTGCTTGTTCTAGTATTTTTTTTTTCTCTTGCTTTTGCAATAAACTTATGTCACACGGACTCTTATTTGCAAGAGACAAGGGGAAAGGAAAGGTGGCAGAGGTACTGATAGCAGTTGATTGCAAGTGTAGTTAATAAATACCAAAGAAAAAATGTGGGACCTGTTCTAACAGAGGAAACTATGAAGCCAAGGTAAAATGTAATAAGATAGTCACTGTTGAACTTAAAAAGAATGATGTGATGCTGGACGTGTTCGGCCCATTCGTAGGAACTCTATTTTTAGAGTTATTAGAATTTTATTTTTTACTTGAGAGTCCTTAAGCAAATTGGATTTTTGTGTATAAGTTTTTGTTATTTTATTAGGATGTTATTATAAGTTGATCAGGACTTGACATTCGTAGTTGGATTTGCAGTCTTATGTTATTAGACAAGGGCCAAAAATGGATGGGGGCAAATGTCTCCGAGACGGCAAAAGTTTTTTTGAAAGAACAGTGTGCATTTTGAAAACTTACAGATATAAACAGCTAGAATGTTATTTCAGCAACTTTATGTTGATTATTCAGTCATTCCAGTTTCTTCTTGTTCTTCTACTTCCATCTTTCGTCTCATTTGCTTCTTTCTTTTTGCATCTCCATTAGCTGATCAATATGATTAGCGACTGTGCACCTCAGGTAGAGTTGATGAAATTCTTGGAGACAATATGAATGGCATGATATAGGGTTTCATGAGTGTGGGTTACTGTTCTAGGGATGCCTTATAATACTGCAGAGAAGCCATTGTAGTGGATGAGAAAATTGTCAGGCATATGCAGCTGATGGTTTCTGACAGCTCGCAGTGGTTTACGATCTTATCAAATGAAACACACATCTGATGCAAGCTTTTGCATAAATATCATGCAACAGTCATAAAGTTATTACATAAGAGTGTCTACATGCAAAATCTGCCACTGATTAGAATTGTTTAATTGCTGAGATTGAAGAGAACAAAAGGGCTAGTTTGATGACAACCAGCTGATTGAACTAAAAGGATAAAGATATTACTTTTATTCCATCTCTAAACAGTCTGTACTTTGATTTTTTATTTTTGTCTTTATATTGCCAGGTTCTCTGATTTCTTCGTAAGACATTCTCTGATAAATTTTATGATCGGTTCTCTTAAGAGCGACTTAAAACTTCTTAAATAAATTTGGTTTGTAGTATTCTTTCTTAAACATAGATTATTAATTTAGTTAGAATATGTGTACTTAGTATAGTATCCAGATTAGCTTTTATTTTATTCAATAATCTAACTTTCTTGGCATGTCAATGGATGTAGGAAGTTGAGACTTAGTAATATTTTTCATGACATGTCTACAGGTAATGAGAGGAAAAAAGATGAAGAATCTGTTACAACATGCATGGAGGATCAACTTAGATCATCAGGGGTTCTTAGTGATGAAGGCGACATTGGAGCAGAAAATTATTCGTGGATTACCAACGACTTGACCTTGAGTTCTGCCACTTTCAGTGATGTCCACGTTGATGCTAAAATTAAACAAAAGGTGGTTTTCTTTTCCCCCCTCTTAAAATTTGGAAATTCGTCTTTATTTAGATACAGATCAGTATGTAGATTGTGTATCTAAGTTTTGTATTATTTGTTGCCTGAAATGTACATCTTGAGTCAGATAAAAAGCAATTGTATGGCATCACCCTTTTATAATTGATTATGCTAATATAGTAAAAAACATATGTGTTTCAATGATCCTAAACCCACTTTTGTGTTTATCAGATAAAAGCGGCCATATCATCCATGGCTTCTCGTGATGCATACAAATTATTGACTGTCTTGGTTGAAATGTGGGAATCGAGGTATGTTTCTATCTCTCACAGATCGTTACCAGGATATAGTTCTTGGTAGAATATTATCACATTATAACTTGGCTATCCCCCAAAATAGGAAAAGAAAAGAAGACAACAAGACTATTGCCTATTCCTTATGACCACCGGCATAGAGGTGTTACCCTTTAAACATGTTTGGCAATTATTTGATTAAACCTTGGGTGGCACCCACTTGATAATCCTTACCACAAGCTTCGGAAAGTACTATAATAAGGAGTAAGGAGTAAGGAGTAAGGAGCAAGATCTTTTTTTGGTTGCATTGATATTCGTTTATGAATCATGCCTATCAAGGTTCCAAATGAGACACGAGGCTCCATGTATGTCACAAATCACAATTTTGAAACCAAGATAAGAGTTGGTGCAAGCACCTATATCGATAAAGAGGAGAGTGTTAATCTTTATTGGTCTATGGATCCATTAACTGTATCACTTGATTTGAATGTAGATTCAATAACATTGCCTATAAGATATAACAACAATGTTTGAGACATTATTTGTGCAAAACAATAATTTTTATTCATTTTGATATAGTTTGAACCCATCCCACAATGGATGAATTCACTTTCTGGTATGATCTCTTAGTTGTTAATCAAGTGATGCTAAGGCATCGGGTGCTAGAGACTAGATGACTAACTATAGTTTTTTGGCTTTGAATTAATCTTCTATGAATGTTTAGTATTGTTTCAGTGTATTTTACTTTACATGTAGTTCTTGAATGGTACATCTTGAGTGTCACCAGAGCAATCGCCAATCTAGATTTGTATCTTGATTTATGCCCTTTGTTCTCGTGATCAATTAATAGTGCGAGAACTAATGATCTTGATGGCCATCTTTAAAATATGTTCCCTAGATACAATTTTGACTGGCTACTCAAAAAAGGCTCTATATAGTTAGGTTGAATTGCGTTAGTCATTGCACCTAGTGCACAACTTTACAACAACAATAACAAAGCCTAACTTCAAATTAGTTGGGGTTGGGTGCATGAATCAAGCTTTTTTCATTATACTCCAATTAGTGAACAACTTAACGATTCTCCAAAAAATAAAGATACAACTTAACAATCTTTGGCTAAAAGAATTACATTGCCGGACTAATATTGTAGGCATTTTCTATCGTTGCAAATCCACAAAGTTTAGAGACATAAATTGAGTAATCAATATAAAAAATTTGAGGCTCACTTTTGCCAAGGGTCATATTAAAATAAATACTATGAATTATTATTAAAATAAATACTATGAATTTTTTTATGTCAACTAGAATAAATTTGAACTTCTATTTATATTATATTACTTAATTAGATGGAGACATTTTTTAATTCTTTATATGAGGCCTGAAGCTAAGAAATGCAAAAACTCAAAGAAAAGTAGGAGTAACACCAATTGACACAAAAATTAGGGAAGGGCAGTTCGGTGGTTTGGACACTTCCAAAGACGACCTACAAATCCCCCTACTAGAAAACTCGACTCAATAGAAACTGAAAAATTCGACGATGTAGGGGTGTACCCAAACCAACTTGGGTCGCATTGGTTAGAGGGCATTTAAAGGATTTGGAAAGCACACCATCAAATACGCTAAATCGAGCACAATGGAAGAGTTTGATCTATGTAGGCGACCCCAACTAATTTGGGATTGAGGCTTTCTTGTTGTTGTTGTTGTTGTATATTAGGTCCGATGCCTTCGAGTTGCCCGTTTGACTCAAACCCCTACAAGTATGTTTCCATGTGGCGACCTTCAAGATGAACCACACTACTTTCAACAATTTAACAGATGGAACATTGGAATGTTAAGTGATTGTGCTATAGGCATCTTCAACTATGTTTCAAGACTTTTCATTCTAACTCAAAGTACTTGTGTCAAACACATTCAAACAAATTTTGACACTCCATTTTAAAGCTTTTTGTATAAAGAAGACTAAAAACAAAAAAAAAAAAAAACAAGAACTTCCTAATATAGAATAAGAAATGAAAATTAAGGGTATATGTTTAACCTCATGCAATTTACGAGTTAACTCAGTACAAGAGAAAAACAAGTTGAGGTGGCTATTAAATCGCAAGCCCACAAGAATCGCATGATTCATAAATCGATTCGATTTAACTAACTCATACGATTTACGAATTATAACTCCTTTACTAGATGGGGTTGCTGGATACCAAATTTTGTTTTTGTTTTTTTTTTCCAAGACCTTCATTCTAACTCAATGTACTCGTGTCAAACACATTGAAACAAATTTTGACACTCCATTGTAAAAGCTATAGAAGACTAAAAAAAAAAAAAAAAACAAGAACTTCCTAATGTAGGATAAAAAATGAAAACAAAGAAAGGGTATATGTTTATACTCGTACGGTTTACGAGTTAACTCAGTAAAAGAGAAGAACGAGTTGAGGTGGCTATTAAATTGCAAAGTAGAGAGTGGAGAAAGAGAAATGAGGAAGGAGGGAGGGAGGGAGAGAGAGAGACTCACACCCTACCGATTTTAAAAGTATTTAAAAGCATTTTAAAAGAATTAGAAAAAATCTTACGATGTACGATTTGATTCACAACCCACCCCTACCAACTTTACAATTCGATTCCGATTTGACAACTTTGGCTAGTATATATTCATTAAGGCATGATTCCAAGCATATGTGTAAAAGTTTTTTTAGACACTTTTTGCTGAGTCCCCTTGTTCTTAGATTAGAGTCGCTTTGTTCTTAAATTAGAGACTTAGCAGGTCCGACCTTTAGACACATCCCATACTTGGCATCCATATCCGGGCCTAGGTAACATAGATCTTCAGTAATGCTAACCTCCATAATGTAACTAAGACCCTATAAGCCTTAGCCAAACCAATTACTTTGTCCAAAATATACTAACTGTTGGTCATAAATTGTACTTGCATCCGATAAAATAAATAACTAAATTTTACCTACACCATCATACGTTTTGCATAACATCGTAAAGGGACACAAGTCTATGAAGCAGAAATTTATATCAGAAGTTTAATAGCATGGCTATCGATATCACCAACTTCAAAATGATTCCAAACAGATCTTCTTTAAGAGGATTTGTGCATGCATAAATGTATCAAGTATCTACCAATGGTCCAATGCTACAAGTTAATGTATGATGGGAATTATGGGATCTCATCTAACCATCTTGCTTTGTAATATACTAATATTATATAAATAGTTCTTTTTCCAAAATAAACACGTACATGCATATCGCAACGACTCCATGCACTACAAGTCTACAAGTATGATAACACTTTGTTGTTGACAGATCAGGCAGCGACAAGTATGTTCTTCCTTGTATATGTTGTTTATTAGTGTATCATGGTAGCTACATCAAGTCTCAGGAGCCTGCTTCCCAAGTCCTAGACACCCTTTCCAAGGTAAGGATTTTAAATAGAATGTATATGACATGCTTATCATCTTTTCTGAACTCAGTCTATGTTACAGATAATCAGTGTATGTTATAATTTCCATGCATTGCATTCAAACATGAATTAACCAACAGTTGCAATTGTGAGTCTATGTAATGGTTTTGTGAATGTCTCATATAATCCTCGTTCTTGCAAATTCCCGAAGATAAGCTAGATGCAGGAAATGAGTGGCCACCGAGTTCCTGTTTTGCAATTTTATTTTTTTATTTTTTTTTTTTGTGGTGAACTGCTATTATTTTTTTTGTTTTTGAAGTGGATGCCTTATTGGCATATGGAAATTCGCTGAAGTTCTCCAAATTGATTATATTTTTTAAACAATAAATTAGTAACCAGTAAATGAACTTCTACAATAAATCCATCGAAGTTGTGCAAAAACAATATAATTTGCAAATTTTAAAAGAAAATCCTTTTCTGAAAAAAAAAAAATCCTTTCATTTTTTTTTCAAATACTAAGTTGTGAAAGAAAATCATTTAGATCAGAGTGAAAGAAGATCATAACTACACATCAATTCTTGGGAGGGCTCCTAAAGCATAGAAACAAATGTGATTATGCAAAACAAGAAATCAGTACTTTGCGAGAGGGATGAATTGAATTCCTTGTAGAAAGTCCAATATCATTGAAATTGAATATAAAACAGAAGTCCCAAGCTAGCTGGGGTCTCTGCTACATGGACCCAGCATTTCCATTTTACTCCATTTAATGCAGTTGATACAATAGCTTAAATAAACTTACTGGTTGGCTCTTGGCTTTGAGGTGGATAGACACATTGGATTCCTTATGGAGGCAACAGTTCCTTGGTGTTTCTCATACTATGCATGGTATGCAATAGCTTGATATTTCTCTTAATTTGGTATGAGCAATGATGAAGCGAGTTTAACTTAATTAACCATATAAATTTTACTCATGATTCTTGGTGGCCTTGATACTGGACGTACTTGTAGATGTTGGAGAAAAGTAATGCTGGATGTCTCCGTTCTTGCACGTTATTTAGTTTATTTGGCTAGAGTGAAAATATAAAATGTTTGATTTCTTATTGTTAAAGTAAAAATATAGAGCCTTTACATATCAAGTCATCTTTGACATGGTTTTTTTAAGGATCTGTTCCTCATTTTTTTTACCTTTGCTACTTTCTAGATTTCCTTATTATTATAGTGAAAATCTAGAGCTTGTACATTGGTATGCAATAGTGGGCATTGACATCCAGTTTTTCTGGTTCCAGATATCTGAATCCAAGTGCTTAGCTGTTCAGCCTTTGTTGCAGTTATCTGGGCGTATGCAGCTAATAAGAGCACAGGTTAGGAATGTCTCTTCATGTGTTTTTTTTCCATGTTTTTGTGTGACCATATTGAGATATAACTATATTCATTCACAGATTGACAAGGTTGGACAGAAAGAAATACAAACATCATCACCTGATGACGACATGGTTGCCAATGGTGAAGATGAAGATGAGGATGTTGATGAATTGGTTTACAGGGAAGAATATGAATCCGAAAGTGATAGCGGAGATGATTAGTAGAGAAATAGCTTTAGGATCAGGTATTTTTTTAAGGAAAATGCTAGAATGACACCCCAAATGACACCCCAAGTGACACCCCTATGACGTGGCGTGCGGGTTCCACGTAAAAATGAGTGTGAGTAAAATAGTTTTGGTGCATAACACGCGTGGTGTGTATCTCGAAGCGCGCACGATAGCTCCCATGGATGTGGGCCAACATGCCACATCACATTTTTACATAGGACCCGCATGCCACGTCATAGGAGTATCACTTGGGGTGCCATTTGGGGGTCATTCTAGCATTTTCCTTTTTTTAATGAAAAAGATATTGTTGAATCAATCGTCGTATGTCTTTTCTCTTGCATACTTGGTCGAGTAATTAATCGGCTAGGCACTTGTTTTTAGATAAGAAATCTGTTGTACCCTTTATTATGTGTTTGCATGAAATTGTTTAATTCCATGCCAAGATGAAGTAAATCCTGCTCATTCACTCCAGGTTCCCTTTTCCTGGCGGTGCTGGATCTGATGGTCCATCTAGGAACTCCACTTCTTATGGTTTGTGATCAACCATTAATTATTGAAAAATGGTTTTCCGATTAGTTTGGGTCGGCTACATGGATCAAACTCTTTCATTACGCTCGATTTAGTGCAATTAATGGTGTGCTTTCCTAATCATTTAAATCCCTCCTAATTAATGCATCCCAAGTTAGCTTCGGTTTACCCCTACCTCGTCAAGTTTTTTCAGTTTCTATTGAGTCAAGTTTTCTAATGGGACATTTGTAGGACATCTTGTTTTCTGATTACTAAGGGCTGAAATTCAGTTGGGTGTGCATGTATTATTGCATTTTCTTTAGTGCGTTGTGCATAGTGTAATGGACATAACAATACTGGTTTACCATGTATGTTGTTAGCTACTGATCTTTCTAAGTTATAATTGTTTTCTTCACCAGTCACTGCAGAACCTCAAAGGAGACATTTTTTAGGTCTTACTGATACTAGAGCCCTTCGCCTGAAGCACTTTTGCCAGATTTGTCACCTTTAACACATGTTGATTGAAATAATGTTATATAGATTTTAATTTCTTCGCTTCAATTTTTCAGGAAGTTTAACTCGTCGATGTTGTCTACAAGTTGTTGCGGCTCAAGCGAATGAAGAACTGGGTTACTCTAAATACCTTATCTCATTATTTCAAGGAAAGCATTGCGAATTGCATGGAAAAAGTACATGGGAATTGTTGTATTGTTGAGAGACTAATAATGAAAGGCCTGAAAATCCTACTCATCCTAGTACCAGTGGTTTACTTAGGTGATGATAATGTTGGCAACCTGATCACAGCAGGGGCAATGGTGCAGGCATTCAACCTGTGAGATCACATTTTTTTGAATATAGCCAGCGGCGGGCTCATCGGAACGGATATTAATTTTGCCTGAGACATCGGCTGCTTAAAAGTTAGAATTAGTTCAGGAAAGTCGGACTCAATGCAGGAATTTTTGTTATATTTTAGTATTATAAAGAAGTATAGATAACTTCATTGAGGTCTTAGTAAGATGCTGAGTTTTGTGAAAATTATTTTGAGGTGTATTGTGAATAATATAATTATGTCCTTTCCCTTTTTTTTACTTTTTAGTTCGATTTTGATGGTTTTCTATCTTTTGTTGTAATTTGCTTATACACTGGTTGTTAACTTTTAATCACAACTAGCTTAAAAAGCCTCAAATTATAATTTTTTGTTAGATTCAATTTATATGCAATTCTTTTGATTACAAAATAATATGTAAATCTTAATTTAGAGCGTAAAGTGGTGCGAAAAAAATTTATTACTTAAACAGTTTAGTTACTAAAACATCTAGAGATATTGACCCCTAATCTAGAATATCGACCATCTCCTGAACTGAAAAAAGAACTGCAAAAAAACACTCTTACATTCTGTTTCCGTTTCTATTTGTTCATGAAAGTAAAATAATTAAAAATTAAAACTCACGCGATTAGTCACATAATTAAACACTATATAAGTTTTTTGGAGGATTTAAGGTTGTTTTGTTTTGGTCTATCATAACACTAATAACAATGACATTACTTGTAACAGAAACATGGTTGGGGTTGAAACTCTTGGAACTTGTCTCTAGGGGCAGTCATGTATTAGTCATCACTAAAGACAAATTTGACTAATGCAGACAGTACCTCGAGGAACCCACGCAAGATCTACTCATTGAAGAATAAATTCATAACATGAATCCACACAAACCTCAGAATTGAGGGGTACACCTAGGCAATGATCGAGCTACAACTAGGTTGTGCTATTTAAACCATCTATAGTAATTGATAAGATGAACGCTTAATATATAGAGGAAATGATACTAAAGCAACTAATGCATCTCTCTACAACATCTATACATTGATTTGAGAATGGAAAGGTGAAAGACAAGAATAGATTTTTATCTAACTTTTCTAATCAAGGATATGGAATAAAGGCAAGGGTATATAACCCCATACCACAATCACTAGCTTTTGGTCTACATCATTGGGTGCTTTTGTGAACACTCACCTCTCCCCTCATTAAAGAATTCTTTGATTTCAAGTTTTTCCCCACCCACCTCCACCACCAACTCCTTGGGAGGCGAGAGTATCACCATTGATCTTCTAAACATAAAAGGTGGAGTAGTACTATAGCTAGTATTACAAATTTAATAAGTGCCCAAATGAGTGACTAATTAAGCCTTCTCTTTATCAATCCAATTGTTTTTCTTTTCAATAAATTTACTTAGATAGAGAATTTTTAAAATTTTTTATAAATATTTAAGGGGTATAATAAAAATTTTACAAGTGATTATGATTGTTTCATTAATTGATCGATGATATATTTGAAATTAAAAAAGTTTTGAAATCGATCATTGAAATTCAAATAAGACTACCGTAGGTAGTGTGTCAATGAATCTCGACTCAAAAATAATCACAAAGACTAAAATACCCTTTATATAAATTTATCGCTTTTTCTTCAACCTTTTCTTCAATCCACCGTTCACCGCCGCCGTCGTGACAATGGTCGATGCCAACGTCGCCGTGACCATCGACCACCGCCAGCGCTGCTGCCATCATTCACCACTGCTTGCGAGTCTAACACGCATCCTCTTCGAGACTCTCCGTACCGTCTTTGATCTTAAACAGTTCATTTCTTCTTCTTTGAACCCGTTTCGTCCCCGTCGATGGTGATTTCTTGTGCAAGTTTCTATCTTTATAGGTTTAACTAGGTTTTTGATTCTTCTAAAACTTGACTCGACATGATTTTTGATCGAATTTGTTAAAAGAACAATTTTTAATGTCGTTTTGTCGCGCACTCCACATGTTTGTATAAATGCCTCACTGTTTGTTTTCTTGATGAGTGTTGTTGTAGAATTGCTTAGATTTTGCTTTTCTTTGTTTTGGTCTTCAATTTGTGATTTTTTTGGGTTTCAATAAAAAACCAAAGCAGAGTTTATCTAAAGATTCAGAAATCAAGCAAACAAGCTTGCGAGAGAAGGAATTGTATTTCGACTTACAAAACGAAACCCTAGATCGAGAGAGAGGGGTCTCCATGCCAAGGAGAAAAATGGTCGCCAGCTGTAGGGAAAGCTGACGCGGCGGCGTCGGAGATGAACGTGTGTATGTGTATTGGTGTTAAAGAATGGAGGTAATTATGTCTTTTTATTTGGGCAAAACATATTTTTCAACCATTCAACTTTGATAAAATTTTTTATTTGTTGGTTTCTCGAATTTTTATTAGTGTACATTTGGTCAGAACTTTTATTTTAAAATAATCTAAATGATAAAGTTTTTTTGAAACGCTTTTTACTTAAGTAAGCGTTTGAACTCCGTCATTTGAATTTTTTCTATTTTGAGGGAAAATTAATTTTTTTTTATTAATAAATTAATGCCAATCGCAAATAATAATATTAATACTCACTTATACTCTCATAGAGTTGGCAAAAGTCAAATCACATTTCAAACTCTTCTGGCTGAAATTAGTTATATAATATGTTATTAAAACTTATTGAATTTAAAATTAACATATAGCTTAAGATTGTTAATAAAAAAAGTGATTAATAATTAACTAAATATTATAAAACAAAGAATTTCACTAAAATTAAAAATCATTACACATTAATTTCTTAATTATAGATAATCTTGTTAGATATTTATTACATATTAAATAAGTTTTAACAACGTCGAAAGATAAAATATTTTTAGATGTTATAAAAATATTTTTTAATGTAGCGTTCGAGTGGTGGACTATCTTACATATTTTTAAATTTTTTTTTACTAATCTACTATTTTTTTAAGTTATAGAGATACTTCTATAGAAATGAAGAATATTCGCAATAATATTGTTTCTTAATTATGGATGATGCGTTAGGTATATGTATAGTTATCCAAGTCGTTTATTGTATTTTATTTACATGTGTTTCTTTTTTACGAATTCTTATAAATTAATATAGAGCTATTTTCATGTAAGCATTTATGGACACACATAGTTTAGTTTTCTAAATAATATAAATTATTTTATGGTATTAATTTATATTTTGTAAATAAAATACATTAATTATATAATTATATAATTAATATACTTAATTGTGTCATATGTCCTTTATTGTCATTTTGCATTTATCAGCTAATCAATCATCTATCATTCCAAACGATTTTTACTTGATCAGCTAGATTATCAGCTTTCCGCTACTAGCTAGTAGATTATCAGCTATCATCTAGATTATCAGCTATCAGCTAGTTTATCAGCTATTAGCTAGATTATCAGCTAGCCTTACCAAACAGAGCCTATGTCTTTTTATTTAGGCAAAACATATTTTTTGATCCATGAACTTTGAGTCTTTTATGTTTTTGGTTCCTGAACTTTTATTAGTGTACATTTGGTCTCTGAACTTTTAAGTTTTTTATGCTTTTGATCCATGAACTTTGAATTTTTTATATTTTGAGGGAAAATTAATTTTTTTTTCGACTTACGTTGAGTTGTTCGGTTCAATAATATAAATCACTTTACTCTCCTTGACTAGTCACATGACACTTTTGTTACCCACGTTGGTGGAATTTAACACTTTAAATGGTAGAATGACTAAATGTAGAATTGTTGTAAAAGTTCAAAGATCAATTGTGTAGTAATAAAAGTTCGGGGACTAAAAACATAAAAACACACAAAGTTCAAGGACCAAATCATTAATTTTGCCTTTTATTTATTTAGTTACGTATCTTAAATTATTTATAAAAATTTGAGTCAAAGAGTCGAAATAGATTTTTTTTGTTTCTTTACTAATATAAGAGTCAAAAGTTTAGATATGTCAAAGGATACATTGCTACATTTATGTCATTCAATAACTTGTTGATGCATCTCCCCTGTCAAATGTGATTGAGAGAATATTAGCTTGGGAGGGTGGCACGTGACGAAGAGGTGCACTAATGTGCCACCCATGTGAGAAAGAAACCCCAACCCCACTTCCCTATAGATTCCAAGTCAAAAGGATCCTCAGATTTGATTCCACGTGGCACTGGCTCACATCATCTATTTTATAACCATACATACATATATATTACCATAACTTAGGGAAAAAATGTTAGTCAATGACAAAAAAATCCAAGTGCATTAATATTACAAAATCGCAACGGTTAGAATTCGAATCTTCTAAATCTTTCAAAACATTTCTTGTAAGTAGTAGATTGCCTCTTCCGTGGAATAGGTAGAGATAAATTTTTTTCGATAACTGAAGGTACTCGAACTATATTACTGACATTAAACTGATGGTAAACCCAACTAACCCTTCAGGTTAAGAAGGCACCATACTATTAACCTAAAAGTTGAAGGAGAAATTGTGCAATTGTTGCAATCGAACTTATCTCATATGCCTTAATGAGTATTAAAACCCTATGCGAAACCACTACACCGCATATCTTTAAACTTGTCAAAAAAAGTGCATTAATATCATCATTGAAGGCTACATAATTAATTTGATATCCAAAACACTATAAAGCATATATATCTTCTTTTAAAATAATTAATCTCACTGCCTTATGCTTTGTAGCAAAGGAATCATGCAACACCAAACTAAATATACCACTCACTATAAAGAAATGAAAAGAGATAGTAAAGGCTAAAAAAGAGAGAGAGAAAAAATGAAAAGCAAAACACACCACATGAAGATGGAGACATGTTCCCATCTCCCCCATGTATATTACACAATGACAGAAACTGAGATTGATGGTAACATTGTTGGTTAGACCACGAGATTCGAGTCGACTCAATGCAGCTCATCAGTGGTGCTGCGGCGAGGGTGCGGAGGGCACCACAGGATGAGGCTTAGGACATTGGTAGCACTTCGCGAAGAGCCCGAACGAGTCGACTTGCCTCACAAAATTAGTCATGCTAGCCCATCCCCCGAACCCGAAACCGATGATTAGAACCCATATCACAATGAAAGTGTTCACAACATACATGGCCGTCCAACTTGGGAGAAAGAATGGAGGCTTCTCCGCTGCATTCTGCATTGATGATCAAACAAAAACACCATTATATTGAACTCTCCACATAAATATATAACAACTAGGTGAGTTACATCGAGTCGACTCACCGAGTCAGTTGAATCAAAACTTTATATAACTAAAATAAAATACTACACATGCTTGGTGAATACACTTATCCAACGTAGCACATGACACATATCTTATATACCCCATCCTCTCTAAGCGGATTAAAAAAAAAAGACTAAAATGCATATCAAAATGCGCAAGATTACATCTCGACAATGTGTCACGTACGAGTATGTTAATCGAGTAAGTTAGCATTACTCTAACTAAAATTTGGCAAGTCAATGAAATTTCTTTTTTTAGTCATGTGCATGTCACGTCGGAATATGGGAGTCTCTATCGAGTAAAAAGGACCTGCATTTTAAGTCATTAAATTTGAAATGGACGAGTCGAACGAAAAATTTAATGCAACGAATAATCTGAAATGAAATTAACCAATCCATAGTCGTGAAGAGTAACCATAGTTTGGCAATTAGTTTCAGGTACACGTGTCGCGTGTTGGAATAGGTAGTAGGTTACCAAATATTGACTCGGCTCCATAAAATTAAAATAACTCTAAACCATTGAGATTTGATGCAATATGTACAAATCCATCTAATAAATTCGAAAGGGAATTACAGGCAAAGTGTCTCTTGGTGGGCTTAAATGCCTTGAATAATTAGAGAAAAACAAACACACAAAAGACCAAAAAGTATAAAGTCAGAGTGGGTAAGACTTGTGGCCTGTGGGGTCAACTAACTTTGACCGGTCAAATGAAATTGATTCAAGGATTATTGACTTTTTTTTTTTTTTTTTAACTTCAGCAGCGGTCAAACCCACCATCTTTTTAAACCTTGTCTTTTAACAAACTTCTCTCACCAAAAATTATTTTTTAAGAGTATAATGATCAAAAAATCAAAATTTACAACCTAGTGAGACTCTGTACATTGCTATATATGCTACATACATATAATTATTTGATACTATATTTTGATAATTGCGTCGAGATGTGTGCCCGCAACCAAGGAAGGGTAACCGAAGAACTCTATAACTGTAGCAAATTTTACGTCACCCAACCGTGTCCACTTCCACAAGGGCTTCCTAGTTGGTTAAAAAATAAAAGACGCTTTTTTGAATCATGATATATATATATATATATATATATATGTTCACACCCATAAAGGTAAGTCAATCATCGCCCTATTTTCTTTCTCTGCTTCCAAACCCAGATAATATCGACAAAGATAATAAAGTTTCGATCTTGGTTGGAAAAAATAAGAGATTGTCTATTAATAGAGATTTGGGGGTTGCCTATTTGAGACTCTTGAAAGTTTGGAAGAAATTTATTACCTAATTGGGAAAATCAATAAGCATGTAAGAGAACAAACTCAAATTTTAGGGATTCCCATTAATGGGGGTGTTGAATCATTGTTGTTAGTTACTGATTTTGTTGCAAGGGTTGGAGGGGTTGTTAGGGGAGAGGAATCAATCATGAGTCTTGAATTGTTTGAGAGAAGTGGGGTGTCGGTGATGTTGCAAAATGTGAACAATCTTCTAGGTAGCTAATGGTGGAGTTTGGAACATAATTCTCGAGTTGAGAGTTCTGTCTTTTTTTGCGCACTCAAACATTGAAAGTAACTATTCTCACAATTTCGCCTTACATTGATATTGGTGTACCAGCTGCAGCAGCCAAATTGGCATTCACCTTGATTTGATCAGCACTAGAAGCTACAACAACTTTCAGACTGCTTATTTAGCAGTAGGCATTTTATATTTTCAATATCATATTTTCAATTTATTTAGCATTGTATATTAAATTTAATATTTAATATTTATATTACATAGTTTGTTCAAACTCATAAATATTATTTTAATTTTTATTATACATTCAGTTGCTTATTAAATTTACAATGTTTTAACTATAATGCATGGAATGAAAACTTGATTTGAATGAAAAATTGGCCCATTTTTGTTCAGCCTTGATTAAATAGGGTTTGAGTTAAGTTTTGGATAGGACCCTCTTGGTCTAGACTCTGGACCCTCCATGGATCTTAATTTGGACAATCAGGCCCTTGCTATTATTTAAACACATATTATAATTTGGTCTGAATTATTAGACTATGGATACCCTCTATATATAGCTATACACTACTCCAACACATATGATATCTTTGTTTTTGAGATGACTCAAATTTCTCATTAGAATGATTTTTATTTGTACATCACTTTTTAAACTATAATGAGTACTGAATGAGATTATAATATGTATGGCAAGTTCATATTTATTATAATTTATATTAATGGAAAAGTTAAACATAAAAGTAGTTTTTTAGTAATCTCGATTTGATTCACTCGAGCCCTCAACGATTCGTTACCAATTCACGATTTTGACAAGTATCTATCCCACTCACTACACTCACTTTCTCCTCTTGTACTTAATTTTCACTTTCTATACCTAACCCCAAATTAAATCATAAACTCATCTCATTTTTCCTTCTACTTTTTTAATTAATCTCTACACACTCCTCGGTCTCATCCCCATCTCTTTATCCATACATTTAACAACTCAACATCGTAACATTTGGTTGAGATTTGGTTCACATTCTTGAATGATTAGAATATTTTTTCGTGTTGAAAGATGGCTATCTAAACCTTTAATCCCAACTAATTCAATTATTTACATTCATAATTTCAAAGTTATCCTTTCTATCTATAAAGTTTGAGGTAAAGATTGAACTTCATGTACAATTTTACGGAATCTCCACAAACAAGTGTTCATAAATTAATGGGACAAACCACTTGTGTTTTTTCCTTGTTTTCCTTTTTTTGAGGAAGTAATGGCCTAGCATTTACTCACTAGCTTGTTTTTTCATTCACGCCTTATCTCAATTACATTAGAGAATATTGATGAGTTAAAAAAGGTGCTTGTATTTTTAATTTTTAAATTTTAATTACGATTTTAAATTTTATTAAAACTATATATATATATATATCTAATACAACACTATATATTCATCGGATGATGTTGTTATTTCGCAAAAGTTCTAGTGGGAAACAATTATTCCTATTTCTTGACTACCCCATCAAATACAACTATAAACACATATTCCCTTTTTATGAGAGATGCCAAACCCATCAATTACCTGAATTGACCATAATACCCCTAAAAGTGCACTTTTGTGCTTACTGTAAATAGACTATAGTGTAGCACGGGCAGGGATAAGAAAATAAAAATATTGTAGAGACAAAGTTGTATGAGTTAGGACATATATAAGACCCTTACCTGACGAGCCGAGGCCTTTCTGTAAGTGAGCATATGAGCGAGAGAAGGGATGATGTAGACAGTGAAGCTGACCAAGAGTGCCCCAACAGCCGAGTTTATAGGGCCAAAGAAGGGGAATATAATGGCCAAGAACCATATCGGGACGACCACCGGCAGCCGGGCGAGCGCCCTTAAGACTATGCTCTTAGTATCATGCATTCCTATCACCTTCTCCCACACAAAGTACAACGGAGTGCATGCGAACCCAAACGTAATAAACTGCATAGCACGTAAAATGTTGTTTTCATAAATAATGTTATTTTTATTTTTATTTTTTACTTAGGTGAGAGTTGAATTCACAATCTTCCCATGTTACTTTTTGGCAATTGATGCCTCTACTATCTCACTAGAGATGCTTTGGCTTGTAAATAATGCTAGTTCTCAAGGCCAATCGGTCATTTAATAATTATGGTGATATATAGTACCTGGTGTATCAACATTAGAATAACGGCGCCATCACGGAAACCGTTCTTGGGGAGGAGGGAGAAGGCGTTGGCGTGGTCGAGGAGCTGGTCGCCGAAGGCCCAGTAAACCGCGCTGGCTGACGGCAACGTTAGTGTGAAGACATAGAGGGTGGCCACGAGGTATATGTACTTGAACTTTTGTGGCTTCCACATTGCGTGCATTATCTCTCTGTGATCACCACCACAACCACTATTAATGTAATCCCAAAAATATTCTAAAAATAAAAAGAAGAAAAATATGCAAAGTCAGGATTTCAAGCTCCCAAACCAGCTTTGTACATGGCCATGGCGCCTCTCTTTAATTCACTGAAAACTAAAAGAATTTTAAAAGTATTCTTTTAAAAAAAATCACTTAACTCAAGATTACTGTTTTTTTTTCCTTCAACCTATGTCAGTAGAAATTAAAGCTCCCCACATGAAAAAATTCCATTGTAGGCTGTCCACAAATCCCAATAAAAATAGAATCTTCCAAATTTAAAATTTATGCATACAAAATATTTTTATTTTAAAATATATTTGATTAATTAAGAGCTCCAACGATTCCCCCTCTTTTAAGTAGGGAGGAGCTCTACAAGACTCACAACGTTTAAAATTTTTGAGCAGAGACTGACTCACTTGTAGAGCTATCCGAACTCAAAATTAATAAGGGCATTTTCAACTCATTTACATTAAAATAGTTTAACACTAGCTTCATAGGATATCAGGGCCCCACCAGGTATAAATAAAAAATAAATAAATAAAACACATTTGATATTTTTTTTTAATTTGATTTAACTCATTATTAATGATGAGGTGCTTACACAGTAACGGCGTGGCCACCAAAGGTGTACAGAATGTTAGTGGCACCTGTGAAGTAGAGCACGAGTTTCGTAGGAGCTGAGTGGGTCACGTTCTCAACCTGAACCAATGAGTCAACTCAGTGAGTGAGAAACACCAAACTCGGTACACAGAATAAGAACAAAACAAAACAGAACCTGAGCAGAATAACAGTACACTACAAAACAAACAACCCAAGAAAAGCTTGTCCAAGAATAATAACCAAACCTGGCCGTGAACAACAGCAGCGATGGTCATGTACCAAGCAGTGTAAGTAGTCATGCCGAGCCCAATGAATGACCAAATTCTGTAATTGTGAAACGAAGGTACGAACACTGTGGTTGCACAACAAGCACCAAATATGTACGTCCATGTACGCTTGTCGAGCCGATCGTTTATGTAGTATATGTTACTGTTCAATCAAATGATCAAGCCAAACCAACCAAACTTAATTAGTAGTGAGTGATTTAAGACCAGTTTGGCGGATTGACAAAAAAAACGATTAATTATTGGACTTGCCTTGCACAGGCTATGAGTTGGATGACTGAGCCGAATAGCAAGAAAGTGCAGTTGAAAGCCAGTCCTACTGCCTTCCAAGCGGGGCCTAGTAACCCATCTAGCACTTCGAACCACTATCGATGAAACAATTGAGTTAGAGAATACAACACCATAACCTCAATTTCAAAATTAGTTAAAGGTCGACCACTTGGATCAAATCTCTTCTATTAAGCTCGAGAATGTTTCATAGCGATGTTATTCTAATGAAACCGAAGACACTCGATGAATTAATTACTAAGGATTTGAATGAACAAGTAATTTAGGATTTGGGGTTGTTTTAAAATGGGGTTCGTTTGGATTTACCTGAATAACGTGGTTTTTGAAATTCACGTTTTCTTTCTCTTTTCGAGCTCTGTACTCGATGTAGAGAACACTGATGAGATAAGCGGTCCAACTGCCTAAAAGGCCGTAGAAGATCTGGAGAATGATGCCTGAGAGCATACCAAGTTGGGAAAACGAGTATGGGAGCGTTAAGAGCACTTGCGCGACCTGAAAAACAGAGCAACAATAAATTGGGATGTCGAGTTTGGTTGAAGAGATTGATTGATTTGTGAACCGAGAACCAAAATCAACAAAAGGGTATTTGATTTGGGAGATTCGGGTTATGGGTTTTTGTGGGATTTTGATTTGGTTTTGGGGTTTGGTTGATTACTTGATTTGAAGCACAACTGAACCAGGCGTCGTAGACAGAGCCGCCATGCCAGAGAAAGCTTCTGACACTGAACCCGGACTTGCTGTTGTCTTCTAATTTCTCATCAACCGCGTCAAGCTCTCCGGTTTCGTTGTAATTTGAAACTATGGCTTCCTCTGCTTGCTTTTGAGGCAACATTCTTTGATCAACAACAAATCTGAAACCCAAAAACGTACAAAAGAATGAGACTAAAAGGAGAAATCAAACCAAACCCACATCTCAAAAACCCCCAAAAACACAAGAAAACAATCTCTGTAGAACGAACCAGTGAAGGAGAATGACAAGAGCGCATAAACAGAGTGCTCTGCCCTGTTTGGTTATGTAGAGGACTCAAGAGAGCAAAATTTTGGGAAATAAATTGACGGGTCTCTGTATCTCTCTCTCTTTCTCTCTCTCTCTCTCTCTAAAACACACTCGTAGACAGAGTAATCACGTAGTAATCCAGAACCCAAGAAGAGAGAGAGAGAGCATTCAATTTTTCTCCAAAAATGGCTGACAATCTGCTATGCCAAATCTCTTTGACATGCACTGCAAATCTCAATTAATGCACAGCTAGTGATTCAATTGATTGGAGGAAAAAAAGGTCTATAAGGGACTAACCAACTAGCTAGTTAGGACTCTTTGTAGGACATAAAAATTGTTAGTGAGAGAATGAAATGGAAGAGACAAGGAAATGAAGAGGATGGGGAACTAACTACTACTATGCTATGGTGATTCGATTCCTGGGTTTGGTTTCGGAGAATCAAAGATCTCTGATGAAATGGGACTCTTTGTTCTGATCAGTAAAGAATGAAAGGGAACTAGTCCTGCTTTTAAAGGCCCAAAAATCAACTTAATTTCCCTCAATATTTCGGCCTCTTAATTAATTAATTAATAATATTTTTTTTACTCAATTACGAGTCGAACTCACAACTTGAACTCACGACTTATTCTAACATTATCTTTATCCAAACATTATCTTTTGTCAAATGACGCCTCTACTGTAATAGTTGTCGCATTTTAAATTTTTTTTTCAATATACATGACATGTTAAAAAATTAAAGAAACATTAATGACTTCATTTTGATTTTAAATCTACTTAAAAAGTTAATGGCAATATTGATATAATAAATGAAATTATTTATGAAAAAATAATTTAGTCTATTTTTAAAATTTTTATGGTGAATTAATTATTTTCTTAATTATTGTGTTATGACCACTAGTATGGGAAGGATGAAGCAAAATTTTTATTTAATACTAAATTAAATGATGCAAAGGAAATGATAAATCAAAACTAACTTGAAACTTATTAATTAAAATGAATTTAAAGGACTTAAAAAATACATCATCAATTGTCCTTAATCCACCAGAGAGTGGTATAGCTCTCGCCAACTAATTTGAGATGGATGTTTTCTCCTTCATTTACCACTAAAACCGAAAGAGAACTATTTGTATTAAACTGTAGAATTTACCTCGAGATGCATGATTGCAAATCTTGATGCATTTTGAGAGGTTCGATGGACAGAAGAGACGTGCAAATCGTTCTGTTACGCTGTCTTATCAAGTGAATTGATTGGTCTGTTAATGGGCCGTGGGCCTGAGGTATCCTGTAACAATAAGCCCGTTTAGATGGTATAATACATCGGCTTGAGCCGAGCCGAACTTAGCCGAGTAAGTTAAGCCAAGTTATCAAATATTTCCCACGCCTTTAAAGCACTCTCAGTCACGCATAAAGCACGCGCACTTACGGCTGGCGCCGCATTTTTATTCCGTTATTTAGTTTTATCTGACGGCGTAATATGGGCCGTTATGACTATTGCGGGTCCACCACCACCACCACTACCACCCGTCACAGGAGGTGAAGGCTCACATCTATGAAAATCATAATCTGCGTTTTAAAATACACACTGCGAGTGTTATCTATTAATAATTATTTTATACATATTTATTTTTACATCATTTCACGAAGATGTCACTTAGATGATCATTCTAACATTTTTCAATTGAAAATTAACCCATCAGCTTTGTCTTAGTCACTTTAGGCCTTCATTTCTACATTACACATTGGTCAATCCTTTAGTTAAAAAATTTAATTGAAAATACACATTTCAAATAGGAAATGTTAAAGTAACATACTTTTGACATCATCAAATCGACATCGAGTGAGTCTGTATCGTGTGACGCACCTCAAGATGCATGCGCTTCACACTGGATGACACACATACATTATCGAGTTGGCCGTGTCAAAAGTAGGTTAAAAAATTATTTTCATTTCAAATATGTCATTATGTTATCCTCTTGTTTCTGCGATGGCATGCATGACATAATTTTTACTAGCCCCATATTTTTAGATATGTAAATACTTTCCTTGAATTTTCTCCAATATCACATACGTTTCTTTTTTAAATTATGCACTTTAGATTTTTTAATTTGTTTTTGTTTCTTGGAAGGTCCTTCGATTCTATTAGATATTATTATTTTTGAGTAACAAAAGTATATATATTTTAAAATAAAAAGATTTTTTTGAAGCCCAGAGACTAAAGTACCTAACACGACAAACCTAAGGAAAAAATTAATTTCTTATTTCGATCGTATGAATTTAGTTATTTTTTTTTCTCAAATGTATGAATTTAATTACTTCAATCAGATGAATTTTGCAAAAGCTTTTGAGAGAGCATAGTCGAGTCCTCTTTGGGGAAGTTTAAAGACCCTTGTTAAATCAAGAATTTGGTTTTTTAAGTAAAATAAAAAAAAACTTATTTATATAATATATATCTATCATATATATAAAAGCACGAATCACAAATTTTTGAGTGGTAATAAAATTTACTTATTTGCCCATATTTTTTTTTTCATCTCCAAATCAACATTTTCTTTTGTATCCAAATCAAACTCTAACTCCTTATCAATCCATACACATTTTTTTTTTCTCTCAAATCAATCATTAACTCATTCTCATCAATCCAATACACTTTTTTTAAAGTAATATCCTAAAGCATTTACTAGCTTATTTTTTCATTCACATCTTATCTCAATCACATTAGAGAATATTGATAAGCTAAAAAAGGTACTTGTATTTTTAATTTTTAAATTTTAATTACAATTTTAAATTTTGTTAATAAATTCTTAGAAATTAATTTCATGAAATGCGAAATGAATGCGGAATCGTCGTGTGTAAGACGCCTCTAAACTAGTATATATATATAAATAAGTAATTCCACTTAAGTCAAACAGTCCGGTTCAAGTGGGATGTGTCGGCTCGGTGAGGGGGAGGGTGCGATCTGCGGTCCACTCGACCGGCCGAGCCGCACTAACTCGGACACGACTCAGGTCACTCAACATTGTCTCTCCACAACTATTTATAGAACTACAAAAAACCAACACTTTTTGGGATAACATGAAATTTTGCTTTCCATGATAACCTCGTTTTAGTGAAATGGGTGGACCAATTTTGACTTATAAGGGAACACCATTCACTAAAAACTGATTTAAATCTGACGTCACCAGCACTTAAAATGGTGAATTATAAAAGTTTAGAGTATGTGTGTGCATGTTAGATAAGTGTGTCGAGGGAATCAAAACTTGAAAAATTAAAGTGGTTTGTGTTGGGTTGCTGCTTGTGTTGCTGGCGGACCGTTTGAGTTGGGTTTCACTTAATCGCCATTTTTGATTTCCTAGCTTTGGTTCTAGTGGGAGATGAAATGATTGAATTGAACGGTTTTCATGACACGTGGAAAATATCCGCTTGTTCATGTCTCTCTTAAGCTGTACATCATGTCTCTCTTTCGCTCACTCCGTCGCTTTTGAGAATAAATTGAGCTTGAATATCTTTGAAAGATTTATAATGGTGCACTAGCATCACTACGATTAAAAAAAAAAAAAAAAAAAAAATAAAAATAAAAAATGACAATGTTATAAATGAAGTTGAACTTGATAAGAACTAGAGAAGGAAAATAGAAGATCAAAACTTCTACTACTACAAAGGAAAAGAGAAGAAAAATGAGATAGTTAGAATGAGAAGTTTTCATTCAACTTTGTGTGTGAAATACAATGGGGTTGACACCCTTTATATACACCACAAATCATAAAACACATCATAAGCAACATAGACAATACATAGAAGAGTTGGTGTACATTGGAGAGGATTACAAGTTACATGACAATACATGGATAAGTGATTATACATTAGAGTTGAATACAAGTTATGTAGAGTGTACAAGTTACATTCAATGTCATGCTTGATGTTACAATTCAATGAGAGAGTCACGCTTGACAATGTGATCATTCATAAGCTCGGTTAAAGGGTCATCCAATTTACAACACTCCCCCTTGGATGACACTTGCTGAGAGAATATGTCTCGTTTTAACCTGTACTAGAAAAACCCTGTGGGAAAAAAATCTAGTACAAGAAAAAGAGTACAATGTTCTCGTCAATCTTGATTTGCAGTATAATATTATTGATTGCCTCATTGAAAACCTTGCTTGAAAAACTCAGTGGGACAAAACCAAAGCTAAGGAAAAGAGTGCAACACATTGATACACTTTGAGAGAATATATATGCCTCATTAAAACCTTTACTAGAAAAACCCTGTTGGAAAAAAATCTAGTATAGGAAAAAGACTACATTTCTCTCATAATTTTTTTTATACGGAGTATAATAATGGTAGGATTGCCTCTTTAAAAACCTTGCTAGACAAATCCAGTGGGATCAAACCAATATCGAAAGGAAAATAGTGCAATACACTAATCAACCTTGATAAAATGTTTTAATATTGTTAGAATTGTCTCATTAAAAACCTTTGCAAAGAAAATCCAGTGGGATAAAACCATAGCAAAAGAAAAAAGAGTGCAATACACTAACCAATAACTCATTTTGATTCTCCTCTCATGTTCACATGGGTGAGACATTTTGTACATTTTGTTGCACATGGACATCGTTTTCTATATGAACCATTTAATGCTGAAGCATATGATTGTCACTCTTTTGTATATAGTACTTGCATCAAGTAATTGATTCATAACTTTGTTACTATTGAAGATCCTTTGAACTTCGAGTTCATATTAATTTATACATGGATCATAATACAACAAATTTAATGCAATTTGATGTGTTTCAAGCAATTTCATGTCATTCCTTTTGAATTGGCTTACATCTCCCTCTAATGGTAGGAAAACTACTTCATCAAAGTGACAATTAGCAAAACTTGCTATAAATAATTTTGCCTATTAGGGATTCAAGACATCTTATAATATGATTAATGTAGAGTAAATCAATATATGTCTCCTATTGATTTGCCTTGAGATAATCTCTAGTTGAAAAAAAATTCAGTTCGATAAAGGATGTCCGTGCGGATTTATGATATTTTTGCATTATTGATGATTATGGATAATCAAATATATCTTTCCACATTATGAATGTCATTTGATTTATGACGACATTCGTTTTAATGTGTCTTATATATTCTAGAAGTTAAAGCCGAAAATATTATACTCAGATTAAATCATATAGATAAATTTTATATTATTATGAGTAGACTTCTTCTGAACAAGACATTAAAAATAAAATTGTTGTATTAGATATTGCCTGAACATTAGCCTCCGCTAAGTTCGAATTCGAGAAATACTCACTTTTGTACATGCATGTAGCACGATACATAAGACATAAACTCATTGCCCATATTTAGGTCACGATTTAAACACATCTCGATGTGCCTGTTTTATCGAGCCATTTTCGATGATAAAATTCATAATATTTTGCCTTTGATTTTGAAGGCATGATAAATGTCACAAAAATATTCGGGTATATATATGACAATATTTAGGCAAAATAACATTTCATATATGATCAAAAAAATGTCACAATTATGAGCGCTCATTATCAATAATTATTTGCCTTTGTAGTGGTACACCACTTTTGTTCCAATTTTTGGTGGAATTGTCAATACGACATTTACCTAATATTTTCACATTTTTCCACGTCAATAAATTTATTATTGCGATCATGATCATTATATGCAACATATGCTTCTTAATTTGAAGCCAAACTAATTGGATGAGAGCGATATTATATTTATAATATTTCATTATTTTACTCAGCTACCATGAGACAAGAAATCAATCCTTAATATTTATTGGATTGACGTGCGCTCTCGATATTTGTTGCAACAATAAATCGAGGCGAGCCACGTGACCTTATTTTTATTGTCTCATCAGTCATATTTTCACATAGCCTCAACATAGAGGTAATTAAAATTATGAAATTATAATTAATATTTGACTGATTAAATTTTGTAGCATGAGATCCAGCCGCTCATTTTGAGCTTTTGGAGCATTACCCTTTTGTTATGTATATATATATAACTCCATAAGGTGAAAAGATATATAAAGTGAAATATTCACTTTTCAAATCTCTAAAGAGAAATTGGCGAATGATTATGTATAACACACAGTTTTGCATATATGCTTTATTCACAAATTGTAGTATCTAATTGTCATGACAAGTAATTTTTGTCGATAATATAATAAGGCAATAAGTTCAACTATGGTTGAATAATATTTTGAAAATAAATATAATATAAAATAATTTTTTCATTTTTATGTAAAAACATAACATATGATTAAATATATATTTACAACTTGATTCATTAATAAACAAAATATACTATTAGTATGAGTTGGTGGGACAACCTCCAGGTTGGGTGGCGAGACATACTCTACTTAATACCATACCTCCTCGAACGAGATAACCGATCTCCCTTTCAATGTTTAGCTTTACCGGGGACAAGACTTACCCACTATCAACTCAAACTTATAGCATTATTTGTATTATCAAATCAAGAATAGAACGATAACTAATCGTTTGTAGTTTTAAGAGAAAAACTACATGTCACACATTGACTTTTGATTTTTGATGTAGAAGATCGTACAAAACGCAACTACAGAGCATACTTTCGTAGTCGGTGTTGTTACAATGCATAATGTATGAATAAAATACATTTACATAATTAAATATGCATGTAACAAAAAAGAAATTAACCATGATAACATGAAAATAAATTGAACTTATTTAAATTAATAAAAATTATACCTTCTTAGCTTTATATCTTTGAAAAGCTTCTTGATCTTCAAGACCTCCTCTTATAGAGCAACTTCGTGCTGATAACGTGTTGTAAATCGAGTTGAAACTTGCTAAGAACTAGAGAAGGAAAATAGAAGACTAAGAACTTCTACTACTACAAAGGAGAAGAGAAGAAATAAGATGGAATGAGAAGTTTTCATTCAACTTGTTGTGTGAATTACAATGGGGTTGACACCCTTTATATATGCCATTTGGTGATGATGATAATTGTACTTATACATTGTGTACAAGTTATACATACACAAAAAATCATAGAACATATCACAAGCAACATAGACAATACATGGAAGAGTTGGTGTACATTGGAGAGGATTATAAGTTACATGTCAATACATGGATAATTGATTATACATTAGAGTCGAATACAAGTTACATTCAATGTCGAAGTCATGCTTGATGTTACAATTCAATGTGAGAGTCATGCTTGACAATGTGATCATTCATAAGCTTGGTTAAAGGGTAATCCAATTTACAACAAACAACTCAAATATAATGTTTTTTCAAAGATGTTGCAATTGAGTTATTTGGTTTTTATATATATAAAAAAGAAAAAATGTTTTCGCTCACTCTGTACTATAAATATATATATATATATATATATAATATTTTATTACAAAAAATAATATGTAATGACTCGTCAATGAATAAATCCTTTATTTTATAATCTTTAATATATAAATTATTATATGTTAATTTTTACTTTTCACGAAAATTCATTAGGTACTCATTAAATTTAAATTAAATTTAAACAAAGCAATATTTAGCAAAATATAATTTTGGTTTAAAAAATAATTTCTTCTTGCAATGAGTTTTATTGATAATAGTTTTGCCATCACGAAAGCACAACAAATTTATTATTTTTTTTGCAAATAATAAATTTAAACTTTAATTGCGTGATTATGTTTTAATTGCATACTGAAGAGTTGAGTTATCAAAACTTTTCACTTTAGGAATGCAAATAATTATGATATTACAAACAACACCAAGTTTCGTGCAATTTAAAGTAAGTTTGTAATACATTAATTAGTTAAATATGGAAAAAATTGTTTTTTCTTGAACACAAACAACACCAAGTTTCGTGCAATTTAAAGTAAGTTTGTAATACATTAATTAGTTAAATATGGAAAAAATTGTTTTTTCTTGTTTTAGTTTAGTTATTTATATTTTATTTCCTTAATTCAATTTTCTCTTGTTATGTGTCGTTATTGACCTACTCAAATAAATTATAAGAACAAACACAATAAAAAAGAATTATATTTTAAAACAATAATATATATGACATTAAAGGCTACGTTAATTGTTAAGAATTAAATAACATATAATCAATACATAATAAAATATTATTATTTATAAAAAATAAAATTTATTTTACCAAAGAAAAGCAAAATTTAATGATTTATTAGATGATATACAATAAAAAAAATTATCTAAGTGATTACAAATTACTTTGATCGGAGGAAATTGTTATCTTAATTAAATTACAAATAAATGAAATTTTAGGGACCGACTTTTAACATATAAAAGTTTATAACTTAATTAAAAAAACTCTTGTATATGCACAAAAGGCAGAAAAAAAAAATTCTTATAAATGACATTGACAAATTTTAATTATTTATTAATTATTACTCATTTTCATTATGTTACAAGTGTCATTTAAAATAACCGAATGTATTTATTGAGATCGTGTGTTGGTCTTGACGTGGAGTTGTGCGGGGAGCGCTTACACGACTAATTAACATTACCTTGGAGCTTAGGTTTTCAGAAAGTGGAAATGAATAATAAACGGGTGGCATACCGTCTCTTTCTCAGAGAAGAATATTAATGTCAATAGACACTAACAACTTCTCTTGATTGCAGTCCAGATAATTGATTGACAGTACTGAAAGACATAAGTGCAACATCGTGAAGGAAATTATGCAGCAGATGCATGTCAACCAGTACAAAAGGGATATTCTTCACAGGAATAATCAAAACACTAGAAACTATTTTTTCTTTCATTTTTTTCAACCACGGGTCATCAAATTAATGAAATAGAATATTGAATATGTACGTTCATCATGTAAAATATAGATTTCAAGGTAATTTTTATTGTCATTTTTTATATTATGCAGTTTGTACGTATGATCTACTTAGTTCCTTTTTTTTTTTTTTTTTTTTTTGGAGCTAGTATGATAATACTAGTTTTGACAATAGTTTTGACACTGCTGAGGTGGTTGGTGATGTGGAACACCATCTCATTAAAAAGGTAGGGACGTGGTGGGCGTGCTAGAGATAGTGTCATTGTAATTTTTAAATGGAGGTTTACAATATCTTATCATGACACTTCACATCACTTCATGCGTTAAATTTTGTGTGTTTTTTGTCTTTTTATCATTTCTCTCTCCATCACTCCACATAATTTCAAATCACTCTCTCACTTTCACTCTCTTCATCAAACTTGTGGAGGAAGTTTTCATTCTGTTTAATAACATCCAAGCAAGATCGGGAGTGAGGGAAGGAGGAAGGGAAGAAAAGAGAAGGAAGAGAAAGAAAGCAGAGAGGATGACGCTAGGGAGAGGAAAAAAAGATAACCTCCAATCCACATTTTCTTAGATTTGATTTGTTGTTTATGTTTTGTGTTGTCGGTTTGTAGGGAATGACTACAAAATCATGTTGTTTTTGCGAGGATCGGTCTCATGCCTTTGCAGATTGTCCTAATGAGAAACCATGTTTCAAATGCAACAAGGGTAAGTTGGTACTGAAACGAGTTGTGAGTTGGTACTGAAACGAGTGAAGAAAATGTCACCGAATAAGAGTCGATTGTTCTACACGTTCACAACTGCGAGATGCCTTATCTTTCTTTGGGCGGACAAGGCTAAAAATCAGGACCCAACGGAGAAGGCGGTCAAGAAAGAGAAGATCAAAAAAGTTTATATGCTTGATCTGATATGAGTGGAAGTGAGAATGAAGAAGTGAGTTCCGCTGGACCATGACGCTACCTTGAGGATGATGACTATAATGTTTGAGAAAGCAGTTGCCACCGCAAAGAAGAATGGTCGAACCCTAGACAATAATACGAAATAGATTTCTTTAAGGTTTTTTAAGTAGAAATCCCTTTTATAATGGTGAAGTCTGGTGTTGCTTGCTTTTCTCCACACTCAAAACTGTTCAATTTGATGACTCCTTGTATAAGCCTACATTCTTTTATGCTATTTTGATGACCGTTTTGCTTCAGTATGCTATTTTGTTGGTCATAATATTATTGTGAACATATGACAGTGACCACAAGTATACGACATTCATCAAAGTAATAATGACACCAACTCGTGTTGGTGCCGGGTATATTGTATCCACAAGGACGGTTATGCGCTAATGTTTAGTCTAACTAAGGAATAGAGTTAGGCACATTGATTTTGGGTTTGTAAAATGAAAGTTAATAACTAAATTAATCTAACTAATTGCAAGTAATTAAAAGTGGTCTTAAGCTATTGAGAGAACATCCTAGGGAATCTAATTCACCCAAGTTGTATCATTCAAGTCCAATGTAATTAGAAAGTCTCCCAATTCATGTGATGATAGGCAAAATTCCTAAAATTCACTCTATCCCGAGGCCTTGGTGATGGAGATTCTAGCGTCTCACTTGGACTCTGCCATTCGGCGTGAGTAGCGTAAGTGAAAAGCTATATTAAGTACCAATTTCATTGCCTCCCTAGTCAATGACCAACGGTCGATGTGCCATATGTTCTAAGGTTATGTTTCCCCAAATCCGGGTTCAAGAGCCCTAATGGTTATGGTGACTCTTAACCGTAAGTTCTACACCTACTTGATCAAGGTAAGTATAGCATAACATACAAGAATACACAAATTAGCACATTGAATTGAAAGAATAAACACATTCGCATTGAAATCAAAATGAATCTAACTTGGTTCAAAGACCCCTAGAAAAAAAGGAATTACCCCATAAGTGGGTTTAACGCAACACAAAACATGATGGAAAAGCAACAAATCATGAATTCAAACCTAGATTTGAGAAGAAATCCAAGATTCAACACCCAATCTTCAAGTCTCCATAAGTTTCTCTTTAAGTCCTCCAAAGCAAAAGATTCATTTCTTTTATTTCTCACACCCATACATATAGTCTAGGGGTATTTTGGTCCAATATAATGGGCACAAAACCTTAAAAAAGGTCAAAGAATGACCCTAGCTGACGACAACGCCGAGGTAAGCGCTGCGGCGCCATGCTCAACGTCGCATTCTGACTAGTTGGCTCGATTGGTGCCATGAGGTTTGGCGCCTAATTTGAGTGTTGTCTTGGACCTGGCGCTGTGGTGCCAAATCCTCGACTTTGGCCAAATGGTGTTGTGGGATGTGCCAAAGCGCCAAGGTTAGCGCTGTGGTGGGCGCCACAGCGCCTTGGTGGGGCACTATGGTGCCATAACTATGAGATTTATTTCTTTTCTCTTCCTTTGCTCTCTCACCCGATTTCGCTCCATTGTGCATGTCCATTGAACCTAGTACATCCAAAAAATACATTAATTAAGTCTTAAATCATCATTTATCTTCCTATATTATTAGTTAAAATCCAACTTAACATAATTAAAATCATGCTACGCATCACACCCCTAAACTTGAGATTTTCCTAGTCTCGAGGAAAGAATTACACACCAAAATATGCAAATTATTTTAAATCAACAAACTAAGCATAAAAGGCATCCATCTACAGTTTGAAGACATTATGTATATGCCAACACAAATATATTTTCAAATTTCGTAATTCTCACTTCTAGCTCAACCTTAGTGGCGTCTTCCAATCTCAAATCCAAACCAAATATTGACTCAACTAAAAGATTTTCAATTGCCTACGAACCCAACTTTTCAACCTAACCTTCACAAGTTCTCACTTTTAGCAACCCAAGTGCTGTTCCGAAACTCTAGCTGCCACTACTCAAGAGAGTACATAAAAAGATTTGAAACCTCAATGATTCTTCATTTAAAGCATCAACTTCCAAGAGATTCCATAAGCTTATTTTTCACTCCATTCTCTACTATCATCAAGCTTAAAAGACAAAAATTCTTAGGTCTTTCGTAGGTTATAATGGGGCCATGGCTCGGTGTGTCAAAAAGCAAATTTTTAAGCTCAAACAATGTTAGATAGAATTCGCAAACCCATTCCTTACATACATAGAGCGCTCAATAAGAATAAACTCTCAAAATACAAACTTTCACTTTCACTTAGGAGCTCACTCATAACCATTCTTTTTTATCACACCAGTCCATATTTTTCTTTTTCTTTGGACTTAATTTGGTGGAATTATTCACTTTCTTTTGACATTCCTTATTTTGGGTTGATTTTCTCATTCACTCATAATTCATAAGCTCTTTTATTATGGATAAGTGTTGCTCATCAATCTAATTTTTGGGAGGTCTAAAGCTTTTTTAGCTCAGGACAATGAGGGGTGCCAAAAATTCATGATAAGCAAGGCTCAACGGGATAACTAGCGATCACATGTATGGGAAGGAGATATATGATCTTGTGTAAAACATTCAAACATGGCCTAACTCATCTCCTCAATCCTTTAAGCTCGAAGTTTATTGCCTCAAGTGGCTCTCGAATAAGTTCTAGAATCCCAGAACCCTCATTAAAGTCCGCCTACTTTTAGTTTATCCTTTTTTATATTGGTATAAGTCCTTCCCTACACCAGGTATTTCCAGAGAAACCTCGATCTAGCTAAGCTAAACACTTAAGCACATGTGCCCTTTACTCTTTCCTAGGTAGTTCGTCTCATTGATTTGCAAAAAGAAATCTATAATTAACATGCACATGTTTGCAAAAATAGGTGTTATGCACCCCTAAACTTAAGATGTACATTGCCTTCGATGAACCCTAAAACAAAACGAAAGAAAAACATGAAGATGAGCAAGCATGAAAAATAACTCACATAAAAATATAAAAAAGTTAAGATAATACCAAAGTAAATGAAACAAAATAAACAAAAAAGAGATAGAGTGTGGGAATTGAGACTCCCTTGAGTGAAAAGCCTGATGCTTAGATGGATAAGATAAGAGATCAATCCTCATATAAGGAAGGAAATCGTCCTTCACTCAATGCTCGCCAGTATCATCATAATAACATGCGAAAGGTGGAAGTGGGTGACTATGATCATTAGGGTAACGAAACATGTGTCTCGTATAGTGCGCCATCCTATCTAGATGTAACATATTAGCACGTTGATATGATCGTTGTGTTTGCTTTATCCTGTCCAACTGTTGTTGCATCGCTCGCTGATCTCGCTGCATCTCCTCCGATAGTCGAAAGTATCTATTCTTTGGAGGGTGCTGCGCTGATGCCGGGGATGAGCAATCATAGCTGGTGAGTTGAGATCCGCATCACCTTGATTAGTCGTTGTTTCCTCATGTTGTGCCCCATGCTCCATAGTTTGAGTCGGTGCCTATTGGCGTGAACGTCACTGTGGCCTACGCGATGGTCCTGGCTACTACTATGGTTGTTCATCATTAAAATCTATGAATCCTGAAGGTGTCCTACACTCGCAAAGCGTAGCATCTAAAATTGTTCCCAACTTTACGTTATATTCATCACTATGAAAATGGATTGATGCTTCTTTGCAAGGAAGAGTGATTATCCATGGATGATAAAGGACTTTCATTGGTGGGCCAAATAGAAAATTCTTCAATGAGCGTGCAATGATTTCGCCAAAATTTACAACATCTCCTGCTAAAATATGGGCTAATAAAGTGGAGCGCTCAAGTGTGATTTCACTTATGTTCCCGAATGACATAAGGTTGCACATATGAAATGGAGCCAACCTTAGTGGAACCACCGTAGATTTTTGTGGCTAACTATTGATCCTTAACTCCATCCTTACTCATTTTCCATATTGCTTTCCCTAGAACACAAATAATATCTGCAATCTGTTACTGGGTGTAATTCCAAGGACACCATAGAAAATAGGACTTTGTTGGATCTAATGGTATGCCAAGAGCCCTATTCACTGCCGTATCAGGCGTGGTATCCATTTGCATAGAATTCAAATGTGAGCTTACTGGAAGCGATGACCTTATCACTGTCTCGCCCAAAAGTTGCATTTGTCCAATTAAGCTGAGCCACAATGTCCAAAATGTGCTTTTTATACTTGTCAGACATCGTAAAAAGGTGTTTAGGCTTTATTTTTTGTGACAAATACTTCTTATACCCCACTTATTCCTTTTTATTAAGGAAATAATTAATCTCCACTTCATCAGGTTTGGCTTCAGATTCAACGACTTGACGATCGAGGGTTGAATTACCAACAATTTAGATCGAGAAGCTCGTGAAATACTCATCTTGAGAAGAGAAAAAAATGAATCGATAAGTCCAAGTGAGAATAACATAAAAACGCAAAATACAGACTGAGATAAGTCAGAGTCCTTAGCAATATCCAACATAGACACAAATTTTAGTCATCTATGAACAAACATTTGAAGTGAGGTAAAATAATAGATCAAAAACATTCGCATGGTCTCTTATACCACATTATTTGATATAGCATGTTATAACACAAATTCCCCATCCCCCCAAACTTAAGTGAAAGTACGTGGCACGACGTCTTAACCTCAAAAATTGTTATTTATGGAAGTATTACCCTTTGTAAAGTGGATATATTGAATGCAATTTAACAAGCACCGAAATTGATCATATAGTAAGAGCACAAAAACACATTAACGAGGCAATTGAACAACAAGGAAACAAGGTAGTTGGAACACATTCGGAGCACCCACACAGGATTATACAATGGCTATAAGAGACATACAATGAATTAAGCAACATGGTGTCATTGAGGCATTTCATCAAACACCTTAAAAGCATTTAGCACACACATATCTAAATCTCCAATTATTTTACAAAATCAACATCAACAATAAAATCATAAAGAAATCAAACTCATCATCAAGTAGACCTATCTCAAATTAAAATTAAGAAATCCAAAGTGGTGTGAGTACATACCTCGTAGAGGAGAAGAAATCACAACCCAAACACCACAATCGAAATTCAAAAGTGAAGGCAATAAGTAGATCTATAACATTCCTACTCAATTAGTACATTATTTAGTGGATTAGAGGAGAGATATATGGTGTTGGATAGAGTTGGAAGGGGTAGGGAAGATGTTTGGCAAGAAATGGTGAAAAATGTGTATGAGGTGAAGAAATAAGGGCACATCACTTATATAATAACCATGCGCTAGGCCTGGCGCTATGGCGCTAGGGTCAGTGCCCGTGTTTGATGCTGTTGTGTGTGGCGCTGAGGCACGACGCCGTGGCGCCCGCCTCAGTGTCACTACAACAATTTTTTTTTTTTAGGTTCAGGGGCTGCCCCCGGCGTTTAGGCAAGCGCCATGGCGCCTGGGGCAGCAGGTTTAAGAGCGCCAACCTCAATGCCAGGTACAAAAACAAGTTAGTCGGCGCCAAGATCAGCACCCCAAACCAACATGTCAACTTTTGCTACTTTGAGTTCTTTATTCAAGCTCTCGGCCCCATGCCCGCTTACTGGATCAACATACACACACACATACACACCAATTAAACATTGTTTTTAGTACAATTTAATAATCTAAAACAATTTAACTAAAGAGAAGGAATGAATCCAAAATGCAAGCTAATGGCGTCACGCTCCAGTGCTCCCTCGATCGGTTGTTTCGACTTCGTCCACTTCGATATACAATCACCCGACAAATGGAGATCAACCTGAAATCATATATATATACGCCTAATTAGTCTTGCAAATAAATCAAAACATTTATTAACTAAAACATTAAACAAAGTAACTTCTAAGGTGCCTCCTAATAGTGCTAAATTTTTTGTCGTTAGCTAGACACCTAACACGGGACCATCATTTTTTGGTCGCGACAAACTCGCTTTGCCACACATTCGAACTGTAATAGCTATTCACTCTCTGAGCATTGACTTTGAACATCTTGCCATTGTCACTCCGAAGCTCTACCACTCCAAAATGCCATGTTTGAATGACAGTGTATGGTCCATACCACCTTGATTTTAACTTTCCCGGAAAGAGCTTGAGCCACGAATTGTAGAGTAAGACCAATTGTCTTGGCTCGAAGGTTCTGTATTTAATCATTTAATCAAGCCACCTTTTTGTTCGCTCTTTATAAAGCTTAGCATTTTGGTAGGAATGAAGTCGAACTCATCCAACTCCATCAACTCAAATAATCGAGCATCACCGGCTGCTTTGATCTCAAAACTTAACCACTTCAATGCCCAATATGCTTTGTGCTCCATTTCAACCGGTAAGTGACATGCCTTCCCATATACCAACCTATACTGAGATGTCCCGATTGGTGTATTAAATATCGTCCTATACACCCATAATGATTCATCAAGATATAATGCCCAATTTTTTCGACAAGAATTTATGCTTTTGTCCAAAATTTGTTTCACCTCTCGATTACTCACTTCGGCTTGGCCATTGGTTTGAGGATGATAAGCCAAAGAAGTCTTGTGTCGCTCACCAAACTTCCGGAGTACCATCTCCAATGCTTTATTGCAAAAATGAGACCTTCATCACTCACCAAGGCCCGAGGTGTCACAAACCGACAAAAAACACTTTTTTAAGAAATCAATTACAACTCTAACATCATTCTTTATTATTGCCACCACCTCAACCCACTTCGACACATAATCAATGATGACGAGGATGTATTGTTTCCCACGTGACATTGGGAAAGGACCCATAAAATTAATTCCCCACACGTAAACAATAAAAGTAGCTTGAGAAAATTCTTGTCGTCTCGAAAAGTTATCAGTTCTTTGACATTCATTGCAAGTCTTGAAATAGATATAAGTGTCTTTGAAAAGACTTGGTCGATAAAAACCATATTTGAGCACCTTTGCCACTTTCCTTTGCACACCGAAGTGACCGCCGAACAAAGAAAAATGACATCCCTTCAAGATTTCCATGAACTCATCTTGGGGAACACATCGTCGAACCAACCCATAATTGCATCGCCGAAATAAATATTGCTCATCCTATAGATAATGCTTCACATCACTCAAGAATTTCTTTTGTTTAGACGGACTCAAATCAGGAGGCAACACTCGACATGCAAAATAGTTCACAAAACTTGCAAACCATGATGCATTTTTTTGAATTTCCACTCTAAACAGTTGCTCATCGAGGAAGGTGTCTTGAATCGACTTCTTTGTATTCACTTCTCGATGTGGTAAGCACGAAAGGTGATAGGCTACCGCATTCTCACTGCCCTTCTTGTCCTTGATTTCAAGGTCAAACTCTTGCGATAAAAGAACCTATCAAATCAACAACGACTTTGCATATTTCTTGGCAAAAAAATAACGAATGGCTAAATGATCAGTGAACACCGTGACTTTAGATCCCATAATATATGGACGAACTTTGTTACGAAGCGAACACCACTACCAACAACTCCTTCTCGGTGGTAGTGTAATTTTGCTGAGCTGAATCCAACATTTTCTTGCATAGTAAATAGCCCGGAAGATTCATTCTCTCCTTTGTCCCAATACGCCCCCATGGCAAAATCACTCGCATCGCACATGATCTCAAAACTAGACTCCTAATCAGGGATAGCCATAATAGGCGCCAAAATCAACGCCGTTTTCGATGTGTGAAAATTAGTCAAACAATCATCATTCATCTCAAAAGGAACATCTTTTCAAGTAACCCATATAAAGATTTCGTAATTTTTGAGAAATCCCGAATGAAGTAACGATAGAACCCATCATGCCCCAAGAAGCTCTGAATAACTTTGACATTTCTAGGCACTGGAAGCTTCTCAATTGAAGCTATCTTTATGCGATCTACATCCAACCTATTAGATGACACCCGATGACCAAGAACAATACCCTCCCGGACCTTAAAGTGATATTTTTTTCCAATTCAAGATCAAATTGATGTCTTGACATTTTTTTAAAATCAAGGAGAGATTCTGCAAATACAAGTAAAAAAAAGCTCCAAAACCGAGAAATCATCCATGAATACTTCCATTATATCCTCCACCATATCCGAGAAGATTGCCATCATACATCATTGAAATATTGTCGGTGCATTATAAAGACCAAAAGGCATTCTCCGAAATGCAAATGTACTATATGGACATGTGAAAGTAGTCTTCTTCTGATCCTCTAGCGATATCGCAAACCGATTGTATCCTGAATACCTATCAAGGAAACAATAGTAGTCTAACCTCGCTAATCTGTCAAACATCTGATCAATGAAAGGTAATGGGAAATGATATTTTCTTGCCGCCTTGTTCAACTTTCTGTAGTCAATGCAAACACGCAATTCCATTATAGTTCTCATTCGTAATGTCTCTCCTTCCTCATTTCGAACTATGATCATTCCCCCTTTCTTAGGGACAACATGCACTGGTGAGACCTATGAACTATCAAAAGCTGCATATATGATTCCCGCATTAACCCACTTCAAAATTTCCTTATTAACCACTTCCTTCATCATAGGATTTAAGCGGCGTTGACCGCTTATGATCCTCTTCCATCAAAATTTGTGTGAAACGACCGTCCCTGACCTAGGTCGGGTTGTCCGGCCCAGATTGCCTCCAAGGCCTAATAACCGAATCGGGCCTGAGCAAGCGGTCTAGCACGCCTAATACAACCTGCAGAATATCAAACTAGTGCATATGGATAAATACTTGCGGAATTAAATAAAGGAAAATCCATCTAAGTGGAAGCAAGGATGAAAAATTGAGTTCGCTAGACCATGACGCTACCTTGAGGATGATGACCGTAATGTTTGAGAAAGCAGTTGCCACCGCAGAGAAGAATTTTTGAACCCTAAATGTCAAGATGAAGGAGATTTCTTTGTGGTTTTCTAAGTAGAAAGCCCTTTTATAATGGTGAAGTCTGGTGTTGCTTTCTTTTCTCTACTCTTAAAACTGTTTAATTTAATGACTTATTATAGTAGCCTACGTTTTTTTATACTATTTTGATGACCGTTTTGCTTCAGTATGCTATTTTATGCGGTAATAATATTATTATGAGCATATGACAGTGAGCGCAAGCGTACGACACTCGTCATAGTAATAGTGGCACCAACTCGTGTTGGTGCCGGGTATATTGTATCCACAAGGATGGTTATGCGCTAATGTTTAGTCTAACTAAGGAATAGAGTTAGGCACATTGATTTTGGGTTTGTAAAATGAAAGTTGACAACTAAATTAATCTAACTAATTGCAATTAATTAAAAATGGCCTTAAGCTATTGATAGAATGTCATAAGGAATCTAATTCACCCAAGTTGTATCCTTCAAGTCCAATGTAATTAGAAAATCTCTCATTTCTGTGATGATAAGGCAAAATTCCTAAAATTCACTCCATCCCGAGGTCTCGGTGATGGAAGTTCTAGCATCTCACTTGGACTGCTGGTCGGCGTGAGTAGCGTAAGTGAGAAGCCGCATTAAGCAACAATTTCATTGCTTCCCTAGCTAATGACCATCGGTCGATGCCACATATGTTATAAGGTTGTATTTCCCCAAATCCAGGTTTAAGAGCCCTAATGGTCATTACGACTCTCTAACCCGAAGTTCTACACCTTTTTGATCAAGGTAAGTATAGCGTAGTACGAATAATACACAAATCAACACATTGAATTGAAAGAATAAACACATTCACATTGAAATCGAAAGGAATCCAACTTGGGGTTCAAAAACCTCTAAAACAAAAGGGATACACAAAACATGACAGAATTGCAAGAAATCATGAATTCAAACCTAGAGTTGAGAAGAAATCCAAGATTTAACACCCAATCTTTAAGCCTCCACAAGTTTTCCTTCAAGTCCTCTAAAGCAAAAGATTCCTTTCTTCTATCTCTCACACTCATATATATAGTCTAGGGGTATTTTGGTCCAATAGAATGGGCACAAAACCCTAAAAAGTCAAAAAAAATAGCTAATGGAAATGCTGCGACACAATGCTCAGTGCCGCATTCTGGCAAGTTGGCTTGACCACCATGGCGCCCAGGGGTGGCGTTATGGTGCCAGGGGTGGTGCCCAATTTTAGTGTTTTCCTGGATCTGGCATAGTGGCACCATGTCCTGGACCTTAGCCAAATGGTGCTGCCGGATGTGCCATAGCGCCAGGTGGGGCGCTTTGGCACTAGAACCAGGAGATTTTGTTCTTTTATCTTCCTCCGCTTTGTACACTTGCTCCATCTGATTTCTCTCCATTGCGCTTGTCCATTGAACCTAGTACATCCAAAAAATATACTAATTAAGTCTCTCAAATAATCATTTATTCTCCTATATCATTAGTCAAAATCCTACTTAACATAATCAAAATCATGTTATGCATCAACATACTCAATCTTTTAGTGCGCATGTATTCTCAAAGTCGAGCATGCTAATAGTTGAGCATGCTCAAAATTAAGTATGCTAAAAAAGTCAAAATGGTCAGTGATTCACATATCTAATGACACACCCTAAACTCATATTGATTACTAGGGAATTGAAGAAATGAGTTCGAATAAATACCTTAAGTGTAGGTCTTTTTATGTGTAATTGATAGGTTCTTGTGAGAGTATTCCTATCCTACTACACGGCAATGTTCACCTTTTGAACATAGAATGGTTTGTTTATATACATTACACATATTACTTATACTACATATACAAAAAAAGTTAAGAATTGAGTTTTTGATCGTTGTAATTCGATGATAATTTCAAAATACCTAATATACACCACATATTTACATGAAATAATGATTATAGCACCTAAACATGATGGAATCTAAACATGATATGACATTAACAGTTGCATATTACATACAACCAAAATATAAGCAAACTATTTCTATAATGTAGAGAGCTATATGGAAGGATAGAACAAAGAAACTGGAAACACAAGAACATGGTAGTGTTGTATTGATATTGAAAGTTTGATTCGATACAACTACCTTTCTCTCCATACATTGATTTATCATATAGCTTCATCGAAGTAAAAAGATAACAAAAGATAACATTTAGAATAAAAGCTGATAACATCCCATGAATTAGCAGCCTTAAGAAGTAGTGCTCTGCCTCAAAAGTACTCTTTTACTAGCATTGGCCCATCATTAGTTGATCAATATCGTGATGTGCATAAGGAGATTAGACTCGAGATATGCAAGCAAGGATCCCTACATCATCAAAGTTAGCCGAGCATAGCTTACCATAGAATACCACCCGATATTTAAGCGAAATATTCAATGTTAGACGAGCATAGATATTAATGCATAGATTATGTTGAGCTCTGCTCCAAGATTGTGCGAAGTCTAACACCAAATGTACGATGTGTAGCATAGCTCAACACCCAAAATACCAACTCAAACAAGTATGTGGTGGGGCTTAGCTCAACGCTTTAAATATTACAAACCATTGTTTATCAAAATGAAATAGTTTATGAGATAGAGAGGGAGCAAATTAAAGGTTAGCATCGAGGTCGACGTGGTCAGGCTTCCATGTGCCATTCCATTTCTTCCGCCCATCCCTTTGGCTCAGCTGCTTTTCATACTTCCACAACAACGCATCAAACCGTTCCACGAAATCCGCTACCATTTTTCTGGATTGGTTGATCTTCTCCACCAGATCTTGCACACGGATCAACATTGTTTCCATGTCCCTATGTAGGAGATTTAAAGTTGTAGCTAGCATCACCAGTGGACTTGGTCAGCACGTCAGTCAACTTCTTCACCTTCTTATCAAGTTGATCAATAAATTTAGCAATGCGTGACTGCTCACGTAACATGTTGTCCACCTGATTGAACTGAGCCTCCATGAAAATCTGCAAACTATGAAAACGTTCCTCCAACAACTGGTTAATTTCCTGTAACATCAACGGTGATGAAGTTACTCCAATTGATAGCTGTTCTAATGGAGGCAGCTTCAATGGAGCAACCTCCCCCATAATGTCTTCCCCTCCAATTCCATGCTCCATTGGAGCAGACTCCAATGGGGTACCTATAGGTTCATGCATGCTCCATCGTAGTCTACTCATGCTCTATTGGAGCAGCCTCCAATGGTGTACTCATAGTGTCTTTCCCTCTACTTCTATCCTTAACATATTCCTTAGTAGGATCCCCCACTACATGGTCGTCGATGGTAACCTTCTCCCTACTAAGTTCCCCATTGACATGGTCCCTTACTTTAACCTCCTCCTCAGAACTTTCATGACTAACAAAATTCACCTCATCTTCCTCGCTCTCCCCATCCCCACTCTTATCTCCTTCGACCTTATTATCAATATACTCAATCTCTACCGAAATACCCTCACCCCTACTCGCATCACCTCCACTCACTTCACCCTCATCTCGATGCCCATCATCTGATCATCCTCCTCACTCGAACTACTATGGCCATTTTGTCTACCCATTTTCCTATATTTGGATCAATAGTCAATCTCATTAAAAATTGATTGCTCTTCCCAAGAATATGATTGCGGTCAGACTAAAAAATAAAACCCCATCACAAGTAAGAATGGAAGGTCAGTCTCCTAAACAAGTTGGTTAGATGCATGCCATATGGTAAATTAAGGGTGTGCACGGGTCAAGTTTGGGCTCGTTCGACCCTTAAACGAGCCCGACCGAAAGTCGGGCTGAACGAGTGTAAGCCCGTAGCAAGCCCGTAGCAAGCCTGACGTTGATTTGCCAAACCTTTTGCTCGCCCTTATGTAATAGTTGGGCGGGAAGGGTGGGCCAAGGCCCTTTTGATTTTTTTAATCATCTGAAGGCCTTTCGCCAGCTCGCACACTCTATGTTCCATCTATAAAAAGAAAACTGATGGTCGTCTGCTACCGAACGTCATCGATTCGCCACTGCATATATGCATATTATGAACTATAAGGCACTCATCGCAAACACAGACTAAGTAGTAAGTAGTGGTCAACAAATTTGCCAAATATGCATGAATTAATACAAAAATACATAACATGGTCTCAATTAAAAATACCACAACTACAAGTCTCATAAACCACGATACATCACTGCATCAATAATGTATCACACATATATAAATATGAAACTAATGAAAGTGTAACATTAAACTTGCAGAGCATAATAACCATCAAACTATTACAATCCAAGTCTCACACTACTAAAAGAAGTTGGAAGTCTTATTTTTCCTTATAGAAACCATTAAGTTTAATTAAATATCTCATAATAAAACCAAGAGGTCTGAAAGCATGTACTATCAAAGAAGATTAAGTTTACTTCAAGTTTCAAAGTGGAATTTAAAACATAACTAGGTCTATGAGTTTAAACAATGTGAAACTTTGTGTGGATGGTCATTTGCATATTAGAGATCATTGTAAATGTTTTCGAAAAAGAAAAACTCATTTTTGAAAGGTCTTCGAAAAGAAAACTGTAAATTTGTAGAAAAGCCCCTAATACATTATGAAATCGTGAATTTTCGTTTTCGGGATTTGTAAAAATATCCGGACCACCCAATTAGGCTTAATGACTCATAATAAACGTGTATAACATGTTATATAAGGGTTGGTTAGGTCCCGGACGAGTTTAAGGGTCGCTAACACAAAGGGACAAAATAATTGTTTTGAGGTCCCTGCAGTTAGCGCGCTAATGATTTCATTAGCGCGCTAAGTGCAGAGTTAGCGCGCTAGGTCTCAAAGATTAGCGCGCTAATTGCATATCTGATGCGACTTTTTTTGACAATGGAAAACACACTTTAATTTGAATTCTTGATTTATTTTGGACCCTTGGATCCCTAGAACGGTCATAAACTGTCAAGATGGAATACCTAACATTATAAAACCACCAAGAACATGGTTTTGTTAAAAAGAAGGAAGAAACACACTCAAAAACTCAAAATCTACAAAGAGAAGAACTTTGATTTTTGTGAAGAAGCAAAAGGAGATCTTTGTGGCTGTTCTTTAGTTCTCTAATCCAACACTTTTGAGGCTTTCAAAGGAGTACAAGAATCTCTTCAAAGCTGATCTCTTTTGTCATTCTCTTGTTTGTAAGAAAGTCCTAGATCTAAAATCTTGCTTGTGCTTAATCTACATAGTTTTGTGTATTTGATTTGAAAATTATTTTGTTGTGTGTTTGAACACCTTCTTCTTGGGTTTTGCACTTAAATTTATTTTATCAAACCCTAAGATTGATTTGAACAAAAGTTTTGCACTTAAACTTGATTTTTGTTAAACTATTGTTCTTAGACTTGAAATCGGTTTTACACTAATATATTAAGTTTTTAAAACGATTTCACATTTGGGATTTGCAACAAAATCAGTGAAATATTTGCATATTCCATTTATTCTCATACTTGCATGCATAAGAGTTGTTAGGCTCTAGGAGGCTTGCTAGTGTTTGAATTTGATACCACTTTGTGTTGTAAAGTGTATCTCATTATTTTTCAGCAACTTATTGTATTTGTATGATTGTAAGACTTAGTGGAATCTAAGTCAAAGGGGAAGACCTAGTTGAGACTAGGCACAAATCCTAGTTGCGGCTAGGTGGGAAGTCCTAATTGTAATTAGGCACTCTAGGCTTGTATGCTTAGGTTGTAACACTTATTTGCAATATAAGTGGGGGTTAAAAATCCTAACCGGGAGGTTAGGTAGTGGACGTAGATCGTTGGATCGAACCACTATAAATTGTGTGTCACTTTCCATCTCTTCCATTCCATTCACTTGCATAGCATATATATATATATATATATTCATTGATAGTGTATGCATTATAGTTGTAATTTGCGCATAAAGTTTTAAAAGGGCAATAACTACTCGGTAACCCAATTCACCCCCCCTCTTGGGTGACCTTCAATTGGTATCAGAGCGGGTTATTGCTCAAAGTATTACTAACGTATCTTTGAGTGTTCTTTTTGTGCAAGGATACAAACCTTAGATCCGGCTCGCCTTCGGAAGGCAACTCTTCGAGTAGGCCTCCGTATTTTGATGGAACTAACTATGCTCATTGGAAAGTGAGAATGAAATTCTACATTAGAGCACAAAATAGATTCTTATGGGATGCAATTGAAAGTGGCTACACTCCACCGGATAAGCCCTTGAAAGAGTACACCGCCGAGGAGATAAAGATTGAGCTCTCAAATGATCAAGCCATGAATCACTTGTTTTGTGCGCTAAGTGAAAATGAATTTAACCGAGTAAGTGCTTGTCAAACGGCTAAGGAAGTATGGGAGAAGCTTGGGGTACACTATGAAGGTACCATGCAAGTGAAGAAGACCAAGTTAAGAATTCTTGAGGAGCACTATGAAACTTTCCGAGTTGGGTCCGATGAAGACATAGCCACCGCCATCACTCGATTCACTAAACTATTGAATGAGATCAAGAATCTTGGAAAGAATTATGATCAAGAAACCTCGGTGTATAAATTCCTTAGAGGCTTGCCTAAGGAATGGGATGCCAAGAAGTATGCTATCCAATCGGCACAAAATCTTGGAGATTACACATTTGATGCATTGTGTGGAGAGCTAACAGTCCATGAATTTGAACTTAAAGGCCGAGCAAGATTGGAAGCATTAAGTGGAGGTACTAAGAGTTCAAGAAAAGATATCGCCTTGAAGGCAAATAGCTCCCCTAGTGCATCGGTAGAGATCATTGAAAATGAAAAATCATGTGATGACGATGATCTTGAGGAGGAAGTAGCTATGCTCTCAAGAAAGCTCAACAGGGCCATGTACAAGCGAGACAAGTATAGGAAGAAGTTTCGAAGTGGAAGCAAGGGAGGAAAATCAAATGAAACCATATGCTTCGGTTGCGGCAAACCGGGTCACATCAAGGCGGATTGCAAATCCAAGAAGGTGTTTGACAAGAAGAAAGGAAAGAAGAGTTTCAAAGCAACTTGGGATGACTCATCATCATCAAGTTCGGAATCCGAATCGGAAAGTGAGAAGGCAATACTTTGTCTCATGGCACAAGGCGAGGTAAATTCTAACTCTTTTAACTTTGATAATGTTGATGATTTGGATGATGTTCCAAATCTTGATGAGCTTAGGAAAAAGTTGGAAAAGGAGGTCAAAAAGACCAAACAACTCAAAAAGAGCTTGACCATTGCAATTAGTGAAATAGAGTCACAAAATGAGACCATTAATGATCTCCAAAGTGACTTAAATGAAGTCATAGAGGAGAGAGATGCTTTAGTCAAGGAAGTAGAGGACTTGACAAGCACGGTGCATAAGTTTACAAATGGTAAAGAAATGTTTGACATGATGTTGGGAGCACAACGACGTGCACTCAACAAAAGAGACATAGGTTATGGAGCAAACTTGTTAAGTTACAAGAAATTGCTAAATGATGATCGTAGATGCTCTAAATGCAACAAGACTCATGTGGTCGGGAAATGTGCATTACAAAAGGCCAAAGTGGGTAGACTAGCATGGGTAGTTAAAAACGTTTACTACACTAACATTCTCGGACCCAAAGGTGTTTGGGTACCAAAATCTAGTGTGTTTCCCATTGTGTAGGATGCGAGGAAGAGCACCCCATGGTACTTGGATAGTGGGTGCTCAAGACACATGACCGGAGATGCACATCAATTTATTGAACTAAAGCGGCATGATGGTGGAAAGGTTACATTTGGAGACAACAACAAAGGAAGAGTTATTGGTCTCGGAACCGTCGGTAACAATTCACTTTCTATTTCTAACGTTTATCTTGTTGATGGATTGAAACATAATTTGCTCAGTATTAGTCAATTGTGTGACAAAGGATTTCATGTTATGTTTGAATCATCGAAATGCATTGTTAGGAATGAGAAGCATGAAACCTTATTTATTGCATATAGAGATAAAAATTGTTTATGCCATTAACTTTGATGAGATGAATATGCAAAATGTCTCATGTTTGAGTGCACAAAGTGAATGTGATGCATGGTTGTGGCACCGTAGATTAGGACATTCTAGCATGGAGAACTTGTCAAAATTGACTAAGCATGATCTAGTTAAGGGTCTACCCAAATGCACGTTTAAGAAAGACAAGGAGTGTGAACCTTGTATCCTCGGTAAACAAGTGAAATCGTAATTTAAGACGAAAGTAACAAGTGATGTGACTCGAGCCTTAGAACTTATCCATATGGATTTGTTCGGACCCACCCAAACACAAAGCCTAGGAGGTAAATCATATTGCTTTGTCATTGTTGATGATTTTACTAGATATACATGGGTGTATTTTCTCTCTCATAAGCATGAAGTGTTTGGTGTGTTCGTAAAATTTTGTGCTTTAGTTGAGAATGAAAAGGGATACAAAATCACCATCATTAGAAGTGATAGAGGTGGTGAGTTTGTAAATAGAAACTTGGAGGATTTTTGTGCTAAACAAGGTTATACACACCAATTATCCTCTCCTAGAACACCCCAACAAAATGGAGTTGTTGAAAGAAAAAGCGGGGACACTCCAAGAGATGTGTAGGACTATGCTAAATGAGTACAACATAGCTAAGCACTTTTGGGCCGAAGCCATTAACACGGCATGCTATGTTATAAATAAAGTAAATGTCCGAAAGCAAGTGAAAAAGACTCATGAACTATGGAAAGGCCGAAAGCCCAACATAAGTTACTTTAAGGTGTTCGGTTGTACTTGCTATGTTCTAAATGATAATGATCAATTAGACAAATTTGACCCAAAGTCAAAGGTATGTACTTTCCTTGGCTACTCTATGCACATCAAAGTATATAGGGTGTTTAATAGATCAACCAAAACCATAGAAGAGTCTATCCATGTAAAATTTGATGAAGTGGATCCCAAAGTTAAGATGATGCAAAACTTGGAAAAATTGAGGATCGATGATGAAGATGATGGCACCCTAGGACAAACTTCAAATAGTCAAGAAGTTGAGGCATGTAAAGAATCCGACACAAGTGCGCCTAAGAATTCAAGACTTCTAATTGGCCATTCATCCCAACAAATAATAGGTGATCCAAACAAAGGAGTAATCACTATGTCCACATTACATCGAGATGAAGGACATATAGCTTTTGTATCACAAACCGAGCCCACTAAGATAGATGATGCCTTAGGAGATGAATTTTGGGTAATGGCTATGCAAGAGGAGCTAAGCCACTTTGTTAGGAACAAGGTATGGACATTAGTACCTAGACCCAAGGACCACACAACCATAGGCACCAAATGGGTTTTTAGAAACAAAAAGAATGAAAAAGGTGAAATTGTAAGAAACAAGGCTAGGTTGGTTGCACAAGGCTACAATCAAGAAGAAGGAATTGATTATGAGGAAGCCTTTGCACCCGTAGCAAGACTAGAAGCAATTCGAATGTTACTTGCTTATGCTTGCTACAATGGGTTTTTACTATATCAAATGGATGTTAAAAGCGCATTCTTAAATGGCTTCATTAATGAAGAGGTATATGTAGAACAACCAGGGTTTTGAAGATCATGAACACCCGTGGTCATGTATATCATCTTCAAAAAGCCTTGTATGGACTAAGACAAGCTCCTAGAGCTTGGTATGACAGAACTTAGTGCATTCCTACTTGAAAAAGGATTCAAGAAAGGAACGCTAAATCCCACTTTGTTCATTTTGATCGAAAAACATGATATGTTACTTGTTCAAATTTATGTTGATGATATCATTTTTGGGTCATACAAGTCTATGTAATGAATTCTCATCATTAATGACAAATGAATTTGAAATGAGCATGATGGGAGAACTAACATACTTTCTAGGCTTGCAAATAAAGCAATCCAAACATGGCATTTTTATAAATCAAGCAAAGTATGTGAGGGACATGTTAAAGAAATTCAAATTCGAAAATCTGAAAGCATGTGACACTCCTAGTAGTTCCACCATCAAAATGGATAAAGACCAACTAGGAAAACCCATAGATCCTAAACTTTATCGTGGAATGATAGGTAGCCTCCTATACTTGACCGCTAGTAGACCCGACATTATGTTCGGTGTGTGCTTATGTGCTAGATTTCAATCCGATCCCAAGGAGTCCCACTTAAAATGTGTAAAGCGCATATTTCGATATCTAAGTGGAACACGAGACTTAGGATTGTGGTTCAACAAAACTAAGAGTTTCGAACTCCATGCAGCTTTGTTGACTCGATTATGCGGGAAGTCTAGTCGATAGGAAAAGTACTTCCGAATTTTGTCATTTGCTAGGAAATTCACTTATCTCATGGTTCAAAAAAAAGCAAAATTCCGTTGCTTTATCTACGGCGGAGCCGAATATGTGTCTGTAGGGAGTTGTTGTGCTCAAGTTCTATACATGAAACAACAACTTGAGGATTATCAAATCCTAGTTGGGTGTCTTTGAAATTTATTGTGATAACACAAGTGCGATAAACATATCGAAAAATCCGGTGTTACACTCAAGAACAAAACATATTGAGATTAGACACCATTTTCTTCGTGATCACGTCCAAAAGGCGATGTTAAACTCATCCATGTGCCCACAGAGGATCAACTAGCCGATATATTCACTAAGCCTTTGCCTAGAGAACAATTTTCTAAAATTCGGCGTGAGTTAGGCATGTTTCGAGAATCGGACCTTCTACATATGTTTTAGCTATTCCAAACCTTTTTATATGGTGTTAGTGAAGTGTCCATGAAGTTTGAGGAGAATCGGAGCTATATTGCAAAAATCCGAAATTTTTTGTCAAAAAATTCCAGAGAGGAATTAGCGCGCTAATAGTTAAAATTAGCGCGCTAATGATGTACTGACCAAAAATTTCCAGAGGGGAATTAGCGCGCTAATAACACCCATTAGCGCGCTAATAGCGTCCTGGCCCAGAATATGAATCGACCCATTAGCGCGCTAATTTTATCATTAGCGCGCTAATGTCGTTTTTCCAGGCGTCTATAAATTCGTTTTTACCCTCAAAACCCACATCTCGTCCTACCCAAGCCATGTCCTCACGTCGTCCTTCTAGCCGACGTGTTGTTCAATCTTCATCATCTAGTGATAAATCCGAATCCACACACCCCGTCCCAACTCCGGCAAATGCCCCACGACGTGAGGGTCGTGCCAAAGCCGTCCATGAGTCCGCATCAGTCCTAGAGTTAGTGGCTCCACGGCTAACGGATGCCGAAATCCTAAGGCCCGCCATTGTCGATGTCGCCTTTTTTGATAAGGCTCATCTCCCAATTCGGGAAATTTTTGATGCGGCGGGATGGACCACTTTCTGTGCCCACAAGGCTAACTACAACCCCCCTTGGTTCGAGTTTTCTATTCCAATCTCGAAACTTCGAACCATTTTGTACTACTCTCATTGCTTTATGCTATCTATATCACGAATTTTTTTTGCGTATCTCTGAGTTTTCTATATGGATATTTCTTGCTTCACTATGTTTTATCGTCTAAGCATTTGTATCGCTACCGTCTATTGTTTCTTGATATGCATAAAGTGAGGGGAGAGTATATTTCTCTCGTATTGTTTCTATTGTGTTTATTTATGGGGATGCTTGGCCCCACTTTTTGATGGTATCAAACGGGGAAAAATGTGGTTGAACTTGAAAAGGTTGATGTGTTTTGAACTTGCATATATGAAATATAAAATCATGAATGCGATATACATTTAGATTACGTTTTACACCTTTAAAGTTCACATTGTTTGTTATCATCAAAAGGGGAGATTGTTGGACTAAGTGGTTAGTCACTCACACTCCGACCGAGATTTTGATGGAAACAAACAAGGTGAAAATGTACTAATAAACATCTAGTGTATTTCGTTTTTGTTAAAGGATGCAAAACAACATATCAAGGGTACTCAAGAAATACAAGTTCAAGACTCGGCATTAATGAAGAAATGAAGATGAAAGTTCAAACCGCAATTTGTAATTTCAATGTAAGGTATACAAATTCTTTCACGCAAGCCAAATGCATTAGTCCATGCATATCAAGTTTCTTAAACCATTTTTCAAAGTTATAAGTTTACTTCAAGTTTCAAAGTGGAATTTAAACACATAACTAGGTCTATGAGTTTAAACAATGTGAAACTTTGTGTGGATGGTCATTTGCATATTAGAGATCATTGTAAATGTTTTCGAAAAAGAAAAACTCATTTTTGAAAGGTCTTGAAAAGAAAGCGTAAATTTGTAGAAAAGCCCTAATACATTATGAAATCGTGAATTTTCGTTTCGGGATTTGTAAAAATATCCGGACCACCCAATTAGGCTTAATGACTCATAATAAACGTGTATAACATGATATATAAGGGTTGGTTAGGTCCCTGGACGAGTTTAAGGGTCGCTAACACAAAGGGACAAAATAATTGTTTTGAGGTCCCTGCGAGTTAGCGCGCTAATGATTTCATTAGCGCGCTAAGTGCGAGTTAGCGCTAGGTCTCGAAGATTAGCGCGCTAATTGCATATCTCATGACTTTTTTTGACAATTGGAAAACACACTTTAATTTGAATTCTTGATTTATTTTGGACCCTTGGATCCCTAGAACGGTCATAAACTGTCAAGATGGAATACCTAACATTATAAAACCACCAAGAACATGGTTTTGTTAAAAAGAAGGAAGAAACACACTCAAAAACTCAAAATCTACAAAGAGAAGAACTTTGATTTTTGTGAAGAAGCAAAAGGAGATCTTCGTGGTCATTTTTCTTTAGTTCTCTAATCCAAAGCACTTTTGAGGCTTTCAAAGGAGTACAAGAATCTCTTCAAAGCTGATCTCTTTTGTCATTCTCTTGTTTGTAAGAAAGTCCTAGATCTAAAATCTTGCTTGTGCTTAATCTACATAGTTTTGTGTATTTGATTTGAAAATCATTTTGTTGTGTGTTTGAACACCTTCTTCTTGGGTTTTGCACTTAAATTTATTTTATCAAACCCTAAGATTGATTTGAACAAAAGTTTTGCACTTAAACTTGATTTTTGTTAAACTATTGTTCTTAGACTTGAAATCGGTTTTACACTAATATATTAAGTTTTTAAAACGATTTCACATTTGGGATTTGCAACAAAATCGGTGAAATATTTGCATATTCCATTTATTCTCATACTTGCATGCATAAGAGTTGTTAGGCTCTAGGAGGCTTGCTAGTGTTTGAATTTGATACCACTTTGTGTTGTAAAGTGTATCTCATTATTTTTCAAAGCAACTTATTGTATTTGTATGATTGTAAGACTTAGTGGAATCTAAGTCAAAGGGAAGACCTAGTTGAGACTAGGCACAAATCCTAGTTGCGGCTAGGTGGGAAGTCCTAATTGTAATTAGGCACTCTAGGCTTGTATGCTTAGGTTGTAACACTTATTTGCAATATAAGTGGGGGTTAAAAATCCTAACCGGGAGGTTAGGTAGTGGACGTAGATCGTTGGATCGAACCACTATAAATTGTGTGTCACTTTCCATCTCTTCCATTCCATTCACTTGCATAGCATATATATATTCATTGATAGTGTATGCATTATAGTTGTAATTTGCGCATAAAGGTTTAAAAGGGCAATAACTACTCGGTAACCCAATTCACCCCCCTCTTGGGTGACCTTCAAGAAGACCCCAAAGTGAAAAAAACAAGTATACATCTTGTTCATGTCCTCCAATCTACAAAAAAGAATAATCATATTTAGTCCTATTTTTCCTTATAAAAATGAACATGATCAATAATAGTTAATTAATAAGGTAATAAAGAAACATAAATAGTAAAGACTAATGACTCACAATTCGATTCATTCACTCGATGTCATTTGGTGGGTCATTTGATGGATCAAAGACTAACGGTTCATCTTCCCATGGATCAAAGACTAATGGTTCATCTTCTCATTGGCCAATTTCTCCCGATCAATGGATTTGGTGGGGCCGACTTGACCCCATAGGATTAGTCGTACCTAAAGGGTGTGAACACCCATGGTTATTAAAAAAAAGTTAGAACAAAAAATAAAAAACAACTTAGCAAAAATTAATGTACTTGAGCAAGTTCTTCAAGACTAATATTTATTATTTAAGTAAAGTGGAGAATTTAATAAAAGTTGATAAAAAAACATAAAACAAACCTTCTTGAATTTCTTTGATTTGTTTCAATTTTTCATCAAGATCAACTGCTATCTTGGAAGATTTGAGCCAATTTGAGTATAAATGAGACCTTCTACCGTTCTTAGACTCAAAGAACTATGAAAAGGATCCAAAGTACTTCCTCCCAAACTAAACGCCGATTCTGATGCAACAATCATGATTGGAATTGCCAAAATGTCTCTAGCTACTTTTGATAAGAATTTGTACCTTGATGAGTTGCCATTCCACCAATTAAGTATATTGAAGTCTTTCCTTTGCTTTTTACAACTATTTAGCAGATAATTCTTGATCTCAGTCTTAGTATGAAGCTCATCATTAATATACAAATGCTATGTTATATCTTTGAAGGCCATTATCGCACCTATATCATTATTTCCTGTATGCCTTGAAGTTGAAAGTTGGACAACTAATCCCTCATCATCCTCGTCATTAACAATACTCTTGTATTCATCATTTATCTTTCTCAATGTAAGTTTAACTTTTCGTGACATCAATTTGCTATCTTCTGGTTCATACATCAGACTAAAACAATATGAGATGAGTTTCAACTTGTGCCTTAGGTCAAACACAACCGCAATGTACAACAAAATATTTGTTCTTTTCTCATCTCCCCAATACTTATCGAATTCGGCTTTCATGGCCCTAGCCATTGCAACTAAAATCTCATCATTAGAAGTAAGGAATTTTTTAATACATGAATGAATCGAGAAGATCTGCTCAAAGTAGTTGTTAGATGTAACATACAAAGAGCCAAAGATCTTCTTTGGGATATCATAAAAGAATTTCAAAAATCTCATGAAAAGATCTTCACCTTTGCCCAATCCTCAAATGAAGGTGGTGATGTGGGTTTATTTTCCTTGGAAGATTTTTTTTCTTCTCCTTTACACTTGATTCAGAAGTTTCATTCTCTTTTTCACTCAACAATACTTTAAGATAATCAGGGTCCTTATCCTCTGTTATTGCCCCAATAACGTGGCCCAAGTAGGCTGGGTTGGGCAGCGAGAAAACTCAATAATACCCGGGTTTTGGTGGACTCAGAGGGTTCTGTGAGACTTAGTCCCTGGATGGTGCATATAGGGATGGTTCATAGGGTAGATTGTATGCGACGCTCGCAAGGCATCGCCTTAGCGTGGGTAAGGTCATGCCTTGGCACGGGCAAGGCAAGGCCTCGACATTAGCTAGGTTTGACAAAACTTGACTTGGGCGTTAACCAAGTCAAAGTATGATTAGTCATACTTTTGGATATTTCCTATTTGAGTTCCACGAACGGCTTAACATCTACTATAAGGAGGGGGACCTCTCCTAGTGGTGGCATGGGCATGAAGGCAAGGGAAACCCTAGGGTATGCATTAAATAAGCATGCCAAGGCAATGCCCAAGGACCACGGTATAGCCACCTCGAGCCGGTGGGACTCAGACTTGACGGAGCCCTGGCTAGCACCCAGGGTGTGTAGGCTCAGCTATGCACCACCAAGCAAATCCTATCATTAAGCAAAGCATGGACCAAGTCACGTTAGGCTCGGATGGACTAAGTTTAAGGTAGTTCTAAAAGGTTATGTAAGTGTCTTGGTCATGGCCCTTAGCATGACCAAGGCACGTCCAAGCAGGTCCCTAATATATGGAGAATGAGCTCATTGACCAGGCAATTAAGGGAGTTACGAAACCACGTGGCAGCAGGGGACTGTGGCAGTTGAGTAACTTCCTTGACCACCATATGGAGTGAGGTTTTGCTTAGTCTTTAAATCAATGTAAATATGACATGTGCCCTTATCAGTTATGTAACTACTTGTAGGCTGATCTACAAAGCTTGGATCACTATGCTTGGGGAAACATAGAGTACTGGAGTTGTTTTCCCATTATGAGCTAAGTAATACATTCCCTTTGTGCCTTTGTTTGCTGTTCATTCAATTCGAGTATTGGTTGCATTGAACTAAAGTGGCCCTTAGGCACCACATATAGCATTAAGTGAGAAAGATTTTTTTGGTAAACCTCTCATTAATGTCCTCGTGACAATTGGTATCAAAGTCTTGTTTTAGAGATGATGGCGACCCGAGCAGCATATGATCTAAATGAGAGGGCAGATAACTTAGAACACATGATGACAACAATGAGTGTTCTAGTGGAGGCAACAAAGTCTTCAATGTCGGCACATCGCATTGAAGGACTGAAGATATGTTGGACTAAGTGTTTAGTCACTTTTACTCCTCTCGGTACTTTGATGAAACAAAAAAAATGAAAGTATACTAATAAGTTTATCAAGTGTGTTTCAGTTAGTCAAAGTTTGTAGAATATCACATTTCAAGCGTTTAAGCCAAACAAGTTCAAGATTCGGTCCATACGAGGAAAAGAAGACGAAACATCATATTACATGTTCTAACATTGATGTAAGGTACATAGGTTCATTTACGTAAGCCTAATGCATTAATTCATGCATATCGTGTTTTTCAATTCGCTTTTCAAATTTCAAGGGATCATTTGGAGTTTTAAATGAATCTCACCACTTGAATCGGTCTTATAAGATCAAACTATGTGAAACCATGTTTTTATATTCACATCGTACATTTAAAAACCATTGTGGAAGTTTGCGAAAATGAAAAACTTGTTTTGAAAGGTTTTTGAAAAAAAAAACTGCATATTTACAGAAAAGCCCCTATGTAAGTCATGAAATCGAGATTTTCCATTTTTGAGATTTGTGAAAACATTCGGACCACCTAAGTAAGTTCTATGACCCTTAACAAACATGAATAACATGTTATAAAATATTTCGTATGGTCTTGGATGCGATAAGGGGTCGCTAACTCTAGGGCCAAAATATTTATTTTGAGGCCCCTGACAGTTAGCACGTTAATACTGATATTAGCATATTAATTGCAGAGCTAGCATGCTAGCTTATAGGGTTAGCGCACTAGGTCCCAATATTAGCACGCTAATTGCCTTTCTGACAACTTTTTTATAAAGCTGAAAATCACACTTTAATTTGAATAGATGATAAAATCTGAGTCCTTGGATCTCTAGAATGGTAAAAAACTATTAAAAATGAGTGTAGAATATTCTCAAACTACCTAGAACATTATATTGTCTTATAAAACAAGAAAACCCTATTGTGCTCATTGTTGTAAAAGAAGAAGCTTGGATTTTTATGTGCTATCACTTGTAATCTTTCGAGGAAACTGAATCTCTCTCGAAACCAGCGCTATTGAGGCGTTCTAAAGCTTACAACATCTAATCCAAAACTATTTTCAAATCACTCTCTCGGGGTTGTAAGAAAGTCCGATTTCCTAGTTTTTTTGTGCTTAAATTTCATATTTTTGTGCACTTGACTTGTGGAAATCATTTGTTGTGTTCTTGAACACATTTTTCTTGGGTTTTACACTTAAACTTGATTTACTAAATCTTAGGACTGATTTGGACAAGAGTTTGTACTTAAACTTAATTTTTTATCAAACTTTTTGTTCTTTGGATTTGAAACTGGATTTATTTTAATCGATTTGTTTGAAATGGTTTCATAATTGAGATTTGCACAAAATTAGTGATATACTTGCATTTCTCATTTGTTCTCATACTTGCATGCATTATAGTGGTTAGGTTCTAGGAGGCTTGCTTATATTTGAATTTGGTGCCACTTTACTTTGTAAAGTGAATTGGATTATTTTCATCTATTCTTTATAAGTGGCTGATTGTAAGACTTAGTGGGATATAAGTTGAAAGGAAGACCTAGTTGAGGCTAGGTATAAACCCTAGTTGTGGCTAGGTAGGAAGCCCTAATTGGTGATTGGACATTTTAGACATGTACGCTTAGGTTGTAACACTTATTAGCAATATAAGTGGGGGTTTGAAAATCCTAACCGGGGAAGTTAAGTAGTGGATGTAGATCATTGGATAGAACCACTATAAATCACGTTTCTCTTTCCATCTATTCTATCCCTTTCATTTTGCATTGCATTCATACTCGCGTTTGAGTAAGCATATATCATATTTATTGTTGAATTATTTTAAAAAGGAGATAAATTATCGATACACCCAATTCACCCCCTCTTGGGATGTGGTTTCAAGATGTTGGTGGCTTTATTTGTGACTAGAGGAGAGTCACAATAGGCCATGATAGCTTTGTGGGAATCCAAACTCGAGGTGCTTGTTGTGAATGTATGATAAGTGGGGGAACTCACCACTAAAATAGCCTCGACAATGGCTTTGGAGGTGAATTTACTTAAGAGAGCCATCGGAGGAACCTCGGAGGTTGCTGGTGCAGCAAAGTCGAGAACTAAGGTGCCGAAACTAAAGAAATTTTCAGGTAAGTGGAGCGCAAAGGAGCTTGGAAATCTTCTTTGGGACATGGAGCAATACTTTGCTATTATCTGGATGGAAGAGAACCAAAAGGTCATCCTGACCTCCATGTACTTGGAAGGTGATACAAAGCTTTGGTGGAGAACAAGAGTAGATGAAGATGCGGCTGTTGGTAGACCCAAAATTGTAGAAAAGAGGTGCTGAAAAGGAAGTTGAAGGATCAATTCCTACCGACCAATGTGGCTTGGCAAGCACGAGAGGCCTTGCGCAAGCTCAAACAAATGGGATCAATTCGAGATTATGCGAATGCATTTTTCTTTCTCTTGCTGGACATCAAAAATATGTCAGAAGAGGATAAAGTCTTTAACTTCACTACTGAATTGCAGTCATGGGTTCAATCCGAGCTAAGGAGGCAAGACATGAAGGACATGCTCGGGGTGATTGTTATGGCTGAAAGTCATATGGACTTCAAGACTAGTTCTTTCCAAAATGAGGGAAAGAATAAGGAGAAGAAGTCGTCTAAAGATCATCACAAGAAGGGTGAGAAAAAGCCTTTCCCTCGGAAGCAAACAAACTCAAAACAAGCTCCTAAGGCTGAGACAAAGCCCTCAACAAGTTCCTCGCATAAGGATTGTTCATATGTAATGGCCGTCAAAGGGCTTGAGATAGACCAAAGAAGGAGAAAATTGTAGCTTTGATTGCCGCTGATGATGGCCAGCCTTGAATGAACCTACTACATTGCTGAATGCCATTCAACAAGCCAAGACTAGTCCTTTAGATGGACTAATGTATGTTTATGCAAAGGTAAACTAGAATCGAGTCTTAGTGATGGTGAATTTGGGAGCAACACATTTATTCGTTGCTGGGCACATGGTGGAGAATCTGGGACTTACCTTTGTTGAGAATTTCAGCCTGATGAAAGCTGTCAATTTAGAAGCAAAACAGATCCAAGGTATGATATCTAATGTGAGCCTTAAGGTTGGTTCTTGGGAGGAAATGATCAACCTTATGGTCATTTATGTAGATGACTTTGATTTCATTTTAGGGAATGCTTTTCTTTATATGGGGAACATTGCTTTGATGCCATTCTTAAGGGGACTGTTCGAGATGAACCAGACCCACCCTTGCTTCATTCCTGCTATTAATATGATGTAAGGGAAAGAAAATGCAAAGTTGTCCCATCTTTCTGTAATCCAAGTGAAAGATGGACTGAGGAAGGGTGAACCAACGTTACTTGGCAACATTGATGGAGACTAAGGCATGCATAATAGCAAAAGTCCTAATGTAGTTACCGAGCTACTATATCAATTCAGTGATATGATGCCTTCATAGTTGCTGAAGCGGTTACCCCCTCAAAGGGCAATCAACCACGAGATTGAGCTAGTCTCGGCTTAAAACTTCTAGTTCGACCTTTACCTAATGGCTCTAAGGGAATTGGAGGAGCTAAGGAAGCAATTGCAAGAGTTGTTGGATGCTGGATTCATTCAGCCATCCAAAGCGCTGTATGGAGCACCAAATTTGATCTAGCGAAAGCACGACGGATCCCTTCAGATGTGCGTGGACTACAAAGCGCTGAGCAAACTAATGATGAAGAATAAGTACTCGATCCATTTAGTGGCAGACTTGTTTGATTGACTATCTAGTGCAGCATACTTCACGAAGTTGGATTTGAGATCAATGTACTATCAAGTTTGAATTGTAGCTAGAGATATCCCCAAATCTGCAATGGTGACTAGGTATGGATCATTCAAATACTTAGTCATGCCTATCGGCTTGACGCATGTCCCTGCTACATTATATAATTTGATGGATGATGTGCTTTGGGAATTCATTGATCGTTTCGTTGTTGTTTATCTTGATGATATCATAATTTATAGCCAAAACCTTCAAGATCATGTGGATCATTTGCGGACGGTTTTGGCTACTTTAAGGGCTAAACATTTGTATGTAAAGAGGGAAAAATGTGAGTTTGTTGCGCAAACGATAACTTTCCTTGGACATGTTGTAGGCCAAGGTAAATTGCAGATGGACCCAAAGAAAGTGCGAGCAATATTGGACTGGCCAAACCCCACTAAGGTTTAGGAGTTGCGGTCATTCCTTGGCTTGGCCAAATGCTATCAGTGATTTGTGGAAGGCTACTCATGGAGGGTGGCATCGTTGACGAATTTATTAAATAAGGATTGAACTTGGGCATGGACGGATCGACGCGACTGAGCAATGACAGAATTGAGATAGGTCATTGCCTCTGAACCTGTGTTGGGGTTGCCTAACTTTGATCTAACTTTCAAAGTGCATATCGTGCACACTGATGCGTTAAACCAAGCATTGGGGGAGGAGCTTGTCCAGAAGGGGCTCCCATTACTTTAGAAAATAGGAAACTGAAAGAAATTGAGCAGCGGTACCCGGCTCATGAGAAGGAAATGCTAGCGGTGATTCATGCCTTCCACCTATGGAGGCATTACGTACTAGGAACGAGGTTTGTGGTGCGGACAAACAATGCTGCCACCACCTACTTCATGAGTTAGAAAAAACTCAATCTAAAACAAGCAAGATGGTTGGATTTCTTGGTCGAATTCGATGTTAAGTTTGAGCACAAGTCATGAAGGCTTAACTCAACTCCAGATGCTTTTAGCCGCAAAGTGGTGGCTGAGATAGCAATTGTGAGGCTGGAAAGTGAGTTCTTGCCTCATATCAAGGAGGAGACGAGCAAGGATCCAGTTTGCACGAAATTGATAAAGCTAGTAATTGAGGGGATCACTAAGATATTTTGGTGTGAAGATGGGATCCTCTATAGGATCCTCTATTCCAAGGGAGGACACCCATATATCTCTAGTACTAGTGGACTAAGGCTACAACTTTAGAAGGAAATGCACGATGATTAATAGGCTAGGCATCTTGGCATGGAATATACTTATGCCCTTTTATCACATTCGTTTTTCTGGCTAAAGAAGAAGAAGGATGTTGATTTGTCCGTGCAGACTTGTCTTGTGTGCTAGCAAGGCAAGACAAAGAGGAGGAAGACACCAGGCTTATTGAAACCATTTCCTGAGACAGACCCTTCAGGAGTATATATATATATCGATTTCATTACCGATTTTCCTAAGGTGCAGGGAATAAGCAGTGTGCTGGTGGTGGTGGACCAATTTTTGAAGTATGCTACATTTATAGCTGCTCCGAGGAATTGTGATGCAGACATGGCTGCAGAGCTATTCTTGAATCATGTGGCAAAATATTTGGGGATACCGGATGACATCGTTAGTGATCGAGAGACTCGATTCACAGGGCAGTTTTGGACTGCTCTATTCAATTTGATGGGTTCAGAGTTGAAGTTTCCCACAACAAACCATCCCCAGATGGATGGGCAGACATAGATGATCAATGCATTACTGGAGGATTATCTCAGACACTATGTGAATGCAAGTCTGTCCAATTGGGTAGATTTACTTGAATCAGCCTAATTCTACTACTATCTTCACAAAAGCTCAGCCACAGAGTTAAGTCCTTTTGAGGTGGCGATAGGAAAATAACCGACTACTCCAAATAAAGTAGCCAAATTAAAGTTGATAGGCTCGTGCCCTATGGCTTATCACTTTGCAAGGAGCAAGCAAGAGCTGAGGAATGCAGCTCAATACAACTTAGCCAAAGCTGTCAGACGGATGGAAAAGTATGTTGATTAGAATAGGATACCTTTGGATTCTCAGAAAGGAGACCTAGTCTTATTGAAGCTTACCCCACAGATCTTAAAAAAGTTTAACAAGAAAGAGACACACATGGTCCTGGTTCAGCGATATGAGGGATCATTTGAGGCGGTCAAAAGAGTTGGGAGGGTGGCTTATCATCTTAGGCTATCAGAAAGGTTGAAGGTACACACAATATTCCATGTTAGTTACCTTAAGCCTTTATATTCAAATGAGGCAGATCCAGGGCGGAGTATGGCTAGGCGAGCTCCACCATTGGTACAAAAGGAGTTTGCATGAGAAATTGAGCATATTTTAAGCCACGAGATACGTGGCCAAAGTAAGAAAAATAGGCTAATTTTCTACTTGATCAAGTGGGTTGATGTTGATGAACCTACTTAGGAGCGAGACACTACTCTATGACAGTTTGAGAAGGAAATACCAGACTACCAGAATCGACACTGTAACAACCCAATTTTAATTACGTCGTTAATATGACATATTTTCAAATGTGGATTCCAAATCAACATATCATGGACCCCACCGTTAGGACCGGACACGCATTAGTTTTATGTGCTGTTTGCCTAATTTGCGATGTTTATGCTTAGTTATGTTTAATTGCATCGCAATGTGTGTATTTATGTTGTTATTGTTCGTGTGAGATTGTGTGACATGTATTCGCCTCAATTAACGTGTAGACGTGGTTACCGGGTAGGCGAATGACAGTACACTAGGTTGGAAAATAATGCACACATGATAAATGAGTAGAATGCATTAAATAATTAATATAAACGTCATTTAGACCTTTAATGATGTGAGTGTACGTGAACGATATGCGTCGGACGCGGAGCCGGGTACCGAACGCCGGGGGGTTTAGTATATGTGATTGAAAGAGGATAAGATCAAGTGACAAAGTCACCAATCTAAGTCACCTTAGATGGAATTCTGACCTTATTTCAACCATCCAAGCGATCTTTGGGATCTACACACACATTAGATGACAAATAGACTATAAAAGTAAAAAATATCTCATTTCACCATCTTTTCTCTCCCTCTCTCATTTCGAACAAAAATTTGGGAGATTTTAGTGAATTTCAAGTGAATATTAGGAGGTTCATACGGCGAGCAATCGAAAATCCAAGGTCAGATTCACGTTCTCCTCGTCGTTCTTTACGTTTCGAGTATGGAATTTCGAGTTTTGACGTGGATTTTGGATATGTGAGTTAGCTTGCTGGTTTGAGGGTTTTTGCTACGAATTTTGTGTTGGATGGGAGCAATTATCATGGTATTAGATGTTGTGGGTGGTGGTGTTGATGTTGTGGAGTTTTGCCCAGTTTTATCGTGGTTTCGTTGAGTTTTGTCGGGGTTTTGGTTTGAGTTTTGGACAAGTTTTAACATGGTTTGAATTTTGGAGTTACCCTATGCTTAGTTTTAGTGAACCATAAGGGATTGGATCGAGTTCGGGTCCCAAAGTTGGAGCCAGGGTTCCAAAAAAAACATGGGGAGCACCCCGTGACTCTCACGACACCACCCGCGACGCCGTTTCGCCTAGAATAAAAAAACACTTTTTTGAATTTGGGTTTTGGTTCGGCCAATTGGGGGTCGATCCCGGGTATCAATACTGGGTATAATATGAATTAATATGTTGGATTTGATACTTTAATGTGAATTTGGGAAATCTCAAAGTTTGAGAAATTGATAAATTAACAAATATTAGGTATTTAGATTTGATCTACGGGTGTTGGGGCATGCATTTGGAGGCGTGGAGGTCGCTTTTGTATTAGTGGAACGCAGTTTGAGGTGTGTAGTAACCCAATTGAAATTTTCTCGAGTATGTATTTATTTATTTATTTCCTTATTTACCTTCCATTTAGTTATTTCATTATTCCTTTCTAGTTTGTTTATATGGACGGTTTGGTTGAGTGCACTCCCACCTGACCATTCTGTATGTATGTCCACTAGAACATAACACGTGTCACCCGAAGTCTCGGTGAATAGTTTGACCTGAGGATCTTTTTGGTGCATGTGTTGGTGTGCCGTGGGACCACGCCGACCATCGAGAAGACCCGGAAGGTGGCTATGCTTAGCGTGACTCGCTGCCAGTGCTCGCGAGAGAGTCTGGAGTATGGTGCTAGTCTGACTTAGGTTGTAGACACACATTTTGAGCTGTCTATTATGTATTCATACGATAAGCACAATTGCCTAATTTTAATTTTCCGCATGTTTATTTAATAGCTTTATTCAAATTCCCATATTTTATTTCTATAAATGCTTATTTAATTTCCTTGGGATTACTCACTTTAGACTCACCATCTATTTTGTTGTGATGGTTTGAGTACAGACCCCGATACGAGTTGTGCAAGGGAAAGCTTGAGGACTACCTGTGACAGACTATAACCTCTCTCGTACGTTTGTATATATGTATATTAACTTTTGGGACACGGGATACATTGTGAGCTACCCATGAATTGTATATTGACATATTTTTAGGATTTTGGCCACCTTTCTAATTATGATGTTTATATTATGGGTTTTCACATTAGGCTGGTGCTCCTAAGACTTGAATTTATTTGTTTACTATTTGATTAACTCTAATAAGTTTTCCGCTATAATTTGATTGTTAAAAAAGATCTTAACACGTGAATTGAGTCCAATGGTATAACTTATAACTTTTCATAATATAAGTTGGTCAAGTATTGGATGTTTAATGAATTTGTGTAGGTCAATGGCACGTGGGACACAACTAGGCCTGATGTGGCGGGGTTGGGGGCCCGTGTTAGCACCAGTGGCGGGCCTCGGGATTTGGGGCCGCTAGAGGCAACAACCGAATAGTTCGACGAGGGCATCAGACTTTTTAGCGAGGGGATGTTTGTTACCGCCCCAATAGCATGACCCGAGTAGGCTTGGTTGGGTAGCAAGAAAACTCAGTAATATCTGGGTTTTGGTGGACTCGAAGGGTTCCGTGGTATTTAGTTGCTTGATGGTGCATACATGAGTTTCGCAAAAATGTTGTTAACTAGCATAGCGTAGAGGCACGCATGCGAGCATTCACCTAATGCATAGAAGCGTGCATAGTGATGGATAACGCGTGATACGTTGAGGCATACACATACATATACGGAGGCATTGACGAGAATATCACGTGGAGATGTGCGTACTTACATAAACTTGGAGACGCGATATGCATTCGTGATGGTTCATGGGGTAGCACGTGGATGCTCACGCATACCGCGCATATGCGTGGGTAAATCGTATGCGGCGCGAGCAAGGTGTCACCTCGGCATGGGCAAGGTTTGACAAAAATTGACTTGGGTGTTGACCAAGTCAAAGTATGATTGGTCTCACTTTTGGATGTTTCATATTTGAGTTCCTAGAATAGCTTAACATCTACTATAAGCTAGGGGTGGCATGGGCATGAAGGCCAGGGGGATTCGAGAGTATGCATTAGGCAAGCATGCCGAGGCAATGCCCAAGGACCATGGTATAGCCATTCTTGATAGTTATGTGGAACTCTGAAATTGATTAGGCCCCGGCTAGCACCTAGTGCTCTATGGGTTCATTATGACTTACATATCCCATTTAGCAATGCATGGACAAAGTCACTTTAGGCTCGATGGACTAAGTCCAGGTAGTTCTAACAAAGTTTTGTAATTGTTTTCGTCAGTTTGACCCCTAATGACCAACATGTCTAAATTGTCCTTAACATGTGGAGAATATGCATATTGACCAGGCGGTTAAGGGAGTTATGGAACCAGATGGCAGCAAGGGAGTGTGGCAGTTGAGTAACTACCTTGACCACCACATGGAGTGGGGTTTTACTTAGTCTTTGATTCAATGTAAATAGGACATGCGTCCTTATCGGTTATGTAACTACTTGCTGGCTGATCTATAAAGCCTGGAGCACTATGCTTAGGGAAACATAAAGTGTTGGAGTTGTATTCTCATTTTGAGCTAAGTAATACATTCCCTTTGTGCTTTTGTTTGTTGTTCATTCAGTTTGAGTATTAATTGTGCCGAACTAATGTAGCCATTAGGCACCACGGATAGGCATTAAGTGAGAAAAGTTTCCTTAGGGTAAACCTCTCATTAGTGGCCCTTCATCCTATCAAAGGCATTTTGAAGTTCTATTGTTGTTTTCAACATCATATAAGTCGAGTTACACCTAGTTTCGACATAAAGGCAAACAACAGTTTTTGTACCAAATTTGCATTTTTTCCACACATTGTTTAAATTTCTATGAACGTTGTGGAGATGAGCTCACATACGTAATTATTGCTCGAATGTTAGCAATGGCCTCATCTAACTCATATACCCTATGCCTAACTAAAAGGTTCAAAATATGAGCAACACATCTGACATGCATATGTTCCCTCTCCAAAGATAACCCATTCCAATTTCTCATTTTTTCTTTAGATAAGACATGACTAAATCATTAAAGCTCGCATTATCAACTGTAATTGCGAATACTTTATTGATCCCCACTCAAGAAAACACTTCTCAATCACTTCCCCCAAAATGTCTCCCTTATGGTTGGCGACTTGACAAAAGTTAAGAATCATTTTGAGCAATTTTCAGCCCTCATCAATAAAATGTGCAGTAAGGACCATGTAGTCAATATCTTGTATGCTTCTCCAAGCGTCGGTAGTGAGGCAAACTCACAGTTTCATACTTTTGAATATCATTTTCAAACTAGCTTACTCAGCTACATACATTTTCTTGACCTCTCTTGCAATTATAGACCTCTTTAGAACAAGAAACTTAGGCTACAAACCCTTCAACAATTCAACAAAAACATTTTTTCTCACAAATATGAAAGGCAACTCCTTAATAATGATTAACCTAACGAGTAATGTTTTGCAATTTTCTTCGTTGTTTGATGTACGAACAAAATTATTATTATCATTACGATCTCTTGATGTCCCTGAACTTCTTTGAAACTGGAGTACTTATTGTTTTTTCTCTCGCTTTGCAATTTTAAGGGATGTTTCTCATGTTTTTTTAAGTGGTAGTTCAAATTACTTGTGCCATGATTTTTAGGGTGACATCCATATTTTCTTTTCCACAGTGCTTACATCCAGCAACATTAAGATCATCCCCCGAACTTTGAAAATGATCCCAAGTGGGTGAATTTCTCTTGTTAGTAGTAATTTTTCTCTTCTTTGGCAATGGTGGTAGACTCTTAGCATTAGAAAATGTTAATGGATCAATAGGTGGTGCATCATGAGTGAGAGGATCTCCATTAAGGTTTTCATCACCAGTTCCACCAGTCATATTTGACATGTGAAATAAAAAATAGCAAATAAAGAAACCAATATTCAAGTAGTAAAGATTAAGTAGATAAGCTTTTATTTTCTACAACATTAAAAAAAAATATGCATTTTAAGAGTTCCAACAGTTGTGTATATATGGAATTGCTAAAATGTCTTCTTTTGTTACCAAGTCCATTACTCAATTCAATGGCTTTAATCTCTTCAAGTCTTCTTCATCTCCCATACAAACGCATAAGTGCATGACTATATATTATATAAGAATGAGACCTAACACAACTAGAGTACTGTTGAAGACCAAACAAACAAACTACACATAAACTATTTTCATTTTGAATCATTGATCAACATATAACAATACGGTGAAAATATTTATCGTCAACGTACGGTACCGTGCGACTGCCGAGCAATGAGTAGTGCACACGAGTTATAGTATTGTGGGAATGCCGAGAAAAATAGAGAAAGAGGAAGCCAAAAAGGTGCAAAGTCGGAGTTAGAACAATCATGTCAGTGGGTTGTGCAAACGACAAACGTGCAATAGAGAAAGAAGATGAATAGTGAATTCGCTAATTCGATGAAAGTTGAAACAGTGAGTGAAGTGGTGGGTCTGTAATGCATGTTATTGTTAGGGTTTCTTTTTACTTTTTAAAGTCATTTGGGCTCGAGCTCGGGCTCGGCTCGGGCTCCCACGACCCTTAAACTCAGCTCGCTATCTAACTGATTTAAATTGCACACTATCGGGCTTAAGCTTGATTCCCTCAAAATTAAGTATGAGCCCAACCCAAAGTGCGCTCAAGCTTGACGGGCCGGGCAGGCCCATCGGACCGGGAGAAACAATGCACAACCCTAGGGTAAACAATCGAATTTCTTTTTCTCGGCCAATTTCAAATGATGATAAATAACATAGGGTAAATATATATTTTTCCCATTTAAAATGCACTATATGAGGAACATATCAAAGTGTAGAATATATGACAAACTACCAATTCTTGGAGTGATGCTACAGGTGATCTTAATATAGAAAGGCCTAGCTAACACCTTCAATTGGCGTGTCTTAAGTATCTTAGAGATGTCTCGGGGAAGTTTCTTGCATATTTGGTGGAGCGCCGTCCCCCGATCAAAGCCCTCAACACGGGCGGAGTGTTGGTTGTTGAAATACTCAAACTCTTCGTTGGGAAGTTTGAAGAATTTTTTTTGTTGGTCGGAATTGATTGTGAAATGATGCCTTATCATCTCAGACTTCATTGCGAGAGGGTTATGGGGTTTAAGTGCGCACATATCATAGTAAAACAAATGAATAAGACTGGGGTATAAGAGTAGGCTAGCCTCAAAGAAAGAAACCCAACTAAGACGATCAAAAAGCTATCAAAGATTGAATTCGGACTTATAAAAGAAATCAATGTCCACATGACGAGGAAATAATATTGACCACTTTGAGAAATTGGACTTGTAAGCCTCTACGGCCTCATCTGACCGATAAACCTTTCGAGTATAGGCATCTTCCTTCTCCTTCCTTTCCTTGTCAACTTTTGACAGACGCTGCCGCTGGAGTGCTAGAGCCACCTCCTATCTTGGGCCATGTCTTTTTGACTTTTCAACAACTGGTGTTGGAGTTACCAACTTCTCTTTTTTATGGTCGGAATAGGAATGTACTTAGTTTCCTTCTCCTTCTTGGTACCACGATGGGAAGAGGTACGGCTATGAGTTATTCTGCCTTTCAAGGCAAACACCAGTCACACAAACTCACCTGATAACACATACCCACATGCAGTACAATATAATAATAATTTTTAAATACCACATATACACAATCACCATCCATAAATAACATATTTTCTCAGTTCTCGTGTCTGAGTCAACCGAGCTGTCCGCGTAATGCCTGAATTACGACTGTTAATCTCCGAGATTAATGCTTATCCTAGTTTAATTAATTTGGACCATTACACATCTCTAAGAATCAAGGCGTTTCTTGGGTGCGCTCATGATACGCATGATTGTGCGTATCCACTACCATACGATGCATTTAATGTGCTCACTAAGATGAAACGACGAGAGAGAGAGAGAGAGAGAGAGAGAGAGAGAGAGAGAGAGAGAGAGAGAGAGAGAGAGAGAGAGAGAGAGATTGGCCGATAGTGATAGAGGTGATGTTGCCTAATAATTGGACCCAAAATATTGTAGCATATAGATCTTTTTTCATTATATCATATTAATTGGACCTAAAAATATTGTACCATATAGAACAAACAAACAAAGATTAAAACATGTATTGATTGGAACCAAAATATTGTCGGATGGGTTCAAATTTCATACATATATAAGCCCATGTCAAACTATAACATGTTAACAACATCATAGTCTTAATTTCTTAATATTAGTATGTTATTATCAACGTAACTGTGCCACTATTTTTTTTTGGCGCACCATTTACCCTGCTCCTCCCTCTTCCCACTGCCTATCGCTTTTACCTCTCTTGATCCCTTGCCCGCCTCCTCTCCCTCTCTTTTTCGGTCTCTCCGCCTCGGTCTCCGCCTTGCCGTTCAACTCAGCCCCGCCTCGGCCGCCGCCTCGCCCTTTCGGGCTCGGCCTCCTGCTTCGCCTCGGCTTCCTTTCCGTTTTTATAAGGTATAATTTTTTATATATTATTTTAATTTGTCAATATTTGTTGTATATATTTATTGAAATATTAAATAATTTGTAATTTGTAGTTGATATAAAAAAATATGGAATAAATATTGATTAACAAATTTGATTAGAAATTTAAAATTTTGTCAATATATCTTGTTGTATTTATTTATTCTATTTTTTGCATTTTAATGTAAAATCTTTTGATATAAATTGTTTGTACGTAAAAAAAGTAATTAATGGTTTCATTAAAAAAATAAATGTATTTTGGTTAAAAATCTGGAATAAATTTTTTATATGTGTTAGAATAAATTATTGGAAATAAAATAAGTATTTCACGTATGTTTTTCGAAAAGAAACTTGTTAAATTGATTAAAATGTTGGAATTTTTTTAAGTTGATATTTATTATTTATTTATTTTTGTGACAAATTTAATGCATGTGTGTGATTTGAATTTATATAGTTTTTTGTGATTATTTGTGATGTTATTGTATATGTTTTTTTAGTATTGATATATGTACAACTTTTGTAATTTATTATAATTAAATTATTATTTAATTGTTTTTTAAACTAATTAAAAATATCAAATTAAGGGTACAACAACAACAACAACAACATAGCATCAGTCCCAAATTAATTGGGGTCGTCTGCATAGATCAAACTTTTTCATTGTGTTCGATTAAGTGCAATTGATGGTGAGCTTTCCAAATCATTCAAATCCCTCCTAATTAATGCATCTTATGTTAACTTTGGTCTACCCTACCTCGTCAAATTTTTATAGTTTCTATTGAGTCAAGTTTTCTAATGCAAGCATTTGTAGGTCGCCTGTGCAAGTGACCAAACCATCGCAACCGCCCTTCCCTAATCTTTTTATCAATTGATGCTACTCCTACTTGTCTTTGAATTTCTATATTTCTTATTCTATCTTTACGAGTTTTACCACACATCCACCTAAGCATCCTCATTTCTGCAACGTTCATTTTATGTAATTGTTGTTGCTTTACTGCCCAACATTCACTACCATAGAGCATAACTGGCCTAATTGCAGTCATATAAAATTTTCCTTTTAACTTAGTAAGAACATTTCGATTACAAATCACCCATGTTGCACTCCTGCCATTTCTTCCATCCAACTTGAATTCTATGTGTGACATAAATTAAAGGTAATATAAGAAAAATATTAAATATGAGAGTAATTGAATCCTAGCTAGAGATGATTGTTTGTATATATATAGTATAAATATAAATAAAATAAAAGACTAAAAGGTATATATATATAAATTATGTTATGCTGAAATAAAAACTAAGTATGAAGTTTACAAGTTAAATTAAATATTAATACACTAGCTAGTACATCGTACTGATAAAAATTTAATTAAATGCTACAAATTCATTGGCCAAATTAAAATTTCGATTAGGACCAAAAGTAAAAAAGTATAATATATTATACTATATATACATATAGATTAGAGTAGTTAAAAGCAATTTAACTATAATAAGAAAATCTTTAATTGGTTGAAATAAATAATATTTATATAACAATGCTTATGTACTATATATATATATTGTTGTGGAATATGGATGACCATGCATATACACCAACATATTGTGTAGTAATGTAACTTGTATTTCTCACTTAATAATACATCTACTTGTCTATGTATTGCCATGTTACTTGTAACCATTTCCAATGTACACCAACTCTTCCATGTATTGTCAAATTACTTGTAATGTGTTGTATGACATGGGGTGTATGTGTTACTTGTACACATTGGATAAAATACATTTATCATCATCACCAAAAGGCATATATAAAGGGTGCCAACCTCTTTGTAAAAACACACCAAGTTGAATGAAAACTTCTCATTCCAACTATCTCATTTCTTCTCTTCTCCTTTGTAGTAGTAGTTTGTAGTAATAGAAGTTCTTAGCCTTCTATTTTCCTTATCTAGTTCTTAGCAAGTTCTAACTCAATTTATAACACGTTATCAACACGAGCTTGCTCTAGCATTAAGGAGATCTTGAAGTTCAAGAAGGCTTGTTAAGGAGACAAAGCTAGGAAGGTATAACTTTTGTTATTTAAATAAGTTCAATTTATTTCTATATTATCATGGTTGCTTCATTTTATTACATGCATCACTTCTATATGCATGCTTTATTCATATACTATGCATTATAACGTCACCGATTGCGAAAGTATGCTCTGTAGTTGCGTCTTGTACGATCTTCTACATCATAAATCAAAAGTCGATATGTGACATAACTAGTTTTCTCGCTATACTACAAATGATTAATTATGCTCTATTCTTGATTTTTTTATATTGCAAATAGTGTTATGAGTTTGGGTTGATAGTGGGTAAGCCTTGTCCCTGGTAAAGCTAAACATTGAAAGAGAGACGGGTTATCCAGTTCGAGGAGGCATGGTTTTAAGTAGACTTTATCTCGCCACCCAACCTGGAGGTTGTCCCACCAACTCATACAAGTAGTACATTTTGCATATTAATAATCAAGTTATGAACATATATTTAATCGTATATTATTTATTTTATATAAAAGAGAAAAACTATTTACTCAATTTCTTGACATATTTTCAGACTATGGCAAACCTTCAAAAACTTGAATTTGTTGCTATTGATATCACTAGAAATAATTATTTGCCATGGAAATGGGTGTCGAGATACATCTCCAAGCTAAAGAATTAGGAGAAACTATTATAGAAGGAAATGAATCATCAATGCAAGACCATGCGAAAGCACTAATATTCCTTCGCCATCATCTTCATGAAGGTCTGAAAAGTGAGTATTTCACTATAAAAGTTCATCTCACCTTGTGGTTAAGCTTAAAAGTGCGATATGATCACTAAAAGACGGTGATATTCTCAAAAGCTCAAAATGACTGGCTGAATCTTAGGCTGCAAGATTTCAAAACAATAAGTGAGTATAACTCCACCATGTTTAATATTACCTCTTGTTTGAGGCTGTATGGAGAAAATATATTTGATGAGGCAATGATGGAAAAAACATTTTGTACTTTTCATGCCTCAAATCTGTTGTTTCAACAGTAGTATCGAATGCGTCAATTTAAAAAGTACTCAGAATTAATTTCTTGTCTCATGGTGGCTGAACAAAATAATGAGCTTCAGAAGAATGATGAAATTGATGTTAAGCAAATCCGATCGAGTGATAATCTTGCTAATTTATTCATAAAAGCCTTACTAACTACGACATTTAAAAGGCTTACATATGATATTGGCTTGCGTAAACTTAAAGACATTGCAAGTAAAGAAACTAAACAAGTTTCACCCATGTTCACATGAGGGGGAGTTATTGATTAGTGTATTGTACTCTTTTTCCCTTAGCTATGGTTTTATCCAATTGGGTTCTTAACAAGGTTTTTAATGAGGCAATCTTAACAATATTATACCCATTTTAATATTTATGAGAATAGTGTACTATTTTCCTTTTACTATTTTTTTTCCAACAGGGTTTTTCTTAGTAGAAGTTTTAACGAGGCACAATCTCTAAGCAAGTGTCATCCAAGGGGGAGTGTTGTGGAATATGGATGACCATGCATGTACACCAACATATTGTGTAGTCATGTAACTTGTATTTCTCACTTAATAGTACATCTACTTGTCTATGTATTGTCATGTTACTTGTAACCATTTCCAATGTATACCAACTTTTCATGTATTGTCAAATTACTTGTAATGTGTTGTATGACATGGGGTGTATGTGTTACTTATACACATCGTATAAAGTACATTTATCATCATCACCAAATGGCCTATATAAAGGGTGCCAACCTCATTGTAAAAACACACAAGTTGAATGAAAACTTCTCATTCCAACTATCTCATTTCTTCTCTTCTCCATTGTAGTAGTAGTTTGTAGTAGTAGAAGTTCTTAGTCTTCGATTTTCCTTCTCAGTTCTTAGCAAGTTCTAACTCAATTTACAACATATATATAGTATCACTATAGGGAGGATTGATATTCATCTATATAACTATATATATAAATTATGTTAACTTAAAATAAATTTGAGTATGAAGTTTACAAGTTAAATGAAATATTAATATGTATAGTACATTGTACTAATAAAAATTTAATTAAATGATAGAAATTCATTACACAGATGAAATTTCAATTAGGACCAAAAAAATAAGAGTATAATATGTTATACTATATATAAACATATAGAGTAGTTAAAAGAAATTTAACTATAATAAGAAATATTTAATTGGTTGAACAAAATAATATTGTTATAACATATATATAACTTACAATATATATGTAATGAAGAAAAAAATGAAGTAAACAAAAAATCTTAAACCAAATTGAGCACTTTAAAATTAACTACAAATATTGAAATAAAATACAAAATTACTAAAGAAAGTATGTGCATATATTGCAACCAATGCGGCGACTAATTAAGGGAACAATCGACTAAAATGTATAAAACATATTGAAAGTATGCACAAATGCAACCGATTCAACTAATTACGATTAACAATCGACTAGAATTTATGTAGTGATTGATGTGTACGTATACTCAATTAGGGTTGTTTAGGGCTTTCGAGATGTTTGTGTCCTTAATATTCGATGTATAACTGTATTGAAGGCGGTTACATTATATTAGAGTTTGTGGCTGGCGTGAAGGAGTTTATAAAATATGCCATGCAACATTGCACCAGTTACTTGAACGAAGCAAAAATTTGATGTCTTGCCGAAAATGTCGCAACGACAAATACTATTGTTGGGTCGCGAATGGGGGGAAAAAGAAATAGTAAGGGACGAGGACAATGGAGGTGATGATCCAATGGATGAATATTCGACATCATATCTGTCGGGGCATGTGCCCTAGGTCAATCCATTAACTGTCTTTATGAATACTTTTAGTTAATAAAATAGAGGATATCATTTGCTGTTTATTATAATTAATTTGTATTTTTATACTATAATAAGATCCATAGCTATTTACAGAAATATCATAAATGTCCCTAGTCGATCATTATACGGGGAACTATAATGAATTAAGACTAGTGTGAGTCTTGATTGATGATCATATGATGATTATACGTATAGGGATACGAATCATGATCACGAGTACTTGTTAGGGAATAAAGTACTGGACCGACCAGCTATGAGAACATCACATGGATTAAGTCATAGTTGTTTCTCATGATAGGTATATTTTCAGTCATTTGATTTGAGATTATCAAAGACTTTAACATTGGGAACACAATGATTTGACACAATCAACGTTGTCTTTAACCGGACGATTATAAAGGTTGTGATTGGTTCCTGTGTGAGCAATGTGATGAAGTTGTGTAATCGAGATAGAATTTGTCCTTATCATATAAAGAGAGATAACCAATGGATCCCTCGATATGTTTGACGGTTAAAAGGCCTAGTCTAAGTGAATTGATATTGATCAATGTCACTTGAATGTTTTTAGCCTACCTAGAGATCGAGACTAGTACGATTGAACATGTTGGATGACAATTCCATGCCTTATGTTTGATCAAAAGGATATCATGTGACAAATGGATGTTATATACACTATTGATTATGTTGTATCGATTTGATATTTGTATTACTTGGGTAGTCATAATGTCTTTCTAGAGGCCGCTTATGACTTGTATACCAAAATGTATTTTGGTACACTGCCAACGTTGTATGAGCCTATTGCGAGATTTTAAGATGGTTCAGAAAAATGGATTTTATATGATAAAATTCATGACAGAAATGTCCTTGTAGCGTATTACACTTATACTTCTTTAAGTAGGGGTATATGTGTAATTTACTTAACCGTTATACAAGGGTTGTATAAATAGATGCTTTAAGTTATAACACATGGATGAAAGATTAAGGATCAAAACTATATTTTCGTGTTAGAAATGAATTATGATTTTCTGGTACGCTCCTGATCATTTTGGAAAGAAACAAAAAGGTTTGGTATTCTCTCGAAGCTAGCACTTCAAATCTCGGCAGACGTTTACGTGTGGACCGTTAATAGAGGGCGTCCGTTGTTAGTAGCACCTTAGAGATCGATCAACCTTCAGAAAGGTATATTGCGACCGAGGTATGATTAAGTTTTCATGGTTTAAATGTTTTTAATGAAATCAGATTCGGATCCTGTTAGGGTTTTTTCAAAATTGTTTTGTAATTTTCGTAGCGTATGAACCTAAAAAATCCAACAATATCATCATATGATACGAACAAGGTAAGGTTTGAGGGCTCAATAGCACAAGCCAAGGAACCTAGATCACATTACAGATCCAAACATATACTCAGGCGTTTTCATCTCATTAGAGAAATTATTGAAAGGGGAGACGTGAAGATTTGCAAAGTACGTACTGAAGACAACATTGCGGATCCATTGATAAAAGCTCTTCCACAAGCAAAACATGATGGTCATGTTAGATCATTAGGCATTAGAGACATGTATGATTAACCCTAATGCAAGTGGGATATGTTGGGGCATGTGTACTAGGTCAATCCATTAACTGTCTTTATGAATAATTTTGTTAATAAAATATAGGATTTCATTTACTGTTTATTATAATTAATTTCCATGTTTACATTATAATTAGATCCATGGGTATTTACAGAAATATCCTAAATGTCTCCAGTCGATTATTATATTGGGAACTATAATGAAATAAGACTAGTGTGAGTCTTGATTGATGATCATATGATGATTATACGTATAGGGATACGAATCAAGATAACGAGTACTTGTTAGGGAACAAAATACTAGATTGACCCGCTATGAGAACATCACATGGATTAAGTCATAGTTGTTTCTCATGATAGGTATATTTTTTTAGTATTCTGACTTGAGATTACTAGAGACTTCAATATTAGGAACACAGTGATTTGACACAATCAACGTTGTCTTTAATCGGATGATTATAAAGGTTATGATTGGTTCCCGTTTGAGCAATGTGATGAAGCAGTGTAATCGAGATAGAATTTGTCCCTATCATATAAAGAGAGATATCCAGTGGATCCCTCGATATGTTAGACTATTAAAAGGCATAGTCTAAGTGAATTGATATTGATCAATGTCACTTGGATGTTTTCAGATATCTAGAGATCGAGACTAGTGCGATTGAACATGTTGGATGACAATTCCATGCCTTATGTTTGATCAAAAGGATATCGTGTGACAAATGGATGTTATATACACTATTGATTAGGTCGTATCGATTTGATATTCGTACAACTTGGTTAGTCATAATGTCTTGCTAGAGGAATGTGCTTTGGTACAATGTCAACGTTGTATGAGCCTATTGGGTCTCACACTAAGAATGCTTTTGTGAGATTTTAAGATGGTTTAAAAAATGAATTTTATATGATAAAATTCAAGATAGAAACATCCTTGTGGTGTATTACACTTATACTTCTTTAAGTTCTTTAAGTAGGGGTATATGCGTAATTTACTTAACCGTCTATATACAAGGGTTATATAAATAGACGCTTTAAGTCAGAACAAATGGAAGAAAAATTAAGGGGTGAAACTCTATTTTCGTTTCAGAAACTAATTATGGTTTTCTGATATGTTCGGGATCGTTTTGGAGAGAAACAAGAATGTTTGGTATTCTCGAAGCTAGCGCTTCGAATCTCGACCGCCGTTCGTGTGTTAACTGTTGGTAGAGGGCGTTCGTCGTTGGCAGCGCCTTAGAGATCGATCAACCTTCAGAAAGGTATATTGCGACCGAGGTATGACTAAGTTTTCATGGTTTAAACGTTTTTAATGGAATTAGATTCGATCCTGTTGGGGTTTTTGTCAAAATTATTTTGTAATTTTCGCTTCGTATGAACCCAAAAAATCCCACAGTTGTATCAGAGCCTTCGAGTTTGATTCCATTAAATTCATTGCATATTTTTTTCTGATATATACATGATATATGATTGAAAGTATGTTAATAGTTGATGTATATGTGATATACATAAGTTTTCTATGAGATTTATTATCATGTTTTGTGTATATGATACATATATTCGTGATTTAATTGAAATCAGTTTCGTACATGTTAGTAACCATGTTAGGTCAATTCGAATAATTTTAATGAATTGAATTTTGTGTCCCGTGATCGATGTCACCATTAGGTATAATCTTTATTTTTCGTGTATTGATGCATGGATGAAATCTCTGTAATTCAGTATGCATATTTAAGTTACATTGTTTTAAGTTTCTTAAATTGTATAAGTCTGAATATTAATTCGAGACTAATATGATTAGGTTCGATTGAGATAGTAGTTCACGATTCAATTACATGTTTGTGATTATTCGGATGAGGACCGAAATTGCAAATAATCATTTTTCAAAATTATTTATTTATCTCGTTATATATATTCTGTTATGAAATTTTTATTTGATAAGAGATATATAACAAATTAGATTAGGAGATATTAGCAAAATCAGTTTCGTTATCCCTATTGGATAGGATATAAATATTGAGAATTTTGTTATTGGTGATATGCTAGGATTCAAATATCTTAAATCCTAATTGGATTATGATAAGATGATTAGTTAGATGTGGGTCCGAGTTAATTAAAATGTTTTAATTTACTTAATTTCAGATTAATTAAAGGGTTAATTTAGGATAATAAAATCAGTGAAAAATATGATTTTCTATAGCGAATTTTAATTTTCGGAATTGAAATTTGTCTCCTAAAAAAAAGGGGCGCTGGCCCCCTGTTCCCCTGTCCACTGACCGATCAGCGGAGCCACCTCCCGCTTGATCGACCAACGGGAACGTTGTCTAACTAATCCTAGCGCACGAAAATTCTTTTATTAGTGAACATTATTAAAATTTCCAAATTGTTTAGTGATTGAACAAATCAATAAAATATATGATATTTCATTGTTTACATAAAATCACTAAAACTGAATAAAATCCCTATATTAAATTTTAAATCTCGTGTCATCCATTTTAAACACTTGTCAATGCCTCGATCACACTAATGTAGTTTTAGCCATAATTGGGTGTATTGAGCTTTAGGCACATGATGAGATAAAAAAACATGCTAAGACATAAGATGTCCCGATCTCATAAAAGTTTCTAAAATTACATAAGATGTAATTAGTAACTGTTACTTACCTAAATAATCTTGTTCTATGTTTCATGCCATAGTTGTCATAGAATTAGGTGAAATATGGATTTTAGTCCCCTAAATGTTTTAGGAGGGTTGTTAATTTAGTGGGAGTCTATTCCTCTATACTAAAATAAACTTTGCATAATCTTTATTGTAGATTAATGGCATCTTTAAGTAACAATAATCCCCTATCACTGAGATCCATCCTTGAGAAAGATAAGCTATATGGGATTAACTTTCTTGACTGGTTCAGAAACTTGAGAATCGTTCTCAAACATGAGTGCAAGTTGTATGTCCTGGATGCTCCAATCCCTAAGGACCCACCAGCCAATGCTACGAAAGCCGTGAAGGATGCGGATAATAAGCATGTCAACTATTTTACTGATGCTCCATGTATTATGCTGGCAACTATGGTTCCTGAACTTCAGAAGAACATGGAACTAATGGAAGCCTACGACATGGCTGTAACGCTGAAGGAAATGTTCCAACAGCAAGCTAGACAAGAAAGGTTCAAGACGCTCAAGAACCTACATTTTTGCAAGATGACTGAGGGTGCGTCAGTTAGTCTTCATGTTCTGAAGATGAAGGGCTATGTTGACAAGCTTGATAGACTCGGATTTCCCATAAGCCAAGAGTTGGCTACGTATTTGATCCCGAATTCATTACCGGAGAGTTACTCACAATTTGTGATGAGATACAATATGAATAATATGGAGAAATCAATTTCAGAGTTGCATTTAATGCTCAAAACTGCTGAATAAAATATCAAGAAACCATGTAGTAATGTGTTGATGGTCCACAAGGGAAAGGGAATGAAGAAGAAAGGCAAATGCAAGGCTAAAGTTGCCAAGGTTGTTGCTGCACCTGTCAAAGCCTGTGGAACAAGTCAAGACCTAGCATATTCCAATTTCAAAACACCCAAAAGAAAAGGAAAGAAATTGTCATTTCTGCTATGCACCTGGACATTGGTTTAGGAATTGCAAACTCTATCTGGAAGATCTAAAGAAGAAAAAGGGTAGTGCGAATACCACTACAGGTATTTATGTTATTGAAATTAATTTATCTACTAGTTATTCCTAGGTATTAGATACCAGATGTGGATCTTACATTTGTATAAATGTGCGGGGACTCACCAGAAGTATAAAGTTGATGAAAGGAGAAGTCATCCTCCGCGTAGGGAATGGAGAAAGAGTTGCTGCCCTGGCTGTTGGATCATATAACTTAGTCTTACCTAGTGGACTTATTTTAACTTTAAATAATTGTTATTTTGTGTTTGCCTTGAGCATAAACATCATTTATGTTTCATGTTTGGATATTTGATTTTATTATTGCGAATAATAGATGTTCCATTTCTCGTAAATGCATATTTTATGCAAATGCTGATTTGTGTGATGGTCTTTATATTCTAAGCATGAAAAGGTCCATTGATACTCCAGTCTTTAACATAAATACAAAGAGATTCAAGTCAAATGATTTGAATCAAACCTATCTTTGGCATTGTCGTCTCGGGCACATAAATGAGAAACGCATAACGAAGCTCCATAAAGATATAATTCTGGATTCATTTGATTTAGAAACATATGAAACATGTGTATCTTGTTTACTAGGCAAGATGACTAAAAGTCTCTTTACTGGACACAATGAAAGGGTAAGTGATTTATTGGGTCTAACATATACTGATGTATGTAGCCCTATAAACACAATGGTTAGAGGAGGTTATCAGTACTTTATTACATTTACTGATGATTTCAATAGATATGGTTATGTATATCTTATGAAACATAAAGCTGAATCATTTGAGATGTTTCGAACGTTTCAAAATGAAGTGCATAATCAACTTGGTAAAACTATTAAAACACTTCGGTCAGATCGAGGTGGTGAATATTTGAGCTAAGAATTTGATGATCATCGTAGAAATTGTGGGATTGTCTCCCAATTGACTCCACCAGCAACTCCACAATGGAATAAATTTTCTGAAAGGAAAAATTGAACCTTATTAGATATGGTTCGATCTATGATGAGTCATGCAGATCTTCCATTATCCTTTTGGGGTTATGCATTACAAATTGCACCTTTCACTCTAAATCGAGTTCCTTCTAAAGCGTTTGATAAAACACCATATGAGATATGGTACGGAAAGATACCTAGTTTGTATTTCCTTAAGATTTGGGGTTGTGAAGCTTACGTAAAGCAACAAGTCTAAGAAAAACTAGCACCTAAATCTGACAAGTGTTTATTTGTGGGGTATCCTAAGGAAACAAAAGGATATTACTTTTATAATCCCGCTGAGAACAAAGTGTTTGTTGCTCGGTATGGTGCCTTTATGGAAAAATAATTTATTTCAAAAGACACTAGTAGGAGAGAAATAAATCTTGAAGAAGTTCAAGAATCATAGATAAACACTGAACCGCTAGTGGAAGTTTAACAACGTTCTGAACATGTTGAACCTCTACAAGTGACAAAAGGCCCACGTAAATCTGGTAGGGTAAGACATGAGCTAGATATATTCGGATTTCTCATTATTGATAGTCGTGATGTGTTGCTTATGGATCAAAATGAGCCCACCACTTATCAGGAGGCTATGTCTAGACCAGACTCAGATAAATGGCTAAGTGTCATGAACTCTGAGATGCAATCCATGTATGATAACCAAGTTTGGAACTTGGTTGATTTACCTGAAGGTGGTAAGACCATTAGATGTAAATGAGTTTTCAAGAAGAAAACTGACATGGATGGCAAAGTGCATACTTTTAAAGCAAGACTTGTAGCAAAAGGTTTCAGACAGACTCAAGGTGTTGATTATGATGAAACTTTTTCGCCAATAGCCATGCTTAAATACATAAGAATTTTAATTTTCATTGCTGCATATTATGACTATAAGATATAGAAAATGGATGTAAAAACAACATTTCTTAATGGAAAGCTTCTTGAGGACGTGTATATGACACAACCTGAAGGTTTTGTACATCCTGAGAATTCTAGGAAGGTATGCAAGCTTCAAAGATCCATTTATGGATTAAAACAAGCTTCTCGGAGTTGGAATCTTCATTTTGATGAAGCTGATGAAGCAATCAAGGATTTTAGTTTTATTAAGAACGAAGATGAGCCTTGTGTATACAAGAAGGTCAGTGGGAGTGTAGTTGTTTTTTTTTGGTACTGTATGTTGATGGTATATTACTCATTGGAAATGACATCCCAATATTGCGGAATGTCAAGTCTTGGTTAGGGAAGTGTTTCTTAATGAAAGACTTAGGAGATGCAGCCTATATCCTAGGGATAAGGATCTATATGGATATATTTAAGAGGCTAATCGATCTAAGTCAGAGTGCTTACATAGACAAGGTGCTGAATAGGTTCAGTTTGCATGACTCTAAAAGTGGATTGTTGCTAATGTCTCATGGTATAAGTCTCAGGAAGATTCAATGTCTCGAGACAAATGATGAGTGAGACCGTATGAATAAGATTCCATATGCATCAGCTATTGGATTTATCTTGTATGTCATGCTATGCACTCGACCTAAAATATCATATGTTTTGAGCACTACAAGCATATATCAATCAGATCCTGGTGAGAGTCACTGGATAGCAGTAAAGAACATTCTTAAATAATTTAGAAGAACTAAGGAAGTGTTCTTGGTCTATGGAGGTTTTAAAAATAATCTAGTTGTAAATGGTTACACAGATGCAAGTTTTCAAACTGATATATATGATTTTAGATCGCAGTCTAGATATGTGTTTACTTTGAATAGGGGTGCAGTAAGTTGAAAAAGTTCAAAGCAAGAGACTTTGGCAGATTCTACAACAGAAGCTGAGTATATTACAACATCCGATGTAGCAAATGAGGCAGTTTGGATCAAAAGGTTCATTTTTGAACTAGGTGTGGTTCCAAGTATAGCTAACCCTGTTTGTTTGTATTATGAAAATAACGGGGCAATCGCACAGGCCAAGGAACCTAGATCACATTACATATCCAAACATATACTCAGGCGTTTTCATCTCATCAGAGAAATTATTGAAAGGGGAGACATGAAGATTTGCAAAGTACCTCCTGAAGACAACATTGCGGATCCATTGACAAAAGCTCTTCCACAAGCAAAACATGATGGTCATGTTAGATCATTAGGCATTAGATGCATGTATGATTAACCCTAATGCAAGTGGGAGATGTTGGGGCATGTGTACTAGGTCAATCCATTAACTGTCTTTATGAATAATTTTGTTAATAAAATATAGGATTTCATTTACTGTTTATTATAATTAATTTCCATGTTTACATTATAATTAGATCCATGGGTATTTACAGAAATATCATAAATGTCTCCAGTCGATTATTATACTGGGAACTATAATGAATTAAGACTAGTGTGAGTCTTGATTGATGATCATATGATGATTATACGATAGGGATACGAATCAAGATCACGAGTACTTGTTAGGGAACAAAGTACTGGACCGACCCGCTATGAGAATATCACATGGATTAAGTCATAGTTGTTTCTCATTATAGGTATATGTTTTAGTCTTTTGACTTGAGATTACCATATACTTCAACATTAAGAACAAAATGATTTGACACAATCAAACGTTGTCTTTAACCGGAAGATTATAAAGGTTATGATTGGTTCTTGTGTGAGCAATGTGATGAACTTATGTAATCGAGATAGAATTTGTCCCTATCATATAAAGAGAGATATCCAGTGGATTCCTCGATGCGTTAGACTGTTAAAAGGCCTAGTTTAAGTGAATTGATATTGATCAATGTCACTTGAATGTTTTTAGCCTACCTAGAGATCGAGACTAGTACGATTGAACATGTTGGATGACAATTCCATGCCTTATGTTTGATCAAAAGGATATCATGTGACAAATGGATGTTATATACACTATTGATTAGGTTGTATCGATTTGATATTCGTACAACTTGGGTAGTCATAATGTCTTGCTAGAGGCCGCTTATGACTTGTATACCAAAATGTGTTTTGATACGCAACCAACATTGTATGAGCCTATTGGATCGCACTCTAAGAATGGTTTTACGAGATTTTAAGATGGTTCAGAAAAATAAATTTTATATGATAAAATTCATGATAGAAATGTTCTTGTGGTGTATTACACTTATATTTCTTTAAGTAGGGGTATATGTGTAATTTACTTAACCATCTATATACAAGGGTTGTACATGGATGAAAGATTAAGGGCTGAAACTTTGTTTTCGTTTCGGAAATGAATTAGGGTTTTCTAGTAGCTCAGGATCATTTTGCAAAGAAACAAAAAGGTTTGGTATTCTCTCGAAGCTAGCACTTTGAAATCTCGATCACTGTTCGTGTGTTTACTGCTGGTAGAGAGGCGTTCATCGTTGGCGGCGTCCTAGAGATCCATCGACTTTCAGAAAGGTATATTGCGACCGAGGTATGATTAAGTTTTCATGGTTTAAACGTTTTTAATGGAATTAGATTCGGATCCTGTTAGGGTTTTTGTCAAAATTGTTTTTTAATTTCGCTACGTATGAACCCCAAAAATCCAACAATATCATCATATGATATGAATAAGGTAAGGTTTGAGGGCTCAATATGTGAAGCTTACTTAGTGGAAGAAGCAACTGCATTTTGTTCATATTATTTTGATGAACACATCTCCACCTCACATAACCGTCCGCCCAACAATTACGATGGTGGAGTTGGACGAACTCAAACGTTTGATGACAACTTCTTAATATTCACCTACCCAGGTCGGGCCTACGGGAGATCAAAGAAGCGTTATCTTATGGATGACGAGTGTAACACCGCACACTCATATGTGTTGTGAAATTGTCCCATGGTCGCTCCATTCATTAGGTATGTTTTAATCTTAATTATTATCTTTAATTTATTCAATCTCAATCCTTACATTCTTCCATTCTCTTGTTAGGATGTACGTATCAGAATTGCATTCAAACATGTGAATATTACACGAAGTGCAATCGATGAATATCTTGAGAAACATTTCTCCAGTTGGTTTCAATAATTCATACGTCATTTGTACATGCATATTAAAATAATTTTTATTTTTGTTGTTTATTTGAAATTGAAGTTTATGAATGAAACATTTTTAGTGGTAGGCTCTATCATCTATTCAAGATACAAGACTTAAATGTTGTTATATGGTCCTAGTCAACTTTGCATTGTATACCACGCGTTTCTTGTTAATGGTTACAAATTTCAAACCGTGTCGTGTCGCTCAAACAATGATATGCGTATTAGTGGGTGTGCGTTAGGGGCACGAATTATGCACAATGTGACATGACTTTTACGGGCAATTAGAAAAAGTTATTGAAATCAAATATGGTAGATTCCTACGTACTGTGTTGTTCAAGTATCATTGGCTTGATCCCACGATCAATATCGAGACAAGAGTTCACCAATCCTTAAAAATCGTCGATGTACATCGAAATCTGCAATTGAACAAGTACGAGCCTTTCATACTAGCCATGCAAGTTAGTCAGGTGGACTTTCTTTCATACCCAAGTGTAAGAAATGCGCATAATAATTAACAAGCTACATGCAAACTTTAACCAAAATTCATCGATGAGCAAAACTTAGTCGAAAACGTTGACAGTGCGCCTATAGAAGAAGAAGACTTTTTAGGAGCAACTACTTGAGCATGATACTGAGGTAGATATTGACAACAATGTTCCAACTTCGCTAGCTGATCTTAGTTGTGCACACATGTCAGACGTCGACGAAGAAGACGATGAAATAGATAACTTTGAGATTTCGTCGAATGATGAGGATGGTGACGACGAACCATGATACTATCTTATTCAATAGGTAAATGATGCAATTATATTTTTTATACTTGTTACGTGATATTTCAAATGTTGGAGGTTCATGCGTATCTAACATAGCTTTATTTTTTCATAAAGTTATGTTGTCAGACGATCTGGTAGTCATCTGGCGGACGATCCAGCGATACTAGAGATCGGCGATCGGGTGGATCACACCGATGTTCTCATGATGATGCTAGTCCACCTGCACAGGCTAGTCGGGGTCATTAGAGTCTGCATCCATATCCATACCACCTTTCTTGGCAAACCCCATTTCATCAGTACCCATATCACCCTTCTCAGCAGACTCATTTCTTCATCAGACGCCTCCCCCACATTATGCACGTCCATCACATCCCTCTACATTTTTCATGTCTTTGCCATATGTATTTGTTAATAACCCCACTTCTATGCAAATGTATTCCACTTTACTTTCCTTTCTACCCGCTCCACTAGTTGATGGTCGTGGCACGTTTAGGCCAGGTATCAAACCAACTTTTTCATCAGATGAATCAACATCTCCCTTACATCTTCATGATCGTATGCACGACCACCGTACAACCTCACCACCACTTCATCCTAATTTTCATGCCTCGACCTCTCCGAGTCAGCCGATAGAGCACTCGCTGAGTTCTTCGACATATCATTCAAGTGACTCGTCCATAGGTACGATCCCACGTGGACGACGACAAAGTAGTACTACTAGCCAACCCTTGGGGCGGATATTATTGGTCGTGAAAGATGATAGATAGTAAGTATACACAAGAAGTTTTGCGTTTACTTATTTCTTATAAACTTGGTCTAATACCTCATTTTCAATTTAGTGGATAGAAATTACACCGGTTTGACATAGTTGCCCGGGAGATGACTAAGGCATACAAACACTCTCCTACACAAGGACGATTATTCTTGGGAGCGTGTTCCGTAGCACATGCAAGATATATATTTACTGGAATCAATGGAAGGTAAAATTGTTTAAGTTAACGTTGTTTCATTTACATAGGATTTACAAACAATAATTGAAAAGTATTCATAGATAAACTTAAAATTTTATTATTTTTTGCTTATAATTGTCATTCGGTTAGTAGCCATCGAATGACACAACTATTAGAGAGGCGCACGATAGGTAGATTGCAACTCGGTACGTAGATTTTATTAACAAGATGTGCTCAAAAAATAAGAAGCCTGTACATGTATCTAGTGAGATCTTCGACCACTATAAGAAGATGTGATCTACCATTGATATTAAGAAGAAGTCAGAATGAACATGTAAGAATCGGAGAACTGAGACAAGGGGACCCGGTACGAGGATTGCAATGCATACCAGTGGCTCAATATCCATTTATCAGCATGTAGGGAGGATGATAAGTTATGTTATAATAAATATATATATAATATACATGAATTTAGTCTCAAACTTAATCTTCTTTAAATATATGTTTTGTAGGCGGAGAAGTTGAGTCGACCTCCGACTGCTTTTGAGTTATGCCTATACTTCCATACGAAAGATCATGACGACGTAACTTTCCTCGATTCGAGAGTAGAGAAGATCTCGTAAGTAAATAGTTTTGTTTTTAAATTTTGTTTAGTTAATTAATGATAGGTATTAATGACTTGTAAATGTTTTAATTCTAAATTTAGACAACGATCCAAATAAGTATGAACGGATTGAGTTGACACAGTCGCAGCCTGACACCCTGATAGACGAGACCGAGCTATATTTGTCTATCGTTGAGCGTGACGACAAAGAACATATATATGGACTAGGGTGGACACTGTCGGGGTCGCGGCGCAGACATTCTACAGCTGGAGGAGCTGGAGATGGAGCTGGATCTTCTTGGCTTATTTATTCTCCTAATGAGCCCATCCACCTTTTGTGGAGGGACTTCCAGGAGATGCAGACACACATTCATCGGGTTATGCAGGATCACACTTTAAACCAAAATCAGTTGCTAGAGGTCCAAGATCGCATCGCATGGAGCATGCTCTAATGGACAAACTTGAGATTTCATTCGCGCCAGCACCTCCGAGAGATGTTCCAGCTGATGACTCAGAGACCGACGACAATCTCGACGATTGAGTTGACTTCCTTATATATTTAGCCTTAATTTGTTCATATTTTGTTTTGCACATTTTCATACTTGTAATTAACTTTTTTGTTGTATTTTATTCATTTTGACTAATGGACTTTAGTTATTAACTTTAATTTCCTTTAATTTTCTTGTTCTTATAGTTATTCCGAATAAATTATATAGTATAGTTTAAAATATATTATTTTAATAATAATTTTTAATAAAGTTTTATAAAGAAGATTTAAATTTAAATATTATTTATAAATAATATTATTTTGAAACATTTCATTTAAAATTTAATTTTAATTGAATTAAAAAAATTTAATAAAATTCTTAAATATTATATATAATAGTTTTTGCATTTATATGAAAAACATATAATAATTAAATATTTTAAATATTTAAATTTAATTTCATTTAAAATTTAATAATTTTAATAAAGTATCAAACTTAATCATACCTCCAATCCATGTGGCTAACCCCAATCCATGTAGCTACCAACCAGCCTCGTGGACAATTGGCGACGGGGCTTTAGCGACGGGCCCCGTCGCTAATTGTCTACATGGCATGGTCAAACGAGTTTCGACCAAAACCACGTGACACATTTGCGACGGGATGTGGCGGCGGGATTAGCGATGGGATCCCATCGCCAAACCCGACACACCGTCGCAAAAAACTTAGCGACGACCAAGTTAGCGACGAGGTTTCCCAATGCTAATCTCGTCGCTAATACGGGATAGTGAGGGGAAACACCGGATTAGCGACGGGGGCTAATCAAGTATCCTTTTATAGTGATGAGAGGCTTAAGTCTAGCAGTTTTCTAGCCCCTCGATCCAAAAAAATAACTATAACCAACTAAAAACAAACCATGCAAAACATTCCAAAAAATAAGCAAACACATACCAAAATAAGACATCAACAACAGTTTAACTGAACCTTCTCAACAAAGACTAAAATGAATCATACCCAATCACATCTTCCAAAGTAAATGTCTAGGAATGTTGGGATCTCATTGATGGAAGACTATCACCGATATCTATCTCCATTGGGTTCGAGCTGTTGAAGGTAGAAGAAGTGCCTTTAACATGCGGTGGGGGTGTCTCAAACGCATTGTCTGGTTGAGCAAAACCCTCTTGAGCATGCTCAACTGTCGGTTCCTTCCTAGAACTCTTGCCTTTATTTGCCTTCATTTTCTTCTTTCGTGGACTCCTAGTAGACGTGGATGATCTTTGTGTACTTTTACCATTCCCTTTCAATTTTTTGAACTGCCAACAACTGCCTTCTTTTGTGGAGTCATACCATTTGCCTTATTTTATGGTCTCCCATTTTAGTTCATTTGTAAAGGATCTTAGAGCACACTACTTTGAGCTTGCTCATTCCGTTCCTATACAATGTCAATGCGAGCCAGCTCTTCCAATAGTCTCATGATGCAAGTTAGAACCCTATCGAAATTCATAGGTAAATTACATGCCAAATCTGCCAACTTAGCACTGCAAGTTAGAACCCTATCGAAATTCATCGGTAAATTACATGCCAAATCTGCCAACTTAGCACATCCTAAGCTAGGCGTCGTAACGTTCATCACAAGTTGAGGCAGCGACATGAAAATCCTCCTCAGCTGAAAGAAGCACATGTTGCATCTTGAAGTATTTCCTCCCTTTGCATAATGTAACTGGTAAGGATAGCCTTCACAACAAAGTAGACTAATACACATAAGGAATGACAACATATAATACCAAAAAATCGAAATGACTGCAATAAACTACTATAGTAAATATAATGCAAAATTAATCCTTCGTAATATAAGCTGAATGAAAAGTGAATAGTACATGTAGATACAAACCACATATTCAGTATTGGATTTGTAAAGGACTTGGTATTTACGCAAGTATGGCCCTGACACGCCTTTGGGGGGAGCCACATCTTCCACGTCGAACAACCACGAGATGCTTTTCACCTTCACCATATGCTTGCGATAGTTCTTTTTTCTACTCATCTAAGCTTGAAACTTAACAAACATTGGATATGTGTATGTATCTCTTATTTGCTCCTTGTAAAGCTGAAAAAGAAACAAGTTCTCGATCCAAATTAGAAGATTTGAAGTCAGCGTCAACTTCTTGTTCGTATTTCTTGGCCAATCCATCGTCATATTGTCTAATGAACTCCTTCAAAGATGTCTTTGTGTTCAAGTTTTTTTTGAAATATGCATTAACTCCTTCAGATCGTTGCGTTGTGAACGTGCCAGACCAAAAATGGTCTTTCACGTTGCTGGAACCCACTTAGTCCTGATAGCATACATAGATTGAAATTAATCAATCCTCTTTAATCCAAATTGCATTAACGCCTCATTCCATCCTTGCTCAAACTCGGTAGGGAGCAAACTGTCATACACAACTTTCATCATTGATTCAATGATTGCATTTCGATCCCTGCGATTACCTAATCTTTTAGGCGGTTTCTTTATAATGTGCCATAGACACAAGTGATGTTGTGCATTTGGGAAGACTTCTGCAATCGTTGCTTGAATATATGAGCAATGATCGGTGATTATTCTCCTGGTTCCTTTCCATTCATACAAGTGAGCCAACTTGTAAATGACCATTTGTACATCTTGACTTACTCGTTTGACAAAAGAGCACAACCCTGCAAGATTATTTCCCGTGGTGGTTCACCCCAACGAATGAGGCAAAAGGCATGTCATAATGATTTCTTAAGTACGTACAGTCATAAGAGGCCACATCGTTGAAATATGTGTAGGCGCTCCTACACCTTATGTCTGCCCAAAACACATTTTCCAGTCGACCATGCTTATCTATGTCCATCAAGTAAAAGAAATTAGCATTTTGCTTTTGCTTGCAAGTGAAGTATAAGCGGAATGCCTCTGCATTGCCTTCCGTAAGCCTTAGTCTCCTTACCGATTCCACATAATTCCTTGCATCCATCTTACTAAAATCCAGCCCACTTCAGTCTCCTTAGCTATGGACATAACTATTTTTGTAACTGGTATGCCAGCTTCATCATTGATGAAGAGTTTCCTCTTAGTTAGTTTACTCATGAACTTGTGACTTCGAAAGAATCTTGACTTGCTCGAACTCATATTGTTGTGTTCTGAATTTACGGACATGAAATGTCATAGATCGTCTTCCAACAGCCGCACGGTTGCATGTGCTTGACATTGAGTACTTGTGGACATAGCAGATGCTCATTTCTTCTCATGTTTGTGCACATTCACCTTTTCCTTACTTTATGAAAAGATGTACTTCCAAACTTCCCTGCTAGGATGTCGATACGTGCCTTGCCACTTTGTCCTGAACCCAAGTGAAAAATCATGTTTATTGTAGTACTTCTGAGCAGATTCTCATGAGTTGAATGTCATGCCAACAGTTAGAGCAAGGCAAGGCAGCTCAACTAGGTCGTCATCACTTTCATTTAGTTTGGGGGTCAGACATTTGATGACCCTTTCATCTCCATTTTTGTCGCTAGATATCACTTCAATAGTTGTTCCGTTCGAGTCTGTACTATCTAGTACCTGCACCAACATTAATAGAGCATTCATAAGTCACAATACACACACACATGTTCACAATATATATTCATTTCACATCGATTCTCAACAAGATCGAACGATCTAAGAGAAGAGAAAAGTATAGACCAACATACTCATACTAAAGTACAATCAAAACATTAGAACCATAAAGATTTCCAACACATTCAACATCAATCTACCCTAGAAAACAATAAGAATCTTAACCTTTCTAACAAAATTAATAAAAAATACTCTACTTGAATACAATATGAATCAATTTTTTTGACAGAATGATCAATGAATGCAAATCTCTCAGTGCCATAAAGTACTTTAGATAGATTTCTTACCTTGTAATGCGATGCGCTATTTTTTTCTCTCCTTCAGGGTTACTGGCAGCCATGATTGATAAGAAAATCTCTCAGTCTTCTTTATGGATGAATCCGAACTCAACCTTTGAGCAAATTCCCTTGCTATCTTGCAATGGAAGTTGGTGAAACTGGCAGGAAAGAGAAAGAGGTAAAGAGATGAGTCAGAGATATTTTTTGTTTTTAAATGGTTGTGCTGTCGTCATTACATAGCTGACAAAATCCGACAAGTACAGTGGATATTTTTTCACCTTTTTGATGATGTGACAACTTACAATCGTTATCTTGAGTGACACTTCAAAGACACTACTTTTGACACTGCTGAGTTGGAATCGCCAGATCAACCACCACCTCAGCAATACCAAAAGTGGTATCTTTTAAGTGTTATATATATATATATATATTTTGATAAGATTCTCTTTTTCGCTTTATATAGAAGTGAAAGGGAGATCAACTTGACACCTAGGGTCTCTTGAAATCCTTTGGAACATATATATTACGCATATCCCAACAATTATCGAATAAATATAAATTTTAATTGTTTTAGTTCCCAAATTAAAGTTAGTTTGTTGGAGATGCATGTGAAACCGCACAACAGCCAACAGGGATATATTTAGAAGGAATAAGCATTGATGAATGCAATTAGTGTGTCTATATATACGTGCTTTGGTTCTTTTTAGCATCCATAAAGGAATCTCATTAGGGAAAGAAAAGGTTGCCGTGTGTGTGTGAGTGAGAGTGATGGATCACAAAACAAAACTTAGTAAATCATGGAAGATGCTACATTAACTTTCTAAAGTTACACTAAACTCTAGTCACCCCGATGACATAGTGGTAGACCCCATATAAAAAATTGGTAGTGCTAGATGGACTCAAAAAGTTGATTTATGTGCGGAAATAGTGTTTTAGGGTAGAGGGTAATTAAGTCTTTTATTTAGATAGATATATTAAATTATTAATAAAAAAATTATTTGATCCGGATCAAAAAGTCAAGATAGTTTTCATGCGACTTGGAACTTGTATCTAGATGCATAGACTTAACGACTCCCAATAATAATGTGGACCCCCACGCCACGTTAATGAAAGTGACTTTGAGGTGTCATTGTAGCATTTTCCCTAATATTAATACACAATTGCAAATGTCCTTGGAAATAATACATCTAGATTTGTGCCCTCACATTTTAATGTGTCTCGGAGACACCAGCGACTGTGTGACAAATGACTCTATCAAAAGTTTGTCACCCTATATATCTTTTGTGATGGTTGAGTGGTTGGTGTTCGACAGTGATCACCCAACGCACGAGAAGTCTCGGACCTTAAAGTGGGCATGGACCGACTCGCTTGTTGGGTCGAGTCGTTAATGCGCACGCGCGCGAGCTTTCTCATCCAAAAAGGCGAGGCTTCGGTTTCCTCACTCATTACCAACCAACCACCTTTATGTTTGCTTGGTTTTGATTTTACTTTTTTTTTTTTTTTTTTTTTTTTTTTTTTTTTTTTTTTTTCAAGAAGGTTTTGATTTTACTTTTGCTTCTTATTCATCTCACCTAGTTTTAAATCCTTCTTTTTGATTTGTTATGAGAAGTGCTAAGTGCCATAGGTAAGACACGCAGTGACGCAGCCATGGCACACATTTATTGATCGCCATTCAATATGTACCTCAGGATGTGTGCTAGTCCAAGAACCAAAGGCGACTAGACGAGTGTGTCCTACTTGGGGACCAAAATATTTTCCTTTCTTTATGTCTATTTTTTTCTTAATAACTATGTGAAAGTCATAATCTTAATTTGGAACTAGAGAGTGTAAGTGAGCCTAGCTAGTGGGTCCGTAAATCTAAATTATTCTAACAAGATTTATAATAGACTTGTAGATAGTCTTGCACAAAATAATCACTAAAGCTCTAGGATTTATTTTGTATTCTATATGATACTCGAATCTATTTATCCCATAGAAATGCTAGACTTTAACCACGGTGTAGCTACTCTATATAATGGTTATTGTCACGAGGCCGTTAAGTGATAGTTTACCCTAAGAAAATTTTCTCGCTTAACCCAACCCATGGTGCCTAAGGGCCACCTTAGTTCGGCACTACCAATAAACAAATCGAATGAACAACAAGCTATGGCAACAAGGAAACGTTTTACTAAGCTCTCAATGTGAATACAACTTTGGTACTTATGCTTCCCCAAACCGACAGCCCCGGCTTTATAGATAAGCCAACAAGTAGTTACATAACCGACTAGGACACCTGTCCTGTGTACATCGATCCATAAACCAAGTAAAACACCACTTCCTTTGTGGTCAAGGCAAGTGCCCAACTGCCTTGCTCCCTCTGCGCCACCTGGTTCCATAAGCGCCTCCACCGCTTGGTCAATTGCTACATGCTCGGGACATTTTCGAGACTTCCTTGGACGTGCCTTGATCATGACCCCTGCCCATGACCAAGGTGGTTCCTCAACCGCTTGAAACCGCCTTGACTTGGCCCATCCACGCCTTAAGGGTCGTTGCCCATGCTTCTCTAAGGGACAGGGATTGCTCGGTGGTGCCCGGCTCCGCCCAGGCGGTTCAGGTGCTAGCCGGGGCTCGGTCGAGCCCCATCGACTCAGGGTGGCCGACCATGGGTCCAAGGGTCTTGCCTTGGCATGGTGCCCAAGGCATGCTCGAGGGTCATCCTTGCTTCTTTGCCCATGCCGCCCCTGAGAGAGAACACACCTCTCCCTATAGTAGATGTTAAGCTATTTCCACGACTCCAATAGGAATATCCCAAAATGAGACCAAGCGTACTTTGACTTGGTCGACGCCCAAGTCAAGATTTTCGACCCTTGCCAAGATGTGCCTTGCCGTGCCAAGGTGCGACCTTGCTCGTGCCAAGGCATGACCTTGCTTTGCCAATGAATTCGCCAATGTATCGCCTTACTCGTGCCCAAGGAACTTGCCTAGGTTCGGCATTGCTCGGGCCAAGGCGCGACCTAACTCGTGCCCAAGGAACTTGCATAGGTTCGCCCCTGCGCCAAGGAATTTGCCTGTACCGCGCCAAGGTCCGCCCGTGCCTCCCCAAGGCGCCGTGCCAAGGTCCACCCGTCCCTGTGCCAAGGCCCGTGCCAAGGTCCGCCCATGCCTCGCCAAGGTCCACCCGTGCTTGCGCCAAGGCGCGTGCCAAGGCGCGTTTGCTCTCGGGGGTGGCTTCGAGCTCGCTTGCTTAAGAGGAAAGGACTTCTTCTCGCCCTTCTTGTGGTGGTCTTTGAACGACTTCTTCTCCTTGTTCTTCCCCTCGCTCGTGGAAGAACTAGTCTTGAAATCCACAAAATCGTCGTTGCAGAAAGTCCTTTAGCCTCTTGCTCGGATTGAGCCCATCACTGCAATCTAGTAGTGAAGTTAAAGAGTTTATCCTCATCTGACATGTTTTTGATGTCCAGCAAGAGGGAGGAAAACTCCTTAATATAGTCTCGAACCGATCTAGTCTGCTTGAGCTTGCACAAGCCTCCCGCGCTTGCCAAGCCACATTGGTAGGAAGGAATTGATCATTCAATTCCCTCTTTAACATCTCCCGATCCACAATTTTGGGTCTACCCGCCGCCGCATCATCATCTACTCTGGTTCTCCACCAGAGCTTAGCATCACCTTCCAGGTACATGAGGTCAAGATGACCTTTTGGTTCTCCTCCATCCCAGCAGTAGCAAAGCACTGGTCCATGTCCCAAAGAAAATTCCAAGCTCATTCGCGCTCCGCTTGCCTGAGAATTTCTTTGGCTCTAGCACCTTGGTTCGATGCTTTACCGCAACTGCAACCTCCGAGGTTCCACCGACAACTCTCTTAAGTAGATTCACCTCCAAGCCATTGTTGTAGCTGTTTCGGTGATGAGTTCTCTTCCAAAACGTACATCCGCTACAAGCTCCTCAAATCTCGATTCCCACATAGCTATCATGGCTTCTTGTGACTCTCCCCCAGTCACCAAAAAAGGCACTAACATCTCCAAGCCTTCAATGTGCTGGGCCGTCGTTGAAGACTCCGCCGATTCTGCCGGGGCAGACATCGTCGCCATCAGGTATTCTAAGTGAGCTACCCTCTCACTTAGATCGCTCGCTGCTCGGGTCGCCATCGTCTCCAAACGGGGCTCCGATACCAATTGTCACGGGGCCATTAAGTGAGGGGTTTGTCCTAAGGAAAATTTTCTCGCTCAACCCAACCCGTGGTGCCTAAGGGCCACCTTAGTTCAACACTACCAATAAAAAAATCGATTGAACAACAAGCTATGACAACAAGGAAACGTCTTACTTTGCTCTCAATGGGAATACAACTTTGGTACTTTATGCTTCCCCAAGCCTAGAGCCCCTGGCTTTATAGATAAGCCAACAAGTAGTTACATAACCGACTAGGACACCCTTCTGTGTACATCGATCCACTGACCAAGTAAAACACCACTTCCTTTTGGTCGAGGCAGTTACCCAACTGCCTTGCTCCCTTGCTGCCATCTGGTTCCATAACCGCCTCCACTGCTTGGTTAATCGCTACATCCTCGGGACACTTTCGGGACTTCCTTGGACGTGCCTTGGTCATGGCCCCTGCCCATGACAAGGTGGTTCCTCAACCGCTTGAAACCGCCTTGACTTGGTCCATCCACGCCTCAAGGGTCATGGCCCATGCTTCTCTATGGGACAGGGACTGCTCGATGGTGCCTGTCTCCGACCAAGCGCTTAAGGTGCTAGCCGGGGCTCGGTCGAGTCCCACCGGCTCGGGGTGGCGGACCATGGGTTCGATGGTCTTGCCTTGGCATGGCGTGCCTACGCCAAGGCGCCGTGCCATGGGGCGCGCTAAGGCTCGAACTCCTTTACGCCTATGCGTTGTTCTGCATGTTCTCCCGCGACAATACCTTATGGAACCATCTGAGGCCTCCGTAACCTGGTCACTTGCTAGGTTTCTTGGTGCCCAGCCCAACCTACTTGGGTCACATTATTGGGGGTGTGACAAACATCCCCCATCGAAATGTTCGATGCCCTCATCGAACTGCTAGGTTGCTGCCACCTCTAGTAGTCTGCTATCTCATTTTCAAATTGTCATAAAGTAGTATCTCGCTCCCAAGTAGGTTCCTCAACATCAACCCACTTGATGAAGTAAAAAGTTCGCACATTCATTTTGCTCTGGCTAAGCATCTCGTGGCTTAGAATCTGCTCGATTTCTCCTTAAAGAATCTTTTCGTACCAAGGGTGGATCCCGTCTTGCTGTGTTTCTCCCTGGATCTGCCTTTTCTGAGTGGAAAGGTTTAAGATAATTGACATGGAATGTAGGGTCTATTTTCAACCTCTGTGGTAGCTTTAGGCGATAAGCTACCCTCCCAACTTGCTTGACCACCTCAAATGGTCTTTCGTAGCGCTGTACCAGGCCCTTGTACGTCTCATTCTTGTTAAACTTCTTTAAGATATGAGGAGTGAGCTTCAAAAAGAGCATATCTCATTCCTAAAACTCCAAGGGTCTCCTGTGTTGGTCAGCATACTTCTTCATCCTTCGGACAACTTTGGCCAAACTGTCTTGAGCTGCCTCCCTCAGCTCCTGCTTGCTTCTCGCAAAACGATAAGTCGCTGGGCTCGACCCCATCGATTTTGACTTGGCTACCTTATGTGGAGTAGCCGGTTGTTGTCCTGTCACCACCTCGAATGGACTCAGCTCCGTAGACGAGCTCTTCTGAAGGTTGTAGCAGAATTAGACTGTATCAAGTAGGTCCACCCAGTTAGATTGACTTGCATTCATATAGTGTTTGAGGTAGTCCTCCAGCAATGCGTTGATCCTCTCCGTCTGCACATCCGTTTGGGGATGGTTTGCTGTGGAAAACTTCAACTCTGAACCCAATAAATTGAACGGGGCAACCCAAAACCTTCCAGTGAACTGGATGTCTCGATCACTGATGATATCCTCCGGTATCCCCCAATATTTCGCCACATGCTTCAAGAACAATTCCACAATTAAATTTGCCTCGCAATTCTTCGGAGCAGCTATGCACGCGGCATACTTCGAGAATCTATCCACCACCACCAGCACATTAGTCATTCCTTGTACTTTAGGAAGACCGGTGATGAAATCCATAGATATACTCTGAAAGGTCTATCTGGGATAGGCAAAGGCTCCAGCAACCTTGGTGACTTCCTTCTCTCTGTCTTGTCTTGTTGGCGCACAAGACAAGTTCGCACGTACTGATCTACGTCCTCCTCCATCTTAGGCCAGAAGAACAAACGTGATAAAATGGCATAGGTACGCTCCATGCCAGGATGCCCAGCCCACCGATCATCACGTGTCTCCCTCAGAAGTTGTCGCCTTAGTCCGCCGGTACTGGGAACATATGGACGTCCTCCTTTAGCATAGAGGACTCCATCTTCGCTCCAAAACCTCTGAGTGACTCCCTCCGCCACTAGCTTAAGCATCTTAGTACAGACAGGGTCTTTGCTTGTCTCATCCTTGATGCGAGGCAGGAACTCGCCTTCCAATCTCACTGCTGCTGCCACCATCTCAGCCACCACCTTGCGACTAAAAGCGTCTGGGACTGAGTTAAGCCTCCCAGGCTTATGTTCGAATTGAGCATCAAACTCTGCTAGGAAATCCAGCCGCCTCGCTTGCTTCTGATTGAGCTTTTTCTAACTCATGAAGTAGGTGATCGCCATATTGTCCGTCCGCACCACAAAATTGTTTCTCAACAGATAATGCCTTCAAAGATGGAGAGCATGGATCACAGCTAGCATCACTTTCTCGTGAGTCGGGTACCTCTGCTTTGCTTCCTTCGAGCTTCTAATTTCGAAAGCAATGGGGTGTCCCTCCTGGACAAGTACCGGCCCTAATGCTCTATCTAATGCGTTCGTGTGCACTTCGAAAAGGTAGGTCAAAATTGGGCAATCCCAATACCAGTTCAGAGGCAATGACATGCCTCAGCTACGCCATAACTTAGTTGCATCGATCCGTCCGTGCCCAAGCTCGATCCTTCTTCAATAGATCTGTCAGCGGTGCCACTCTCCTTGAGTAGCCCTCAACGAACCATCGATAGTAGTTCGCCAAACCTAGGAATGACCGCAACTCTTGGACCTTCCTGGGGTTTGGCCACTCCATGATCTCTCGCACCTTCTCTGGATCCATCTGTAATTTGCCCTAACCTACAACATGACCAAGGAAAGAGATCGTTTGCGCATCAAACTCATATTTTTCCCTCTTTACATATAGATGGTTAGCCCTCAAAGTAGTCAGAACCATTCGTAAGTGATACACATGATCTTGGAGGTTCTGACTGTAAATTACAATGTCGTCAAGGTAAACAACAACAAATCGATCGATGAACTTGTTGGGGCATGTGCCCTAGGTCAATCCATTAACTGTCTTTATGAATATTTTTAGTTAATAAAATAGAGGATTTCATTTTCTATTTATTATAATTAATTTGCATGTTTGCATTATAATAAGATCCATGGGTATTTACATAAATATCCTAAATGTCCCTAGTCGATCATTATACTGGGAACTATAATGAATTAAGACTAGTGTAAGTCTTGATTGATGATCATATGATGATTATACGTATAGGGATACGAATCAAGATCACGAGTACTTGTTAGGGAACAAAGTACTGGACCGACCCGCTATGAGAACATCACATAGATTAAGTCATAGTTGTTTCTCATGATAGGTATATTTTTCAGGTCCTCGACTTGAGATTATCGAGACTTCAACATTAGGAACATAGTGATTTGACACTATCAAACGTTGTCTTTAACCGGACGATTATAAAGGTTGTGATTGGTTACTATGTGAGCAATGTGATGAAGTTGTGTAATCGAGATAGAATTTGTCCCTCTCATAGAAAGAGAGATATCTACTGGATCCCTCGATGTGTTAGACTGTTAAAAGGCCTAGTCTAAGTGAATTGATATTGATCAATGTCACTTGGATGTTTTCAGTCTACCTAGAGATCGAGACTAGTACGATTGAACATGTTGGATGACAATTCCATGCCTTATGTTTGATCAAAAGGATATCGTGTGACAAAAGGATGTTATATACACTATTGATTAGGTTGTTTCGATTTGATATTCGTACAACTTGGGTAGTCATAATGTCTTGCTAGAGGCCGCTTATGACTTGTATACCAAAATGTGTTTTGGTACACTTTGCCAACGTTGTATGAGCCTATTGGGTCGCACACTAAGAATGGTTTTGCGAGATTTTAAGATGGTTCGGAAAATGAATTTTATATGATAAAATTCATGACGAAACGTCCTTGTGGTGTATTACACTTATACTTCTTTAAGTAAGGGTATATGTGTAATTTACTTAACCGTCTATATACAAGGGTTGTATAAATAGACGCTTTAAGTTAGAACACACAGACGAAAGATCAAAAGGCCAAAACTCTTTTTTCGTTTAAGAAACGACTTAGGGTTTTTGGCATGCTCTGGATTGTTTTCGAGAGAAACAAAAAGATTTGGTATTCTCTCGAAGCTAGCACTTCGAATCTCTGCCACCGTTCGTGCGTGGACTACTAGTAGAGGGCGTTCGTCGTTGGCAGCGCCTTAGAGATCGATCAACCTTCAGAAAGGTATATTGCGACTGAGGTATGATTAAGTTTTCATGGTTTAAACGTTTTTAATGGAATTAGATTCGGATCCAGTTGGGGTTTTTTTTTTTCAAATTGTTTTGTAATTTTCGCTGCGTATGAACCCCATAACCCAACAGAACTCCCTTAGTACATCGTTCATTAAGTTGCAGAATGTAGCAGGGGCATTTGTCAACCAAATGGCATGACTAAGTATTCAAATGATCCATACCTAGTCATCATGGTCGTCTTCGGGACATCTCCAGCTGCAATTCAAACTTGGTAGTATACCAACCCCAAGTCCATCTTTGTGAAGTAGGCTGCACTGGATAGCCGATCGAACAAGTTAACCACCAATGGAATAGGGTACTTATTCTTCACCGTCAGCTTGTTCAGCGCCCTGTAATCCATGCACATCCAAAGAGATCCATCATGCTTCCTCTGGAACAAGACTGGTGCTCCATAGGGTGCCTTGGATGGCTGAATGAATCCAACATCTAACAACTCCTGCAACTGCTTCCTCAACTTCTCCAACTCATTTGGAGCCATTCTGTAAGGGGCTGTGCTGTGGGGGTTTTGAGCCAGTGATTTGCTCAATCTCGTGGTCAATTACCCTTTGTAGGGGTAATTGCTTTAGAAACTCCGCCGGCATTACATCACCGAAGTCCTCCAGTACTTTAACAACTACATCAGGCACCTATGCTGTCATTCCTGCTTTAGTCTCCACCAAGGCCGCTAGGAATGTTGGTTCACCCTTCCTCAGTCCATCCTGTTGGGGCATGTGCCCTAGGTCAATCCATTAACTGTCTTTATGAATACTTTTAGTTAATAAAATAGAGGATTTCATTTGTTGTTTATTATAATTAATTTGCATGTTTACATTATAATAAGATATATGGGTATTTACAGAAATATCATAAATGTCCCTAGTCGATCATTATACTGGGAACTATAATGAATTAAGACTAGTGTGAGTCTTGATTGATGATCATATGATGATTATACGTATAGGGATACGAATCAAGATCACGAATACTTGTTAGGGAACAAAGTCTTGGGCCGACCCACTATGAGAACATTATATGGATTAAGTCATTGTTGTTTCTCATGATAGGTATATATTCTAGTCCTCTACTTGAGATTACCGAGACTTCAACATTAGGAACATAATGATTTGACATTATCAAACGTTGTCTTTAATCAGACGATTATAAAGGTTGTGATTGGTTACTGTGTGAGCAATGTGCTGAAGTTGTGTAATCGAGATAGAATTTGTCCCTCTAATATAAAGAGAGATATCTACTGGATCCTTTGATGTGTTAGACTGTTAAAAGGCCCAGTCTAGGTGAATTGATATTGATCAATGTCACTTGGATGTTTTCAGTCTACCTAGAGATCGAAACTAGTACGATTGAACATATTGGATGACAATTCTATGCATTATGTTTGATCAAAAGGATATCATGTGACAAAAGATGTTATATACACTATTGATTAGGTTGTATCGATTTGATATTCGTACGACTTGGGTAGTCATAATGTCTTGCTAGAGGCCGCTTATGACTTGTATACCAAAATGTGTTTTGGTTCACTACCAACGTTGTATGAGCCTATTTGGTCGCACACTAAGAATGGTTTTGCGAGATTTTAAGATGGTTCAGAAAAATGAATTTTATATGATAAAATTCATGACAGAAATGTCATGTGGTGTATTACACTTATACTTATTTAAGTAGGGGTATATGTGTAATTTACTTAACCGTCTATATACAAGGGTTGTATAAATAAACGTTTTAAGTTAGAACAAACGGAAAAACGATTAAGGGCGAAACTCTTTTTTGTTTTAGAAACAACTTAGGGTTTTCTGGTACGCTCTGGATCATTTTGGAGAGAAACAAAAGGTTTGGTATTCTCTTGAAGCTAGCACTTTGAATCTCGGCGGCCGTTCGTGTGTTGACTGTTGGTAGAGGGCGTTCGTCGTTGGCAGCGTCTTAGAGATCGATCAACCTTAAGAAAGGTATTTTACGATCGAGGTATGATTAAACTTTCTTGGTTTAAACGTTTTAATGGAATTAGATTCGGATCCTATTAGGGTTTTTGTCAAAATTATTTTGTAATCTCCGCTGCGTATGAACCCCAAAACCCAACACATTCTTCACCTGAATGGCTGAAAGATGGGATAACTTTGCACTTTCTTTTCATGCAATTGTGTTAGCCACATGAACAAAACAAGGATGGGATTTGTTCATCACAAACAATCCCCTCAAGAACAACATCAATGCAATAATTCCCAAATGTAGAAAGTCATTCCCTTGGATGACATCAAAGTCATCTAAGGGAACTGCCATGAGGTTGATATTCCCCTTCCAAGATCCAACCTTAAGATTCACATCAGTGGCCATACCTTGAATTCGCTTTGCTTCCGAATTCTACAGCTTTCATCCGACTGGAGTTCTCGACAAGATCCAGTCCCAATTTCTCCACCATGTGGTCCACTACAAATGAGTGTGTAGCTCCTGAATCCACCATTGCCAAGACTCGTCTCTGGTTCACGTCCGCATCCACGTACATCAGTCCCTCGAGGGACTTGTCTTGGCTTATTGAATGACATTCAATAATTGTAGTGGGTTCATTCGGGGCTGAACATCATCCTCCGCGATCAAGGTCGAGATTTTCTCATTCTTTGGGCAGTCTCGTGCCCTGTGAGGGCCGTTGCAAATGAAACATCCCTTACCTGAGGAACTTGATTAGGGCTTCGCGTCTGCTCTCGGGGTGGCTTCGAGTTCGCTTGCTTAGGAGGAAAGGGCTTCTTCTCGCCCTTCTTGTGGTGGTCTTTGAACGACTTCTTCTCTATGTTCTTCCCCTCGCTCGTGGAAGAACTAGTCTTGAACTCCACAAGACTGTCAGTCGCAACAATCGCACCAGGCAAGTTCTTCACCCATTGCCTCCTTAGCTCGGATTGAGCCCATGACTGCAATCCAGTAGTGCAGTTAAAAAGTTTATCCTCATCTGACATGTTTTTGATGTCCAACAAGAGGGAGGAAAACTCCTTAACATAGTCTCGAACCGATCCCGTCTACTTGAGCTTACGTAAGACCTCCCGCGCTTTCCAAGCCACATTGGTAGGAAGTAATTGATCTTTCAATTCCCTCTTTTGCACTTCCCAATCCACAATCTTGGGTCTACCCGCCGCCACATCATCATCTACTCTTGTTCTCCACCAGAGCTTAGTATCACCTTCCAGGTACATGAAGGTCAAGATGACCTTTTGGTTCTCTCTCCGTCCTAGCAGTAGCAAAGTACTGCTCCATGTCCCAAAGAAAATTCCCAAGCTCATTCGCGCTCCGCTTGCCTGAGAATTTCATTGGCTCTGACACCTTGGTTCGATGCCATACCGCAACTGCAACCTCCGAGGTTCCACCGACGGCTCTCTTAAGTAGATTCACCTCCAAAGCCATTGTTGTAGCTATTTCGGTGATGAGTTCTCCCACATAACGTACATCCGCTACAAGCTCCTCAAATCTCGATTCCCACATAGCTATCATGGCTTCTCGTGACTCTCCCCTAGTCACCAAAAAAGACATTAACATCTCCAAGCCTTCAATGCGCTGGGCCGTTGTTGAAGACTCCGCCGATTCTGTCGGGGCAGACATCGTTGCCATCAGGTGTTCTAAGTGAGCTACCCTCTCATTTAGATCGCTCGCTGCTCGGGTCGCCATCGTCTCAAAATGGAGCTCTGATACCAATTGTCACGGGGCCGTTAAGTGGGGGTTTGCCATGAGGAGATTTTTCTCGCTCAACCCAACTCGTGGTGCCTAAGGGCCACTTTAGTTCAACACCACTACTAAACAAATCTAATGAACAACAAGCTATGTCAATAAGGAAACGTTTTACTATGTTCTCAATGGGAATACAACTTTGGTACTCTATGCTTCCCCAAGCCTAGAACCCATGGCTTTATAAATAAGCCAACAAGTAGTTACATAACCAACTAGGACACCAGTCATGTGTACATCGATCCATAGACCAAGTAAAACACCACTTCCTTTGTGGTCAAGGCAGTTACCTAACTGCCTTGCTCCTTTGCTGCCACCTGGTTCCATAACCGCCTCCACTGCTTGGTCAATCGCTACATGCTCCGGACATTTTCGGGACTTCCTTGGACGTGCCTTGATCATGGCCCCTGCCCATGACCAAGGTGGTTCCTCAACCGCTTGAAACCGCATTGACTTGGTCCATCAACGCCTCGAGGGTCGTGGCCAATGCTTCTTTAAGGGATAGGGACTGCTCGGTGGTGCCTAGCTCCGCCCAAGCGCTTTGGGTGCTAGCCGGGGCTCAGTCGAGTCCCACCGGCTCAGGGTGACCGGACCATGGGTCCGAGGGTCTTGCCTTGGCATGGTGCCCAAGGCATGTTCGAGGGTTCTCCTTGCTTCTTTGCCCATGCCGCCCCTGGGAGAGAACACACCAATCCCTATAGTAGATGTTAAGTCGTTTCCTCAGCTCCAATAGGAAACATTCCAAAATGAGACCAAACGTACTTTGACTTGGTCAACGCCCAAGTCAAGATTTGTCAACCCTTGCCAAGGTATGCCTTGCTCGTGCCAAGGCGTGGCCTTGCTCGTGCCAAGGCATGGCCTTGCTTGTGCCAAGGAATTCGCCAATGTATCGCCTTACTCGTGCCCAAGGAACTTGCCTAGGTTCGGCCTTGCTCGTGCCAAGGTGCGACCTAACTCGTGCCCAAGGAACTTGCCTAGGTTCGCCCGTGCCTGTGCCAAGGAACTTGCCTGTGCCTGCGCCAAGGCGCGTGCCAAGGTTCACCCGTGCCTACGCCAAGGCGCCGTGCCAAGGTCCGCCCGTGCGTACGCCAAGGCGCGACCTCCTTTATGCCTATGCGTTGTTCCGCATGTTCTCCCGCGACCAAACCTTATGGGACCATTCGATCCCTCTGGAACGCGGTCACTTGCTAGGTTTCATGCTGTCCAGTCCAGCCTACTCGGGTCACGCTATTGGGGGTGGGACAGTTATATTATATATATATATATATTTTTTTTTCAAAGTAAAATAAATAGAATTTTCATTAATCATCTAATTGATCATTTACTTTCTTTTTTCATGTTAATTTCTTTGCTGGTTATATATTAATTTATTCCCCCATTAATGCCTAATGTAGCTATTTTGCAGTAGGAATCCTTAAAATTAATTACAAATCAAAAATCCGCTATCTCATGGCTCATGAGACTAGTTAATTAAACAAGTGTCAGAATACCATAGTTAATAAAAAAAATCCATTATTTTTTCATGAGTGCCTAATATTCATGTCTTTGTATGTGTCCTCTGTTTATTTTAAGGGAGGCCAAACAATTACAAAGGTTTAATTTGAATTAAAATTTTCATAGTAAAGCAAAATCATAAAAACATAAAGAATACAAGAAAACCAACAACTCTTACGTACTAAAAAATACATCATCAATTATTTGTCACCTTATTTAAGTAGATGTCGAACAATTTAAGACTACAAATGTTCTCTTTAAAGTTAAAACACTCACCCCGATAAAGATTATTGTTATAAATTATAATATTGGTGTTAAAGAAATTGTGAAAAATCATAATCTATATGAGAGGGGGCTGAGATGGAGCATGCAAGTCATTGACTCGCACATTTGTATATATGTAATCATTACGTACAAGGGGCCTTTGGGTCGACCCTAGCACACATTTTTTTTTTTTTTTTTTTTTTTTTTTTTTGATAGGAAAAAAATAATTTTTGCATTCATCAAGATTTGAATTAATGACCTTTTATTTCAAATTTTATATAAAATTATTGGGGCACTCAATCTATGTGTTCAACATCGTTCTTCAAAGAAGTGTGTGACTTTCAGGAGTCAATGTTGCAAGCATGTGGCATTTGATCCCTTTTTGATAAATACCAAAACAAAAAGAGAATTTCTAGAATTTGAGCAGATAGCAACGTACATTAGGTTTTTGACAAGGACTTCTCAGTTTTTGAACTCATCTTCCACTGGAAAATTCTTCATAGATAGATACCTAAAGAATTTGCTTATGTGATGGTAGAGAAAGAATAACAATTGTGAGGGCAAGGTCCTATTACATTCCCAAGCAAAGAATCATCAATATGAAAAATGTTAATTAACAATTTGACTCACTTTTTGTCTTGTGGATGCTACTTCTTTTTTAATGCACATGGAGTCAACACATTTTGTTTTAAATGACATTCCCTTTTAATTTGCAAAATCAATATATAGAAGCAGCTAGCCAAACGAAAAAAAAAAGAGAGAGAGAAAGAGATGGGCAATTCATATATGTAGCTGACAATTGGTCCCTTTGTAGTCAATTTTACTAACACAATTGAACGCCTATGTCTTTGATATGCTCCCTAGTAAGATACCATACCCACTATGTATTGATTATTGATAGCAACTAGGTAGTAATTTTATTTTGGTCAGTTGCCATAGTTTTGAAGGTGATTAAAGGTATCGCCTATACCATAGGCTTGTGTGTTTAGGGTCTCTTTTGAGCCAATTTATAAGAACCTGGCTAGATGGTACGGGCTATAAAAGTGTTATAATACACATTGAGGATTGTGGCGATCATGAGCCAAGCAAGTACTGAAGTAATCCCTACAAAATGGATGCTTCTATAACATTAAGTCTCTTATATATATACACATTTTGGGCTTGTTGGAGATGGCATCCAAAACATATACTTGTTTTTAATTGAAATCCCAGCAGAGAAAACTTTATAAATCAACTTGTCTCTTTTTTTTTTTTTTTTTTTTTTTTTTAAATGAAAAAACCACAATGCGTTCACTACGAAGTTCGAACTCCCTACTTATTATCAAAATAACCCACACCACCAATGAGCCATCCACTTGGTTATCAATTGAAATCTTTTGAGTACATTATTAGTGATGCTATACATTGCCATCCCACCATGCTGCATTATTGATATCTTCACTTAATACAAGGCGTTCTATGAGCAACCTTAAAAATTAGTTAAAAAAGAAATATTAATTTAGAGAAAATGTTTAAACAAAATAAACATTACATTACCAAGAGGAAATCATATCTTTTTGTGGTCCCTGCTCCTTCACTATTTGGATTATGATATTTATATTAATTAACATTTAGCTAATTTAGAGTTAAGTTGACTACGGTTGATCTCATGATAACGTGCATCATACTAAAGACTTTTATTATTTGCTTTATTCACAAGACTCGAACTTCAAATCTTATTTAAGGGTCATATATTTTTTTAATTAAGCCTTAAATTTGTTTCACTAACAATAAACTTTTGCCAATTCTTTGGAAGTCCAAGACCTTTAATTTTGTGAATTAATTGGGAATTTGGGAGGATTTAAAAAGAGGACCTTATTTTTATTTAATTCAAAACTTTTTTTAATTTCAAATACATCCTCGACTATAATCACTTGTAAAATTTTTATTATACCTCTTAAATATTTATAAAAATTTTAAAAATCACTTTATGAGTCCGAACTAATAAGTTCAAGTAGACTTATTGTTTATTTAATTGAAGACTATATGGAAGAAGTCATTTTCAAGGTGGAAACCAAAATAAGTGAAAAAAGCGAGATTAGAGAGACCATCGGATATCAATGTTGGGGTTGAGGGGTACAAAGTCACGTGGCCTTGAAGGCCTTGGTCGCTCGTCCATCTTCAGCTCTTAACGAGCCCAAACGACATGGTTCACACGCGCGCGCGTGACACCCATATGGCTCGGTCCGAATGCGTGCCATAGATAGTAGAAGCACGGGCAGCGCGTGCGCAAATCCAACACTAATTCCTCTCCCTACCCAAACCATATGTTCATCATGATTCATGACCATCCATCATAAACGATGCCTTTACACTTTAAACACTCCAACTCCAACATGTACTAATTCTCATTCATATCTACTTGTCATAGCAAATGCAATTTTGACTCAAGATTGAGATATAATGTGATCACTAAATTGATGAGTTGAATTAAGTAGGTAGAGCCAAAGACAAAAATAGCAAGCTAAAATAGAAATTTCATCCTAAAAGAAAGATGAAAATTATTTTCTTATTTGTCGTCCACGTCGTTAATTAAGCCCTTTTTTATTTTTTGTATGGTGTTCGATACCTACCACATCGACTACTTCACGTTCGGGCACTGTCAAACCATATGCAAGAGGCGACCCTCTCAACCTAATTTTTTTATATTCATGATACTCACACTCGAGACCTCGCTTAAAGAAAATGAAGTCTCTTACCACTTAAATCAACTGATTGTTTGGTTATAAACCCTTGTTATATGCATGAATAACATTATTAACTAAATAGTAGATATACGGACTTGGCGTGTCTTTACCCTTGAAAGAGGCATTGAGGGTCAATAATTAATCAATATGAGATTTTTTATATTTTCTTATTTTAATATTAAAAAAAATGTAAGCTGAAGACTGTATTGCATAATGTTACTACAAAAAATAATGGAGGGAAAAGTTTTTTTTTTTTTAAAAGAACTTACAAATCATCAAAGTTGGATAAAAAAAATTCTAGATGCTCCGGAAACAGAGAAATTAATAATGAGTATTAATACCATTCTGCCAAAAAAAAAAAGTATTAATACCACTTCTATAGAACTTCAAGTTTTTCTTGTACTTTTTTTTAGTCGACAGAATTTCAAATAAGCAAGCACTTCGATTAACCATGTTTGCCATATGCACTACAAATCACTCGTTTTCTTTTCCCTTCATTTTTTACATTAATCTTTCCGAATTCTTCTAAAAGATGCCCAACTTAAGTAGTCAACATTGGTGGGATTACTTTGTGATTAAAAAAAATGGTGGTATTGCCTTGCCATGGATCTATTATATTATAAAACAATATGATCTTGGTTGTCTGGTTTTTATTTTTATAATTGTGAAATAATAATAAAGTCCCAATACTAAATTAGTTAAGGTCAGCTATTAAAATCAATTTGTTCTACTATGTTGGGAGGGAAAAAATAGTTTGTACTAAGAAAAAATGATACTAACTGGATTACGATAACTTAATGGTCAAATACATATGGAGAGAATCATCAAATCACGAGAGGATCACAACAACGTTATTACAATAATATGTCAATTGAACATGTTTGCCTAATAGTCCCCATTATAACTTCACGGGGAGCAGTTCTAACCTTACGGAAGTGTAGTTGGCATCTTTATCTCCATCACAAACTCAGAGAAGCAATTCCAATCATATCAAAATACAATTGGGTCATAATGAACCCATTTACAAGTTCGCAATAAGCAAATTAATTTCATTTTCATTAAAATGCGTGCATTCACTAGAACAATTTAGACTTTTAATAACACTTAATAGATAGAGGTTTTAATAAACCTCTATGTATTAGACAATTAAGTTTTTAATAGCACCTAATTTATAGGGGATTACAAAAACCGCTATGGAAACTTTTAAACCCGATTAAAACAAAGTCACCTCGTAGTCTCGCATTCAACACTCAGCGAACGCAACTTCGACCTCATCGTCTCCACACTCAACATTCTCCTCGTCGTCTCGTAGTCTCGACCTCGCGGTGTTCATTCCACTCACCACGCTCCATCGATTCTTACACACTGCGTATTTCTTCACCGAATCGATCGGGGAATCTCGTTCCTCGACCAGTCCACCGACTCCGCCGAGCATTAGCAGCGTTCCTCCTCCCCCAACTCCAACAGACCTAAATCCGCTGCGGCAAGGGCACGGCACGGGGGGAATGGTGTGCCAAGCGCGAAACCCTAACTGTCTGCGCGGGGTGAAGAATCTCTCTCCGCTCCCCAACACCGAATGCCACCGCTTGTAGACGGCTCTGCAGGCGGGGTGGGTGTCGATTGGGAGGCGGAGAAGGCAGATGAGAGCGACGTCGTCGTCGGCTTGTAGACGCCTCTTCTGCTCCAGATCAGACTTCGATTTCGATTTTGCCTCGCCTCACTGTACATGCATTTCTCTCAGTTCGATTTCGCACTCCTCGCATCACTCACTTCAACTTTTGTTGCTCAATTTGAGGATTCTTTCACCGTACATGCACAGGCTTCAGATGGAGCTCCAGAAGGTTCGTCCATCGTTGGAGATCTTCTCGATTGTTTGAACAAGTAGTAGACTCATTATCCTGCCACTGGTGCAATTTATGCTCTAATTTCTTCAATTTTGGTGTTCATGTTTGATGTTTCTGTGGATTTGATTCAGTTTTTAGTTGATGATGATGATTTATTGTGTGCAAATGCTTGTTTTGAGTGTAATTCAGTTCAACTTCAATTCGAATTGTTTTGTGTTTCCGTTCCTTGAAATGAGCTCCAATGGATTTGCTTTGTCCTATATATATTTTTGTTCCTTATAATTTTGCTACATCAGGTTAGATCTTCTATACATCCTCTTTTTTTAAAAAAAATTGGAATCCAAGAAGCATAAAGGAATAGTCATTTAGCATTTTTAGTACAAACAAATATGCTCCTATATATGTAGACAAGATTTCATTCTTGTTGTTCCATTATTCAAGATTTCATAAAGGAATAGTCATTTAGCATTTTTAGCATAAAGGCTTTGTGTTGAATTGCAATTGTGGTTGTGTTGTGTAGATTCAAATGAGTACGTGGTTAGAGATGGAGAGACCAGTGAGGGCATCTACTTCATTTGGGATCGAGAGGTAATCAAGTATTTGAAATCCTAGCTCCACCTATTTTTGATATTGTGTTGTTGTGGTTGATGCGAACAACGGTGTAAACTCGAAACTGCGTCGCATGACCATATATAAAATCAGGTACATGGTTCTCCAAAGTAAGATTTTTAGTTTTGATTCTTGGACTAAGTTTCTCTCATTTTCTAATACTTTGCTTGTTAGTTTGCACTTGCGGCTAGGAGCATAATATAAAATTTTTGGCTAGTTGAAGCAATTGTTAATTAGATCCTTCACAATTCACCTAAATTGATTTGATATATATATAAGCAGTCATTAATCTGCAATATTCTCTTCGATTTTCGTTTCGATTATGTAGATTCAGTAGTAGTAGTTGTTGTTGTTGTATGTTGAGGTTTTGAGCGATTGTGATGGAGATTGATGGCTTTATCTAGTTGTTTTGAAGAGAAAAGCATTGACAGGTGATCATCTAACCCTTAATTAATTTTACTTGACTGATTATCTTTGATTTATGGTATTGAATTACTATGTATGAGATCTATGATTCTTGATAAAAATATATTTGTTTTGTGATTTGTTTCTATGTTTAGTTTTGATAAAATGTATTCAAGACTAGTTACTTTTAATGTGTCCAAGATGTAAGTTGTGATCTTTTATGGAATTTGCCAAAATGAGTTATGAACTTATGTAGACAAGGTTGCCACGAGATTGATTGATGGAAATGGAACGATGTTATCCTTGCTTTTGTAGACTAACTATAAATAACTTGACATATCTGGATGACTCCTCATTGGGACCGTTTATAATGATTATTCACGGGAAGGTACGCCACACATATCGTGGAGGATTTTGGAACTACTTCAAAGATGGGTATGAATTCACTTTGAAAAAGAAAAAAATAACTCATTATGTTCATTTGCTTATTGTGTGTAAACATTAACATGATTCACTGTTCAATAGCTTGCATATTGTGGCCTATAATGTTGTACTGAAAATTGCATTGCCTTCAAGCCAAGTGGCAGGAAACGCCCAAACAAATTGTTGCATGCAGCATTAATCCTATTAACATTTTCTCCATGATTCATGAGAATTGCTCTTCAAACAATCTGCGCATCATAGTTCTTTTATTTTCTAACTTATTTATATACTCAATTTGAGCAAAAGAGATGATGACTACATTAGCTAGAAGTTTATGCATATTTCAAATGTCAGTTGCTCTTTTTTGTATCTTTTACATTTCTTACTCTTTTTTTTTTTTGAGGTCTAGTTTTGCTACATGTCTTGTTTCAATTGTTGCATGATTAATACCATAGGAAACATTTATATTAATTGTATGAATTGAGATTGTTGTGGTACTTAATCTGGACTTGATAATAAAGTGTCGGTCATTAATTTGAGCTTGTTCTTCTCATGAGTCTAGAGAAAAACATTGATTGCATCCATTTAACCCAGTGGTTCCTTTGATTGCCTTTACTGTTTTTTCATAGAATCACATGGACTACATATTACAAATTTATATTCTTTTGCTTTGTGATTTACTATGTCATTAATATTTACTTATCGTTTCTCTAATTTATTCCAGATACAAGAGTGAAGAATTTGGAAGTCCAATCACGCTTGCTTTGCCATCTCCATGTGTTTGTCATACTTGTTTGTACATTCTTAACTCATGGTTCTCTTTTCAATAGCACACTCATGTTGAGCCATTCATATAACACTTAATACAGATCTAAGAAAGTACACAAGTATTTGCGAAAATAAAACAACATAGGAACTAATTTTACTAATATTCTTATATATATACACAAATTGGCGTGTTCTTACAAATGGACCGCATAGACATCTTGGACAATTTTCTTAAGAAGGGTGGTTAATTTGCATCTCCTCGTCTAGCTAGTAAGTTGTTTTTCTTGTATGTGTGTATATATAATATGCATGACCTTGTGTTTCTTCTAATCTATTTGTTAGTAGGTGTTGTCAATTTGGGGGTTCATTTGGTATACATGTTGTAGTAGTCCTCAAAGACGAATATCAATTTGAGGAACCGATAACTCTATTTTCCTTTTTTTTTTTTCCTTTTTTCTTTTGTTTTGGTTTTGGTATAAGGTTCGGTATAGTAATATTGGGTGGGGGATCATTTGTTCTTGCAATGTGGGTGTGTCCAGTTTTAATGTTGTCGGTCATGCTTTATGAGACTTTGCTTTGCTTACTACTACTTTTATCTTAATTTACTGACAAGAATCTGTGGTCCTATATATAACTGGTACATGACACACAAACCTCAAAATGTGTGACAGGAATATTGGATACAAACAAACACAAAGAGACATGTTTTAGAAATTAGGAGTTAAGTTTCATGTCTCTTGCCTGATCAAATTTTCCAATCTCAGTACATTTTTAAAATGCAGTCAGTTTATTAGGTGTTGTGATATGAATTAAGGATTGCTAATTCTTTAAGAGATCTTGAACTTGCTAGACTTGTGTGAAACTTGTGGTTATATAACTACAATTTCTGAGTGACTTGTTGTTCTTTTTTAGATTGAATTGGTGTCATTCTTTGCCATGTTGGTATTAATTGGTATATATGATAGCTTGACTGAAAACGTATGAGCTGTTTGGTCTCTACATTAGAATTTATTATGATGTGAAGTATATAAATGTTGGTGGGTGAAGGCCAATTTCTTCATGTGTTTCTTTATTTTCCAACTTGGGTCTTGAGTTGTTTACGTTCTAATACTTGTTTGTTGGATTGAATTAGTTGTGCAAACATGGGTATGGCAATTTCGTGGATTTGGTTAGGATGTTTGTTTGCGAAGAAAGAAATGCGAAAGAGTTCACAAAGCACAATTATTTTGCAACTTTTTTATATGATCAATTCCACAATACACATATTCGTCCGCTATGGAGGCACTACTTTCGAACACACAAGGGCTTATTTTTGTAGTTGACAAAGAATGACAGAGAAAGAGTTTACAAAGCGAGATTGAAGGGCACACAATTTGTGAGTTGGGTGATGTTCTTTGCGTGGCAGTGTGGGTCTAATCGGCATTTCGGACTGAGCTCGAGAGAAGGATCAAAGAACGAGCAGAGAGGGAGTTGTTGGAGGCTGTTGCTTGAGTTCCAAACAAGGTTCCCTTTCTCTTTCGACACCTTATTTTTCCATTCTATTTTCCATTTTCTACACCGTCATTGTGTTTTGCAATATTTTACCAGGCACATAAGTTGGATCTCCATTTAGAAACTTTTCTAATTTTTGTCCATGCATAGAAGATTATTCCATGCATTAAACAACTCTTTTTGGTGAAAAGAACCATTTAAACTCAATATCAAATATGGTGAAAACGACTGTGACTATCCTATAGTGGCAAGTTGTTAATATCAGTTTTCAATTGATGATGCGACCTTTATAGAATCTCCTTTTATTTGGTGCAGAACATAACAATTTAGCTCGAAAACTGCGTGTATAAGCGAAAGAGAAGCTCAGAGGGCTCTGGATGTAAGTTTTGTTTATTCTCTTGAATCATTATGTTATGATCTTCTACAGAGTTGTGTTCTCAAAGTGAACATACATTGTTTATTTGGAGTTTGGTTTGGTGGATCCAGTTATTGGAGGCAAAAACAACGCGAGGAGCACAGTTGGAGACCGGCAAGACGGGGCAATCGATGATTGTTTTCGCATCCTTGTCGACGCACATGTATATTTCATAAACTTGAGATTCATCCCATTGGTTTTTACTGCATCGAATTGTCTTCGCCGAGGCTCCAATTCCTCCTAAGATTGCTTTCTTTACATTAGCCAAGCTGTAGTCTGCATAATCTGTGGAAACAATGCCTGCACATACACAGATACCCAGTTAGTCCTTTCACCTTATATTGATCATTACACTTCAAAATGAAGTTTCAACTATTCTTGCAAAGATAATTAACTGTCTGTTTTTTAGTGCTCACCATAATCCATTCTAAGGTGGTGGTGGTTGTTTCATTTCCAAATAAAAATAAGTCCCGTGAAGTAGAAGATCCACGCATGGTTTTTGATGTTTACTCTTGTGAGGTTTATGTCTTGATTATTGTTTTGGACTTTGAGCAGAAGATCCACGCAGTCATTCTTTTTTTTCAAGTACTCGTTGTGCTTTCTTTCCCAGATATGCTCCTCTATCACCTTATATTATGTACTTAGTAACTTGAGCAAAATTTATACGCGAGATCAAAGAGAAGCACATCATTGGATTGGGCGATGCGTCGTGACATAATTCTTGGGATTGCTAGAGGAGTTTTATATCTTCATCAAGACTCCGGATTAAAAATTGTTCATAGAGACCTTAAAGCAAGTAATGTTCTGTTAAGACGCGGAGATGAATCAAAAGATTTCTGATTTTGGAATGGCAAAAATATTTGTTCAAACTTTACATTATTGATTGAATGAAATAATAATATTGCGAGTGGAATGTAAATTTGTATATTTTCAATTGAAAATGGAAATAGAAATTAATTTTGGGCATTTTCAGCTATTATTTTTTAAAAATACATTTGATAGGGGTTTGAAACCCCTATGTAATCCTTTGATGATAATATAGAGGTTTCAAACCCCTATGAAATCACTACAATTGATAGGGGTTTGAAACCCCTATGTAAGCCTTTGAAGATATTATAGAGGTTTCAAACCCCTATGAAATAGCCAAGATTTGATAGAGGTTTGAAACCCCTATGAAATAGTCAAGATTTGATAGAGGTTTGAAACCCCTATGGAAGCTTGGAAGATAAGATAACACCTTAAAAGATAACACTTTTCATAGAGGTCAAAAACCTCTATGAAAAGTAGAATTTGTTCTAGTGATTGATCGAATCCATAGAACCTGGTTGAGCCTAATGGGACACAAAAGGTCTAGCTAGCTATCAAGATCTATAGAACTCTCTATATTCTCACATATAGGTCTTTTTCACAAAGTAATGTGGTGTACTGTATTATTCATCAAATATGGAAGGTTTCTTTAAAATTATATAGGTAATGTATAACTCATTTTTAAAATGAGCTATCGATGATGAGGTGAACACACCACAGTGTGTTGTTCATGAATCCATGGGGTGGTTTTGATGAGGTGGAACTTTGTATATATGAATAACTCTTTTTGAGAAGAAGTAATTCATATAAAATACTAAATGTATGAGTTACTCATTCTCAAAAGGAAATATTTGTTCAATCCATCCAACCTCACGTCACGCACGCATGTATCGAGGTGGACAACCCATGCAAACCACATACACGTATTTCAATGAGGACACCACATGCAAACTCATGCAAACGACACACACACATCTCGAAGTGAGCAACCCATGCAAACGACACACACACATCTCGAAGTGAGCAACACATGCAAACGACACACACATCTCGACGTGGACATTCCATGCAAACGTTGTGCACGTATCTCGAGGTAGACAACTCATGCAAACGCCACACATGTATGTCGAAGTGGGCGACCCATGCAACTTCTTACAATTCATGCAAACGTCACGCGTGCATCTCGAGGTAAGCAACTCATGCAACCGTGTGCAATCCATGCAAACGTCACGCATGTATCTCGAAGTAGACAACCCATGCAAATGTCATGCGCGCTTCGAGATACGCACCATGCATGTTATGTACCAAAACCTATGTTGCGCACATTCATTTTTACGTGGGTCCCGCACGTCATTCTATAGGGGTGTCACTTGGGGTAACATTCTAATTATATTTTTCCATATTATGTATAAATATATAAATAATATACATACATATTATATATATAATATAATATATAATATATATTATATAAATATATAAATATTTAAATGTCCACGTGGGCGTTCACGTGGACTGATCCATAGGATTTGCACGAATAGCGCATTTTCCGAATGTGCTATTTATGTAAACCCAATTTTAGTCTACTTGGGCGTCCGAGTGGATTGATCCATAAGAGTTATATGAATGGTGCATTCGGATGTAAACCTAATTTTTTCACATTAATAACGCATTTTCAAAAGGAAAAATACATTCCTTGAGGAATAAAAGAAAATTTAACTTATTTTATTAATTTAAATAAAAATTAACTGTACAGCTGTAATTATGCCATCATTTCTCCCCTGTATATGATTAGATCTTATTCACTGCAACTATGCTACAGTGAAGCTGCCTCTTAAAGATTGTGCAAGGCAAATAGTATCATTTGGTCTCTTGATTTGGTCATTATCAAAGTTTATCACTTCACTTTTAGTTTTTGAACTTTTAATTTTTTTGTTAAGTTTGGAGAATAACGATCGCTAATGAAATGGTTAATAATTGTTTTTTTTTTTTTTTGGATAAAAATGAGATGATACTTCATTAACTTGAAAAAAATTATATACAAGCCAAAAAAAAAAAAAAAAAAAAAAAAAAAAAAAAAACATTACAACCTCAATAGAATGCCCATCCAACGGTGAACCCTCCGCAAAGTCTGACAACCGCTTTCCCAGTCACCTCCAGCTGACTCCATCAATGTCCCTAACGTCGTCAACCTCACAAATGGAGGTCTTGGGAATGGAGGCCCCCAAGACCTAAACAGCCCAAAACATCTAAACTTTTTCAGGCAAGACATTTCAACAATCGATTTTTTGTGTTGATAAATCAATTGTGAATCACTCGCGAATTGTTCGTGAACCGCTTAGTTAGGGACTGTTACTCTCGAAATTTAATTAAAAGACTAAAAGTAGATGAACATAAAAGTTCATAAACTAAAAGTAAACTGACGAAAGTTTAAGGACCGAATGAAGAAAAACGTGAAAGTTAAAGGATCAAATGATAATTTTTGCTTTAATGTAACTATCTCAAATAATTAAATGCGGTACATTCCTTTATCAAAATTTGTTAAATCAACTAGTCTATCTGCTTAAGTTAAACAGGGAACAGCGAGACTTAGCATTTAGTAGACAAATACCAATAATAGTGAACATGAAATGACTATGAAAGCAACTGTTGTGCACAGCCCATTACCTTCATTTTCACACTATCTTTAAGGCTTGTCTCTCACTTGTCTGCCCATAGAGAGAGAAGTGAGAGAGTGAAGAATGTTGGGCAAGGAGGTGCACTTGCTCTGCACTCCCCTGTTGAATGGGAGAAATCGAGATACCCTTCCCATCAATCTATTCACTCATGAATCTTCTTCGATTCTCATAAAACAAACTATGACTTGCACCTTAAAAATCATGCCACCGTAGCTTATGTTACGTCCCATTTTTTCTTCCAAGTTGAGGCCATGAAATGACTATTAATGTCCCGTTATGCTCTCAACTTGAGGTTTTAGTGTGGTGCTCTCCTAACTGTGTATCAACTCCTTGAGTTGTGGAACATTGATGATAAGGTATATTTTCTAGGGCTTAGTGGCCTTTGTCAAACAATGTTAGATTGTGTTGATAGTTTAGCGGATCTTCTATATATCAAGCTTATTGTATGGGACTCCTCATTTTGCCCTCTTTGTGTTCCTAATAAACCAATAAAAGGACCATTTTGAAAGGGTGATAGAGGTCATAGACTAATAGTTAGGGATGTAGACAAGGCCTTAAAAGGGCCAACTTGGAATTAATGTTCCCCTTCCATCTCCAGTGCGCGCCTTCGCTCAACCTCAAGTTCTAGGGAATATGTGCTAGACAAGTCATTCATTAATCCTTTGAAGGCAGAGATCTTAGAGTTCAAACCTAGAGTATAGCCTTGTTTGATATGAAGTGAATATATCTTCAAGAAGATAACTCACAGGGAGTTGAGAATTAATCTTGTTTGATTACCCAACTTGCTTGCAAGTTGTCTCTCAACTTACACCCAACCACTCCCCTCTGGGAGTTATCTCCCAGGAGTTGTGGACACAATTGCCCATCATTAATGACCATTTTATTACTCATCACTTTCTTGTTTGAAGGCTACTTATGTCAATTCATGTTTTTTATTGTTTAAAAATTTAAAACTTCCATGCAAGTTTAAAGTTGAACCAAATATGAAAATATTAACTTCAAGGAGATAACTTCAAACTAATACTGATAGTTAGCAAAAACAAATCAAACGAGGCCTATATAGAGAGAAGATGTTATGACGAATCACCGTGGAATATCCAAGATATCAGTCATGCAAATACACCCAAAGATAAGCAAACCACAGAGAAAATATGAACACAAGGATTTACGTGAGAAACCTCAAAATCAAGGAAAAAATCACGGACAAGAAACGAGGCAATCCACTATCAATAGTTTAGTATACAAAAGAAAACCTCCTCTATCTAAATCCCGTATAGATACCTCAACAAGATTCAATCCCACATTATCGCGTACCCACTCGCAGACCCGTGCGCTACGACACACAATCTCTCAGCTCTCAAACAACTCACAAAACACTATGTTTAATTGCACACAACACTATGCTTAATCGATTTTGTGACCCACATGCATATGCATGTATATATATAGGGAAATTCTACAATGAGGTTCAAATATATACCTATGCCGTGAAAACCCCTTAAAATAAATGTGTTGTGCATTAAATGATTTGTGCATTTATGACACATCGATTAATATATTGGATTAGAACTCAATAGTTGTAAATAGTGTGCCCATTATATGGGTATACATTTGGTTCCCATGCTAAATAAATTAAAGTGATAATGAACATGTTAAATGTTAACTACAAAAAATTATTACTATATATTTAAAAATTGGAAAAAAAAATTTATACAAAACCAAAACAAATTATGGTTAAATAAGTCAATGTTATTCAACAAGGGTTCTCACAATTGGGGAAAATTGAAACTAACGAGACAATAATCTAAACAACAACAACAACAACAACAACATAGCCTCAGTCCCAAATTAACTATGGTCAGCTACATGGATCAAACTTTTCCATTGTGCTCTATTAAGTGCAATTGATGGTGAGCTTTTCAAACCATTCAAATCCCTCATAATTAATGCATCGCATGTTAACTTTGGTCTGCTCCTACCTCATCGAATTTTTACAGTTTCTATTGAGTCAAGTTTTATAGTTGGGGCATTTGTAGGCCCTTTTTGCGGGTGACCAAACCACCGCAACCGCCCTTCCCTAATCTTTGTATCAATTGGTGCTACTCCTACTTGTCTTTGAATGTCTATATTTCTTATTCTATCTTTACGAGTCTTACCACACATCCACCTAAGCATCCTCATTTCTGCTACATTCAGTTTATGTAATTGTTGTTGCTTTACCGCCCAACATTCACTTCCATAGAGCATATTGGCCTAGTTGCGGTCCTATAAATTTTTCTTTTAACTTAGTAGGAACATTTCGATCACAAATCACCTCTGTTGCACTCCGCCATTTCTTCCATCCAGCTTGAATTCTATGTGTGACATCATTCTTAATGTTACCATCATTTTGTATGATTGATCCTAGGTATTTAAAGTGGTTTACCTTAGGAACTTCTACTTCTCCTAATTTTACCACTCCGTCGTCTCGATGTCTAGTGTTTCTAAACTCATAGTGCATATATTCAGTTTTCGTCCTACTCAACTTAAAGCCTTTAGATTCTAATGTATTCCTCCAGAGTTCTAATTTCCTGTTTACTCCATCTTTCGTTTCATCTACTAAGACAATATCATATGCAAATAGCATACACCATGGTATATCTTATTGAATATGTCTAGTTAGTTCATCCATAACTAAAGTAAATAGATATGGGCTTAAAGCCGATCCTTGATGTAGTCCTATTGTAATGGGAAATTCTTTTGTAGCTCCTTCGAATGTCTTTATACTCATTACTACTCCATCATATATATCCTTAAAAGTGTCTATGTATCTAGCATGCACTATTTTTCTTTCTAGAACCCACCAAAGAACATCTCTAGGGACCTTATCATATGTTTTTTTTCTAAATCTACGAATACCATATGAAGATCTTTTTTCTTTTCTCTATATTTTTCTAACAATCGGCTTACAAGGAAAATCGCCTCCATAGTTGACCTCCCAGGCATGAAACCAAATTGGTTCTCTGATATTGTTGTCTCTCTCTTTAGCCTATTGTCAATTATCCTCTCCCAAAATTTTATAGTGCGACTCATTAGTTTAATTCCCCAGTAGTTTGAGCAACTTTGAATGTCTCCTTTGTTTTTGAAGATTGGCACGAGCGTGCTTCTTCTCCAACCCATCGGCATCCGTTTTGATTTTAAAATTTTATTGAAAAGTTTTGTTAACCAAGTCAATCCAATTTCTCCTAAGCATTTCCAAACCTCTATAGGTATTTCATCTGGGCCACATGTTTTCCCTATTTTCATTCTTTTCAATGCCTCTTTAACTTCTATAATTCTAATATTGCGTTTATAGTTTACATTTCTTGGTGTGGGTTTTCATTTATTATAGTATCAACTTGGTCATCATTAAATAAACTATCGAAGTAACTTCTCCATCTCTCTTTAATATCATCATCGCGCGTTAAAACATTTTGATTTTTGTCCTTAATGCATCTTACATGACTTAGGTCTTGTTTCTTTTTATCTCTTAATTTGGTTAGCCTATATATATATATATATATATATATTTCGCTATCTCTATTACCTAACCTTGTATATAGATTTTCCATGAAATTTGTTTTAGCTTGACTAACTACTTTTTTAACTTGTTTTCTAGCTTCTCTATATTGATTGTACAGATCTTCATCTTGACACTTAGGTATTTTCCTATAAATCTCTCTTTTAATCTTAATTGCTCTTTGGACATCTTCGTTCCACCATCATGTTTCCTTCTTTCGTGGTCCCAAACCTTTAGATATACCTAAACGTTTGCTCTCATTCTCCTTATGCAACTACTAATTTCTAGTCACATTGTATTAGCATCTAAGTCAAGATTCCAAACATTTTTCTTTAGTAGTTTTTCTCTAAACTCTACTTGTTTACTTTGTTTTAGGTTCCACTACTTTACTCTAGGGTTTCTAACTCTTTTATACATATTATGTCGTCGTGTTAGCTTAATATCAAGTACTACTAACTTATGTTGGGTAGTAAGTGCTTCACCAGGTATTACTTTGCAGTCTCTACATATTTTTCTATCTATTTTTCTTGTTAAAAGAAAATCTATTTGACTCTTGTTATGACCACTACTAAAAGTAATTATATGCGACTCCCTCTTCCTATTTGCTAAGACAAGATCGTATGCTGAAGCAAATTCTAAGATTGATTCTCCTTCTTCATTTATATTACCGTAACCAAAACCTTCATGAACTCTCTCAGACTCATTGTTACTTGCCCCGACATGTCCATTTAAACCTCCTCCAATTAAGACTTTTCATCTAATGGTATACTTTGCATAAATCCATCCATATCGTCCCAAAACTTGCATTTGATACTCTCACTTAATCCTACTTGGTGCATAGGCGCTAAGTATATTAATTTTTTCGTCTCCAATAATTAATTTAACTAGAACCAATCTATCCCCCCATTCTTTTAACCTCTACGACCTTATCCTTACAATCATTATCCACCACAATTCCTACTCCATCGTATTTTCTATCTATACCAATGTACCACAATTTAAACCCTGTGCTTCATATTTTTCTACTCTTTTCTCCTACCCATTTTGTCTCTTGGAGGCAAGCAATATTGACTCTCTTTCTAATCATGGTATCCAATAGTTCTATTGACTTCTCCGTAAGTGTTCCTATGTTCCATGTTCCTAAATGAATTTTTTCTCCCATTTGTATTTGTATTTGTTTTCCTTTTCTATTTCTATTTTGTCTAAAGGATCTAGTATCCGTTTATATGATTTTGTTTTTATTTCGTGTTTGTTTTGAACTAACTTCTTTACCCACACCCGTCCTTTGTGTGGGAACCCTTGCTGAGTTTTCTTCACATCCGGGTGACGACGTGAAGGGACTAGCTTCTTTACCCACACACGTCCTATGCATGGGAACCTTTGATCATTTTTCTTCACACCCAGGCGGCGATGTGAAACACACCGTTGCTCATTTTTCACTATACGTGGGCTCCGATACAACGCGTCGCTAGGTGAGAACGCCCCAACCTTTATATATGTTTGATCTATTTCATGAAAAGTGACAAAAGTTTTACACTGGTTGTCAACCTATCACAACCCTCATCCATTTTCCAAGAATGAAAAATGAGTTTGGGGTCTCCCTCCCCCACTTTTCGGGTATGAAAAGCGAGTTTGGGACCTCCCTTACCCATTTTTCGGTATGAGAAAGTGGGCGTTAGAGTCCTCCTCCTTTATCCGGACTTGGGACCGGCTATGTAGCGCACGTAATGTACAACATAGGTGGAGTTCGAGACAATAATCCAAAAAGAAAAAAAAAATCAACATAGCCTCACAAAACATGTTGGAACCCTTGTTGAATAACATTGACTTGAGATAGTAGTATACATGCTTAAAAAATAGTAGTATTTATATATTCAATAAATAATAGTTATTTGTTATAAAAGAAAAATATTATTTATACATATCAATTAGTTACTTTGATGGTCATTTTTTAATTATGTTTTAATAGAAGACCTAAACTCACCATCTACGTGCTTTGATTATTGAAGAGTTTCACTTTGGTCAATTCCAACTGCCAAATCACTTCTTAATATTAATTTGTTCATTTAAATATCTGTTGGTTAGTTTTACATAATGTGCTTGCTCCCCATGCAAAATAAGATCTCATATAAGTTCTTTTATAACTCCGAACAAATCATGATAAAGAAATTAATAGTCAATATTATATTTGTAATTATTTAAGACAGTCAAAATGTTGAATGACTGTCATTTTTATTTCTGTAGAAAAAACATCATCAACTATATGTAGCAAATCAAATGTTTGATTTGTTGCAATTGTAAGACCATAATGTGTCTCATAATCTTTTTAATATATGTAATGAATACATTTTATAACGTATGGATCTAAACACTTTTGAGCTCCCATTATCATTACTAATTTGATGAAAATTGGTATTAATGTAGGAAGCTTAAAGGTTCTCTCTCAAGCCTATAAAAGGGTGCTTGTACCATCAAACAACATGTAGAATGTGTTGAGGCTCATAAAGGTGATATGATCTTTGGGTTTTACGAGTCTATCTAATCTCTTCCGCAGTAATTCTTCCGTAATTCTCTATTTGATCTAATCTTATGTTTAAGAATGGTTACATGTGGTATCAGAGACTACTAAATCATTAGAGTTTTCCACGAATGATCTGTTTTAGCTTATCATCTAGTTTGATGTTGAGTTAATCTTATAATATTTTTTACAAAATATGTTTGGATATAATCTCAGATGAATTGGATTAGTATATGAAACCAAGTTAGTTGTTGATGATCAGATATTATATGCATCTGTAAATCAAATTGTACGTATTTGATTTCCTTATACTGGAGGATTATGATGTAGATACGATCTCATGTGTGCTGCTGGCTGCTGCATATATAATGCATTCACTATCGAAAATCTAAAATATGGTGTGGGAGGGGATCTAACACTAGTCTAGCATATCTCTCCTACTAAATTAAATTATATTATGGCTTGTTCGATTCATAGGATAGGGTGAGATAAGTGGTGGTACTAAATAATACTGGTATTCGATTCGAGTATAAAATTTTTCATAAGATTATTTTAACCCACAAGATTGAGATAAAATAAAATCATGAATTCAACGGTATTATTTTATCTCAATCTTGATGACTTTCAAATGACTAAAATACCACCATAATAAACATCCTAAACACATATTTATTCATCATCTTCTTGACTCTTCGCGATGCCCAATGGCATTCCTCCTACGGCCTCTCCTACCCCATCTTCGCCAACCTCCTCGACCACCTGAAGCGCCACATCCTCCACACCGACCTCTGCCTCCCACCAGACTACACCCTCTCCATTGTCCTCTCTCGCCTCTCCTACGGCCTCTCGACCAAAACCCTAGCCCACCGTTACTCCCTCGACCTCTACCTTGTCTCTAAGATCACCAACATGGGCACTCGCGTCCTCGCCACCAAGCTCTACCCTGAATTCCTCAAGATGCCCGTCTCCCATCGCCTCCTCCAGATCATCCACGCCTTCTGGGACCTCGCCGCTCTCCCCAACGTGTGTGGCGCCATCGATGTCTCCCCCGTTAAGCTCAACCTCAACTTCAACCGTAACAATGTCGAGTTTGTAGATACAAAATGACACTTTAGTAACTTCACCTATTGAAATCAGGTTTAATCTCACCCTCTATACCCCAAGCAAACAAGTTTCTATTGGGACTAATACCCAAACTCATATTATAATTCCAGTGTAAAATAATCTCATGATCTTGAAAATATTTTATATGTGAACTGAATAGGTAAGTCGCATACTGTAAGTAACAACTACGTTGAGAGTACCAAGATCCATACCCGATTCATGGCTAGACGCAAAACAGTGGCACAACAATATTGTACACACCCATCTACACTGCAATCAAAGTTCGCGGGCAACGACAAGTGTGTAGGTTGACTACATTCTCTCTAGTTCAAAGAAGATTAAAAGGCTTCTTTGTAATCGTTTATCTCTTAAGATACTGAAATTAATTTGGGTCTTTTTGTTTGCACTCATGAAATATGTATAATATTAATTAGTAATTGTTATATGTTGTCAAAGACAAAAAGAAGCGGAGTAACGCTGATGGAAACAGTTACAATTCGTATGATGTCTTAAATAATTGATTAAAGACATTTTATTAATCAAAAAAACCATTTTGATTAAGCATTATGTAACGGTTTACAAAACCTTTATATTTTTTTTCCATCAAAAGACTTTAGGTTTTTAGATCAATTAGATTATTTTATCTTAGTCTTAATGAACTAATTTGATGTAAGATGTTAAGTCTTACTAAAAAAAAAAAAAAAAACTCAACTTCGATCAATTGCTTAATTCTGTTTAGATACTTGTGTCAAAATTATGAATATAATCTCACGTCCTTGATTGACAGATATATAGTTGTAAACATATTGTTGTTTTACGGCACATACCATTTAATCATTTTGTTTTGTTTTATTTTATTTGGTGTGGATTAAGATACGGTTTACAAAATGATGCTTCATATTTGACATATTACTTGAACCCAATAGCCACCACCATTATACCTCACAACGGGCATCACCTACTAAGGTTGCCACTAACGACATTAACAAAATTAGATGGTTGTGGGGGCAATGTGTGCTTTTAATTACTAGTCATAATTGATTGATTCTTAAACCGTTTGAGAAGTTGAATTGTCTTGTCTTATATCTACTATTGGATGAATCTTGCAACCATATAAAGTCTTTAAGACATGACGATTCACCTCGAGATACACCTCAATTAATTAAAATCAAACTTATCTCTTATAGAATTTACTTGGCGTGTTTCAAGTTTTCAAATTATATTTGCTAATGCCTTCTGTTGTGATTAATCAAATAAATAATAATTTATCTATTTTCATATCACACAATAATACTATTTTAATTATGATTCTTACCGTTTCTATATATAACCGCCATATCCCTAAAACTTTATATTAAATTATTTATTTTTTTCTCATAATGTATAGCTTAACGCTATGTATATCTTAATTAAATTATGACCGTATCATGATGTTATATATTGTCCCTGAAAATCCTATAATGTGATATAATTTGGTTAAGTGTCACCAAATTATTTTTATGAGTTAGTTGTCACCAAAATGACCTAACTATATACATACAACACACATTACTAAAACTAGTGGTAGGGTTAGTAAGACTAAACTACTATCAATTAAACTAACTACTCAAATCAATCACTAATTGTGCTCTCTCTTAAAAAAGTGTCTCTTTCTTCTTCTCTTTCTCTCTCGTGAATCATGGGATAATGGTTGTCACTTTTAAATATCCATGCACATTTAAGTTAGTTAAGTCAAATTTACCTAAATACCACTACTTTGATTTTTTCAAAAAATTTTCATCCAATGAAACGTTAACATTTATGGATAATTTTGTCAATAAGACTATTTTGGCTTCAAGAAGATCCTAGAGGGTATTGTCATTATAAATAAGAAGATATTATGGTTGACCTAAAGGTTTACAACATATTAGTAATGTATAATGAAATGGTATTTACATATGCGTTAATAAATAAAAAATGCATTATTGTTAATATCATGGATATAATTTGTTGTTTATATTATGAAGTTGCGTTAATCACTAAAGTGATCCAATTAAATTATTTAAGCATCGAAATTATATGAAATTTGATACGCATTTTCTTATGATTTTATGATAAATATTAAAAATTGATTTAGCCCAAAGGTGACTCTTTTTAATAATTTATGATTAACATGCACTAAAACAATTTAAGCTTTTAATAGCACCTAATACATAGAGGTTTTAAGTATCCCCTATATATTAGGTAATTAAGCTTTTAATAGCAACTAATACATGGAGGTTTACAAAACCCCTATCTAACCACTACATCCGATTAAAACAAAATACATTCAACACCTCCAAAACCCTATCTAACCATTTCGATCTCGTCACAGCGTCGTCTTCACAGCGTCGTCGATCTTGTCGTCTCATAGTCTTCACAGAACCCTAACTGTTCTCGTCGTCTCGTCGTCTCGTCGTCTCGTCGTCTCGTCGTCTTCACAGCGTCGTCTCGTCGTCTCGTCGTCTCGTCGTCTTCACAGCGTCGTCTCGTCGTCTTCACAGAACCCTAACTAGGGTTCTCACTCTCCTCCTCGTCAATTCGCTGTGATCGCTTAATTTCTCCTCATTCGATAGCTTCATCTTCCCCAGATCCCTCACCTCCTCATCAACACCTCCATTTCGATCCCTCTTTTACCTTTTTAGCTTGAAATTTGACGAGCATGTATTTTTTCGATTCTTCTCCGTTGTTTTTGCTCTTATTGTAAATGTTTATGGATCTGAATCATTTAGATCTTGTTAAAGTTTTCTCTGTGATTGATCGATTTTGATTTGGTATGGTTTGGTGATTTGAGCACAATACTCGACCTAGATTGATCAAAAGTTTGAACACTTGGATTTGGATAAGCGATTTCACTAATTCGCATTGTTAATTTGTTATGTTTGTGCGAGATCTCAAACTTTGGCTCTCAAATTCAAGTTTTTTGGTTGAATATGGTCTCTATTTGTGAAAATGCCTCAATGAGGTAAGATGAAATGCATTTGTTGATGGTGTTGTAGATATTCTGATTGAGTTTATACAATGTGATAGACAACTTGAATTAATTTTTGGTTCATATGCGCTTTATTTTAATCATGCTTATAACATGTTAAGAGCCTCAAACATATTTATTTTTAGTTTAGCTAGTAAGGTACTGGTACTGGTTCATTGGCAGATTATGGCTTCTAGTTTGAATGGATTGAGAGTTGAAGACTCACTTTTTAAGATAAGGTTGGTGTTGGCGAGTCTTGCTTTTGGTTATTAAATTGTGATCTTGTTTGTGTTTTATTTTCATATAAGTTGATGGTATGTCGTTTTGCCCCCCATATGTCCACCTCCTTTACAATAATCTTTAATCTACTTTGACAATCAAATTTTGAAGGCCCATGAGTATTTGATGGTAACTTCTCTCCCACAGATCCTTCGTTTGGGATTATGTTTAATTATAGTGGGAATAGAATTAGTTGAACATTTGCTTATCCGTTATCATTTTCCATTTAAATGTGGGTTTGCTACTTCTGTTATCAACTCTTACAGACATTTTTTCTTTACTTTTCGTGGTAGTTGGAATTTTCATCTTGACTTCCAAAAAGAGTATTCGTGGAGTTTTTTTTTTATTATTTCCTTGTGTGCATTGCTTATTTAGTGCAACATAATTCATTATTTAGGATAAATACAATAATTCTTCGTGGCATTATTTGTTACAACGTATAGAAATGGAAACAAGGGCAATGAAATTCTGGCAGAAAACCAGAGTTTTCAGTACATACTCAAATAAAAACTAACATGCTTCAAAAAAATAAAAACTAACAAGCCATAGAGACAACACCTCATCAAATATATGTATGACTAGCACATATTCAGGTACCACAACTATTACATATATAAGCACATGGAATAGATTTTAAGGGCTAGTGGCATCTGAGTGTGATGGAGGGATAGAAAGGATGGCATGCAGTATAGGCTTAGGCAGATTAGGAATTTTCGGCATAGGCGACAATTCTGGTTTTGGCAGTGAAGGGATCTCTAGTTTCGGTAGAGGAGGCAATTCAGGCAGCTTTGGCACATCAAGCTTGGGCAATGACAGTGTTGCAATGAGAAGCAGATAAGAAAGCTTATGAAGCTGAAGAGCCATTGTTGGAAGAAAGATGAACTGAATAGGCCTTGAGAATGCAAGCGTGCTAATGCTTGTGTTGTGAATTTGTGTTCATTTTGCATGGATTTTGAAAATTTTATGGAAGTTGTTTTGATCACATGACTGACTATTATTCTCATTTTATGCAGTGGACTTCACATTAGAAGAATTACAGTCATTACGTGTAAATCAACGTTTTAAGTTCCGTGATCAGCAATATAATTGTGAGTATCAATCTAAAAAATTCTATAATGACCGCGGAAAATTTTCTCTTATACTGATTGTGCTTTTCTGTTACTTTTGTATGGGACTAAGCTTTGTTACTTTTGTGTTTCTTTAAATACATTCCGCTTTGCTCTCACTTCTCTATACATACATGCGTGTATCTCTCCATCTGTCCTCATTATTATAATTGTCATCCCTTACTTTTCTTTGTTTCCATTCCAATTCCTTCATTTTACAAAACATCCTTCGATGGTAACCTACGCATTAATGCTCTCTCTCCTCAGACTTTATCAGCCTTTCGTCATTCTCATGTAAGTCTAACACTATTCAATACTTGATTTGAGCAGTGATTAGGATGGATTCACTATTCAGTCCCTTGGCTTTGTGTTGAATTGCAATTGTGACTGTGGTGTGTAGATCCAAATGAGTACGTGGTTAGAGATAGAGAGACCAACAAGGTCATCTACTTCATTTGGGACTGAGAGGTAATCAAAATGCGTGTTTGATTGTGATTTTGGTACGAATGCGAGGAATTTGAGAATTATGCATCAAATTTGGGAATTATGTGTCAAATTTTGGTACGAATGCGTGTTTGATTGTGATTTGTAAACTGAGTGATAATTTCAATGTGCTGCATAGTCAATTCATGGTGCAACAGTAGAAAAGTAGTTTTTATTCATACAAAAAGGGCAAAACAAAGTAGTCTTTATGTTAAGTTACTTTGTTATATGTTTTTTTTTTCAACTTTCTTTTGATTCATGGCTTTTGTTAATTCTAGGTTTTTCGTGATGTTTTTATTTGGTCAATCCGGTCAATTCTAGGAATTTTGTTAAAAGCTTGATTATTTTTATTTTAGAAAAAAAAAGATGTTTTGTAGTACATTCCAGTTTCCTCAACTTTATTTTGGATAGCAATTTGAAAGATCATTAGCAAGCTAGCTTCTTGTTTGAATTGAATATTCCCTTTGCTTAACTTCTACTTTGTGCATGAACGCAGGGTTTTGATGATAACAATCAGTCAACATCACCAGGTACCATATGTTAGTAGTTGAAAGATCTCTAGCAAGCTAACTTATTATTTGATATGAATTAGATCTATGTTTCTCATTTCGACTGGGGGCTTTTAAAGGAAAACCATACTCTTGACTAATAGATCCTAATTTGCCGATAATAAGCATATGTTGCTTTGGATGTGGGATGTGAGCATCGTATTTGCGACCTTTCACTATGAAGTTAGCATCTCGCAACTAGAACATAAGGCTTTTCCATTTGCATCTAAGAAGGATAGATACATCCCGTTCCTTCATAATTACCTCTCTAGTGTCACTTGGTTGTTAGGCTAAATTTCAATAAGCGTCCACCGGAGACAATTTGAAAGAGAGTAGTTTGTGAATTTTGCCATCGTCGAAACCTAGTGTCTCTTTTTGCTTTACCATTTTCTTTAATAAAACTGTATACTGTTTCCATGGAATATTTGCCTTGTGCACAAAAAAGTTCATTTCACATCAAATGCATTCCTAAATACATAAGAAATCAGAGGTGTCCGGTGCTTTTAGGAAAAAAGAGGAGAAAGATGAGTTTTTTGAATTCCGAGTTGAAGTCTTAATATGATGCTAATGGTATGTCAGTAAAAAAGTTTCTTATGAAGTTTTTGCTGATTTTGTCACTAAATATTGTTAAAAGCTTGATTGTTTTTATTTTAGAAAAAAAAAGATGTTTTGTAGTACATTCAAGTTTCCTCAACTTTATTTTGGATAGCAATTTAAAAAAAGTGTTCTTTTTTTATTATAAAAAAAGAAGTATTTCTGCCTGGAAATTGTCCTCTTTTGCCTTATTATCACACCCTTTCAATGTCAGCCTCTGCAAAACTAGTGTTTTCTTGTGCAACTTCATAAAAAATGTGGTCTTTTACAGTCTTCTGAAATATGGATGCTTTCTACTCCAGTTTCCCTCGTAAATCTATTGATTTTGTTTTATAATAGTTTGATGAAGTTGAAACCTTTTGTTGTTGGTTTAATGAATGCCACATCCGAATTGAGTGTTTTTTGTTACCAAGTTGCAATATACCGGGCATGTGCGTGGGCGTTTGTTTGTGTTCTGTTCAATTTTTAAATTTTAATAGATAGGCGGCAAGTGGTTTCTTATTCACAGTTTCTCATTTTATGAACATATAATTTAACCGTCAAGTTTATAGGTGCTTATTATTTGCTGCCAAAACAATGTATTGGGGAGGTGAGGCCATGGTGGTTCATTTTCTTAATCTGAAATGGCTAGTGGATTTCGTGAAGTGCCGATCAAGCATGTCCGTGTATTGCAATTTATCTCAATTGTTGTTGTTGTTAGCAAATGATTGAAGCTGTGAATCTCTCTTACTAGATCGAAAGACTAGATTGTCTGCTTATATATTTTTGTTATATATTGCTACTTGTCATTTGGTGCTTGCTTCAGTCTTCCCTATTTCACTTGGACAAGAAGAGGATTACCAAACACTATTTCAATTAGTATAGTTTCGTCATCTCTTGAATAGTTTCTGACTTGCATCTATCTTTGCTTCCCTTGCAGTGAATCCACCATTGCCAGCACTCTCGTGGCTTAAATTGACCTTGCATTCATCGGCGTTTGATGTTCCTTTGCAAATGAGGAAGTTGTGGACTATTTATTTAGTTTGTCATTGAACAAGTTTTGTGTAGGTTCTTTAACCAAGTTATGGATATACAACGATTATTCAACATTTTAGTGAATGGATATATTGCTTTGTAGTTCAATATAAATAATTCTGGGCATTCATCCATTCATTTTTTTTTTAAAATGACATTTGATAGGGGTTTGAAACCCCTATGTAAGCCTTTGACGATAATATAGAGGTTTCAAACCCCTATGAAATCACTACAATTGATAGGGGTTTGAAACCCCTATGTAAGCCTTTGTAGATATTATAGAGGTTTCAAACCCTTATGAAATAGCCAGATTTGATAGAGGTTTGAAACCCCTATGTAAGCTTTGAAGATACGATAACGCCTTAAAAGATAACGTTTTTCATAGAGGTCAAAAACCTCTATGAAAAAGTCTTTCATAGAGATTCAAAACCTCTATCAAAAGCTGAATTTGTTCTAGTGATGATTTAAACCATATTAATTATGCTAATAATAATTAAAAATGATGAAGGATACCTAAAGGTACCTCATTTTCTTGATAATTTTTATTACTAAAATATCATGGTTGGCTTGAAGGCACACCATCTTTTTAATAATATATGAAATAATATTTTATGATATATATATATATATATATATAATAATAATTACTAAATATTATGGTTGACCTAAAGGTACACATCATTTTGGTAATGTATGTAAATTTTATGACAAGTTAAAAATGGAATGGATACCTAAAGGTACCATACATTTTTAATTTTTTACTTATAGAATAAAGTATAATGTGTTTTTACAAAAAGGAAAAACACAATATTACCAATCTTATGAATGATTCATATAGGCATACATGAATAATTTGACACTCCATTGAACTCTATCGGGTGAATATTATGAAAGATAGGATTAAATAATCAAACAGTGTCCTAGACCATTTGCTAAACTCCTTGAACAACATGGTATTTATACTTAATACACAGTGCCCGGTATACGCCTCAGTATAATGATGTAGCTGAACAACGTAACTAAACAATTGATGAAAAAAATTAGGGGTATGTTAAGTAATTCTATATTGCCTAAATCATTGTGGATGGAGACCCTAAAGAATATTGTTTTTTTTTTAACAAAAAGAGTTTATAGCAAGTCAGTTCCTAAAAATCCTTTTAAGTTCTAGACTAGAAGGAAACCAACCTTAAGACTTCTACACATTTTGGGTTGTCTAACAAATTAAGAATAAAACTTGTAATCCGCAAGAAAGTGCATTAGAATATCGAACGATCAATTATTATTTTATTGGGTACTTTATAGAATCTAAAGGCTATAGAATTTACTATCCTAACCATTTTATATAAAATATCAAAACTGAAAATGCTAGATTTATCGAGAATAGTGAAATTAGTGGGAGTGATGTATCATATTACCTATTACTTTTAATGAAGTAGTAGTTGCTCATAATAGTGATTCTCATAAAAAAATATTGAGATCACCGCAATTAACTACACATGTTAATGATTCAGGGGATGCATTACAAAAAATCTTGAATAGTGAGTGGATATGCTATTAATTCTTGATGTTTTATGGTATAGTTATATGAATCTAATTATGATATATGGACATATATTTTAAGACTTAGTTTCTTATGATGAAGCCATCAAGGTGATGAATTTCAAAAATGGATTGATGTCATGAAAGATGAGTTAAAATCAATAGCTCAAAATAAAGTCTAGAATCTCATTGAATTGCCTAAGAATTTTAAACCAAAAAATGAATTTTTAAGATTGATCGTGATTGTAAATGCAATGTCAAACGATATAAAGCTAGACTTGTAGATTAAGATTTTCCACTACAAAAAAATAGTAAATTAGAAACTGAATTAGCAATGGAATAAGTGTCCGTTGCTAATTAGCAATGGAATAGCAATAAGATATGGAAGGAAAATGTTTTACCAATTAGAAACGAATCACCAACAAATTAGCAACGGAATTTAGCAATGAAAATAAATTCTATTGGTAAAAAAACCTACAAAAATTTCTCGCCTAAAATTCCCTTGCTAATCTGTTGCAATTTAGTGTTAGCAACGGATTATAAATTACCAATGGATTAGCAACGGAATTCTCCTTATCCGTTGCTAATCCGTTGTGAAATTGTTGCAAAATATAACTTGCAACGGATTACCACGGATTGGCAATGGATTTCGTTGCTAATCCATTGCTAAATGCTATCCGTTGGTCTTCCTTTGCTAATTTCAAAAGTGAGATAAAATACGTGTATTGCAAATTAATTAATACATACGAACTCACGCACAAACATAAAACACATATACCTAGCTTGTATTAATTGCTCCCATCCTCATCTCTCTCCTCTGCACCGACCGCCTCTCCTCCTTCGTCGGTTTCGACTCCCTCCTCGCCGCCAGTGCTGACTTGGATATTTTCTCCATCTTCCTTTCCTTCTATGTCGACCGCCTCCCCTCCTCTCTCTCGTCCCATCCTCATCTCTCTCCTCTCGCATTGATCGCCTCCCTCCTCCACCGGTTTCGACTCCCTCATCGCCGCCTTAGCCTCCAACACCGACTTGGAGATTTTCATCATCCATTTTCATTGTCAAGTGCACTATATTCTCCGCCCTCCTCTCTCTCTGCACCGAACGCCTCCCCTCCTTCGCTCTCCGCCCCGCCGCCGATGCCTTCCCCTTCGCCTTCTTCGCCGATGCTCCCTTAGATCGCCCAGATCTCAGCCTACGATGAGATCAATGTTGTTTGCACTCACCTTACCATCGTCCACACTAACCTCAGCGAGATCACTATTCTCCGTCGCGTCCATCCTGACGTCGCCGCCGTCTGTGTTTCAGTTTTCTTTTTCCATTTATTTGAGTGGTGAAGAGAAGATGATGTGAGTTTTCTTGTTTGATTTTATTAGAATGTCAAGTTCTTGTGATTTGGATCTATTCATTGGAACCCCATTTGATTGTTGATTTGAGTTTTGTCTATATTTTGAGAATGAATGATTGAATGTATTGATTTTGTTATAATTGTTTGAATTTTTGAGTTTGTGTTGTTGTTGTTGTTGTTGTTGTGTTGGTCATTTGGTGTTCTTCTATATAACTTCTCAACCTCTTAATTCTTGGTATTGTTTAAGAGAATCTCATGATATTAATTTCAATTAAATCCCTAGTTTGATGGCTCCTTAAGTTAGTCTGCCTCTAAGACTACATACGTATATATGTTTATGATATATACAGTGCACCTGCTGAGTCCATTTGTAATCCTTTAATTTAATTGGTGCTAATTAATAATAAACGTATGATGGTGCAATCTATGGTTGGCAACTTGGTACAACAAGAATGAAAGAATACTATATACATAAGATGAATTATTCAATTAGTATTTGAAATGTTAAATAAAGTCACCTATTATACAACTGCATGTGTGTTTGAGAGATGTGTTCACAAATAACAAATTAAGTGCATCCAAAAGACTAGTCTAATTATACAACTGCATGTGTATGCTTCTGAATCACTATCATGATGTTAAATAAAGATACCTATTTGATAAAAAAAAAGAATGTTAAAGCCACCTAGTCATTATAGTATTTGCACCAAAATTGATTGTGAGATCATAGTGATACCATAGTCATCCCTAACTAGTGCAAATTGTGGTTTGGCAATGACACCCCTCAAATAATCACCATCAAACTAGGGATTCGCGTTGATTTTAAAGGCTTAATTAGCCTTCACGGGCTAAGAACGCCAATTAAATCCTTCCAATTGGGAGGCTTATCTCTATATGTGTTGATTTTGTGATTGAGCAATTGTGGTGTTATGATCTTTGATTGGACTCTGAAATGTGGTGACTTGGTGAATTTGATGGAGTTGAATCACCCCTTTTGTGGGTTTTGACCGATATTTTTTGAATTATTTCAATTGTGTGCTAGTTTGTGTGATTTAGGTTTAGTTAGTTGAGCATCTTAACATAGTAATATGTTTTTTGTTAAAAATGTTAGTAGTTTGATGAAAAACTTATTTGTGATTGTGGAACTTAAATGTTGCTTTTGTTATGTTGTTGTTCTGTAGATAAGAAGTGGCCAATGTTTTGGTACATGGATTTGAAAGTGTGCATAGGAGTAAAGATCTTTCTTTTGGTTGTTCAATTTGGGTGCTTATGTGACCCTTACAAGTTACAATACTTTTGGCCACATAATGTAATGTTCATTCAATCTTTGTAGTTCATATGTCATTCCCTGTTCTCCAATATTCTATTTCATGTGTGAATTTTATTTTTTCACATCGTAAACATCGTTAAATTAAGCGGAGTAGAAGAATTTGATTAATCTAGTTGACCTTAACTAACTCGGGATCAAGGCTTTGGTGCTAATATTGACTAGTTCAGAAAACACCATGTTAATAGGATAGGTTCGTGTAATGTACGACTTGATGTCAGTGGCATGCAACATTTTCTATAAATGTAGGCATGTTATATATGAAGTAAATTAGTTTATCAAAATCCTTTGTAAAAATATATATTACTATGTTACTGCTACCCACATCTTCACCAACCACTAAAATAGTAGTGTACAAAGTTAAGAAGGGAAATCCTTTGTTGAGTTAAACCTCACAGAAGTAGAGATAATTAACTAAAACAAAGACCACTGGAGTAATACGATATGTGCCTTCCCCAATTAGGTGAAAAATGGTATTCCCATAGGAAATCAATATAATTCTGGGCAACATAATTTTCAAGAGAATGAATCCATGAATGTTGAAACTTCAAACTTTCCATGTGTTACTCCTAAAGACTTGAAAAATGAGACTTTTGTAGCCAAATAGCGGCATTCATGAAAGAGAAAAGGTCCTACTAGCTACATTCATTATTTTGAAAAAAACTAATGATTTTTCAATGAGAAAAGAATTGTGGCATAAAGTGTTGGACTAAGTGGTTAGTCACTCACACTCCGACCGAGATTTTGACGGAAACAAACAAGGTGAAAATGTACTAATAAACATCTAGTGTATTTCAGTTTTTGTTAAAGGATGCAAAACAACATATCGAGGGTACTCAAAAAATACAAGTTCAAGACTCGGCATTAATGAAGAAATGAAGATGAAAGTTCAAACCGCAATTTGTAATTTCAATGTAAGGTATACAAATTCTTTCACGCAAGCCAAATGCATTAGTCCATGCATATCAAGTTTCTTAAACCATTTTTCAAAGTTATAAGTTTACTTCAAGTTTCAAAGTGGAATTTAAACACATAACTAGGTCTATGAGTTTAAACAATGTGAAACTTTGTGTGGATGGTCATTTGCATATTAGAGATCATTGTAAATGTTTTCGAAAAAAAAACTCGTTTTTGAAAGGTCTTCGAAAAGAAAACTCGTAAATTTGTAGAAAAGCCCCTAATACATTATGAAATCGTGAATTTCCGTTTTCGGATTTGTAAAAATATCCGGACCACCCAATTAGGCTTAATGACTCATAATAAACGTGTATAACATGTTATATAAGGGTTGGTTAGGTCCCGACGAGTTTAAGGGTCGCTAACACAAAGGGACAAAATAATTGTTTTGAGGTCCCCATAGTTAGCTAGCGCTTAGCGCGTCTCAAAGCGCGTTATGTCTCAAAGATTAGCGCGCTAATTGCATATCCGACATGCTTTTTTTGACAATGAAAAACACACTTTAATTTGAATTCTTGATCTATTTTGGACCCTTGGATCCCTAGAACGGTCATAAACTGTCAAGATGGAATACCTAACATTATAAAACCACCAAGAACATGGTTTTGTTAAAGAGAAGGAAGAAACACACTCAAAAACTCAAAATCTACAAAGAGAAGAACTTTGATTTTTGTGAAGAAGCAAAAGGAGATCTTTGTGGCTTTCTTTAGTTCTCTAATCCAAAGACTTTTGAGGCTTTCAAAGGAGTACAAGAATCTCTTCAAAGCTGATCTCTTTTGTCATTCTCTTGTTTGTAAGAAAGTCCTAGATCTAAAATCTTGCTTGTGCTTAATCTACATAGTTTTGTGTATTTGATTTGAAAATCATTTTGTTGTGTGTTTGAACACCTTCTTCTTGGGTTTTGCACTTAAATTTATTTTATCAAACCCTAAGATTGATTTGAACAAAAGTTTTGCACTTAAACTTGATTTTTGTTAAACTATTGTTGTTAGACTTGAAATCGGTTTTACACTAACATATTAAGTTTTTAAAACGATTTCACATTTGGGATTTGCAACAAAATCAGTGACATATTTGCATATTCCATTTATTCTCATACTTGCATGCATAAGAGTTGTTAGGCTCTAGGAGGCTTGCTAGTGTTTGAATTTGATACCACTTTGTGTTGTAAAGTGTATCTCATTATTTTTCAGCAACTTATTGTATTTGTATGATTGTAAGACTTAGTGGAATCTAAGTCAAAGGGGAAGACCTAGTTGAGACTAGGCACAAATCCTAGTTGCGGCTAGGTGGGAAGTCCTAATTGTAATTAGGCACTCTAGGCTTGTATGCTTAGGTTGTAACACTTATTTGCAATATAAGTGGGGGTTAAAAATCCTAACCGGGGAGGTTAGGTAGTGGACGTAGATCGTTGGATCGAACCACTATAAATTGTGTGTCACTTTCCATCTCTTCCATTCCATTCACTTGCATAGCATATATATATATTCATTGATAGTGTATGCATTATAGTTGTAATTTGCGCATAAAGTTTTAAAAGGGCAATAACTACTCGGTAACCCAATTCACCCCCCCTCTTGGGTGACCTTCAATTGGTATCAGAGCGGGTTATTGCTCAAAGTATTACTAACGTATCTTTGAGTGTTCTTTTTGTGCAAGGATGCAAACCTTAGATCCGGCTCGCCTTCGGGAAGGCAACTCTTCGAGTAGGCCTCCGTATTTTGATGGAACTAACTATGCTCATTGGAAAGTGAGAATGAAATTCTACATTAGAGCACAAAATAGATTCTTATGGGATGCAATTGAAAGTGGCTACACTCCACCGGATAAGCCCTTGAAAGAGTACACCGCCGAGGAGATAAAGATTGAGCTCTCAAATGATCAAGCCATGAATCACTTGTTTTGTGCGCTAAGTGAAAATGAATTTAACCGAGTAAGTGCTTGTCAAACGGCTAAGGAAGTATGGGAGAAGCTTGGGGTACACTATGAAGGTACCATGCAAGTGAAGAAGACCAAGTTAAGAATTCTTGAGGAGCACTATGAAACTTTCCGAGTTGGGTCCGATGAAGACATAGCCACCGCCATCACTCGATTCACTAAACTATTGAATGAGATCAAGAATCTTGGAAAGAATTATGATCAAGAAACCTCGGTGTATAAATTCCTTAGAGGCTTGCCTAAGGAATGGGATGCCAAGAAGTTTGCTATCCAATCGGCACAAAATCTTGGAGATTACACATTTGATGCATTGTGTGGAGAGCTAACAGTCCATGAATTTGAACTTAAAGACCGAGCAAGATTGGAAGCATTAAGTGGAGGTACTAAGAGTTCAAGAAAAGATATCGCCTTGAAGGCAAATAGCTCCCCTAGTGCATCGGTAGAGATCATTGAAAATGAAAAATCATGTGATGACAATGATCTTGAGGAGGAAATAGCTATGCTCTCAAGAAAGCTCAACAGGGCCATGTACAAGCGAGACAAGTATAAGAAGAAGTTTCGAAGTGGAAGCAAGGGAGGAAAATCAAATGAAACCATATGCTTCGGTTGCGGCAAACCGGGTCACATCAAGGCGGATTGCAAATCCAAGAAGGTGTTTGACAAGAAGAAAGGAAAGAAGAGTTTCAAAGCAACTTGGGATGACTCATCATCATCAAGTTCGAATCCGAATCGGAAAGTGAGAAGCAATACTTTGTCTCATGGCACAAGGCGAGGTAAATTCTAACTCTTTTAACTTTGATGATGTTGATGATTTGGATGATGTTCCAAATCTTGATGAGCTTAGGAAAGAGTTGGAAAAGGAGGTCAAAAAGACCAAACAACTCAAAAAGAGCTTGACCATTGCAATTAGTGAAATAGAGTCACAAAATGAGACCATTAATGATCTCCAAAGTGACTTAAATGAAGTCATAGAGGAGAGAGATGCTTTAGTCAAGGAAGTAGAGGACTTGACTAGCACGGTGCATAAGTTTACAAATGGTAAAGAAATGTTTGACATGATGTTGGGAGCACAACGACGTGCACTTAACAAAAGAGGCATAGGTTATGGAGCAAACTTGTTAAGTTACAAGAAATTGCTAAATGATGATCGTAGATGCTCTAAATGCAACAAGACTCATGTGGTCGGGAAATGTGCATTACAAAAGGCCAAAGTGGGTAGACTAGCATGGGTAGTTAAAAATGTTTACTACACTAACATTCTCGGACCCAAAGGTGTTTGGGTACCAAAATCTAGTGTGTTTCCCATTGTGTAGGATGCGAGGAAGAGCACCCCATGGTACTTGGATAGTGGGTGCTCAAGACACATGACCGGAGATGCACATCAATTTATTGAACTAAAGCGGCATGATGGTGGAAAGGTTACATTTGGAGACAACAACAAAGGAAGAGTTATTGGTCTCGGAACCGTCGGTAACAATTCACTTTCTATTTCTAACGTTTATCTTGTTGATGGATTGAAACATAATTTGCTCGGTATTAGTCAATTGTGTGACAAAGGATTTCATGTTATGTTTGAATCATCGAAATGCATTGTTAGGAATGAGAAGCATGAAACCTTATTTATTGCATATAGAGATAAAAATGTTTATGCCATTAACTTTGATGAGATGAATATGCAAAATGTCTCATGTTTGAGTGCACAAAGTGAATGTGATGCATGGTTGTGGCACCGTAGATTAGGACATTCTAGCATGGAGAACTTGTCAAAATTGACTAAGCATGATCTAGTTAAGGGTCTACCCAAATGCACGTTTAAGAAAGACAAGGAGTGTGAACCTTGTATCCTCGGTAAACAAGTGAAATCGTCATTTAAGACGAAAGTAACAAGTGATGTGACTCGAGCCTTATAACTTATCCATATGGATTTGTTCGGACCCACCCAAACACAAAGCCTAGGAGGTAAATCATATTGCTTTGTCATTGTTGATGATTTTACTAGATATACATGGGTGTATTTTCTCTCTCATAAGCATGAAGTGTTTGATGTGTTCGTAAAATTTTGTGCTTTAGTTGAGAATGAAAAGGGATACAAAATCACCATCATTAGAAGTGATAGAGGTGGTGAGTTTGTAAATAGAAACTTGGAGGATTTTTGTGCTAAACAAGGTTATACACACCAATTATCCTCTCCTAGAACACCCCAACAAAATGGAGTTGTTGAAAGAAAAAACAGGACACTCCAAGAGATGTGTATGACTATGCTAAATGAGTACAACATAGCTAAGCACTTTTGGGCCGAAGCCATTAACACGACATGCTATGTTATAAATAAAGTAAATGTCCGAAAGCAAGTGAAAAAGACTCCTTATGAACTATGGAAAGGCCGAAAGCCCAACATAAGTTACTTTAAGGTGTTCGGTTGTACTTGCTATGTTCTAAATGATAAGGATCAATTAGACAAATTTGACCCAAAGTCAAAGGTATGTACTTTCCTTGGCTACTCTATGCACAAAGAAAGCATATAGGGTGTTTAATAGATCAACCAAAACCATAGAAGAGTCTATCCATGTGAAATTTGATGAAGTGGATCCCAAAGTTAAGATGATGCAAAACTTGGAAAAATTGAGGATCGATGATGAAGATGATGGCACCCTAGGACAAACTTCAAATAGTCAAGAAGTTGAGGCATGTAAAGAATCCGACACAAGTGCGCCTAAGAATTCAAGACTTCTAATTGGCCATTCATCCCAACAAATAATAGGTGATCCAAACAAAGGAGTAATCACTAGGTCCACATTACATCGAGATGAAGGACATATAGCTTTTGTATCACAAACCGAGCCCACTAAGATAGATGATGCCTTAGGAGATGAATTTTGGGTAATGGCTATGCAAGAGGAGCTAAGCCACTTTGTTAGGAACAAGGTATGGACATTAGTACCTAGACCCAAGGACCACACAACCATAGGCACCAAATGGGTTTTTAGAAACAAAAAGAATGAAAAAGGTGAAATTGTAAGAAACAAGGCTAGGTTGGTTGCACAAGGCTACAATCAAGAAGAAGGAATTGATTATGAGGAAGCCTTTGCACCCGTAGCAAGACTAGAAGCAATTCGAATGTTACTTGCTTATGCTTGCTACAATGGGTTTTTACTATATCAAATGGATGTTAAAAGCGCATTCTTAAATGGCTTCATTAATGAAGAGGTATATGTAGAACAACCACCGGGTTTTGAAGATCATGAACACCCGTGTCATGTATATCATTTTCAAAAAGCCTTGTATGGACTAAGACAAGCTCCTAGAGCTTGGTATGACAGACTTACTGCATTCCTACTTGAAAAAGGATTCAAGAAAGGAACGCTAGATCCCACTTTGTTCATTTTGATCGAAAAACATGATATGTTACTTGTTCAAATTTATGTTGATGATATCATTTTTGGGTCATCCAACACAAGTCTATGTAATGAATTCTCATCATTAATGACAAATGAATTTGAAATGAGCATGATGGGAGAACTAACATACTTTCTAGGCTTGCAAATAAAGCAATCCAAACATGGCATTTTTATAAATCAAGCAAAGTATGCGAGGGACATGTTAAAGAAATTCAAATTCGAAAATCTGAAAGCATGTGACACTCCTAATAGTTCCACCATCAAAATGGATAAAGACCAACTAGGAAAACCCATAGATCCTAAACTTTATCGTGGAATGATAGGTAGCCTCCTATACTTGACCGCTAGTAGACCCGACATTATGTTCAGTGTGTGCTTATGTGCTAGATTTCAATCCGATCCCAAGGAGTCCCACTTAAAATGTGTAAAGCGCATATTTCGATATCTAAGTGGAACACAAGACTTAGGATTGTGGTTCAACAAAACTAAGAGTTTCGAACTCCGCAGCTTTGTTGACTCGATTATGCGGGAAGTCTAGTCGATAGGAAAAGTACTTCCGGATTTTGTCATTTGCTAGGAAATTCACTTATCTCATGGTTCAAAGAAAAAGCAAAATTCCGTTTCTTTATCTACGGCGGAAGCCGAATATGTGTCTGCTTGGGAGTTGTTGTGCTCAAGTTCTATACATGAAACAACAACTTGAGGATTATCAAATCCTAGTTGGGTGTGCTTGAAATTTATTGTGATAACACAAGTGCGATAAACATATCGAAAAATCCGGTGTTACACTCAAGAACAAAACATATTGAGATTAGACACCATTTTCTTCGTGATCACGTCCAAAAGGGCGATGTTAAACTCATCCATGTGCCCACAGAGGATCAACTAGCCGATATATTCACTAAGCCTTTGCCTAGAGAACAATTTTCTAAAATTCGGCGTGAGTTAGGCATGTTTCGAGAATCGGACCTTCTACATATGTTTTAGCTATTCCAAACCTTTTTATATGGTGTTAGTGAAGTGTCCATGAAGTTTGAGGAGAATCGGAGCTATATTGCAAAAATCCAAAATTTTTTGTCAAAAAATTCCGAGAGGAATTAGCGCGCTAATAGTTAAAATTAGCGCGCTAATGATGTACTGACCAAAAATTTCCAGAGGGGAATTAGCGCGCTAATAACACCCATTAGCGCGCTAATGTCGTTCGGCCAGGCGTCTATAAATTCGTTTTTACCCTCAAAACTCACATCTCTCCCAAATTTTTCCTCTCCTCTTGCCGATTTTACTCTCCTTGTGTCGTCTTCACCGTGATCTCCACTCCTACAAGGTAACAATCCTCTCCCTTTTTGTCAATTTCTTCACTTTTCCTCCAAAATGTCGACTCGTCGCACTTCTAACCGTCCCTCTTCCCGTTCGGTCGCCCCCACCATTTCCCGACCAACCGCCGCCACCACTTCCCGACAAACCGCTCCCACCACATCTCGTCCTACCCAAGCCACGTCCTCACGTCGTCCTTCTAGCCGACGTGTTGTTCAATCTTCATCATCTAGTGATAAATCCGAATCCACACACCCCGTCCCAACTCCGCAAATGCCCCACGACGTGAGGGTCGTGCCAAAGCCGTCCATGAGTCCGCATCGTCCTAGAGTTAGTGGCTCCACGGCTAACGGATGCCAAAATCCTAAGGCCGCCATTGTCGATGTCGCCTTTTTGATAAGGCTCATCTCCCAATTCGGGAAATTTTTGATGCGGCGGGATGGACCACTTTCTCAGCCCACAAGGCTAACTACAACCCCCTTGGTTCGAGTTTTCTATTCCAATCTCGAAACTTCGAACCATTTTGTACTACGTTCGTCTGTTGGTAGCCAATCTATTGAGATTACGCCTGAAAATCTCGCTCAACGGCTTCAACTTCCCTTGCACCCTCCTACGACTACGGTTGTGTGCAAATTTCTCAATTGGCCTTTTGACCGTCTTGAAGTCCTTAATTCCTTCCTTCGGTCCAAAAGGACTTTAACCGTTTTTCCTACGGCCGTATAACGGATACTGATTTTAAACTCCTACCTCACCTTCTCCATAAGGTACTTCACAAGGTCATTCTTCCGCGAGGTGGTAGTAAAAACTATGTCACTCTCCTTGACATGTTCATTCTTGGGCACCTAATTCGTATGATACCTCTCTGCCTCATATCATCATTGGCTATATGACGAGCACGTGTAGCTCGGGTCGTCATCTTCCTTATGCTCACCTTATCACATCCTACTTGGAGTCTACCCAAGTAGATCTCGCATTAGGCGGTCGCCCCCTCACTATATATGACACCATCGACATGGCTACGTTGAAAGCCATGAAATACCGCTACATTCGTGATAGGCAGCGGTGGACTCGGGAAGATGCCATTCCAGATGGTCGCATCACGGCGGCTATGAGTCTCCCTCCCTACGGACTCTCCAAAGGGCTCCTTTTGATGCGCCGGACTATTTGGAATATAGCTATCAATTTGGCGATGATGACAACGCTGACGATGAAGGCAATGCCAGTCATGATGACCATGATGGTGATGATGAAGGTGCTCAGGACTTTACTGTTCCGCAACAGCAGCGATATGAGTCGGCACAGCCTCCGATTCCCTCTACGTTCGGCGGTTTCTCGCCTCCACCGAATATGTCTCCATCATCGGCGTACGTATCCGCACAAACTGGGCTACTCGCACACTTATATGACTCGCTCATTCAATGCCGTCGAGACGAGTATCCAAAGATCGAATGATCGGCTTCGTCGCATTGAGGGTCAATTGCTCCCGGCCGGACCGCGGGTAATGATCATGCCTCCACTTTCGCACGTCCACCACCATCCTCGAGGAGGAGTGTTTAGACACACCACCACTAGATGAGCATTAGGCTCCAATATGTCGATCTTAGATGTTTCGATTTTTTTGTCAAACTCATGTTTAAGCCACAACTATGCTCTCATTGCTTTATGCTATCTATATCATGAATTTTTTTTTTTTTTTTTTTTTTTTTTTTTTTGCGTATCTCTCGAGTTTTCTATATGGATATTTCTTGCTTCACTATGTTTTATCGTCTATGCATTTGTATCGCTACCGTCTATTGTTTCTTGATATGCATAAAGTGAGGGGGAGAGTATATTTCTCTCGTATTGTTTCTATTGTGTTTATTTATGGGGATGCTTGGCCCCACTTTTTGATGGTATCAAACGGGGAGAAAAATGTGGTTGAACTTGAAAAGGTTGATGTGTTTTGAACTTGCATATATGAAATATAAAATCATGAATGCGATATACATTTAGATTACGTTTTACACCTTTAAAGTTCACATTGTTTGTTATCATCAAAAGGGGGAGATTGTTGGACTAAGTGGTTAGTCACTCACACTCCGACCGAGATTTTGATGGAAACAAACAAGGTGAAAATGTACTAATAAACATCTAGTGTATTTCAGTTTTTGTTAAAGGATGCAAAACAACATATCAAGGGTACTCAAGAAATACAAGTTCAAGACTCGGCATTAATGAAGAAATGAAGATGAAAGTTCAAACCGCAATTTGTAATTTCAATGTAAGGTATACAAATTCTTTCACGCAAGCCAAATGCATTAGTCCATGCATATCAAGTTTCTTAAACCATTTTTCAAAGTTATAAGTTTACTTCAAGTTTCAAAGTGAAATTTAAACACATAACTAGGTCTATGAGTTTAAACAATGTGAAACTTTGTGTGGATGGTCATTTGCATATTAGAGATCATTGTAAATGTTTTCGAAAAAGAAAAACTCGTTTTTGAAAGGTCTTCGAAAAGAAAACTCAAATTTGTAGAAAAGCCCCTAATACATTATGAAATCGTGAATTTCCATTTTCGGGATTTGTAAAAATATCCGGACCACCCAATTAGGCTTAATGACTCATAATAAACGTGTATAACATGTTATATAAGGGTTGGTTAGGTCCCGGACGAGTTTAAGGGTCGCTAACACAAAGGGACAAAATAATTGTTTTGAGGTCCCTGCAGTTAGCGCGCTAATGATTTCATTAGCGCGCTAAGTGCGAGTTAGCGCGCTAGGTCTCAAAGATTAGCGCGCTAATTGCATATCTCGACACTTTTTTTGACAAATTTGAAAAACACACTTTAATTTGAATTCTTGATCTATTTTGGACCCTTGGATCCCTAGAACGGTCATAAACTGTCAAGATGGAATACCTAACATTATAAAACCACCAAGAACATGGTTTTGTTAAAAAAAGAAGGAAGAAACACACTCAAAAACTCAAAATCTACAAAGAGAAGAACTTTGATTTTTGTGAAGAAGCAAAAGGAGATCTTTGTGGTCTCTTCTTTAGTTCTCTAATCCAAAGACTTTTGAGGCTTTCAAAGGAGTACAAGAATCTCTTCAAAGCTGATCTCTTTTGTCATTCTCTTGTTTGTAAGAAAGTCCTAGATCTAAAATCTTGCTTGTGCTTAATCTACATAGTTTTGTGTATTTGATTTGAAAATCATTTTGTTGTGTGTTTGAACACCTTCTTCTTGGGTTTTGCACTTAAATTTATTTTATCAAACCCTAAGATTGATTTGAACAAAAGTTTTGCACTTAAACTTGATTTTTGTTAAACTATTGTTCTTAGACTTGAAATCGGTTTTACACTAATATATTAAGTTTTTAAAACGATTTCACATTTGGGATTTGCAACAAAATCAGTGACATATTTGCATATTCCATTTATTCTCATACTTGCATGCATAAGAGTTGTTAGGCTCTAGGAGGCTTGCTAGTGTTTGAATTTGATACCACTTTGTGTTGTAAAGTGTATCTCATTATTTTTCAGCAACTTATTGTATTTGTATGATTGTAAGACTTAGTGGAATCTAAGTCAAAGGGGAAGACCTAGTTGAGACTAGGCACAAATCCTAGTTGCGGCTAGGTGGGAAGTCCTAATTGTAATTAGGCACTCTAGGCTTGTATGCTTAGGTTGTAACACTTATTTGCAATATAAGTGGGGGTTAAAAATCCTAACCGGGGAGGTTAGGTAGTGGACGTAGATCGTTGGATCGAACCACTATAAATTGTGTGTCACTTTCCATCTCTTCCATTCCATTCACTTGCAGAGCATATATATATTCATTGATAGTGTATGCATTATAGTTGTAATTTGCGCATAAAGTTTTAAAAGGGCAATAACTACTCGGTAACCCAATTCACCCCCCCTCTTGGGTGACCTTCATAAAGATGGTGGTGTTAAGAAAGCAATTATCAATTCCCAAACGTCAATACATAATCTACATTCGTCAATTTATTACGATCCAAATTTCGCATCTTTTCGATCTCAATTAATACTCTAACAAGATATTTTCTGAATCTTATGGTTCCATCCACTTTAGCTATCATAAGTCCATGGATTCCTCATTTAATAAGTATTGGACAAAGATGTTGAGATAATTGAGAGGAGTTTTTTATTGGTATCACGAAAACTTTTATTGAGTTTAAGACTATATTTTAAATTTGAATAAAGAGCTCTATCATAGTAACGTTGCTATGCACTGTATTTTCAACATATCTCTATTTTTTTAGTATGATATTGTACTTATCTCAGCCCTCACCAACTTCTGAATGCATTTTTTTTAATTATCAAAGTCTTAGATGCCAATCTTTTTGACAATGCATAATTCAGTATGAGTCAACTTTGTTCTTATTAATGTCGTTCATTGCAGTCTTCTAATCTATCCATATAATTCATGTTTGGTTTTACTGAGTCAAATTTGCAAAATTGGTTTTATGCCAAGTTCATGTATTTTGAAGGTTAAATCCATAAACCCTAAATTTTGTACAAATCTTTGGATTTTAATAATTTAAGCGTTGGTTAGGTTATGTTTTCAACTTTTGAATTTGTTCTTGCAACGAGAACTTTTGTTTTTTGAACTTTTGGGTTTTTATTGATTCAATGAATCCTCTCACTGTCATTTCTTTCTTTATGACCATCAAAAGTTTAAATGTGCACTGAGTACTACAACTTCTACTAGCATTTCCTAATATACTATAATAATTAAAAAAATCCTAATTTACTATGTTTTGTTTCTAACTCGTGGAACTTTGCGATGTGAAATGCCTATGTGCATATATCTATTGTCATGGTTTTTACAACTTGTTTGCAATGATTAAATAGATAGAAAATGTTATTTATATTTTAACTTGAGGTGCAGTAGAACTATGACCGGGGAATGAATTCTTCTATGCTTACTAGTGGTTCCCTTTTACGAATAAGTAGTTCATCGAGATGAAACTTTTAAATGCCGAAATATGAAAAGATTTTGTTATGTTAACTCTTGGAATTGCAATTTTACCTTATTTTTTGTTGGTTTGTTTTGTGAATTGCATATTAGTGCACATTTGTTTTTACGTTGTTTTGCCTCTCTTTTGTCTCTGAAGTTAATGACTTTGTATATATGTATTCTTCCTTGTTCTTTTTTTTATATCTACTCTTTACTATTTATTTCTTTATTCGTAGATTCCATTAAATTCTTTGAAATTAAACTCTCGTCTTGTATTGTGTTCTTTTCTTTGTTACTTATAAATGTCTTCTCGCAAAAACTGACAACATGTTATTTTTGTTTCCTAATAACCTAGTATTTGAAGTAGAACACAAAGGAAAGTTTATGAAGCTTTAAAACCTTTTCATTTTTTTTTAAATTTAATTAACTTATAAAAATTGATTTAAATATAACTTAGTTTATAGTTTGAGAAGTTAAAATACTTTAAAGAGTTCAAGGAAGTTTAGAGATGTTTCATCCTAAGTTGCTAACTATATACAAGCTAGCACCACTATCTTACAATCATCCGTATAATTCTCTTTCATTTACTTATTTCTATGGTTTGTTTTCATTTGATTCTTAAACTTGGTTTTGCTATTTTTTAGGTAGTGAAGGTGATCATCCCGTTTATTCAAAATCGTTCATAATTGAGAGTGCCCTATTCAACATCTTAGTATTTGGAGTGACATTCATTGATAACAGATCAACACGGTTTCATGTAAGTGTCTTGTTAATATAAAATTTATAATTGCTTATAAATAAATGTTATGATTATACTTACTTGCTTCTTAATTAGCTATTAATTACTTGCTTCTTTTTTTACATGAATTTTGTTATGGACCATGTTCTTATCTGATGTTCCTATCACAGCTTTATGAACCATGCATAAGACACTTAATCTTTATTTTTTCATTATAGTAAAAAAACACGACCTACTTAAGCTTAATATAACGCTTTTTCATGCAAATCCTTTCTTCTACAGGAGGCTTGTGTTCTATCTCTTCCACTTATATCATATTTGTAGGTGCAACATTAGCTTAGAGTACTACTTATGAGAAGCTCATCTCTTTGCTTATATATGAGGGTCCTATAATGAGATTTATATATGCATGTAAATTATTCAATTGCCATAACTTCTAATGAGAATCATTTTCATGTACTCTATTAAATGAAGCTATCTACTACATTTTTTCATATAACACCCTTTTGTGCATTAAAAATGCTTTCAAAGCTATTCACTTCATGATGATCTTCCAATGTTGAAAAATCTCCAAACCTTCTTCCATTTGCATTCTCACTACCCACCCTAGTAAGAGAAAATAACCCTTGTAAGTCCTTTTTGGCATTCTCAATTTCAAATATCTTAGTGTGCAAATGATTGAAAAGGGGATATCCAGTAATTACTTGCTTCTTAATTATCTATTAGTTACTTGCTTCTTTTCTTACATTGACTTTTGCTATTTTTAAGCATTATAAATGATTTTGGGCTATTTAATTTTTTTCATTTTCTCGATGATTTATTTACATTTTTTTCTTTGACGACTTTGTTTTTGTGCAGGCGGAGCTCGTGAGGAGGCATGAGGAGCACACTCATGCTACACTGGATCTAGGCGATCGATGAGAAGCAACTCTACTACGATGTGGCAGGAGAATGCTCAAAGGGCGTGTTTATGGGCTCGGGTCACTTGCCAAGAGGAAGAGGAGATATGAAGATCTTGGTGCCAAAATATCCCGGAGCCGATGGTGCGGTGTTTAGGGCTTGATGCAGTTGTTCAAAGGCTTGCACATTCGAGGCATTTGTGCAGAGCTAGTTGGAAATGCGCATGGACTTCGAGCAAGCACTTTTCAGGCACCACCACCGCCACCACCACCTCAGGAGCATCATCAGCAGGTTGGGATGGATTTGGCTCATTCACCACAGCATTAGCACGATGATGATGATGATGAGGACAACTATAATTGGCTGGATGAGGAGCACCTTGGTGACGAAAGTTATGTATTTTAGTTGGTAAATACAATTTTTAGGGTTTGTAAATAAACTTCAAACAACTTTTTGTGCATATTGAGATAAAATTCTCTTTCTTGGGTTTAATTTAGTATATAATATTTGATATTTTTGTATGAATGAATGGTATGAAATTTGGTTTTGAAGGATATTATAGCACCCCCAAGGAGTCGTTGAAGGGGGGTGCAAGGCATTGGAGAAGGCCATCTGCAGATTTTGTTGTTTAGAAAAACTGTGTTGTAACAAAATGCAATGAAAAACAATTATGTGCATACAAATGGAATAGTAACGGAATAGCAACGGACATCAAACATTTGTTATGGGTTTATGACTAGCGTTTCTTTGCTATTCCATTGCTAATTAGCAACGGAATAGCAATGGAACACTTGAATACCATTGCTATTCCATTGCTAATTAGCAACATAATAGCAACGAAACTCTTAAATTCCTTTGCTATTATGTTTCTAATTAGCAACGAAATGCAAGTTGAAAAAGATTTTTCAATGTTTTTTTCATCTCTAATCCATCTATATTTATAGACGGAAAATAATTTATGTTCCTAAATATTTAGCAATGACAATTTTACAAACAAAATTAATTTCGTTGCTAATCCGTCTATAACTGACTTTTTGTTGTTATTCCGTTGCTAATCCGTTTCTTTTATGTTGCTATTCCCTTTCTAATCCATATCTAAACCACTATTTTTTGTAGTGTTATAATTCCTCAAAAAGAAAGCATTGATCATCGAAGATATTCTCCGATTATGTATATAAGAAGAACACTTTCAGAATCATAATAATATTGGTCAGTTATTTAGATTTAGAATTACGTCAAATTAATGTAAAGATTGCTTTTTTTAAGTAAAAGTTTAGATGAAGTCTAAATGAATCAATCTAAGGAAATTTATAGTAGAAGGAATTGAACACCAAGTTTGCAAACTTAAGAAGTCAATATAATAATTAAAAAAAGCTCCCCATTAATGGTGTATTAAGTTAATGATATCATAACATCCTTCAGACTTAAGGAAATTACTTTCAATCGATGCATATATCCGAAAGTTAGTGGGAGCCAGTTTATATTTTGATACTTTGATTATATTTTTCTTGATAATAGTGATTTCAGTATGCTCTATGAGATCAAAGAGTCTCTTTTTCATAACTTTGAAATAAACAATGTACCAACCAAATTTCAGTTTTACTGTTGGCATGTTGGTATAATGTTATCAAAGTAAACTTTGCATGGTCAAATTGTGAGTTGCAAAGAAGGTATTACAATATTTATAATGGGCAAAAGATAACATGCTCACTTATAGAAAGTCTAATAACTTTAAGGATAATGGTTATTCTATAGACTTTACTGGTTGTCTTCACAATAGAAAGTCTACTTTTCGGCATGTTTTTCTTTTCACTAATGGAGAAATCTTTTTAAGAGCTAAGTAGATAATTTTGACTACTTCTACTATGAAATCTAGCTAAGTTTGTAGTTTAAAATTACAAATCAAGGATTATGTTTAAGGAACTTCATGTAAGGACTTTGTACTATTAACTTTATTTTCAACTCATTACGATTCAATATGATAATTTTGCAGTTATATTTTTCTCCAAGAATGACTGATTTTAAACTGGTACTAAATTGTGAAGTAAAATACTTATTAGTTAAAGAAGTTCAATAGAAAAAAATGTCAATTAAACATATTAGCACATATCTTATGGTTACAAATCCCCTAACTAAAGGATTACTACCAAAGGCATTAAGAACATGTTGCATAATAGGCTTTGATTGTTATTCCTAATGATTTTAATTTGGGATTTGATTATGTTATGTTTATGTTTATGAGATCTCATTTACTATGCTAATTCTACTAATGTATGTGCGCACTTATGTTAATGATGATTCTAAGCGAATTTAGTCTTTGACACGGACTTTATGTTTTATAAATCATTTAAAATGAATTAGTAATGCTCGTGGTATATGGAAGGGAATATGTCATATTTTGATGTATAACCGCTATAACTCTCATTGCTAATTTATTTTATAATGATTTAATGATGTCAAACATATATGCGCGCTAACATACAAATTATGTAATGTTTGGTCGTAATGTAGGTCAAGTAGTAGAACCATTAAACTATATGCATGTAACCCACATTATTGAAATATATGATACTATGAGACAAGTAGGAGAATGTAAGACATTATGTAACGTATGGACCTAAACACTTGTGAGCTCCCCTTATCGCTACCAGTTTGATGAAAATTGGTATTAATGTAGGAAGCTTAAAGGTTCTCCTTCAAGCCCATAAAATGACGCTTGTACCATCAAACAACGTGTTGAATGTGTTGAGGCTCATGAGGGCGATAAGATCTTTGAGTTTTAAGAGTATCTAATCGCTTTCGCAGTAATTCTCTATATGATCTAATTCTTATGTGTAAGAATGATTACAACAAGTTTTTTTATGTTCACATGGGATATAACTTCTTAATACATAAAGAGTTGAGAGCGCAGTGTAAGATAAAATTTGAATAACAATAAATTAAGGGAATGGCTAAAAGAAACTCAATTATTACTTAGAGGACCCCATTTTTTATTTTTTATGAGTTCCAATTCTGCCCATCGAGGAAATGACCAAGGTTTTTCTTCCCATACCCCACCTTCTCTTCTTTTCACCGACCTAACCCCATTCAAACCCCCAAAACCAACTCCATACTCTCATCTTTGACTAACCAAAAACATGTGAATCCACACGGAACCGACTTAGTAAGTCCATTCATAATAATTATGTAGTTAACCGAAGCTAACAAATTAAGCTCTTCTGTAAGAGAAAAAGAAATGTCATAGGCACAAGGCAACTTAGTGACGAGAGAAGAGGGATCAACAGTAGATTGTAGTAGAATAGAATTAGAGTTGGAGTAGGAGAGGAGCTCGAGGATAAGGATGTGGATAGAATATCGGATGCGCACCGATAACATGCACCATCGTATTCATTTTCTTTAAACAATGATTCTAAAGAAGAACTCAGAGAGAGTTCGAGGAAATGATGACCAATTGACTTGGTGACACACGTCCATTAGATTTTCAACTGTCACGCTTCCCCATTCCATTGGTAATGACTTAAATGGGATTCTATCAATTGAACCATCATTAGCCCTAACTCGATTGACATTGCTGCCACAAATGACATTGTATGTCTCTAAATCTGAAATCAATAACAATAATAAGTCATACTATAACCATTCAAACATATTGCCAAATTTGAATTGCTAGAATTGCTAATGCAAGTACAATGCTATGAGAAGTAAGTCATTAAATGTTATTATGCGTTGAATTCATTGTTCAACTTTATATAAATAATGAAGAATATTACTTAACAGATCAATAGAAAAGGCAGGGCAAAGTTGCAGTTGATTAAATTACAAATATGGATTAGATATTTGCTTCAAAGGTTACTTAATGAATACATCAATATTCTCAATTGAATACCATGTTACAACTAAATGATAATTCTCAAATATCAATCAAGTGACTGAGTGATGAGAAAACCTAAAAAGCTCAACTTATGAAATTAGACTTATATGAGATTTGCAAAGAACATAGTAGCCTAAGAACAACTATAAAAAACAAACCTACAAACTCAGATCACCAAAATGGCTCCACACTTTACCTATTAGTTAAATCAAAAGATAAATCATTACAATATTATTTGAAAACACAAGCATGCCAAAGAGAGGGGAGAGAAAGAATGTGAGAAACTCATCCAAATCGATTATAAAGATAGTGATGGGAGGAAGCCATCTTCGACTCATCCCATTCAGAACAAAGTCAACCAACCATGTCATCTAATACTTCTTAGCAAAATCTTAAAGCCAACTTGCACTCTTAAGAGGCCTCTGATCATTCCTTAATTAAAAAACCCTAGCTTTATACAACAATATTGAACAAACAAATAAATTAAAAAATATATAGAGGATAATTACAATTTAGAAGCTTTTAAATAAATCAGGTCCAAAAGAGATGTGATACGGTCAATCAAATGCATAAACAAGCAAAAAGAAAACAAAGAACTTCAACTCCTTCTTTTACAAATAAGTTCAGCTGAAATGCAATCTATCTTTCTATGTATCTTCATAGTAGCATTAAGCTCATTTGAAAATACTAACATCTCCTCTCTAATGTAGTCAGGCTATGAATGTTTGTCTTATGGCCTTTATCAAACTCCAACTATGGGGAGATCTTGGTATAATAGACAAGCAAAGAAACAAATTTTTATGGTATTATTATAGCATTATAGCTTTTGTTTTTCCAATGCTCATGCAATTTTGTTTATAAATGTGGGGCAAAAAAATTCAAGAATGCAAGGTTATAAGAGCTCAAAAGGAAGTTCATAGTTTAGAAAATAAAGGATTCAAAGATTCCCAAATTCCAGAGCTTTAATTGACACTTGAGAAGCAATGTCATCCGTTACGAAAATTTGCTTTCCAACATCAATTCGGACCTGTCTTTTTACATGAACTCATTCGTAGGTATTTAGAAAGGAACTCACCTTGAAATAATAATCTCTAAGAAAAAGAATTTAAGAAGTGAATGCCTCTCCAAATCATCAATTAAGACCATCAATACATACCGCCATCTCAATGTTATGAAACTAATCATCCCATGGCCTCATATGCATTTTATCAAACACCACATAAGCACTCAATTGTAATAGACATAGTCCATTCAATCACTCTAATTGGAAAAATAAAACAAAAAGTAAACAAAAGCCCACATTAGAAACACACCATTTTCATAAATTTAATCAACAAAAACATTCAAAAACAAAAAAGAAATTCTGAAATCATAAGCTTTTCACTGCAGTTTCGAGAATGAATTGTAAATCAAAAGTGCACAACTACTCTAAAGATCAAGTTGACTCTCTCCCAATTTGATAATAAACACAAAGCAAACAACTATTAAGAACCCTGCTATATAGAGATATTGTAAAAAAACCTAGTTAAGAACACAACTCTCAAAATCAAGTTGACTATCTCCCCCATTGATTTTGGATTCAGACCAAAATGAAATATTATGATAGAAAAATTAGGGCAACGCGAAACTTTTAGAGAGCACCATAAGCTTTGAAAGACATAGAGATAGAATTAGGCAACGTGATTTCAATGGGGGTTGTTGTCGAAGATGGAGAACCTTGTTGGAGTTGTGAACGAAGATGAGCGAATCCGGTAATTATCAACCATATTGGGTAAAACAATGTAGTTGTGTACGATTGCAATTTGTGTAAAGTGGAAATTGATAATCAAAAGAATCACGATCTTCAGCAAGAAAGACAAAAAATAAAGAAAAAATGTCAAAATATAAATCGGGCAAATCGGTAATTTTGCTTACGATGCATAAATTCACTATTCGCTCTTTTATATACATAATATATAAATTCACTATGCGCTGCACTTGCTACGCATGCTACGTAAAATAATATTTATAAAACTAAACAAGCTATATAAATATAAAACTTAATATCGACATTTATACTAAATAAATTATAGGTGACAATGAACATGTTAAATATTTACTATAAGAATTAGTATTACATATTTAAAAATTGAAAAAAAAATCTATACAAAACTATAACAAATTTTGGTTAAATAATCTAGTTCTGCAACAAGGGCTCACCAAATTGGTGAAAATTGAAGCTACCCAAATGCAATAAGCTTTTAAAAAAATCAGCATAACCTCACAAACACATGTTGGAAAAATCAAATTCTTTTCAATTTGTTGAAATAGTAGCTAGCATTTATATATTCGGAAACAAAATTTTAGACACAACTGTATTGTCAGTGTACAAGTACATATAGTCAATCAAATCATTTCCAAATAAAAATTGGTGTTAAATGAACAGTTCACAGTTAAAAAGCTCAACTCAATAACTTGTTCAAACAAAATGCAATTGTATATGTATATGAGGAAGCTTGGGGATCATATCTAAGAAGGGCAATCTGAATAGATGTTGTAGTATGTGCTCCATAACTACTCAATTTGGACAGAGGTTAACAACAGCAGGAATAGGTGTATGAAAGGGTTATTTGTACTTCATTGAAGTTCTTCCAACAGATGACTCAAGAAGGGAATAAGGTAGATTAAAAACACGACTTTCTATTACCAATGCTGCCTATTATCCCCACATTAGCTAGCACGACAATCTTGAATTTGTTTAGGACTTTCATTTATCCCTCCTTAATCCCTAGGACTTTTGTGATCCAAAATATGACTAAGATTAAAATTAAACATGTCTACTTCTTCAAGACTTTGTTTGAGCCTATAAAACTATTCCAACTCAAAAGATAAAAGGGTAGATTCGAAATTTCCAAATAGTCCTCATTTGTGCTTCCAAAAAAAATACTTATTCAACATGAGAGTTTGCAACGTGAAAAAAAAATTTAATCAAACATCTATTTGTAAGGATTAAAGGCCTTAAGATTATTGAACGGGCTTGTGAAAGAGTACAAACACTAAGCAACAACTATGAGCTAATCCAATTTCATCACTCAAAAACCAAAGTATATCTTATAGCAAATGAGATTAGATAAGGTCAATCAACTTTCTTTCATGACTTTTATGTTAAGCTACCAACCTCCAACGACTGCTTCTAGAATGGTATGTTAGAAAGAAAGTAGAGAACATAAAGGAACTGAACTTATCTATAAAATTTTCAAAGACATAAATTGTAACATCCTGAATTTAATTGGCCGTTATTAATGACGTGGTTGCAGACGTGGTTGATAGCTCAGATACTCGTGGGACCCGCAACTAGGCTAGGCGCGCTTGGGGTAAGGTAAATAGTTATATTGTGTGCTGATTTACCTAATTTGCGATGTTTATGTTAAAATAGACTAAACAACATTGCGATGTGTGTATTTATGTTACTTTTGACGTGCGAGACTGTGTGATATGTATTTGCCTCGATATGCATGTCGACGCGTGGGTGTTGGGTAGGCTAAAAGACGAAAACTAGGTCGGGGAAAATAATATACACATGAAATGAGTTAAATGAGTTAAATAATTAATATGTAATACCCATTTGGTGCTTATGGTCATGGAAGTACGCGTATGTCGCGATTTGGGATGCGAAATTGGGCATCGAAACGCTCGAGAGTGTTACATTGGAGTCATTTTATATGTCATTATGGGCTAAAAAATGGAGCAAATAGTTTCATTTGATGGCATTGGGATATAGATGTGAGGAGAAATCATTGGAAGATATAAAATCAACTTTGATTTCATTTCCACCACCTTTTCTCTCTCTCTCTCTCAAATAATCCAAAAATTTGAGATAAAAAGCAATGGTTTGGAGCAACAAAAGTGATCATTTAAGGAACTTGGAGGAGTTATTTCAATAAAGCAAGGTAAGATCCATTATCACCTCAACTTTCTTCATCTTTTGGTACCATTTTTTAGGGTGTTTGTGTGAATCCAAATGGGGTGTGTTGTGACTATTTTTGGTGGGTTTCAAGTACCATGAACTTGATGCTATATATGTGAGTATATGTTGTTGTGGTCGTGATTTTCAAAAAATGTACAAAAAGCTTTTGTTCTGAGCCTTAGTAATGCGCTAAGGAGGTCACCTAGCGCGCTACGTGACGATTAGCGCGCTAGGTGGAAACATATAGCGCGCTAGTGTTCTTCTTGTCGAATAACATCTAGCTGCCCAGAATGCCTCGTGTGCTACCCAAAAGGCATAGCGCCCTGCTAGACACTGTAAAATTCAGAATGTTTATACTAATCAACATAAATACATCCAATTGACTAAAAATCAATCATAAATGGAAATATGTCATTTCGGCGGTAATTTTGATATCGGGGATTCGGCGGAGCCGGACCGGAGGTTATTTATCGGGACACGGAGTGCAATTTGAGGTATGTAGTATCCCAATTGAAATTTCTTGAGCATTTACTTATTTTGGCTTTTGAATTCAAATTCTATCTTTCAATAATCTATTCTTGGTTTTGGTTTAAATGGACGGACGTTGAGGCTCTCCCTCCGTGTCATTCATGTGTGTATGTTCACTAGGCCATAACGCATGTGTCAGGGATCTCAGTGAATAGTTCGACCCGAGAGTCGCATCGGGGCACGTGTAGGTGCGTCGTAGGTTCTACGCCGACCACCTAGTGGATCCAGATACGATTGTGCTTGAGTGGTACTCGCCGAAAGTATTCTGTAGAGAGTCCGAAGTATGACACTAGTTTGACCCTAGGCTCTAGGAACACACTTTAAGCTTTCACTATTACTTATCCATGCGATGATCACAGTTGCCCGTATTTATTTTCGCATTATTATTTAATAGTTTTGTTCAAATTCCAGTATTTACTTTCATTATTGCTCACTTAATTTCTTTGGGAATACTCACTCTGGATTCGTCATCTGTCTTTTTATGATGGCTTGAGTGCAGATCCAAGTACGAGTCGTGGCAAGGGAAAGCTTGCAGAGTACTTGTGATTCAAAGATATTGAGCCAGACTTGTACATTTGTATTATATGTATTTTTTATTTTGGGGATTTGGGATTGTAAGGCACTTCAGGACCCTATATTTTTGGTATTTTGAGACCTTTGAAGTATATTTTTGATCTATGATGACATATGGGTTTTTCACGCTAGGTATCTAAGTTAAAGGCAAGACTTTGATGTTTAATATTTATTTTATCATGTTTAAAGACTTCCACTGTGGTTTATTAAGGATTGAAACAACATTATAACAGATGACTTGAGTTTATTAACAATTTAAACAATAAATTATTGTTCATTGAGGTTAATAATGATTAAGTGGTGGATGAGATTGTATGTTGGACACACTCGGCGCTGGTAGGCCAGGTTGTGGGCCTGCATTGACCCCGTGGTAGTTCATTTGAAATGCCGCTACATAAACAATAAGGACCGATTGTTGTGTTAGTTAAGAAAAATGATCTATGCACTTGATAAATGACAATTCAACTTGGAGAGAAGACTTTGGTTGCATAGAGCTAGAACATGTGCGTAGCTTGCTAAAATCCTAAAACAATGTTATACAACATTATTGAATCATAATTTAAGGTTTCAAAACGAAAGCTCTCTAGAGATAAACGTTTGCATTCACAACCATAACAGTTAAATGACTTTCGGGTAGACACCTTGAGATAACATGTAATAAATATACAAAGGAAAGCCCAAGCTATTCAGCCATAAAAGAGAAAGAACACGTAAACATGAACATCAAATACTCAATTATCTAATTACGTACTCAATAACAATCCGGTGATCAAGGCAAAGATGTCATGACACAAGGGAGCAGCTTAGGTACAGCACTTCGTTGTACAGTCTTTCATATATTACTAAAGAGTTCTAACTCTTGATTATATATGTAATAGAAGAGAAAGTAATGAAAATTGGAATGGTAGCAAATAAACAAAATTCTCAGAATTTAACATCAAGATAATGGAGATGGAATTAAATGTTAAAATAATTAGAAATATTATTGAAGAAAAAATAATGCTTATGTTTAGTAACTAAATCTTTTTTCTAATAAAAAAAGGAACTTAAAATTGTACTTTTTTTCATATTAGAACCCCAAACTAATTAATTTCACAATAAAGTTATGCGCGGGAGCACAAACATAAACACAAATATAAATTATGCACAGGAGCACAAACATAATTTTAGCGTGTTGAAACTTGAAACTTGGACATAATAGTGCCATGAACCACAACAGAAAAATAACACTAATAAAAAATCACTCCATGTGTGTTAAGAACAAAGATAACAATTAATTCAAGTGTAGAAGAATTCCTATATTATGTGTAAGAAAGACCAAAACTAAATCAAATGCTTGGAAATAGCATCCTGAAGACCAAAGAAAAAGAATTTAGGTAATGAAACGACATTGATTATTTCTCTAAAGCATTAAATCAAATAATTCATGTGCACTCCAGACAACAAGACCAATTAAACCATAAAACAATTTCAAACCAACCCATCCCAACTAATTGAACCAAACAAATCCACTGCAATCACACAATATTAAAAACAATATTATTGGGATCAACACGAAGGTTTTCAAGTACACGGGCTAAAACACCTTCACCCTCACGCGGTAGTCCCAAATACAATATAGTTAGGACCCGAAACATGGGACAAAGATTACCATTAATAGTCTTCCACCTTGCAGATTAAAATGCCCAGAAGTCTTGAACGTGCTATATCACTTCAAGGGCACCATCGAAGAACTAAGTGAGAGATCGAGGAAGTGATGACCAATTGACTTGGTGAAGAACATCGATTGGATCTTCAAATGTCACACTACTCCAATCGATCAATTTTCAAATGTCACACTCCAATCGATCAATTTTGTTTCTCTTCCTAGCAAGATTATAATGGAAATTGATGAAGACGAGAGAACACGGAGAAGAAACCCTAGAAACTCATATTCTTGTAAGACTCCATGAATACTGAAGAACCAGTGTCGGACATGAAAAATGGATTTGCAAAATATCAATCGAAGAGAGAAATGGAGGAATCAGAGTTGCGTATAAATAGGGAAAAAATTAGAGAGTAGCAATAGTTTGATACGATGATAGGTTGAATTGTTGAATACCGAAAATGGAAATGCAAAACTAACGAAGGTAAAATTGTAAGTTTGATTACGACTCATCAAAATCATATTTGCCATTTTATATATTTGATATATATACACTAGTTTCATAACATACGCACACACTTCACAAATTATCGGATTAAAAATAAAATTAAGGAATATTTGTAAAATTCACAAAACTTTAAATCAAAATACCCACATCACATATGAAAATATATCATCGCATTCTAATGGTTAAATGATTAACAAGTTAATATATGTAAATTAAAAAAAAAAAAAAAAAAAAACTCTTGGTTCTCAACACTTTTATGTGAATAACTCGAGTCATGAAGTAGAAATGCAAATGAATTATATACAAACTAAAATTTTCACAGTAATTAAATTTTATATATCTAAATCTTTTTGAAGTAAATATTAACCTAAAATTTAAGAAAGTCAAAGTACATAAATTTATGAACGCTTGATAATAAATATAAAAATGTGGGAAAGATGTGCTTCTGCATACCAGTGGGTTTTTAAGAAGTCATGGCCCTCGTTAATAATCTAAGATATGGAAATACTAATAAAAGATATTTCTCACTTTTTTTTTTCCGATGCACATCATCATAAAAAAACTACAACAGAAAAGACTTGTGTGGCTTGCAAGAGGTGAAAAATCATAGCAAGAGTGCGATTGTAACGATTGGTCATGTTTGGACTCAACTCAAAATTCATTTTTGACTTTAATGATCGATAATTACAAGCAAAATGAGTTGCAATAAGAGAGTAGCGGGTGAACATCTAGTTCAAGAGATTCAATTATGTACTTGTGTATATGAAAAATACGAAATACGAAATACAAAATGTCTTGATCTAGTGAATCAGAGAGCTTATTATATAAGTATCTTGTCCCAACATTCAACAATGAGCATAATAGATAGAAGTTTAAAGCACACAATTAATGACATGCCGAAAAATTATAGCTGATAGGCTTTTGACAAACTAATTGAGACCATGTTAATTAGTAATATGTTGTCGGCACCTAAGCATTCATCAATTGAGAGAGTTACTGTTGGTAATGTTTCCTAAGAGTAGATTCTAGCTACTACATTATCCAATAAACGTTAATTAATTGATTTACCAGTCAACGTCCGATGCAATAACAATTTTATATCTTGATTTTCCTGATTAGTCCAGTCTTTTCGGGCCCTCCAATATTGGAAGATGGACGTATATAAATTATCAGTCCATACTTCATGTTCTTATGACGAAAACAAATGGGTTGTGTGTGCATTAGAGAGACTCTGTCTTTATTAAAAACTGTTGATAAAAAAAATCATATATTAAAATAGTTGCTTGCTTGACACTTCTCTAGCTAGCCTTTTGAAATAGAATATTACATGTTATGAATGCTGTAAATTCTGTAAAGTGAGGGATGCAAATTCTTCAACATACAACACACTGAGTTTAAAACTGAAGTGGCAATAGGGAAACTATTATATATAATCAATCATAATGTGGAAGATTGATAAGCTGCAACAATATACAACATAAACAATTAATTAGGTTGTAAAGAACTTGAGCCACTGCGAGAGACTGCGAAAGGGAAAGGAGTACGATAAACAAGAGGATATCAGAACGCTTGGGGCTGGAACAAGAAAAGATTTGGAATATTTTTTGAACCAGCTATGGATTCTTCTTCTTCCTTATAATTATGGCATGTCACTACTGCATTTTGCTACATTCCTATTATACTCCTAAAAAAAGTTTACAACACTAAAGTCTTATGAATATAGCAACAATAAAATCGAATTCCAGTATTTTTTCAATAAAACCCAGTAAAAGTCACCTTTGTTAAACTAATTGAATTACTTAAAGAGGAGATTATGATCTTCAACAACAATAAAGATTTAATTTTCACTGTAAGTATTAATTAATTAATACCTATCATGAGTGATTCATGTGGGCCTCACACATTACAAGTGTCAAGTTTTGATTAAGGCTCTGTTTGGCAAGGCTAGCTGATAATTTAGTTGATAGTTGATAAACTAGTTGATAGCTGATAATCTAGTTGATAGCTGATAATCTACTAGCTGATAGCCGAAAGCTGATAATCTAGCTGATCAACTAAAAATTGTTTGGAATGATAGTTGATTGATTAGCTGATAAATGTAAAATGACAATAAAGGACATATGACACAATTAAGTATATTAATTATATAATCATATAATTAATTGTTATAAATAACTCTGTATTTTATTTACAAAATACAAATTAATACCATAAAATAATTTACATTATTTAGAAAACTAAATTATATGTGTCCATAAATGCTTACATGAAAATAACTCCACATTAATTTATAAGAATTCGCAAATAATAAACACATGTAAATAAAATACAATAAACGACTTGGATAACTATACATATATCTAACGCATCATCCATAATTGAGAAGCAATGTTATTGCGAATATTCTTCATTTTTATAGAATAATATTTTTAAAAAATATGTAGGATAGCCTACCACTCGAACACTACATTAAAAAATATTTTTATAACATCTAAAAATATTTTTATACTCGACGTTGTTAAAACTTATTTAATATGTAATAAATATTTAACAAGATTATCTATAATTAAGAAATTTATGTGTAATGATTTTTAATTTTAGTGAAATTCTTTGTTTTATAATATTTAATTAATTATTAATCACTATTTTTTTCATTAACAAAAAAAGCAACGCTGAACGATTGAGAGATAGCCAACTCTCAAAGACAAAAAAAAAAGCAACCCTGAAAATCCCTAACGTGATATAGCAAATTTGTTTGTATTTATCCCTTATTAAGTTTCTAATTTTGTGGGCTATTAATGTTCGCGGGGTTTGTTTAAGTATTTGCGTATTTTATTCTCACTCATTTGCAAGGGCATTAATTTATTAATACTGTAAAAAAATAAGGGTATAATCGCGAGAAAAAATCAAAACGACGGATTTTTGGTTAAAACGCTACTCTTCGATTGGGAGCTTATCATCTAGATTATTTTTAAAATAAGCTACAAACCAAACATAACTCAACAAATAAACTAGCTTATCAGCTAGCTGATAAGCTAGTTTGTGCTTACCAAATAGAGCCTAAAGATAACGATTGATGGGCGGTTATCTTTTTGAGATAATAAACATCGCAGTTTGGTCCCCAACTCTATTCTCTTAAAGTTTTGACTCCGAACACCATTAACGAGAAGAGAAGAAGGAGTTGGAAGATCAAACTTTGGAAAGAACAATAAGGACAAGAGAAGAAGGAGTTGGAAGATCAAACTTTGGAAAGAACAACAATGGCTGGAGGTAGTTCTTATTTTATTTTCGCATTTTAGATTAGATGATCTTTGTGTTTGTTTACACAAAAATCATTATAAGTTTAACGACTTACAGTTGGTATCAGAGCAACAATGCCTTTGCCTTGTTGTTTGATCTTCTATTCATGTTTTGGAGTGTCTTGATTGTGCCTGTTTTTATATATTTTATTTGACAATAACAACAACAACATAGCCTCAGTCCCAAATTAACTGAGGTCGGCTACATGGATCAAACTCTTCAATTGTGCTCGATTGAGTGCAAATATATTTTATTTGGTAGATCAAAATTATTTTTGAATTAAAGAAGTAATTTTTTAGGTATTTTGTTTTTGTATTCCGTGGAAACAAGGGTTTCAATTCAATTCCTATTAATTAGGCGGAATAGCAAATATTTTATTTTATTTTATTTTATTTCGGCACTTATGTTCGAAATTAATTTTGAGTTTTGACAATATTTTAAATACCTATTTGTGATTGATCAATAGTAGAGAGGCATGAATTTTATCATGACCATATTCCCCTAATTTGTACTTATCCTTTTGTACATGTGTAAACATATAAGGAATTCTAGTGTGATACAAACATTACGGTTGATTAAAAATAGGTGGTTTGATTTCTTTATCTCAACCCCATTAATTTAGGGATAGATTGACCATATCAACTGTTTAACTTTACACGTTTAACTTTGTAATGTGTATATGTTATTGGAGTGGGTTTACATTAGGGGTGGGCAGCGATTTTCGAAAAACCGCCCAAACTGTCTAAACCGTGTAAACTGCACGATTTATTTTGGTTTTTAAAACTCGCAGTTCGGTCGCGGTTTAAAAAACGTAAAAACCGCAAAATCGCGGTTTGGTCGCGATTTTCATTTTGGGAAAACCGCGATTTAACCAAACCGATGGCATTTTGGTAAATACAAGTCCAAAACCCTAGAACACAACCCAAAAAAAAAAAAACGGTCTCTCTTCTCTCACTCGTCAGTCGTCACTCTCGTCTCCTCTCTCTACGGCTCACTCGCCACTCACTCGTCGTCTCCTCTCTCTTCCGCTCACTCGCCGTCTCTGCTCACTCGTCGTCTCCTCACTCGCCGTCTCCTCTCTCTTTCGCTCACTCGCCGTCGCCGCTCACTCGCTGTCTCCTCTCTCTTCTGCTCACCGCCTCTGCTCACTCGTCGTCTCCTCTCTCTTCTGCTCACTCGCTGTCTCTCACTCGTCGTCTCCTCTTTCTTCTGCTCACTCACCGTCTCCTCTCTCTTCTCTTACTCGCCAGTCGCCGCCTCTGCTCACTCGCCAGTCCACCGCATCTCTTCTGCTCACTCGCCGGTCGTCGCCTTTGTCGCCAACTCGCCACTGTTGCGTCCACCGCCTCCTCCCACCAGTCCCGCCTCCACTGCCTCCACTGTCGCCGACTCGCCGTCGCGGTTTGGGGGCGACCAACACCCGTCGTCGTCGCCTCTGAGCACCACCTATTGTCGTCGCCATTTTCGAGATTGCGGTACCTCAACTGCTGAAGCAAATAACATGCAGTAAAGGTATACCCTTTTTGTCAAACTATAATTGTTCGAGGTTTTGAGCATATCTAATGATGTCCCTAACGTTTAGATTAATATTCCTTAGCGCGAAAACCGCGAAACCAAACCGCGCAAACTGCGGTTCGGTTTGGTTGCGGTTTTGGTGATTCGCAGTTTGGTGGTGGTTTGAAAAATCACCAAATCGTAGACCTTTGGTTTGATGATTTTCACCACCAAACCTCGGTTTGCCCACTCCTCGTTTACATGATTACAAATTTCAATTTTGAAAGTATGTCCAAACCCATGCACATGCAATGTACAGGCCATATGATTTGGCCGTAGATAACAAATTTTTATTTTATTTTTTATCTTAATATATAACTTTGACACATGATAAAAGTTATTGTATGGTTTATTCATTGATACATGAGAATTTGTATAATTACATGCATGCAAACAGTGATAAAGTTACGTTATAAATATATGTCTACTGCCATGCTATGTATAATTTGGATATGCGTGTATATTTATAATCATCCTATTTGGGACTTTAGGCACATTACTTAATATGCTATTATGTGCCATGACGTATATATGCATGTATATAATTTATTAGTATTGCTTAAATAAGGATGCAATACATTAAGAAATTCATTGATTAAATGTAGAATGATCCATGCATGTGAAATTTTAAATAATGTTAGAGTAGCTACATCATCTACATTATGAAAAATTATTTAATAATTATCGGATCATTCATGCATTTGTCGTAATTAATTATATGGTTGTAGTAAAATTCATCCCACAGATATTTTACTATACTCATATAATTAATTAGAATAGAATATCAAATTGTATTTTCTTAATTTACCCACAGGAATCGAGAAAAGAAAAATAATTCGATAGTTTTATTATATGGTTAATGAATCTTATCGAGTAAACGCATTAGCCTACATGCATGTTTTTACGTCACTTGATTTGTTTATTTTATTATGTTTGCATTGGCAAAACATATTATTTGTAGTCTCTATTTGTTACTAAGCATGTATTTATTTATTTAATATTTGCAGCTACTCATATACCCGTCTTAGGTTCAGAGTTGAAGTTTGAGATCTCGTCTCTTAATGGAGAGAATTACAGGGTATGGAAGGAGAGAATTATCCTCCATTCGGGATTAATAGATATGGATTTCGTCATACGTAAGGACGAACCACTAGCAATCACCGAGGCTAGCCTTCTTGACGCGGTTGATCTCTACGAAAAGTGGGAGAGATCTAACCGCATTTGTGTTATGTTCATTGAAACAAACATAACATCAAGTATTCGGGGTACGGTGGAGAAGTATGAAAAGGTCCGTCCATTGCTTAAAGCCAACGAGGATCAGTTTCAGACATCTGATAAGGCATTGGCTAGTACCCTAATCATGCAATTCTCATCACTTCGGATGATCAGAGTTAAGGGTGTGCGCGAGCGCATCATGCGAATGTGGGACATAGCGGCCCAGCTCAAAATACTTGAGGTTGATATGTTTGAGAGCTTCTTAGTCCACTACATTCTGAACACACTCCTTCATCAATATGCACCCTTTAAGATCTCTTATAATACACATAGAGATAAATGATCGATCAATGAGTTGACAACCATGTGTGTTCAAGAGGAGGTAGACCGATTATGGAGCAAGGAGACAGTAGTGTACTGCTGGTGACAGACAAGAAGAAAGACAAGAAAGTTGACTGGAAGGGGAAAGAAAAAATGCAACCCTAAGGTGGAATTGTAAAGAAAGAATCCAAGTGTTTTTTCTGTAAAAAGAAGGGACACATGAAGAAGAATTGCATCAAATTCCAATAGTGGCTTCAAAAAGAAAGGTATATCAATTCATATGTTTGTTTTGAATCTAATATGGTTGATACCTTAAGTGACACATGGTGGATTGACTCTAGTTCTTTAATCCGTGTTTCCAATACGTTGCAGGATATGAAAAATCTGTGGAAACCACTGGGAAGTTATTTGAGCATTTATTCCGAAAATAAAATGCGCTCACATGCGGAAGCTATTGGGACATGCATGTTAAAATTGTCTAGTGGCTTTATTTTGAATTTAAACAATGTTTTCTATGTACTTGATTTTTCCAGAAACTTTATTTCAGTTTCACAGTTGTTGTATTTGGGATTTTACTTCAACCTTTTTGGAACATCTTTTGATTTAATATTTAAATCAAATATAATTGGACATGGTACTTTAAAGAATGGCTTATTTTGTTTGAATTTAGAAAATAATGCCATTGCAATCCATGTTACTGGTTTGAAAAGAAGTGTCATGAATGATGATTCTTCTATGTTATGGCACCGAAGATTGGGACACATCTCTAAGGATCGAATCAAAAGATTAGTAAATGATGGAGTACTAAGTGCTCTTGAGTTTGCTGATTTTGAGATTTGTGTGAACTGCATAAAGGGAAAGTAGATTAAAGTATCCTAGAAATGTGCTCATAGAAGTTCCTCATTATTGAAAATCATCCATACCAACATATTATGTCCGGATATGGACATTAAGACTGGTCCAAAATATTTTATCTCCATTATTGATGATTTCTCACGTTTCATTTATGCGTACTTGCTTCATCGTAAAAATGAAGCAGTGGATGCATTTAAAGTTTTCAAGGCTGAATGGGGAACATATTAAGATTGTCAGATCTGACAGATGAGGTGAGTATTATGGTAGATACATTGAGGATGGACAAACATTTGGTCCATTTGCTAAGTTTCTTCAAGAGCAAGGAATATTTCCTCAATAAACCAATCCAGGTTTTCCTAGTGAGAATGGCGTAGCAGACAGAAGAAATCGGACCTTGATGGATATGGTTAGGAGTATGCGTAGTAATGCAACCCTACCTATCTCTTTTTGGAGTGAAGCTTTCAAAATGGCAGTGTATATATTAAAGGGGTTCCAACTAAGGCTATTTCAAAGATGCCATTTGAGTTAATGAAAGGTTGGAAACCTAGTTTGCGACATATACGCATTGGGATGCCCGTGTGAAGTGAGAATTTATAATCCATATGAAAAGAAGTTGGACGCTATGACCATTAGTGGGTATTTAATTAGATATGTCGAAAGGTCTAAAGGATATCACTTCTATTGTCCTTCTCATAGCACTAGAATTGTGGAATCTAGAAAATCGAGATTTTTGGAGAATGATATGATTAGTGGAAGAGATCATTTTCAGGATAATGTTCCTAAAATGGTTCATTTTGATGATATTCATTCTACATCAAGTAATCATATGTATGTCATCCCTAGTTATGCTCAAGTTCCATTGAGAATTAAGGAACAACGAGTTCAAATTCCACAAATTGTTGACAATACTCCAATATATCAAGTTGTTCATGAAGAACCAGAAATGGTAGAACAACCAATTGTTCATGAAGTACCTCAAGTGAATGAACAAGTTGATCAATATGATCTTCAACAGAATGTTGATGCAACGTTAAAAAGATCTACTATAGTTAAAAGGTCAGCAATACCTAGTGATTTCATTATGTGTCTGCAAGAATTGGACTATAATGTTGGAGTCGAGAGTGATCCCGAATAGTTTTCACAAGCCATGAATTGTACTGAGTCCAAATTATGGCATGATGCTATGATTGATGAAATGAATTCTATGTCATCTAATGATGTTTAGGACCTTGTTGAGTTTCCTAAAGGAACCAAGGCTATTGGTTGTAAATGGGTCTTTAAGACTAAGAATGACTCCTTAGGCAACATTGAGAGATACAGACTTGTTGCAAAATGATTCACACAGAAGGAAGGAATCGATTACAAGGAAACTTTTTCTCCTGTATCTAAGAAAGATTCTCTTCGCATAATTTTGGCTTTGGTTGCACATTTTGATTTTAAGTTGCAACAAATGGATGTGAAAAATGCATTTCTTAATGGTTAACTAGAGGAAGAGGTTTACATGAAACAACCAGAAGGACTTTCCTCTATTGGCAATGGGAATTTGGTTTGCAAGCTTAAGAAACCTATATATGGATTGAAATAAGCCTCATGACAGTGGTATTTGAAGTTTCATGATGTTATCTCTTCATTTGGTTTTGTTGAGAGTATTATGGATAATTGTATATACCAGAACATTAGTGGGAGCAAAATTTGTTTTGTCATTCTACATGTGGATGACATTTTACTTGCAACAAATGATAAGGGTATGCTTCATGAAGTGAAACAATTCATTTTTAATAGTTTTGATATGAAAGACACGGGAGATGCATCTTATGTTATTGGCATTAAGATCCATAGAGACAGGATACGTTGTATTCTTGGAATGTCTCAGGAAGCCTATATGAACAAAGTCTTGGAAAGATTCAGAATGAAGGCTTGTTCACCAACACGAACAGCTCACACGGTTGAGGTGTCGTACCACATCAACCCACGTCATTGGACACCTCACCGTGTAAGGTTGTTTGTGTTATTGAAATGGCCGATAATAGGTCCTTCAATGACTGTGAATGCACTTATTTAAGTCACTTCAAACAGTGAAAAATTTATTTTTTTGTCTAATCATGAAATAAGTGAGATTTAGTTCATTAAATACTGAGCTTCTTCCTTTCCTTGGACTCTATAAAATCTTTTTCATCAAATTCATCATCTCCCTTGTAAAGCCGAAGCATGCAGAAGATGGAAATAGCGAGTGTACCATGCTGGCTCTATGGAGGAGAGGGGCACTCATTTTACGACCGCGTGAAAGATAAATCGTGTTACCAGTGTGATGAAGGCATTGTTGTTGGGGTGTGTGCCCTAAACCAATTCTATGAGCGTTGTTTGACTATTATAAGTAGATGCATGTTTCTTTTATACTAGTATCCATGGATAATTATTGTATAATTCTAAATATCCCTAGTCAGTTATTATTATGTGAACAATAATAAATTAAGACTAATATGAGTTTTGATTGATAGTCATGTGATGATTATGCATATATGGATACAGATCAAGATAATGGGTATGTGTTGGGAACAGATGTTGGACCCCGCTATGAGAACACTACATGGTCAAAGTCATAAGTGATTCTCATGAGAGTTATATCATTTAGTCATTTGACTTGAGATCACCAAAGACTCAAACATTAGGAACACAATAATTTAACACAATCAAACATTTTCTTTACCATATGATTATAAATATTGTGATTTGTTATTGTTCGACTAATGTGTGGATATTGTGTGATCAAGATGGAATTTGTCTCTCTCTTTTAGAGAGATATCTATTGGGCCCCTCGATATGCCAGACTAATAAATGGTCATGTCTAGTGAATTGGTTAGATTAATGTTACTTGACAATTTCGGTCTACTCGGAGATCGAGACTAGTAGATTGAACTATAAGGGTGACATTCCATGTCTTATGTTTAATAAAAAAGATATCGCGTGACAAAGGGATATGATATACACTGTCTATTAGGTTGTATCGATTTATTGATCTTCATGCTACTTGGGTAGTCATAAGTGGTCATAATGCCTTGTTAGAGACCACTTATGACTTGTATACCAAAATGATTTTGATATACTGCCAACATTGTATGAACCTATTGAGTCACACATAAAGAATAAATTTGCGCGATTTAATATTATCTAGGTTGATGAATTTTATTTGATAAAATTTACCTTAAAGATTCTCATTATTCCTTCTAGTTTGACTAGGATTCAAAACTTTCATACATTTCTAGTGTGACTAGAAATTTATCTCTTAGTAAATCCTAGTTTGAATAAGACTCTAATTGGAATTAAAGAATGGCTTTAGTTCTTATTTGAGTTTTAGATAAATTGCAACTCTTGTTGGATTAGTAATTGTAATTATATATACCTCTATTATTTTTAAAGTGAGAATTTATCTAAGACTCTATTTGGAGTGTGACTAAAATTTTATCTCTTAGTAAATCCTATTTTGAATAAGACTCTAATTGGAATTAAAGAATGGCTTTAGTTCTTATTTGAGTTTTAGATAAATTACAACTCTTGTTGGATTAGTAATTATAGATTATATATACCTATATCATTTTTAGATAAATTAAACTCTTATTTGAGTTTTAGATAAATTAGACAATCTAATTGAACATGTATTAACATGGTCTGATTGAGTATGCTCAATCATGATTTATATCCCATACTCGCATAACAAAAGATAAGTGTAAAGCTAATCGGGTAGCAATCGTTAAACATGTATATGTAAGACATTAAACGCTGGCAAAAAGATGTATGCATGTGTTGTAGACGCTCATAATCAATAGTAACCACATTTGTTTAAGAAATTGAATGGACACTAAATATGTATGCATGGTATGTAAATTGTTCAAAAGAATAGAATATAGTTACTATAGTTATTCATTAGATAGTACCAAAAAAAGTTAATAAATAATCATTGTTTATCCAAAACCCTTAATGAAGAGAGAAGTTTTGCATGAGAGATTGTGGAGTAGGGGGTGTGCAATCACATTGTCATTTGTTCAAGTTAACGTGATCGACCTTGTACTTTCGATTGAATTCCTTGTGCTTTGCATGCTCGGCCAAAGACGTCACGTACTTATTAATGAACGGGTTGAAGTGGCCGACAAACTTCTGAAAGATCCTCCTTGAACTATTCATCTTGTCGACCACGTTGTTTGCCCTGTTCTTCTTGACGTCGACCTCTGTCTGAAATTCAAGTGACACTTCACTAATATCCACCCAAACTTGTCCCATCAATTCTTCAATCCTACTCAACCTAGAAAAAATCTCAGTACATTCTAAGCAAAGATTAATCAAAAGTGACAATAAATCAGGGAAATACATACCTTCCATTCTGTTGATGTATCAGGTTCAACAATTGGGCTATTGCTTCTAACTATCTCTCGACATGGCTAAACCAATTGTCCATGCAGCGTTTGTAAGAGTCAAGAGTCCTTATGACGATTTTCTCCCTATTATCAACCCGTTGAAGAATTTGGTAGACATCCGCTGCATTTTCCTCTGGAAAGAAAATACAAACAAAGCTGTGATTGGCCCGCCCCATTTGCTACACTAGCAACATTAGTTGGCCCCGCCTCATCTACTCCCCCACCAAAATTAGATGGCCCAATCACATCTTCATCTCTATCTTCCTTAGTTACCTTATTTATACCATTGGCTGCTGCAGTAACAATAACAATAGCATGAGCAATAACATAAGTAGTGGCAACAATCATATGATTATCTTCAATGATTGGTTGAACATTTCACTCTTCATGTTGCTAATTAACAGGAACCACATATAATTGCTTAGTTCCAATATGGTCAACTTGAGTATGCTCAACTCGTAGTTGGTCAACATAAGCATGTTCAATTAGTTCCTATTTGGCGGAAAATGGCTTTAAACCTACTGCTCTATTCACCACTCTCTCCATATACTCGTATAATGTCCTCCTATATGGGCCATAGTCGTCTTCCCCACCGCCTCCCCTATCTTCTTCATCGAAGAAAATTGATCATGATTATAATCTTCCTCCCTTGCGTCACCCTCACTTTCATACCCGTCATTCCCATTTCATTGTCGCCTTTGTCATCATCCCTACCGTTACCATCACTGGTGTCCTCTTCACCATCGTCACTATCACTATTAGACGAACCCTCTTCCTTAGTGCGTTGCTCTTCTTGTTCACCATTTTCTTCTTCTTCTTCTTCACCCTCTTTCGACTCATTAGTTGACACCAATGAAAATGTTTTTTTTTCTTGGACGACCCTATTCATGAAGTGGCATTTCTTGACGTAGAGGCACAATCTGTAGCATTGATTTTAGGTGTACTCATTTTCTTAGCTTTGATCACCCACATTCCCAAAACATCATCGTAAATGAATCCCATCAATATTAAATTGGTTTCAAACAGTGTGTCATTAGTGGTGGGCTTCTTCATGTTGACCTTAGAGGTACAAACCTCTTTAAGGTTTGCATGAAAGAACTTGGTCAATAAGGTGCCATAAGGCAAAAGTGCCAGTGAGTCTGATCGTGCATTATGAAGGTGAGAATAAATAATGTGGGCCAAGTCAATTTTTTTCCTATTCAAAAGCATCACGTGAGGAAGAAGTCTATTTTCGGTATGGAGGCATGACTGCCTCTCTCTAGGGAGAAGGGTGTGGTGACTAAATTATGGAGAAGACGGGCATAAGGGGTTGAGTCTTTCATGGTAGGCTTGAACCTTAGGGGAATTTCTGTCTTACCACAAATTTACGCCAAGGCTTTTTTGGGAGTGAACCCATATTCCCTGACAAATGCATGAGTGTAGTAATACTCGAAGTCCCCTTTGGGCAGACTAGAATGCTCCCTAATGGTGTCAGAAAACGCGACAAATTTTGTGCCCGCAATCTCACACTTGGAGACAAAGGGCATGGAATGGTTAGGGTGTAAAGGTTTGCATGAAACAACCTGATCAAACGAGGATATATAAGGTAAGAAAGACTAATAAACTCATCCCAACCCATAGATTTCAAATACCGAACAACCTTGAAATAGGTGGTCTGAAAGAATGGAACATCAATAGTGCGAGAGAAATGAGTTACCGTAGTAGCGTAGTTCGTTTCGTAGGAGATCTCCGCTTCTTCCGTCCGAAACTTCACGACGTCAATATAAGTGGTCTTCTTCTTTCTGGAATTAGTGGAGGCAAAGTCAATCTCTTAGCCTTCTTCGACGTCGGAGGAAGACTAAAGTCCTGCCCTTTTGAAGATCTTTTGCTTCCATCCATTTGAGAATAAAGTTGCATGAGGGAGGGAGAAATGAAGTTTGAATAAAATGGAGGAAGAACACATAAGAAAGGGCAAAATGGAAATAATTATGTTTAGCGGGTTGAAAAGGTTCAGAGAGGGGTGAGAAGGTAAATGAACTCCGCAGTCGTAGTGAACGTCGTAAGGGTGACTGAAACCATGCCTCCCTTCAAGTGAAATGTGGTGCCACCCTTGTAGTTGTCACATCGTTTGATGAGACCGTTTGATGGCTTGTAAGGGTAGGTATGCTCTACTTAACGGATGAGCAGTCCACATAATTAATGTCACTCGAGACATATGTCATCCCAGCCGTCACTAACAACAAATAATTACTATATGCGGATTTTATAACAACATTTATTTATGTTGCTTATCAATTTGATTTGGTCCACAAGTACAAACAAATTCACTAGATATAAAAATATGTCAACTCGTCATCACTAATAACCTTCATAAGGGGAAAGAATATAACAACCCATAATGGGTGAGCAATGTAACTACCATTAATACAGAAGATGGGTTGAAATGTTATCTCCACTAATCCATTTGCAAAAAATCCTATGATGTAGAATAGTGTTCGTAGTAATATGTACGACCTGACATTACAAATGTAAATTTTCTACCATTTTAATGCATGTGGAACCAAACGTGTAACTTAATGGAACCTTAAACAACTTAAACATATTACATTGCCTACATCGTCCAAGTTCCACGTGGGGGAGTTAAGTTGTATTACAAAACCATGCAAGTACGTACATATCATACTACAATTGTGATGAAAGATGATAATGGGTCAACTGCATTACATTCGTTTAAAATGATAAAATCGTGTATGCTCATAAATGATATTGAGCATGCTCACTCATGGTTGGTAGGCCATAGTAACTTAATAAAATTCATTTGGGTGTCAAAACTTGTCTACATGCAGTACATAATAATGTATGAAATGGGTACTAAATAAGAAACCAATATTCGAGCATTACATGTTTATATGTAGCCATAAGCCCAATATGTTGCCATAAATGCATGCAAATTGTTGTCGAAGATGAGAAGATAATATTAGTTGTTACAGTCATCCATAATCCCAAAGTAACAGAAAAACTAATCCTAACCAATTATTTTCAAAAACACATGAAGAAAATATTTGAGGAGAGGCCATAGAGTAGGGGTGTGGCATCACTTGTTGTCTAGGTCCACGCTATCGACCTCGTACTTTCGCTTGAGTTTCTTTCGTCTTTTCTTGCTCTGGCAAGGACACGACATACCTATCAATCACCAGTTGGAAGTTGTCGATGAACTCCTAGAACATCCTCTTCGTCGCGTCTGTCCTCTCGACCACCTCGTTCACTATGTGCTTCAAGATGTTTACCTCTGTTTGTAGTCCATGCAACATCTCACCCAAGTCCAACCTGATTCTCCCCATCAATTCTTCAATTATCCTCAACCTACAAAAAATATTAGTACAATCTTAGCAAACGTTAACCACAATACATTGAAAACAAGGAAATACATGATTCCATCGGTTTCTTGAGAAAATGTAAATATACCTTCCACTTTGTTGTTCTATGAGGCCTGACAATGGGATAATGGCTTCCATATGTCTCTTCATGCGGCAAATTCTATCGTCCATGTGACGCTTAAAAGAGTCAAGACTCTTGATCGCGATGTTCTTACTATTAAGCTGTCCAAGGATGCGGTACGCATCCGCCGTATCGTGCTCGGCAAAGTAATGTATACGAGGTCGTGATGGCTCTCCGTCATCAGTTGTGGGTGCAAGATTTGATGGCCTTACCTTATCGGCCCTGCTTGCACATTTAATGGCCCCCTTCATCCTCTTCTTCCACTTCAACCTCGGCCTTTTGGGTCCTCAGCATAATCATCTCATTGTCCTCTCTCTGCCCTTCCATCGATACATGAGGGGCGGGTCTTTACTAAGCTCAAGTTTGCTCAATTTAAGTCTACTCTAAACTGGGTATGCCCTACTCAGGTCCACTCAACATTTACTTGCTTTTTCGGAGCATCATCAATTCCTCCCTGTTTAGACGAAGCTACAGGGGATTCTCCAATTCTTCCACGTGCAAATGCATTATGGGTCAATTTTAAAGATTCTCTAATTTCTTCATCCTTGTTAATAGTGGAATGTACACCCGCCAATCTCCCTAGATAGTCAAATACGATGATACACTCGCGATGGTCATCAGAACCATTTATATCATCCTCGTCATCTTCATCCCCATGTTTTTCCCCTCCACCTCCACTTTGCCCCACATTTTCATCCTCATCGAAAGTATATTCCCCATTATTCTGCCCATCCCCGTCGTCCTTCTACTCATCCCCCATCTCCATCACTATCATTGCTATCATTCGACCCCTCTTCCTCAATCATTTCCTTCTCTTCACTATCTTCCTCATCCTCTTTTGATGTTGACTTACAGGATGACACGATTGGAACTGCGTTTTTCTTCAATCTTGTTTGCGAAGGAGCACTTGTAGGTGCAACAACCTTAGCTCTAGTCTTACTTCCACTCAGTTGCTTTTCCTGGTCACCCACTTCCCGTAACAATGTCGTAAACAAACCCCATCATAAGTAATATGGTTTCAAACAATTTGTCGTTGGTGGTGGGCTTTTTACGTCAACCTCAGAGGCACATACCTCTTTAAGGTTTGCATGGAAGAACTTTGTCAATAACGTGCCATAGGGCAAAAGTGCTTGTAAGTCTGATCGTGCATTACAAAGATGAGGGTAGATAATGTAGGCCAAGTATACTTCTTTTCCATTTAACTGACACCACAAAAGGAATATGTCCATTTTTAAGTATGGCGGAATGACTTGTGTCTATAAGGAAGAGGGTGTGAGTAACCAAATTATAGAGAAGACAAGCATCAGGGGTTAAGTCCTTCATGTTAGGCTTGAAATTTTGGGGCACTTGTTTCCTACCACAAATTTGTGCTACGGTTTTTTCGGGATTGAGCCCATTTTTTTGAACGTATGTGTTAGTTTGGTAGTATTCAAAGTCCCCAATGGGCATACCATAATGCTCCCTAATGGTCTTAGGGGACACTATAAATTTTGTGTCAACAATCTCGCATTTAGAGACCATGGGCACGAAGGGGTTAGGGGTGTAAATATTTTCTTAAAACAACTTGATCGACCGGGGATATAAGGGAAATGAAAGACTAACAAAAAAATCCCAATCCAAGGCTCTTAAATACCGAGCAACCTTGAAATGGGTGTTTTGAAAGAAATGAACATCAATAATGCAAGAACAACGAGTGACCCTACCCGAGTAGTTCATTTTGTAGGTGATTTTAGCCTCCTTTATCTGAAAATTCATGACGTCCGTAGAGGGTTATGTATGGCCTTGCCCTTGTCATTCTTGGCCACTGATGGCTTTTGTTTCCTGGGAGTCCCTCCACCGGAACAACTGCCACTCGTGTTCCTTAAAATCTTTATCTCAGGGTTCTTTCACCTTTCGACATTAGAGTTTGACTAGAAGTGTCTTTTCCGTACAGGAGTACTTACTTCTGCATTCGCCGACCTCAATTTTGGAGAAAGGATCGACCTCCGGCCTTATTCATCTTAGGAGCAAGACTTATGTCCTTCCCTTTCGACGATCTCTTGTTTGTGGCCATCTCAAAATCAGTTTGAGAAAGTAACAAAGTTTGAATGGATTAGAGAAGAAGATAGAGAGGAGAATGAGTGCATATGGTAGGATTATAACCGACTTAGAAAAAGATGGAAAAGTTAATTAAATGCAATGAGTGGTGTGCGTTATAAGTAGAGAGAGAAACGATGCCACTCATTACACAAAACGTGGCAAAATAGGGAGGAGTGGTATTGTCGAATGAATTGACGGCTTGACAAGTTAAAGGGTGGGTGTGCTCTATCGAGTGGATGAGCACTCCACGTAATTAAATCTCCTCGGGACATGCGTCATTCCAGTCGTCAAAATTGGGACAGTAATAACCATTCACCCACTCATTATTAATGCACACTAATAACACAAGCATTTGGTACATAAATTAAACTTTCAATTACCTACCAAATTTGTACTCACTAAATATGCCCCATACCTATGGACATTCGAAACGACCTGTTACCTTAAGTTGGTGATTAGTACTAATTCAAATCCTAATTAACTTGAGTTAGGCTCGTGGTTAAGTTCGGCGTACCTCAATTAGCATATGCGTGCTTTTGCACGATGTATGGTGTTTGTTTGAATTGTTAAATCAATTTATATATAGGTTGTGGTATAATAAGAAAATTATACACAAGCCTATAAAACGAGTAACACACAATAAACAATGATGTATCGAGACACCTAGTGTGACGAGGGAGTTGTGGCATGAATGTGCACGCTCAAGGGGGCATTTGTAGGCATGTCTAGTGAGTTTATTAGGTGAATAATAAACGAGATATATATATATATATATGTTTTTAAATATATAAATACATATATTGGAAAATAAAATAATATTAGAATTATATGGATTGTTTGATCGTCTCGAATAAAGCGTAAATGCTTGATGTGTCAAATCTCGTGTCACTTTAACGCATCAACCACGTGATCGATCTCGAGATAGCATGATGCATATCTCGAGAAAAACCCATATATATAAAGAAAAATTGATCGTTATCCTCAGATCATTCGAGAATTCGCGAAAGAGAGGTTTCGGCTTTGATTTTGGATCGAATGGGACGATCCGGGGAGCTGAATTAACGTGAATTAAGAAGCTTGATTGAATCAACAACACGAGATCAATGTTTAGGTATGATTTGTTCTTGTATTTGTTGAAGTTCAATTCGATGGTGATGCTAGAATTTTAGTTAATTATGAGATTTGATAATTAGAACTGGTTTATAACCTCATTAGAGGTCCTCCTTGATCATTTGGGAGTGTTTTGGATGTTGTTTGAGGATTTTTGAGTGAAATAGTGGTTGCTGCCTTATGTTTTGTCGAGACAGCACAGGGTGGAGCGCTCTCCACCTCACGGAGAAGTGTGCTCCTTCATCCATGAAGATGAACCCACTGTTGGAGCGCTCTCCACCAAATGAAAAAGCGCGCCATACCCCTAAAAATAGTAATAATGTTGTATTTTGCTGAGGATTTCTAAGGGACTTAGGGACTAGTTTAGGGGTTCTTAATAGAGCATATTAGACCCATTTTAAGTACAAATGATTGGTGATAGGTTGAGGAACACCGAGAAAGTATGAGATGACTGAAAAGTTAGGAAGTTTTAGAAATGAAGACTAAACCCGAGGTAAATATGGATTCGCTTATTTATCAAAATTGCATGGCTATTTACTATATATAGCTTATATGGAATGGGTTGTTGGAATGGAATGGGGGACTATGTACACTATGATGGTTTTCAATAAACGAAAAACGGTGTTTATTGTGATTCATAAGAGTAAGTTCCTGGAACTGAGACCAGGTTATATAGAAGATGGGTTACCTTCTCGACCTATATGTAACTTCCTACTCAGTTTATAGATTGTATGGGTTACATTCTCACTAGGGTTTTGGGATAGACCTATTAGGCATTAATTGATAGGCTAGAAGGCATAAATGTGTAATGTGGTGGTCTAGCAATCACATTAATGGCGTTGGTGGGTAATCAATCCTAGTTTTATAAATAAAATGGGCATACAGTGTAATAGTTCCAGACATTTGCTTTGCATTAGTATATATATTGATTTATATGTTTTCCATATTTTAGTTAGATATCATTGGTGATGTTGTTATTGCATAATGTTCTTGACTATTATATGAAATGTTGATGGTTATGTGAATCCCTACTTACTAAGCAAGTTGGAGCGCTCACCCTAATTAACATTACAGGATAATCGACGAGCGCTACGACTACGGGATGGAGAAGCTATATGAGTCTCGATCTTCTCTTTGATGTGATGATTCTTTCTGGCCTTATATACATGTATTGAATTACAATTTTTCATATCACAAGTGATGAGTGATTTTATATAACCAAAGTTTATTTCAGTTTGTTTTAATACTGTATATCGTGGTTTAGATTATCGAAAAAGGATTTAAATTTTCGCTACGTTTATTAATTATTTTATTTTGATATTTGATATACAATAATGCTTATCAGGTGAAGGTGGTAAGGTTGTTGGTTCTAGTTAAGTCTAGTAAAGTTAATCTGGGCTTAATTAGGGTTTCAGGCCGAGCGTCGCCCTAATCAAGTTAGGGGATGCTACAGCTTGGTATTAGAGTACAAGCTCAAGGTTAAAGCCTAGGTTAAAGTTGATTTACAGCTTTGGTATTAGAGACGAGGTTTAAGAGCTTTGTTACATTGGATACAACAACAACAACAACAACAACAACAACAACAACAACAACAACAACAACAACAACAACAACAACAACAACAACAACAACATAGCCTTAGTCCCAAATTAACTGGGGTTGGCTACATGGATCAAACTTTTCCATTGTGCTCGATTAAGTGCAATTGATGGTGAGCTTTGCAAACCATATAAATCCATTTTAATTAATGCATCCCATGTTAACTTTGGTATGCCCCTACCTCGTCGAATTTCTACAGTTTCTATTGAGTCAAGTTTTCTAGTTGGGGCATTTATAGGTCGTCTTTGCAGGTGACCAAACCATCACAACCGCCCTTCCCTAATCTTTGTATCAATTGGTGCTACTCCTACTTGTCTTTGAATTTCTGTATTTCTTATTCTATCTTTACGAGTTTTACCACACATCCACCTAAGCATCCTCATTTCTGCTACGTTCACTTTATGTAATTGTTGTTGCTTTACCGCCCAACATTCACTTCCATAGAGTATAGCTGGCCTAATTGCGGTCCTATAAAATTTTCCTTTTAACTTAGTAGGAACATGTCGATCACAAATCACCCCTGTTGCGCTCCGCCATTTCTTCCATCCAGCTTGAATTCTATGTGTGACATCATTTTCAATGTTACCATCATTTTGTATGATTGATCCTAGGTATCTAAAGTGGTTTACCTTAGGAACTTCTACTTTCCCTGATTTTACCACTCCGTCATCTCGATGTCTAGTGTTTCCAAACTCACAAGCATGTATTCGGTTTTCGTCCTACTCAACTTAAAGCCTTTAGATTCTAATGTATTCCTCCAGAGTTCTAATTTCCTATTCACTCCTTCTTTAGTTTCATCCACTAAGACAATATCATCTGCAAATAACATACACCATGGTATATCCTCTTGAATATGTCTAGTTAGTTCATCCGTAACTAAAGTAAATAAATATGGGCTTAAAGCCGATCCTTGATGTAGTCCTATCGTAATGGGAAATTCTTTTGTAGCTCCTCCAAATGTCTTTATACTCGTTACTACTCCATCATACATATCCTTAATAGTGTCTATGTATCTAGCATGCACTCTTTTTCTTTCTAGAACCCACCAAAAAACATCTCTAGGGACCCTATCATATGCTTTTTCTAAATCTACGAATACTATATGAAGATCTTTTTTCTTTTCTCTATATTTTTCTAACAATCGTCTTACAAGGAAAATCGCCTCCATAGTTGACCTCCCAAGCATGAAACCAAATTGGTTCTCTGATATTGTTGTTTCTCTCCTTAGCCTATTGTCAATTATCCTCTCCCACAGTTTCATAGTATGACTCATAAGTTTAATTCCCCGGTAGTTTGAGCAACTTTGAATGTCTCATTTGTTTTTGAAGATTGGCACAAGCGTGCTTCTTCTCCAATCTATTGGCATCCGTTTTGATTTTAAAATTTTATTGAAAAGCTTTGTTAACCATGTCAATCCGATTTCTCCTAAGCCTTTCCAAACCTCTATGGGTATTTCATATGGGCCACATGCTTTCCCTATTTTCATTCTTTTCAATGCCTCTTTAACTTCTACAATTCTAATATTGCGTGTATAGTTTACGTTTCTTTCTTGGTGTGGGTTTTCATCTATTATAGTATCAACTCGGCCATTATTAAATAAACTATCAAAGTAACTTCTCCATCTCTCCTTAATATCCTCCTCGCGCATTAAAACATTTTGATTTTCGTCCTTAATACATCTTTCATGACTTAGGTCTTGTTTCTTTTTATCTCTTAATTTGGCTAGCCTATATATATATTTTTCGTCATCTCTATCACCTAACCTTGTATATAGATCTTCCATGAAATTTGTTTTAACTTGACTAACTACTTTTTTAGCTTGTTTTCTAGCTTCTCTATATTGATTGTACGCATCTTCATCTTGACACTTAGGTATTTTCCTATACATCTCTCTTTTAGTCTTAATTGCTCGTTGGACATCCTCGTTCCACCACCATGTTTCCTTCTTTGGAGGTCCCAAGCCCTTAGATATACCTAATATGTTTGATCCTACCCTTCTTATGCAACTACTCATTTCTAGCCACATTGTATTAGCATCTAAGTCAAGATTCCAAACATTTTCCTTTAGTAGTTTTTCTCTAAACTCTACTTGTTTACTATGTTTTAGGTTCCACCACTTTATTCTAGGGTCACTAACTCTTTTATTCATATTATTTCGTCGTGTTAGCTTAATATCAAGTACTACTAACTTATGTTGGGTAGTAAGTGCTTCTCCAGGTATTACTTTGCAGTCTCTACATAGTTTTCTATCTATTTTTCTTGTTAAAAGAAAATCTATTTGACTCTTGTTATGACCACTATTAAAAGTAATTATATGCGACTCCCTCTTCCTAAAACTAGTATTTGCTAAGACAAGATCATATGCTGAAGCAAATTCTAAAATTGATTCTCCTTCTTCATTTCTATTACCGTAACCAAAACCTCCATGAACTCTCTCAAACCCATCATTACTTACCCCGACATGCCCATTTAAATCTCCACCAATAAAAACCTTTTCATCTAATGGTATACTCTGCATAAATCCATCCATATCATCCCAAAACTTGCGTTTGATGCTCTCGCTTAATCCTACTTGTTGTGCATATGCGCTAAGTATGTTAGTTTTTTCGTCTCCAATAATTAATTTAACTATAATCAATCTATCCCCCATTCTTTTAACCTCTACGACCTTATCCTTATAATCATGATCCACCACAATTCCTACTCCATTGCATTTTCTATCTATACCAGTGTACCACAATTTAAACCCTGTGCTTCCTATTTCTCTACTCTTTTCTCCTACCCATTTTGTATCTTGGAAGCGAACAATATTGACTCTCCTTCTAATCATGGTATCTACTAGTTCTATTGACTTCCCCGTAAGTGTTCCTATGTTCCATGCTCCTAAACGAGTTTTTTCTCCCCTTTGTATTTGTTTTTCATTTCTATTTCTATTTTGTCTAAAAGATCTAGTGTTCGTATCTATGATTTTGTTTTTGTTTTCGTTTTTGTTTTTGTTTTTGTTTTGAACTAGCTTCTTTACCCACACCCGTCCTTTGTGTGGGAACCCTTGCTCATTTTTCTTCACATCCGGGTGACGATGTGAAGGGACTAGCTTCTTTACCCACACACGTCCTATATGTGGGAACCCTTGCTCATTTTTCTTCACACCCAGGCGGCGATGTGAAACACACCCTTGCTCATTTCTCACTACACCCGGGCTCCGATGCAGCGCGTCACTAGGTGGGAACGCCCCAACGTTTATATATGTTTGATCCATTTCACGAAAAGTGACAAGAGTTTTACGCTGGCTGTCAACCTATCGCAACCCTCCCCCATTTCCCAAGAATGGAAAATGAGCTTGGGGCCTCCCTCCCTCACTTTTCGGGTATGAAAAGTGAGTTTGGGACCTCCCTTACCCATTTTTCGGTATGAAAAAATGGGCGTCAGAGTCCTCCTCCTTTATCCGGACTTGGGACCGGCTACGTAGCGCACATAGTGTACAACATAGGTGGAGTTCTTTGTTACATTGGATAACTCTGATATATTAAGATATCAGAGTCTAAAGTTTATCACTTTTGGGGATAAAATGGTAACAATGATACAATTTTGTATCGGGGATTTCAGCCCCTAAAGTAGAAGCCAAAGTGCGAATCAACCCGTAAACTATTTTTCAGTGGATCTCAGCCTTTAAACTAGGAAAAAGTAGATATTTTAGCCCACTGTTACTGATTTCGTCATCTCCTCAGTTTTGTGTACACATTGCATGTGAGTTGGCAATATTCCGTGCACACATGGAATATTAGTTGGCACTTGTAGGTCCCATAAGATAGTAAAAACCTTAATTACTTTTATCCCTCTCTCCCACTATTTCCTCAACACAACAAAACAATGGAGGAAAGCCATGAAATGCAAGAAAGTTGAAGAACCAGTGAAGACGGAGTCGACTGGGACAACGACAACGACGAAGGTCGCTTAAAGTATCGATATGCTTTCTCTTCCTCTTGTTCATATTCTCAAATTTCAATCTATATTACAATTGCACCGATTTCATGTAACCCTAATCACACTCCCCTTCTATTTCTGATCTCAATCCCCTGCGATTTTTTATCTCAATCCCCTTCGATTTATGATCTGAATAATTGGGATGGAATGAGAGTATTCAGACCCCCTGATGCATGTGATTCGTCGGCCCAAAAGCTCCAAAGCTAAAAAAGAGATGTGATGAGGCATTTGTTTGTCTTTTTATTGAGCAAATGATGTCAGATTCTATTACATTAGAAAATGCATGTGATCCCTTTTTTTGCTTTTTTGCTAGAATCGTAAGGTTTTCTATTACTTTTATTAGGTAAAATTTGATAAATGTATTTTAATCGACTAATGTCCTTGGGTTGTCTAGTTTGAGCCTTAAAAATTGAGAAGCTATTTCCTACTTAGCTTAATTTTTTTGAAACAATTATCTAACATATTTAATGCATGTAGCCTCAAAAATTTAGAATGCTAATTTTCTTAGTTGTATTAGTAGGTGAAGTGTTGTTGTTGAGATTGCTTTCAATGCCGTGCAATTCAAAAAATTCACACATAATGTTGTAAGGCTTTGCAATAGCGAAACCAAGGTTGAGGTTTCGACATTGATCAATGATCTTAGAATTTTGCATTGAATTGGTAATTGAAGGGGTGAGATAAGATAGCTTCTTCAACAATGAAAGATTTTTTTAATTAGTTGAATGGGTATTTTTAGATACATTTCACACTAGCATTAATTGGGGGACAAGACGATGACACAACAATTTTTCTTACAAGTATTGACACAATGACATTGACTCATTTATGTACATCAAAAAAATGTATTGGAAGCATTTTTTTTTAAATGTAGGAATGGACGTCAGTGTCGACCTCGTGTTTCATTATGGTGGGAAATTTGTAAATGATCCAGAGTTAGATTATATTGATGGTTGCGAGCATAGAGTATCCAACTTTGATACTGACTACTTTTCTCTGCCCCATATGAAAAAATCATATCAAGAAGAACTTAACTTCAATGAAGTGGAAGAAATTTACTTTGTGCATCTAGGAAAAAAAGGTACAAGACGGTCTTCATGCATTGAAGGATGATGCCATAATATTAGAATTAACAAATTTATGTGGTATAACTGAGGAGCTTCATTTATACGCCATGACAGAGAGAGACAAATATGTGGCTAAGTCTTTTCCTTTGAAATTTGGAGGGCACGAACATAGGCCTAATGTGAGACTTGAAAGAGGACTTAATTATCATGATCAAATTTGTGACGGTCTAGATTTGCAAGAAATTTTTTTAAAATTATGGGAAGATCCTTTATATGACATATTTAGTGAAAACTATGAAAATGAGTTGCTTTTGAATGAAAGTAGAAGCATTAAGGGTAAAAGATATTAACGAATCACCCAAAAAGAAAGTGAAGAGTGCACGAGTGTTAGCTAAACATTCTTGGTCTAAATTAGAAGATAGTTTTGGTAGTAGTTGCGATAGTGATGATGGTTTAGTTGATGAGGTTACTAATGATAGAGATTGCTTTAAGTATTTTCAGGATGTAGGTAAATTGTTGAACTAATCCCAAACATTGCGAAGAAGAAAATCATGTTGAGATGTAAACATTATCAAGTGATGATCTTAGGAGCTTCGATGAGGGTAGTGAAACTAACTCTGAAACTTCCTTTCCTCGTATTAGAAAAAGCACGCAACCAAAATTGACGAGGAGGCAAGCAATCCACAACTTGCATTGGGCATGACTTTTGCTAATGCTGAAGACTTGAAAAGAGCAATAGAGAAATTCAGAGTTGCTAATAAAATTCACTTGAGATGGGTAAAGAATGAACCACGAATGATTAGATTTGGTTTCATCGAGAAATGCCCATTCGTGTTGTACGTGAGCGGAATGAGGAATGAACCGGGTTTACAAATCAAAACGCACTTAATTTTACGCATAATTGCTTCGAGCTATTTAGAAATCCAAGGTGCACGAAAAAGTATATTGCAACATACTTTAAGAAAACAATTTACAAGAAGCCTAACACTAAGGTTAAAGATATGATCGAAAAATTGAAAGATAAATTATGTGTTCATGCTTCAGAGGATAAATGCGAGAGGGCTAGGAAGTTGATATTGAAGAAGCTTGATGAGAGTTACAAATTAGGATTTAGGGCACTAGAAGCATATGGTAAAGAGCCAGAATAAAGACACCATAGTTCTAATTGAGTTGAATAAAGATGAGCTTTTGCTTAAGCGATGGGTTTTCAAGAGAATGTTTGTTTGCTTATCGACATGTAAAAATGGGTGGCTCAATGGATGTAGACCCTTCATTGGGGTGGATGGGTGTTTTTTAAAGGGTGTGGTTAAGGGACAATTTCTATCTATAACTGGAAATGATGCAAACAACAACATGTACCAAATATGTTGGGCTATAGTTAGCGTTGAGAATAAGGAGAATTGGAGATGGTTTTTACAGCTCATGAAAAATGAGTTAGGGATTGATGATAGGATAAATCTAACATTGATGTCTGACAAGCAAAAAGTGAGTGTCATTAAATTTCTTATTTTATTTTGATTATCTTGTTCATATTATAAAATTACTTTGCATTAACATCATGCGGTGTTATTCAAGGACTTATTCAAGTTGTTAAGGATACATTGCCACAAGCTGAGCATTGATATTGTGCTCGGCATGTCTATGTTAATTGGTCCAAAAATAAATATAAAAGGGAGGAATTCAAGAAGGCATTTTGGGCATGTGCATATTCATACTATAAAGAAGAATTCAATGCTAGAATGGATGATTTGCGTGCATTTGACAAATAAGCGAGTGATGATTTGTTGAACTATGAAACATAGAAATGGTGCAAAGCATACTTCAAAACCCATACCAAATGCAATATGGTAGATAACAATGTTTTTGAATCATTTAATACGTGGGTAAACCATTCGAGAAGGAAACCAATAATATCATTACTTGAGGACATAATACAGATGTGCATGACAAGAATTGTTTACCAAAGTGTTGTTGCATCCAAGTGGAACACATCTTTCACCCTTAGATGTATGAACAGATTCTCCGAATGCATGAAAGAGGCAATGTCATGTGATATAATGTTTGATGGAGATCAAGGGTATGAAATCACATACAAGAGTGAGAGACATAATGTGTGGATTCATAAAGGAGAATGCACTTGTAGGATGTGGGACTTAACTGGCGTTCCTTGTCACCATGCAATTGCTGCTTTGAACCATCGCAAGTAATTTGTTCATGGATAATTTATTTTTTTAATTGAATGACTTCGCTCGTATACTAATAATCATGTAATTTTATTGTTGATAGAATTGATCCATTGTTATGTATATCTTCATGGTATAACAAGAGTACATACTTGGAAAGTTATCAATATGTTATGCAACTTGTAAGAGATAAGAGATTTTGAATTGTTAAAGCATTTCTTCCAATTGAACCACCACCGCAATTGAATGTAAAGAAGGGAAGACCACAAACAATAAGGAGGAAACACAAAAATGAGTCAAAGAACATCAATGGGAGAGGAAAACTATCAAAAAATGGGAAAATATGACATGCTCGATATGCAAGCAAGTAGGCCATAGCAAACATTATTGCGACTTGCTTCCCCAAGTATGACTTTATTTTAATTTTGGCATTGTCCCTTGCTAACATTTTTACATATTTTTTGAGATTAAGAATTATGTCCCCACTTGCTAAAAGCCAGAAAAAAAAAATCATTTTTCCACAAAGAAAAGAAACGGTTTGTTTTTTTCGAAACAATTATTTTACTTGTATACAATTATAACACATGTATATATATTTACTTGTCTTTTTCTTTCGTAGGGAAACAATCAAAATCGTTTCAACCTCGTGGATTAGGCTTATAGGTTGATCAAGATTCCAAAAAGACTACTTTTTACATGAGTTTGAGAATGTTTGAATTATATCACTTAAACTTATTCTAATATGTTAATTGCTAATAGGAAGGATCTACAAGTCAAGTTCTTCATTCTAGCAGCACATATCCAATGGAAAACTATCTCTTAGTCTCGTAATGTCATCAAAGCGAAGGGATAAAGTAATTCATGAACGAGTTGGTACCTCTCAACCTATACGGTCAGTCAATAACACTTCTACATTTGAAAAAAATTAAAAGTCCTTTTGTCTCGGCCATGAGACTCAATGAAAAAATTCAAAACAAGATTGCCGATATTATGCGAAAAAAAGCAGCAAAATCATTGGGGGTATGCATGATTGACCTTAATTTACTTATATTTGTTCATGCAAGAATGCAAATTGAATTAAATGAGTTTGCCTTTGTAGGATTTAAATATGTGAATAGACATTGAAGTTATGCTTTTTTGTTGGCCAACCAAAGAATTAAAGCTATAGACCTTGCAAATTGGAGGCTACATGATGCTATTCGTAGTAGGACATTACAAATCCGAGGCTGCTTGATGCTACTGATAGTGGGACATTGTTTTTAATTTTTTGTTCACTTATAAAATACTTAAGAGTAATTTTGTATGAAATTATAATTTGGTTTGATAGATGGTGCATTTATTTTGTTTTGTTTTGTGGTTGAGAAAATTCAAGTAGCTCTTTTAATATTGTGATAGCATTGATTAAATATATTGTACTTATTGAAAATTTAGTTATAATTTTTGTAGTGAGACTGTGGATACTCAAATGCTATCCGACCAATCCCATGAGCCCGTGGTGCAATCGATCAGAGACGATTATTGCTATAAGTTACGAAGATTGGTCTCGTGTGATCTACCCTAAACATTGTTGTTAAACTAGAACTTGGGGAGTTGTGTTACATTAGTTAAATTTCAATTGTAATTCTGCTATATCAAAACTATATTCTTGCAGGCACGACTTTGCTATGTGACATTTCTATGTAGCATTCAGAGCAAACCAAAAACTTCTCTGATACATAACGAGGGATAGAATGCTTTACTCTTCTCCTCCCTCCCCATTCCCACTAGAGCAGCTAGAGTTAAGTAGTAAATCATGTTAACAAAAAAAATAAAAAATAAATATAAGTCTCTTAAGCCAAAAAGAAATTTCATGTAATTATACAATACCAAACACATACATTGTTTGTTTTCTTGTAAAACAAATTACATCACAAAATATCTATTAATATTTTAATTGACTTTCATGCCAATACATAAGCTAATTAACAAGATAATAAAACACACTGCTACAACAAAACCTTTTTTAATCACATATTTCAATTGTTTCACATATTCTTTAACCTCAATCATTTTTGCGTTTTCATTCAAATCGCAAGAAAAAGTAATATTTCCATTTCTTCAATTCGCCTTGCTAGTCCCATATTCTCTGATACAAGCTGATCGATCACGTCCCTTGCCCTTTCACTCATATCTTCGTCAAGCCATTCGAAATAATTGCATCCACCATTTAAAGAATTACATCTAAAAAAGCGACGTCTGGGATTTTTGGTTGTCAACATGATAGATTTACGTTTACATTTGCATAATCTACCCTGCTGCACAATAATTGCGTTCATTTTGAGATCTTATCTTTCCATACGATACACTTGACGTGGATGATGCCATACAAGTTCCTTCAAATTCAAAGGTGGAAGAATATGTTACCATATCAAAATGAAAATTAAGCTTTAGACGAAAATAAATAAAAGACTTAATAATCAATAATTCAACTCATTCCCCACAATAATTACTTAACAATATTTTGAGATCTTATTTTTCATAGATAGCCTAAAAAACAAACTACATAATAACTCTAAATTATCTCTACATGAAACAACAAAAGAACACATTCACTCTCCTTTCCAAAAAAAATACACATACGCAATCACATATATGCATCAATTCTCTCTCTCTTATAGGCATTAAACCATAGAACAACAAAGAATATGCAAACAAGGCAATAAATATAAACTTAGGGAATTGACATGGAGAGCTAAATCCAAACCAAGGTTTATGTACTACCCATCATAGGAACAAGACCCAATTCAACAAAACATAGGGGATTTTTTTTTAGAAAAGGGAGTCAAGGCTCTCGAAAGTTGCATTATTGGCAAAAGTATGTACACTGAGGGAATGTGTAGCCTCCAACAATGTTTACAAAAAATAATAAATAATACTATGTACACTCAAGTGTGTGGTTCTTCCATTCCTTTGAACCATCCGTCCATACAATATGCAAGGTCGTAGCCACCCCGAAGCCATAACTTCCAACTTTCTAGCTTTCCCCATCGTCTTAACAACGCGGTTTGAAATCCAAACTCCTTTAGAAAAAGTCTAAAAATAAAGGTTCAAAACCCTATCAAGTACAAAATCAACATATCACAACAAATGAGAATCGCAATTATGCAAAAACGTTTAGCCCAAAAAAACAAACGAAAGCAAGAAAAATGCTCTAGAAACCACTATAGCTAACAACTTTCAACTCCAACCTATTGACACTTGCCATACAACACAAAACACCATAAAAAAGAAAAACTTGGAACTACTAGTTCCATGTAAATGCAACATCAATTCAATCACTCAACAGGGGAGTAAGAATAAATCTAATCATAAGATCAAATAAACCAATCAATTGTAACTAAACAAATGCAAGAAAAATGCTCCAGAAAAGTCACAAGCTACTTCAATTCTTTTGTGTCTCTAATAATTACACAATCTTTTTTCACTATTTATATATGTATTCCCTAAATCACTTCTCAATGGCTTCTCATTCCTATTTTAGCAACTTTTCTAATTTAATAGAATTTGACATCAGTTGCTCAATAAGAAGACAAATAGATGCCTTATCACTTACGTTTTTTAGCTTTTAAGCTTTTGGGCAGAGGAATCACATGCATCAAGGGGTTTGAATATTCTCATGCCCATCCCAATTATTCAGATCAAGAATCAAAGGGGATTGAGATAAAAAATCAAAAGGGATTGAGATCAAAAATCGAAGGGGAGTGTGATTAGGGTTGCACGAAATTGGTGCAGTTATAATATAGTCTGAAATTTGAGAATATGAACAAGAGGAAGAGAAAGCATACCGATACTTTAAGTGGCCATCGTTGTTGTCGTTGTCATCGTCCCAGTGAACTTCGTCTTCACTGGTTCTTCAACTTTCTTGCGTTTAATGGGTTTCCTCCATTGTTTTGTTGTGTTGATGAAAGAGTGAGAAAGGGATGAAAGTAATTGTGGTTTTTACTATCTTATGGGACCCATAAGTGCCAACTAATATTCCATGTGTGCACAAAATATTGCCAACTCACATGCCATGCGTACACAAAACTAAGGAAGATGACGAAATCACTAACAGCGGGCTAAAATCTCTACTTTTTCCTAGTTTACGGGCTGAAATCCACTGAAAAATAGTTTAAGGGTTGATTACCACTTTGACTTCTACTTTAGGGGCTGAAATCCCCATTTTCCTTAAAAAACTTTGACTCTAATTCACTTTTGAATGGCGTTCAAAGTGAATATTAGCCTACTTTAAAGTTTAAGGTGTATCAGAATACTTAAAAACAAAACCTAAGTTTATTAGACTCTGAGAGTTGTCTCGAGCTATGAATAAGCTTAAAGTTTGATAAATGGTTTTTATCGTGATTTTAGAGGGAACCAAAAGATAAAAGATTGAGATATGTTATTTGTTGTGTATACTATATCTACATGGTAGATATGAGAGTATGTTTTTCCTGAATGATAATAAGATGTTTAAAGTCCATTTATTTCTCATGATATGAGAAGGTGTTGGAGGTAAGAGCTTAGGAGAGTCTTAACCTCGGGGAGATAAAAAGGAAAGACATTAGAAAGTTTACAAAGATGGAACAAAAGCTCTTCTCCAAGTAACATCTTTAATGGTCTTTTGTTCTTACTGATATTATTAGACCAATAATAGTCAGTGAAGAAGTATCTATTGGATCAAGACCTTGCACTGTGTATTAGGAGAATGAAAATTACGAAACAATAGATTACTGAATAATTTTGGGGGGAAACGCAAAGGTGGTGGACCACTTTAAGAAAATATTTAATACTAGTATTGAGACTAGTTAAGTAAGCAATGAAAGTTCTTCAGTAAATAAATTTATGGTTAATGATAAAAGCCTAATGGAGGTTAGGAAACCACTAATGTATTTATACTTCATAAGTTGTTATGAAGTAGAGAAATTCGAGTTATGGTATGAATCCATATTGGAATAACAAGTGGTTTGTCAGATAATAAAAGACAATTTAATTAAGAATATAGTAGTGGGTTGGTAAGATATCCTAGTCTGATTTATGAGACTAGTATAGTCTAAAGAATACAGAATGAGTGGTCAAAGAATTTGAAAATTTGAGGAATCCAAAGAATATTATGTAATAATGGAATGAGTATTTATTGCCCATGATTGAAAACTCATTCTGAAGATAAAATGAAATTGGTTGTTCTCAAGAGTTAATTGAGATATGATTGTTACAGTGTTATGATTAGAGTTAAGGATATATTTATAAAATGAGTTCAGGGGTTGCTAGAGCATTTTTAAGTAGATGGTAGAAACCACTAGAACTTATTAGAATTCATGCTATATTCACAAATTAAGGGTGTAAGTATGAAAAACCTTATTATACTGAAGTTGTTATTATATTATCAATAATAATAGGGAATCTTTGAAGACTTATAAGATGCACAAGCAATTACTGCACAAAATTTTAAATTGTGACGGTAAATTAGTTCAGACCAGATTTTTGCAAGTTCAAGTATTAAGTTTCAAAGGTTAATTAATATTATGAGTGTTGAATATTAGCTGCAAATTGGGGGATTTAACTGTGATTGAGACAATATGAGGTTGTCTTATATTCAACACAAAGGGAAAAAAGGAAAGTAAGCTTAAAATAATTGAATATTACAAAAGATTGATCCAGGGATCTGTAATATCGTTGTGTAATTTATTTAGTTATCTCAAGTATGAGAATTGTTATAAATTGAAATTAAATGCAAGGATGCCTTGGAAGAAAATGGAAGTATAGTTTTGACTACAATATTTACTTGACGATACCTAAATTATGAAAGAAGTTAGAGGTTCATTATAAGAATTTTGATTTAGGTAAGATATGTGATGACATAAAAAAGCAAAATTGTAGCTATTACTTATACATATTTAGTTCCTGAATTGAGAGAAGAAATATTGGAGATTACTAATCTCGAGATAACAATTTTGGTAGTGGTACAAAATACAGTAAGGCATCACTTGTAAATTAAGAAGAAATGATGTTTAGAGTCTTTTAGTCATTCTTTGAGATTAATGAGAATCTTAGAGGAATCATTAAAAGAAAACCTATGAATATAAAACCAGTGGTTTGGTTTAAGGTTAAGTAATGAATTTCAAACTTTGGAAGTTTGAAGAGTGGAAAATGTTAGAGTGATAGAAATAAAAGGTCAGACAGTTACCTTGAAATTTCTGAAGTGTTAGGAATTCACTTTGAAACATTACCCATCAAGGTGATTGTGTAGACAATGCCTTGAATAAAAAAAGGACAAAGGTTATAGTTATGATAAAATTTTCTCAATAATATCTCTTAAGAAAGATATTTACTAATGCTAAATGGAAGTCTTGCGCATGCACATCATTAGTTGAGTTGGCTAAATCGATAACTACAAGTATGTTCTTTAGAGCTCATATTAGAGCTGAGTTAATAATGATTGATTAAGTGATGAATTATGAGAGAAATTGATTGAGATTATCAAGTAGGTCAAGGGTGACTACTAATTATTGATGTTGGAAGGGATATTCTCAGATCAAAATATTGAGCATGTAAGGAAAGTTCTTAGAACTTGAAACAAAAAGCGAGACAAAAGGAAGCTAAATAATATTAACCTGAAGGGTTATATTATTCATGTTTTATATGAATGACATTTCATGCTCAGAACCACATGATGGATTAACCTAAGTTGAGGTGATAGCTGAAGGTTATCGATGTTATAATTGTAAAACTAACAAAGCTTGAAAATTTCTTGTCAGTATTGTGGTTTAAATTCTAGTGGAAAAGTAGGTGAGATATATATATGTGTGTGGAAGAATTGACAGTTATGGAGAACCATGATTATTATTTCGGTAAGGAATCTGAAGTCTGCTTCTCAGAGGGGAAGAGATGTATAATTATTGTGAGGGACTTTCTCAATCTTAACACATTATATCTACTGTTGGTCTTAGTTTTAAGAGAATGTAAATTTTCGAGCTTGTGACTTAGAAAATATTTTTTTTGGAAGAAATATTTACTGTGTGAGTTCTTTGGTGTCGATTTTAGCATACTATATATATGATATTAAGGTATTTACCTTCAAAACTTTATATGCTTTACTTTGTCGTTAATTGGTAAGACGAGAAGTAATGATACAAGTTTGTTAGAGCATGAGTGATTTAGAACTACACAGAAGAGTATTATCATACTGTCAATATACAATTACAATTCAGGTATATGGAGAAAATGTAGCTATTGCTAGAGCTTTTCAGTTTAGACTTCATGAGGAAGTGACAACGATGATGATTTGTGTAAGTTTAGTTGGCACGTTATCAACTGAGAGAGCTAGTTTTAGAGCTACTAATATGATCTTTTGAGTTCAGATTGAAACTGAGTTGGAGATAATTCAGTGGTGATTGGTTGTGAGAAAGCTAATCAAGATTATATAAAATGTTAGAGGTTGACAGCTAATGTAGATTATCTTAATTAATCAGTTTCTGGTAATGGCGCATTATGGTTCAGGGATAGATTGTGGATTCCAGTTTAGGATTAGTCAGGCAGAAAGTGGTATGGAAATTTCATTGATCTTTTCATTGTATTCGTACGTATAGCAATAAGAAATATAATGAAATGGGGCGTCTTTATTTATTGTAACCTGGGATGAAGACTGATGTTGTTGAGATAATAAGTTTTTTTTAGATATGTTAGTAAGTTAGGGCTGTGCATAGGAGACCTGGAGGGTTATTGCATTCGCTACCTATTTTCGAGTGGAAATGAGAACATAGATTGATGGATTTTGTTTCTAGTTTATCTCTGAGTTAGCGTAAACACAATACGGTATGGATTGTAGTTAACAGGTTGACGAATTCTGCGCATTTCTTGTCAGTTTCTATGTGAAATCCTCTCGACTGATTATGTAAGATATACATGTATGAGGTGTTAGATTTCAGGGTGCTTCGATGTTGACTATTTCAGATAGAGATCCGAGATTCACGTCCAAACGGTGGAGTGAATTGTTGTGATAGCTGGGGAACTATTCTTAACCTCAATATGGTATACTACTGGTAGACCGATGGCTAGCCGAAGTAATTGATTTTTGGTGTTGGTGGATATACTTCAAGCATGTGCTTGAAGTATGGGTGGTAACTGGAATAGATGCATTTCTTTATGCGAGTTCTCTTATAATAATAGCTGTAAAGCTAACATTGGAATGTTCTTTTGAAGCTTTATATGGTCAACCATGTCATTGGCAAGAGTTTCTAGACAGGGGATGCAAGTTTGTTGGAGCCAGAATTGACTCAGAACTACACAAATGGAATGTAGCAAATTCGCCAGCGTTTAACTGCAGCACAACTAAAATAGAAGCGATTTACGCCGATAAATATTATAGGTTGTGGAGTTTTCAAAGGACAAATATGTTTTATTGAAAATCTCACCTATGAAAGTAGTTGTATGGTTTGGATTGCAAGGTAAGCTAGCTTTAAGGTGTATTGAGTCGTTCAAAATATAGGAAACGATTAATCCTAGTATTCATAGGTTAAAATTGCATCATCAGCTATTCGGAGTTCTCAATGTCTTGTAAAATAGAGACTCTGTTCACTCTAAGGATCAGTTGGAATGAATGTGATCTTCGGGAAGACTTATCTTACGATGAACAGTTAAGTGGGTTACTTGATCATAAGATTTAAAAGCTAAGAACCAAAGATATTACTTTGGTTAAAGTGAAATTGTGATTTCACAAAGATATGAAACAAACCAGGGAGCAGAAATCTTATGGTAAGAAAACGGTTTCCATTTCTCTTCAAAACTATAGATAACTGTATGATTACTTTAATTTCAAGGCCGAAATTGCTTTAAATTGGGGAAGCTGTACCGTTTTGTTATCTTAAGCTGGCGATTAGTACTAATCTAAATCCTAATTAACCCGAGTTAGGTGCGTGGTTAAGTTTGGCGTACCTCGACTAGCATGTGCATGCGTTTGCATGATGTATGATGTTTATTTGAATTGTTAAATCAATTTATATATAGGTTGTGGTATAATAAGGAAATTATACACAAGCCTATAAAATGGAAAATACACAATAAACAATGATTTACCAAGACACCAAGTGTGACGATGGAGTCGTGACACGAATGTACATGTTCAATGACACTTGTAGGCACGTCCAGTGAGTTTATTGGTGAATAATACATGAGATATATATTTATATCTTTTTAAATATATAAATATATATTGGAAAATAAAAGAATATTAGAATTATATGGATTGTTTGATTGTATCGAACAAAACGTAAGTGTTTGATGTGTCAAATTTTGTGTCACTTTAAGGAGTATCACTTTAACGCATCACCCACATGATCAATCTCGAGATAGAGTGATACGTATCTTGAGGAATATATATATATATATATATATATATATATATATATATAAACAAAAAAGTTGATCGTTATCCTTAGATCATTTGAGAATTCGCGAAAAAGATGGTTTGGCTTCGTTTTTGGATCGAAGGGGACAATTCGGAGAGCTGAATAAACGTGAATTGAGGAGCTTAATCGAATCAACAACATGAGATCAACGTTTAGGTATGATTTTTTCTTGTGTTTATCGAAGTTCAATTCGATGTTGATTCTAGAATTTTAGTTAATTATGCGGTTTGATGATTAAATGTGGTTTATAACCTTATTAGAGGTCCTCCCTAATCATTTAGGAGTGTTTTGGATATTGTTTGAGGATTTTGGAGTGAAACAGTGGCTGCTGCCCTGTGTTCTGTCGATGAAGATGAACCCAACTGCTGGAGCGCTCCCCCAAATGAGAAAGCATGCTCCTACCCCTGAAAACAACAATAATGTTGTATTTTGCCGAGGATTTCTAAAGGACTTAGAGACTAGTTTAGGGGTTCTTAATAAAGCATATTGGACCCATTTTGAGTACAAATGATTGGTGATAGGTTGAGGAACATTGAGAAAGTGTGAGATGACCGAAAAGTTATGAAGTTTTGGAAACGAAGGCTAAACTCGAGGTAAGTACGGATTCGCTTATTTATCAATATTATCTGGCTATTTAGTATATATAGCTCATGTAGTTGTTGGAATAGAATGGGGAACTATGTACACTTTGATAGTTTTCAATAAACGAAAAATGGTGTTTATTGGGATTTCGAGAGGAAGTTCCTGGAACTGAGACCAGATTATATAGGAGATGAGTTACCTTCCCAACCTATATGTAACTTGCTACTCAATTTATAGGTTGCGTGGGTTACATTCTCACTAGGGTTTGGGATAAACCTATTGGGCATTAATGGATGGGTTAGATAGTACAAATGCTCAGTGTGTTGGTCTAGCAATCGCATTAATGGCGCCAATGGGTAATCGACCCTAGTTTTATAAATAAAATGGGGATTACAGTGTAATAGTCCAAAACATTTGTTATGCATCAGTATATATATATATATATATATATATATATATATATATATCGATTTATATATTTTTCATATTCTCGTTTGATATCATTGGTGCATGTTGTTATTGCATAATGTTCTTGATTATTATATGGAATGTTGATGGTTATGTGAATCCCTACTTACTAAACAAGTTGGAGCGCTCACTCTAATTAACATTATAGGATAACCGACGAGTGCTACAACTACGAGATAGAGAAGAATTATGAGTCTCAATCTTCTATTCGATGTGATGATTCTCTTTGGTCTTATATATTTGTATTGAATTACAGTTTTGTAATATCACAAAGGGATGAGTGATTTTATATAACCAAAGTTTATTCCGATTTGTTTTAATACTGTATATCATGGTTTAGATTATCGAAAAAAGTTTTAAATTTCCGTTGCATTTATTAATTGTTTCATTTCTATATTCGATATACAATAATGCTTATCAGGTGAAGATGGTAAGGCTGCTGGCTCTAATTAAGTCTAGTAAGGTTAATATGGGCTTAATTAGGGTTTCGGGGCAGGTGTTGCCTTAATCAGGTTAGGGGATGCTACAACATTAATGAAGATCAACAGAAAGCCAACCATATTGGGTGAGGAATGTAACTAACCATAGAACTTGCAAAAATCGTCAGTAATAACTATAAACATTTTTCATCCATAGTGCACACCCAAATCACACATATGCTGACAACCAAGCATTTCAATAAAGCGTTAGACAAATTTAGCAAAAAATAGTTGCTTCATCACCCAAATCACACACATGCACGCATTAATTAAGTTGTACTACTACCTAGATTTGATAATAGTACCAGTGTTTAGAGTTAAGGAGCCAAACCATGCAAAATATGCAAAAGTATTTAATGTTTACTACAAACCAAACAATCAACATCTAATCACCGTAAAGTAATATTACATTCATTTTCACTGACTGCCAAAGTGCCCTCGATGTGCATAGACTTAGGCAGCCCTCATGTGTGGGGCACCCATCATTCGGGGCCTACCCATACCAATGTTACTCGCCGACTAGACCCAACATCTAGAAAAAGTGACCCTCAGAAGACGATGTTGTTCTGCTTAACATCTGACAGCGGCCTTGTGTACCCAAAGCTTGATGCCTGCCCACAAGGTTCCCCTACGAGAAAGATAATAGAAACTATAAGTACATAAAATCGGTAGTGTAAAATAAAGAGAGATGATAGCATATACTGTAACTTTATTTCCTCTGCGTGAACCAGGGTGCTCACTCGTAGCTTTCAATCGATTCTAACGAGGCCTACCTCTCCTCTTCCCACGAATAGGATCCATAATTTTGAGCACCCCTTTGCCCTTTTTTAGCAGGGGTTCGAGCAAGCTCAACATTATGTCCGTTAACAAAAACAACCAAGTCCGCCAACATGTTCTAGATACCATCAACAACTTTCTCGAACTTCTTCGAAGAAACATAACCCAATTCAGCTAGTTGAGTACACTTTCTCGTAATTACATCAAACCATTTCTCGGTAGTCAAAGCTGTGGAGGCCAAACCTCATAGGGCACCATCCTCAAGAACATGCAATCGCTTGTAGTCTTTCCTCCATCTATCAATGACGTTTGCTGGTGGAATGATAGTAACATCGACTTCATTAAGAACACATAGGACGTGACATCATAAAATCTTAATAAAATCGAACATCCTGCACATGCACTTTAAAGAAACTACTTCGTAGAGTGGCGAGTACTAAATAACGTAAGTGTGCGACTCAGACGTGTCCACATTACTTGGAGATTTAATGATCCTTACCTCCCACATTGATCCTTTAGTGAAAAGAAATGACACTTGTTCTTGCAATTAAGTTTTTTCAACATCTCATCTTGAAACTTAGATTAATATCATTAGGTGTATAAGGCACAAAGTTGATACTTGTATGGAAGGCAAGACACATGATCCCTTAACTTAAAAAAGGACTTAAAATCAAAATCACCCTCGTTTTCCCACTTCCTTGTCAAAGCAACATCATGATGACTAATGAATTATTTTAGGGAAGTTTTCACTCCCATGTACTTATCAAAAAAGGAATTTATACTCTCACTTCGCGTGTAGGAGACATACCTGCCCAAAAATGGTCTTTCATGAATGTTGGGTCTCACTTTTCCTACATTTCATATATGGATTTCAGCCAATCATGGTACTAAAGGTCATGCAACTCTATCATCCTTTCTAAGCAACCTCAAAATAGTTTTTGAGCATGTTGTCGTAGACTGCCTTCTTCAACGCAAAAATGATATTGTCACGATCTTCAAAGCAACCCACCTTTTTTAGCACATTTTTCATTATGTGTTAGAGGCATAGCCTATACCTTGCATTTGGAAAGACCCTACCAACCATGATTTGTATAAAATGAGCATTGATCTGTAATGATTGTCTTAGGCTCGACGCCCGCATGCACTTCAACCAAGTAATAAGAATTCATTCAAAACTATCAACCGACTCATTCGAGATTAACCCACATCTAGGAAAATATATTGTATGTGATTATTAACACCAATGATTGGTATGAAAGGCATGTCGTACTGATTAGTCAAGTATGTAGTATGAAAGCAAATGAAATCGTTGAAATATTGGTAGGAGGTCCTCGATCTACCGTCTACCTAAAAAACATGTTCTAACCGACCATGCTTGTCAACATTGATGGAGTGCAAAAAGTTGGAGTTTTGGCATTGTTTGCCCTTAAAATACGAAAGAAGTGCTTCAACGTCATCTTTCCTGAGTCTTAACTTCCACATGGCATGCATATAGTTACGAACATCATTTTTACGGAAAGGAAGTGTACTAATCTCACCCTCCCTTTCATGTGCCATGAACTTGCCAGACTTCATAACCAAAATACCAAGAGCGTTTTTTAGAAAAAGCTTCCTCTTCGCTCGATCACTTATCTTACGATGACTCCGAAAGAAACAGACTTACTAGGGCTAATTGCGTGATTATGGTCAAGAACAACTCGAGTGAAAACCCATAAGCCTTCGTGTTGCAGCTTCACGGTAAATGACGCTACGTATTGGCAACGAGTACTCAACCTTGTGACTCTTTTCCTATCTGCTCTATACACAGTGGTTCCCTCAGTGGAGCACGCGTAGATAGACTTAAAAACCTGCTAATCGCCTTTCCTTTTGTATGTCCCTATGACCTTCATCCTAAATCCAACAATAAACGCGTAATTGTCGTAGAATGCCCTTGCGGCATCCCGAGAAGAAAATGTCATACCTTCTTTAGGACACTCATTTGCCTTAGGTCCATCTTGTTGACCTTCAACATTTTCTCTCTCCCTGTCGACCTCTTGGACATCAGCAAAGTTGTCCTTTTGGGATCTCAAATGCAGCCACTTCCTTAACTTTAGGCAATGAAGTTATGAGGAGTGGTGTATACACCTCTTGTCATTCCTCGGGGAGTGAAGAATCGCTTAACTCTACTATTTCCCATTCCTTCCAGAGTTCTTTTGAAATCAACCTTTTACAAACAAATGAAAATGCAATACTTGTCAACTCTATCGAGACAATACACATCCCAACACAAACAAAAATATCCTGACACAAACTTAGAAAGGCTTACCTCAGTGTGATTTATCTTCAACACAAACTTGGAATCTTGTTTCGAGATTCTAGCTATTATCGAGGTACTATAACTAACACACTAAATACGGTTGTTGAGCTATTTCATGGAGCAGAACATCACATTCAATAATGGAGAATATTTTTCAATAGATAATGAAAATGCAGAGTTGATATGTACTCAAAAGTTATTTTTCTTCCTCACGTGATGATGTAAAGGCAACCTTTTGGTGCTAATTTCTTTCCCTCCAAATATAGACTATCCCGTCATTTGTCATTTACCACTGTGCATTGGCAGAGAAGTACGACGTTGATTGACTTAAGGTTGCAAAATAAGGATGAAGACAAGACATTTCACTGCTTATTAATTTTTTCACTTTCGCATCAATTCCTAAATGTCACACAGTGAAGCACACACGCCCTCTCATCGCTTACATGGCATGACATGTCAGCGAAACGTCACCCTATGAGCTGACCGTGACAAAAAATCGTGTTGGCATAATATTACTCTATTATATTACTTAGATATAAAGATTGGCAATCTCGATCAAGTTACTACAAATCACAAATGAAAGCTTTTAATTTCTTTTTTCCCCTGGTAAATGATTATGTTTGATTTCATAAATTTAGTAATGAGGAAAAATGAAAGTCATCAATGAAAAAAAACGTTTTTGTGACGGCCCTAGTTTCTCATAAAATTGGGCCTCGCCTAGCCTAAACCCACGTAGACCCTCGAGTCGTTCCTCGCAAAGCCAACGCAGGCCTAGTCAGCCTCCAATAATTACTTTCTTATTAAATTTGTATTTTAACATTGAGTTATTATGTTATGTCTTTTACATAATAGTTTGCAGCGGAATTAAACTTAAGACAAGGTTAAATAACTCAAATTTAAATAAAGGTGGAACAACCTACGGTGTGGAACCTTAAAATCAACGAATAAGCATGCATATCGATGGATCAACAATATACAAAACGATAATACATGATATCCCAGCTCACTCAATCCCAATATGTCCCAGTGAAATAAAAAATAGTAATATACAATAATTACAACAAAAATGGCAAAACATACTATCGTGCAAAAGAAAGAATCGCTCCAAAAGTCCTCAAAGGAAGTCACCAATCATCGGTCATTTCCCTTTGCTCGTCTCTGTATCCGATCCGTACCCATAGTCACAAACTAGATGGTGAGTACAGTAAAGTAGAAAGTAATAACCAGAAGGATATAAATAGTAATTCATGAAACATTTAAAAACAGTCTAAATATCATGCGAGTATTTTCAGACAGATAAATAGAAAGAAAGTGCATGATAAACAGACTGACATATATTCACAACGAGAATGAGTGCCTATGAATCAAAAGATACATACTAAGTGGTCTTAAATCCACAACAATGAGGACTTACGTTTGGTTGGGTAGCTGCAGCCCGCAGGTAGTGTTCAAGTTTGCCCAACTAGCTATAATCTCATTCTCGACACACTTAGGCCATAGACACTCAACCAAGGCATGAAGAATAGAATTCTAAGAAAAGACATTTATCAATAAAGACAATAAATACAGAATATGAATTACTATGTATTCCCTTAACTGGTTTACTAATATTGATTAACGCATTAATTTTTGACATTAGCACACTATTTTAAACATTAGCGCGCTAACTCTAATATCTAGCGCGCTAATCAATATTAGCGTGCTAGATTTCCCACCTAACATGTTTTGTGCAGCAGAACCCATAATTCTGCATTTCGAATTTTGGGTTTCCTCTACACATAGGCCATGTCGATGCCTTGGGGACCCTTACACACTACTAGAGGTCCCTAACATCAACCACAACACAAAACAACACTCTACAACATCAAGTTTGTGAATTCATCAAGTTATCAAAGCTATGTTAATGGAGTGGAAGTGGTTACCTAGCTTGATCTTCACAACTTCACCAACTTCACTGAATTCTTGAGTTTCCCCTCCTCTTGATCACTCCAACAGCTTCTCTTCTTGCTCCAAATCAATGAGATAAAAAACTTAAGTGATAAGTTTGGTTGACTTATGTGATATATATATATATATATATATATATATATATATATATATATATGATTAGAGTTGATTACACATTAGCCACACATCCATTTGTACTTATGTATCTCGAGGCTTAACTTGTGGACCGCCTTCACACATTTGTCCCACAAAACATGCTTAAGTAACTCCAATTATGTACTCATTTGGTCTCTAGATTTGTCATACGTGTCTCGACGCACATCATATGGCCATTGATTTATTTTACTAACTTAGGCTTATTAATGTGATAACAAACATGGTCACATTAAAAGCTACTATACAACTATAGTTAGTTCAAACTAAACTTACCTCATAAATCGCTACCTCGGTCTCACGTCGACACGCAACTCGTGATACGTCCACGCTCATGTCTCGACTCACCGAATGCCCCGCGTATACCTTACTCGCAAATTCAACACTAGAAATAAACATACACTTAGACATTAGAAAGTCACATTTGGATAAAAATAAATAGTACGCACACCACAAAAAAATAAAACTTACCTCGATGTCAACTCTGGAGGTTTCGACAAGTACGTCAAGTCAAGATGGTCTAATCAACGGTCCTGAAACGTGAAATGTGGCACGTTTAAATTTGAGGATTGTTGCAGTTTTTTTTTTTTTTTTTTTAAAAAAAATTCTAAGCCACGCGATAATTAGACAAGCCAGCAACTTTGTGTTCGCCTTAAGTTGCACTATGTAATGAAGGGTGTTGGAGGAGCTCCCACATTAGCATTTTCATTCTCAAGGCTCAAACTTGAGACTTTTGGTTAAAGGGTGATGAATCGCTTCCAATCGCGTCAACCAATCGTTGGTAAAATAGTGCTATTTGGTTTTGCGTTCAAAGTGACCTAACTCGTGCACACTTGTGAGATTTACTCTAATAGATCCCAATACTAATTGGAATGAGATCCACTTTTATATCCTATTATTCATGAAGAAATCTTTTATTTATCTTATGTAAGATCATATTTCGATCAACACGTTCACAATAGAGGTGCACAACTTTCATTCACGAGTGTATGCAAGATGAACTTTTTGTAATTCACATTGTGGAATATCTAATGAGTGAGTACAATGACCAACACCAATAGCCAATTGATCCGAGTAGTAAAGGTTTCGAGTAATCTTTTTAAGTAAAATTTCTAGTTTGAGTATTGTTGATGGAAAAAATCGAGTTAATTGATGCAATTGGCTCCAAACACCTGGTACAAAAAAAAAAAAGAAGCTGAAAATAGGAACCTATCATGTACTACAAGGCCCAAGTATTAGTAATAAACATTATAAACTCCCTAGCTTGGCCCAACCAAACATTCTTAGCCCAAGTAACTTGACAACCGAACCCTAACTGTTATTTATATCTCAATCGAGACCGTAGGATTCACCCAAACAAAACACAACCGTCCGACCCAAGTCCCATTCACATATATATAAACTCAGCCAACTCTTCTTCGTCTAGGGTTTCTCACTTTCGCTAACAACACACAGAGCGGTGTAGTTGTTCTTCTCAGCTAGAGAGGTTAAAGCGACGGCTCGACTGTCCGCCTTGAGAAGCTCCGCTCTCTCTTGGCCCTCGTTTTGCGTTTTAGGGTTAGGGTTTCCTCTTCGCATAACCAATCAAACACTCCGAAACTCGGAAGAAACCATCAATCTCTGAAAATGGTGGGCAAGACTTCGAAGGCGGACAAGAAGATCGCGTACGACAGGAAGCTCTGCGACCTCCTCGATGAGTACACTCAGATACTGATCGTCGTGGCGGACAACGTCGGATCCAAGCAGTTGCAGGATATTCGAAAGGGGCTGAGAGGGGACTCGGTCGTGCTGATGGGGAAGAACACCATGATGAAGAGGACTGTCCGAGTTCACGCCGATAAGACCGGGAACAAGGCATTTCTCAGTCTGATTCCTCTGCTTGTGGTGCGTAATTTAGGGTTTTGGTTTTTCTAGTGTTTTCGTTTGGTTGATTTGTGTGTGATTTGGGTTTTTTTTATTTTTTTTTTGTTAGGGCAATGTTGGGCTGATTTTCACGAAGGGAGATTTGAAGGAAGTGAGCGAGGAGGTCGCCAAGTACAAGGTACACTAAAAATCGCCAAAAACACTCATTTTAGGGTTTAATTCTGTTTCTATGTTAGGGCTTTGTGTGCAAGGTTTGATTTTTGAATTGTTGAATCAACACAAGATCGCAATTTGTAATTATTGCAGTGAAGATATCTCGTACTGTCTAGTATATTGATTGTAGTTCATTCTTGAATCCTATGGCGACAAATTCTTGAACGTCTTGCGAATCAATGATTATGAAATGTATCTACACTCCATGCCCCATGTGTAATTGATTGCATTTCCGCAACGAAGTCAATCCTTGGGATATATAGTTAAAATTATGTAAACCCATTTGGCCTTTTATAAATTTGAAAGAGCTTACAACAACAACAACATAGCCTCAGTCCCAAATTAATTGGGGTCGGCTACATGGATCAAACTTTTTCCATTGTGCTCGATTAAGTGCAATTGATGGTGAGCTTTACAAACCATTCAAATCCCTCATAATTAATGCATCTCATGTTAACTTTAGTCTGATCCTACCTCGTCGAATTTCTACAGTTTCTATTGAGTCAAGTTTTCTAGTTGGAGCATTTGTAGGCCGTCTTTGCAGGTGACCACACTATCGCAACCGCCCTTTCCTAATCTTTGTATCAATTGGTGCTACTCCTAGTCTTTGAATTTCTATATTTCTTATTCTATCTTTACGAGTTTTATCACACATCCACCTAAGCATCCTCATTTCTACTACGTTCATTTTATCTAATTGTTGTTGCTTTACCGCCCAACATTCACTTCCATAGAGCATAGCTAGCCTAATTGCGGTTCTATAAAATTTTCCTTTTAACTTAGTAGGAAAATTTCGATCACAAATCACCCATGTTGCTTTTTTCCATTTCTTATAAATTCGAAAGAGCTTCACTCCATAATTTCCTTTGCCTTTGGTTGCAAATGTTGGTGCCAATGCCTCGACGTATAAGCTTTAGTTAGTTGTGATGCGAAGTACACTTTTCACACAGAATTCGAATTCATTGAATATCATGTTTTGAAATTTGTCCCGAATTTCTTGCTTTACTTACCATTTTCCAAAGTCATTTATGCATATTAAATTTTTAATGGTGTTGCTTTTTCTTTTTGCATCAATCTTCTAACAAGTAGCAACCGTCGAATCTCATAATGTTTATAGGATTCTATTAGCTTTTTGGAGGATTGGAAATGGAATTTAGTGGTTAATTTTGAGTCTTTGATTTGTCCTAATCAATTGGTGCCGTTGTCCCTCTTAATCAGTTGGGTTTTTGGTCCAAGCGTGATTGAAACTCACATGATTAGATCCTACTTGGAGGAATTTTTATTTAACACTGAAATATCTAACCTTAATACATATTGATTCTTTATTCTATGGTTCTGTAAACACTTGATGATTATGTTTGTCAGTATTCTGATGTGTTGACGTGTAGAAACAGTTTGCATGCAAAATTCTGAAGAGTTTAATGGTCATCAAGTATATTTCTATTTTTCAAATTTTCATAGAATATTTCTCTAGAATGATTTTGATTTTTTGAGTATTCCGATAGTACATGTGATTTTTTCCTTGCATTTTTTAACATGCTATATTAAAGTTTTTGTTTCGGACATTAGTTTTTAATGAGAAATTTTGTATTATACTGTTTATGATTTTTCATTTCCTCTTAATGACAATCATTTGCTATTTTCGGATGAAACAGTTATGTATACTTGGACACAGTTCATTTCTGTGGGTACTGGTGCTTAATATATATATATATATTTTCTGTTTATTTGCAGGTTGGAGCTCCTGCTCGTGTTGGCCTTGTTGCTCCCATTGATGTTGTTGTACCACCAGGCAATACGGGTTTGGACCCTTCGCAGACATCCTTCTTTCAGGTTTGTTTACGCTCTGCTCTTTGTTCCTCTCTTTTGCTAATGTTGGTATTATTTGTGTGTTCTGCTGTTCCACTTTGGTTGTGAAACAATCGATTCTTGTTTCCCCAACTTGGCGAAAGTCCTAACAAACTCGCATCTTTATGTATAGGTGCTCAACATTCCAACTAAGATTAACAAGGGTACTGTTGAAATTATCACTCCTGTTGAGCTTATCAGGAAGGGTGAGAAGGTTGGCTCATCCGAGGCTGCATTGTTAGCAAAGCTTGGAATAAGGCCATTCTCATATGGTCTTGTGGTGCTGTCCGTGTACGAGAATGGCTCTGTTTTCAGCCCTGAGGTGCTCAATCTCACTGAGGATGACCTGATCGAGAAGTTTGCTGCTGGTGTATCCATGGCCACTGCTCTCTCACTTGCCATCTCATACCCGACCCTGGCAGCAGCACCACACATGTTCATCAATGCCTACAAGAACGTTCTTGCCATTGCAATTGCTACCGACTACTCCTTCCCTCAGGCTGACAAAGTGAAGGAATATCTAGCGGTACTTGTCTTCACTTAAAACTGTCAAATTCTGCTTTTCAATGTTAATTGTCCAGCCTCTTTGTTATTAATCTTATAATGCTCCCAACCCCTGCAGTCTAATTTTGCTTTGCTTTTGTCATGAATGCAGGATCCTAGCAAGTTTGCTGTTGCCGTTACAGCAGTTGCTGCAGCAGATGCTGGTGGCGACACTGCTCCTGCTGCCAAGGAGGAAGAGAAGAAGGAAGAACCTGCTGAAGAATCTGATGATGATATGGGTTTCGGTTTGTTTGACTAGGTTGTTTTATGCGACTATAATTGGGTATTATGCGGTTTTGTTTTATTAATTTAGGTTATTTCTGATGTCTGCAATTAGCTTTTAGACGAATACCTCAACTGAGATTTCCAATGTTTATGAAGATTTGGGATGTATTGTTTGGTTATTAGCTCTTGCTGATTAAATATCTTGAAAATTTTGGACAGCTCTATTTCAAGTTCCTGATGAAATGTTGGGAAATTGGTCTCATGGTTTGTTAATGTATTTGAAGTGTGTTTAGCTTCTTCCTTTGTCCAAAAAAAAATGTTTATGAAGTATTGTAGAAGGAACTTTTTTTTTTTTACCTCCCTAAACTGAGGGCAAGTGATTATTGGGCCATCTCACAAAGGATGTTTTGGCAAAATCAGTTTTAATCTTTAGGTGTTTTGGATGGTTGAAAGGGTTATGGTGCTAGTGTTGTAAATTTATTGATTTGAGATGATAAATGTGAGTTGGCGTGGGTTGGAAGCGTAGGGGGAGGGAGTGCAGCAGCTTGTTTTGTAGTTGATTAGTTGTATTCTGGATTTACAGCGTTGGTAAGTTGTAAAAAATTAACAGTTAATGAGTATGAGATATATGGGCCCCATTTTTTTACACGCGTAATGTTTGTGAGAAGTACGTGTCATGAAGGGTCGGGGTGGGAGTTCGAACACAAGTGTCGTGGGATGCATTTTGAGACTTGCAAAGGATGCATTTCAAGGTCCACATAGTGTGTGTAGTATGATACATTTCAAGATGCACGTAGAAGTACCCAATCATTTTAACAAATATGCAAGGGGGCATGCACGCTGCAAATGGACACCAAGTTAATTGGCTGGAATCTCTTTTCCTTTCTTTATATATTTTCAGAGGAAGGGGGATGGGGATTTTGTTAGTCAAAGCTTGATATGTATGAGGATTTTATTTTTTTATTTTTTATGTTTTTTCGATCGAAGAGGGTTGTAAGTTGTAACCCACATAAAAAAAAAAGAAAAAAGAAAAAAAGGTACGTAGATAGAGTGTAGGGAGATATATATATGGGGTTGGGGTTGGGTAATAGAAAAATGTGAAATACAGAGGATCCCCACGTGGTCCGTGGGTACATTCAATGCCTCACATTAAATTTGGTATGGTTCGCAGACTTGCAGTAACATAGCAGTGGAGTATCCCCCCATCAACAAAGCAACAAGGAGAGAGTGTGTGTGTAGTCTGTGTAGAAATGATGGATAAAGCGGAGTGCGTTGGAGGAGGAGAGGATTTGGGAGAAGAAGGGATGCAATGCAGCAGGCACCCGAACAAGAGCTGTGCAGGCGGGATCTGTGGGTTGTGCCTCCAGGAGAAGTTGGGGAAGCTCGTCTCGTCCTCCAAATCCAACTCTTCCTCATTTTTCCCCATCTCCTCTTCCTCCTCTTCTGCTTCCCCCCCAACTTCTTTCACCTCTACCACCACCACCACCACCACCACCACCACAACCAAAGAATCATCACTCAACAGAAGCAAATCCTCTTCTGCTACAGCTCCAAGGAGGAACACCAGGTTTTGGTCCTTCATCCACCTCCCTGTCTCTAGGAGATCAGGCAGAGGCAACAAAGGTGGTGGGGTTGCCATCGCCAAGCCCTCTATCCATCCCACCCCCAACAACAACAACAACAACAACAACAACAACAACAGAGAAGAGAAGGAGAGCCCCAGCAACAGCTGCTCTTCGTTGGGGCGTAAAGTGGGGAGATCTAGATCTGTGGGGTGCGGGAGCAGGAGCATGAGCTTCTCTGGGGACTTTCTGGAGAGGCTGTCCACGGGATTCGGGGATTGTACAGTGCTGAGGAGGGTTGAGTCCCATAGAGAGGCGCCCAAGCAGGACAACCACCACCATCACCACCGCCACCCCATCAAGGATAGGGTCAAGTGCGGTGGCCTTTTTGGGGGATTTGGTATCACACTCACATCACCTCACTCGGTGTCCACCAACAATGCCGACGCCCACCATCATCATCATCAACAACAACAACAACAACAACAACAACAACAACAACAACAACATGGTCATGGTCGGACTAGTAAGAGCTGGGGATGGTCTTTTGCAAGCCCAATAAGAGCACTCATCATGCCCTCCTCTTCCTCTATTTCCAAGCCTCCTCCCCAAGAGGCCCCTTCCAGTGCTCATCTACCACCCTCCTTGTTAAGTGTCCGGAGCTAACCTATTTAATCAATAAATCAGTACTTTGGTGCTCATTCAGATCGTATTACCAATGTATGAATGTACGAATGCGTTTGCTTTTTTTTTTTTTTTGGGTACTCTTTATGTTCTTCTTGGATTATTACCCGAGGAGTGTTAGAAATACAATTGCTGTCATATCACAAGACACAATGCACATTGACCCAAAAGAGTTATTTATGCATGATTCAGGGATGCGAACATGCACAAATCCTTATATTTATGCATGATTCAGGGATGCGAACATGCACAAATCCTTATTCATAACATGGTGGAGGTCGATGTTGCAGACTGTTCAACTAATTTATATTGTTACATGAAAAGTTCTGCTGAGTTAATGGATCGTTTATGATGTGATATTGAGATTGTCATTCTAATATTTTGTATATGACATTTTTACTTGATTTTTTGTTTGCCTTTCTTAATGGAAGTCCAATTTCATATGATATAATGTTAGCTAGATAGCTGTTGTGTTTTGTTTGTTTGTTTTGATTGCAGAGTGGGCTCCATGGTCCATTCCCCGGCCCACGTCCTGGTGAGCCATGACAAAAAGTTCATAACCCCAGTCTCTCCCTGTGTCTCACTTTTTTCTCTATTGTCTCAGTTGTCTGTTGTGTCTCAGGTCAGGAGGCTGGATATAGGACTTGTATTATGGTATCGTCATATCATAAGCTTTAGATATCATGATATTTTGTGGAGCAAAGAAAGAAGCACATGGGGAAGGATGTAGTTCCTAGTGGGAACTTGAGCTGCTCTGCTGCGAACCCCATGTGATATATCAGGACAACTGCTCCAATCTCCAGCCCTCCTCTCATTTTTATTCGCATTAGCGTTAGAATTGGCGACTAATGCGGCTGATTAGTGACTTTCACAACTCGATCACATGCTTCAATTTCAACGTCATATTCATAAAATTAGAATACTTCAAACAAATAGTCCATAGAATTAAAAGCTGCGCTCATCTTACAATCCATAAAAGAAAATAACAATTCAGCGAGAATTGGTATCAATTTGTCGCAATAAGGTTTTGCAACAGATCTACTAAAGAACAAATTTGTTGCTGATTTCTTTATCGCTGATGAAGTTTAGCGATTATCGCTAAATAGCGACAAACTTTTGTTGTAAGTCTGTCGTTGTTTAGCGTCAGACTGCGCATCGTAGATAGGAATTTCATCAGAGATTTTCGTCTGTCCGTTGATTTACAAGAAATTTGAAGCAACATTAATCAGTCACTAATATTTAAAAACTAATTTTTGAAATTATTAATTTTTAAAATAGTAAAAAGTAAGAACAAACAATAATCATTAGTAAAATTTGAGAAAATAGTAAAAAAAGTTATTTCTTGTATCCCACTACCTAATACACTGTGTACACAAGAATTCGATTATAACATTTCATAATTTCTATCGCAAAATAGCCCACCAAAAATTAAAGTCTACCATGATATAATATGCATCGATCATCTCACAAGACTCTCATAGCATTCCTTCACTGGTACATAGATATACACTAAACAAATTCTTTAACTCGCAGAGTGTGTATCCCATTCAAATCTTAAAAATTACAATAAAACTCGATATTATTCAACAAAATCGAAGAACCAAGAACCATAGCCCAAAACATGCATACAATATCACAGCCAATTTTGATCAAATTGAAGACTATGAATACTATAATCAAGAAACTTGAGATCTAGGCTTTTTCTTTCAAATCTAGAGTTGAATCTCACCATAGATACGAATAAACAAAAATTGAGACCAAGTTTTCACCGCATACCAAATCCACTAACTGTGATAGTAATTCTCTCATACTCATTAACAAATGAAGTGAAAAGTAAACAATGATAAGACAATTCATTAAATGACCTCTCTCATCAAAGAAAACTCGAACTAGTAACACAAGCTACATTTTACTTTTTCTTTCAAATTTAGAGTTGAATCTCACCATAGATACAAATCAACAAAAAAATGAGACAAAGTTTTTCACTGCATCAAATCCACAAACTTGAATAGTAATTATCCCAAACTCATTAACAAATTAAGTGAAAATGTAAACAAAGATAAGACAATTCATTAAGTGATCTCTCTCATCAAAGAAACATGAACTAGTAACACAAATCACATTTCATTTTTTCTTTCAAATCTAGAGTTGAATCTCACTATAAATACAAATCAACAAATAATGAGAAAGTTTTCCACTGCATCAAATCCACTAACTTTTAGAGTAATTCTCTCAAACTCATTAAAAAGTTAAGTAAAAATGTAAACAAAGATAAAACAATTCATCAAATGACCTCTCTCATCAAAGAAACTCGAACTAGTAACACAAACTACATTTCACTTTTTTGCTACGAAAACACAAGTTCATGATTGTAAATGAAGATAACAAACCCAAATCTTAAACCAAGAATCCTACAATTTTCAAGTTTCAATTCATTAATTTCAAGAACTATGCACCTTAAGTTGTCTTGCTCATGAAGATTTAAAAAAAAAACAAGCAATAGGCGGAATCCTCATAGATCAAACTAACTATACACATTAACACTTGTACTAACAATTCAATCAAATAGGTACCAAAATCAATCAATTCCTCATAAACCCAAACCAAAACAACGAAATTACAACTTAAAAAAAAATTTAGCAAAACTAATTTATATACACTTACATGCAAGGTTCGAAACTTCGACTTCGCCAATAATCCCACTCACTTAAAATTCGAAATTAATTCGAGGAAGTTAAATTTGAGGATGGAAGTTTGACAAAAATTCGTCGGTGTACAAAAGTTTACTGAATTTCACTTTAAATGCTAGAAAACTCAAGTTTCTTCGTAGAGATGCTTGAAATATATTTAATCGTACAAAAATAACGCATAAAACTCATGTCACCAGAGGATATTCCGAATTTTAAGTATTATTTCTAGCATAGGCGAAGTTTCAGTCAAAATCCGCTCAACTTCCACGAAACATAACAATCTTACTTTATGTTTTATTAACTTCAATCAATGTTTTCAAAGTTCGGTCGAAGTTAGCCCAAGTTGAGTTGAGTTCTTACAATATTTGTACTAGCTTTTGAATTTCGCTTCACTTATCTCAAAATCGACAAGCATCGCCAAACTTTGGTGATGTTTGTCGATTTTTTTAAATTTGCTTACATGTGTATGAGAAAATACATGTACAAGGGCAATGATGTATCTTTTTTTTGCAAGGACAACATATCGATATAAGTAGTCCTTGTTTTTGAACTTACATGTACCTAATATGTTCTTCAAAGTGCATTTCTCTCTAATGGTGAATTCTATGAAATGGATTGTGTCACATTGAGGAGAACATTTTGTTGGTTAGGTGTAGGCCCACACCAAAAGTCCAACCCAATTAAGAATCCTAATTGGATTAGAATTGGAAACGTAAAGTGAGGAACGAATTTAGCAATTCGTTATTATGGAAAGTCGACATAGAGTTTGACTTTAAGTAGAAGAGAAAACCTTTCGCTGTGTGTGCGCACTCGTGGATTTATACAATCTCTCTAGTTTTTTCTCTCTACATTGAAAACATATCAAGATCTTGAATCCGAAGACCCACGGAAAGGCTTTGGTGATTTCTGGGTGTTCAAGAAAAGAGGTGCAAGGGTTCGATATAATTGAGGTAGTTTTCTTCATACTTAGTGTGATCATCTAAGTTCTTGGAAGAGGTCTTTTTGTATTACTCCATTGTTAGCGAATCTCAAGCAATTGAGATATCTTGTACTCTTTATTCACATAGAGGATTGTTTGGAGTTTGACCCATGATTTTTACCTCTGATTTGGAGGGTTTTGCATGTTAAATCTTGTGTGTTTTGTAGTGTGTTTATTTTCGTGTATTGATCGTGGTGTGGTGGGATTTGTTATTCATTTGTTTCATTGATCATAGAGGTTGAGTAACCCCAACAAGTGGTATCGAATCACTGTGGTTAGATCCCGACTACGGATTAATTGTGGGAATCGAGATGGGTGAGGAAGAATCATGTATGGTCAAGTTGACTCCTTCGAATTATTCAATTTGGCAACCTTTGATGGAAGATCATATTTATTGCATAGATTTTTTTGATCCAATTGATCATAGACAAACCAAACTAGAAGGAACATTCGATACTGATTGGAAGAAGATGCACAAAAAAGCTGCCGATACCATTAGAAAATAGGTCGACTACAATATCTATCACCACATCATAAGAAGTTAATGCACAAGTGTTGTGGAGAAAATTACAAAGTATGTGTGAGAGAAAAAAGTGCATATAATAAGGTTTCTTTAGTTAGAAGGCTTGTAAACATGAAGTGCAAAGATGGACGGTCTATGATGGAGCACTTGAATGATGTCATAGACTTGATTAATCACTTAAGTGCCATGATGATAATGTTTGAGAATGAGTTACATGCACTATTAATTTTGAGTTCTTTGCTAGAAAGCTGAAAAACATTGATGGCGTCTCTCAGTAATTCTGATCCGGGTGTGTTTTATCCTTATCCATGGTACGTGATAGTCTCATGATGAGGAGATAAGAAGAAAGTATAAAAAGATTGATACTTTGCAAGCTCTTGTTCCTACATCAAAACATAGATTTAGAAGTAAATCTAGAGGACTAAAAAGGTGGAGCAAGTCCAGAGATAAGTCTCAAGAAGAGGAAAATTTGTTTGTTATCATTGTGGCAAGGAAGGGCATTTGAAGAGAAATTATAAAGTGTGGAAAAGGAAACAAAATGATGCGAAAAATTAGAACAAGGTGGAAGATCGGAACACTATAACTTCTTTATCAAATGCAAAAGAAGAATAAGTTGTGCTTTCTTTTGTTGAGGGTTAAGGTCATGTCACTAATGTAGATAGTGAGCAGGTTGTCGATTCAGGAGCATCCTTCCATGGTACATCGAGGAATGATGTCTCATTTGTTTATCGAGCAGGAAGTTTTGGAAAGCCAAAGATGGGGAACAACAGTTTTATAGATATAATTGGCATTAGAGATGTCGTGTAGATAAATATTGGTTGCACGATGATTCTGAAAGATGTGCGGCATGTTCCAAATTTGTGTTTTAATTTGATTTCTACTCATGCTTTGGACATAGATAAGTATTATAACATCTTTGGGGGCAAGGAGTGGAAGCTCACTAAAAGCTCAATTGTTGTTGCTAGAGGAAAATTGAGCTACACACTTTACAAGACTCAATTGAAGACCATCAAATGTGACCTGAATGTAGTTGAAGATGATTCTTCACCAGATTTGTCGCATCAAAGGTTAAGTCACATGAATGAGAAAGGGTTGCAGATGTTGGCAAATAAGTCTCTCATCTCTTTTGCTAAAGGTAAAATTCTAAACCCTTGTGATGATTGCTTATTTGGTAAGCATAATAAGTTTCTTTTTCTTCATCATCTATAAGAAAAAGAAATCTACTTGAGTTAGTTTACTATGATGTTTGTGGTCCATTGATGTGAAAACTATGAGAGGTGGCATATACTTTGTTACTTTTATTGATGGTGCTTCACGGAAGGCTTTGGGTGTTTGTTTTGAGAACAAAATATCAAGTTCTTGAGTACTTCAAGCGGTTCTATAACATGATGGAAAGAGAAAATGAGTATCTTTGAAGTGTCTTCGTGCGATAATGGGGGAGAGTATACACTACAAAAAAATCGCAAATCAGAAACGGAATTTTCCGTTTCTGATTTCTGAAAAATTCCGTCTCCGATTGGAATCGAAACGAACGAGAGACGGAACACGTTCCGTCTCTCAAAACGCATCGTCGCCGATACGATCGAAACGGAAAACGGATTCGTTTCGATTAGAGACGGAATAGAGACGAAATTATCCGTTTCGATTAGAGACGGATTTAGAGACTTAGAAACGAACGAGACGAACGAAATGGAAAGGGTACATTTGTAATTGCATTCGATTCGAATTAGCAACGGAATCAGAGACGGAATCAGAGACGGAATGCAAATAGTCCGTCTCTGATTCCGTCTCTAATTAGAAACGGAATCAGAGACGGATTATTCCGTTTCTGATTCCGTCTCTGATCCGTTTGTGATTGATAGAAATATTTCTGGAAAATTAGAGACGGAATAGCAACGGAATATTTGAATTCCGTTGCTAATCCGTCTCTAATTTTCCAGAAATGTTTAAATATGAGACAGTAACATATTCCAATTGATTCTCACCTAAAAATTCAAAATACAACCCGATATAACCTACTCCATCGCCTGCACCCCCTCCAACAACTCCTTGGGGGTGCTAACATCCCACAAAAAAGCCAAATTGCACATCCATACATCGACAATATATATCAACAAAAATTCAAAAGATCAAGAAAAAATGTGAAACTCAAAATTAGCAAAAACATTTATATATCCACGAAAAATTGTCATGTATTACAAACGCTCCATAACTTGAAAGTATACACTAAAACCACCAATCCTATCGTTGAACAACCCAAAAAAAAAGAACACTCACAAAAGGTCCAAAATTTGGAAGTATACACAAAAGGGCTTCATCTAATAACTAAAACGCAGGTTTGAAGCATTTTTGATTCTCCATCTGAGGGCAACAACCAGTGAGTATGCACCTGAAAGAAGTAGGCAAAGGAGAGATTATTGAACTAAGGATGTACATTGGAAGCGAATGAGAAAAATGGTGGATTTGAAGAAACATAGAAATTAATAATAATCATACATAAAAAGTCGGCTCCGAACCTATTTTTAAATTTATTTACGATTGAGTTTGCCGTGGTCTTTTGTCAATTATGCACATATGTAGGTAGAGAGGAGTACTAGAGGTAATAAGGAACATTAAAGAGGATAATGGTGAAGTGCAAGAATGCTAAAAGGAAAAAACTAAACTCAAATTTGATCCCCAAACTCCCATCAATGCGTAGGAAAATAGCAACATTGACCCCCAAACTCCCATCAATGCAACATTCACAGTTCAAATTTGATCATAAACTCAAATTTCATCCCATTTAAAAATGTTGTGTGCTCGAAAACAAGGCAAGACCATGTGTTCCTACTTTAAAAAAAATGGCGGTGACATTCAAGAAATGCAAGAAGAAAAGAAATAAACCATACAATGAGGAATAAGAAAGCTTCCAAAAAAGACATGAACATGAAGCAAATGCGGTCAAGTGCGAAGTTTTGTTGTTGTTGTGAGTTTGGGGGTCAATGTTGCTATTTTCCTACGCATCGGAGATGGCGAACAATGTATCTATAAGATGCAACTATCATGTAAGTTGAGTTGGATTATTTATCAAGCTTTGAAAGGCTTGCATTTCAATTCGAACATATGATAAGTAATGGCATAAGTGCAAGAATGGTAAAAGGGAAAAAGTAAAAGTTAAGCACAAACCTATCATGTAAGTATGATTCGAGAACTCATCCTCTCACCCCATCTAAACTGCATTGTGTGCTCCAAAGGCGACAAGCCATGTGTTCCTACTCAAAAAAAAAAAAAAAATAAACCAAATTGGGATTCAAGAAAAGAAGAAGAAAAGAAAAAACCATACAATGTTGAATAAGAATGATACCAAAAAAAACATGATCATCAAGGAAATGCGATCACGATCGAAGTTGGTGTCAATGTTGCTATTTTCCTACGCATAGGAGATGGCGAACAATGTTTCTATAAGATGGACCTATCATGTAAGTTGAGTTGTATAACATGTATAACATGTTTTATAAGGGTTGGTTAGGTCCTGGACGAGTTTATGGGTCGCTAACACAAAGGGATAAAATAATTATTTTGAGGTCCCTAGCTTAGCGCGCTAATTCCATTAAGCATTAGCGCGCTAATTAGCCACTTGCGATATTTTTGACTTTTGGAAATCAAGCTTTACATTTGAATTTTTGATTTCCTGGATTCCTAGAACGGCTATAAACGGTCATATTGGAATTCTTATCACTATAAAACCACCAAAAACTTGGTTTTAACAAACTATAATATACTAATGTTTGAAACAAACTAAACCACCAAAGAATATGTAAATCAAGTAACTTAAAAAGTCTACACGACAAACTATTGAAAGGAAGTGATTCAATCGCTAAAATAGAATAGCCAAGAGAAGATTCACCTCGATAAGCACCTAAGCCACTGCCCCCAAAGCCTCCATAACCCCCACCAAGCTCACTTGCCTCCACTATACCCACCACGCCTACCTCAGAGACCTGGAGTCCTATAAGGACCAAAATCACCACCACCAAAAAAAGAATGAGTTTAACATGCAAATGAAACAAATCGTCTACAACATGCTCATCGTCAAAAGCAATGAACCCATTCCCTCGAGAACGATAGGAAAAACTAAAACCCGCCTATCCGAAAACGGAAAAAAATAAATAAAGGAACTTCATCATCGGTACCCTCCACTACATCGGGCTTCAACAAACCACCATCGTCGCAGGTACATTCATTGTCCATTTCTCCTCGTATATCTTAGTTGGCTTGGACGCCAGTTCATGCATAAGTTATCATGGATTTTAATTTTAATACATTATCCTCCCAAAATAAATTTTTTAACCTCTCGTTTAAGTAAAATATACTTATAAGTACAGAATGTTTGCAGAATTAATCCATGGGAGAAGAAAACATCTTGTTTGTGTGTGCAAATCTTATCTTAGTTGCGGGTTCTCTCGAGTGCTATGATGAAGAAAGTGGTAGAATCGACGGGGAGCAACATCTTCATGCCATAGCAAATGAATTTGGGAAATCGATAAAGGGTCGTTTTCGGTCATACGTATGTTGAGAACATGTAGGCTATTCTTCTTCTACGAACATGCCATAATAGAAGAAGAAGAGCCTACATGTGCAGGCTGAACACAGATGACCGAAAAAAGCGAGCCTTTATCGACTTCCCAAATTCATTTGCTATTGCATGAAGATGTCGCTCCTCGTCGATTCTACCACTTTCTTCATCGTAGCACTCGAGAGAACTCCGCAATACTGCATAAGATTTGCGCACAACAGCCAGCATGTTTTCTTCTCCCATGGATTAATTATGCAAACATTCGCTACTTATAATATATTTTACTTAAAAACAAAAAAAAATTTGGGGGAGCAAAAGGGAAAAAAATTAAATTCCACGATAAAATATGGAACATCGACCTAAAAATGCACAAAAAGAAGTGTGAATCATAAAGTAATTCGAAGAATTTCTAAAGTTGTCTACACTATAAAACGTTTAATCTAAGAATTTGAAACAAACAACAAGTGAAGTACCTATGTATCACCAACCTGCTCATCTCTCGAGAGCCACGCTTACGTCTCACGCCCAACATTGTCCCCTTGTTGGGGTGGATCGACTGATCTATTTGCGGCGTGTTGCTTGGTCATGAGGTGGCGGTGGTGGTGGCGGTGGTGGTGGTTGTTCTTGAGCTAGGTCTATTTCGTCCATGTCCATCCCAAGACGCGATGCATGAACTCCATAACCTTTCGTAGTTGCTCCGCAACGACATCGAACTCGCCCGCGGCACCACATCCGGCGTCTGCGACGTGCTAGCACCAGGAGCTTCGTATCTCCTCTTCTTTCTCCCTACGGACCCGAGTCCGTAGACACGTCCTTTGGAACACTCACCCGCCACATTGAGGTACACCGCCTCATCATCCACCGATTGCTCCGGTGTGCTCGGGTCACCTCCCGACGTCGCTCTCTCGGGCCTATCCTGCATATATGCACAACACACAAAATACATGATATGGGGTAAGTGAAAGACTTAATAATATTTTACATATCATTTCTATACTTACATAGAACCGCTCTGATCTAGTATCGATGAATGTCATCCTGTCGTGATTAACGGTGTGGAGATGCAAATACAAGTCATTCACAGTCGGTGGCGTCTCGGATGAATCAGCCTGCGTGCAGGACCAAGCATAGTGAACAAGAGTATAAATGTACAAAATATCCTAGATGTTACAAAAAACTTACCAATCTTTCTTGGGTAGTCGCAAATGACACGAAACCACCACCGTGCTTCGAGGGTCCAGTCCCAGGGCCTTCGACCTCAGTGTTCCTATTCTACGTCGCTTGCCTAGACCTAGCCTGGAAGTCCTCGCTCTCCCGATCTGCAAGTATCTCCTCCATGCCTCATCTCAACATAAACCGCCATTTTTACCCGATTCTTCTTCAACTTGTGCATCAACGCGGTGTACCTTGTGCTCGCAAGCTTGTCGTACGCCGCCGCACGAGATCCTCGGGAAGCGCATCATCCCATCTAAAAAATATCTACAAATTGGCGATTGCTATTGTTAGCACTTATTAGAGAAAATAGTATAAATCATAAGGCATTTGGTAGTCTTGTTTACCTTCCATTGGCGCCAGTATTGGTCTTTATGATGAGGCGCACGACTTCCAACAATACCCTTCGTATCATCCATCGTTTAAAAACTTTTGTCATCCTCCGTGCACAAAAGTGCGAAGGATGCAACTCCCCGTGTTTCATGAACATGCATATCACCTTAACTACTTCTTCAATATTTGACATCCATATTGAAATTGACATATAAAAGTCAAACGCAAACTTACGTATCATTGGCAATCGGCGTGATAGGGATCCCCGCACGCGAGGGGGCTCCATCCCTGGCCTCTCGAGGTGGCGCGGAGGGCTGTCACCTCCAACCCCTGCTCTTACGTCTTCTTCTCGGGATCTTTGCCGCCGATGCTTGTGGCCGGGGTGCGCCTCGTGGGTAAAGGAGTCATTGATGTCGGAGAAGGTGTGGGGAAGTGTGTATTAGGCATAGTCCTTGATGACGACGAAGATGGTACGGACGACCCCGACGGTATGGAAGGGGAAGGTGACGCCGCTAACGTGCCGTATCGTGCTCGAGAGACCGAGAAGTCGGAATCGATAATGGAGGTATCGAACCACGACCTCGACCGCCACGACCTCTATGGACCCTCTCCCGTGGCACGACCACGAGGGCCGATTGGTATTTCCGCCGGATGTCGGTCCGCACCTATTCCGCTTTGGACGATGGCCTCCTAATGGCAAACCTCGACATCCCCTACGACCACGTCCGGCCATGATACCTAACAATATTCACGAGTAAAACATCAGAAAAGAAGGGCATACAAAAAGTAGAAATTCAGTCTATATTATTGGACTTAATAAGAACAAAATCCATGCAAATAAAAGTAACTACATTATTGGTCGTTAACATATCATATACAAACTTTATTCGCTATCCTCCGTTTCAAATTCACTCTCATGAGTAGAAGGTGAGGATTCTTCTTCTGATTCATCTCCACTATAAACTTCATCGCTTGGACCCGCTTCAACAATGAATCGAGTCCCAGTCGGAACATCCAGATTGTTGATATCGGCGTCTGCATCATCGACTACGCACGTGGTGGGCATCCCATCTTGGAAAGCAATCTCGCCGAGCCCTGGTCATTATCGTCTTTGCTAGTTTCCTCGTCGGCCAATTTTGGTGACAGGCAACAACCGCTAGCCATTCTTGTCGATCGTTCCGCATAGAAGGGTACGAAAGGTAGTAGACTTGAGTGGCTTGCATTGCTAGTACAAATGGCTCGTAGTTGTTATATCGTCGACTTCGATGAACCTCTACCAATTGAAGTGTTGGGTGAGTCCTCACACCATGATTCGGTGTAGGTCATACCATTCGCACTTAAACAAGACCACACGCGTTTGAGGCCTATAATAGTTATGGGAAACATCAGCGTAGTTTGAACCCTTCACCAAAACACCGTCAGCTGCTTTCTGCGTCGATCTATTAACGTCATATGTTGCGGAGTGGAACTTATACCCATTAACAAGGTAACCAGGGTAGACAGTACATGATCGACTAGGACCAACAGAAGATCAACGAGCGTCTTGTCAACTATAGAATTCCGAGCCTATTCGTCAAAATTAGAGATGCAATATGACACATTAGTTACGGGAGAAACATTTGAATCTATAACGTACAAAAGTAATGCCCTTACATATGTTTGAAACCAAATGGGAAAGTTGTGCTCTAGACTACTATCAACTTGCGACTCCCCATTGCTTGAGTGATTTCATCGACGAATATCCTAGAAGAAACGAACGTGTAAGTCGGATGTCTTACTAAAATATGAACAATGAATGTACTTGCATTATTGAAAGAAAGTGATGGACATGCGAACGTAAGGAGCGATCTCGGACAATTGAGCAAGGTATGTACGAATGAGCGGCATTATACTCCTGCTCTGTTAAGTACCGCTCCTTCGACTTGCCCATGGGTCGACCAGATAAGTGAAAATTGAGAAATTGCCAACGAAGTTCGGTGTGGGCCGAGACCACCATCGTCGTTACGTGGCACTTTGTCATGCAACGTAAAGACGTGATCTTCGAAGTAGTAAGAACAAAAGGATGTGACCTCTTCGACCAAATAAGCATTACACATGGAGCCCTCAACCTTCGCTTTGTTTCGCACATTGTTCTTCAAATGTTTAAGGTACCTATATGAATGTTATAGGAAATGTTGATATAAAACCTATTGAATGGGAAAATAATATCTCTATATGATGTTCAGACTTGATCGCAAGTAATCTTGCCATTGCGGACAACGTTGTCATGGTTTCGCAACCAGGCCACAATTGTTCCCTACTTGCATCAATCATGTCATATAGTTGGCGTGCTTGGGGGTTTGGTGATTCTTCCACGGCATTCCAATTGAAACTTGGACCTGCCACGTTGTGTAGCATCTCGCGGTAAGGTGTCGGATCGTAGCCTCGAACATCAGCATCATCAAGATGGCAATCCATTTCGTGAAAATTTTGCGGCCCTTCATCTCCGTTCTCACCATGTTCGTACCAACTGTGATATCCCCGGACAAATCCATACCTACATAGGTGGTGCTCAACCGTTTCGACGTCCAGGTACGGAACAAGTCGACATTTCTTAAAATTGCACGGACATCTAATCTTCCTTTCACTTTGGTATGTAGGACAATGTTGTTTTGCAAATGATATGAATTCTTTAACCTTCGCCGCGAATTCAATTCGAACATAACCGTTGTCGAGGTTGTATAACATGGAAAGAGAGAAATGAGTATTTTTGAAGTATTTTCGTAGACATAATGGGGGAGAGTATCCTTTTCGTAACCAACAAAAGGAGTTCGAGAATTATTGCTCAAAACATGGAATCAAACATGAGAAGACTTTTAAAATGACTCAACATAATGGTGTTCCTTCACAAAAACAATAAGAGTACTATAACAAATAATTCCTAGATGAATTCCATTTATTAGACTAGTATGCTATTTACAAATGGCTCAATTGCCTAAGTCATTTTGGGGTGAAGCTCTTAACACTGACTCTCATTTGACACCGTTAGAGTTTGATACTCCGGAGAGAGTGTGGCCTGGGAAAGATGTTACTTACTCTCATTTGAAGGTGTTTGGATGCAAGACATTTATGCATGTGCCTATGAGAGCAAAGACATAAACTTGATGATAGATTGTTACGTGTATCCTGTTAGGTTGTGGAGATGCAAAGTTTAGCTATAGGTTATGGGATCCAGAAAAGAAAATGGTTGTCAAATCCAAAGATGTGGTCTTTTATGAAAATAAGACCATAACAGATTTCAAGACATCAGAGAAAATCATAGTTAATTATGATGTTGATTCTCTTCCTGGACTAGTTTCTCCTTCGATTAGTGATGCCACACGTGAAAGAGATTTAGTTGAAGATCATGGAGTCGATGATGAGCATGCATATGATGATGTTGATGACGTGCTAGCATCTACTACTACTAATGATGATGATTCTGAGCAGGGGGAGCAGCCTCCTCCACTTGTGTCTACAACAAAATTTCCATTGATAAGGTTAGAGAGAGGGAAAGCTCTTCTATGAAGTACCTCAGTGCTACGTATGCTATGGTTATTGAAGAAGGGGACCTAGAGAGCTTCTAGGAAGTTCATATTCATAAAGACAAGGCTCAATGGATGAAAATAATGCATGAATAAATGAGTTCTTTGAATACGAACAACACTTATAAGCTTGTGGAACTTCCATAAGGTAGAAAACCTTTGAAAAAAAAATGAGAGTACAATCTTAATATGGATGAAGATAAGCTAGTGAAACATAAAGCTCATTTGGTAGTGAAAAGATTCAATTAGAAAAGGAAGTGACTTTGTCCTGTTGTGAAGATGAGTTCCATTTGGGTGATTTTAGGTTTGATGGCTAGTTTAGATCTAGAGTTTGAGCAGTTAGATGTGAAGACTACATTCCTTCATGGTGATTTAGATGAAAAAATTTACATGGATCAACCAAAGGGATTTAAAGTAAAAGGAAAAAACATATGGTTTGCAAGTTGAAGAAAAACTTGTATGATTTGAAATAGGCTCCAAGACAGTGGTATAAGAAATTTAACTCATTTATGTTGGATCAAGAGTACACTAGAACAGATGTAGATCATTGTGTTTACTACAAGAAGATTTTCGGATGGGAAGTTTGTGATCTTGTTGCTCTATATTGATGACATGTTGATAGTGGGACATGCTATTTCTTTGATTAGAAACTTGAAAAGAAGTTGTTTAGGTTTTTTTATATGAAAGGCTTGGGTCCGATGAAACATATTCTAGGCATGCATATTATTCGTGCTAGCGAATCCAAAAAGTTGTGGGTGTCATAGAAAAATATGTTGAGTATGTTAAAGTAGATTTAACATGAAAAGTGCTAAGTCAGTTAGCACACCTCTTGCTAATCACTTCACACTTAACAAGAAGTTTTGTCCCTATATTATAAAAGAGAAATAAAATATGTTAGATATTTTCCACTCCTCAACAGTTGGAGTTTGATGTATGCGATGGTTTGCGCTCGACCATATATTACTCATGCAGTTGGTGAAGTCACAGATTTCTCTCAAATCCTGGAAAGTTCACTGGGAAGTAGTGAAATGGATTTTGAGATATTTTAGATGTACTTTGACAATGTGTTTGTGCTTTGGGGGCTCAAAACCTATTTTGGAGGGATACACTAATTTAGATATGGCAGGTGACCTTGATGGCAAAAAATCTACTTTAGGGTATGTGTTCACTTTTACAGGGAAACTATATCTTAGCAATCCAAATTGTGAAAATATGTTGCATTATCCACGATAGAGGCATAGTATATTACTATGACTGAAGCAGACAAAGAAATGCTCAGGTTGAAAAGATGCCTTCAAGAGTTCGGTTTGAAGTAAAATGGGTATGCATCGAACTATGATAGTCAAAGTTCTTTATATTTGAGTAAGAATGCTACTTATCATTGCCGCACTAAGCACATAGATATTAAGTACCATTGGATTAGAGCGGTTGTGAATGATCATGAGATGATTTTGAAGAAGATTCACATTGATAAGAATCCATCTGATATGTTCACGAAGGTAGTCACTCGTGATAAGCATCAGTCTTGCTCCAAGTTGGTGGGACTGAGTTGCAGTTGAACATCATAGATGTTTGGATATCTCCCCATAGGCTGGAGAGGAGATTGTTGGTTTGGTGTAGGCCTACACTAAAACTCCGACCCAATTAAGAACTCTAATTGGATTAGAATTGGAAACGTAAAGTGAGGAACGAATTTAGCAATTCGCTATTGTGGAAAGTCGATATAGAGTTTGACTTTAAGGAGAAGAGAAAACCTCTCGCAGTGTGTGCGCACTCGTGGATTTATGCAATTCTCTAGTTTTCTTCTCTCTAAATTGAAGGCATATCAAGATCTTGAATCCAAAGACCCACGAAGAGGCTTTGGTGATTTCTTGGTGTTCAAGAAAAGATGTGCAAGGTTTTGATACAATTGGGGTAGTTTTCTTCATATTTAGTGTGATCATCTAAGTTCTTGGAAGAGGTATATCCATTGTTAGTGAATATCAAGCAATTGAGATATCTTGTACTTTTTATTCATATAGTGGATTGTTTGATGTTTGGATCGTAGTTTTTACCTTTAATTTAGAGGATTTTCCACGTTAAATCTTATGTATTTTGTGGTGTGTTTATTTTCATGCATTGATCGTAGTTTAGTAAGATTTTTATTTATCCATTTCATTGATCAAAGGGGTTGAGTAACCCTAACACATTTGGTCTCATTTCCCTTATATATACAAAGATGAACTTAATGGATGGATCTATATGTAGCGACATGTAAACAATAATAGGACCCACTGCAAATGTAGTCAGCTTTGAAACAACAAGCTTAAGCAAGAGGTTCTAAGGAAGCATATTGGGAGAACTTACTGATCATGCATGACCAACTTTAAGAGAAGGATGCACATAAAGTAATGAGAGTTTCTAAGAAAACGTGTAAGAGCAAAATTAGAATAAGTATAGACATATCTTTAATGAAAGCATGTTTATAACTATATGAACTTTAATGATGCATGTAACAATGGAATAAATAAAAGACTGAAATGAGATCAAAAAAATCTTGTCACAGTTTCTATTAAAATCTCCATTTGTTTGCAAAATAAGAACAAGTACAAACATATATTTAGTGAAAGGCATGTTCATAACTATATGAACTTCTAAGGATGCATGTAAGAACATAATAAACAAAAGAATGAAATGGGATAAGAAAACCTTTTGTCACAGTTTCTATTAGAATCTCCATTTGTTTTTCACCCATGGATGCAAATAGGTCGAGAAGGGGATGAGGATCTCATTTTCATACTCATATCCACTAAAAATATTTATCACCCATACCTATACTCATACCCATCTGGGGATAAATTCTCATACCCATCCCCATACCCATTAAATCCCTATGGGTATGGAGAACTCGCATAGGTAAAATATTTTACCCATTTTATTTCCCATTGGGGGTCCCATGGGGATTTTTATGAGGATTTTTGCGGGGATGGGGAATCTCCGTGGAAAATTCTTTTCCCATTCTATTCCCCATTAAGGATCTCCACGGGGATTCTCAAAAAAAGAATTATAATAATGTATCAAATATACAAACATTACAACATAATTGTTGAAATTTCACCAAAAATAAAAAAAAATCAATGTATCATGCAATAAAAATTTTAAATACTAAGTGCTAACACTTGTAATTAAGTTTCTACAAAATCATTGGCAAAAAAACAAAAAGTTCAAATTCAAAATATTCCTCGAAGTCACTATCTCTTAAAACCACCAAGTCATCAACTTTTTTCAATACTTTTGATTCTAAAATTCTAAAATATAAATATAATTGCAAAAAACTTAAAACAAAACATATAGTTATTAATTAACCAAATATATCAAAAATTATAAATCTCATTAAGAGGTTTTTTGTTATATGTATAAGTGTTTTGGAGTGAAACCTATGTAATATTATGTAATATTTATCAATAAATATCATATAGTACATGTATAAATAATAATATCATATAGTGTATAAATTGATATATGGGGATCCCCATGGGTATACAAGTATATGTATAAGTGTTTTGGAGTGAAACCTATGTAATATTATGTAATATTTATCAATAAATATCATATGGTACATGTATAAATAATAATATCATATAGTGTATAAATTGATGTATAGGGATCCCCATGGGTATACAAGTATTCTTGTGAGAATCACTCATGTGTATTCTCATGGGGATTACCCAAAAACTACCCATGGAGATCTCCATAGGGGATATTTTATTACCTGTAGTTATTCCCTTACCTATTTGCATCCCTAGCAAATAACCATGAAACATGTAGACCATGAAACTAAAATTGTGAATTTATTAAGCCAAGGCATAATTTCCCTATAATTCATGGAATTTGATGGATTTGGAACAACTTGATCTAAAATCCATCCAAATCTGTTGGTGAGAGAGAGATTTGGTTTTACATATTTTTCAAATATAAACCTACTAAAATTCTAAAGGTGTTTATTAATTAAATACACGACTTTATAGAAATATATCAAAATCCATCGAAATCCTAATTAAATATATTTAGATTTTTTTAAAGCAACTTACTTGGGTAATCTACTTTAGACACTCATGACTTTGGGTACCTAGCATACGTGCATCGTAGATACACCTTGAGATACGCATTGAGATACGCATTCAAGGTGTATCGGACGGCGCACAACCGCTAGATGCCTAAAGTCGATTTCTAAAGTGGGTACCCCAAGCATTTATCTTCTAAAACCCATTGAAATTGAAATTAAATACACATAGATTTCAAAATAGAACAAAATCCTTTTAAAATCCTACAAATCCTAGTCAAGACACATTTATTAGACTCAATTCATTAGCTCAAACTGAGTTTTGAGACTTTCAACCAAAATTCCTTTCATGAACCATAAGAAGACGCCAAACTGAATTATTGTATTTCAAAAAAAACCTTAATGCCAATTTTTCAAATCCTCCACCGAACCGATCAAATAAAAAATTTACCCTAAATGAACATCCATTCACCTAGGTTTAATGAAAATCTTGAACATAAATTTGAAGAGAAAAAACTCACCGAATCATCGGCTGAACTAGCTTTCTATACTTGATTTTTTTCTCAATTGGCAATAAATATTCTGTAGCAAACATATTTTCCCGCTGATTCTAAGCAGTCCCATCAGCAAGAAAAAAGAGAGGAGAGATCAACCAGAGGGTTTAGCCATTTACTAAGGGAGAAGTTATTGTTACTAAAAACCTTTTTGGATACCCATGGTTTGTGTCCCTTCAATACAAGTAGATTTGTGTGTATAATTATTGATGCACAAGTCAATAAAAATTAACACCTTAGTGTCCACTCTCGATGTCTGTCAAGGCCCATTTTATTAAGACCATAACATTACCTGATTAACTTAATTTTCCAGATAAATCCGTTAACAATCTCAATTATCGAACATTTTCCTGGGCGTTTATACATTGCAATAGTTCATTATTCTCAAATTTAAAGAAATCTTACCAATTTATCTATAAATAGGTCACCAAATCATTTTCCTTTATCAAAAAGTTGAGATAAAGGCATCCAACATCGACTAAGGGCACATCATTTTTTGAATTTGTTTATTTTCCAATAAAAATAACATATTTGCCCATATCAAACAATGTCATGTTCTTATGCATGGCTGGAGTGCCTATAACATGATACTATGTTTTAGACATAGGCTTCTGTGTTGGTTATCATCAACCGATACTATGTTTCAGGTTTCGGTAGGAAATAATCGAACCTATGGTCTCGAACACACTTGATCGAGACATAGAGTGTTGAGCATGTTGGTGTTAATTGCGATATACACATGTCTCGGCACAAAACCACCAAGACCATTTGTACAATCGTGTTCACTATCGAGTTAAATATACAACCACCTTATTTGGGTGTCGGTTGTTATAGATCGACACTTTAATACAAGTCTCGAGAAGACATGAATGAGACAACTCACGACTCTCGACCCCGTGTATTTGGACAACACGAGAAAAATAAAAATCATGTGATGACTAAATTTCAATGAACATGGGGAATGAAAGGAATTAGGGTTCCTATGTGTGATAGCCCTAGTCCTCACAAATAGGGCTCTGCCCGGCCTTGGCCTACTTGGACCTCTGAGTCAGCGATCTCAAGGTTAATGTAAGCCTAGTCAGCCTTCATTTCAATTATTATAAGTCATTTAATGGTTTCAAGTTGAGTTATTTGTGATTTGCAAGTGTTACACTTAAGCAACAGAAATTAAAGTAGCATTATAGGCAAAAATATACTTGTATCATACTTGCATTCAGCCCACTAACCAATTTTATAAAGCAATAAAATAATAATACATAAAAGGAATCTATAAGTGGGAAAAGTTGAATTTGACTTTGAGAGAAGCTCAAATGAAGTTGCATAGTCCTTGATGTCATGCCCGTGCTCGTGCTGAATATGCAGCTTGCCATCATGCATTAATAACGAGCTCTAGTAAGTAAAATCTAGATGCATCTTAATAGTATTTCAAATATCAAATAACTAGTTAGTCGAAATGATCATGCAAGGATATCACAAAAGTAGGAAAATAATTGCTTAATAAGTAAACCAACAAAGATATCAACGGTAGATGAATGCCAATATCGCAAAGAAAAAAAAACATCTTAGTGTTCCAAGTCTGCCAAGTACGATAAGAAAACCATAACTTGACTTTCAAGACGGTCTAGGGCTGGCAAAAATACGGGACCGGACATAAACGGGACCGGACACCCATTTTTATAATGATTAAATTTGGTGTTTGGACCCGGTCCCATTTTTAAAATGGGTACTTTTTTTTTTGTCCGGTCCCGTATATTTGTAAAACATACGGCTCCCATTCCCGTTTTATGGGCAAAGCTGTATGCGAACTCAGCGAGGCGAGGGTGATGACGATCGCCGCGAAGCCGCGACGCCGATCGCCGCTGGCAAGCAAACGACGAGTGCTGGACTGCTAGAGGGAGAGGCCGTAAGTCGGTGAGGCTGAAGCCGCACAAGCGGTGTCGCGGTGGCGACTGGCGCGCGCGAGACGGTGAGAGCGGAGAGGCAGATCCAGACGGTGGCGACTGGCGAGCACGAGACGACAAGAGTTGAGACCGTGAGTTGAGATGGTGGAGGAAGAGGCAGAGGTGTTCACCGTGAGTTGAGACGGTGGAGGGAGAGGCAGAGAGGCGAGTTGAGAGGCAAAGTTGAGGAGAGGCGAGCGAGTTGAGGGAGGTAGAGAGGCGGTGTTGAGGAGAGCGGAGAGCGGCATAAAGGTAGAGAGGCGGTGTTAAGGGAGGCAGAGAGCGGTGTTGAGGAGGCGGTGTTGAGAGAGCAAGAGGCGAAGGAGAGCGAGAGTTGAGACTTAGTGAGACAGGTGAGTGTGAGACTTAGGTTATGGAGTGTGAAATTACCAATATGCCCTTCAAATTAATCACTAAATGGGTACCCGTTTTTTTTAAATTTTTGCCCAAACCCGGTCCCGTATTTTTAAACGGACATTAAACATTTTCCAGACCCGTATGTTTGTCAAAAAATATTGCCCGGACCCGTTTAAAATGGGACCCGACATATTTTGCCAGCCCTAAGACGGTCGGTGGACTTAGCTAAGTCACTTGACTGGCAGTTTAGATCGAGTCCATCAATTGTAGCTATAATGACCCGTTTTATTAACCCTTTTATTTATTTTGTAATTTCAGACATGGACGTCAGCTCAGATCCACGTGGATGCCGTGGGTAGGCTAGGATACACGTCGACTATGTACACTAGTAAATTGTGTGTATGTTGTTTAAATTGTGATGCACTTTATGTATTTACTTGTAAATACATCGCATGTGTATATGTTGAATGTCGATATCGTACGAGGTTGTGTGATGGATTGTTGCCTCGAAGTGCATGTCAACGTGGGTATTGAGAGGCAAAGTACGGTACACTAGAGAAACTCGACAAATTCATGTAAACATGACTAGGAAATTAAATTGAAATGGGTAATGTAACCATAAGGTTATTAAATTAAAATTCAAACAATAAGCTATGATGCACCTTGAAATGCGTGTCAATATGTGGGGCATCGAGTGGCGGGTAGTTGAGGCTTGGTAAGATCACAAAATTTGTTAATTTAGTGAATAAAAACACTAACCATATATGGATTATAATGGGCCTAAGCTAAGGTAATTAAATAAAATAAATCAAGGCCTATAGTTTAGTTAATTAAATATAAATCATAGGATTTTTCTTGAGATACGTGTTGGCATATCTAGGAACTATTGGAGTAACAAATTAGTGTCACATGAATTTAAGTTAATGGGATTTAGTGGACTAAGTGGCTAGAGGTGAACCATTAGATGAATCTCGGGATACGTAAATAGGTGGAGATCAATGGCCAAGAATCAAGCTCACATTAATATATAACATTAGTTGATCAAACAACATGCAAACCAAATCATTCGTACATTTTGCTGGAGAAGAAGAAGGAATTACTGGAGAGGAGTAAATCATCAAAGTTTGTTGAAGGAATCCATGAGAGTTTTTGAGAAATTCTCAAGCTAGGTGGTACATCAACTAGGTACACATCTATTTATGTCAAATTGAAATCATTTCTAATTTTTGCCTAATTTCAGAGGGTAAATGTTTGAATATTTGTAATCGATTTATATATTTAGATTCCTCATTTGAAGCTGATAATCTAGTTATATCGAGGTTTTTAATTTGGTTTTGAAATCAAATAAATACAAATTATTGACTTTGCAAGACTAAAACTATAATTATGCATGTTGTATTAGGAATTAACATATGTAATTTGGTCCTAACTTGCTTATTATGGATTCAAATCAACCCAAACTAGTGGCATTTGAAGGATCACTCAAAGGAACAACTTTGCTTAACTAAACAGTTTGTAATTTAATTGATTTTATGTCCAAAAGTACTTTATAAATAGGTGTTGGAATTCAGAAGAAAATTTTTGAAACCAAATTTGTTAAAAGCATAAATTCCTAACTACATATCCAAATGAGCTGATTTTTTAGTATGTTGTATTTGGTTATGTTAGCTAATTTATAGCCAAAATCACATTTTTTGAATTATAGATTGGAGAAATAGATTTTCTAACTCTGCTAGTCGGATTAGGTTCCAATTAAAACTATGTTTAGTAAAATCATGACCTCTTTCATTGTATATCGATTTTTACAAACTAAACCTTTTAAGAAAGCTAAAATAGATACCAATGATCTTTGTAATGATGGGAAATTTTGAGATTCAGGCCATTTCATGCCTAAACATGCGTTGTAACATAAGATTGAAATTGAGACTTAATTTAGTCTTTCGGGCTAATTTGGGAATATTGATTTAAAACATATTCAACCACTGTGAATACAAAATAAACATACTTAATTGAACTTCAAGGACTTAGGAGACCGTAGCATGGTACCTGGGAGCTTGTCGAGTTGGATACGGGAGTCCGGGGAGGTCATAAAGCGATTTAGAGATTTGTAAAACCAAACTGAAAGACTCTGAATATTTGATTCTACTTTAAATTTCATTTCCATCATTTTTTGTTGTTTTAATTATTCTATTCCGTTACTTGGATGAGGGTTGAGGGTACTCCCCTGGATTTCCTGGTTATGTGCTCATGATGCACTGGACTGTAGCACGTGTGACCCGAGCCTCAGTGAAGGGCAAGTGGCAAGTTGAGCTTGCCCTTGGGTGCATGTGTCGGTGACTCAGCGGATTTCGCTAGCGCCAAGAGGGACTAAGTGTCGGGCCAGTTGGTCGTGACCACTGGGGGGAACTGGTGACCCGAAGTACAGCCTAGTTCATATGAAGCAAGCACACAAATTTGTTAGCTTATCTGTTATTTATTCATGCTATGAGTCAATTTACAGTTGTCTGTATTTATATTCCACATGTTTATTTGACATTATTCCTTGCATTTCATTTACTTTATTATACGAATGTTAAGAGGGGTTCTTGGGATTTTACTTACTGGACTCATCTTCTTTCTTTTGTGATGAATAAGTGCAAATCCTATTACCAGTAAGGGCGAGGGGGTCCCAGGCAACTATATCTGATTGTCCACTGTTGATGACCTCTTATTTTGATATTTTGTATATTTTAGGTATTGGGAGATTGAGATGACAATGTACATGTATATATACCCTATTTATGGTTTTATCGCTGATATACAAAGTACTTTCTTGGGTTTTCCACAGTAGGATTTGCTCTTGTGAATCATGTTTACCATGCAAATTCACCTTATCTAATAGTATTAAGTAAGACTTCCATTGATTTATTCAACTTGTAAGATAGAACTCACTAGTATGATTAGGCATTATAATAAACTACATATTATTGAACTAAGTGATTTTAAATACTTAAAGAGAATAAGCTAAGAAAATTACAGATAATACAATATCTAAGTTGATTGAACACATGTAGATACGATTAGCGAGATATGAAGTGGATGGGCAGGTGCCGGACATGCATAGTTAGGCCCACTGGGCAAGGAGTACATAAATACACGTCACCCTGTGGTGGCGGGCCACCACAGTTGGTATCGAGCAAAGAGTTCTAGGAACTTGGAAATGTAAAATTAAAGAGCATAAAATTTAATAAATAAACTTTGTTGTGAAAACCCGATGTTATTGCCTTAGAACTTTAGTTGGGAAGTGATGTGAGGCGAGTAAGATAAGGCTTATGTACGTGTTATATTTCAATTATAAATATGATATAAGTAATACACCAAGGCCGATCTAGAGCATGCTTCTTAATGCAAAATATGGACAGACAATCCACTACGCCTCATAAAATAGGTTATGCTAGTTAAGCAGCTAAGGATTCCATAGTTACAGCTTGTATGGAGGATCTACTCTCAATTCAAGAGACTCAGATGGTCGAGGTACTGCCCTTGTTACGGGATTAGACTACTGCACTGACGACACTTGCTACACAGGTCGCAACACCTTGATAGTCAGTAGCGATTATCGCACCTACGAGGACAACTGTCATCCCGGTTGTTCTCCTAGACACCCATTGAGAGGGTAGCATTGGAGACACAGACAGATAAAGCTACTGCAGTTGTTGTTCCACTCGAGACGTCATTTCCTACACCTCCACCTAAGACTACGGATCAGACTACTGCTACCACTACTATTGCTACTACATCGGGACTCGTCTTGGCTCTAGAGGCGAATATGTTAGAGAGTTTTTGAAGTTCCAGCCGGAATTTCTTTTATGTCGAGGCTGTGAGGAAATGGATTGTGTCACATCAGCATTTCCATAAGCTGATGAGGAATGATGAGAATGGGCATGACTGTCGGGAACATGCTTGAGAGGCCACACTGTAGAATGGTGGACCACATATCAAGATACCCATCCAGAGCCGACAATATGGGCTGAGTTCAAAGAGCTATTCTATGATCAGTGCAAACCTATCGATGTGAGATTGAGACTGAGGGAGGAGTTTTTGGCCCTTAAATAAGGTAACCGAACTTTGATGCAATATGTGGAGAAATTTTGATACTTACTCCAGTTCTCGATGGATCTCGCTGGGACGGAGCGTTTGTAGATATACTACTTCACCAGAGGAGCCGAGGATATGATTGCTCTCGTAGTGGTATCATTTGGGGCACCCACTCTGAAGGACATCTTTGATAGAACGTTAGCACGTAAGACCTACTTGATGCAAGAAGATGACAGACGTATGGCTGGGACTGTGGTATAGATAGGGCAAAGTTTTCGGCCCGACCAAAGGTCGAAGAGACAAAGGGATCTTCGAGATACAAGTCGGAGGGATGACATATGGGATAGAGGCCACAGGGATGTTCACCAGGGCAGTCAGTTTCAGTATGAGGAGAGACAACCAGTGCACGCCATCGCACCAACATCGATGGATCAGCATAGGACACAACCATAGATGTACCGTCAAGGTTGAGATCATGGAGGACATGATAGGTTTAGAGAGACCAAGGTCAAGGTCCGAGATCTGGAGACGGATAGGCCGATAGTCAGGATAGATATAGATGCCATAGGCGTGGTCAAAGGGGACCCTTAAAGATAGAATTCAGGACACCACCATCGCCACGTCGAGAGCCAGAGCCGACCGTCAGAGAGAGCTCATGCGGTAGCATAGCGGGATGGCGGGGCGACCAGACAACTCGTCAAGGGTATGTTGCATATTTTTGGTAGACCTATACATGCCATGTTTGATTTTGGTAGTACTTTATCATTTATTATTAGGCGTATTATTGGAGAGTTAGGGTTAGATACATAGACATTAGACACACACATTATCCTCGGTACGGCCGCTAGGGACAAGATATACCATAACCGGATATGTAGGGAAGTGATGATAGAGGTTGAGGGACATCAGTTACTAGCTGATATTCGAGTATTAAAGTACATGGAGTTTGACACATTTTTCGGGATGGATTAGTTGTCACCGTATCATGCACAAATAGATTATTTTGGTAAGAGGATAGAGTTTCGTATTCCTGGGATACCAGAGTTCTCACTAGCTCGATCTACAACTAACTTACCTATCACCAAAGGTTGACTAGCTACTGCGCGAGGACATTGAGGCATTTGCAGCGATGATTGAGCTAAAGGTTAGGACAAAGGTCAGGATTGCAGCGATGATTGAGGTGAAGGTTAGGACAAAGGTCAGGATTAAGGACGTTACGATAGTTAGAGATTTTGTTGACGTGTTCTAGATGACCTAACAAGATCGCCATCGCTACGAGCTATTGAGTTTATCATTGAGTTGATACCAGGGACGTAGCTGATCGCCAGTAGACCATATAGGATGTCACCATCAGAGCAGGAGGAGGTTAGACGATAGTTGAATGAGTTATTGAGAAGGGTTTCATTCACCCTAGTATGTCACATTGGGGAGCTCCGGTGTTATTTGTTAAGAAGAAGGATGGTTTGAAGAGGATGTACATTGACTATAAGAAGTTGAATCAGGTGACTGTTAGGAACCATTACCCACTTCCTAGGATAGATGATTTGTTCGATCAGTTTGCGGGTGCCAAATGTTTCTCAAATATTAAGCTTTGCTCATGTTATCATCAGTTGAGGATTCGAGATGAGGATATCCAGAAGTTCACTTTCAATATTAAGTATGGGCTATTCGAGTTCACAGTCATGTCGTTTAGGCTACTAACATCCCAAGATTTTCATGGATTTGATGCATAGAGTCTTGAGACCATACTTTGACAGATTCATCATAGTCTTTATCGACGACTTCTTGATCTACAACATGACTCATGTGGATCATGAGATACATCTCAGGGAAGTTTTAACGACATTGTGAGAGCTCAGATTGTACACCAAGTTTAGTAAGTGTGACTTCTAGCTAAATGCGGTGAGATTTTTCGACATGTCGTTAGTGACCGGGGTATCTCTATGGATTCAGACTATTTTGTGACCTATTACACATGAGCATGGCTTGTTACATGTGGCATTAGTTATGTGCATGATAGAGGTATCTACTATGGCTGAGTAGCACTTTTATGGTGATATAAGAGTTCCGACCGTATCGATTGAAAGGGTTGTCGAGTGTCGAGGGCTTATGGGTTTTATAAGCGGTTCAGTGCACTGATTGGGTATAGACCACACATCGATGTTTAAGACACCGAGGGAGATTGTCACCAGATCGAGAGACGGAAATAGAGACGAATTAAATTCCGTCTCTAAAAAATGGCGCCAACATTCCCACCAAAACTTTATTTTGTTATACCCGTTCGTCAAAGCTCGAGATTTTCATGAGCCCCCTCCAACACCCCCTCCCTCTCCCACCACCGAAATCCCCAAATCCCACGGCGACGCCCAAATCCCTTCGTCCTCTCCCACCACCGAAATCCCCAAATCCCACGCGACGCCCAAATCCCTTCGTCGTCTCTCCTCTATACTCTCGTCTCTCCGATCGTCTCGTCAAGTTCGTCGTCGACCAAAACTGTTTGATTCGAGTTTTAGCGGGAGAGACCACAAATCAAAAGTGCTCTCCACACGCCTTCGCCGCACAAAGAGAAGATGGGATTCGGAGTTTTAGCTCTCCGAGCCGCGAACCTCCTCCACCATCAATCGCCGCTTCTCCTCATCGCCAACCCTCTCCGTTTCTCGAATCTTCGCGAACCCTAGCAATCGCCACTCCGGATCCATCGCCTCCACACCGAGCTTCGAACGCCGCGGCCGCAGCGAAGCGCCGCAGCCTCAAGAGATCCATCCGCTGCGGATGCCGCAGCCGGAGCTAGGGTTCATTTTCCCAAGCCGAAAGATGCGATCGAGGTCTTCGTCGACGGATTCCCTGTCACTATCCCTAAAGGAATGACCGTCTTCTTGCTTGCGAGGTCGCCGGAGTCGACATTCCTCGGTTCTGCTACCACGGCCGCCTCTCCATCGCCGGCAATTGTCGAATGTGTTTGGTTGAAGTCGAGAAGTCGCCAAAGCCCGATCGCTTCTGCGCCATGCCTGCGCTTCCAGTGTTTGGGCAATTTGGATGATCAATTCAATTCAAAATGGCGCTCTTCTTGTCTTATATCCTAGGTTTTGACTCGGATGTCTCTCATTGTTGTTGTTGTTGGTGGTGCGGCGTTGGATCGAGTGGAGGAGGAAGTGAACGCGTTGGCTAAATGCTGCGACAAGTGAGTGATTCGTTCATCTTTGAAAACTTGTTAATTCGTGCTGGTGTGTTGATTTGATTTGATTTTTGTTGTGGTTTGGAGAGTTGAATGTGTAATTAGTGAGGAGTTGAAGGAAATTGGTTGGAATCGTAGAATTAGATTAGATCCGGTTCTTTTGTGTGGCGTTGTCTTGTGAATTGGAGCTAGATCGAAAAGTTGAGCTTCTGAAATTTGTAGGCACTAATTTCTTGAATAATTAGATGATACCTAGATCGAACGTCGTTTAGACGATAATTTGTCTTGTGTCAAGACCTAATTATGCAAACGGCCGTAATGCGAGCCATTCATTTTACGAAGGCGTTAATACGTGTGGATCTTGATGTCCTAATAGCAAAACAAACTTCATAGCATGATGAGTAAGATTTGTTGTGTTAACTCTATGAGTTGTCGGGATTGCGAAGGCATTGAGCGATTGCAAAGGTCGAAAAGTCTTTGGAGACATCATCGATACTGCGAAAGGCTTAAACATGAGCTTGAGGTCACAACTCAACGTCAAGAGATAGTGTCTTGCTTTCTGGGGGACTATTAGCTTTCCAATGAGGAGGTGCTTGTTGTCCCAATTTCATCAGACGCAGCTTTTTAGCGTGTACGTTGTCCGTTTTGTATGCCAATTTTTTACGATGAACATAATCAATTTGTAGATACATGCATCGAGGGAGGAAGACTTGAGTGAAAATTTCTTTAAGGCACTTTCTCATGTTCAAGAAATTCATGCCAATTGCAAGATACTTCTCAGGACTCATCATCAGGTATTTGCCCTTTAATTAGTGCTTGACACATGCTTGAATTTTGCAATTTTTGTATTCATGTATTTATGCGATTTACAATTATAGCAAGGACTTGCTGACACAGTGAGTGCCGACTCTTCTGATGTTGTGCTCGTTTTCTCATTCACACCACCAATGGATTCATTTACTAGATGTAATTGATATCGCTCGTTGAGATCATAGACGTTTCATTAGAAGTTTAATCATTAAATGGTAACTACCAATAATGACCCGTGTTTGATTTTAATCCCCAATAACCAAGAGTGGATCTTTAATGTATATCTGAACAAGAAGAGCGCTATGGAATTGTAAGAGAACTAAGAAAGAAAATGAATATCACGTATAAAGAGTGTTTTTGTCCTGAAAAGCCTAATTGTCAATACTGTTATTCATTTCTTCTATTCCATAATCATTCAATACTTGAAGAATGGTATATTTATATTTAACTCATGCAAGGACTTTTTTGCAACGTGCAGGTTTGGAGCAAATGGATATGATGGCTGTATACCAAGAGGGGGCTTATGAGTGCTTGTGCAGGTTAAGAATCTCTAGCCCCAGTTAACCAGTTAAACATGACATTTAATTTCATAAGCAAGTCTTTATATGATTCTTTGTTACATACATATGGTTAGGTGAGACTTGATAGCATCCAGTAATCAATCACCATTTGAGGTGCTTTTGTTGCATATTTATTTATACTTTAAAAAAAAAATTAATTTCACATGTATGTTGTAAATGCTTCGACACAACTTCTTCTATTGCTGTTAAAACGTAAATGTCTGTAGTTTCAATTGAGTAGCTATTTTAGGTTGGTCATATTTGTTCATGCTCGAGATGTTGTCCCAAACTCCAGTCTTATTTCTTCCTTTCTTTGGAAATGTGGATGAGTCTAATTTCTACAACACACCATTATATTATGATTTTAGTTCAAAATACTCTTTCTTGCACTCCAATTTTTGAAATTTGCTGTTTGCATCAAATATCTGAAGCCTTTCATGGTTAATGCAAGCTGGTCTTTTTTTGTTTTTAGCTTTTGTTTTGAGCAAGTCTTGCATTCTCAGTCTCAACTTAACCTTATAGTTTCTTATAAACTTAGCAACACCCTGGAATTCTACAGCCATATCGTAAGTCAAGCTCGAAGCATTAGTGGAACCAGTCACATTCGTCTCCTCTCTTACAATATGTGCCTTTCCATTTGTTAGATTTCAAAGTTGTTGGGCAGAGAAACAGCTCTCAGTAACACACTTTGGCTCCTCAAGGATGCTGGACAACATACTTTCTTCGTCAAGGGCCCTTTCGAGCTCTCCTGGCTGTTCTTCTCTCACCTTTGGTAATGTACCAATTAATATTTCTCTCACCTTTTGGCTTGTTTATGAGTTTATTCTTGATTCGTTGTTGCTCAACTCTGATAGCTTTTGAATGCCAAAGTTTTTCTTTTTTTCTTTAGATTCATTGCTCACTTTCTCGCAGTACTTCTTTATAATCAATATCTATTCCGATAGTAAAACAAAAACAGACTTATTGAGTTTCACATTTCTCTTCGGTTAATATAAGCGAACGAGGTAGTGAAGTATCTTTATCTTTCATGGATGGATGCATTACTTCTTTCTTATGATGCCAGGTGCTCGTAAAAGTGTTGGTTAACTTTCGAAAGTCGTAAAAAATGATGAAACCCATTGAAAGTTCCAACCAGATCTATCTTCTATTTTTATAGCCAAAATAGCCTATTTTTATCACTATTTATTTCCTTGTATGTCATTCTCATACCATGATTATTCACCATTTGTAGAATATGTGGAGTTCGAGTATGATATAAAGGCTATAAACATGATTATTAAAGGTTTTTTTATTGAAAAACTTGTCTATATTCATATTGGGTTCATTTCCTTCTGGATAATGATGAATTTTTTTTTCTTTATTACTTTATTAATGTTGTGTTTGGCTCATACACTTGTGCTTGCGATGATACGTAGTTCTCCCATAATATTATTTATATTCCTATTATTGTTTGTATAATTTAGTGATTTTTTTTCTTTTTGATTTTTTTTCAGGTGTTTTCTACGAAGTCAAGTATTATTTGAAGCACAATCAACTTACATAATCTCGGAGCACTTCATTTTTTTTTTCATTTAGAACAATTTTTCCTTTTACTTTTGTAGAAATATACGATATAGAAACTTTTTAGATTGTTTTTTTTGTTTCGTGTACAGTACATTGAGAGAAGATAATTTTAAGGATATGTTAAGTTTATATAAACTGTGCAATATCAATATATTATTTAGCTATGATTTGTATTATATATTGGCAGGTTAAATGTGCTTGGATTGAGACATATATATATAAGACTTTAAAAACTAAACAAAAATGAAAATTAGAGACGGAAATAGCAACGGAATCTCTGTTAGATACAGGAATCAGAAACGGATCAAATTCCGTCTCTGATCCGTCTCTGATTAGCAACGGATCAGAGACGGAAATAATCAGAAACGGAATTTATTCTGTCTCTAATCAGAAACGCAATTTATTCCGTCTCTAATCAGAAACGGAATTAGAGACGGAATAAATTCCGTCTCTGATCAGAAACGGAATTTATTCCGTTTCTGATCCGTCTCTAAAATAGAAACGGAATCGCATTTCCGTTTCTGATTGAATTAGCAACGATGTTTTTAGAGACGGAATTGATTCCGTCTCTGTTCCGTTTCTGACTGCAATTAGAGACGGAATTTTTGCAAATCAGAGACGGAAATTTTCGTTTCGATTTGCTGTTTTTTTGTAGTGTGTGGATTCCGCGGATCAGGAGATACGTGATGGGATTTCGGAGGATGCGCACCAATCACACTACATAGTTCTTCCTAGTCGTATCAAAATGTACCTTGATTTGAGGCGACTATTCTGGTGGCCACGGATGAAGGCTAACATAGGGGCATATGTCGGGAGTTTTCATATTTACCAATAGGTGAAGGTGAGTGCAGGAAACCTGTTGGACTGTTATGATCATTACCCATTTCTATAATGGAAATAGGAGCACATCATCATGGATTTCGTTAGTGGACTACCACAAACATCAAGACGTCATGATGCAGTTTGGGTTGTGATTGACAAACTGACGAAATAGGCTCACTTCATTTCGGTTTCTATAAGGTACACATTCCCATAATTGAGTATATTATTTGAGCGAGAGATTATTAAATCGCATGGGGTGTCGATTTTCATTGTATTATACAGATATCTTAGGTTGACTTAGAGGCTCTAGAAGGCTATGCAGGAGAAGTTTGACATCAATTGCAGTTTAGTCCTGCTTACCCTCCTCGAACCGACGGATAGTCAGTGCGATTGATATACATTTTGGAATATATTCTCAGAGTTTGTATATTACAGTTTGAGGTTCGTAGGGAGGACTATATGCCTTTGTGTAAGTTTGCATACAATACACAGCTATCAAGCAAACATTGACATGGCACCATTTGAGGCACTATATGAAAGGCTCTATAGATTACATGCGTGTTAGGCAGAGCTAGAAAATGCAGTGACAGTTGGGCCTAAGATAGTTGTTGATCACACATAGAAGATCAGATGGATTCGTTAGAGGTTACGAGCCACGAAAGAGAAAACCAGACTAAACACGCGGATCGATATCATGAGGGCTTGAGATATGAGGAAGGTGACATGGTATACTTGAAGGCATCCCTTTGGAAGTCAACAGAGATTTTGTATAAAGCGAAAACTGGAGCCGAGATTCATTGGGCCATACTAGATTGTGCGCAGTGAGTGGGCAGTGTTGCATATCGCCTAAAGTTATATGTTGAGTTACTTGGGGTTCATTCGACATTTCATATTTCAATGTCGAGGTTAGCTAGGTTAGGGCCGAGACAAATGATTGATTTGGGATAGATTGAGGTTCAGCCTGATGTGACTTACGAGAAGAGACCGATAGAGATCGTTGACCGCAGAGTTCAAATTCTTTGGAATAAGGAGCTCTCTAAGGTCTTAGTTCGTTTGCAGCATTATGAGACAAGGGACTCACCTGGGAGCTTGAATCGATGATGAGAGAGCGATACCTTCAGCTATTTTGCGGTATGATGTTTAAGTTGCAGTTAAATTTCGGACGAAATTTAATTTCGTTGGGAAGAATTGTAATGGCCCATTTTTATTAATGTTGTTATTTATCTCATAATTTCATATATGGATGCCAACTTAGATCCACGTGGATGTCATGGTAGGTCGGGACACATGTCGACCTAGGTACACTAGTAAATTATGTGTTATATTGTTTAAATTGCGATGCACTTCATGGATTTACTTGTAAATACATAGCATGTGTGTATGTTGAATAGCGATAATCAAATAGGGTATCAAGAGGCAAAGTACGGGTACACTAGAGAAACTTAACAAATTCATGTAAACATGACTAAGAAATTAAATTGAAATGGGTAATGTAACCATAGAATAATTAAATTAAAATTCGAAGAATAAGCTATAGTGCGCCTTGAAATGTGTGCCGAGAGGCGGGGCATCGAGTGTCGGGTAGTCGAGAGTTAGTGAGATCACAAAATTTATCGATTTGGTGAATAAAAACACTAACCATATTTGGATTATAATGGGTCTAAACTAAGTTAATTAAATAAAATAAATCAAGGCCTATAGTTTGGTTAATTAAATTGAAATCATTAAATTTTTCTCGAGATACGTGTTGACACATTTAGGAACTATAGGAGTAACAAATTAGAGTCACATGAATTTGAGGTAGTGGGAGTTAGTAAGCTAAGTGGCTAGAGGTGGACCTTAGATGAATCTCGGGATACGTAATTAGGTGGAGATCAATGGCCAAGAATCAAGTCACCATAATATGTAACATTAGTTGATCAAATAACATGCAAACAAAATCATTCATACATTTTGTTCGAGAAGAAGAAGGGATTGCTAGAGAGGCGTAAATCATAATGTTTTGTTGAAGGAATCCATGAGAATTGGTGAGAAATTCTCAAGCTAGGTGATACATCAACTAGGTACACATATATTTATGTCAAATTGAAATCATTTATGGTTTTTAGCTAATTTCATAGGGTAGGTGATACATCAACTAGGTGCAATTGGTTTGTATATTCAGATTTTTCATTTGAAGCTGATAATCCAACTATATTGAAGTTTTAAATTTGGTTTTGAAATCAAATAGATATGAATTTTTGAAATTGCAAGACCAAACTAGAATTATGTATTTGTATTAGGAATTAGCCTATGTAATTTGGTCATAACTTGCTCATTTTGGATCCAAATTGACTTAAACTAGTGGCATTTGAAAGATCACTCAAAGGGAAACAACATTGCTTACTGGAGAGATTGTAATTCAATTGATTTCATGTCCAAAAGTGCTCTATAAATAGTTGCTAGAATTCATAAGAAAATATTTGAAACCAAACTTGTTAAAGACATAACTCCCTAACTAATTATTCAAATGAGCCGATTTTTTAGTATTTTGTATTTAGCTATGTTAGTTGCTTTGTCACCAAAAATTACATTTTTTAGAATTATAGGTTGGGAGAAATAGATTTTCTAAATCCGTTGGTCGGATTAGGTTCCAATTAGAATTATGTTTAGTAAAATTTTGATATCACTTTCATTGTATATTAGAATTTTACAAACTAAACCTTTTAATAAAGCTAAGATAGAGACTAACGATCTTTGTAGTCATGAAAAATTTTGAGATTTGGAACATTTCATGCCTAAACATGCATTGTAACATAAGATTGAAATTGAAAATTAATTTAGTCTTTAGGGATGATTTGAGAAGATTGATTTAAAACATACTTCCACCAGTGTGAATACCAAAAAACATACTTAATTGAGACCTAGGGACTTAAGAGACCATAGCTTAGTACCGAGGAGCTTGTCGGGTTGCGTACGGAGTCCTGAGAGATCGAAGAGCGGTTTGAGGTTTGTAAAACCTAACTAAAAGAGTGAGTATTTGATTCTGCTTTAAATTTCATTTCCATCATTTATTGCTTTTTGACTATTCCATACCTTTACTTGAATGTGGTTTGAGGTTGTAACGACCCAAATTAATTAAACTACGATTAACATTAATTTCGGGGATTAATGGTCGTAACTCGGGCATTACGTAGGCCACTTGGTTGACTCAGACACGAAACCGAGGAAATATGTTATTTATGGATGTTGGTTATGTATATGTGGTGTTTAAAACTATTATTGTATTGCATCGCATGTGTATGTTGTTATCGGACGAGTTTGTGAGATGGGTGTTCACCTTGAAAGGTGTGTCAACGCGTGTAGTGAATAGGCAAACCACGGGTACACTGAGAAACTAGACTAGTCCATGTCAGGATGACTAATTAATCAATTAAAATGGGTAATTTAACCATTGGCTAAGTAAATTCAAATTAAAACAATAGGTTATGGCATACCTCATAATGAGTGCCGAGACACGGCACAAAGTGCCAGGTAGTTGAGGGTTAGTAGGATCATAAATTTGATAATTTTAGTGACTAAAAATACTAACCATAAGTATTATGATGGGCCTAAGCTAAGGTGATTAAATCAAGGCATATAGTTTAGTCAATTAAATGGAAACCATATGATTTGCTTGTAGATACACATTAGCATATCTAGAGACTAAGGGAGTAATTATTAGTGTCACTTGAAGAGAGTTAGTGGGAGTGAGTGAGATTAGTGGCTAGAGTTGAACCACTAGATAATCCTCGTGATATGTAAATACATGAGGATGAAGGGCTAGGAAACAATCTTACATTGATCTATAAGATGAGTTTGATCAACACATGCAATTGAAACCAATTTATCACATCTTACTAGAGAAGAATGAGTGATTTAAAGATGGAACTCAACTATTTTAGAGCCAATTTGAGGATTTAAACCTAGGTAATCATCTTCTCCATCATCTCCTCTATCTAATGAGCCCATTTGTGATGAATCTTGATGAAAATTCAAGTTAGGGGTTAGATCCTTGGTTTTGATGTTAGTTTGATAAATTACATGTCTTATTAGCATATATATGGAAGATTAATAACTGGTTTTCATTAAATTGGGTTTTCGAGGAAATTGGGGAAATTAGTGGATTGCGTAAAATTGATTGATTTGGTGTAAAATGAGGTTCTGAGGTTGTGTTAGATGTTATTTTGAGGTTAATTTGATGTAAAGAATGTGTTAGGTTTAGGTAGCTAAATTTAAGGGGAAAAAGAGTATTCTCAAATTTAGGATTTTGTCCCAAAGGTTAGGTAATGCGCTACCTAAAACAGGTTAGCGAGCTAATCATTTTGGGTTTCCAACTATTCTTCAGGATGAAGAACATTAACGCACTACATCCTGTGCATAGCGCGCTACCAGCACATAGTACGCTACGCTATTTACATAGCATGCCAATGACAAACAAAAAATTGATTTTAAGGGTGGTTTTGGGATTTTTGACATAATACATATCCCAAACACCTACAAACATACTAAACGTGTAAAATTGAACTTCAGGAACTTAGGGGACCATAGTTCGGGTATCGAAGAGCTAGTCGGGTTAGATACGAGAGTCCGGGGAAGTAATAGCACAAATTGAGAGTGCGTAAACCCATTGAGAATGCTTCACATAATTCATGGTTTTGATTTATCGATATCACATTTCATGTGTGACTACTATTTGGCACATATGGGGTTTCTTATATTTCAATTTGCTTATATATTAGTTGTGGCTAAGTTGCTTGCACGGGTTACTTGTGTTTAGTGCTAATGTCGATAGCAATAGAATATATCTACTACCGTCGGAAGGGATTTAGGGTGTTCCATTGACTTAAAATAGCGTATGGAGGGGTTCATCCGACAACTGAAGTTGGGGTTTAATCACTGTAAGCCTGTTAGTATATACGTGGTTCCTATTCGATTTATCAATTATTGGCTAATGTAGGTCAGGGTTTTCTCGTGATTATTCGGATGTTCACTTATTTATGCTTTATTTCTAAACTGGTTGAGTTGGTATATGTTGTTTATTCATTTCACGCTACTACTTTTGATTGTCGTGTGCTACCTACATTCATGGGAATATGAAGTACTATTACCAGGTGTTATATTCACATGTATCATAGTTTATCAATTTTATATCATGAATATTATGTGGACTTCTTTTGGGATTTTACTCACTAGACTCATCACTGTATTTGTTGGGTGACCAAGTGCAGACCCTTTAACGAGCAAGGGCAAGGGCAAGGAGGTATTGAGCGACTACCTCTAAGATTATGGAGCTAGCTCGTATGTGATATATGTATGTATTTAATTTATTTTTGTTGGTTTTGTAACCATAGAACACTAATTACATGTATATGTATCTTTTGTTATACTTATCTCGCCTTATATATACATAGTATCTTTTGTTGGGTTTTCCACTACTTAGGATTTGTAAATATTGCAAAAGTTACTCATTAAAAGACTTCCACTGTAAAAATTACAATATAACTTGATAAATTGAGTAACTGGATAACTGAATTATTAATACTTATGTAAAAGTTAGTTAGCATAACTAGGGTTAACTGTAAAAGTGTAAGCAACTCATTAGGTTGTGAGGCGTGAAGGAGAAGTAGGCTAGGACGTTGCAAGTCTAGTTGACATGGGATGCGACGTGGTGAGTAGTAAGACGGTCTGAAATTTAGGGCCATCATAGTTTAGTATCAGAGCGAGGTTGAACCCATGGGAGGAAGCGTAGATGTTATTAACCTTGTACCAAACGTCATAGTTTGGTATCAGAGCAAGGTTTCAAGAAAAGCCTCGGGAGTAGTTTAAAGAAATTGAATAAAACTTAATAAACAAACCTTAGATGTGGAAACCCAAAGATCCTGACTTAGAATCCTAGTTGGGAAGCAACTTGAGTCGGGTAGCGATAGGGTTTATATACATGTTAAATTTTTGTTGTATATATTAGATACACATATATGGAAGGTGATTCGACACATGATTTTCGATGAAGATCACGATGGATAGCTAGCCGACTCCACCTACTTCAGATGTTGGATAGACGAGTGACCGGACTAGAGATGGGGGTTTGCATTCGATAGTAGCCACATGATTCGCTCAAGATATACAGTTTGAGCTATTGATGGATATGATGCACGTACATATAGCAGTGATTGCATCACTAACTGCCGCCCGGGTACATAGCACAATCGAGATGACAGTTGCTCCAACAACTGTTCCATTGACTATTCAGGCTATACCGACGCGTGCAGTGGTACAGGAGACTCTGGCAGTGATTGCTACATCGAACGTAGCACCAACTGAGATGTTGACTGCTACACCGGCACAAGCATACATGTTTGAGACTTCGATGACGACATAGGTTAAGTTGATGAGGGAGTTCATCAAATTCGATCCCGAAAACTTTCAAGGAGACGGAGACCCAGAGGCGGCTGGGAAGTGGTTAATTGCACATTAAAGGTTACACAAGTTATTGCGGATTCGGAGAGCATACAAGCTAGGATATCAGGGCATATGTTGAGAGGGGATGTTGTTGGGTGGTGGAAAGTGTATCCAGATACTTACCCAAAGCCGACAACATGGGCAGAGCTTAGAGAGTTATTATATGATCAATATATACCCATGGAGGCGAGGTTTAGGCTAAGAGAGGATATTCTAGCGATAAGACAGGGTAGCTGGTCAGTGTTACAATACATGGATAGATACTGGTAGTTGATACAGTTTGCCATGAATGTTGTAGGCACCGAGAGACTGCAGATTTATTACTTCATTCGAGGGTTGATTGAGAACACAGCCAATGCCATATAGTTTTCCTTTAGAGCGAAAAAATTGCAGGAGATGTATGATAAAGTGCTTACCCATGAGACACATCTGATGTAGAGTATTGACAAGCATTTAGCTGCTAAGTCGAGAGACAATATCTGGACTAAGTACTAGGCAGAAGAAACCAAGAGATTGAGATGACAAAGTAGATAGATAGTAAAGTCAAGGCCGTAGGGTTGATGATCGGGTAGCCAAAGTGTATGATGTACCTGCATTCCCAACGCATCGCAGAGACATACTCGGGACCAGGGAGGCAGAGACTGGAAATCACAGGGTTAGGGCCAGTGTCAGGGAGTCAACGAGTAGGACCAGGATGGAGGATCATATGTCGGTGATGTGGACAAGTAAGTCACGTCAAAGGTACTATTCACAGAGATCGAAGACTCCTACATTGGTGACATCGGTGCAAACTCGAAAGTCGATGCATGTGGTGACTTAGCCAAGCTCGGGAGATGTCCCAGCAGCGAGTTTAGGGTACGTGAATTTAAATTTTTAATAATTATAGTTTAAGGTTTATGCGTGTATAATGGTATGATGGTATATTATAATGGAACTATGGTAGCTTATTGTGTTATGAAATGGGATTGTCAAAGGTCCTAGCATGGCATGAGATTGTCATGATGAGTACGGATAGGTCATGGTATGACATGAGATTGTCATGGTGAGTATGGATAGGTTCTGGCATGGGATTGTCATGGTATGTGATGGTTGGTTAAGACTATCATGTTGGGATACATGATAGGAGAGGTTTACGGTTATTGGTGTTAGGTAACAGGGTTAGAGAAACTTGAACACGAAAATCGAACTGAGAGTAAGTTGCGGAGATGTTGGAAGAGAGTGGCTGATCTTGACTACCTAGGCAACATGCGCCTATATACTCATAAATGTGTATCAAATACATAGGTCATATATTACATACACTATATATACATTATATATATATATATATATATTACTTTTCTTTTATCAGCACTCATTTGGAGGTAGTCTCAAGATGAACTCGTGCGCATCCCAATGTGTCATCTATGCCTCAAATCACCATACAAATCTCAAGGAAATATCTCACATACGCACATATACACTAAATTCACCCCAAAATCACTACATACACACAATCTCCTCCATTAAACCTGAAAATCTGTGCTTATCCATTGAGATATTCCTTTTGCAAGTCTTTGGATGTTGGGATCTCTTCTAGGGCTCTCCACTAGGCTACAAATACCCAAAATCTTCATAATAGCTTGAAGTACTATAAATTAGGTTCCTCAAAAGTTTCATAGTGATTCTAAGGTGTTTTGAATGGTTTTCCAAATGAGTTTTGAAATAGGTAAAATTTACTTAATAAGGTGATTTTCGAACTAAGGTGTTCTGAGCATCAAATGTCGAAATTGAACCAAGGTTTTCAAAACATGCTATTAGATCATAAAAAATATGACCACCAAGGTTCGTGATTTTTCTATGTGTCTAGCTTAATTTTCAAGTCATGCTTCGAATAAGAGATCGATAATTACAAATAAGGACTTAAAGTTTTACTTAAAGTCTCAAATTTGGTTTTTGATTATATTGATGAGATATTATTACTCAACAACCTTGGTTTAAAGCTAATAGACTTCAATGAACATACAATGAGAATCTTGGAAATTTCTATGAGTGTTTTAGCCGCTTTCAAGTTGCATAAAAACCAAGTTTTTGAAATAAGTTTTAGGGCCCCTTAAGGCCTTTTTTGCAAACCAATGCACTAAACCAACTTGAAATGATTTCCAATGGACTTTGATGATTCAATAACAGTTAAAAACAATTGGGAAAATCTATACAACCTTGTAACACTGAGTTTGGGCATTTTGGCTAAGTTAAGTGTCAAAGTGGTATTTAAAATGATTAAAAGAGGCCTCTCAAGGTGATTAGTTCGCATCAAGCTTTCTTATATAGTAAGAATAAACGACTAGAAACCCTGAGGACTTAGCATAAACATGTTTAGGACACATTGAACTTGAGATTTGGTCTAAGTCAAATAGAAAAGACATTAAGGCAAATATTGGAATATTTTACAATGAACTAAGATAATGAAAATTAAATAATCTCTAACACATACCAAATGAACTCTAATAGGTACCAGGGGCTGGAGCGTCAGTGTGGGGTGACGCTTACCTTGGCTCAAGGACGTTGCTGGAGAGTGGAGGAGTTCATCAGAGCAAGAGATGGTCATGAGCTTAACAAGATCACAAGGTCGCGTTGGTGAGGTCGAGCATGGCTCGATGAGGGAGAGGATCCGAATGTAGTATAGATGTGTGGGAGCCGCGTTTGGCTTGGATATTTATCAAATTCCAAAATTTTAAATCAGTAATTACGACTAATATGGGATTAAAGAATCTTAATTATGGTTTAGACCGCGAGTCGCGAGCTAAGGATCGGTGAAGTTAAGACATTTAATTAATTTTAGTTTTATGCGATGTGTGCCTAGTGTTGTATGCTATTATATAATGTTATTTTGGAAATAAGTCGATCGATTAAATTTGATATTTTGCAAGGTTTTTATCTCGTGATACGTGTTGAAATAAGTGTTGAGATAATTAAAATGTTGACCCAATTATCATTTGAATTTTGAGTAAAATAATGGTTTTAAATTTAAAAATTCAAATTTTGAACGTTAAATGGACTTAAATAGTCGACATGGGCTCCACACCTCAAATTATGTATGAGATTGGTGGTTTGAGAGTTTTGAAGTGCTTGGTAAATTCTCCAATTTTTGATCAAATTGATGTATTTTTTGGGGTTTAATTCAGACTCAAAATGAAGAGATAAATATGAAAATAAATAGAAAAAAATAAAATCACCCAAAAGGGTATTGGATTTATATGGTGAGGTATAAATACTAAAAGGCAATTTGGTAAATTGGCTAAACTTTTTAATCAAAGTCGAAATTGATATAGGGAGTGTGACATTGTTCATTGTCTCATTTCTTTGATCCTTTACAGTTCATTTACGTGATCTCTCTCTCTCTCTCTCTCTCTCTCTCTCTCTCTCTCTCTCTCTCTCTCTCTCTCTCTCTCTCTCCCCCCCCTCTCTCTCCTTATCTCTATGGTTGATAGAAAAAAATCGTGGGAATGTTATGGATAAGGTAATTGTGGTGATGGTTTGAAGGGAAGGTGAGTGTTTCAATTCAATTTTTGAGTTTTGGTGGCTTATGTCAAGTTGGTAGAGATTGTTGAAGTTATGTCGTTGGCATTAGTTGGGAGGATGATCAAGGATGAGGTGATTGATAGAAAAGAAAAGAAAAATAAAACGAAAAGATAAGATAAGAATATAGGCGTTAGGGAAGGAGATGATTCAAGGAAAAAGACGATCCAGGGTGTGGCGGCCCCGCATCCCGAGGCCACCGAATGAGCTGGTACTCGAGTCCCGTGGCCCTGCCGATGTCAACGCCATGTTAGAACACTCCTCAATGTGCATGTTGATTATCTTATTCTCTATATTATTATTTGTTAATACTTACAATCTTTTATTTCGAATTAACCATTTACAAGTGTGGTTTTTGTTTTACAGAGTTGCAAGTAGATAATCGATAATTTATAATAGATGTAACGACTCGTTACCTTAAGTAGGTGATTATTGTTAATCTGAATCTTAATTAACTCGAATTAGGCTCGAGGTTAAGCCTGGCTTGTCTCGAATAATGTGTGAGTGCGTTGATGTGATGCATGGTGTTTGTTCGACATGAAAATTGATTAATTGAAATATAGGCAATTAATATTTATTAATATAAGACCTATAATGGTGAAATAAATAAATAATTAGTTGCTCCAAACCTCATAAATCAAGTGTTAAGTATCATGTGAAGATTTTGCCTCATTTTGCATGCAAGTTGGGTTATGTGGTATTATAAAATGAGAATGAAGTTGGTGCAATGCCTTGCATTGATTTCTGGTCAGTTCGCAGAAGTCGAGGTTGGCATTGGGCCTAATTTGGTTTAAGATTGGTTAAATATGACAAGAGAATTGTTCTGTGAGAGTTTGATATGTCATGGACAAAGTTATCATTTTTTGGGTTTTGATGTGACTAAAATCATCATTATAGTTGTTTTATGAAGATAGACTATTTTTTCGAGAGTTTGGTTCAATTTGGTGAAAAATCGGGTCAAAAATTAGCTCCAAAAACTAAAACACGTCAAAATAAGGATTCCAAAAATTAATAAATAAAAATAAATTATGTTGCTGACAAGCGGCTGATGGTTTATATATAAATATATGCAAAAGAAATCAAAATCGTTTGATTTTCATTTCAATAGAACGTTAAATGTTTGTTCCTTAAACCTCTCAACTCGGGTTTTTGCTCCGCGAGCTCTCGACGTCCAATTTTCGCCCAATTTCTTTCTACAAAACTGTAGTGCCTCGCGAAATAGTCAGTTCGAGCTAACTTTCTATGGTAGAAATGATGTATTCAGCCCACGATTTGATAAATACTTAATTTAGGGCATTTTCTTCAATTCAATTTGATGGGTTGGGGTTTTTATGAGTTGAATTAATGCAACTCAGTTGATAACTATTTTGAATGTGGTATTGAGCCATTTCCTGGTATTTGGTGTTGAGTTGTGGTGATATAATAGCAAAAATGTTGATTTAGAGAATTTTTGTTAGTTCTAAATTAATAAAGTTTGCCTATGTAATAGGCTGTATTGGAAAATTCATAAATTCTTTGTTTGTGATTCGATTTAAGTGCTCTTGGAGTTTATGGAAAGCACTACATGAGTACTACAACTTCCTTTTTTATCATCATGACAAATATTGAGGTTTTTAAGGTTAAGAAGTTAACCCTAAGCGGCTAGTTGATAACAGTTTGAAATTGTTATAAAGTATTATTTTTATAAAAAGTTATCGATCGTACTTTAGTCGTAGTTTGTGTTGTCTCAGGATTTCAAATTCAAATGGGACCAGTTTAGGGGTTGTAACTAATGAGTATTAGACTCAAATTGATGGTGATGAATCTATTTTAGGTCTCAACAGTGAAAAACATAACATACTAAAGATAAATGAGGAGATGAGTAGACTTATGTCTCCGGGTATGAGTCGACGTGACATGTGACCCAGGATGGAATATCTCCTTGTGGCGATAGGTGGTTGCTAGGTCATGCCTTCCCTGTCTCCTTTTATAGTTGTCGATTATATATATATATATATATATACACACTAATCATTGTCTTAAGAGTGCGGAGACTCAGTTATTCTTGAATACACTAACAAAATCACACATTCGGCCAGTATATCGATTTTGATAGTGGTATTCTTGGACAACTAAAGAAGACTCTTATATTGAAATGTAATTAAAGTCTTGTTCAGGGGCAATGGAACTATGACTTTGCATCTATTTATCTATTTTTATATTATTTATCATGCCCTGTTAGATATTGTTGGATTCATATTGTTATTCATATTTCTTAGTTATTAGATACACACTTGATATTTTAATTGTCAGTCACTTATTGAGAAAATTAGAGCGCTCATCCCAATTTACATTTTAGGAATATTGATGTGCACTTCGACTCAGGTACGAAGAAGATTAGAAGTTTATAGTCTTCTCTATGGTGAATTGACTTTCCTATTGTTTTATATTGTATTGAATTACTGTTTTGTAATAAATAAGGTTAGAATATGATTTTTATATCAAAGGTTGATAACGATTTTGAACTATGATTAGTATAGTTAGTATATCGTTAGTGTTATCGAAAAAGTTTTAATTTCGTTACTTTTTCAATTATTTTCAATTATTTATTCGATACATGATATTTTGTATTATGATTATCAGGTATGAAGGATGGTTGTATTGTTACTCTAATTGAGTCTGGCTGGTGTACCGAGGCTTAATTAGGGTTTCAGGCCAGGCATTGTCCTAATTGGGATAAGGGATGTTACAGGTTGTATCAGAGCTTAGTCAGAGCCTCAATTTCAATTTGCAATATTTTTCGAAATAAGTGATAACTATAAAACAATATGGAATGAAAGCTAAGGTATATAGCTAGTATTGGAGCCTGAATTCATAACCTATAATCTGAATAGAAGTCTATGTTCGCCAACTTTGATATTGTCTCATGTTATTGATAACCCAGGACTTTATAAATGGTTTTAACGATGTTTTGAGGGTAATGAAAGATAAAAGCTTAAGTAATGTGATGTGTTCGATATATTATATCTATGCTATAGATATAAATGTTATGTCTTTCCAGAATGATAATAAGATGGTTTTATGACCATCAATATCTCAGGAGTTGGTAAAGCATTGAGGTTTTAGGTTTGTAGAAACCTAAATCTCAATAATATGTGGAAAAAGAAAGACATAAGAAATCATATGACGAATAGAAAACTATTCTTCCATATAATGGTCTCTAAAAATCTTTATTCTATGTAGTTTGATTAATTATAGTTAGCGAAGAAGGATCGATTGGACCTAGATTTTGAGACAAATATTAGGAGAATTGACATTAACAAGTTAAGGAAACATTAAGTGATTTTCAGTGAAGCTCGAAGGGGTTGATTCCCTTTGAGTAGAATATATACTAGTTGAACAAGATAAAATGTCATTCAATGAAGAAATTAGTGGTAAACGATGATACAAACCTAGTTGAGGTTAGATAAGGTCATGACCCGAAATTCTAAATCCTAGTTTAATCTTGTAATCAAGATCGAGATACGTGTTGTGAGACCAGCATCGAGATACGTGTTGTGACCGTGGTGAGAGGGTCGTGGTATATGTTATATTTGTTTTGGTGTATGCCTAGTATATTGTATATGTGTAGATTATTAAGTCACTTCTAGGTGTCGAGACATGAATGGAGATACACCTCGAGATGTGTGTCGACGTGGGACCATGGTGGAGAGTGATAGTGGTAAGTTTATTTAGGCTTAATGTAACTTAAATAGTGATTTAAATGTGGCTATGGTTGATTATACATTTAATGTACCTAAGTTAGGAAGTTAAAGCAATAATCATGTGATGATCAGAGAGATATGTATTGACACATCTAGACACCAAGTGAGTTACACATGGGTGTTACTTAGATTGAATAAGTGGGAAATATTTCAATATGTACATCATTAGATAGGTCTCGAGATATGTGTGCACATGAGAATCAATGGCTATTAATCACTCATATCCATTTCATATAAAAACTAAAGATCAACTCATCTAATCAAACCAATTTCATTTCAATAACTTAGGAGCTAAGTAAGCTTGATTAAAGAGAAGAAAATATTGTTGGAGAAGAAGGGTACTTAGAGAAGATCAAGGAGAAATCAGTGGGTTTGGAGTAAGAGGTGTTGATCAAGCTAGGTGTTCATCAAACTTGGTACACATATCTTTATATAAGTTTGAAATCAGTTCTAGTTTTTGGCCATTTTCAGAGGTCAAATGATAATTCTTTGAAATTGGTTAATATATTTGGATTCCTCATTTCAAGCTGATATCAAGCTATTAAGAAGTTATTAATTTGGTTTTAAAATGAAAAAAAATATGAGTTTTTTAAGTTTCAAGTCTAAAATGAAAATTATACTTGTTGTATTATAAACCAGCCTATGTAATTTGGTCATAACTTGCTCATTTTAAATCAAAATGAACCCGATCTAGTATCATTTGAAAGCTATCTCAAAGAGGAACAACTTTGTACTACTATAATTTTGTAGTTCAAATATTTTCGTATCTAAAAGTTCTATACAAATAGGTGATTAAATATATTACGAGATTTTTTAAACTAAACTTGTAATGGCGTAACTCCTTAATTACTCATCCAAATGATTTCATCTTTTAGTATGTTGCTATTTTGCTTCCTTGTGGCTAAAAGCAAGAATTTTGAAACTATAGATTAGGATAAATGAATTTTCTAAGTTTGCTGGTTAGATTATGTATCAATTTATGTCGTGGTTGGTAAAATTGCGATATCGCTTTTGTTTTAAATAAAAGAATTGTGATATCATTTTAGTTTTAAATTAGAATTACGCAAACCAAACCTTTTCGAAAAGCTAAGTTAGAAATCGAAACTTTGTATAGGGAAAGACGTTGAGATTTAGACAATTTCATGCCTGAAAGTGTGCTGCAATACATAAATAAAATTTCAATATTGTTTAGTCTTCAGGGGTTGTTTTAGGTTAAAGTTCCTAAGTCATTTGACCTGAACTAAATTCAATTTATTTAGATTAGTTTTATATCAAGAACCTAATAAAGAGTCTTAAGAGTTCGGATATGTGATACGAGATGTTGGGAGTCCGGAATAACTTAGGAAATTGCGTAGATTGTAAGTAAACTGATTGAGATATTTATTTACATTTCATTCCCATTTACTTTTTTATTCTTGTCATTTGAACTGATTTGTCATTGTACTCCATATCTAATGACTTATTTTCCTTTCTTATTTCGAGAGGTTGCTTTCATGGTATAGATTGTTGATTAAATGATTTCATTAACTCCAAATGTACTATGTCAGTTTTGAATGTTGATACATGTAGTCAATGAAATAACTTACTATTAGGTGGTGGTTTATTGTATTGAATAATCTATTTTTTTTGTGCATTAGTTATGAAATTGTTTTATTGGATTCCAAAACCATATCACTTGAAATATGAAAGTAATTCTTGTATCTAGGGCCATTATATTATAGAGATCTGTAGACATACGGGGGTCACTAGACTTCCAATGTGATCGAGATCTCTCCACTATCTTGTGCAGTGCACGAGGAATGAGTTTCGAGGTTATTGGCAAGCATAACTTGGGTGAAATCATGGGTTATAGGACCCGGGTTGTTGGCAAGCATATATCGCAGGTGATTGTCACTAGCGATAGGTTATAAAGGCAAAGATCACTTCTTAGAACTTCACATTGATGTAGAGCTCCACTCCATCCTTAAATAATGGAAAGGCCGATGTGATGAAGATCACAACTGACCGCCTTAGATTAGTACTACTTAACCAAGTGTCAATTTCATTTTGTTTAGCTAAAGTATCTCTTTGCATGTTCTCTTTTTAGCATAGTTGCTATTATCATGCTTTTAAATACTTGTTGTATATTTGAGAATGTGAACAAATGTCTCTCACTGTTACTTTCTACTTTCCCATATTCATCGTCCTTTTTATGACGGTAGATGCAGACTGATCAAGTAGCAGGCCAGGCAAATAAAAGATTGACGACTACCTCTGAGGCAGTGGAGTGCTGCTACACTAGATTTTGTGGTTTTTAATTTTAATGTATTAATTTTATATGTATTTCATATACTTTTGGGGTTGTTTATTATGGGTTCAGAGACTAGTACCTTGACTAGACACATGATGATATATTATCGTCATTTGTTATATATAGGTATACATGCATGTGATCTTTATTTCCTTGGTTTTTCCACAATTGTTAAGTATCACATTATAAGCTTCCACTAAATTCTTAAGACTTCCGCTAAATAAACTTTTAAGTAAGTAAAATTTTAATTAACTCGAATTTATGAATTGACCTATGATAGGTAAATGTCTATTTGAAAATAATAAGTAAGTAATGAGGTTTTTAAAAGAGTGACAAATTCCTTGTTAAGTCCTACATGGTGAGATTAGGGCTTAATGACGGGATTAGGTCGGGTGATGCCCTATTTTGAGAAGGGGTCATGATATGTGGTATCGGAGCTAATGTTTATAGTTAAAGGCATAACTTTCCTAATAAGAAAAAAAAATTAAACCATAAAACATGAATTTTAGCTATGAAAAACCAGATGATCCTTGCTTAAAAACCATCAGTTGGGAAGTGAGTGAAAGTGAGATGGGATTTTCTTATATGTACATGTTAGTTTTCTATATGTATATATATGCATTATGTACATAGTAGCTGATTCGTATTCATTATCAACTTACAGACATCGATGGTTGATTCATGTGATAGCGGGATACAAGTGTTAGCGTAGCCAACCTCCTATTCCATCAGTAGATGATTTTCAGAGGCTATTTGACAGGGTTGCTGCTTAGGGATAGTAATTGGTGGAGTTTGTTGCCATGATGACATCATATTTTTCTCCACCATTATAGACACCAACCCCTACTATTACGACTACTCCCATATTATCAATAGAAATGCCGGTAGTACATACTATACTAATAGTGACAGCTCCAGCCATAGAGATAGTTTATATATCGTCTTTCACACCTCCATCTTCTAGGCCAACAAAAAAGGTTCAGCTTGTGAATGGCTTCATCAAACTGATGCTAGTTTACTTTGAAGATCAGTGAGACTTTAAGTAAATTGAGAATTGGGTATTGTCTCAAGAGAAGTTGCATAGAGTCTTGAGAACTGAGCATAGACTCCAAGCTGAGATTTTATCGTACACGTTATAGAGAGATGCCAATGATTTGTGATGTGCAATGATAGCTCTCGAGGGAGATTTTAAGTCTTGGGATGCCTTCAAGAAGAATTTTATCAGCAGTATTTTCAGCCTGCAGTGATGAAGAGGTTGAGAGAAAAATTCATGAATATGAGACAATAAGCTAACGAGTTGGTGATGATCTATATAGACATATACCGCTATATGAGGCAGTTTGTTAGGGATCTAGCGAAAGATTATTTTGAGGATGTTTATCCCTTTGGAGATGGACTGAGGCTAGATATATGATTTTATATGGTTAGTTTAGGTGTCATGACTTTGGGTGAGATTTATGAGCGTGCACTTTCTCACGAGACTTATTATTTGGGCAGAGTTCTCGATGGGACACTTTTAGTACCATCATTGACACCTAATTAGGTTGCGAAGTATGAGAGGAAGAGACAAAGAGTAAGAGGTTGAAGAGATAGGAGCGAGGTTCTCAGGGATTAGGCAAAGTCTCTTTAGTTTGCCCTACGTATCATCTCATATGCCATTGTAGACTATAGTTGGTAGACCTCCATTTCCACCACTAGTCAAACCCGCATTGACAGCTTTCTACTACTTTGCCAGTTCTGCTTGCACCACCAATGTCACGTCAGCATCAGCGATGTGGTAGAGGATGAGGTAGATGTAAAGGTAGAGGGAGAGGTCGAGATAGTTCTCGATAAGGACAAAGATAGGCACAGGCCCATGATAGGGTTCAGGGTTAGCGTAGATTGGTCACTTACTATAAGTGTGGTCAGGTTGGGCATGTGATTAAAGATCTTCCATAGTCAACAGTTGTGGTTCCACTACAAAGATGAGTGAGTGTTCACATGGTAGCACAACATAATGTTGATGCTATACAAGGACTCCATCAGGATATGGTTTCAATTTATGGTAGAATTTATGTGTTGTTTGATTCATTTTCTATAGTGTCTTTCATTTCAGGTCGCATGATAGGCATCTTAGGGTTGACACCAGTTAGAGTTAGCATACATTTGATTTTGAGTATTGCAACCAGGGATAAGGTTTACCCTAATTTTCTTGTTGAGGGATGTCCAGTAGAGATAGGCGCGGTATAGTTACCTCCAGACTTCAGGGTTCTTAAGTTCTTAGATTTTGATGCACTGTTATGGATGGATTGGTTAGCAGTGTATCACGTTCATATCGACTATTTCAGTAAGACAATGACATTTGAGATCACGGACCGATGTAGTCCACACACGAATGGCGCCGAGATTCGAAGTGCTAGCTTCGAGAAAATACCAAATCCTTTTGTTTCTCTCCAAAACGATCCAGAGCATACCAAAAACCCTAAGTCGTTTCTTAAACGAAAAAGGAGTTTTGGCCTTTTGATCTTTCGTTAGTGTATTCTAACTTAAAGCGTCTATTTATACAACTCTTGTATATAGACGGTTAAGTAAATTACACATATACCCTTACTTAAAGAAGTATAAGTGTAATACACCACAAGGACGTTTCCGTCATGAATTTTATCATATAAATTCATTTTTCTGAACCATCTTAAAATCTCGCAAAACCATTCTTAGTGTGCGACCCAATAGGCTCATACAACGTTGGCAGTGTACCAAAACACATTTTGGTATACAAGTCATAAGCGGCCTCTAGCAAGACATTATGACTACCCAAGTCGTACGAATATCAAATCGATACAACCTAATCAATAATGTATATAACATCCTTTTGTCACAGGATATCCGTTTGATCAAACATAAGGCATGGAATTGTCATCCAACATGTTCAATCGTACTAGTCTCGATCTCTCTAGGTAGATCTGAAAACATCCAAGTGACATTGATCAATATCAATTCACTTAGACTAGGCCTTTTAACAGTCCTAACATATCGAGGGATCCACTCGGATATCTCTCTTTATATGAGAGGAACAAATTCTATCTTGATTACACAACTTCATCACATTGCTCACACAGGTAACCAATCACAACCTTTATAATCGTCCTAAGTTAAAGACAACGTTTGATTGTGTCAAATCACCGTGTTCCTAATGTTGAAGTCTCTGTAATCTCAAGTCGAGGACTGGAATATATACTTATCATGAGAAACAACTATGACTTAATCCATGTGATGCTCTCATAGCGGGTCGGTCCCAAGTCATGGACCTAGACTTGAGCAGATTTCGATTGTATGTGAGTTTTCAGACATATTTCTTGAGGACTTACCCAGTTTACCACCATCGAGAGAGATAAGTTTTATTATTTAGTTGGTACCAAGCACTAGATCTATATCTATCCCGCATGGCTCTAAGAGAGTTAGATGAGTTGAGGAATTAGTTGTAGGATTTGGGATATAAGGGAATCATCATATCTTCTATGTCACCTATCATATTTGTGAAGAAGAAATATGGTACTTTAAGGCTGTGTTTATCAACTACACATAGTTGAACAAGGTCACATTCAAGAACAAGTATTCATTACCATGGCTTAATGACTTATTTGATCAGCTGAGATAATCGTAGTATTTTTTCAAAATAGACATGCGATTAAGGTATCATCAGCTTAGGATCAGGGATGAGATTTGGTCTATGACAGCGTTCAATATGAGATATGGACATTATCAGTTTACAGTCATGTCGTTTGGTTTGACTAATATTCATGCCATGTTTAAGGATTTGATGCACTAGGTAATAAGGCCATTTCTTCACCATTTCGTGATATTTTCATCGATGATATATTAATAGACTCGAGGAATGGAGAGGATCATGAACACACCTCGAGGAGACATTACAAACTTTGAGGGAGCATCGACTCTACGTCAAGTTCAACAAGTATGAATTTTCGCTGTCAGAGGTCATGTTTTGGGACATGTTATTGGGCATGTTATCGGAGCAGCAGGCATTGCTATAGATCCATGTAAGATTTAGGGTATTATAGATTGGCTGACTCCAAACTTAATTATGGAGATCATGAGTTTTTTGGATTAACATGGTATTACCACAAGTTTGTGAAGGATTTATCAGAGATCACTTCACCGATGACCAAGTTGACCTAGAGAGATGTTAGGGTTTGATTGGTCTGAAGAATGCGATAAGGCATTTGCTCAACTGAAGAGATTATTGGCTACCGCACCAATGTTGATATTGCCAGAGGCTGGACATGGATTCTGGTATATACATATGTTTTTATATAGGTCTAAGTTGTGTGTTGATGTAAGAAAGAGGCACGATGGCTTATGCATCTAGACACTTGAAGGTACATAAAAAGAATTATCCCACTCATGACTTAGAGTTAGCAGCGTGGTATTTACTTTAAAGATATGAATACATCATTTGTATGAAGAGAGGTTCAAACTCTACACTAATCATATGAGTTTGAAATACCTCTACATACAGAAAAAGTTGAACACGAGACAACGCTGATGGTTGGAATTCTTGAAGGATTATGATTTTTCTCTAGAGTATCATCCAGGACAAGATACCATGGTTAATGATTCGCTGAGTGTTATACCAACTTGAGATGTCGAGGTTGTCAGATGTCATATGATGCATGAGTATGGATTATTCGATGCATCAGTAAAGATGATGCAGTTAGATATTCCTATCGACACTCTGGTGATGATCTGTGCACAGATGAAGCTTCAGATCATGTCTACTTAGAGAGTGTTAGAGGGTCATATAGCCGATATTCTATACTCGAGATTTAATGACTTAGCCTAGAGTAATATTTTTACTGACTGGTTGAGAAAATGAATCAGTGTCTAAGATGTAACATGACATGAGAAGACATTTTTGGTAGCTTGGGATAAAAGTGGACTTATCGAAGTTTATCAGAAACTGTGGGATTTACCAACAGGTGAAAGTTGAGCATCATAGACTTGGAGGATTCTTACTGCGTTTCTCATTCCACTTTGAGAGTGGGAAAACATAGCTATGGATTTTGTAAGAGGATTACCGAGGATTGCTTATCAACACGGTTCTATCTGAGTGATTATGGACAAATTAACAAAATCCGCCCATTTTATACCAATTGCAGCTCACTACATATTTAGTAGTTGAGTGGATTGTTCGAGAGGGGGATTATTAGGCTGCATGGGGTACTATTGACTATCACGTTTGACAGAGATGTTACATATACATCCAGGATGTGGTAGAGTATGAAGGAGTAGTATTGTATGCGTCTACAGTTCAACGCAACCTTTCACCCTCAGATTGATGGGCGAACTGAGAGGTTGATTCAGACTCTCAAGGATATGCTCAGGGCTTGTGTACTTGAATTTGGCGATCTGAGATGAGTACCTACCATCATGTGAGGTTTGCATACGATAACAGTTATCATGCTAGCATTGAAATGGCACCATTCGAGGCTTTATATGGCAAACTGTGTCGCTCGCCATCTTTTTGGGCTAAACATGAGGATTGAGACATTATAGGGCCTAAAATTATTGTTGATCACATGAGAAGTTAGGAAAGATTCGCAAGAGTCTTAAAGGAGCCCAGGAGAAGCTAAAAGGTATGCAAACACATATCGCATCAATCTCAAGTATGAAGAGGGAGCTTTTGTGTATCTAAAGGTTTCTCCTCGAAAGGGTCTTTACAAATTTTATCTAAATGGAAAGTTAGCACCTAGATTCATCGAACCTTTCAAGATCAAGAAACGAGTCAAAAAGGTTGCTTATGAGCTTGAGTTACTTCCACAAATTTTAGGGATTCATCCACTATTACATATTTCTATGCTTCACTAGCTAAGTCGAAGGCTAGCAAGAGACCAATAATTTACTTAAGTCAAATTGACCTGAGTGAGGATGTGTCTTATGAGGAGCGGCTAATATAAATCCTAGACCGGATAGTACAGCAGTTGAGAGGCAAGTCTATCCTTAAGGTGTTAGTCGAAGCGGCAATTCCATGGAGAGACGGAGCTCACTTGAGACTAGGAAGACTATATGCGAGATAGATTTCCATAACTTTTCGAACAATTATAATTCTAGTTTAAGATTAATTTTGAGGATAAAATCTCCATTAGTTAGGAAGAATTGTCACATCCAAAAATTCTAAATCTTAGTTTAATCTCTTAATCAGGATCAGTGATCCTCGGACGTGGGACTCCACATCGAGATACGTGTTGTGACCAAGGCGAAAGGGCCGAGGTATATGTTATATTTATTGTGGTGTATGCCTAGTGTGTTTTATATGTGTAGATTACTAAGTCACTCCTACTTGCATATAGGTGTCGAAACGTGAGTGGGGACACGCCTCGAGATGCGTGTAAACTTGGGGTCGAGGTAGAGAGTGATAGTGGTAAGTTTATTTATGTTTCATGTAAATTAAATATTGATTTAAATGTGGCTATGGTTGATTGCACATTTAATGTACCTAAGTTAGCAAGTTAAAACAATAGTTTTGTGATGATCATAGAGATACGTGTTGACAAATTTAGACACCAAGTGAGTTATACAAGGGTGTTACTTAGATTGAGTAAGTGAAAATGTGTCAATATGTACATTATTAGATAGGTCATGAGATATGTGTGCACATGAGAATCAATGGCTATTAATCAACCATATCAATTTTATATAAAAAAACTAGAGATCAACTCATATAATTAAACCAACTCATTTCAATACCTTAGGAGCTAAGTAAGCTTGCTTAGGATAGAAGAAAAGATTATTGGAGAAGAAAAGATTATTGGAGAAGAATGGAAATTAGAGAAGATAAAGGAGAAATAAGTGTGTTTGGAGTAGAAGGTGTTGATCAAGCTAGGTGTTCATCAAACTAGGTACACATCTCTTTATTTAAGTTTGAAACCAATTTTGATTTTTGGCCATTTTCAGAGAATAGATGATTAAGTCTTGGAAATTAGTTGATGTATATGGATTCCTCATTTCAAATTGATAATCCAGCTATTAAGAAGTTCTTAATTTGGTTTTGAAATAAAAAAATATGAATTCTTGAAGTTTTAAGTCTAAAATGGAAATTCTGCTTTTTGTATTGTGAACCAACCTATATAATTTGGTCATAACTTGCTTATTTTAAATTAAATGAACTCAATCTGGTGGAATTTGAAAGCTAACTCAAAGGGAACAACTTTATCCTACTGAAATTTTGTAGTTCAAATATTTTCATGTCTAAAAGTGCTTTACAAATAAGTGATTCAATGCATTACGAGATTTTTGAAACTAGATTGTAAAAGGCATAACTCACTAATTACTCATCCAAATGAGCTAATCTTTTAGTATGTTGTTATTTGTTATGTTAACTTTCTTGTGACCAAAAGTCAAGAATTTTGAAACTATAGATTGGGAGAAATAAATTTTCTAAATTTGCCAGTCATATTAGGTTCCAATTTGAGTTGTATTTAGTAAAATTGCGATATAGTTTTTGTTTTAAATCAAAATTACGCAAACCAAACCTATTCAAAAAGTAAAGATACAAAAACTTTGTACAAGGGAAGACGTTGAGATTTGGACAATTTCATGCCTAAAAGCGGGCTGCAATATAAGACTAAGATTTCAATATTGTTTAATTTTAAAGGGTTGCTTTCGGTTAAGGTTCCTAAACCCATTTGACCTAACCTAAACCTAATTTATTTAGATTAGTTTGATATCAAGAACATAAGGAGGAGTCTCGGGAGTTCGTATGCATGATACGAGGTGTTGGGAGGTTGGAATAGCTTAGAAAAATGCGTTGATTGTAAGTAAACTAATCGAGATTTTTATTTACATTTCATTCATATTTACTTGTTTACTTCCTATCATTTGGACCGATGATTTGTCATTGTACTACATATGTCATGACTTATTGTCCTTTCTCATTTCATGAGATTGCTTTCATGGTATAGATTGTTGATTAAATGATTTCGTTGACTCCAAATCATGTGTTATGTCATTTTTGAATGTTGATACATCTAGTCAATAAAATAACATGCTATTAGGTGGTGGTTTATGGTATTCTATAATATATTTCCTTTGTGCATTAGTTATGCAATTATTTTATTAGATTCCAAAACCATGTCACTCCTTGAAATATGAAAGTAGTTATTGTATCTAGGACCATTATATTATAGAGATCTCTCCACTAACTTGCGCAGTACAAGGGAAATGAGTCCCAAGGTTGTTGCAAGCATAACTTGGGTGACATCATGGGATATGAGACCCAGGGTTGTTGGAAATATACGTCGCAGGTGGCTGGCACTAACGAAAGGTTATAAAGGTAAAAAGTATTGCTCATACCTTCACATTAATGTAGAGCTCAGCTTCACTCTTATATAGTGGAAAGGCTGATGTGATGAAAATCATCGCCGACCAGCCTTATATCATTACTACTTAGCCAAGTGTCGATTTCATATTTTAACTAAAATATCTCTTTGCATGTTCTCTTTTCGGCATGATATTATCATGCTTTTAGATACTTGTTGCATATTTGGGAATGTGAAACACGGTCGATCGTCTCGTCCCCGGACGTCCATCCCGTTCGATCGTCTCGTCTCTCCGTCCGGTCGTGCGAGCTGGTCGCTCGGTGCTCGCTCTCGACGTCCGTTCCCGGTGGTCTTCGTTTCGCCGTCTGGTCTCTGGTGCTCTCCTGTCTCTGGTCTTGCCGTCTCTCTGGTCTCTCCGTCTCGTCGCGCCGGTCTCCGTCATCGCCGAGATCTCTCGCTCTCTCTGGTCTCTGATTCGGATCGGGTTAGCAAGGAATTTTTTGTTTTGGAGTCTTACTACAATCTTCATTTCTTATTTGTTTTTTAATGTTCATTATAATGCGAGCAACACTCATGATTAAGAGCTCTTGAGCTTTCATAGAGATCATTCACCTTTTGTCGGTTTTGAGGAAGTCCCGAATCGCTTGGTCATTATATTGCGAAAAATTTGCGTCTGTCGAGTTGGCGTTCTAGTCCCCTTGTTTATCTAATTCTGCAAATTTATGGAATAATCCGTCGGGATGACATGAGAATTATTTAAGTTTCCGCTATGGTTCATTTGATGGATGATTTTCTAGTAAACATCGGAGTTGAAGGCAAGAAGCTATTTTATCTTGAAAGACTTTCCAATTTAAATTAACCATGTGCCTTATGTATTTCCATCTATCAATAAATATTTGGGGTGTTAGGTGTTCCTACGTACATTATATGCGGCATCCAGGAATATTAAAGTCGTAATACTTGTTAGCATTGCAAAGTTGAGGTGGTTTTATCATGATAGGATTTATCATGATAGGATTTCCTATTGCTCCTTCTAAAAAATCAAATTTCTTCTCTTTGTAGATCTTGAATTTTGAAATGTGTTTCTTCTCCCTTATGTTACAACCAAGTTTGTGGTGGTTTTATCATGATAGGATTTCCAATATGACCGTTTATAGCCGTGTTAGGAATCCAGAAATCAAAAATTCAAATGTGAAGCTTGATTTCCAAAAGTCAAAAATATCGCGAGCAGGGGTAATTAGCGCGCTAATATCTTTGGAATTAGCGCGCTAACTGCAGGGAACTCAAAAAAAGTTTTTTCTCCCTTTGTGTTAGCGACCCTTAAACTCGTCCAGGGCCTAACCAACCCTTATAAAACATGTTATACATGTTTATTATGAGTCATTTACAACAATCCTTTTGATAATGCCCAAGCTTCTTACATAAAGAACATAACTCAATCAATTCCTTCTCTTTAGATTGTGATGACTCATTAATGACTTCCTAACTTTGTCAATTTATTCTCTATTCATGAGTTTAATGTGGGAACCTCGTTCTTTCACTTAGCTATCAATTTGTTCTCTTTAGATGGTGTAGACTCTTATATTCCTTTGAAAGCCTCAAAGGTGCTGGATTTGAGGACTTAACAACAGCCACAAAGATCTCCTATTGCTCCTTCTAAAAAATCAAATTTCTTCTCTTTGTAGATCTTGAATTTTGAAATGTGTTTCTTCTCCCTTATGTTACAACCAAGTTTGTGGTGGTTTTCTCATGATAGGATTTCCAATATGACCGTTTATAGCCGTGTTAGGAATCCAGGAAATCAAAAATTCAAATGTGAAGCTTGATTTCCAAAAGTCAAAAATATCTGGCAGAGGCTAATTAGCGCGCTAATACTGGAATTAGCGCGCTAACTGCAGGCAACTCAAAAAAAGGTTTTTTCTCCCTTTGTGTTAGCGACCCTTAAACTCGTCCAGGGCCTAACCAACCCTTATTAAACATGTTATACATGTTTATTATGAGTCATTTACAACAATCCTTTTGATAATGCCCAAGCTTCTTACATAAAGAACATAACTCAATCAATTCCTTCTCTTTAGATTGTGATGACTCATTAATGACTTCCTAACTTTGTCAATTTATTCTCTATTCATGAGTTTAATGTGGGAACCTCGTTCTTTCACTTAGCTATCAATTTGTTCTCTTTAGATGGTGTAGACTCTTATATTCCTTTGAAAGCCTCAAAGGTGCTTTGGATTTGAGGACTTAACAACACCACAAAAGATCTCCTATTGCTCCTTCTAAAAAATCAAATTTCTTCTCTTTGTAGATCTTGAATTTTGAAATGTGTTTCTTCTCCCTTATGTTACAACCAAGTTTGTGGTGGTTTTCTCATGATAGGATTTCCAATATGACCGTTTATAGCCGTGTTAGGAATCCAGGAAATCAAAAATTCAAATGTGAAGCTTGATTTCCAAAAGTCAAAAATATCGCGAGTGGCTAATTAGCGCGCTAATATCGGAATTAGCGCGCTAACTGCGCAGCAACTCAAAAAAAAGTTTTTCTCCCTTTGTGTTAGCGACCCTTAAACTCGTCCAGGGCCTAACCAACCCTTATAAAACATGTTATACATGTTTATTATTAGTCATTTACAACAATCCTTTTGATAATGCCCAAGTTTCTTACATAAAGAACATAACTCAATCAATTCCTTCTCTTTAGATTGTGATGACTCATTAATGTGGGAACCTCGTTCTTTCACTTAGCTATCAATTTGTTCTCTTTAGATGGTGTAGATCGCATTTCCGATTTACAATATTCTCCATTTTGGAGGCTTCTTATCATCTTAATCATTATTATTTCATTACTTGAATAGACAACCTAAGCTCGACAAGGGTTACGTTCGACTAGGAATGTCGTCTACAAACAGAGATGGATGTACAACCGCTCGACAACGGTTATGTTCGAATTGAATTCGCGGCGAAGGTTAAAGAATTTATATCATTTGCAAAACAACATTGTCCTACATACCAAAGTGAACGGAAGATTAGATGTCCGTGCAATTTTAAGAAATGTCGACTTGTTCCGTACACTGACGTCGAAACGGTTGAGCACCACCTATGTAGGTATGGATTTGTCCGGGGATATCACGGTTGGTACGAACATGGTGAGAACGGAGATGAAGGGCCGCAAAATTTTCACGCAATGGATTGCCATATTGATGATGCGATGTTCGAGGCTACGATCCGACACCTTACCGCGAGATGCTACACAACGTGGCGGTCCAAGTTTCAATTGGAATGTCGTGGAAGAATCACCAAACCCCCAAGCACGCCAACTATATGACATGATTAATGCAAGTAGGGAACAATTGTGGCCTGGTTGCGAAACCATGACAACGTTGTCCGCAATGGCAAGATTACTTGCGATCAAGTCCAACATCATATATCTCGAACGAGGGTATAATGAAATCATTAAACTCATGAAGGATTGTTTGCCAAATGACAACTCAATGGTTGAGAATTTTTATGCCACTAAAAGACTAATGCGAGGTCTAGGTCTACCTGTTGAGAAAATAGATTGTTGTGAGGACCAATGTATGATTTATTGGGGAGTGGACTCGAGTTGACGTCATGTAAATTTTGTGGGAAATCACGATACGTTGCACATCGACGAGGTCGTGGTCGAACACAAAAAACCGCCCTTGCAAAAGAATGTACTACTTCCCTTTGGGCCCTCGGTTGCAACGATTGTATGCGTCTCGAGTCAACCGCAAAACATATGCGATGGCATGGAGATCATTCATCGCCTGAAGATGTTATGCAACACTGTTCTGATTCGATTGCTTGGAGACATTTTAATGACGTCAATAAAGACTTTGCCGCCGAGGTTCGAAATGTTCGTTTAGGATTGTGCACCGATGGTTTTCAAGTATTTGGGATTTCCGGAAATCGTACTCTTCGTGGCCCGTGATTTTGACTCCTTACAACCTTCCACCGTCGATGTGCATGAAATCGAGTTTATGTTCTTAACGGTTATCGTTCCCGGACCGACCAGCCCAAAGCGAAAAATCGACGTGTTCCTTCACCGCTTGTGAAAGAGTTGCAAGATTTATGGAACATTGGGGTGGTTACATACGACGTTTCCACCAAGACAAATTTTTTCATGCGAGTTGCCCTTTTATGGACTCGTTAGTGATTTCCCGCATATAGCATGTTGTCCTATTGGAGCACACACGGTAAAGTACGCTTGTCCATATTGTATGGAGGATACAAATGCATTTCAATTGCGAAATGGAGGTAAGACATCGTGGTTTGATTGTCATCGTCGTTTCTTGGAGAAGTCATCACCATTAAGGAAAGACAAAAAAATTTCATTAGAGGCAAAATGGTCATAATCGATGATCCGCCGCTTTGCGGTCTGGTGAAGAAATTTTGGCGAGAAATTGAATCGTTTGGCTTGATGAAGGTGACGAAATCGGCGCGAATCGTGAATGGGCGGATAGCTAAGAATTCGGGATGGAGGAAGAAGAGCATATTCTGGGACTTGCCGTATTGGAAGACAAACTTGATCCGCCACAACTTAGATGTCATGCACATCGAGAAAAATGTTTTTGACAACATTTTCAACACTATTATGTGTGTACTTAGGGCAAGAGTAAGGACAATGCAAAATCGAGGCAAGATATTCGTGAATATTGTCACCGACCTTCTCAACACATTGATTCGGCGACAAATACTTACGTCCTGGGTGCTATGCTCTTGATACATCAAGAAGACAAAAATTGTGCGAGTGGGTTGAAAAGTTGCGTTTTCTGATGGTTACGCATCGAATCTTGGTCGATGTGTAGATCCAAAGAAATCTGCGAATGTTCGGCATGAAGAGCCATGATTGTCATATATTCATGCAACGGTTGATACCAATTGCATTCGAGAACTTCTCCCAAACCCGGTTTGGGTTGCAATTAGCGAATTAAGCCTATTTTTTCGGTCCCTTACTGCGAAATGTGTCAGTATCCAAGATATGGAGGTCTTAGAGTCTGAAATACCAAAAATCATTTGCAAGTTGGAAAAAATTTTCCTCCAAGCTTATTTGACTCTATGGAACACCTACCAATCCACTTGGCCTACGAGGCCCGTCGGCCGGTCCCGTTCAATTTCGATGGATGTATCCATTTGAGAGGTACTATCTTGAGCCCTTGATATTATTTTCCCATTCAATAGGTTTTATATCAACATTTCCTATAACATTCATATAGGTACCTTAAACATTTGAAGAACAATGTGCGAAACAAAGCGAAGGTTGAGGGCTCCATGTGTAATGCTTATTTGGTCGAAGAGGTCACATCCTTTTGTTCTTACTACTTCGAAGATCACGTCTTTACGTTGCATGACAAAGTGCCACGTAACGACGATGGCGATATCGGGCCCACACCGAACTTCGTTGGCAATTTCTCAATTTTCACTTATCCCGGTCGACCCATGGGCAAGTCGAAGGAGCGGTACTTAACGAGAAGCGGGAGTATAATGCCGCTCATTCGTACATACTTGCTCAATTGTCCAGAGATCGCTCCTTACGTTCGCATGTCCATCAATTTCTTTCATTAATGCAAGTACATTCATTGTTCATACATTATTAATACATCCGACTTACACGTTCGTTTCTTCTAGGATATTCGTCGATGAAATCACTCAAGCAATGGGGAGTCGCAAGTTGATAGTAGTCTAGAGCACAACTTCCCCATTTGGTTTCAAACATATGTAAGGGCATTACTTTTGTACGTTATAGATTCAAATGTTTCTCCCATAACTAATGTGTCATATTGCATCTCTAATTTTGTCGAATAGGCTCGGAATTCTATAGTTGACGAGACGCTCGTTGATCTTTCTGTTGGTCCTAGTCGATCATGTACTTGTCTACCCTGGTTACCTTGTTAATGGGTATAAGTTCCACTCCGCAACATATGACGTTAATAGATCGACGCAGAAGCGGGTGTTTTGGTGAAGGGTTCAAACTACGCTGATGTTTCCCATAACTATTATGGAGTACTGCAAGAGGTTGTGGAGATTGAGTATACCGGCCTCAAACGTGTGGTCTTGTTTAAGTGCGAATGGTATGACCCTACACCGAATCATGGTGTGAGGACTCACCCAACACTTCAATTGGTAGAGGTTCAACGAAGTCGACGATATAACAACTACGAGCCATTTGTACGGCAATGCAAGCCACTCAAGTCTACTACCTTTCGTACCTTCTATGCGGAACGATCGACAAGAATGGCTAGCAGTTTGTTGTTTGTCACCAAAATTCGCCGACGAGGAAACTAGCAAAGACGATAATGACCAGGGCTCGGCGAGATTGCTTTCCAAGATGGGATGCCCACCACGTGCGTAGTCGATGATGCGACGCCGATATCAACAATCTGGATGTTCCGACCGGGACTCGATTTATTGTTGAAGCGGGTCCAAGCGATGAAGTTTATAGTGGAGATGAATCGAAGAAGAATCATCACCTTCTACTCATGAGAGTGAATTTGAAACGGATGATAGCGAATAAAGTTTGTATATGATATGTCAACGACCAATAATGTAGTTACTTTTATTTGCATGGATTTTGTTCTTATTAAGTCCAATAATATAGACCGAATTTCTTCTTTTTTTCTTATGCCCTTATTTTATGATGTTTTACTCGTGAATATTGTTAATTAGGTATCATGGCCGGACGTGGTCGTAGGGGATGTCGAGGTTTGCCATTAGGAGGCCATCGTGGCGGTGGAGGTCGTGGTTCGATACCTCCATCATCGATTCCGACTTCTCGGTCTCTCGAGCACGATACGGCCGTGCGCGCGTCACCTTCCCTTCCATACCGTCGGGGTCGTCTCGTACCATCTTCTTCGTCATCAAGGACTATGCCTACTACACACTTCCCCACACCTTCTCCGACATCAATGACTCCTTTACCCACGAGGCCTGCACCCCCAGCCACAGCATCACCGGCAGCATCCCGACAGGAAGACGTAAGAGCAGGGTTGGAGGTGACAGGCCCTCCGCGCCACCTCAGAGGCCAGGGATGGAGGCCCCTCGCGTGCAGGGGATCCCTATCACTCTGATTGCCAATGATACGTAAGTTTGCGTTTAACTTTTATATGTCAATTTCAATATGGATGTCAAATATTGAATAAGTAGTTTTGTCGAATATGCATGTTCATGAAACACAGGGAGTTGCATCCTTCGCACTTTTGTGCACGGAGGATGACAAAAGTTTTTAAACGATGGATGATTCCTGAAGGGTATTGTTGGAAGTCGGTACCGCCTCATCATAAAGACCAATACTGGCGACAATGGAAGGTAAACAAAACTACCATGTGCCTTATGATTTATACTATTTTCTCAAATAAGTGCTAACAATAGCAATCGCCAATTTGTAGATATTTTTTAGATGGGATGATGCGCTTCCCGAGGATCTCGTGCGAGCGGCGTACGACGATCTTGCGGCACAAGGTACACCGCGTTGATGCACAAGTTGAAGAAGAATCGGGTGCGGCCAGGTTTATGTTACGAGATGAGGCATGGAGGAGATACTTGCGATCGGGAGAGCGAGGACTTCCAGTGCTAGGTCTAGGCAAGCGACGGAGAATAGGAACACCGAGGTCGAAGGCCCCGGGACTGGACCCTCGAAGCACGGTGGTGGTTCCGTGTCATTTGCGACTACCCAAGAAAGATTGGTTAGTATTTATTAACATCTAGGATATTTTGTACATTTATACTCTTGTTCACTATGCTTGGTCCTCGCACGCAGTGATTCATCCGAGACGCCACCGTCGGTGAATGATTTGTACGTGCATCTCCACACCGTTAATCACGACAGACGACATTCATCGATACTAGATCGGAGCGGTTCTATGTAAGTATAGAAATGAAATGTAAAATATTATTAAGTCTATCACTTACCCCATATCATGTACTTTGTTTGTTGTGCATATATGCGGAAAGGCTCCAGAGCGGGCGTCGTCGAGCCGACCCGAGCTACACCGGAGCAATCGGTGGATGATGAGGCGGTGTACCTCAATGTGGCGGGTGAGTCTTCCAAAGGACGTGTCTACGGACTCGGGTCCGTAGGGAGAAAGAAGAGGAGATACGGAACTCCTGGTGCTAGCACGTCGCAGACGCCGGATGTGGTGCCGCGGGCGAGTTCGATGTCGTTGCGAGCAACTACGAAAGGTTATGCACTTCATGCAACAAATGCGTCTTGGGATGGACATGGACGAAATAGACCTAGGCGAGCACCAACCACCACCACCGCCACCACCACCGCCACCTCATGACCAGCAACACCGCCGCAAATAGATCCGGTCGATCCACCCCAACAAGGGGACAATGTTGGGCGTGAGACGTAAGCGTGGCTCTCGAGAGATGAGCGGGTTGGTGATACATAGGTACTTCACTTGTTGTTTGTTTCAAATGCTTAGATTAAAAGTTTTATAGTGTAGACAACTTTAGAAATTCATCGAATTACTTTATGATTCACACTTCTTTTTGTGCATTTTTAGGTCGATGTTCCATATTTTATCGTGGATTTTATTTTTTTCGCTTTTGCTCCCCCAATTCTTTTTTTTGTTTTGAAGTAAAATATACTATAAGTAGCGAATGTTAGCGAGAATTAATCCATGGGAGAAGAATACATCTTTGTTTGTTGTGTGCAAATCTTATGCGTTGCGAGTTCTCTCGAGTGCTATGATGAAGAAAGTGGTAGAATCGACGGGGAGCGACATCTTCATGCAATAGCAAATGAATTTGGGAAGTCGATAAAGGGTCGTTTTTCGGTCATCGGTGTTCGGCACATGTAGGCTCTTCTTCTTCTATTATGGCATGTCCGTAGAAGAAGAATAGCCTACATGTTCTCAACACGAGATGACCGGAAAAGGACCCTTTATCGATTTCCCAAATTCATTTGCTATGGCATGAAGATGTTGCTCCCCGTCGATTCTACCACTTTCTTCATCATAGCACTCGAGAGAACTCGCAACGCATAAGATTTGCACACAACACCAACAAGATGTTTTCTTCTCCCATGGATTAATTCTCGCTAACATTCGCTACTTATAGTATATTTTACTTAAACTCGAGGTAAAAAAATTTATTTTGGGGAGGATAATGTATTAAAAATAAAATCCATGATAACTTATGCATCAATCGGGCGTCGAAAGGCGGGTTTGTTGAAGCCTCGATGTAGTAGAAGGTTCTCGATGATGAAGTTCCTTTACTTTTATTTTTCCCGTTTTCGGAAAGGCGGGTTTTAGTTTTTCCTATCGTTCTCGAGGGAATGGGTTCATTGCTTTTGACGATGAGCATGTTGTAGACGATTTGTTTCATTTGCATGTTAAACTCATTTTTTTTTTGGTGGTGGTGATTTTGGTCCTTATAGGACTCCAGTGTCGGAGGTAGGCGTGGTGGGTATAGTGGAGGCGGTGAGCTTGGTGGGGGTTATGGAGGCTTTGGGGGCGAAGGCTTAGGTGCTTATCGAGGTGAATCTTCTCTTGGCTATTCTATTTTAATTAGCGACTGAATCACTTCCTTTCAATAGTTTGTCGTGTAGACTTTTTAAGTTACTTAATTGAATGAGTTTATTGTTGGTGGTTTACTTTGTTTCAAACACTAGTATATTATAGTTAAAACCAAGTTTTTGGTGGTTTTATAGTGATCTCCTATTGCTCCTTCTAAAAAATCAAATTTCTTCTTTTTGTAGATCTTGAATTTTGGAATGTGTTTCTTCTTCCTTATGTTAAAACCAAGTTATTGGTGGTTTTATGTGATAGGAATTCCAATATGACCGGTTATAGCCGTTCTAGGAATCCAGGAAATCAAAAATTCAAATTGAAAGCTTGATTTCCAAAAGTCAAAAATCCCAGCGTGTGGCTAATTAGCGCGCTAATACTTGAATTAGCGCGCTAACTGCAGGGACCTCAAACTAATTAATTTATCCCTTTGTGTTAGCGACCCTTAAACTCGGCCAGGACGTAACCATCCCTTATAAAACATGTTATACATGTTTTACAACTCAACTTACATGATAGGTCCAACTTATAGAAACATTGTTCGCCATCTCCTATGCGTAGGAAAATAGCAACATTGACACCAACTTCAGTCTGTGACTGCATTTGCTTGATGATCATGTTTTTTTTTTGGAAGCATTCTTATTCAACATTGTATGGTTTTTTTATGTTCTTCAATGCTTTTCTTGAACCCCAGCTGGTTGTTTTTTTTTTATTTTTTGAGTAGGAACACATGGCTTGTCGCCTTTGGAGCACACGAGAGTTTAGATTGGGTGAGAGGATGAGTTCTAGAATCATACTTACATGATAGGTTTGTGCTTAACTTTCCTCTTTTCCCTTTTAGCATTCTTGCACTTATGCCATTCTTCTCTTTGTAGATCTTGCAGTTTTGAATGTGTTTTGTCTTCCTTATGTTAAAACCAAGTTTGTGGTGGTTTTATCATGATAGGAAATTCCCATATGACCGTTTATAGCCGTGTTAGGAAGCCAGGAAATCCAAAATTACAAATTTAAAGCTTGATTTCCAAAATGGAAAAATATCGCGGTGGCTAATTAGCGCGCTAATACTTTGGAATTAGCGCGCTAACTCGCGGGGACCTCAAACTAATTAATCTCTCCTTTGCCTACTTCTTTCAGTGCATACTCACCGGTTGTTGCCCTCGAGATGGAGATTCGAAATGCTTCAAAGCTGCGTTTTACTTATTAAATGAAGTCCTTTTTGTGTATACTTCCAAATTTTGGACCTTTTGTGAGTGTTCTTTTTTTTTTTGCTTGTTGAACGATAGGTGTGGTTGGTTTTTGTGTATACTTCCAAATTTATGGAGCTTTTGTAATACATTACAACTTTCAAAGTGGATATATAAATTTTTGGGCTAATTTTGAGTTTCACATTTTTTCCTTCTCTTTTGAATTTTTGTTGATATATATTTTTGATGTATGGATGCGCAATTTGGCTTCTTTGGGGGATGTTAGCACCCTCAAGGAGTTGTTGGAGGGTGCGGGCGATGGAGTATGTCATATCGAGTTGTATTTTGATTTTTTAGGTTGGAGAATCGATTGGCTTATGTATCCGTGCCATATTTAAACAAAACGAGAAAATTAGAGACGGATTAGCAACGGAATTCAAATTTTCCGTTGCTATTCCGTCTCTAATTTTCCGTAAATATTTTTATCAATCACAAACGGATCGAGAGACGGAAATATTAATTCGTCTCGATTCCGTCTCTAATTAGAACAAATGTCTCTTAGTGGTATTTTCTATTTTCTATACTCACCGTTCTTTTTATGATGGTAGGTGCAAATCAATCGAGTATAGCAGGCTATGCAAAGAGAAGATCAATGAATACCTCTGAGCCAGTGGAGTCCTGAGACACCATATTTTGTAGGTTTCGATTTTCATGTATTAATTTTATATGTATTTCATATACTTTTGGGGTTCTTTATTATAGTTTGAGAGACTAGTACCTTGACCATACACATTATGATATATTATCATCGTTTGTTATATATATGTATAAATGTATGCGATCTTTATTTCCCTGGTTTTCCATAATTGTTAGGTATCACATTATAAACTTCTACTAATTTGTTAAAACTTTTGCTCTGAATAAACTTTTAAGTAAAATTTTAATTAACTCTGATTTGTGAATTGACATAGGATAGGTAAATGTCTATTTGAGAATAATGGGTAAGTTATGAGGTTTGTGAAAGGCTAGCTAATTCCTTGTTAAGTCCTATATATGAGATTATGGCTTAATAATGGGATTAGGCTGGGTGGTGCCCTAATTTGACATAGGTTGTCACATATAACCATTAATGTATGCATACTTTATGAGTTACTATGAACTTTAAGATTCCAAATATAGTGCTAGTCCATATTGGAATGATAAGAAGAAGTCCGACAATATAGCTGTGGTGTAACCGTGCATACTGAAGGTAAAGTTAAAATATGAAAAGGCTTATTAGTGTTATTGTGGTTTAAACGCAATCTATAATAGAATAATGAAAGAAAAGAGTAACGTAGTGGTGGATCCTTACACAAGGAAAAGAAACATGAGATTACTAGATTGATGTGTTGATCAATGCTAGAATATAAGAAAATGATCTTAAAAGCGAAATTACATTAAAAGTAAAAATTGACAGAGAAAGATGAGAGTTGAAGGATTATAGAAAATCTATGGTGTTAGTCAACTCTATCTTATCTCTTGTACTTCTATCATTTTAGAGTAATTTTAAATGAAAACTTAAAGTTGAAAACTTATATAGTTGTAAGAATATAGCAAAGAGCTAGTGAGATGTCTTACTCTAATCATTTAGAATAGTATAGCCTAAATTGGGGAGGATAAATTGTCTATGAATCTAAAGATTTGAGAAATTGAAGAAATACTTTACGATACTGGGAATGAAAAACTACTTGTAACTGAAACTTGTGTAAATCTCTAAATTTCTACGAATAGTGATTTGTAGAAATAAAGCTATCATTCGAGATTCAATAGTTTGAACTTGTTTAAGCTAGTGATAATTTCATGAAGAGAATTCAAGCTTGATGAATGAAAATTGTGATTTCAAAAGTTTCAAGTAGTCTGGTTATCAGATTCTCTTAGAGTCTTACCATAATTTAAAATTTAAATTCATCAATTACTTGATTTTCATGTTTAAACATATGATCAATCCCATTTTACTTAGTGTACCATTGGAATTGTATGAGTTTGAGAAGTCAACTCGAGTGATGAGATTAATTTAAATTAAATTAAGAATGAATATTCATTGTCCAAATTTGACAACTCATTTGGTTAATTACATGAAACCACGTGTTCTTAAGAGTTGTTGAGATCTAGTTTCATTAACTTAAGATCACAGTTAGGAATATATTAAAATGAAATCAAGCAATGGCTTGATTATGCTACAAACCATGGTGAGAACCATGGAAACTCACTAGAGCTCATGCTATGTTCATAAATGGAAGGGTATAGTTGTTAAACTCTATTGAAATAAGATCATCATTGTATTATTATTGATGATAATATATAATGGTTGAAGACTTAGCAAAAGCATAAGCAATATCGAAAATTCATGTAAACTTTGATGATAAATTGGTTTATACCAAATATTGCAAGTGCAAATACTAAGTTTCAAATGTAAATCATTCGGATATGTGTTGAATGCTAATTACGAGCCAATAGACTTGACTAAGATTGAGACAATTAAAGAATTGTCTTATATTCAACACAAAATCAAAAAGGTAGTGATATCTTGGAATAATTGAATGATACAAACAACATATTACAAAGATTTGTAATATTGTTGTGTTGTATATTTAATTAACCTAAAAGTGTAATTGAGATATGCCAAAATAAAGCAATGATGCCATGAGAGGGAATTGAAATGTAGTTTAACTACAATAATTGCTTGATTATACCTAGATTAAAAAAAGTTAGAGATTTATTCTAGTAACTTTATTTTAGGTAGTCGTGTGTTGACACAACGAAGCAAAAGATTCTAGTTTATACTATTATATAGTTCAAAGAAGTTTGAGAAAAACTATTGTGAAAAAAATTGTTTTGGTAGTTGTACTAAACAATTTAAAATATCACTTGTAAAATAAAAGCTTAAAATGTATTTCAAATAATGAAAGGAATGAATTGCAAAGATAAGCCCTAAAGCTTAGACTTAGAGTTATAAGATATGGGTGTAGATCCCAACTTATTTGTGAAACCATTTAATTGAATAGGTTGTGCTAGTTCATTCATTTATTGTAAGGTTTGAAATATTGATTTACCTAAGTGAAAGGGTTTTGGAGAATCTTTTAGTTATCCTTAAGATTAGAGAATCTCAGTGGAAACACGTGAAGATAGATGAGAAATATGAAAATCAAAAAAGTTGGTGTCATATGATTTGGACATCTTCAAGCTATGAGAGTTTGAAAAGTTTTGTTGTCAGAGTGAAAGAAACTGAAGGTGAAGTAAGTACATTAAATTCATGAATATAATGAATTCACTCTAAGAAATCACCTACACAAAGTGATTGATGTGATCAATACTTTAAATAGAGATAAGAACTGGAATCGTAATTATAATAAGAACTTCTTAGTATTATCTCTTGAAAGATATGTGCAATAATGATGATACAATAAAGTCTTGCGCAGGCACATCATCAATTGAGTTGTTGGAAATAGTAATTAAAGATATGTTCTTTGAAGTTCAAATTGGAGCTGAGCTAAAGGTTTGATTAACTGGGTGATAAGCTAATTCAGAAGTCTAATGGGAACTACTTGATATGTCAAGATTTGGCTATCAAGGATTAGTATTATGATTAGATAGTTTATAGAAGTTGTGTTGGACGCATTAGATTTTGAAGTGAAATTCTAGTTCAGGAAGGATTTTAGGCAAGAATTACATCGATGACCTCATGGATTTCATTATATTAGTTATATAGGCAATGTCATATCGTATTGAAGTATATGATAAGATCATGGATTATCTGAGTTAACGATATATGTTGCTAAATTCATAAAGCGATATGAGAGTTATTCAATAAGTTGAGACTAGATAATAAAAACCTTACGGATTAAGTAAATTCTTGTCTATATTTGAGGGTAGAAGGTAACATAACCGGGGGTTAGGTAATGAAATTAACTAGATTATGGCATTAGCATAATGATGTATGAGTTGCAATTAATAGATTGATCGAAGTCTGCAAATTCTTGTTAGTGAGATTATGTTATTCTTTTGACGATTGAGCAAGATATATGTATATGGAGATGTGAGAAGATATATTGTTTCCGTGTTTGATTCCCTAGACTGAGATCCGATACTTGCTTCTAGCGATGGAAGATGTTATTGATATATTTGAAAACCATTCTCAATCTCCGTACATTATATTTTTCTTCATGTTGATAAAGAAACTGAGCTATTAATCTTGGTTCTAAAAATAAATATTTTGAGCTTGTGTCTCATAATGTTTAACTACTTAAAGAAAGCAAATTCCTTTGTGTGAGCTCTCTGGTAATAAAGGTGATCAGGTATATTACAACATCGGATGATAAAGCTAAATAGGCTCAATCTTGTTGTACGTTGATGTACAGAACTAAGATTCGAGATATAGCTTTTATGCTAAAAATAAGATAGTTAAGAGCTACACAAAGAAGGTATGACAGATTAAGTGATTTATAACTTCAACTAGGCAAAGATAAAAAATATTGAGGAGATAAGCATCATAGATTGTTGGAGAATTCAAAAGAAAATAATAGTTGTGTTTTTGAAAGTCTCATCTATGAAAGGGCTTTGTAGATTCGAATTACAATAAAATAATTGTGCCATAAAAAGGAAGAGATAATTTGAAAACGAAAGTTATAAATAGAATAGCAAATTCCATTTCTCTTCAAAACTACTGGTAACTTGTATGTTTCTTTTAATTTTGAGGACGAAATTGTCTTAAATTGGGGAGACTGTAATGACTCATTACCTTAAGTAGTGATTATTATTAATTCGAATCTTAATTAACTCAAATTAGGCTCGAGGTTAAGCTCGACTTGTCTCGAATAATGTGTTAGTGCATTGATGTGATGTATGGTGTTTTTATGGCATGGAATTTGATTAATTAAGTTATAGGAAATTAATATTTATTAATATAATACCTATAATAGTAAAATAAATAAATAATTAGTTGTTTGAAACCTCGTAAATCAAGTGTTAAGTATCACGTGAAGATTTTGCCTTGATTTGGATGCAAGTTGAGTTTCGTGGCAGTGTAAATGAGAACGAAGTTGGTGCAAGACCTTGCATAGAGTTTCGTTCTAGTTAGCAATAATCGAGTTGAATTTAAGCCTATTTGGTGCAATATTGGTTAAATATGGCAAAAGAATTGTTCTGTGAGAGCTTGATATGTCATGGAAAAGTTATTATATTAAAGGTTTTGATGTGACTAAAAACTATTATTATTGATGTTTTATGAAGATTGACTATTTCATTGAGAGTCTAGCTCAGTTTGCTGAAAATCGGATCGAAAACGAGCACTAGAAGCCGAAACACGTCAAAATAGGGATTTCAAAAATTAATATATGTAAAAGAAATTAAGATAGTGACAAGCAGCTGGAGGTTTATATATAAATATATATAAAAGAAATCAAAATCAAAATCATTTCATTTTCATTTCAATAGAACGTTAAAATGTTCGTTCCTTAAAACTCTCAACTTGGTTTTTGCTCTGCAAGCTCTCGACATTCAATTTTTAGTCGGTTTCCTTTTTGCAAAACTATAGAGCATCGCGAAACGGTCAGTTCGAGCAAACTATCCTCGGTGGAAACGAGTTATTCGGCTTGCAATTTGGTAAATACTCAATTTATGCCATTTTCCTCAATTCAATTTAAATTCTTGAGATTTTTCGATTTCTATTGCGGGGTTTTAATAGAAATTGGTATGATTTCTTGTGAATTGATGTGTTGGGTTGATTTGTGCCAATTTGGGATAAAGCCCACCATTGTGGATTAGGGCTTTTATGAGTTGAATTGATGCGACTCAGTTGATAACTATTTTGAAGATGTTTTTATAATTGATACTGATTTACATTGGGATTTTGAATAAATTGAATTATTAGTTTTTGTCCAAATTGACTTTACAGACCGTGGAAATATTTTGAATGTGGTATTGAGTGATTTCCTGGTATTTGGTGTTGAGTTGTGATTATATAATTGCAAAAATGTTGATTTGGAGAAGTTTTGTTAGTTATAAATTAATAAAGTTTGCCTATTTAACATGTTATATTTAAAAATTCATAACTTCACTAGTTGTGGTTCGATTTGAGTGTTCATGGAGTTTATGGAAAGCACGACATGAGTACTACAACTTCCTTTTTGGTCATAATGACAAATATTGAGGTTTTCAAAGTTAAAAAGTTAACTCTAAGTAGCTAGTTGATAAAAGTTTGAAATTGTCATAAAGTATTATTTTTATAAATAGTTCTTAAGCATACTTTAGTCGCAATTTTTGTGTTGTCCCAAGATTTTGTATTCAAATGGGACCAATTTAGGGGTTCAAATTGATGGCGATAAATCTATTTTAGGTTCTTGATCATCGAAGAAAAGGTTTATGGATTCCAAAATCATGTAAGTCGATATAAAGTTGGGAAAGCTCGGTATAGGTAAGTGGGACTCAATTACAAATATTATTTGTACTATTTATTGTAGTATATTTAGTTCACGTAGTTATGGACTGGGAATAAGAGCATTGCATAGTGACAAGCATAACACATTAAAAATAAATGAGGAGATTAGTAGACTTATGTCTTCGGGTATGAGTTGACGCGACAGATGACCCAGGATGGAACCTCTCCCAGTGACGATAAGTGGTAGCTAGGCCATGCCTTCCCTGTCCTTCATATGGTCATCAACTGATATGTATATTGTCCTAAAAGTGCCAAGACTCAATTATTCTTGAATACACTAACAAAATTACACATTCGGCCACCGTGTGGATTTCGGTGGTGGTATTCTTGGACAACTAAGAGAAGACTCTTAAATATTGAAATGTGATTAAAGTCACTTATGCAAATCTGTAGAACTATGACTTTGCATCTATTTATCTATTTTTTATATTATTTATCATGCCCATTAGATATTGTTGGGTTCATATTATTATTTATATTTCTTGATTATTAGATAGACACTTGATATTGTAATTGTGAGTCACTAAGTAAGTTGGAGAGCTCATCCCAATTAACATTTTAGAAAAATCAATGGGCGCTTTGACTCAAAAACAGAGAAGATTAGAGTTTATAGTCTTCTTTGGGGTGAATTGATTTTCCTATTGTATTGAATTATTGTTTTGTAATAAATAGGTATATGTGTATTTTACTCTTTACTACCATTTATATGCATGATATCACATTGTTTACAGGATCTCCATGTACTGGTTGTCTCGACTTTAATTCTAATTATCAACAATATTGTTTAAATTGTTTTAAATTGCTTCCGCTATTGTAATCGACAAAAAGTTACAATCATGAAATTTATAACTCTAATAAGGACAATAAGGAAACTTAATTTGAAATAGAGGCTGACTAGGTGTGCGTTGACTCGACGAAAGTTGACCGAGGGCCACATAAGTCTAGTGTCGGGTAGGGGCCTTGTTTGTGGTGACTGGAGCCGTTACACTATGTGAGAGAAAAGTAGGGCACGAAATAGGAGAACATAGATTTTGAGTTTGTTTTATGTGTTTTAGGTAGTGGAGTGTGTTGGTTGACATCAGGAGGATTTTGGTTTAGGGTGCCCTATAAAAGTGATGCGTGCCTAAAAAATGAGTTGCCCTCAGTTCAAGCTGGGGTGCCTATAGCGCTCTCATCAATATATACTCAACATTTTTGTTGAATTGATCAATTTCAAAGTCAACTACTTATTATGTCTGTAACGGCCCATTTTATTAAATTCGTTATTTATCTCTGCTCAGATCCACGTGGACGCAGCAGGTAGGCTATGACACATGTCGACCTAGGTATACTAGTTAATTGTGTGTTGGATTGCTTATTTACGATGCATTTCATAAATTTATTTATTAATACATCGCATGTTTATATGTTGAATAGCGATATCATGCGAGGGGGTGTGACGAGTAGTCGCCTCGAAGTGCATGTTAACGCAGTATCAAGAGGCGAAGTACGGGTACACTAGGTAAACTTAACAAACTTACATAAATATGATAAAGTTATTAAGTTGAAATGGGTAATGTAATCATAGGCTAACTATATTGAAATTTAAATAATAGACTATGGTGCCTCGAAATGCATGTCGAGACGCGGAGCACCAAATATCGGGTAGCCGAAGGTTAGTGGGACTATGAGTTGGGTAAATTGGATAAATAAAACACTAACCATATGATTTTGTAAGGCTTAATGTTATGTGATATCAATTAAATAAATTGAGCCTATAGTTTACACTAAATAATGAAGACAATAAGATGAATATCTAGATGACTATAATAAGTAGTACTAGGAGATGAGTGTGCTATTGGAGTTATTAAGGAGTTTGTTACGACATGTTTATACACCACAAGATAATCCTCCAGATATGTACGTACACTTGATCTTAATCAAATATATCTATACGGGACTTAATGGAGTTTTTTTATCAATCCACTTAAGATTTTCTCATGAAATATGAGAAAATCGGGGAGAGAGAGTGTGAGAGAGAGAGAGAGAGAGAGAGAGAGAGAGAGAGAGAGAGAGAGAGAGAGAGAGAGAGAGAGAGAATTCAAGCTTGGAATTCACACATTAGAGACCAAATCAAGAGCTCAAATCAAGGTAATCATCATCTTCATCTCCTCCACTCTCCAATGAACCCATTTTTGATTGAATTGAGTGAATTTGGAATTTGATGGTTAAACCTCTTATTTTTAGTGAAACCTTAATGCATTACATGTTATTAAATCATATTCATAGGTAATTTACCATTGGTTTAATTCGAATTGATGATTTTGATGAAATTGGAAAGTTGTGGTGAATGCGTGAATTTGAAGAATTTGGGTTAAAATTGATGTTCTGGAGTGTGCTAGGTGTTACTTTGAAGTTAATATTGTATGTAAAGCATGTGTAAACCAATAAGGTAGCCAATTGATAGGAGAAAGACAAAATCCTCGACTAGAGAATTATGTCCCAAAAGACAGATAGCGCGCTACCTGAAACGGTAGCGCGCTAATCGTTATGGGTTTGCAACTATAATTCATCCTGAAAAATAGTAGCGCGCTACATTAGTTCCTAGCGCACTACCATAACCTACACTACAAAAAAACAGCAAATCAGAAACGGAATTAGAAACGGAAATAAGATCCGTTTCTAATTCAGAAACGGAATTAGAAACGGAATAAGTTCTGTTTCTAAATTACAAAGTTAGCGACGGAATTGAGACGGAAACATTCAGAGACGGATTTGAAATGGATCAGAGACGGAATTAGAGACGGAATTAAATTCCGTCTCTGAAAAATGGCGCCACCATTCCCGCCAAAACTTTATTTTGTTATACCCGTTCATCAAATCTCGAGATTTGTGACAACAAATCTCGAGATTTCTCTTTACCCCCTCCAAAACCCCCCCTCGTCTCGTCCTCCCCACCACCGAAAGCCCTAACCAAGCAACGGAATTGGGCGATTCGATCTCACCGTCTTCGTCGTCTCTCCTCTATACTCTTGTCTCTCCTCTCTGGTCGCGCCGTCTCTCCGGTCACCGGCCCCCAAATCTTCGACCCCCAACAAATCTGGCGTCTCTGTTCCGTTGCTCTCAACTCTTTCTCTCTGGTCTCTCCGTCTCTCTCCAGTCACCGCTCCCCAAATCCCCAACCCCCAACAACTCGTCCTCGCACTACATTGCTCCCTGGTAGCGCTGCCCTGCTCTGGTCGTGTTCGGTTGTCTTGCACCATTTCACTCCGCGCCTTTGCTCCTCTCGGGTCTCACTTCGTGCTCTCGTTCAGTCCCCTCTTCGATCTCTATTCGGTGGTATTGTGCTCTCATTCATTCCGCGCCTCGTTGTGCTTGATTGGTGAGTTCTCCCTCTTTCCTCTCGAACCATTGTTTTTGGTGAATTGGTAGTGACATGTTATGTAGGTGTTCATTGCTATTTTATCATATCTTGATGTTGGTTTACCTATTTAAATGTATAATTTAAATAAATTTGATTTGGTTGTAACTTTACCAGTATGTCTCCCTTGCTATTGTATGATATCTTGATGTGTATAAATATTCAGCTATCATAAGTGATATATTGATGTCTTTGTTATAAGTTCGGTGTCTCTCTTGATGTGTTATGTAGGTGTTCAACTAACATTTATAAAAAGAACAAGTTTCCACTTCCTTTCAGCCTAATGAAATCAAGAATTTTCGTTCGATTTTTGTTCAAATTTATCATGAATGGGGTGTTTTTTATTCGTTGCTATTTTATTATGTTTGGTTATGCTATTCTAAATGCCAAAAAATTGATAATAGGTGCAATGATCTAAAATATGAAAATCTAATTCGAATATACTAGGTATTACTTTGATCATAGTTCTTTGCATGATTCTTGATCTCATTCAAGAGCTTAGTGAACGAAGTGATGGTTGTGGCTATGTCTTCATCGAGCCAACTCGAAAGTCTCATAGTGCCCCTCGATTATCAACTTTTTTCTTCACTTGATGTATACCTTTATAATGTACCCTAAGCTTCTCCTTCACTTCCTTAGTTGTTTGACAAGCCCTAACTCGTTAAATTTGTTCTCATAAAGCGAGGAAAAAAATTATTCATGGCTTGATCATTGAAGAGCTCAATCTTGGTCTCCTCAATGATGTATTCTCTCATGGCCCTGTTCGGTGGATCAGTACCTATTCTCAATTGACTCCCACAAAAGTCTAATTTTCACCCTAATGTAGAACTTCATCCTTACTTTCCAATGAGCATAGTTGGTATAGATAAAAAACACTTTGAATTTTCAACTCCCTATCCTTAGTTCAATGAAAAGTTAAAACAATTACTTTCTAATCCAGGCATCTTACATATTTATGATGAGGTAAATAATCCAGTTAGAGGAATATCGAATAAATGTTGTTGTACTTTGCATTTCGTGCCTTGAATTGCATTCAAACATTAATAGTTAGCAAGATAATAATTAAGGACAACATTAGATATTAAAGTAAATTTGATCTATCACCAATCTAGCATTTCTTAATAAAACCTATAATTATATAAGTCATTCCATGACTAGAGTGATCTAATTACATCTATCATCATATGAAAAGAGACATTACATTACAATACGATCATAAATGAAACCTGAGACATCGTGTCACGCTGACTAGTTAGAAAATTAATGACTTCCTAACTTTGTCAATTTATTCTCTATTCATGAGTTTAACAAAAACCTCGTTCTTTCACTTAGCTATCAATTTCTTCTAGATGGTCTTGATCGCTATTCCGATTTACACTATTCTCCAATTAGTGAGATTTCCTATCATCTTAATCATTAATATATTATTATTTGAATAGACAACCGCTCGACAACGGTTACGTTCGAATAGGAATGTCGTCTACAAGTAGAGATCGGATGTACAACCTACTCGACAACGATTACGTTCGAATTGAATTCGCGGCGAAGGTTAAAGAATTCATATCATTTGCAAAACAACATTGTCCTACATACCAAAGTGAAAGGAAGATTAGATGTCCGTGCAATTTTAAGAAATGTCGACTTGTACCGCACTGGACGTCGAAACGGTTGAGTACCACATATGTAGGTATGGATTTGTCCCGGATATCACAGTTGGTACGAACATGGTGAGAACGGAGATGAAGGCCCGCAAAACTTTTACGAAATGGATAGCCATATTGATGATGCTGATGTGGGAGGATACGATCCGACACCTTATCGCGAGATGCTACACAACGTGGCAGTCCAAGTTTCAATTGGAATGACGTGGAAGAATAACCAAACCCCCAAGCACGCCAACTATATGACATGATTGATGCAAGTAGGGAACAATTGTGGCCTGGTTGCGAAACCATGACAACGTTGTCCGCAATGGCAAGATTACTTGCGATCAAGTCTGAACATCATATATCTGAACGAGGGTATAATGAAATCATTAAACTCATGAAGGATTGTTTGCCAAATGACAACTCATTGGTTGAAAAATTTTATGCCACTAAAAGACTAATGCGAGGTCTAGGTCTACCTGTTGAGAAAATAGATTGTTGTGAGGACCAATGTATGATTTATTGGGGAGTGGACTCTGAGTTGACGTCATGTAAATTTTGTGGGAAATCACGATACATTGCACATCGACGAGGTCGTGGTCGAAACACAAAAAACCGCCCTTGCAAAAGAATGTACTACTTCCCTTTGGGCCCTCGGTTGCAACGATTGTATGGGTCTGAGTCAACCGCAAAACATATGCGATGGCATGGAGATCATTCATCGCCAGAAGATGTTATGCAACACTGTTCTGATTCGATTGCTTGGAGACATTTTAATGACGTCAATAGAGACTTCGCCGCCGAGGTCCGGAATGTTCGTTTAGGATTGTTCACTGATGGTTTTCAAGTATTTGGGCTTTCCGGGAAATCGTACTCTTCGTGGCCTGTGATTTTGACTCCTTACAACCTTCCACCGTCGATGTGCATGAAATCTGAGTTTCTGTTCTTAACGGTTATCGTTCCCGGGCCGACTAGCCCAAAGCAGAAAATCGACGTGTTCCTTCAGCCACTTGTGAAAGAGTTGCAAGATTTATGGAACAATGGGGTGATTACATACGACGTCTCCACCTAGACGAATTTTCTCATGCGCGTTGCCCTTTTATGGACTGTTAGTGATTTCCCTGCATATAGCATTTTGTCCGGTTGGAGCACACACGGTAAGTACGCTTGTCCATATTGTATGGAGGATAGAAATGCATTTCAATTGCGAAATGGTGGTAAGACATCGTGGTTCGACTGTCATCGTCGTTTCTTGGCGAAGTCATCACCATTAAGGAAAGACAAAAAAATTTCATTAGAGGCAAAATGGTCATAAATGATGATCCGCCCGCTTTGCGTTCTCGGTGAAGAGATTTTGGCGTAAATTGAATCGTTTGGCTTGATGAAGGTGACTGAAATCGAGAGCTGAATCATGAATGGGCGGATAGCTAAGAATTCGGGATGGAGGAAGAAAAGCATATTCTCGGGACTTGCCGTATTGGAAGACAAACTTGATCCGCCACAACTTAGATGTCATGCACATTGAGAAAATTTTTTGACAACATATTCAACACTATTATGTGTGTACCGGGCAAGAGTAAGGACGATGCAAAATCGAGGAAAGATATTCGTGAATATTGTCACCGACCTTCTCTACACATTGATTCGGCGACAAATACTTACGTCCTTGGGTGCTATGCTCTTGATACATCAAAAAAACATAAATTGTGCGAGTGGGTTGAAAAATTGCGTTTTCCTGATGGTTACGCATCGAATCTTGGTCGATGTGTAGATCCAAAGAAACTGCGAATGTTCGGCATGAAGAGCCATGATTGTCATATATTCATGCAACGGTTGATACCAATTGCATTCAGAGAACTCCTCCCAAACCCGGTTTGGGTTGCAATTAGCGAATTAAGCCTTTTTTCCGATCCCTAACCGCGAAATGTGTCAGTATTCAAGATATGGAGGTCTTAGAGTCTCGAAATACCAAGAATCATTTGCAAGTTGGAAAAAATATTCCCTCCAAGCTTATTTGACTCTATGGAACACCTACCAATCCACTCGGCCTACGAGGCCCGTCTGGCCGGTCCCGTTCAATTTCGATGGATGTATCCATTTGAGAGGTACTATCTTGACCCCTTAAAATTATTTTCCCATTCAATCGGTTTTATATCAACATTTCCTATAACATTCATACAGGTACCTTAAACATTTGAAAAACAATGTGCGAAACAAAGCGAAGGTTGAGGGCTCCATGAGTAATGCTTATTTGGTCGAAGAGGTCACATCCTTTTGTTCTTACTACTTCGAAGATCACGTCTCTTCGTTGCATGACAAAGTGCCACGTAACGACGATGGCGGTCTCGGGCCCACACCGAACTTCGTCGGCAATTTCTCAATTTTCACTTATCCTGGTCGACCCATGGGCAAGTCGAAGGAGCGGTACTTAACAGAGCAGGAGTATAATGCGGCTCATTCGTACATACTGCTCAATTGTCCAGAGATCGCTCCTTACGTTCAGTATGGCCGTCACTTTCATTCAATAATGCATTACATTCATTGTTCATTTTTTAGTAAGACAACCTACTTACATGTTTGTTTCTTCTAGGATATTCGTCGATGAAATCACTCAAGCAATGGGGGAGTCGGAAGTTGATAGTAGTCTAGAGCACGACTTCCCCATTTGGTTTCAAACATATGTAAGGTCATTACTTTTGTACGTTATAGATTCATAAATTTCTTCCATAAGTAATGTGTCATATTGCATTACTAATTTTTTTGAATAGGCTCGGAATTCTATAGTTGACGAGACGCTCGTTGATCTTTCTGTTGGTCCTAGTCGATCATGTACTGTCTACCCCGGTTACCTTGTTAATGGGTATAAGTTCCACTCCGCAACATATGACGCTAATAGATCGACGCAGAGCAGCGGTGTTTTGGTGAAGGGTTCAAACTACGCCGATGTTTCCCATAACTATTATGGAGTACTGCAAGAGGTTGTGGAGATTGAGTATACCGGCCTCAAGTGTGTGGTCTTGTTTAAGTGTGAATGGTATGACCCTACACCGAATCATGGTGTGAGGACTCACCCAACACTTCAATTGGTAGAGGTTCATAGAAGTCGACGATATAACAACTACGAGCCATTTGTACTAGCAATGCAAGCCACTCAAGTCTACTACCTTTCGTACCCTTCTATGAGGAACGACCGACAAGAATGGCTAGCAGTTTGTTGCTGTCAGCCAAAATTCGCTGACGAGGAAACTAGCAAAGACGATAATGACCAGGGCTCGACAGAGATTGCTTTCCAAGATGGAATGCCCACCACGTGCGTAGTCGATGATGCAATCGCCGATATCAACAATCTGGATGATCCGACTGGGACTCGATTCATTGTTGAAGCGGGTCCAAGTGAAGAAGTTTCTAATGGAGATGATTCAGAAGAAGAATCCTCACCTTCTACTCATGAGAGTGATTTTGAAACGGATGATAGCGAATAATGTATGTATATGATATGTCAATGTCCAATAATGTAGTTACTTTTATTAGCATGGATCCTGTATTATTAAGTCCAATCATTTAGACTTAATTTCTAATTTTTGTATGCCCTCATTCTCTGATGTTTTATTGCTATTTTGTTAGGTTTCATGGCCGGAGGTGGTCATCCCCCACGTCGAGGATTCCCATTAGGAGGACGTCGACCAGTGCGAAGAGGGCAAAGACCGACCTCTGGCGGCGATATACCGACTGGGCCTCATGGTCAGGCCACACGAGGGGTCCATAGAGGTCGTGGCGGTCGAGGTCGTGGGTCGATACCTGCATTATCGATTCCGACTTCTCGGTCTCTCGAGCACGAGACAGCCGCAGCGTCACCTTCCCCTTCCATACCGTCGGCGTCGTCTGTACCATCATCGTCGTCCTCAAGGACTATACCAAATATACACTTCCCCTCACCATCTCCGACATCAAGGACTCCTTTGCCCACGAGGCCTGCACCCCCAGCCACAGCATCACCGGCAGCCTCCCCACAAGAAGACGTAAGAGCAGGGTTGGAGGTGACAGGCCCTCCGCGGCCACCTCAGAGGACAGGGATGGAGCCCCCTCGCGTGCAGGGGATCCCTATCAAACTGATTGCCAATGATACGTAAGTTTGTGTTTGACTCTTATATGTCGTTTTAAATATGGATGTCAATTATTGAAGAAGTAGTTAAGGTGATATGCGTGTTCATGAAACACAGGGAGTTGCATCCTTCGCATTTTTGTGCACGGAGGATGACAAAAGTTTTCAAACGATGGATGATTCCCTGGGGTATTGTTGGAAGTCGGTGCACCGCCTCATCATAAAGACCAATACTGGCGCCAATGGAAGGTAAACAAGACTACTAAATGCCTTATGATTTATACTATTTTCTTAATGTCTTGTAACAATAGCAATCGCCAATTTGTAGGTATTTTTTAGATGGGATGACGCAATTCCCGAGGATCTCGTGCGAGCGGCGTACGACGAAGCTTTCGTGCACAAGGTACACCGCGTTGATGCACAAGTTAAAGAAGAGTCGTGTGCAAACGCTTTTGTTACGAGATGAGGCATGGAGGAGATACTTGCAAGATCGGGAGAGCGAGGACTTCCAGGCCAGTGTCTAGGCAAGCGACGGAGAATAGGAACACTGAGGTCGAAGGCCCTGGGACTGGACCCTCGAAGCACGGTGGTGGTTCCGTGTCTTTTGTGACTACCCAAGAAAGATTGGTAAGTTTTTTGTAACATCTTCGATATTTTTGACATTTATACACGTGTTCACTATGCTTGGTCCTGCACGCAGACTGATTCATCCGAGACGCCACCGACTGTGAATGACTTGTATTTGTATCTCCACACCGTCAATCACGACAGGATGACATTCATCGATACTAGATCAGAGCGGTTCTATGTAAGTATAGAAATTATATGTAAAATAGTATTAAGTTTACTTTAACCCATATCATGTATTTTGTTTGTTGTTCATATCTCAGGATAGGCTCCGAGCGTACGTCGGAGCTGACCCAGGCTACACCGAACCAATCGGTGGATGATGAGGCGGTGTACCTCAATGTGGCGGGTGAGTGTACCAAAGGACGTGTCTACAGACTCGGGTCCGTAGGGAGAAAGAAGAGGAGATACGGAGATCCCGGTGCTAGCACGTCGGAGATGCCGATGTGGTGCCGCGCGCGAGAGTTCAATGTCGTTGCGAGCAATTACGAAAGGTTATGGAGTTCATGCAAGAAGATCTATGGATGAACATGGACGAAGCAGCCTAGCTCAAGAACAACCACCACCACCGCCACCACCACCGCCACCTCATGACCAAAGAATACCGCCGCAAATAGATTCGGTCGATCCACCACAACAAGGGGACAATGTTGAGCGTGAGACGTAAGCGTGGCTCTCGAGAGATGAGCAGGTTGGTGATACATAGGTATTTCACTTGTTGTTTGTGTAAATTTTTAGATTAAACGTTTTCCTATGTAGACAACTTTAGCAATTCTTCGAATTACTTTATGATTGACACTTCTTCTTGTGCATATTTAGATTGATGTTCCATATTTTATCGTGGATTTTAATTTTTTGACCTTTTCCTCCCCCAAATTTTTTTTTTTTTAAGTAAAATATACTATAAGTACAGAATGTTTGCACAATCCATGGGAGAAGAAAAAATGTTGGCTGTTGTGTGCAAGTCTTATGGCGGTGCAGGTTATCTCGAGTGCTATGATGAAGAAAGTGGTAGAATTGACAGGGAGCAACATCTTCACGCAATAGCAAATGAATTTGGGAAATCGATAAAGGCTCTTTTTTCGTTCATCTGGGTTGAGGACATTTAAGCTATTGTTCTTCTATTATCGCATGTCCCTAGAAGAAAAAGAGCCTACATGTTCTCAACATAGATGACCGAAAATCGACCCTTTATCGATTTCCCAAATTCATTTGCTATGGCATGAAGATGTTGCTCCCTGTCAATTCTACCACTTTCTTCATCATAGCACTCGAGAGAACTCTGCAACGGCATAAGATTTGCACACAACAAACAAAGATGTTTTCTTTTCCCATGGATTAATTCTGCAAACATTCTGTACTTATAGTATATTTTACTTAAACTGAGGTTAAAAAAACATTTTTGGGGAGGAAAAGGTATAAAAAATAAAATCCATGATAACTTATGCATGAACTGGGCTTCCAAGGCAACTAAGATATACAGAGGATACATGAACAATGAATGTACCTGCAATTCATGGTGGTTTGTTGAAGCCTGATGTAGTGGAGGGTACCGATGATGAAGTTCCTTATTTCGTTTTTTGCAGTTTTCAAAATGTTGCTATTTGTTAGTTGTTGACCTACCTATCTCGTGTTGTAACAGAGAGTTTGGAGTTTGCCTTGCTGGGACCTTACTGAGACAAGCAAGAGAGACGATGGCATTGATCTTTTGAAAGACAATCAAGCTCTTCAGCGCCTCACTGGGACTGCTGAGAAAGCTAAGATGGACCTTTCATCTTTGACTCAAACCAACATTAGGTATTACATTTTTTCTTTATGCTGCCTTCTTCTTCATTTCATTTTTCATTAGTGATAGTCGAATGGCCTTTTCTGCACCTCATCTTACTCGGCTAAATTATATTAGGTTTCTAGAAAGTTGATTTTTTGAATCATCTGGCTGTGTTTTAATTTGTTTGGTTTTTGTGCTAATTGTTTTGTTATTGGGCTAAGTCCCATTCAAGAACATCTAATTCAAAAACTCAACTCATTGACAAAGATGCCTATTTTAAAACTCAGATTATTGTAAGTAGAGTCTTTGGGGTTCTATGATTAAGAATATATGTTATGATATAATATGATTGCAATGCCATGGGAGATTCGAACTCGCGTGTTAATGAGGACATTTCCATTTAGTCTTAAATGCTTTTTTTTCTAGCCAAGTGGATATAGGGGATTTCTTGAATCTCAGTTGTGTCAAACAAACCAGTTCAATGATTAGCAGTGGTGGCTTTTCTGCCGAGGCATGGACCTTCATTTATGTTGCTTTTACTTTGGATTTCATTAGGTTTTGTGTATGCAAATCTTTCAACTAAAAGAAATGCCCTTCCTGATCCCAAAATATAGTGATTCTTGCTTGATTGAGGAAGCTGGCCCATGTGATGCGAAGACCAATCTATGTCTTTTCTATATAGCATAGATCCAATCTCAACTTTAATGTGTCCTAAACAAGTTTATACTAAGTCCACATAGTCCCAAATTGCTCATTGTTACTATATACGAAGGCTTGATGCGAAGGAATAAACCCGAGAGGCGTCTTTTACTCATATTAAATACCCTATTGATACTTAACTTAGCCCAAATGTCCAAACTTGGTGTTACAAGTTTGTAGACACTTTCCCTATTGTTTTTAAGTATTATTGAATAATCAAAGTCCATTGGAAGTCATTTCAAGTTAGTTTAAGGCAATGGTTTGTAAGACAATCCCTTATGGAAAATAATTTCTTAAAACTTGGTTTTTGTGAAACTTGAATTGCGTCAAAACAATCATAGAAGTTTTCAAAATTCTCGACTTTTTTTCATTCAAGTCTATTAACTTTAAACTGAGGTTGTTGAGTGATAAAATCTCAAGGATATGTTCAAAAATATAATTTTGAAACTCAAAGTCAAACTTTAAGTTGGTAAATATTCTTGGTTTTAAAGCCAATGAAAGATAGAAATTACAATTGACTTGTATTCTACACATAGGAGAGAATGAACAAAGGAGTCCAAAATACAATGTTTTCGTTCTCCTTAAACACTGTTGCACACACAACTTGAAAAGTAATTTTGGTCTCTTTATTTCATGAAAAATAGTTGCACGTAATAAATAGTTTAGAAAACTAAACCAAAATAGTAACTCCTAAATTACATAAACTCATAAATCTTATAACTTTCCTAGACAAAACACTTAAGAATAGAAACTTATTAAACCTTAAATAAGTTCATCTCGAACTAAACTAAACACCTAAGAAGTATGAGCTTCCCAATTTAAAAAAGAAATAGGAAGTTTCTAAATCTTGGACTGCACACATCATAATTAAATAAATAACATAAATAGAAACTATGTAGGCTAAAGCACTAATTTTAACACTCTTATTTGCTTTTGGTGTTCTTTGGTGAAATGGTAGGATGGTGGAAGTGATCTGGTGAGCTTTTGGTGTTCTTTGGTGAAATGTTTCTTTGGATTCGGCATGAAGGGCAGTTGATCCTCTCTCTTCTGTTTCAAATGGAATCAATGAGTAACTCTTTTCAATTTTGACTGCATTTGCTTGTTGCTCCTACTTTTTTTTTGAAGCTTTCTTATTCAAAGAAGTTGTATGATTTTTTTTTCTTCACAGCAGAGAGGACCTCACTGGTTTTTTTTTTTTTTTTGAGTAGGAACACATGGTCGGTTCTGGCCTAATGGAGCACACAAGAAGTTGTTGGTGGTGGATGAGATGATGACTTCCTATCAAGATCGATGGGAAAATAGAGAGGCTGGGAAAATAGAGGGCACTGTGAGGGTTGTTTATCAGGTGAGTTCTGCTATGTTTTTTATTTAATTGCAGCAGATCAAGGAAGTGACCCAACATTTCAATGTACATATACTATCTATTTGTGAGTTTTTTTTTTCTTCACCAAGGAGAGGACCTCACTGGTTGTTTTTTTTTTTTTTTTAAGTAGGAACACATGGTCGGTTCATCTAATGGAGCACACAACAAAGTTGTTGGTGGATGAGATGATGAGTTTAGGATCAAATTTGATGGATGTGAATGTTGCTTTCATAAAGGTTTGTGCTTAACTTTCGCTTTTTTTTATTTTACCATTCTTGCACTTCACCATTATCATATACATGTTGAAATGCATGCCTTACAAAGCTTGATAAATAATCCAACTCAACTTAAAAAAGGTCCATCTTATACATACATTGTTCGATATCTCTTATGCGTAGAAAAATAGCTACAAAGGGCACCCACAAACTCACAATAACAACAAAACTTCACCTAAATCAGATGTGCTTGCTGCTCCTACTTTTTTTTTGAAGCTTTCTTATTCGGCAGTGTATGGTTTTTTTTTTCTTCACTGCTAGAGAGGACCTCACTGGTTGTTTTTTTTTTTTTTGAGTAGGAACACATGGTCGGTTCATTAATGGAGCACACAAAGAAGTGTTGGTGGATGAGATGATGAGTTTAGGATCAAATTTGATGGATGTGAATGTTGCTTTGATAAAGGTTTGTGCTTAACTTTCAGTTTTTTTCCTTTTAGCATTCTTGCGCTTCACCATTATAATATACATGTTGAAATGCATGCCTTACAAAGCTTGATAAATAATCCAACTCAACTTAAAAAAGGTCCATCTTATACATACATTATTCGCTATCTCCTATGCGTAGAAAAATAGTTACAGTGACACCCCAAACTCACAACAACAACAAAACTTCAGTCCTAAATCAGTTTTGCTTGCTGCTCCTACTTTTTTTTTTAAGCTGGCCCGTATTCTATTTGTATGGCTTTTTTTTTCTTCACTCGTAGAGAGGACCTCACTGGTTTTTTTTTTTTTTTTAGTAGGAACACATGGTCGGTTCATCTTGGAGCACACAAAGAAGTTGTTGGTGGATGAGATGATGAGTTTAGAATCAAATTTGATGGATATGAATGTTGCTTCGATAAAGGTTTGTGCTTAACTTTCGCTTTTTTCCTTTTAGCATTCTTGCACTTCACCATTATCATATACATGTTGAAATGCATGCCTTACAAAGCTTGATAAATAATCCAACTCAACTTAAAAAAGGTCCATCTTATACATACATTATTCGCTATCTTCTATGCGTAGAAAAATAGCTACAAGTGACACCCCAAACTCACAACAACAACAAAACTTCGATCCTAAATCGCTTTGCTTGCGCTCCTACTTTTTTTTTAAGCCGGCCCGTATTCTATTTGTATGGCTTTTTTTTTTTCACTCGCAGGAGAGGACCTCACTGGTTTTTTTTTTTTTTTTTTTTTAGTAGGAACACATGGTCGGTTCGGTCTTGGAGCACACAAAGCAGTTGTTGGTGGATGAGATGATGAGTTTAGGATCAAATTTGATGGATGTGAATGTTGTTTTGATAAAGGTTTGTGCTTAACTTTCAGCTTTTTTCCTTTTAGCATTCTTGCACTTCACCATTATCATATACATGTTGAAATGCATGCCTTACAAAGCTTGATAAATAATCCAACTCAACTTAAAAGTTCAATTCTTCTTATTTTAATGCTAAAAGCTCCATGTTATTCTCATTGCACCTATTACAATCCCCATAATGTTGTTAATGCTTTCATCTTAATTTTCAAAGAACTAAATCAAAGTCAACAATGTGTGTGTTGTTTCTACTTTGTTTCAGTGTTTTATTACGACTTGTTGTCGTTGTTGTCTTCTTTTGAATTGAATGAAAATTGGGTCTCCATAAGGAACTTCATGTATTGACTATGGTGTTGTATTTAATGTTCTTTATGAGTTAATTTTCTTTCATGTTCCTTATTAGCTCTAGTACTCCTCTCTACCTACGTATGTGTTGAATTGACAAAAGACCAAAGCAAACTCAATCGTAAAGAAATTAAAAAATAGGTTCGAAGCCTACTTTTTATGTATGATTATTATTACTTTCTATGTTTCTTCAAATCCACCATTTTTCTCATTCGGTTCCAAAGTACATCCTTAGTTCAATAATCTCTCCTTTTGCCTACTTCTTTCAGGTGCATAATCACCGGTTGTTGTCCTCGTATGGAGAATCGAAATGCTTCAAAGCTCAGTATAGTTATTATATGAAGTCCTTTTTGCTATTCTTATTTTGACCACCATGTTGGAGTGTTGGTGATTGGATGTGTTGAACATTAGATGGATTTTGTTCTTGGTTATTAAACTTAATTCTTTATGTGCATATTTATAGGATTGTAAGTGTTCTTTTTTTTTTGGTTGTTGAACAATAGGATTGGTGGTTTTTGTGTATACTTCCAAATTTGGAGCTTTTGTAATACATGACAATTTTCCGTGGATATATAAATTTTTTGGCTAATTTTGAGTTTCACATTTTTTCTTTCTCTTTTGAATATTTGTTGATATATATTGTCGATGTAAGAATGTGCAATTTGGCTTTTTTGTGGGATGTTAGCACCCCCAAAGAGTTGTTGGAGGGGGTGCAGGCGATGGAGTAGGTCATATGGTTGGAATTTGAATTTTTAGGTTGGAGAAACAATTGGATTATGTTTCTGTGTCATAATTAAACAAAACAGAAAATTAGAGACGGATTAGCAACGGAATTCAAATATTCCGTTGCTATTCCGTCTCTAATTTTCCAGAAATATATGTATGAATCACAAACGGATCAGAGACGAAAATAAGAATTACGTCTCTGATTCCGTCGCTAATCAGAAACGGATACAGAGACGGAATCAGACATGGAAAAATCCGTCTCTGAATCCGTTTCTAATCAGAGACGGAATCAGAGACGGAACATTTGCATTCCGTCTCTAATTCCGTCTTTGATTCCGTTGCTGATTAGCAACGGAATCAGAGACGGAATGCAATTACAAATGTACCATTTCGAAATAAATTCCATTTCTGTTGCGTCTCTGTTCCGTTTCTAATTTCTGTCTCTAAATCCGTCTCTAATCAGAAACGTATTTTTTCCGTCTCTATTCCGTCTCTAATCAGAAACGGAATCCATTTTCCGTTTCGATCGAATCGCGACGACGCTTTCAGACGAACTCATTCCGTCTCTCGTTCGTTTCGATTGCAATTAGAGACGGAATTTTTGCAAATCAGAGACGGAAAATTCCGTTTCTGATTTGCTATTTTTTTGTAGTGCTAGCGCTCTATGTATACCCCTTAACACGATAACGACAGATTAAATATGGATTTAAAAGGCTATTTTGGTGATTTTCAACTTATTACATGTCTAAACACTAGTGATGCGCGCCGAACGCGTCAATAAAATTAAAAATACCTAAACCAACTATTTTGTAGAATAGTGGCAAAGGGTCGATCCCACAGGGATTGGTATTCTTTCTAAGGTTTAAAAAATAACGAAAAGGAAAATCGGGTTTTGAGAGAGACTGAATTAATTAACTAATCTAAAAATAAACAAAGTAAATAAAACAATGGAAATAAATTGAAAACAATTAATAAAAACACCTAGGTCAAGACATACAAGTTTAGTTCGATAAAAGATTGGATTTGGTCGTCGATTTATGTAAAATATGCAAATCAAAATATCTTAGTGTAGCTATAGACCCGGTGACGCACGCGGTTCCTCGCACTTCCTAATCTCGATAGCCAAGGTACGACGGTGACTACTTCCCTAATCAAACACATAACCACAATTCAAGTGAATTGGGTTTAATGCGTTGACCGCATTGAGCTTCTTGAAGGCACTACACCTAGACAACCGGATCACTAGTGTGTCTGATTTAGTCTAGATCCCTATGGTATTCAACTGGTCCCAAAAGGGTCTAATCAATCAGTATGGTCGAATGTCACTAGTGTGGTCTTATTGCACAAGCACGGGTGCGTACGACCTACTGGCACGTAAATCAAGATTTAAACTAGTGTTTAATCTCGATTGTTAAAACAAAACCAAAGAAAATAAAATAATAATGAAAAGACTAAAATTAAAATATATAAATCTCACAAATCCATTAATACGCGCAGTCGAACATCCCTCGTAGTCTTGCCTAGGCTAGAGGTTTTAGCCTCGCATCAAAGAACACCAAGAAAAAAAATGGAAAATAGAATATTGGGGAGAGGAAACGAGTGTTCGGCCAGAAGCCGAGAGTAAAACCACCGAGACCCCCCTCAAAAGTAGGGGTGGGCAGCGGTTTTCGAAAAACCGCCCAAACCGCCCAAACCGACCAAACCGCGCGGTTTGGTTTGGTTTTTAAAACTCGCGGTTTGGTCGCGGTTTAGAAAATGACCAAACCGCGATTCTGCGGTTTGGTCGCGGTTTTCGTTTGAGAAAACCGCGGTTTAACCAAACCGAGGGCATTTTGGTAATATAAACCAAAAACCCTAAAAGTTAACTATAAAACCAAATCTTCTTCACTCTCCGCACGCACAACCCACCCTCTCCCTCTCGCACGCACAACCCTCTCCCTCTCCGACACAAGACAACCCTCTCCCTCTCCGCACAACCCTCTCCCTCTCCCTCTCCCTCTCCCACGCCGCACAACCCTCTCGCACAACCCTCTCCCTCTCCCTCTCCCACAGCCCGCACAACCCTCTCCCTCTCCTCTCACTCCCGCCGCCGCCCTCACTCTCGCAGATCACCTCCTCACTCTCGCCGCCATCACCTCCCGCTCACGCCGCCGCCATCACCTCCCGCTCACGCCGCCGCTCTTCGATCTCGCCTGCGCCCGCCGTCACCTCCTCTCTCTCCGCTCACAGCCCCGCCGCCATCGTCGCCGCTCCCCACCGCGCGAACGTTCATCGCCGCCTCGCCCCCCATCGCTTCGCCATTGCCCTCACACCAAAACCGCAACCAAACCGACCAAACCGCGCAAACCGCGGTTCGGTTTGGTTGCGGTTTTGGTGGTTCGCGATTTGGTCGCGGTTTGGTAAATCACTAAACCGCAGCCATTCGGTTTGGTCGCGGTTTGGTGGTTTTCACCACCAAACCGCGGTTTGCCCACCCCTACTCAAAAGTGAAAAGAAAGAAATATAATATATATCTCTCTGTCCCGATTTGCGAAAGCCATAAAACTGTTTTTGACAGGTGAGCCGAACGCCGAGGTTGATCGAACGGTCGTGATGAATTTGCTTCATCCACTGCCACGTGTCATCGTATGGTTGGTTGAGGGCAACTGCTGTGGACGTGAAGAGGACGTACTCTCTGTTTCCTCTTTTGTTTGTTTGCTTTATATGCATATATCTCCAACAGAATATCTAACTATATATATATATATATATACTAGTTTCAGGACGTGCTACGCACGATTGACCCGCTCGCTACGCTCGCGGGAATTAATTTCTAAAAAAATATTAATTTAAATTCAAAATTGTAATTAAAATTTAAAAATTAGAAATACAAATACCATTTTTAGCTTATCGATATTCTCTAATGTGATTGAGATAAGATGTGAATGAAAAAATAAGCTAGTCATGCTAGGCCATTACTTCCTCGAAAAAAAAATATGCATGCTGTGCATAATTAAAGATAGAAGAAGCATGAGTTGAAAAATAGAAAACCACCCCAGAGAAATCTACTATGTTATTGATGCTCCCATGGAAAAACACATATCCATGCATAACCCCAGAAATATACACAAAATGCAATTTTTAAAAAGAGGGAGGGAAAGAATTTGATGCCCAACTGAACAGAGGAGGGACCAAGGTGGTGATCTGTGAAGGAACACCAAACAAAACCTATACCATCACATGGAATCGTAAGGCTTCTGAATGGACAATACACCGACTTTTGGAGATGGTAAAAATGCATGAAAGCACCAAGAGAACAATGTGCAGGGGTAATTCGAAGCACTTGCAATTTTATTAGCTCAAAACTATAAATCTTATTAGCTATTTTGGGTAATTTGTTGATAATTTTATTAGGTACAAAACAAAGATTAATGAACAATGCGTAGAAGCAAAATTCCTCTCCGTACACTTTTTTATAATTTTGATATATACATATACCTCTTTCTTATAAAAAAAAAATGATTGAAAGATAAGATAGATTTATTGTAACACTGTTTATGGACTTGGGTATCAATTGATATTGATTTGACTTTAATTAAACACCTTATAAAATAGTGCTAATTAACTAATCATCAATTGCATATATAAAATCAGAGGTTCAATTTGTTGGCAATGGAACAATACATTCAATATTCTCATAGGCATTTCACGAAACATTGACTTTATGGTTTAGACAATTCATCAAATACATAAAATGCATAAACATTGAAATTCAAAACAACCAAACGTTGACTTTATGGTTTAGATAATTCATCGAACACATAGAATGCATAAAACAAAGAATTACAGAGTTCTATAAAAAGTCTCGATCATGGGTATCTAAGAATTTCCAATACCAAATCTAATCAACACAGCAAAAAAAAAAAATTGGAGAAGAAAGGTGGATTACCTCACCTTTGAATCAAAGAGCAAAGGAAAGCAAATAATTAATCGATGAAGGAAAGCATGGAATGAATGATTTGAAGAGGAAGGAGAGTGGTTGATCAAATGAGTTGTCGATCGATTTGAAGAGGTAGTGTTCAAGACATTGAAGAGGTAGCGTTATTACCACTCTGAAATTTGTGCAATTTGGATTAAGTTGAATTAATTTATTAATTTTAAAAGAAGACATGAGAAGTATGAGCAAAAAAGTAAATTTTATTAGCACTCAAATAAAGTATGGGCAAAAAGGTAAATTTCATTACCACTCAAAAATTTGTGATTCGTGCTTTTATATATATGATATATATAAATTGAAAATTGAAAATTGTAATTAAAATTTAAAAATTAGAAATATAAGTACCTTTTTTAGCTTATCAATATTCTATAATGTGATTGAGATAAGATGTAAATGAAAAAATAAGCTAATCATGCTATGACATTACTTCCTAAAAAAAAGTGTATTGGATTGATGAGAATGAATTCATATTTGGAGATAAAGAAAAAAAAAACGTGTAGTGGATTGATAAGGAGTTAGAGTTTGATTTGAATACAAAAGAAAATGTTGATTTGGAGATGAAAAAAAAAAGTATAGGCAAATATGTAAATTTCATTACCACTCAAAAATTTGTGATTCGTGCTTTTATATATATGATAGATATATATATGTTTGATGAGAAATGGAAAACAAACAAAAGTTGTAACCTTAATAAATATATAAATACATGTATATTACAGTTGGAGTCGATAACATGGTAGAAGAGTGGATGATGTGTCGAGAATGAAGCTTGATAAAAAACCACATGGCAACTAAAGATGTATGCTTATTAATGTGCCATGTTGACAATGCAAGAAATTATGTTATTCTTATTAGAGATGGAGTTGATGGTATGATGAAAGAGTTGATGATGTTGCGATAGGGATACCACGTGTAAGATGTAACTTTATTCCCATTATAGTTGGAGTCGATGACGTGGCGAAGGAGGTGACGATGTGGTGTTTTAAATTTCTATATTTAGTGAGGTTGAATGCATAGGTTTTTAATTAAGGAATGTAATTAATGAGATTTTAAATAAGGCTACATCTTAGGCATGCCACGTCGCTGGTCGAGAAGGCTCCAAAATGCCACGTGGAACCCAGAATGTAGGCTTAATATAATATATATATATATATATAGATATATAAATTAGTATAATAAATATTAATTACCACTGATTAGTTTTTTTTTAGCAAACTATAAATTAAGAACTTTGTTTAGCTATTAATGCTAACACGATTAGTATTGGCATAATTGTGTATAGCCTAATCTAATTGTGTAGCCTAATCTATATATTGATCGGCACAAATATTAAGTAGCACCGACTTGCTATTTTTTTTAGCAAACTATAAATTAGGAACTTTGTTATCTAAAAAATAAGATCGTATATAGTTCAATCATATTTTTGAATACTTAGCCAATCTACATCTATACGTATATAGTATATATCTAGTCTATATCTATATATATTTCGATTCTAATCAGATATTTTTTTCAAATTTCTATTTATTTTTCTTGATGTGGCATACTTTCTATTTATTTTTCTTTTTGATCCAAGTAGTCATGTTGTTGTTGTTGGTATTTCTAAAATTGAGTCCCCAGCTTTTTTTTTTTTTTAACTCCATTAGAAGTTTACATCGGATCTACTATTCAATTTTTTAACAAGCTGATTATATTAATTAGCTAATTCTTCGATATTTGTTGATTTATTTTTTATTTTTTAAACTCTTGTTACGACTTTATAAGAAAACTAAATATTCTCACCTTTAGATTAACCTAATTAATAGCATATTCTAATGACCTCAAAAAATATCTTATTCTAATCAAATTCTTTAATTGGTTGTTTTTAGGTTCTTTAATGGGCACTAATTAATTTATGAAGAAATTATATATATACACTTTTTCATAAAAAATTAAGTGTAACTCAGATCATGCCTATCTATAGAAAAGTATTATTATTGGCACATGTCCTTCCTATCTCTAAGCCTCGGTTATTAACATAATATTTATGGAGATGCTAAATTCTTTGATATTGGTACATAAAAAAATATGTCTATTGAGTTATACATTCTCTTTTCTTTTTTTTTTAAAGGAAGTTAGATGATATGGTCAAGAGGCCATATTAGTGATTATAAAATATCTAACTACAATATCTAATACAGTTATATCTAATACAGTTACATTAAAAAAAAGATCGTATACGGTTAAAATCGTATATAGTTACATTAAAAAAAAGATAGTATACAGTTAAATTTATATCTATATGTATATAGTCTATATCTATACTTTCGATTCTAATTAGATTTTTTTTCGATTTTTATTTATTTTTCGTGATGTGTCATACTTTCTATTTCTTTTTCTTTTTCGATCCGAGTACCTTTTTTATTTTATTTTTAAAACCGAGTCCCCCTATTTTTTCATACCGAAAGTAGTAAAAAAATGTGTACACAACCTTATCTAAGATCCAAGAACTTTGTTTAGCTATTAATGCATAGTATTGGCATAATTGTGAATAGCCCAATCTAACTGTCTAGCCTTATCTATAGATTGATCGGCACTAATATTAAATAACTATTTAATAGAATTTTAGTTGCATTGTTTGTATTTAATAGCTATTTAGAAGCTTAGTACGATTGTATTTTGTGGGAAAATGTGATTACCTTTTTGTACTTATCCTCCTATTTGTTAGCAATAGATAGCTATTTAATAGTGTGGGCGAGGGAGAAAAAAGTAAATTTGATTACGACTCAAAAATTTGTGATTCGTGCTTTTATATATATGATAGATATATATATATATATCGATAGATATGTATATATTTTCACTAGTAAACAACCTAAACTTATAAAATTGGACTTTAGGGACTTAAGGGACCTTAGCTCGGTGTCGGGAGCTTGTCGAGTCAAATACGGGAGTTCGAGGAGGTCAGAGAGCGGTTTAAGGTTTGTAAACCACAACTGAAAAACTATGAGTATTTGATTCTATTTTTTATTTCATTTCCATCATTTTCTTGTTATTTCTACTACTATATTATGTTACTTAGATGTGGTTTGAGGTTACTCCCCTAGATTTTCCTAGTTTGTGTTCATGATGCATTGTATTATAGCACGTGTGACCTACACTCAGTGAATGGAAACCTGAGCTTTTCCTTGGTGCACGTGTCGGTGACTCAACTGATTTGGCAAGCACCGCGAGGGACTAAGTGTCGGGCCAGTTGGGCACGACCACTGGTGGGAATTTGGTGACCCAAAGTGCAGTCTAGTCCATCTGGAACGAATACACACATTTGTTAGATTATTTGTTATCTATTCATGCGATGAGCCATTTATAGTTGCATGTTTATATTCCGCATGTTTACTTACAATATTTCTTGCATTTCATTTACTTTATTATGAGAATGCTCATAGGGGTTCATTGGGATTTTACTTACTGTCCTGTACTCGTCATCTTTCTTATTAATGTGATTGAGTGCAGATCCAAGTATCATTAGGGGCGAGGGGATCCCAGGCAACTACATCTAATTGTCCGTCGTCAAAGACCAACTAGTACGTGTTTTATTTTGATATTTTGTATATTTTGAGTATTATGAGACTTATGATGATACAGTGCATGTATATATACCATGTTTATGGCACTGTCACTTATATACAGAGTATTTTTTGGGTTTTTCACAGTAGAATTTGCTTTTATTAATAATGTTTACCATACTAAATTACTTACAAATGTATCAATTAAGGCTTCCCCTGATATATGTGTTAACTTGTAAGATACAACCTACTAGTATGGTTAGACATTAGAATAAAATTTTAACTACTTAAGGAGAATAAGTTAAGTAAATACTGATAATCCACCAACTAATTTGATAAAACACGCGTGGACACGAATTCTAAGACAAGAGGTGGACGGGCAGGTGGCGGATACGTGTAGTTGGTCGACCTGGCATGGAGTACACGGAGACACGTCACCCTGGGTGGCAGGGTCGCCACAATGTCCTTAGTATTTTTGTCACTTTACCGGTTGCTAAGAGGGTCTGGTCTTGAAGGAGGCGAGTGGGGTGACCACCCTCGCCCCCGCCTCCATAAGGCCCCATTTTTTTAAATGCATGCATGCATAATTTTTTATTTATTCTAAAATTTATAAATTACTATTAATGTTCTAAGAAGAATAACTAATTATAAGTGCTAAAATATTGCTTAATTAGTAAATTGATTGTATAATTTTCAAATTAAATTTTATTTTTTCTACTTTAATAAGTAGTTCTTCAACTTACTCTCTCCATCTTCGTAACTCGTCTTCTACTTTGCATTTTTAAGTGTGGTTACACTTTACTTTTTTTAAAAAAAAAAAAAAAAAAGGTTGTAAGGTTTTACTTAATTTTGTATTATTTTAAAGATATTTTAAGAGGTTTTCATCATGCTATTATATGCATCAATTGAGTAAGGTTTTGATGTCCTTTTGCATCGATTGTCTTACGTAGTTGATAAAATTTGTTCTTTCTTTCATACATTTATAATTAAGGGGCCCCCAAATTATTATTTTCCTTGAGCCCTCAAATATTTTTGGATCGGTCCTGGTTGGCAAAACACAACTTAATTGGGCTTTGAAGTTGTTTTAATGTCGAGTAAACCTCTAATTCACACAAAACTTGAGAGTTAAGACTTACCCTCCTATCCTCGTTACCATCTCGTAGTGACTTAAAGTCAATTATATTGACTTCAAATTACCTCTTAATTAAATACTACTCTATCCAGTCAATAATATAGTCATTTTACACAAAACACACGCACTGATGAAAGCATTAATTATTTAAATTACATTCTTGCTCATGCATTAATTACGTAATTAACTATACAAATCTTTTATTTTTCAAATAATAAAAAGAGCACAAGAGTTTTGTTTGATTAAATGTTTAAGTATAAAATTGGTAAAAAGATACAAAAGTTTTTAGAATTTCAAAATTACTTAAATTTTTTGACAAAAAGTTATTCAAAAAAGACTTATATTATTGAACGGATTGAGTAATATATATATGACAATTACTAGACAATCAATATGAAAATGTAAAACTTCAAGAAAATGACAAAGAGTTTTTTGAAAATGACTTATATTTACGAACCTTAATTCACGACTTGAGTCGTAATTGAAGCTCACTAATTCAATAATCAAACTCCAACGCAGGTTTATGAAATCCATGATTTCATACCTTATCACCAACGTATCATTTAATAATTCAATAAATCTACTTAGACTCATCAGTCCGAACTCATAGAGAGGTTTTTAAAATTTTTGTAAATATTTAAGGGGTATTAAAAGAATTTCACAGTGATTGTGGTTACTTCATTAATAGCTCAAGATGTATTTGAAATAAAAAAAGTTTTGAGTTCGGACTCAAAGTCCAAATAACACTACCCTTAATAATTAGGCAGCCTTTGTACTATTTGATTCTATTTTATATTCTCAAATTAGTTGATGTGCTAACTAAAACTATAGTAAAACTAGCAAATCCATCTTGATTTTCAAAAGCATCTCCGACCTACCAATTGTTTGTTTTTTAGAAACAATAAATCTTTGTGGACTCATGAGTATGGACACAAACAATTTTTTGAAATTTTTATAAATACTTTAAAGCTTTTTATAAATATTAAAAAGATTTTTATAATTTTCATAAGACACATTTACCCTTACCCCTAACACCAACACACACCACCTCCAACCACCATCATCTCTCTCTCTCTCCACTCTCTCTCTCTCTCTCTCTCTCTCTCTCTCTCTCTCTCTCTCTCTCTCTCTCTGTGGCACAAAAAAGGGGGCGGCCTTCCAACCTCCTTTCTCTCCCTTTCTCTTGGCCAAATTTGGGCTGCATCTGTCCTCGAGAAGGTGGCCAAAATTGGCCGAGAAGGTGGCCAAAATTGGCCTCGAGAGAGGGGAGAGGGGGAGGATAGTGGCTGGAGTGCCCTCCTCCATGCTAGAGAGAGAAGGAAAATGGTGATTGGTGGCGTCGTTAGTGAAGGCAATAAAGACAACAACGAAGATGAAGGCGATGGCGGTGGGTGGTAGTAAGGGTTGGAAAAGAAGGTGGCATGTGTGTGAAGGGTATTTAGAGAGGGAGAGGAGGGTGGTCGGAATCTTCATGCTCGGGAGTGGGAAAGAGAAGGGAAATATGGTCATCGGCGACGGCGGTCACGATGGCAATGATGCGCGGTAGTCACGATGACAGCGGCTGGTTGGTCACGGTGGGGGCGATCACAGCAGCATCGACGATGATGGCGACGGTGGCAACAGTGGATGGTGGAGAGGGTTGGAGAAAAAAGTGAGGTGTATGTATAAAGTGTATTTAGCTCTAATAGCATGTGTTTTTTTTTTTTAATATAGACTCATGAGTCCAAATAGCAGTACTCTCTTAGAAACACACTTATTCACATTCTCAAAAGTAAGCTAAAAGCAAAAGGTGAACCAAAAAGGCTATTGTATCGAGCCACATGTGTACTTTTTATTGAGTTTAAACTTATTAGTCCAAATAAGACTCTCTTAGAAACGTACTTATTCACATTCTCAAAATAAGCTAAAAGCAAAAGGTGAACTAAACAAGGCCATTGAATTGGACCACTATATAATATCAATGAAACCATTTATGCTAATTAAGGCCTAACCAAAAAAGGAAAAAAAACCATCACCTTGGGCTCTTGAGGCATTTAAATCTCCACCGTCGGATATAATATTAAACAATAGCACCGTCGGATACAGGTTTTGTCTTCACTCTCCCTATATAAACCGTTCATGGCCCCAACACCAAACTTCCGTAGAGGTTAAAGACCGCCTTGAGAAGAAGAAGAAGAAGAAGAAGAAGAAGAAGAAGAAGAAGAATCTCTCATCTCTCTCTCTCTCTCTCTTGGTCCTCCTCCTTTTAGGGTTTCCATTCCTTCATTCAACCGAACAAACAAACTCTCTAAGCAAGATAAAAAATGGTGGGCAAGACATCGAGGGCGGACAAGAAGATCGCCTACGACAGAAAACTCTCGGAGCTCCTCGATGAGTACACTCAGATCCTGATCGTCGCGGCGGACAACGTCGGATCCAAACAGTTACAGGACATAAGGAGAGGACTGAGAGGGGACTCGGTTGTGCTGATGGGGAAGAACACCATGATGAAGAGGACCGTCAGAGTTCACTCTGATAAGACCGGGAACAAAGCGTTTCTCAGTCTAATTCCTCTGCTTGTGGTATTCACTTGTTCTTGTTGTTGTCATTGTTTCATGTTTCGGTGTTTTTGTGTTTCCAGGTTTTTTGTTTCTTTTTTCTTTTGGTTTTGAGTGGTTTGGTTGATTTGTTAGGGAAATGTTGGGTTGATTTTCACAAAGGGAGATTTGAAGGAAGTGAGTGAGGAGGTTTCTAAATACAAGGTATGAATGTTGTTAAATGTGGGATTAAAAAAAATGTAAATACTAGCATGGGTATATTCAATTGAGATTTTAATAAATTTTTTGTTACTTTTAATGACTAAAAAAATTTAGGTGTATTCATTTAAAACTTTTAGAGAGTTTATAAAAGTAAGTAGTATTCAATGTGGACTTTTTTAGACTTTTAAAAAGTCTACAAAAGTTTTAGGATATTCAATTTAAACTTTTAGAGAGTTCATAAAAGTAATGTGTATTTAATTTTTTTGTTACTTTTGTAGATTGGTTACAAATCTTGACTTTTGTAGACTTTTTGTATAAAAATACACATAAAGAAGTTTTTAACTTCTCATCACCTCAACCCTGAAACTTTTAGAGACTTCTATTTTTTGTTGGTTACATTCATTAATAAGGACTTCATTGTTCACAAGAGGTATTTTTTTGTTAATTATTTTTATCAACTTCTCCAATCACTCCACAACTCTTGGATTTCATTGCTCACCCATTATACTCTAATATCTATGTTGATGAAAATGGATTGATGTCATTCTTAACAAAATCTTATTATTGCATCACTATATATTTTTTATAGTTTTTTTTTTTTTGACAAAGAAGTTTGTTTATTTAGTGTATTATTATAATTTCAAAAAATGTAGTATTATTATTTTTGAAGAAAATAAATTTATAGTTTTTTTTAATGCAAGAAGTGCATATTTTAGAATTTAAACTATCATTATTAAGGAAAAAATATAATTTTTTTTGCTTAAGTCAAACAAAAAATAAAGTGCAAAATTTTTACACTAATATTTCTAATGATCTTTTCTCAAAAAAAATATTTCCAATGATCTTACTTGATTCTTTTCTACCACTAAATAAAAGATGATTTATTTACTTATTTATTATGTTGATATTATTTACTTATTTGTTATGCTCCTACCTTTAGAGTAATTCATTAATATTTCTATATGTTTTTTTACTAAAATACAAAAACACTTTTAAAAAATTAATGATAGTTTTTAAGAAAAAAAATATAATTATTTATTTTTTTATAATAAAGTGTAAAATATTTGTTTCATTTTAAAAATCACGATAATCTATTAGTATCATCAAAATCATGTTTAATAAGTTCACAAAAGTCACTAAAAATCTTAAATGTCGATAAAAATCCTCATAATGAAATCTGCATAAAAGTTTATCAAAGTCTTTAAAAGTCTACCAAAATCTAAAACTTCATAAAAGTCATTCACTTATAAAAGTAACCGAAAGTTTATTAAAATCTCAATTGAATACACCTTTGTAGGATTGTTGATGTCCATTCATTTACTCATCAATGTTTGTGCATACACAAATTATTTCGAGTGTCCCAAAAAGGTCACCATATTAGACTCTTATTTGTCGAACGTATTATATTTGTTTATTTGATATAATATGAGTTCTATGTTGGAACTATTTGTTGTGCATGTGATAAAAAAAAAAATGTTGACTGTATTATTTTAGGGTTTCTCTCTGTTATGTTCTGTAATGGAACTGTGAAAATGCTAATTCATAAAGTTGGAAACTTTAGAATAGCTATTGATTCGTCGATCGTTGCGGCCCTTATTCTGATGTATAATCATTTTGTTGGATAAGTTGACTAATATTTAATGTTGATGAAGAGGTGGAATAATTTCTCCCTTGTTCCATTACAATAAGAATATTTGGATTGACAAGAAAATCATGTTAAGACCTGTATCAACAGGTCGATTGGACCAACGCACTGTAAAAATAAATTAACTGCAAGGAAAGAAAATTAGATATTAAAAAAAAATGGAATCATTGGTTCAAGATGATAACAAGCTTTGGATAAAGACTGAAGAATTGAATAGCAGATTACTTCATCATTTCTAAATGTTCTGTCAACTATTTGATCGATTGACTATTACGACCCAATCCTCCTAGGTAATTGTTTTATTTCCTGGTACTGATATATATGTTTGTTCACGCTTATCTATATATGGGTGAAGAAATAATATACGGATGAAGCAGTTTGCCTTGTCACTTTTTTTTTTTGTCTCTTTTGATATTAGCATCACTGAATTGTATGGGTCATGTTGATTTGCTGAATCACACCATCTGGTCATGTAGTTTACCCTAATTTTGGCGCCATAAATCTCTGTGCAACCTTCTATTACTTAAATATGTTTTTGGCGTCTCAATTCGCCAAACATTGGAGCGGAAGTAATCTCAACAAATGTCTGTGTTTTATTTTTAACATTTTCTGAACTTTTTTAGATAAGAAGATTTTCTGAACTTGAATGCCTGAGAATATTTTTATCCTATCCTTTCATGCTTCTGGAAAAATAGACATTATTACAATAACAAATTTTAGTTTCAGGTGCGCTGCTACTTCTGTCAAGAAAGTTCAGAATTAAGATTTTTTTTTTTTTTTTCTGATGAGAATAAATTACTGTCGCTTGACTTGTGGGACTCCCTTCATGCACTTTCTCCTACCCAAGAGTTTAGCTGTGGTATGCAATTGCAATTCCTGCTGTTCTTTATATTGTTAGCTGTTTGTCATTTTGAACAGGTTGGAGCTCCTGCTCGTGTTGGCTTAGTAGCTCCTATTGATGTCGTTGTTCCACCAGGCAATACGGGTTTGGACCCCTCGCAGACTTCCTTCTTTCAGGTATATTTGCTCTCCGCTTGGTGCTTCCATCACTATCTTTTTCTAATATATCAGCTTTATTTTGTGTGTCTTGTTGTTTCACTCTGGCTGAGCAAGAATCAATGCTTGGTTCACCCAATGTAGGTTATTATAGACCTAACAAACTCACATCTTGATGTTTAGGTGCTCAACATACCTACTAAGATTAACAAGGGTACTGTTGAAATTATCACTCCTGTTGAGCTTATCAGGAAGGGTGAGAAGGTTGGCTCATCTGAGGCTGCATTGCTAGCAAAGCTTGGAATAAGGCCATTCTCATATGGTCTTGTGGTGCTGTCCGTGTACGAGAATGGTTCTGTTTTCAGCCCTGATGTGCTCAATCTCACTGAGGATGACCTGATTGAGAAGTTTGCTGCTGGTGTATCCATGGCTACTGCTCTCTCGCTTGCCGTCTCATACCCGACCCTGGCAGCAGCACCTCACATGTTTATCAATGCCTACAAGAATGTTCTTGCCATTGCTGTCGCCACTGATTACTCCTTCCCTCAGGCTGATAAAGTGAAGGAATACATAGCGGTACTTGCTCTTAATTAACTCTATAAATCTCTTTGGTGTGTGTTCTTAACTACGTTTTGAGCTTCCTAATTGGTTGGTCATTGTTGTGTAATGAATGCAGGATCCGAGCAAGTTTGCTGTTGCCATTACCTCAGTTGCTGCAGCGGATTCGGGTGCGTCTGCGGCACCTGCTGCCAAGGAGGAAGAGAAGAATGAAGAACCTGCAGAAGAGTCGGATGAAGACATGGGTTTCGATTTGTTTGGCTAGGCTATTTAGGATACATTAATTCTCCGAAAAAGAAAACTAAGTAGGATACAACTAAAGGAATATGCAGTTGCTGTTGTGTTTTGTTTTCATCAGTTTTGATTATGAACCCTTTATAGTTTTATTTGGCATATCTAGTTGTTGCTTGGACGCAAGATCATTTGTGTTAACTTTTTTTTTTTTTCTCTCTCGAATGTGTCAACTGGTTGGCCTTGTATACTATACAATGCTAAGATCAAAGAACTTGAGAGAATCACTGAGTTGAGTCAGTGAATTGGGGATCGACAAAATGGTCTTCCAATTGGATGCCCTAGTCACTGTTAATGGTCTGGGTAACTCAGATTAGGGATGAGTTGGAGTTGGATGATTGTAATATAATTTTAAGAAAATGCTAAGATGACCTGCAGGACTTGCTAATGTGGTGGATGGGGGCCCACCACTCACCAAAGATAATTTTAGAGATGAGAACTTTAGGGACAAGTGTTCACGTTAGGGACGCGGGTCATTTAGCATTTTCTAGTTTCATTTTCTAGTTCCTTAGAACTTGAACTCTTTTCGTTTCTAAATATCGGTCACTTTTTTGCGTTTTTTTTTTCAACAAATATGTAATGTTATAAAATCAACATTACATATTATGTAACAATATCAACACTAAATTATGTCATTTATGTGATAACACTAAACTCTAAACTCTTCTTTTCCACAATATCAACACTAAATTATGTCATTTCTGTGAGGGTGGTTTAGTCCTACTGTGGAATTTTTTAGTGGAATCAAAAAGCATTTATGCACAACCTAAATTGAAATACTGTGTTTGGTTTGACAAAAAAAAAAAAAAAAAAAAAAAAAAAAAAAACTGTATTTGGAAATAGAGGTAGTGGCAATATCACCTCAATATTTCTCATCAAAGAAATACAGACTCGATTTGCCGAATTCTCAAGGTCGTTATATTGCAGTATTGTTACCGGAGGTGTTGAACAAAATATAAGCCCCATTTTGAGTGGATCGAGAGAGCATATCAAATCAAGTGTTTCACGTGCTCCGAAGTGAGCTAGCTCTGGATACATAATTAGCCTCCTAGCATCCTCGATACAAGTTTGACTTAGAAAATATACTCCAATCAAAAAACTCTCTTCAATGATAATGTCTCCATCAAAAAACTCCCTCCAATGGTAATATAGATTAACACTGTGGCAAAAATAACCGTCCACACTATCTAACGCACTTTCTATTTCTAGAGGGTGCAATAGACAATGTGCGCTTATGCCACCTCATAAAAAATCAAATAGAAAATACAAAAAAGCATGTTTTATACTTTACATTTTAGTTTATTATATTTTTCATTTTTTATATTTTTTTATTTTTTGTATTTTGTATTATATATATATATATATATATATATATATATATATATATCAGATAAATACAAATAAATTTTAGAAAAAAAAAGATAAATACAAACTATGCTATTTCTTGAACATTGCAGATATATAAAAATAGCAATCGATCGAATTTAATAAATATGATATTTGTATAATCAATTAATTCTTACCAAAAAATATAATTGTTTAATACTTTCAAAAAAATTAATCCTTTAATAATTATTGAATTCAAAAAAGTTGTCACCTCATGGATAGAGGGTGCAATCCACATTACCCATTGGAGACTATTTTAAACATTGAATATGTATTTATGCCAACTAGGATGGGCATCCCTCCACAGTGATGATGTGTCATGAATCCACGGCCAAAATTCACATTTACTATTGGAGATGCTCTTATATACCTAGATGAATTCTTGTTTGGTTAGGGGGTGGAGTTATATCCCAAGAGATAACTTACAGGGAGTTGGGAACTAATTTTGTTTAGTTGTTCAACTTACTGCAAGTTATCTCTCAACTTAACATCCTAGGGTGCATGAGATACACTTATCCTTCATTAATGACCTTTTATTACTCTTCTCTCTTTTATTTGAAGGCTATTTATGTTAATTCATATTTTTTATTGTTTAAAAATTTAAAATTATCCCTATGCAAGTTTAAAATTAAATCAAACGTGAAAATAATAACTTCAAGGAAATACTACTGATACACATTATATATATATATATATATATATATATATATATATATTGGTTAAGTACAAGCACATTATATACATATATCTTTAGGGTCACAATTTTTTATTTTTTTTTATTGTGAATGTCGGAATCTTTATTTTTATTTTTATTTTTGAAGAACCGTTCTTTTTTTGGAGGGTGACACTACAATTTTGATGCACATATACTTTCTACAAAGAGGGTTTTTTTTTTTTTTTTTTTTTTTTGAGCTCAACATATAGTAGTTTAGGTTAAGTTTGGCTCAAAATTATTACAACTATAAAAATGATTGTACAAAGATATTCAAGTTTTTTTGAAAAGACATGCATTCACGTATATCCCTTGGATATAGTTGTTGAGAATGACATTTTTTTTTTCTTTATAAAAATAAAAATATAAAGCTAATTAAACTAAGTTAGTAGTTTTGCCTTTTTTTTGAAAAAAAAAAAACTAGTTCTTTCTTTTTTCATTAAAAAAAAAAAAAAAAAAAAATTAGTTCTCCCTTTAGAATTAATGAATATATGGGCTCACGATCAAACCAAATGGTCAAATACAAAGCTTAAAATTTTCCCAAGATTTACTCCACTCTCATAACTCTACTTAATTAGTAGAGACCATTTTTCCGTTTTTCCATTTATAAATTACTACTATTCAAAACGATTTAGTAGTGAATGAGCCCTTAATTAATTACTTCTCCGCTAATTCCTCCTCCTCTCTTTCACCACCTTATTGCCTCATAAGAAGTTGATCCGTTACTACGATCCCTATTGCTGTCCATCTACGTCCGTCCGATTTTCTCCAAATCAAAGGCCACAAATCAACTATATATAATAACCTCATCTCTCTCCCCTCTCACTTTCTCATGTAAATTTTGTGCTCTTCTCTCTTTCTTCTTAGCTTAACTAGTTCTAGCTCTTATTTCCACGCGTTTCTCTTTGTTGTTGTTGTAGTTGTTCTTTTAGCTTGTTAGGTTTCATCTCATTTGAGGCTTCTCAATGAGCGAGAGAGGCGGCTTCGGACACCGACTTATGGAAATCGACGACCACCATCACTTCCATGCACTGGCGCAGCCATTGACGGCGATAGAGAGGTTCCTGTGGAGCCCTAATGAGTTCTACTCTCAAAAGGAGGCCCAACAGAGAGCTGTGATGAATAAGAGACAAAGTAATGATGTTGTTTCTTCAAATGGGTTGTGTCATGAGTTGACGAATTTTCATGGTGCAATAATTGATGGGTATAATCGATCAAATAATGACTTTGGGTTGGCTTATGTAGAAGATCACCATCAGAATAGCTTTGTTGATGGGTTGTTTGTCGAGGGAGATCCGTCGCTCGAATGGGATTTCGATAAGGAGAATAAGAAAGTGCGAGGGGTTAATAGAAAGGTGGGAAAGAAAGTGAAAGGTGGAGCTAATTCTGCTAATAGCAATCTTATAAAAGGACAGTGGACTGATGAGGAGGATAGGTGATGAGACTACTTGAATAATATTAGTCTTGTGTTTCTATTAATAGATCTTTCTTTCCTTCTTTTTTTTTTATTTAAGTTCTTCGTTGTTGAAAGATTGGTATAGATGTTTAATTTTTATTTTATTTTATTTTTGATGGTTTTTGTTAAGGTTGCTTATGAGGTTGGTGGAACAACATGGTTCAAGGAAATGGGCACAGATTGCTCAGAAGTTGGTTGGAAGAGCTGGAAAACAGTGTAGAGAAAGATGGCACAATCATCTACGCCCTGATATCAAGGTACTTTTATTAATTATTATTATGAACTCATTTGGTTTTTCAAGATTTTATTTGTTAAATTTTTTATTAGATCTTGATTTCATCACAAAATATATATTTGTAGATTTCAGATTAGCATATGTACTTATTGTCAGGAAATTAAAAACATATTTTAGGGTTTCACTATATATATCACACTGAAAATTTTTTAACTTCATTGTTTAGGGTTTCTGCAGATCTTAATGGAGATGCATGTTTCTTAGGAATTTTCGATCTTTTGCCCTTCACTCTTTTTCTCCCAAAAATATACATCTCATCCTCTTTATATTCTTTTTCATCATTTGTTTTCATTAAAAAAATTGTTTTAACATTGAAACCCTAAAATTTCATAGAACAACAGAAAAAAAAGAAAAAAAAGAAACCATAAAATCTCCTTTTCAACACCCACACATTTCTTCTTCTTCTTGTCAGTTTAATAATCTTCATCGATCTTCATGTGATTTTGAAGGTCCTTTTCCAACCAAAACATCAATCACATATAAAACCGTTAAAAAAGAGATCAATCTTTAAGCTTTTCCACAAGTATTCTAAGAACTTTGCCTTCTTTTTCTTTTGTTACCTTTTTAACATGGACAATATAAGTCTAATTTTCGTCATGCATGCATTGTCAATGTGTCATTAATTTCTTCTTCTCTCTATGTGACTTGTTGCAGAAGGATACATGGAGTGAAGAGGAAGAGAGGCTGTTAGTTGATGCACATGAAAAGGTTGGGAACAAGTGGGCTGAAATCGCAAAAAAAATTCCGGGACGAACGGAAAATGCGATAAAGAATCATTGGAACGCAACCAAGAGAAGGCAGAATTCGAAGCGAAAGAACAAGAGGGCTGGCAACCATGGTGAGAAATCTCATCCATCTATACTACAAGACTACATCAAAAGCAAGAATACCATCATCAGTAGTAGCAGCCCTAACACAACTCACAGTACTACTCCCACCATCACAATTAATGCCACTACTCCAAGTGTGTCTAATGGCCTCTATGAGACGTCAGAATCATCGGTGACCACCGATGAGTCTATGCCACTTATCGCTCAAATGGATCACGACGAGGAGTTGCAGTTCATACAGACCTTCTTCAATAGCTTCTACAAACCACCACCGTCTAATAGTGAGCACAGCATGGTAGTGAAGGGAACATCTACGGTTGATGATCCCCTAGGCCACCCTTTACCATTGGATTGCCTCGACTTATCCGAATTCATAGATGAACATCAACTCATAATCATGGATGACCAAGACCATGGAGTAGTCCCACTCACTGCTAACCATCACGCAGGCCCTAATAATCCATCGGAGTACATGTGTTCATCCGATGTTTGCATCTCATGCTTTCTGAATGGAGTCTCCTCTTCTTCGTCTCCACCTTCGATGGACGGCTTACAAGAATCCCGAGACTTCTACTCCCCGAACAATCAAGGTCATTACTATTGTGGTAGCAAGAGAGACATGGATCTTATTGAGATGATTTCATGTTCTCAAACGTGCACCAAAAGCAGTACCACCACTAAACCCTAGCTAGCTGGTGATGATTAATTAATTAATTAATTAATAGATGTATGTCATCATGATCCGATCCTAACTAGCAAGTATAGATATATATCTAATATCTTCCACTAAATTAAGTTTGGCATATATATAGTTAGATGACTTAATAATCAAAAAGGTGATGAACTGATGTTATTTACACATTGTTGCATGGTGTAGAAGAACTGATTTGCAGTAATTTAATTGATTCGAAACCGTTAGAATTCCTTATAATGCATGTTAAATTGGTTGGTTATAAATGTGAAGCGTTTTTTCTGATTTTATTCCGGGAAGTATTGGGATTTAAACACATGGGCGTCGGTTTGTTGTTTTCTTTTTCAGTTGCACTGCAATCATTCTCATTTATTGTTTTATGTGCGCTTCTTTTCTTTATTAACCAGGGGCATTAATTCTTGTGTACGTATATGTGTGTATGCAAACATATACGGTGCCAGCTGACTAGCTGAGAAATGTGGAGAATTCATTTGACTTCTAATTTGACCATATATTAACAGAATTGTAGTAGGGACTATTACAAAATGAAAAATATTAGGATGACATATCAAGTGGGACACCACCTCATGTGGTGCTGCCACTGAAATCCAATAATACTAATAAGTTTCTTATTTGTATCTCGAAAGGATCGATCATTTGTAAGGATTAAATTGCAAAAGTTATATAGTTTTTTTTTACAATCTGATGCACAGTAATCAAGATCAATTTCGTGTGGGTCGGTATGATAAGTTGGCATGCACACCGAACTCAACAAATGTAGATTTTGAAAGTTGAGTTTAATTAAATTATATTAATATTTAATTAGGAAGTTAATTTTAATTAGAATTTGATTTATTTAGAAGTATAGTTAAATAGAAAGTCTTGAAATGATCGACCAAAGAGTTTTGGGGTTTCAAGGACATTGATTTATTGAAAACGACGTGGTCATCTATATTTATAGCATAACTGTGAAAACGACATTTTTTTTACCAAATTCCTTAGTTTGAGCCTCTGAAATTACAGATTTACTATTTTTGGAAAGTTTTAGTTTGATTATAACTTTTAGTAGGAGTTTCCATTTTTGACGTCGTTTGTGGCATTAGGTTTCTTTTTTCGTCTAGTTTATGTTTTAGGGGTTTTAGATTTTTACTATTTTTGGTAAAAATTAGGGTTTTGCTATATAAAGCACCCTTTTGGTTATAATTCGAGAATTTTTTTTTATTTTTAATAAAAACTTAAGTTTTTTTTATAGAGAATTGGAGTTATTCTCATGTGCCCTAAGTTTGTTCGTGATTTTTTGAGCAATTCAATTTGAAAGATCTTCATTGCGTTGCAATGTGAATGTATTTGAAATAGCAAGGTCTTGAAGTTCAATTTCACCATAATTTTATGAAACACATTTTTGAGTTGCGTTTAAAATTTTATGACGTAAATACTAAGTTAAAGATGAAATTAACTTAAATAAATTATAAAAAAAATCTTGTGAAATAAAAAGTTATAAAAAAACTCTAGTACCTCATTTTTTATTGTTTTAAGCCTTAAAATGGAGTATATATATATGGTACTACAATCATGGGAACAACAAAAATACTCATGTTATGGAAACCACACACTACAAAAAAACAGCAAATCAGCAACGGAATTAGAAACGGAACTTATTTCCGTTTCTAAATCAGAAACGGAATTAGAAACGGAATAAGTTCCGTTTCTAAATGTAACATTAGCGACGAACCGACAGGAAATATTCGAGAGACGGATTTGAGACGGATCGTAGACGGAATTAGAGACGGAATTAGAGACGGAATTAAATTCCTTCTCTCGAAATTCCACCATTCCCGCCAAATTCTTCATTTCATATGGCCGTTCATCATTCCTCGAGATTTGTATTTTGTCCGATCCTGGCGACCTCTTCTCCTTCCCGCACCCCCAACAAAACAAAGAAATCCCCAAATCATTCCCACGAAAAACCCCAAAACCTAAATCCGTCTCTCCGTCTCGTCGCGCGCGGCCGATCGTCTCGTCCCCGACGTCCATCCCGTTCGATCGTCTCGTCTCTCCGTCTGGTCGTGCGAGCTGGTCTCTCTCGGTGCTCGCTCTCGGCCGTCCGGTCGCGGTGGTCTCCGTTTCTCCGTCTGGTCGTGCTACCCGGTCTCTCTCGTCGTCTCGGTCTCGCCGTCTCTCTCGGTCTCTCCGTCTCGTCGCGCCGGCTCCGTCATCGCCGATATCTCTCGCTCTCTCTCGGTCTCGATTCGGATCCGGTTAGCAAGGCATTTGTAGTTTTGGAGTCTTACTACAATCTTCATTTCTTATTTGTTTTTTATTGTTCTTTATAATGCAGCAACACTCATGATCAAGAGCTCTTCGCCTTTCATAGAGATCATTCACCTTGTGACGGTTTTTGAGGAAGTATCTTGAATCGCTTGGTCATTTTCGCTAAAAATTTGCGTCTGTCGGGTTGGCGTTCTAGTCCCCTTGTTTATCTAATTTAAAAAATTTATGGAATAATCCGTCGGGTGACATGAGAATTATTTAAGTTTCCGCTATGGTTCATTTGATAGTTCGATCTTCTAGTAAACATCGGAGTTGAAGGCAAGAAGCTATTTTATCTAGAAAGATTTTCCAATTTAAATTAAGCATGCAGACTTCATAAATTTCCATCTATCAATAAATATTTGGGGTGTCCGTGTTCCTACGTACATTATATGCGGCATCCAGGAATATTAAAGTCGTAATACTTGTTAGCATTGCAAATATTATGCTCATGAATGAAATATGTTATAGATTTTCACTTGAACTGAAGCTATATCTCATAGGGAAGGCGATCATATATATGCCTTGATGTTCAAATATAGGAAATGAACATAATGTGGTGACCATTGTGTATACTAGGTTTTCTTAGCTTAGCTCATATATACTAGTCGAATAAATGGATTTAAATAGAAAATTTATTTTCTTGAAAGGTCTTAGCTATTATGGTCATGGAATCCATTTTATTTTTGTAAATTGTCTTGGCAATTGGCCGTGTTATAGTACTACCTTATTGTTTATGAACTGTGAAGGAACAAACTCTTGATCGTGTGACATATTTTAAGAGTTCGGTTCTTATAATTGTTATTACTTTATGAGGTTTTATTTTAACTGTTCTTGAGTGATTTGATTTGTTCCTTGGTTGATTGTGCATTAGTTGGTGTTCTTCACTTGATCTATTAAGTTAATGTTGTGTCTTTTGTTTGGTTTAGAAGTTTTTGTTCTGCTTTCTTCTCTTACATGCATAGTTTTTGAGGTTATGCTTGTTCTATTTTTAGGTTTATTAATATGTACTATTTCATTTCAACCTTTTAATTGAGCAATTCAAGATTTATATTGATTCCGTATTTGGTTGTTATTCCATGTTTATTTTATCGGTAAAGCATGTCATCCGTATTTGGTTGTTATTCCATGTTTATTTTATCGGTAAAGCATGTCATGAGAGTCATTATAATACATTAGAATCATGTACCGAGGTAATTACTTTGTCGTTTGATGTTATAGTTGTTAGTAATTTCATATTCATGCACTTGCTATGGATGATTGATTAGTTAGGTGTTGTTGGTTACGATTGAATAATACCTATAATTACTTAATTTCTACTACTAGTTAGGGTTAGAAACACTAGGATTACTCTTTTAGTGAATGTTGTCTGTTTCACATTACATTTCTAGAGAATGGAATAAACCTATAACCTTAAGGACGTATGAGTGAACAAGTAGTAGACGCGTTGATACTATGTGGTATTTGTATGCCTCGATATCGATATAGGTTAGGCGCACGGCCTCAACTTCGATTCCCCACACAACTAAATGTCGGGCTACTCTTGGTGGTCTCTTTTTGCAATCTTAGGGTCTTAAAAATTTTAATTTAAGTGCAAGAGGCGGGATGAAACTGTTCAAACACACATCAAACTGATTTTCAAATCAAATACACAAAACTATGTCGATTAAGCACAAGAAAGAGTTTATATCAAAGATTTCCTTACAACCAAGAGGATGACAAAAGAGATCAGCTTTGCGAGAGACTCTTATATTCCTTTGAAAGCCTCAAAGGTGCTTGGATTTGAGGACTTAAGAACGTACCACAAAGATCTCCTATTGCTCCTTCTAAAAATCAAATTTCTTCTCTTTGTAGATCTTGAATTTTGAAATGTGTTTCTTCTCCCTTATGTTACAACCAAGTTTGTGGTGGTTTTATAGTGATAGGAATTCCAATATGACCGTTTATAGCCGTGTTAGGAATCCAGGAAATCAAAAATTCAAATGTAAAGCTTGATTTCCAAAAGTCAAAAATATATGGCAGTGGCTAATTAGCGCGCTAATACTCGGAATTAGCGCGCTAACTCGCAGGAACTCAAAAAAATTATTTTATCCCTTTGTGTTAGCGACCCTTAAACTCGTCCAGGACCTAACCAACCCTTATAATACATGTTATACATGTTTATTATGAGTCATTTACAACAATCCTTTTGATAATGCCCAAGCTTCTTACATAAACAACATAACTCAATCAATTCCTTCTCTTTAGATTGTGATGACTCATTAATGACTTCCTAACTTTGTCAATTTATTCTCTATTCATGAGTTTAATGTGCGAACCTCGTTCTTTCACTTAGCTATCAATTTCTTCTAGATGGTGTAGATCGCATTTCCGATTTACAATATTCTCCATTTTGGAGGCTTCTTATCATCTTAATCATTATTATTTCATTACTTGAATAGACAACCGCTCGACAAGGGTTACGTTCGACTAGGAATGTCGTCTACAAACAGAGAGATCGGATGTACAACCGCTCGACAACGGTTATGTTCGAATTGAATTCGCGGCGAAGGTTAAAGAATTCATATCATTTGCAAAACAACATTGTCCTACATACCAAAGTGAACGGAAGATTAGATGTCCGGGCAATTTTAAGAAATGTCGACTTGTTCCGTACACTGGACGTCGAAACGGTTGAGCACCACCTATGTAGGTATGGATTTGTCCGGGGATATCACAGCTTGGTACGAACATGGTGAGAACGGAGATGAAGGGCCTCAAAATTTTCACGCAATGGATTGCCATATTGATGATGCTTTGATGTTCGAGGCTACGATCCGACACCTTACCGCGAGATGCTACGAACGTGGCAGTCCAAGTTTCAATTGGAATGTCGTGGAAGAATCACCAAACCCCCAAGCACGCCAACTATATGACATGATTGATGCAAGTAGGGAACAATTGTGGCCTGGTTGCGAAACCATGACAACGTTGTCCGCAATGGCAAGATTACTTGCGATCAAGTCTCGAACATCATATATCTCGAACGAGGGTATAATGAAATCATTAAACTCATGAAGGATTGTTTGCCAAATGACAACTCAATGGTTGAGAATTTTTATGCCACTAAAAGACTAATGCGAGGTCTAGGTCTACCTGTTGAGAAAATAGATTGTTGTGAGGACCAATGTATGATTTATTGGGGAGTGGACTCTGAGTTGACGTCATGTAAATTTTGTGGGAAATCACGATACGTTGCACATCGACGAGGTCGTGGTCGGAACACAAAAAAACCGCCCTTGCAAAAGAATGTACTACTTCCCTTTGGGCCCTCGGTTGCAACGATTGTATGCGTCTGAGTCAACCGCAAAACATATGCGATGGCATGGAGATCATTCATCGCCTGAAGATGTTATGCAACACTGTTCTGATTCGATTGCTTGGAGACATTTTAATGACGTCAATAAAGACTTTGCCGCCGAGGTTCGGAATGTTCGTTTAGGATTGTGCACTAATGGTTTTCAAGTATTTGGGATTTCCGGGAAATCGTACTCTTCGTGGCCCGTGATTTTGACTCCTTACAACCTTCCACCGTCGATGTGCATGAAATCTGAGTTTATGTTCTTAACGGTTATCGTTCCTGGACCGACCAGCCCAAAACAGAAAATCGACGTGTTCCTTCAGCCGCTTGTGAAAGAGTTGCAAGATTTATGGAACAATGGGGTGGTTACATACGACGTTTCCACCAAGACAAATTTTGTCATGCGAGTTGCCCTTTTATGGACCTGTTAGTGATTTCCCGCATATAGCATGTTGTCCGGTTGGAGCACACACGGTAAGTACGCTTGTCCATATTGTATGGAGGATACAAATGCATTTCAATTGCGAAATGGAGGTAAGACATCGTGGTTTGACTGTCATCGTCGTTTCTTGGAGAAGTCATCACCATTAAGGAAAGACAAAAAAAATTTCATTAGAGGCAAAATGGTCATAACTGATGATCCGCCCGCTTTGCGGTCTGGTGAAGAAATTTTGGCAGAAATTGAATCGTTTGGCTTGATGAAGGTGACAGAAATCGGCGCTGAATCGTGAATGGGCGGATAGCTAAGAATTCGGGATGGAGGAAGAAAAGCATATTCTGGGACTTGCCGTATTGGAAGACAAACTTGATCCGCCACACCGAACTTCGTTGGCAATTTCTCAATTTTCACTTATCCTGGTCGACCCATGGGCAAGTCGAAGGAGCGGTACTTAACGAGCGGGAGTATAATGCCGCTCATTCGTACATACTTGCTCAATTGTCCGAGAGATCGCTCCTTACGTTCGATATGTCCATCACTTTCTTTCATTAATGCAAGTACATTCATTGTTCATACATTATAAATACATCCGACTTACACGTTCGTTTCTTCTAGGATATTCGTCGATGAAATCACTCAAGCAATGGGGGAGTCGCAAGTTGATAGTAGTCTAGAGCACAACTTCCCCATTTGGTTTCAAACATATGTAAGGGCATTACTTTTGTACGTTATAGATTCAAATGTTTCTCCCATAACTAATGTGTCATATTGCATCTCTAATTTTGACGAATAGGCTCGAATTCTATAGTTGACGAGACGCTCGTTGATCTTTCTGTTGGTCCTAGTCGATCATGTACTTGTCTACCCTGGTTACCTTGTTAATGGGTATAAGTTCCACTCCGCAACATATGACGTTAATAGATCGACGAGAGCGGCGATGTTTTGGTGAAGGGTTCAAACTACGCTGATGTTTCCCATAACTATTATGGAGTACTTGCAAGAGGTTGTGGAGATTGAGTATACCGGCCTCAAACGTGTGGTCTTGTTTAAGTGCGAATGGTATGACCCTACACCGAATCATGGTGTGAGGACTCACCCAACACTTCAATTGGTAGAGGTTCAACGAAGTCGACGATATAACAACTACGAGCCATTTGTATCTTGGCAATGCAAGCCACTCAAGTCTACTACCTTTCGTACCCTTCTATGCGGAACGATCGACAAGAATGGCTAGCAGTTTGTTGCTTTGTCGACCAAAATTCGGCCGACGAGGAAACTAGCAAAGACGATAATGACCAGGGGCTCGGCGAGATTGCTTTCCAAGATGGGATGCCCACCACGTGCGTAGTCGATGATGCAGACGACGATATCAACAATCTGGATGTTCCGACTGGGACTCGATTCATTGTTGAAGCGGGTCCAAGCGATGAAGTTTATAGTGGAGATGAATCAGAAGAAGAATCATCACCTTCTACTCATCATGAGAGTGAATTTGAAACGGATGATAGCGAATAAAGTTTGTATATGATATGTCAACGACCAATAATGTAGTTACTTTTATTTGCATGGATTTTGTTCTTATTAAGTCCAATAATATAGACTCGAATGTCTACTTTTTGTATGCCCTTCTTTCCCGATGTTTCTTGGTGAATATTGTTAGGTATCATGGCCGGACGTGGTCGTAGGGGATGTCGAGGTTTGCCATTAGGAGGCCATCGTCCGGGCGGAATAGGTGCGGCACCGACATCTGGCGGCGAAATACCAACTGGCCCTAGTGGTCAGGCCACAGGAGGGGTCCATAGAGGTCGTGGCGGTCGAGGTCGTGGTTCGATACCTCCATTATCGATTCCGACTTCTCGGTCTCTCGAGCACGATACGGCCGCGGCGTCACCTTCCCCTTCCATACCGTCGGGGTCGTCTCGTACCATCTTCGTCGTCATCAAGGACTATGCCTACTACACACTTCCCCCCGCACCTTCTCCGACATCAATGACTCCTTTACCCACGAGGCTCGCACCCCCACCACAAAGATCACCGGCGGCATCCCGAGAGGAAGACGTAAGAGCGGGGTTGGAGGTGACAGGGCCCTCCGCGGCCACCTCGAGGCCGGGGATGGAGCCCCTCGCGTGCGGGGATCCCTATCACGCTGATTGCCAATGATACGTAAGTTTGCGTTTGACTTTTATATGTCAATTTCAATATGGATGTCAAATATTGAAGAAGTAGTTAAGGTGATATGCATGTTCATGAAACACGGGAGTTGCATCCTTCGCACTTTTGTGCACGGAGGATGACAAAAGTTTTTAAACGATGGATGATTCTGAAGGGTATTGTTGGAAGTCGGTACCGCCTCATCAAAAAGACCAATACTGGCGACAATGGCAGGTAAACAAGACTACCATGTGCCTTATGATTTATACTATTTTCTCAAATAAGTACTAACAATAGCAATCGCCAATTTGTAGCTATTTTTTAGATGGGATGATGCGCTTCCCGAGGATCTCGTGCGAAATGGCGTACGACAGAAGCTTGCGAGCACAAGGTACACCGCGTTGATGCACAAGTTGAAGAAGAATCGGGTGCGACCGGTTTATGTTACGAGATGAGGCATGGAGGAGATACTTGCGATCGGGAGAGCGAGGACTTCCGTGCTAGGTCTAGGCAAGCGACGGAGAATAGGAACACTGAGGTCGAAGGCCCTGGGACTGGACCCTCGAAGCACGGTGGTGGTTCCGTGTCATTTGCGACTACCCAAGAAAGATTGGTTAGTTTTTTTTAACATCTAGGATATTTTGTACATTTATACTCTTGTTCACTATGCTTGGTCCTGCACGCAGGCTGATTCATCCGAGACGCCACCGTCGGTGAATGATTTGTACTTGCATCTCCACACCGTTAATCACGACAGGATGACATTCATCGATACTAGATCAGAGCGGTTCTATGTAAGTATAGAAATGATATGTAAAATATTATTAAGTCTTTCACTTACCCCATATCATGTACTTTGTTTGTTGTGCATATATGCAGGATAGGCTCCAGAGCAGACGTCAGGAGCTGACCCAGGCTACACCGGAGCAATCGGTGGATGATGAGGCGGTGTACCTCAATGTGGCGGGTGAGTCTTCCAAAGGACGTGTCTATGGACTCGGGTCCGTAGGGAGAAAGAAGAGGAGATACGGAACTCCCCGGTGCTAGCACGTCGCGAGACGCGGATGTGGTGCCGCGGGCGAGTTCGATGTCGTTGCGGAGCAACTACGAAAGGTTATGAACTTCATGCAACGGCGTCTTGGGATGGACATGGACGAAATAGACCTAGCTCAAGAAACAACCACCACCACCGCCACCACCACCGCCACGTCATGACCAAAGAATAATGCCGCATGCAAATAGATCCGGTCGATCCACCCCAACAATGGGACAATGTTGGGCGTGAGACGTAAGCGTGGCTCTCGAGAGATGAGCGAGGTTGGTGATACATAGGTACTTCACTTGTTGTTTGTTTCAAATGCTTAGATTAAACGTTTTATAGTGTAGACAACTTTAGAAATTCATCGAATTACTTTATGATTCACACTTCTTTTTGTGCATTTTTAGGTCGATGTTCCATATTTTATCGTGGAATTTATTTTTTTTCCCTTTTGCTCCCCCAATTCTTTTTTTTTGTTTTTAAGTAAAATATACTATAAGTATCGAATGTTTGCAGAATTAATCCATGGGAAAAGAAAACATGCTGGCTGTTGTGTGCAAATCTTATGCCGTTGTAGGTTCTCTCGAGTGCTATGATGAAGAAAGTGGTAGAATCGACAGGGAGCGACATCTTCATGCAATAGCAAATGAATTTGGGAAGTCGATAAAGGGTCGTTTTTCGGTCATCGTATTCGCACATGTAGGCTCTTCTTCTTCTATTATGGCATGTCCGTAGAAGAAGAATAGCCTACATGTTCTCAACACAGATGACCGGAAAACGACCCTTTATCGATTTCCCAAATTCATTTGCTATGGCATGAAGATGTTGCTCCCTGTCGATTCTACCACTTTCTTCATCATAGCACTCGAGAGAACCTGCAACGGCATAAGATTTGCACACAACAGCTAGCATGTTTTCTTCTCCCATGGATTAATTCGCAAACATTCGGTACTTATAGTATATTTTACTTAAACTGAGGTTAAAAAATTTATTTTGGGGAGGATAATGTATTAAAAATAAAATCCATGATAACTTATGCATCAATCAAGGCGTCCAAGCCAACTAAGATATACGAGAGGATAAATGGACAATGAATTTACACAGGACGATGGTGGTTTGTTGAAGCTCGATGTAGTAGAAGGTTCGATGATGAAGTTCCTTTATTTTTATTTTTCTGTTTTCGGAAAGGCGGGTTTTAGTTTTTCCTATCGTTCTCGAGGGAATGGGTTCATTGCTTTTGACGATGAGCATGTTGTAGACGATTTGTTTCATTTGCATGTTAAACTCATTCTTTTTTTTGGTGGTGGTGATTTTGGTCCTTATAGGACTCCAGGTCTCGAGAGGTAGGCGTGGTGGGTATAGTGGAGGCGGTGAGCTTGGTGGGGGTTATGGAGGCTTTGGGGCGGTGGCTTAGGTGCTTATCGAGGTGAATCTTCTCTTGGCTATTCTATTTTAATTAGCGATGAATCACTTCCTTTCAATAGTTTGTCGTGTAGACTTTTTAAGTTACTTGATTTACATATTGTTGGTGGTTTACTTTGTTTCAAACACTAGTATATTATAGTTAAAACCAAGTTTTTGGTGGTTTTATAGTGATCTCCTATTGCTCCTTCTAAAAAATCAAATTTCTTCTTTTTGTAGATCTTGAATTTTGGAATGTGTTTCTTCTTCCTTATGTTAAAACCAAGTTATTGGTGGTTTTATAGTGATAGGAATTCCAATATGACCGTTTATAGCCGTTCTAGGAATCCAGGAAATCAAAAATTCAAATTTAAAGCTTGATTTCCAAAAGTCAAAAATCCCTCGCGGTGGCTAATTAGCGCGCTAATCTTTGGAATTAGCGCGCTAACTGCAGGGACCTCAAACTAATTAATTTATCCCTTTGTGTTAGCGACCCTTAAACTCGTCCAGACCTAACAATCCCTTATAAAACATGTTATACATGTTTTACAACTCAACTTACATGATAGGTCCATCTTATAGAAACATTGTTCGCCATCTCCTATGCGTAGGAAAATAGCAACATTGACACCAACTTCAGTCCGTGACTGCATTTGCTTGATGATCATGTTTTTTTTTGGAAGCATTCTTATTCAACATTGTATGGTTTTTTCTTTCTTCATCGCTTTTCTTGAATCCCAAATGGTTGTTTTTTTTTTATTTTTTGAGTAGGAACACATGGCTTGTCGCCTTTGGAGCACACAACAGATTTAGATGGGGTGAGAGGATGAGTTCTAGAATCATACTTACATGATAGGTTTGTGCTTAACTTTTAGTTTTTCCCTTTTAGCATTCTTGCACTTATGCCATTCTTCTCTTTGTAGATCTTGCATTTTTGAATGTGTTTCGTCTTCCTTATGTTAAAACCAAGTTTGTGGTGGTTTTATAGTGATAGGAATTCCAATATGACCGTTTATAGCCGTTCTAGGAATCCAGAAATCAAAAATTCAAATTTAAAGCTTGATTTGCAAAAGTCAAAAATATCTCGCGAGTGGCTAAATAGCGCGCTAATCTTGGAATTAGCGCGCTAACTAGAGGACCTCAAACTAATTAATCTCTCATTTGCCTACTTCTTTCAGTGCATACTCACTGGTTGTTGCCCTCGAGATGGAGATTCGAAATGCTTCAAAGCTGCGTTTTACTTATTAGATGAAGTCCTTTTTGTGTATACTTCCAAATTTTGGACCTTTTGTGAGTGTTCTTTTTTTTTTGCTTGTTGAACGATAGGATTGGTTGGTTTTTGTGTATACTTCCAAATTTTGGAGCTTTTGTAATACATGACAACTTTCCGTGGATATATAAATTCTTGGGCTAATTTTGAGTTTCACATTTTTCTTTCTCTTTTGAATTTTTGTTGATATATATTTTTGATGTATGGATGCGCAATTTGGCTTCTTTGGGGGATGTTAGCACCCTCAAGGAGTTGTTGGAGGGTGCGGCGATGGAGTATGTCATATCGGGTTGTATTTTGATTTTTAGGTTGGAGAATCGATTGGCTTATGTATCCGTGCCATATTTAAACAAAACAGAAAAATTAGAGACGGATTAGCAACGAATTCAAATTTTCCGTTGCTATTCCGTCTCTAATTTTCCGTAAATATTTCTATCAATCACAAACGGATCGAGAGACGGAAATATTAATTCCGTCTCGATTCCGTCTCTAATTAGCAACGGAATAACTGAGACGGAATCGAAACGGAATAATCCGTCTCGATTCCGTTTCTAATTAGAGACGGAATCGAGACGGACTCTTTGCATTCGTCTCGATTCCGTCTCGATTCCGTTCGATTAGAAACGGAATCGAGACGAATTCATAAATTTATTAATTCCGTCTCGATTCCGTTGCTAATCAGCAACGGAATCAGAGAAGGAATGCAATTACAAATGTACCATTTCGAAATAAAATCCATTTCTGTTCCGTCTCTGTTCCTTTTCTAATTTCCGTCTCTAAATCCGTCTCTAATCGAAACGGATAATTTCCGTCTCTATTCGTCTCTAACCGAAACGGAATCCATTTTCCGTTTCGATCGTATCGTGACGACGTTTTGAGAGACGAACGCGTTCGTCTCTCGTTCGTTTCGATTTCAATCGAGACGAATTTTATAAATCGAAACGAAAAATTCCGTTTCTGATTTGCGATTTTTTTGTAGTGACATTTACAACCATTGGATTCTAATCCAACAAATTAATATGTGAGTCATAAATGCACAAAACATTTAATACATAACACAATTTGAGGGGTTCTCATGGCATGGGTATATATTTGGGAACCTCTCAAATTGTGGCGGGTCATTGAGTAGATCCAAAATCCTAGACTTCATTCTACTATCTTGTTGATTTCACCCTTAGTTGATAGACTTCAGACTAGCAAGATTTGGTTGGAGTCATCCGAGTTAACACCTCTGCTTCTTAGTTTTTGATCTTGTTATGATTTTTTTATTGTTTCCTTAGTCACCTAGATATAAGAGACTTTTTCTTATCTTCTTATGTAATTTGATAGATTAGGTCCAACTTCATAATTAGCAGTACTTGAGCATGTTATTTCCCTCTTACTCACTTTTATATTCACTCTATCTATATTCCACTTTATATTTCACCCGCTTTCTATTCTTTGTTCCTACTGATCACTTTTCGCTTTACTAAACCTTGGGGACAAGTTTTTGGAATAAGTTTGGGGGTGCTTTCAGGTATTGAGGGTCATTTTTGGTAGGTATGTTAGAAATTGCGCAAGACGACATGTATAACAGTTACATTTTTTGTTGCGTATTCTGTGGAATTGATTGGTATGGTATGGTTGTGTATCTAAACTTATTCTTTCACCTTTTCTATCACCTTTCACTACAAAAAAATAACAGATCAGAAACGGAAATTTCCGTCTCTGATTTGCATAAATTTCGTCTCTAATTGAAATCTGCAATGGAACAGAGAGGGAATAAATTTTGTCTCTGAAATCGTCGACGCTGATTCAATCAGAAACGGAAATGTGATTCTGTTTCTAATTTAGAGACGGATTAGAGACGGAATAAATTCCGTTTCTGATTAGAGATGGATTAGAGACGAAAATTAGAAACGGAACAGAGACGTAACAGAAATGGAAATTTTTCAAAATGGTACAATTGTAATTGCATTCCGTCTCTGATTCCGTCTCTGATTAGCAACGGATCAGAGACGGAATGCATTATTTCCGTCTCTGATTCCATTGCTAATCAAAACGGATCAGAGACGGAATTTTTCCATTTCGTCTCTGATCCGTCTCTGATTAGCAACGGAATCAGATACGGAATGCATTATTTCCATCTCTGATTCGTTGCTGATTTATGCATCTATTCCTCGAAAATTAGAGACGGAATAGCAACGGAATCTCTGAATTCCGTTGCTAATTCCGTCTCTGAATTCATATATATATATATATATAGGTCTCAATCCAAGCACATTTAACCTGCCAATATATAATACAAATCATACATAAATAATATATTGATATTGCACAGTTTATACAAAAGTAAAAGCAAAAATTGTTCTAAATGAAAAAAAAAGCAGCAGATGAAGAAGTGTTCCGAGATTATATAAAGTTGATTGTGCTTCAAAAAATACTTGACTTCGTACAAAACACCTGAAAAAAGATCAAAACGAAAAAAAATCACTAAATTATACAAACAATAATAGGAATATAAATAATATTATGGGAGAATTAAATCTTATGCCCGTTGATATCAATACTTGGTAAGCAAACGGGCCCATAAAAAATAAAAGGAAAAAGATAGGAATTAATACCTCATTTACAAAGAAAGATAAGCTTCCCCTAATTCCCGAAACACAACAAAAGAATTAAGTGAAAAAAGACTTGTACAAGTGGTTGTAGTTGTCACACGAATCCACACACAAACCCACAAACAACATCAACTATGAGCTAATTAGGTAACCATGATTAGTTACTACGATTATTGCTTTCATAATTCAAAGCTCCAACAGAAAACAAAAATTAGCACTCATATTACATAGACAAGTAAAAAAACTTCTTAACAATGAAAAACAACTTTTCGTAATGGATGAATACTCAAAATGGATCACCCAATACATTGCCCATGGGGTTCACCACAGTTGTCAAGATGAACATTACCCTAAAAGTTATGGCAAAAGTATGTTCTAAATCTTTGGTTGAGCTAATAACAGTAGGCAATTATAGAAATGAGAAAGCCTAAAACAGACAGAAAATCACTAGTAGCTTTGATCTAAATGGAGATAGTATGAGCATGTCATGATTTGCAAGTCTTTTAGTCAGAATCACAAGTGTTTTACTTAATAAACAAGTCAAAAAACTTCTTAACAATGAAAAAACAAGCATTTAACAATCAAAAACAAGGAAAAGAAAATTTGCAATGGAGAACTACTACTACTACTACTACTACTACTACTACTACTACTACTACTACTACTACTACTACTACTACTACTAACTATCTACTATTACTACTACTACTACTACTACTACTACTACTACTACTACTACTACTACTACTACTACTACTACTACTACTACTACTAAATCGGAATCCTTATGGTGTACTACTACAACAACTAATAAGCATTTAGAAGATTGGTTTATTGAAACTCTTCACAACTTGATTACTATAATATAGTTTGCCACAAAGATCTGAAATCTTGCCAAAGCTATCCATTTAATCACTAACATCCAAAAAGCAACAAGCAACCAAAATTGCATGGACTACAGAGAAATTCTTAGTTTCGCCATTAATGATAATAGAACAATAATTAGGCAAATTTGAGTTCTAATTAATGTTAAGCAGCGACCCGGTAATTGTAAAACATAAATAGGAAAGAAACACAAGAAAATTGCATGGACTACAGAGAAACTGTGACCAAGCTTTCACTTTCGGAGCGTGAGTAGAAAGAAACAACGTGAAAGTAAATATCTTTCTCTATATGAAAGCCCCGTCTTAGTAGAACAGAAAATACTTCTAGAAATTGACTAATAGGTGGTTGGAATCTGTCAAGAACCAAAAATCATACAGTCACTTGTTTTAACTATTGAACTAGTCGGCCATAGCCCTTAAATTTGAACTTTCAAGACCTTGAAGTTTATTAAGCAACTTTTGACAAGAATCATGAAAAAATCAATTGAAAAATGTCCAATAATAAAATCTATAAAATGTATAGAGGTCTCAGCACTTTAAACAAAATACTAATTAACCAAGCAAATAAATTTTAAGAAATACGTCAAATCAAGAGTTATTCTGAACCTAGCAAATATTTAGCACATCTCTATACAAATTTAACAGGGCTGCACTTTAATAAATGGATGAAGGTATGTATAAAAAAAACTAATCTTAAAATTGATTATCAGAAAGGTTAAAGAGTTCATAAGCAATCAATGAAATCCATCACAAGGATGATGTTCAAGGGACCTACTAATCGCATTAGTTCGAACAAACAAAGGCATATGAGTGATAAGGAACTCTGCAAGATTGAAAATTACATTAATCACTACATCAAAGATTGTCCAAGCCAGTAAAATAATATCAACAAACTTCTTTCATTCTCAACATGTGGACATGTTAAGTTTCAAGCATCTAAAGAACGTAAGAAAAGATGAAGTAAATGGCAAGGAAGAGAAGTGAAATGTGGTTAACATTTCCACAAACTTATCAAATGCGGCTACAATCAATTTAAAGAATTCCTGCATTACAGAAATTCGCAAAGCGGAATGTGTTAAAAACAAAAAAATTGAGTGATGACTAACATGGGAATGGCAGAAGAAAAAAATCAGGTACCCACCCTCATTTGTTCATCTTCAAAGGGAGCATCATGTGCAATCAGAAACCAATAGCTTGATAAGATCCATCTTCCATACCAGTGACCGCTAATTAAACGCTTTTTTTTCTTACATAAACCAAGATTCTATGAAAAAATAGTGCATTTAAAGCCATACACACATGTGGAAGCAATAAAACTACTCTTCCATCTATGATGAATAGATCCATCTATTGAAACAAGCCCATATAGCCATATATTATTATGCATAATGAGGACATCACATTGTTTTTTAATTCAACCAAAAAATGAACTGAAGAAAAGGTGGACAATTCTTCAATTAACTTTTAACTACTTTCCAAGGTCTCCACCTTTTTTCATTAAAAAAAAATTTTTTAAAATATTCTATGCCTTATATAGCCATATATTATTATGCATAATGAGGACATCACACTGTCGTTGCCCTTGCAAATCAGAATTACATATCATGAAAGGGCACACAAACACTTGTTGGAGGCCTTTTATCTTAGTAAGTTAGTACGATTGCTAGACTTAAGAGTTAGAGCCTATTGTCTTAATCTAACAATTATGTGATTCCAAACAAAATGAAGGAGAACGGCCCCTCCTAAAGCTACAAGCTTGGGTATTAAGACTTCATAATCATGAAGACTCAAAATTTTTCAAAAATAAAAAATAAAAAATCATGAACACTAAATGATTAAAAGCTATCAGTTTACATGTCCAGACCAAAAAACCACCCATCCTTTTAATATGTTACATTAGATCAAATAGATAACAAAATTTACTTTCATTATGCCTCATGAAGATTGCCAAAATGGTTCTACCACAAAACAAAATTCTAGATCACAAAAGAACATTCCTCAAAAGAGTTTGTGTTATGTTACCATGCCTAGAGTCAAAGCCTGTTGTTTGACTTAACATTTGCGTGATTTCCCATCCCGACGTATATCTCAATTTGGTAGTCAAGAATTAGTAAGTCTTATTGTCAGATCATCCAGAGCGAAGTTGAAAATCTCTTTGACCTAAAAATTCATTCCAAAACATGTAAAAGGAAACTTAAATAAGTATGTTTTGGTCCCGAGATCTCACTTAAATTCATATGAGTTTCTTGTAGCCAAAATATAGGGTCTAGCGTTTAAGGTAATGAACATGAATTGTAATTGCAAGCTAGCATACTGCAGCTAATATAAAGATGGAAAAGAATTGTAAAAAAAAAATCAACCATAATTGTGCCAAATATGAGGAAGCCCAACTAAAATAAGAAATTTTAGAATAAAAATGGTTGAATATCTGAACTCATGATGTCAAAAAAAAAGTTCCAACCGCAATAAAAAGAACAACAACAAGGCCCATCCCAAGTTAGTTGGGGCCAGCTAAATGGATCAAACTCTTCCATTGCGTTCAATTTAGTTCAATGAAAATAACAAGTTTAAAAAACAGAGAACAATAACACAATGTAGAGCAAGTCGCCTGATACAATTTAGCAAAAGTGACAAGAAATTAAATATAAGCATGAATATTTAGGCACATTTAAGGAATTAAGCTTCTATAACTTCAATGTATAATGATGATTTAGACTATCATTCCAGGATCACCAATGCCACGCTAAAGACTATCATTTAGGGAATTAAGCTTCTATAACTTTTATTCCATACTCGAGATATATCGACACTTATGATAAAAAAAGACATGTCAACACTTCTCAAAAGATTCGGTCTAGACCATGATGAAAATACTAAAAAATAAATAATTGCTTTAAAAAAATCTGTCAATCTATTTTTATGCTTTAACCTTGGGGAGGGAGGGGTACAAACAAAAATCTCATCAAAAAAGGAAAGATTTTCAAAGATATTGACTTACTCAAATGAGATTAGTATTTCTATTTCCATTAGTGGTAAGAACATCACCCCATGAAGTCAGAAACTATCACTATATTCTTCATATCCATCCACTTCGACCCGGCTGTGAAACCACTTGAACTGAGACTTCACTAAAGGGGAATCGAGACCCTTACCACTCGGATTAACCTCCAAGTGCTTTTAACATGTTCAAGTTTTTTTTTCTTTTTTTTCTTCTTTTGCGTGGCTTGACAAAGTCCTTAATGGCAAAATCGAGCCCGATTTAACGTTTTATCACAAGAGAAGATAAAGAATTTCAAAAAAAAAATTATTAGAACAATTTGGCAAGATCATTTCATAAAATTTGTGCTTCTGCCATCACTTGAAGATTAAGAGGTACAGTGAATACTATAGCTATTACACGGTAAACCCTATATGAAGCACGGTGGACATAGACCAAATAAGTAGAAGATAAACAAAAACTATAAAGCAGGCGAGAATAAAAGAGCAAAATCTCACATGTTGGGATCTTCAACGATAGCAATGATCTCTTGGGCAAACGTATCCTGCAAAACCAACTCCTCTTTCTCCCCATCTCCATCATTCTTGTCACTTAGTTTAACAGCAACACCAGTTGTTTGCAAAGATGGAATAGCATGGATTCCTAATTTTCTTTCCCTTTGCTTTTGGAGAAATTTAACCTCTTCTAGAGCCAACCTGCGATGCAACCTCCATCAAACATAAAGCCACGGAATTCAGAAGCACAAAAATACAATACTAACGGTATAGTTTTGATCATGAAAAGGCTTGCACCAGTAGAACTAATGCGAAACAGAGGAAAGGCATCCTCAAAAGAAAGAGGCAAAGTACAAAACACAAAAAAGAGGGAAAAGCAGTAATTAGAACAACAAATCATGAACCCTTAATCATCTCCTGTACTGTGCAGAAGATCAAGGCGACCCTTCACTGCGATAGCTAGGTAGAATAATAGAGAAGGTGTTTGATGGTGTTACCTTGACTAGTTTGGCGACGGCTTAGGGCTTCGAAGGCTCCAATCTCCGCAACCGGCGACGGCAGGGCCGACGGCCTCGTCGCAGCCGCAATCGCAGCGACGACAGAGATTTAGGGTTTGGGAGAGAGATTTCGGTGAGAGAGAACGGTGAGAGAGCGGTGACCGGTGAGAGCAGAGAGCGGTGAGCGGTGATCGGAGAGAGAGTCGATTAGAGGCGGTGAGAGAGAGAGACCAGAGCGTAAGGAGAGAGACGAAAGAGGGGTTGAGAGAGACGAGACGGAGGGTTGAGAGAGACGAGACGGGGGGTTGAGAGAGACGAGATGAAAGAGGGTTGAGAGAGAGACGATCGATTGTGACCGGAGAGAGAGCAGAGAGCCGATTAGAGGCGGTGAGAGAGAGAAACCATAGCGTAAGGAGAGAGACGAAAGAGAGTTGAGAGAGACGAGACGAAAGAGGGTTGAGAGAGACGATATCGATTTTGGACGATTGTGGGGGGGGGGGTGTTTGGGGTGCCTAGATCGAAGCACCTCGAATCTCGAGATTTGATGAACGGTCATAAGAAAAGAAGTTTTTGGTGGGAATGTTGGCGCCATTTTTTAGAGACGGAATTTAATTCCGTCTCTATTTCAGTTTCTATTTTCGTCTCTGATTCGTCTCAATTCCGTCTCTGAATTAGTCCGTCTCTAACTAATTTTTTTAGCAACGGAACTTAATTACGTTGCTAATTCCGTTTCTAAATTACATTTTCCTTGTAGTGTTTCCATTTATATCCATTATTGTTATTCACGCACCATTTTGTTATAACATGATACATAGTAGTTTATTTATGTCCATGGTACTTTTGTGACTATATGTGTGTTCATGCATACTTTAGTTCACTGTTAGACCATCTAATTGAGTTTAGAGTCGCCCAAAACCTTGTTGAGTACCCTTGGTTACGGATGAGTTACTTAACCCACTTATGAGAATTAAAATTTGTTGAAAACTAGGAGAAACACTCAATCAAGAGTGTTGATCGTCATTGCTAAGATTACATGCTTAGGGAGCTGGTATGAGGTTGAGACTTTGTGCTAGATACCAAAGAGAGCAGGTGGTCACAATTGTGCAAGTGGAAAAAGTTAGATTTCTAAGGTGCTACACTAAGGGTGTAACCTGCTCGAGGCGAAATCCCATAATTGAAACACTTTTGGGGGGAGAAAATAGGTCATCTTTGGATTTAAACCTTTAGCCTTATGTCTACCCATCATTTTACCGCTAGTTAGCCCATTTGAGTCGAGTTTAACCTTACTTTCTTGAATACCTATCATTAAACCCCTGGTTGTTAGCCTTGCATCCTTTCACCTAGTTGGAAAGTTCAGTTAACTGTAGTAAAAGTGTGGAAAAGAAAGTTTTGGAGTGAAATGTGCAATACCCCAAGTTTAGGAGTATTTTTGAGTGAAAAAAATTATCATCGACTTAAAAAAAAAAGAAAATTAAATCAGACTTTGAATTCAATGAACAAAAAATTCAATTATTTTGAGACAAGGAATTCAAAAAGAAAGAACCAAATTGAAGATTCGGTGATTGGAAAAAATGAGAGGAATACAAATTGAAAGTGCTATGTTTATCTATGTAAAATCCTTATGTTTATTAGCTCTCAGTGCATATAGTGAGGTTGATTTGATCTTTTCCAATACTTTGCATTCCCTTATATTCCTTTCCTTGGCAAACTACCCCGGCCCCATTACAACTTACTTTAAAGACCTATTGACCCCTAATTATCATAAATCTAAATTACTGGAGAGTGCAGTTGCATTTCTCGCCTATAGTACCATCTCGAGTGTTGAAGCACTAATTTTCTTTCAAAAATTGTAAACTTGCATGGTTGAGAGTGTAGGCCCAGAAAACTCTTGAGTAGTAGGTGGTCTTTATTTTCACTAAGTCTAGTTCTCTTAAGAATGATTTCTATTGATATTTGGACTCCGTTTCTAAAAAAAATCTTAACTTCGAACTTCTTTGAGGGGATGATTGATTCAGTGGCATTGGAACCAAATGAAACTCCGCTAAATTTGAAATCGGATATAGGGTGGGTTGGTTATTATTTAGCTAATGAAGTTATTAGGAGTCTAGTTTGTTTAGTAGTAGGGTATGTTATCATGCATTCTTTTGCTTGAGACGTGCAAGTTTAAGAGTGTTTGATAAGTGTACAATTAGACATTACAATATATTGTGTTTAGTGTGATTTTGAACCAAAAATCTCTATTTAATGGTAACAATTTCTCATTTGTGTGATTTACAGGTGTCAAGACTCAAAATGAAGAACTAGTGCAAATACTAGAAGAATTGGTTAAGGCAATCCAAGGAAAGAAGAAAACAATGATCCAGGCAGTCACTCATGTTTTATATGCACACACCGCGTGGAATCATGCTCCACTAAGCAATATATAATGGACAAGTGATCTAGACCGCCACTCAAGTTGTAAGTCCAAGGCCACAACCTGGAATCCAAACTTCACAGCCTCGTTTCACGCATTATAACATGCAACAGAATTCTAGGTCGTGGCTCAAGTTGTAAGATTTATGGTCGCGGCCTATAACGGGAAACCCAATTTTTAGTCTACATTTTTAGGAATTTCATTTTGGAATAGATTTTTTAGGTTTTATATAAATAGCAACTTGGAGAATCAATTTTCCAATCCTTCGTTTACGAAAGAACATCAAGAATTTGAGGTTTTCCATTATTATGCCCGGCTAATCTCCATAAATCTAGATCGGAATTGGATCAAACAAATTTTTGGCATCAAACCTATGTGAGATCTATTTCAATTCAATTTAATTTCTTTTCTTTGGTATTTTATTCTCTTTAGTATTACTTGGTTAATTAGGGTTAAACTTTGATTTAAACCTTTATTTATTGCTAGTGAGTCGTACGCATCTGTACTTATGCAAGAAGACCATACAAGTGGTAATTGACCATACCGATTGATTCAAACTTTTTGGAACTGGTCAAGTACCTTTGGGATCTAGGCTAAATCGGGTGCACTAGTGATCTGGTTCTCTAGGTTTAGTGCCTTCACAAATTAAGCTTTATGCAATCAATGCATTAAACCCAATTCGCGTGAGTCCAAAGTTGTGTGAAGGGGATGGAAGTAAGAAAGTGTTCGCATGTTTTCTACATTAGTGACACATTTGTGTTGGATGATCATAATGCGACAAAGTCTTTTATATTAAAGGTCCTGAATGAGCTCCCAAGTCTGAAGGAGGGCGTGCATGTTTCATTGCCCAAAGCTATAGATGAACCATTTGTTGTTGATATCTAGAATGGAGTGGGTATCACGTGATAAATCACACCAAGTCTATCCTAAGACTTAAAAAAAATGCGCTTATTGGGAGGCGACTCAGCTTTGTTTCTTTTATTTTAATTTTTGTTTAGTTTTGGCTTTTTTTTATATATGTTTATAAAACCCTAACTTAGTTTCTTAGATTTGTGAAGATAGCATGAATGTTCGATGAGCATCAGAGATACTAAAGTACCTTAAGTTTTGTTAGGTTTGACTTTAGATTATGTCACTTAGAATAATTTGAGCATTTTTATGGAGTTAACAGTTTATTAAAGTTTTAGGTGTTTTAAGACTTATTTGTGACATAAACTAACGTAAGTCACCACATTAGTGGTGAGTCTTTAAGTAGACCCAGAATTTTAGACTTCATTCTACCATTTTGTTGATTTCACCCTTAGTTGAAAGACTTCGAGCTCGCAAGATCTAGTTAGAATCATCCAAGTTAACTCCTCTGCTTATTAGTTCTTGCTCTTATTATGATTTTTTATCGTTTCCTTAGTCACCTAGACATAAGAGACTTTTTCTTATCTTCTTATGCAATTTGACAGATTAGGTTCAACTTCATACTTATCAGCACTTGAGCATGTTGTTTCTCACTTACTCACTTTTATGTTCAGTCTATCACTACAAGGAAAATGAAATTTAGAAACGGAATTAGCAATGGAAATAAGTTCCGTTGCTAAAAAAATTAGTTAGAGACGGAATTGAGACGAACTAATTCCGAGACGGAATTGAGACGAATCAGAGACGGAAATAGAGATGGAATTAATTCCATCTCTAAAAAATAGCGCCAACATTCCCACCAAAATTTTCATTTATTACAATCGTCCGTTACGTCTCGAGATTCGTGCGTGCTTCGATCTCGATGATTCAAAAATGGGGACCAAAATCTCTCTCCCTAAAATCTCTCTCCCTCACCGCTCTCTCTCTCTCTCAACGAAACCTCTCTCCCTCACCCTCACCGCTCTCTCACTCAACGAAACCTCTCTCCCTCACCGCTCTCTCTCACCGTCACCGCCGCTCCTCTCACCGTCACCGCCCTCTCCTCTCTCTTTCTCACCGTCACCGCCCTCTCTCTCTCTCTCTCACCGTCACCGCTTTCTACTCTCTCTTTCGCGATCCACCGCTCTCTTTCTCTCACCGTCGCCGCTCTCTGCTCTCTCTCTCTCTCTCGCAGCTCTCTGCTCCCATTCTCTCACCCCTCTCTCACCGCTCTCTGCTCTCTCTCTCTCTCTCACCGAAATCTCACCGCTCTCTCTCACCGAAATCTCTCTCCCAAACCCTAAATCTTTGTCGGACGAGGCCGTCGGGTCTGCCGGTGGTGGTGATGGCGATGGCATTTTTTCAGGCCACATTGGACAAGCCTGTGGCCATGGCGGTTGCTCCCCTTATGGAGGTCGCGGTGGTGGTGGTGGTGGTGGTGGTGACGGAGGTCGTGGTGGCGGTGGCGGCAATTACTCATCTTATGGAGGCCGCGGTGGTGGTGATGGAGGCCGCGGTGGCGGCAATTACTCCTCTTATGGAGGTCGTGGTGGCCGCGACAATTACTCTTATGGAGGTCGTGGTGGTGGTGGCGGCCGCGGATACGGTGGAGATGGCGGCGGTTGTGGAAGAGGAAGAGGTGGATCGTGGCGATCCGACCTGCACCAAGCGAGTTTTTCTTCCGACGTTGAGAGGAAGCTAGAACAATTATCTCTCAAACCAGAGGAGCAGCTTATACGCTTCTCTTCTCGGCCTCCTCTCGGTATTATTGGCGAGAAGTTTCTGGTGAAGACGAATCATTTTCAAGTAGAGATTGATTCATCTCTCAAAGAGTTTTTTCACTATACCGTGAGTTGGTTGATTCATTTTGTGAAATTTGGATTTTTTTTTCATACAAGTTTCTCACACTCATTGTGCATATTTAATTTCTCTTGATTAGGTTTCCATTACGCTTGAGGTTTTGTTTTCCAAAGATTACCGAGTGATCATGGAAGAATTGCGCAATTTGTATTTAGAAACTGATATGAATGGGGAGCCATTAGCTTATGATGGTCGGAAAAGTTTCTATACACGCAATCGATTGTCGTTTGTTTGTAAGGAGTTTGGTTTCTCTGTGAGGAATAAGCAATATGTTGTTGCCATTAGTTTGGTTGCGGTTATCGAATTAGGAGACTATCGTTTGTTGTACGATGAGGACATTGGCAGAGCATGGTGAAAGCTCCACTGATCACCAATTGAAGACACTCCCGCGCTTCCATGCGAACCTGAAGAATCGCATGTTTTACATTTAATGCAGCGAAGATGGTAAATCTAACATATATATGAACTTCGTTATCTATTACGGTGTTGCTACTACTTGCATGTTGTGGTGGAGACTGAATTGTGGATGAAATTTGAATGTCGAGTGCTATTGTTGTGGTTGTTGGTTTGTATTATTTGGATCGAGCTTCTTGATGTTAACAAACTATGTGGATTTCTCTAAATTGTTGTGTGGCTTGTTTGTGTGGAATTAATTGGTGATTATCATCCCTTCCATTCTATTTTTTTTTTCTAAATGTCACTGTCTGATTGTGCTTTTGACACGATTGTATGGTTAAAATGTCCTAAATGGTTAAATTTCCAAGTCCATTTAATTAATAAGCATGCTATTAGCTTGATTGAAATGTGCTTAATATAGCATCCCACAAGCATACTCTGTGTTATCTATTCTGCTTATTCAACTAATTATCAACATTTCCCTCTTTAAGCTCAAAAAAACTGCATAATAGTTTGATTCAAATGCCCTTGCCAAATCTACTTCAGAAATACAATATCATTTAGTCTTCATTTATATGGCGTATTTAGTTTTCATTTATATGGCTTACATCCTTAATAGAACCCATATTTTTGTAATTAGAGATGACATTCTTTTCTGATGGGCTAATTAATTGAAATGTTGGCTTGCAGAGTGCTCGTAGTGGCGGATTCATGTCGAAGCATCTCTGGTAAGATGGATGAGCCATCAGTTGCCAAATGCAAGATTGGGGGAGGTTGAAGGTTCAACTCATGTTGGAGTCAAGTTGTTGGTTTCTTATCAAAAGGAAATAGTGGCAGATTCATCAGGGTATTCTCTATATGTTCTCTTGGCTGAAGTAGTTGTCTGTTCATCCAATAGTAACTGCTGTAGTTGTTCTTTGATGAATATTATATCATGAGTTGGTCAAGTAGTTGGGATTTGAACCTATGATATTAAGGCTTGCATGTTATGTGCTCTATTCAAACATATGTGATGTTACATAATTACATTGGAGTGCATTGGTGCATCTTATTTTCTTTCTGGATACTTCCTTTTGTTCTTGTATTCTATACTACTGTTGTGTTCTCAGTTTTCATCTTCCTAGCAAGAAAGTAAAAAAAACTAAAACAACATACTGTTTGGTCATATATGCATGTTCTTATTACATTATCTCATTTTTGCTCTATACTTTTCGTATTTATCTGCCCATATGATGTGTGAGATAAATTGAATAAATGGTTTTAAAAGCTAGCCAATTATTCTTTTTTCTGATATTCTGTAGTTCTTACGTCTTTTTACATCAATGCAAACACGAATGAAAGCAGCAAAGAAGTTTTTTTTTAAGGTTTTTTGTGCTTTTGACATTTTACGTCAATTCATTACTTATTCAGTTTAAATAAAGTGTGATTCAGATTGATTGTCTTTCACATGTTTTGCAATTCAGGTTGATTTGGGTTGGATCAAATCATGAAATTATAAGAGCCACCATTTTGATTAGAATTCTAATAATTTGGCGGTAATGGTTATTCATCTTAAAGGAATATCCTGAACTGTTTTTTGATTATGATTGGCAACCTTTATTTTCTGATGGTATATTGTCTTTGCTAGTTTTGTTGATTTCCTTGCTTATGGATTTTTGACTTAACTTACCATTCGGGATTTTGAACAGTATTCAACAATCCAAGGCAATAAAGAAGGGCAATCAGGTATAGACTTATCTGACTGCTTGATTAAGTTCTCTAAATTTCCATCATAAATTCATTATATGCAATATATCTAGTGGAACTTGCTTTCTTAATGTTATCTTACCATCTTTGCGGTACAAAATGGTTTACTACGCCATTATATTACAATAATGTCCCAATAGAGATTAGTAGGATTCTTATTTGAAACTGAGATTTGTGGAAAAATAGGTCATAGAGGAAGTAAGACCGATAGCTATCTCTATGCTCGACTAATTGGTTACATTCTTCAGTTTCGTTTTGTCTACTTACTACTGAATGTATAATTTTAAAAATGCAGATTTTAAAGCATGAGTGGTCGGCAAGGTGGCAAAGCTTTGTTCCTGACTTGGTTTCACCGCAAAGACTAGTGAAACAATATGCGAAAATTGCATGGCAATATTGAAAGTAACTAGCATCTCTATTTCATTGAGCATGTAGCCTTTTTTATGGTTCAATTACAGGTAGCACTGATGCTGGTCCTATCTTAAGCTATTACGATTCATTTTCATTTTTTTGTTTTTCTACAAGACCCCATCTTTCTAAATCCACAAATGTTCTTGCTGAATTGCAAATTTGTAGGCTTTCCGTTATAATCAGTGACTCGAAAGAAAAATAGTAGGAGAATGGTAGAAGACGTAATTGCCACATCCGAAAAAAAAAAGAGGCGCAAGCACAAAGTTCAAAGGACTCAAAGCAAAGTTAAATCTCTTTAGCTTCTTGTTACTCTTATTTAGAAAGTGCATGCAACTACTGAAAAATTACTATTTTGCTTATATTGGTTTTAATTTATGCTTACATTTTTATTTGATATTACTAAAACGTGCTCCACTTAAAAATAAAAAGAAAAAAGAAAGTGGAAGAGGACTGACGAAGCCTTTGAGGACATGGGGGGGAACCATGCAAGCTCTAGAGGCTAAACAAGTAAATATATATAAATATATGAATTCTTATCTTTTTATATGAAATAATTCATGTATATTACCGGAGTTCCTTACTAAAAGTAGTTTATTTTTTAGGTATATAGTGACAACATCTACAATATGAAATATACAATATTCGTGGCGTTTCGTACGTTTAGGCTTGGTTATCAAACACCATCAAGCTCAGAGCAAGTAAGTTGGGTTTTAAATGATTAATTGATTTTTATTTTCTTTTTAGATTCTTTTTTATTTTATTTTTACTTTGTTCTTTGAATATTTAGTTACTTGAATGGTAGGTTTCAAATACCGAGAAGTACATATTAATGATGTGGCGAACTTATTTCCATCGTTAGTTTTAGAGGTGCATGACATTGCATTTTAGTGAATATTCCAGTTGCTTGATTATTTGTTGGTTCTTACTATGATAGAGATTTATCTATAAATAAGGTGTGAATTACATATGTGATATTGTGCGCGTGTTTGTACAAATTTTGGTTGAATATGGAGATGAGGATGGAGAATTGTGAGTGATCAAGTGTTTGGTATGAAATGGTTACGGGGATGATGGATTTGGATTTTCTTTTATTATACTAAAAATTGTTTGAGTCGTGAATATAAATATAGAAAAGCTATTACTTTTAAGATGATATACAATATAAATAGTTTGGTAATGATTGTTGGCATCCCCGTCCTTTCCATGAGGCTATCCAATATGATCTTTTATTATCAACATGAAAGCAACCAAGTCATGAAATTGAGCATTGTCTTTGAACGATCTAAAGTTTTCTATACGATCTCGTAGTTCCTTTTTTTTTCAATATAAATATAGAAAAGCTATTACTTTTAAGATGAACTTATTATAGAATGCTAATTCTGTTTAAATTCGTGTGAGTGATAAACTTTGCTTATTTGCTTCAACTTCATTCGACGACGACCGACATAGCAAAAATGGCATTTATTGTTCTAATTACTTATTTGCACCAACCATAAATAAACTTTGCTTTTTGATTCCTTACAATTTCTTTCCTTTTTCCATCTTTTTAGAGAAAATAATGTACCGTGAATCCACCCTATAAACTTTGCTAATTTCCTTCCATCTTTTGTGGACAAATTTGAATCCCTTGCTAATCGACTGGACTATGTTTTCTTCTTCTAAAGCAAAATATATATTTATTTTGATTATGGCAAATTGAACTATAAATACATATAGCATAAATATCTATGGTTTTGATTTATTTAGCTTGTTATTGTTAATTTTTAATTTGTCATTAATATTCTGCTTATGTTTTGTTAGAGTTTCATTTGGTATTTACCTAGTGTTACTTCTATGTGAATGAGTTTCTCAAGTTTTGAGATGTTTAGCTGGTACATACTTAATTTGTTATTGTTCATGAATCATGAATTCGAATTATAGAGATGAGGGACTCGTGAATCTTATAGTACTTCTATGTGAATGAGTTTCTCAAGTTTTTCTATTCGGTTGGCTTTCATGTATCCTTTTTTAATTTTCTTCCATTTTTACCTATCCACTAATTCCAAATTTTATAATTCTTGGATAGATCATTTATTTGAAGCACAATCTGTATTGAGTTCCTTCATTCTCCCATAATATTATTTATATTCCTATTATTGTTTGTATAATTTAGTGATTTTTTTCTTTTTGATCTTTTTTCAGGTGTTTTATGCGAAGTCAAGTATTATTTGAAGCACAATCAACTTTATATTATCTCGGAACACTTCATTTTTTTTTCATTAAGAACAATTTTTGCTGTTACTTTTGTAGAAATAAACGATATAGAAATTTTTTAGATTGTTTTTGTTGTTTCGTGTACAATACATTGAGAAAAGATAATGTTAAGGATATGTTAAGTTTATATAAATTGTGCAATATCAATATATTATTTAGCTATGATTTTTATAATATATTGGCAGGTTAAATGTGCTTGGATTGAGACTTATATGATCCGTTGCTAATCAGAGACTTTAAAAACTAAACAAAAATGAAAATTAGAGACGGAAATAGCAACGGAATCCAGAGATTCCGTTGCTATTTCCGTCTCTAATTTTTGAGGAATAGATACATGAATTAGAAACGGATCAAATTCCGTCTCTGATCCGTCTCTGATTAGCAACGGATCAGAGACGGAAATAATGAGAAACGGAATTTATTCCGTCTCTAATCGGAAACGGAATTAGAGACGGAATAAATTTCGTCTCTGATCAAAAACGGAATTTATTTCGTCTCTTATTCGTCTCTAAATCAGAAACGGAATCACATTTTCGTTTCTGATTGAATTAGCAACGACGATTTTAGAGACGGAATAAATTATGTCTCTATTCCGTTGCTGATTTCAATTAGAGACGGAATTTATGCAAATCAGAGACGGAAATTTCCGTTTCTGATTTGTTGTTTTTTGTAGTGTATCTATATTCCACTTTCCCTTTCACCCATTTTTTATTCTTTATTCATATTCACTTCTCGCTTGTACTAAACCTTGGGGACAAGGTTTTGGAATAAGTTTGGGGTGTTTTCAGGTATTTAGGATCATTTTTTTCTGGTTTGTTAGGAATTGCGCAAGACGACATGTATAACAATTACATTTTTTTGTTGTGTATTCCATGGGATTAACTGGTATAGTATGGTTGTGTTTCTTCACTTATTTTTCACTTTTTCTATCTCATTTTCATTTATTTCCATTATTTTTGTTCATGCACCATCTTGTTATAATTTGCTATATAGTAGTTTATTTATGTTCATGGTACTTTTGCGACTACAAGTGTGTTCATGCATACTTTAGTTCACTGTTAGGACCATCTAATTGAGTTTAGAGTCGCCCGAAACTTTGTTGAGTGCCTTTAATTAAGGATGAATTATTTAAGCCACTTATGAGACTTGCAATTTGTTGAAAATTAGGAGAAACACTCAATCAAGAGCGATGATCAGTATTACTGAGATTACATATTTAGGGAGCTAGTATGAGACTTTATGCTAGATACCAAAAAGAGCAGGTGGTTATAACTATGCAAAGGGAAAAAGTTAGACTTCTAGGGTGCTAGAACGAGGGTTAACCTGCTCGAGGCGAAATCTCATAATTGAAACGTTTTTTTTAGAGGGGGGAAGTATGTCATCTTTAGATTTAATGTTAGCCCCTCGTCATTAAGATGACTGATCGACCTAGATTAGATTAATCCTCTGGTAATCTTGTCAGCCTAATTCATTCTTTCAACTTTGACCTCAAAGTAATAATTATTTCAATCTTATACAAGGCTCCAAAAACTAAATTTATATCCCTAATGAAACTCGATTCATGATTTATTTAATTATAGCAAATTAGATTTCATTTTCGTATTAAATAAGATTTTGGCGGCACCTCCCTTAAAGTGGTCAGCCAAAAAATTTACCTAACAGACAGCAGAATGGGGAGATGCCTAGAAGGACTCACAACTCCCTGCAGTTCACAATATATAACAAATTCAAATCTATAAACTAACTTAGATTCTCTGTAAGCTTAATTAACCTTATAATCCCATTGTAGACCAAAATTGAAATGTAAACCTATTAAATTATCTTAAACTAACTTAGGAGACTCCCATGACCATTTAATGAAACTTCACGTTCTACACTCACCCCAAGAGTCCCAAAATAATATATATAAACAATTTACAACAAGAATTTAGTTTAACTTTTGCAAACAATTACAGTTTTGTTCATTCTTCCCTCGTCTTCATATAAACCCTGACATCATCAAAAACAACTCAAAGATGTCAGATAAGTAAATTCCCATATTGATTTGTACTCCTGCAATTGTTAGTTTGATACATGAGGCGTGTAATTGCATTTTCAAATAATCAATAAAATATATGTGTCAACATGACAAGCAAATCCACTATGTCACTATCTCCTAACTATAATCAAACGTCGACTTCCAAAAATAGTACAGAGACAGTATTAAGAGATCATGAAATGCATAGATAATTTGTCTAGTTTCACTAGGCAGGACTGAAACCTAGTTTCAATTAAACCAAACTCCAAAATAAGCTTATTCCCCTCATTCACTCCATGTATACATGACTAAGAATGATAAAATGCAATGCAAACTATGATACAATTACATGTATAAAAATATTCAATCAATAGTAAAGATCACCGTATGGTTTACTTACAACAAAACCAACTTTGACCATAATTTTTGAGGTTCTCAAAGCATCAGATCACTTTGAAAATATACCCAATAGCTTCCTTACATACCTAATTATAATATGGGTTAAGCTTCAAGTGAAATCAAATCATGAAACCCAATGAAAATAATGGTCAAAGTACGCTTGAGAATAATTTTCAAAAATATTAAATTATATAATTCTTTCAACAGCCTTTAAACTAGCCAACTTTGGGTAGCTTTTTAACCTTGAAAACCTCAATATTTATCATGATGAACTAAAAGCAACTTGTAGTACTCATGTCATGATTTTCATAGACTCCAAGAACACTTGAATGAGATCTTTGACGGAGAAGTTATGAATTTTTCAATATGGTCTGTCAACTAGGCAAACTTTATTTTATTTTGAACTGAAAAACTTCTCCATATCAATATTTTCAGAATTAAATCTTCAAAACTCGACAACAAACACAACGAAACCACTCGATTCCAACATCAAAATATTCTCACAGCTCGTGGAGTCAAATTGAATCAAAACCAATAATCCATTCATCCTGAAACCCATTTAAATCAATATATCAACTATAAAAAAATCTCTAAAATAGTTATCAACTGAATCATATTAGTTCAATTCATCAAAACTCTAACCTACATCGGTGGGATTTATTCCAAATTGGTGCACATTAACCTAATCTATCAATTTTCAACAATTCCTATCAATTTCTATCAAAAACCCGCAAAAAATTGAGAAATCACGAGAATTCAAATTGAATTGTGAAAAATGATCTCAATTGAGTATTTACCAAATTGTGGGCCAAATATCTCATTTCCACTGCATAAACTTAGCTCGAATTGATCGTCTTACGATGTTCTATGGTTTTGCAAAAAGAAACTGAATGAAAATCAGATGTCGATAGCTTGTAGAGTGAAAACCCAAGTGAGAGGGTTTAGAGAACAACAACCTGTTAAAAAATGAAATTAAATGATTCGTTTCATTTTTTTTCTTTTTCCTTTTATATATAAACTCAACTGCTTGCCAGCAGCTTAATTTTTTTATTTATTAATTCTCGAAATTCTTATTTTGACGTGCTTTAACTTCCAACGCTCGTTTTCAATCCGATTTTTCACCAAATTGAACCAAACCTTTAACAAAATAGTTCATCTTCATAAAATGTTCATAACATTGGTTTTAGTCACACCAAAACTCTAAAAATTTTAACTTTGTCCACGACATGCTAAAATCTTATGGACCAATTTTCTTGCAATATTTAGCCAAATGTGCCCTTATTTAGACCCAATCTCAATCGCGACCACCACCAACTGATATGAAAATTGAGGCAAAGTCTTATACTAACTTCGTTCTCACATTACATTACCACCAATCTCGACTTGCACACAAACTGAGACAAGATTTTCACGTGAGGATTAACACTTGGTTAATTACTTTTCAAGCAACTAATAATTTATTTTCACTCTTGCCCTTCATACAAGCACTTACTACCCCGAGTATTACCAAATGAGGATACACCTCAACACCCTAACTTCCCGACAAAATAACGTATATTACATTCACTAGGTATGCAACACACAAAATAAAAATATAAACATATGATCTCCAATCCATAATATGTGGGTCCCACCTCGGATACTTAAATCATATTAAAACTGAAAATATTTAATTAGTATCCTAATCAAGTTTACGAAATTCTAGGATGTCACATTCACTACAAAAAACAGCAAATCAGAAACGGAATTAGAAACGGAAATAAGTTTCGTTTCTAAATCAGAAACGGAATTAGAAACGGAATAAGTTCCGTTTCTAAATTTAACAGGTAGCGACGGAATTGACACGGAAAAAATCAGAGACGGATTTGAGACGGATCAGAGACGGAATTAGAGACGGAATTAGAGACGGAATTAAATTCGTCTCTGAAATTTGGCGCCACCATTCCCGCCAAATTCTTCATTTCTTATGACCGTTCATCATTCCTCGAGATTTGTATTTTCTTGGATCATGGCACCCTCTCCTCTTTCCCGCACCCCACCCCCCCCCCTCCCAACAAAACAGCAGAAATCCCTAAATCATTCTCACGAAAAAACCCCAAAAACCTAAATCTGTCTCTCCGTCTCGTCCAAATTCATTCGATCGTCTCGTCCCCAAACGTCCATCCCGTTCGATCGTCTCGTCTCTCCGTCTGGTCGTGCTAGCTGGTCTCTCTGCTGTCTCTGGTCTGTCCGTCTCGTCGCGGTGGTCTCCGTTTCTCCGTCTGGTCGTGCTACCTGGTCTCTCTGCTGTCTCTGGTCTCGCCGTCTCTCTGTTCTCTCCGTCTCGTCGCGCCGGTCTCCGTCATCGCCGATATCTCTCGCTCTCTCTGGTCTCTGATTCGGTTAGCAAGGCATTTGTAGTTTTGGAGTCTTACTACATTCTGATATAATCTATTTGTTTTTTATTGTTCTTTATAATGCAGGCAACACTCATGATCAAGAGCTCTTCAGCTTTCATAGAGATCATTCACCTTGTGACGGTTTTGAGGAAATCTTGAAGCTGCTACAATGTTTTCGCTCAACTTTTGCGTCACGTCGAGGTTGGCATTCTAGTCCCCTTGTTTATCTAATTTAAAAAATTTATGGAAAACCAAGGGTGACATGAGAATTATTTAAGTTTCGCTATGGTTCATTTGATAGTTCGATCTTCTAGTAAAGATCGGAGTTGAAGGCAAGAAGCTTTTTATCTTGAAAGATTTTCCAATTTAAATTAAGCATGCAGACTTCATAAATTTCCATCTATCAATAAATATTCGGGGTGTCCGGTGTTCCTACGTACCTTATCTGCGGCATCCGGGAATATTAAAGTCGTAATACTTGTTAGCATTGCAAATATTATGCTCATGAATGAAATATGTTATAGATTTTCACTTGAGCTGAAGCTATATACGCTAGGCAAGGCGATCATATATATGCCTTGATGTTCAAACATAGGAAATGAACATAATGTGGTGACCATTGTGTATACTAGGTTTTCTTAGCGGCTCATTATACTAGTCTAATAAATGGATTTAAAAAAAAAATTATTTTCTTGAAAGGTCTTAGCTATTATGGTCATGGAATCCTTTTTATTTTTGTAAATTCGTCTTGGCAATTGGCCGTGTTATAGTACTACCTTATTGTTTATGAGCTGTGAAGGAACAAACTCTTGATCGGGTGACATATTTAAAGAGTTCGGTTCTTTTAATTGTTATTACTTTATGAGGTTTTATTTTAAGCTGTTCTTGAGTGATTTGATTTGTTCCTTGGTTGATTGTGCGGTGAATGAGTGCACATCGTTCGATTCTTTTTGAATTTCGATCTTGAATCTCCGTCTCTTTCATTGCTCTCTGCTCTCTGGTCGCTCTGTGCTTACCGCTCAGCTCTCAGCTCGTCAAGGTAACACAAAAAAAAAATTTTTAACACCCGAATTCTCTTCACATTGTATCTGCTCACATTTTCCCCGGATTGGCTTTCATGTGCATTAGTTGGTGTTCTTCACTTGATCTATTAAGTTAATGTTGTGTCTTTTGTTTGGTTTAGAAGTTTTTGTTACTGCTCTTCTCTTACATGCATAGTTTTTGTGGTTATGCTTGTTCTATTTTTAGGTTTATTAATATGTACTATTTCATTTCAACCTTTTAATTGAGCAATTCAAGATTTATATTGATTAGTATTTGGTTGTTATTCCATGTTTATTTTATCGGTAAAGCATGTCATCCGTATTTGGTTGTTATTCCATGTTTATTTTATCGGTAAAGCATGTCATGATCAACATTATAATACATTAGAATCATGTCTTGAGGTAATTACTTTGTCGTTTGATGTTATAGTTGTTAGTAATTTCATATTCATGCACTTGCTATGGATGATTGATTAGTTAGGTGTTGTTGGTTACGATTGAATAGTACCTATAATTACTTAATTTCTACTACTAGTTAGGGTTAGAAACACTAGGATTACTCTTTTAGTGAATGTTGCTATTTCACATTACATTTCTAGAGAATGGAATAAACCTATAACCTTAAGGAGGTATGAGTGAACAAGTAGTAGACGCGTTGATACTATGTGGTATTTGTATGCCTCGATATCGATATAGGTTAGGCGCACGGCCTCAACTTCGATTCCCCACACAACTAAATGTCGGACTCTTGGTGGTCTCTTTTTGCAATCCTAAGGCATGTGGGACGAGTAAGACAAAGTGTTTGGATACCACAGTTACTCAAAAATATTTTTTGAGAGAAAATGCTTAGTGTCAAATAAATGACCAAAATCATTTATGGCAAGCATAATATCATCAACATATAATATCAAAAATATGAACTTACTCCCACTAACATTAAGATATATACATTGATCAATGATGTTTTCCTTAGAAACAAAACATGTTATTGTATCATTAAACTTAAGATACCACTATCGAGAAGTTTGCTTAAGTCCATATATTGATTTCTTAAGTTTACATACAATATGTTCAGTACCAACAATCTTAAATTCTTCAGGCAAACCGATGTAAACTTCTTCATCGAAACTCTCATTTAGGAAAGGCTGTATGTCCGTACATCAATTTGCTACAACTCTAAGTCAATATGAGCTACTAATGCCATAATTATTACGAAAAAGTATTTCTTAGAAACTGGAGATAAAGTTTACGTATAATCAATACCATATTTACGAGTAAAATATTTGGCTATAAGTCTAGCTTTATATCTCTCAATATTACCACTAGAGTCACGTTTATTCCGCAATTCAACGAGATCAGTAACTTCATTTTGAGCCATCGAGTTCAACCCATCTTTCATAGCATCGATCCATTTGTCGAATCAACGTGATTTAGGATTTTTAGTAAGATATTGGATCATTAGTAATTATTATATCATAATCATTTTCTTGCATATATACCTCAAAATCATTTAGAATAGCTGATTTTTTCGATCTTTCACACCTTCTTAATGCTATTTCTTTTAGTTTGCCTACAAGCTGTCTTATTGGTGTGAATTATATCAGAGGAATTGCCATTGTTCTTATAAGTAATGGGCATAAGGATGTGATCCCTTACTTCTCAAATATTTACATTTTATGGCGTAATACTCTCATTGACTTCACCATTCTCAATAAAATCTGTATTTCTAGTTTCTACAATTTTTGTACTATGATTAGGGCGATAGATTCTTGTTTTCCTTTATGGTTTGGATCATAAGAAATCCTTACAGCATCTTAGAAATATGGATAGTAGCACCCGAGTCAATCCACCAAGTGTTTAAAGAAACTTGAAGATTTAATTCGAACATACAAAAGTAGTAGGCTTATCTTTCTTTTTGAATCATGTCTTTCATTTACAACAATCCTTTTGATAATGCCCAAGCTTCTTACATAAACAACATAACTCAATCAATTCCTTCTCTTTAGATTGTGATGACTCATTAATGACTTCCTAACTTTGTCAATTTATTCTCTATTCATGAGTTTAATGTGCGAACCTCGTTCTTTCACTTAGCTATCAATTTCTTCTAGATGGTGTAGATCGCTATTCCGATTTACAATATTCTCCAATTAGTGAGATTTCTTATCATCTTAATCATTATTATTTCATTACTTGAATAGACAACCGGCTCGACAAGGGTTACGTTCGACTAGGAATGTCGTCTACAAACAGAGACTGGATGTACAACCGGCTCGACAACGGTTACGTTCGAATTGAATTCGCGGCGAAGGTTAAAGAATTCATATCATTTGCAAAACAACATTGTCCTACATACCAAAGTGAAAGGAAGATTAGATGTCCATGCAATTTTAAGAAATGTCGACTTGTACCGTACCTGGACGTCGAAACGGTTGAGCACCACATATGTAGGTATGGATTTGTCAGGGGATATCACGGTTGGTACGAACATGGTGAGAACGGAGATGAAGGGCCGCAAAATTTTCACGAAATGGATTGCCATATTGATGATGCTTGATGTGGGAGGATACGATCAGACACCTTACCGCGAGATGCTACACAACGTGGCGGGTCCAAGTTTCAATTGGAATGCGTGGAAGAATCACCAAACCCCCAAGCACGCCAACTATATGACATGATTGATGCAAGTAGGGAACAATTGTGGCCTGGTTGCGAAACCATGACAACGTTGTCCGTGATGGCAAGATTACTTGCGATCAAGTCGAACATCATATATACGAACGAGGGTATAATGAAATCATTAAACTCATGAAGGATTGTTTGCCAAATGACAACTCAATGGTTGAGAATTTTTATGCCACTAAAAGACTAATGCGAGGTCTAGGTCTACTGTTGAGAAAATAGATTGTTGTGAGGACCAATGTATGATTTATTGGGGAGTGGACTACGAGTTGACGTCATGTAAATTTTGTGGGAAATCACGATACGTTGCACATCGACGAGGTCGTGGTCGGAACACAAAAAACCGCCCTTGCAAAAGAATGTACTACTTCCCTTTGGGCCCTCGGTTGCAACGATTGTATGCGTCGAGTCAACCGCAAAACATATGCGATGGCATGGAGATCATTCATCGCTTTGAAGATGTTATGCAACAACTTGTTACGATTCGATTGCTTGGAGACATTTTAATGACGTCAATAAAGACTTTTCCGCCGAGGTTCGGAATGTTCGTTTAGGATTGTGCACCGATGGTTTTCAAGTATTTGGGATTTCGGAAATCGTACTCTTCGTGGCCGTGATTTTGACTCCTTACAACCTTCCACCGTCGATGTGCATGAAATCGAGTTTATGTTCTTAACGGTTATCGTTCTGGACCGACCAGCCCAAAGCGAGAAAATCGACGTGTTCCTTGACCCGCTTGTGAAAGAGTTGCAAGATTTATGGAACAATGGGGTGGTTACATACGACGTTTCCACCAAGACAAATTTTGTCATGCGAGTTGCCCTTTTATGGATTTGTTAGTGATTTCCCCGCATATAGCATGTTGTCGGTTGGAGCACACACGGTAAGTACGCTTGTCCATATTGTATGGAGGATACAAATGCATTTCAATTGCGAAATGGTGGTAAGACATCGTGGTTATTTGTCATCGTCGTTTCTTGGAGAAGTCATCACCATTAAGGAAAGACAAAAAAATTTCATTAGAGGCAAAATGGTCATAAATGATGATCCGCCCGCTTTGCGATCTGGTGAAGAAATTTTGGCGAAATTGAATCGTTTGGCTTGATGAAGGTGACGAAATCGGCGCTGAATACGTGAATGGGCGGATAGCTAAGAATTCGGGATGGAGGAAGAAAAGCATATTACGGGACTTGCCGTATTGGAAGACAAACTTGATCCGCCACAACTTAGATGTCATGCACATCGAAAAAAATGTTTTTGACAACATATTCAACACTATTATGTGTGTACTTAGGGCAAGAGTAAGGACAATGCAAAATCGAGGCAAGATATTCGTGAATATTGTCACCGACTTTCTCTACACATTGATTCGGCGACAAATACTTACGTCCTTGGGTGCTATGCTCTTGATACATCAAGAAGACAAAAATTGTGCGAGTGGGTTGAAAAGTTGCGTTTTCTGATGGTTACGCATCGAATCTTGGGCCGATTGGAGATCCCAAAGAAACTGCGAATGTTCGGCATGAAGAGCCATGATTGTCATATATTCATGCAACGGTTGATACCAATTGCATTCAGAGAACTTCTCCCAAACCCGGTTTGGGTTGCAATTAGCGAATTAAGCCTATTTTTCCGGTCCCTTACTGCGAAATGTGTCAGTATCCAAGATATGGAGGTCTTAGAGTCTGAAATACCAAAAATCATTTGCAAGTTGGAAAAAATTTTCCTCAAGCTTATTTGACTCTATGGAACACCTACCAATCCACTTGGCCTACGAGGCCCGTCGGCGGTCCGTTCAATTTCGATGGATGTATCCATTTGAGAGGTACTATCTTGAGCCCTTGATATTATTTTCCCATTCAATAGGTTTTATATCAACATTTCCTATAACATTCATATAGGTACCTTAAACATTTGAAGAACAATGTGCGAAACAAAGCGAAGGTTGAGGGCTCCATGTGTAATGCTTATTTGGTCGAAGAGGTCACATCCTTTTGTTCTTACTACTTCGAAGATCACGTCTTTACGTTGCATGACAAAGTGCCACGTAACGACGATGGCGATCTCGGGCCCACACCGAACTTCGTTGGCAATTTCTCAATTTTCACTTATCTGGTCGACCCATGGGCAAGTCGAAGGAGCGGTACTTAACGAGAGCGGGAGTATAATGCCGCTCATTCGTACATCTTGCTCAATTGTCCGAGAGATCGCTCCTTACGTTCGATATGTCCATCACTTTCTTTCAATAATGCAGTACATTCATTGTTCATATTTTAGTAAGACATCCGACTTACACGTTCGTTTCTTCTAGGATATTCGTCGAAGAAATCACTCAAGCAATGGGGGAGTCGCAAGTTGATAGTAGTCTAGAGCACAACTTCCCCATTTGGTTTCAAACATATGTAAGGTCATTACTTTTGTACGTTATAGATTCAAATGTTTCTCCCATAACTAATGTGTCATATTGCATCTCTAATTTTGACGAATAGGCTCGGAATTCTATAGTTGACGAGACGCTCGTTGATCTTTCTGTTGGTCCTAGTCGATCATGTACTGTCTACCCTGGTTACCTTGTTAATGGGTATAAGTTCCACTCCGCAACATATGACGTTAATAGATCGACGCGAAGCGGCGGTGTTTTGGTGAAGGGTTCAAACTACGCTAATGTTTCCCATAACTATTATGGAGTACTTGCAAGAGGTTGTGGAGATTGAGTATACCGGCCTCAAACGTGTGGTCTTGTTTAAGTGCGAATGGTATGACCCTACACCGAATCATGGTGTGAGGACTCACCCAACACTTCAATTGGTAGAGGTTCATCGAAGTCGACGATATAACAACTACGAGCCATTTGTACTAGCAATGCAAGCCACTCAAGTCTACTACCTTTCGTACCACTTCTATGCGGAACGATCGATAAGAATGGCTAGCGGTTTGTTCTTGTCGACCAAAATTCGGACGAGGAAACTAGCAAAGACGATAATGACCAGGGCTCGGCGGTTGCTTTCCAAGATGGGATGCCCACCACGTGTGTAGTCGATGATGCGGACGCCGATATCAACAATCTGGATGTTCCGAAATGGGACTCGATTCATTGTTGAAGCGGGTCCAAGCGATGAAGTTTATAGTGGAGATGAATCGAGAAGAAGAATCCTCACCTTCTACTCATGAGAGTGAATTTGAAACGGATGATAGCGAATAAAGTATGTATATGATATGTCAACGACCAATAATGTAGTTACTTTTATTTGCATGGATCTGTGTTATTAAGTCCAATAATTTAGGCCGAATGTCTACTTTTTGTATGCCCTTCTTTTCGATGTTTTACTCGTGAATATTGTTAGGTATCATGGCGGACGTGGTCGTAGGGGATGTCGAGGTTTGCCATTAGGAGGCCATCGTCCAGGCGGAATAGGTGCGGCACCGACATCTGGCGGCGAAATACCAACTGGCCCTCGTGGTCAGGCCACAGGAGGGGTCCATAGAGGTCGTGGCGGTCGAGGTCGTGGTTCGATACCTGCATTATCGATTCCGACTTCTCGGTCTCTCGAGCACGATACAGCCGCAGCGTCACCTTCCCCTTCCATACCGTCGGGGTCGTCTGTACCATCATCGTCGTCATCAAGGACTATGCCTAATATACAGTTCCCCACACCTTCTCCGACATCAATGACTCCTTTACCCACGAGGCCTGCACCCCCAGCCACAGCATCACCGGCAGCATCCCGACAAGAAGACGTAAGAGCAGGGTTGGAGGTGACAGGCCCTCCGCGGCCACCTCGGAGGACAGGGATGGAGCCCCCTCGCGTGCAGGGGATCCCTATCACGCTGATTGCCAATGATACGTAAGTTTGTGTTTGACTTTTATATGTCATTTTCAATATGGATGTCAAATATTGAAGAAGTAGTTAAGGTGATATCCATGTTCATGAAACACAGGGAGTTGCATCCTTCGCACTTTTGTGCACGGAGGATGACAAAAGTTTTTAAACGATGGATGATTCCTGAAGGGTATTGTTGGAAGTCGGTACCGCCTCATCATAAAGACCAATCTTTGGCGCCAATGGAAGGTAAACAAGACTACCATATGCCTTATGATTTATACTATTTTCTCAAATAAGTGCTAACAATAGCAATCGCCAATTTGTAGATATTTTTTAGATGGGATGATGCGCTTCCCGAGGATCTCGTGCGAGCGGCGTACGACGAGCTTGCGAGCACAAGGTACACCGCGTTGATGCACAAGTTGAAGAAGAATCGGGTGCGACCGTTTATGTTACGAGATGAGGCATGGAGGAGATACTTGCGATGCTTGGGAGAGCGAGGACTTCCGAGGCTAGGTCTAGGCAAGCGACGGAGAATAGGAACACCGAGGTCGAAGGCCACAGGTGGACCCTCGAAGCACGGTGGTGGTTCCGTGTCATTTGTGACTACCCAAGAAAGATTGGTAAGTTTTTGTAACATCTAGGATATTTTGTACATTTATACACTTGTTCACTATGCTTGGTCTGCACGCAGTGATTCATCCGAGGCACCGATTGTGAATGACTTGTATTTGCATCTCCACACCGTTAATCACGACGGGATGACATTCATCGATACTAGATCGGAGCGGTTCTATGTAAGTATAGAAATGATATGTAAAATATTATTAAGTCTTTCACTTACCCCATATCATGTATTTTGTTTGTTGTGTATATATGCAGGATAGGCTCCAGAGCAGACGTCAGGAGGTGACCCATGCTACACCGGAGCAATCGGTGGATGATGAGGCGGTGTACCTCAATATGGCGGGTGAGTCTTCCAAAGGCCGTGTCTACGGACTCGGGTCCGTAGGGAGAAAGAAGAGGAGATACGGAGCTCCTGGTGCTAGCACGTCGCAGACGCCGGATGTGGTGCCGCGGGCAGAGTTCGATGTCGTTGCGGAGCAACTACGAAAGGTTATGGATTTCATGCATCAGCGTCTTGGGATGGACATGGACGAAATAGGCCTAGCTCAGCAACAACCACCACCACCGCCACCACCACCGCCACCTCATGACCAGCAACAGCCGCCGCAAATAGATCCGGTCGATCCACCCCAACAAGGGGACAATGTTGGGCGTGAGACGTAAGCGTGGCTCTCGAGAGATGAGCAGGTTGGTGATACATAGGTACTTCACTTGTTGTTTGTGTAAATTCTTAGATTAAACGTTTTATAGTGTAGACAACTTTAGAAATTCTTCGAATTACTTTATGATTCACACTTCTTTTTGTGCATTTTTAGGTCGATGTTCCATATTTTATCGTGGATTTTAATATTTTTCCCTTTTGCTCCCCCAAATTTTTTTTGTTTTTAAGTAAAATATATTATAAGTACTTAGAATGTTTGCATAATCCATGGGAGAAGAAAACATCTTTGTTGTTGTGTGCAAATCTTATGCGTTGCGGGTTCTCTCGAGTGCTATGATGAAGAAAGTGGTAGAATCGACGAGGGAGCGACATCTTCATGCAATAGCAAATGAATTTGGGAAGTCGATAAAGGCTCGTTTTTCGGTCATCGTGTTACGCACATGTAGGCTCTTCTTCTTCTATTATGGCATGTCCGTAGAAGAAGAATAGCCTACATGTTCTCAACACGAGATGACCGGAAAATGACCCTTTATCGATTTCCCAAATTCATTTGCTATGGCATGAAGATGTTGCTCCTGTCGATTCTACCACTTTCTTCATCATAGCACTCGAGAGAACTTTCGCAACACGCATAAGATTTGCACACAACAACCCGGCATGATATTTTCTTCTCCCATGGATTAATTCTACAAACATTCGGTACTTATAGTATATTTTACTTAAACTGAGGTTAAAAAATTTATTTTGGGAGGATAATGTATTAAAAATAAAATCCATGATAACTTATGCATGAACTGGGCGTCCAAGCCAACTAAGATATACAGAGGATAAATGGACAATGAATGTACCTGCGGACGATGGTGGTTTGTTGAAGCTTTGATTAGTGGAGGGTGCGATGATGAAGTTCCTTATTTTTTTTTTTGCAGTTTTCGGATAGGCGGGTTTTAGTTTTTCCTATCGTTCTCGAGGGTTTGGGTTCATTGCTTTTGACGATGAGCATGTTGTAGACGATTTGTTTCATTTGCATGTTAAACTCATTCTTTTTTTGGTGGTGGTGATTTTGGTCCTTATATCCAGGTCTCGGAGGTAGGCTTGGTGGGTATAGTGGAGGCAGTGAGCTTGGTGGGGGTTATGGAGGCTTTGGCGGCAGTGGCTTAGGTGCTTATCGAGGTGAATCTTCTCTTGGCTATTCTATTTTAGCGACTGAATCACTTCCTTTCAATAGTTTATCGTGTAGACTTTTTAAGTTACTTGATTTACATATTCTTTGGTGGTTTAGTTTGTTTCAAACATTAGTTTATTATAGTCCGATCTAGTAGATGATTTGAGGGAAAAGATGGCGAGATATAGATAATCATGTGGGTGAAGAGACGGGACCAAAAGAAGGTGATGATTGATGGCACGATTGTTCTCTTTATCTAATCAATACATGGTTTCTTAGAGTTCCAAGTGCATTACTTAGAGAAGGCAGTGTCTTTTCATGGTCAAACCTCCAGAAGAAAAGTTTAAACTAGTTGCATTATTTGAAGAAATTAGGTGGTATACGATTAGTCCTAAGATAGCTTGGATGCATTGACTAGAAAAAGATTTTTAAGGATTTTGAAAGAACACTATCAAGCACAATGAATCAAGCTATTTCGTTGTTGTCGAGTTTGATCCATGCACCACCCATCTTTGAAGTTGTAATTATGCGATTCGTCTTATAGCACCTTATAATGAATAATATTGATTGTTTAAAGACTCTTATAAATGTTGTTCTTGTTGCATAGGCATCGCCTAGGTAATTTGCCTAGGATCAGAATGATGCCTTGCCATTCTTTTTTTCTTGAGGCAACAACGGTGTTCAAGTTTCAACTTTGATTTTGTTTCAGTTCATGTGTGGAAGTCTTAAGAACTGTAAGCATGAGTCATTGACAGGAGATAGTGTAATGTTAGTGTACAATGTAGTGTCTTTGTGAGTATGTTGTACTGTGTAAATGAGAGTTAGTTAGGATCAGTTGGAGTGAATGTTCTAGACTCTAAGTTCAATGAGACGGTACACTGAGGTACATCACTGATTGTTATCATCTATAAATATAGCATTCTCTGTCTCTCACATCATTGAGAGAAGATGAGTAAAGTTTGATACATTTCTTGAATGCTAAGAAGAACTAATAAAATAGAATAGACAAGCACAATAGAAGTAATTGAAACTTAAATTTTTTTCTTATAGGACGTCTGTTGATTTGGTATCTTGTGCCAACCACCCGTACTAATTTGGGCCAACCTACTATCGATTAAACTTGCAATCTCTAGTTAACAACCACTAGGTTCCATTCTATCAAAAACTAGGAGCACATAGATACACTCCAAGATATTGGAGAGCCTAGAATTTGGACCAACCTATTACCTTACTTTTTATTTTAAAAGAAAGAAACTAACTTTTCTTGCCTCTATGGGACTCAAACTTTCACCCTCTTCCAACAATGCCACATACCAAACCATTGGGCCACCCGCTTGGTTGGTGTGTAATAACCTTACTAAATGTTCATTGCTCAAATAAGTGCACATTATAATTCAAGTAGCTGCTGGTATGTCATTTAATCAATAAACAGTGATAGACAACTGAACATTTAGTAAAGAGAAGATTGCTCTTATGTCTTGGTTCTTTACTCCTATTATCATGTACATATCTATATTTTCTTCCCCTGCCCCTTTTTCCTCTCTCAGAAAAGCAAGGGATTTGCATTTATCCGGTATGCTACTCCTGAGCAAGCAAGGAAGGTCCTTGCTGATTTGAAGGATGGAACAGATACTCTATACATGGGCAACATTTGCAAGACATGGACAAGAGAGCAAGTAAAGATCTAGTTGTTTCTGGTTTCTGGTTTAATTTCCCTACATGGGCTTTTAAGTAGGACAAAAGGTTACAGTTCAGCCGTTCATATTGTTTCCTATGTTGTTCTTTGCGAGGCAATGCACCTATCACTTGATTGTCTTCACGATCGATGGTGTTTTGTTTTTAGCTTTCCTGGTTATAAGGTACTTGAGAGATTGAAGAACCTTGGGGTTGAGCAGAGATGTTGAGGAGATTTATTTACATGAGGAAATCAGCACCCATTCCGATGCAATGTCTGCATTTCAGCGGCTTCAAAAACCAGATGCTCTTTGTGGCCGTGATAGGAGTGCGCAATTTGCATTTTCCCAGTCGATTCATCCTAGTGGAGCAGCGGTGTTTACAGGTTTGTACTTGTAAGAGTTACTCCTCTATTTTGGTTTTGTCCATTCTTGCATTAGAATTTTTCATTGGTCGATGTGTAGAATTTTTTATGGCCTATGACATGCATCCGGAGATTCTTGCTCTTTGGTGAAATTGCATTCTTAGCTAGATTTATGTTTGATCAAGCTTTGAATATCTTGTTAAATTAGAGCATCGGTGTGACCTTCAATATGTATGTCTAGTATTCCATGCAGTTGTGGTTGCTACACTTGCTGAAATCACTTAAAGATCAGTTAAAAGGCACTTCAAAGAAACAGAATTCAGAAGAAGGCACCTCGAGCAAGAGAATCAGGACTTGCTGAAATCACTTAAAGAATTCCTGGAATCTCAGACCCAGGAATTCTTATCTGCTTCTTCACTGAAAAAGCTGTGTAACAAGCTCCGAAGTCTGAAGCAAATACACAAAGAATGTTCTGCAAATCTGAGAGCTCAAGAAGTTGAATGGGATTTGCAAATGGAAGGCCTTCTTCACATTGTAGAAGAGAAAGATAAAATAGCTGATGATCTCAAGCAACAGATAGTTGTTTTGGATGAGGAACTCATGAGGACGACCCCAAGGCTGTTCGAGCTAGGAAGGAGTTGGAAAGTAAATTTGAGGAAGAAAAGAAGAACTTGCTGCAAACGATGGAAGGGAAAGGGAAGAGGATAGACCATCTTTTGCAAAAGAATGATTTGTTGGAGGAAGAATTTCTGACGAGGGAGGTAGAATCATTAATTTTGATGCAAATTGTCGCAGAGAAGAACTTTGATCACGAAAAGGTGAGACTTCTTCAAGCTATGGAGGAGAAGAGTTGTACCATAGAAGACTTCAAGCTGAAGCATGCATCTCTGGAGCAATGTATCGCAAGCACAGCCAAGCTATTTGTATCGGCACTTGATGAAAAGCATGTTGGGTTCCTGCGTGTGGTCTTGTAATCTGGTTGTTTCATTCGCATGTTAAACTGAGTAGACGAGTTCAAGAACTTCTTCTCCAAGCACGGGAAAGTGAGCTTGGTGGGGGTTAAGGTAACCTTAAGGCGGCAGTGGCTTAGGTGCTTATCGAGGTGAATCTTCTCTTGGCAATTCTATTTTAGCGACTGAATCACTTCCTTTCAATAGTTTGTCGTGTAGACTTTTTAAGTTACTTGATTTAGATATTGCTCGTGGGTTAGTTTGTTCTAGACATATTAGTTTATTATAGTTAGAACATGTGAAGGATTTGGATATAATTAGCTTATTGGATTTTGCTTTCATATCGTAGGTAATGCGATTCGTTTTGAATCTATTATGTGCAAAACCAGTGATTGAGGTGAGGAATCTATCCATCATCCATTAGATTTTGTTTAGTCTCTTCATGTAGTACAAGAGCAAAAGAAGTACTCACAATCTGTTGGTTACTTTTTTCAACTTTTGTTTGAGTTTTGATCAAATTGGTTTCTCTAAATTGGGAGTACAAGCGATGTATATTTTTCATTTAGCTTCCATGGCGAGAATCTGTGAGCTTTCATTCAATCATCTAATGGAAGCCCAATGCCTAGATGATTTAGATCTTGAATTTATGAATTTGGGCCTCATATTCAATCATAGTGAATGCCTTATCTATTTATCATGTGTATTGGGATTTGCAAGCTGGAATGCCGAGTTGAACATTAAATTTTGTTTTAACATTTACCTATTTCCATGGCGGTGTTTATTCCACGACTTACATAGCATCTTTAATAACCATCCTCACAGGTATAGCCTGATTTTGAGTTCTAGGAAACATTGTCATCTTCCTTGTTTTGTATAGAACTGAGGTGAAGGTTTCTTAATTATCTTCAACAGGGTTTTCATTTTTTGATGCAAGAGCTAAGTGAGGCATTGATGTGAAGCCCTGATGAAAACAGAGATTTTGTTAAGCTTGAGGTGCGTAGCTTATATTTATCGTAATGTGCCCCATGAGGTGGTTTTTTTTTTTTCCCATTTTGTCTGAATCTTTTCATTCCAAAAACACTCTTATGCTTATTGTGTTTATTTCAATTTGCATTTTTAGTCAAGTCTATCTTTGAAGGGAAAGAATGCTGCAATGGTGCTATGTTGGCTTCTTGGAAATGGTTGTCTTTTTGCATGGAACGGTATGCTAACATCTCAAGATTATTACGTCACGTTAATCCCGGTATGTTCTTACTACTTTTTTTCATTACTTTTATAAGGTAAATAGCAATATTCTCACAGTTTAACAAAAATGGAGGGGCTAATAACACTAGCATTAACCACAAGACCGATAGAAGTGCCAATATGTTAATTCTCTAGGTAGAACCATGATATCCAAAATCAAGTGTCATTACACAATAGGAGGTCATTGGTATTAGCTCCTTTATGTATGGAAGCTTTTTATAAATGCAAAATTGTATGTTTCCAAATTATATGTTTCCAAATGGATTGGGACAAGTAGATTGTTTTTAAGTTATAGATCTATATGGTTGATTTGGAAAGAGATGAATAACATGGTATTTGAACACAAAAATGAGAGAGATTTGCTCATTGTGGAAATGGTCTATGTTTGAGGATTGTATGAGTTAACCATTGCTTGTTCTATTCACACTACGTTTTAAATTCTTAGCATTCTTGCACTTCACCATTACTTATCATATGCATGTTGACTTCCAAGCCTTTCAAAGCTTGATAAATAATCCAACTCAACTTACATGATAGGTCCATCTTATAGAAACATTGTTCGCCATCTCCTATGCGTAGGAAAATAGCAACATTGACACCAAACTTCAGTCCACTGCATTTGCTTGATGTTCATGTTTTTTTTTTGAAGCATTCTTATTCAACATTGTATGGTTTTTCTCGTTTCTTCACCGCTGCTTTTCTTGAATCCCAGCTGTTTTTTTTTTTTTTTTTTTGAGTAGGAACACATGGTGGTCACCTTTGGAGCACACAACAGATTTTAGATGGGGTGAGAGGATAAGTTCTACAATCATACTTACATGATAGGTTTGTGCCATCCTTTTAGTTTTTCCCTTTTACCATTCTTGCACTTCACCATTACTTATCATATGCATGTTGAAATGCAAGCCTTTCAAAGCTTGATAAATAATCCAACTCAACTTACATGATAGGTGCATCTTATAGATACATTGTTCGCCATCTCCTATGCGTAGGAAAATAGCAACATTGACCCCCAAACTCACAACAACAACAAAACTTCAGTCCTTGACCGCATTTGCTTGATGTTCATGTTTTTTGGAAGCTTTCTTATTCCTCATTGTATGGTTTATTTCTTTTCTTCACTTTGCATTTCTTGAATGTCAAATTTGGAATTTTTTTTTTAGTAGGAACACATGGCTTGGTTTGTTTTGGAGCACATAGCATTTTTAGATGGGATGAAATTTGAGTTCGGGATCAAATTTGATGCATGTGAATGTTGCATTGATGGAAGTTTGTCTTGAACTTTTAGTTTTTTCCTTTTAGCATTCTTGCACTTCACCATTATCCTCTTTCATGTTCCTTATTACCTCTAGTACTCCTCTCTACCTACATATGTGCATAATTGACAAAAGACCAAAGCAAACTCAATCGTAAAGAAATTATAAATTAGGTTCGGAGCCGACTTGTTATGTATGATTATTTGTAATTTCTATGATTCTTCAAATCCACCATTTTTCTCATTCGCTTCCAATGTACATCCTTAGTTCAATAATCTCTCCTTTGCCTACTTCTTTCAGGTGCATACTCACTGGTTGTTGCCCTCAGATGGAGATTCAGAAATGCTTCAAAGCTGCGTTTTAGTTATTAGATGAAGTCATTTTTGTGTATACTTCCAAATTTTGGACCTTTTGTGAGTGTTCTTTTTTTTTTTTGCTTGTTGAACGATAGGATTGGTGGTTTTTGTGTATACTTCCAAATTTTGGAGCTTTTGTAATACATGACAATTTTCCGTGGATATATAAATTTTTTGGCTAATTTTGAGTTTCACATTTTTCTTTCTCTTTTGAATTTTTGTTGATATATATTGTCGATGTATGGATGCGCAATTTGGCTTCTTTGTGGGATGTTAGCACCCCCAGGAGTTGTTGGAGGGTGCGAGCGATGGAGTATGTCATATCGGGTTGTATTTTGATTTTTAGGTTGGAGAATCAATTGGATTATGTATCTGTGTCATATTTAAACAAAACAGAAAAAATTAGAGACGGATTAGCAACGAATTCAAATTTTCCGTTGCTATTCCGTCTCTAATTTTCCGAAATATTTCTATCAATCACAAACGGATCGAGAGACGAAATACGAATTCGTCTCGATTCCGTCGCTAATTAGCAACGAATCGAGAGACGGAATCGAAACGAAATAATCCGTCTCGATTCCGTTTCTAATTAGAGACGGAATCGAGACGCTTATTTGCATTCCGTCTCGATTAGTCTCTCGATTCCGTTCTTGATTAGAAACGGAATCGAGACGAATTCATAAATTTATTAATTCGTCTCGATTCCGTTGCTAATCGACAGCAACGGAATCGAGACGAATGCAATTACAAAAGTACCATTTCGAAATAAATTCCATTTCTTCGTTAGTTCGTTTCTAATTCCGTTTCTAAATCCGTCTCTAATCAGAAACGGATATTTTCCGTCTCTATTCCGTCTCTAATCAGAAACGGAATCCGTTTTCCGTTTCTGATCGTATCAGCGACGACGTTTTCAGAGACGGAACGCGTTCCGTCTCTGTTCCGTTTCTGATTTGCTGTTTTTTTGTAGTGATTTAAACCCTTAGCCTTATGTCTACCCATCATTTTATCGCTAGTTAGCCCATTTGAGCCGAATTTGACCTTACTTTCTTAAACACCTATCATTAAACCACTAATGATTAGCCTTACATCTTTTCACCTAGTTGAAAATTCGGTTAACCGTAGTAAAAGTGAGGAAGAGAAAGTTTTGGAGTAAAATATACAATACCCCAAGTTTTGGAGTATTTTATAGTCAAATAAATTCCCACTGACTTCAAAAAAAAAAAATCGAATCGAGCTTTGAATTCAATGAGAAAAATTCAATTATTTTGAGACAAATAATTTAAAAAGAAAAATCCAAATTGAAGAATCAGCGGTTGAAAAAAGGGAAGAATACAAATTGAGAGTGTTATGTTTATCTATGTAAACTCCTTGTGTCTATTATCTCTCAGTGCTTATAGTGAGGTTGATTTGATCTTTTCCAATACTTTGCATTCCTTTGTATCCCTTTCCTTGGCACACTATCCCGACCCCATTACAACTTACTTTAAAGACCTATTGACTTCTAATTGTGCTAAATCTACATTAGTGGATAGCGCAATTGCATTTCTCACATATGGTACCTTCTTGAATGTTGAAGCACTAATTTTCTTTCAGAAATTATAAACTTGCGTGCTTAAGTGTATAGGCCCAGAAAACTATTAAGTAGTAGATGGTTTTTATCTTCACTGAGTTTAGTTCTTTAAAGTGTGGTTTCTCTTGATGTTTAGACTTTATTTCTAGATAAATCTTAACTCTGAACATCTTTGAAGGGATGGTTGATTTAGTGGCATTGGAACTAAAGGACACTCCGCTAAACTTAGAATCAAGTATAGGGTGGGTTATTTATTATTTAGCTAATGAAGTTATTAGGAGTCTAGTTTGTTTAGTAGGTGTGTTGTTATGCATTCCTTTGCTCGAGACGTACAAAGTCTAAGTTTAGGAGTGTTTGATAAGTGTATCATTAGACATTATAATATATTATGTTTAGTGTGATTTTGAATAATAAATCTCCTATTTTGTGGTAAAAATCTCTCATTTGTGTGATTTACAGGTGCGAAGACTCAAAATGAAGAATTGGTGCAAATACTACAAGAATTGGTTAAGGCGATTTAAGGAAAGAAGAAAACAGTAATCCAGGTTGCCACTCATGTTTTATACGCACTCACCACATGGAATCATACTCTACCAATCAATATCAAATGGACCAGCGATCTAAGCCACCACTCGAGTTGTAAGTCCAAGGTCATGTTTTGGAATCTCGTTTCATGGCCTCGTTTCACCATTGACAACGACAATAGAATTCTAGGTCATGGCTCAAATTGTAAGATTTTTGCCCACGGCCTGACCCGCGACCTAGAATGGAAAACCCAATTTTTAGTCTGGATTTTTAGGAATTTTATTTTGGAATAGATTTTTTAAGTTTTATATAAAAACCAACCGAAGAAATCATTGTTCCAATCCTTTGTTTATGAAAGAACATCAAGAATTTGATGTTTTTCATCATCATATTCGACTAATCTCCATAAATCTAAACCAGAGGTGGATCAAAAAACTCTTTTGGCATTAAAACTATGTGAGATCTAATTCAATTCAATTTGATTGCTTTTCTTTGAAATTTTATTCTCTTTGGTATTGTTCGATTAATTTGCAGGGTTAAACTTTGATTTAAACCTTGATTTATTTTGACACAAGTAATTCAAAAAGAATGAGCCAAATTGAAGAATCTTGAAAAAATGGAGGAATACAAATCGAGAGTGTTATATTTATCTATGTAAACTCCTTGTGTATATTAGCACTCAATGCTTATAGTAAGATTGATTTGATCTTTTCCATTACTTTGCATTCTCTTGTAACTTTTTCCTTGGCACACTACTATGACCCCATTACAACTTACTTTAAAGACATATTGACCCCTAATTATGCTAAACCTACATTAGTGGAAAGCGCGGTTGCATTTCTTGCATATGGTACCTTCTTGAGTGTTGAGCACTAATTTTTTTTAGAAATTGTAAACTTGTGTGCTTGAGTGTATAGACCTATAAAACTCTTAAGTAGTAGGCGGTTTTTGTCTTCATTGAGTCTAGTTCTTTAAAGGGTGATTTCTATTGATGTTTGGACTCTGTTTCTAGAAAAATCTTAACTTCGAACTTCTTTGAGGGGATGGTTGATTCAGTGGCATTGAAACTAAAGAAACTCTGCTAAACGTAGAATCGAGTATAAGATGGGCTAGTTATTATTTAGTTAATAAGTTATTAGGAGTCTAGTTTGTTTAGTAGTAGGGTGTGTTGTCATGCATTCTTTTGCTTGAGACGTGGAAAGTCTATGTTTTGGGGTGTTTGATAAGTGTACAATTAGACATTATAATATATTGTGTTTAGTGTGATTTTGAACCATAAATCCCTATTTAGTGGTAACAATCTCTCATTTATGTGATTTACAGGTGTCAAGACTCAAAATGAAGAATTGGTACAAATACTAGAAGAATTGGTTAAGGCAATCCAAGGAAAGAAGAAAATAGTGATCCAAACCGCCACTCAAGTTTTATAGGCGCTCACTGCATGGAATCGTGCTCCACTAAGTAATATCAAATGGACCAACGATCTGGGCCACCATTCAATTTATAAGTCCTAGGCCACAACCAAATCTAAGCTTCACGGCCTCGTTTCAGGCATTACAACAGGCAAAAAAATTTTAGACTGTGGCTCAAATTATAAGATTTCTGCCCACGGCCTGACCTACAACAAGAAACCTAATTTTTAATTTAAGTTTTATATAAATAGCAACTTAGGAAATCATTGTTCCAATCCTTTTTTTACGAAATAACATCAAGAATTTGAGGTTTTCCATCATCGTGTCTACTAATATCCATCAATATAGAACGAAATTGGATCAAACAACTATTTTGTCATTAAACCTATGTGAGATCTAATTCAATTCAATCTAATAGCTTTTCTTTGGTATTTGTTATTTTTGGTATTGTTTGGTTAATTATCGTTAAATTTTGATTCAAACATTAGTTTATTGCTAGTAAGTCGTACGTATCTGTAGTTTTGCAAGAAGACCACACAAGTGGCAATAGACTAATTCAACCCTTTCGAGATTGATCAAGTACCTTAAGGATCTAGGCTAAATCGGACGCACTAGTGATCTAATTCTTTAGGTTTAGTGCCTTCACAAATTAAGCCCTATATAATCAACACATAAAACCTAATTCACATAAGTCGAGTGTTTGGTTATGGAAATAGTCGTTGTCATACCTTGACTACCGAGAATAGGAAGTGCGAGGAACTGCATACGTTACCAGGTCTATAGCTACAATACCTTTGAATTGCATGTTTTATATAGATCGATGATCATAGGGTTGATTGTGTTAATTAAGGAAGATTGAGATACCGAGGGTTTTGGTTACTTTTCTCGATTGATCTCTTTACAAAGTATTTTCAATTCCACATATCTTTTTGAATTCTCTCGACATTCGCTTTCAAACCTCCGTTTTTCCTTTCTTTTAGAACCTTGGAAAGATTACCAATTTCTGTGGGATCGACCATTTACCACTATCTACAAAATAGTTGGTCAATGAATTATATTTTATTGACGCGTTCAACGCGCGACACCTAACATTTCTAGATTGTTTAATTCATATCGATCCTATGTCACTTTTTTACTCAGAATTAATGAGGTGACACCTAAATAATAAATTTTAAAAGCCTCCTCATTACTCATAATTAATAATTAAAATAATTATTAAATTTATTACTTAAAGTGTCACGATATCAAATTTGAAGGTCAAAAGTGGTTAAAGATACAAATCAAGCAATTTAAAAATGACAGGATATAATATCAGTTCTTTTAAAAAAAAAATGATATAATAACAAAAGCTTTAAGTAGTTAGGATATTTTAACAAATTTGGCTTTAAAAAAAAAAAAAACGAGCTAATTGATTGTTTGGTGACTAAGGACTTGTTTGATTACAAAGAAATTGTTTCATGATAAAAGAACATTTTCTTAAGAAAGTTCTTTCGAGTAAATGTTCATAAGAAAGTTTCCCTACATGTGTCTGATTGCACACATAAAAATTCTTTCCTTCAAAACTCGCCAACAAAAAGTTTTGAAATAAATATGAAAACTTACCATATACAACATAGCCTCAGTTCTAAATTAATTGGGGTCGGCTACATGGATTGATCAAACTCTTCCATTGTGTTCGATTAAGTATATTGATGGTGAGCTTTCCAAACAATTCAAAACTTGCCATATATTAAATATAATAATTTTTTAAAAGTACAAAGTCAATGTGTTTTACTATGAAAATTGATTTTCTCAAAAGAAAACTTAATTTGCCCGTCATAATAGGTGGAAAAATATTGGCAATTGCAAGAAAATATTTCGCGAAAAAATTTTGGCTATTAAATGCAAAAAAATGTTATATTTCCAGGCAATTTACCATTTTCCTTTTCCCCCAAACAAGGAGGGTCTAAGATTCTATGAAAGCTGAGTAATAAATATGGATTAACCGAGCCCTTGACGTACCCCTTGCCCAATTTGCACTAAAAGCCCAACCAAATATCTAAAGCTGAATTTTAGGTAGGCCCAATTAAATTGCATATATACTTAAGGCCACTTTGGGCCTTTATGGTCGCCAATTCCTACAAAACATGGTCCACGGGGATCGACGGGCGCGTGGGTTTGGGTCTCGCATCACATCGACGTCACATTTTCAGTGGTTAATCAATTTTAATCTGCTCCTAATGTCACCAAATACGACGTGTTAAGCTAATAGGATATTAGGCCGTCATTAAGCATACATCATTGTAGTAATAATTAAAGAATACACAGCGAAGATGGTCGGTTTGTAGTATTATTTCTTCATAGTATTCCTGTGGCTAGTAATTAGAGAGAGAAATGAAGAAGACAATTAATTGGTTACAATGATCAGATGGGCTTACCACCAACATTAGAATTAACAAAAACTTAATTGGCTTAGGATAACTTTTTTAAACAAAACGAATCATTGCTAAAGATGATGATGATGATGATGATATATAGTATAATAAAGTCAATTGCTTCACAAATTAGCTTCCTAACTTGTTGTCTCTTTCTACAATTATAATTATGACAATAAATTATGAACGAATTCTTATCGCCCCTATTGATAAGATAAGATTTTTTTTTTCCTAGTATATATGCCGAGGATACATAGCCAATATAAAATCCACAGGACTGATTGGAGACTCAAATTAATCATAATATATGTGGATCGTACTTCAACCATATTGTGTTTTAGGAATCGATCGATAAAAGGGTATAGACTTCCTCGAAAAAAAAAAAATCAATAGAAGGCAGTTCAATATTTTTTCTTTTGTCAAAGATAGTTCAATATAATTGATTTAATTTGGCTTTAATTTCAATAATGTGGAGATTTAATTATATATAGTGTAGCATCCATACAGTAGATGACCCTGCTTTTTTATTAGAAAAAAAAAAAAAACTGCTAATTTTTTTTTTTTTTTTGGTTTACAACCGGCAAGAGGATATTAGAGTTTGAGGGGCCAAGAAAAGTTGGTTCCTTTCTTATTAAAAAAAAAAAAAAAATAAAAAAAAAAAAAAAAAAGAAGCCGCTAAATAGACGTCAAGACTTGCTCAACGTGCCATGTTACTTTAGCATACTCTAATTTTAAATTTCAAATTGTTGAACATAATCCGCCTATTTTTTTAAATCTCCTAAATACCCATGCTCACCCCATCACTCTCACCTCACTCCAACACCCATCAATCATATGCATTTCTCCGTTTTGTCCATTGTACAACACTTGTAGTACTTGGTCAGAAGTTTCGTATGAATTTTTTTTTTTCGTTGAACAGGTTCGATTTGGTTTGAACATGAGGAAGTGTCGCTCGTGTATAGGTTTTGGACGCACATGGCTGATTGTTCTTTAGAGGTTTCAGCTCACTCCCACGTACCGAGACCTCTTTAGAGGACTTGACTGAATTCCTCCAAGACTTTTGAAGAGGTCTCGATCACCTCCTGCCGAGACTGTGAAGAAGTATCGGTCTAAATGGAAGACAAAGGGACCCAATCAAGACATTTAAAGAGGTTTCGATCATGTGTGTCTGAAACCCACAGCACCAAGCGAACAAAAGATTTCAAAACTCTAAAAAAAGTACAAGAAAATGACCAAATAAATAGTGCATTTTGCTTGGAATCGCTGATATTCTCGATTTCATTGACATTTTATGCTAAAAAATAATACAAAACTCAAGCTCCTAATCAAATCCCTAAACACAACAACACAAAAATTGATTCAAAACAACAAAAAATCCTAACTAAGTTCAAAAATTGACATGAAAAATGTGGGGAATATTTTCACAACACTGAGTCGATGTAGTTTCAGCCAAATTTCGTCAAATTTGAGTCGAAGGTGAGAGTGTGATTCGGGCGTGGGGTTTGATTGAGTGATTGGAATATCGTGAATGAGAGAGATAAGTGAGCAAAAACCCTTTTATATATATAAAAGGGGCAATAATATTATGTTGCATAGGGGCAAAAATGAAAACTTAAATTGTGGTTCGTTAAGCAAGTTTTTTTAGGTCTGTTTAGCCGCTTCCAAAAAAGATTAACTGTTTAGGACTATTTTGCATGCATGTGTTGAAATACATCGAGACGCCGGAAGATGTGTGTATCCATGTTATTAATGTTATCCAACTGATTTTAATGTGTATGTCAAGGGCTAGCAATTTAGTGTCTAGACCGACCGACCCGATTTTTTGATGTTTTAATAAACTTGAGTCAGGTCTGGACAAAGACCACTTGTCTGAATTTAAAATCGGATCGGGTCTAGGCAGGGTCTTGTAAACTCATACCTGGCCCGGACCTAATTCGAATTTTAAATAGTGTTAAAAATATCTTTGATAAAAGAGTAGATTGACAAACATTAATCTACTCTAATATATATAAATTTTAATGTATTAAATATATCTTATGATTGTAGAATGAATTAATTTATTTTTTTTACTTGAATAATTGTTTATAGATATTAAATATTTAATTACATGAATTTGACTGTACTTTTTTAAATTACATCACATGAGATTATAATAGGTGAGTATTTTAATATTTAAAAAAGCTTTTAATATAAGAAGTTAGTTTTCAAGATTGCGACAAATTCGTATAATCGGACAACTCGAATTTTTAACAAAATGAATTTAAACAAGTTAGTCTTATCCGAATTTAAAATCAGGTAAAGTCCAGATAATAAATTTATTTTTGTTGTGAAGTGTGGATGACCATGCATGTACACCAACATATTGTGTTGGCATATAACTTGTAATCCTCTCCGATGTACACCAACTCTTCTATGTATTGTCATGTAACTTGTAATCCTCTCTAATGTACACCAACTCTTCCATGTATTGTCTATGTTGCTTGTGATGTGTTGTATGACATGGGGTGTATGTATTGCTTGTACACATTGTATGAAGTACATTTATCATCATCACCAAATGGCCTATATAAAGGGTGTCAACCTCAATGTAAAAGCACACCAAGTTGAATGAAAACTTCTCATTCCAACTATCTCATTTCTTCTCTTCTCCTTTGTAGTAGTAGTTTGTAGTAGAAGAAGTTCTTAGTCTTCTATTTCATTCTCTAGTTCTTAGCAAGTCTCAATTCAATTCACAACACGTTATCAGCACGAGCTTGCTCTAGCATTAAGGAGATCTTGAAGTTCAAGAAGGCTTGTTAAGGAGAGAAAGCTAGGAAGGTATAACTTTTGTTATTTAAATAAGTTCAATTTACTTCTATATTATCATGGTTGCTTCCTTTTATCTATGCATACTTTATTCATATATTATGCAATATAGCATCACCGATTGCGAAAGTATGCTCTGTAGTTGCGTCTTGTACGATCTTCTACATCAGAAATCAAAAGTCAATATGTGACATAACTAGTTTTCTCTTAAAACTACAAACGATTAGTTATTGTTCTATTCTTGATTTTATAATACAAATCATGCTATAAGTTTGAGTTGATAGTGGGTAAGCCTTGTCCCCGGTAAAGCTAAACATTGAAAGGGAAACGGGTTATCCCGTTCGAGGAGGCATGGCATTAAGCAGACTTTATCTCGCCACCCAACCTGGAGGTTGTCCCACCAACTCATACGAATAGTACATTTGATTATTAATGAATCAAGTTATGAACATATACTTAATCATATGTTATGTTTTTTTTATTTACATAAAAAGAAAAGAGAAAATTATTTTATATTTACTTTCAAAATATTAATCAACCATAGTTGAATTTGTTATCTTATTATAATTCTTGTCATGATAATTAGATATTACGAATTATGAATAAAGCTTGTATCCATGCAAGGTTGTATGTTGTACACAATCATTCACCAATTTCTCTTTAGAGATTTGAAAAGTGAATATTTCACTTTATATATATTTTCACCTTATGGAGTTATATATATATATATATACATACCAAAAGCGTAATGCTCCAAAAAGCTCAAAATGAGCGGCTGGGTCTCATGCTACAAAATTTAATCAGTCAAATGTTAATTATAATTCCACAATTTTAATTACCTCTATGTTGAGGCTATGTGGAAATATGACTGATGAGACAATAAAGAGGTCACGTGGCCCGCCTCGATTAATTGTTGCAACAAATATCGAGTGCGCACGTCAATCCAATAAATATTAAGGATTGATTTCTTGTCTCATGGTAGCTGAGTAAAATAATGAGATATTATAAATATAATATCGCTCTAGTCCAATTAGTTCGAATTCAAATTAAGAAGCATATGTTGCATATAATGATCATGATCGCAATAATAAATTTATGGACGTGGAAAAGGTGAAAATATCAGGTAAAGGTCGTATTGACGATTCCACCAAAAATTGGAATAAAAGTGGTGCACCACTACAAAGGGCAAATAATTATTGACAATGAGCGCTCATAATTGTGACATTTTTTTTAGTCATATATGAAAGGCTATTTTGCCTAAATATTGTCATATATATGCCCGAATATTTTTGTGACCTTTACCATGCCTTCAAAATCAAAGGCAAAATTATGAATTTTATCATTGAAATATGACTCTTTTTCTGATTTGCCAAACATTATTTGTCCAGATGGATCAACGAATCATGTGTTCAAGTCATGAATCAAATAAGAGCGATATATGCCTTGCTGATTGTGCTACAACGCATACAATCCTTAAAAACAGAGAATATTTCTCCAATTTGAACTTAGTTGAGGCTAATGTTCAAACAATATCTGGCATCTCCAATTTCATTAATGGCTCTGGAAGAGCAAATATTATGTTGCTTGGGGGAACAACAATTCATGTTGACAATGCCTTATACTCTGAAAAATCCAGAAGAAATTTACTGAGCTTTAAAGATATTCGACAAAATGGATATCACATTGAAACCGTGAATGAAAATAATAGAGAATTTCTCTATGTCACATTGGTTTCAAATGGGAAAAAAGAAGTGTTAGAAAAATTCCCGAACTTTATCTTCTGATTATATTTTACTCATATAAGGCATGTCGAAACGAATGTCGTCTTGAATAAGAAAATTAATGATCCAAAGACATTCATTTTATGGCATGACCGGCTTGGTCATCCAGGATCATCAATGATGCGAAGAATAATTAATAATTCGCATGGACATCCTTTAAGGAGTCACAAAATATTTTCAATTTGGTGATTATAATTGTGCTAGTTGTTCTCAAGGTAAATTGATAGTTAAACCATCCCCAAGTAAAATTGTTGTGGAATCCCTGGTTTTCTTAGAACGCATTCGGGAGACATATGTGGTCCTATTCATCCTCACTTGTGGACCATTCGGATATTTCATGATTTTGATAGATGCATCAACTAGGTGGTCACATGTTTGTTTGCTTTCAACCCGCAATGTTGCATTTGCTAGACTTTTAGCACAAATCATTAAGTTAAGAGCACAATTTCCTGACAACCCAATCAAGATAATGCCGGAGAATTTCAATCTCAAGCATTTAGAAATTATTGCATGTCTATAAGAATTACCATTGAACATTCTCGTTCCACATGTGCATACCTGAATGGTTTGGCGAGAATCTCTTATCAAACGCATTCAATTAATTGTCGACCTTTAATCATGAGAACTAAGTTATCAACTTCGGTTTGGGGACATGCAGTCCTTCATGCAGCATCTATCATTCGTTATAGGCCTACTGCATACCATGAACATTCCCCCATGCAACTCATTTTAGGTCAACAACCAAATATTTCACACTTGAAAATTTTTGGTTGTGCGAGTATGTTCCTATACCACCTCCCAATAGAACTAAGATGGGTCCACAACGAAAACTTGGGATTTATGTTGGATTTAACTCATCGTCCATTATAAGATACCTTGAGCCCTTAATCGGGGATTTATTTACTTGCACGTTTTGCTTGATTGTCACTTTGATGAAGCAATTTTCCCGCCATTAGGGGAGATAAGAAGCCAATTCAAAAGGAATGGCGCGAAATTGCTTGGAATGCATCAACTTTATCACATTATGATCCACGCACAAATCAGTGTGAACTTGAAGTTCAAAAGATCATTCATTTGCAACAAATTGCAAATCAATTACCCGATGCATTTAATGATGCAAAACAAGTGACAAAATCACATATTCCAAATTGTAAATGCTCCCGCAAGAATTGATGTCTCTGTGCAACAAAATGCACAAGAACCAACGAAACGCTTAAAGCGTGGAAGACCAGTTGGTTCAAAGGATACAATTCCTCGAAAGAGGAAAACGGGAGTAAAAATAAATACAAATCAAAATACTTCTGAGAAAGCACAAGAATCATTTGATAAGGGTTTGTCAGAACAAGTTGATTCTGATGAGGAACAACTTCCTCTAGAAAAAGAGAAAAAAGATGAAAATAATGAAATCTCAATAAATTATTTAAACTCTGGTAAGATTTGGGATCGAAATGAAATTGTTCCTGATGATATATTTGCTTTCAATGTGTCCTTTGAAATATGTGAAAATGATGATGATCCAGAACCACGATCAGTGGATGAATGTCGAAAAAGACCTGATTGGCAAAAATGGCAAGAGGCTATCCAAGCAAAGCTAAACTCGTTAAGGAAACGAGAGGTTTTTGGACCAATTGTCCAAACGCCAGATGGCGTAAAACCTGTTGGATATAAATGGGTATTTGTACGAAAGAGAAACGAAAAAAATGAAGTTGCAAGGTACAAAGCAAGACTTGTAGCTCAAGGTTTCTCGCAAAGACTTGGCATCGATTATGAGGAAACATATTCTCTTGTTATAGATGCAATCACATTTCGGTTCTTGATAAGCCTTGCGGTCTCTGAAGGGCTTGATATGCATTTAATGGATGTCGTTACAGCATATCTGTACGAATCCCTAGACAGTGAGATATATATGAAAATCCCTGATGGATTTGTAATATCCGATGAAATAAAATCAAAACCTCATAACATGCATTCTATAAAATTACAAAGGTCTTTGTACAGATTGAAACAATCCGGGCGAATGTGGTACAAACGCCTCAGTGATTATTTACTGAAAGAAGGATATGTAAATAATCCGCTTTGCCCATGTGTCTTCATTAAAAGATCATCAACATGATTTGTGATTATTGCTGTATATGTTGATGATTTAAATATTGTGGGAAACCACGGCGACATCGTTAGAACATCCGAATACTTGAAAAAGGAATTTCAGATTGAAAGAACTTGGAAAAACAAGACTTTGTCTTGGTTTGCAAATTGAACATTTTTCAAGTGGAGTATTTGTCCATCAATCAAATTATATTGAAAAAATATTAAAAAGATTTTATATGGACAAGGCGCATCCATTGAGCTCTCTAATGGTTGTCAGATCACTTGAAGTGGATAAGGATCCATTTCGACCTCATGAAAGTGATGAAGAGCTACTTGGTCCAGAGGTACCATATTTAAGTGCAATTGGTGCGCTTATGTATCTTGCAAATTGTACAAGACCTGACATTGCTTTTGTTGTCAACCTACTTGCAAGATACAACTCATCACCAACTCGAAGACATTGGAATGGTGTTAAACATATTTTCCGATATCTTCGAGGAACAAGTGACATGGGTCTATTCTACTCGAGAGGGGTAAAATTGAATTTCCAAGGTTATGCGATCTTTGGATTTTTATCTGATCCCCACAAGGCCCGTTCTCAAACGGGATATGTATTCACATGTGGTAATACTGCTGTATCATGGAAGTCAGTAAAGCAAACTATGGTTGCTACTTCTTCCAACCATTCTGAAGTACTTGTAATTCATGAAGCAAGTCATGAATGTGTATGGTTGAGAAATATGATTGAACATATTCAAGAATCATGTGGATTGCCTTCAATAAAAGATTCTCCAACCATATTATATGAAGACAACGCAGCATGTATTGCACAATTAAGCGAAGGATTCATAAAAGGGGACAAAACGAAACATATTTTACCAAAATTCTTTTATGCGCATGAGCTTCAGAAGAATGGTGATGTGTGGATGACCATGCATGTATGTACACCAACATATTGTGTTGGCATATAACTTGTAATCCTCTCCAATGTACACCAACTCTTCTATGTATTGTCATGTAACTTGTAATCCTCTCTAATGTACACCAACTCTTCCATGTATTGTCTATGTTGCTTGTGATGTGTTGTATGACATGGGGTGTATGTATTGCTTGTACACATTGTATGAAGTACATTTATCATCATCACCAAATGGCCTATATAAAGGGTGCCAACCTCAATGTAAAAGCACACCAAGTTGAATGAAAACTTCTCATTCCAACTATCTCATTTCTTCTCTTCTTCTTTGTAGTAGTAGTTTGTAATAGAAGAAGTTCTTAGTCTTCTATTTCATTCTCTAGTTCTTAGCAAGTCTCAATTCAATTCACAACAATTTTTTTTATAGTAGGAGTTGTACAGTTACGGCCACGTCCATAACCGAATTTTTGACACCGTTATATACGTCTGTGTGGTCTTTTGTAGTGAAGGGACGACGATAATGCAGCCTTACACGTGGCTGTATGATGTGTGAAAACACATTTTTTTTCACCATTTTCGGCCACGATATGGAGCTAGGGAAGTAAGCAGATTCTACGGGATTGCGTTGCCAACCAATGATCAATTGCGTTTTCCTGTTGGGGCAATAATTGGATAGAAGGTAGTGAAGCCTGTGAAGAGGCCACGAGAATAGATTGGATGGAAGAATTTTCATCTCATGACTTGTTTACTTGCCAAAGCATCTTCAGTTAAGAGGGATCCTTGTTAAATCATTTTTCAAAAGTCAAAGTTTAAGAAGGTTGTATAAGTTTGAGTCTGACTCTTATTCAAATTAAAAAAAAAATTGTTTTCTTTATCATTAGGTTTAATTTTTTTTACGGTCACCTAACTTTATAAATTATAACATTTTGATTACAAAAGTTTTTTTTTTTGGCAAGTTTGCCAATGTGGCAATAAGATGGCGTCACGTTAGCAATTAAGGGTCAAAAATACACTTACTTCAAATTAGTCAAGTTGTTTAATTTTGCAAAAAAAAAACTAGGAAGTTTTTAACCAGAGAAAATAAATCCTGAAATTTACACCTAAAAATTAAATCTTAAAATTTATATATTTCCAATCTCTAGAAATTAAACCTCCTAAAAAATAGTCTAATTTCTATAGTGTGAATATTTTACATTTGATGTTTTGAAATAAATTAATCATTTTATTTATAATTAATATTTGTTTGCATTGGATTATTGTATTTAAAGAAAAAAAAAACGTTGTAGGTGATGTGTTGCTGCAAATTAATTTATGGAATTTGTTGTTCCAAGAGAAAAGAGTTTATCTATATTTGTTAATTATAAATTTTTATACGTACTCTTTTAAAAAGTTTATGTTGTTACACCAAAAAATTGCACAGATAGATCACTTTCGTAGAAAAGAAAAATAATGTTTAGAATGATATAGATATAGTTCAGCCACCAAAATTAAAATGTCGCCTTTTTTTCTTTCTTGAGTTCTTTAATTTTCTTTTAGGGTGAATAATGTTTTGAGATTCATGAGGATTATGAAATGAAAATTAGTTGTATGATTTAAAGTGAGATGTATTTTTGACTCTTAATTACCAATAAGACGCCACATCATTGCTATGTTAGCAATTTTGCTAGAAAATAATCAGAAAATAGCTTGGGTGACCATCGTTGTAAGATTTTTAAAAGATTTATGATTTTTATGTTACAAAGATAACTTTCGTGACCAAAATATTCTAATTCATGATGAAGTTGAGTGTCTGTAAGAGAATTAACCCTTTATCATTATAGCGATTCAATTTTGTGCCATAGAAACAAATTAAGTTTACAACATTTGACAACTTTATACATAATAACGTGTTATATATTATGTGACCTTTTTAGAGAAGTTGAGATAATTCCATATCGATTAGTAGAATACTATAATAAGGGCTTATAAGTGTGAACTAGACACTCATCTTGATTTATTTTTTAGAGTGAACCCCACTTTTACACTAAAGCTCATAAATTAGTCACCGCACTCTTCTCACTTCGGATTGAACCTAATAGTACAAAATTAAACATACCTATAACTTGTTTCGATATTAATTAAGGCAATAACCAATTACAATGCATGGCTAAACAATAGTGTGACAAAATTGACTAATTTGAAAAGAAACTTGCTACGATAAACCACTTTGAGCATCAACTTTGAACAATGGCTCACTCGGATGTCGTGCGATGCACTTGCAAATTAGCCACAAAATATATTTAAGAGCCTTGATTAAGAATGTCAAAGTAAAGTTTTTAGTCCCATAGATAAATTAAAATCTTAACTAAGTGAGAACAAAAACATAGAAAGAGCACTCGGACGGGTTGACACAATAGTAAAGGCAAATGTAGTGTTGTGTTAGTTAACCGCGCAATATCTTGCTGGGTTCGATTTCTCAGTATAATAAGTTCGTTTATGTTATTGAAACCATTTCCTCATTGCTAAGCACTAGTACCTTATACGACTAGTAGGATAGTAACTTTGATAACTACGATCATTAAAGAAAAAAAAAACATTGAAGTGAAAAGCTCTGAATGAGAAAGGGATGGTCTACTTAAAATACTCAAATCTCAATAATAAAAAATGCCATCCCAAGGCACAAAACTCCCAATCAAACAATAGGACATTATGGTCATTAAAAGCCTGGAAAAGGGCATCTTAGTCTGCTAAGCCATGAAATGGACCTTATAGGATGGTCGGTCACAACAACAGCTATTTTTCTGTCTTATAGGTCCCACCACTCCCCGCCAAAACCCAAACTCTCCAATATATAAACCAACGAGGCCTCACTTAGCCAAACCAACGCACACACAAAAAAACAAAAAAGAAAAAAAAAACCAATCAATTAAACTACATTTGCAATTTCAAACACTCATCAAAGAAAATGGAGGGCAAAGAAGAGGATGTGAACTTGGGAGCCAACAAGTTCTCCGAGAGACAACCTCTGGGCACGGCGGCTCAGGATCGAGACTACACGGAGCCACCCCCGGCACCGTTATTCGAAGCTAGTGAGCTCTCGTCATGGTCGTTTTACAGGGCTGGGATTGCCGAGTTCGTGGCCACATTTTTGTTCCTCTATGTCACCATCTTGACTGTTATGGGCGTCAAAAGATCGCCGAGCATGTGTGCCAGCGTCGGCATCCAGGGTATTGCCTGGGCCTTCGGCGGCATGATCTTCGCCCTCGTTTACTGCACAGCCGGAATCTCTGGTACGTTTACATTCAAATAAAAAAATCAAGTACGTAGCTTTGTAGTTAATTAAGTAATCAATCCAGTCCCGTCTAATTTATTAACTATGAATTGGACAAAATCAAATTTAAAAGGATGTCGCCATATAATTGTTGTTACTAGTAAATTCTAGTGGTAACATGTGAAATTGCGTGCTAAAATGTTACCATATAATTGTAGGAAAGTATGTAGCCAAAACATTCGAGTTTAGTCCAAACTAATTTCCAATCAAAACTCAATCTAATTATATATATATATATATATATATATATATAATATAATGAAATTATTGAATTAGATTGCAAAACCTATATTAAAGTCGATCCCTCGCCTAATTACGGTTCTTATAATTAATTAGAATTTGTCGTATCGTATTTGATTTTCTGGTTCTGCCACTGATAAGTAGTAATTAGTAGTTCAGTTTGAGTTGATTAAGAAAATAGATTGCTCAATGAACTAATTGGTGCATTTCAGGGGGTCACATAAATCCTGCCGTGACATTTGGGCTACTATTGGCAAGGAAGCTCTCCCTGTCCCGCGCCCTGTTCTACATAATCATGCAATGCCTAGGGGCGATATGCGGCGCCGGCGTAGTGAAGGGCTTCCAAAAGACTCCCTACCAAGTACTCGGCGGCGGCGCCAACACTGTCGCTCCTGGTTACACTAAGGGAGACGCTCTGGGGGCTGAAATCGTCGGCACTTTTGTACTTGTCTACACTGTTTTCTCTGCCACCGATGCCAAACGTAGCGCCAGAGACTCTCACGTCCCCGTAAGTATATATATACATGCATGTATATATATATGTTACCAGATTTGATTAATTTTATATAGAAAGTATTAATTGATTGATTTGTTGTGGTGTACGTGTAGCTTTTGGCACCCTTGCCAATTGGGTTCGCGGTGTTCTTGGTACATCTTGCAACAATTCCCATTACTGGGACTAGCATCAACCCGGCTAGGAGTCTCGGTGCCGCCATTATTTACAACAAGGATCAGGCCTGGGATGACCATGTAATTAAACCTACACTCATAAATTTTTTTTGATGATTTTGAATTGAAAAATAATATTGTTACACGTCACACACCTATTTGAAAGCCTTGGAATATTTTAGAGAGGAAAATGTTTTGGAGTTTGGGTATGAACACGCACAAAGGACACATACTCGTCAACCTCTCTTGATTCTTGCGAGCACATGCAACCTGAGGTCTGTCCATAGGTAGACAACGACGGCGTGTGTCTGTGTTGTGTATCCGTGTTGGAGCACCTTAATGCTCGCCTTTTTTTAAAGAAAAATATTTTTGCAACCCGGACCCATTTTGGGCACCTAATGGATCGAAATGGATGTCCCTATGTGATACACCTCAAGGAGTATGAGCACATGTCTTGAAGTGTAACGCGCACAACTCGAAGTTTATTACATGGCTAAACATCTATTTAAGCCCACTAAGTGCTCAAAGTAAGTGTCTGAAGTGGGTTTATTCTTAGCATCTATATTTGTGTATACATATTTTGACGGTGTATATAGGTTTGTAGAGCTGATTACTGACTAAATTTTTGTGGGCAGTGGATTTTCTGGGTGGGGCCCTTCGCTGGGGCAGCTCTAGCGGCTCTATACCACCAGGTGGTGATCAGGGCCATTCCTTTCAGATCTAAGTGCTGATTCCGATTATGATCGTGGGGATGATGATCAGGGGGGCTACAATTGCCCCTGTTTCAACTCATTTGAATTTAAGAAGTAGATTTGCCCTCTGTTTGGTTCTGTTTTCTTCTGTCGAATGCTGTAAAAGGTGAACCTAATAAAAATATTCCCTTTAGTATTAATTCGGAACTCTCTTTTATATATTTTAATCGATGATCATAGAGCTTAATCATCTTCAATTTTCTTTTTATCAAAGAATCATCTTCAAAATCTCATCACAGCTTTGCGATATAATTATTCGATTAATTTGTAATCTGATTAAAAAATGATTATATATCACTCATTAATATCCATCGATAATGTTAATTAGGGGATGATCGATACAAAATCCATATCAAATTGCTTAAATTGGTGTGTTCGCTTCATTGTACCCAACTATCCTAAGTCTAATGGATTAACCTATACACATGATATGTAGATGGATTATGTGATTAATCCTAGTTTGGCCATTAATTTATTCGCTTGACGTACTAGATTAACACTCGGCTTAGTTAAGTGATTTATTGGTAATTTTATCACACCTTTATGCTAGCATATCCAAATTGACTAGCGAGCCCCAAATGATCATTTAGAATAGTCGCCAGTACTCTGTATTGAGTAATTCGAATGATTACTTTCTCAAAAAAATGTAATTCGAATGATTACTTTCTCAAAAAAAAAGTAATCCGAATGATAACATAATCCTACGAAACAAACGTTGGATTAACTAATCCTAAATGGTTAATCTGACCTTAAAAAATCAACCAAACACATTAGGGTTATAAGTTTTAGTGTCATCGTGTTTGGAAGAGTTCTACATAAGGATGCAAGTGGAGCAAGGAATCCTCACGGGGACGGGGATTCCCCGCAACAGAGATGGAGATGGGAAACTTAAATAGGGATAGAAATGGAGATGATGATAAATCTCATACCCACGCAGGTATGGGTATGGGGCTGGAGAAAAAAATATATTCGTGGGGATCTTCGAGGGGAATCCCCATTGGTAATATTCGTGGCGATCCCCGTGGGCATCCCTATTGGAGATCCTCGTGGGGATTACCTATAGAGATCCCCGCGGAGATCCTCGTATATATCAAATACATCTATATACATTGTATATGAAACAACCTTCACTTGAACTAGGGTCGGGTCGTCTGGTCCAAAATATTACTCAATCCCGATGTGGCGGCCCGGCCGCCCGGGGTGACTTGTCTCCATGTACTATTTACCAGCTGGCCCAACTACACATGTCCGACACCTGCCCGTCCTCTTCATGTCTCGTACGTCGTGTCCACGTGTGTATTATCCGATAAATTAGTAAATTATCCTTATATTCTCTATCCATTCTCTGGGGGAACCTAACTGTTTCAACTGTTACCCAGTTGACAATTTATTGAGATCCTAACCATACTAGTAGGTAGTATCTTACAAATTAACATATTCAGCGGAAGCCTTAATTAATACCAGTTAAACAAGGTAATTTAGCATGATAAACATTGTTCAAAGGTAAATCCTACTATGAAAAACTCTAGAAAGTACTCTATATATAAGCGATGGTACCAGAAACAAGGTATATATACATGTACAGTGTCATCTCAAGTCTCTCAATATCCAAAATATATGAAATAAAAAAATAAACACGTATAAGTATGTCATCGACAGCATACAATCAGATATAGTCACCTAGGATCCCCTTGCCCCTACTAGTACTAGGATCTGCACTCAATCATCACAAAAAGACAGATGACGAGTACAGTAAGTAAAATTCCAAGGAATGCTATCAAGTAAACATGCGGAATATAAAACAGACAACTGTAAATGGCTCATTGCATGAATAGACAACAGACAACCTAACAAATGTGTGTGCTTGCTCCAAATGGACTAGACTGTACTTCAGGTCACTAAGTTCCCACCTGTGGTCGCTTCCAACTGGCCCGACACTAAGTCCTTCGCAGTGCTAGCCAAATTAGCTGAGTCACTAATACGTGCACCAAGGGAAAGCTTAGGTCGCCATTCACTGAGTGTCGGGTCACAAGTGCTACAATCCAGTGCATCATGAACACGCAACCAGGAAATCTGAGGGAGTAACCTCAACCTACGTCCAAGTAACTGAATAGAATAATGAACAACAAGGAATGATAGAAATGAAATGTAAAGCATAATAAATACTTAGAGTCTTTCAGTTGGATTTTACAAACCTTACACCGCTCTCCGACCTCCCAGACTCATGTACCAACCTGACAAGCTCCTCGACACCGAGCCTCGATCCACTAAATCCCTAAAGTCCATTTTTACAAGTTTAGGTTGTTTACAAAGTTTTAGATATGTATTAACTGAAAATCCCCAAAACAGCCCTTTATAATTCATATTCATATGTCATTAGCGTGTTAATATGGTATACCTACCGCGCTAAATTGAGTTAACGCGCTAAGGGGGTGTACCTAGCGTGCTAGATGGAATTAGGGCACTAGGAAATTTAACTAGCGTGTTATTGTTCTTCATTTTGAAGAATAGTTGCACGCCTAGGACGATTAGCGCGCTAATCGTTCAACTTAGCGCGCTAATTGCCTTTTGGGACAAAATTCTCAATTCGAGAATTCTGTCCTAGCCCTTTCAATTAGTTACTCTAACTGGTTTTACACAATCTTCTCATCAAAATAACTTCAATACATCAATTAGAACACTTCGATCATTCAGTTAACCCAATTTTCTCCAATTTCATGCATACACCACATTTTCCAATTCATCAAAACCATCAATTTAGATTAAACCAATGATAAATTCTCTATGAATATGATCTAATAACATGTAATACATCAAGATTTCACAAAAAAATTCAGAGGTTTAACCATCCAATCTGAATTTTTCGACTCAATAAAAAATGGGTTCATTGGAGAATGAAGGAGATGAAGATGATGATTACTTTGGTTTGAGCTCTTGATTTGGTCTCTAATATGTGAATTCCTAGCTCGAATTTATCTCTCTATCTCTCCCTGGTTTTCTCAGATTGCATGGGAAAAATTTGAATGGATTGATAAAAAAAACTCCACTAAGTCCTTTATTTATATGTTTGTTGGAATCAATTGTGAGTTCGTATCTCGAGGCTTATCATGTGGTTCACAAGCATATTGTCCTACACTTCCTGATGACTCCAATAGACCACTTACCTCCTAGTACTAACCACCATGATGATTTAGATGTCCATCTTAAGGTCACTTTTATTTCATGCCAAACTATAGGCTTCATTTATTCAATTAATTCCATATTATACTTAGCCTAATCCAACCATATGGTCAGTGTTTTATTTATCAAATTTAACCAACTCATGGTCACAGTAACCTTCGGCTACCCGTACCCGGTCCCCGCCTCTCGACACGCATTTCGGGGCGAGCCATAGCCTATTGTTCAAATTTAAATTTTGGCTAGCCTATGGTTACATTACCCATTTCAATTTGATTCCATAATCAATTTTCGTGAATTTATCGAGTTTCTCTAGTGTACCCGTTCTAAGCCTTTAAATACCTGCATTGACATGCGCTTCGAGGCAACTACCCCTCACATAAACTCGCACGCTCTCGTTGTTCAACTTACACACATGCGATGTATTTAACAAATAATTTAATAAATTGCATCGCAAATAAGCCATCCAACACACAACTTAACTAGTGTACCTAGGTCGACGTGTGTCCTAGTCTACCCATGGAGTCCATGTGGATCTGAGCTAGCGTCCATGTCTGCACTAACGATATAAATAATGGCGTTAATAAAACGAGCCGTTACACCTGATACCTGAACTAGGCCCAAATCACAGTTTGACATGTCTATTTCAACCTGCAAAATAACATATTAACTATATGGAATAATAAATGCGGAAGTAAAATCAAAACTAGAATTTTATATACCATAATATCAACATGATGTATTCAACAGTCTAACTAGGCTCGATCATTGCAAATAGTTTCCAATACTACCATAAATCTTCTAAATAGTCCAAAATAGACAAGGAGGGTTTCAAACTTCCCAAATAACCTACTTTAAGTTACAACTCAAATTTTATTGTTCTCAAAATCAAATAAATAGATAGTAGGAGCATGCAATTTCTCACAAAGCAAAGAAAGACTTTAAGCAGGTGTCTTTCCCTTGTCACGAGCTAATGCAGATGTAAATGCACTTGGAGAGTATGTGGGGCTAGCTAAATGGACAACGTAACTCAATAAGACGAAAACCTCGCTCAAACATTAAATACGCTAGTACTACCTACTAATCATGCAAAATCTAACATGAAGTTGAAACTAAATCTCAAATATTAAGTAAAAATCATATAAGTATTGACCAAATTCAAATTTAAGCATGTGGTTAAGATCTAAAACATGTAGAAACATGGAAATATGGTTCATTTTCATAAACAAGAAAAGAGTCATTCATTCATACCTTTTGAAACAAGTTTCAAAACTCATTTAAAGCATAACGTGATTCAAATTAATCATGCAAGTGGTCTACAAGAGATATACCATAAAAGATAACAATAATTATAATTCATTGGTTCATTCAATGCATGCTAGGTATTAGTAGGAATTCGGTGACTGAGTCCCTCACGTTTGCTTTAATGCAAATTATTAATGAACATAATGGTCGTTGCGTCCTCTAACTAGTAGCATCACAACAAGGTGAGTTCATCCGAAGCCGCCACCGATACATGTCCCGTTATCACCAAGTTACACAAGTAGGAACTCCAACTCATATACTTATGCGACACATTTATGCATTCAATTAGACAAGTAAAGCCCTCGGTGGCGAATTCAACAAAACATCATGGGACATTAACTAGTAAGGCCCTTGGTGGTACAACAAACATCCTGGGGCATTTATATAGGATAACTTGCTAATTAGGCCCTTAGTGGAGACTCCACAAATATCTCGGGGCAATTAATGACATAAATGGAGAAACAAATGCATTCGCATTCCATAGATTCAGATTTTCAAACCAATACGCCGATGCAACCCTTAACCCAAGTCTTTCATTCAAAACATATTACTTAGTTATCTAATATCAAACCATACTTACTACTTGAGTGAAGATCCCCACTTACCTTGACTCATTGCGACGCCTATAATAACTCCTGGTACGCACTGGGTCCGATGTGAACCTTCGTGCGACACTATACAACCATAATACATCTCATCAATAAACGCTTTAATTTAAAGTTAAGTAAATCTTCCATTTATCGGCCTTTGGGATCCACTAGTGTGGTTTCAGCGAGTCCCCCGTAGCCCGATACGAGGGTCGAAGGGTGGGACCATGTCGGTCTCCCTCGGAAAAGCAATAGTGCCCCATTTGAAAGTAAATATTTGCTTTTATTTTATTATATATGTATTTATTAACATTGTTTATTTATAGTATATACTTTTTTATTGTATTATATATAAATATATTTATTTACATTTTTTTTCTTGTGTTAACCGGTCAACAGTCCAGGTACGCATAGTCGGCAGGGAAGAGGGGAACCCCCATCCCTGACCACCGATGGTGGGGCCGGCGCTAGGCACCTCCTTGGCAGCCCTAAGCAAGGGTAGGGGTAGCCTAGTGGCACCCCCACCCTGCCGGTGGCGACGACAGGGAAGTCGCCGGTGGCGGCAACAGTGAGGCCAGCACCGGTCGCTTTGGTCGCTACTCGCCTTGTCGGTTCCACAAATAACTAATAACGTGATTTTCCACCATTGTTTTGTCGAATTCCAGTTTAATATTCATTTATAAACAAGATTAAGAGGGTGGGGGAGATGTGTGTACCTTCGATTTGGAGCTCTTCTTGCGTTAGACCTCTAATACCTCAATCTCCCTTTCTCTCCCCCGTGGTTAAATCTTCAAATCAAAAAGGGGGCTAGGGTTTTCGATTTGATTATATAGTAGGGCTAATTAGGGTAGGGTTTGTGAAATTACTTAATTGATCCTAGGGCAGGTCTTTTGGGTTTTGGGTCGTCACGATATATATCAAATTTATATAATATTACTAGGCTTTCACCCAAAACACTAGTGATAAACAAACTATAATGTGATTTATAATTTTAACTTGTTTGGTTAAATTATATGTTTTGTTTTGAATTGTTTGCAACTATATTTATATGTTATAATTTATTTGGTTGAAATTTTCAACAATTGTGATCTTGTGTATGTGTACCATACTTTTTATAAATTTTTTGAAAAAAAAATTAAGTGGGAAAAAATATTTTTTCATAATGATTCTTTGCAAATTTTCTAGAAAAATCCCCACTGAGATATTTGATGGGGAATGAAATTGGGAAAGATTTTTCTCATGAAGATCTCTCATCCCAGCGGAGATTAAGCGGGGATGAAGATGGGGATGAAAGTTCATCCTGCGTGGGAATGAGTATGGGAATGGGGAGATGAATTTTTAAGCGGGGATAAGGATGGAGATGAAGTCCCCGTCCTCTACCCTCCCTATTTGCATCCCTAGTTTTGCGTACAAGTCCTATATCATTAGCTCGTAGTCGAAAGTTAATGACTTGTAAGTTTGGATGAGTGAGAAATCCAATTAATTAGTCCCTCCATGCACTCTAGACTTGGATTGGGCCCACATGTTCACAAAACTTTTGGTGTGACCGCTACTTCACATGTCATTTTCTCTCGCACTCAGTTGGAATCCCTTAGATGCACGTTGATTATCGTGTGTACAGACATCAAAACTTTGGTGTGATCGTTCGATGACCCAAGGGTTTTATTATTATTATTTTTATGTTTTTATATTTTTTAGTTATTAGCTTTTTTATATTTTTAGGTATCCGTTGCATATATGACCATGAAAAAATTACAAAAGTACTGCAAAAAAAGAGTTTAAATGAGTAAAATAGGTGTAGATTTCTTTTTATTCGTTAACTCATGTATATTGCTTTTTCGAAATGCGCTATTAATAAGAGAGAGTTTTTCTTGCCACGCGGACATATGAATAACACCTTCTCAAAAGGTGATATCCATGTAAATCCTATGAATCAGTCCACGTCGACTGAAATTGGGTTTACATGAATAACACATTCGAAAAATGTGCTATTCATGTAAATCGATCAGTCCGACGTGGACATTTAAATATTCATATAATATAAAATATATATTATATATTTATTTATATATTTATACATAATATAGAAAAATATAATTAGAATGTCACCCAAGTGACACCCGGCCCTATACAATGACATGTGGGACCTGTGTAAAAATGAATGTGCGCAAAATAGGTTTTGGTGCATAACATGCGTGGTATGTATCTCGAAGCGTACACGACATTTGTGTGTTATCCACCTCGAGATATATGTGTAACGTCTGCACGTGTTATCCACCTCGACATACGTGCATGTTGTTTACATGGGTTATCCACCTCGATATACGTGCGTGACATTTGCATGGTTTGCATGGATTGCACGAGGTTGTATGAGTTGTCTACCTCGAGAAATGTGTGCGACGTTTGAATGATTTGCATGAGGTAGCATGGGTCGCCCACATCGACATACGTGCATGGCGTTTCCATGAGTTGTGAACCTCGAGATACGTGTGTGAAATTTGCATGGATTGTACACCTCGAGACACGTGCGTGACGTTTGCATGGCTTACTTGGATTGCACGAGGTTACATGGGTTGTCCACCTCGAAATACGTGCAGGACCTTTGCATGGTTTGCATGGATTGGACGAGGTTGTATGAGTTTTCTACCTCAAGATATGTGCGTGACGTTTGCATGAATTGCACGAGGTTGCATGAGTTGTACACATTGAGATGCGTGCGTGACGTTTGCATGGATTGCACAAGGTTGCATGAGTTGCACACATTGAGATACGTGCGTGACATTTGCACAAATTGCACGAGGTTGCATGGGTCCCTTCTCAACATACGTGCGTGACATTTGTTTGAGTTCTCCACCTCGAGATACGTGTGTGACGTTTACTTGAGTTGTCTACGTCGATATACGTATGTATCGTTTACATGGGTTGTTTACTTCGAGATAAGCACGTGACGCGAGTTGTCCATCTCGAGACAAGTGCGTGACGCAGGTTGTCCATCTCGAGACACGTGCGTGACGCAAGTTGACCATCTCGATACGCACGTGTCGTTTGCGTGGGTTCTCCACCTCGATATATGCGTGTGATATTTGAGTTGAACAAATAAATCCTTTTGAAAATGAGTAATTCATACACTTTAGTATTTTGTATGGATAGCTCCTTTTCAAAAGGAGCTATTCATGCAAGTTCCTTCCACCTCATCAACCATCTCACGCCATACATCCACCTCATCATCAATAGCTCATTTTAAAAATGAGTTATACATTACTTTTGTAATTTTAAAGTAACCCTCCACCTCATCATCAATAGTTCCTTTTAAAAAGGAGTTATACATTATTTTTATAATTTTAAAGTAACCCTCTCTATTTGATGAATAAAAATGTAAATCCACTTTATTTAATGAAAAACTGCTATAGAAATAGTTTCACGAGGGCTGCAGATGCGCACTAGTTACATAGGGGCACCAACACATAGCCCAACCGAAGAAGTCTCAATGAATGATGTAGCTAGCTACTCGGACTCGAAGAAAAGACTTCTGCCTACTCATATACATCAAGTTTCGTGGGTTACTCGAACATAACCACTAAAGCCAATGGGTGGTTGGCGGTATATGTAGATTAATTATTATACTTTCTTGTTTACTGTAAGTTTATCTAAATTCAATTTAAATTAGAGGCTCATTACAAGGGCAAATAGCTGTCCTACGTTTGTCACGTGTCTGTTGTTTCCACTTCCCTTCTTGTCCACAGAATAACAGGGTATAAATACCATATATTAAACGCTATTTAGCTGATATAACACATTATTTTAGAATCAAGCCTTATCATCAATTGGGAACAGAGTGGCAGGATTGCTATTATTGAACGGCCTATTTCAAAAAGTAATGGTGGTTTTTTTTTTTTTCATCAAATAGGGAAGGTTTCTTACCCCTTGCTTGGATTACTTATGGCATGGCGGAATGGATGTCATAAAATAATTCTGGAATTGGACAATCTTTGGGTGGTTGAAACAATCAACAACAATAAGATTTCACCAAGTAAATATTGGAGTATTCTTTCTTTGATTTTTCAGTACATTGAACGTGACTAGGAGGTTCGGATCCAACATTCCTACCGCGAAAGAAATCGAGCAGTGGATTAGCTTACGAGCTATGTGAAGAATTTTGATTTGGGATGTCACGAGATTTTGGGAATCCCAGTAGGCTTATCTTTAATTCTTAATGATGATGTAAGAGAAGTTACTTTCCCTCGTTTTTGCACGATGTAATAATAGTCATTTTCACCTCCTCCGATATAAAAAAAAGTAGGGAAAGTTTCTTTAAAATTACAAAACAAATGTATTTCTCCTTTTAAGAAGGTGCTATTGATGATGACTTGGTGTATGAATTACTCCTTTTGAGAAGGAGTTATTCATACAAAATAAAAAATACTAAGTGTATGAATTACTCCTTTTGAGAATGAGTTATTTTTACAAAATACTAAGTGTATGAATTACTCCTTTTGAGAATGAGTTATTTGTTCAACCCATGCAACCTCATGTAACCCATGCAAAACCACGCAAACATCACACACATATGTCGAGGTAGACAACCCATGCAAAACTATGCAAACTCACGCACATATCTCGAGGTGAACAACCCATGCAAAACTCACGCACATATCTCGAGGTGGATATGGACGACTTGCATATATATATATATATGATTGTAATTGTAAACCCGTGCAGCTTCATGCAACCTATACAAATTGGGAGCACCGAGATAGTGATAGAGAAACCGATGTGTGATGGAAAATAATCCTTTTATTGCTTTAATCCGAAGCTCTCATAATCTATTTAGGCTACATATATAAATACTAGTATTTCAACAAAATCGATGGAAAATGTTTATTCGTTATTGACTTAATAATTAAAAAAACCATAATTTTCAAAAACACTAATTTTCAGAAACCCTAGTTTGTTGTACCTTTATTTGGGACGAACGAACAACACGATGAGGTGAGCGCAGTTAGAGTTATGGAGAAGACGTTAGGATTATATTCGACAATGCTGCAACTTTTATGGATGAGTTCCGGTTCATGCGCAATTAGAGTTATGGAGAAGACGTTAGGATTGTATTCGACAGTGCTGCAACTTTTATGGATGAGTTCCGGTTCATGCCATTATCTAACGAGTTGATGAAGAGAGAGAGAGAGAGAGAGAGAGAGAGAGAGAGAGAGAGAGAGAGAGAGAGGGGGGAGAGATAGATAGATAGATAGATAGATTGGTTAACCTTGCAGGTTTGTAGAGAGAGAAAGTTGTGTACATGGAGACGAGGGTGGTCGTATCGAATTCAGCCATATCTCTAGATGTAAATGGAGACGTACGTACGTAACGTGTGGGCCTGCATCTATGGAAGTCGTCATGTGCACTTTGAGATACACACCACGCGTGTTATGCATTAAGAACTATTTTGAGTACATTCATTTTTATGTTGGTCCCGCACGCCATTGCAGGGTGTCACTTGGGGTGACATTTTAACATTTTTTCCTATATTATGTATAAATATATAAATAAGAAATATGTATATATAATATTTAAAAATATAATATATCTATTTATATATTTATATATAATATATATTATATTTAATATATATATATATATATATATATATATATAAACGCAAGAATGGCGCATTCGGTGAATGCGCCATTCATGTGATGGCCTAATTATTAGAAGTCCACGTGGATATGAATCGCACATTCTACGAATGTGCCATTCATTTAAACCCTATTTTAGTCCACGTGAATTGATCCATATGATTTAGATGAATGACAAATTCTCCGAATGTGCACTTGTACTAAGTCATCAAGTATTGTAAGAATATAGTTTTTTCGTTGAACAAGGTCGAACGTGGTTACGTCATGTCCAAGAAGTGAAGAAGTGTTGTCTGTGGGGTAAAGACCGAATCCGACCGATACCTCTGAAGAGGTAAAGACCAAATCCGACCGATACCTCTGAAGAGGTAATGACCGAATCCGACCGATACCCTTAACGAGGTAACGACCGACTTCTACCAATGCCTCTTTAGAGGTATCGGCCGACTTTGACCAATAATTCGAAATGAACTCGATTTTAATTGGTGATGGAGGGACTCTAAAGAGGTGTCGGCCATTGTGTCCGACACCTCTTCAGAGCTGTCGGCCCTGTATGGCTGACACTTATGGGTAATAAGAACGAACAATTTTTTTTTAAAACCCTTAAAAAATATATGATAATGACAAAAAAATAGTTAGTTTTGCTCGGAATCACTTGATATTTTCGATTCCATTAAGACTTTGTACCCAAAATGTAAGATTTAATCCCAAATCGAAGCCCTAAACTCAATAATAGAATTACAAACGATACCGACTCAAAAAAGAAAAAACCCCAAAAAACTTCGAAACCGACACGAAAAAAGATAAAGAATGCACCAACGGCGTCAAATCAATGTGGTTTTGCTCGGATTTCATTGGATTTAGGTTGGTGGTGAGAATGCGATTAATTTGAGAGAGGGGTGATCGAGGTATGAGTGAGTGGGGTATGGGTGAGTAAAAAAACTTTTATATGGAGGGTAATTAGGTTATTTCATTATGGGTTGAAAAAAATTCTAAAATGGGGTCAAATAAGTAAAACCTAGGGGTCCAAATAGCCTGAGCCTAATTAGATCATGTAGGTTACGGGACTATATATATTTTCGAAACAATATATGTGTACGTAACACTAGAATTGAAATACAAGAAAGTTTATTGTAATATTTTTAAAATTATTTTCAATGTATCAAAATCTTATTTTAGGGGTGACAAAAAGTGTTCGGATCCGTTTGTCTGCATTTGTCCGAACCTGTTTTTAATGGATCCGGACATAATTTTTCCCAAATAAATACGGGTCTGGACATGTTTTTTTATCCGTTTTAAAAAACGAGTCCGAGTATGGACAAATAAAGTTTTCAAAAAACGGGTATGCACTAAGCGATTAATTCCCATGGTATTTTATTTATCATAGGGGCATTTGGGAACTCTCATAATGTATGTATTTTAATTTCACCTAGGGGCTGCAAGTGGGGCGGGGTAGGGCGGGTGGCGATTGTAATTACTGTCCCCATCCAGCAGGGCGTGGGGTGAGGATTTATTCCCGCAAATTTCCAGTTGAGCAAACTTTGTCATCCCATGCCTCGTCCCGCAGTGCCCCGTCGATCAATTTTGCAAAAAAATATATATTTTGATCTTCCTTCCTTGATCATTTTGGCACTTAAGTGCTACTTTCTCAGTTTTTTTAAGAAACTATTTTTCTCAAATTGACGGATTAATGTGGATTTGTTTTGTTAATTAAGTTACAAGTTATCATACTTAATTAAATATATAAGATTTTCAAAACTAGTATGACAAATATATTTCATTGATGTTCTAAATATAATTATATATATGTATGATATAACATATATATTATAATTAATTTAATGGTAAAAACAAATTTTATTGTTGGAGATCTTGAGTTTCATTCCATATATTACATATGTTTTAAGTAAAAAAATTATATAATTTTTTTGTAAGAACATAAAAAAATAAAGAATTTTATGCTTGAGTTGCGGGGTAGGGGCGAGAACAATTCTCGTCCCAGCCTTGCCCCGTGTGGCGGGGAAAAATTTTGCCCCGTGCCCCATCCAACGAGGAGCAAAAAGCGAGGAATCCTTACTCCATCGGGGTGGGGCACCGCGGGGAATGGGGATTCCCCGCCCCACTTGCAACCCTACCAATAATGTTATTTTTATGTAGAAACTTGTAAGACTTGAATTTTGAATTAATATATAATGTCTTTTTTATAGTAATGGAATGCATAATGACATGAAAATCGTGTATTTTGTGAATAATTAGGTGAAGAAAAGCAATTTATTCTATTAAAAAATGGGTCCAGACAAAAAAGGGTCATGCAAATTTTATAAACATACAGGTCTGGACAAAAAAAAATGTTCGTCTCATAAATACGAGTTCAGACACTATTTTTATTCATTATTAAGGGGGCGTGTTCAGACCCATACTCGTCCGGACCATTTTTTTGCCACCTCTAGATAAGACTAATATTTCTGAAATTAAGGAATATTGTAGAACGCGAGACTATATATACAGTACATTAATTCTTCGCTAATCTTATCCGTTCAAAAGAATTGTCATCTATTTGATTGTGAATGCGACTATAAAATTAAAACAGTTTGACAATCATGTGACTGCTCTCTACAAATATTTGGAACACAAGACAGTACACAAACACTATTAGAACCACATGACGAAGAACAAAAGTTTCAACAAGGGAAGAAAATGCAAAACTTCCAATAAAGGGTGACAAACTAACTATCAAATAGAAATACTAAACAAAAGACCAACCCCTCAGCCGCACAAATTCACAAACGTTCATTAAGAGAGATGCACCACAATTAAGATTGAAACCAATCTTCTCATACATATTTGAGTACATATATAAATAGTTTATTGAATAAATAGAATGAAAAAAGATGTATTTGGAACTATCGCTGATCTAATGAGAAGATCTGCAGTGGTTCAATATGATCAAGAATTACAAGAGAATCAAAGGAAAAAAAATTAAGGCTTTGAGTTGTGTCGGCTCACGTTCCCCTACATTTCTCTTAGGCATACATGCATGACTATATATTTAGTTAAATCTTTTTTTTATTTTCTTTGAACTTAAATAGAAATTTTATGTATAACAAAAAAATTAGAAATTTTAATAATTATGATGATTCAATACATTCAATAGAACATGAGGAGATATAGAATACATTACCATAATAAAAAACACATTGGTTCGCTGATCCTACTTATTTAAAAGAACATTCAACTTCTAAAGAATTGATTTTGAAAAACTATAATTGTAATAATGAAAATGTATGACGATAAGTGTCTATTCTCTTGACAAACATATGTAACACATGCAATAGTTTACGAATAAACCACCATAACGAAAATAATATAGAATCTTTCATAAGGAAAGACAAATGACAAAAGACTTCCGATGGGGGAAGACAAATGCAAACACTTCCAACATTGAAAGGCACAACTACTTATTCAAAAAAATAACCTATTCAACTATAATTAAGCACATATCCATGCACGCGTAGTAAAAAATGATATGAACTAATTGAATGATGGTAGATACACACGTAAAGGAGGAGCAAGTGGTGCCAACAATGAAAATGATATATAATTGATGCAAGATTGAAACTCTCGTATCTAATTAGATCTAAATATGTTTTATTGAAAAAATATATAGCACACACCGTTTTATTCAAATGTAGGAATCACAAAAAAGGGGGTTTAGGGTATGGAGCTGCTGCTTTTTGATTCTTGATTTAAAAGTTGAAATGGCTGATTGAAATAGGAGGGACTTATACTAGTCTACAACCCCTCTATTAGTCTAGTGCGATTAATTTTTGAAAAGAAACACATTAGAAATATTAAACCAAATGTCACACATAACTTAGAAAGTACTAGCAAATGTTAGAAAGAAAGAAAGAAATAATTCAATCTTACTTTTTCTTCTACAGATCGAGGGTTCGAGAAGTGGAGCACATGCGTCATTACAACCACCACAAGGGCATCCCAGTAAACACACAACACAAGAAAACAAAAAACCAACCCAAACTTGTGATGATGAACAATGGTCGGTCGCCACCTAAGGTTTCTTATTTCTTATTTGATGCGACACTCACAGACTAAGACCCACCACTCCCCCACTCCCCCTATAAAGCAATCATCAATCACTCCTCATATATACTCCCCCTCACTTACAACTATACAAACCACTCTCTCTCTCTCTCTCTCTCTCTCCAAAAAGTATAGCAAATTAACTTGGAAGAGTTTTTTGTTTAGTGTTGCAATGGAGGGCAAGGAAGAGGATGTGCACTTGGGAGCTAACAAGTTCACCGAGAGGCAGCCTCTGGGCACGGCAGCCCAGGACCGAGACTACAAGGAACCGCCCCCGGCGCCGCTGTTCGAAGCGAGCGAGTTGTCATCATGGTCGTTTTACAGGGCTGGGATCGCCGAGTTCGTGGCCACGTTTTTGTTCCTCTATGTCACCATCTTGACGGTCATGGGAGTGAAAAGATCGCCCAACATGTGTGCCAGTGTTGGCATCCAGGGAATTGCCTGGGCTTTTGGGGGCATGATCTTTGCTCTCGTTTACTGCACGGCCGGAATCTCAGGTAATTCATGAAATATGATCAACTTTGCTATTTACAAAAGCAAGGTTTTTTTTTTTTTTTTTATTCATTTGTACAATTACCGGCGATATTTACTTGTTTGGTTGAATTTTTGTTTCGTGTAAGTTAAATAGTTAGAATTATTGAGATCAATTGTAATACTTTTTAAAAAGTTTAAAAATTAATTTTGTAGATGCAATATTTTTTTTGGTAAATTATTTAGAGATAATAATATTAATTAATTTATTTGGAGCTTTGTCTATGCTAATATTGAATTTTGAGGGGACTAGAAATATTAGAAGTAAGACAAGCCTCTACTTAAAAATTTTGAAGCTTTTTTAATTTTGTCCTCAAAACTCAAAATTAAATCGTATATGTACATGGAGGGATCTCTACAATCCCGCTGGGACAAAAAAATAAAAAATAAAAAATAAAAAAGAAATTCATCCACTCGCCAAAAGAATTAAAATGTACTTTTTTTTAAAGAGGGCTTGAAGATAAATTTACTTATTTGACGAAAGCATAAAGTATTTATTTATTTATTTTATTTTTTTTTGTATGAATTGGAGGCAATACTCACTACTGCACAAATATAAGAGAAAGAGTACAAAAGAGTGATGTAGGCTTTACATGGTTTTGAAACAAAACTCAAAGTATTATTTGGTCCTTAAACTTTTAAGTTTTTATCAGATTTGATTCTCAAATTTTCACATTCGTTATGAACTTTCATTTTATCTACTTTAATTTAGTTTTTTTGTTAAGTTTGGAGAAGAACGGTACAAAGCGCTTTACGAATAACTCACCAACGGTTCACAAAAGATTCATCAACCAAAAAAAAGACTTTGACTAAGTTGGAATAATTATTGGTGTATTGCAGGTGGGCATATTAATCCGGCCGTTACTTTTGGGCTGCTGCTGGCAAGGAAGCTCTCCCTGACCCGTGCCCTATTCTACATCGTCATGCAGTGCTTGGGCGCTATATGCGGCGCTGGCGTGGTGAAGGGCTTCCAAAAGACTCCTTACGAGGTCCTCGGCGGCGGCGCCAACTCCGTCGCTCCTGGTTACACCAAAGGAGACGCTCTGGGGGCTGAAATCGTCGGCACTTTCGTGCTTGTCTACACTGTCTTCTCTGCTACTGATGCCAAACGTAGTGCCAGAGACTCCCACGTCCCTGTAAGTATATATACACGTAAAAAATGTGTCACACTAGTCCATTCAATCAATTAAATCAAAATTAATTGATTTCACTACATATGAAACATTATATATTGATTAAGTTTGTGGTGTTGATTAATTGATATGTAGATCTTGGCACCCCTGCCAATTGGGTTTGCCGTGTTCTTGGTACATCTTGCAACAATTCCCATAACCGGGACTAGTATCAACCCTGCTAGGAGTCTTGGCGCGGCCATCATCTACAACAGGGATCAGGGCTGGAACGACCACGTAAGTCCCCCCATAAGTGCATTTTTTTTTCTAGTTCAACATCTTTTTTTTTTTTGATAATCATGGAGCATTAAATTTATGCTCTATAATTTTTTATAATTTTTTTAAGATAATCGTATCAAATTAATTTAAGAAATTGATATGAAGAAGAAAAAGAAATTAGGATTAGTAGTAGAAAGAAAAAATTTGAAAAAAAAAAAAAAACTTTTGTGGTAGTTTGTACATATCCAAAGACGAGTCGGTAAATAATTTATCTTAAAATCTAGATTAGACGCAAATTTAAGAAATTCGACAAAAATAAAAATAAGAAATTGTAATAATCTAGATTAATTAATTAATTAATTGTTATTTTTAATGTTTGGATGCAGTGGATTTTCTGGGTGGGACCCTTCATTGGAGCAGCTCTTGCAGCTATCTACCACCAAGTGGTGATCAGGGCCATTCCTTTCAAATCAAACTGCTAGAAATGGTCTCTTTAAATGGTGATGAATGATGATGACTTCTATTGTCTTGTCTTGTTGGCTGTGTTTGTAAATTAAGTTATGCAATGTGAGTTTGTGCATCTTTATCATCCTTTCCAGTGTTTCCTTACCTTTCAAAACTTCCTTTAATTTGTATGTATCCAACATCAAAGGCCAATTATGCTTGGCTTTGAAAAAAAAGTGAAAAAAATGAATGGTGTTGATGATGGTGGCGGTCGTGGTGGGCCCGTTTGTTGATCTCATCCTTGTATTTTTCTACGGTTGTTCTATGGAGCTCGTGAGTTGTATTTGTACAGTAAAGTTGGTGGGACCCAAAAAAAAAAACTGTTCTGTTAGGTCCACCAGTGAACCTGCTATACCTACTCCGAATAATTTATTCTCCATTCCGGATAATATTCCTTTGTTCCTATCTCTATCTCTATCTCTATCTCTATCTTTTAGACTTTTTTCTTTTAAACAATGTTTGTATTTTTTTGGAAGTTTGGTTTGGTGAGCTTTCACTTTCCAGGCTAGCTCATGATGTGGATGGATCATGGATGAGGTTTTTTGGTGCTCGATGCAGACGCACTGCATAATTTATTTTAGTATTGCTTTAGTTAATTATTAATTTGTTGAGATAAGATTAATTAGTGAACCATTTAGGGCCAGCAATTGTTAGGACAAGTACAACCTTCTGTAATTAATTTTCAAGAGTGGCTAAATATATGTGGTCTAAACAATAAGAGGTTTTGTTCAGTTGATGATGCACTTTTGTATGAATTTAATTTCGGTCTAAGGCGAACACTAATTTTTGGACTTGGACCGAAAGGGGTTTAGCATGACATCTATTATCTATTATCTATGGTTTCTTGAAGAACGCATAAGTGTCGCAATTTCCATTCAAAATGAGATAATAGCTTCCAAAAAAAGTATATAAGTGTGGATTTTCTTTCAAATAGTATCACCAAATTGACAAACTAATCTCATACATCAACTAGTAACCACAGTACTCTCGATGTCTTGCCTTAAAAATATACATTCGAGGGATAGTGCTCTCACATATTGGAGAGATTGCTCAATTGAGAGATCAGGGAACTTCACTTTAAGTGGTGGAGTATTATATAGCTTCTTAAGCTTAATTTCTCTTATTACGCACCTCTATACTGGAAAAGTTTTTGGTCAAATAATTAGAGCCGTACGCACCCCACTTTTTTGTAAGGGCACCCAAATTTGGAATTCATCCAAAATTCAAATTTTAATTTATGAGAGCACCAATATTTTTACCAAAATATCCTTACATTCAAATCGAAGCACCCAACTTCAAAATTTTGATCGAGACATTTATTTAGGTTCGGTGACAAGTGGCCATGACTTATTTATTTAGGTTCGGTGTTGACCAACCGAACCTCTTTCGTGAAATTTGGTTGATAACTACCGATCTAAATGTTCGTAGGTTCCGATCGGATTTCCATTTAAAGATTCAATAGACTTTTATTAATCTTCAAACCGAGGTTCAGTGGGCTCTAACTGATTCTTCAACTAGAGATTCGGACTTGCGATGCAGAGCCACTTAATGATGCCCTGCAAATCACAAAAAGAGAAGTGAAGACATAAGGGTCATTTTGCAGTAGAATTGACTTTTTTTTAAGTATCAATTTTTTTGTTAGGTGCCCTAAGTAAATGATGGGGTGCGTATAGCTGAGCTCAATAATTAATATAGTGCTCATGTCACTATAAGCCGATTTCATTTTCATTTCCAATTAATACTATATATTGTGCTACCATAGCTGATTCATTTTCTTGTTGGCAAATATTGGGCCCAAAACTTTTTTTATTAATATCAAGGAAGCCAAAATGGGCTTAACAAATCCTCCCTTCCAAGTTTAGCCTAATTAATATGCACTATAATCACCTTATTTCAAAAATAAGTACATCAATTAATGTACGACTCAAACAACTTTGTAGCAAATTTACGTATCAAAGGTGGGGTCATCCCCCAGGACCCAAATTAACCTAAGCTTATGTTTTTTTGATGAAAAGGAGACAATACTCCATTTATTAAATTATATATAAAATAATAGAATTATAAAAATCGGGGAATACAAGATTTAACCTAAACTTATGTTGGAATCACTTGTTAAAAGACAATTAAGGTTAAGGTCCTGAGTTTGACTCATGTTAGAGTCAAGTCACATTTACTTAAGTTTTTAAGTTTCTATCATTCGATTGCTTAGTTTCACCTAATTTTGCCTGCCTTAATCCACTCATATTCCAAAAATGAGAGAGAAATACACTTATATTTTCTTCGAGGGCGAGTTAATACAAAAGAGAAATTTGGATGGCTTGAGCTTGACGTATACCTGTTCCTTTAATTCCCAAACTCCATTCTAATACCCTTAAACCCTTTTCTTTTATCCCTTTTTCATTCTCCTTGTTAGGCAACAATTTAAAGTTGATATATTTATGTATTTTTAGTGTTCGCTACGGTTATGTGCACCCCACATTTTATTAAAGGCAAATCACTAAAGTTTTGCTCTCCACTTCCCAAAATGCCCTCAATCGAAATGACAATTTTACTATTCCCAAATCCTAAAATGACTTACATGTCCTCATCTTTTTCTCACCTTGTGCCCCCACATAAAGTACCACCCTTTGACTTTAATGAACCCTTCCGACTACCATCGACTCGAAGTTGTACTTTCATAGGCCACCAACATCGTAAGAGTTGATTTCTTCATTGTTTTTGTTCGAAAATGTTGAATTTGCACTGATTTCTTATGCACTTAATAGTGTTTGAACAATTTTTTTTGTCATACTAAGAAATTGTTGGTTTGGATTGTTTAGTAGCTTTTTACCATAAAAAATGGAGGAAGGACATGTGTGAGTTACAAACGTTCAAGATGGAGAGGTTTTGCTTGAGTTTTTATGGCGTTTCTTGTTGTTTCGTATTCATATTGGTGCTCACATTCTGCTATTTGTTCGGCCTCGCAGGGCCAAACAAGAAACTTTAGTTTGGTCTCGAGATACCGATTGAAGAGTTATTGCTCGGTCACAAGTGCTCGGTCATAGGTGATCGAACATGATCCTTTCGATTTGTTACAAGTGACCAAATAGTAAGTCTTCAATCAGTAGTTGACCGAATGAACTATTTTACATTTGTCTTTTTAAATTTTTTATAGTTCTTGATTAAGGGTCTATTTTAATGGTTTGATGAATTTTCTACATATCGACTCCATCAAGTTATAACAAACTTATTTTGGACTCATCTTAACTCCATCAAATCACTGCGATGTTTTCCATTGGTTTTGTTTATGGATTACATGTACAAGACCAACATATACTGCATGCCTTTGCTAGAAATCATTGTTGTGACGTCGACTGGGTTATCTTTTGCTGGGACAATTTTGCATTTATATTATCGGAGAAAAAAAGATAACTACATTTGGACATTGAAGAAGCTTAATAATCTCATGAATGGGTGGTCTAAACCACATGTGATACTTACCGACGGGAAGTTAGGTTTTGATGAAGGCAATTGAGTTGGTCTTTCTCAGACGACTCACTTTCTATGCACTTGACACATTAATTAACGCGCGTAGCAGGAAATACAAAGAAATATTTTGCACGTAATGAAGACTTCAACCTTTTCTTTAGTAGGTGGAATGCTTTGAAAAATGCCATCTCTGAAGTTGCGTTCAACATAAGGATGAAAAATTTAGCTATCGATTATTATCGTGTACTTGTATTGCTTAATTATTTGATGGATACATGAGTTATGGATTGCAAAGATCGCTTTGCAAAAGCGTGGATAGACCAGACATTGCATCTTAGACATGGTATAAACGGTAGAGTTGAAAGTGCACACAATACCTTGAAAAACGTCTTGGACACTCGTAAGGAAACTTTGAGAATTTGTGGCGGGTTATCCATATTATGGTGGCAAGAGCAACATACTCATATCAAGGCGTCTTTTGAGACGAGTTTAAATCTCGTGCAACACGGGTTTAATGATACCTTGTACCGTATCTTGCGAGGATTTATGTCACAATATATGTTAGAGCAAATTCTCAAAGAGATGGATCGCATAGAAAATGCTGGTACCAATCCAACGAGACGTGGTTATGTTTTACGGAGGACATTTGGCCTTCCTTGTGCCCAAGAAGTTGCTACCCATCAATTGGCAGATTCACCTATACCTCTAAATGATGTTCACATTCATTAGCAAAAGTTAAGCATGAACTTTGAGCAAGCAGTAAATCGAGTTGAGTACAATTTTAAAGCAGAAATACAAAGTGTAACGACTCGTTACCTTAAGTAGGTGATTAACATTAATCCGATTTCTAATTAACCTGAGTTAAACTCGTGGTTCTGCTCGACATGTCTCGATTAGCATGTGTGTGGATTTGCGTGATGTTTGACATTTTTATAATGTGTATTATTAATTATTGGAAATTAAATAGATTAATTGGCCTATAATTGAATAATTGATAAATGATGGGACGCCTTATACCGTGTATAGGTCAGGGGTGATGCACACAAGTTATGGGATAGCGTTCAGCTCGAGTGAACTAGTTGGCCCGCACGACAAAGTCATAGGCATGTTAATATAGGCTTATATATTTATATATAAATTGTATATATAAATATATATTTAAAATAAATAAATAATTAATACTTGGTGGGCGCCTAGTGATATGCGTGTCGAGGGTGACACATGTGGGACGTACAATAGTGTGCATGCCCGAGGATGGTCGTTGGTGTGCACATCAAATTTATAGGGGCGGAAATATGAAGTTATATATATAGATATAAATAAATCCCAATGTTTAGATCAAATAAAAGTATACATTTGATTCATCTCGAAATGCGCGTGAGAATATATCGAGGAAGTAAATGAGTTGAACGATTTGGTGGTTAGTATTATGATGTCTCGAGATGTGTGCAACTCCATCTCTAGAGTAATCAATGGGCATGTGGTATAAAAGTATTATTGTAGTTCATGTACCCTTGTATCGGCCTCAAGATTCGTGCATACGAATTTGAAGAGAAAATTTTAATTTAACAAAACTTAAGTTTAGATCAAATAAAAATATACATTGATTCACCTTGAGATACGTGTGGCATGAGAATATATTAAGGAAGTAAATAAGTTGAACTGTTTGGTGGTTGGCATTATGATACCTCGAGATGTGTGCAACTCCATCCATAGAGTAATTAATAGGTACGTGTTATAAAAGTATTATTTTAGTTCATGTACCCTTGTATTGGCCTCGAGATTTGTGTGTAAGAATCTAAAGAAAATCGTAATTTAACCATAGTTAAGTCATTCAGGAGGTAATGAGGCTTTTTAGCATTCACAAGATCAATATCGAGATATGCATTGTGCATCTCAAGAAGCTTGAAAATATAGAAAGAAAAGAATAGAATCTTTAGATATGCCTCGAGATTCATGCATACGAATCTCAAGGTTTTTTTAAAATTTTTATTTTTTAAAATTATCTTCCAAAACTTATAGAACCCAATCACATCTATCAAATTCGAATAGAAAGAAGAAAATAATATTGAAAGAGAGGAAAAGAGCGTCAAAACTGTGGAATGGGTGTAGGAGTTCCACGATGGAGGCGATGATAATGGTGAGTTGTTGTTGTGTTGTGTTGATGTCGTTGTGTGGGCTGTTGTTGTTGGACATGATGAATTGTTATGAAGGGGAGGCTTGGTTTGTCCGAGGAGGGAGACGACGAGGAGGTCGTCTCCCCTCCCAAATCGAAATGGGGATGAACCTCACTTCGATCAATGAAAAAAAACTGGTTTGTTGAGTTTTAGGGGCAACAAGTGTGGCGGCCCAAATTAATTAAATTACGATTAGTATTAATTTTAGGGATTAGGTCGTAATTCGGGAATTACGTGATACTCGGATAACTCAGACACGAGAACCGATGAAATATATTATTTATGAATGATGATTGTGTATATGTGGTGTTTAAAATTATTATTATTGTATTTTCATCGCATGTGTGTATGTGCTATCAGGCGAGTTGGTGTGACGAGTGTTTGCCTCGAAAGGTGTCTCAACGCAGGTATCGGGTAGGCAACCTACAGGTATACTAGGAAACTCAACTAATTCATGTTAAGATGACTAGTTAATCAATTAAAATGGGTAATGTAACCATAGACTAAATTGATTCAATTAAAACAATAGGCTATGACGAACCTCAGAATACATGGCGAAACACGGGGCACCGACGCCAAGTAGTCGAAGGATTAGTAGAACCATTAATGTGTCCATATGAGGTTTTAAAAACACTAACCACATGTATTATAATGGGCCTAAGCTAAGTTGATTAGATTAAATAAATCAAGGCCTATAATTAGTTATTTAAATTGAAACTATAGGATTTTCCTATAGAGATATGTATTGACACATCTAGGAACCATGATAGTAGCTCATTAGTGTCACTTGGACCGAGATAGTGAGAGTTAATGGATACATATCAAGGTGTGTATCATTGGATGAGCTTTGAGATATGTAAATATATGGAGATTAATGTCTAAGAATCAATATTATCTTAATATATAAAATTAACACAGTCAAGTAAACCATTTTCATTTTCAACTTATGAATAAAGAAAACTTGCTGGAGAAGAAGGAGGTTAATGGAGAGAAGGAATCCATGGGAGATTGGTGAGAATTTCTCAAGCTATGGTGGTACATTAACTAGGTACGCATCTCTCTAGTTCAAATTGAAACAAGTTTTGGTTTTTGGCTAATTTAAAAGGGTAGATGATTAAGTATTTGAAATTGGTTTATATATTTGGATTCTTCATTTCAAGCTAATAATCTAATTATATTGAAGTTCTTAAATTGGTTTTGAAATCAAATAGATATGAATTTTTGAAATTGTAAGACAAAACTAGAATTCTGCATGTATATTAGAATTAGCCTATAAAATTTAGTCATAACTTGCTCATTTTAGATCCAAAACGATCCAAACTAGTGGCATTTGAAAGTTTATTTAAAAGGGAACAATGTTTTTAACTGAAGATCTTCTAATTCCAATTTTCTCATGTCCAAAAGTGCTACACAAATATGTAATTGAATGTAGTACGAAAGTTTTGAAACTATAATTATTAAAGGTATAAATCCCCAACTACTCATTCATATGAGCTGATCTTTTATTATGTTCTTATTAGGTATGTTAGCTACCTTAAAATAAAAATCACATTTTTTGGAACTATAGATTGGGACAAATAATTTTTTTAAGTTTGCCGGTTGGATTAGGTTCCATTTAGGACTATGTTTAGTAGAATTATGATATCTATTTTGTTTTAAATCAGAATTTCGCAAACTAAACCTTTTTGAAAGCTAAGAATGAGTTGTAACATAATATTGAAATTAAGACTTAATTTAGTCTATAGGAGCTGATTTGGAAAGATTGATTTAAAACCTAATCAACAAATTTTAATACATAACAAACACACTTAACCGACTTTAGGAACTTAGGGGACCATAGCTCGGTGTCGGGAAGCTTGTCAGCTCGGATATAGGAGTTCGGAGAAATTAGATCGTGTGTTAAGGTGCGTAAACCAATTGAAATGCCTCACATAACTCATCATTTTGTTTTATCGATATCAGATTACATGTGTGACCGCTGGTGGGCATATATAGGCTTTTCACTCATATTTCGATTTGCGCATACATTAGTTATAGTTAAATCCCTTGAACGAGTTATTTGTGATAGTGCTTATGTCGACGATAGTAGGATATTCTTGCGATCGTTGAAAGAGATTAGGGTGGCATGATGTGTGACAATATCGGGAAGGGATCATGCCATTTACCGAAGTTGAGATTTAGTCAATGGAAGCCTATAAGTATATACGTGGTTCCTATTTAGTTTTATTGATTACTGGCTGGTTCTTGTCAGGGTTTTCTCGTAATTATATGGTTGTTTACGATTAATGCATTATTTTCGAGCATGTTTAGTTAGTATATGATGTTTATTTATTTCACGTTACTGCTTTTACATGTCTTATGTAGCCTACATTCATGGGAATATAACGTACTGTTGTCAGGTGTTATATTCGCATATCTCATAGTTTATCATTTTTATTTCATGGATATTGTGTGGACTTCTCTTGGAATTGTACTTACTAGACTCATCATTGTATTTGTTAGGTGGTTGAGTGCAGATCCTTCCACGAACAAAGGCAAAGGCAAAGGCAAAGTGGTATTGGGCGACTACCTCTGAGATAGTGACGCCAACTCGTGTATGACTATGGTATGTACCTATTTATATTTTGTTAGGTTTTCGGGACTGTAAAACACGGAATACATGTATATGGATCTTTTGTTATACTTATTATGCCTTGATATATACATGGTCTCTTTTACCGAGTTTTCCACTACTTAGGATTATTAAATACAACATAACTTACTTAATTTAAGATTTCCACTGTAAAATTGTAATATAACTTTATAAATTGATTAACTGGCTAATGAAATAATTAATATTTATAAGAAGATTAATTAGTTAAGTTAAGGTTAAATGAAAAGTGTAAGCGACCAGTTAGGTCGCGGGGTGTCAAGGATAAGCAGGCCATGACGTGGCAGGGCTTGGTGACATGAAATGCAACATGGTGGGTCCCAATGTTGCCTCAGGATTTGGGGACGTTACAACAAGGAAGAAGAAATGGGGGTTTGACCTGAATCTAACTGAACCGGGTCCGGTTCAGGGTCAAACCACCTAATTTAAAAAAAAATAAAGAAAAAGCTAAAAAAATGGAGAAAATCTCAAGAAAAAGAAAAATCCTGCAAAATAATGTCTTGACCAAATAAATAGCAATTGATGAAATTTAATAAAAATAAAAAAATCTAGGATTTGCGTGAGACTTTATACCTAGGTTTTTACCTAAAAAAACATGTAATGGTCATATTGGCCTAAAATTTGATAAATTGGTTCTGGATGCGACTAGGACATGCTTAGAGGTTTTAATTAATGAGTATTAGACCTAAATTGATGACAATTAATTTAATTTTGGTTATTGTTGTCGAGAAAAATTTTATGAATCTCTGGAGTCGTATAAATTGGTAAAAAATTAGGAAAGCTTGAAACAAGTAAGTGAGATTTGTATTCTTACCAATTATGCAACATAATTAGTATAATTAGTTCATATAGTATTATGGACTAAGAATGAGACAATGTACTATGAATTTGAACTGGTTTTTATGAGAAATTATCCAGAAAGAGGTACGATGGGCGAATCAGATTGAAGTGACGATGAAGGTGATCTGTTAGCTACCAACACCTTCCCTTCAACAACCTTGAGGTATCCGATTCTTGCTTTTCTATTTGAGTTGGTAGCTACGCTACGCTTGGATACACCCCAAAAACCACACGTCAGCCAACGTGTAAGTTTTATGGAATTTAATTCAGGGTAGTGGGATTTCACAACTTAGTTTTAAAATTAAAAATATAAGTCAAGAGTATAGTTGCAATTGACCTTTAAACTTGCATTCCGTTATATATTGTTATATCATTTTTAGTGCCTGAATAGATACGTTTCGATTCATATTGCTATTCATCTATTCATTGATATTAGTTGATAATAGATATGTGTACAAACATCATTTACTGAGCAAGTTGGAGCGCTCATTCCCTAAATAACATTTCAGGTTGGCGACATGTGCTTGGACTCAAAAATGGAGAAGATTAAGAGTTTATAGTCTTCTCTATAGTGAATTGATTTTCTTATTTTTTATATATTGTACCGAGTTAATATTTTGTAAACTGGCGGGTTAGGATATGATTTTGTGACCAAGGTTTATGCTGCTTTTTAGTTTATATTATATTTTATTGAAAAAGTTTTAATTTCGTTGCGTTTTCAATTATTTATTCAATATAAAATATAATATAATTATGATTATCATGTACGAAGGACGACTGTATTATTACTTTAATCGAGTTCGATTGGTGTACAGTGGTTTAATTTGGGTTTCGGGCTGGGTATCACCCTAATTAGGATAGGGGATGCTACGGTTGGTATTAGAGATTTGCTTTTAAAACAAGTTTCCCTATTCTTGAATTGTTTGAAAATTTAGAATAACCATGATACAGTTTATTAGAATATGAATTCACTACCTGTTATCCGAATATAAGTTTAGGTTTGTTGATTTTGTGATTAAGTTCTCAAGTTATTGAATAACCTATACTTAATAAATAGTTTTGTCAATGTTTCAAAGGGTAATGAAAGATTGAAGACCGAGATATGTTTTATGTTGAGATGTATTATATCTTTACGATAGATATAACTGTAATGTCTTTCCTATGCATTATCTCGAATGTCTTATGAATTATGTGAAAAAACTTGACAATATAGTTGTGGTGTAACTGCACATACTAAAGATAAGTTAAAATAAGAAAAAATTTATTAGTGTTATTGTGGTCTAACCGCATTCACTAATATAATGGTCTTAATGGCAAATTTACATTAAAAGTGAAGATTCACAACAAGAGATAAAAGTTGAAGAATTATGAAAAAGCCACATTGATAATGAATTCTATCTTATCTGTTGGACTTCAATCACTTTATGGTAATTTCATATAAAAACTTGAAGTCGAAAAATTTGTAAGAATGTTTATAATTTGGGTTAGAACATGGCTATGAGCTAGTGAGATGTTCTAGTCTGATCTTATAGACTGGAATAGTCTAAATTGGGGAGAATGATTGTTTATGAATTTAAGAAATACTTTACGATACTGGGAATGAATAGGTAAGTAGAATATCAAGGGGTTGATATTAACTGCTACTTTTAATCCAAAATTGTATAAATTTCTAAATATCTACGAATAATGACTTGTAGAAATAAGTTATCACTCAAGATTCAAATGGTTTGAACTTGTTATAGAAATTTAGTAGATTCTTAATGAGAATTCAAGCTTGATGAATGAAAATTGTGACTCTAAAATTTTCAAGAGATTTGTTTATCAGATTATCTTGGAATCTTGTCACAATTTGACACTAAGTTCATAAATTACTTGATCTTGATGTCGAACCATTGATTAATTCCATTTTACTTAGTGCAATATGGAAATTGTATGAGTTTGAGAACTCAACTCGAGTGATGAGTCAATTTTAAGCAAATCAAGGATGAATATTCATTGCCTCGAATCGACAACTTATTTGGATTTATTACATCAATTTAGCTGTTCTAAAGAGCTGATTGAGATCTGGTTATCATTTATTCAAGATTAGAATTAGAATATATGTGAAAATGAAGTTAGGTAACGACTTGTTTATGTTTAAAATCATGGTGGAGACCATGAAAACTCATTAGAGCTCATGCAACATTCATTAATTGAAAATATATAGTTGTCGAACTTTATTGAGGTAAGATTATCATTGTGTTATCAATGATAATATAACAATAGTTTAAAGACTTAGAAAAAAAAATACAAGGAATATCATAGAGTTATATGAACACCAACGACTGCTAATGCAAGTTCTAAACTTCAAATGTAAGTTCCTTCGATATGTGTTGAATATGTATTGCGAGTCAATGAGTTTGACCAAGATTGAGACCATTAGAGAATTGTCTTATATTCAACACAGAATTAGAAAATGTGATGTTATCTGAGAATAATTGAATGATACAAACCACATATGCAAAGATTTGTGGTGTTGTTTTATTGTATATTCAATTAAACTAAGGGTAAGATTGTGATAAGCTATAAATGATGCAAGGATGCCTTGAAAAGAAGTTGAAATGTAGTTTGACTAAAATAATTACTTGGTTATACTAAGAATTTGGAAAAAAAATAAAATTTTAACCCAATACTTTATTTCAGGTAGCTGTGTGTTGACACGATGAAACAAGAGATTGTAGTTTATACTATTATATAGTTCAAAGAAGGCTGAGAAGAAATATTGTGAAATAACTATTTCGGTAGTCATACCAAATAGTTTAAAGCATCGCTTGTAGAATAAAAACTTATGAAACAATGAATGAAATAAATTGCAATGATAAATCCTAAAGATGAGACTTATGATTATAAGATATAAGTGCAGATCCCAATTTATTTATGAATCCATGTGAAAAGATTTTGCATAGTCTTTTAGTTATTCATAAGATTAGAGAATCTTAGAGGAAACACTAGAAGATTAATGTGAAGTACGAAAACCAATGAGTAGTACGATGAGACTTGGGAAATGTTCAAGCTATGAGAGTTTGAAGAGTATAGTAGTCAGAGTGAAAGAAATGAGAGGTGAAGTGAATAATTTAAATCATGAATATACTGAATTTAATCTGAGAAATCACCCACATAAAGTGATTGACGTAATCAATACTTTGAATTGAGAAAAGAACATAAAATGTAATTATGATAAGAACTTCTCAATACTATCTCTTGAGAGAGATGTGCAATAATGATGATGAAATGAAGTCTTACAGGTACAACATCAACTGAGTTGGAATTGATAATTACATATTGGTTCTTTGAAGCTCAGATTTGAAATGGAGCCAAGTGTTTGATTAACAAGGTAATAAGGTGAGTAAAAATTCTAATGAGTACCACTTGATACACTAAGGTTTGGCTATTAAGGATTTGTATTCTGATTAAATTGTTTAGAGAAATTGTACTGGACTCATTAGATTCTGAAATGAAAATACTAGTTGAAGAAAGAATTTTAGGCAAGAATTATTTTGATGATCTCATGAATCTCTTTATATGGTTTATACAGGCAATGTCATATCATATTAGGGGATACGATGTGATTATGGATTGTTTGAGGCGATTTATGTTATTGAATGCATAAAAAGATATGAGAGTTTTTCAATAGATCAATATTGGATAAGAAAAACCTAAAAGGTTAAGTGATTTCTTGTCAATATTTGACGGTAGTAGGATTGTAACGACCAAAATTAATTAAACTAGGATTACCATTAATCTCAGGTATTAACTATCGTAAATTCGGGCGTTACGTAGATAAATTTCTTGAATCGGACACGAGAACTGAGGGAATATGTTATTTATGGATGATGGTTGTGCATATGTGGTATTTAAAATCATTATTATTCAATCGCATCGCATGTGTATACGTTGCTATCAGACGAGTTGGTGTGACAGGTACTACCTTAAAAGGCGTGTCAACACAAGTATCGAGTACGCAAATTTCAGGTACACTAGAAAACTTGACTAATTCACGCTAAGATGACTAGTTGATCAATTAAAATGGGTAATGTAACCATAGGCTAAATTGATTAAATTAAAACAATAGGCTATGGTGTACTTCGAAATGTGTATTGAGATATGGGGCACTGGGTGCCGAGTAGGCGAGGATTGATGGGACCACTATTGTGTCCATAGGAGTTTCTAAGAACACTAACCATAGGTATTATATTGGGCCTAAATTAAGGTATTTAGATCAAATTAATAAAGGCCTATAGTTTTGGCTAATTAAATTGAAACAATGAGATTGTCCTAGAGATACGTATTAGCACATCTAGGAACTAGATGAGTATCAAATTGGTGTTACGAAAAGAGATTTAGTAGGGAGTTAGTGGGATAAGTGGCAAGTTGTAGGGCATGAGATGAGTCTTTGGATACGTAAACACATAAAGATCAATGGCTATGAATTAACCCCACCTTACTATATAAATAGGAGTTTATCAAAACATGCAAATTAAACCATTTTGATTTCTAAGTTGCTGGAGAGTTGAAAAGGAGATTTAAGCTAGAATTCAACACTTTGGAGGTCAATTTAAAGGATCAAAGCCAAGGTAATCTTCTTCTCCATCTTATCTATATGAAAATGAGCTAAATTTTGAGTATTTTGGTGTAATTCAAATTTGAATAGTTGGTGAATGATTTTGATGTTAGCTTGATGAATTATAAGTATTATCAGTGTTTTAAATGAGAATTTATAATGGTTTTAATGGAAATTTAGGTTTTGGGTGAATTTGCAAGCAATTAGTGATTTTATAGAACTGATAAATTTGATCTAATTGTTGTTATTTTGTTGATGTTAATGATGTTTTGAACTCATAATAGAGTGGAGAATATGTTTGTGGGGGTCTAGTTAGTTAATTAGGGAGTTTGGGACAAAATTCTTGAGTTAAGAATTCTATTACAGAGAGCAATTAGCATACCGAGAGCAATTAGCGTGCTAACTAGACTAGTCAGCGCAATAACCAGTCTGGGCACCTAAGATTTTTTGAAAATGAAGAGTAATGGCATGCTAGACAGATCCCCTAGCGCGCTAACTCCACCTACCACGCTAGGTAGACCCATTAGCGTGCTAATGATAGAAGAAAACTGAGTTTGGAGGGCTGTTTTTGAGATTTTTGACTTAATACATACACAAACACCTATAAACATAATAAATATGTAAAAATTAGACTTCGGGGACTTAGGAGACTGTATCGCGGGTATTGGGGAGCTAGTCGAGTCAGATTTGGGAGTCTAAGGAAGTCGGAGCGCGCATTAAGGTTCGTAAACCTATTGGGATGCCTTAAAGAATTCATGGTTTATTTTATCGATATTGAATTACATTTGTGACTGCTGGTGGGCACACATGGGGTAACTCCTATTTCGATTTGCGTATATATTGGTTGTGACTAAATTATTTGCATGGGTTACTTGTGTTTAGTGCTCGTGTCGACGACAGTATAGTATATCTCTGACTTTCGAGAAAGATGTAAGATGCTCTCTTGACTTGAAATAGCATCTGGAGAGGTTCATCCGTTAATCGTAGTTGGGGTTTAGTCACTGTAAACCTGTAAGTATATACATGGTACCTGTCCTATTTTATCGATTACTGGTTGGTTTAGGTTAGGTTTTTGTCATGATTATACAGTTGTTTACTTATAAATGCTTTATTTCTAAGCATGTTTAGTTCTTATGTGATGTTATTGATCGCTACTATTTTTCTTTGTTGCGTGCTGCCTACATTCATGGGAATATGACTTACTATTGTCAGGCGTTATATTCGCATGTCTCGTAGTTTACCAATTTTATTTCATGAATATTATGTAGACTTCTCATAGGATTTTACTCACTGGATTCTTCACTGTATTTGTTGGGTGACTGAGTGCAGATCCTTGACGAGCAAGGCCAAGGGCAAAGAGGTATTAGGCGACTACTTCTGAGATAGTGACGCTAGCTCGTGTGTGACTACAGTATGTATATATTTACTTTTCATTGGGTTTTGGGGGTTATAGAACACTGAATACATGTATATGGATCTTTTGTTGTACTTATCTCGTATTTAATATATACATGGTATCTTTTGCCGAGTTTTCCACTATTTATGATTGTTAGATATTGCATAACATACTCATTCAAAGACTTCTGCTGTAAAATTGTAATACAACTTGATAAATTGATTAACTAGCTAATTAAATCATTAATACTTATATAAAGATTAATTAGCTAAACTAGTGTTTGTTAGAAAAGTATAAGCAACCAGTTAGGTCCCGGGGCGTCAAAAGTAAGCGGGCCATGACATGGCAGGGCTTGGTGAGGTGTGATGCGATATAGCGGGTCCCACGGCGGTATCAAGGTTGATAGGGCCTAGGATAAAATCTATGAAACCAAATTAAACTTAAACAAATAAACCTTAGATGTGGAAACTCGAAGATCCTAACTTAGAATCCTAGTTAGGAAGTAAACTTGAGATGGATAGTGATAAGGTGTTATGTTTTTGATTGTATATATTATACACACATATACGGAAGGTGATCCAATGCACGTTTTTCAATGCAGATCATGATAGATGGCCAGATGACTCCACCTATTACAGAGGTTGGTCAGACGAGTGAACGGATTAGAGATGATGGCTTGGATCTAGCAGTAGTCGCGTAATTAGCAGCTCACGATAGGCAATTTGAGCTATTGATTAATACAATGCATGCACAGACAACAACGATCATATTACTCACTACCGCTCGGGTACATAGCACGACTGAGACGATAGTTGCTCCGATAGTTCCATCAACTATTTAGACTGTTCCGACTCATGAAGTGCTACTGGAGACTTCGGTAGTAGTTGCTGCACCGATTGTGGCACATATCGAGATGCAGACTTATACGCCAACACAGACCGACATGTTTGAGACTTCGATGACGGTAAAGGTCAAGTCGATGAGGGAGTTCATCAAATTCGATCCCGGATATCTTCATGGAGACGGAGACCCAAAGGCAACCAAGAAGTGGCTGATTGCGCATAAGAGGTTACATAAGCTACTACGGATTTATGAGAGCATATAAGCCAATATAGTGGGGCATATGCTGAGAGGTGATGCTGCTGTGTGGTGGACAACGTACACATATACTTACCCAAAGCCAACAACATGGGCAGAGTTCAAAGAGTTGTTTTATGATTAGTATATACCCTTGGAGTTGTGGTTAAGATTAAGAGAGGAATTTCTAGCTTTGAGATAGGGCAGCAGGTCAGTATTACAGTACATGGATAGGTACCGGTATTTGATACAGTTTGACATGGATGCCGCAGGCACAGAGAGACTACAGATTCATTACTTTGTCTGAGGTTTAATTGAGGACATAACCAACGACATTGTTTCCTCATGAGCTCAGACACTACAAGAGATGTATGATAGATCGCTTACCCATGAGACACATCTGATGCAAAGGAGCAATAGGTGTTCATCTATTGAGTTAGAGATACAGACTGGATAAAGTCTTGGGCAACAAATACAGAGAGATTAGGATGTTAGAGAGGATAAATAGCATGGTTGAGGCCGTAGAGATAATGATCAGGCTATTAGAGCTTATGTTGTACCCACACTACCAGTGCCACCGCAGAGACAGACTCTGGACCAAGAAGGCAGGGACTGGAGATCATAAGATTAAGGCCAGGGAGTAAGCAGGTAGGAATAGGATGGAGGATCACATGTTGGTGATGTGGGTAGGAGGGTCATGTTAGGAGAGACTATTCAGAGAGATTAGTTACTTCGACAGTAGTGACACTGGTGTAGACTCGAGAGTCGGTGCATGTGGTAACTGAGCCAGGCCAGGAGACGTCAGTGTAGTGGGTTCAGGATACTTGATTTTCAATTTTGAATAATTGCATATAAGTTTTGTGCATGCATGGTAGATTATGGTGGTACTATGGTCGGTTATGGTAGACTATGATTGGTTTTGGCATGTCATGGGACTGACATAGTGAACTAAGGTACGTTACTGTATGACATGAGATTGTCATGATAAGTCATGGTTGGTTAGGACTATTATGTTGTGATACATAATAGGAGAGGTTTACGATTACCTGGTGTTAGGTAACTAGTTTAGGGAAACTTGAGCATAAAATCGAGCTGAGAATAGGTTGTGGAGGTGTTGGAGAGCCTGACGGATTATCATCTCGGCAGCACGCGCCTATGTCTCGGTGCAGCACTACGTTCCCTGCGATGGGAGTAGTTGGGTGTTCAAGAGACCGTAGAATGAGACTATTAAGGTGTGAAGCATGGCCACATGGGGATAGGTTAGATGTACCAAAGTCTCCTCAAGATTTAAATCTTGGGGACAAAATTTCTCCTAGTTGGGAAGAATTGTAACAACTCAAATTAATTAAACTAGGAGTAAAGTTAATCTCGGGGATTAACAGTTGTAATTCAGGCGTTACGTGGACAACTTGGTTGACTCGGACATGAGAACTGAGGAGATATATTATTTATGGATGATGGTTGTGTATATATGATGTTTAACATCATTATTATTGTATTGCATCGCATGTGTGTACGTTGTTATCGGCCGAGTTGGTGTGACGGATATTCGCCTCGAAAGGCATGTCAACACGGGTATCGGGTAAGCGAACTACAGGTACACTAGGAAACCTGACTAATTCACGCTAAGATGACTAGTTGATCAATTAAAATGGGTAATGTAACCATAGGTTAAGTTGATTAAATTAAAACAATAGGCTATGACATACCTCGAAATGCATGCCGAGACGCGGGGCACTGGGAGTCGAGTAGGCGAGGATTGGTGGGACCACTAGTGTGTCCATATGAGTTTCTAAGAACACTAACTATAGGTATTACAAAAGGCCTAAGCTAAGTTATTTAGATCAAATGAATAAAGACCTATAGTTTTGGTTAATTAAAGAGAAACCATGAGATTATCATAGAGATACGTATTGACATATCTAGGAACTAAATAAATATCAAATTGGTGTCACTAGGAGAAAGCTAGTGGGATAAGTGGCAAGTCGTATGCCATGAGATAAATCTTGGGATACGTAAACACATAGAGATCAATGGCTAGGAATTACCCCACCTTACTATATAAAGAGGAGTTTATCAAAATATGCAAATCAAAACATTTTCGATTTCTAAGTTGCTTGAGAGTTGAAGAGGAGATTTAAGCTGGAATTCAACACTTTGGAGGTCAATCTGAAGGATCAAAGGCAAGGTAATCATCTTTTCCATCTCATTTACATGAAAAAGAGATAAATTTTGAGTGTTTTAGTGTAATTCAAACTTGAGGAGTTTGTGACTGATTTTAATGTTAACTTGATGAATTATAAGTATTAGTAGTGTTTCAAATGAGAATTTACAATGGTTTTGATGGAGATTTGGATTTTGGGTGAATTTGGGAGAAACTAGTAATTGTATAGAATTAATGAATTTGATCTAATCGTTGTTGTTTTGTTAATGTTAATGATGTTTTGGAGTCATCATGGAGTGGAGAATATGTTTGTAGGGAGTAGTTAGCTAAAATGGGAGTTTGGGACAGAATTCTCCAGTTGAGAATTATGTCATTGAGAGCAATTAGTGCACTAACTAGACTGGTTAGCGCGCTAACCAATATGGACATTTAACTATTTTTGAAAATGAAGAGTAGTAGCGCTAGACAGATCCCCTAGCGCACTAACTCTGCCTAGCACGCTTGGTAGACCCATTAGCGCACTAATAACAGATGAAAACTGAATTTAAATGGCTGTTTTTGAGGGTTTTGGCTTAATAAATGCCCAAACACCTTTGAACATACTAAATATGTAAGAACTTGACTTTAGGGACTTATGGGACCATTGCTCGGGTATTGGAGAGCTTGTTGGGTAAGATTCGGGAGTTTGAGAAAGTCGGAGCGCGGATTGAGGTGCGTAAACCCATTGGAATGCCTCACAAAATTCATGGTTTATTTTATCGATATTGGATTACATGTGTGACTGCTGGTGGGCACACATAGGGTATTCACTCCTATTTTGGTTTGATTATATATCGGTCGTGACTAAATCGCTTGCACGGATTACTTGTGTTAAGTGCTCGCGTCGATGGCAATAGAATATATCAACGACTGTCGAGAGGGATGTAAGATGTTCCCTTTACTTGAAATAGCGTATGGAGGGGTTCTTCCGTTAACTGTAGTTTGGGTTTAGTCACTATAGCCTATAAATACATACGAGGTTCCTACCCTATTATATCGATTACTGGCTAGTTTAGTTCAGGGTTTTCTCATGATTACATAGTTGTTTACTTATTGATGCTTTATTTCTGAGCATGTTTAGTTGCTATGTGTTGTTATTCGTCGCTATTGTTTTTGTTTGTCGCGTCCTGCCTACATTCCTGGGAATATGACTTACTGTTGTCGGGCGTTATATTCGCATGTGTCGTAGTTTACCAGTTTTATTTCATGAATATTGTGTGGTCTTCTCTTCTCTTAGAATTTTACTCGCTAGATTTGTCGCTGTATTTGTTGGGTGACTGAGTGCAAATCCTTTGACGAGCAAGGGTAAGGGCACGAAGTTATTGGGCGACTACCTTTAAGATAATGATGCCAACTCGTATGTGACTACAATATGTATGTATTTACTTTTCGTTAGGTTTCAGACACTGTAGATAACGAAATACATGTATATGGGTCTTTTGCTATACCAATCTTGCTTTTGATATATACATGGTATCTTTTGTTGGGTTTCAGTAATTATAAATGTTAAATGTTGTATAACATACTCATTCAAAGACTTCTACTGTAAAATTGTAATATGACTTGATAAATTGATTAACTGGCTAGTTAAATCATTAATACTTATATATAGATTAATTAGATAAACTAGTGATAGTTGGAAAAGTATAACCAACTAGTTAGGTCGCGAGGCATCAAAGTTAAGCAGGTCATGAAGTGGCAGGGCTTGGTGACGTATGATGAGACATGGCGGGTCCCAAGTCGGCCTTGAGATTTGGGGCCATCACAAGGATAACATAACTGGGTGTTGTGTAATGAAATTAATTAGAATTCGGCGTCATCACAAAATAATTGAAGTTGTAGTTGATAAATCGATCAAGTCTGAAAATTCTTATCAGTATGGTTATATTATTCTTTTGATGAAGATCCGAGACTTGGTTTTTTTTTTTAAATAATGGTGTTTCAATGTTTGAAAATTCCATCTATGAAAGGGTACGACAGACTAGGTGATTTATAACTACAACTGGTAAAGATAAAGATGTTAAGGAGTCAAGCATCATAGATTATTTGAGAGTTCAAAAGACAATTTTGTTGTACTATTGAGAATCTCATATATCAAAGGGCTCTGTAAATTCAAATTATAGTAAAATAGCTATGCCATTTAGAAAAAGAGGTAGTCAAAGAACATGAGTCATAAATGGAAGATCAATTTCCATTTTTATTCGGATTTACTGGTAACTAGTACTAACTAGTACGTTTCTTTTAATTTCGAGGACAAAATTGTCTTAAATTGAGGAGAATGTAAAGACTCATTCTTTTAAGTAGGAAATTAGCATTAATTTGATTTTTAATTAACCCGAGTTAGACTCGTGGTTAAGCTCGACTTATCTCGATTAGCTTGCGTGTGGATTTGCATGATGTTTGGCATTTGTATGATATGCATTAGTAATAATTAGGTATTAATTGAATTATTTGACTTATAATTTAATAATCGATAAATTATGAGACATTTGCACTTTGTGTGGGTCGAGAGTGATGCACACGAGTGGCAGGGTAGCGTGCACGCCCGAGTGAACTCGTTGGCGTGCACGACAAAGTCTTAGGCGTGTTAGTATAGGCTTATATATTTATATATAAATATATATTGAAAATAAATAAATAATTAATAATTGGTGGGAGCCTAGTGATAGGCAAGGTCGAGGGTGACACGAGTGTGATGTAAATTAGTGTGCACGCTTGAGGGCAGTTGTTGGCATGCACATCAAATTTATAGGGCCGAAAATATGAAGTTATATGTATATACAAATATATAAATGAATCCTAAAGTTTAGATCAAACAAAAGTATACATTAGATTCACTTCGAGATACAAGTAGCGCGAGAATCGAGGAAATAAATAAGTCGAACGGTTTGATAGTTGGCATTGTGATGCCTCGAGATGTGTACAAATGCATCCCGAGAGTAATTAATGGGTACGTGGTACAAAAATATTATTTAATTCCAAGTACCCTTAGATCGGCCTCGAGATTTGTGCATACAAAATTTGAGAGAAAATTTTAATTTAACCAAACTTAAGGCTAGGGATGCAAATGGGTAAGGTACGGGATGGGGATCTAAATCCCATACACATACCCACTAAAGTATTTATCACCCGTGCCCACCCTTATACTTATCTCGGGATGAATTCTTATACCCATCCCTATAACCATCAAATCCCCGAAGGTATGGGGAATCCTCATGGATAAAATGTTTTACCTATTTCATTCCTCATTGGGGATCTCCATAGGGTTTTTATGGGTATATTTGCGGGGATGTGTAATCCCTGTAGGTAAATTTTCTTTCCCATTCCATTTTTTATTGAGGATCTCCAAGGGGATCCTTAAAAAAAAGAATTGTAACAAATAAGGTGTCAAAGATACATTCATAACAACACGATTATTGAAATTTCAACAAAAATAAAAAAAAATCAACATTTCATGCAATAAAACTTTCCTTCAACAAATAAGGTGGCAAATCGAACTGGATTGACGATGAAGTTGATTGGTTAGCTACTGAAAACTTTCCTTCAACAACCTTGAGGTACCCGATTGTTGCTTTCCTATTTGAGTTGGTAGCTACTGTACACTTGAATACACCTCAGAAATCACACTTCGGCCAACGTATGATTTTTTGTGGACCGTAATTCAGGGTAACATGAGTTTACAACTCGGTTTCGAAATGAAAAATACAAGTCACGAGTACAGTTGTGACTGACCTTTGAACTTGCATTCCATTATCTATTGTTATATCATTTTTAATGCCCAAATATATATGTTTTGGATTCATATTGGTATTCATTTATTCATTAATATTATTTGATAATTGATTCGTATACGAGCATCACTTACTGAGCAAGTTGGAATGCTTATTCCCTAATTAACATTTTACGTTGTTGTCGTACGCTTCAACTTAGAAATGGAGAAGATTAGGAGTTTATAATCTTCTCTACATTGAATTGATTTCCTTACTGTTTATATATCTTATAGAATTAATATTTTGTAAACAGAGTTAGGACATGATTTTGCGATGGAGGTTTATGTTGATTTTTGGTTTATCTTATATTTTTTTATCGAAAAGGTTTTAATTTCACTGTTTCGATATAATATACATTGTAATTTTGATTATCAGGTATGAAGGATGGTTGTACTATTACTTTAATTGAGCCCGACTGGTGTACCATGACTTAATTAAGGTTTGAGGTTGGGTATCACCTTATTGGGATAGGGGATGCTACACAAAGGGTGATTGAGATGTTCAAAATTGTCCATACGGAGGATTTGCACATTCAAGTTGTGCAACAGCTTCAAGAGATTAGTTTTCCCTCATTGGCGTCGTTGGTGGTTCCAAAGGAAAAAAAACTAAGACAAAGGAAGAAAGGCATCACAAGTGGGGAAGGGAAAAATATCATTGGAAGGCAAGAAGAGGAAGGTCCCCAAGGCGGATGAGGATAATGTATGTACCAAGAGAAACCCAAGACATCATGAGTATGTTATTAATTCAGAATAGATACCGATCAAGGCTAGTCATAAAGTGCCATAAAAGGTTCGTAGAACATGTACATGTTTGTAGAATGTACGTATAGATGGTTATTGCGGTGTCGCCACTGAAGAATTGTTGGATCATATTGATATGGTTGATGATGTTATGGTAGATGGCAATTGTGGTTACCGCATTGTTGTAGCCGGCTTTGGACGCAATGAAGATGATGCATGGAAGCAAATTTGCAATGATATGTATTGGAAGCTTTATGGCCATCAACATATCTGGCGCACAATCCTCAGGGGGACCACTACGATACTACTATACAATCCGCGCAGCATTATGACGACACTAAGGATGCTCCCTTTCAAAAGTGGATGATTATGCCTGATATGTGACTTGTCATTGCTACACGTTATAATGTCATTATAGTGTTCCTATCATCGAGTGGTGGTATGAAATTCCGTCCACTTAGGAATGCACCACCATCTTCATTGAGTGACAGGATCATAATTGGGATGACACACATTAATGACAACCATTTCATGAGGGTAAAGTGCACCATTTTTTCTATCCCTATATTTACTTGTATACTTACTACTATTTAGTTACTGATTATCTCTTTTTTACCAATGTTATTCAAGGCGGATTCCCTTTTCCTACAATTGTATCCGAGTTGGTGAAAAAATATACAATCGGAGGTGATAAGATGGAGTGAACACTTGAACATCATAAACCCACTGGGAGTTGTTAATTCTCTAGTCGGGACTTCTGTCACAATAGACTTAGGCACACCTTGATGAGGGGTAAAGATAAATGATGGTTTACAAACATTGCTTACATAGACAATTCCTTTTTCATACATCCTTTACATGACACATCATAGATAAAAGTATAGATGACTTCGTCATATAGGACACGCTCTTTTTAACCACACCTTGATAAGGGGTGATCATTTGATCTTTTTTGTACATTCGATACATGAATGTAATTTTTTTTTACTTTAAATGAAATAGATGGAGTTAGGTTTCTTATGAAATACTTGTTTCATGGCCATTGTTCGGTCAGTCACAACCGAATAGACTTAGGTCCCTCGGTTATGAATGATCGAACAGATTGTTCGTTATTTTTGCTTTCATTTATTCGGTCTGGTATTACCGTGGGTAGAGAGAAGACCAATTGAGGATGACCAAAAAAATATGATTTAGTCGAGCAAGAGTGGCCAAATTGATAGGATGTGATAATTAATTATCTAATTCGATACGTCCCTACCGAGTAGATATATTCAGTTCGGTACATGCTCACTGATCCGTGTACAATAGTTTGGTCTGCACGTACCGACTAAGCAAGTTACAACATATTTATCCGTTTGATGAAGCTTACATTACCAAACAAATATATCTTATCCAGCGACACCTAACTGTACATAATCTTTCGGTCAAATACGATCGATCAAGACATTTTACCTAATAAAACATCCGGACGAAATGAAAATCAAGTCCAAATATATTCAAATTATATTCATAAAAAGTACAAAACATGAAATTACAAAAGCCTTCAATTTTGATTCCAGTTTCTATTCAAAATGTAACAGTAAAAGTAACATATTAAACGTTCATTCACAATTCAAAATTAAAAAATAAGTGCACAAAAAAATTCAATTCCTATTTTTCTTGCCCTTGGGATAAGAAGGTCCCGTTGTCATCGCGGTTACCTTACGTTTAGACGTTGCAGGTTGGGACTGAGTGCCGCCTGATGTTATGGTACATAATGGACCACTAGAACCAATCACTGTGAGGTGCTTTAGCACATCATCCACCATCTTCACCACGGATGCCCTATCTCCTAATCATCGTGCCAATGCCTTCTAAGCTGTGACGATCTCCACAACCCGTCGTACTTGCTATATAAAAAAACACTACACCAAATAAAATTAGTAGTGATAAATTATAAGAAAAAAGATATATAGGAAACAAGGAATGTGTCGTGCAACTCACATTATATATGTCGTCATTGTCTTCAGTCTCTATCGTGATCCTTGCTAAATTGTCAGCGATTGAGTGGGAGACGTTGCTGAACCATCCCATGTAATCCTCATTCGCAGCCTATGGGATGGACGCACATTTTCTTTTTGATTGTACGGACAATATATGATCTTGCCACCTCTCCCACAGCTTGGCTTGAAAATAATACTTCACTACTTTACTTGCAGCCACCTTCCTCTCTTTGGGCAAGGGAAGGACTGTATAAAGATGAGGGGGTCCTTTGTACGTTACCCAACTACCTTAACAATTTTTCTGGGTGATATGAGTCAACAACCCCGAAACATTTGATAGTTCCTATATAGAATGCGAGCTCAGCAATATCCTCATCTGTCCTCATACTTTAATATGGGTCCCGCATTACCGAACAAACAAAAAAAGAGATTTCACAAGCAATACCATGTATGAATCATAAAACAAAATGAACAAACTAACCAAACTAATAGCTAACATGAGTGCATAGACCTTGTTTGATCAAGCACTATCAAGTGCTATGCAAAGCCTGCGTACATGATTTATGTTGAGGCCCTACTCTGACTTCACGTACCACCTGGACATATAGGGGAGGTTCCTAACATAACTTGGGTTCGGGAGTGCTTCAAGTAGAAGAACATCAAAGTGGTTGTAGATCCATCCTTGCAAAAGAAAAAATAAAATAAGTCATTTCAAGTAAACGACTTAAAATTAAACCAACTGGTAAACCAACTTATATTAAATGCACCTCTAGCAACATCAGATGCCTAACAATTTGACATACTTAAACCAGAGTTGCCAATCCCAGTTATCGATACGAGTAAGCTAGAGCTACGACACCCCAAACATACTTATGGATCTCATTTAAATTCTACACCAGCTGTAAAAGCTGAACGAGAACTGAAGTGGATATCTTGTCAATGAACAAAGTGCACTCAACCGCAAGAAACACTTGCTTCTTCTCCTTACCTTTCTTCGAATGCTTTGGAAGATCTCCCCATTGTGACTTTAACCAAGATTTGAAAACTTTCAGATCTTTATTCAAATGCTTATCTGCTTCTTTCTTCGACACTTAAAGTGCCCTGCTCATCAACTCAATAGCTTCATCCCTGGACATGCCGGAATAATCTGTAACTTTTCCTATCACGAGAATCTTCAATAGCATGCTGACATCTTCCAGTGTGATAGAAATCTCATTGAAAGGATTAAATATGTTGGTCACGGATCGCCGCCTCTCCACAAAAGTTGATATAAAAGTCTTGTGGGCCTTCTTATATGTGTACTTGGCAAGTGCACTCAGTTTGAACACCTAAATGATGCTCTGAAGCTGAACTTTATCTCAGCGACACTTCGCCAAGTCCTACTACACCAACTGAGACCTATGATTGATACATTTGAGCAGGGGTCGCTCCTGAAAATATGACAAAGGTTAGTACGAGCAATACATATATGAATGATAAAATTATAAGGAAAAAATCACAAATTAACTAATTAATGGTATGTTCGATTAGAGCATATCGAATCAGCTTCATCTGTTCGGTTGAAGGTGATTGAGTGAAATATATTCACTCAGTTGCTTACAACCGAACAAAAGCTAATGAATTGGTTTACACTAACCGACCGACCATCAAAGACCAATTACGTAAAATAAGTCAATTAAATATTGACTTTAGTTAAATACGTACCTCGTTATTCAATATTGCGGTGACGACATGATTGTTAAAACTCTTCAACAAGGTCTGATTTAGGGCCCACCTGGAAAAGGTGAGGATAGGTATGGATTCTTGCCTTTTGGTGTTACTGGCTTGGCCTTACCACGACTTTTTGCACCATCCCTTTCTTCTATTACTTCATCAGCTTTTTCTTCATCATCGTCTTCTTCTTCCTTTTCTTCTCCACTTTTTTCGTCATCTCCACTTTCACTTCTTTCTCCATATTTATCTCCACTTTTGTAACGGTCCAAATTAATTAAACTAGGATTAACATTGATCTTGGCGATTAACGGGCGTAATTTGAGCGTTACATAGACAACTCATTTGGCTCAAACATGAAAATCGAGAAAATATGTTATTTACAGAATGGTGGTTGTGTATATGTGGTTTTTAAAATTATTATTATTATATTGTTCTTCATGTGTGTATGTTGCTATCGGGCGAGTTTGTGTGACGGATGTTCACTTCGAAAGGCGTGTCAACGTGGGTGTCGGATATGCAAAATAAGGGTATGCTAGGAAACTTAAAAAATTCATGTCAAGATGAATATTAAATCAATTAAAGTGGGTAATGTGGCCATGGGCCAAGTAAATTCAAATTAAAAATAATATGTTAAGGCATGCCTCGAAATATGTGTCAAGACGCGGGGCATTGAGTGCCGGGTAATCGAGGGTTTGTGGGACTAATAGTTGATAATTTTTGGTGAATAAAACCATTAGCCATAGATATTATGTGGGCCTAAGCTGAGGTGAATTAAATCAATAAATCAAGGCCTATAGTTTGAGTAAATTAAATGGAAAACATAAGATCGATCTAGTGATACACATGGAGACATCTAGGAGCCATGTGAGTAACAAAATGGTGTCACATGTGGTGATTAAGTGGGAGTGAGTGGGCTAAGTGGTAAGAGTTGGACCATTAGATAGTCCTCGGGATATGTAAATTCATTGAGATCAAGGGCTAGGAAACACTCACCTTAATATATATGACAGTTGATCAAACTATGCAAAGTTAAGCAAAAATATACTGAATCGCTGAGAAATCAGAGGGAGAAGGATTTGTTGCAGGAATTAGAGCTGGACAACATCAAATTGGAGGAATTAAACTTAGGTAATCATCTTCTTCTTCATCTCCTCTATCTAATGAACCCATTTTGGGAGTTTTGATGGAAAATCAAATTTAAGGGTAAGATCCTTGGTTTTAAGTGATGTGTTAATGAATTATGTGTTAAATGATCATTCCCAATGAAGAATTATCAATGGTTTTGATTGAATTGGTATTTTGATGAAATAGGGAAAACTAATGAATTTATGAGATTTGAGGAAATTGACCAAATTGTTGTTTTAAGGTTGTTCTAATTGTTTTTTTTTGTGTCAATTTCATATAGAGAAGGTGTTAAATGGGGTTTAGTTCGCTAATTAAGGACTTTGGGACATAATTTTCGAGTTGAGAATTCTCTCACAGAGGGTAATTAGTGCTAATAAGGAAAACTAGCCCGCTAATGATTCTGCGCAGAAACTCGAATTTAGTTTTGCGATTAGCGCGCATATGGGGAGCTAGTCAGGTCAGTTCAGAAGTCTGAGAAAGTCAGAGCGTAGATTGAGGTAAGTAAACCCATTGGAATGATTAATAGAATTCCTGGTTTGGTTTATTGGTATCGCATTACATGTGTGACTGCTGGTGGGAACATATGGGGCTTTCACTCCTATTTTAGCTTCCGTGTATATAGGTTGTGGCTAAATCGCTTGCACATGTTACTTGTGATAGTGCTCGTGTCGATGGCAATAGAATATATCTACGACCGTCGGGAGGGATTGCGGTGGTCTCGATGGGTAACAACATCAGGAAGGGACCATGACGTTTACTAAATTTGGGGTTTAGTCACTATAAGCCTATAAGTATATACGTGGTTCCCATTCGATTTATCGATTCCTGGCTAGTGTAGGTCATAGTTTTCTCGTGATTATACGGATGTTTAGTGATTTATGTTTTATTCCTGAACTGGCGTAGTTTGTATATGTTATTATTTATTTCACACTTCTGATTCTGCTTGTCGTGTGTTGCCTACATTCATGGGAATATGATGTACTATTATCAGGTGTTATATTTCCTTGTCTCGCAGTTTGTAGTTTTATTTCATGAATATTGTGTGGACTTCTCTTGAAATTTTACTCACCGGAATCATCACTATATTTGTTGGGTAACTGAGTGCAGATCCTTCGACGAGCAAGGGCAAGGGCAAGGAGGTACTGGGTGACTACCTTTGAGATAGCAGAGCCAGCTTACGTGTGACTAGAATATGTATTTATTTTACTTTTATTAGGTTTTAGGAAATGTAGAACACTGATTACATGTATAAGAATCTTTTGTTTATCTCGCCTTGATATATACATGGTATCTTTTGCCGAGTTTTACACTACTTAGGATTGTTAAATACTGCATAACTTACTTGATTTAAGACTTCCATTGTTAAATTGTAATATAACAGGATAAATTGATTAACCGGCTAATGGAATCGTTAATATTTATATGGAAATTAATTAGTAAAGGTAGGAGTAATGGAAAAATGTAAGTGGCTAGGTAGGTCGCGGGACGTCAAGGATAAGCGAGCCATGATATGACAAGGCTTGGTGACGTGGGATGCGACATAGCGGGTATCAAAACGGCCTGGAATTTGGGGCCGCCACAGCTTTGATCTTCCTCATCACTATCACCTTCATCTCCATCTTTTCCTATATTTTCCGCTTCATCATCTTCTTTTTCATTTTTCTGTACTATTGCCTCCATTTTCTACACTTGTTTGCTTTCTTCTTCGCTTCGTTCTTCAGTATCTTCTAGTTGTTGCACATCTTCCTTATTTTATTCAGTTGATTTAGATGTAGATTGTTCAACTGAATTCACTTGGCTCGTCCGAATGACCAATGCTTTGCCCACTACATCTGAGCCTAGTGTTGCGGATGCCTCGTTTGGAAAGCCACCAACCTCATTGGCCCCTTACCTTGTCTCAACTCCTTTGATTTTCTATATGATGTTGTTTGAGCTCTCCGGGCACCTCACGCTCCCTTCATTTCTTTGGCCCCACTGTCCTCTAGACTAACATGGTCAGTCACCCGTTACCGAATAAAATTCTTCTATTCGGTGGTGATTAATCGAGGCAAGCAATTATGCTCGCTTAACTGAAACCAAACATATGACCTTCATTCAGTCACGTTTGACCGAACGACCTTACTCAACAATTAAACATATAAACAACAACAAACACATATAGAACAATCAAAATAACTCAAAAACATTCATAAATTTAATAAAACATCCATATTCAATTCATGCAAAAAAGTAAAATTCGACCAAGTTAGACTGTACGACCATACTTTTTATTGTTCATCAAAGTAAATTGCACAAAATCTGACTTAAATCATTCTTTCTCAATTATCACTAACACTCATAAATAAATTGCAACAACCTGGATTGCTCAGTCTACATAGACACTATGAGTTTCATTAACTTGGTCACCTTCGACTGAGCAGAACATTTTCGTTTGGTCCTATCTGACTGATCAAGTATCAATACGCCAAAAACGCAATACGACCTCCAAATTCAGTTAAATCTGAACTAAACCTCAAATACAAAACAATCAAAATTTCTCAGAAATGAAATAAAGCTACAAATCCATATTTTAAACAAACATAAATCGACTAAGAGACCATGAACTCTGCTTCGAAGCAACGATTTCAACCACAGTAAAGAACACATATCACAAAGAATGCATAGATAACAAAAAAATGATCAGTGATAACGCCAATTTGAACAAATACACAAAATCTCACCTTCCAAATTCGAAAACATTTCGAGACTTAAAACACAAACCCTACTACCAAGCAACGCTCACTGCACGTCCAACAATTGATTCGAAGGAAGGCATAAAAATCAAGTAGATGCAAAGATGAACCCTCCACTGCACGTCATGCATCACGCGAATATCAATAAAAAATAAGGTTTTACTCTTCTTCCCCTCTCTTACAATCTTTCGAAATCATAGTTGGGGTGTGCAGGGGTATTTTTGGTACTTAGAAAAATTTTTGGGGTGCCCCTCATCCTTACTAGGAGTGCATTTATCTTGTGCTTTGCCTTTAGTAAAACATGGGGATCACATAGCTGCACCGTTTGGTATTTAGATATTATTATATTTGTGTCGTAGTTACTTTCCTTATTTGTGCATTGTTAAGCTCTATAAATAAGAGCATCCAATTGTATTCAGTTTTTCATAATTAATACAATTTCAATTACTTTGACACTCCCCCATTTCTCATCTTTTACTTCCATCTTCCTTATTTATATCTTTGTGTACCATGTCAGGTGAGAACATATGATGTAGGAAATCAACTATGCTCAATAGTACCAAAACATTAAAGAATGCAGGAACGAGAGATACGAGGGATGCAACATTATTGTACTAGGAACAACTCTAAGTATAAGAGAAAAACCAATGCTTTAACACCACGAACATTGAAATGAAAAACAAAACAAGCTCCAAAACTCGAATTGAATACTCTAATAATATATATTATATAATCTTCAGATGAAAATAAAAAACCAAGCAAAATGATTGGGATGAAAAATAAAGTGGAATTAAAATGTGGAGAAATATGTTAAAACTATTACTCTTTCAAAGATAAAATAAGTTTTATCCTATAAAAAGACAAACTATTTTCATAAAATTATTTCAAAACAAGATTAATTTATACATAACCATGTATCAAGTCGAAGCCAAAAGCTTTATATATATATATATATATATATATATATATATATATATATATATTGAATATAGATATCTTTGTCATTCCTTAGTTTTATTACAAAAAATCATCTCAAGTTTCTCAATAGACAACTAAGTTTTTTTTCCTCCTTTTCCAAAAGATATTATAATGTTCTATTCTATTCCACTGTATTAAAAAATAAAGAATTCGTCCATGTAAAAATCTCTGATATATATATATATATATTCTACATTGATTCGCTAATCCTATTTTTTCAAAAGAATTGTTATTAATTTAGCTGTGAATCTAATTGTGAAATTGTGACGACCCTAAACTCTGAGGCAAACTGGGTACCGCCACATCACAAGACACGCCACCACGACATGTCACATCATCGCACGCTTATCCTTGATAACCAGCGACCGAAACCTTCATACGTATCTTATTCACATTTAACTTAGTATTTATGAATCTTTTTCATGAATATTTACATTAAGTTAACTAAGCTAAGTTATTCGCAATTTATTAAATTAATATAAGTTGAATATCTAAGCGGAAGTCTTTAAAACATACAAATATTATAATGAAAAGTTTTCATTAATAAACAATTCTATAGTGTGGAAACCCGCCATAAAATATCATGTATATCAAAAAGCAATAAAAATACAAAAATGATCATATACTTGTATCAGGTATATTAGTCCACCCAATGATCCCATAAAAGCAGTAAATAAATACATACAAACACCTACGTAAAAAGCTGATGGAGCTCTCCTAGCTTAGAGGTAGTCGCCTAAAACCCCCTTGCACAGGCTCTTCGTAGGATCTAGTATTTGTCACAAAAAACAATGACAAATCTCAGTGAGTAAATCCTAGAGAATGTTAGCTAAATATTTACGAAATATAATAAAATTGCTATAACTCATGCAATTTAAATAAGGAACAGAAAATAAGGTAATCACATGAAAATAAGTCACAGAGAAGTCGAGAACTGGACACGATTGTAGCGTGATAGAAAACCCTGGTCGACATCCAGGAATCGGCTTAGCTAAATCGATAGGAACCCATGACGATCACCTCGCCAAACATCTCTCGATTAAACCCCATCCAAACATGTCTCGAGATGAACCTATGATGGAGACTTAAATCTTCGTTAAGCATCTCTCAACCTAATGGGTATCGCATGAAATAGTCACTTCGTAGCTCTGACATGGGCAACTACTCAAACAACGCGAGGTAGCTAGCCTCGAAGTGTAAGTTTGTGCCATGCCTGACCACGTCGACAAACACACATATACATGTGGGAGTGGATGAACAGTAAGTGGATAGCAATAAATAACACGATGGAATAATTACAATTAAAATAAAGCAAGTGCTTTAAATGAATTTTTACTAATTTTCTCGTGAGTTTACTTACCTCAAACAATCGCAAATTGAGCTCAACATGTCTTGCTCGCGCCTCGAAATGCATACGTGACACCCGACTATGGTTTCCTAAGTCCCTGGTGTCCAATTATATCATTTTAGTTATTTTAGAGTCCCATTAAGTAAATTTATAATGTGGGACCACAAATTTAAAACTTTATTCCCAAAAGTTTAATTTTTGGCACACTTTTCGAGTTATACCAAGGTGCCAAATGCTTGAAAAAGCTTCGAAACTCATTTTTCCTAGCTTTTTCTAATTTTTCATATTTTACAGGAATTTTCAATAATTTTGTTTTATCTATTTTATGTGATTTGTCTTATTTAAAAATCATTTTTATTGAATTTAAAACTAATTTTTTATACTTTTAATGGGTTGGGCCCAACCCAGATCACATAGGGGTAACCAGGCCTGACCTGCCAGTTACCCCCTTCCCCATCAATTCATCTCTAGAAGAGACGAATCCAGAAACATTTTTTTTATTTTTTTCTTTTCTTTTATCCAACTAACTAACTAAAAACGATAATAATTATATCAACAACCACTCTACCATCTCTACCTCACTATTAAAACTCTAAATTTCTTCAAAAATGTAACCATAATAACCACCACTCACCTTAGTTTAAGGGAGGTAACCGCAAGAGCCGCAAGGAGGAAAAACTTCACGAGAAAGATTACCGACCTCGTAAGACCATGAAGTGTAAGGAGAGCTTGGTGAGGGAAAACTTGGTGATGGAGTAAAAATTGAAAGGGTGAGATGAAGAAGAAATAACTTGTTGAAGAGGAGAGGATGTTGGGTTTGGTTTGGATAAAATAGAGAAAGTAGGAGAGAGAAAGTAAGGTATATGATAATGTGATGGGTAGGTGTGACGTGACTTACAAACCCTTGACTACCCTTATACACCCGCATTATGCGCACCCCGCGACGTTGTACACTTTCGTCAATATACACGCACAACGTGACCAAATAAAACTTTAACTAGTGCGACGCGAATTAAATAATAATACAACAAATTAACACACATCATACAAAAATAACTATTTATACCTTGATTAGGGCGCCTTGGACTTATCGAATGTGTCCACGTGCTCCTAATATGTAATTAATAAATTAATTAAGATTAAATAATGCGAGCCGTTGAAATCTTCCTAACTAAGAGGAATTTCATTCTGAAATTCAAACTTAAGTAAAATTTTTACCTTGAAACAGTTGGGGGTACCGCTCCTGTATGGTAGACTCTCCCTTTGAAGTAAGTCCTTCTTTCTTATGATACTGCCACCAAACGAGTACTAGCGGTATTTCCTTTCTCTTGAAAGTTTGTACCCTGCGAGCCACTATCTCGATGGGGTGTTCCTCGTATGTCACATCTGGTCGAACCTCGATCCAAGTCTTATCAACCATCGTCTCAGTCCTGATCTAGCCAGTCGCAACATCGAAATATGAAAATCATTATGAACCTCTGCCAATCGGCTTGGTAATCTCAACTGACAAATGATCTCCCCAACTCGTTTCCTCATCTGAAACGGCCCAATAAATCTCGGCGCTAGTTTCCACTTGATTCACATCTCTGATGACCCCTCAATGAAGAAAATTGCAAATAGAGCTAACAATCTACCTCGTAGCTCAGCCTATCATGGTACTTATCCGAATATTTCTTCTGTCTGTGTCGGGCAGCCAAAGATCATTGACGAATCAGTCTCACCTTTTCTATGTGGTCCATAACAATCTTAGGCCCCACGACTGCTGTATCCTCGGGCTCTACCCTACAAGCCAATGATCTGCACGCTATACCATACAACAACTTAAATGGTGGCATCCCAATACTATCTTGACAACTATTGATGTAAGCAAACTCGCAAAGCGACAAGTACTCCTCCCAAAACCCACCAAACTGTAACACACATGCCCTGAGCATATCCTCGAGTATCTGTATCAATCTCTCTAACTGTCCGTTTCTCAGAGGATGGAATGCAGTGTTAAACTGTAACCTAGTACCAAACTACTCATGCATGGTCTGCCACAATGATTATGTAGGACGAGTGTCCCAGTTTAAAATAATTAAAATCGGTAATCTGTGCAGCCGTACAATTTCTCCCTCGAATAATGTGCTTAACTATATGAAGGTATATTTCATAGAAGTTTTTAGGAAATGGGCTGATTTTGTCAGCCCCTCCACGATCACCCATATTGCATCGTGTTTCCGAGAAGTTTGTGACAATTTACAAATGAAATCAATCTTAATGTGTTCCCATTTCCACTGAGGGATAGGTAGTGGCTACAATAACCCTATAGGCCTCATGTGCTCAACCTTAACCTGCTGGCATACCTTACAACCCTTAAAATAGATGCCGACGTTCGCCTTCATCTCTGACCACCAAAATAACCATTGCATATCATGATACATATTGGTCCCGCAGAGATGCATTGTATACCGCAATCTACGAGCCTCTTGGAGTATCCCATCGCCTATCTCTACCACTGCTGGAATCCATAACCTCCCTCGGTGTCTCAAACGCTGATCCACAGACTCGCTATAATCTAGATAATCGGGACCGCGTGTCATCTCGCTAAACCTCGAGTACATCTCGTTAGCCATTTGCATTCTAACACTAGTGGAATAGAAAAAGAAAGTAGCCCAATTTGTCTATAAATATTTGCGTCCGCGGTAGGAAGCTCTGTTGAACTCAATGTTGCCGCCGCCTTAAGTAAATCGTATTTGTGCATCATATGGCAGGTAACTATCTCAAAATTTGGTCATCTCCTGCTTAATGCATCTACAATGAAATTTGCCTTCCCATACTGATATTCAATAGAGAATTCGTAGTCCTTCTGTAACTCTGGCCAACGTCGCTGTCTCATGTACCGATCTTTATGAGTGAATAAATATTTCAAACTCTTATGATCTGTAAACAATATGAATTTCTCACCGTAAATGTAATGTTTCCATACCTTTAGTGCAAATACGACTACTGCGAGCTCCAAGTCGTGCATAGGATAATTTCTTTCATGGGTCCTCAACTGTTGGGATTGGTAGGCGATAACGCTATCTCCCTACATTAGGACACAACCCAACATTGTGCTACAAGCATCTGTATGAAAAATCAATCCTTTGCCTGGTTCTGGAAATACTAGTAATAGTGCGGTAGCCAGCCTCATCTTCAATTTTGCAAAAGCATCTTTGCACTCCCTTGACCAATAAAAAGGCACGTCCTTCTTAGTCAATCTAGTCATCGGTGTGGTGACCTTCGTGAAGTCCTTCACAAATCATCGGTAATATCTTGCTAACCCGAGAAAACTATGATATCCATGATTGTCTCTGTTGTCGGCTAATCGATGACTGTATGATTCTTACTTGGGTCCTCTGATATACCTCTGTCACTAATCATGTGTCCAAAGAACTTGACCTCTGACAGCCAAAAATTGCACTTATTGAACTTAGCATACAATCTATGTTATCTCAATGTCATTAATATATGCCTAAGATGCTGCCCGTAATCTTCGTGAGTCTTGTGTAGATCAATATGTCATTAATGAACACTATGAAGAATCTGTCCAAGTACAACTTCAATACTCTATGCATCAAGTCCATGAACATGGTCGGCGCATTTGTCAGTTTGAACGACATCACTCTAATCTCAAATAACCTATATCTGGTGTTGAATGTAGTCTTGGGTATGTCTCCATCTCGGGTCTTGAGCTAATGATAATACGATCTCAAGTCGATCTTGGAGAAGAAACGGGCTCCGGCAAACTGGTCAAACAAAATGTCGATCCTGGACAAAGGGAAACGATTCTGTACTGTCACCTGGTTCAGTTTTCTATAGTTAGTGCACATCCTCAAGCTACTATCATTCTTCTTAATGAACACTGATGCTCCCCATGATGATGTGCTCAAGTGTGTAAACCCCTTCTTCTTAAAGTCTTCCGGTTGAGTCTTCAACTCATTTCGCTCCTTTTGTGCCATTCAGTACGGTATGATAGCTATCGGCTGTGTGTCGAGCACTAACTCGATAACAATATCTCTAGGTGGGGGAAAACATGGTAAATCCTCCAGTAAGATATCTAAAAACTTACTGACAATTGGGATATCCTTAAGTCTAACCTCTAGTGTCTCGGCTGACTCTACTATCCCTGCAAACACCACTATCTCTAGGGTTGTAGCTAATCTTCCCCTAGTGATTGGTAGTACATTAGCATCACCGGTGAAACTAAATTTTGGTATGTCAAGGATCTGAAAAGTCATTGTCTTACGGAAATAGTCCACCTGGGCATGATATGACACTGGTTAGTCCATGCCCAAAAGCACATCAAACTCTAAGAACTCTAAGACACGTAGGTCAATAGGGAGTTGGTGTAACCCTCACAAATCATGTTAGGGTAAACCTTCTCCCTAGCTGTCGTGTTGAGAATCAGAAGTGTGCTAACTCTAACCGATGTTAACCCTAACTCATCAACCATACATCCAAAAATAAATGATATGGTGGAGCCATAATTAATAAGTATATGAATAAAACGACCACAAATCATAATTATACCCTCGACAAGTTTTTTGGTGGCCTCGATGTCTGGTTGTGCTACCGCGTATGCCCGCTCCCTAGCCTGAACCGGCGGTGTTGCAATCAATGCTACTAAAACTTTTGGATAGTCTTTCTTAATATGTCCAGGCTGTCTTCGTTTGAAACAAGTAACCTACCTGTGTCTTGACCCCTGACCCTGGCCATTGTCAGACCTCTGGCCTTGAACCTGACAATATTGTCCTCAGCCTCAGCCTCCCTAGACCCGAATAGGTCTACGGCCCCGCTGCTGTGCATAACCACCACTTGACGTCTACGCTGTTTGTGCGGGTACTATCACATGGGACATTACTGCTTGGTGGTCATCAAGTCCGGGCCTCTGTCCCAGTGATCTATAATCCTATTCCCTTTCTTGTCAAACTTCGTGCAGCACCGGAATGACCTTGATGCTAGTTGTAGTTTGGGTATCGCATCGCGATAGAGAAGATATGTTTCATAATATCTCCTGCAGTGTACGAGTCTGCCTGATACTACTACACTCGCTATCTCGTCTCTAAATCCAACTCAAAAGTAGTAAACCTGATCGCGATCCGTAGCCAAATCCTTAGCGAACCGTAACAGGTAGTGGAACCTCTCAATATACTGAACAACTGTGCATGTGCCCCATCTAAAACATAAAACTCATGTCTCAAATGCTGTGATGACCCCAGTTTCCCATAAAATTGGGCCCCGCCTGGCCTAAACCTATGTAGACCATCAAGGTGTTCCTTACAAAGTCAATGCAGACCTAGTCATTCTCCAGTAGTTATTTTCACATTAAATTTTTATTTTAACGTTGAGTTATTAAGTTATGTCTTTTAAAGAATAGTTTGCAGCGGAATTAAACTTAAGACAATATTAAATAACTTAGATTTAAATAAAAGTGAAACAACCTACAGTGTGGAACCCTGAAATCATCGGATAAACATGCATATCCTATATCACTTTATCCCAATATGTCCTAGTTTATTCAAAAGCAATAATATACAACAAGTACAACAAAAATGGTGAAACGTACTATCATGCAAGGAAGGAACCGCTTGTTACTAGAGTACCTAGCTTGATGAACTTAATCTTCTTCACCACTTCACCGAATTCTTGAGTCTTCCCTTCTCTTAAGCATTCCTGCATTCCAGCAACCTCTGTTTTTTCTCCAATGATGAGAGCAACAAGTGATAAGTTTTTTTGACCAATTGGTTATATATGTATGAAGTTGATTAAACATTAGCAACACATCAATTTACACTTACGTATCCTAAGGATTATCTTGTTTACCACCTTCACACACTTGTCGCACAAGTCATGCATAAATGACTCTAAACATAGACTCACTTGGTCTCTTAATAGGTCATTACGTGTTTCGATGCACAACATAAAGTAATTGTTTTAAATTCACTAACTTGGGGTTTTTAATTGAATATCAATCATGGTCACATTAAAGCACATATACATAACTATAATTGGTTCCAACTACACTCACTACAAGAAAAATGATATTTAGAAACGGAATTAGCAACTGAATTAAGTTCCGTTGCTAAGAAAAAACGGTTAGAGACCGAATTGAGACGGACTAATTCAGAGACGGAATAGAGAGAGATCAGAGACGGAAATAGAGACGGAAATAGATACGGAATTAAATTTCGTCTCTAAATAATGGTGCCAACATTCCCACCAAAACTTTCTTTTTTATAACCGTTCATCAAATCTCGAGATTCGTGCATCCTTCGATCTCGATGATTCAAAATTAAAATAGCAAGCACACAACTCCCTCTCTCTCTCTCCCGATTCTCTCTCTCTCTGAAAACCCTATCTCCCCAACGCTCCATCTCTCTCCCGATTCTCTGTCTCTCCGGAACCCCTATCTCCCCAAAAACCCCTCTCTCTCGACGGCCGATCTCTCTCTCTCTCTCTCACCGCTCTCTCTGTTATCGACGAAGAAGATCCGCTACCAGAAGAAAAGAGAGGAGAAGTGAGCAATGAAGTGGGGGATGGACCTCGCGACCTTCACAGCTCCCCAGATTAAGCATATTCTCAAGTACGGGTTTTTCGAGGGGCTTGTTTGAAAGATTGGATTTTGGGGGTTTTGATGTGATTATTATTGTGGTAGATTTGCGTCGCTCGATGGGGATGTTTTTGAAGCCCTCGTGTTGGTGAAGAGAATGGGAACTGATGCCCGAGAAGGCCGACGAAGGCAATTCGATTACATTGGTAAATGATTCAGTATTCGTAAAAAATTAGTGTTTTGTTTGGATTTTGAGATAGTTAGGTGTTGAATTGGCAGAAACGTGAATGAATTTTTGGTAGTAGTTGTATTTCAACTCTATAGGTGTTTCATCGTTAATTTAGGGTTTTTAGGGTTTTTAGGTTTCAGTTTGGTTCCCTGAATAAGTAGTTGTGAATGCATAATACAAGGCTATATACAGAATAATTACTTCTTACTACACAAGTTCAGTTTTTTTTTTTTTCCGATCATTCATTGGATAGTGAATCAGTAGGAATGTGGATGACACTCGTATTTCGGCCCTATCGGTGTTTAATTGTCGGCATTATTTGATAATCGTTACTTTGTAGGATTCCTTGTTGGTTGGCTTAGGTTTTTAAAGGTTTCAAGTCTGTTCCCTCAATAAATGGTTCCTTGATGTATTTTCACCCAATTCAATTCTTTGTTGTGATGCATATGCGCGATTTGGAAAGTACACCATCAATTGCACTAAATCGAGCAGAATGAAAGAGTTTGATCCATGTAGCGACCCCCAATTAATTTTAGGTTTGAGGCTATGTTGTTGTTCTCGTGATGCATATGCAGTTTATTACAGTCATTGGTGGTCATCCGTTTATGTTGGTTTTTACTAGAGAAGTAACGAGTTTGCATTGATAGCATAATTTTCGCTTCCATTGATTATATAATATGTTCATTTTTTATCTTTTTGTGTTTATTTCTGAACTCAATAATTGTAATGTGTTTCGGTAGAATCAGAGAAGTGGAACCCGATTCGATGGATGCACCGATTCAGGCTATGAAAGATGGTGATCACAAAGAAGCTTCGGACAATTTCTAATACGATTGGATTATGGAAGATGATGACGAAGAATTGGATGACGCTGAGTCTGAGGCAGAGGTAAATTACGTTTTTATGTTGGGAAATCAGATGGTCTATTCTCAGGTGTTACCTCTTGTGACCATTAGAAGTTAGTTCCGCTTGGTAGTTTGATTGCCCTATCAAGGTCTTATTGCTTAGTTTTACTTTACTGTTAGTTCCAGACCTGATGCGTATCTCAAATATCAGTATGGCCCATGTTATTTTCTAAATGGTTATGAAGAAACTTCTAAATGCTTATGAAGAAACTTCTGAAGATTAAACAATGGAATTTAAAGGACATGTTGCTTGGAGGTTCGCTCATTTTAAGTAAATGTTTATCTCATCACAAGACACTTCGTTAATGTTAAACTAGTTGTTTTTTCTAATAAGAAACTATATAGTTGGTGACCAAACATTTGTTATTCTCTTTGCCGATTACTTCTCATGGATTAGCATTTTATTCTGATAAAGTCTATCTTTTTTTTCGAAGAACAGATAAAAACTCTTAATGCCTTGTCGGTCTACTTATTTTTTGTAGTTTTTGGAAAACCCCATGAATATTTATTGTTTTACCTTGATATATGTTGTAACTGTATCTTTTGATTTTTCTTATACACTTTTGTGTGCTCTGCAAAAGACGAAGAAAAAACATGCGTTCATTTTTTTTATATATTATTTCGGTGTATGGATGGACAACCATACAAATGACACATGACTCTGACATACCTTTTAATCGTAGATAAAAAGGTATACTTCTTTACGCTTCTATGGATATTGATTTATGTTTCTTACCTTTTGCCATGCTTCCATCCCACCTCTTTCTTTCTTCCTTCACCTTAGTTTTCTTGCTAAATAAAGTCTTGGAAGAATCTGCGGAAGCCTTCTTGGCAGAAATAACATGTCTTCTAATTAGGGTCTATAAAAATTGTTGCACCCTTAAAAGAGGTAAAAGAAATTGCTACAACATTGTAGCAAAACCTAATTGAAGAATCCAAGTGGAATTCTTAAATTCGGTATTAGTTCTCTTTATTACATAGGGGGAAAGGGTTCTTTCTAATATTTAGATGATCAATCCTTCAAAATAATTTGCTATATTTAAGATGGGAATTGTTCTATTTGGTGTTTGTGGAAGTGATTTGCTTGTTATGTTCTTTTGTTGCATTGATGGTGTATAATGTGCGTTGACGGTGTATACAGTACGCACATAGATCACTGAGGCTGCAATGGAATTAGGAGATGTTTGCACAGTTGATGATTAAGACAGGATATGCCTTAACCTTGAACCCTAACAAAGAAGCGTTTTCGCTTATACTTTGTAGTTTATTTTCTTGATTTTTTTGTTGGATTCCACCTCTCTGTTCCAAGAGGCTAATACATTTTCGGTTTGATTTTATAGTTCTATGGGTTGGTGATGTTGTGAAGTATGCATAACTATATTATTTGTTAGATAACAAAATCTCGTAGCTTGAATCATGAGTAATTAGTCTCTTGGGTCTTGAACAGCTTTAATATTGATGAATTTCCTTTCTTTCTGGATAATGATGAATTTCTTATTCTTTATTACTTTATTTATGTTGTGTTTGGCTCATACACTTGTACTTGCGATGATACGTAGTTCTCCCATAATATTGTTTATATTCCTATTATTGTTTGTATAATTTAGTGATTTTTTTTCTTTTTGATCTATTTTCAGGTGTTTTGTACGAAGTCAAGTATTTTTTGAAGCACAATCAACTTTATATAATCTCGGAACACTTCTTCATTTTTTTTTTTCATTTAGAACAATTTTTACTTTTACTTTTGTAGAAAGATACGAAATAGAAACTTTTTAGATCGTTTTCATTGTTTCTTGTACAGTACATTGAGAAAAGATAATTTTAAGGATATGTTAAGTTTATATAAACTGTGCAATATCAATATATTATTTAGCTATGATTTGTATTATATATTGGCAGGTTAAATGTGCTTGGATTGAGACCTATATATTGAGACGGATTGAGACCTAAACAAAACGGAATTGAGACGGATTAGCAACGGAATTCAGAGATTCCGTTGCTATTCCGTCTCTAATTTTCGAGGAATAGATGCATGAATCAGCAACGGATCAGATACGAAATTATTGTATTCCGTTTCTGATCCGTTGCTAATCAGAGACGGATCAGAGACGGAATACAATAATTCCGTCTTTGATCCGTTGCTAATCAAAGACGGATCAGAGACGGAATACAATAATTCCGTCTCTGATCCATTGCTAATAAGAGACGGATCAGAGACGGAATGCAATTACAATTGTACCCTTTAGAAGAATTTCCATTTTTGTTCCGTCTCTGTTTCGTTTCTAAATTTCGTCTCTAATCCGTCTCTAATCAGCAACGGAAACACATTTCCGTTGCTGATTCAATCACCGGCGACGATTTTAGAGATGGAATAGATTTCGTCTCTGTTCCGTTGCAGAATTGAATTAGAGACGAAATTTATGCAAATCAGAGACGAAAATTTCCGTTTCTGATCTGCTGTTTTTTGTAGTGACTTACCCCTTAAGTCACCACCTCAGTCCCACGTCAACACGCAACTCGAGGTACGCCATCGCTCATGTCTCGACTCACCAAATGCCCCGCGTCTACCTTACTCGCAAATTCGACACAACAAAATAAACATACACTGAGACATTAGAAATTCACATTTGGGTATAAATAAATAATACACACCATAGAAAAAAAAATTTACCTCAATGTCGACTCCAGAGGTTTCCACAAGTACGTCAAATTACGACAGTCCAGTCAACGCTCTTGAAATGCGACACATGGCACGTATAAATTTGAGGATCATTACAGATGCAACTATATCTCCCTCGGTATGTACTAGTTATAAAAGACATGTCTGAAACTAGGCCAAGTAGTCAGCTCTTCTTGGGTCTCGGTATGAGCGATCCATTAAACTTCGGCCTCTCTCTGAAACATAAATCTCAATATCCTAGCTCGAATGCTGTCGTAAATCCTCAAAAGATTATGTAACTTCTCATATGCGAGAACCCATCTCGCGCATGCCTCTGGGTTTTCGCCTGTAGTAAAATATCATGACTGAAATTTCACCAACTCCTTTGCTAGCTTAGCCTCAGCTGATAAGGAGGTCTCGAATGTGATCTCTTGCGGGGTCTGTTTCAATATTGTTGCATGCATAGACGTTGGTGTGGTAACCTCTGTACGGGCCTCTAAAGCTATAGTCGGCGTGATAGTCTCGGCCATAATTGTAGTCATGGGCGTACCCTAGACAATCGAAGTTGTTGTTGTCTCAGTGACGCTCGTTGTAATGGTAACGGTAAGCGTCACGATAGATGTTGTCCGGGCCTGGAGTAGAGCCATAATCTGCTCGAACTACCTGTCTTGTGCCTCGATTTGGTCGAGTACACTTTGATCAGTCGCAACAAGTGTGGTATCACTCGTCTGTCTGCCATCCTCTACAAGTGGAGTCGGCTATCCGTCCATATCGTATCAGCAATATCGAAGGTCCGTATCAACTTCTTATATGCATACATACTATTATAAATCAAAATATATAACGTATAAGCACTATTACTTCCTACCCCATGTTCGCTTTCCAACTAAAGTCCTAAGTCAGGGTCTTCGGGTTTCCACTTCTAAGTTCATTTAGTTAAGTCTTATTGAGTTTCATTAAAGTTTCCCCTAGGTTCCCTTAAACCTAGAATTTGATACCAACTGCGACGGCCTTAAACTCCAAGGCAAACCAGGTACCACCACGTCGCCAGTCACGTCACAAGGGCATGCCACATCTCCGCACGCTCGTCCTTAACGGCTAGCGACCAAAACCTTTGTACGTATCTTATTTGCATTTAACTTAGTATTTATGAATATTTACATTAAGTTAACTAAGTTAAGTTATTTGCAATTTATTAAATTAATATAAGTTGAATTTCTGAGCTGAAGTCTTTAAATCATGCAAATATTGTAATGAAAAGTTTGCATTAATAAACAACCCTATAGTGTGCGGCATAAGATACCATGTATATCAAACAACAACAACAACAACAACAACAATAACAACAACAACAACATAGCCTCAGTCCCAAATTAAATGGGGTCGGCTACATGGATCAAACTTTTCCATTATGCTCGATTAAGTGCAATTGATGGTGAGCTTTGCAAACCATTCAAATCCCTTTTAATTAATGCATCCCATGTTAACTTTGGTCTGCCCCTACCTCGTCGAATTTCTACAGTTTCTATTGAGTTAAGTTTTCTAGTTGGGGCATTTGTAGGCCGTCTTTGCAAGTGACCAAACCATCGCAACCGCCCTTCCCTAATCTTTGTATCAATTGGTGCTACTCCTACTTGTCTTTGAATTTCTATATTTCTTATTCTATCTTTACGAGTCTTACTACACATCCACCTATGCATCCTCATTTCTACTACGTTCACTTTATGTAATTGTTGTTGCTTTACCGCCCAACATTCACTTCCATAGAGCATAGTTGGCCTAATTCCGGTCCTATAAAATTTTCCTTTTAACTTAGTAGGAACATGTCGATCACAAAACACCCCTATTGCACTCCGCCATTTCTTCCATCCATCTTGAATTCTATGTGTGACATCATTTTCAATGTTACCATCATTTTGTATGATTGATCCTATGTATCTAAATTGTTTTACCTTAGGAACTTCTACTTCCCCTAATTTTACCACTCTGTCATCTTGATGTCCACTGTTTCCAAACTCACAGTGCATGTATTCAGTTTTCGTCCTACTCAACTAAAGCCTTTAGATTCTAATGTATTCCTCCAGAGTTCTAATTTCCTATTCACTCCATCTTTAGTTTCATCCACTAAGACGATATCATCTGCAAATAGCATACACCATCGTATATCCTCTTGAATATGTCTAGTTAGTTCATCCATAACTAAAGTAAATAGATATGGGCTTAAAGGCGATCCTTGATGTAGTCCTATCGTAATGGAAAATTCTTTTGTAGCTCCTCCAAATGTCTTTGTACTCGTTACTACTCCATCATACATATCATTAATTGTATCTATGTATCTAGCATGCACTCATTTTCTTTCTAGAACCCACCAAAGAACTTCTATAGGGACCCTATCGTATGCTTTTTCTAAATCTACGAATACCATATGAAGATCTTTTTTCTTTTCTCTATATTTTTCTAACAATCGTCTTACAAGGAAAATCGCCTCCATAGTTGACCTCCAGGCATGAAACCAAATTGGTTCTCTGATATTGTTGTTTCTCTCCTTAGCCTATTGTCAATTATTCTCTCCCACAGTTTCATAGTGTGACTCATAAGTTTAATTCCCCGGTAGTTTGAACAACTTTGAATGTCTCCTTTATTTTTGAAGATTGGCACAAGCGTGCTTCTTCTCCAATCCATTGGCATCCGTTTTGATTTTAAAATTTTATTGAAAAGTTTTGTTAACCAAGTCAATCCGATTTCTCCTAAGCATTTCCAAACCTCTATGGGTATTCATCTGGGCCACATGCTTTCCCAATTTTCATTCTTTTCAATGCCTCTTTAACTTCTACAATTCTAATATTGCGTGTATAGTTTACATTTCTTTCTTGGTGTGGCCTTTCATCTATTATAGTATCAACTTGGCCATCATTAAATAAACTATCGAAGTAACTTCTCCATCTCTCCTTAATATCCTCCTCGCGCGTTAAAACATTTTGATTTTCGTCCTTAATACATCTTACATGACTTAGGTCTTGTTTCTTTTTATCTCTTAATTTGGCTAGCCTATATATATTTTTCGTCATCTCTATTACCTAACCTTGTATATAGATCTTCCACGAAATTTGTTTTAGTTTGACTAACTACTTTTTTAGCTTGTTTTCTAGCTTCTCTATATTGATTGTACGCATATTCATCTTGACACTTAGGTATTTTCCTATACATCTCTCTTTTAGTCTTAATTGCTAATTGGACATCCTCGTTCCACCACCATGTTTCCTTTTTTGGAGGTCCCAAGCCCTTAGATATACCTAATATGTTTGATCCCACCCTCCTTGTGCAACTACTTATTTCTAGCCACATTGTATTAGCATCTAAGTCAAGATTCCAAACATTTTCCTTTAGTAGTTTTTCTCTAAACTCTACTTGTTTACTATGTTTTAGATTCCACCACTTAATTCTAGGGTCGCTAACTCGTTTATTCATATTATTCTGTTGTGTCAGCTTAATATCAAGTACTACTAACTTATGTTGGGTAGTAAGTGCTTCACCAGGTATTACTTTGCAGTCTCTACATAGTTTTCTATCTATTTTTCTTATTAAAAGAAAATCTATTTGACTTTTGTTATGACCACTTCTAAAAGTAATTATATGTGATTCCCTCTTCCTAAAACTAGTATTTCCTAAGACAATATCATATGCTGAAGCAAATTCTAAAATTGATTCTTTTTTTTCATTTCTATTACCGTAACCAAAACCTCCATGAACTCTCTCAAACCCATCGTTACTTACCCCGACATGCCCATTTAAATCTCCTCCAATAAAAACATTTTCATCTAATGGTATACTCTTCATAAATCCATTCATATCATCCCAAAACTTGCGTTTGATGTTCTCGCTTAATCCTACTTGTGGTGCATATGCGCTAAGTATGTTCAGTTTTTCTTCTCCAATAATTAATTTAACTAGAAGCTATCTATCCCCCATTCTTTTAATCTCTACGACCTTATCCTTATAATCCTTATCCACCACAATTCCTACTCCATTGCATTTCCTATCTATACCAGTGTACCACAATTTAAACCCTGTGCTTCCTATTTCTCTACTCTTTTCTCCTACCCATTTTGTCTCTTGGAGGCAAGCAATATTGACTCTCCGTCTAATCATGGTATCTACTAGTTCTATTGACTTCCCCATAAGTGTTCCTAAACGAATTTTTCCTCCCCTTTGTATTTATTTTTCTTTTCTATTTCTATTTTGTCTAAAAGATCTAGTGTTCATATCTATGATTGTGTTTTTGTTTTTGTTTTTGTTTTGAACTAGCTTCTTTACTCACACCTGTCCTTTGGATGGGAACCCTTGCTCATTTTTCTTCACATCCAGGCGATGATGTGAAGGGACTAGCTTCTTTACCCACACACATCCCATGTGTGGGAACCCTCGCTCATTTTTCTTCACACCCAGGCGGCGATGTGAAACACACCCTTGCTCATTTCGCACTACACCCGGGCTCCGATGCAGCGCGTCGCTAGGTGGGAATGCCTCAACATTTATAGGTTGAAACTCTATTCCAACTTGCTTTGGAAACTGAGGCGTTCATACCTGTTGAAATTGGTCTACCAACTTTACGAGTGCAAAACTTCATTAAATAGATTAATCGGCAGAGGGTTAGACTGGATCTGGATCTTTTGGAAGAATTTTTGGAAGTCGCAGCAATACGGAAAGCAGAGTACAATAGAAGAATTGCTAGGTACTACAACTCCAAAGTAAAAGGAATAGCTTTTCGCATAGGAGACTATGCCATGCGAAAAACAGAGGTGTCATAGTGCAAGCCGATTAGAAAATTGTCTCTAAATTGGGAGGCCCATATAGGGTCAACAAGGTATCAAAGTTAAGAGCATATAATTGGAAAAAATGAATGGCAATGTTAGTCCATGTTCATGGAATATAGCAAACTTGCGCAAGTTTTATCAGTTGAATTTGGTTCAAGCTTTTTTTTTTCCTTATGTCTAGACATTTTAATTAATGTTATTTCATAGAGTTAGTTCTTCAATAGAAAAAATATGGATTTTTCTTCAATGCTACTCAACATAGACAAACTTGTTAGGTAAAATATGTGACGCGTGTCGAATGCGTCAAAATATATAATCCCGATGAGATTACCAATGACTACAAGAACTGCAGTAGTGGCAAGCACGGGGTCGAACCACGAAGACCAAGTTTCTACCTATGCTACGAAATTAAAATAACTCGGGGTGTTCACAGTAATAATATCTAGATTAACTAAAACTAGACTAAAAATAGCAAGTAAATAAATCAATCAATAGGGAAACAATCCAAACCATCGGCATCACAAATCTCCTCAATTTGGCATAATTTTACATACGGTCCTCAATCTAATCAAAGCATGCAATCCATAATAAATTAGTGTAGCTATAGACCCGGTAACGTACGCGGGTCCTCGCACTTCCCTATCTCGATGGTCAAGGTACGACAATGACCACTTCCCTAATCAAACACACAACCACAATTCATGTGAATTGGGTTTAATGCGTTGACCGCAATGGGCTTTGTGAAGGCACTACACCTAGACAACCGGATCACTAGTGTGTCCAATTTAGCCTAGATCCCTATGATATTCAACCGGTCCCAAAAGGGTCTAATCAATTGGTATGGTCGAATGCCACTGATGTGGTCTTGTTGCACAAGCACGGGTACGTACAACCTACTGGCATGTAAATCAAGATTTAAACCAGTGTTTAATCTCAATAATTCAACCAATATCAAAGGGAATAAAATATTATGAAGAACAAATTAAATAAATAAATAAATAGATCTCACATATGTTTTTATGCCAAAACGGGTGATTTGATCCACCTCTGGTTCAGATTGATAAGTTTAGCCGGCCATCGTCGTCAAGAACTCCATCAAAATTCAAGAATAAAGTGTAAAACAATGGTTTTTTGTGGAAGAGAAAAAAACAGAAAAAATAAAGCAGCCGGAACAAAATGAAAAATAAACTCAAAACTCCTCCCCGTCTGATCCAACCCAAAAATCCCTAAATGAATTGGTTTCCATTCTCTGCCACGTGTCATCACTTGATTGGGCGAGAGAGGTGGACCTGGCGACGTGGCGCGTGATGATTGGATGATGGCTGCTGGCGAACGTGCTTGTGTGAGAGGGATCGCCACGTGTCGCGATCCGATTTGTGCGGTGACTGCCGTGACGTGTATGGGCCAATGGGAGAATGCCACTTGGCATAACGTGGCGGATAAAGAAATTGTGTGACTCGCACGAAATCTTTGGGAGTTTGTGCTTAACGAATCCGGAGGCGATCGACCGGCCGCTTTCAAGCGTGAAGAAGGAAATGCGATGTCACGTGGCCTAAGGTGCTTGACGCGGCTGCGACACATGTCAGATTGTGATTTGTCAGCCAAACGACGAGTATGACGTGGCGGCTTGCGATTGGTCGGAAACAACTGAGTGACGCGGTTGTTAGTGGCGTTCCACGTGGTGGCATTCCACGTGGCAGTGTCTGATTTGTTCAGAATGGCTTTCACGCTGACGTGGCATTTTCTGATTGGTTGAAACGTTCTGTCCGCTTTTCGACCCACCGCGCAACGCGTATTTCGAGGCAAACTGTCCGATATCCGATTATTGCAAGTAAATACTCCATTTTGAGTATTTTTCCGCCACGATTTCAACCGCGCACTTCGTTTCACCTAAAAATGAATAATAAAGATAATTAGGCCCATATATCGAGGATTCAATAATAAAGATATATAAATAAACTATATATAATATGCATAAATAATGACCTATCAATATGAGAGTTCATGACTTTTTTCTAAAGAAAAAAATAAGAAGAAAGAACACTTTCTTACAAGTTTGAAGTGTCTAAGAGGCACCACTAATAATAAATAAGAGGGGAGAGCAATAAGTGTTATAGGGACACCAATCATAGTGAAAAAAGGGAGACGGTTTGAAAGGTGAATTTCATGAAATTTCTAATCTTATTTAATATCCGTAATCAAGATTATTGACCCGTGACGTGGGACCCACAATGTGACACAGGCGCTAATTGAGGCGGGATGGTCGAGGCATATGTTAGATTTGTTTATGGTTTATGTCTAGTGTATTATATATGTGTATACTACTAAGTCACTCTTGCTTGTGTATAGGAGTCGAGATGTGAGTATGGATGCACCTCGAGATGCGCGTTGATGTGGGACCGCGCTAGAGAGTGATGTGGGATGTTGGTTTAAGCTTTGTGTAGCTTAAATAGTAGAATTAATGTGGGTATAGTTGATTTTATATTAAATGTAACCTAAGTTAGCAAGATAAAACAATGGTTATATGATGTTCATCGAGATACGTAATGATACAAAAAGAGACCAATAGAGTATGGACTGGTGTTAGTTAGGTAGATATAATGCAGAGTTATTAGAATTGTGTCAAGATGTAAGCCACTAGATTAATCTCGAGATACGTATGTACATAAAGTTCAATGGTTATTAATCAAATTTGTTTTTATATATAAGATTGGATAGATCGACTCATGCAATTCATTTCATTTCCACAACTTAGAAGCGAAGGAAGGTGGAGAAGAAGAAATCAGAGGAACTGAGGAGGGCTTTAGCTGAAAAACTCAGGGAGATCGAAGAGAGTTGGAGCTTAAATTAAAGTGTCATCAGCCCTAAGTACACATCTCTTTATTTCAAGTTGAAACCAATTCTGATTTTTGGCTATTTTCAAAAAATACATGGTTAAGTCTTTCCAATTAATTTATATATTTGGATTCCTAATGTCAAGCTGATAATCTAGCTAGTAAGAAATTCCTAATTTGGTTTTGAAATAAAAAATGTAATGACCCTAAAATCTAACTCGTGCCACGTATCATTTCAGAGTTGTATGTAGGACCCACTTATCGTATTACGTATGTCCAAATATCGAGAGTCGACACTGAGGTATGCTATTTTTGTTTGTTGCTTGTATTGTTTATTATACAAAAGATTGAACAATTCAAAATAATTAATTTTGGAAATGTGCAGGTAAGGTACACGCAAGGCATATCGGTATCGAAATGAGTGGAGACGTACCTCAGCCTGTGTATCGACGTGAGACCAAGGTAGCGGCTTATAGGGTAAGTTTAATTTGAGCAAAGCATAGTTGTAGAGATGCTTTGATGTGGCAAAGTTTAATGTGAAGTTAAAGTGCCTATGTAACGGCTCGAAAATTTGACTTGTGCCACGTGTCAGGTCAGGGTCGAATGTGGGATCCATTTGTCGAAACACGTATGTCCGAATCTCCTGTGGAGACACCGAGAATATACAATTAATGTGGGATCCATTTGTCGAAACACGTATGTCCGAATCTCCTGTGGAGACACTGAGAATATACAATTTGAGTTTATAATGCTAATTGTTGAGAAATGTATATGCGGGGAATCTCGGTGAGTCGAAACACGAAGAGGGAGGCGCCTCAAGTCGCGTGCCGACGTGGTACCGAGGTAGCGGCTTAATGTGGCTATAGTGGTTATAGTGGTTTTAATGTGGTCACATTTTAAAAAATATGCATTGGATGTGCCTCGTGATGCGTGTGGCGTGAGTGTCGAGATTGTGAAATGAGGTGGTAGTTGTGTGAATATTTATTGTGCCTCGGGATGCGCGCTACCTAATTTTTGAAAAACTATTTTGATGTGCCTCGAGTTCCACTCCACACGAATATCGAGGACATCTGCTTTCTTCTTGAGGAAGAAACAAATAGAGAGAGAAAAAAAAAGAGATTGGATAAGAGAAATAAAGAGAGAGAGAAAGAAAGAAAGAGAGAGAGAGAGAGAGAGAGAGAGAGAGAGAGAGAGAGAGAGAAAAGATAGATATAAGAGATGGTGGCGGTTGGATCGACGAAAGAGCAAAGCGAGGGCTTGCGAGCAACTCGCGGACGAGCGGACCAGCCCGCGGATGCGGCTCGCGGCGGAGCTCATGGGTGCCGAGCTTGCGGACGAGGCGGCTCGTCGGTGGCAGACGACACGGCGGTCTGGACGAAGAAGAGGGAGGTGCAGACAGTGGCTCGCGGTGCGGCGACAAAGAGGTGGCGGTGACGGCCGGCGGCGCGCGCCAACGGCGGATGACGAGATGGCCAGCGACGCGACAACGGCGGCAAGCGCGGCGTGACAATGACGCGGCGGCGGAGACGGCAGGCGGCGGCACGCTGCAATGCAATGGCCCGCAAGGTTAGCGGCGGTTGGCAGCGGCAGCGGCAGCGGCGACGGTGCTTAGGTAGCTGCGTGATGAACAACGTTGAGCAACGACATGGTGGCGCGTGGTCGAACCGATCACCCCTCGACGAGGGGTGCGATTCGACGAATTTCGACGACGCGATGGAGGTGAGGTGTACTTCACCTAATTTTAGTTGTGATTTGAATGATTTAAGTAATATGATCCCAATGGTATAAATGACATCAGGGACTTAGGAGTCGGTGTTGGGTGGGTATATGGAGGCGTGAGCGAGACGTCTTGCGGACGATGTGGATTGTTCGCGGAAAATGTTAGTAAAACCAGTTAGAAAATGTACAGTAGTTCATTGCGCTTGCATTTTTGTTTGATGTTGAACCATGTCCCTTTCTTAGAATTCCTACCCATTTGTGAGTGTCCGAGGGCCAAGTGAGTCATACGAATGTCTCTGATTGGAGTGGTCGCCGGCTTGCAACCAAGGCCATGACCTAGAGTCATTTGAGTATATGGTCGAAATGAAATGTGTTTTATCCGGGGCACCGTTGATATCCCTCATTCGCGGCGTTCTAGGTACAGCTAGCAATTCCGCGTCCTGTGACCCGAGTCAATTTGGCGTTGCACGACTCTATGACCTCGACCCTGTGGCACCCGCATTCGGTGGTCTTGGACTGCTTGGGCACCTCTCTTTTGTTTCCTTTGACACCCATTCTCATTGTACTGTCATTTTTACAATATCATTATCATGCATTCCATATAGTTTTTTCTTTCTATCCGCATGAATTTTCGACTGTTTCATTTTATTTTGGATTATTGTTTAGATTCTACTGGATTTTACTTACCTGTACTCGTCATTCTCGTGTTTGACTGAGTGCAGAGTCGCAGACGAGTAGCAAGGGAAAGCTCCATAGCTAGGTAAATCCATTGTATTATTATATATACTTGTTTTAACAACACTGGGATTATGAGCATGTAAACCGTGTATTTACTCTTCTCTGATGATATATTTATGTTGGGTTCCACAATTGGGTTGCCTAACTCTTTTACATATTGTTGAGTTATTTAATTAACTACTTCCACTAATTTGTAAAACTTGAAAATTACTAATAACTCAACTTAAAATCTTAAGTTTACTTATAATGATGGATTGGAAGGCTGACTAGGTCTGCGTTGACCTTGCGAGACTAGCTCGGGGGTCCACGTGGGCTTAGGCTGGGCAGTGCCCAGTTTGTGGTAAATTGGGGCCGTCACAGCCTAAGTTAGTGAAAGAAATTAATTAGCACATGATGTGCATCGCTATACGTGTCAACCAATCAAAAGGTCAATGAAGTCAACTTGTAGTGTCATTTAACCATGACTCCGAAAATTATTGAATGAAGGTGAACCACTAGACAAGCCTCGAGATACGTGTGCATACATGATCAATGGCCATGGTTCAAACCTTACAAATTAAGTCAAACCTTACAAATTAAGTCATATAATCCCCATAAGTCAACATATTGATCTTTATCATCATCAAAATCATTTGTGCTAGGAGGAAGAGAGATTTTTGGAGTGATATTGGTGAAGTAGAAGTGAGCGATTCATTGAAGTTGTGTTGAAGAAGAAGATCAAGTATCAAGCTAGGTAACTCAATTAACATAGCTTGGTCATTTTAAGAATTCATGTATTTGGTGTTGTTGATGCTGTTTTTGTGTTCGGGTTGATGTTAGGGACCTCTAGTGAGGGATCTTAAAGCATTAACAAAGCTTATATGTAGAGGAAACCCAGAATTCGAAATGCAGAATTCTGGGTTTTGCTACACATAGCGCGCTTGGTGTAAAATCTAGCGCGCTAGAGGTTTAAGGTAGCGCGTTAAAGTTGGGAATTAGCATGCTATTGTCAGAATTAGCAATTTTCAAAAGTTCCTTAAACCCTCTAAATAGATGTAATACCCCAAGTAAAGGTCCTAACATACTTAGAAACTTAAAAGGTGTTCTCCTGGGGGTCGGGAACACGTTTTTCAATGTCGGGAAATTGGATAGGCTAGGAATAAGCATGTGGATCGAGATAAGTAACCAGCTAGGAAATGCACAATATATCATTTTAGGTTATTGAATATTATTGTTCATTGCTTGTTATCTATTCTTGGAATTCCATTCTAATTTAGTAGTCCGAGGGTAAGTGAGTCAACGGTGATCCTTGGAAGAAGTGGCTGACTTAGGTAACATACCAGAGTCATGACCTCGGGATGCACTGCATTGGATACTAATTTTGATGGGTTGTAAGTTCTTAGCGTGCTTGTTCCAAGAAGTCTCACTATCTCGTGGGTTTAGGGCTTGTGAGTGTATCAAGTCCTAAAAACTGAGTCTTGATGTTTTGCCCTGACTTAACAACATATTGGTTGAGACTAGTTGTATCTTTCTGTTGCATTCCTGGACACTCATGTATCGATTGTTTTTATTTATTTACAATTTTTATTTATTAATGTGTTCTTATACCTTTCTTTCTATCTGCATGAATATAGATTGATTTATTTATTTTGAAATGTTGTTTAGTATTCTACTGGCGTTACTTACCTGGGCTCGTTATACTCGTGTTTAACCGAGTGCAGATCCGCAATCGAGTAAGGGAAAGGGGCCAGTGCTACGAGATCTATTAGGAGGACTTTGGAACGGCCTTCGTTCTCACATTTTTGTAGGTTTTTGTATTACTTATGATATTGTTTTTGTCATATGGGGTATATGGATTTCGTGAGATACGTTAGGACATGTATTTGTACATTTTGACTGTGTTATGCGAGGGTTTCTACACTCTTGGTTATCCTGACTAATTTATGTAAAGTTGTTCAAATTTGTTTAAGTTGAAATAGCTTCCACATAAACAGTGATGATTTAAAATTTTGAATAACTCACTATAAATGTTATTATGCTGCCCTATAGTGAAATAGATGGTAAGGAAGGCTGACTAGGCTTGTGTTGACATCGTAAGGATTAACTCAGGTTCCACATAAGTTTAGGCCAGGCGGAGCCCAGTTTGGATTGTGGAACTGTGGCCACCACAAAAAAAAAATATGAATTTTTGAAGTTATAAGACCAAAATTGAAAGTATGTATGTTGTATTATGAACCAGACTATGTAATTTGGTCATAACTTGCCCATTTAAAATCAAATTAAATTCAGTCTGATGGCTTTTGAAAGGTAACTCAAAGGGGAACAACTTTATCTTACTAGAAATTTTGTAATTTGATTATTTTCATGTCTGAAAGTGCTCTACAAATAGATGATTGAATGCATTACGAGATTTTTGAAACTAAGTTTTAAAAGGCATAACTCTCTAATTACTTATCCAAATAAGCTGATCTTGTAGTATATTGTTTTTTGGTATGTAGCTGCCTTTTAACAAAAAATCACGAATCTTGAAACAATAGATTAGGTGAAATAATTTTTCTAAGTCTAGTAGTCGGATTAGGTGTTAATTTGAGCTATTTTTGGTGGAATTGCGATATCACTTTCATTTTATATTAGAATTTCGCAAACCAACATTTTTTGAAAGCTAAGATAGAGACCAAAAACTTTGCACAAGGAAAGATTTTGAGATTTAGATAATTTTATGCCTAAAATTGCGCTGCAATACATGACTAAAGTTACAATGTTGTTTAGTCTTAAAGGGGTTTTTTTAGGTTAACGTTCCTAAACTAATTTGACCTGACATAAACCCAATTTATTTGGGTTAATTTGATATTAGGAAGCTAGGGAAGAGTCTCAAAGGTTGGGATATGATATATGGGGTATTGGGAAGCTAGAAATGCTAGGACTTTATATTTCCGATGCGAGTATACATGTTGATTGTTTTATTTGCATTTCATATCCGTTTTATTCTTGTTTGTTGTAGTTTATATTGACTTTGTCCAGTGTTGTACTCTCATATCATGAACTTATTTTACAATCCTCATTTGTTGAGCTTGACTTTCATTATATTATGATGAATTGAATGCCTTTGAATCTGTCCATGTGCTTTATGTCGTTTCTTATTGTTTCACAATGAAGATAGTGTAAATAGACTGCTATTAGGAATTGTGAGTTTGTAAATGACTTTATGGACTAGTACTCATTGGAAATTGTGCTTTGTAGCATACCCAAGCCTTGAAATCCTTAATGAGTAAATTTCTTGGAATTATAAAATAGTTATAGAATCTAGAGTCCATTGCATTGTGTTAAAGTTGATCGACACATAAGGTTAAGAGTCTATGGGGATGTCGACACTCACCACTATGGCGCGACACATGGGTTTAGAGTCCCTGGGGTTGCAAGACACCAAGGTTAGAGTCTCTGGTGACACTGGGATTAGAGTCTCTAGTGATATTAGACTGTGCGATATCACGCACGTCCTTTAGTGTCCTAAAAGGCTTCAATGATGCTGGTTAGTGCCGACCGAATTTAAATTATAACTATTTAGCCTCGCGTCAGTTTCACTTACTTAACCGAGGTATTTCTTAGCATATTTCAGGTACTAATCTTTCTTTATTGAACTTATGTTTTTCAATATTATTTAGTCTTTTAAAAATGTAAATAAGTGTGTCAATGGGATTACTGTAACTTTTTGTACTCGACGTCCTTTTTATGACGGTGGGTGCAAAGCCATCGACGAGCTGGCTTGGCAAAGAGAAGATCGACAACTACCTCTGAGCCAGCAGCATACTTTTGCATTGACATTTTGTAGGTTTTGCTATTTTGTGTGTTATATAATTATGTCTTTAGCTACATTCTAGGGTTGTATATTAGGTCGAACGTTTAGTTCCTCAACTTATTTATGTCCGCTACTTTATTATATGTATGCATTTGATCGTTGTTTCTTGGAATCCACACTTAGGATTTAATATATTGCTTCTACATAATCTGTTAAGACTTTTGCTAAACTTTATAAACTCTTAGAAGTTTTAATTACTCTGAAGTATAGTAATTATGTAACATGTGTATTACTTATCCTGAATAGGTATATTGGAGAGTGTAGGATAGAAAGGCTGACTAATACATAGTTAAGTCCTATATGGCTAGGATTTGGACTTAATTATAGAATTAGGCCAAGCAGTGCCCTACATTAGGGAAGAGGCCATCACAGTAAAGTTATAGTAAAATGTAAAGTTGATACTCCTAATTAAGTACAAAATAAAAGATTGAAAGCCTCAAGGGACCAATAATTACAAAAAAGAATAGGAGAAGCACGAACATCTAACAAAAAATATAAATACTAATTGGGAAGACTCGATCCTAAATAAAAGAGAAAGTCTACTATTAAAAGACATCAACATCATACGTGAAAACTTGTATCTAAGGTAGAAGTTCAACATGCTTATCAAGTATTCTCTTCAGTCTAACTCCTCTTCTTTGATTTGTTTGACCGCTTCACTATCTTAAATGACATAACCTTTGCTTGAAAGATGTTATATGCCTCCCATCTAACTTGCTCTCTATGAAGCATCACAATTTGCAATGAGATAGCTTCTAGGATCTTCCAACCATTTTTCCGAGGCTTTATAACGCTTCTTCACAAGTGCTAAAGCTTCCTCATTAGTGATCTCTAACGACGACACCTTAGCCATGAGACAATCATTAGTGGCTTTAAGCAGAGAGATCTCAACCTCATTTTTGGAGAAAATCTCTCGAATTTTGGGCTATGACCCATGTCTATTGTTGATATCTTTATCTTTCTCTAGCAAATTCATCTCTAACTTATCATTCTCTTTAACCAGTAACAACATATTCTCAATTGCTTTGTTGTTCTACTGCTAGCTCTGCGATATGGTCTTGGTTAGCAAAAAAAGGTCGAATTTAAGACTTAAAGCGATCGCCATGTTTTGATAAGCTTTGTTGGCAATCACATGATGGGTTAGACCAGAAGCAACATGGCGATCAACCGGAGTCACACGCTTAAGAACAAGTTCTCTCATAGTGATCGTGTTAGATAACACATAATCGCAAGTTTTCACTCCCTAACTTGGAATAAAAGATGACTAATTTCGGAGACGAGTAGGATGTGTAGGAGCTGAACCTCTATGATCAATTCAAGAGTAATAAAGGATTATTCATAAGTAATCTTTTACTTTTTGTTCTCTCACCTGTCTTGATGAATTATTGTTTTCTATAATTTTTAGCATTTAAAGCTTCTATGACTGCATGAGCTACAAAAAAGAGAGACAAGGAATATGTCAAAAATGACAAAGCAAAGAGGAAAACAAAGAATTGAAAAAAAATAAAGGTAAGCATACCTTCTCCACAAACTCGACTAAGGCCAAGATTAACAAGGGCCCTCTCTTTCAATAAAGAGATTGCAATGATTTTTCTTCCATTAAAACAAATAGCTTCTTTAATAGCATTCTCTTCACGATTGAGGGAACATTTTCTGAAGGACCGCTTGCAAATCGGGGACCATGAAAATGGAAAGAGAGAAAACCAATCTCCATCTTTCCATTTAGTATAAAAGATCTCCTTCCAATTGGGATAAAAATCAAGGAATAGGAAAGATTTGGCATCAATAATAGGAAACTTAACGATCTTATAGAAAGGCTAACCCAACCAAAGCAACAAGAACTATTGTTCTGGACTTGAAAAATATTTTTAAATACATGAACACTTAAAGGAAGCTGAAGTTGTACACAACGCAAAATAAAACACATAACTAACTACCAACTATGTGGAGTTAGTTGAGCATGTCGAACCTTATAATTCAAAAGGAGAGTTGATATAAATGTATGCATTGGAAATCGAAGGCCACCAATGATAGCTTTTGTGAAGACACAAAGGTCTTTAGTGAAATTACAAGCTTTGTCAGCAGGGTAAGGCGCATGACACTAATAAGTCGATTTTGGGATACAATACATGGAAGTAAGTTTTTCAATTTGACTAACATAAGTGAATGAATACACTAATTTATACGCTTCAACATTAGAATGAGATGTGTCATCATTCTGAACATTTGCAATTACTTTATTCATTGGACGGTCATCCATAGACTCACCTACTATCTTACAACCTATACTAATAGAAGTGGAATCTAAAGAAAAAAAAAAGCTTTATGATTTTTACCTCTACGCGCCATTAATTCTTCAAAAAAAAAAGCTTGAGAAAGTTGAACCTAAATTAAGCTTCGAGACTCCTTAGCATGACAACCTTCAAAACTTTTACACTTAACTTTACACAAAAAGATATGAGGCTTTACAACTTCATATAGAAAAGCCATGACAAAATTTTTGGTAGGAGAGTTTTTGGAGCAAAAGTGTTGGAGGGAACTATTTTTAGCAAAACTTTTGATAGGAGAGTTTTAGAGCAAAAGTATTGGAGGGAAGTGTTCTTAGCAAAATTTCTTATGGATCCAATTTGGAACTAAAAATGTTTAGACATCGACTTAGGTACTTTTAAAAAAAGGACATAACATACAAGTCTAAAACTCAACTTAACTCCTTTTAAAAAAATGAGACTCAAAATATCTCATTTCAAAAAATGAAGACCTAGCATAAAAGTTTGAGACTTAACTTAGGTCCTTTAAAAAGAACCTACCAAAAAATCTAGGGACATAACTTAGGTCTTTCTAAAAAAAAGGACCTAACATACAAGTTTGGGACACAACTTAGGTCCTTGAAAAAAAAAACTTTACATATAAGTCTGAGACTTAAAATAGGTAAAAAAAGACCTACCATACAAGTCTGAGACTCAACTTAAGTCCTTAAAAAAATCTAACATACGAGCACTAGAACAATTTGAGCTTTTAATAACACTTCATTAGACAGAGGTTTTAATTAACCCCCATGTATTAGACAATTAGGCTTTTAATAGTACTTATACAAAGAGGTTTGAAATAGGCCTCATGTATTAGGTAATAAGCACCTAATTCATAGGGGTTTAAAAAAAAGCGATGGAAACTCTTAAACCCGATTAAAACAAAGTCATCTCGTAGTCTCCACACTCAACACTCAATGAACCCTACTCCGACCTCGTCGTTCCACACCCAACATTCTCGTCATCGTCTCATAGTCCATAGTCTCCGACGTCGCCTCCTCCTCTTACTCTATCATCCTCACCCTCATCGCCTCATCGACTGTCTCTCGTAGGGACGAAGACCAAGGCTAGGGCGGCTTAGAACCCCGATCTCCACGTGGAGTCATCTCCATAGAACCCTAACCTCTCAATGTGAGCTCTCTCTCTCTCTCCCTCTCTCTCCGTTTCTTGTTTGATTCAATCTTCATTTTTTGATGACTTTGGCTATCTAATTTGTTATTTGGTTCAGATCTATTAATTTGTTGCGTTTGTGGTTTCAACTTGTAAGGCAAGAGGTTTAAATCTCAATCTTCACTTTAAGGTACATTGGTTTCACATATGGTGCTCGTGATCAATTTCGCGATTCAATCTTCTTCCACTCTTCGCATAATTGCTTGATTGATTTTCAATTCTTATGGTTTTTGGTTTCAAAGTGATTAATTTTATGCATTTTTGTCTCTTATTTAATCAAATATCCTCGCATCGCCGACATCATGCTCTCGACCGTTCTTTTCATCTCCACTACAGTGTTTGCACAAATTGAATCAAGGTTGTGATTCTCTCCCTCTGTCTGTGACTATTAGAAAAATGTTTTGTTATTGGTTGGTTTGTAAACCCTAATTAGGTCAACATAATGTTTTTAATTGTTAAGTCATCTTTGATAATGAAACATCAAAGATGAAGATGTCTTTATTTAATTTGCATGTTATACTTGCATTATCATTATTTCTTAATACAATTCAACCTAATCCAACAGTATATTCATATTCTTTGCACCTTATAATTAATATCATTGCAAGATAAGGTTCACTTAGAAAATTTAGTTCAAATACCAACCATTATTATTTCATTCATTTTTTTTATCAACTATTATTATTTCATTCATTCATATATTTCTAAAAAATCTTCGTGAATGTCGGCGTTAGAGAAGGGGTTTCTATGCTCATATAGTGTGATGAATCACTTCATAGAAGAAACCTTTTATTTTTTATTCTCAACTCGAAAGCCGGCCTTTCCTACCTTTTAATGCAAAACCCATCCTTTCGTGTTGCTAAAAAGGTGTAGCTTTCTCCTACATTTTCTAATCACTTTTTTAAACTACATTAACAAATCAAGGGCATAGACAAGAATGGTAAATATAACAACCTTGAAATATATCCATAACCATACATTTGGAAGTACACATGTCAAGGCATAAAAATTATTTGGAATTCTCCAAGGTTTTGTGGATTAGTTAGATTTTTCAAGCCCTTAATTAAGCCTTATAAGCAAAAGAATTTGTATGATAACTCCATTGTAAGAGAAGTTTTCAGACTTGCAAAGCTAGATATCAGCATAGTTACCAAATTCTAACTTGCTTTCATTCATATAAATGATGAGTTTTGTAGCTCAGTAACTAAATAGAAAGGGTAGCACTCACAAAAATGGAGTGTAGCTAGCAATTGATCAATGAAAACTAACAATCTGAAAATACAATTACTTTTTTGGGAAATTCGATTAGCTTAGTTTATTCCAATAGTCATTAGCATAACAATTAATCATCATACATTAACCACTCTAATCACATTTCTCTGTATGACCTCTTCAAATGATTTCTTGTGGTTGAGGGTGTTACGGCATTCAGTGTAACAGATTCTGTCATGACATTTTGCTAAGTTTTAAAGGAAAGTACATTGGGTGCAAATGAATTCGAGTGATAATAATCGGCTCTTTCCTCTCTTATATATATTGGAGTCAGTTTTATGAATTTTCTAACAGTAGCAAATCTCATTTTGAAATGAATGATCTTGTATATGGTTTGTTCAATTTGTTCTTTTTATTAAAAAAAAAGGTGGCATGAGCACGTATATATGTTCCATCTGTTGGAACAATTAATTACATTATTTAATTGTTTATAATTTGAATGGAAATGATGTGAAAAGGTGTTTAATTATGTAAAGGGACATGAGATACTAAAAGGTGTATCTATTCACTAAAAAGCATGTCTTTCCTAATAGACACATCTATTCACGAAGATGCATGTCTTTTCTAATAGACACATCAAAGTCTATATATATATTCACAAGATGGATTGTTTGAAAATAAGAATAGTAATAGAGTTAGAAAGTTAGAAAAATGAGTCAAAAAATAATTTTCCTTCTATTTTCATAGTTTTGGGTCAGAGAGAGTGTTGAATCATTATATTGGTTCGCAGACTAATGATTTGAAGTGCTAAAATCATTAGTATGATCGTTGTATCTTGGGAGACTATCGTCGTTAGACCGTAAGCACTAGAGCGGGACGCAATTAGTCTTCAGGACATTGAGTATAACTCAAGCCTCGATCAACTATATTATGTTTTTAATTCTATCACGCATCAAAGTTTTCTAAAATCGCACCATCAATCTGAAGACTATTCCATTGATATGGGATTTGGTTCGTTATTAATTCACATTGGTACGTATCTTTGTTGGGTCTTCGTTCATGTTAATGAGTATTAATCCCACAAATGAGTCCAAGATCAGGAATATGCATCGATGACATCGGGTACGTATATATGTTTGATATTTTAGTAGATACCTTAAGTGAGATATTCATTTATGATATTCTAGTGAATCAGTGGATCATGATCATATCATCGTGAAATAGATCTGATAATACATACAATCACTCAATTTTAATTATCTTCTGCTAATGCTAGTGCGTGCATGGTGCATCGATTAGATCAAGAAGAAGCATTCTAAATATTAAATTTGAATTTGGAATTTGATAACTAGCGCTTTTTGGAGCCAATCAGTAAAGGTGTTATAAAAACCATGAATTTAAATTTTGGGGATTCTTGGTCTCTGTTTACTGAAATAGATGAATTTTTCTATGAAGATGCAAGGTTCATGCATGTATATTGTTATTTAAATCTTTGTTTTCAATCTGTTCAAAGTATAAGATAATTGTAAGGCAGTTAAGAAAACTGAAATAGAATGGTGCATTCTTTGCAACCGCCACTTGCATTAACGTCTTTATGTATGCATAGCCAAAGTAAGGGCATCTATTTTTTAATGGGAGATACCAATCTCAATGAATACTAAGGCACCGGTCGTTTGATATGCCTATCACTCCCTTAATTAAGTCATGAGTTTCCATGGAGTCAGGGGCCTGTAGAGATGCACATTGGTGATGGGCACATGTTGCAAAAGGCCGCCATGAACGGGTGTAATGTAAGGCTGCATTTTGAATGGTGTAGTATGAATTAAAGAGGCACCACAATGACCGACCCAATTTGGCCCCAATCTATATGGTCCATGCTTATGGACTTGTATATGAATTGTAGAGATCAAAATGGAGATGCTATATAATTTTGATCGAAGATGCAATTGGTGATCACATGAGACTGCAACTTGAACAATGTGGGTGAATATAATACTCCAAAAAGTTGCAACGTGTAGTTGCAAAGTTGCAATTGCATCTTCAATAAATAGAGACCATGTCTCCTGGGCTAGAGTGAGATTGTGGTTAGTAAGGCTATTGTGATCTATCAATTAAAGATTCACATGCGCTTGCAATCGTTAAGGCAAAAAATGGGGCTAATTGATTGAGTGTGCTTATGTTCTATGTATATCTTTATTAAATGCATATGCATGAATTAATCCATTTGTTTATTAATTACTAAATTTTGATTTGTATGGCTTTGCGTTTATCAATATTGTAATACGAGTAGTATTACTATATTAGCGTTGAGTTATTAAAATTGTAGGGGTTTGAATGCAAATTCAGTGCAAGCCCTAAAGTTATAATCTTCCTTGAAGATATATTACAATAGTATTAAATGTCTATAGTGAACCCTAATAAAGTATTTGAAGAGACATTTGTTGAAAAACATATATTTTGAAAAGCGAGTTATCAATAGTGAAATTGAATCCATCGAGTCAAAGCCTTTGAAGTATAAATGGATTTTAAAATCTAATTAAAGGCGGATGGATAAATTGCTTAAAATGAAGCAAACTAAATTGATAACTTAAGACTTCAATTGAGAGAAAGGAAGTCTTGATTTCTTCGAAAGAAATTCACTAGTCTATAATGACATCAAGCATGTTGGTTGCTAATGAAGCAAAGCAAAGATGTTAAAAGACATATCTTAAATGATGAATTTAAAGACGAAATACTTGTATCAATGGAAATCCTCAAAGAAATGAGAGTATTGTTAGATTCATATTGGAATCTAAATGATTGTGCGCATTAATAAATTAGAAAAGCTATATTATAGCTTTGAAAGAGATTAGAGGATATTTCATATATATTATATGCAATTGTCTCTGTAACGCATATGTCGAAAGTTGATTAATGATCGCAAGTGACAGAGAACAAAATGATGCATATAAAGTGGTAAATCTGGACTTATATGTTGAAGATTACCTTAAATAGTTACTTGATTATGAGATAATTTTCATAGAAAATGAGAAATGAGAAGACAAACTTGTGGCCGATAATTGTAAGTTTGTTAATATCGTGTAAACTAATATTGAGGGAATGCGTTTAAAAGCCTAAAAAATGAGTTGAGTCAAGGAAACCTAACCTAGCTGATTGGAGATCCCATGTACTAGGTTCAATAGGCAAACTGGTTAGATGAAACTTGAGAGAAGAACACACCCTCTCTCATTCCTAAGATAAAAATGTGTTCAGAAGAAGTTAAGGGTATGCTAAGCATTTAATGACAAATAAAGATGTCACCTATATGATAGTAAATGTGGGTCGCATTTATGAGAACGAAACAGGCTAAATTCTCTAAAGCTATTATGAAACCAAGATTGTGTCCAGGACCAAAATGGACAAAACCGTAGAACCAATAATGATAGGGATAAAGTTATGTGAGTGTTACCATCTCGGTATACCGTAATTGTGAACAGCTTCAAGATCATATATATCCACTTTGCGTCACGAAGTATATCCGGTAATATTTCACTAGGGAAAGTTCAAGTCTATATACGACACTTCTCCCGATGTAACTTTATTCCGCCAATTCTCTCTCAAGTAATCCATTTATGTGGGGGATATATATAGATTTGATGATCAATTTCCATTCATGTGGGGGATTGTTGGAACAATTAATTACATTATTTAATTGTTTATAATTTGAATGGAAATGATGTGAAAAGGTGTTTAATTATGTAAAGGGACATGAGATACTAAAAGGTGTATCTATTCACTAAAAGGCATGTCTTTCCTAATAGACACATCTATTCACGAAGATGCATGTCTTTTCTAATAGACACATCAAAGTCTATATATATATTCACAAGATGGATTGTTTGAAAATAAGAATAGTAATAGAGTTAGAAAGTTAGAAAAATGAGTCAAAAAATAATTTTCCTTCTATTTTCATAGTTTTGGGTCAGAGAGAGTGTTGAATCATTATATTGGTTCGCAGACTAATGATTTGAAGTGCTAAAATCATTAGTATGATCGTTGTATCTTGGGAGACTATCGTCATTAGACCGTAAGCACTAGAGCGGGACGCAATTAGTCTTCAGGACATTGAGTATAACTCAAGCCTCGATCAACTATATTATGTTTTTAATTCTATCACCCATCAAATTTTTCTAAAATCGCACCAACACCATCTAGTTTTATTTGACGACATAGCGCATCACTAACATTTTGACTTTCACGTATATATATATATATATTACCAAATATTGGAAAAATAACGGACTAATGCACTTCTATAGCACATGCATCACAATGAGAAGCATGTAACTAATGTATAGAAACTAAGATTTATTATATTAAATGCAAATATTCAGTCTATATGGGAATAGTTGCAGTCAATTTCTCTCTTTCATCCATCATATCTATCCAATATTCCATTATAGAAATAGAACTGTCAAAGTTCGTCACTAGCTAACTCCTATGATTTAAGTACATTATTAAGTTCATAGATTAAAACACTCTTTTTTATTGATGATATGCATAAGTTGTTGCTCATGCACGGATCGTAAACAAACATATATGATTATTCCCATCATTAACTTCTTATTGCCCTTTCTATGCTTTTAGGATTAACAGCGTAGAAACTTGAATGGGAAATGTGGATGACTCGAGCTTTATCTGACAGAAATACCCGAGGGGTTTGATCTGATACTAAGCGTATATTTATATCTTTTAACTTTTTCCATTGTTTTCATCTAGTTAAATCTCACTTGCGTTTTTTTTTTCTCTTGTTTGTTTGATGCCAATTTCCTTGACAATGTACAATCTTCCAACAGTCTAGCATTCCTCTACTTTTTACTATGGTGGAGAGCCTTTTTACTTCATACATGAGCAGCCAGCAGAAAATTCATAGTAGCGTATGTGTCTCATGATAAGACGTGAGTAAAATACTTGCTATAATTATTGGGTATTGCCTTCATTATTGGAATTATGAGTTTCTTTTCGTACACTGGTAGTTGCATATTTTATTTGTTTGAGCTAAATAATCAACTTTTTTTTCTTGCCTTTATAAAATAAAAAATCCAAGGAAAAACCATAAATATATATAAGTATGTATTTAGTCATGGGCAATGGGTTTCTTCTTGGTTTTTTTTCATACATTGGTAGTTGCATTGCTTGCACAAATGATTATGGTGATTTCATGCTTCAATTAAGTTTATTTAGTCATGGGCATATGGATTTCTTCTTGGTTTTTCCAAGGAAAACCATAATTTGGTGATCCACTTGTTAGATAGAGTTATATTATTAGTTTGAATATAACAGAGAAAAAAGAAAACACAAATATATTAGAAAACATGATCCTAGGTCTAAATTAAATTGATGGGAATTGCTCCTTAACTTCTTTATGGTCTTGATTTTTAGTTTAGGTGGTCTGGCATTTGTTGAAGAAGATCATGAGTTAATTATATTATATATTAGGTTTGTATATATTCCTACCTAGCTAGTGCTTGTTGATGATCCTAATTGATTTCTAAAAAGTCTATATATTGGCGCTCTTTGGCTTGCTAGTTCTTATATATATATAGACCTTTATTGGAATTGATTTATAAAAATTTTATTTATGGTTTTGTATTGCTAATGTTGGCAGATATGCTAGAACCATCGGGAAAAAATAGAGCATTGCTAAAGTTATCTCTTGTGAACACGTTTGGAAGATTATCAGGCCAGTTGCTCTTGCGAGATTCTTGTTTAGTTATATCTCTCTCACTTGATGAAAATAGTTTTTTGGTTGGACAATATATATACATGTTCAACTTTTAATAATATTTAATTGATAGGGGTTTTATACTCCGTTTTTTTCTTTGCTTTTCTTTTTCTATAGGACAATGTAGTTTTATGTTAATTTCATGTACTGTGGTTTCTTGACTGGAATCATTACCAAGATGCTCTTTTTATTTACCAAGTATTATATTCTTCACTGCAGTTATGACTACTTAGGTTATGGATATGGCAAGGTAATAATTAGACTTATAATTCAAAATTACTGTTGTTAATTGGCAATGCTTACTCTAAGGTTTTTATTTTTGGTTGGACAGGTACTGTGATACCTACCTTCCTTTCCTCTTTGAAGCTTGCAATGATAAGAGTATTGATGTTGGGTGTTGAGTCCTTAATTATGTAATATTATATATATGTTATTTATATTTTTATTGTCGAGTCTTCAAAATACTAGCCTAATTGCATTTATTTATTATTTTTAAGAACATTGGAGTGCGTAGTTGAATTTGTGGCGAAAAACTGCGTGAAATGGACTACTTATATGCTCTGATCAGATATCAGAGGAGATGCCTCGAGACGCACACTTTGTGTAATTTTCCAACTTGTGCCACTTGTTACTCTTTCATTGGTAATGTCCTTGCTGCTGTCCACATGTCGCCTCCTCACTGGTCTGCCAACTACAACCGTCTGCATCAGCTGCCTGCCAGGCGCCAAATGGCCTGCCTAGACTTGTCCACGCATCCCAACAAAAGTTGTTTTGCGTCAGCTGCATGTGTCATCAAAAGTATCTTCCTCTAGTCTCACAATGCCACGGGGCGGTCTTTTGCTACAGCATCGTCATCACAGCAGGTTCTCCTCCAATCCAGAAGCGCCACGTCATCCATGACAACAAGCCCAACCAATCACACTCTGACACGTGGCAGAGACTTGGAAACAAACTCCTAACAACCATTTGATCGTCCTCGGCACGCGTGTCACAAACCAAACTCGAAAATGGGCATTGGACACCCAATTTTGGCAGTTTTAATTAGGGGTTTTTGGAGGGGATGGGCAGAAGTTGTTTTGCTTTTCTTTTTGGCGGCTTCTAGTGTCTTTTTCTCCTTTTCTCTCCTACAAACCATTGCTTTACACTTTGTTTTTGAGTTTTTATGGAGTTTTCGACGACGATGGTTGGCTAAACTCGTCAATCTGAATCAGAGATGGATCAAATCACTAATTTTGGCATAAAAACATATAGATCTATTTATTAATTTAATTTGTTTTTCATAACGTTTTATTCGCTTTGATATTGGTTGATTTATTGAGATTAAACACTTGTTTAAATCTTGATTTACATGCCAGTAGGTTGTACACACTCGTACTTGTGCAATAAGACCACATTAGTGGCATCCGACCATACCAATTAATTAGACCCTTTTGGGACCGATTGAATACCATATGGATCTAGGCTAAACTGGACACACTAGCGATCCCGTTGTCTAGGTGTAGTGTCTTCACAAAGCCCATTGCGGTCAGCGCATTAAACCCAATTCGCTTGAATATGGGGTTATGTGTTTGACTAGGGAAGTGGTCATTATCGTACCTTGACCATCGAGACAGGGAAATGCGAGGACCCGCGTACGTTACCAGGTCTATAGCTACATTAAGTTACTATGAATTACATGTTTTGATTAGATTGATGACCATATGTAAAATTATGTCAAATTGAGGAAATTTTTGATACCGATGGTTTGGATTGTTTCCCCCTTGATTGATATATTTACTTGCTATTTTTAGTCTAGTTTTAGTTAATTTAGAAATTATTCCTTTGGACAACCCGAGTTATTTTTAGTTTCGTAGCACAGGTCGGAAACTTGGTCTTCGTGGTTCGAACCCGTGCTTGCCACTACTGCAGTTCTTCTGGTCATTGGTAATCTCAACGGGATTATATATTTTGACGCATTCAACACGCGTCATTGGGCAGGTATACTTTTTAACTAATCTACACTAGAACAATTTCGATATTTAATAGAGGTTTTTAAACCCCTATTAAAGGGGGTGTTATTAAATAACACCTAATTGATAGAAGTTTTAAAAAACCTCTATGTAATACATGTATTAAAAATTAAAACATAACACATTTTCACATGACATTTAATAACGCTCTATTTAATATGAGTTTTAAAATCTCTATTAAAGGTAAAAAATGTTCTAGTGCTACAATTTTTCTTTTCCAAATCTTCTACTGTTTTGGTTTCGCTAACTTTGAATTTGTTTAGGCTGTTGTTTATGGTATCGGTATATGTGCAGAATTTGATTTTATCTTTTTCTTTGTAGTGCAAACCTCTTGTTGGAGGTAGGTGGTGGTGTTTTCTTGCCACGGAAAAACTATTTTGAAATTTAAATTATCTGTGTAAACATGTATATTTTCCTATTCTCCATAGGAATGAGGAATGTAGAAATTTATGCAGAATAAACTTTATGCGGATAATCAAGGCATTAGTAGATTCATATGATGTAGAGGTGAGTGAGCCTTTCTTTTTATAAGATTCAACCATTGCTCTTTAACTTCAAGTACATGATTGATCTTCTAGGGGAATGATATTCCATTTCAATCATTGATGCCTCGTCTTTGAACCTACAATTTCTTAGTTTAGTTGTAGTGAGCGTAAGAAGAGGATTACCTAACACTATTTTTGTTATATATTGCTACTTGTCATTTGGTGCTTGCTTGAGTCTTCCCTATTTTACTTGGACATAAGAAGAGGATTACCAAACACTATTTCAATTTGTATCGAATTTCGTCATCTCTTGAATAGTTTGTGACTTGCATCTATCTTTGCTTCCCTTGTAGTGAGTCCACCATTGCCAACACTCTCGTGGCTTAAATTGCACTTGCATTCATCGACGTTGATGTTCCTTTGCAAATGAGGAAGTTATGGACTATTTATTTAGTTTGTCGTTGAACAAGTTTTGTGCAGGTTCTTTGAACAAGTTATGGATATACAACGATTATTCAACATTTTGGTGAATGAATATGTTTTTTTGTAGTTCAATATAAATAATTATGGGCATTCATCCATTAATTTTTTTTTAAATGACATTTGATAGGGGTTTAAAACTCCTATGTAAGCCTTCGAATGGTATTATAGAGGTTTTAAACCCCTATGAAATCACTACAATTGTAAGACTCATAAAGATATTATAAAAATTTCAAACTCTTATGAAATAGCTAGAATTGATAAAGATTTGATATCCCTTTATAAGCTTTAAAGATACGATAACGCCTTAAAAGATAACACTTTTAAAAAGATAACGCTTTTAACAAAGCGGTAGAAAAACCCTTGCTGAAAAATCTTTCATCAAAAGTTGAATATGTTGTAGTAAAGTCTAAAAGCCTCTGCAGACGTGAAAAATCTTTCATAGAGGTTCAAAACTTTCATTTAAAGATTCTTTAATGCAAGTGGAAAGTGAGTTGGATCATGCATGTGAGGTCGGAGAAATTGAGATCCTGCCAGGCGAAGAAGTAATAAAAACCAAGGAGAGTAACATGGACCACATAAGATTCCATGACAGAGTAAGAGAACAAATGGCACTCTCCAAGTAAAGGACAGTAGTAGCGAAACAGTTGGGCATTCTGTAGGCTACAAAGCCTTAACTACAAGGCTGCAAGCGATTGGGAACCTTTTTGGAGGGATGAATATCACCGATGTAGAGAAAGGATTCTTTCTGGTCCGCTTCACCACCCTAAGAGACAACCTCAAACCCCTCCTTGAGGATCCCTGGACAATCATGAGACATTACCTCCTCGTCCTACGATGGACTCCCTATTTTAATCCATATAAAGATAAGAACCTATCAGCTGTGGCAACATGGATCAGGTTTCCAGGGTTGTCATTTGAGTACTATCACGAAAACATCTTACGAGACTGGCGGACACCATTGGTAAATTATCAAGACCGACTACAACAAAACTTCTAGACAGCGGGGACAGTTCGCTAGGATGGTGGTGGTACTCGACTTGACAAAACCACTTAAGCCTTCAATCAAGGTTGATGGGAAAATCCGACGAGTGGAGTATGAAAATCTACCCTTTGTATACTATATAGGTGTGTGCTATGGCAATGTTAGTGCACTATGTCCCCTGAATCGAGAAAAGGGCAGTGCTACAACCTTGGGGAATGTGTCGGCACCACAACCTTCAGCAACGTCCCCAACTACTCCTTAGAATGAAGACATTTTAAGACCGGCGAGACGACCTCAGCCACTAACCATCATTGGGCCTAAAGAAATAAGGGGTCAAACTAGCAGGATGGCCACAAGTTCGAGGTACAGAGCATCTGCAAGAGGGAGAAGGATCCCGTGGGGCCCCCATGGCAGACCAACAACCTTATCTGGTACTAGAGAGAAGGAAAATCAGACCCACTGGGCTGACCTCTACCAAAAAAAAAACCCACCGATAAGGTCCCAACCAATAAGAATACCAAGAAGCCAACCCAGAAGTCAATACCCGAACCCAATGCAAACACCCAAGCCACCCCAACAAAAAAAAATGTCTAGCCTAACATCCAGGCCTCTCAAGATGGCCCAGCCCAAAAAACTAACCAAAACCCCTCCCTCTCCCCAGAACACCTAATCTCTCCTGAGCAAAACCGAACTCCAAATGAAACCCTTCCCGAAAGAAAGGGGAGGGGTATCGACCATGAGAAACACAATATGGTCCACTTTCTTGATAAAGAATCCGAGCTTGATATCAACCCTACCCAGGAGCTGATGGAATCCTTGATTCCTACAGCGAGCATGAAACTAAATGGGGGAGGAGGAAGACCACCAGACAAGGCCAAAGCTTTTCATATTAAAAATAACGTCAAGTTTAAAACTGAGCAACAAGGGAGGAGAAGATTTGTGAGGAATCTCTCAAAGAGGACACCCCATTTTTGGACACTGATGAATCAGAGCCGATTAAATGGGAGGAGTCCCCCAACCCCCCATCAGTGTAGACCTTCTAATCCCCATGGATATCTCCCTCTGCCTAAATAAGTTTCTAATGATGACGCAACTACAGCTGTTAATCTGGAATTGTCAAAGCATCGAGCAAGACATCTCGGATTTATGACCTTCGTGTACAAGATCAAGCTACTAGTTTTGGTGGAAACAAGAGCCAGGGATTTACTTGCATACAAGATTATTAGAAAATTAGGATTCATAGATCACACTGGGTAGAGGCAATGGGATACTTCGGGATGGTGGGAAGTGACTTCAATGCTATACTCCACGCAAACAATGAAATTGGTGGATCTAAACCTCGGGCGTGTAAGAGATTTAACAACTGGGTGGCGAACTCGGACCTCATTGAACCAACAATGCCAGGGCCCTCTTTTACTTGGTCGAGAGGCTTAATCCATGCAAGATTGGATAATTTTTTCTACAATAATGCCTGGGCCTCCACCCTCCTCCACCTCTAAGTAAGTCATATAGCCAAGGTGCACTCTGATCACTTCCTCCTCTGACGCAGCGAAGATCTTCTAAACCAGTTGAACGAATCCATAAACAACTCGATATAGGTCAAAACTTAAGTTAAAGTTCAAAATTTTTTTTATTCCAGCCAAAAAACTGCGAATTACATCCAATAGGTCATTTAAATAGCGAAACCCTAAAATTTGCCAAAAATAGTAAAAAATCTAAAAGCCCTAAAAGCCATAAACTAGAAACTAGACGAAAAATAGCAACAAATGCCGCAAACGACAACAAAAATGAAAATTCCTAATGAAATTTATAAGCTAAACAAAACTTTCCTAAAATAGCAAAATTACCGTTTCGGAGGGCGAAACGATGGAATTTCGTCGAAAAACGACGTAGTCACGGCATAGCTGTGTCCCGTGATCTCCACGCCGTTTCCAATCAACCCATGCCCCCGAAACACCAAAACTCAAACCTCGAACTTCACCGAAATTACCAAAATGTCATCCTGTCATATATTTCCATCATATATTTCCAAGAATTTGCAAACTAATTCTTAGACTTCATCATTCTCCCCAGGGTGGACAGAATTCGCCCTCGAATTGTCATCATCAGACGTATCCCTATAATAGGGAACAAGATGTTTGACATTAAATACATCAGCCGTGCGAATGTGACTTGGCAACTTCAACCGGTAGGCATTAGGATTAATTTTCTCAAGAACCTCCACAGGACTAATCTTCTGAACTGACAATTTGTTGTAATCACCCACAGAGAACCGATCTTTAGTGAGAACTGCCCACACAAAGTCACCTACTTCAAACTCCACGTGACGATTCTTCCGATCTGCATATTGTTTGTACTTGTCAGCAGCCTTCTGCAAGTTATCTTTGACAGATTGATGAATCTCTTGCAGCCCACTAATAAAGTCTTCTGCCTTGCCATGTTATCTAGTCTTACTTGGCAATGGTAACAGATCAAGAGGACCTCGAGGTAGTACTGAATACACATCCTAAAAAGGACTAAACCCGGTACTTCAATTAACAGCATGGTTGTGTGCAAATTCTGCCTGGACTCAACTTGACGTCCCAACTCCTGACATTTTCACCTACCAAGCTCCTCAAAAGATTGCCTAACGAACGGTTGACAACTTCAGTCAGTCCATCTGTTTACGGATGATAAGCATGCTAAATTTCAGCTGCGTGTTCACCATAGCCCACAAACCGCGCCAAAAATGGTTGGAATCTGGTGTCCTGATATGAAATAATCAAGGTAGAAAGGCCATGCAATTTATAAACCTCCCGAAAGAACAGCTGAGCCACCTTTACAACATCTGTGGTCTTCTTGCATGGGATGAAGTGAACCATCTTGGAAAAACGATTAACCACCACAAAAATATAGTCATTTCCCCGCTGTATTCTAGGCAACCCCAGCACGAAATCCATGCTAATATCAACCCATGGCTGTTCTGAAATGGGCAAAGGCATATATAGACCGGCATAAGTTGCGGTACCCTTCAAAAGCTGGCAAGTCCGTCACCGCTGCACATATCTGTCCACTTCCTTACGAATGGTAGGCCAAAAGTAAGAGGCATGCACTAGCTACCAAGTGCGATCACGCCCAACATGTCTCTCTCATGCAACTCTCTAATAATCAGCAATCTCAAGCTGCAATTAGGAATGCAAAGCTGGTTGCCCCGAAATAAGAAACCCTCATATAGTGTGTAATCAGTACACTCCCCACTCCGCACTTTCTCCACAATAGTAGCAAAGAAAGGATCAGTAGTAAACAAATCAGGAAGGAGGAAAACCCAGGTACCTCAATGGTCATGCGACTCAACAAACTTTTTCGTTTGCTCAGGGCATCAGCAACTCTATTGGTCACACCAGACTTGTGTTTCACCACAAAAGTAAAGCGCTCAAAATAGGACACTCAGGAAGCATGTCTGGCCGAGACCTTGTTTTGCCTATGTAAGTGTCGCAATGCCTCATGGTCTGTAACCAACACGAACTCTCTGTGAAAAAGATAATGTCGTCAATGCTTCACAGCTTGTACCACCACATAGAACTCCACATCGTATGTGCTATACCTCAACTTCGCCCCAAACAACTTCTCACTGAAATAGGCAACATGCCTATTATTTTGACTCAAGACAGCTTCAATGCCTACCTTGAATGCATCACTATGCAACTCAAAAGGTAGGTGAAAATCTGGCAACACCAGAATGGGTGCAGTGGTTAACCGCACCTTGATAAGTTGGAATGCTTCATCTGCCTCGTTTCTCCACCCAAACTTCACGCCATCACACAATTTGTAATTGGGGCCATGATACTGCTGAAGTGTGGAATGAACCGCTTGTAGAAGGAAGCCAACCCATGAAAGCTGTGAACCTCGTGACGGTGATGGGTCTAGGCCAAATGCGGATGTCGTCTACTTTAGACTCATCAACCTACAACTCTTCTCCAAAAATGACATAGCCTAAGAAAAAGACATTCGATGTCAAAAATTAGCACTTCTTCATCGCGGCATAGAACTTCTCCCTGCGCAAGATAGTCAGAACATCTCGCACGTACTGGAGGTGTTCCTCTTCGTTAGTACTGTATATCAATATATCATTAAAATATACCACAACACACTTGCCTATCAAAGGTCTCAAGCTCTTGTTCATTACTCTCATGAAGGTGCTAGGTGCGTTTGACACCCAAACGACATGACTAACCACTCATACAGCCCCTCCCTGATTTTAGAAGTAGTCTTCCACTCATCCCCAGCTCTAATGCGAATATGGTGGTACCCACTCTTCAAATTCAGTTTTGTAAAAGTTTTTGCTCCATTCAATTGGTCAAGTAAGTCATCCAAGCGAGGGATAGGAAAGCGATACATGACAGTAATCTTGTTGATTGCTCTACTGTCCATACACATCCGCTAGGAGCTATCTTTCTTTGGTGTAAGGAGGGCTGGTACTGCACACGGACTCAGACTTTCACGGATGAATCCCTTCGTCAATAACTCTTCAACCTGTCTCCGCAACTCCTCATGCTCACTGGGACTCATTCGGTAGTGTGGTATATTAGGTAGTGACGCACCGGGTTCAAGGTCAATATGATGCTGAATATTACGTAATGGTGGCTGTTCTTCTGGCATCTCATCAGGGAAAACATCGCAAAACTCATTCACAATAGGAATTGCAGCTTCAGGAACAACAACATCTCTATCTACCTCATTTCCCATCAAGATGTAAACTATCTCAAAATCTTGTAATTCTTCTTCAAATCTTGCCAAAGACAGTAAGTCGCTTATATTCTTTAGTAGGCTTAACTTCCTCCCGGTCCTTGGCGGGTACTAGCGCAATCTTCACTCACTTGAACATAAATGTATATTTATTAGTTCTGCCATCATGCACAACTCCCCTATCAAACTGCCAAGGACGTCCCAGTAACAAGTGGCAAGCATCCATAGCCACAACATCACACCGGACTGAATCGTCGTGGTTAACACCAATAGAAAAAGTCATCAAGGCGCACTTCGACACCTTCACTTCACCACCCTTCTTCAGCCAAGCTAGCTTGTAGGGTCTGGGGTGTTGTTCTGTTGCAAGGCCCAACTTCTGAACCGCTTCAACTCAGACGATATTCTCGCAACTGCCTCGCATCAATCATGAACATGCACACCTTGCCTAAGATGGTACACTTGAACTGAAAGATGTTATTCTGCAGCCACTCATTATCAGCGACGGCTCTAGGAGTCATACAAGAACGTCTCACAGCCAATGCAGTGCCCACTTCTCCAGTCACGATCTCCTCTTCTGTGTTGTCAGAAGTATCAAAGGCTGGTTCTGCAGTGATGTTGGCCTCTTCCCCATCGTCGTCCTCTTCGTTCTCAATAAAGAGAGCCTTCTTCCCTTTACATTCCGACTTCCTGTGACCAACTTCGCCACGACCGAAGCATTTAATCCCACAAGTGCTAGGTTTGTTCGTGCGACTAGCAGGGTTAATTGCAGCGGTATTACCTTTAGTATTGGTTGTCCCAACACTAACATTACTGGAAGCATTACTCACACCCCGACGCTGCTGTTTCTCCACCAACAATGCTCGCTCGTGCACTACAGATAAGGAAGCATGATCAAACATGTTGACGACATCTTGGATCTGCACCCTCGGTCCACCAATATACCGCGCCACTAATTGGTCGTTAGTCTCCTGCAGTTCGTTTCTAGTGACTAACTGATAAAACTCAGTAGTGTAATCATCTACTGACTTTGCCCCTTGTCTCAGATTCTACAACCTCTAATACATAAGGCGTTGGAAGTTGTAAGGCAAGAACTCAGCCCATAAGTGCTTTTTCATCTTCTCCCACGAGGTGATCTTCGCCTTTTCATTCCTATTCCGCATAAACTTCTGCTGCTGCCACCAAGCCGTGGCCCCGTTGCGGAATCTGGTCGCAACCAGTTGCACACGCTTGTCTCCGGGCACACCTTTGAATTCTAGGATTTCTTCAACTGACGCCAGCCAGTCCAAGAATTCTTCTGATTGAAGGGTACAATGGAATTCTGGGACCTCCGTCTTCATCCCAGAATTCCACCGCCTGTGGTCATCCTCAACTGCACACGGCCTTTAGCGCCTCCTCGGTGCCTCAACATACTCATCCTCCCATTCGGTTGAGGAATGTCCTACTGGTTCATCACCAACAGGTTCCCTTCGATGGTTACGGACACGATCCATATTTTGACCCAACAACCGATCGATTCTGGCAGTTAATTGTTCTACCACCGCGCCCATGCGTTGGTCAATCAATTGGCCAATTTGTCGATTCAGATTGTCACGGTCATACACCTCCTCGATACGCTGCTGGTTCCTCTTCGGCGGCATGATTTCTCCAATCACGCTGAACCTGGCTCTGATACCAACCGACGCATCAGAAATCTTCTAAACCAGTTGAACGAATCCACAAACAACTCGATCTAGGTCAGAATTTAAGCCAAAGTTCAAAAATTCTTTTATTTCAGCCGAAACTACGAATTACACCCAATAGATCGCTTAAATAGCGAAACCCTAAAATTTGTCAATCAACTCACGGCGTAGCTGTGTCCCGTGTTCTCCATGCCGTTTCCAATCAACCCATGCCCTCGGAACACTGAAACTCAAACGCTCAAACTTCACCGAAATTACCAAAATGCCATCCTATTATATCTTTCCATCATATTTTTTCAATAATTTGCAAGCTAATTCTTGGACTTCATCACCCTCCTTGCCCTCCCCACTTTCAATAACCTGTCTGCTAAGAAAAGAAGATTCAGGTTCTTAGTGGCATACGAAACCTACTCGGAATGGCGGGATCTTGTCAAAAATACCTGGGAAGCTAAAAAAATCAGTGGATGTCAATATTGCAAGCCTCATGACAGTTGCAGATACTTGGAATAATACTAAATTTGGCAACATCTTCCACAAGAAAACAAGGATCCTTGCACGCCTAGCAGGAATCCTAATTTTCTAGGAGCTTAAGAGAGCCGGATATCTCCCTGTGATAGGAATTAGAGACAATCCTAACTCAAGATGAATTACTCTTAACACAAGTGGGTAAATACTGAGTGGACCTCCTCAGGGGACTGAAATGCAATTTTTTTTTTTCGAAGGTTAATAAATGAATGAGAAGGAAAAGAATGAGTCTTGAATCTCCACATAAGGGAGGGGGAATTCATTGAGGCTTAGGTACTCAACATCTCATCGAGAACGACGACTCGCTCAAAGGAAATCCGAAACATCTCCACAAGAAGAACGAATCGACGCACCATCTTCGCGCGTTCTTGCTTGTTCAAGATTTGATGATTAAGGTTTCTATAACACTTAATTCATAGAGGTTTTAATTAACCCCTATGAAATAGTCAAGTAAGACTTTTAATAGGACTAATTCATAGAGGTTTAGAAAACCTCTATGGAAAGTTGACCCAAGAACAAAATTCTCTCGCCCCACTCTCACTCACTCGTCTCGCTCTCTCGCCCCATCTCACTCACTCGTCTCGCTCTCTCTCGCCCACTCTCACTCACTCGTCTCGCTCTCTCGCCCCATCTCACTCACTCGTCTCGCTCTCTCGCCCCACTCTCACTCACTCGTCTCGCCGCTCGCACCGGTCTCTCCCTCGCTCGCTCGCACTTTGGTCTCTCGCTCGCTCGCTGGTCGCTCGCTCGCTTCTGGTTGCTCTGGTCGCTCGCTCGGTCGCTCGCAGCCGCTTCTCGGTCTCTCGCTCGCCTCGCTCGCGCGCTCGCCACGCTCGTCTCGCGGCGTGAGCGGTTTTGCTTGATTTCTCGCGCGAACGAAGTTCGCCTTCTTCTAGGGTAAGGTATCCAATCCTCTCTCACGTCGTTGTGTTCTGAATCTTCATTTCTCTCGGCTAACGAACGACCTCATTCATGCTGTCAGGCGAGCTTTGACAAATCCACGATCGTCGGCATTTTGGTTCGCTTAAGTGGATTCAACTTCTTAGTCGCTCGTTTTTGTGTGATTTTGATGGTTCTAGTATGTTGACCGAATTCGGTTCGTTGTGTGGATATTTTTTGTGAAATTGCTCATTTGAATGTAGGTTTTGTGGATTTGATGAAGTGGATGATTAATTGATGATGTTGAATCGTTGCAAAGTGTTCGAAAAGTAGGAAAGTGAAATCTCATTTTAATTTTTCAAACCTTTGAAATGAAGCTATGTTTAGGTAAATCTAGGGTTGATTTTGACCTAGGAAAGGTAGATTTGAGTTTAAATAATGAGAATCCCCGATGTTAGGCAATCGAATCGAGAGCTAGTACTTGAATATTTGTCTACTTGCTTTGCATTTTCCTAATTACTATCACTACTAATTGCTTTTGTCTAAGGTTGAGAAAATGTGTATATACTTTGATCTCACCGAGGTGGAAAGATATTGATCTATTCCAAGAAGAAAAAGATCACTGGAATAGGTGCCCCTTGTTCAATGGATTAAAACCTATTAACATAGATAGCCATGGCTTCTCAGAGTTATCCTAATCATGCTTGTCGTTCTTGGATCCATTGGATTTTTTAGTGCCATTGGAGTAAAGTCCACCCTAATCATAATGGAAGTAATCTTTTTTCTCGTTTTAGCTGTAAGTTCTTTTTCTTAAAACGTTTTAGTTTTTACATTGATTAACATAGACTACTTTTAAGTCTAGATACTTTAAAAATCTAATGTGATGTTCCATATTTTAATGTATTTCTATAAATCAACTTTCCTTTCAACTATCAATTAAAATTGAATGTTTCCAACCTTGATTGATATGGGTTCTTAGATATGCTTTGTCTACTACTGCTTAAGCTTGGAAATAACACCTTCATCTCTTTTATTGTTCTTTTATTGTTCTTTTGAAGAATGTTTACCCTTTTAAAATCATACGAATTACACTTTTGTGTTTTCTAGTATGTGCGTAGTGAGTAAGCACTTGATACTGCATTCTTATAAAAAGTGCTTAATAATACAAATTTCCAATTTGTTATGTGACCTCTGACCATTTACGCATCTGAATAGAACCTGAATTGCGGCAAATTGAACTATGATCACCATAAAGTAGTTTGCTTGTATTGACCCAATCATGAACCATGTATTTGTTTTCTTTCCAAGGAAGCTTTTAATAACTGTTTGCTTGTATTGAGCCACATCTTATTTGTATGATCACCATAAAGTAGTATAAAAGTGTTTTTTTTTTCCTTGTCCATAGTTGTTGCTTAATAATTCCAGTACAGCTGGAATGGTTCTGTTTGTTGAGTGGTTAGCACTTCTTTTCTTTTTTGGCTTAACGATTGAGCTTTTTTTCGTTTAAGTTAACACTTATGCTTCTTTAATCTATAGCATTTTTACTCCCGTTCGGTTATTTGCTTATAGTTGCTAGTATTGAACCACGTCTTATTTGTATGATCATCATAAAGTAGTTTTTTTTTTTTTTTTAATTGTTTTCCATAGTTGCTTCGCTTGATAATTCCAAGACAAATTTTAATGGTTTTGTTGGTTGAGTAGTCGGTGCTTCTATGCCTATGTATATATCATCTTTGTTTTCTCCTCTTTTGCCTTTTGTTGCCGTGTTAATGTGTTTACGATAATTTCGTAGATCTTTGGAATGGTTGTGCTTGTTGACTCGGTTAGTGCATCTATGCTTTTTTATACGATATCATTCTCGTTTTTTAACTTTTCTACTCTTTGCTTTTTTTTTTTTACAAAGTGATGTGTTTATGGTGTTTGCATAGGGGTTTTTAGTAACCTCTATGTATTCATGTACTTGCTATATATCTAATGTAGAGTTGTCGAATGAAAGTTTTGGTTATTTTCCACTATTTCTTTTGCACGAGTTGTAAACAAACAAAAATGTTTTGCATATGTAATGGGGACAAATGAAAAAGGAGATCGAAAAAACGTAAAGCAATTCTTTCCTTTCTAACAATCTCAAAATCCCCGAGACATCTCTATGTATCGCTTCAATTTTATAGTGGATTTCTTAGTCAAAATCGCATGCAAAGTTGTTTGTTTCGCAATGCGCTTTGCTCTGTTAGTTTTGTAGCTAGAAATGTTTTCTAATCAAGGCCACAGTGGCGATTCTCCGCAATGGCCGCTTGTCCACTGATTTTATATGTGAAGCTTTCGGAATCAAGTCGGCGATACGGCGTATCTTGATCCGGCGTATAGTATCAAGGAATTCGCCACCGGAGTCACTCTTCGCTTCGCCAGATCGGCTCACGACAATGCCATCAGCTTGATGTTATAGTAAGTTCCTATATATATAGAGAGAAAAAGATCAATATATTCAATCAATGGATTCAATGCATTCATAGTTTTCCTAACTTTTACATAACTATCAAGTATGAACACGAGACATTATAAGTATTTATTATGTGATGTTTAATTATATCAAAACATGAATTCTCGGCATGTGATTCCTTTCTCGGAAAGAATTGGAGTACTTCAAGGAATACAAGCAAAAACTGATCAAATACATGGGCTATAGTAAGGCAACAAGAACATTGAGAGAAGCAGGTACATTTTAAGCATAGGAACCAATGACTTCCTAGAGAACTACTACACAAAGGTGCCTACGCGGCCGGTCCTCTCAATTCAATGTCGACGAATATCAAAAGTTTCTCATCGGCATAACCGAGAACTTTGTCTCGGGATATCTACAAATTAGGTGCTAGGAAAATTGCTCTCACATCACTTACTCGCATTTGGGTGCCTACCTCTTGAGAGAGCCACCAACATTATGCGAAACATGCCTCAGAGAGAAGACTACAACCAAGTTGCCAGAGATTTCAATACAAAGTTAATTGCCCCGATAGACAAACTAGGAAAAGAAGTCAAGGGGTCCAAATGGTGTACTCAAATGTTTATGACTCACTTGTCGATGCCATTGCAAAGCCCAACTTATATGGTAACTTGTTTAACTATTACATGTCTATACATTACAAATTTCTCTATATCTGTATGCATGAATATTCACTAAGGACTAATAATATGTTTGTTGGTTTGTTTGTTTGTTTGTTTGTTTGTTTGTTTGTTTTTGGTCTGATTCTAGGATTTGAGAATGTGGATGCTTTGGTTGTCTTGTGGCTCAGAAAAAGTTCGAAATGGTACTATTTCTTTTATGCAGCTTTAGTGGCCTCACAAACTTATGGTGGATTTTACAATTTATGCAAACCTAAAAATGGGGAGAAAGTTTTTGTATCTATTGCTTCGGATTAGTTGGGAATGTGGTTGGACAATATGCAAAGCTATTTGGGTGCTATGTAGTTGGTTGTCTTTGGTACCAAACAAAAAGTCTCTCTCTTCATGGAACTAATAGTTCAATGTGACATATATAACAAACCAACTTATAAACTGGAACTAATAGTTCAATGTGATGTTTTTCACAGTAGAACTACTCAAGAATAAGCTTGGTTTCGATGATGAATTCAACTACAAAGAAGAATCGGATCGAAGTCTACCCTCAAAAGGTCATGATCTCTACTTGGCCGAGACAATGATTGTGTGAAGTTAAATTTTAGTTCTCTAGCAAACTCATGCAATTCTTTGTTCCTCCACTTTGTACAGTCGACGATGACTTGAAACAAGGCGTTCCCGGTGCCATTCCTATTCCTCCCGATGATGCTTTGAGAAAGAAAAGGTTATTGTTGCACCGGTGCTAATGTGGAATCAATGATTAGGGCCGAAACGAGAGAATTACTGCGCCTGAAAGAACTACGAGTGAAAACCATTCCTTCAAATTGCATTATCTGCTGCTCTTTCTTCAAAGTGCGACTTGTAGTTCAATGAAGTTTCGCCATGCGAGGGACATATACGGCTATTCCAAGGCAACGAGTTGAAAGTATTTGACGACGTGGTTGAAGCTCTCCTGGCATCTTCAGAGGCATAAAGGTTTTCCTTTCTTGTTTATTATGATTAAGCTTGGCTGGAAAAGATTATGAGAATACTTTTCTTGTAAATTATGTACAATTTACTATGACTTTTAACATTTCTTACCTCGCTGCGCAGTGTACATATATTCTAGCGGTAGCGAGGGACATATATAGGCGCCGATTCAAGCCTAATGACCAAGTTGCAATCTGTATGGCATATGGGACCTTTTTGTCTAGTTACTTCAAATGAGTTTTTGCTAGCCATACTTGTTGGATGGTGGGATTTTGATATTTTGTGAAATGGTTTTTGTAATTAACTTTGTTCTTAAGGTTGGACATACTCTCGAGACTATCGGAAATCACTTGGACCTAATCCAAACCCAATTCAAGAGGCAATATTACTATCTACTGTAAGATGGTCTCTTTTAACAAGATTTTTTAACAAGATTTCTTTGCTATAATATTCTTAGATTTTGTACGACGTGAGTTCTTGAACTCGAGAATTTGTTCTTTGCTTTTATTGTTGTTTCTTGAATTCCACTTAACACATACGCCTCTAATAGTTATCTTAGTAATTTGTATCAATTATAGAAGTAGTTTGATGTGTGAATGCTCGTGTTTATAGGAGAATGTTTAATAGCCATCGTCATGAATTAGGTTTTAAAATTTCGTTAGATGCGCCAAGCACTTTCTTTGTGGTTAAGAAATAAGGAAAGTAGTTTAGCAAGAGAAGCTTCTATAGATTTGGTGTGTTATTATTTATAGTTGGCCTTTGATATGTTGTGCTTGTATTAAATATTTCATACACGATATTTGACATTGCGCTTGTTCCATATGAAGCAAACGACAATGAATTGCTAATATGGTGAAGATGTGGGTGAAGACAAGGGTAGATAGGGGCTGAAGGAATGGGTTGACAGGAATGCAAAGAAGAAGAGGTTTGTGAATGTTTGCTATTATATTTATCATGCTCCTTGAATTTCTCATATGCTTCATCGTTGTTTTTTATAAGAAACCAACTCTTAACTTTCAATCGCTTGCACATGGGTAGACTTGAACTCTCAACCTCGAGATATAGATGACCAAGTCGCTTTCATTTCCTTAGTTTCCACTCTTATGAAGCAAAAATAGAAACAACACTAGCTTGTAGGTTCTCGATTTTATGCGAGATGCCTCTTTTCGATAATGCTTCAAACTGACAACTAACAATGACCAAATCGATTTATTTCTAGAATGAAATTTTGTAGGTAAAAGGAAATAATAAATATTATTGGGTTGAGGCCGGAGCATGAAAAAAGTGCCACTTATCATCATATCACTACAAAAAAAAGAAATCGAAACGGAATTAGAAACGGAAATAAGTTCCGTTTCTAAATAGATACTTGGAATAATACTAAATTTGGCAACATCTTCCTTTTTAGAAAATGAAGATAAAAGTGAAAATGACACAAGAAAACAAGGATCCTTGCACGCCTAGCGAGAATCCTAATTTTCTAGGAGCTTAAGAGAGCCGGATATCTCCCCGTGATAGGAATTAGAGACAATCCTAACTCAAGATGAATTACTCTTAACACTTTTCATACAAGTGGGTAAATGCGAGTGGACCTCCTCGGGGGGACTGAAATGCAATTTTTTTTTTTCGAAGGTTAATAAATGAATGAGAAGGAAAAGAATGAGTCTTGAATCTCCACATAAGGGAGGGGAATGGTGTAAGGACCACTCAACCTTCAAACATGAGGCAACTACTTTCTTCCAAAGATTGTACAATAAGGCGACTAACATAACACATCTATACCACATTACTGGCCAGTTTTCGCCAGTACCGCAACCCTTTCTTGCCCCAATGAGTGCTGATGTCTCCAGATAAGAAGTTAGATCTGTCTTCTTTGAGATGGAACCCATGAAGGCCCCACGCCTTGATGGAGTAACCGCCATGTTCTTGCAGTCCCATAATGGGACACAGTAGGCTCTTCCCTCCACTTGCTCGTCGGAGAGGCAATGGTCTCAAGTGTCACCCCACCCTTTCCAAATAGAGCACTGATAACTTTAATCCATAAAGTTGAAAAATTGGATAACTTTTGCCAATTCAGACCTATTAGCCTATGTAAAATAAACTACAAACTAATAATTAAAGTGGTGGTAACAGGCCAAAACAGGTTATGCCTTTCCTCGTCAACCAAGCTCAAACGTGCTTCGTGGCAGAGAGACATGTTACTAACAATATTACAATTGTGCGGGAACTCATTCACGCGATGAAAGCAATTAGAGGGAAGCAAGATTGGATGACAATTAAGATCGACCTGAGAAAGGCATATGACCTCCTCTGCTGGACCTTTATCGAGGACACACTTAATGGCGTGGTAGTACCTCCCAATCTATCGAGAACCATCATATCAAGCCTGTAGTCGAGCACCTTCCAAGTCGTTTGGAATGGTGACATCTCAAAGCCTTTTTACCCCTATCGAGGAGTCAGATAAGGAAACCCCCTCCTCCCCTTACATCTTCATTCTTTGCATGAAAGGCTATCTCAAGTAATCTCCAACGTAGTCCAACGAGGCTCATATGTTCTGCCCTTTATGTAGAGGTACTATGGACTTTCTAATTTCTCATTTGTTCTTCGTGGATGATCTGATGTTATTTTTAGAGGCAGATAAAGCTTATGTGGAAATGGTCCAACAAATTCTCACGGATTTTTACCCAAATTTCTAATCCTATTTTATTTCATAATCGGGATCACCGACCCGTGACGTAGGAGTAGGATCCACATTCAGATACGTGCACTGACATAGGCAAGTGGCTGAGATATATTTTACATTTATGTGATGTATTCCTAGTATTGTGTATGTGTGTAGATTACATAAATCCCCTTTCTTTAATATATATATTGAGAGGAGAGCGGAGATGCGCCTCGAGATGCATGTGAGCAACGGATGCGGATAGTACATGTTGTGATTAATACTTAAATAGACTTTGAGATTGTATATAATGAAAGTTTATACTTTGGTTAGTAGCTATATTTAGACTAAATGAATATTTGCTAACTTAAATAAAATATGTCTATGGTTTGATTGTAAATATAGTGAAACTTAAGGGCAACTTTTAAGTTTGTGGAATTAGACTTGCGTGTGATTAATTTAAAATGGCATGAACAAAATGGGAAATGTCTTATGGCATGTGTAGGTGGACCAATAGAACTTAAGGTGCATATTAGGGGTCATGCAAAAATAGACAAGTGGAAGTTTGATTTTGACTTAGTGGAATGTGATGGCTTAAATGTGAGTCTTTGATTTACAGAAAGATTTGTGAGTGAGGTGAGATTTAAAGTCAAAGACTATATAAGTTTCATGGTCTTTTGTTCAATATGCAAAATGAACTCTAACACCATTAGAGAGCAATTGAGAAAATTAGTAGATCAAAGAAGTTGCAGAAAATCTTGCAATTGTTGGAACTTTTGAAGATCTGAAAAGGTTGGTGCTAGAGAGTATGTATCTAAATTAGTGGAGCTCACATAATGAAAGAAGTCAACTCCAATAAAGCTCTTGGTATGTTTTTTTTACCAAATCTCTACAAAAAATTATGTTCCAAGTTGTTGTTATCAATAAGTTTTGGTATATGTGGGTTCACGAGAGTAGATCGACCCTTTAATTAGAAAATTCCTTATTGGGATTGTAATGGAAATTTTAATAATTGTTGAGTTGCATTATGTGAATAGGAAAATGAATAGTAACTTTACTTAATGGTTTTTTGATACTTACTACATGGAATTTGTGTATAAATGATTGCATAATGATCTTGGAACTCAATGGAGTTATTTTTATGTCAAACGGACAAAGTTTGAAGTGATTTGAGAATTTTCGCACTCAAGAATCGAAAGTTTTACAGTTGCATAAAATTCATTTTGTGCAATTTGAGCTGACTTACAAGAGGAAAATTTTTTAACGGGCTCGATGATATTAAAACTGTTATTAGCTTGAGCTTGCTTAGTAGGAATAAGACTGTTATGAATTTTCAAGCATAGTGTTAGTCTCACTTTATTTAACTGAAGTATCTTATAGCAAATTTATGTTTCAACATTGTTTTGCTATTATTATGCTTTTAGATACTTTCTATTATACTTGGAAATGCGGATAAATTTCTCTCAGTTTTACTTTTTACATTACTATACTCACCGTAATTTTTATGATGGTGAGTGCACATCCATCGTGTAGCAGGCCTGAGCAAGGAAAAGATCAATGATTACCTCTGAGCCTTGAGCATATATTTATCATCGATTTTGTAGGTTTTTTTTTATTTTGCTGAATGACTTACTTTATGTCTTTTACATACTTTTGGGTTTTATATATTTGGGTTGAGCGATAGTTCCTTGATCAGACACATGTTATTACACTGTTATCTCCATTCTATTATCTATATACATGTTGTCGTTGTTTCATGATTTCCACATTTAGGAACTTACTTTATTTGCTTCCGCTAAAAAGTTAAGACTTTTGCCGAATAACATAGAAATTGTAAAAAAAACTAATTAACTCTAAAATCACGAATAACGATTAATTGAGAAATACTTATCCTGAACAAGAACAACAAAACTAATAAGACAAAAGGCAGATAAATATCTCATTACGTCCTACATTGCTGAGATTAGTGCTTAATGACGGGATTTAGATTAGGGAAGGGGGCGCCACAAGCTCAGGCTATATAGTTAGCTTGGACAAATCTCAAATCTTCTTCTCCACCAATGTTGAGAACACACTCACCACCATCATATGTAGGAGGTTAGGGTTCACGAAGTCAACGGATCTGGGGAGACACCTGAGGGTCCCATTTGTACACAAAAGGTTCGTTAAGACAATTTACAGGGATATCCTAGATAAGGTCACTGCGAGGGTGGAAAAGTGGAAACCCACATATTACAATTGGCAGGGAGATCTACTTTATGCAAGTCTTCTCTCTTATCGATCATATATTATATGATGTACGTGACCGCAGTATCCAAAGGTATATGCGACAACATTGATAAAGCATGTCGAAGTTTCTATGGGGAGCCAAGAACGGTGAGTGAAAGCCAAGCCTGATAGGCATGGATAAAGTGTGTCAACCGAAACCAAAGGGAGGACTAGGGATTAAGAAAATGCATGTGATGAACCAAGCCTTTCTAATGATACTAGGACGGGGTATTCTGAGCAACAACAAAGCCTTGTGGGTGAAGGTAATGAGGACAAAGTATAAAGCCCCACAAATCGATACACTTTTCTCCTCTATACCGAAGGGGTATGGCAGTCTATTAAGAAGGTATTTTAACCATTGCAAAAGGGAGTAGGCTGGTCATTGGGAAATGGGAAGAAAGCTAGATTTTTGCTTGACTGTTGGTCTAAAGCCAACAAACAACTTGTAATATGCCCTAGCTGAGGTTACTAACTATCAATTAGATAGTACGGTAGCGGACTTTGTAGGAGGGAATGGCGATTGGAATTGGACAGTCTTGGCAAAACTACTGCCATCCCAAGCTTTTCAATATATTGTACCTGTCCATTCCCTATCGAGAACGGCCCAGAGGATGTATAGTATTGGTGCCACTCGGCAAGTGGAAGTTCTTCGTAGCCACTGCTTACGACACCCTCATTGAACAATAATCAATGGAGGCTCAGGGAAATTGGAAGATGGAGTGGGAATGGGTTGGTCAGGAAAAGGTCAAAATGTTCTTATGACTAGCCCTCCAAGAAGCATTGCTCACAAATGAAACGAGAGCCAAATGGAAGATGCCAGATAATATACAGTGTGACCTATGCCCGCAAACGGAATCACTCTCCCACTCCCTAAGGAATTGCCTGTATGTTCAGATGGTGTGGAGGAGAAAAGGACCTACCCAACTCCTTCTTCAATCGCCCCTTTAAATATTGGTTCCCATCTCATCTGAAATTAATGGAGAGGGTAAGTGGCATTCAAGAACCCAACCTCTTTGCTATGGGTTGTTGGCAACTATGGAGAGCGAGAATCAAAACTATAATGGGTTGCGAAGACCACAACCTTTATGACGTCACTACAACCATTCTTATAAAGGACAAAGAGTTCTGCACAAATTGCCGAACTCAACCTACTGAGTACTGAGAAAGTGCAAGGCCGACACAGCCCAAATTCTTAATCTTAATTTAATTTTTTAATCATGATCATCGACATGTGACGTGGGACCCGCATTAAGATACGTGCACTAATCGAAACGATATGGCCGGGGTATATGTTAGTTTCGTTGTGATATGTTCCTGAGGTATTATATATGTGTAGACTACTAAGTCACTCATATTTGTGCGTAGATGTCGAGACATGAGCGAGGATGCGCCTTGAGATGCATGATTGTGTATGACCAGGTAGTGAGTGATGTGGTAAGCTTAATTTAAGTTAATGTAGCTTAAATAGTTAATTGATGTGGCTATAGTTTAATTTGTTTAAATGAATCCTAATTTAGAAAAAAAATCATACATGTTCTTCGAGATGCGTGTGAACACATCACGAGATCAATTGAGTTGCATTCTCTGTTATCAAGGAATAGTTAGTTGAGAGCTAATGGATTGTGGGGTCACAATTTAGGTCATTATATTGATCTAGAGATAGGTGATTTACATAAGATCTAGGGCTAAACATCTAATTTAACTTAATATATATATAAGATTAAATGAGATTAACATGCAAACATATTTCATTTAATGTAAAGGTAGAGAAGAAGATCTAGAGAAGGAAGTCAATTAATTGTGAGGAGATTTTGGTGAATTTGAGAGGAATCAAGTTAGTAATGTTCTACAACTAGGTAAGCTACTGTACACTATCATTTTGTAAAAGTTTGTTAAGAAAATTAGATTTTTACTTTAGTTCTGATTTTTTGCTTAATTTCAGAGGGAAAATGTAGTCATTGTTGAAATTGGTTTATAGATTTGGATTTCTTGTGAAAAACTAATAAATTTTCTATCAAGAAAATCATGATTTTGATTTGAATTGACAAAGTTATGAGATTTTGAAGTTATATGTGTTCTTGAAGGATTTTTTTAGCGAAAGCTATGCGTTTGAGATTTTTCTAATTGGTTTCATCCAACTTTGATAGTTTTTATACATCTTAAAAGACCTTAATTAACCTCAAGAATCTAGGGAAGAGTCTCGAGAGGTTGTTGGCGAGATACGGGTTATCGGGAGGCCGAATTAGCCTATGAACTTTGCATGGATTGTAAGTAAACTGATTGAGATATTTATTTTCATTTCTTTCCTATTATGCTTTTCATTTACAGTCATTTGGACAGATTTATCTACTATACTCTAGATGCCATGACTTGTTATTCCATCTAATTTTATGAGTTTGCTATCATGACATTATTTGTTGATTAAGTGGTTTCATTGATTCTACATCATGTGCTATGTCATTCTTGATTGTTGAGGAATTTAGTCAATTGAAACAACATGCTATTAGGTAAGTTATTTATGGTATTGTAAATCCATTTTTCTCTGTGCATTAGTTATGCAATCACATTGTTGGACTCATAAACCATGTCATTCCTTGAATTATGAAAGTAGTTCTTATATGTAAAACCATGATATGATAGAGATGAGCGTGACATACGGGGTCACTAGATTTCTGAGGTTGTCGGGATCTCACCATTAGCTTGTGCAGAATACGCGGTATAGGGACTCAGGGTTGTTTACAAGTATACATCACATGTGAGGGGCACTTGTGAGTATTTATTTATATGATGGGCGTTTTTGAGGATGTGAAGACATTCATAAGATTGTTTACTCCTTAAATAGTAGAAATAGGCTGATGTGATGTAACTCACGACCGACAGGCCCTAGATCATTACAACTTAGCCAAGTGTCAAGTTCATATTATTTGACAAAAGTATCTTATAGCATGGTTCTTTTTCAACATAGTTGTTATTGTTATGCTTTCAGATACTTATTGTACATTTGGAAATGTGGATAAATGTCTCTCAGTGTTACTTTCTACTTTCCTATACTCACTGTCTTTTTATGACGGTGGGTGCAGATCCATTGAGTAGCGGACTAGGCAAAGTAATATCGACGACTACCTTTGAGCCATTGGAAAACTGCTACTTCTGATATTGTACAATTTTGGTTTTATTGTATGACTTATATATATGTCTTTTATATAATTCTAGGGTTGTATATAATGGTTGAGAGATAGTTTTCCCAACCATACACATGTTGATATGTTATTATCGCCATTTTGTTATATATATGCATGTGATCTTTGTTTCCTAGTTTTTTGCATATTTATGGTTTTTATTAATGGTTTTTGCCAATTTGTTAAGACTTCCGCTGAATTAGATAAAGTTATAAAAACTTAAACGAACTTTGAAAAATTGATTGACAAGATAACGATTGGTTGCTTATTTTAAAGTTAGCTAGTTTGAAGAAAAGTTTGAAATGGCTAACTAATATTTTGTTAAGTCTTAAGTAACTAAGATCAAGGCTTAAAGACAGGATTAGACTAGGCGGTGCCCTAATTTGAGAATGGGTCATCACAGTTGGTACCTGAGGAAACTTTCTAAATAAGCAACTTATAAACTTGAATAAAACATAAATTTTAATTGTGAAAACCAGATGATCCTCGCCTAGAAACCATTAGTTGAGAAGCGAGTGAAAGTGAGATGGGGATTTCTTATGCACATGTTAATTATTACGTGTTTATATACATGCATAATCTATGTGGTAGCTGATTCACATTCGCTATGAACTTGCAAATACCAATGGCTGATTTACGTAATAGCAGAGATGCAGGTGCTAGTGCCAGTTAACCTCCTACATTTGTTGATGATTTCCAGAGGCTATCTGTTCACGTATCAGCTTAAGGACAATAGTTAGCTTACTTCATTGCCATGATAACAACACGTTTTGCTCTAACAGTACAACACTGGCCTCCATTACTATTACCCCTCATTATCAACACCAGAGCTTCCTACTACAACACCACCAGCACCTGGAGTACATACTTTTCCGGTGGTGACAGTACCGACATAAGAGATAGTTAAAACTATTCCGTCTTTGACCCCTACATCTTCTAGTTCGTTAGCCAAGGTTCGATTGGAGAAAGGTCTTATCAAAATGAAGCTAGTTTACTTTGATGGACAGAAAGACTTTGAGAAGATCGAGAAATGGATATTGTCCTAGGAGAAGGTTCATGGGGTTTTGATGATAGATGATAGACTTCGAGCTGAGATTTTATCGTATATACTACGAGAAAGATGCTAATGTTTAGTGGCATGTGACGATAGCTTCTGATTGAGATTTTAAGTCTTAGAATGCATTCAAGAAGTTCTATCAGTAGTACTTCCCACCTGCAGTAATGAATAGGTCGAGGAAGGAGCTCATGAACTTGCAACAAGGAGCGGATGAGTATGTGATGAGATACAGAGACATATATACTTATTTGAGATAGTTTACTAGGGATCTAGTGAGAGATGAATCTAAGGATGTGTATCATTTTGGTGATGGACTGAGGTTAGAAATAGTTTATATGATCAGTTCATGTGTCAGGACCTTGAGTAAGATATATGAGCATGCACTTTCTCATAAGATTTACTATTTGAGTAGAGCAGTCGATGGGATACTGTTGGGACCAGTGTTATAAGTTGATCAGGCTGAAGAGTTAGAGAGGAGGAGATAGAGAGGTAAGGGAAAAAAAGAAGGGAGATAGGTTCTCAAGGATCAGGGATAACTACATCGGTTGTACCTTACGCATCATATCATACTCCATTATAGAGTATAGTTGGTAGACCTCCCTTTCCACCACTAGTCGAACCTGTGTTACTAGTCCATATTACTTTACAGTACTTCCAACACCACCAGTGCTACGACAAAAATACCAGGGTGGTAAAGGCCAAGGCAGAGGTAGAGTTAAAAGTCGAAATGGTTTTCAATAGGGGTAGAGACAAGCAAAAGCCTAGGATCAAGTTAAGGGACAACGTAGGCCGATTACTTGCTATAGATGCGGGTAAGTTGGGCACATGGGCACATGTTGAGAGATTGTTTACAGCCGGTAGCAGTGTTTCTATAGCGAAGTTGAGAAGGGGTGCACGTGATAACGTAGCTAGATGTCGATGCCACACAAGACTTATTGAGGGTACGATTTCTTTTGGGAGTAGAGATTTATATGTCTTGTTTAATTCTGGTTCTACAGTTCCTTTCATTTTCGGTCGCATAATAGACATCCTAGGATTGACACCGGTTAGAGTTATTGTACATTTGAGTTTGAGAACTGCAGCCGGAGATACCCTAATTGTCTTGTTGAGGGATGTCTAGCAGAGATTAGCTGGGTAGAGCTACTGCGGACTTTAGAGTGCTCAAGTTCTTAGAATTTGACACGTTGTTAGGGATGGATTAGTTAACATCACATCACACTCATATCGACTATTTCAGTAAGGGAGTTATAGCATCCCCTATCTCCATTAGGACGATACTTAGCTTAAAACCCTAATTAAGCCTTGTAACCCAACCAAACATAACAAAAACCCGTAGCCTAAACTTTGTCTCCTGATAAATACAATTGTGTATCAAGTATCAACGTAAAACAAATAGTAAAGGTGACATACATTATAAATTTTTGATTATTAAATGATATACAAAATCAAATCAAACAGAAGTAAATCTCGATCATATAATGCCTCCCAACCTTTTGATATTATAAAACTTTAATTCAATACACATGTATAGAAAAAGTGTAAATCCATTACATCAAAGAGAATTTCAAAACACTTAAACCTTCTTTTCCAATAGTCATAGCGATCGTTGGTATTCCTAAAATATTAATTGAGTCGAGCACTCTAACTTGCTTGGTAAGTAAGGATTCACAAAGCCATCAACATTCTATATAATATTAAAGAGTAATATGCAATAACAATATGCTCTAAAGATAACTAACGAGATTATGAAAAGTGTATAATCCAATAAATAATGGATGTAAGTCAAACCGTTAATGAATATTACATTGCGATTCCCATTTTATTTATACAACTAGGGTCGATTACCCACTAACATCATTAATGCGATTGCTAGACCAACACATTAACATATGTGCTATCTAGCCAATCCACTAATGATTAATGGTTTTATCTCACACCATCTAGTGAATATGTAATCCACACAACCATGAGCCTAACTCAGGTTAATCAGGATTCGGGTTAACACTAATTACCAGCTTAAGGTGACGGGTTGTTACAGTCTGCCCAATTTAAAGCAATTTTGTCTTCAATATCAAAGTAAATGTAAAATTACCTGAAGTGTCAATGGAAAATGCTCCTTCATATAAGACTTATACTCCTAGGTTAGTTCTTCATCTTCATGAAATTGCCATTTCACTTTAACTAAAGGAATCTTTTTAGTTTTCGACCTCTGAACCTTATGATCTAGTATCTGAATCGGCTAGTCATCATAAGATAAGTCTTCCCAAAGATCAAATTCATTTCAATCAATCCTTAGAGTGAACTAAGTCTCCTTTTTTTGAAGCATAGACACGTGGAAGGCATTATGAACTTTAGCTAACAAACGAGGTAAATCTAACCTATAAACAATATGTCCAATTCTTTCTTGCAATCTAAACAACCCAATATATCTAAGAGCTAGCTTACCTTTCCATCCTAACCTGTACAACCCTTTCATAGGTGAGAGTTTCAATAGAATGTAATCGTTCTATGAAAACTCTAAAAACTTATGATATTTATTGGCGTATCTGTTCTTATTTAGCTTTGATGTAGACAAACGCTGGCGAATCTGTTGAATTCTCTCTACAAAGTCCTGAATCAACTTCGCCCCCAACAAAACTGTATATAAAACCTCTGCCCAACACACAGGTGAACGACAAGGTCGACCATACAAAGCGTCTAAAAGAGACATTCCAATGCAAGCCTGACAAATATTATTAAAAGAGAACTCACATAAAGGAATGAATGTCTTCCAGTTATCGTAAAATTCCAAAACATAAGCTTGAAGCATATCCACTAACACAAAATCAACCGCTTAGTCTTCTCATTAGTTTGAGGATGATATGCCATACCAATTAAGAACGACTCCCAGCTGTCCCGATAATTCACTCCATGTCTGGATGTCACTACAAAAAAACAGCAAATCAGAAACGGAAATTTCCGTCTCTGATTTGTTAAAATTCCGTCTCTAATTGCAGTCAGAAACGGAACAGAGACGGAATCAATTCCGTCTCTAAAAACGTCGTCGCTGATTCAATCAGAAACGGAATTCGATTCCGTTTCTGATTTAGAGACGGATCGAAACGGAATAAATTCGTTTTTCGATCGAAACGAATTTATTCCGTCTCTAATTCCGTTTCGATTAGAGACGAGATAAATTCCGTTTGATTATTTCCGTCTCTGATCCGTTGCTAATCAGAGACGGATCAGAGACGGAATTTGATCCGTTTCTGATTTATGTATCTACATAAAAGAAAATTAGAGACGGAAATAGCAATGGAATCTTTGGATTCCGTTGCTATTTCCGTCTCTAATTTTCATTTTTGTTTAGTTTTTAAAGTCTTACATATATAGGTCTCAATCCAAGCACATTTAACCTGCCAATATATAATAAAAATCATCGCCTGCACCCCCTCTAACAACTCCTTGGGGGTGCTAACATCCCCCCAAAAAATAAAATTTGACATTCATACATCGACAATATATATCAACAAATATTCAATTGAAAGAACAAAAATGCAAAAATCAAAAATTGAAAAAGATATATATCCAAAACAAATTGTATAGTATTACAAATGCTCCAAATTTCTAAGTATTCACAAAACCACCAATCCTATTGTTCAACAACCACAAAAAAAAAAACTTACAATCCTATAAATATGCACAAAAAGAATTATCAATCGAAAAGTCTTGAAATGTTCTTCAACACCACCTGCACAGCCAAGGGAAAAGAATTATCAATCGAAAAATACACGTATGTTCTTCACATGTTACATTACATCAGTAATCAATTAATGAAATTTTATGGGAGGGGGAATCGAAGACGGATCAAGAAAAGTAAAATTAGACAAATCAGGTTGAGGAAAAATTCAAAATTATGATGTAGAAAACAAAGCTATCGAATTTGTCATCTACAAATTATTTATACATAGCATACAAAAGAATGGGTGCACATATAAACACGACACCATTCATTCCAAAAAAGATGCTAAGTAGTCGAATAATCAACCTAGATAAACTTTAACATGGAGAATGAGTCTAATCCCAAGTGAAATCAATATTTAAGAGCATAACGAAAAATAGGAAACCGCAACTTCATTTCAAGCTAAGGCATCCACATTTTATGGTTTTAAAAATAAAAATGAGTTTTGATACGGATCGCTTCACGGTGACAACTCATTTTAGGCAACAGTAGAACCAAGATTAGGTAAAACCAGTGAAATATTAACAACTCATCGCATGTTCATAACAAATTACAATTAACGTACGAATCAAGATTGCAATACGAAATTCTAAACATAGTCATTTTTTGCCCTAACAAAACATGTAGCAAAGCAGAAACATTATATTATCAAGAAAATTAGCAAAGGAACACAAACAAAAAATGACATGAGAAAAACAGATCGCATCCATCTTTATAAAAAAAAAAAATGTTTGAAGATCCCACACCATTTTCTCATAATCAGGAAGGAGGCTAGTGAAAGATTTGAAGTACACAAAATTCAAAGAGAGAAACTTACCACACCATCATACTGACATTGTAACCCATATCTCTGAAGTATTCCGCAATTGTAATGCCTACAACAATCACACACTCATTAGTTTCGATAGGAGCAACACGAAGCATTATATTATAGCTGTGAAAAATATGGCACTTACAAACATGACTGGAGTAAAAGAAAACGTTTCGATACTAAGAAGAGTATTCAAGTATCAAAAATAAGGCAATGGAAATGAACCAACAAAGTAAGCATATACTAGAACTTTGGGGTTTCAGTGGAGCTTAACAACTGCTTCTCATATGATATACTAGAACTTTCGATACCAGTGTATATGGACGCCTCCCCAGCAGCCACATGCATGTTAGAAGTATTAGCTACAAGTGTAGTTCGCTTCATAACAGATTCCTCACGACCATCAGGCAATGTCCTTGTCTATTGAGGAAAATCCATAAGAACCTGAAAAATTAAGGGATTATAGCTTCAACCTTCAATGCATAACAGTTTATGATAAGCAACATAGACATCACATACCTCTGCCATTTCATTTCCTCTTTCTCCACAACCAACATACACCACAGTATCAGAATTAGAGTACTGCATTTACCATAAAACATTAAGCATAAATATCAAAGTCCAACTACACAACTTAATGTAGTAAGACAATCAAGAGAAGAAGATGAGTAGGAGCTCATAAAAATGGACAACAGAGTGCTTTTTAGAAACTAGCAAAGACCATAAAAAAATGAACCCGCATTACAACATGAAACAACAGAGTGCTTAGTTCAACAGAGTTCTTTTTCGAACTGATCAAGTTTTCAAACTTAGTTAAACATAAAAATGGATAGCAGCACTATAAAACACGTTTCTAACTGATTCAAGTTTTCAAACTTAGGAAAATGAAAATACAATAAAATGAAAAATGTAAGAGAAAGAAGTTACAACTAAAAATTTCAAAGGAAAAAAAGTATCGATTCGCTTTGGCACTTAATTCAAAGAGTGCTTTTTAGAAACTATAGGTGTAAAAAAATGATACTAACGGACTTCGTATTCGAAGTGAATTAAAGAAGAAAAACAAAAACAAGACAAATAAACCAAGATTCTATCATAGTTTAGTGAATTTAAAGCCATACACACATGTGGAAGCACTATCAAAGTCCAACTACACAACTCATTAAAAAATCGGTGATCACAATAAACAGTTAACGAGATATTACCCAAGTTTTGCAAAGACAATAAACCAAGATTCTATCATAGTTTAGTGAATTTAAAGCCATACATGGCCATTAGCAAGTCAATTATTCAACAATACCTTCGAATATACATTTAACAAAACTAAGGAACATGCAATTGAACAAAGATGATAAAGGCAAGGCAAAGAACAAGCAAGGAATGCACCTTAATGACCATTTCAGTTAGAAATGAGAAATAACTACAGCCATAAAACAAGGCAGTCAAGATGGCCATCAAAAGAGATAAATATGCACAGTGCACATATGAGTTATCAAGGACTTTAATGGACTGATTGAAGTGGAAATCATAAAGAATTAGACTTAAAGTGCCCCTTTAAATAGAAATCTTTCCTTGGCATGTTCTATTGGGTTTACCTGCAAGGAATATACTATTGATGTAAAATCAGCTAGGGAAACTTGCTCTAATTACACATTCCTATAAGATGGAATTAGTTAGAACAATTGCAAGACAAGAAATGGATTTGATTGGTAAACATGAGGAATTAAGGAATATTTTCATATAGTGAAAATGAAACTACTACCATGTTGGAAACTTAAACCAATTAAGTAAGTGCATAAGACATACATACGCTTAATACATTGAATATAAGTTTAAGTAGCGAGTAAGATTTAAAGAATGGAATGCCAGTTCAACTAATTCTTTTTTGAATACATCTACCAAAACCCAAAACCAAACACGAAAGATCGAAGCTTTCAAGACCAAACAAAACTCTACCAAAACCCCATTACCGAAAAAAACACAAAAACAAACCCTAGACACCACAAAACCCCAAGAAACTCACATGCAATCTTCGAGAAACCAAACAATAAAAAAAATCTAAAATCGAAACCCTAGAAACCAAAAACAGAACTCACATCGAGAATCCCCAACAAGTCGTCGACCGAGCTGGGGGTCGCCGAGGCGCGTCCGGCTTCGTTGAGCTCGAGCTCCAGGTTCCTGGTCCGTCATTTCTCCGAATCTCCGCAGACCCTTCAAAACCCTATCGATCACGAACTCGATTTTAGACTCCACGCCTCATCAAAAAAACCCTAGAACGAACCATAGAAACCAAGACGGAATCGGAGGGGACTAAATCTAGGGTTTGGTACGCGAAATCGATTCAGACGAACAACATGGCTATTGGTGAGAGTGAGAGTAGAGAGGTGCGAGAGAGAGAGAGAGAGAGAAGCGCGAGAGAGAGAGTGCGGTGACGGTGAGAAAGAGAGCAGAGAGCGGCGACGGTGAGAGAGAGAGAGAGAGAGAGCGGTGACGGTGAGAGAGAGCGGTGAGAGCGGTGAGAGCGGTGAGGAGAGAGGTTTGTTGAGAGAGAGAGAGCGGTGAGGGAGAGGTTTGTTGAGACAGAGGTTTTGAGAGGTTTTGAGCGACAGAGAGAGAGAGAGGTTTTGAGAGACGAGAGAGAGGTTTTGAGAGAGAGAGGTTTTGAGAGACGAGACAGAGAGTGGTTTTGAGAGAGAGAGGTTTTGAGAGACGAGACAGAGAGTGGTTTTGAGAGAGAGAGGTTTTGAGAGACGAGACGAGAGAGAGGTCCGAGACGAGACAGAGAGAGGTTTTGAGAGACAGAGAGATTTGAGAGACAGAGAGAGAGCCGAGTGATTTTAGGGAGAGACGGACGAGTTGTGGGTATGTAGATCAAGCATGCACGAATCTCGAGACATAATGAAGGGTTGAAAAAAAGAAAGTTTTGGTGGGAATGTTGGCGCCATTTTTTAGAGACGGAATTTAATTCCGTCTCTAATTCCGTCTCTAAAATTCCGTCTCGATCCGTCTCAAATCCGTCTCTGAATATTTCCGTCTCAATTCCGTCGCTAACTTTTTAATTTAGAAACGGAACTTATTCCGTTTCTAATTCCGTTTCTGATTTAGAAACGGAACTTATTTCCGTTTCTAATTCCGTTTCTGATTTGCTGTTTTTTTGTAGTGTGTGAATCTCGGATCTGTAACCTAAGTAATCGACACTAAAACCCAATGAAATCTCAATACCTCACGAACGTACACTTTATATAATTAAATAAGAGTATCTTGCATGGAAGTTGGCAAGAAATACACTAACTTCGTCAACCCAACAACGACAACCCATACTACATCATGCTTACGCTAACTCAAGGGTTGACCAAAAATAAAATTCACTGATATATGTTCCCATTTCCACTCAGGAATAGGCAAAAATGCAATAACTCTCCAGGTTTCCTATGCTAAGTCTTCACTTGTTGACATATCTCACATTTCTTTATGAACTAAACAATATATGTCTTCATCCTATGCCACTAATCAATAAGCTTCATATTGCAATACTTTTAGTGTTATCGGATGAATAGAGTAAATAGATCTATGAGATTCCCATAGAAATTCCTACCTCAACTTATCTTGAGCTGGAGTTCATGATCTATCCCTGAACCATAACGCACCATCACCATAAACTAACCAATTAGGATGATCCACACTAGCCGCCAATCCTCAACGAGCTACAAAATCCTCATTAGCGTCCTAATAATCATTCACACGCCGAATCATCTTGGCTTAGCCTAAATCCGAGCATAAAAAACATATTAGCAGCTCTAGAACTAGCTCTCTCAGTTGGTGATGTGTCAACTAGACTTTTTGGAATTGTCATCATAGTTGCTTCCTTAAAAAGTCTAAACTGAGAAGCTATGGCAGTAGATACATTCTCTTTGCCTTTTTTCTCCTACTCAAGGCATCTGCAACAACATTTACTTTGCCCAGATGAAATTTCAAAGTGAAATCATAATCCTTAAGGAACTCAAGCTATCAAGACTGATTCATATATGTTTTTAAATGTTTCAACATCATATGATGTTTGTCAACACATTCTTTCCATTTATTTGAGTTGTAATTGTATACTGACCGCCTATTAACACTTTTATATGTAGTTCTTAATTACTCAAGCTCCATTTAAATTGTATATTAACTTCTCGCCCACACCAATTGACGACGAAGTCAAGTATGCAAACTTTTAAAGGAAACACCCCCAACGTTATTTATAGCTTAACAATATCATTACTAGGGAACTTACACAACAAAATATTTCATTTAGTAACTACCACCTTCCTAGTCACAAGTTCGGAAACTATGTTCTTGAACTAAGATTAGATGCAGATGTATTGGTATAATGATTTAATTAGCCAATTAATCAATTTATCAAGCTATATTACAATTTTAACGGTGGAAGTCTTTGAGTAAATAAATTATACAATATTTAACAATTCTAAGTAGTGGGAAACTTGACAAAAAGATGCCATGTATATATCAAATACGAAATAAGTATACCACAAGATCCATATACATGTATTTAGTGTCTACAGTCCAAAAAATCCAACAAAAAGTAAATACATTCATAATGTAATCAAACACGAGCTGTCGTCGCTATCTCACAGGTAGTCACCCAATACCTATTCATTTGATCACCTAATTAATATAGTGAACGAGTTTAGTGAGTAAAATCCCAAAAGAAGTCCAATCAATATTTATGAAATAAAATTGAAAAACTACGAGACATGTAAATGTGACCTTTGGCAACAGTAAGTCATACTCCCATAATTATAGGCAGCATACCACAAATAAAAATAACAGATTTAATAAACAACACACACTAAATAAATAAGATCGAAAATAAAACATTAATAAATAAACAATTGCATAATTAAGAGAAAACTCTGACCTAAACCAACCATTAATCGATAAAACAGGACATGAACCATGTATATACTTACAGGCTTACAGTGACTAAACCCCAACTATGGTTAATAAATGAACCCCTCTATACGCTATTTCAAGTTAAAAGAACACCTTAAATCCATCCTAACAATCGTAGATATATTCTATTTTCGTCGACACTAGCTCTAAACACAAGTAACCTGTGCAAATGATTTAGCCACAACCAATACATATGCAAATCGTGATAGGAGTAGAAAACCAATGGATACCCACCAACAATCACACATGTAACTCGAAATTGATAAAATAAAACCATGAATTTTGTGAGGCATTCCAATGGGTTTACACACCTTAATACGTGTTTTGACTTCCCCTGACTCCAGAATCTGACCTCGCTACGCTTCCAACTACTGTACCATAGCCTTGAGTACCTTGAGATCCATTTCCTATGTTTTAGAGTGACTTAAGGTGTTTAAATTACTTTTACAGTTCTATTTCCCAAAATAGCCCAAATTGGAACCAAATCTGACTAGTGATATTATAAAAATCATGTCTCCAAATTTATAGCTCAAAAACTCATGATCGTCAGTCATAAGGTAGCTAACATACCCAATAAATCCATACTAAAAGATGAGCTCATTCTGATAAGAATTGAGTAAGTTATGCCTTGTCAAAATTCATTTTAAAAATCTAGTATTAGTACTTCAATAGCCTACTTGTGGAGCATTTTCTAACTAGAATGAGTTAGAATTTTGATTTTTTATATTCCAGAAGTTGTAGATCTATGGTTAAGCTTTCCAATGGTATGTGATCCACCCTATTTGGAGTTTGTATAAGAATGTTACGCTCAATTTACAGAGGTTGGGTTAAGAAATTTGCCAAGAACTAATCATGTATGAATCAAGAATTCATGAAACTCCAATTTCATGCCAAAACTAGTTTGAAACATTATTGATCATCAAGATCAGTTTAAAACTCTCATTTAGATAAAAAAAATAGTGGCTAAATCTTTAAAATTTATTTTTGCACTAAACCCCAAAACTTGAGTTTTCATGTACACATTTTGATGAATTTAAGCAAATAAAGAGTGAGTTCTTTGTACCTAGATGATGAGCTCTTGGTTTTGATCTTCCTAGCTTGATTCTTATAGAAGATATCCTCCCTTCCTTTTGTTCTTACGAATCTTCCAGAACTCTATCACAAAAACAAAATTTGTTATTATTGTATGAAGAGATTCCTACTAACTTAGCTATATATAAGTTATGTTATAATCAATTATGTTAACGTATCTCGAGGTAAATATAATGGTCCTCATTAGCTCCTACTCCACTAATTTCCATTTTTTGACACAAATTTCCAACTTAAATATCCAAGGATTCCATTCTAGTGCAAATCTTGAGGCAAATCTATGACATCAATTTTTTTTCATCCTATTATAGGCATTTCTAATCAATTGATTTAATTAATTTAACTTAGGCACTTTTATATATATGTAGGCTACTTAGGGTCTTAAACTGGTGTACTAACACTTCCCCTAGTACCTAATACTCGTCACCTAGTGCCCCGCGTCTCAACATGCATTCCGAGGTGCACCAATCCTTGACGTACCCAATTATTATGACTTAGCCTAAAGTTTGATTCTCTATTTTATAAAATATTCACCCTTTTTCGAGTTATTTTATTTAATTTAGCATTGTAACTTAGTGTACCCATACTACGCCTACCCAGTACCAGCATCGACACGCTTTATGAGGCGTTTACCTGTCACACAACCCCACATGATAGCAATGTACATAAGTGCGATATTACAATAATATAACGTGTTAAACATCACACATAAGCATCCATCATCAACAAATAATATATTCCCTCGATTCTCATGTCCGAGTAAACCGAGTTGTCCATGTAACGCTCGAATTACGATCGTTAGTCCCTGAGATTAACGTTAATCTTCATTTAATTAATTTGGGTTGTTACATCCTAGAAGTCATAAAATCCAAAAATTTGTCATAAATGAATCTAAAAATTTGCTTCTCTTAGGCCAAAAACCTTAGGTAAATGAGTGTAGTACAATCATCACATAAACCAAGTAGATCGGGGCAGTTTCTTAGACCATAAGTTTTCCTCAAAAGGCTTCCAAGATATGCTATCTAGGGCGACTTTTGTTAGCACCGCTACATCGAGGCAATACATAATCACCACGATAGACTCATACAATACCGAGACAGATCTTTAGTAGGAGGCTTGTAGGCTTTGGTATATGAATGAACTCCCTATATTGATTTGAGAGTTGAAATTGAAACCTATTAGTAATGAAGTTCCTAACCTGATGTATGATGCATTAATAAGGATGGATTGCTTATCAACATATCATGCTAGTATCAACTATTTTCATAATAAGGTAATCTTTCATATCGCTAAACTTTTTGAAATTATAGTCTATAAAGGCTATAATCCTTAATGACTTGCAACTCATGGAAGGGAAGTTGCTCCTCGAGCTTTAGAAGTTACGGTAGGAGTTTTCACATTTGGAGTGCCTAGTCAGGAACTTAAGGTTGGTAGGATACTCATGGTTTGTGAATTTCTGGAAGTCTTTCCGTCTGACTTTCCTGGACTTCCACCGCCACGTGTCATTGAATTCATCGTTGATCTTATTCCTAGTATTAAACCTATATATTTTCCTTCGTACCGTATGACACTAAAGAAATTATGCGATTTATAGACTCGGCTTGAGGAATTGCTACAAAAGGGTTTATCTATCCTAGTATGTCATAATATAGGAAGCACTAGTTCTTTTAATGAAGAAAAATGACAAAACTTTATGTATGTGTATTGATGGTAGACAGCTTAATCGAGTGATTATCAGGAACAAATATTTATTGCCCATGATTGATGATTTATTTGATTAGTCGAAGGGTGCCAGACATTTCTCGAGTATTAATCAGAGGTCTAGTTATCATCAACTGAGGATTGGGGATGATGATATCTTGAAGACGGCTTTCAGTACTCGCTACGGGCACTTTGAGTTTACATTGATGTCGTTTGCGCTCACTAATGCTCCTGCTATGTTCATGGACTTTATGCATAATGTGTTCAAAACCTATTTTCACCAAGTTTTCATCGTGTTCATCGATGCTAGTTTTATCTATTCGAAGACTCAGGAAGAGCAATTGCACCGCCTCAGAGTAACATTACGTAGTCTAAAGGATAATCGGTTGTATGCCAAATTTAGTAAGTGCAAAATTTGGTATTCGGAGGTCAAATTTCTTGGACATGTGGTTAATATTGAGGGTATATCCGTTGATCCTACGAAGGTTGAGGCATTCAGAGATTGGCCTACTCTACCATAGTGTAAGGGGTTCGAGTTTTCTATATTTAGCTGGTTATTACATATGATTTGTTGAATGTTTATCTTATATTGCTCTACCAATGACCAAGCTAACACATAAAGAAATTGATTTTATTTGGTTTGATGAGTGTAAGGCCGCCTTCAAAGTTTTGAAGGATAGTTTGACTACAACACCTATTCTTACATTACTTGAATCGAGGAAGTAGTTAGTGATTTATGCAGATGCTTCTTTTTCAATTTTAGATTATGTGCTGATGTAGGGATGTAGGTTTATAGCTTATGCATCATATAACTCAAGGTTCATGAAAGAGATTATCCAGTTCTTGATCTCGAGGTAGTTGGAGTTGCTTTTGCTTTGAAGATTTAGAGGCGTAACTTGTACAGTAAGAAGTTTATAGTATTCTAAGATCATAAGAGCCTGAAATACTTGTTTCTCATAATGAAGTGAACTGAATAAGAGGCAGTGTAGAAAGCTCGAGTTCATGAAGGAATATGATTTCATGCTAGAGTACCATCCAGGCAAGGCAAATGTGGCTACTGATGCCTTGAGTAAGAGAAGAACAAGCAAAGAAAACATAACTACTATCAGAGCTTCTTAGATTAGACTTTTTGAGGAAGCTTCAACGATGATGATTCATGAAAACCCAACTAGAATATCATCAATTGAGAAAGCTATTTCTATAGCTACTAATCTGTTCTTTTGTTCAAACTTGAGATGATTTAACGAGTGGTTGATTGTCAGAAAGCTGATGAGGATTGTATAGTGTGTCAGAGGTTAGCACCTAGTGTAGATCATACTTATTGTTCAGTTTCTGATGATGTTGTATCACAGTTTAGGGATAGATTATGGATTCCAACTTAGGATCAGTTGAGGCAGGAGTTGCTATGGGAGTCTTAAAGATCTCTTTACTCTATTCATCTATGTAACCTTAAGATGTATCGCAATATGAGGCGTGTTTATTGGTGGTCTGGGATGAAGATTGATATTAATGAGTTTGTAAGGAGATATGAGATATGTCAATAAGTTAAGGCTGAGCATAAGAAACCTAGAGAGTTATTAGATTCGGTGCCTATTCCTCATCGGAAATGGAAACATACATCGATGGATTTTGTTTCCGATCTACCACTGAGTCAACATAAGCATGTGTGGTATGGGTTGTAGTTGACATATTAAGGAGATTCATGCGTTTCTTGCCGGTTTCTATGCGAAATCCTTTTAACCGATTATATGAAGTGTACGTACGGAGGTGTTTAAATTTCATGGAGTTTCAGAGTCGATTTCTTCGGATAGAGATCCGAGATTCACGTTTAGATTGTGGAGTGAATGGAGAGACAATTGAGAACTGTTCTTAAACCCGGTATGACATACTATCCGTAGAATGACGGTCAGACCAAGCAGTTGATATTGGTGCTAGAGGATATGTTTCAAGCATGCTTCGAGGAGTTTGGTAGTAATTGGGAGAAATACATTCCTCTGTGCGAGTTCTCTTAATAATAGCTATTAAGTTAGCAATTGGAATGGTTCTTTTGAAGCTTTATATAGTTGGCCTTGTCGTTCACCTGCGTGTTGGATAGAAGTTGAAGATACAATTCTATTAGGGCTAAAGTTAATTTAGGACTACATAGAGAGAATTCCGCAGATTCACCAGCGTTTAACTACGACAAAACTAAGGCAGAAAAGATATGCCAATAAACATCATAGGTTTTTGGAGTTTTCAAAGGACAATCTTGTCCTATTGAAAGTCTCACCTATAAAAGGGCCGCATAGACTTGGGTTGCGAGGTAAGCTAGCTCCAAGGTACATTGGGCCATTTAGAATGTAGTGTAGTGGCCCCAAACTCTAAGGTCATCGTGGGACTCGCCATATCACATCTCACATCACCAAACCCTTCCACGTCATGGCCCGCTTACCTTTGACACCCCGCAACCTAATTGGTTGCTTACACTTTTCAAACTAACTCTAGTTTAACTAATTAATCTTTGCATAAGTATAAATGATTTAATTAGCTAATTAACCAATTTATCAAGTTATATTACAATTCTATAGTATAAGTCTTTCAATGAGTATGTTATGAAATATTTAATAATCCTAAATAGCGAAAAACTCGGCAAAAAGATACCATGTATATATCAAAGGCGAGAGAAATACGGTAAAAGATCCATATATATATATATATATATATATATATATATATATATATATGTGTGTGTGTATTCGGTGTTATACAGTCCCCAAAATCCAATGAAAAGAAAATACGTACATATTATAGTCACGCATAAGCTGGTGTCACTATCTCATAGGTAGTCACCTAATACTTCCTTGCACTTGCCCTTGCTCGTCAAGGGATATTCACTTAGTCACCCGACAAATACAATGATGAGTCCAGTGAGTAAGATCCCAAGAGAAGTTCACATAATATTTATGAAATAAAATTGATAAACTAAAAGACAAACGAATATGACCTTTGGCAACAGTAATTCATATTCAAATGAATGTAGGCAGCATACGACAAACAAAAATAATTGCATCTAATCAACAACACATACTCAATAAACAAGATTGGAAACAAAGTAGTATTAAATAAACAACCATATAATCACAAGAAAACTCTGACTTGAACCAGCCAGTAATTGATAAAACATGATAGGAACTAGGTGTATACTTACAGGCTTACAGTGAGTAGACCCTAACTTCAGTTGATGGATGAACCTCTAGAGACACTATTTCAAGTCAAGGGAGCATGTTAAATCCTTCCTAACAGTTGTTGATATATTCTACTACTGTCGACACAAACACTAAACATAAGTAACCTGTGCAAGCTATTTAGCCACAACCAATATATATGCAAACTAAAATAGGAGTGAAACCCATTTGTAGCCACCAACAGTTACACATGTAATGTGAAATCAATAAACAAAACCATAAATCTTGTAAGGTATTCCAATGGGTTTACGCACCTCAATCTGTGCTTCGACTTCTTTAGACTCTCGAATCCAACTCGACTAGCCCTCTGATATCTAAGCTACGGTCCCTTAAATCCCTGAAGTCCAATTTTACATATTTAGTATCTTTATAGGTGTTTGGGTATATATTAATTCAAAAATTTCAAAAATAGCCCTTTAAATTCAATTTTCATATGTCATTAGTGCGCTAGATGAAGTTCGCGAGCTAAGAAATTATTCTAGCGTTATACTATTCTTTATTTAGAAAAATAGTTGAACGCACAGACTGGTTAGCACACTAACAACATTTCATAATGGAATTCTCAACTCGAGAATTTTGTTACCAATTCCCCAATTAGCTAACTACGCCCTACAAAACTATTCTCCATTCAATAATGACTCCAAAATATCATTCGAAGCATTACAACAACACCAATTAGCTCAAAATCATCAAATCCATGATTCCACTAGTTTTTCCAATTTCACCCAAAACCCCAATTTTTCCAAAACCGGTTGTAAATTCCTAATTCAAATACTAATAATACTTATAATTAATCAAAATAACACTAGAAATTAGTGTCTAACTCCTTAAACTTGGATTTCACTAAAACATTCTATTTTTGAACTCAATTGAAAATGTTGATAATGGAGAAGAAGACTACCTCAATTTTATCCACAAATTGGACCACTTAACCCTTAAAATCCAGCTGCAAATTTATCTTCTATCCTATGATTTCCAAAATTAAAAGTAAATTGGTTTTAATTGCATGTGTTGAGCAATCATCCTATATGTATTAAGATGGGATGGGTTGCTAGCTCTTGATCTCTATATATTTACGTATCCCGAGATTCTTTTCATGGTCCATAACTTGCTACTTATCCCACTAACACTCTCCTAGTGACACCAATTTGATACTCCATCGATTTTTTTATGTGCCAACATGTATCTCTAGGACAATCCTATAGTTTCCAATTTAGTTTCACCAACTATAGGCCTTTATTTATTTGATCAAATTACTTAGCTTAGGCGCATTATAATACCTTTCGTTAGTGTTTTAAAACCTCTTATGGACCCATTAGTGGTCTCACTAATCCCTCAACTACTCGGTACCTTGTACCTCGCGTCTCGACATGCATTTGGAGGTTACTATTCGTCACATCAACTAGCCTGATAGCAACATACATACATGTGATGCAATACAATAATAATGATTTAAACACCACATATACATAATCATCATCCATAAATATCATATTCCATCGGTTCTCGTGTCTGAGTTATTTGAGTTGTCCACGTAACGCCTGAATTATGTCCATTAATCTTTAAGATTAACGTTAATACTAGTTTAATTAATTTGGGTTGTTATATGCAGGAAAGGATTGGTCCTATTCCTTACAAGTTAGAGTTACCTCGTCAGCTTGCTGGAGTTCATAATGTGTTCCACGTGTCTATGCTTCATAAAACGGAAACTCAATTCACTTTAAGCATTGATTTTTTGGGAAGACTTATCTTATGATGAGCAGCCAATTCAAATACTTGATTGTAAGATTCAAAGGGTGAGAACCAAAAAGATTCCTTTGGTTAAGGTGAAATGACAATTTTATGGAGATGTGGAACTAACCTGGGAGCGAGAATCCTATATGAAGGAGCAATTTCCATTTTTCATCAAAACTACAAGTAATTTTATGTTTACTATAATTTCGATGACGAAATTGCTTTAAATTAGGGAGACTATAACGACATGTTACCTTAAGCTAGTGATTAATGATAATCCAATCCTAATTAACACGAGTAAGGCTCGTGGTTAAGTTCGACGTACCTCGATTAGCATGTGCCTGAGTTTGTAGGATGGTTTGTGTTTGTTTGGAATGTTTAATGAATTTTATAGGTTTTTAGTAAAAAAGAAAATTTATATACAAGCTTACAATTGGGAAATACATAGTTAAACAATCGACGGTACACCAAGTGCGACGAGGGGGTAGTGAAATAAATGTGCACATGAGAATACTAGTAGGCTTGTCCAATGAATTTATTGGTGAGAAAATACAAGAAATATATATATATATTATATATTTGATATATTTTATATATAAATATATAAATATAATATATATATATATATATATATTAAAAACTATGAGTTTAGTTTAAATTATATGGATTGTCGGATCGCCTTGAGATGAGCGTGAGTGTTGATGGTGTCAACATGTGTGTCTTTTTAAGGGTGTCATGTTAGCACATCAATCATTCAATCAGTCTCGATAGCGTGATGTGTATCTCAGGAAATCCTTAGATTTAAATTAAAACCTTCATACTTATCTCCGTAATTACATCGATTAAAAGATTGAGAGAGAGAGCTTGGGGTTTTGGTGTCGATCCTAAGGAATCAATTAAGGAGTTGATTCAGTGTGAGTTAAGGAGCTTAAACAACTAGAAATTAGAGATCATCACTATTGATAAGTTTATTTTCTTATATTTATGAAGTTCAAATTGATTGTGGATGTTAATATCTTTATGACTCGTTGTTGACTGAAAACGGTTTGTTACCTTATTAGAGGTTCTCCCTGATGTATTTTAGGGGTGTTTATGGTTGTCGCATGGATTTGTAGATGGAACGGTGGCTGTGGCTCTGTGTACTGTTGAGACAGTACGGGGTGGAGCGCACTCTACCCAAAGAGGAGAGCGTTCCCTTCATCAATTTGGACAAACCCAATTGGTGGATCATGCCCCACCAATTGAAGGAGTGCGCTCCCACCCTAGAAAACAACAAATATGTTGAGTTTCGATTAGAATTTCTTTAGATCTTAGGGACTGAACTAAAGGTTTTAAACTCAAAGTGTTAAACCTATATTGATCATAAATGGTTTGTGATAGGTGTTGGATTCTCGGGAAAGCTTGAGTGCTTGGAAAGTTAGGAATTTGGATACAAAACCCAAATCAAGGTAAGTATAGATTCGCTTATTTATCAATGTTGCCTAGTTATCTTAGTATATATAGTTCATGTAGTTTATGGACTAAAATGAGGGACTATGTATACTGTGATATTTTTAATAAACGCAAAACGGTTTCTAACGTAATCCATGAGAGTAACTCCTAGTATTGAGACTTGGTTGTATAGGACGTAGGGATGTTCTCCCGATCTATACGTAACTCATATTTAGTTAGATAGGTTGTATGGGTTACATATTCACTAGAGGGTTTCAGATAAAATCATTAGACATTAATGGATTGACTAGACAACATATCAGCCAATGTGTTGGTCTAGCAAACACATTAATAGAGTCGGTGGGTAATCGACTCTAGTTTTATAAATAAAATGTGAATCACAATTTAATAGTCATTGAAATTTTGACTTGCATCTATTATTTATTGAATTATATGCTTTTTACATTCCCGTTTGTTAACATTGGTGCATATTGCAATTGCATAATGTTCTTGATTATTATATGGATTTTTTATGGCTCTATGAATACTCCTTACTTATTGAGCAATTGGAGCGCTCACCTCAAATTTAATATTTCAGGTTCGCAACCTAGCAGTTCAGCGAAGGGCAAGGAGAAGGTTTAGGATTTTTATAATCTTCTCTATGATTTAATGAACATTCTTGTACATATATACACGGTTTGATATATTTTATTATATATAAATAGGTTTGGGGGATTTATAATTGAGGTTTTAAGTTTTAGTAAATTTTGTATTTCTGTATATTAATAATTATAGAAAGAATTTTAAATTTTTGCTGCGTATAATCGATATACAGATTGAGTTTATCAAGTATTAATGGAGAGGTTGCTGGCTCTAGTTATGTTTGGCTGCATTACTTGGGCTTAATTAGTGTTTCAGGCCGAGTATCGCCTTAATCGAGTAAGGGATGCTACATTGTCAACACAATCACCTTTAATAAGTGATGTTTACGAATGAGTTAATAACATTTAAGAAATTAAAGCTACAATCTCGCCTTCCACTTATGTCACTCTGACAATTATACTTTTCAAACTTCATAGTTTGAAGTTCACTGCTTTGACTTTTCACTAATACACTGGTTTTTATACTTTTAGGTTGTATTTTAATAATTCTTTTAAGATTCTCAATAATCTCTAAGAATGACTAAAAGTCTCGTAACAAACTTTTCCTCGTGAAAACATATGCATTTTAAATTTATATCATTTAAAATACCTTATCCTCTTATTTACAATTAATGTATTTCCATATTTGGTACAACTACCAAATTATTATCTCGAGATTATCCATCCCCAATATATATATATATATATATATATATATAAGTATAAGCTAATTTTTTCATTGCATCAACACACATTCTTACCTGAATAAGAAGTCTCGAGATGAACCACTAACATCTTCCATAATTTTGGCATCATCAAGCAAATATTGCAGTCAAACTATACTTCCACTTTCTTCCAATGCATCATTGTATCTAATTTTAACTTGCAACAATCCACATACTTAAGCTAATTGAGTAAATTACACAACGATACTAAAGATCCTTGGATAAATCATTTGTATTATTCGATTATTTCATGATTACTTTATTCCCTTGCCTTTGTATTGAATATATGACAAACTCAAATTCTCTCATTACCAATCAAGTATTTTGATTTGCATTTAATATTTTGACATGTGTCGACCATGCACAATAATAAATTTCTCATATACTTATAACTTGTAGTAGTGATAAGCGGGATGTCGTCTCCACATGGATTTTGCAAACTTATCAGGAAAATGTTTCCGTTTTGTTTTTCTTAATTTAGAGAATTTATTTAAATGGTAATTAAAATACTAAATAACTAAAAACTATAATTACTAACTTAAATAAGTAAACTAACTAAATTAATTAAAATAATTCAAATGCAAACTAAATTACACAATATTCAAATTAAATATAATGTAAATACATGAATAAACATCTAAACAAACCCCCACTACTTACTTGGATAATATTCAAACACTAGAACATAATATCACTTCATAATATAGTTATAATCATAACACATATGGAATCTTGGAATCATTAAATCCTATTTAATAATAGGTTGATAGCTTTTAGTCAGCCATCGATTTTCCTAAATTCAATGAAAATGCTACATTCTTATCATTCTAAATCTATCCATTGAATAAAGCACAACACCATAGAAATACAATAGCATGACACGTAGTGAAAATCATGCATAATTTAAGCCAATATTAACCAAAGCCGCATAATAAACAACTTAGAACACAATTACCTAGAACATCCACTCGGGAAATGACCTATAGATTAATCCTAGTTACTACTTCTATAATTGTTGTCAATAATTATCAAAAAAATTATAGACATAGAATCATAATCATAATACCACAATACATATTGTGCACTATGCAAGCAATATCAATCTTTATTAGTTATAATATGCAAAAACAACTTGTTAAATATGTGATTAATGTATATGAATAGATTTAAAACATTAAATTCGGGATTCCTTAATTATAACTAACAGACAATCCAAAGTATATACATGTCTAGGGTTTGTTTAGATTGATAAACTACTCACTCATGCTAAAAATAAATAACATAATATTGTAATAAAAAAACATAATTAAATAAATTCCTCTTAATGAATTAAACAAAGCTCAAATGTAGCTTCAAACATATACTTAATAATAACTAAACAATGGCTCTTATAAACTTGTTAAGAGAAAACAGGGCACTAAATTTCAAAGCCCTAAGGTCATATTTATAGTTTCCTAATGTATACATATCATAGATAAACTTAAATCCTTCATATTAATCTAAAATCCCATAACAAACCTCAGTGATTTGTCAGCAATTCCTAAGTTATACACAAATCAGTGAGTAAATCACCAGAATAGTAATCCATGCTCTCCATCCTCCACCGATTCAGCTGGTGATTCCTAGTGTATTTTTCAAATAACTAGGAAATCATTGGTTTTTCTCTTGGTGATTTCGGTAATGATTCCAATTGTATTTTGGATCTGCTGGCTAATTGCTGGCTAATTGCTGGCTTTTTGCTGCATTGCACTGCACCTTTTACTACATTTTTTCCTACACTTAACCAAATTCTTCACTTTTAATCTCATTTTTTTCTCTTTTTTTCACTTTTCTTATTTAAATCTTGAAATCACAAAAATAAGAGAATATCAAGTGTAATATCATCATTTTCATCTAAAACCAACTTAAATTACACTATAAAATATGTTTGATTATTGACTTGTCAAATACCCCCAAACACAACATTTTCTGTCCCAGGCAAAAGAATACTCCCAATCATATTCCCTTTCATTCTTTGTATACCGATTTCAACCTAATTCATCTTAACTTTAAATAATAGAATTTTTAAATAGAAGTTATTTTTAAATGAAAACATAGTACCCTCAATTAAATGAAAGTTATGATAGAATAAAATGATTTAGACAAAATAAAACATCCTTTAATGATAACTCAGCCACCTAATGCATCACCCTTTTGAACTTAAAGTTTATTACCAAGGCTAGTACATAATTTTGATTTCTTTAATCTCTACCGACAAGCATCAAGCTTAGATTAACTAGAATAGAATCTCGAAACATAAAAACCATTAAATTAATTTTAATTTTGGAAAACACTTTATAATAGTACCACGATCAAAATCAATATGGATTTGCCAAGATAAACGTGTTAGATTAAGAAATACTTTAGTCAACTCTACTTTCAAGTACTCGAGTTAAATCTTTTCTTCAAGTAGTTTAAGAACATCTACTTTTTTCATCTCTCATTATTTTTTTCTACTCCATCTTCATTATTATTTCTTTATCATAAATTTCATTGGCTTTTGCTTTTGAGTCCTAGTTCAATTTCCAGTAGATATTCTCGCTTTGTCCCCATTATAGATTCCTCGCTCCATTTCCTATAGAATCTATAGGAATCTCTATATACTTATCATGACGACCCGCCTAATTTAAATATTATTTAATTATCTAATTTTAGATTAGGACTCAGCTCAGACCCACGTAGACATCGATATTTGTCTAGGGCATACCTACCGAGGTATAATTAATAATGTTATATTTGTGTGATGTTTGTTTATTATGGTTGTTTTGTCATAAATTATAGCATTACGCCATGTGTACCGTTGGTGTTTAGTTGCTAATTACGTAATATTATATAGGTTATTTATACATTTTTATTGTCAAGTCTCCACAATACTAGCCTAATTGCGTTTATTTATTATTTTCAGAATTTTTGGAGAATGTGGTTGAATTCGGGGCGAAAAGCTACGCAAAATCGAGTATCCATATGCCCGGATTCGTTCTACATTGAAAATCACACTAGCGCGTATCTCGAGGCAAATTTGGTGGACCCACACTTGTCTTGGTGATTGATGAAGATCAAGTGGAGCATGAATTGATGGCGTTGATGCATTAATGCAACATTTTGTTTTGGTGTTTTGGTTTATAATATATAGGAATGTATATATTTATATAGAATAGATATTATAAAGATAGATATAGAAAGTTTTGATAGTTACAAAATAGAAACAGAGAGATAAGTTAGAAAAGGGGTGGAAAACAATTAAAGAAAAGGACAGCAAGGGGGAATTCAGCTTTCTAGCCGAACTCTCTTCTCCCCATTCTATTTTTTTTCTTTGTTCATTGTGTTCTTTGATGAGAGACTAAAGCCACATCAATGGATTTTTGAGATTTATATATTTTAATTTCATTCTTTTCATTATTATTTTATTTTCTTTGGTATTATTTGAACAATTGAGGTTAAACACTTGTTGAAACCTTGATTTTTTGTCGGTGAGTCGTAAGCACCTGTATTTGTGCAATAAGACCACACTAGTGACAATCGACCCTACCAATTGATTAACCCCTTTTTTGACCAGTTGAATTCCTTAGGAATCTATGCGAAATCAGACACACGAGTGATTGGTTGTCCAGGTGTAGTGCCTTCATGAAACACATTGCGGTCAATTAGTTAAACCCAATACACTTCAGTATAGAGTTATACGTTTGATTAGGGAAATAGTCACCGTTGTACCTTGGCTATCGAGATTAAGAAGTGCGAGGAACCGCGTACATTACCGATTCTATAACAATACTAGGATATTTTGATTTGCATATTTTATATAAATCGACGACCAAATCCAATCTTTTATCGAGCCGAACTTTTATGTTTTCACCTAGGTATTTTTTATTAATTGTTTTCAAATTATTTTCATTACTTTATTTATTTTATTGATATTTAGATTAGTTATATTATTTATTCTCTTTAAAACCACGATTTCCCTTTTCGTTGTTTTTTGCCTTAAAAAGAATATCAATCCCCGTGGGATCGACCCTTTGCCACTATTATGCAAATAATTGGTTTAGGTAATTATTTTTTATTGACACGTCGGGCGCGTCAGTTGGTTATCGCGTATTACTTGAGTTATGAGTGTAGTGGATAACGTTTTGAGATACGTACAATGCGAGTATGAGAATTTAAATAGTTGGAGAGTGAAACATTAGCTTAGGTGAATAAGTTTATCAATATCCAATAAAGTCATAAGCTAAGTAATTAATTGACTTGAACTAGGATGAATAAAGCATAGTAGATCGAGAATGGACCTTATGTACCTCGAGTTGTGCAATAGTGTTGGTATAAGAGTAAATAAAACTTAGTCTAATTTTGGTGTGTAAATTATTAATTAACCGTAAGACTAAGCCAACTAATTTGGTTAATGTGTCTATGGTGGGAAGTATTGGTTAAATCATTAAAAAAGCTAAGTCTAAGAAAATGTAACTTAAAGTGACACCTAGTGGACACAAATGTTTGGCTTGATTTTATAAAGGCCTTTTTGATGAACCTCGAGATAAGTGTGTTGGGACTTGATTATGTGAATTAGTATAAGAAGATGACTTAGCCTCGTTTGTTCATTCCAACATGCAAACCAAATAAACAAACAAAAGAAAAAGAAATATATTCATAGCATATATGGAAGAAATGGTTGGAGTGCTAAATTCTATGGATTTAGAGGAAATTTGTAACACTTAGAAGCCAAGGATTTGAGTTCCTAAGCTAGGTAAGATCCCACCCTAATCATTTTTTCATGTAACTCAAATTTGGGTCTTGAAATGCAAGTAGGATTTAGGGCTTTAGTGTTAGTACAAGAAATTATTGCTTCTATTGAGGTTCTCAACTATTTTAAAACTCAAAATAATGAACTGCCACTTTGATTTCTCAGTAAATTGGTTTTGATTGGGTTTAGTTGAATGTGGGTTGATGGAATGCATGCATGTTGAACATGATGGTGTTTTTACAATGTGTGGATAAATTTGTGCAATTTAGACATTGTTGAAGAAAAATAAGAGAGAAAGAGAAAAAAGAAAAACAAAAAAATTAGTTTTTATAGGCAAATACCCCCTCCCCCCAAATTGATTTGGGGGGCTAGCCCAGGCCTAGCCCGGGCGGGCTGAATGAGGCCCTGCTTGACCGAGCCTATTTCAGGTGGGCCCAACTCCATAAAATAATTAAAAATTTATATAAATTAAAATAAAATACAAAATAAATATGATAAATTATAGAAAATATGTAAAAATAAAAAATAAATAAAAATTCAAAAAAATTCAAAAAAATCATAGAAAATATGTGGAAATGAGAAAAATATATAAAATTAGGTTTTAGGAAATTCTTGCTTTAAACCCTAAACTCGTGTAACCTGAAAAATGTGTTACAACAAAAAGAAAAATTAGAATAAAAATTTCTAATTTTTGTTTCTATAATATAAAATCAGTTAATGTGACCATATATTATTAAAATTGGTATGTAGGACATTCTAGGCCTAGGAAAGCTTAAAGGACCGATGGATGAGTATTTCAGAAACGAGCGAGTGGCTAGGACCGAGTTTTTATCGCATTTGGTAAAACTCACCGAAAAATCTTATAGCATTTATTTACTGCTTTATTTTATTATACCACTGAATTATGCCCGTTTGGATTTTTTTGACCACTCCCGCTTATTTCCATATATGGTCGACGGGATGATATGACCCATCACTAGCTCCATCGTGATTAGCGATCCAATTGTTGCTACGGTTCCAGTCATACTCTAGGCTATGGGTGAGATTCACTCCGCGAGTCGATGACTCGAGATATGGTGTCGTGAGGAGTTAACTCCGACACATATTCTTCTCCTTTGAGGAGAATGGACGGGAGTTGTAAATCCCAATCAACGAGTTCCTCATTAATGTAGGAGTGGTGGTGGATAGTCATTTCATCACCAGAGTCTCCTTGGTTTTGTATTATCAGTCTCAGAGTTCGGCAGATATATACCACACTTACATCCATTATTTATTGCTTCCTATGCGACTTATCTTCATGATATTATCATTTTTTCCATGTATTTGTTGTTGACTAGCATGATTTGTAGTCATTTTATTCCATTCTTATTAAATGCAACTTGCGTTTTATCTGAGATTTACTCACCTGATCGTCATCAACTTTTTGCATGGATGACCGAGTGCAGATCCAATGACGAGCTAAAGGAATGTTGTACTTGGCGACTTCATCTGATCATCGAAAGCCTCCACCAGCCCATCTTGGAGTTGTTTGTATACATTATGTTACTGCTTTTGGAATATTTTGGGAGACTTGATACACCGACACATGTATATTAATTTTATTGCAAATTTTGTCGCATTATATATACATGGTATCCTTTTGATAGGTTTTCCACTACTTAAGGTTTATAAATGAAGTAAATTTTATGATAATTATTGTTTGTTTTATCTAAAATGAAAGAATTCCATTATTATTGATAACTCACACATTTAGTTGAAAAGACCAAGGAGTAACTAAATAACTTACCATATAGGTTAAGTGAGATAAATGAATAGACTAACTAAATTAAATTAAGGACATGTTTTCATAAAATGCATGATAATTGAAATAGTTATGCTGAATGAAGAAGTTGAGCACTTATCGCAGACCGTCATGGACAAGCAGAAAAATGACGTGGCATAACCTGGTGACGTGTCTAGCACCATGGCGGGGCCCAGATTGCCTTGGGATTTGGGGCCACCACAGATGGTATCAGAACTCAGGTTCAGATAAGCCTAGGAAAAATGTAACAAAAGTGAATAAGACTTAACAAATGGACTTAGAATGTGGGAAACCTGTTAACCTGACTTAAAACCTTAATTAGGAAGAATAGTAAGGCGGATAGTTTAGGGTTTCAAACGTGTATGTTTTGACTTATAATATGTATATATATGCATATACGACACTGACTGGAACACATCCACGCTTGCAGATTCAAGATGGATGGATAGCAGATTCCACCTACTATAGACAAGGGGGCATTACCAGAATCAATGCACTGGTGGGTTCATGCCACCAGTTGTAGCTCCACTAGTACAACCCAGAGAGCAGGTTCATGTAGTAGCAGAGCCCGACTGTGATGCTTCATGAATTCTAGTTGAGGCTATGTTGATTATTTGCGGTCGTAGCATGCATTCGTTGATTGATTGTGGTTCTACATTGTCGTTTATTTCAGGATGGATAATATGAGAGTTGGGGTTGACACCAAAGGTTTTAGGAACACACCTCGTCCTTAGCATGACTGCTAGGGACAATATTTACCCTAACCGAATCTGTAGAGACTATCCAATTGAGGTTAGCGGTCACTAGTTTCCCATAGATCTTCGAGTACTTGAGTACTTAGAGTTTGATACGCTCTTAGGCATGGATTGGTTGGCAGCTTACCATGCTCGATTTGATTGTTTTAGTAAGAACATCACCATTTAGATACCAAGGATTCCTGAATTCTCATTCACCGAAGTTGCGACCACACTTCCGATCGCAGGGGTTGATTAGCCACCACCTAGAAGATGGACATTCTTTTAAGGACTATAGAGCCAGTTGAGATGTTAACAATCAAACTTAAGGACGTTCCAGTCGTGTGTGAGTTTTCAAATTTCATTCTTGAGGATTTACCTGGATTACCTATACATAGGCAAATAGAGTTTATGATTGAGCTAGCGCCAGACACCCAACATATAGCGAGCCGACCGTATCATATGTCACGTGTAGAGCAGGAAGAGTTAAGGGATCAGCTAGAGGACTTATCAAAGAAGTGTTTCATACACCCGAGTATGACTCCTTGGGGAGCACTGATCCTTTTTGTGAAGAAAAATGATGATAGTATGAGGATGTGCATTGATTACAATAGACTCCATCAAGTGACATTCAGAAATTGATACCCACTGTCCAAGATCGACGATTTGTTTAACCAACTGGCCAGAGAGCAAATCCTCTCCAATATTGATCTAAGGTCAGGTTATCACCAGTTAAGGATTAGGGACTAGATATACCTAAAACAACGTTCAACACACGTTATGGATTGTTTGAGTTTACCGTTATGCCATTCAGACTAACGAATGCACCGACAGTGTTCATGGATTTAATGTACCAAGTCTCGAGGCCATTTTTAGATCGATTCATGATAGTCTTCATTGATGATATCTTGATCTATTCTAAGACTCCCGAGGACCATGAGAGACATCTCAGAGAGATGTTGAAGTCTTTGAGAGAGCACGGTTATATGCCAAATTCAGTAAGTGCGAATTTTGGCTTTCTGTAGTAAAGTTCTTAGAGAACGTGATCAGTGGTAGGGGCATATTGTTGGACTCGAGTAAGGCTCATGCTATCATTGATTGATGTAACCTAGTGTGTGAAATACGTTAGGAGCTTCTTGGAACTAGCAGGCTATTACCGATGCTTTGTACCAGATTTTTCTGGGATTTTTCAGCGCCTATTAACCGATTAACGAAGAAGGACGTCGAGTTTGTATGGTTTGATGCATGTGAGGCAGCCTTTGTAGAGCCGAAGAAAATCTTGACCTCTGCATCGCTATTAGTATTACCAGAGTCGAGCAAAGAGTTGACAATTCGCATAAATGCGTGTGGCACCGAATAGGAATGTGTACTGATGAAAGATGATAAAGTAATTACCTACTTATCAAGTAAGCTAAGAAATCATGAGAGAAACTATTTAATGAATGATATAGAGCTTGCAGCCATTGTATTTGCACTGAAGACTAGAGATATTATCTTTTTAGTGAGAGGTTCACCTTATACATAAGTTGGAAGTACCAACCCAGGAAGGGGAATGTCGCAGCGAACGCCCTTAATAGGAAAAGACCGGTCTGAGAGGTGATGACTCACTAGTATGCTATACTTGAGGCAACAATTACCTTGAGTTTGTCGGTAGCCCCAAAGACAACACGGGCACACATTTGCGGATAAATATGAGTTCCAATAGTTTCCATTCCATAAGTCTTAGAGAGTTAGCGAGCCAAATGATATATCACAGGTTCAAAGACATGATACGAGTTCTGACTTACCAGATTGGAGAGAGTCAGTAGATAGGTGTTTATGACACAAAGGTAGACTATGGATTTCGATACTAGCAGAGTTGTGATATGGCATTCTTAAGGAGGCTCACAAATTCAAGTACACAATTCACCTTGACTAAAACAAAATGTATCAAGATATGAAGCGTTTTTTCTGGTGGCCCGGGATGAAGGCAAATGTTGGCGAGTATGTGAGGGGATGCGAGGCGTGCCAACAAGTGAAGGCTGAACGTCGGAGACCTGGAAGACTTCTACAGCCACCACCGATCCCTTAGTGGAAGTGGGAACACATTACTATAGACTTTGTTAGTACGTTACCACGGACTCAAAGCAACCATGATTTTGTATGGGTTGTCATGGATAGATTGACAAAATTAGCCCATTTCATTCCAGTTTCCATTAGATATAACTTTCCACAGCTGATGCACGCTTTTCGAGCGAGAGATCGTTAGAATACATGGTGTACCGATAGCGATAGTATCAGACATAAATAGTCAGCTGATGTCACAATTATGGCAGGCTATGTAGGAGTAATATGGTACTAGATAGCACAACACGAATTGCCAACCAAAAATCGATGGGCAGTCAGAGCAAACTATACAAATACTACAGGATATGCTCAAAGCTTGCGTGTTACTGTTTGGATGGCTATGGGAAGAGTATTTGACACTTTGAGTTTGCCTACAACAACAAATTTTAGGCCAGTATTGCGATGCCACCATTTGAGGCACAATACTAGAGACCTTGTAGATCAGCAACTTGCTAAGCAGAGCTTGAGGACGCAATTACCATTGGGCTAAGGTTGTTGTAGACTACACATATAAAATTAGGATGATTTGTCAAAGATTACAGGCCGCTCAAGATAGACAGATGAATTACGTGAATAAGTACCGCGACAGGCTGAGCTATGAAGTAAATGCCTGGAATACTTAAAAGTTTTTTCCTTTGAAGGGTCACCAAAGACTTGGGATCAAAAGGAAACTTGCACCACGGTATATTGGGCCATATCAGAATATCAGATGAGTTGGGAAAGTTGCTTATCAGTTAAGGCTATCGAGACGGTTGGCAGAGGTTCATGACGTCTTCCACATTTCCATGCTAAGACTAGCGAGATCAGGGCTGAGACCTATGGTGGATGTAACTCATGTAGAGGTTAGGCCTGACATGACATACGAGGAACACCCTATTGAGATAGTAGATCGTAGAGTTAAGGTTCTTATGACTAAGCAGATTCCAAAAGTTCTAGTCTAGTGGCTGTATCATAGAGAAGAGGGCCTCACTTGGGAAAAAGAGTCTACTATGCGCGAGAAATACCCCAAGCTTTTCCATGGCTAGTATTTTACTTTGAGTTTGGATTCCGGGGATAAAATTTATTTTAGTTAGGAAGATTGTGACAGCCTACCTAATTTAAAGATTATTTAATTATCTAATTTCATACTAGAACTCAACTCATACCCACGTAGATGTCGCGGATTTGTCTAAGGCATGCCTAGCGAGGTATAATTGATAATGTTATATTTTCTTGATGTTTGTTTATTATGGTTGTTTTGTTATGATTTATAGCATTACGCCATGTGTACCGTTGGTTATCGCATTTTACGTGAGTTATGAGTGCAGTGGAAAGCTCTCGAGATACGTACGATGCTGGTATGAAAATTTAAATAGCTTGGGACAGTGAAATATTAGCTTAGATGAATAAGTTTATCAATATCCAATAAAATCATAAGCTAAGTATTAATTGAATTGAACTAGGATGAATAAATCATAATAGGTTGAGAATGGACCAGATGTGCCTCGAGTTGCGCAATAGCACCGGGTACCCGAGTAAACAAAACGTAGTCTAATTTTGGTGTATAAATTATTAATCAACCATAAGACTAAGCTAGCTAATTTGATTAATGTTCCTAGGGTGGGAAGTATTAGCTAAATCATTAAGAAAGCTAAGTCTAAGATAATGTAACTTAAAGTGACATCTAGTGGATACTAAGGTTTGGCTCGGATTTAATAAAGGTCCTTTTGATGAACCTTGAGATAAGTGTATTGGGACTTGATTATGTGAATTTGAATAAAAAATGACTTAACCTCATTTGTTCATTCCAGCATGCAAACCAAATAAACAAACAAAAGAAAAAGAGAGAGAATCATAGCATATATAGAAGAAAGGGCTGGAGTGCTAAATTCTATGGATTCAGAGGAGATTTGTGACACTTAGAAGACAATGATTTGAGTTCATAAATTAGGTAAGATCCTACACTAATCATCTTTTCAATTCTTGCTCAAATTTCTTGAAATGCAAGTAGGATTTAGGGCTTTATTGTTAGTACAAAAAATTGCTACCTCTATTGAGGTTCTCTACTATTTTCAAACTCAAAATAATGAACTATCATTCTAATTTCTAAGTAAATTGGTTTCGAATGGATTTTAGTTGAATGTGGGTTGATGGAATGCATGCATGTTGAACATGATGGTGTTTTTACAATGTGCGGATAAATTTGTGCAATTTATATGTTGTTGTTGGGTTATTGTTGAAGAAAAAGTAGAGAGAGAGAGAAGAGAAAAAAAAGAAACAAAAAAAAACAATCAGTTTTGGGAGGCAGAGACCCCCGTTTCCCCCTAAATCTATTTGGGGGAGGGAGAAAAGTGCGTACGAGTTTGGGCTACGCCTGACCCAATTGGGCTTAACCGGGCCCATCCAGACCGGGCCCAGTTCAGGTAGGCCCAACTCCATAAAAAGAATTAAAAATATATTTAAATTAAAATAAATACAATAAATTATAGAAAATATGTACAAAGAAATAAAATTTAAGAAAATCATAGAAAATATAAAGAATTGGGAAAACAAATAAAGTTGGGTTTTAAGAAATTTTTGGGCATTTGGCAACCCATGTAACCTGAAAAATGTGTCACAACTAAAAGAAAAATTTGAATAACCCATAGTTTAAAATCAATTAATGTGAGCATATATTATTAAAATTAATATGTAGGACACTCGAGGCCTGAGGAAGCTTAAGGGATCGATGGACGGTTATTTCGGAGACGAGCAAGGGGTAAGGATCGAGTTTTTATTGCATTTTGGTAAGTCAACCCCGCCAGAAAACACGTTGCATTTATTTACTGTTTTATTTTATTATACCACTGAATTATGCCCATTTGGATTTGTATAACCACTCCACTCCCACGTGTGTCTGTATATATGTAGACGCGCCGGTATGACCCCTCACCAGCTCCCTCATGATTAGCGATCCGATTGTTGCTACAGTTCTAGTCATGCCCTTGGCTACGCATGAGATTCATTCCACGAGTCGATGACTCGAGAGATGGTGTCATGAGGAGTTAACTCCGACACATATTCCTCTCCTTTGAGGCTATTGGCTGAGAGTTGTAAACTCCCGACCAACGGAGTTCCTCATTAACCTTGGAGTAGTGGCATATAGTCACTTCACTACCAAAGTCTCCTCGGTTCGGTATTATCAGTCCCAGAGTTCAGCTGATATATACCACATTCGTGTCCAACATTTATTACTTCCTGAGCTATTTATCTTCATGCTATTATCCTTCTTAGTGTATTTCTTATTAACTAGCATGATTTTTAGCTATTTTATTACATTCTTATTAAATGCAACTTGCGTTTCTTACGAGGATTTACTCATTGGACTCGTCATCAAATTTTTGCATGGATGACGGAGGGCAGATCTTACAATGATTCGAGGAAGGCCGTACTTGGCGACTTCATCTAATCATCGAGAGCCTTCACTAGCCAATCTCGTAAGTCTTTGTATATATATATTATGTTACTGCTTTTAGGTATATTTTGGGAGACTCGATACACCAATACTTGTATATTGATTTTGTTGTATATTTTATCACCTTATATATACCTGGTATCCTTTTGATGGGTTTTCCAGTGCTTGGGGTTTTGTGTAATGGCCCAAATTAATTAAACTAGGATTAACATTAATCTCATAGATTAACGGCCGTAACTCGAGTGTTACGTGGACAACTCGGTTGACTCAGATACGAGAACTGAGGAAATATGTTATTTACGTATGGTGGTTCTATATATGTGGTGTTTAAAAAATTATATCACTATATTGCATCACATGTGTATGTTGATATCGGGCGAGTTTATGTGACAGGTGTTTGCCTCGAAAGCCATATCAACGCGAGTAGTGAGTAGGCGAACTACAGGTATGCTAGGGAATTAGACAAATCCATATCAAGATGAATAGTAAATCAATTAAATGAGTAATGTGACCATAGGCTAAGTTAATTCAAATTAAAACAATAAGCTATGGTGTCTCGAAATTCGTGTCGAGACGCGGGGCACTAAGTTCTGGGTAGTTGAAGGTTAGTGGGACCATAAGTTGGTTATTTTTTATAAATAAAACACTAACCATATGTTCTCAAATGGATCTAAGTTAATGCAATTAAATTAGAATAAATCAATGCCTGTAGTTTGGGTTAATAAATGAAAACCATATGATTTATCTTGAGATACACATTAGCATATCTAGGAGCCATGTGAGTAGCAAAATAATGTCACATGAGTTTGAGTTAGTAGGATACATGGCAAGAGATGGATCACTAGATGAACCTAGAGATACGTATAAACATGAAGTTCAATGGCCAAGAATCAAGATCACCTTATATATAATATTAACCATGCAAATGAAAACAAAACCAAATCATCTAAATTTGCTAGAGAAGAAGAAGGAGGTTACTGGATTGCTAAAACTCAAGGCTTTGGAGGACAAATCAAAGAATTAAACTAAGGTAATCATCATCTCCATCATCTCCTCTATCCAATGAACTCATTTGTTAGAACTTTTGATCAAATTGTTGTTCTTAGGTTGTTTAGTAGTTGTTTTGAGGTAAATTGGATCTGGAGAGTGTATTCAATAAGTTTAGGTAGGAAAATTTGAGGGGAAAAATAGAATTCTCAACTTGAGAATTATGTGTCAAAGGCTAGGTAGCGTGCTACCTGGAACGATTAGCGCCCTAATCATTATGGGTTTCCAATTGTTTTTAAGGATGAAGAACAGTGGTGCGCTAACTACACAAAAAATTGAGTTTATAGGGTTTTTTTGAGATTTTCGACTTATAACATATCCCAAGCACCTGCAAACATACTAAACATGTAAAATTAGATTTTAGGGACTTAAGGAACCATAACTCAGGTATCGGGGACGTCGGAACACGGGTTGAAGTGCATAAACCCATTGAAAAGCTTAACAGAATTTATGATTTTGATTTATCAATATCGCATTTCATGTATGACTCTTGGTGGGCATACATGGGGATTCTATCCTATTATGGTTTGTGTATATATTGGTTTTAGCTAAATCTTTTTACGGGTCACTTATGTTTAATGCTCGTGTCGATAGCAGTAGAATATATCTATGACTGTCGGGAAGGATTTAGGGTGTTACATTGACTTGAAATAGCATTTGGAGTGAACCCGGTGGTAGTTGTTGTTTAGCCACTGTAAGCTTGTAAGTATATACGTGGTTCCTATTCGATTTATCGATTACTGGCTGGTGTGGGTCATGGTTTTCTCGTGATTATATGGATGTTTACTAATTTATGCTTTATTTCTGAACTGGTTGAGTTGGTATATGTTGTTTATTCATTTCACGTTACTGCTTTTGCTTGTCGTGCTGCTGCCTACATTCATGGGAATATGACTTACCGTTGTCGGGTATTATATTCGCATGTCTCGTAGTTTATCAATTTTATTTCATGAGTATTGTGTGGACTTCTCTTGGTATTTTACTTACTGGACTCGTCAATATATTTGTTGGGTGACCGAGTGCAGACCCTTCGACGAGCAAGGGCTTAGGCAAGGAGGTACTGGGCGACTACCTCTAAGATTATGGAGCTAGCTCATGTGTAATATTATTATGTATTTATTTTATATTTATTAGGTTTTGGGGGACCATAGAATATTGATTACATGTATATGAAACTTTTGTTATACTTATCTCGCCTTGATATATACATGGTATCTTTTGCCAGGTTTTTCACTACTTAAGATTATTAAACATTGCATAAGTTACTCATTAAAAGACTTCCACTTTAAAATTATAATATAACTTGATAAATTGAGTAACTGGACTAATTAAATTTTTAATACTTATGTAAATGTTAGTTAGTGTAAGTAGGGTTAGCTAGAAAAATGTAAGCAACTCGTTAAGTCACGAGGCATCAAGGAGAAGCGGGTCATGACGTGGCAAGGCTAGTTGACATGGGATGCAATGTGGTGGGTAGCAAGGTGGTCTAGAAATTGGGTTATCACAATTTGACAATGAAGTAAATTTTGTGATAGTTATCATTTGCTTTATCTAAAATGAAAGACTTCCGTTATTATTGATAACTCTCACATTTAGTTAAGATGACCAAGGAACAACTAAATAACTTACCATATAAGTTAAGTGAGATAAATGGATAGACTAACTAAATTAAAATTGGTAACGGTCCATTTTATTAATGTCTCTTAAATTTATGGACGTGGACGCCAGCTCAGATTTACGTGGACTCTGCGGTACGCTAAGGACACACGGGGACTTAGGTATGCTAGTTATTGTGTGTTGGATGTTTATTTGCGGTGAAATGTATTGAAATACATCGCATGTGTGTATGTTGAAAAATATTACGTGTGAAGGTGTGTGAATGGTATTCACCTCGATATACGTGTCGACACGGGTATTGGGTAGTCGACGGGATCGGCTATTGGGTCGAGAAAACGAAAACACACAAATTAAATGAAAATTTGTACAATATGAATATGGAATATATATATATGAGTGACTAACGACGCAGCGGTATGCGGATATCACGATTCGGACGCGAAAATCGGGCGTCAAAACGTCCGGGAACACGAGCGTGTCCTAGCGGTGTCACGATTAGGTGTCACAGTTGTACAATCCCAATCAACAACTGTCCCAACCTACACCACGTGTCCACCATCTCACCTACACATCATGCACACACCCATGCACACACACATACAGAGAGAACTAATCGAGCCGAGAAGAGGAGGGAGAAGAAAAGAAGAGGAGAAGAGGAGGAGAAGTAGGGACGCGTCGGGAAGGAGATGAGACGTCACGATCGAGGTGAGTCTCAGTGGTGGCTAGTGTTGTGTCGAGTGGTTGATGGTGGGGTGGAGAGTGGGGTTCGTCCATGGAGGCCAAACCCCATGGTCGAGGAGGAGATGGCAGGGGTGTCTCCCCTGCCATCGGCTCTACCGGGGTTGGGGTGCAGGGCCACCCCAACCCATCACAAGAGAAGAGTACAAAAAAAAAAAAAACTTACTCCCGATCGAACTAGTCGATCGGGAGGAAGAAGGTGCACGCGCGCGCGCGTTTAGGTCGACCCGACCCAGGCCAAACAGTTAAAAAAAAAAAAGAAAAAGAAAAAGAAAGGAAAAATGAAAGAAAATTTGGGAAAATTCCACAAAAATTGGGAAAATTTTGAAAAAAATATATTTCAATCAAATAAATAGAAATTGATGAAAAGAAAATACGTGAGAATGTCGGACGTGACCTTTTGCGAGGTTTTGCCTCGAAAAATGTGAAAAGGGCAATTTGGCCTAAAATTTTTAGAAAATTATTGTAAATTAGCATGTTAACCTAAATTATTCAATAATGGACATAGGTTGACACGATGATCAATTGGCAACCAAGGACTCAGTAGACTTGGACCCAGGGATTGATTACGGGGTAATGGAGCGCATTGTGAGGTTTGTAAAACCCAAAGGGAAAACTCTCGTGTATTTATTTTATTTCGTAATTCCATTCATTTCCAGGTATTCCTTATGCTTTTAATTACATTCATATCTTGTCATCTTTTAGACGGTTGGTTGAGTTACTCCCAACGGATGTTCTGTTGTGTGTCTATGCCTTCTAGACCATAGCATGTGTATCAGGAGTTCTCGGTGGATAACGACCCGAGCTATGGAACTGATACATGTGTCGGTGCATCGTAGGTCTACGCCAGCCACCGAGAGGGATTAGGTGATAGCTAGTTGGGTGCGCCCACTAGTGGGATCCTGTAAGAGAATCTTGAAGTATGGTTTAGTCTGACTGGAACATGCACACATATTTGAGCTTTATTGTTATTTATGCATGCGATGCCTTACTTTACAATTATATGTTTACATTTCGCATGTTTATTTAACAGTATTTATTGAATTCATTTATTTATATGAATGCTCGGAGGAGTTCCTTGGGATTTTACTGATTGGACTCATCATCCATTTTCTTCTGTGATGATTGAGTGCAGATCCTAGTATAAGTAAGGGCAAGGGTATCTTAGGCAACTACATCTAACTGCCTACTTTTGAGGATTACTTGTACGTGTGATTATTTTGATATTTTGATTCTTTTGGGAACTGGGGAGTGACTTGACTTTGTACATGCTTAGTTTTATATGTTACAGTCATCTACCTTTATACACAGTACTTTTCAGGGTTTTTCCACGGTAAGATTTGTTAACTTCATTAATATTTCTTGCATTTACATACAATTTCCGCGGCATTTGTCATTTATACACCGTAGACTCACAAGTGGATGCGAATCTCGAGACATAGTAAGGACGGGCAGGTGTCGTACACGTGTAATCGAGCCAGCTGGGAGGAGTACAAGGAGACACGTCACCCCGGGGCGGCGAGGGCCGCCACAGTTGGTATCAGAGCAAAATGTTGGCTTAGGAGATTGTGCTACCAATGCCACATTTGGTATCAAAGACCGATCGACTCCATTGGAGTAAGCGTAGGTGTCCTTAAATTGATACCAACGCCGAGTTGGTATCAGAGACCAAACCTAAGACGAAAAACTTAATCGATGAACTTAGATGTGGAAAACCTGAAGTAATAGCCTTAGAACTTTAGTTGGGAAGTGATGTGAGGTGGGTAGAGTTAGAATTTATATATTTGTTATATTTTCATGTTACTATATGATATACGTATATAGCTCGAGACTGATCCGGAGCACATTCTCGATGCAGATTATGGACGGACGGTCTGGTGCGCCGTTTGAGACTTTACAGACTAGCGATGCGACTAGGGATGTCTCGATTAGGGCGAGTGTGGAGGATAGACTCTCGGCCCAGAGACACAGATGGTCGAGGTATTACGCTATTACTCGAACAAACCGCGGTATTGGCGGCGCTCACTTCGGCTAGAGAGCCTGTAGCTATGACGACCGTATCGGCGGAGACAACTGATGTTCAAGGGATACCACATACACCAGTTCAGGGGGTAGCGACAGAGGCACCTACAGATACATCTACCGCTGTTATTCCGTTGGGGACGTCGACTTTTGCGCCTCTACACACGATGACGGACCAGGTTACTGCCATCCCTACTGCTGACACTCTTTTGACCTCAGCATTCGTTTTGGCGCCAGAGGTGAAGTTATTGAGAGAGTTTCTGAAGTTCCAACCCAGATTCTTTTACGGCAGCGGTGATCCCGAGGCTGCAGGGAGATGGATAATGTCTCATCTGCGTTTCCATAAGCCGATAGGAACGGTGAGACAGTATAGGCACGACTTTCGGGGACTTGTTTGAGAGGGAATGCGGTAGTCTGGTGGATGACATATACGGATACTCATCCGGAACCGACGACATGGGCTAAGTTTAGAGAGTTATTCTATGATCATTACATACCGATGGAGGTTAGGTTGAGACTGAGGAGGAGTTCTTGGCCTTGCGATAGGGGAATCGGACTTTGATGCGGTATATGGAGAGGTTTCGACATTTGTTGCAGTTCTCTCTAGATGTTGTCGGGACAGAGCGTTTGCAGATCTATTATTTCACAAGAGGGGTTGATGACATGATTGCATTAGCAGTTGTCTCGACTAAAGCCACGACATTGCATGAAATTTTGACAGGGCATTGGCTCATGAGACATACCTACTGTAGAGGGCTGGCCGACGTGTGACTGGTAGAGAGGTACAGTCAGGGCAGAGTTCTCACTCTACTCAGAGGCAAAAAAGACCAATGGATCATCCGGATAGAGACCGGAGAGATGATAGACGGGAGAGGGGCCGTTGGGACGAGTTTCAGGGTAGTTGGTTCCGATATGAGGAGCCACGGCCAGTTCATGCTATCGCCTCAGCACCAGTGGATCGACATAGGGCACAGCCACAGGAGTACCGTCAGGGTCGAGATCAGATGGGACATGACAGGGGTCAGGAAGACCGGGTCAGGGTCCGAGATCTGGAGACAGACAGACGGGTAGACGAGAGCCGAAGATGCCACCAGTGTGGGCAGAGGGGACACTTGAGGGCTTACTGTTGGACACCACCATCGCCACGACGAGCATCAGACCAGGCCAGAGAAAGAGTACATATGTTAGCACATCCAGATAGCGAGGCGACTAGGCAACTCGTTGAAGGTATATTACTTATATTTGGTCACCATATGCATGTTATGTTTGATTCTGGTAGTACTTTATTGTTTCATGCTGGACGTATTGTTGGATTGTTAGGGTTAGTTACATAGATACTATAGCCACATCTTGTTCTCAGTACAGATACTGGGGATAAAATATACCCTAACCAATATGTCGAGACGTGATGATAGAGGTGGATGGACATCAACTACTAGAGGATCTTCGATTATTGGAGTATTTAAAGTTTGACACATTGCTCGGGATGGATTGAGTGGCATCCTATCATGCACGAATAGATTGTTACGGCAAGACGATAGAGTTTCATATTTCTGGAATACCGGAGTTCATATTATTTGGATCGGCAACTGACTTACCCATCACGAGAGGCCGACTAGCTACAACACAGAGATGGAGGCGTTTGTGGTGATAGTTGAGCCTGAAGTTCAAACGAGGTCTGGATTGAAGAAGTTTTGGTGGTTCGGGATTTTGTCGATTAATTATCCAGTGCACGACCTAGAGATTGCAGTGATCATCTTTGCACTGAAGGAGTTGAGGCCCTATCTCTATGGAGAGCGATTTGTGTTGTATACATATCACCTACGTTTACAATACATTCTCACTCAAAGTGATCTGAATATGTGTCAGCGGAGATGGCTGGAGTTGTTGAAGGACTACGATGTCACTATTGAGTATCACCCTGGCAAAGCGAACGTCGTAGCAGACACATTGAGTAGGAGTGGACTCAACAGTCAGACTGTTCAACAGCAGATGACACATGAGCATGGCTTATTACAGGCAACATCAATTATGTGTGGCCGAGTTGTCTACTACGGCGGAATATCACATTTGTTATCAGATGAGGACACCGACCTTATCGATTGAACGGGTTGCAGAGTGTCAGAGGACCAATGGGCTCTATGAGCGGGTCAGTGGTCTGTCACGAAATTCAGAATGCACTGATTGGCCAGAAACCACAGATCGATGTTGCGATACCGAGGGAGATTGAGGATACTTACGGATCAGGAAAGATACGGGATGGGATTCTGGAAGATGCTCACCGGTCTCGTACACAAGTAGGGCCTGAGATAGTTATTGATCACACAGAGAAAATTCAACAAATTCGTCAGAAACTGCGAGCTGCACAAGATAGACAAAAGAAATATGCGGATATGTATCGCGATGGGTTAAACTATATCTTACAGTTAAATTTCGGGACGAAATTTTATTTAGTTGGGAAGAACTGTAACGACCCATTTTATTAATGTCTCTTAAATTTACGGACGTGGACGTTGAAGGTACGCTAGGACATACGGGGACTTAGGTATGCTAGTTATTGTGTGTTGGATGTTTATTTGCGATGAAATGTATTGAAATACATCGCATGTGTGTATGTTGAAAAATATTACGTGTGAGGATGTGCGAACGGTATTCACCTCGATATACGTGTCGACACAAATATTGGGTAGTCGACAAGATCGACTATCGGGTCGAGAAAATGAAAGCACAAAAATTAAATGAAAATTTGTTCATAACGAATATGGAATATATATATTGAGTGACTAACGACGCGGCGGTACGCGGATATCACGGTTCGGACGCTGAAAATCGAGCGTTGAAACGTCCGGAAACATGAGCGAGTGTCGTAGCGGTGTCACGATTGGGTGCCACAGTTGTACAATCCCAATCAACAGCTATCCCAACATACACCACGTGTCCACCATCTCCCTACACATCACGCACACACCCCATGGACACACACATACATAGAGAACTAATCGAGACGAGAAGAGGAAGGAGAAGAAGAAGAATAGGAGAAGAGGAGGAGAAGCAGGGACGCGCCGGGAAGGAGAGGAGACGTCACGATCGATATGAGTCTCGGTGGTAGTTGTTGTTGTGTCGGGTGGTTGACGGTGGGGTGGAGAGTGGGGTTCGGCCATGGAGGCCGAACCCCATGGCCGAGGAGGAGATGGCAGGGGTGTCTCCCCTGCCATCTGCACTACCGGGGTTGGGGTGGAGAGCCACCCCAACACATCACAAGAGAATAGTACAAAAAAAAAAAATTTACTCCCGATCAAACCAGTCGATCGGGAGGAAGAACCCTACTGGGCCGGGCCCAGAATGGGTCAAGCTCGGCCCATGGACCGAGCCTGGACCATTCTGGCCCAGAGCCAGGTCGGGTCCGACCCGTTTAGGTCGACCCGACCCAGGCCAAACAGTAAAAAAAAAAGGAAAAATGAAAGAAAATTTGGGAAAGTTCCAAAAAAAATTGGGAAAATTTCAAAAAAAATATATTTCAATCAAATAAATAGAAATTGATGAAAAGAAAATACATGAGAATGTCGGACGCCACCTTTTGCGAGGTTTTGCCTCGAAAAATGTGAAAAGGGCAATTTGGCCTAAAAATTTTAGAAAATTATTGTAAATTAGCATGCTAACCTAAATTATTCATAAATGGACATAGGTTGACACGGTGATCAATTGGCGACCAAGGACTCAGTAGACTTGGACCCGGGGGTTGATTACGGGGTAGTGGAGCGCGTTGTGAGGTTTGTAAAACCCAAAGGGAAAAATCTCGAGTATTTATTTTATTTCGTATTTCCATTCATTTCCAGTATTCATTGTGCTTTTTAATTACATTCATATCTTGTCATCTTTTAGACGGTTGGTTGAGTTACTCCCACCGGATGTTTTGTTGTGTGTCTATGCCTTCTAGACCATAGCATGTGTATCATGAGTTCTCGGTGGATAACGACCCGAGCTATGGAACTGATACATGTGTCGGTGCGTCGTAGGTCTACGCCGGCCACCAAGAGGGATTAGGTGATGGCTAGTTGGGTGCGCCCACTAGTGGGATCCTGGAAGAGAATCCCGAAGTATGGTTTAGTCTGACTGGAACAGGCACACATATTTGAGCTTTATTGTTATTTATGCATGCGATGCCCTACTTTACAGTTGTCTGTTTACATTCTGCATGTTTATTTAACAGTATTTATTGAATTCCATCTATTTATATGAATGCTCAGAGGAGTTCCTTGGGATTTTACTGACTGGACTCGTCATGCATTTTCTTCTGTGGTGATTGAGTGGAAATCCTAGTACAAGTAAGGCGAGGGGATCTTAGGCGACTACATCTAACTGTCTACTTTTGAGGATTACTTGTACATGTGATTATTTTGATATTTTGATTATTTTGGGAACTTGGGAGTGACTTGACTTTGTACAAGCTTAGTTTTATATGGTACAGTCATCTACCTTTATACACAGTACTTTTCAGGGTTTTTCCACAGTAAGATTTGTTAACTTCATTAATATTTATTGCATTTATGTACAACTTCCGCTGCATTTGTCATTTATGCACCGTAGACACACAAGTGGATGCGAATCTCTAGACAGAGTAAGGACGGGCATGTGTCGTACACATGTAATTGGGCCAGCTTGCGAGGAGTACACGGAGACACGTCACCCCGAGGCGAGAGGGTCGCCACAAATTTAGGACATGTTTTCATAAAATTCATGATGATTGAAATAGTTAGGCCTAAATGAAAAGGTTGAGCACTTGTCGCAATCCATCATGGACAGGCAGGCAGATGACGTGGCATAAGCTGGTGTCGTGTCTGGACGACATAACGGGGCCCAGATTGCCTTGGGATTTGGGGCCGCCACACTTGTAAACTCTTTTTAACATCTCATTATCCATTAAAGTTGAAGAAAGTATTCTTTCTAACTTATATTAATTTATTGGTTTCCAACCCATTTCTTTTTTCAATTGTGGCATAATAAATTTATATATATGTATACACACACTATAAAAATATTTAATCAATTACCTTTTGTATCACAAGATTCTTATAAATCCATTTTGTTCCTCAAGCACTATTGCTTCAATCTTCTACCCATTATCATGACTAATACATGGCATTTAATTTGGTGTATACATCAGCTAGTAAAGTTAATAAAAAATGGTATAAAATTGATTCCTTCTATTATAAAAATAACTTAGGTAATAAAAAATCATTTCCATTCAAAAAATTTATTATATATATATATATATATGTATATGTTTTCTCATTCTTTTCTTAACTAAAAATAAAGAAAAATAAAATTCATACTTACTTGAATTCGAAAGAAATTTGAAAAATTTCATCAAGTCACTTGAATATCGATCAAAAGTTTGAGCTTTTCATCAATTATGAACTTGTCCTCCACCTCTTTTTCTTTCCTTGTTATAGCTATTGCTATGCTTTACCTAAAATACCCCCAAACTCATTCCAAACCTTAGCCTCAAAGTTTGAAAATTAAGTCGGGTTTCCAACAAAAATACCTCGTGAAATATAAATGATTTGATATAATCATAAATTGGATAATCAATATATAAATAAACTTGCTCGTAAGCTAATCAATATAATTAGGAGTGTCTTCAACTTCTTCCTTGTTTGAAAAATCATTTTAAATTTCCATTTTTACTTCATTGATTGCATATATTTCACTATTTGGACTATTATGAGGATTTAATTCTAAAGAGTCATTATCTTTAATTTCTTTGCTACACAATTAATTAGAATCATTATAGTTATCCTAATTATTGAATTTGAAAGTGGTCATTTGTCTTCAAATTCCATAGACAGTTCTTTCAAAGATATCTAACGTAGTCTTAGCAGTTTTAAGAAAAAGGTCCACCTAATAATATAGATGGAGAATTATGTGATATTGAATCTCTCATTTCCATGACATAAAAGCTAGTCGAGAATACTAAGTCAGCTATTTTTACTAAAACATCTTCTAATAAACCATAAGGTTTAGCTTCTATGTTATCAACCTAAGTAAGATTAATAGGCATATTGGCTAATGAAAATATTTTCAATGATTCATAGAATTTAAGGGACATCAGATTAATTAATACTCCAATATCAAACATAGCAAAGTTTATAGAAGAATTTTCTATTGTAATAAGTATTCCAAACATTCTTAGATTAGAGAATTCTTTCAAAACATCATCATAGGTAGAAAATTGCTTAATTGATTCCATCAATGATTTATTGATTTCTATTTTCCTTAATGCTTTAAGTATATCTTCATTGTTTTCTTTCATCCTATCATCAACAAATTGTTGTGGAATGGTAGAATTTAAATACATATCTTCATTTAAATTATCATGAATCTTATCATCGTTCTCTACATTGACTATTTTAGGCTATTGTAAAGATTTTTCATAAGTTTCAACACTAGCCAAATACCATGGATATAGCCTTTCAAGAAAAGATGTATATTTCAACTGTTCAGCTATCCATCATCTAGTAGGAATGACATTAGTCATCATTTCTTCTTTTTCCTCTTCAATATTTTTTTGTATTTTCTTTTTCTTAACACACCTTTTAGGTATATTTTCAAGTATATGTGTGTCTTTCTCATTATCACTAAATAAAGCATTAACTTGTACTTGACTAGTATGAACAATTTGAGTATGTGCTTTAGTTTGATTAATGAATGTTTTAAATTGTTGGTTCATTTGACTTAATTGATTTTTCAATTCATTAATATCACATTGTAAGACTTGGATTATTTGATCTTACTCCTTATTTGAGTTTTCTAATGGAATGGTTCTTTCAATCCATGTAGGTGACCTAAACCCTTGATAACTCTTGTTATTTAGACCATTTCTGATATTTGGTTGTAGAAAATTTGTATAGTCATTAGAGTTATAATTATGTTTAGTGAATCCACCATAGTTATTCATCATCACATTTGCTTCTTCAATTTTGTCTTCTTGCATTATAGGGCATTCATTATCAAGATGATTATTATTATTACAAAAAGTTTTCACTTGGATTGATCTATCTTTTAATAATAGCTTAACCATGCTTTTTGATTCATCAATTGTAACTTCTAATGTGTTCAATTTTCTTTTCTTCTCTTGACAAAGTATTTGTTTTATGGGTTTATCCTTTCACCATATTGCTTAGATTATTTAACCATTTTTTAATAGCTTTTATACCTAAAGTTGGTGTTAGTTTGAATAAAGATCCTTCACATAATATGTATAAAAATCTTTGTTCTAGATTGTTTAATCCTTCATGGAAAGAATTGCACTAAAGCTCTTTTCGTAAATACATGTTGTGGATATAATGAGATCAATCTTTGATACCTATCCCAAAACTCACCAATGTCTCCTTAGTTTCTATCCTAGCATTACTAATTCTTTTTCTTTATAAACTAATTTTGCGTGCTATGGCATATTTATCTATAAACGCTTCTAACATTTTTGGACCATGTGGTTATGGAATTTTGGAGGAAGATAGAAAAGCCAATCTAGAGCTTGACCTTTTAATGAAGAAAAAAAAACTCTTAGTTTAACATACTCAAGTTCTACATCCTTAGGTTTCATCACATTCACTCTGTGACAGCTCGACTCTTTAAACCGGGTACCGCGCACCTAATCCCATAATTAAGCTCTAACCCATGCCACATAAGATTTAACAATATATTAGTCAGCCTTTTCATCTTATTTAGTTTGTTACACATAATCAACATAATTACTATTCATTTCAATATCATCAGAGTTAATTAAAAGATCATTATCGTTACCTAAACTTTCAGCGGAAGACTTAGTAAATATAGCAAAAGCATTTATAAAGCACCTACTGTGGAAACTAGGTAAATAGATGATCATATGAAACCAACAAAATAATACATGAAACAATAGGGAAGCTTAGTCTCTCAACACAATATACAACCCTAAGTTATATAAAAGACGTAAATAATATATACACAAAATGATCACCTACAAAAGTAGAAAGAACCATTTGTCTAAGGCTCATAACTAATAGTTGATCTTTTCCTTCCTTAGTCTACTACTCGAAATATCTGCACGCACCGTCATAAAATGGACAATGAGTATAGTAATGTAGAAAGTAACATCGAAATGCATTTATCTACATTTTCAAATCTACAACAAGTATCTGAAAGCATAACAAGACCATGGAAAGCTAAAACAAGAATCATGCTATAATATGCTTCAGTTAACCAATATTAAATTGACACTCGGCTACGCAATAATGATCTAGGACCGGTTGACTATGAAATTATATCACATCAACTCTATTCCACTATGTAGGGTGTAATCAATTTTTTAGATGCCTTCACATCATTACAATGCTCTTATATATATATAAATACTTGTCGACAACCCCAGGTACCCCATGTGCCGCACAAGCTAGTGGTGACATCTCGACATCCTCGAGAATTTAGTGACCCCGTGTTTCATGACCTATCTCTATAATGGTCCAAGATAAAACAAAAACTAGTTTCAGAACTCAAGAAGTGACAAATAAGGAATCCATAACGAATAGCTCAAACGAACACAAAGAAGTGTTATTTACGACATTACAAGTCATTTACTTAATAGCATGCTTTTCTATTAACACTTTGAACATCCATAAAATGACTTAATACATGATTTAAAGTCACTTAACATCATTTCAATAACAACCAATGCCATGATAACAAACTCATATAATGAGATAGGACAATAAGGTCATGATATCTAAAGTACAATAGCACATCAATCCTAATGACTAGAAACAAAAAACATAATGGAAAGAGATATAAATAAATATCTCAATCAATTTACTTACAAATCACGCAAAGCTCTTATGCTAATCCGATCTCTCGACACCTCGAAACGCATATCCATATCTCTGAAACTCTTCCCTAGGCTCCTAGTACCATTAGAAATGTTTTTAATGTATTTAGAACATTAGTTAGGGTTAAGCTTGTGTAAGGTGTTTAGGTTCTAATTATAAAACTTTAGATTTTATGATGTCAGAGCACCTAGAGCGCTGGATAACATGACTAGCGCTTACTAGCGCTATACGTACGTAGCGCGCTAGCTAGCACATCTAGCGCACCATATGCAGAAAAACCCATAATTCTTCACTTTGAATATTATGTTTTCTCCATCCATAGCCAATTCCAACACCTTGGAATCCCTATTCTAACCTACCGGGACCCAAGACATCCTTCATAACAACAAGAACAACCAACATCTTAATAATAATCATCATCATCTCATGAATTTAAACTAAATTAATAGTGTAGCTAAGCTTACCCCGGAGTACACCACCTAGCTTGATCTTGTGCCTTCAAATCCACCAACATTTCTTCAATTCACTTATCTTCTCTCTAGTTTTTCCTTCTCTCCAATATTCCTTCTTCTCTAAGTTATGTTTGTAAATGATTTGCATTAACTAACTCATTCAATCTTATATATATTGATAAAGTTGTTTCCTGGCTATTTATCTTAATGTGTAACGTATCTTAAGACTAATTTAATAGCTCACATCTTGAAACGATTCTACTAACTCTCCCTTACTAACACTAATTTGTAACTCAATTTGTCTCTTGATGTGTCAACACGTATCTCAAGGAATATCAATACATAATATTTTATTTTGTTAACTTAGGTCACATTTAATGTAAATCAAACTATAGCCACATTAATCTAACTAGATAAGCTATATTAACTAAGTTAATACCTACCATATCACTCTCTACCTCGGTCCCATGCTAGCACACATCTCGAGGCATGTCCCACTCATTTTTTGATATCTTTATACCACTAGGAGTGACTTATTAGTCTACACATATACATCGCACTAGGCATCCATCACTCAAAAATACTATATTACTCATCCTTCACACTAAGTACTCAGACTGTGTACCCACTCTCGGCCACGTCATGGGTTAATAACCCCGATTAGGGACTAATTTACTATTAGTAAATTATGGGCCCTTACACACTTTATACATATTACGTAGTGAATTTTTGAGGATCTTCGTCATCTTCACCATGAAAGTGTGGTAAAGATTTGATGAGTCCCAACTTTAATTCAAATTCGGGGAATTCTATACAACAAGAAAGATTCCTAAGTCGCTACATTTATCATATTGTGTGAAAGTAAGTTCTTAATCATTTTCCATCATATTATATGACATATGACAAGAAAGATTCCTAAGAAATCATATTAAAATCCCTGAAAGCGGTGCCAAAAATCGACTTTTCGAGCATGCACAATAATGAAATTTTCTTATATTTATAACTTGTAGTAATGGTAAGCGAGGTTTTTTTTCTTAATTTAGCTAATCTAATTAAAGAAGAATTAAAATACTAAATAACTAACACTATAATTACCAACATAAATAACCAAACTAACTAAATTAGTTTAAACAACTCAAATGCAAACTTCAAATTGTAAATGCATGAATAAACATCTAAACACCCCACTAGACAATATAATTTACTTCGATTGTATTCAAACACTGAAACGTAACATCACTTCAAAATATAGTTATAATCATAACACATGTAGGATCTTGGAATCATTAAATCTTATTTCATAATAGGTTGATAGCCTTTAGCCAGCCACTGATTTTCCTGAATTCAAGGAAAAAACCACATTTTTATCATTATAAATCTACCCATTGGATAAAACACAATACCATAAAAATATAATAGCATTACAGTCAGTGAGAATCATGTCTAATCTAAGCCAATATTAACTGAAACCGCATAATAAACAACTTAGAATACAATCACCTAGAATGTCCACTCGAGAAATGCCCTCTAAATTAGTCTTAGTTACTACTTTTATAATTATTGTCAATAATTATAGACAGAATCAAAATCATAATACCACAATACATATTGCGCATTATGCATGCATTATCAATCTTCATTAGTTGTAATACGCAAAAAACTTATTAAATATGTGGTTCACGTGGATTCTTTAATTATAACTAACATGCAATCCAAAGTATATACGTGTATAAGGTTTGCTTAGATTGGTAAACTACTCACTAGTAGTGGAAATAATAACACAATACTATAATAGAAAAACATAATTAAATAAATATTACTTAATGAATTAAACAAAGATCTAATGTAGCTTCAAACATAAACTCTATAATAACTAAAAAATGGCTCTCATAAACTTGTTAAGAGAAAAGAATGCACTTAATCTCGAAGCCCTAGAGCCCTATTTATATTTTCTAATGTATAAATATTATAAATAAACTCAAATCCTTCATATTAATCTAAAAATCATGTAACCAACCTTAGCGATTTGTTAGTGGTTTCTAAGTTTTACACAAATAGTTGAGTAAATTACTAGAATAGCATTCTATGCTCCTCCGATTCACTGGTAATTCTTAGTGTATTTCTCAAATCACTGAAAAATTGCTGGTTTTTTCTTCTGGTGATTTAGCCAGTGATTCCTATTGTATCTTGGATTCGCTGGATTTTTACTCCATTATACTGCACCTTTTGCTACACTTTTTCCTGCGCTCAACCAAATTCTTCACTTTTAATCCCTCTACCATTTCTTCACATTTCCTACTTAAATCTAAAAATCGCATAAATAAGAGAATACCAATGTAATATCATCATTTTCATATTAAATCAACCTAAAATACACTATAAAATATTCCTAATTATTAGCTTGTTATATTCAACACACATACAAGTAATTTACTTTTGAAACTTAGTACTTACACTTGCAAAACTCGACACCCGTCATTCATGAACAGAGCATGAATTTTAGTAAGTTCTAATGGTTTTCACCATCCATTTAAAGTGATCCAACAATCGTTTAAAATCATTTATATATATATATATATATCCTTAACTCTGATCATAAACACTGAGAACTAGATCCTCGAGGTTAAGATTTTCTTGAACTCTTACCTTCAAGACTTTCTCATACCATGAGAAATCGATGGATTTGAACCATCTTATTATCATTTAAGAAGACATAACTCTTATATCTAATGCGTAGGTATAATAAAATACAACGAATAACATATCTCAAACTTTTTTACCCTCTAAAATCATAATAAAACCATTTATTATGTCCCAAGCTTCTTCATAACTCGAAATAACTCCCAAAGTTAATAAGCTTAGGTTATGGTACCAAGGTATATTAGAGCCAAAAACCTTTAACTTTGATACCAAATTGTATCTGAGTTATCACATTAAGTTTTGAAATAGGCTCTGACCAGGCTGTGATATTAAACTGTATCCGAATTACCACATAATTTGAAACTCGTTTGAAAGTGATAAAACTTAGGCTCTTATACCAAGTTATAGCATCCCTATCCCGATTAAGGTCATACTCGACCTGACACCTTAATTAAGTCCCTGTTACCCAGCCAGCAGCCTAACCTTCATCTCTTGATAAATATAATTGTATATCAAATATCGACGTAAAATAAGTGGTAAACGCACCAAAAAATTAAAACTTTTTTTTTTTATAATTAAACGATATACAAAAGCAAATCAAACCGAAATAAACCTTAGTTATACGAAACCTCCCAACCCTCGTGATACTACAAAACTGTAATTAAATACACACATATAGAACAATGGTGAATTTTTTACATTAAAAAGAAAATCAAAACACATTAAACGATGTTTTCCATTTAGTAAATTCATCACAATGTACATAGTCCCCCATTCACTCCATATATAAACTATATGAACTACATATACTAACATATCCAGACAACATTGATAAATAAGTGAATCCATACTTTCCTCGGTTTAGGTTCTCATTTCTGAATTCCATAACTTTTCGAGCTACTCATGTTTTCCCAGTGTTCCAATTTCTATCACAAATCATTTGTAATATAGGTCTAATACCCTATATTTAGAACTTATAAGTCACTACATAAGTCTTCAAGAAATTCTAAGCAAATAACAACAGAGTTGTTATTTTTTGGGTGGGAGGGCGCTTTTTACTTGGTGGAGCACACTCCACTAACTAGGTTCATTCCAATTGATGAAAGGACTGCACTCCTCGATAAAGGGAGTGCTCCCACCTTGCTCTGTCTCAACAGTGAACAGGGCAGCTGCCACTATTCAATCAACCAAACCATTAAAACATCATCAAGCACTCCCCTGATACATTAAGGAATACCTCTTGTGACGTATAAACCACTTTTCGATCATCAGTAACAACTATAACAAAGAACTCATCATTTACTATCAAATTGGACTTGAAACTCAAAACCCGACTTGCCAACATGATGATCTCTGAACTATAGTGGTTTGATCTCCTCATATTAAACTAGAAACCACCCCAAATTCAATCTCTCAAAACCCAAGATTGTTAGCTGCTTTAATCTCTCTCTCTAGATAGTAGATGGATCGAATGAAACAGTGAGGATAAATTTTAAGCCTTTTGAATTTCTCTCTCTCTCTCTCTCTCTCTCTCTCTCTCTCTCTCTCTCTCTCTCTTTTTTTCTAAATAGTAAATAGATCGAATGAAACAGTGAGGATAATTTTGAAGCTTTTAGATTGGAAATTATGAATTTTCTTGAGATACGCATCACATTGTCTTGAGGCTGATTAAGTGAATGATGTGTTAATGTGACACATCCTAAAGTGACACACATCTTGACATTAACACTCATGCTCATCTCGAGGCGATCCAACGATCCATATAATCCAAACAAAACTTACAATTTTAACTAATTATATATATATATTTATATATCAATTATATATAAATATATATACTTTGTGTGTTTTCTCGCCAATAAATTCACCAAACATGCCTACGAGTATTTTCGGGTATGCACATTTATTTCGTGATTCCTCATCGTACTTGGAATATAGTCTATTTATTGTTTAATTATTTATTTTTCAATTATAGGTTTGTCTATAAATTCTCTTTTTATGCTACAACCTATAAATTTACTAAACATTCCAAACAAACATAAATCATCACATAAATTCATGCGCATGCTAATCGAGGTATGTCAAAGTTAACCACTAGCCTAACTCTGGTTAATTAAGATTCGGGTTAACACTAATCATAAGCTTAAGGTAACGGGTTGATACAACAGTGATATTTGATATCCCAGTTTATGAGATCTCAGCTTAAGGTAACCAGGGTGTTCGATGTTCACATACAGTGGTAGTACATAGAGAGCCGATGGCACAAGATGATGGAGAAATGAAAATTCTGATATCATTATATGTAGAGGTAAAAAAGCAGGGACCCAGACTTGAGAAAATTTTAGTTGCGCGAGAGTTTTAATATGTGAATCCGAAGGACTTACGTGGTTTAACACCATCAAGAGAGATAGATTTCATCATTGAGTTGGTACCGCCACCAGACCTATTTCTATAACTACGTATTGTATGGCTTCTAGAGTTTTGGAAGAGTTGAGGAGTTGGCTTTAGGATTTGAGACAAAAGGGATTCATCACCCCTTCCATGTCGCCTAAGGAGCACCCATCCTGTTTATGAAGAAGAAGGATGGTACTTTGGGATTGTATATCGACTACAAATAGTTGAACAATGTCACAATAAGAAATAAGTAGTTGCATATGTGCTGAGTAGGATACCGATTGGAGATGTCGAGGTTGTCATATGTTGTATGATGCACGAGTATGGATTACTCAAGGTAGCATCGATGATGAGTTAGTCAGTTATTCCTATAGATATTCGGGTGATGATATGTGCACAGATGAGGCTACAAACAATGTCTACATAGTGAGTATCAGAGGGTTAGAGAGTCGATAATCTATAGCCATGTAACGGCCCGCTCTAATTAATCCCGATTAACTTTCAAATTACATATTAAGATCTTAAGCTCAGATCCACGTGGACGTCTTAGAAACATCCGGGGCACGCCTAATGAGATAAAATTTGTAATTATTGTGTATGAGTGTATTTATTTTACTATTATGAAGTAATTTGCGTCGCATTATTTGATGTTTTATTGGTCGCGTTGTACCATGTAGTGATGAGAGTGTACGACGTTGCGGTGAGCGCGTAATGTCGGAGTATGGGATAGCTTGGGATTTAGCTATCACATCACATATCCCATTACATCACACATCACATCAAACCCAATCAAACCCATCACTCATCCTTACTCCCTCTCCTCTACAAATAAAAAAAGTTCTATTTTAAATCGGGTAGATAGAGAAAAGAAATAGAGAGAGGGAGAGGACATTGAGAGAAGGGAGAGATGAGAGAGGGAGAGAGAGAAAGGGAGAGGAAGTTGAGAGAAAGAAGAGAGGAGAAAGAGAGAGGGAAAGAGAGAGAGAGAGAGAGAAGAAATAGAGAGATCGGGAAGAGAGAGAGAGGGAGAGAGAGAGCGGCGACGGGAGATCGGGGAGGCTAGCGGCGAGAAGCAAGGCCTCGGATGGCGGTTCCAGGAGCGGCTTGGCGAGCAACGGCTCCAGCGAATGGCGCTCGGCAGACTCCAAGAATAACTCCAAAGAATGCGCGCGGATGGGCCGAGCTCACCAAATGACGACGACGACGAGCAGCGGCGGTGGCGGGAGATCAGGAACGAGTAGCTGCAGCGCCTCCAGCAGAGCGATGCCACTCCAATTATGGCGCCGATGAGGTGGTAGCGACGTCGGCGCAGCGCAGAGTGCGACACCGCTCAAAATGCGGCGCTGGCGAGGCGTAGCGGCGCCGGTAGTGCACGACAATGGTGCCAGCAGCGGCGACGGCGAGGCGATAAAGGCAGTGGCGCGACGAACGGCATGGAGCAATGGCGCGGTGGCATGTTGCCGGAATAATCGACCCCCGTTATGATGCGAAAAGTGTGCCAAGAATTGAATTTTTTGGAATAAAGATTACAAATTTTTATTTCACATTATAAATTCATTTAATGTGATTCTAAAATGATGAAAATTGTATAATTGAACACCGGGGACTTAAAATACCATAGTCGAGTGTCGAGTACATATTTCGAGGCGCGTGCGGGGCATTTTGAGGGCGATTTGCGATTTATTTTAGGTAAGTAAATCCAAGAGAAAGTTAGTTAAAAATTTTTAATGGCACCTACTTTATTTCGCATTTCAATTATTCCATTGTGTTTTATATTGTTGTTCATTTACTGTTCATCCACTCGCACGTGTGTATGTGTGTTTGTCACCGGGGTCGGGCATGGCACGGATTCACACCCCAGGGCTAGCTACCCTACATTGTTCGAGTAATTGACCATGTTAAGGCTACGCGGTGAGTATTCTCTGCGAGACCCATAGGTTGAGAGATGTTTGATGAAAACCAAAGTCTACATCATGGGTTCCTCTCGAGAGATGTTTGGATGGGCTTCTCCTGTTTATAGGTTCCTCTCATTCGACCTTGAGATGTCTGGCGAGGAGGTTGTCATAGGTTCCTCTCGGATTAGCCAAAACGATTCCCGGATGTCGACCAGGGTTCTCTGTCACGCTACACTCGTGTCCAAATTCGACTTCTCAACGAGTTATTTTCATGCGAATTTCTTTATTCTTGTCATTTATTTAAATTGCATGAATTGTAGCCATTTTATTGGATTTCGTGAATATTAGCTAACGTTCTCTGGGATTTACTCACCTCGAATTTTTCATTGTTTTTGTGACAAATCACAGATCTTGCGACGAGTCAAGGTAAGGGCGTATTAGGAGACTACGTCTAAGTTAGGAGAGCCTGTCACTTTTTGTATAGGTGGTTGTATTTCTATTTACTGTTTTTATGAAATTCTTGGGAAGGACTTTTATACCTAATACATGTATATGCTCACCTTTTTTACTTTTGTCGCTCTTTATATACATGGTATATAATGTCGGGTTTCCACACTATATGGTTATTTATATAATGCAAACTTTTCTTTCCTACGGTGTTTGCATATTTTAAAGGCTTCCACATGATGTTTAATTTATAATAATTTAACAAATCGTGAACAATTTAACTTAGTCAATTTAATATAATATTCATAAAAACACCCATAAATACTAAGTTAGAGCTAATAAGATACGTATAAGAGTTTAGGTCGCGTACAATTAAAATAAGTGTGCGGTGACGTGGCATGCTTGTTGACGTGCCTAGCTACGTGGTGGTACCCGGTTTGCCTTGAGTTTGGGGCCGTCACAGTTGGTATCTGATCCTAGGTTCAGGCAAACCTAGGGGAAAATCTAATACAACCGAATAAAACTTAACAACAAACATTAGATATGGAAACCCAAAGATCCTGACTTAGAATTTTAGTTGAGAAACGAGCATGGGACCGGATAGTGCCAAGGCTTATACGTTATATATTTTTGTTTGTAATAGTATATATGCATATACGAGGCTGATCGGGCCTTCGCTGTTGAAGATACGACATGGACGGATAGCCGACTCCACCTTCGGAGGATGGTGGACAAACGAGTGGTATTACGCCTATCGCGACTGATCAGAGTGTACTTGATCGGATTGCGACACACGATCGACAGTTCGAGCAGATGATGGCATTGCTCCGTGCTCGGATAGCGGCTATCGCGACGCTTCCTGTCGCCATCACACCGAGCCCACCGAGCCGACAGGCTCGCTGAGTGTTCAGGGTACTCCAAGCACCTCAATTATGGCAGAGACTACCACACCGACATCTACACGCGCGGTGGAACTGACACAGGTCCCACAGTAGATCGCATTTGAAACTTCCCCGTCAGCTGAGGCTAAGCTGATGAAGGAGTTTTTGAGATTTCAACCGGGATATTTCATTGGAGGCGAAGACCCAAAGGCACCCGCAGATGGCTTCTTGCACACAAGAAATTACATAATCTTCTAAGGATTCACGATAGTATTCACGCCAGGATATCCGGATATATGCTCCGAGGAGAGGTCGGGTTTGGTGGACTGCTCATACTGAGACTCAGGGATAGCCGACTACTTGGGCTTGTTTCAAACAAGTCTTTTATGACCAATACATACTGAGGGAGATATAGTTACATTTGAGACAAGAGTTTTTTTGTCTTAGGCAGGGTAATCGCATAGTGGTCCAGTACATGAAGAGGTTTCACTACTTATTACAGTTCACTAGGGATTTGGCTTCTACAGATCGCGATCAGGTTCACTACTTTGAAGTTGGGCTTAGAGATGAGATTGCGAGCGCAATGGTATCAGGCAGAGCTCGTACACTACAGGAGATCTACGAGAGGGCCCTAGCCTATGAGACATATCTTATTTTTATTCCGCAATTCCCATGCCATAGTTGGCATCGGGGTCTTCCCAGCAAGGCACCAGGTCTGACAAGAAAGGGAAAAGGATAATCGATCACAGGGATAGAAAAGCCCGATGTAACGGCCCGAAAATTTGACTTGTGCAACGTGTCAGGTCAGGGTCGTTTGTGGGATCCACTTGTCGAAATGCGTATGTCTGAATCTCGAGCGGAGATGCTAATTGTTGAGAAATGTATACGCGGAGAATTCGGAGAATCGAAACACGAACGGGGACGCGCCTCGAGTCGCGTGTCGACGTGGGACCAAAATGTGGCTATAGTGGATCTATAAGGTTTCCATGTGTACATTGGATACGCCTCGTGATGCATGAAGCACAAGTATCGAGATTTTGAAAATGAGGCGGGTTGTTGCCTTGAGATGCGCAAATTGTGAGACTCAAGACAATTTTGGTCAAGCATAGAGACGGTGGACAAAGAGGTGAAATTATTGAGTTTTCCTCGAGATTTCTTGTTGCACGAATCTCGAGGACACTTTTGATTTAACATTAATATATATATATAAGAAAAGAAGAGAGAGAAAAGAAAAAAAAAGTAAGAGAGAGAGAGAGAACCAGAGAGATCGAAGAAGAGAGGGAAAAAGAGAGATCGTGAGGAACGAGAGAGCGCGCGACCGGATCCGCGACAACGACGACAATGAAGCGGCGCAGCAGCCATCGCCGACGCGGCGAGGGAGGTCGCGGACTAGCGGCAGCGCGCAATGCCGCGTGGACGATCGGCCAGAACTCGGCAAAGCAGGATGGCGCAGCCAGCCGACGACCGACGCAGCGGCGGCGGCTGGCGCAAGCAAGCAATCGTGCTCGCGAGGCAACGACGCGGCAAAAGGTCGATCGACAATGATGGCGCGCGAGAGCGCACGCGCGCGACGACGCGGCGAGACGGCGCGATGGCGGTCGACACGGCCGGCCGGCGTGCGGTGGTGGTCGCGCGGCTCAGCAGCAAGACAAACAGCATGGCGCGGAGCAAAGCAATGGCACCGACAATATGCGGTGGCGCGTTGTCGACTGGTCGGATGCACATTTCTACAAAATCGCGACGACACGATGGAGGCACTTAGGAGTCGGGTGTCTGGTGCGCAAATTGAGACGCGAGCAACGTTTTGAGGTTCGCGGTTTCTTGAGGTAAGTAAACCAGCTAGGGACTTATACAATATTTCATTTCTTTCCATTAGTTGTTGTTGTTTATTGTTTTGTGATAGCTTTATTGTTGTTCACTGCTTTGTGATGATAGCTATCTTTGGAATTGTTGTCGATTGAGTGGGTCCATTTGCAAGTGAGTTATGGTTATTGTTTAGCTGCGATATAGAGGGTTAGGGCTGGAAGGTAGGGGTATCGTCCTAAACCCGAGGTCTTTCATGGTCGTCCGTTAATATCTCCCAATTGAGTGTACGTTGGGGGCTCTTATCCGGGTCCATGGATGGTTCATACTCGTACGGGCTAGGGCTGGGAGGCAGGGGTCTCGTCTTAGATCCGGGTCTGTGAATGTCTCATAGTCGCAAGGGTTAGGGCCGGGAGGCTGGGGTCTCGTCCTAAACCCGAGTCTGCTGGGCTTGTACCGCTACTCAACGACCTTTAGTCAGGACTCCTTGTTATTTGGCTTCACTCATCGATTGATTATTTACAGTCTTTTATATTCATGCGTTCTTGATTCCTTTCGTTCTATTTGCATGAATTCGACTACTTTGGATATTGTGAAATGCTGTTTTTGATATTGTGAAACGTTGTGTATATGTCCTACTGGATTTACTTACCTGGGCTCGTCATTCTTATGTTTGACTGAGTGCAGAGGCTCGGACGAGTAGCAGAGGGAAAGCTTCATAGCTAGGTGAATTTTTGTATATTTTATAATTACTCTCCTCTGATGATATTTACTGGGTTCCACAATTAGGTTGTCTAACTCCCTGATCTTTTTGTCGAGTTATTTCATGTATAAGTCGCTTCCGCTAAATTTTTAAAATCTTGCAAAACATAAATAACTCAACTGTAAAATTTTGAATTAACTGATAAATGATGGAGTGGAAGGCTGACTAGCCTCTCGTTGACCTTGCGAGACTGGCTCGGGGGTCCACATGAGCTTAGGCCGGGCGGTGCCCAGTTCGTGAAAAATAAAGGGGCCGTCACACCCGAGGCCCAAACATGATGATCATCAGGCGGTCAATGCTCATGCGATAGTAGCTACACAATCAATACAGTTGTCAGGTGGTTGTTATGCATCGCGACAGGGACAGAGACCGACCCAGGATCAGGGAGGCAGGGACCGAGGACAGTATGGTCAGATACAGGGCCAAATGTCAGACAGTGGTTAGGGCTAGGGTCAGGACATTGGCATCTTACTTGTTTCAAATGCAAATGGCCTGGACACATTAAGAAAGAATGTCCGATGGCTTTAGTAGCACCGATTGCAGCACCACCAGTTCAGGCCAGGGAGCAGGTGCACGCTGTAGCATAGCCAAACCTCGAGGCCACCAGATAGCTCGTCGAGGGTATGATTTCGATTTGCAATCATTTTATGTATACGTTTATTGATTCTGGTTACACTTATTGATTCTAGTTCCACAGTATTATTTATTTCTGGACGTATGGTGGATGAGTTAGGGTTAACAACGATTACAATTAGTACACTCCTGATTCTCAACACAAAAGCTGGGGAGAAAGTTTACCCTAACATGATTTGTAAGGGTTGCACGATGGAGATCTCTGGACACCAACTCCCTATCGACATGCACGTCTTAGAGTTCTTAAAGTTTGATGCACTTTCGGGCATGGACTGGTTAGCCTCATATCACGCCCATGTGGATTGTTTCCATAAGATACTGACTTTTCAGATCCCCGACATACCAGAGTTCACTTTCACAGGTGATGCAAGTATACTACCGACCACTAGTGGTAGATTGGCTACAACCTTAGAGATGGAAGTGTTTGCATGGATAGTAGAGTCAATCGAGATCCAAGAGGTTAGACTTGAGGATGTCCCAATTGTCAGTGAGTTTCCCGATGTCTTTCGGAGGATCTACCGAGATTGCCTCTACACGGAGACATCGAGTTTGTTATTGAGTTAGTACCAGGCACACAACCGATAGCTAGCAGACCGTACCGGATGTCACGAAAGAGCAAGAGGAGTTGAAGACTCCATTGGAAGATTTTATAGAAGAAGGGGTTTATACGCCCAAGCACGTCACCATGGGGAGCGCAGGTCCAGTTCGTTAAGAAGAATGACAATAGCCTGAGGATCTGCATTGACTATAGGAAGTTGAACCAAGTGACAGCATGAAATCATTACCCTTTGCCAAGGATCGAAGATTTGTTAGACTAGTTGGTCGGAGCCCGTGTCTTCTCTAAGATCGACTTAAGATCGGGTTACCATCAGCTCAGGATTCGGGATGAAGACATACCTAAAACTTTATTCAGCACCAGATATGGGTTATTAGAGTTTACAGTGATGCCGTTTGGACTAACGAATTCATTGGCCATGTTCATGGACTTGATGCACAAGTATTGAAATCGAACTTGGGTAAATTCGTCATAGTCTTCATTGACGACATACTGGTCTCAGACAAGACTCGCGAAGATCACGAGCAACATCTCAGGCACATATTGATGACTCGGGAGAGCACAAACTGTATGCTAAGTTCAAAGTGCGAGTTTTAGTTGTCGAAAGTCAAATTCTTTGGGACATGTGATCAATGACAAAGGTATATCAGTGGATTCGAGAAAAATTCATGCTGTCATAGATTGGCCGACACTTGAGACAGCTGACATATATACGAGCTTCCTAGGGTTTGTAGGATACTATCGGCGATTTGCGAATGACTTCTCAAAGATCGTCGCGCCGATAACTAAATTGACACAGAAGGATTTACCTTTTAATTGGTCAAAGAGTGCGAGGATGCATTTACACAGTTGATGATGAGACTATTACTGCACTAATACTAGTGTTGCTAGAGCCAGGTAAGGGATTGATAGTTCACACCGATGCTTGCGGTACAGGGTTAGGTTATGTACTGATGAAGGGAGACAATGTAATCGCCTACCTATCCCGACAGTTGAGGACACATGAGAGGAATTATCCAGTGCACGACTTGGAGCTTGCGTAGTCGTATTTGCACTAAAGGTATGGAGACATTATCTCTACGGTGAGAGGTTCACATTATATATAGATCATAAGATTTTGACATATTTATTCACTCAGAAAGATATGAACATGAGACAGCGATGTTGGCTAGAGTTGCTGAAGGACTATGACTTCTCCATCGAATATCGGCCTGGGAAAGCAAATGTCATAGCAGATGCATTGAGGAGGAGAGGGCCAGATTCTGAGACAGTTGTCTGCCATATGATGCACGAGTATGGTTTACTTGAGGCGGCGGTAACACTAAGCTTGGCAGAGGTTCTTGCTACAGCGGACACACGGATTTGTGGACGGATTGTTGTACCTTCTATTTCTATTATATGAGTGTTAGATTGTCAGAGGGCTGACGAGATGTACTCAGATTCAGTGAGATGGCACGCGGTCCCGATCATCCAGATTGGAGCGAGTCAGTGGATCAGTGTTTCGAGTACCGACGGAGGTTATGGATTCCAACAGTGGCGGAGATACGCGATTGGATACTCCAATAGGCTCACAGGTCCCAATATACAGTGCATTCTAGCAGGACCAAAATGTATCATGATATGTGATGATTATTTTGGTGGCTAGGGATGAAGCTGAACGTCGGCGCCTATGTTAGGGGATGTGAGGTGTGCCAGCAGGTTAAGGCTGAGCACAAGAGGCCTGAGGGTTATTGCAGCCGCTGCCCATCCCTTAGTGGAAATGGAAACACATTACGATGGATTTTGTTTGCGGATTACCACAGATTTTACGGAAACATGATGCGATATGGGTGATCTTGGACAGGTTGACAATGTCAGCTCATTTACTACCAGTCTCTATGAAATATAATTTCACACAATTGAGCATATTGTTCGAAAAAAAATTATACGACTGTATAGAGTACCAATTTCGATTGTTTTAGACCGAAATTGTCGTCTTACATCATCATTATGGCAAGCTATGCAGGAGCAGTTTGGTACTAGATTACAGTTTAGCACTACATTCCATCCTTAAACAAATGGACAGTTAGAGAGATTAATACAGATACTCGAGGATATGCTCAGGGTATGTGTGTTGTTGTGTGGTGGGTCTTAGAGGACTACTTGCCACTCTATGAATTTGCTTACAACAATAGCTATCAGGCCAGTATTGGTATGCCACCATTTGAAGCTTTGTACGGTAGACTGCGTAGATCATCGGCTTGTTAGGCAGAGCCCGAGGATACAACAGTTGTGGGGCCTGAGATTGTTATAGACCATACAGAGAAGGTGGGCTGATTCGTCAACCGGTTTCTTGCCGCCCAATATAGACAGAAGAAGTATGTGGATAGGTACCGCGATGGGCTGAGCTACGAGGTAGATGATTAGGTCTACTTGAAAGCTTCTCCGTAGAAGGGAGACATTTGGGATCAAAGGAAACTAGCACTAAGATTTATCGGGTCGTTTCAAATTGAGAAACGAGTTGGGAAGGTCACTTATCAGTTGAGATTGCCAAGTCGATTGGTAGGGTTCATAATGTCTTTAATATTTCGATGTTACGGTTGGCTAGAGCAAGACCGAGACCAATGGTCGATATAAGTAGAATCGAGGTTCGACCAGATGTGACGTACGAGGAACACCCTATTGAGATAGTGGACCGCGAGGTACAGACTCTTAGAATGAAATAAATACCACTTGTACTCGTTCAATGGCAATATCATAAAAATGAGGGCCTCACTTGGGAGAGAGAGTCTACCTTGCGAGAGCGATACCCTACTTGTTCCAATGTAAAGATTCATTAAATTTGAATTTTGGGATGATATTCCTTTTAGTTGGGAAGATTGTACCGGCTCGCTCTAATCAATCCCGATTAACTGACAAATTATAGATTAAGATCATAAGCTCAAACCCACGTGGACGTCGCAGAAAAGTCTAGCGCATGCCTAACAAAGTAAAATTTGTTTTTTTTTTTGAGTGTTTATTTATTTTACTATTATTAAATAACTCGCGTCGCATTATTTGATATTTTATTGGTCGCGTCGTGCGCGTATAGTGACGAGAGTGTACGACGTCGCAGTGAGCGCGAAACGCCGACGTATGGGATAGCCTGGATTTAACTATCACGTCACATATCTCATCACATCAAACATCACACATCACATCACCCTATCAAACCCATCACTCATCATTACTCCTTTTCCTCTCCAAATAAAAAAAAACGTCCTCTTTTAAATCGGGTAGAGAGAGAGAGAGAGAGAGAGAGAGAGAGAGAGAGAGAGAGAGAGAGAGAGAGAGAGAGAAGGAAGAGAGGAGAAAGATAGAGAAAGAGAGAGAGAGAGAGAGAGAAAGAAAGAGAAAGAGAAGAAAGAGAGAGATCGGCAAGAGAGAGAGGGTGAGAAATCGACAATAGAGAGAGAGGGAGAGAGAGTGCCGACGGGAGATCGGGGGCGGCTCGCGGTGAGAGCGAGGCTGTAGACGACAATTCCAGCTGCGACGAGTCAGCTCGGCAGACGCGACACACTCCGGTAGCGGCGCCGACGGACTCCAGCAACAACTCCGGCAGCCGCGCCGACGGCGGAGCTCACCAGCGACGGACGACGAGCTGCGGGGCGGCGGAGGTCAGGAACAAGCAGCAGCAGTGCCTCTAGCAGCGCGACGCCACTCCAGCAGCGGCGCTTGCGAGGCGGCAGCAACGCCGGGGAGGCGGCACTGACGCGACGAATGAAGTGGAGCAGCGGCGCGGTGGCGTGTTTCCAAAACAATCGATCTCCGGTATGACTCGAAAAGTGTGCCAAGAATCGAACTTTTTGGAATAAAGATTACAAATTTTGATCTCACATTATAAATTCATTTAATGTGACTCTAAAATGATGAAAATTGTATAATTGGACACCAAGGACTGAGGATACCATAATCAAGTGTCGGGTACGTATCTCGAGGCGTGTGCAAGGCGTTTTGATGGCGATTTGCGATTTATTTGAAGTAAGTAAACCCACGAAAAAATTAGTTAAAATTTATTTATGGCACCTACTTTATTTCGCATTTCAATTATTCCAATGTGATTTCCATTGCTGTTCATTTACTGTTCATCCACTCCCACATGTGTATGTGTGTTTATCGACGGGGTCGGGCATGGCACGGACTCACACCCCGGGGCTAGCTACCCCGCGTTGTTCGAGTAATTGGTCATGTTAGGGCTACATGGTGAGTATTCTCCACAAGACCTGTAGGTTAAGAAATGTTTGACGAAGACCTAAGTCTACGTCATGGGTTCATTTCGAGAGATGTTTGGATGGGGTTCTCCCGTTCGTGGGTTCCTCTTATTCGACCGTGATATGTTTGGCGAGGTGGTCGTCATGGGTTCCTCTCGGTTTAGCTAAGACGATTCCCGGATGTTGACCAGGGTTCTCTATCACGCTACACTCGTGTCCAAATTCGACTTCTCAACGACTTATTTTCATGCGAGTTTCCTTATTCTTGTCATTTATTTAAATTGCATGAATTGTAGTCAATTTATTGGATTTCTTGAATATTAGCTAATGTTTTCTGGGATTTACTCACCTGGGATTTGTCATTATTTTTGTGACAAATCGCAGATCCTATGACGAGCCGAGGCAAGGGCGTCTGAGGCGACTACATCTAAGTTATGATAGCCTGTCACTTTTTGTTTAGGTGGTTGTATGTATCTTTTTACTGTTTTTATGAACTTTTGGGAAGGGCTTGTATACCTAATACATGTATATGCTCACCTTTTGTACTTTTATCGCTCTTGATATATATGGTATCTAATGTCGGGTTTCCACACTATAGGGTTATGTATACAATGCAAACTTTTCTTTCCTACGGTGTTTGCATATTTTAAAGGCTTCCGCTTGATGTTTAATTTATAATAATTTAACAAATCGTGAACAACTTAACTTAGTCAATTTAATATAATATTCATAAAAATACTCATAAATACTAAGTTAAAGCGAATAAGATACGTAAAAGGTTTTAGGTCGCGAACTGTTAAAATAAGTGTGCGGTGACGTGGCATGCTTGGTGACGTATCTAGCGACGTGGTGGTACCCGGTTTGCCTCTGAGTTTGGGGTCGTCACAAGCCAAGGTTCAGTAAGTTAGCACATAGTGATAATTGTGTCGATTAGATAGAGATGATAGATCAGTGTATGAGATTCAAAGGCAGATTGTAAATACCGTCTGTGGCAGAGCGAAGAGATGAGATTATTCAGGATTCACACTGTTCTTGGTTCACTATTCATCTAGGCGGGACTAAGAAGTACATAAGGATACATTTTTGGTGGCTTGGGATGAAGGCGAACGCATCTGGGTTAATTAGGAACTATGGGATTTGCCAGCAGGTAAAGGCTGAACATCATAGACCTAGTGGGTTATTACTGTCAATTCCCAAAAATTTTAAACCGATAATTACGAGTAATTAAGGATTAACATAGACTAATTATGGTTTTGTCCACGAGTCGAGAGTTAAAGATAGGTGAAATTGAGATATTTAATTAATTTTATTTTTGTGTGATGTGTGTCTAGTGTTGTGTACTATAAATTGTTATATAGCAAAATTGAAGTCGACCAAGTAAATTTGATATTTTGCAAGGTTTTGTCTTGAGATACATGTCAAAATGAGTCATGAAAGAGTTAAAATATCGATCCAAATTTTAGTTTAGAAGTTCAATAAAAAAAAAAATATTATTTAAGTTTTAAAAATTAGAATTTAAAGTTTAATGAGATTTAACGAGTCGACGTGGGTCTCATATCTCAATTTGCGCACGAGACAAGGTTATTCAAGAGTTTTGGAATGCATTGGTAAATTATCTAATTTTTGTACAATTGGGGTTTTTTTTTTTTTGGGTTTAATTGGGACAAAAATTGAGGAGGTGACTATGAAATTAAATAGAAAATAACTAAAGACCAAAAAGGGTAATAGATTTATTAAGTTGAGGAAAGAATTTGAAGGGGAAATGGGTCATTTGGCTTACCCTTTTTTCAAAACGAAATCAACAAGGAGTCGATCATCTTCTTCGTTTCGTCGCCTTCACTGGTCGTCATTGTCGTTCTCCGCTGTGTACCTGCATCATATTCATTGTTCTACTTCCTCTCTCATCGTTTTCTCTTTCTTCCTCTCTTTTTCACGTTTCGAATTGGAAATCGAATTGAAGTGAAGTGACGTATGGTTGAAGCGTGAATCCAGATTGAAGCCCTGGGCTATAAATATTTTTTGGTTTTAACGTAGGGTTTAAGAGATTTTGGGGTTTGTAAATTTTAAAAATTTGGGCTTAAAAAAAAAAATTTTTGGACTCTGATGATCAAAATAGCGGACTGGTTTTGAGTTGAAGGTAAGGTGGTTGGAGGGTTTCATTTTTGTTGTTGGACTGATGATCAAAATAGGTGAAGTTGAAAGGAGGTCTGAGGGTTTTGTTGTTGTTGAAAGATAGGTGAAGAAAAGGAGTTTAAAAAAAAATAATAGAGAGGAACCGTGGGGAGGAAGGAAGGAAGGAAGAAGGTTTGGGAAGACGATGGGGGGACTTTGGGCTCCCACTGCCTAGTGGGCGAATTTTTTGATAAATTTCCGCTATAAATATTTTTTAATTTATTATTTTTATATATTATTATGTATACTTTAAATAAATTATACCACTATATATATATGCATCCATGACAAACATAAAATTAGCATGGTTATCGCATAAATTAAGCCACACACTATTAAGCTCACAAACACTTGTAATAGATCAAATCAAAACCAAATCAATAGATAATGAGTTCAATTGAAGTACCTTAAATTAAAAATTGTTGTCTACTTGTCACAAACATGACTCGATCAATGAAAAGTGTATCATCTGCAAACACAAACAATATAGAATCAAATATAAATTATATTGGTGGGTAATGAATAAAAATAATACTTAAATAATAAATTATATAAAAATCAGAATATGAAGAAAAATAACCTATTTAAGTTGTGCCCTCCTTTGCTTTAAAGAATCGAATTCATCAATTACTTCATCTATATCGATATTTTGAGCGAATTCTCGTTCAATATGAATGATCATAGTATCTGCCAAGAATTCTTCTTCCATTCTATTTCGTAAATCAGTCTTAATACGCTTCATAGCTGAAAATGCTCGCTCTGTTGATGTCGTGGATACAGGTAGAGTTAAAATAAGACGAATCAATCTCTCAACCAAGTTGTAGTTATGCGACTTATTTGTTCGAATTAATTTCTAATAACTCGTAAGTTGATGACAAATTCTCAAAACACTTGTGGTGAAGTACATCAACCTCATAATGCTCCAATTGAAATCTCAAATGATGCATTTCTTGATCACTAAAATCAGCAGGATAGAACTTTCTTGCAAGAATACATATTTGATCAACATCAAATAATTTGAACTGATCATTTGGTTGTAAAGCACAACTCAACTTAAGGATTTCCAATGCATCATCATTGAATCAATTCAACTCTTCCAATTGATAGTCAATCACGGAATTGAACATATCAAAGTGGTAATGATGCTCAACCGTGACGAGACTTTTTTTTGTGACAAGAACGACCAGTGCCCTCTCGTCTCATTGTACCAAGCATTCATATCGGGTGTTTCGATTTCATACTCTATGCAAATCGAATTCACACACATCAAAAGGTGATCAAAGCTTTCATTTCGTAATTTTAGAAGAAGTACTTTTGTTGTAGCAATTGAATCTATTGCATTCGTAATATCTAGATTTTTTCTTGCAAGTTTCTGTAAAGCATATCTCAGAATTCCCAAAATTCTATGCATTACATGCAACATGAATACGACTTGCATCGTTGCCCAATACATATCAATCACACCGCAAATAGAATCAAAATGAGAGCTCCACCGTGTTTCTCCCCGCTCGTTGTAAACTTCCGATTTGATTAGCTCCTTTACCAGTTCACGTTCACCACTAGCTACTTTACGTGCAATCTCTACAACTTGAAAGGCTTCCAAGTCGAAGGCGTTTTGGAGAAGAACCTATAAGGTTAACAATAGAAGACAACTTTGAAAAGAGTAACCAAATCGACGGTTCCTTTTTAGAAGCCGCAACTAATGCTAGTTGTAGTCGATGAGCAAAACAATGCACATAATATGCATATGGACAAATTTTGAGAAATAAAGCTTGCAACCCATTCCATGCCCCACGCATGTTACTAGCACCATCATATCCTTGACCACGCAAGTCATCTATAAGTAAGTTACACCGAGCAAGAGAGTTACATACACTTTTCTTAAGTGTTGAAGCACGGTGTTTTCGACTTGGACAATATCGAAAAACGTTCTTTAATTGAGCCTTGACCATCCACGAATCTCAACACAATTGCCATTTCTTCTTTGCCTCCCGCATCCTTGGCTTCATCAACTAATAGACAAAACTTTTTATCTCCAATTTCTTCACGAATTTTTTTTTTTCTCTCACCATGTTAGCCATAATATGCAAAATCTCTTTTTGAATATTTGGTGAGGTGTACTTTGCATTCCCCGGAGCATTGTCGAGTATAACGTCCTCAATGTTAACATTTAATCTACCCATAAGCTTCAACATTTCTATGAGATTTCCCAAATCGAATGCCTCACTAAGCAAACGATCATATAAAACCCCTAAATAAATAAATAACGAGTTCAATCAATATAAACTTCTTGAGTGTGAGGAAGAATAACATGGGAGTTTGACCCCATTAAAAAAACATCCCTTCAAAAAACATCCCTTCTCCACCGAAAAAGAACATAGGAAAATCTATCAAGCAAAAATGGAAACTTTACACAAGTATTTTTGGATTAAATCTACACTTATGGTCCCAAGCAAGAATTCAAGCGCTTTGGAAATTTGGGCATGAAACCAACAAAATAATGGCAAACAGAGATCTTCCAAACAAGGAAACTCGTCCATAACATCCACAACAAATCTCAAAACCCCATCTCACCAATCAACCAAAAGTACCAAATTTACAAAAAAAAAACCCTAAGAATCGAAAATGGCATCGACGAACAAACAATTAACGCACCGATGGATTGGAGGGCCGCCACCTATTGGATTGATCAAACTCTTCAATTTTAAAAAATAATTTTAAAATAAATTTTTTTTTTTTTTTTTTTGGGCGAAAAAATAAATAAAATCCATGGAAATTGGGGAGAATTCAGAAAAATAGAATTTTTAGACAAATTAATGAAAATTACAGATTTTTATGAAAATTGAGGAATTTGAGATTTTCTCGAGAATTTATATCAGGGTTATTCCTTGTAATGTTACCACACTGAAATACCAAAAATTTTGAAAATTACTTTAAAGCCTAGTTTAAATTATTTTTCAATTCTGAACTACAATTTCGAGTCGAAATTAGGATCAAGACATTCGAGAATAAGATTTAGAGTGAATTGAAGTTTTCGCGTCGAGACATGACCAATAAATATATAATAAATTAAAATATATATATATTTTTAGCCTTGACAACATAATTTTCGATATCGAATGATAATTTTGAAAAAAATGTATTCCAGGCATTAGAGAATTTATTTCGAAAATATTTTAGGGGTTTTAGGACGCAATTAGGTAAATTAAAATGCAACTAATTGGAAAAGTTATAGAACTGTTATGGAAACTTATCGGACTTACAAATTGATTGTAGGAACGCAATTGGAACCTTGTGTGGACTAGCTTACCAACTCAGAGTGCAAGGAAATTTCTATGTCGCATTCATAAGGTTAAGTAAATTTCATGGCAACCTTTACATCATATGAGTATTTCTCAAATATAATTGCATGCACGGTTTATCGTTGCATATTTATTGGTCATGCATTCACAAACACGAGAGGAATGAGGCCTTCGAGTGTCCTATTGTGTCCTATAGCTATATGTGTGGTAGGATGAATACCATGGTGCTCTGTGATTGGAGTCACTGATCGTTGTAGATACTTGTTTATGAGGGGTTGTAATGTTGGACAAGATCATACTCTATGGAGAGTCGAAGGCGCGGCTTCTCGAGAGACTTCCTCTCAAACTCATGAATCTTTATTATTATTTACCTACTACTTTTGGAAGACGTCATCTGATTGCGGTCGGTCAACAGATCGAGATGGATTGCATATTGTATACTTATGATTTCTTGCAATATTATTGTTCGTTTAAACTCTTGGAATACAATGCATTTAATTATTACAAGCATACAGGATAGTGTAGGATTTACTTATCTATATTATTGAGTTTTTATAATTAGGTAATGGCAGGTGCGAGCAACGACAGAGGAAAAGAAAAGTTGTCAGTTGTTTTTGTTTGATTAATTCCTTTCTCTTTATGTATCTATTATTTTTGAATATAATATATTGTATAAGTGGGTTTTGGTTTGAGTGTAAATATGATCTCCTTTGGAATGGTTGGAATGATTTTGGGACGAATTGAGATTATTTTGGAGCTCAGGTAATGTTAGTTTAAGGATTTTAATCTTTTAAATTAGGTTAGAATGAATATATATTAAGTTGATTCAATATATATTGTTATGGGTGGATTGTGAGTCCTTCGACATTTCCACTAAGCTGAGCATATTTTATTGAAGATTTTTTAAGGCAAAATTTTTCGGTATAGGCTTAGAAATAGAGGAGGTGTTGTCAAAATTTTTTTATGTGATTTTGAGGATTATGTAACTAATTTAAATGAACTTTGAGGTTTAAGATTTACTTTGGAATCCTTTATGGTTGATGAAGCATTATATTTGATGATTTTGAGGAATTGATTTTGTTTATTTATTGATGGTGAGTTTAAGGCTGCTAGATTATCATGGAATTAAAGTAATCTAGGCCTGTCAGATGCCCTAATTAGGTGTCTTCCTATTCAGCAATTGAAATGAGAAGACGGCTATAAACTTTGTTAGAATATTACCAAGAACTACTAGACGATACGATTCTATTTAGGCGATTACGGACAAATTGATGAAATTCGCCCATTTCTTACCAGTCGCAACTCACTACACATTTGATCAGTTGAATGTATTGTTCAAGTAAGAGATTATTAGGTTGGATGGTGTACCATTGACAATCATGTCAGATAGAGATGTGACACGCGTCGAACGCGTCAATAAAATTAAAATAACTAAACCAACTATTTTGTAGAAAAGTGGCAAAGGGTCGATCTCACAGGGATTGGTAATCTTTCTAATGTCAAAAATAACGAAAAGGGAAATCGAGGGTTTTAGAGAATGAATAAATTAACAAATGTTTAAAATAAATAAACAAAACAATGAAAATAATTTGAAAACAATTAATAAAAACGCCTAGGTCAAGACATACAAGTTCGGTTCGAGAAAAGATTGGATTTGGTCATCGATTTATGTAAAATATGCTAATCAAAATATCTTAGTGTAGCTATAAAACCGGTAACTTACGCGGTTCCTCGCACTTCCTAATCTCGATAGCCAAGGTACGACGGTGACTATTTCTCTAGTCAAACATATAACCCTATACTCAAGCATATTGGGTTTACACGATGACCGCAATAAACTTCGTGAAGGCACTACACCTAGATAACCGAATCACTCGTGTGTTCAATTTAGCCTAGATTTCTAAGGTATTCAACCGGTCTCAAAAGAGACTAATCAATTGGTAAGATCAATTGCCACTAGTGTGGTCTTATTGCACAGGTAAGGATGCTTACAACACACTGGCGAGTAAATCAAGATTTAAACATGAATTTAACCTCGATTATTGAAACAATACCAAAGAAAATAAAAAATTAATGAAAAGATTGAAATTAAAATATATAAATCTCACAAATCCATTGATATGCATAGTCGAACCTCCCTCGCAGTCTTGTCTAGGCTAAAGGTTTTAGCCTCGCATAGTTTAAGAACACAAAAAATAAGAAAATAATAAGAGTTCACCATGAAGAGCTTGGCAAAGAAGAGTAGGAGATGCCGAGAGGTCCCCTTTATGTAGAAGCTGATCTTTGCTTTATTCCAAACGTCCATGCATAGTTGCTATTTTCCTCCCTCTTCCCATATGCAAATGTCCACTTTCTATTTTTCTCTGTTCTTTCTTTACTTGCATGTCTGTCCCTCCATCCTCATCTATACCTCTCTGCCATCTTTCTATATTTATCTATGTATCTATATGTAATATATTTCCTATTAAAACCAAGACAATAGATGTTTCCTAACTTATGTCCTTGAATCATGCAAGCACTAATGGACACATGTATGTCTAGCCGTCCGCTACATCGTCACTCTTGTGCCTTGTGTGTGGGCCCCACCAAATTTGCATCGTAATGCGTGCTAGTGCTATTTTTAATGTAAAACAGATCAAGCATATGAATACTCGATTTTGTGTAGTTTTTCGCCACGGATTCAACCACGCACTCCAATAACCCTGAAAATAATAAATAAACACAATTAGGCTAGTGTTTTGGAGACTTGAAAATAAAAATATATAGCAAACCTATATATAATATTACATAATTAACGACTTAACAAGATGTTATGTATACATCCAGGATGTGGCAGAGTATGCAGGAGCAGTATGGTATACTCCTATAGTTCAACACAACTTTTTATCCTCAAACTGATGGGCAGACTAAGAGGTTGATTTAGGTTCTCGATGATATGCTCCATGCTTGTGTGCTTGAATTTAACTGATCTTGGGAAGAGTACCTATCATTATGTGAGTTTGCATAAATAATAGTTATCGGGCTAGTATTGAGATGACGCCATTTGAGGCTTTATATATGGCAGACGGTATCGCTCACCATCATGTTGGGATGAAATAGAGGACTAGAAGTAAGTAGGGCCTAAAATTTCTTTTATTACATAGAAAAGGTACGATTGATTCTCTAGAGGCTTAAAGGGCCCAAAAGAGGCATAAAAAATACGCAGACATGTATTGCAGCAAGCTCGTACTAAGAGTGAGCCTTTGTATATTTAAAGGTTTCTCGAAGTAAGGGACTTCATAGATTTGATTTGAAAGGCAAGTTAGCGCCGAGATTCATCTAGCCTTTCAAGATCAAGAAATATGTCACGAAGGTTGCTTATGAGATTGACTTATCTCCACATATGTTTAGGATTCATCCAGTTTTCCATATTTTTATGCTTTGATTGGCTAATTGGAAGGCAAGCGTAGAACCGACGTTTGACTTGAGCGAGATTGACTTAAGTGAAGATGTTACTTACGAGGATGAGCCAATACATATCCTATATTGGAAGGTACAATAGTTGAGAGGTAAGTCTCTTCCGAATGTGTTAGTCAAGTGGTTGTTATATGATGACTCGAAACTTACTTGGGAGTGGGAAGACTATATGCGAGATAGGTTTTTGTAAATTCTCGAGTCAAGTATAACCGTAATTTGAAGTTTAATTTCGAGGATGAAGTTTTTATTAGTTAGGAAGATTTGTCAAGACCCAAGTTCCTAATCCTAGTTTAATTCCTTAATCAGGGTCATCAACCCGTGACGTAGGATCCGCATCAAGATACGTGCATTGATCGAGGTGATTTAGTTGATGTATATGTTAGTTTCATTGTGGTGTGTTCTTAATATATTGTATATGTGTAAACTACTAAGTCACTCCTATTTATATATAGATGTCGAGTCATGAGTGGGGATGCGCCTCAAGATATGTGTCTATGCAGGACCGAGGTAATGAGTTACGTGGCATGTTTAATGTAATTTAATGTGGCTTAAATAGTTAATTCAACGTGGCTATAATTTAATTTATATTAATGAAGCCAAAGTTAGAAAAATAAAACATTAGTCATAGATGTTCTTTAAGATACATGTAACACATCACAAAACCAATTATGTTACATTAAGTGTTATCAAGGAATAACTAGTTGAGAGTTAACGGATTGTGGAGTCACAATTAAGGCCATTAGATTGATCTAGAGATAGGTGATGTACATAAGATCAAGGGCTAAAATCAAACTTAACTTAATATATATATATAAGATTGAATATGATTAACATGAAAACATTTCATTTGATTTAAAGGGGAGAGAAGAAGATCTGAAAAGGAAATCAAAGAATTGTGAGTAGATTTTAGTGAATTTGAGAGGGGTTGATCAAGTTGGTGTTGTTCTATAACTAGGTAAGCTAGTCTACACTATCATTTTGTAAAAGTTTGTTAAAAAATAATTAGATTTTAACTTAAGTTTTGGTTTTTTTTTTAATTTTAGAGAGTAAATGTAATCATAATCAAAATTAGTTTATAGATTTGAATTCCTCATGAAAAATCAATAACCTTACTATCAAGAAAATTCAGATTTCAATTTGAATTGATAAAGTTATGGGGTTTTGAAGTTGTAAGTATTCTTAAAGGATTTTTTAGCAAAAGCTATGAGTTCGGGGTTTTTCTAATTGTTTTAATCCAACTTTGATAATTTGTATGAGTCATAAAACACAATAATTAACCACGAAAATCTAGGGAAGAGTTTCGAGAAGTTTTTTGCAAGATATGGGTTGTCGAGTGGTCGGATTAGCCTAGGAACTATGCGTGGATTGTAATTGATTAAGATATTTATTTCCATTTCTTTCCTATTATTCTTTTCATTTACAGTTGTTCGGACTGATTTATATGTTGTACTCTAGATGCCATAACTTGTTATTCCATCTCATTTTATGAGTTTTCTATCATGGCATTGTTTGTTGATTAAATGATTTCATCAATTCTAAATCATGTGCTATGTCATTCTTAATTGTTGAGAAATTTATTCAATTGAAATAGCATGCTATTAGGTAGGTGATTTATGGTATGGTAAATTCATTTTCCTTTACGCATTAGTTATGCAATCAAATTATTGGATTCCTAAACTAAGTCATTTCTAGAATTATGAAATTAGTTCTTGTATCGAGGACTATGATATGATAAAGATGAGCGTGACACACAGGTCACTAGACTTCTAAGGTGGTCGGGATCTCACCACTAGCTTGTGTAGCACACGGGTATGGGACCAGGGGTTGTTGACAAGTATCATCACATGTGAGTGGTACTTGTGAGTATTCATTTATGTGATGGGCATTTATGAGGATGTGAAGGCATTCGTGAGATTGTTTACACCTTAAATAATGGGAATAGACTGACATGATGTAGCTCATGGTCGACCGGCCTTATATCATTACTACTTAGCATGAGGATGTGAAGACATTCATGAGATTGTTTACATTAAACATGATGTATCTTATAGCACTATTCTTTCAGTATAGTCGTTATAATTATGTTTTCAGATACTTGTTGTATATTTGAAAATGTGGATTAATGTGTAACGGCCCATTTTATTGACACCGTTATTTATTTTGTAATTTCATATTAGGACTCCAACTCAAATCAACGTAGACACTGCGAGTACGCTAGGACAGACGTCGACCTAGGTATACTAGCCATTTTTTGTTGATTTCTTATTTGCGATGCATATTTATGAGTTTATTTGATGATACATTGCATGTTTGTGTTTGCATTGTTATATCATGCAAGATTGTGTAACGGGTATTCGGTTCTTAATGCGTGTTAACGCCAGTATCGAGTAGGCAAACTATGGATACACTAGAAAACACGACTAATTCATGTTGAGATGACCAGTTGATCGATTAAAACGAGTAATATAACCATAAACGAAGTCAATTTAATCGGAACAATAGGCTATGACGCGCCTCGGGATGCATGCCGAGACGTGAGGCACCTGGTATCGTGTAGCCGAGGGTTGGTGAGACCACAAATTTGCTAATAAGAAGTCTACGTACACCAACCATAATTATTTATATGGCTAAGTTAACTAATTAAATAGTTTATCTAAATTTCCTATAGTTAGAAGGAAATATTTTAAGCAATTGATGAATATTGAAATGATCCTAGTTGAGTAATGCTAGGCTATTGAGTGGTTCAATGGAGTCATTAATCTATGTGTGACAACATTAATAAGGACCACAAATTGTCCTCGAGATATGCATAACACATTAGATCATAACAAATATATATATATATAGCAAATATATAGCAAATGAGTGGGATTTTCTCATCTCCACTAACATAATTACATGTAAATCTAAGGAGAAATAGAGGAGTGATAAATCTTAGAGCTGGGTTTTAGCATTTGGAGGATAAATTAGGAGATCAAACGCAAGGTAATCATTTTTATCTCACTAAATTCATGAAAATGAGCACAAATTCGTATGTTTTGGTGTCAATTTGAATTTGAGGATTATATCACTATTTTTGATGATTTACCAGTCTAATTAACATTATAATTAAGAATTGCAAATTGATTTTAATGGAAATCGATTTTTTGGTGAAATTGAAAAAACTAGTAAATGCATGAATTTGATGGTTATGATTGAATACTTGTTGTTTATGTTGTTGTTAATAGTATTATGGAGTCCCCATGGAGTGGAGAATGGGTGGACAAGGTTAGGATAGCCAATTGGGGGTATTAGGGATATAATTCTCGAGTTGCGAATTTTGTCACCTAGCACGAATAGCGTGCTATCCGGACTTGCTAGCGCGCTATCTAGACTGGGTGCTTAACTGTTCTTCAAAACAAAGAACAATAGCACACTAGACAAACTCCCTTATACGCTATATACACCTAGCATACTAGGCAAGCCCACTAGCACACTAATGACAGATGAAAACTAAATTTAAGGATTGTTTTGGTTAACTTTCAGCTTAATACATACTTAAACACTTGTTACCAATTTAAACATATAAATTGGACTTCAGGGACTTAGGGATAGTAGCTTGTATACTGGGGAGCTAGGCGAGTCAATTCGGGAGTTCAAGGAAGTCGGAAAGCGTGTTTGAGGTTTGTAAAACCCATAGGGACATCACTAGAGTATTTAATTGTTGTTTTTATTTTATTTTTTATTCTTGCATATCATTCTATTCTATACTATTTTGGATGATTGGTAGAGGTTACTCCCACCGAATATTCTATTGTGTGTCTATGACATGCTAGACCATATCATGTGTATCAGGAGTCCTCGTTGAATAACGACCTGAGCTACTTTGTTGGTACATGTGTTGATGTGTCGTGGGTCTACGCCAGCCACTGAGAGGACCATGTGATGGGCCAGTTGGGTGCGCCCATTGGTGAGATATTGGGAAGTGTATCTGAATTATGGTTTAGCCTGACCAGGACGAGCACATACGTTTGTGCTTTATTGTTATTTACGCATGCGATGATCCATTTACAGTCGTCTGTTTACATTTTGCATGTTTATTTAAAAGTATTTATTGGATTTCTATTACTTTATCATATGAACGCTCAGTGAATTTTACTTGGGATTTACTCATTGGACTCATCATTTGTCTTTTGTAATGTCGAGTGCAGATCTTAGTACCAGTAGGGGAAAGGGATCCTAGGCAATTATATTCGATTGCCCATTGTCGAGGGCCTACTCATACGTGTTTATTTTGATATTTTATTTTATTTTGGGTATTTGGGAGACTTGAGTGACACTGTACATGTATATATATACTGCTTTATGGTATCGACGCCTATATGCATAGTACGTTTTTTGGTTTTTATCGTAGGAAATGCTCATATGAATGATAAACTTTATGCTTACTTACTTCAATTAAGACTTCCGCTGATTTATAGTTAAATGTAATTAACTGGCAACTTATAAAACACTAACCATTAACACGACTAGGACTTGAATTAAGCTACAAACCATTAAACTTAAGGAATTGAAAGACTTAAGGAAATAACTTAATAAAATTATAAATAACTGATTAATTAAACAAATAAAACAAGTAGACACAAATATTGAGTCTTGAGATGGACGGGCAGGTGTCAGGTACGTGTAGTTGGGCCCACCTAGTGAGGAGCACACAACTCAACGCCCCCCCCGAGGTGGTCGGGGTGTGGGGCAGCCACAAAATGTATCTCAATGTTACTTTCTATTTTCTCGTACTTGCCATCCTTTTTATGATGGTGGGTGCAGATCCATCGAGTAGCAGATTGAGTGTTATTACCTATAATATTGTTGGTTTTTTGGTTTTTTGGTATGACTTATATACATGTCTTTTATATACTTTCGGGGTTGTATATATGGGTTGAGAAATAGTGTTCCCTACCAAACACATGTTGATATATTATTACCACCATTTATATGTTTGCGATTTTGTTTCCTGGTTTTTCATTTTATTAATGACGTCTGCTAATTTGTTTAGACTTCCGCTGAATAAGGCTGAGTTATAAAAAATTAAATTAACTTTGAAAAATTGTTTGACAAGATGATAATAGGTTGCTTATTTTAAAGGTAGCTAGTTTGAAGAAAAGTTTGAAAAGGTTGACTAATACGTTGTTAAATCTCATATGGTTGAGATTAAGGCTTAATGAAGAGATTACGCCAATTGGTGCCCTAATTTGAGAAGGGATCGTCACAAAGGTATTTGAAAGGATTGAGTTACTAATTGGTTGGACCCCTCCAACTAATGGCTTGGCTAAGGTCAATACTAATGGGAGCCTCTATCATGGTGATAACCACGCATCTCCAGAGGCCTATTAAGAGACACATCGGGAACTAGTTGGGGGCCTTCGCGACAAACACGGGGTCGTGCAATGTGTTTGATGCGAAACTTTGTGGGTGGGCCCTGTTAGGACTTTGCTTGGCTTAAGAAAAAGGAACACGAAACATTATCCTTGAGCTGGACTATAAGGGAGTTGTTGATTTATCAAGAAAGGTGATGTGGAGCCGAGTTGCTATTGGAAACTATTGTCATTGATACTCGAGATGATCAAACTACATTGGCAATTCCAAGTTGTTCACACCTATTCCGATGGGAATAGAGAGGAGGACTGGTTGACAAACCATGCTTTATTTTTTAAATGGCCACTCATCATATGGTGGCACTGCCCCGAGTTTGCAAACCATTTTGCTTGAAGATATTTTTGGTGTAAAGTTCACTAGTAATTGTGTGATTTAAGCTTGTAAATCTAGGTAGTTATACCCTCATCTCAATCAAAGAAAAAAAGACCTACAAGTCTAAGACTTAACTCAGGTCCTTATAAAAATGACCTAACATACAAGTCTAGGACTCAACTTAGGTCCTTAAAAAAAGACCTACCATATAAGTGTAAGGACTTAACTTAGGTCTTTTAAAAAAATGACCTAACTTACAAGTCTGAGACTCAACTTAGGTCCTTTTTAAGAACTTAGGTTTTTTAAAAAAAAAAAAAAAAAACCTACCATATATGTCTATGAATGCAACTTAGGTCCTTAAACAAATCTACTCGTTAGCAAATTTAATTCAATTACTAAGGAGTGAGAGGCTAGTGATATAGAATATAATATTCCATACATCGAGATGCCTAAAATTTACGGATTAGAACTACAATATATGAAAGCAATGGTTTAGCAGATAAGCAACCGAAATTATCAAAGACTTATCTAGTCCATGAGAATCCATGTGAAGCACAAATCAAGATTGACTCAAATTGCATGACACCTATCAATCTTAATAAGATGGAGACTTCTAGTTGGAAATGGACTCAAATCACATGGTACTTGTCAATTTTAATGAGATTGAGACTCCTAGTTGGAGATAGACTCAAATCAAGGATGGTTACATATCTTAATAGATAAGATTTAATGTCAAGTATATATAGGGTTGTTTAAGATATAAGGTACGTACAATTTTCATCTTGCCAAAATACCTTCTTGACCTCCCATATGACTTGAGTGTTGGAGTGCTTCCCCTGGAGACCGAATCTCTGAGGACTTTGTTTTGCAGGTCTTGCCAGTAAAAGAGGTTAGGGTTCGAACGACGCGCATCTATCTTGGTCCCAAGATTTGAGGCACCATTTTCCTGTTTACACAACAATTACCATATTTACTCCATTCCAATTTTTATTCTCCATCACGTCCGCAACTTTATCTGCTGCTTTGTGATCTCATTAGTATTGATATTATCCCCAACTTAACCACCTTGCACTCAAAGGTATGGGGTTTTACTCCAAAAGGCATCTATACTATTAAGAAGAGAACCACAACTTAAGTACTTCTTCAAGAAGTCAGACTTAATTAATCGATGCGGGACTATATTTCGTTCCATACTTCCTAACAATCTTAACATAGAAACAAAATCCATTAAGGTGCCACATCCACGATATGTCATCGCTATATGTCAAAGGGAGACAACTCAAAAAATTAGTAACTACCAATAGACATGCTTATTCCCAGCCAAACCATTGCCTCTGATGTCACTTATTGGGCCAGCTCATACTTTTATCCGCAAGTCAATGGATTTCACTAGAATCGATATTGTCTCAAACTTAACCACCTTGCACTCACAGGTGTGGGGTTTTAGGTGCGGGGTTATTCTCTAAAAGGCCTCATATTATTAGGGAGAAAATTACAACTTAATTAAGTACTTCTTTGAGAAGTCACACTTAATCGATGTGTGACTATATTTCGATCCACACATCCCAACAACCTCCACCTTGGATCGAAACTCATCAAGGTGTCACATCCATGATCCGTAATCGCTACATATGAGGGGAGTCGACTTGAGGAACGTACCACTATTGATAGGCATGCTTTGTCCCAAACTCCCAATCAAGCCATTGGCTCTGTTCGATACCACTTATTGGGTCCACCCACGCCTTTATCCATGAGTCCGTAGATCTCACTATGATAAGTTGATATTCGTGTTAGTTTTAGTTGTCTACTTATTATATATTTAAGTTTAAAAGTCTCTAAAATATAATATCAATAGCTCTTGTTTGTAATTTACAGGTTTATGAGCATTTGAATCAAAATTGGGGTGTGAAATAGTGTTTTGGAGATCGGTAGCGAGTTGTCTCGTAAAGTGTGCTAGTAGGGAAAATTAATAAGTCCAACATTGTGATGTGCACAGGCATAATAGGCATACCTATTTGTGAGGAAGAGTTCGAGAAATGCATGACGAGATGCTTATACGGGTTATGTTGATGTGTGGAGCATGTATATGGAATTTTGCTATGTTTTATTGTCATGGAGACACATGTCACAAGTGAATATAATAGAGAATGGTGGGCCGTTTGATGCACATGGGAAAGAATAATGTGGACAACAATTGTTAAGTACGGCACGTGCATTAATTCATTACCATCCTTCTGCCTCGAACAACGTGTTTCATCAACTAATTAATCTTAATGAAATCTAATTTGGAGGAGCAACAAGGGAACTCGTGTGGCAGCCTTGTCGCCTCGGGATGTCGTCTTTATGTGTACTCCTCACCCGGTCAACCCAGCTACACGTGTCTAGCACTTTCTCGTCCATCTCACTTCTCCACTTATGTATTACTAGTTTGGTTAACTAATTATTCATTTTAATCTTAATTTATTTCTTTAAATTCAATTGTTTGTAGCTTATGAGTCTTAGTCATGATAGTGGTTTGTATATTTCAGAGTTACAATTGAATAACCAATATTTTGCAGCGAAAATCTTAAATAAACCTAAATATGTATTTTCATTAACTTTTAGGTTTTATAAGTATCAGTCCTACTGTGGAAAACCCGAAAATGTATTGTGCATATAAGTGACAATACCATAAAACAGAGTATACATACATATATGGTGTCATCTCAAGTCTCCCAATACCTAAAATAATATAACAAAATAACAAAATCATATAAACACCTACAAGTATGTCCAAGACCGTTAGAAAAAAGAGATAGTTACCTAAGATTTTCCTTTGCCGCTACTTATAGAAAGATCCGCACTCAGTCACCCAACAAATACAATGACGAGTATAATGAGTAAATTTCTAAGAGAAGGCTACACAATAATTAGCAAGAAATCAAATAAAGCTAAGAGACATGCAAGTATGCTATCTGGTAACATAAATCCATACTTCTATGAATGTAGGGCAATACAAAAGATTCAAGCAACATACAATGACAGTAACAAACACAACAAACAATAATCAAACAAGTAGTAATTAACAACTAGTACATATCAACCAAACATGCTCGAAAATAAGGCATAGTAGCAGTTAACGAGGTAAATGAGAATGTAAACATACAACAATTAAGTCAATATACGCATAAACATTTTTTATGAAAATTCAAAAATGTATCGCGTGTAGCAGACTATACCATACTTCGGATACCCTCCCCAAAATCCCACTAGTGGGCGCACCCAACTAGCCCATCACCTAGTTCCTCTCGGTGGCCGACGTAGACCCACGATGCACCACGAATGTACCAACCAAGTAACTTGGATCGTTATCCACCAAGGACTTCTGATACACATGTTATGGTATAGTAATCCCAAGTCCGTCCACACATCCCGATATACAAACCCCGATGAACCAATCAATCAGTTAAACAAAACAGTAGTAAAATAGTTTGGCATTCATCACAGGCATAAGAAAAATGAACTGAATTCTGTAAAGCATTCTCAAGGGTTTTACGCACCTCAACAGGTGCTTTGACTCTCCCGACACCAAATCCGACCTGACAAGCTCCCCGATACCCGAGCTATAGTCCCCTAAGTCCTTGAAGTCGGTTACGTGTATTTATTGTGTATTCAAATTGGACTTCCCAAATCAGCCCTAAAGACTAAATTAAATCTCAATTTCAGTCTCATGTTACAACGCATTTTTAAGTATGAAATGGTCCAAATCTTGAAATCTTCCACAAATTCAAAGATTTTCGGTCTCTATCTTAGCTTTCCAAAAAGGTTTAGCTTGCAAAATCTCGATTTAAAATGAAAGAGATATCATGATTCTACTAAACATAGCTCTAATCGAACCTAATCCAACCAGCGGACTTAGAGAATCTATTTGTTCCAATCTATTTTTTCAAAAAAAGGTAATTTTTGGTCACAAGGCATCAAAAATACCCAAATACAACATATTAAAAGATCAACTCATTTGGATAAATAGTTAGAGAGTTATTCCTTTAACAAGTTTAGTTTTAAAACGTTTCTTCTGAATTCCAACACCTATTTGTAGAACACTTTTGGACATGAAAGCAATTGAATTACAACATCTCCAGCTAAACAAAGTTGTTACCGTTTGAGTAAGCTTTCAAATTCCACCAGTTTGGGTCGATTTGGATCTAAAATGAGCAAGTTATGACCAAATTACATAGGCTAATTCCTAATATAACATGCGAATTCTAGTTTTTGTCTTGCAATTTTAAAAATTCGTATCTTTATGATTTCAAGTCCAAATTAAGAATATCAATATAGCAAGATTATTTGCTTCAAATGAAGAATCCAAATATATAAACCAATTGCAAATAATCAATCATCTACCCTCTAGAATTAGTCAAAAACCAGAAATGATTTCAATCTAACATAAATAGATGTGTACCTAATTAATGTACCACCTAGCTTTAGAAATTCACGTCAATCTTCCATGAATTCCTTCTCTCCATCAACCTCCTTCTTCTCCAACAAGTTCTCTTGATTCATAAGTTGAAATTGAAAATGGTTTCCTTGCTTGTATTGATCTTATATATTAAGGTAATATTGATTCCTAACCATTGATCTCCATGTATTTACGTATCTCGAAGCTCATCTAATGATTCACATCTTGACATGTATCCCACTAACTCCCACTAACCAAATCAAAGTAACACTAATTTGCTACTCACATGGTTCCTAGCTAGATGTGTCAACACATATCTCTAGGACAATCTCATAGTTTCTAATTTAAATAACTAAACTATAGGAATTGATTTATTTGATTCAATTACATTAGTTTAGGCCCATTATAATATATATAGTTAGTGTTTTTATTCACCGAATTGATAAATTTTGTGATCCCACTAACCTTCGACTACTCGGCACTCGATGCCCCATGTCTCTACACACAATTCGAGGTATGTCATAGCCTATTGTTTTAACTTAATCAACTTAGCATATGCTTACATTACCCATTTTAGTTGATCAACTAGTCATATTAATGTGAATTAGTTGAGTTTTTCTAGTGTACCCGTAGTTTATCTATTTGTTACCCGTCACACCAACTCGCTCAATAGCAACATACACACATGTGATGCAATACAATAATATAATGTTTAAACGGCACACCTAAACAACCATCATCCACAAATAATATATTTCTTTGGTTCTCGTGTCCGAGTCAACTGAGTTATTGGCATAACGCCTTAATTACAACCGTTAATCTCCGATATTAATGCTAATCCAAGTTTAATTAATTTGGATCATTACACTTGACTTTCAAGCTGACTTCTATCTTTTATTCTAGAACTCTCTCTCCCTCACTTCTATTTTACTTTTCTTTTGTTTTGTGTTCTTTTCCATGAGACACTAATCTCATGGGTTAGGCATGACAGGGAGGTTCGACTTCGCTAATTCATGGATTTGTGAGATTTATTTATTTCAATTTCATTGCTTTAATTGATATTTTATTTCCTTCGCTATTATTTGAATAATTAGAGTTAAATTTATATTTAAACTCTAATTTAATCGTCATTGAATCGTAAGCATCCGTCCTTATACAATAAGACCACACTAGTGACAATTGCCCCTACCAATTGATTAACCTCTTTTGGGACCGATTGAATACCTTAGGAATCTAGGCTAAATCAGACACGCTAGTGATATGATTGTCTAGGTGTAGTGCTTTCACCAAGCCCATTGCGGTCAACGCATTAAACCCAATTCGCTTGAGTTTAAGATCGTGTGTTTGACTAGAGAAATAGTCACTATCGTATTTTGGCTATCGAGATTAGGAAGTGCGAGGAACCATGTATGTTACCGGGTCTATAGCTACATTAGGATACTTTTGATTTGCATATTTTACATAAATTGAGGACCAAATCTAATCTTTTATCGAACCGAATTTGTATGTCTTGACCTAGGTGTTTTTTATTAATTGTTTTCAAATTATTTTCATTGCTTTATTTTATTATATTGATATTTAGATTAGTTATATTATTTATTCTCTCTAAAACCCCTTATTTCTTTTTTGTTGTTTTTCACCTCAGAAAGAATACAAATCCCTGTGGGATCGACCTTTGCCACAATCTACTAAATAGTTGGTTTAGGTAAGTTATTTTATTGACGCATTCGGCGCGCGTCACACTAGTATTGATATCGTCCCTAACTTAACCACCTTATACTCACAGGTATGGGGTTTTACTTTTAAATGTCTCAGTACTATTAGGGCAGTGAAATCACACGTAATTGATATGGGACTATTTTTTGGTCCACACGTCCCAACAAAAGGGAACAACTAATTAAACTCTTAAAAAAAAAAAAAAAAAAAAAAAAAAAACCAGTAAGTTTTCTATTTCATTACATTGAAAAACAAAATAATTCGTTTATGTAAAAGACTATTATGTAGGTAGCTTAGCAAAAAAAAGTTAACTACTGTTTGCATAAATAAAAAGTTACGTAGAGGCCTCAAGTGGATGTCCTCCATGTGATATACCTCAAGGAGTGTGAGCGCGCATCTCAAGGCATATTGCACGACTGGACACCCACTCGAGCTCACTAAATGCCGGCCCAAAATGAGTGTCCAAAGTGGCTTACTCTACCATCTTCCAAATAAAAAGGCCTGAAAGATTTTATCACACTACAGCCTACCATTTTTTAGGCGGTGTATATCCACAACAACTTCCCTCTAATGTGACAAGCATACGCAGGTAATGGGCATACGTAACATGTTTCTCTAAAAAAGAAATGCAAGCACATAATTAAATACTCTTAAATGTCCTTCAAAAAAAAAAAAAAAAACTCTTGAATGAATTGAATTGACTATTAAGGTATCAAAATCATTTCATAGTTCATTAATTTATTTTGGATAAGAGTGGGACTAACATACTATTAATTGATTAATGTATTTTTAACTACAAAAGGCCGAATGTTAATTAAGACTAATTAATATTTACTGTAATATATATTAGTACTCATGTATACCAAAATAAAAATATATTAGTACTCACATTTAACCTTCTAATAATTAGCTGGACTGGCACTGAATTATGATAGTTTATTTAATCATTTTATAACAATTAACTTAATCAAACCTGCAAGCACGTCCAGCTTTCATTCATTAAAATAAGAGAAACTTAAAATAATTATTTTTGTAAATTTGTTAGATTAGTCACAACAACGACTATATAATATATAACTTACCTGGTCAGCCTTGTTATGCGGGTCTCTTGCATGTCATGTCCACTTGGGTTCATATTAAACAACAATTTTAGGTAAAAAAAAAAAAAAAAAAAAAAAAAACAATTTTTTTTTTCAGAAACTAAGAACAATTTTATATTGAATAATCAACACAATATATTTTTTTCTTGGAAGCCTTCCAATCGTTTTCACACCCCTAATAAATGCCTAATGGATCCATAAAAAAACCATCTTTTGCCGTTCGATGACTATACGCATCTCGAGGTCCAATGAAGAGCTCGTGGATAAAACAAAAACTGAGTAGTTGTGTATATAGATGAACCCTCTCTCTTTAAAAATGAGTTGATTTTGACTTGATGAATGGACTGTAATGGCAACATTTATGGGCAGGTTTGCTCCTTCAGATCTCCACTTGTACAGAAGACTCCATGTCCAAGTTTTGCTCAAAAGAATCAAAGAAGTCACACATCTGTACAAGTCATTTTGTGACCCTAATTAGCTCTTTCGTACTACTGGTAGTATTCATGGAGAATTTCTCAAGGCCCAATTGAGTCTTCTCTTCAAGGTTTGCCTTTTTGTGCTTTTTCTTAGTAGTTGTGATTCTGTTTGAGCTTTTAATTTTCATTTCTAGTACTCCAAACTTGCTTTACTAGCTAGCTAGTGTTAGCTAGAGACTAAAAATCTTGCTAAGTGTAGTAGGCGCACGGTCCTGGTCCGGATTCGATTCCTTGCTTGTGCAAAACCTCAGCGGGTGGAAGCTACAACACCATCTTGGGGGCATTAGTCGGGCTACAACCCAGGGTTATAAAAAAAAAAAAAAAAAAAAAAAAAAAACTCTTGCTTGGTGTGTTAATTAGTTTTTCAATTTTAGGGAGAGATCAATGGCTGATGATCAGTCAAGTCAGCTTTTGACAGCATCAAATGGCAGGATCATGGGTAACTAACTATGCAATCTATATATGGAATGATTTTTAGAAGCAAAACAGGTTTCATCAATTAATGATTTGTTGTGATTTTTTCTTCTTTGTAATGTAGTTCTGCTTTGGGCTGATATCCTGGCCAATTATGCAATGTTTATCCTAATGGAGTACCTCACAAATGTGTGGAAGCTTAATTTCACCGATGCCGGAGCAATTGTGAACATATATACCGGAGTGTCGGCTATTATGCCAATCGGCATTGCCTTCCTTGTCGATACCCTATTCGGAAATTATTGGATGCTTTTCCTTTCAAGTTGGTCTTATGCCATAGTAAGTCTCATGTTCCACTGTCATTACAATTTTGTGATTGTTTTTGCAACATAATCAAATTGCTTGTTTTGATAACTTAGGTCTTCATAGCATTTATAGATGTTGACCCCTTCATGGAAAACTAGTCGATGACAACTGAAATAGACACTAAGTCCAATCAAATCAATTTTCTTTAACCATTTAGAACTAATTGGACTTGAGTAATTAGGAGCCAATTAAGCAAAGATTAGCATTAGCATTAGGACTAGAAATTAAACACTTTAACATTCTTCACATTTATGCAGGGTTTGGGACTTTTATCAATGTCAACACCGCCGGTTCTTTCTAAGGCTACCGGAACTTGCAGCTCATATGAGCAAGAATGCATAGGCCATGTACAAAAAGCCTTGTTATACACATCACTGCCCCTGATTGCAATTGGTATAGGTGGCCACACCGTCTCGCTAAATGCATTTATCGATGAACAAGCCAGTGTCAATGAAAGAGAACGAATTGAAGGGGTTCGGTCATATAAATATGTCGGTTATGCAGCAATTTTCATCGTTCCATTAGTAAGCGCTATAGCTCTCCCTTACATAAAGCCATGGTCAGTTCGTTTTGGAATTCCTGCTATTTGCACACTTGTTGCAACCGTTGCTTTCATGAGTAAGTCGCGTAAATACAATTGCGAAAAACCAAAGGGAAGTCCCTACACACGCATGTTCAGAGTCTTCATTGCTTCTGCGTGTAAGATGCGTCTTCCCGTTGACGATAGCAAGCTATATTGGGGAAGAGATCAAGACAGTATGCCACGGCCTCACCCTAGTAGATTCAGGTTCTAAAATCCCAATTAACTATACTTACGTTATCATCATTTGATATGAATATTAAGAAGCCTTTTTTGTTCATTGTTATCTTATTGTCACTAAGACTTTGTGAATCTGCTATACATCATGGTGCATAAACAGGTGCTTGGACAAAGCAGCCCTTATAGCACCTAATGAGGCTTTAGAGGAACAAGAGAAGAACAGATGGAAACTCTGTAAAGTAACTGATGTAGATGAAACCAAGATCGCATTGCGCCTAATTCCTATGTCAATGACCTTTATTGTCGTCGGTTTAGTAACATCCATTGCAAACACTTACTTTGTTGAGCAAGCAAACCACATGAATCCTAAAGTCGGAAAATTGAAGGTCCCTCTTCCAATCCTCTTATGGTTCTATATGACTGCAACGACACAATCCACCGGCCTGTACAACAAGATGGAAGAAGCTTTAAGTTCAATTAAAAAATATGTTCCGGCAATCGGGTTTGGTGTCGGGATGTTCTTCTCCATATTGTGTTGCATCACTGCTGCGTTGGTGGAGAAGCGGCGAATTGGCGTAATCAAGGATCATGATTTGGTTCATAAGCCTGATGAGACAATCCCCATGAGCATGTTTTGGTTGCTACCACAATTTTTATTCCTAGGGGCTTTGGATGGACTTGCTCATACAAGTGTTTCCCGTTTCTTTCGTGACCAAGTCCCCGCCTCATGGAAGCAAAGCACTGAAGCCGCCGAAGGTTCAAACACCAATAACAATAACCAAGCAGAACGAAATGAAGAAGGTGATCCGTTGTTGAGGAGCCATATGATGATATTCACAAATGGTGTATTTGGAGCAGGAAAAGTGAGTGCTGTTTTATCTGTATACCTTGTAGGCTATATAAGCAAAAAGGGAGGAAAACCTGGTTGGTTTCAGGACACTTTAAACATGAGTCGATTGGATTACTATTATTGGACATTGGCTGTTTTGAGCTCCGTAGGCCTTCTTCTCTTCGTTGTGCTTGCGGCGCGGTACAAGTATGTGGAATCAGCAGAGGCAGAGGAGGAACAACCTGGAGAAAATGATAATTCTGAGTGCTATCAAGTGTTATGCTGTTGCGGTTGCTTTTAGTAAAACTAGGCGTGATCGGTTCCTTGTACAATAATTGGATTATTCGCCATGAAAACAATGTTTCGAGATTCAAAGTTTCGTGTATGTTTCGTGCATGTTTGAAGAAGTTTGCATCCAATCACTCGAGTTCATTCCCATAATTTTGAAGAATAAGACAATTTTATATGGAAGGTTTCACTACTGTCTTTTCCCCTGCATTGTAAATTAGCTGTAACTAATCTTCTTATAAACAGTTTATTGTTGTAACTTGTAACAAGTGTTGTAACAATACAAGTGACACAATGTTACAACAATGCAGTTGATACAAAGATCAACTCATGAAGTGGTGGAGAATTTTTTTTGTGCCAAACTGTTCAAGTCTGATTCTCAAAGAAGAACTAACAAGGCACTATATTTGAAGAATCATGATTTGGATAGCTTTTAGTTCCATCATATTGCAAAATAAATGTTTAGTCCCACATTGGTTAGGAACTTCAAGTTTAAAGAGTTTATATGTACTCTTGCACCATAGTGTATGTAAAATAAAATACAAGTGCTGTGCAATGTGAGCCACACGCGCGCGGCGCATATGACGCATTTTAGGCGCACTTAGCATGTGCGTGTGCGTGTATATGTGTGCAAGCTAACCATAGGTAAAACTTTTTACCATTAATTTTTATCATTTTCGAGATTAAATGGGTAGTTATTAGAGTGGCTGAGTGGGTGCAGTTGAAACTGCTCTCCACTACTCCATTGCATCAATGCTTGACTGCTCACTACTACATTGCATCAATGCTTGATTGCTTGACTGCTCCACTACTCCATTGCATCAATGCTTGACTGTTCCACTACTCCACTACCCCATTTTCACTCTAACTGGTCATGACCAGTGTTCTATAAGAGGAGAGGTTTGGGGAGGAAGAAATTATCTCGAAATTCACCAGCAATTGCTCTTGTTTTCATCTTTCACTACTACAAAGTGAAAGGTGGGTTTACTTCATCGTATCCTTTAGGATATTTGCTAACTCTTGCAGTGTAGAGAGCAAAACTTCCTTTAGGAAAGTGGCAGTGTTACACGCTTTGAAGTCATTGCAATTGCCTCTGGTCTAATAGAACAGTTGTCCTACACTGTACTATTTGCCACATATTAGGTGGTAAAGGCAGTTAACTTGGGAGTTTTTCATAAACTAAGGTTACAATACTTTTTTATTCATAAAATAAAGATGACTACTTTAAATTTACAAAACTAAGGTATGCTCCTTTTGAAAAGAGTCATTGATGATGATGTGGCTCCATGCTTTGATGTGTGTTGATGAAGTGAAATAAATGATTCATTTTGAAAATGAGTCATCCATACAACTAATGATGTGGAATGAATGACACATTTTGAAAAGGAGTCATCTATACAAAATACAAAACCTCTTATTTACTCGTTAAAATGAGTAATTTGTTCAACTCGAAGCGGTGAACCTATGCAAACGTCATGTACGTATCGAGATGGACAAGCCGCATCACGTACGATCTCGAGATGAACAATCTGCATCATGCATGTATCTCGAGGTAGACAACTGATGTAAAGGACACACACGTATATGGACGTGGACAGCTCATGCAAATGCATCGCATGTATCTCGCGGTGGAGAAGTCATGCAAATGACACACGCGTATGTTGAGGTGGCCGACCCATGCAACCTCGTGCAATTCAAGCAAACGTGACACGCGTATCGTAAGGTGTGCAACTCATGCAACTTCATGCAATCCATGCAAACGTTGCACACGTATCTCGAGGTGGACAACTCATACAACCTCGTCCAATCAATGCAAATCGTGCAAAGGGAATGCATGTATTTCAAGGTGGGCAACCCATGTAATCTCGTACAATCGAAGTAAACCATGTAAACGACACGCACGTGTCTAGAGGTGGAAAACCCATGCAAACGACACGCACATATTTGGCGGTGGACAACCCATGCAAACAATATGCACGTATCTCGAGGTAGACGATTCATGCAAATGTTACGCACGTATCTCGAGGGGCAACCCATGCAAACAACACACACGTATCTAGCTGCGGACAACCCATGCAAACAACACGCACTTATCTTGAGGTGGGCAATTTATGCAAACGTCACGCACGTATCTTGAAGGGGCAACCCATGCGAACAACACGCATGTATCTGGCGATGGACAACCCATGCAAACAATATGCACGTATCTCGAGGTGGACAATCAATGCAAACGTTACGCACCTATCTCGAGGGGGCAACCCATGCATATTTACTACAAACCATGCAACACAATCGTGATCATAAGAAGAGATATGTAGATGAAAAACTGTAAAAGCCAAAACCACGTTATATCTTTGTCTAGAATTTAAAATTAAAACAATAAGGAAGTTTTGAAAGTATGATTTCATTCCATAAAAAAAAACTTATCATACAGGTCTATCGACGGTTACGTTGGCGTTGTTGCTCCGTGACGCAAACTAGACGTACTCTATGTCGAGTTGGACATTGTGTTTGTACATCAGGTTGAGTTTGTCGAGCTTGCTATGTTGCATTGAATTTTATTGACTCGATTGATGTTCTTCATCCGGTTCACTTGAATCACCTCTGGTATTAATGCTTCCAAAAATCGGAGGTTGAACCATCCCAAAAAACTGACTTTCTGCATGTGGTTGGCCAAAAGGAACATGAAGCGACGACATGCTTAACATGTTCATGAATGAGCCATCTCCACTATATGACATATTGTAATTATAACATGGTGGAGTAAATAGACTCGGCATGTATTGAGGCAATAAATACATTAGATGTTTAGGCATTCCATGATCCATATATGAAGACGACGGCACGGGTGCATAAGGACCAAAATGATAAGGAGAAAGTTAGGAAATTTAGACAGAGACTTAAACCCGAGGTAAGTACGGATTCGCTTATTTATCAATATTCCTCTGTGTTAACATAGTCTGTAATCTCATCTACCACGAATCATCACCTGAGTATCGATAGGAACCTCTGCCTGACTCACTATTACTACTGCCTTGAGTAAACCATACTCATGCGTCATATGACATCTGACAACCTCGGCATCACTAATCGATCTCTTACTCAGCGCATTAGCGACAGTGTTGGCTTTTCCTGGCGGGTATTTCAAAGAAACGTTGTAGCCTTCAGAAATTCTAACTATATGCGTTGTCTCATGTTAAGCTCCTTATATGTGGAAAGATACTTTAGACTCTTGTGATTAGGAAATAGTGTGAATCTCTTTCCATACAGGTGATATCTCCGAATATTTAGTGAAAACATTACTATTGCCAACTCCAAATCATATGTAAGGTAATTTTTCTCATGAACATTTAATTGTTTGGAGGCATAAGCTACCATACCACTGTCTTGCATCAATACACAAACCATACCCATATGAGAAGCATATGTGTACACCAAGAATCCTTGTCCAACTTCGAAAAATATTAACACTAGCGAAATAGTCAACAATTTCTTCAACTCATCAAATGCCTGATCACAAGCCTCTGTCCATTTAAAAGCGACGTCCTTTTGTGTCAATCTGGTAATCGGTGAAGTGATTTTAGAGAAATTCTTCACAAATTAGTGGTAGTACTCTATCAAACCCAAAAAACTTCTGATCTCTGTCACTGATGTCGGCGTTGGCTAATCCATAATTGCCTAAATCTTTGTCGGATCCATTGCTATCTCGGCTACTTTCATTACATGCCCCAAAAATTGATCCTTTAAAAGCCAAAATTCTCACTTACTGAATTTAGCATACAGTCGATACTCCCTCAAAGTCTGTAGCGTCTTTATGAAGTGTTGTTTGTGATCCTCTCGTATCCTTGAATATATCGGAATAACATTATGAAAACTATCATGAAACGGTCTAGAACCGATATGAAGACTCTATGCATCAAGTTTATAAATACTTGAGGGGTGTTAGTAAGCCTAAATGTCATAACTATGAACTGATATTGTCCATATCTCGTGTAGAATGTTGTTATGGACATGTCCTGCTCCCTGGTCCTAAGCTGATGATACCTTGATCTCAGGTCTATCTTAGAGATAAATTGCGCTCCTTTCAGCTTATCAATTAAATCATCAATCATCAGTAGTGGATACTTATTCCTGACTGTGACCTTATTCAACTGTCTGTAGTTTATACACAATTTAAAACTACCTTCCTTCTTCTTCACAAATAGAACGAGTTCTCCCCATGGTGACATAGAGGGAGTGATGAATCCTTTATGTCCCAAGTCTTGAAGCTGAGTCTTCAACTCCTCCAACTCATTCGGGGCCATACTGTACGTCAATACGAAAATCAGTTTGGTGTCCGGTACCAACTCAATAATAAAATCAAACTCTCGCGAGGGCAGTAGACCAAATAAACCCTTTAGAAACACATCTGAGAACTCTCTACCAATTGGTATATCCTCAAGTCTAGGTCCCTGACTCTCTGCCACTGTGTATAGTTAAATTAATGCCTCAATCTCCTTTCTAGTCGTAGGTTAACCTCTTGTGCCTACTGTCCTCGCTAAACTACCTCTATAGGTGAATATTAGACGTTTTAGGATCTCAAATATCACTATCTTACCAAAATAGTCGATATGAGTGTGATATGCTGCTAGTCAACCCATCCCTAGTAACGCGTCGAACTCTAATACCTCGAAATCCTAAAATCTGTAGGCAACTCTACTCCACCTACCTCAACTTGACATCTCTCTAACTCCCCAGTAAACTGTCTCAAATAATCATATCAGTCCATATATTGCATCATAGACTATTCTGCTCACTATCCCATGTTCATGAATTCTTTTCTCAATCTCTTCATCACTGCAGGCGGGAAGTCTTTCTGATAGAACTTCTACTTGAAAGCTTTCCAAGTCTCAAACTCTCTATGAGCAACTATTGTCATACGCCACGAAACATCAGTGTATCACTCTCCAGAGTGCATGATGAGATCTCTGCTCAAAGTCTATATTCAATTTTCGGTATCCTATAAAGCTTCTCCTGAGATAATACCTATTTCTTGATCTTCTCAAAGTTCCTTACTCCATCAAAGTAGGTTGGTTTGAGTCCGACAAAGTCTTTCATAAGGTGGACCTCGATTGATGTTCTGGAAAATATGGGCGTGGGGTACAATCTAGTCTCAGCTGTCTCTCCCCATACCGTCACTACTGGAGCTGTTGTAATCTCTAATCTTGCGTTAATTTTCTATCGTGCTCTACAAGTTGACAAAGTTCGTGACACCAGTAGTTACGTAGATAACTTTCTCCTTAACACAGAGATCGTTAGAGGGTCAAAGGAATAACGTATTATTTTTTTAAAATACAAGGAGTTAGCAAAGAGTACAGAGTGCACAAACTGGGTTGAGACTTCAGATTATTGTATAATATATAGAGGAAGATTGTGGATACCTGAAATGGCGGAGTATACTATTCGATAGAGAGATTATCTGGTTGCACGGAGTACCATTGACTATCATGTCCGACAGAGATGCTATGTATATGTTCAGGATGTGGCGAAGTATGCGGGAGCAGTATGGTACACGCCTATAATTCATCGCGGCTTTTCATCTTCAAACTAATGGATAGACTGGGAGATCGATTCAGGTCCTCGAGGATATGTTACAGGCTTACGTGTTGGAGTTTGGCAGATCTTAGGAGGAGTACCTACCGTTGTGTGAGTTTGCTTACAACAACAATTATTAGGTCAGTATTGAAATGACACCTTTTGAGGCTCTGTATGGCAGATAATGTCGCTCGCCATCGTCTTGAATTGAGCTAGAGAACCGGGAGATTGTAGGGTCTGAGATTGTTGTTGACGATGAAAAACCGATCCATCAAAGACTCAAGGATACACAGGAGAGGTAGAAGAAGTATGCAAACAAGTATCATAGTAATCTCACGTATACAGAGGGAGCCTATGTCTATTTAAAGGTTTTGCCTCAGAAAAGTCTTCGGAGATTTGTAATGAAAGGCAAGCTTGCAACGAGATTTATCATGCCTTTCATGATTAAGAGATGGGTCGAAAAAGTCGCGTATCTCCACAAACGTCAAGGATTCATCTAGTCTTTCATATTACGATGCTTCGATTAGTTGAGTTGAGAGTAGGTGTTCGACCGACTACGGATTTGAGTGAGATAGACTCGAGCGATGATATTACTTTTGAGGAGCAGCCTATTCAGATCCAGGATAAGAAATTATAGCAGTTGAGGAACAAGTATATCCCAAAAGTTCTTATCAACTAGCAATTCTATGATGATACGAAACTCACTTGGGAATGGAAAGACTATATGATGGACAAGTTTCCGTAGCCCTTCAAATAAGCTATGAATCCTAACCTAAATCTTAATTTCAAGGACGAGATCTTCATTAAATAGGAAGATTTGTCACTACTCAAATTTCAAATCTCATTTATTATCCGTAATCAGGATTACCATCCTGTGATGTGGGATCCGCACTGTGATACGTGCACTGACCAAAGTGAGATCGCTGAGGTATATGTTACATTTGTTGTGACGTATGCCTAATGTATTGTATATGTGTAGACTACTAAGTCACTCCTACTTGCGTATGGTGTCAAGACGCGAGTGGGGATGCACCTCAAAATGCGTATCGATGTGATATTGGGGGTAGAGAATGAAGTGGTAAGTTGGTTTAAGCTTAGTGTAGCTTAAATAGTAGAATTAATGTGGTTATAGTTGATTTTATATTAAATGTAACATAAGTTAGTAAGATAAAACCATAGCCACATGAAGAGACCAATAGATATGGATTGATGTTAGTTAGGTAGAATTACTGGAGAGTTAATGGAATTGAGTCAAGATGTAGGCTATTAGATTAGTCTCGAGATACATGTGTACATAAAGATCAACTGTTATTAATCAACCTTATCTTTATATATAAGATTGGATAGATCAACCGATGCAATTCATTTCATTTCCATAACTTAGAAGCTAAGGAATTTGGAGAAGAAGAAATCATAAGAATTAAGGAAGGTTTTGGCTAAAAAATTCAAGGAGATTTGGAGCTCAAATCAAAGTGCCATCAACCCTAGGTACACATCTCTTTATTTCAAGTTGAAACCAATTTTGGTTTTTGGCCACTGATAATCTAGCTATTAAGAAGTTCTTAATTTTGTTTTGAAATAAAAAGAAGTGAATTTTTGAAGTTGTCAGACCAAAAATTGAGATTTTGCATGTTGTATTATGAACAAGCCTATGTAATTTGGTCATGATTTACTCATTTTAAATCTAAATGAATCCAATCTGGAGGCATTTGAAAGCTAAGTAAAAGGGAAACAATTATGTCCTACTAAAAACTTTGTAATTCAAATGTTTTCATGTCTAAAAGTGCTCTACAAATAGGTGATTGAATGCATTACGAGATTTTTGAAACTAAAATTTTAAGAGGCATAAATCCCTAATTACTTATCCAAATGAGCAGATCTATTAGTATGTTGTTATTTGGTATGTTAGCTGCCTTGTGATCAAAAATCACAAATTTTGAAACTATAAATTGGAAAAAAGAAATTTTCTGAGTCTCCTAGTCGGATTGGTTCTAATTTGAGTTGTTTTTGTAGAATTGCAATATCTCTTTCGTTTTAAATCGAATTTATCAAACCAAACATTTTCGAAAAGCTAAAATAGAGACCAAGAAATTTGTATAGAGGGGAGATTTTGAGATTTGGACAATTTTATGTTTAAAATTACGCTTTTATACTTGACTAAAATTTTAATGTTGTTTAGTCTTAAGGGGTTATTTTGGGTTAAGGTTCCTAAACTCATTTGACCTAACGTAAACCCAATTTATTTAGATTAATTTGATATCAAGAACCTAAGGAAGAGTCTCAAAGGTTCAGATATGAGATTTGGGGTGTTGGGAAGGCGTAAATTTAGGACTTTACATTGCTTGATGTGAGTATACCCGTTGATTATTTTATTTACATTGCATATCCACTTTATGCTTGTTTTTTGTAGTCTACATTTACTATGTACAGCATTGTACTCTCATATCATGAATTTCTTGGACACTCCTCATTTATTGAGCTTGATTTTCATGATATTATGATGAATTGAATTCCTTTAAGTTTATCCATGTGTTTTATGTCATTTCTTGTTGTTTATAGTGAATATATTGTAAATAGCATGCTATTAGGAATTGTGAGTTTGTAAATGACTTTATGGACTAGTACTCTTTGAGAATTGTGCTTTGTAGCATAGCCAAGCCTCAGAATCTTTAAAGAGTTAATATCTTAAAAATTATAAAGTAGTTATAAAATCTAGAGTTCATTGCACTATATTAGAGTTGATCGGCATAAGAGGTTAGAGTCCATGAGGATGTCGGCACTCGCCACTGTGAAGTGACATGCAGGGTTAGAGTCACTAGGTTGACGATACACCAAGGTTAGAGTCCCTGATGACATTGGGGTTAATGTCTCTAGTGATATTAGATTATGCAATGTCATGCACGTCCTTTAGTGGCCTTAAAGGCTTCAATGAAGCATGTCACGACCAATCAGATCTTGATCCTAACTATTTAGCCTCGTGCTAGTTTCACTTGCTAAACCTTGGTATTTCTCACCATATTTATGGTAGTAGTATTTCTTTATTGAACTTATGTTTTTAAATACCATTTAGCCTTTTAAAAATGTAAATGAATATGTTAACGGGGGTTATTGTTACTTTTTGTACTCACTGTCCTTTTTATGACGGTGGGTGCAGAGCCGTCGACGAGCAGGCTCGACAAAGAGAAGATCGGCGACTACCTCTGAGCTAGCGACGTATTTTTGCATCGACATTTTGTAAGTTTTGATATTTTGTGTATTATACAGTTATGTCTTTTAATATATTTTAGGGTTGTATATTAGGTTGAGCGTTTAGTTCCTCGACTTATGATGACCATTACACTATTTATATTCGCCATTCTATTATATATATGCATGTGATCATTGTTTCCTGGTTTCCACACTTATGATTTAATATATTGCTTCTGCATATTCTGTTAAGACTCCCGCTAAAATTTATAACTATTAAAAAGTTTTTAATTACTCTGAAGTCTAGTAATATGTTGACATGTGTATTACTTATCTTGAATGCTTATATCAAGAAAATTAGGATAGAAAGGCTGACTAACATATTTAAGTCCTATATGGCTAGGATTTGAGCTTAATTACAGGATTAGGTTGGGTGCTGCCTTAGATTAAGGAAGGGGTTGTCACAAAGATCAAGCGTCACATACGCCGAGGAAGATCTATGGCATTTGATCACTAAAGATGAGGTTTTGTGTCATTCGAGGAAGATCCGAGGAGCAGCAAAGACGCACGGTAAGATCATGAATCGCGGAAAGGAGACATTACCTCGTGCATCTGAGTTATATCTACTTTCGAACATCTTGCTTAATCGGGTTTCCCATCTTAATTGCAATATCTGCCTAACTTAACTTTTGTTTTCATAATATACTGTCAACAAGGATAGACCAACCCAAACGTAGTAAGCTAGAGTCTAACACTCAACTTAATTCTTTATTTTCACGTTTTTTGGATTGTTAATCCCACTAATTTCATTATTTATGACTGACATTTTCAGTTTCAACAATCTTTATGAAATGGTTAGGACATTAAATTTTATAACCTTAAAATTTTGTAGGCTAAGTAACTATTAATTGTCTTAAAGCTCAATTTATTTTCTTGCGGATTATAAATTCTAACCACCACTAGAAACTTCAAACGTGTAAATTTATTTGGGTAGGTTTCGTTCTATTCAAGAACTCAAAAAAAGTTTTAAAAATTAAATTGTTGTGAAACCTATTTAATGAATATAGAACATTCTTTAAGGTTTTCATCCATAATGATTTAGGCAATGCAGAATTACTTAGCATACCTCTAACCATTTCAATTAATATTTGATTAAATCGTTCAGCTACATTATTTTGCTGAGGTGTATATTGAGTATTGTGTATTGAGAACAAATACCATATTGTTCAAGGAGTTTAGCAAATGGGCTAGTATATTATTTAATTAATTCAATCCTATCTACCATAAAAAACTCACTGGATGGAGATTGAGTTTCAAATTATCCACATATACCTATATGAATCATTCATAAGATTGGTAATATTATGTTCTTTCCTTAAGGTAAAAACACAATGTACTTTATTCTATAAGTAAGTAAAAAAACAAAAATAAAAATATGGTACCTTTGGGTATCTATTTCATTTTTAACTTGTCATAAAATAATAAATAAGATTTACTAAAATGTGGTGCATCTTTGGGTCAACCATAATATTTTAGTAATTATCATAAAATAGTAGTTCTTACATTACTAAGAAAATTGTGTGCTTTTAGGCCAACTATATATTTTAGTAATCAATCAGAAATCAAGAAGATGAGGTACATTTGGGTATCATTCATCGTTCTTAATTATCATTAACAGAACTAATATCCATTAAACCATAATACCAATAATATTGCATTTTCTTTTTATTATCGCATATGCAAATATTACTTAATAGAAATTGTAGAAATTCGACGAGGTAGAGGCAGACTAAAGTTAACATGGGATGCATTAATTAAGAGGGATTTGAATGGTTTGCAAAAGCATGTTCATTATACATTGCTATAATGTTGTCGTGGCATCCCCTATCCCGATTAGGATGATATTCAGCCTAAATAATTAAGCCCCGGTACACCAGTCCAACTTAATTAAAGCAGCGGCCTCACTATCAGCACCTGATAAATAAAATTGTATATCGAATGTCAACATAAAACAAATAACAAACACATAGGAAATTAAAAGCTTTTCTCGATATTATACACGATATATAAAATGAAATTAAACAGGAATAAACATCTTTTATACAAATCTCCCACCTTTTGTGATATTACGAAATTGTAAAACAATGACACTATAACCTGACCAGTACATTGTGCGTATGTGTTGTCTGACCACTTGTCACTGTCCAAATGGTTCTATCATAAATCGTCTCGTGAATATGTAATCCACGCAACTTATTTAGTCGAGTAAGATTTAACATATAGGCCGAGAACTAAACCCATATCATATACAACCTATTCTCAACTTCAGGATTTACGCTCGCTGATCATATCATACGCCATTTTCCATTTTTATGAAAACATATCACATTGTACATAGCCCACATATAAGTCCATAAACTATATGAACTAAATATACTGCACAGCTAGGCAAAATTGATAACTAAATGAATCCATACTTACATCGGTTAAGTTTCGTTTTCAATTTCCTAACTTTCGAGGTCACTCAACCTTTTTTCGGTGTTTGAGAACCTATCACAAATCATTTGAGGTCATTATATGTATAATACCTCACATTTACCTAAACTGGTCCTAATTGAATTCGAAATCAATTTGCGAATTTTTAGGTTTAATACAATTGGTCATTTCACGTTTTTAAGGTTAAAATCCTAATATAAAGTCCCAAAAGAAACTTAAATTCTCTATTTTTCATAGAAATACTCAATTTTTTATTTATTTGGTCCAAGAATATTATTTTTATGATTTTTTGCTCAGTTTTCTAGAACTTTCCCAAATTTCAAGCATATATATTAATTAATTAATTAATTAGTGAATGGAGGGCTTGACCCCCAAACCAAACCCGGTTCGGTCGGGTCCAGTGGATCAAACCATCTTCTTCTCCATCACGTAGAGAGGCTCTGTTCCTGCATCAATTTCGCTAATTTTTTATTCACTAAGGTTGGGTTGGGCCTAACCCCAGGGCATTATTGGGCAGAGGAGATGACTTTCCTGCTATCTCTCATCCACCTTCGTTTAAACAACAACAACAACAACAACAACAACAACAACAACAACAACAACAACAACAACAACAACAACAACAACAACAAAGTCATTAACAACAACCCATAACAACAACAATAACAACTTACCCATCATTGCCTCTTCTTTGTATGATCTCTTTTTTTCTCACTGATAAGTGTATAATTAGACATCAAGATATATAGTGTTTAGTGTGATTTTGAACCATAAACCACTATTTTAAGATAACAATCTCTCATTTGTATGATTTACAGGTGTTAGGACTAAAAATGAAGAAGTGGCGTGAATATTAACAGAATTGGTCATGGTGATCAAAGGAGAAGGGAAATCAGAATTCTAGGTGTAGCCCAAGCCATAATTCTAGGCCAAGCATTGAATCCAAGCTTCATGACCTCATTTTTATGGAAGTTACAAAAAAATAGTGATCCGAGCCATGGCTCGTGCCGTAAAATGGGGCTTGGCCCCTGTTCTACATTTTTTAGGTCGTGGCCTCACTCACAGCCACATCTGTGGCCTCGTCCGCGACCCTATTTTGAATATCCACTTTTTAGTCCGGGTTTTTAGGAACTTTATTTTGGAATAGCTTTATTAGGTTTTATATAAATAAAAACTTGGGACATCATTATTTCCAACCTTTTGTTTATGAAAGAACATTAAGAATTTGAAGTTTTCCATCAACATGTCCAGCTAATCTCATCAATCTAAACCAGAGTGGATCAAACAACTCTTTTGGCATCAAACCTATGTGAGATATAATTTAGTTCAATCTAATTGCTTTTCATTGGTGTTTTATCCCCTTTGGGATTGCTTGATTAATTATTGTTAAACTTTGATTTAAGCTTTGATTTATTGCTAGTGAGTCGAACACATCCGTCCTTACGCAAGAAGACCACACAAATGGCAATTGGCTATACCGATTGATTCGCCCCTTTTGGGATCAGTCAAATACTTTAGGGATCTAGGCTAAATTGGACATACTAGTAATCCGATTGTCTAGGTATAGTGCCTTCACAAAACTCACTGCAACCATCGTGTTAAACCCAGTTCGCTTGAGTATAGGGTCATACATTTGGCTAGAGAAGTAGTCATTGTCGTACCTTGACTACCAAGATTGGGAAGTGCGAGAACCCGCGTACGTTACCAAATTTATAGCTACTCTAAATTACCTTTGAATTGCATGTTTATCTAGATCAACGACCTTAGGGTTGATTATGCAAATTGAAGAAGTTTATGATACCGAAAGTTTAGGTTACCTCTTTAATTGATTTTGTTACAAAGTATTTTCAATTCCAAGTCTTTTTAAATTCTCTCGGCATTCGCTCTCAAACCCCCATTTCCCTTTCTTTTAAAACCTTACATAGATTATCAATCTCTGTGGGATCGGCGCGCGTCACTCACCCTCGGTCTCGATCCCTCTGTCTTTCCCAATTTCGAATCGATGTCGAAATGACAAATCAATGAGGCGACATTCTGTTTTAATGATAAATTTAAACTTTCTTCGAGATTTGCATGCATGAATCTCGAGGACGATCCAAAGAACATGAATTAAAATAACAATCCTTAAAGTCACACCAAGTTTAACAAATGCATAGCACTTGCACATTGATCCTCTGGGGACGTGGTTGCACGTATGTAGAGGTGTAGATAAACCTCTCCAAAATCACCAACGTCCACACCTCCATCTTGCACTATTCACCTCCTCGAGATCCATGCTACACATATCTCGAGATAAATCTAAGACTTAAATTTATCATTTGATTTAAACTATAGGCTTCATTATATATAGATAACGATGTATTTCAGCACCTATAAATTTACCACACTCGCTAACGACCACCGTCGAGTGTGTATACTATTGTACATCACACACGTGTCATCCTCAATCCCATGTGTCACTAGGCGCCTAGCAATTTATTAATTGTTCAATTATAGGTCGATTAATCTAATTATTTTCATAATTAATAATACAATTCATACAGACACCAAATGACATGCAAATTCATGTACACACTAATTGAGACAAGTCGAATGACAAGTCAATAATTAGACATATTTTATAGTACATTTTAGGATAATTTCATATATAAAAGATTATATCACACGAGGTTTTCTCTTGCTTTTATATTTCAGGTGAAAAATGGAAGATTATGAAGGAATTAATCAAGTGGAAAGAGTATGCAAAGAATCATTAACAAGTGAAGGAAAAAAAACTGAATTTTATAGCCAGAGACTCCTTACCAATTCTTATACATACCAAAATAGATACTTAGATCGGTGGAAACAGAGACTACTTTTTCAAGGATTCTCCCGAGAATTCACTTAAACCTGAATTGTTAAGGAATCACTAGGTTCAATTATAAAGATTTTGGGTAACAACGAGAGGTTTGAGTTAGTTTGGGATGTTTACTACCTAGAATACTATAAATACGACTTTAGGGTTAAGAAATTAGTTGTCATCGAGTACTTAAATCAATATTTCATTGCTCTAGAGCCATTGTTTATTGTTGTATTTTATTGCTTTATTGTTCATTGCTTTTGGAGAAGACTTAAGGATTCAAAGTATTTATTTCAGAAGTATTTATCTATGTCTTTTATTTATATTATTTCGATGTTATTTTATAACTATGAGTGAGTAGTTTAATAATCTAAACAAAGTTCGAACATGAACTAGATTCGTTTCACTATGTAGTTATGATGAGGTGGTCATGTGCTTAATGCTTTAAACCTATTGTATTCTTTGATTCACTTATTTAATAGATTATTATTTAAGGATTTTAATAATGAATCTTTGTATTGCATGCATAGTTGCAAATGTGTATTATGATGTTTTGATTCTATATCTAGTTTAAAGTAGTAATTAGGATTGTTTGAAAGGTGTTACCGTTTAGATGTTCTAAGTGAATTTGAGATATATATCTAATGTTGAAGTGGCTTTCTGAAGGTGTTAGAATTAGTAATTAGTAGTTCGAAGTTCTCATAAAGTGTAATGCGGTTTTATTACATGAAATTAATTTCTTTATATATTCAAATGGGTTAGCTCAATAAAATTAGAACATAATTTTTTCACCAATATAAGGAGAACTAATAGCTGGCTAAAGGTTGTTTACTTATGATTTGAGTTTGATAATCTACGATACTTTATAAAGTATGTTCATATATTGAAGTAATATATTTGAATGCAAAATAGATTGATGTTTTATTGTTCTGGAGGTTTGTTTAGATATTTATTTATTATTAGTGAATTGGAATTGTGATAGTTAGTTAGTTTACTTAGTTTACTTAGTTTACTTAGTTTACTTAGTTTACTTAGTTTAGTTCGTTATTATTATTATAGTATTATAGATTACATTAGTGGTTTTTAATTCTCATTTCAATTAAATTAATTAAATTAAAGTAAAGATAAAAAAATGATTGCGAGACCTTTTTCCTAGATAAGTTCAATAAATCCCTATAGAGACGATTCCCACTTTTCACTACTACAAATAATAAGGATAGATGAAAAACTTATTGTACCGGTTCGTCACGTGTCATTTTTTGGCACCGTTGTTGGGGATTTAAATATAGTTTCCTAAGAGTTTTACTATTTTAGACATTGTATGGTCTATTCACTTCGTCATTTTAATTACACAGGATCCTTACAGACGTTTGATCATGAGGTAGATAGGGCATTTAATCGTAATTTAAAACAACAACAACAACAACATAGAAAACACCAAACTACCACATTGGAAGCCAAAAATAACTTTAATATTAATAATAATAATAATAGTAGTAGTAGTAGTAGTAGTAGTAGTAGTAGTAGTAGTAGTAGTAGTAGTAGTAGTAGTAGTAGTAGTAGCAGCAATGTAGTGTGCAGCAGCAGCAGCAAGCAGCAAGAGCAGCAGCAGAGCAGAAGAGCTTGAGAAGCAGAGCTTGAGAGCAGGAGTTAGAAGAGCAGCAGCAGCAGCAGCAGATGAGAGCAGCAGGAGCGAGAGAGGAGAGCGAGAGAGAGGAGAGCGAGAAGAGCGAGAAGCAATAGCAATAAATAGCAATAGCGATAGCAATAGCAATAGCTTAGATAGCTTGATAGCGATAGTAGTAGTAATAATAATAATAATAATAATAATAATAATAATAATAATAATAATAATAATAATAATAATAATAATAATAATAATAATAATAATAATAGAGAACTTACTTTTAGGCAAGCCAATCAAAATATCACTACTTATGAACTGATGTGTATTGCCTATCCTGAGGGATTTCCCGAATTTGAACTTAGATAAAGATTCATTAGTGCTCTACCTAACTTATTTAGTAAAGATAATGAAGACCCACAAAGATTTATAAGGGAATACCAGCATAAATTCAATGAGATGAAACCTAAAGACTACACGTTAGAACAAGTTAAACTTAAAACTTTTCTTTTTGTATTGAAAGATCAGTCACAAGATTGGTTGTTTTATCTTCCTCAAGATTGGATAACCACATTGGCTCAAATGATAAAAGCTTTCCTAGATCAGTATATGCTTGCAATAAAAATTAGTACTTATAGAAGATAAATCACAGTCGTGAAAATGAAAGACGATGAAAATTTTAATGAATTCTAGGATAGATTCTAAAGATTAATTTCTTCGTGTCCACAACATGGATACACCCAAAGAGCTTTATTAGAATACTTCTATGAAAGACTAAATCATTTTGAACAAAAACTATTATATATCATATGTGGTCGATCATTATTTGATGTTACATCAACTCTTGCAAAAGAAGCTATTAATTAAATGGTCAAACAATCTAAACAATATGGTGAAAAGAACGATACATCAAGAAAGAAACTCTATGAAGTCTATAGTAAAACGAGTAATAAATTTGATGAAAAAATCGATGAATTATTTAGCATGGTTAAACTATTATTAAAAGAAAGATCAACTAAAATGAAACCGTGTGGATTTTGTAATGAAGTTACATATCCTACGGATACGTATCCTACTTTACAAGAAAATAATAACAAAGAAGTCAATGCGATTATGAACCAAATTTCTGTTCCTCCTAAAAATCAATATAACAACAACAATTATTACAATGGAAAACCAAATTCAAAACTTAGCTACAATTCACAAAATCATAAGTATGCCACCTATAGACCAAGAGCACCAACACAACCTATACTAATGCAACAATCTCCACAAACTATTCAACCTACGCAACCGAATTTAAAACAAATACTATATAATTTTATGACCCAAAGTCACTAAAATTTTACGCAAATTTTCTCAAAATCAAGTTAAAACCAATACGTCTATTAACAAGCTGAAAAATCAATTAAGTCAAATGACTTTACAAATTAACAATTTAAGTAGTCAAACTAAAGTATCAACTTAATGCTTTATTTAGCAAAAATAAAAAAGAAACACACACACAATAAAAGACACCAAAAAGAGGTAAAAAGAAAATTGTTACGGCCCCAATTTCCCACCAATTGGGCCCCGCCCGGCCTAATCCCACGTGAACCCCGAGCCAATCTCGCAAGGTCAACGAGAGCCTAGTTAGCCTTCCAATCCATCATTTATCAGTAAATTAAAAAATTTATTGTTGAGTTATTAATGTTATGTCAAGATTTAAAAATTTAGCGGAAGCAACTAATACATTAAATCACTCCACAAAAAGATCACGGAGTTAGGCAACCTAATTGTGGAACCCAGTAAACATCATCAGAGGTGAGTAAATACAAAATATACAAAAATTCACCGAGCTATGAAGCCTTCCCTCTGCTACTCGTCCGCGGCTCTACACTCATTCAAACATAAGAATGACAAGCCCGGTAAGTAAATCCAGTAGGACATATACACAACATTTCACAATATCCAAGACAACAGTTCACGATATCCAAAACAGTCGAATTCATGCAAATAGAACGAAAGGAATAAAGAACGCATGAATATAACAGACTGTAAACTATCCATCGATGAGTGGTGCCAAATAACAAGGAGTCCCGACCAAAAAAGTTATTGAGTCGCGGAAAAATCCCAGCAGACTCGGGTTTAGGACGAGCCCCATGCCTCCAAGCCCTAACCCTTGCGACTATGAGATATCTACGTCCCGGATAAGAGCCCCCAACGTACACTCAATTGGGAGATATCGACGGCGTACGTATAAGAGCTCATATCACAGATAAACAGTAACCACGACTCGCTTGCCAATGGACCCACTCAATCAATAACAAGTCCACGAATAGCTATCATCACAAAGCAATGAACAACAATAAAGCTTTCTCGTAACAGTAAACAACAACAGTCAATGGAGATAAATGAAATATTGTATAAGTCCCTAACTGGTTTACTTACCTCGAGAACTCGCGAACCTCAAAACGTCGATCGTGTCTCAATTTGCGCACCCGACACCCGACTCCTAGTCCCAAGTGTCCATTTAGACATTTTAGGCCTAATTTATTCAATTCATTCACATCACACATGATTTGGTGAAATAAATCTCACCTTCAACGCGTCGTCGCGATTTCGTCGGAACCGCGCATCCGACCGGTCGACATCGCGCCATTGCTCGCCGCGTCGCGATTCTTCTTCTTGCCAGCTGCCGCTGCCGCGCCGTCCTCGCTTGAGTCGCATCGCGTCGCCGCCGGAGCCATTCGCGCTTCTGCTGGCTATACAGCCGCCCGCGCCGAGCGCGCTGAGTCGCTCGTCCGTCCGCTCGCATGCTGCCACTGCGCGCGCTGCATTGCCGCTTGCTCGCTTGCTTCTGCGGCAGCCGCCGCCGCCAGATCTCGAACCCGCCGGTGTCGCGCGCCGTCGTCCGCCATGCGATGAGCTTGTCGGCGTCCGTTTCAGCTCCTGTTCGTTGCGCGACCGACTTCGCGCCGCCACTTCCCGATGCACTCCATCGTCGGCTGCGAGATCGTCGCCGCTTATGCGCACTGTCTTCTTTCTCTGCTTACAACCAAGATCGCCGGCAGGCTTGGCGAGTCTTGTCGACCGCCTCCGCGTCCGTCCCATTGTCCGGCCACCCCTTCTCCTTCTTCTTCCCCGGCCTGATCTCTCCCTCTCTGTTTCCTGATCTTTTTTTTTCTTTTCTTTGATCTTATCCCCTCCTTTATATATATAAATATTTATTTATTTCTCTTTCTCTTTTACTTTCAAATCAAAAGTGTCATCGACATTCGTGCAACATGAATCTCGAGGCAAACTCCACAACCGAGCAGCGCGCATCTCGAGGCACCAACCTGCCTCATTTCAAAATCTTGATACTCGTGCTAACATGAATCACAATGCGTATCCCACGTCGGCACATGACTCGAGGCACGTCCTCGTTCGTGTTTCATATCCCCGAATTCTCTGCGTATACGTTTTTCACAAATTATCATCTCCACTCGAGATTCGGACATACGCATTTCAACAAGTGGATCCCAAAAATGACCCTGACCTGATACGTGGCACAAGTCAGATTTTCGGGTCGTTACAGTCTTCCCGACGAATTAGAATTTCGTCCTCGAAATTTAAGCAAGTCTCACGGGACAATAGTGTTTTATGAATAAATACCCAAGGCCATACCCGCCCAAGACCATACTCGCTCAAGGCCATACCCCCATCTTACTTTGTAGGGTTGGGCTCCTCCGTGACAAGCTGGGCTCCTCCGTAACGAGCCGGGCTCCTCCACGACTTCCAAGCAAAGAACACACCATCTGTCTCTTCCCATCAATATATGTCAGGGCAACATCCTCGCAACATATATTGGAATACAAATGAATATTTTACTTTCATGATCCACCGTCACTAACATACGTATATCTGATGTATACCCGCGAGAAATGTAAATCAGTCTCACTCATCGAGTGAGTTTCAACCCAACTCGTACCCTTTATCGGGTTACGATGGATAGTAATCGAATCTGACATGGCAATAACACAAATCTGTTCTGGTTGTCCACACGCCCATACAAGTACGTTGAAATCCCGCTCCAATTGGAACATGTCCATGTCTTTGCCCCCGTGTGACTAGATCGATGTCGCTGTCCGTGCACTCGACTAGATCTCTGACCCTGTCTCTGACCACTATTAAGGACCTAGTGGCGCTAGTTGTTGTACTACACTAACGTAACTCTGCACTGGTCCATCTAACACTGGCGCCATACACGCCGCACGTGGTGGAAACGCAATACGCTCTGAAATTAATCTCTTTGCCACGACCGTCTAACCCTCGTTTTCCTCTGATCATCTCCAGACCCTCGCATTGAATGTGACGATGTCGAGAATGCGACTGGTACTCCGATGCGTGTACTCCCACGCTCTCACTCATCTTAACATCAACTGCACTCCAAAACGTCCACATCGATGCCACCGTAGTGCATAACCAGACATCGGCCTCGCCGAACAACGAAACTGATACGATGCTCGACCTCATATGATCTGGCGTAGTCAATACGTCATGAATATTTGTCGCTTCGAGATTCGTACCACCGTGAAACTTTTCCGAGTGATGCCGCTAAAACTCGTAAGACAACCTTGCCCGAGTCGTCACTCTAATTCCCGTATCAGTTGGCGCGCTCAACATCTCCTCATGTAATTACATGTTCAACACGTTCACTCGAACATGTTCACTTTTTTATTTTCATCGATATTCGTGCGACACGAATCTCGAGGCACCGCCTATCTCGCAAATCGCAAACCTGAAGCCTCACGATCATCTTTCCGAAACGTCGTCGCGTTTCCTATAGCCACGAAATCCTCGATATCGTATTTATCAAATATACCATATCGGACACATCGTAATTCTCCTCACTTCCCAACGATGACTTAAGTCAGGATCATAGGGTTCCACTCTAAGTTCAACCATTCCTAACTTATGCTTGTTTTGTGTCTTAATTTCAAGAGTCGAATATTTACAACTTCGGCTTGATACTAACTGTGACGGCCCCAATTTCCCACCAATTGGGCCCCGCCCGGCCTAAGCCCACGTGGACCCCCGAGCCAATATCGCAAGGTCAACGAGAGCCTACTCAGCCTTCCAATCCATCATTTATCAGTAAATTAAAAATTTTACTGTTGAGTTATTAATGTTATGTCAAGATTTAAAAATTTAGCGGAAGCAACTAATACATTAAATCACTCAACAAAAAGATCACGGAGTTAGGCAACTTAATTGTGGAACCCAGTAAATATCATCAGAGGTGAGTAAATACAAAATATACAAAAAATCACCGAGCTATGAAGCCTTCCCTCTGCTACTCGTCTGCGGCTCTGCATTCAGTCAAACATAAGAATGACGAGCCCGGTAAGTAAATCCAGTAGGACATATACACAACATTTCACAATATCCAAGACAACAGTTCACGATATCCAAAGCAATCGAATTCATGCAAATAGAACGAAAGGAATAAAGAACGCATGAATATAACAGACCTGTAAACAATCCATCGATGAGTGGTGCCAAATAACAAGGAGTCCCGACCAAAAAAATCGTTGAGTCGCAGAAAAATCCCAGCAGACTCGGGTTTAGGACGAGCCCCATGCCTCCCAGCCCTAACCCTTGCGACTATGAGATATCTACATCCCGGATAAGAGCCCCCAACGTACACTCAATTGGGAGATATCGACGGCATACGGATAAGAGCTCATATCGCAGATAAACAGTAACCATGACTCGCTTGCCAATGGACCCACTCAATCAATAACAAGTCCACAGATAGCTATCATCACAAAGCAGTGAACAACAATAAAGCTATCTCATAACAGTAAACAACAACAGTCAATGGAGAGAAATGAAATATTGTATAAGTCCCTAACTGGTTTATTACCTCGAGAAATCGCGAACCTCAAAACGTCGTTCGCGTCTCGATTTGCGCACCCAACACCCGACCCTAAGTCTCTGATGTCCATTTAGACATTTTAGGCCTAATTTATTCAATTCATTCACATCACACAAAATTTGGTGAAATAAATCTCACCTCCATCACGTCGTCGCGATTTTATCGGAACCGCGCATCCGACCGATCGACATCACGCCATCGCTGGCCGCGTCATAGTCGCTGTCGCGCAGCCGTCGCCGCGCAGTGCCCTCGCCAGTCGCGTCGCCGCCGGAGCCGTTCGCACGTTTGCTGGTTATCCCGCCGCTGCCGAGCGCCTCCTGCTTCGCTCGTCCGTCACGATCGCACCGGCCGCGTCGCTCGCTTACTTCGCTTTGCATTGCTTGGCCACCCGTCACCGCCAGATCGAACCCGCTGGTGTCGCGCGCCTTCGTCCGGCTACGACGAGCTTGTCGCGTCCGTGTCCAGCTCTTGTTCGCGTGTCGACCCGTTCGCCGCTAGCTTCCCGATGCACTTCGCCGTCGGCTGCGAGATCGTCATCGCCTTGCGCGCTGCGCTTCTTCTTTCTCGCCACCTCACCCGCCTTTCTTGGCAGGGTCTTTGTCGGCCGCCTCACGCACCATCGTCCTTGTCCGACCACCCCTTCTCCTTCTTCTTCCCGGCCCGATCTCTCCTCTCTCGTTTCCGATCTTTTTTTTCTTTTCTTTGATGTTATCCTCTCCATTATATATATATATATATATATATATATATATATATATATATATTTATTTATTTCTCTTTCTCTTTTTACTTTCAAATCAAAAGTGTCATCGACATTCGCGCAACACGAATCTCGAGGCAAAATCCACAACCGAGCAGCGCATCTCGAGGCACCAACTTGCCTCATTTCAAAATCTTGATACTCGCGCTACACAAATCACGATGCATATCCCACGTCGGCACACGACTCGAGGCGCATCCTCGTTCGTGTTTCGGCTCCCCGAATTATCTACGTATACATTTTTCACCAATTATCATCTCCACTCGAGATTCGGACATACGCATTTCGACAAGTGGATTCACAAATGACCCTGACCTGATACGTGGCACAAGTCAAATTTTCGGGCCGTTACAAAAATTAAAGTACCTAAGACAATAGAAGAAGAAGAAGAAGAAGATGATGATGAAGAAGAAGAAGAAGAAGAAGAAGAAGAATAAGAAGAAGAAGAAGAAATGATGGACACTGTCATTCCCAATAAAGAATGGATGGCCAAACAATTGAAATACACACATTTTCCCGAAAAGCTATACTCATAGTATTTAGCCAAAGTTGAAGTCTACGAAAAATCTCTTCAAAATTCAGAATTAGTTAACCAATACAAAGTAAACAATATTTATAAATCGAATGAAGATATGCATTCTAATTTTATCGTTCCACAACGATTAGCGAATGCTACGACAACGAACGACAACGACGACGACAACGACGACAACAACGACGACGACGACGACAACAACAACAACAACAACAACAACAACAACAACAACAACAACAACATAGCCTCAGTTCCAAATTAATTAGGATCAGCTACATAGTCTCAGTTCCAAATTTATTGGGGTCAGCAGCATTGATCAAACTCTTCCATTGTGCTCGATTAAGTGTAATTGATGGTGAACTTTTCAAATCATTCAAATCCCTACTATTATTTTTTTTTTATAATTTCTATTGATTCAAATCTTTTAATGGAGGCATTTGTAGGTAGTCTTTGCAGTTGATCAATCCACTACAACCACCCATCAAGTTTCCCATCATCATAATTAACATTCTGATGTGGGTTGTGGAAGGCCATGCGCCATAGTGGACAAAAAGCATAAAATAGATTAAATTAATCTAAAGTACATGCATATACATCATATTTGTAAAAGGCGTGAATAACATAATATGGGTACTGAACATATGTTTTTTATTTTCTTTTTCTAAATCTTGATTTGAATAATCATCATAAATATTCATGATATAGATTGTACTTTTCTTTAAGAAAATAAGATCAGTTAATCACCTTTGATATGATCATTATAACAAATCATCATCGTATCATATATTATAAGTTATAATGCACCAATAACTTTTAATTATACAAACAAAAGCAGATGGTGAGATTAATCTAGTTCATCTAAAAGTATAAGAATACATATAATTTTTGCAAAACATTATGCTGTTAACATTGATTTATCATCACACTAGATTAATAAGATAAAACATAATTTAAGCACAAAACATTCGTGTAAAACTATACTAATCTATTAGGCTACGATATAACATGTAAATATTCTTAAACATGATGAAACATATATATATATAGATTAGTTAAAGGCTTACCTGTGAAAACATTTATCTAGTTGAAACACCTCAAGCACTACACCAAAACCTTATCGCCCTCGTGAACCTCAACTTTCAGCACAAGTATGATGGCTACAAAATGTTCTATTTATAGGCTTGAGGGAGAACCTTTAAGTTTTTCACATTAATACTAATTTATATCGGAGTCGCCGCCTCCTAACCCTAAATACCATTTTTTTTTCTCTTTTGATTTCTTTTATGATTTATGCATGCGTGAACCACCACCGATCTTTGTGCAAACCACCATCGATCTTCTCTTTCGATCGGCGATGGTTTCAGTAAAAGTGTTTACTACATTTCTTCAATAAAACATAGATTCAAATCTAAGAGTTTCAATCTTGCAACCATTGTCAGATTCATCATTGGCGCCACCACTCGCTCCTCTTCCATGTGTGTGTCTACCATCATTCAAGTTTGTCTCCATGTTTATTGCTCATGTTGGATCTGCACTTAGAGCATCTCAAATGGGGTCATGGATTGGAGTAAAAATGGATCCATCTATGATACAATCCACATCCAATTCAAAAAATACTCTCCAATGGGACCATGGATTCATAATGTCCATCTTAGGTGGCATGAAATCAAAGTGGAGGGTATATAACACAATGTCTACTTCTAGACATTGTGGTAGACTGTCAAGTCAGCATTATTAATTCTTTTAAAAAAATTATTTTTTCAAGCTTTTATTAGTATTATGAAAATTGAAAATAAAAGTGACAACTCATTAATTCATGGTTTAAATCCACATTACCATTGAAGATTATTTTAAGAAGTAAATGTCTATCTAATGCCATATAAGATAGACATCATCTCCACATCATGATGTGTCACCAATCCATGGTCTAAATCCTCATTACCATTGGAGATGCTCTTATAGTTGTTGGTTTAATAGTTTTATCATGTTATTTTTTTCAATAAGTATTTTTCTTTCAATGTTGGAAGTTTGTGTTTTTCTTCCCTTGTCGAAAGTTGTGTTTGTCTTCCCTTATTAGAAGTTTATTTTTTTGTCATGATCATAGTATGTTTGTGTATTGATATGTTTTAGACATTTGTCAAGAGAACAGTTACTGTGTGTATTGATATGATTTAGACATTTTTCAAGAGAACAATTACTGATTGTCATACTGTTCCATTGTTACGGTTCTAGTTTCTCAAAATCAACCCTATGGCAGTTGAATGTTCTGATGAGCAATTTGGATTAGCGAATCAAGCGAATCAATATGCTTTGTCAAAGTAATTAATTGTATGTCTCGTCCTGGTCTAATGAATGTATTGAGTCATCATGATTAATGAGATTTCTATTTTACTTAAAAAAATATCAATTTCTATCAAATTTACAACATTTTTTCACTATCAAATTGACAACCTAAATTGAACTTAAGAGACTTTAGTTAATTCATAAGTTACATAACTTAAGGCATAACCTTGAGACATATAATAGTCTTACATTGAGAACTTAAGGTTGGTTCGGGAAATGCTAGAATGTCGAAGGGGAAATCACACTCGAAGTCACATTGGGTCCTCAAGCCGTCCATGTGTGCCTTGGAATGCAAGCATACAAGAATTCGATGTATAACATGCAAGTCGAGATAGTATGGACGGCTCTTATGGCCCGATGTGACTTTAGTATTTTTGTTAACCTTTTGGCAACCGTGTTTTTTTTTTTTTTTTTTTACTTAAGTGGGAGTCAAACTTACAAGCTCCCAAGCCTTTTTTTGGTAAGAGTTCGTTAGAGAAGTCAATTATATGCAACTTTTTGATGCGAAGAGAATTAATTATATGCAACTTTGACTTTTAAGCATATACATGTCAAAAAAAAAAAAGGACAGGTATATACATGCAATCTCGAAAAGCCTATTTATGGGTTAAATTCAAGGTAACCTTAATGGCCTGTTCGCTTTACCTTCTTAGGTCGGATTAGCCATACTAGATTGACTAATCTAGTGTTCGCTTGGAGGATTAAGTAGTCCACTTGACTATTTAATACTCAATACATGAGATTAAACTAAACCATCATTTTTGGTGTCACTAATTAGTCCCAATGTTTGGGTTTGAAACATTACCAAAGTACCCATTTCTTTTAAATAAGTTAAGTCGTCTGTTCCAGTGCTTCTTACCTTCATCGACTTCATTAGGGGTGGACAAAACCAAACCTAGCCAATGGAGGAAGGAGACGAAGGGCGTGCGAGAGGAGATCGACGGCAACTCCAGACAGCGAGCGAACATCATCATCTTTATCCACCATAGCCACTGCATCATTTTCGTTCATCTTCTCCAGGTTGTATCGAGAGGTATTGCTATTTTCCCCCAATTCATGGAACCTTTAGATGACTGTCGCTATCGATGTTGGTGGATCCGTCTACAAGCTTTGTAGGAGAGACCTTCTCTCACGTTCCATCCTCTTCTCCAGCGATTAACCTCGAAGTTTGAGATCCAACAATGTCATATAGGTAAAAAAAAAAAAAAAAAAAACAGAGGAATCTCAACAATAAGATGTTCTTCAACAATTAGTCTTTCTCCAACGGTTCTTCGACAGAGTTATTGATGAAAGAATAATCAGTTCTTTAACACATAATATTGTTGTCTGCTTTCCTAAAAAAAAGATAATATTGTTAACAGCAACCAAAATCTTTCCTTCTTCTCGAACTCAAGAATTGAATAAGATTTGATACAATATCAATTTTTTAGGGGCATGTTGGTCATTCTACCAGCTGAAAAGAAAAATAGTCCCAATCTGAATACACTGAACCGAACAAGTGACCCAACTGGGACTAATCACTTAATCCAAGCCACAATCTTATGTATAAGTTAATCTCATATGCAAAGGACTATTGTATTTGTGAAGCAAACACGCCATAAAGATTGAGTGCACAGTAAACAAAACAAATGGTTATACTCCATTAATTTTGGGAGATGATGTAATGGGGTGGGGGTGGGGGTAGCACTGCCTCACCTCTGCATGCCCATTATAAGTTGGGGCCTTTCAATATCAGCCCCCTCTTAGTATAAAAAATGGAAAATGATTTGGTAACCCACTTTGGGTTCTCCCTTTGGGCACTTAGTGAATCCAATCGGGTGTCTTTCTATGTGATACACTTTGAGGAGTGTAAGCGCATATCTCGAAGTGTTACGCGCACACCTCGAAAAGTATCACATGGCTAGACATCCATTTGATCCCATTAAATGCCTAAAGTGAATGTTCAAAGTGGGTTACTCTATCATCTCTCATAAAAAAATAAAATAAAATGCTTAAGGTGTCCCACTTTAGACAACGACTTTGGGCACTTAACGGTCGTGCGCCATCCAATACACCTCGAATGTGTATCCCGAGGTATATCGACGGTGCACGTATGTTAAGTGCACAAAATCAGTGTCCAAAATGGGTATCCTCAGCAGCTTCCTAAAAAAACTCCTAGCTAAAAGTGCTACGTTGATGGTCCTACATTCGAAATTAGTCGAGGTTATGTTTCCAATTACCTTGCCAATAATAAAAGAAAAAACAACAATAACAACAAAGCGACAAAAGGCTCTTCCAAGGTTTCAAATTAATGGATCAAGACATAGGTTAATTTCACACATGGTCACTGGACTTTATACTTTGTAACACTTTGATCACTAAACTTCACTTTGTAACAATAAAATTATCAAACTTTTGAAAATGTTTCACTTGTGGTCACTCCATTCTTTTATGTCGATCATTTTTCTCATGACAAGTATGATGTGGCGCTTACTTGGTGGTAAAAACTTTAAGATTGATTTAAGTTTGATCAAGATGCTCATCTAACAGACTTTGTTAGTAGTGTTAAAAATAATGTCAACTACCCAATTAACTCACAAAATAGAGAGATGAAGTAGAACAACACTAACATCAACGAAGAATAAGACTTTTTTTTTCAAATAACTAAGAATAAGGCTTGATTCGTTTTATCTATGGATCCTTCACACATGATGTCTTACAAGAAATACCAAATTTTATCAAATATTCATTTTCCCAACAAATTTGAAGATCCCAATTGACTTCAATCTTATTTTTCCAACAAACTCGAAGAACCCTAATTTGCAAACTCACCAGAAGAACCAAATTCTCAAAAGAAGTCCATCTAACCTAGTGACATCAAGCCTCGTAACTTTATCATTCAAACACCACCACTACCACCTCCACCGGAAACCAACATAAGCGGCATCGATCAACTCTCTTAAAACAACTCAATCGAGACTTAAATCAATCAATCTCTCGCGAATCTAAAAAAGATACACCGACATTGGGAATTTTTTCCAATTTGAATTTGTTGCTAAGAGCGATTTGGGTTTAGAGAGATTGAGATTTTGACGAGGATTATGGTTTGGGATAAGTTGCAGAGTTAACCCCAATTATTTGTAACAACGAAGATAAAATTAAAACACTCCATTTTTGACAATGTTGTAGAAAGACTTGGATTCTTCTTCTTTTTTTCAATTTAATTTCTTTCTTTTGATGTTCGTCTTCTTCTCAATCTCTTTGATTGTGGTTTATAAAAATATATATTTTCTTTATTTGTGGGCACTAAAAAAAATTATCTTTATTTGAGTCTTAAATGAACATCTTGATGAGACAAAACAGATGTGAAGGCAAACTAAAATCAGTTTTTAAGTTTTAATGTCACCTAAGCGCGACGAAGCGCCACATCATACTTACCACCCGAAAAGTGCCTTTAAAAAGAATGCAGTGACCACAAGTGAAACATTTTCAAAAGTTGAATGATATTTTTGTTACAAAGTGAAGTTTAGTGACTAAAGTGTTACAAGGTTTAAAGTCTAGTAACCTTCAGTGAAATTAACCCATCACGACATTGTTTCAAGACTTTCATGAAACATAGATGTATGTATAGTTTAAGGACTACATAAGAAGAAAATTCATAAGAGTTTTTTTTATAGTGTTGTCAACGTATTTGAGGCAAAGCTTTCACCAATCACAAACTCGGGAAACCTCAACTATTTAAAAAAAAAAAAAAAAAAAAAAAAAAAAAAGCCGAATGGACTCCAAATCGTGTCAAATCAAAATTTAAAGGCAAATCCACAAAAATAAAATGTAAAGTTGAGGCCTAAACAATCAGTTTTGCCTAAAAAACATGTGGGTACTGATCAATTACTTATATGATAATTACAAAAGAAAAAACCCTTCATAGGTCTACGGTCTTGCGTGCCATGCATCAATGCAAAGATAACAAGATCAAAACCCACACGTAAAATCACATCACATGGTCAGAGATGTCTAGGCACTCATGGACGCACCATTTAACGGAATCCTTGCACTCTTAGAGCATCTACAATGGAGTACTACCCTACACCCCTTTCTAATTCACGCCTCATGGATTGCCCGCTTTTGCCATTGAGCGGTGCAATGTGTGAGGCTCTCGTAAGTGGGGCTCACAAAAATAATTTTTTTATTATTTTTTAATTTTTTTTTTTAAAAAAAAAAAAAGAGATTAGCGTCCACTCCACATCATGGATGCTCTTAGACTTCTCAAAATATAATACTTTAATCAAGTCAACCTCTCAAAAGTATTGCATTCTCACGTTGATATCTGCTCTGTCATCTTCTCATAGAAATCAAACATCACAAAATCAAGAAACAAAGAATCTAAAAACTGTGCTTTTCATCCAATCAACTTCAACGCCCACCCAGCCCACATCTTTGAATCAATGACTTCTCACAACGACATCGAAACTTCTTAGCTACATTTCTGTTTTTGGTTTACAAGTTACATGTTTCTTTTTAATTTTTCGTGATGTCTTAAACCTTCATGTAAATGACTCGTGAAAAGTGAGGTAAAAAAATATTTTTGGTAATGTAGCAACCAAGAATTTAACTCAGAATCATCCGGAAGGGTTATGGTGTAGTAGCAAAGAAAATAATAGTTTTACTTTCATTGAGGTAGATGTCATAGATTCGATTCTTGACAACAACATTATATTTCTTTAGTTTCTTTTATATTATAGGGTTAGGGCATTTGACTAACTCTTATAGGATAAGTCGAACCAAAGAAATGAGGGGTTGAAAAAAGGTTCACACACCCATAATTATCGAAAAAAAATTAAACCCAAAATCTTTGTTCCAAGTCATAACTATAATCCATGATGCTCTCTCATTTATTTTTTGGTCTAAGCCTCCTGGGTATCCGAACCGTAATAGGTCTCGATTAATATGAGCTAGAGTCGGGTAGGACTACTAAGTTACATCAAAGCTCTGTTAAGAGTTATAAAAGAACTTCATGCTTAGTGCTCATAGTCAAGACTACTAGTTTAAGCTGATGCAACCGGATGACGCATGAGTCCCTTGGGTGGTGCCCACTCTTTGGTCTTTGCCACTGTACTACAACCCTCAATTCACACGGTTCACTTTTTTTCATTGTTTTTGCGTTGATTTTGACCAAAACTACTCAAAAAAAAAAAAAAAATGAGAAAATGTGTAGGAAGGCAACTTAACAGTGAAATCTCTCTAACTCCACAATTTCAACTATCCGCGTTTTTTAATGCATTTAAGCCTACCCATTTCATCCAATTATCCTCACAAAGCGTGTATTCATTGATTAATCAGTTATTGATGTTTTAGACAACTGGGATCTCCTCTGTCTCTAGTACTCTGCAATTCCCCTGTTTTGTCTCTCAGTTTAGAGAAACAATGGATGAGCAACAACATACAATGAGAGGTTCCCATGTAAAGATTATAGGTAAGTGGGCTTCATCAATATTTGATCGCAAATGGTTTTGAGATTCTTGTTTCCTTGTCTTTTGAATTTTTAGATCAAATTTGTATTGTAAGTTGTAACACAACATCAACAATGTTTTATGTTTTTGGTTGTCCATGTATAGTTCTTATCTGGGCTGATATCCTCGCCGCGTACTCGGTGTGGCTGCTGATGACATACCTAACAGATGTGTGGAAGGTGAGCTTCACACGCGCAGCGGCGACTGTGAACATATTCGCGGGAGCTTCTTCTGTTATGCAAATCGGCGCAGTATTCCTCGTCGATACTTTGCTTGGCAACTTTTGGATGCTCTTCCTCTCCAGTGTAGCCTATAGCATAGTAAGTTTTACACCCTCTAGAGTTTCTTGTGATTTTGTTATTTTAATTGTGGTAATGCAATGCGGTTTGCGGTCCTAATCCCAAATTAGTTGAGGCCGCCTGCATGGATTACATTCTTCCACTTTACTCGATTTAATGCAGTTGATGGTGTGCTTTAATGAGACCCCCACATCTAGGCTTAAAATTATCATGACTGAAATGTATGTCATAGGAATATGTTCGTCTCTTATGTTCTAGGTGTTTGGTGAAATTTATAGTCATGTTATTCCTTCTCATGCACCTAATTTAACTATAGATATGTTAAATTAAATGTAAGACTTGTAGACAACCAAAATCCTTGTATGTCATTAATTAACTTCTGTTGTTCTAAGCATCTCTTCAATACTGCTTAATCACCAATTCCAGCACAAGTTCTATAAACAACAAGGCCTAGTGCACTTGAACTATATATAGGAAAATTATATATAGCAGATAGTTGTAGAAAGTCGAAGACTTTGAGACTTATTACATAACTCGGGTATGTGCAGGGTTTAGGATTTTTATCAATGTCGACGCCGCCAGTCCTTTCAAAGGCTACTGGAACTTGCAGCTCATACGAGGAGCAATGCATAGGCAATGTGCAGGAAATCCTATTCTACATCTCATTAGCTCTAATGGCCATTGGTATGGCTGGCCATTTGGTATCTCTTGGCTCATTTATGTTTGAACAATTATCCGAAGGTGAAGGACAAGAAGAGGAACAGCAGAGTGCAAGTGCATTACCAATCATAGGGTTCCTCGCTGTGGTTCTTATTCCAATCATAAGTGCAATTGCCATTCCTTACATAAAGCCCTGGTCAGTCCGTTTTGGGATTCCAGCGATTTGTACAGTCGTCGCAACTTTGATTTTCATGAGTGGATCATGTTCATATATTCGTAAAGGACCAAAAGGAAGTCCTTACATTCGCTTAATTCGAGTATTTGTGGCTTCTACATTGAAGATACATCTTCCTCTTCCCTCGAATTCTAATCAGTTATATGAGAACAATGACCTTGAAGAAGAAAATTTGGTGGCTCATACTAAAGGGCTCAGGTATAATACTCACACTTATATCTATGTAATGCCAACAACATTAAGGCAATATTGTATCTTTGTCTAACAACTACAATTTTGCTAAATAGGTGCTTGGACAAAGCTGCCATCATATCATCATCGACAGCTTTAGAGGAACAAGAGAAGAATAGATGGAAGCTTTGCCGAATAACTGAAGTAGAGGAAACGAAGATCACATTGCGCATGATTCCTATGTGGCTGACCTTCATTGTCGTCGGACTAGTAATGTCTGTAGGAAACACTTTCTTCCTAGAGCAAGCAAACCACATGAACCCCAAACTAGGAAAATTAAAGGTCCCTCTCCCAGTCCTATTAATGTTCTATGAATTGGCAAGGTCACAATCCGCGCAGTACTACTATGTATTGGTGAATGGCTGGGGTCAATCAGTAAGAAAGTATGGTCCAGCAATAGGAGTTGGTCTAGGAATGTTACTCTCCATACTATGTTGTATAACAGCGGCGAAGGTGGAGGAGAGGCGAATAGGTGTGATCGAGAAACATGGTTTGCTCGATAAGCCAGACGAGACAATTCCAATGACTATGTTTTGGTTGCTACCGCAGTTTCTACTCTTGGGAGGCCTTGATGGACTTGTCAATGAGGGTGTGTTATGTTTCTTTCGAGACCAAGTCCCTCCCTCGCTGCAAGGCCACATGCTTATATTCACTGATGCTGTGTTTGGAGCAGGAAGGATAAGTGGTGTGCTTTCAGTTTATGTCGTGAACAAGGTTAGCGAACAAGGAGGGAGAGCCGGGTGGTTTAGGCATACCCTGAACAAGAGTAGATTGGATAAGTATTATTGGACATTAGCAGTTATGAGCTCCATAAACATTGCTCTTTACATTTTGGTTGCAATTTGGTATGCTTATAGGGAATCAGCAGTAGATGAGGAAGAAGTACCTGAAGATGAAGAGGAAATAACTTTGAAGAAATTTGGAGTTGTTGTTGTTAATTAGCTGGCAGGAGATCATTTAATTATGTTGCATTCTTTCCTATTAAAAAATTATGTTGCATTCTGTAGAATATGTTAGTATGTAGATATTGTTGTGAAGTGTGGATGACCATGCATGCACACCAACATATTATGTAGTCATGTAACTAGTATTGTCATTTCAATGTACACCAACTCTTTCATGTATTATCAAATTACTTGTCATGTGTTGTATGACATGGGGTGTATGTGTTAATTGTCCCACATTGATTACTTGTAAAGTGTTGTATGAAATATGGTGTATATGTTAATTGTCCCACATTGCTAAGGCACATTTGTCATCATACCAAATGGCCTATATAAAGGGTGCTAACCTCATTGTAAGAGCACACCAAGTTGAATGAAACATCTATTTCATTTCTTCTCTTCTCCTTTGTAATAGTAGTTTGTAGTAGTAGAAGTTCTTAGTTTTCTATTTCCTTCTCTAGTTCTTAGCAAGTTTCAATTCAATTTACAACACGTTATCAGCACGAGCTTGCTCTAGCATTAAGGAGATCTTGAAGTTCAAGAAGGCTTGTTAAGGAGACAAAGCTAGGAAGGTATAACTTTTGTTATTTAAATAAGTTCGATTTATTTATATATTATCATGGTTGCTTCCTTTTATTACTGGCACCACTTCTATATACATACTTTATTCATATACTATACATTATAATGTCACTGATTGCGAAAGTATGCTCTGTAATTGCGTCTTTTACGATCTTCTACATCAGAAATCAAAAGTCAATATGTGACATAACTAGTTTTCTCTTAAAATTACAAACGATTAGTTATTGTTCTATTCTCGATTTTATAATACAAATCATGCTATAAGTTTGAGTTGATAGTGGGTAAGCCTTGTCCCCGGTAAAGCTAAACATTGAAAGGGAGACGGGTTATCCCATTCGAGGAGGCATGGCATTTAAGCAGACTTTTTCTCGCCACCCAACTTGAAGGTTGTCCCACCAACTCATACGAATAGTACATTTGATTATTAATGAATCAAGTTGTGAACATATACTTAATCATATGCTATGTTTTTTTTTTTACATAAAAGAAAAGAGAAAATTATTTTCTATTATATTTACCTTCAAAATATTAATCAACCATAGTTGAATATGTTACCTTATTATAATTCTTGTCATGATAATTAGATATTACAAATTATGAATAAAGCTTGCATATATGCAAGGCTGTATGTTGTACACAATCATTTGCCAATATCTCTTTAGAGATTTGAAAAGTAAATATTTCATATATATTTTCACCATATGGAGTTATAAATATATAAATACCAAAAAAGGTAATGCTCCAAAAGCTCAAAATGAGCGGTTGAGTCTCAAGCTACAAAATTTAATCAATCAAATATTAATTATAATTTCACAATTTTAATTACCTCTATATTGAGGTTGCGTGGAAATATGACTGATGAGACAATAAAAATAAGGTCACGTGGTCCGCCTCGATTTATTGCTACAACAAATATTGAGTACGCACATCAATCCAATAAATATTAAGGATTGATTTCTTATCTCATGGTAGCTAAGTAAAATAATGAGATATTATAAATATAATATCGCTCCCGTCCAATTAGTTCAGCTTCAAATTTATGGACGTGGAAAATGTGAAAATATCAGGTAAATGTCGTATTGACAATTCCAACAAAAGGTGGAACAAAAGTGGTGCACCACTACAAAGGATAAATAATTATTGACAATGAGCGCTCATAATTGTGACATTTTTTTGGTCATATATGAAATGTTATTTTGCCTAAATATTGTCATATATATACCCGAAAATTTTTGTGACATTTACCATGCCTTCAAAATCAAAGGCAAAATATTATGAATTTTTATCAATGAAATATGACTCTTTTCTAATTTGCCAAACATTATTTGTCCAGATGGATCAACAAATCATGTGTTCAAATCATGAATCAAACAAGAGCGATATATGTCTTGCTGATTGTGCTACAACGCACACAATCCTTAAAAACATAGAATATTTCTCCAATTTGAACTTAGTTGAGGCTAATGTTCAAACAATATCTAGCATCTCCAATTTGATTAATGGCTCTGGAAGAGCAAATATTATGTTGCCTGAGGGAACAATAATTCATGTTGACAATGCCTTATACTCTGAAAAATCCAGAAGAAATTTACTAGTTTTAAAGATATTCGACAAAATGGATATCACATTGAAACCGTGAATGAAAATAATAGAGAATTTCTCTATGTCACATTGGTTTCAAATGGGAAAAAAGAAGTGTTAGAAAATTTCCCAGCTTTATCATCTGGATTATATTTTACTCATATAAGGCATGTCAAAATAAATGTCGTCTTGAATAAGAAAATTAATGATCCAAAGACATTCATTTTATGGCATGACCGGCTTGGTCATTCGGGATCATCAATGATGCGAAGAATAATTAATAATTCGCATGGACATCCTTTAATGAGTCATAAAATATTTTCAGCTGGTGATTATAATTGTGCTAGTTGTTCTCGAGGTAAATTGATAGTTAAACCATCCCCAAGTAAAATTGTTGTGGAATCCCCAGTTTTCTTAAAACGCATTTAGGGAGACATATGTGGTCCTATTTATCCTCACTGTGGACCATTTAGATATTTCATGGTTTTGATACATGCATCAACTAGGTGGTCACATGTTTGTTTGCTTTCAACCCGCAATGTTGCATTTGCTAGACTTTTAGCACAAATCATTAAGTTAGGAGCACAATTTCCTGACAACCCAATCAAGACCGTCCGTCTTGATAATGTCGGGGAATTTCAATCTCAAGCATTTAAAAATTATTGCATGTCTATATAAATTACCATTGAACATTACGTTCCACATGTGCATACCCGAATGGTTTGGCGAAATCTCTTATCAAACGCATTCAATTAATTGCCGACACATTTAATCATGAGAACTAAGTTATCAACTTCAGTTTGAGGACATGCGATCCTTCATGCAAAGATCTATCATTCGTTATAGGCCTACCGCATACCATGAATATTCCCCATGCAACTCATTTTAGGTCAACAACCAAATATTTCACACTTGAGAATATTTGGTTGTGCAAAGGTGTATGTTCTTATACCACCTCCCAATAGAACTAAGATGGGTCCACAACGAAAACTTGGGATTTATGTTGATTTAACTCATCGTCCATTATAAGATACCTTGAGCCCTTAACATGGGATTTATTTACCGCACATTTTGTTGATTGTCACTTTATGAAGCAATTTTCCCACCATTAGGGGGAGATAAGAAGTCAATTCAAAAGGAATGGCGCGAAATTGTTTGGAATGCATCAACTTTATCACATTATGATCCACGCACAAATCGGTGTGAACTTGAAGTTCAAAAGATCATTCATTTGCAACAAATCGCAAATCAATTACCAGATGCATTTAATGATGCAAAACAAGTGACAAAATCACATATTCCAGCTGTAAATGCTCCTGCAAGAATTGATGTCTCTGTGCAACAAAATGTATAAGAACCAACGAAACGCTTAAAGCGTGGAAGACCGGTTGGTTCAAAGGATACAATTCCTCGAAAGAGGAAAACGGGAGTAAAAATAAATACAAATCAAAATACTCATGAGAAAGCACAAGAATCCTTTGATAAGGGTTTGTCAGAACAAGTTTATTCGATGAGGAACAACTTCCTCTAGAAAAAGAGGAAAAAATGAAAATAATGAGATCTCGATAAATTATTTAAACTCGGTAAGATTTGGGATCGAAATGAAATTGTTCTTGATGATATATTTGCTTTCAATGTGTCCTTTGAAATATGTGAAAATGATGATGATCCAACCACGATCGGTGGACGAATGTCAAAAAAGACCTATTGGCAAAAATGGCAAGATGTTATCCAAGCGAGCTAAACTCGTTAAAGAAACGAGAGGTTTTTGGACCAATTGTCCAAACGCCGATGACGTAAAACCTGTTGGATATAAATGGGTATTTATACGAAAGAGAAACGAAAAAATGAAGTTACAAGGTACAAAGCAAGACTTGTAGCTCAAGGTTTCTCACAAATACACGACATCGATTATGAGGAAACATATTCTCCTGTTATACATGCAATCACATTTCGGTTCTTGATAAGCCTTGCAGTCTCTGAAGGGCTTGATATGCATTTAATGGATGTCGTTAGAGCATATTTGTACGGATCCCTAGACAGTGAGATATATATGAAAATCCCTGATGGATTTGTAATATCCGATAAAATAAAATCAAAACCTCATAACATGCATTATATAAAATTACAAAGGTCTTTGTACGGGTTGAAACAATCCGGACGAATATGGTACAAACGTCTTAATGATTATTTACTGAAAGAAGGATATGTTTCTTTCAAATAATATGATTTGCCCATTTGTCTTCATTAAGAGATCATCAACAGGATTTGTGATTATTGTTGTATATGTTGATTTAAATATAGTGGGAAACCACGACGACATCGTTAGAACATCCGAATACTTGAAAAATGAATTCGAGATGAAAGAACTTGGAAAAACAAAACTTTACCTTGGTTTGCAAATTGAACATTTTTCAAGTGGAGTATTTCACCATCAAGCAAATTATATTGAAAAAATATTAAAAAGATTTTATATGGACAAAGCACATCCATTGAGCTCTCCAATGGTTGTCAGATCACTTGAAGTGGATAAAGATCCATTTCGACCTCATGAAAGTGATGAAGAGCTAATTGGTCCGGATGTACCATATTTAAGTGCAATTGGTGCACTTATGTATCTTGCAAATTGTACAAGACCTGACATTGTTTTTGTCGTCAACCTACTTGCAAGATACGGCTCTTCACCAACTCGAAGACATTGGAATGGTGTAACATATTTTTCGATATCTTCGAGGAACAAGTGACATGAGTTTATTCTACTCGAGAGGGGCAAAATTGAATCTCCAAGGTTACGCTGATGCTTGGATTTTTATCTTATCCCCACAAGGCCCGTTCTCAAACGGGATATGTATTCACATGTGGTAACACTGTTGTATCATGGAAGTCAGTAAAGCAAATTATGGTTGCTACTTCTTCCAACCATTCAAGTAATTGCAATTCATGAAGCAAGTCGTGAATGTGTATGGTTGAGAAACATGATTGAACATATTCAAGAATCATGTGGATTACCTTCAATAAAAGATTCTCCAACCATATTATATGAAGATAACGCAGGATGTATTGCACAATTAAGTGGAGGATTCATAAAAGGGGACAGAACAAAACATATTTCACCAAAATTCTTTTATGCGCATGAGCTTCAGAAGAATGGTGAAATTGATGTCAAGCAAATCCGATCGAGTGATAATCTTGCTTATTTATTCACAAAGCCTTACCAACTACGACATTTAAAAGGCTTACATATGGTATTGGCTTGCGTAAACTTAAAGACATTGCAAGTAAAGAAACTGAATAAGTTTCACCCATGTTCACATGAGGGGGAGTTATTGATTAGTGTATTGCACTCTTTTTCCCTTATCTATGGTTTTATCCCATTGGGTTTTCCTAACAAGGTTTTTAATGAGGCAATCTTAACAATATTATGTCCGTCTTAATATTTATGAGAATAGTGTACTCTTTTTCTTTTATTATATTTTTTCCCACAGGGTTTTTCTTAATAAAAGTTTTAACGAGGCACATTCTCTAAGCAAGTGTCATCCAAGGGGGAGTGTTGTGAAGTGTGGATGACCATGCATGCACACCAACATATTGTGTAGTCATGTAACTTGTATTGTCATTTCCAATGTACACCAACTCTTCCATGTATTATCAAATTACTTGTAATGTGTTGTATGACATGGGGTATATGTGTTAATTGTCCCACATTGATTACTTGTAAAGTGTCGTATGAAATATGGTGTATATGTTAATTGTCCCACATTGCTAAGGCACATTTGTCATCATACCAAATAGCTTATATAAAGGGTGCTAACCTCATTATAAGAGCACACCAAGTTGAATTAAAACTTCTCATTCTAACTATTTCATTTCTTCTCTTCTCCTTTGTAATAGTAATTTGTAGTAGAAGTTCTTAATTTTCTATTTCCTTCTCTAGTTCTTAGCAAGTTTCAATTCAATTTACAACAGATATATTTTTATTGAGAGTTGTTATTGTAACTGAAAGGTAAATTGTGAAGTGCGCGTGATGTATCACGTGAGTTGTGAGGTAGGCTATTGAGCTGATATACTGACTCACTATATATAGGTGAGTGTAATGATTCATTGAGTATGTAGTAACAGAATGAAGGTTCACGTTTTTTGTGCTTTAGATCAAAATGATCACATTCTTCTTCATAAGAAATAAAGAAGGATAAGATTTAACGTGTAAAATTGATTATTTATTTGGTTCTCGAACTTTCACGTTTTTCTTGAATTGGTCATCAAACTTTCATCGGTTCACTTTTGGTCTCTAAACTTTTATTTCTCTCTAATTTTGATTTTTTTGTTAAGCTTGGAGAGTAATAGTTACTGACAAAACAGTTAAAAATTGATTTCTTTTAGTTGATAAATCAGTTATGAACAACCCCCTGAATTGTTCGTGAAGCACTTTGCTAGCTACAATTGTTTTTCGAACTTAACAAAAGATCAAAAGTAGATGAAAACAAAAGTTTAAGGACTAAAATTGAACTAATGAAAGTTTGATGACCAACCAACAAAAGCTTGAAAGTTCAAGGATCAAATTATATTTTTTGTCTAATTAAAAATCAAAACATATTTATATGGTGTGGGCACCACTGACCACAATTAGCTATTTGTAGGAGCCCAACTATGTAATTGAAGTAGCACATCAACAATAAAGTCTTAATTTTAAATTTAATTATAGTCGGCTACATGAATCAAGCTTTTCTACTCTTTCTTGATTCAAGACACTTTAAGGTGAACTAAGCTGGATACTTTTCAATAATAGCTATTTATAGCACTTAAAACTTTTCCTAGCTTATGTCATGTGTTCTAAATGTTATAAAAATCAGTCCATAATTGTCACACTTTCAATGTTGCAGTCACATTCGTAGCTAAATTTATTGCAATTATTTTTTTATATAAGAAATTAAGAAGTCAACTTTTCTTGTTCCATGAGGAATAGCAACAATATCACATACTAAATAACTGAGTAACCCACTTAGTTGATATTGTTGTGAATTGAGTTCAAACTTGCTAAAAACTAGAGAAGGAAAGTAGAACACTAAGAACTTCTACTACTACAAAATAAGAAAAGAATAAATGAGAGAGTTGGAATGTGAAGTTCTTCATTCAACTTGGTGTGGTTTTGAAGTTCTTCTACAAATAAGAAGATTTAATTTTAATCTTCTCGAGTAAAACGAACATATATCACTTGTTCCTCAAAGATATCAAAAAATATGGTTAACGTAATTCCAATGTCTTCGAGTTGGTGAAGAGTTGTTTCTTACAAGTAGGTTGACAGCAAAAGTAATGTCAAGTCTTGTACAACTTTCAAGATACATAAGTGCACTAATTACACTTAAATATGGTACCTCCTGAACAAATAGCTCTTCATCACTTCAATGAGATCGAAATGGGTCTTTTTCCACTTCAAGTAATCTAACAACCATTGGAGAGCTCAATGGATGTGATTTATCTATATAAAATCATTTTAATATTTTTTGATATAATTTAATTAATTGATAAGTACTCCACTTGGGAAATGTTCAATTTGCAAACCAAGACAAAGTTTTATTTTTTCATGTTCTAACGATGTCGTCATGGTTTCCTATTATATTTAAATTATCAACATATACAACAATAATCAAGAATCTTATTAATGATCTTTTGATGAAGACACAAGGGCGAAGTGATTTATTTACATATATTTTTTTAAGTAAATAATCACTAAGGCGTTTGTACCACATTCTTCCGGATTGTTTCAATCCATACGAAAACTTTTGTAATTTTATAGAATGCATGCAATGACTTTTTGATTTTATTTCTTCAGATATTTCAAATCCTTCATGGATTCTCATATATATATACTAGTTTCAAGACGTGCTACGCCCGATTGACCCGCTCGTTTCGCTCGCGGGAATTAGTTTCTAAGAATTTATTAACAAAATTTAAAATTGTAATTAAAATTTAAAAATTAAAAATACAAGTACATTTTTTAGTTTATCAATATTCTCTAATGTGATTGAGATAAGATGTGAATGAAAAAAATAAGTTAGTCATGCTAGGACATTACTTCCTCAAAAAAAAAAAACAAGGAAAAAAATATACTTTGAAGATTGATCATCCACTTTGATCGATTGATCGATTGAAGACTGAGAGAAAGAGAAAATCGTGTATTGGATTGATGATAAGGAGTTCGGGATTGATTTGGAGATAAAGAAAAAAAAACGCATGGTGGATTGATAAGGAGTTAGAGTTTGATTTAGAGACAATAGAAAATGTTGATTTGGAGATAAAAAAAAGTATGAAAAAATAGATAAATTTCATTACCACTCAAAAATTTGCGATTCGTGCTTTTATATGTATTATTGATATATATATATATCATTGTCTAAGGATCCGTAAAAATATTCTGTAACAATATCCGTTAAATGCATATCAAGCCTTCGAGAAACTGCAAGGTTTATCAAAAATCGAAATGTGATTGCATCTATAATAGGAGAGTATGTTTCTTCATAATCAATGTCAGGTCTTTGTGAGAAACCTTGAGCTACAAATCTTGTTTTATACCTTGTAAGCTCATTTTTTTCGTTTCTCTTTTGTACAAATACTCATTTATATCCAACTGATTTTACGCTATATGGCGTTTGAACAATCGGTCTAAAAACCTTTCGTTTTTTCAATGAGTCTAGCTCTGCTTGAATAGCCTCATCATTTTTTGCCAATCAGGTATTTTTTTAGATTCATTCACGGATCTTGGTTCTGTATCATCATTATTTTCATATATTTCAAAGGATATCTTAAAGCAAATATATCATCAGAAACAATATTATTTCGATCTCAAATCTTACTAGAGTTTGAATAATTTATTGAGATCTTATTATTTTTATTTTTTCTTTATTTTTTTAGAGGTAGTTGTTCCTCGTCAAAATCAACTTGTTTTGAAAAATCCGTATCAAAAGATTCTTGTGCTTTCTCAGAAGTATTTTGATTTGCATTTATTTTTACTCTCGTTTTCATCTTTCAAGGAACTATATCCTTTGAGCCAAATGGCCTTCCACGCTTTAGGTGTTTTATTCGTTCTTATGCATTTGTTGCACAAAGTCATTAATTCTTGAAGGAGCATTCACAGCTAGAATATGTGATTTTGTCATCGTTTTGCGTCAGTAAATGCACCAGGTAATTGATTTGCGATTCGTTGCAAATGAATGATCTTTTGAACTTTAAGTTTACATTGATTTGTGCATGGATCATAATGCGATAAAGTCAACGTATTCCAAGCAATTTTGTACCTTTTCCTTTTGAATTGGTTTCTTATCTCCTCCTAATGGTAGGGAAATTATTTCATCAAAGTGACAATCAACAAAACGTGCAGTAAATAAATCCCCTATTAGGGACTCAAGGTATCTTATAATGGACGATAAGTTAAATCTAATATAAATCTCAAGTTTTTGTTATGGACTCATCTTAGTTCTATTAGGAAGTAGTATAGGAACATACAGTGCACAACCAAAAATTTTCAGGTGTAAAATATTTGGTTGTTAACCTAAAATGAGTTGCATAGGGGAATGTTCATGGTATGTAGTGGGCGTATAACGAATTATAGATGTTGCATGAAGGACGGCATGTCCCAAAACAGAAGGTAGTAATTTAGTTCTCAAGATTAATGGTCTAACAATTAATTGAATGTGCTTGATTCTGTTAAACCATTCTGAGTATGCACATGTGGAACAGAATGTTTAATGGTAATTCCTAAAGACATGCAATAATCTCTAAATGCTTGAGATTTAAACTCTCCATCATTATCAAGACAAATGATCTTGATTGGGTCGACAAATAATTGTGCTCTTAACTTAATGATTGACGTGCGTCGAACGCGTCAATAAAATAAAATATCTAGACCAACTATTTTGTAGATAGTGGTAAAGGGCTGATCCTGCATAGATTAGTATCAATTCTAAGGTCGAAAACAACAAAAAGGAAAATCGGGGTTTAAGAAAAATGATTTAATTAACTAATGTAAATGTTAGGGAAAATAAATAAACAATGGAAATAACTTTGAAAACAACTAATCAAAATACCTAAGTTAAGACATACAAGTTTGGTTCGAGAAAAGATTGGATTTGGTCTTTGATTTATATAAAATATACAAATCAAAAGTATCATAGTGTGGCTATATACCCGGTAACGTACAAGGCTCCTCGCACTTCCTAATCTCGATGGTCTAGGTACGACAATGACTATTTCCCTAGCCTATCGTATAACCCTATACTCAAGCGCATTGGGTTTAACACGATGACCACAATGGGTTTCGTGAAAGCACTACACCTAGACAACCGGATCACTGGTGTCTGATTTAGCTTAGATTCTTACAGTACTCGATCGATTCTAAAAGAAACCAATCAATTGGTAGGGTCAATTGCCACTGGTGTGGTCTTATTACATAAGGATGGATGTTTATGACTCACTGACAATTAAATTAGAGCTTAAATATGAATTTAACTCTAATTATTCCAACAATACCAAAGGAAATAAAATATTAATGAAAGCAATAAAATTAAAATAAATAAACCTCACAAATCCATAGATAAAAGTAGTTGAACATCCCTCGCAGTCATGCCTAGGCCATGAGTTTAGTCTGGAAAAACAAAAAAAAAATAATAGAAAAAAAAGTTGAGGGAGAGAGGAATAAGAATAGAAGATGGCCGAATACAAGATCCCTAATCGAATAGAAGTTGGTCCTTTCTAATAATACCTAAAGTCCAAATATAAAAAAAAATTACTAAAAATTGGTCCCTAGGTGAGAGAAACTACATCTAGTAGGTGGTAGAGTGACTCGTGCGCCGAGGCACATGGGCTTTTAATTTCAGGTCATGGGGCACGTGGTAGACTGCAATTGGTTGTGTTTTGTTATGTAGATGACGTTGCGGCAGGCAATTGGAGGAAGAACTGATGAAGACGTGTTGCTGTGAATCGCTGGATCAGTGGAGGAGCGCCACATGTCTGCTGGTAGTGAGACGAGGCGTGCAAGAATCGCGCGAAGACTTGGGAGACAACAGCTACACAAATATTGAGGAGCATCTACGGGAGAAGAGGTGAGGAAGATTGCTGGGAACACGCTGTACATGTGGTAATGCAACACGTGGTAGCCGGTGGAGAGGAAAATCGCACAAACGTGCGAAGGTGTGTGGGAGGCATAACTGATACGCATCACGAGGCAACATCAAAGGCTACTGAAACGCAGTGTCTGTCCCTCCTACTCTTCAACTGCTTTCTATATCTGTGCAATGCATGTCTCGAGACAGATCTGAGGGTAACCGTTCCACTGCATGTAAATATTCCATTCTGCATAGTTTTTCACCCCGAATTCAACCGCGCACTCCATTAACCCTGAAAATAACAAATAAATATAATTGGACTAATATTTTGAAAACTTAACAATTAAAAACATATAAATAACTTGTATATAATTACATAATTAACGACTTATCAATGATTTAGGCCAAAAGTCTAGCAAATGCAACATTATGAGTCGAGGGTAAACAAACATGTGACCACCTAGTTAATGCATATATCAAAAACATGAAATATATAAATGGTCCACGGTAATGATGAATAGGTCTATATATGTCTCCTTGAATGTGTTTTAAGAAAACTGGGGTTCCACAACAATTTTGATTGGAGATGATTTAACTATTAATTTACCTTGAGAATAAATAGTACAATTATAATCACCAGCTGAAAATATTTTGTGACTCATTAAAGGATGTCCATGCAAATCATCAATTATTTTTCGCATCATTGATGATCTTGGATGACCAAGTCGATCATGTCATAAAATGAATGTCTTTGGATCATTGATTTTTCTACTTTTGACGACATTCATTTTGAAATGTCTTATATGAGTCGAATATAATCCAAATGATAAAACAGAAAGTTTTTCTACCACTTCTTTTTTCTCATTTGAAACTAATGTGACATAGAGAAATTCTCTATCGTTTTTGTTTATGGTTTCAATGTGATATCCATTTTGGCAAATATATTTAAAGTTAAGTAAAATCTTTTTGGATTTTTCAGAGTATAAAACATCGTCAACATGAATTATTATACCCTAGGCAACATAATATTTGCTCTTTCAGAACCATTAATCAAGTTGGAGATGTCAGATATTGTTTGAACATTAGCCTCAGCTAAGTTCAAGTTAGAGAAATATTATCTCCTTTTAAGGATTGTGTGCGTTATAGAACAATCAGCAAGACAAATATCATTTTTATTCGGCAAATTAGAAAACGAGTCATATTTCATTCATAATAAGAAATTAGTACATAGAAACTAGAAAGCATAACAAAAACCAGTACATATAATTATTGAAAAGCATTACATAAGATAATTAAAAACATCAAGACTAGTGTTTGGATCATCATGAGAATTTGATACATTCATATAATTAATGTCTGACGAGCCATCTCCGATAGTGAAATTCATCTCAACTGTTCTCCTTCAAGGATGCTTGATAAAGATCAATAAAACGCTTAGGCATGCGGCATACATGAGCCTAATAGCCTTTTAGACCACACATGTAACATGGTTGGTCACGATTACGAGCATGCCCATTTTCAGCAGTATTTTTCCTTTTTCTCTGAGTGGCGTCATTTCAGTTCCATTTATTTTGGAACTTATGACCGTGGGATTTATAATACGGCTTGCCACGATCTTTACCAATTAATTTTTTCTCATTTTCACGTTCGTGGTTTTTCTTTCCTTGACCGTTTTTATGGTCGTTATAGGATGTCGCATTTGCTTAATTTATTGAAGCGGAATGAGTTGGGCGGGAGATAAGATTCTTCATTAAAAGCTCGTTGTTTTGTTCAACCACCATGAGACAAGAAATTAATTTCGAGTACTTTCTAAATTGACGCGCTCGATATTGTTGTTGCAACAATAGATTCGAGGCATGAAAAGTACTAAATGTTATTTCCATCATTACATTATCATATATATTTTCTCACATAGCCTCAAACGAGAGGTAATATTAAACATGGTGGAGTTATACTCATTGACTATTTTAAAATCTTATAGCCTAAGATTCAGCCAGTCGTTTTAAGCTTTTGGAAATATCGTCGTCTTTTGGTGATCATATCGCTTTTTCAAGCTTAACCACTGGGTGAGAGGATCTCTTCTAGTGAGATATTCACTTTTCATACCTTCATCGAAATAATGGCAAAGGAATATCAGCACTTTCGCACGATCTTGCATTGATGTTTTATTTCCTTCTGTAATAGTTTATTTTAATTCTTTAGCTTGAATATGTATCTCTGCATTCAGTTGTCATGGCAAATAATTATTGCTAGTGATATCGAGGGCAACAAATTCAAGTTTTTGAAAGTTTGTCATAGTCTGAAAATATTTGAAGAAATTAAAAATTGGGTACGTAAATAAGTTTTCTCTTTTATATAAAATAAATAATATACGATTAAATATATGTTCACAATTTGATTCTTAATACGCAAAATGTACTACTTGTATGAGGTGGCGGGACAACCTCTAAGTTGGGTGGCGAGACGAAGTCTACTTAAAACTATGTCTCCTCGAACGAGATAATTCGTCTCTCTTTCAATGTTTAGCTTTACTTGGAATAAGGCTTACCCACTACCAATCCTAACTTATAGCACTATTTGCAATATAAAAACCAAGAATAAAGCATAAGTAATCATTTGTAGTATAACGAGAAAACTAGATATGTCACATATTGACTTTTGATTTCTAATGTAGAAGATCGTACAAGATGCAACTACAGAGCATACTTTCGCAGTCGGTGATGTTATAATGCATAGTGTATGAATAAAGTATGCATATATAAGTGACGTATGTAATAAAAAGAAAGCAACTATGATAACATGGAAATAAATTTAACTTATTTAAATTAACAAAAGTTATATATTCTTAGCTTTGTCTCCTTAGCAAGCCTTCTTGAACTTCAAGGTCTCATTTATGTTAGAGCAAACTCATGCTGATAACGTGTTGTGAATTGAGTTGGAACTTGATAGAGACTAAATAAGGAAAATAGAAGACTAAGAACTTCTACTACTGCAAACTATTACTACAAAGGAGAAGAGAAGAAATGAGAGAGTTGGAATAAGAAGTTCTTCATTCAACTTGGTGTGGTTCTACGATGAGGTCGACGCCCTTTATATAGCCTTTTGATGATGATGATAAATGTACTTAGATAATATGTACAAGTAACACATACACGAGATGTCATACAACACGTTACAAGTAATTTAATAATACATGGAAGAGTTGGTGTACGTTGAAAATTGTTACAAGTAATATGACAATACATGGACAAGTGAGGGCACTATTAGTGAGAAATACAAGTTACATGACTACACAATATATTGGGGTACATGCATGGGCATTCATACTTCACAACGGATATTGCGGTTCTTTTGAATAAAAAGATTAAGGAATCAATGAACTTTTATTAGAGCAATAATTTTATGTATGGTTATTGATGATTAATAAAATTGTTATTTTGATTAAAAAAAAAGTCCTAGCTAGCAATTCAATCTATTTTGCTGCTCTCACCAAATATATATATATATATATATATATATATATTTGTCAGGTCTATGATTTTTAAAATATGTATCAATACAGTTGTAAAAAAAAAAAATTAAGTGATGAATATAGCTAGGGTAGCAATTTCGTGCCCAGACCGCCAACCCATCGTTTTCCGGCCCGAAATAAAAATGATTCGGACTATGTCTAAACAAATGGACAAAGACCTCTTGTCCGGATTTAAAACCGAAAACCGAGCTGGATCTGGACAAGGCACTGGAACTACAGACCTAACTCGAAATCGGTTCGAATTTTAAATAAAATTAAAATATCTTTAATAAAAAGGTACATTAGACACTTAGTACTTATAAAATAGATTAACAAACATCATTCTATTCTAATGCACATAAATTAATAAACTAAAGATATGTTTGATTTTAAAATGAATTAAATTCTAGTTTTTTAAAGATTTTTTATATTAAATGTTTAATTACATGAACTATTTCCAATAACGTTACAATGATTTATAGTTTGCAATCTTTGTTGAGATTTTGAAGTTATTTTTTCAAATTACATTATATGAAATTATAATATATGCGTATTTTAACATTTGAATAAGCTTTTAAAATAAGAAGTTAGTTTTCAAGATTGCGATAAATCCGGGCAATCGGACAACCCGAATTTTAAGCAAAACGGGTATGGACAAGCTAGTTTTGTCCGAATTTAAAATAGGGCCAAGTTCGGACAATTAATAAAATTCTTTATAGTAAGGGTTGTGTGACGACCCCTTCTCAAATTAGGGAACCACCCAGCCTAATCCTGTCCTTAAGTCCTAACCTCGACCACATAGGACTTAACAATGTATTAGTCAGCCTTTTCAATATACTCACCATATTAGTTACTTTTCTAATAAACATTAAACTATTCTCATACTTAATAGTATTTCAAAATAAATTAAGATTTTATATAAATATTATTCAGCGGAAGTCTTAACAAATTAGCGGAAGCCATTCATATAAAAAAATCTAAGTATGTGAAAAACTAGGTAAACAGGATCACATGCATACATATATATATATATATAACAAAATGGCGATAACTATATATCAACACGTGTGTAGTCGGCTAACTATCTCACATCTCATAGTATACATCCCTAAAAGTGTATAAAAGATATATATATACATATATATATATATATATATATATATATATATGTTGTGGAATATGGATGACCATACATGTACGCCAACATATTGTGTAGTCATGTAACTTGTATTTCTCACTTAATAGTACCTCCACTTGTCTATGTATTGTAATGTTACTTGTAACCATTTCCAATGTACACCAATTCTTCCATGTATTGTCAAATTACTTGTAATGTGTTGTATGACATGGGGTGTATGTGTTACTTATACACATTGTATAAAGTACATTTATCATCATCACCAAATGGCTATATAAAGGGTGCTAATCTCATTGTAAAAACACACCAAGTTGAATGAAAACTTCTCATTCCAACTATTTCATTTCTTCTCTTCTCATTTGTAGTAGTAGTTTGTAGTAGTAGAAGTTCTTAGTCTTCTATTTCCTTCTCTAGTTCTTAACAAGTTCCAATCCAATTTACAACACGTTATCAACACGAGCTTGCTCTAGTATTAAGGAGATCTTAAAGTTCAAGAAGGCTTGTTAAGGAGACAAAGCTAGGAAGGTATAACTTTTGTTATTTAAATAAGTTCAATTTATTTACATATTATCATGGTTGCTTCCTTTTATTACATGCATCACTTCTATATGGATACTTTATTCATATATTATACATTATAACGTCACCGATTGCGAAAGTATGCTCTGTAGTTGCGTCTTTTACGATCTTCTACATCGAAATCAAAAGTCAATATGTGACATAACTAGTTTTCTCTTAAAACTACAAACGATTAATTATCGTTCTATTCTTGATTTTATAATACAAATAATGCTATAAGTTTGAGTTGATAGTGGGTAAGTCTTGTCCCCGGTAAAGCTAAACATTGAAAGGGAGACGTGTTATCCCATTCGAGGAGGCATAGCATTAAGCAGACTTTGTCTCGCCACCCAACTTGAAGGTTGTCCCACCAACTCATACGAATAGTACATTTGATTATTAATAAATCAAGTTGTGAACATATACTTAATCATATGTTATGTTTTTTTTTTTTTACATAAAAGAAAAGAGAAAATTATTTTATATTATATTTACTTTCAAAATATTAATCAACCATAATTGAATTTGTTACCTTATTATAATTCTTGTCATGATAATTAGATATTACAAATTATGAATAAAGCTTGCATATATGCAAGGTCGTATGTTGTACACAATCATTTGCCAATATCTCTTTAAGATTTGAAAAGTAATATTTCATATATATTTTCACCATATGGAGTTATAAATATATAAATACCAAAAAAGGTAATGCTCCAAAAGCTCAAAATGAGCGGTTGAGTCTCAAGCTACAAAATTTAATCACCAAATATTAATTATAATTTCACAATTTTAATTACATCTATATTGAGGTATGTGGAAATATGACTGATGAGACAATAAAAATAAGGTCACGTGGCGCACCTCGATTTATTGCTACAACAAATATCAAGTACGCACATCAATCCAATAAATATTAAGGATTGATTTTTTATCTCATGGTAGTGAGTAAAATAATGAGATATTATAAATATAATATCGATCTCGTCCAATTAGTTCATCTTCAAAGTAAGAAGCATATGTTGCATATAATGATCATGATCGCAATAATAAATGGACGTGGAAAAGGTGAAAATATCGTAAATGTCGATTGACAATTCCAACAAAAGGTGGAACAAAAGTGGTGCACCACTACAAAGGGTAAATAATTATTGACAATGAGCGCTCATAATTGTGACATTTTTTTGGTCATATATGAAATGTTATTTTGCCTAAATATTGTCATATATATACCCGAAAATTTTTGTGACATTTATCATGCCTTCAAAATCAAAGGCAAAATATTATGAATTTTTATCAATGAAATATGACTTTTTTCTAATTTGCCAAACATTATTTGTCCAGATGGATCAACAAATCATGTGTTCAAATCATGAATCAAATAAGAGAGATATATGTCTTGCCGATTGTGCTACAACGCACACAATCCTTAAAAACAGAGAATATTTCTCCAATTTGAACTTAGCTGAGGCTAATGTTCAAACAATATCTAGCATCTCCAATTTGATTAATGACTCTGGAAGAGCAAATATTATGTTGCCTGAGGGAACAACAATTCATGTTGACAATGCCTTATACTCTGAAAAATCCAGAAGAAATTTACTGAGCTTTAAAGATATTCGACAAAATGGATATCACATTGAAACCGTGAATGAAAATAATAGAGAATTTCCCTATGTCACATTGGTTTCAAATGGAAAAAAGAAGTATTAGAAAAATTCTCCAACTTTATCATCTGGATTATATTTTACTCATATAAGGCATGTCGAAACGAATGTCGTCTCGAATAAGAAAATTAATGATCCAAAGACATTCATTTTATGGCATGACCGGCTTGGTCATACAGGATCATCAATGATGCGAAGAATAATTAATAATTCGCATGGACATCCTTTAAGGAGTCACAAAATATTTTCAAATTTGGTGATTATAATTGTGCTAGTTGTTCTCAAGGTAAATTGATAGTTAAACCATCCCCAAGTAAAATTGTTGTGGAATCCCCTGCTTTTTAGAACGCATTCGGGAGACATATGTGGTCCTATTCATCCTCACTGTGGACCATTTAGATATTTCATGATTTTGATACATGCATCAACTAGGTGGTCACATGTTTGTTTGCTTTCAACCCGCAATGTTGCATTTGCTAGACTTTTAGCACAAAACATTAAGTTAAGAGCACAATTCCCTGACAATCAAATCAAGACCATCCGTCTTGACAATGTCGGAGAATTTCAATCTCAAGCATTTAAAAATTATTGCATTTCTATAGGAATTACCATTGAACATTATGTTCCACATGTGCATACCCAAAATGGTTTGGCAGAATCTCTGATCAAACGCGTTCAATTAATTGCCGCACTTTAATCATGAGAACTAAGTTATCAACTTCAGGTTTGAGGACATGCAAATTCTTCATGCAAAGATCTATCATTCGTTATAGGCCTACGCATACCATGAATATTCCCCCATGCAACTCATTTTAGGTCAACAACCAAATATTTCACACTTGAAAATTTTTGGTTGTCAGGCAAAGTATGTTCCTATACCACCTCCCAATAGAACTAAGATGGGTCCACAACGAAAACTTGGGATTTATGTTGGATTTAACTCATCGTCCATTATAAGATACCTTGAGCCTTTAACAGGGGATTTATTTACTGCATGTTTTGCTGATTGTCACTTTGATGAAGCAATTTTTCCACCATTAGGGGGAGATAAAAAGCCAATTCAAAAGCGCGGAATTGCTTGGAATGCATCAACTTTATCACATTATGATCCACGCACAAATCAGTGTGAACTTGAAGTTCAAAAGATCATTCATTTGCAACAAATTGCAAATCAATTACCTGATGCATTTAATGATGCAAAACAAGTGACAAAATCACATATTCCAGCTGTAAATGCTCCTGCAAGAATTGATGTCTCCATGCAACAAAATGCACAAGAACCAACGAAACGCTTAAAACGTGGAAGACCAGTTGGTTCAAAGGATACAATTCCTCGAAAGAGGAAAACGGGAGTAAAAATAAATACAAATCAAAATACTCATGAGAAAGCACAAGAATCCTTTGATAAGGATTTGTCAGAAAAAGTTTATTCGATGAGGAACAACTTCCTCTAAAAAAGAGGAAAAAGATGAAAATAATGAGATCTCGATAAATTATTTAAACTCGGTAAGATTTGGGATCGAAATGAAATTGTTCTTGATGATATATTTGCTTTCAATGTGTCCTTTGAAAATATGTGAAAATGATGATGATCCGTAACCACGATCAGTGACGAATGTCGAAAAAGACCCGATTGGCAAAAATGGCAAGAGGCTATCCAAGCGAGCTAAACTCGTTAAAGAAACGAGAGGTTTTTGGACCAATTGTTCAAACGCCGATAACATAAAACTGTTGGATATAAATGGGTATTTGTACGAAAGAGAAACGAAAAAATGAAGTTACAAGGTATAAAGCAAGACTTGTAGCTCAAGGTTTCTCACAAATACCTGGCATCGATTATGAGGAAACATATTCTCTGTTATACATGCAATCACATTTCGGTTCTTGATAAGCCTTGCGGTCTCGAAGGGCTTGATATGCATTTAATGGATGTCGTTAGAGCATATCTCAGTACGGATCCCTAGACAAAGATATATATGAAAATCCCCGAAGGATTTGTAATATCCGATAAAAATAAAATCAAAACCTCATAACATGCATTATATAAAATTACAAAGGTCTTTGTACGGATTGAAACAATCCTGACGAATGTGGTACAAACGTCTTAATGATTATTTACTTGAAAGAAGGATATTTAAATAATCCGTTTGCCCATGTGTCTTCATTAAAAGATCATCAACAGGATTTGTGATTATTGTTGTATATGTTGATTTTAAATATAGTGAGAAACCACGACGACATCGTTAGAACATCCGAATACTTGAAAAATGAATTCGAGATGAAAGAACTTGGAAAAACAAAACTTTTGTCTTGGTTTGCAAATTGAACATTTTTCAAGTGGAGTACTTGTCCATCAATCAAATTATATTGAAAAAATATTAAAAAGATTTTATATGGACAAAGGCACATCCATTGAGCTCTTCAATGGTTGTCGAGATCACTTGAAGTGGATAAAGGTCCATTTCGACCTCATGAAAGTGATGAAGAGCTAATTGGTCGGAGTACCATATTTAAGTGCAATTGGTGCACTTATGTATCTTGCAAATTGTACAAGACCTGACATTGCTTTTGCTGTCAACCTACTTGCAAGATACAACTCTTCACCAACTCGAAGACATTGGAATGGTGTTAAACATGTTTTTCGATATCTTCGAGGAACAAGTGACATGAGTTTATTTTACTCGAGAGGGGTAAAATTGAATCTCCAAGGTTATGCTGATGCTAGATTTTTATCTGATCCCCACAAGGCCCGTTCTCAAACGGGATATGTATTCACATGTGGTAACACTGTTGTATCATGGAAGTCAGTAAAACAAATTATGGTTGCTACTTCTTCCAACCATTCAGAAGAAATTGCAATTCATGAAGCAAGTCGTGAATGTGTATGGTTGAGAAACATGATTGAACATATTCAAGAATCATGTGGATTACCTTCAATAAAAGTTTCTCCAACCATATTATATGAAGATAATGCAGCATGTATTGCACAATTAAGTGAGGATTCATAAAAGGGACAGAACAAAACATATTTCACCAAAATTCTTTTATGCGCATAAGTTTCGTAAAGAATGGTGAAATCGATGTCAAGCAAATCCGATCGAGTGATAATCTTGCTGATTTATTCACAAAAGTCTTACCAACTACGACATTTAAAAGGCTTACATATGGTATTGGCTTGCGTAAACTTGAAGACATTGCAAGTAAAGAAACCAATAAGTTTCACCCATGTTCACATGAGGGGAGTTATTGATTAGTGTATTGCACTCTTTTTCCATTATCTATGGTTTTATCCCATTGGGTTTTCCTAACAAGGTTTTTAATGAGGCAATCTTAACAATATTATGCCCATCTTAATATTTATGAGAATAGTGTACTCTTTTTCTTTTACTATATTTTTTCCACAGGGGTTTTTCATAGTAAAAGTTTTAACAAGGCACATTCTCTAAGCAAGTGTCATCCAAGGGGGAGTGTTGTGAAGTATGGATGACCATGCATGTACACCAACATATTGTGTAGTCATGTAACTTGTATTTCTCATTTAGTACCTCCACTTGTCTATGTATTGTCATGTTACTTGTAACCATTTCTAATGTACACCAACTCTTCCATGTATTGTCAAATTACTTGTAATGTGTTGTATGACATGGGGTGTATGTGTTACTTGTACACATTGTATAAAGTACATTTATCATCATCACCAAATGACCTATATAAAGGGTGTCAACCTCATTGTAAAAACATAACAAGTTGAATGAAAATTTCTCATTCCAACTATTTCATTTCTTCTCTTCTCCTTTGTAGTAGTAGTTTGTAGTAGTAGAAGTTCTTAGTCTTCTATTTCCTTCTCTAGTTCTTAACAAGTTCCAATCCAATTTACAACAATATATATATATATATATATATAAGTTTTACAACAAAAAACCTACAATAACAAATGTAGCAGCTCTCCACTGGCTCAGAGGTAGTCGTCGATCTTTTCCTCGCCCAGTCTGCCATGCGATGGATCTGCACCTACCATCATAAAAAGGATAATAAGTACAGGAAAGTAAAAAATAACACTGAGAAACATTTATCCACATTTTCAAATATACAACACATATCTGAAAGTATAATGATAACTACTATGCCGAAAAGAAATCATCTATAAGATACATCAGCTAAGTAAAAGGAAACTAATACACGGCTAAGCAATAATGATCTAGGGTCGTTCGGCTATGGTTACATCACATATGCCTTTTTTCACTATTTAGGGTGTAATCAGTTTTTCAAATGCCTTCACATCATTACAAAAAGCCCATCACATAAATGTTACTCACAAGTGCTCCTCACATGTGATGTATACTTGTCGACAACCGCGTGTCCCATACCCCGTATGCTGCACAAGCTAGTGGTGAGATCCCAACACCCCCCGAGAATCTAGTGACCCATGTGTCGCGCTCATCATCATATCATGGTCCTAAACACAAGAACTACTTTCACAATTCAAGGAATGACACAGTTAAGGAATCCAAAAATGGGATTGCATAACTAATGCACAAAGGAAATGGACTTACAAAACCATAAATTACCTATCTAATAGCATGAGATTTCATTTGACTAAACTTCCCAACAGCCCAGAATGACATAGCATATGATTTAGAGTCAATGAAACTATTAAATGAACAACCAATGTCATGATAGCAAATTCATGAAATGAAATGAAACAACAAGTCATGGAATATGGAGTATAAAAAATAGTTCAGTCTAAATGACCGAAAATGAACAACAAAATTGGAATGAAATGTAAAAATATCTCAATCAGTCCACTTACAATCCATGTAAGATTTTTAGCTAATCTGGTTTCCCGACACCTCAAAACATGTACCCGAACTGATAAGCTGGTATTTATAGGTTTTTAGTAGTTTATTTTAATGTATTTACTATGAAAAGTCTCTAAAATATATATTTAATTATATTTATTTGTCATTTCAAGTGAAACGGAGTGCACGGTTGAATTCGGGGTGAAAATACATAGAATGGAGTATTTACATGCATTGATCAGATGTCAAACGATTTGCCTCGAGTTACGTGTTGTGTCGTGGGTAGATAGGTGACAGCTGACCAAATAACGTTGGGGAGTGACACAGTTAAGTCACTTGAAACCAGCTGCTATTGGATTGCCTCCAAATTCGAGTTATGCAGGCTCCCGCATATTCGCAACAAAGTTGTGAGAGTTTCTTTCTCCTCTAGTCAGCCACGTGTCACTCTGCTATTCGTCAATAAGCCAAGCAACTGCAACGCATCATCACCTCAATACGCCACCATGTCATTCCAGCGTTCTCTCCTCCTATCAGAACGTGACATGTCACCCCATCACAACGTCCCAGTCATTTCTTTCTCCTCACCTCAGCTGCTTTGGATGCTCCTCGGGATTTATGCCCATGCACTATCCTAGATTTTCGCACAAATCGTGCGAGCTTTCTCACCGTCTCTAATGCAACTCGTAGCGGCCCTCCAACAATCAAGCACGTTACAAGCAGCTTTACCAACCAATCCGTAAGTGTCACATCAGTGCCTCAATAGAAACTACTCCAATTGGCATCCAACACGTGTCTAACTTCTAAATTGAATGTCGAGCAGTCCTCGGATCCTCCTCGGCGTACTTGTTACGAACCCAACCCCCAAAATTAGTTTCTCTTACCTCTCGAGACCGATTTTTAGTAGTTTTATATATTAGGAACTTAAGTATTATTATCATGATCGACTTTTATTTTTTTAGATGGAGGTAGTCGCCAGGAACGCGATGACAATGTCTACCTAATCAAATCCTTACGTAAGTCGGAAGAGAAACAAGTGGGGATTCTTGATTCATGACATAACTTATGAGATCTATGGTTTTTATTTAATTTAATTTAATCTCTCATATTTCATTGTTGTTGATTTTAAGAAATATGGTTTAGATATAGGGTATGTATATGGCCATTGCATGCTTTTAAGTGACAATCTATAGTTATTTGGACCGATTGTATCCGTAATTGTACTTTTGGACTGATAAAGTGAACGAACACTCATTCGTTTGGCGTAAAAACTTTTCGATTCTTGAGTGTGCAACAATTGAATCTAGGTTAAATCGGAAGCGACGCTATTCGATTTTCTAGGACTAGTATTCCCACGGATCTTTATTATTGCGGTTAGTGTGTTAAACCCGATTGGCGGTTGTCTAGATTATGCATTAATTAGGGAAGTAGTTAGTGGCGGACGTCCTGGCTATCGAGATTAGGGGAATTATGGATTTCTGGCGGATATCAATTTTCAATGGCTAATCTAGGATAATTTAAATTAATAATTTTAAGGAAAGATTGAAGACCATAATATGCCATTGAATGTTGATTCTGATTTATGGAACTGTAGACCTAGGTACCCATTAATTGTTTTGAAAGTTATTTTCATTATTTTATTTATTTAGTTTATTGTAGTTTAGTTAGTTAAATTAATTTATTTTAAAACCCCCGATTTCCCTTTTTTGTTATTTTTAACCTTAAAAAAACTATCATTCTCTGTGGGATTGACTATTTGCCACTATTCTACAAAATAATTAGTTTAGGTAAATTACTTTATTGAAGCATTCGATACGCGACAATTTTTGGCGTCAATTTTTGGCGTCGTTGCCGGCCGGGAATTGGTTTTCTTTCTTTGGTATTTTTATTTATTTATTTTATTTTATGATTTTTATTTTTTATTTTTTATTTTTTTAATAAATTGGAGCACCCCTGATTTTTGCTAGGTTTGATTATGGATTATATTTTTTAGCAAAATTTGAGCATTTTTTAGGGAATTAGCATATTATCAGGATTTTATGTGTTTTGAGACTTAGTTGAGACACATCTAACTTAAGTCATCATATTAGTAGCGGGTCTTTGAGTAGATCTAAAACCCTAGACTTCATCCATCTTCTTGTAGATTTTATCCTTAGTTAACAGACTTCGGACTCGCAAGACTTGATAGGAATTTTTTGAGTTAACTCCTATGTTTTGTTTTTCATAGTTTCCTTAGTCACCTAGACATGAAAGATTTTGTGCATTCACTAGTTTTTAGAGACTTTTGTTATGCATGCATTTATATCATCTTCTTATTTATTTATCCACGTTCTTTTCCATCACTATCTTTTCTTGTTGCATGGATTCTTTGACTTGTTTTGAACCTTGGTGACAAAGTTTGGAATAAGTTTGGGGGTACTTTAGGATTTGTGGATCGAGTTCGATGAATTTCTTTACTAAAGACTACATATGAGATCGTTTAATTTTTATTTTATACGGTTATATGCGGTTGTCAGATGGTAATGGTGGTGTTTATATCATTTCTTCCATTTCTTTCATTTCTTGTCCCTTCGTATTTCTCTCTCATTTCATTAGTAGTTGATACATTTTCATGCATGTATTTAGTATATAGCTTTTTTTATTATTTAGAGTCGCCCGAAACTTTGTTTCATGCCTTTGGTTATGGATGAGTACACTATGGTTGCCTTTTTGACTTGAAACTTAGGAAAAATTAGGATAAACACTCACTCGAGTTCATAGCCTAGCATTTTTATGATTTCATGATTAGGGACTTAGTATGATGGTTAAGCCATGTGCTAGATAACAAAACGGAGTAGACGGACAAAATTGTGTAAGTGGTAATATTTTAACCCACATTGAGGAATTTGTTTGATCATAGTGAAAGTGGAATGGATAATAGGAGTTTTTTTGTTAATATAGAGAGAGTCTCACAGGTTCCAAAGGAAATGGACCAGAGAAAATTATGATGGGAAAAAGTGAGAAAAGCGGTTCATAGGAAATGGAGCAGGGACCATATTACTTGAAAAAAAAATTTGAAAAAGAAAATAGAGATTAAAAATAATAAAGTCGAAAGTTGTGAAAACTCCTCAAATAAAAGATTTAGCTTGAGTGCTTTCACTAGATTAAGTGAGATTTTAAACTTACGTGTTTGAATGTATAGACCAAGAAAACTCGTAAGTAGTTGATGGCATTTGTTTTGACCAAGTTTATGTCTTCAAGTGTGATCTTAATTGTGTTTGGGTTGCGAGTCTTGACATATCATAACTTCAAAATTTCCTGAGTTGCTTGTTAACTTGGTAGCTATGTAAACCATAGGAACTCCATGAATTTGAGTCGAGTATAGGATTAGTTGAGTCAATGTATATTTATGCTAGGAGTCTAGTTTAGTTTGTGTTGTCATCTACACCTAAGTTTGGGGTATTTAATAAGATAATATTTATAAGTTTTTAATAGTTTATTTTAATGTATTTATAATGGAAAGTCTCTAAAATATATATTTAATTATATTTATTGGTCATTTTCAGGTAAAACGAAGTGTGCGGTTGAATTTGGAATGAAACAATACTCAAAATGGATAATTTAAATACAGTGATTAGATGCCAAAAAAATTGTCTCGAATTACGTGTTGCGTAGTGGTATAAAAGGTGACAGGAGACTAAATAACGCAGGGGAGTGACACAGTTAAGTCACTTGAAACCAGCTGCTGTTGGATTGCTTCCAAATTCATGTCGCGCAAGCTCCCTTATATTCGCAACAAAGCTGTGCGAGTTTCTTTCGACTTTTTTACTTGATTAGTACATTTAGGAGTAAAAATTATCAACCAAACACACCCACCAAACTATTTCCCCATCTAACACACTTGTAGCCACGTCAGCGCCCAATCACGCGCCACGTCAATTTTTTTTTCCCGTCAAAGAGAAGTCGTGACCTCGGGTCACGATTTCACTGTAATGGAAATCGTGACCCGAGCTCACGATTTCCTTACTGTTGGGAAATAAGGAAATCGTGAGCTCGGGTCACGATTTCCATTAAAGTGAAATTGTGACCCGAGGTCACGACTTCACTTGAACAAAACAGAACCAGATCTGAGATCTGGTTTTTCTCACTTGCCTCCTTCTTCCTTCAACTCCCCCAACGATCCCTTCCTCCAACTCCGGCAGCTCCACTTTTCATTCCCTCAACTCCACTAGATTGGCTCCATTGGTGCATAGCTTATCTCCATCGTCAACTTCGAATCCGAACCGCAACCCACCCGAACTCAACAACGCTGTAAGATCAGTTTTTTGAAGATTTTGTGTGTTTATGCTTCATGTGGTTCATGTTATGTTGTATGTTAAAGTTGTTGTTACTATTTTTGTCTCCGAAATTTGTTTTTTTGTTTGTTTTTTTTTTTTTGGATCTCAAATTTTTTTTTGTTTATATCCGGTTTATATATTTTTTTTTGCCAATTAGTTGATGTGAGTTATATCGGGGAATTTTAATTTTTTTTTCAATTACTTGATGTTAATTCTATACACCTTGTGGGCGCCATAAGCGCAATTTTTTAATTAAATAGATAGAATGTTTGATTTTAATATAGTACAATGTATACATTAATTAGTGTCGATACATGTCATTGACCCATATTGAGATGTAAAACATGTGGGGAACCCATTGGGGGAGTAGAAGTTGTTTGATTTGGGGTGTAGGGAGATATGGTATTAATTAAGAAAAAAATCTCATATACATGTCAATAGTTTAGTAGAAAAATTTGGAAGAACATTAGGCGTGCGCTTAAGAGATGAGACATTGGTGGTGGTAACTATCTCAGGTTGCTTTAGGGGCTGTGATATTCTAAGCTAGCTAGGGAAGTTGTTTATAATATATAATAGTTATTTGCATATAATAGTTTCTTTGTAGCAAAATAAAGTACTTAATTTGATCACTAGGCTATTTAGTTACCATATATATATATATATAATAACTATACCACTACACCAATTCTATTAGGGTGCATAACCAATTCTATTAAGGTCATATTTATTTGAATTATTTCTAAAATGATTAATTTTATATGAGTGATTGGATGATTGCGAGATTTATATCGCATAGTCGTAACTTTAATTAGAAGGTCTTTATCATCACTTAGTAACAATTATATTCTATATATATAGATTGAAGAATGGTTGATCAAAGAGTATCAATGTTGTGTTATATGAATGGAGACATTGTTGATGGACCATCAGGGATTTCGTACACTAAACCGCCCATTCGACATCTCAGATCGAAGATGGGGTTAGGGTACGATGAACTTGTGCGTTATATATGTAATTCATTGCAGATAGACAATGACTTACGAGAGATTAAACATGACATATCGATATCCAAATAGTACATTGGAAGTGGATCGGCCAACTACGTCCCGTTGCGAATAGATGATGAGTCAAGTCTCAAAGATGTTTGGGACTTTTTGTCAGATTTACCACCACCACATTGCATGGAGCTTTATATCGATTTAGTTCCGAGGCAACAATACAATAGTTCCAATTGCAATGTAGTGTTACATTCTGGAGCTGGACCTAGCACTCAACCAATTTATGAACATAGCCATTGTGCATCGCCTTTGACGACCGCAAATCCCGAAATGGACGAGGATCCTCGTTCCTGTGATGATTTGAATACTAGCGAAGATGATGACTATTGCGGCAGTGACGGGGATAGTAGTGAAGATAGTAGCGAAGATGATACAGACGACGAAGGGGATGATGGTCATCATGTTGATGATGGCATGATTCGATATAAGATTAAATCGAGTCATAGCAGATGATGGCTCATTATCTTGTCCTCCAATTTCGAGCAAAATTGGGAACGATGATTTCTTCGATGAAGAGGCTGCCGGAATTGATGGTGCGCCAGTGGGTGTAGGTGAATTTGTCGTTCCTTCAGCTGTATTTATGGAATTGAGTAGTGAGGCTATGCAACCCCTCAATGAGAATGCAATGATCCCTTCTATGTCTTTATGGAATGAGGCATCAGAATTTGAGAAAGGCATGCGGTTCATGTGTAAAGTAGATATCCAACATGCCGTGAAATTGTATAGCATCAAAGGACACAGGCGCTTTGTGGTGACTCATTCTACACCAAATGTATGGATTGTTCGTTGTAAGAAATATTTGGATGGATGTACTTGGAGGTTGCGGTGTTCGAGAAGAAAATCGCATGGAATGTTTGAGATCAGTACATATGCAGGACCACATACATGCATTTATGCTAAACCGTCCAAGGATCATGCGCATTTGGACTCCACCGTTATATGTCGTGAGGTAGAAAATGTGGTGAGAAGAGATCCCTCCACCTCAGTTCCTGTGCTTCATCAGATTATCAAGGACAAATTCAGTTATGACGTTCATTATAAGAAAGTATGGTTGGGGAAGAAGAAAGCAATTGCTAAAGTCTTTGGAGATTGGGAAGAATCGTACAAAATGTTGCCGCGGTGGATGACCGCTCTTCGAGAAAGCAATCCAGGGACACGTGTGGAATGGCGGCATGGTGAGCCTAATGCCAACAATGAAGTTGTCTACAAATGGGTTTTTTGGGCATTTGCACCTTCTATTGCAGGCTTTAGACATTGCGGACCAATGATACAAATTGATGGCACATTCTTGTATGAAAAATACAAACAAAAACTCCTAATAGCCACTGTTGTTGACAGTAATAGTCGTGTATTTCCTTTGGCATTTGTCATTGTTGATGAGGAAAGTCGAGACAGTTGGGGATGATTTATGGCTTGTTTGCGACATCATGTGACTGATAAGGATGGTGTATGTGTCATTTCTTATCGACACCCAGGTATATTGTTGGCAATGAACGATCCTCGAAATGGATGGACCCACGAAAGAGCTCAACACAGATTTTGTCTCCGCCACATATGCAGTAATTTCAACATGAGATTTGAGAGCAAAGAATTAAAGGATATGGTGTACATAGCAGGAGCACAACATCAACCGCGAAAATTTAAGGCATCCATGAAAGAACTTCATCGGCTGAATCCCGAATGTATTGCGTGGTTTACTGACCTAGATCGAGCACAATGGACAAACGCATACGACAAAGGTTATCGATACGGCTGGATGACTACAAATCTCGCGAGTATTACTATTGATTTATTACGATTGTTATTATTACTTACTTAATGTGTTTGAATTATTATGTTTCCAAGCTAATACAAATATGAATTTTTTCTTGTCACAAATGTAGAATGCTTTAACGGAGTCCTTAAAGGCGCACGATTTTACCCCATCACCGCTTTAGTGCAGATTACATTTTACCGTGTCGTGGCATACTTTAATAAAAGACGAGACGAAATAGGTGTGTCCCTAGGCAGGGGCGAAACGTACACGACGTACGCAATGGATAAGTTGTCAAAATGGGGAAATGTGGCTGGAGGGCACAATGTAACATTAGTAAATCGTGAGAATGGTACATTTGAAGTAATTACTGCACCACGTGGCTATCATTTGAGAAAAAGGGGTAACAAGCAAGTTGTGAAATTGGAGGCCCGTAGGTGCACTTGTATGAAGTGGCAGTGTTATGGCATTCCATGTTCCTATGTTCAAGAAGTTTGCGCTAGTGTTGTCATAGATCACTATCAGTACATCGAGTCATACTACAAATCGTCTGTGTACAGTCAATGTTATGCTGCAAATTTCCAACCCATTCCGCACGAAGATTATTGGCCTACCGCAAGACTTCCACACACGTTGTTGGCCGATCCATTTCGGAAGCGAGTCAAAAAGGGTCGTCCTCAATCAAGCCGATTGCGCACTGAGAAGGATTGGAGAGGCAATCAGAAACAGCCACGGCATATGCAACGAGAGAAGGAATAGAGAGAAACCCCAACAACGCTGCGATGTAGTAAATGTAAGCAGGATGGACACAATAGACGCACTTGCAATCGGCGTCAGCAAGGACAACCGTCTAATGCTTCATAGTGAAAGACTCTTTCAAGTCTTATGTCTTGAACGGACCTATATTTTCCTTGTATTATAGGTCTTTGCTTATTTGTATTATTTGTTTGATGAGCGATAGATGTGCTTTTGTGGTCTTGCATGAAACATAAACTTTTCAATTTCTTAATTGTATTTTTAACATGTGCTTTATTTAAGTTCTTACATGATCTGCAATGATGCAAATGAAGTCAAATTGCATTATATGCATCATAAACTACGTTGTAGTATGCTACATATATTGTATTAATCCATCTCTTTATAGTTAGTACATGAAGTATTTCTACTTATTCATATGAATTGCACAATGGAATTAATGACAACATTGGTAATGATTTTGGGTTTAAGCGCGATATGGATCCTGACCCTATAGATGACTCGGTTTTGACTATGCAAGCTCTCCATAGATCTACCCGCGTTTGGAATGGCCCGGTAATACTTCTTTTCGCATGTTTCTCTACTTTTTTAGCTGCATAGCCACGTTTTAACTAATTTCACTTAAATCTCATATCTTCATAGGAGCCTGGTATATTGACTATCAGGCGGAATTCAACTGCACTTCACCGGTTGGTCCAACTGGATCCACGCATAGTTGGGCATCTTCAGGAAGCTGGATTTTATGGGACCGCGCGAGTAGGCTTCATTTCAATTGATTGGCATCTCATAACTGCCCTTGTAGAGTGGTGGAGGCCGGAAACTCACACGTTCCATTTCCCCGTCGGCGAGATGACTATAACCCTCCAAGATGTACAAATCATATTGGGGTTTCCGGTCGATGGATTACCAATTACTGGCCGCGTCGACCAAGATTACGATGCATTGTGCTTGACACAACTCGGATTCCCTTTCCCGAAAATAACAGACCGGAGGGCGGATTCAAATTCGGCAAGAATCTGTCAAGGTGGTTTCCAAACCTCCCGCATAATGCTAATGATGTGGAAGTGCAACGCTATGCGAGAACATACATCCTGCAACTTCTAGGGGAACACTATTTGCGGACAAGTCGAACAACCTCGTTCACATCACATATTTGCAATTTTTGGAAGATTTCGAGGCGGCAGGACGGTACAGTTGGGGTAGTGCAACTCTGGCTCACTTATATAGACAATTATGTCTTGCACGTAGACATTGATGGAGCCGAGATAGCGAGTCCAAATCATCTTATTGCAATTATGGGCATGGGATAGGTTGCGTTTCTTGCACCAATAATGGGTAACGTTCTTCGAGACCCGGTATTAGAAAATGAAGAATTATTTCCACCTCCTCCATTTGGTCATAGGTAATTACTATTTTCTCACATTATAATTTCAATTTCTTCATATCTATGTACATGTGCCGACATACATGCATTGCGTTTTTCTTTTTCATTTGCGAAGGTGGAAACATGCTTTGGAGACAACGGGAGCATCAATGCACGTCCTGACAAAGTACAGAGAAATGATTGACATGCAAAAACCCGATGAAGTAAGAGACATACAGAATTACTTCTCCACGTAGTGCCTTGGAAACATCATCTTATATGCGTTTCTTATTCATATCAAAATGTTTTTGTTGACTACAGGTAATATGGGAACCGTATCCTGAGGCAGTGATAATGGACCTACCCGCGTACCGTAGCAGTGGTCGTGCTATTTGGCGAACGAGGGCACCTTTGATTTTCTTCTGTGTAGTCGAAATGTATCATCCCGATAGAGTCATGCGCCAATTCGGTCTCGGGCAAATGATACCACCTTTACGAGCACAAACATTCAGCTTTGCATAAGATTGACTTGAGAGGGAAGACGGATAAGGATTGGAGCGCATAACATAGTGCTTATGTCCGCATGTGGAACAAACGTGCCTCCAATATTGCAACTGATGAAAGCTTAGAGGAGCCAATGGACTTTTACAACCCTTATATGCTATGGTAGCGTCCCATTACACGACGATTCATGTCTCCCCATGGAGCTATTGCTGAGGCCTTGGTAAGTACAATTTGATTTTTTTTCAGTCATGAATCCTTGCCAAATAGTTGTTTTCCTTGTACTTTCGCATAAAACTTCATCGATATTTCATATGTAGGCACATGACATTACTTCAATTCATCAGTTGACACTGGGTGATGATGTATCTATCGCACGTATTAGAGATGTAGCTGCATCGACTTTGACTGCAGTACACGCAGATTATCGGATGCATAATATGTCCCAGTTCATTTCAAGCTTCTCATCATTCTTCCCATGCTGATACACCTTCGAGGCATGACACTCCATTGTATACTCCATCAGTGCCTCTCAACGAGTTCGGGACTCCACATATTCCTTCAGTTCCTCCCAACATGACATTCGAGGCTATGGAAGCCTTTTCCATTTGACACGGCACCTACATCTTCGCGCCATTTTCACGCAAGTCCAATAATGATGAATTTATCTGGGAGTACAAGTACTCAGGATGGCGGAATGCGGGGCAACGATGATATTCAACCAGAAGATGCTCAAAATCCTGCTGATGTGGGTCATACGGATATTCCACTTGCACGACACCGTAATGTCCGAGTCGTCAAGAAAACACGGTGTGGGACTGGAAGTCATTATTTGGGGTCAGACTAGGACTTTTTCTATACTGTTATAAGTCATTTCCTCCTTATTCATTTTCGCTTTTTAGTTGATCACCTACCAATTTCATCATTTATAACTGTAAGTGAGAGAGAGTTATTTCATATTATTGAGCAAACTTACTGAATTCTTTATGGTGTGAGGGACCTTGAGATTGTGATTGTCATTTGGATTGAACTAAGTTTTGTATAGTTATTAGTTATATTCAATGTTGATGTGCTATGTCAATTTTTTGCGGTTCCAGTGAATTAACTAGTACGAGAACCACTCAAATGTTGATGTTTTCTAGCACACTAGTAGTGCTATTGTTGAGTACTACAATTTCAACTTGTTCTGCTAAACATGCAACACCAGCTCCAACACCAACACCAGCACCATCTCCACCACCAAACTATGTTACTACTCATTAGTCGCATTACTACTCATTAGCCGATTTCAAGAACTTGAGCCAATCGAACCCAACTATTCGAGGTGTAGATCAACTATTTGAGGTGTATTCACGACTATTAAAAAAAAAATTCACAAGGAAGTCGTGACTCGGCTGGGAAACGTGACTTTAAGTCACGTTTTCCCAGTGACCAAACGACTCACGCATGATGTGGCGCTGACGTGGATAAAAGTGTGTTAGATGGGGAAATAGTTTGGTGGGTGTGTTGGGTTCATAATTTTTACTGCCAAATGTACTAATCAAGTAAAAAAGCCGGTTTCTTTCACTCCTCTAGCCAGTCACGTGTCACTCTGCTAGTTGTCAGTAAGTCAAACAACTGCCACACATCATCACCTCGATACACCACCACGTCATTCCAGCGTTCTCTCCTCCTATCAGAACGTGCCACGCCACCCCATCACAGCGTCCTAACCATTTCTTTCTCCTTGCCTCAGCTGCTTTGGATGCTCCTCGGGATTCGTGCCTGTGCACTCTCCCATGTTTTCACACAAATCGTGCGAGCTTTCTCACCGTTTCTAGTGCGACACGTGGCGGCCCTCCAGCAATCAAGCACTTCACGAGCAGCTATACTAAACAATCTGTGAGGGCCACGTCAGCACCTCAACAAAAACTCCACCAATGGGCAGCCGACACGTGTCTGACTTCTAAATTGAACACCCAGCAGTCCTTGGATCCTCCTCGATGCACGTGTTACAAGACCAACCCTCAAAATTAGTTTCCCTTACCTCCTGGGACTGATTTTTAGTAGTTTTATATATTAAGAACTTATGTATGATTATCAGGATCGACTTTTATTTTTTTAGAGGCGGTAGTCGCGAGGAACGCGATGACAATGTCCGGCTAATCAAATCCTTACTTAGGTCGGAGGAAAAATAAGTCGGGATTCTTGATTCATGGTATAACTTGTGAGATCTATGATTTTAATTTAATTTAATCTTTCATATTTCATTGTTGTTGATTTTAAAGAATATGTTTTAGATTTAGGGTATGTATATGGTCATTACATGCTTTTAGGTGGACAATCTATAGTTATTTAGATCGATTATATCCGTAATTGTACTTTGGGACAGATAAAGTGACGAACACTCACCCCTTTGTCGTAAAAACCTTTCGGTTCTTGAGTGTACAACAATCAAATCTAGGTTAAATCATAAGCGGACACAATTTGGTTATCTAAGATTAGTATTCCCACGGATCCTATTATTGTGGTTAGTGTGTTAAACCCGATTGACGGATGTCTAGGGTTACGCATTAATTAGGAAAGTAGTTAGTGACGGACGTCATGACTATCGAGATTAGGGAAATTAGGAATTTCTGGCGGATGCCGATTTTCTATAGCTACTTTAGGATAATTTAAATTAATAATTTTAAGGAAAGATTGAGGACCATAATATGTCATTGAATCTTGATTCTGATTTGTGAGACTATAGACCTAATTACCCATTAATTGTTTTGAAAGTTATTTTCATTATTTTATTTATTTAGTTTATTTTAGTGTAGTTAGTTAAATTAATTTATTTTAAAACATATGGTTTCCCTTTTAATTGTTTTTAACCTTAGAAAGACTATCAATCTTTGTGTGATCGACCTTTTGCTACTATTCTACAAAATAGTTGGTTTACGAACTTTATTTTATTGACGCGTTTTGCGCGCATCACGAACTCTCAAGACTCCTCCCTAGGTTCTTGATGTCATTGAACATGTTATTAAGTGTGGTTAGACCTTTAGTTAGGGGTATTAGACTTGTTTAAAATGTCTAAACTTAAATTAAGAAAATGCAGAATTTGCACTTTTAGAGCACCAAGCACGCTGGGAGGCATGTCTAGTGACCTCATTAGCACGTTACCCATGTTCTCTAGTGTGCTAGCAAGCATGTTTAGCGCGTTATGTGCGGAAAAACTCAGAGTTCTGCACTTTGAATTATGAGTTTTCTCTCCACACGGCCAACCACAAAGCCTTTGGATCCATGTTTTCACCCATAAGAAACCCAATATTCACCTTAACAAAAACCACAACTCATATTTCAATTATATAATCAAATTCATTAAATTAAACTAAGCTAATGTTGTGGTTTTGACTTACCAAGTTATACAAAACCTTGAATTTTATTCAACACCTTCAAATCACCAAATTTTCTTCATGAACTTATTGATTTCCTCTAAACTTTCTCTCCAGCACTTCCTTCTCTTTTAAGTTTCAATTGTAAATTATTTGCATGAGTTATCCATTCAATCTTATATATATATATATAAATAAGGTTGATTAATAGTCATTAATCTCGATGTTCACACACATCTCTAGAGAGATCTAAGGGCTTTCCATTGACCTCATTCTTCACTAACTTCTATGGCGGCCCCGCTCCCCGAGGCTGCCATGTGGTGTTGCTCCTCGCCTCGTGAGCCTCGTTGCATCGTCCAAGTCATTGACCGTAGGGTCTCGCGCTCCACTAGAGCCATTTGTCATGCCTGCATTCTCGGTGTGCATGCTAACTTGTCATGTTGTTTCTGTATAAATTGTAAAGTAGTTATGTATATTTCCTTTTTAAGTCGTATATATTTAGGGTTTATAGTATTTTATTTTCGAACTTTGCAAATTATACATATAATTTGTGTTTTCTTCATTTGCAATTAATAAGTAGTAAATTAACAGTGGAAATATGAAATTGACATAAAAACATGAAATATATATAGCGTATCATAAAGCGTAAATCCTAATGTGAAAAACCCGAAAATAAAGTACTTTGTATATAAGGCGACATTATAACTAAAAGATAAGCATATATAAAATGTCTCTCTAGTCTCCTTAATACCTTAAATAAATCATAGTATTAAAAAGCTAAATACGTACGAGAGTATCCTAGACAGTAGGTGATTAGATATAGTCGCCTATGATCCTATTGCCCCTTTTCGTATAAGGATCTGCACTCAGCCATCACAATAAAATAGATGACGAGTCAAGTGAGTAAAGTCCCGTGAAAATTCACTAAGCATTTAAGTAAATAAGAAGCCAAAGAAAATGTTAAATAAACATGCGGAAAGGAAACAGACAACTGTAAATGGATCATCGCATGCATACATAACAAGTGGATAAACAAAGTGCGTACTCGTCCCGATCAGACTAGACTGTACTTCAGATCTCCAAGATCCCTTTAGTAGGTGCTCCAACTATTCTTTCACCTGGTTCCTAGCGGTGATTGGTCTAAACCTATACTTCACTGACACGTGCATCAGTCAGCAACTCAAATCGCGATTCACCGATGGCTTAGTCACGCGTGCTACAACCTAGCGTGCCATAAACACAACGAATATACCGGTGGGAGTAACCTCAACCAACTGTCCAAAATTGTGTGGAATAGAATGGTATGCAAGAATGGACAGAAGCAATATAAAAACAACAATTAAATACTTAAGGTATGTCCCTATGGTTTTACAAACCTCAAAAAACGCTCCGACTTCCCCTGACTCTCGAATCCAACATCGCCTAGCTCCTAGTAACAAGCTACAGTATCCTTTATCCTGAAGTCCAAATGTTTCATTTTAATTGATTTATAGCCATATTAATTTAAATGATTAATATTAATATAAAAATTAGAATTCTATTCCAATTTTTAGTTTAGACACATTTTTCGAGTTATATCGGGATGCTAAATGCTCAAAAAGCTCTCAAATCAGATTTTCTACCTTTTCTCAATTTCTTATATTTTCTCTAATCTTTCTGGGTTTTTTTTGTAATTTTTATCTATTCTTCTATAATTTATTATATTTATTTTGTATTTAATTTAATTTTTAAATAGTTTTTATTATTTAATGAGAGGTTGGGCCAGCGTGAACAGGGCCCAATTCAGCTGGGCCCAGTTCAGCCCAACTGGGCCAGGGGCTCGCACGTACACATGTAATAGCGTACGTGCGAACCCTCCCAATTCGTCCCAACAGAGACGTCTCTGCCTCATTTTTTTTTTAAATTCTTCCTCTTCTCTCTTCTTCTTTATCTCCAACACCTAGCAACACCAACAATATCAACAACAAAAACAACATCACCATTAAAATCAAATCTTCAACATCTCACTTTTCATGGACACACACAAATTGAAGAATATGAAATTGATGGAGAGGGAATGCATTACCTTGTTGATCTCTGAATGCCAGCTCCAAATCTCCAATTTGATCTGAATTTTCTCTCCATATGTTGCTAAGATTGCCAAGTGAATTGCATAAAATTTGTGAGTGATTTCGATGAAAATACCACTGAGTATTTATACTTTGTGTTGGAATCAATTGTACACACGTATCCCGAGGAAGATATAAAGGTTAATAATTGAGCTGTCAAACGCCAACTAGTGACTTCATCGAGACACTAAATGGCTTAGTATCACACGTTTTAGGATCATCTTAATGTCCATCAATGGCTTTTATTTAATTTGATCAAACTATAGGCAAATCAAATTAATTCTTTTTAAATAGCTAACTTAGGTACAACAATAATATAGTTAATATATTTTATGCATAGTTAACCCAATTGTTGTCTCACTCATTCTCGACTACCCGACACCCAATGTTTGCGTCTCAGCACGCATCTCAAGGTGTATCAATCCTTGATGTACTAAATTATTTTGACTTAGCCTAAAGTTTGATTCTCCATTTTATGTCATATTCACCTTGATTTTTAGTCATCTTATTCAAGTTAGTAATATAAAACTTAATGTACCCGTACTACACCTATTCAATACCCGCGTCAACACGCTTTACGAGGTGATTACCCGTCACACACATCTCACTTGACATAACATGATATTTACAAACATGCAATGATTTATGTCATATTAAATAAAATACACTGCAATAACAAGCAACCAATCAGACAATATATAACTAGTACCTAGTCAGGCATGCCCCTAGCCTATCTGCGACGTCTACATGAGTTTGAACTGACGTCCAAATCTGTAAATAAGTAATTAATAACGGCGTTAATAAAACTAGCCATTACAACTTCCACTAACTCGATTTATCTCTTGATGTGTCAATACATGCCTCAAGATGGGTGTCGGCGAGAGACCGTAGTAGAGAGTGATATAGTAAGTTGATTTAAGCTTAGCGTAGCTTTAAATAGTAGTATTAATATGGCAATAGTTGTTTTGCATTAAATGAAACCTAAAACAATAGTCAATTGATATTCCTTGAGACATCTCACGTCTCAACTTCTAAACACAAGTAGGAGTGACTTAATAGCCTACATATATACAATACAATAAGCATACATCACGAAAAATCTAACATATACCTCGACCACATTGCCTCGTTCATGACATATATCTTGATGCGGGCCCAACGTCACGGATGATCCTGATTAAGGAAATTAAACAAGAATTATGAATTTAGAGCCGTGACAGATGTCCAAACCTGGACCCATCTTAACCCGAATTTTCGCCACCTTTAAATATAGCTTACTTTTTTATTCAAAAATGTTTTTCAAGTTTTTATGATTGACAACCTTCTACATTGTTGTAAAGATAAAATCGAGGATAAGTTTGCATATTTTAACTAGTTGGTTTAAACCTTATTGTTAAATAAAAATATATTATATAATTAAATATAAAAATCAATGTAAAATAGTCTTATAGTTTAAAACAAATATTCTGATGCATTCCGAAATAATTTTTGCAAAAAAGAATTTTGAGTTTAATAACAACGTAGTTCTTAACATATTGTAAAATATTTGAATGGCTTTATTTTTAAGAATTTATTTATGTTTTTAATGTACTAACATAATGTAAGAAATTATAATGTATAACAAAAAAAAATAGATAAACAAGAAATATATAAGATAAATTTTGTTGTGATATATATATATATATATATATATATATATTTGTAGATATTACAACATTTTATTTTAATGTAAGAGAATACAATAGTTAGACTAAGCTTGATTTGAAATGACAAGATTTATGCAAATATTACAAATTACTCATCATTGATTATAAATAATTACATAAAATTTTAATTAAAATAGTAATGAAGGTGAACTTAAATAATATATAATTTTTGCATTATAATAATTATAATATAACCAAGTGCAAATAAGAAGGAGCATAGATAATATATTTTTGTTTTATTTAAAAATCTAGTACTATGTGATGTGTTGATTATGTATTTTAATAAAATTCAACAACGTATTTTTTAACAAAGACGCTTTTCTTGTAGTAAACAATATTAATGAGCATTTGACAAAAATAAAACATTAAATGCCAATTCTTTGAAATAATTGTCTGAAAAAGAAATTGCAATATTTTGTTCATAATGTAGTACTTTATCTTGTACTATACACATCATATTATGCATAAATAAATTAAAATGTAATAAAAGTAAGAGAGATGATTTAATTTTATCAAGAAAAGATAAATGATTTAATAAAAATCGAAAAAGCGAACAAAATGTTGTTTATTTTTTCCATAAAGAATTGTTGCATATTATATATAGAGTAAAATATAATTTCTTTTATTTAACGATTATTTATTGAAAATAGCAATTTGAAACCCCATTTTTGTTTTTGCATAGTGTACAAACTATAACTAGTTTGTTTTTTTTGAAAAAAAAAATTATAACCTAAAAAATACACGTCTAATTGACACCATTCTTTTGGCTACCGTGATTTTTTTTTTGCCTCCAGTGTGATGAATAAATTGATTTGAAGACTAATCACGGTTGGATACAAATTTTCCCTTACCTCATCATTACATGGATTGAAAATAGAATTCTCAAATGACAAAATTAGTTGGTATAGGGTTTTAATATTCATAATTCATGCTGCGATTCACATTTAATGACGAAGATTAATTATTAATAAGTCACTGATCATTCTCATAACTATATCTGTTATATAAGCTCGGAAAAGATGATCCTCGTTTGGCCGAATTTTCAAGCTAATCGTGATTAGATCATAGAAGGCATTCTCTTGCTATTGTTTGTTATTGGGTTTTACTATGGGCCTAAGACGTGCAAAAGCCATGATGGGCCTTATCCATGGGTCGAGCTTTATTTATTTATTTATTTTACTTCAAACCCATTACCCCCTCAAACTATGCATTTTCTAAAATGATGCCTCATTCAACGGGGATGCTTAGGCCCCGGGGCTGAGCATCTTATCAACTTTTTTGCATTGATGGTATTTTTGTTTTATTTTATTTTTTAATATCAGGAAGAGGCAGAAGTGCCTATATAATTACACAGGACAAAGCCTTGGGAAAACAATTCCTATAACATCATCTCTAAGAATGCCAAATAACCACGAAGGACAATAATCAAGATCTTAAGGTCCAATTGAGTGTCGCGCTGCAAAATTCGTAAGCCAATCCGCTGCTCGATTGTCTTCACAATGTATGTGAGTGACTTGAGTTTCCCAATTCCACCTTCGGAGTGTCAAATTAACGACAAAAGGTGTAGTGCTGATTCGCAGTGTCTCTCCTCTTCCCATTCAGTGTCTCAACCACCCCCTTATTATCCATTTCAAGGATGACGACTTTTTTGAAACCTCTATCCCAAGCTAGTTGAAGACCCTAGTTTCAATACTCCCCAAAGTTCGGATTCAAACACTGAGCATAGCCCAATGTTTAGTATAAACCCACATAGCCAGCCCCCAGCCGAGTCCCTGATAACACCTCCAGCACTCCCAGCAAGAGAGCCACGATCACAAGCCCGTCCGTGTTAACCTTTGACGTAAGGATTTGATGGCTTAACCCAACCGGCCAATCAATCGTTCAATTCTTCCACACTGCTCAGCTGAGAATGCCGAACCAGAAAAGTTAGCCAGTTGAAACGATTTAGCTATCGCCCAACTCATATTTTGTAGCACCGCTCCGGGTATCTCCTCTTCCCCAAGGATCTCCTTATTCCTCCAGGATCAAAGGAATCGGCACTAGAACATTTTTGGCATTTAATAGAGGTTTTAAAACCTCTATTAAATAGAGTGTTATTAAATGTCATGTGAAAATGTGTTATGTTTTAATTTTTAATACGTGTATTATGTAGAGGTTGTTTAAAACTCAAATCAATTAGGTGTTATTTAATAACACCTCCTTTAATAGTGGTTTAAAAATCTCTGTTAAATACCGAAATTGTTCTAGTGCAGCAGTGGCAAACAAAGTTGGCTACATTATCCCCCCTACATTCACGTACCCGATTGTTTAGATTCATAAGTACCCACTCACGGATTGGAATAGATGCCCATGCCTCGATATGTTGAACATGTATCGATGGTATTCAATAATCTCAAGAAAATGAGCTTGTTATTGTGGATGTAAGAAAATGGGTTGATTTATTAAAAAAAAAAAAAAAAGAATTGAAAGAACTGCCCTCCTATGGACCTTGATAGACTGTGTCTGCATACATGGAACCTTTGATGGACCATCTTCACAACACCAATTGGCGGACCTAAGTACACGCTGAGAATTTTCTCCTTTACATATGTATGAGCTTGCCTAGATTTACAGCCAGCCCATCCCAAAAAATTTGTTCAACCCAAGCCCAATTATCCCATTCAACAAAAGGAGAAAAGAAAGCCCACCAATTGTTTCATTCAACAACATTTCGTGCGGAGCAGATGCAAGTTCATTGGTGAAAGCAGCTCTGACCCAGGCCCAAGAAAAGTGAATGTCCGCGCGGCCCAACCCAAAACACGGCAGAGCGACTGAGTGAGCAGGCGCCCATACAAATTGGAAGACTTTCAGATTACATTACATCTCATCTATGGGCGTATTATGTAATCAAAGTTGTTAGAGTTTTTAAAACGAATGAAATAGATGAAAGAGGATATGAATTACTATCAATCTTTTGTTTCTATCTTACTTTCCTACATACCATTCTCTCTTTTCTAATCTTTTTCTCTTCTCGTTTGTTCCCTTTCTCTTATTTCCTACAATTAAGCGTGTAAGTGGCATTAGGATCCCGTCCATTTTTGTTCACGCCAGTCTCTCTGCATTGGTTGTAAAGGTGATTAAATAACATACTTTTAATGGATATAAACTTTGTTCAGGATAATTTTAACATATATACATTAAAATGTGTGCAAACATATTTATACGCAAAATTAAATTTAAAAGACTAACAACTCTGTTGCTAATGATCACATTAAGTTTGTTTGTATATGTTATTAGTACTTTTTGACTGACCACGCAGAGTTTGTAATAGTTTGGAATCAACATTTTTCTCTCAAATACCAAAAGTAATTGAATTATATTGTTTAATTTATAATTTATTGTCATCAATTGCTTGTTCGAAACAAAAATACCCTTATATTAAACTTTTAAACTTGATTTACTATGCATAATTTTTTTTTTTTTAAATATACTTTATTTGTATTTACATGAATGATATTTTTGTGATTTCGGTATGTTCATGCTTTATTATATTTTACCAAAATATATTAAAGAATCGTTGAAGTTAAAAGGAAAAACAGGGAGACCACTATCTACAAAAAAACAAAGGGACTCAGCTTGTTAGCTAAGTGCAGGCCAGGACAATCCAAAATCCTGAATCCGCCCCTCACAACACCCACGACGCCTTTGTGGCTCTCAAGTGCCTCAACACAGTCCACAACATTATCAAGAGGAGCTCGTTCGTATTATAAGACCAGCTCTACATGTTCTTAATTTAAAAAAAAAAAAAAAAAAAAAAAAAAAAAAAAAAAAAAAGGCAAGAACTACCTCAATCTTTCAAGTTTTTGGGACGATTCCATCCATGCATTATAAGCGCTCTTGTTCTAGGTTAGATGGTACACAACAGTTCTTGAGTCACTTATTTACACTTCAGGAGTTCTCGGCGCGTTCATCTCATCATCATCATCGGTAGGTAGTAATAAAGAAAAAAAGATTGCGAATGTGATTGTGATTATGAAATAGTGTGATAATCAAGACTATTCTCTACAAACATTCGGAACAAATGACACTACAAGAACACTCAAAAACTATATAATAAAAAACAAAACTTCTACCAAGAAAAGACAACTTAAAAATTCTAATAAGGGAACAAGGAAAGATAAATTACCTATTAAATAAAAAACTCAAATTAAGAACAGTCGTTGAGAAAGATTTATCGTAATGCCACATGGATCCACAAACAGTCATTGAGAATGATGTACCGCAACAAGAATGTAACCACCATCTAGCATGGCTTGTGTGCAAGAAACTTTTTGGTTGTACAGATGGGTTCAAAGCATTTCCTCATCTGCCAAGTGTGTTCATCATTAATTAGAAAAAGGTAGCTTGGTGACCTTGGTCACCATCCCAACGAATTCTCTTAACCAAACGAAAAGCAATATTGGTACCATGTCCTTAATGTTGTTTATATTCGGACTTTTTTTTTTTTTTTTTTTTTTTTTTTTTGGTCTCCCCAAATCAAATCCCACACGCCCAAGATGCCTTATTATTCAATTAGACTTCACTTTAAGGTTGGGCTTGGACGTTTTTTTTTTTTTTTTTTTTTTTTTTTTTTTTTTTTTTTTTTTTTTTTTTTTTTTTTTTTCAAATAGTTGTCTTGTCAAAAAAAAATCTAATTTTCGCCATTAAATTAGACTCTATTTCGAGGCGGCCTTTTAAACTCGATTTCTTCTTCACTTAAAGGGAATTGAATTCTTTATCACTCAAATCAATCAACTTTTTTAAGCCGCATGATACTTAAACTATCCAACTACTTCGAGTTTATTTCGAGTCACTCATTGTATAAGTAGAGGGAAGAAACTGCTAAAGTTGGTGTATCTATTATAAAGACTCGAACTCAAGTTATTATTTAAGGACATCAATTTGTGAACTCGAGTTAGTAGTTAAATGACATCAATCCTTCTACCACGTCCAACCAACTGTTAGTCACAAGGCTTTTTAAAAAAAAAAAAAAATTGTAAAAGAATATCATGAAGCCCAACTGGATTATGGGCCCTAAGCCCATAAAAAGTCCAAAGCAAAGTTTAACTTGTCTGAAATCAACATACAAAACCCTAGACAATAGATCACTCTGTTTCCTCTCTCCCTCTCTCTCTCTCTCTCGATCCAGGCGAAGCGAAGAAGAGTAATCTAGGGTTTCGATCGAGAGAGAGATAGCGAAGAAGATGAGTTCGGGAGATCAAACAGTACTGCAGTTCCATCCATCCTCGACAAGCTTGACGGCTAGGGTTCATCCAGTCGTCATCTTCAACATCTGCGATTACTTCGTCAGGCGCCCAGATCAAGCCGAGAGAGTCATCGGTACTCTCCTCGGATCGGTCTCCGCCGATGGCACGGTCGACATTCGGAACTCCTACGCCGTCCCTCACAACGAGTCGTCTGATCAGGTTTTGTTCTTCTCTCGTTGTTTCTAGAAATTCAGGCTTTTTTTTTTGCATGGTGTTGTTTGGTAGGGTTTTGGTAGACTCAAATGGTTGTTGTTGCGGATCAAAATTGGTTTTTTGGTCGATTAGTGGTTGGGGAGATTTGTGGTTCTTGTGATTTGACTGGTTTGATGGACTTGTTGAGGAAATTTGTTGATGGATTCATTTTTGACCTATTTGAATTGCATTAGAACGTTTAACTGAAGCGGAAGCGTAGATTCTGTTGCAACCATGCGGAAATTCTGTTCTTGAGGGATTGGGATTTGATGTCGTTTGGGAGCATGGTTGTTGAATCAAAATCAAAATTTGAAATTGCGCCGAGAAGGCAGCATTGACCGTAATCCGCTAATTTGGTTTCATGAGGAACTGATAGAAAAGGATATTATGTTTATATCTGGTCTATGCGAACTTAGGTAAGTTTTGAGTCAAGCATTCCAGTACTTGTCATGGTTGCTATTCCATTGTAGACATGACGGAGAACGATGCAAACTGTAGTTGGTCATGTTGGATTTTGTCGAAAAGTACTGACAATTAACAGTCATTGGAGACTACAAAGAGTTAAAGCATGCCCAACAATTGAGTGGTTATTTGACCTATTAAGCTAAATCTTAATATAAACAGGTGTTAGCTGAGTCGAAGGTTAATGTATAAAGTTTAAAATTTAGAAGATTTCTGCGGCCTTCACAAAATCTCTAATTCACTGGTAAGTAGAAATTTAACTATTACATTGTGGAAACAGTCTGCCTCTTTTTCAACTTATAACAAGGGATCTTTCCGACTTATATCGAAGGAAGATCTTTCCATTGGTTTGAGAAGTAATTCAAAGGATTGGAATGACTGGATTTTGGTAATGCGAAAAATAAAATAAAACGAGAAGCCTCTCACATAAAATAACTTGGAAGATAAAACTAGTGCTTGTTTTACTTCTTAGGTTGAGTGTTATACTTTTCCTTGCGGATACGCTACCAAAGATAGCGTTGCTCTATAGACATGAAAGATAAATTTCAATGAGGTTTTTGCTTCCATTGACTTATCTCCCCATCATGTCGTGTTGAGAAAATTCAACTACATATTTTAAGTTCATCTTTCCTCTTTTTTAATATTCTATTTGGAACAATTACAGGTTGCGTTGGATATTGATTACCATCACAACATGTTGCTGTCTCACCAAAAGGTGAATCCTAAGGAAGTCATTGTTGGATGGTACATTCTATATCCCTCTTTTTTTATTTTTTAAATCAGTTTGAACAGTGCTGAAAAAGCTGCTTGGTTGAGTGTTTTCATAGACGTTCGTCTCTTTCTGTGTGTTTTTTTTTTAATTTTTTTTGTCAAGTGTTTTTTAATTGGTTATTTGTATATTTCAGAATAAGTTCAAAATTTTTTGCACCATTTAGTTAAAATGGAATTCCTCGATAGTTGGAAGTGATGGATTTGAATTTCCTTCCATTGCCTGAAATTTTGACCTGAATACATTTTTATGGAATTTTGCCCTTTTAAAGCCACTCATTGGATAAAAGAAGAAAAAAAGTTAAAGAAAGAAAAAGAAGGCATTTAACCATGCAAGCTTAAATATATCTTGCATATGTGAAATGCTTCATTAGTTGGAGTGCACAATTGCACATCATTCCCACAATTCACAAGTTATTTAATTGTTTAGTATGATCTTATGCAGTTATGCTAGATATGTAATATTGAGTGATTCATGCATTCCTCTATATAGATTACTGAATTGAGTCCTCGATAGAATTGTAACATGACCATTTTGGTTTAACTATAAGCATGATGTTCCATATTCAGTGCGAAAGATTTCTATCCTTTGTTTCATTGGTTGTTTGTGTTTCTTTCTCGTATGTGCATGTTTTGACATACGACATGTAAATTTAATAAGCAAACATTTACGAGTGTTGGACACATACGCTTCACTTATAATTTGGAATGAGCTTTGCATTGATAAAGATTAGACTATCGGGCTCATGATAATCCGAGAACTGATGTTGGACTTTGTCAACAGTTTCTATGGTCTTTTATAATTATTTTTTGTCAAAGAGTATATTAATTAAATCTTGCAAGTGATCCTAATAGTTTGATGGAATTCTTCTATGATCATGAGGACGGGAGTTTGTCTCAATTTTCTATGAAGGGAGTCTTTTGTTATTATTTCTAATTATATAAAGGGATCTGATAGAACCCCAAACTTTAATGGACTAAACTAACAAAGAAAAAATAAAGAACAGGAGAAATGTGAGAGAAGAAGAAGATATATTGCTGAACTAAACCACAGAACAAGCAATCCCACAACATTCAAGAGGCTGAACTCTCCAAGAACTCAAATGAGTTTCTAAGCCAAGATAAATGTACCGAATGCCTTACAATATTTCTCTACCCCTATTTATATAGTATTCCCCACTAACTAACTCTACAAGACTCTATGTGGGACCTTATCATTACTCCCCCTTTTAAAATCGACATTGTCTTGAAGGTGGTAGTTAAAGAAGTGATCACCGAAGAAGATGGATATGCCCGAACGTGAACCCTCTTGGTGGAGGGTATGTGAATGAGTGCGATGAAATGACCATGCCAAGATCCATATGAACCTTGCAGCTAAATAACAACCTACACCATTCATCAACCTGATGCTCAACCAATCCATATTGATAGTTAAATCAGTCCAAAAGTGAAGAAGCACGACCAAATTGAATGCAGTTGTCTTAATTGTGCAAGCCAAACCCCACTCCCCTTGGACCATATCATCATCATCAAGAATGAATAGCAGACTAACCCACTCCAATGTCAAAGAGGAGTCCACAAGCTGCTCGAACAAAGTATGACCCATGTAATGAAAGTCAAATAGAGCGTGATGAAGATCCCCAGCACTAGTAATAGGAAAAATGAGGGAAAAAGACTTCATAGAATGACTAATCGCACTACTCAAGTTAGCAGACATTTCTTCAAACACATTGAAGGCAACATGAAAAACTCTTCCAGATGTAGACCACAACAAGATTGTCATAAAAAACGAAGTAGTGATTGGATGTAAGTGATCAATAAATGTCCAAAAATGATGAGGAAGAACTATTGTAGGATCACAGATAACATACTCAATCACTTTCTCCATAGTGTAAGTGGTAAACACAATGAGCATTGTTGTGAATACCAAATGCTCTGCAGGATTTACCGAAGCCGTCTTCATGACTGCCCTACAGTCTTGAGCTGACTGTATATTCCAAGGAGACACCCAAAATTGTGCTAGGAAATACCATAAAGCCACAGTAAATGAAGAGGAAGCAAGTTGCAGAGGATGGAGTACCCACAAAGTATCAAAGACATCTCCCCAAGCAAAAGTCAAAAATGAGAAAAAGCCCATCACTAAAGTGCATGGTTGCACAATAAGGAAATAGTGAAGAAGTGCAGAGCTACTACAAATAGAAGACAGAACAACGACCATTTGATTCTCCTTGAATGCTGAGTTAGTCGATCGATCTAGCAACTTCAAATGAGAATTGTAAAATGGAGTGTGCATCCAACTAGAAAAATCAAAGGCCACAACATGATATTGTGGTGTAAATATTGTCTTATAGTCAATGATCCCACCACCCATACTCTTATGTGTTGTCAAAGATCCCACCATGAAAGCACCTTGAGAATGCCATTCTCTAAACAAAATCTTCTCCAAACGAGCCCTTGTTTAAAAAAACTTGCGCGTACTAGAGAGAACAAAAATGCAGATCGCTAGTGAAAGAAAAGGCAACAAATAAAGAGGGCAAAACGGTGGCCATGGCGGTGGATCGATTTCAAAGAACCAGTTATCCATACTTACAAATCTTGGATATGTAGATGCGTCATCGAGAATGGAAATCGTGAGGATCTTGCTGAGATTTGGTGACTCGTAGCTAGATCTAGACAAAAATTTGGTTGACGAGTGCAATTCGATCTCAATCCGCAGCACCAACCTTTGGATCTCTGAATTTGCCTTGCATTTGAGGTTGGGTAACTGTTTTTTCACCAAATCCGAAGCGTCGACAGTTGGAAACACCTCAATCGCCATTAGATCTGAATCTCCAACTACTCGAATCAACTTAAACATCATCGGATCTGGCGGATCTGGTGCTTTCGTACCGCAAGACTCTTAGATTTGATGCTCCCTTGTGCTGCTTGATTCGATCCCGCGATGACGAAGAAGTTCGTCAAGCTTCTGATGCAACCCTCTAAACATAAACCTCATCTCATATCTAAGCTCCCCAATCGACACTTCAATGGTTGAAATCTTCTTCAACTCCTCTTTAATTTGATCTAATCGAGCTTCCATTCGATCTAATCGAGCTTCCATGTTTGAAAGTGTGCTCTGATACCAATGATAGAACCCCAAACTTTAATGGACTGAACTAACAAAGAAAAGAAAAAAAACAGGAGAAATGTGAGAGAAGAAGAAGATATATTGCTGAACTGAACCACAGAACAAGCAATCCCACAACATTCAAGAGGCTAGACTCTCCAAGAACTCAAATGAGTTTCTAAGCCAAGACAAATGTACTGAATGCCTTACAATATTTCTCTACCCCTATTTATATAGTATTCCCCACTAACTAACTCTACAAGACTCTATGTGGGACCTTATTAGGATCACTCTTGGAATTTGTGGTCCTGTTACATGTATATTTTGATGAACATTGGGCATAAAGAATGAGGCCCCTGACATGGAGATCTGAAACAGATCAGTGAGGGATTGGAAAGATGGAGTTCGACCATACCTGCCATGCATAAACACAATATACAACTGTAACAACTAAGCCTCTATCCCAAATAAGTTGGGGCCGACTCATGGATCAAACTCTCCTACTCTGCTCAATTAAAATCTTATAAGCCCTTTCTTAATCAATGTTACCCAAGTTATCTTAGGTCTCCCTTTGTGTCGTCAGAATTTTCTAGTTTCTATTAGGTCGAGTTTTCATTTTGGAGTATTTGCATACCGTCTTTGGATATGTCCAAACTACCTCAATTGACATCCCCTAATTTCACTCATAAACATGATATATTGTTTAAAGCGTCTTATGATTGATGCCAGTTGTTAAGTTAAAAATGATAATTGTCAATATTTGTCTTTTGAATTGTTTACAGGTATTCAACAGGCTTTGGTGTCTCAGGCGGCAGTGCATTGATCCATGACTTCTACGCGAGAGAAGTACAAAACCCTGTTCATTTGACTGTTGACACGGGATTCAGGAATGGAGAAGCTAGCATCAAGGCTTTTGTTTCAGTCCACTTAAGTCTTGGAGAACGTCAACTTGCAGCACAGTTCCAGGAAATTCCTCTGGATCTGAGGATGCTTGAAGCTGAGCGAGTTGGATGTATGTGTCTGCTTCCAATCACCTTTGCATTGTTTGCTTTCTTCTTACTTGAAGTCAGTTCATTATTTTGCTGCATTCTTGTCAATATTGTGGATAAGCAATCCTTATGATCTTGTCGTTTGAGGATGCTATGGACTGTTGGGACCAAACAAACTAGTAAGAATCATTTTCATTTAAAACCAGGTTATCTAGCATCTTTAGTTAACTTTGTTTATTCTTTTCTATGAAATAGTTACCTGTAAACGCTGCCCGTGACTTAAAATGACCATTTCAATCTTTTAGAGGTTATTAATGGATAATCCATGTTATTACTTATTACAGACTTTCACACTAAATTAGAGAACTAGCATTGTTCATTTGTATTAGATAGATCCATGATTCCTGTTGTCCAATATTTCTTTAATTATGGAATGATACATCCCAACTATTCTGGGATTTGGGATTAAGGCTTTGTTGTTGTGGAATGATATCATAATGATCTTTGGGTATGTATGCAGTTGACATTTTAAAGACAACAATGGTTGATAAAATCCCTAATGATTTAGAAGGAATGGAGGCAACAATGGAAAGACTGCTTGCCCTGATTGACGATGTCTACAAATATGTTGATGATGTTGTGGTGAGAAATCTGTTACCTTGCAGTATCTTTATTCCAATTTTGAGTTGTCCAATTATGACTGTTGTTCTCTTTCAGGAAGGGCACATTGCTCCAGACAATGATATTGGCAGATTCTTGTCCGAAACAGTGTCCTCCATGCCAAGAATATCGCCTCTAGCTTTTGATAAACTCATCAACGACACTCTACAGGTTTGTTGAATTTTCATGACAATTTGGAGACTCTTTGTACTCTCTAGTCTTGACTGAGTTAAAGTGATCACAGCACTACGAAATCTTCCATTTCTAATACTAGTTTTATTTTCATTTGTTTGTAGGACCATTTACTGTTGCTTTACTTATCAAGCCTCACAAGAACACAGCTCGCCTTAGCAGAAAAGTTGAACACAGCTACTCAGATCCTGTAATTGTTGATCTCCCCCATCCGGCGCACCCTCTAATTGAAGCAATTACTAGTTGTTCTTGTTCGGAGCCAGGTCCTCCAAATATACATTTTCTTCAGTTGGTGAAAATTTTGTATTCCTTGTCAGAAAGTTGTTTCTACTTGATTAAGGCAAAGGCTTGCACGGCTGATTTTTCGCCTGTAACCTGAAGCCAGGTTGACGTTGCATCAATGGAATTCGGTAAGATGACAATTTTGAGGAATTCGTTATTTGAGAGAGCAACTGTTACTAATGTCTTGCTTTTTACAATTAATTCTTGTCCGTGGGTCTCCTTGCTAGTTGCCGATAGAACTTAAAACTATTCGATCACTGCAAAACCAATTCTCATCAATGTTACTACTGCAAGGGTCATAACTGAGATTTGTTTGAACTTTATTAAGACTCTATTTTGTAGAAATAAATTGACTGTTGTCGGCTAGTCTTTCTTAGTTGTTTGAGGTGAAACACAATTTGTAAGGAGTGCATTTTGGTTACGTGACGTATATATTCTAATGAAATTTAGATCATTGTGTAACGCCAATGTATGCACCAGAAGTTTGTACCAAATACAATATCATTTTGTTTAGTTATAGGTTAAGATTACTTGTCTCTATGTTATGCATGGAATAAAAGCTTCTCAAATATAGTTGTCTAAAAATTAGAGAACATTTATATTGTTTAATAAGTTGCCCTTAAATGACTAATGTATTTGAGCTGAGGGAGTAGCCCTTCGTACTTAGTATCTTCTATCCACCAATCCCACAAAAGCGAGTTGGGCGCCCCAACCCATCAACCTATAATTTTAACCTCAAAATCATTTTTTTACATCACCAAACTCACACCACGAAGATATTCAGCTTTTGGGAGTTGTTTGTGTGCATTTTGAGATACATACCTCACATGTTATATATTGAGAATTATGTAAACACGCACCTTAAGGAGCGCATGGATGGTTCTCTAAGGCTGAGGTGACTTCGGGGTGTGATGTCTGTGAAGATGCAAGTGTGGCACCTCCCATTTTTACCTTGTCCAAATCATACTTCATGTTGGAAACCCAAAATGTAATATCATCAGTTTTCAAGTAGTTTGAGTTTCAACTGCTCTCGTTACAACTTTACAATGTACTCCCTCCGTTTCTTTATAAGTGACTTTTTAGTTATTTTAAAATATTTCATAATATTTGTCATTTGATAGTTTCAATACACATTAATTATTTAATTGACTTTTATATCTTTCGTAGAAAAAAAACACTAGAACGATTTCGGTATTTAATAAAGGTTTTTAAACCCCTATTATAGGGGGATGTTATTAAATAACACTTAATTGATAGGAGTTTTAAAAAACCTCTATGTAATATATGTATTAAAAATTAAAACATAACACATTTTCAGACGACATTTAATAACACTCTATCAAATAGGGGCTTTAAAACTCCTATTAAATGCCAAAAATGTTTTAGTGAAAATCTAATATTTACACATTAATAATTAGTATATGTAGAAGTTGTGGGGTTAGGAGAGATAAAAAAATGATTTAGTCATTTAACTGTCACTTTCTTTTCAATCAAGATAATTAAGTGACTTTCTTAAAAACTGTGAACAATCTTAAAATGATACTTAAAAAGAAAAAGAAGGAGTAACTTGTTACACATCAATTCATGCACCAAAAACCAAGAACACGTGAAAATATGCGTAATTTGAAAATGTACAAAAAATAAGCGTAAATCGTTATGCTGAAATAAGAAACAACAACCAACAATGCCAGAATGACATCAGAATGCACATCGGGCCTTAACAACCATGTTATGCACCTCATATGGGTATGCCTGTATCCCGAGGTACACACAAATAGCTCCAGGTGACCTTTGTGTGTTTTGGTTTCATTTTAGCACTTCTCAAAAATAAATTTATATCTTCCTGAATACCTTACTGCATTTTACATGCATCAAGCTAGGGAAGTGATCAAGTTACGTGTGTGTGTGTATATATATACTTGAGACAATTGGCACTCACGTATTATATATTGGAGTCCCATGGATACATGTTGAGATTGGAGCAAGGTAGATGATAATCTAATATTCTAGGAAATATGCATTTGCTATATAATGGTGTAGATTTGATTGAGAATTTTAAGGGAATCTACACCATTATGTAGCAAATGTATGTAACAAAAAAAAATCAAAAAATTATTTTCGTTGGAGCAAACACATGACGAGGCTATGTAGGCTTGGAACTAAAACAAGTGTGTATCAGAATTGTCACCAATCTTTCTTTCAGAAAGTTACGAGACTGAGTTTTTTGTACAAGCCCAAGGAGGACAATTGAGAAAGACAAAGATATGTCCGGCCTTGAATTCACGCGCGTGTATTATTAAATTTTAACCTGAAATCGATTAAATAGTTTATCCCAATTAAATCAAGTTTTTCTTGATCAATGAAGTTTTCTTTGACCACATTTTGACCAAATATACATCGCTCATGATGTATGATGATACAAGTTACTGTGCCAAGTAATTAACAAAGGTGTTCATTTAGTTTTAGTAAAAATTACATATACTTGTAGTATTGCTTAGGCCTCAAAAACAAAAATACATAGCTCATGCTCTTATCGGGATCTTGTAATTAAAATAACAAAAAAAGAAATCATGCATATAGCTTCATCAAATGTGCCTCCAAAGCATGTAATATCCATAATTAAGGCGATCTTATAATTAATTATACATAAGCCTTAATATATCTCAAATTTAATTGGAATCAATTGCATGGACATAACTCTTTCACTCTCCAATGTTATTAAAGGTGTGCTTTTAAAATAATAATAATAATAATAATAATAATAATAATAATATCTTTAAAGTAATTAAAGTGGAGTAGTCTCATAATATTTTGAATTATTTTGGGTGTGACACAATTGCAATGAAATGAGCATTACTTATAACTCTGATCGAGACATAGGTAATTATTATGTTCAATTCTTGGTATAGCTATATTATATTTCCTTAATTTCTTTAAAATTATAGTGTTGATCGAGCGCGACTAAATTTTATATATAGGATTAATTAGTCGAATCAACGTAAAGAGGATTGAAAAATTAATTTTAAGACACTCATAATTATAAAAAATTAATTATATATATTTTTAAACTAATATGGGCTTGTAGAAAATCCACAACAAACAGTAAGTGCCACGGCACAAAAGATGATCGCCATGCGCCCGGAAAGCAAGGAGAGTTGGCCGGCCACACAATGGGAAATTCTCAATTTCTGAATGGATAAGTTTCTATCCAACTAATATATAAATATATATATATATATATATATATATATTATTTTTTATTTTTGAAAAGAAATTTCATTAATCACGCTTCAATACAGGACTAGATATAGAATCAAATACATTGATTCGCTAATCCTATTTGTTCAAACAAATCGTCATTAATTTGGTTGTAAATGCGAAATTGAAATAGTATGACAATGCTCTCTACAACGATGAAACTCATGACAATACACGAAACTAGTAGAACTATAAAACGAATAACAAAACTTCTCAACAAGGAGAAGACAAATCAAAGGCTTTCAACTAGGGAAGAAAACTAACTATAAAATAAAATTAAAAATAAGATCAATTTAACGCCGCACAAATTCACGTAACATCGTTGATGAAGATGCACCGCAATAAGGATGGACTAATTTTCACAAATTTGATTAGATTTGTTGGTTATTGTGTGAACAAAATGTAAAATGTATATGATTGGAACTACGGCGATCAAAGAGAACGATTGTAAGTGGTTCAAAAATAAAAATCACAAAAGTGAATCAAGTAAAAGAATTTTAGGGTTTTAGAGAAAAAATAAAGGCATCTTCACCTTTTATCCAACTATATATGTTATTCATTAATTTCCGCAATAGATTTAGGCTACCATAATCTTTCATAAAAAATTGTTACACATACTACTGTACATAAACACGGGTATTGGAAGAAGCACTGCAAGGGCAAATCCCATGCAAGGCCATATGCCTAGAGGACTCAACCATGTAATTTTCTTTAATCAAACTGAACAAGTGGAACACCCAACAAGATTAAAAACTAGAATTCAGATCAGTTGATCTCCATTTTTCTATACCCTAGCTACTTTAGACCAAAGTTTGAACAATGTTTATAAATGTGTGCAGTAATATCTGACTAACAATCCTCACTGGATTAAAACAAGTGAATAAAACAAGGCACCTATTAAACTATAGCTTCCCTGATACAGGACATGAGAAAAGCCAACTGGCTTCCCTTTTTGTCACTGATCTTATGGATTATATGCTCAAAAACATGTGTAGTGGGGTTTTGTCTAACTAGCTCTTGTCTGCTATGTACTTCCCTTTAAAGGCGTTTTCATCTAACATTTACTTAATGTTCTCTTTTGATCCTATATAGTCAACCAAACTCAGCTTCCATGTCAGTACTTTTGGCATCACAATCATCAAAATTACTCTAAATCAGACAACTTAATATCTATCCAAACAAAAAAAAAGAAAGAAAAACCTATTCATAGATCGCATCAAATATCAATCAAAACTCTCATATTAGTGATAGGTAGCTAGAATCTGGTATTTTTTTTTTCGATAAGAAATCAACTTAATTAATTACAGCAGTACTCTGGACTCCATAATTAGTCGTCAAACCTGAACCTTATATTTGACAAATGATGCCTCGTTCACTATCTTATTAGAGATATTGCTTTGCCATGACAAAATCTAATAATATATATATAGGTGTCATGAATATAATAAATGTTGTTGACAAAATATGTAGCTAGCTAATTAAGTTGTGCACTCCAAACTCGTGAGTTTTGTGGGAATCAGAAATATTCTGTTGGGGCATTGGTCTCTTGAGTGTGCATCACATATTCAGTCATGAAACTTAAAATAATGCAGTGTGATCAAATCAATGTTGTAAAGTTTTTGAAACCTTACTGTTTGTCGCCTCGCCGATCGAAACGTTGAACAGTGGCAGCTAGCTTTTGTGGTTGTCTCAGTGATCTCAGGACAAAGCTCCACATCAAAATCTTCAGTTCCCATCTCAAGTACTTCCATAAAATCAAAGCAGACTCAATTAAACAAGTATTAATTGGATATTATATATATATACTGATGAGACACTACTCAGATCCTTCTATATATCAGTTCATATAAGAAACCATAGAGAGAGCTAGCGACGACTCGCAAAGCAGATTCGACGTAGTAGACAACTAAGATTTAAAGAAGAAGAAAGATATTAAATATTATGGACGAAGAAGTGTCAGGTTTTCGTGTTAAGTACTCAGGGAGTGCTTGTACTGGTAGGACTACTGGAGGAACGAAGTGCGGGCGATGGAATCCGACCGCGGAGCAAGTTAAAGTCCTGACCGATCTGTTCACGTCCGGACTCAGAACTCCGAGCACTGATCAGATTCAGAAGATCTCTTCGCAGCTCAGCTTTTACGGCAAGATCGAAAGCAAGAACGTGTTCTATTGGTTTCAAAATCACAAGGCTAGAGAAAGGCAGAAGCGGCGAAGAATCAGTTCTGTTCAAGATCGGCCTCACCATCACCATCATCATCATCATCAACAACATTTTCATCAGATCGATCGAGAACCGAAGTCCTTCTCTTCTTCCAAATGTATTCAAATCAAGCCTACTTTATCAATCGAAGTTTTCTTCCATTCATCTAAGGGTTTTATGCGCATCTATTTCTTGGTGGCAAAATATCTACACTTTTCACCCCCACTTCAAAAGATTGGGTTCGCTCTCTGATGTGCATTTGCTTTTAGAATGAAAATTTGCCACTACATAATGGTTTACTTGAACTAAAGACACTTTTTCAAAATGTGTCTTTAATTCATCAATCTAAAGGGTTATATGTGTAAATCTTTTGAAGTGAAGTCAAAAGTGTAGATCTTTTGCCACCAAAGAATAGGTGCAAAAAATCCTTCAAGCTAGCTAGAGTTTCTTCATTTTTTAAGGATCCTCATTTATATTTATTTAATTTTTTTTTGCAGGTTCTGGGGAGAGAAATCATCAGATTATGAATTTGAAACCTCAAGAGAGAGTGATGGAAACGCTGCAGTTGTTTCCGTTGAACTCGTGTGAGGAATCTGAATGGGATAAGCATAGATTTTTTTCTCAGAACGACGACGAGTACAGAGAAATAATGACTCCGACGACCACGATGTTCTCATGTGGAATAGGAAGAGAGAACATTATTGTTGATCATCCGCCATTAGATCTTCGTCTAAGCTTTTTGTAATACGATCAATTAGAAAAAATAGATTACACAAATTAACTTCTTCCATTGCATTTGCATTTTTAAGAATGGATTTTCTTGCATGTTTTTACCTTGGTGGCAAAAAATTTACAATTTTAACATACATCTCAAAAGATTTGCAATTATAATCTTTTTAACCGAGAACATTAGGTGGATAAATTGAAGACACGTTTTGAAATGGTGCATTCGATTCAAGGAAGTCATTGCTTAGTGGCAAAAAGTTTCTTTTAAAGGCATGTTTTCAACACATATAATCTAAAGCCACATTTTGAAAACGTGCATGCATTGGTATTATGTTTGTTCTGCTTACTTGACAAAAAGTGTCTACAAGGGTTGTACAAATCTTTCGAAATTGTGTCAAAAGTGTAGATCTTATGTTATCAAGAGATAGAGATGCCAAAAAAAAAAAAAACTTTTAATTCTTACAAAAATTTGGTGTTGAATTGAAATTTGATGTTTTTAGTTCATACACGTCTCGAATGAGCGTGGAGATTTAGGGACTAATTAACGGTTCGACATTCTCTACGATGGAGCTCGAACGTTAACGCACGTGCAGCTAGCATTGTTGGTGTTGTTTATTTGGTGTGTGTTTACTCTGTTGGATTTTGAATGCCACGCTTAATTTGGATTTAAATAAGGGACATACGTATTGGAACAACAAAAGAACAAAGAGCCCTACCTAATTAACTAGCTATGTGGTGATTATTTTAGTTTAGTTTGCTAGTTGCGAGTTTGCAATTGATGATTCCAACGTATGAAGTATCTTGTGATTATCTTCCAGTAAGGAAAGATAAACGAAACAAGGCCTCAGTGAGATGTATAAGGTATAACTCATGGAAAGCAAGGTTGGGGATTCAACTTATGTTGGACTCAATTAAAGGTGTTGTAATTAAGTTGGCTTATCAAACAAAGTTTTTTTCTTTTCTTTTTTTGGATTAAAGTGGGAGTCGAATTCACAACTTACCCAAACTTTGTCTTTTGGCAAGTGACGCCCCTACTATCTTATTATATCAAACATGCAAAAGACTTGGTGTTCTGAAAAGTGCTCTAAATCATGCATTTTTGTATGATTCAGGGTGCCCGATGCGGGTAATAAATGGGAGTGTTGTGCATATGAAACTAGAGTTGAGTGTGAATAATATATGCAATTGTAAGTTCTTTCTTAGGAAGTGATACACGTGTTAAGGATAAACCACCCATCACGCGCAGCGGAAACACACAATCAAACACTCGTTAATCTATTATATCAATAATAATGTATTTAACAAAAAACTACACAACATGGTGCACGAAAAGCACCATGAGTGCATACTCACAACTAACCTACTATGTTTTTTATATTGGACACAAACTCTTGAACCCTCTCAAACTCTAACTCACAATTCCACTCAAACATAAATACTTCTAATTAAACAATCAAATGATAATAATACTCAAACTTACCAATTAAACACAAACTAAAATACCTAATCTTAGTTAGATTAGGACATGGAGTTTGAGCAAAAAAAAAACCCAACAATATCAACATTGGCGAAAAAACTCTAACAACTCCACCAATCACCCACTCAATTGTCGTAGCCACCGCGAATAGCAACAGACCACCCACTCACTCAATCATTATGTGGTTCAACAACCACTAGTGAAGATGAAAAATCCAATAAGACTTATTTTATGTTTCCATCCAATATCGCTTTACATCACACACTCACTTAATTAACCAATTCTTTGGTCACCCATTCAATCAATCAACCGATTATTACGGTCACTGTAACAGCTTAAATTAATTAAACTGGGATTATCGTTAATCTCAAAGATTAATGACTGTAATCCGAGTATTACGTGGACAACTCAGTTGACTCGGACACGAGAATCAAGGGAATATGTTATTTGTGGATGATGGTTGTTAACGCGTGGTGTTCAAAGCATTGTATCATTGTATTACATCGCATGTGTGTATGTTGCTATTGGGCGAGTTGGTGCGACTAGTACTTGCATCAAGATGTGTACCAAGACGTGGGCATCGGGTGTTGGGTAGTCGATGATTAGTGGGATCACTATTTGGGTTAATTTAATAATGCATTACATTAATCATATGATGTAGTACCCAATTTAGTGGATTAAAAAATTTAATTGATTGTCCTATAGTTTGTCGGATATTATATAGGCCCTTGATCAACATAATGATGATCCTATAATGCATACAACAAGGTAAGATGAGTATCATATTGAAGTTATAATGTGGTGTTGGACAGCTCAAAACAGAACCATATGATCATTCTCGAGATATGTGTGCACACTAGATCATAACACATAGTATAAAATAAGGACTTAGTGGGTTTTGGTTTTAAAAATCTGCATGTAAACACATACAAATATGAAAATTCAGAGAGGAGATGCTGGAGTTCTCAGGAATTTGAGTCGTTAGGGATATCAAATCCAAGAATTTGACAACTAGGTAACAATTTCATCATCATCATCATCATCATCATCATCATCATCATCATCATCATCATCATCTAGTCAATGGAAATGATATGTTTGGTAAAATTTGAAAAAATTGCATGCATGGCTGGAAATTGTTCAATTGCTGGTTGTTGTAGCTGTATTCGAATGGGGGCTCAACTAGGGTCGTTTGGCGTAAGGTTTGCCATGATCCGAATTCAAAAACCCCATCGAAAGATAAAAACTTTTTAGTTTATAGCAATTCTACTTAAGTGTGATGCTGTCCTATCGTCGTGAGTGTTAACACACGACACCAGGGTGTTCATGCACAACGTCACTCAGTGCCGTGGCCATATCCTAGGGATGAGGATCTAGATAGTGGCCTCGGCGCTGTCACGACGTCGTGTGTTTACACAGACGACGCCTCCACAGTGCTAGGATCCCTAAAAACATTAAAAGTTGATATTTTTAAACTTGGGTTTTGGAAATCAGTTTTAACCAACTTAATACACCCTAAAACACTGAAAATTGAGTTAGGAGACTCGAGGACTATAATGTGATAGTTGGGGACGTGATGAGGTCAGATCAGAGTGTTTATGGGGATTAAAGCATGTTTTTGTAAAACCCAGTTGAAAATCACTTAAGTATTCTTCCAATTTCATCATTATTTTACTCCCTTCTATTCACTATATTCATGTTATATTCGTATGCATATTATGCTTGTGTTATTGGTTTGAACGGATGGTTGAGTTTACTCCAGTCGGGTATTTTGTTGTGTGTTTATGACACGCTAGACCATAGCATGTGTATTAGGATTTCTCAGCGAATAACGACTCGAGCTACTTAGTCGGTACATCTGTCGGTGCGCCGTGGGTCTACGTCGACCATCGAGGTACCAGGTGAAGGAATAGTGGGTGCGTCACTAGAGGGATCTTGGGGAGAGAATATGAAGTATGGTCTTATTTGTGCTTTATTGTTTCTTATGGATGCGATGATCCATCTACAGTTGCCTGTTTTAATTTTCACATGATTATTTAACAATATTTATTGGATTTCCTTTACTATATCATATGAATGCTTGGTAAATTTCCTTGGGATTTTACTCACTGGACTCGATATCTATTCTGTTGTGATGGCTAGGTGCAGACCCTTATACGAGTAAGGGTAAAAGAATTCTTAGCAACTACCTCTGAGCTCGTCCACTGTTCGACACACTACTTGTAGGTGTTTAATTACTGTGATAGCCCAACTACTAAACAGGGCACCGCCTGGCCTAATCTCGTAACCAATCCTTAATCTAAATCACCTAAGACTTAATTATGTATTAGTCAGTCTTTCGTCCCTATTTCCTCCAAATCTCCATGTATTGTTATATTATCACATTGACAGGTAATTCAAATGTTAAGCGGAAGCATTGGTAATTCAAATATTAAGCGGAAACAACATTAATTCTCCAAAACATTCCTAAGTGTGGAAAACCAGGAAATGACAGCATCGCATGCATGTATAGATATGAAACTATTCACTTAACCCAATGTACAACCCAAAATGACATAATTAATAATGATACAACAAAAGTCGAGACGTACAAAATGAGTGAGGAGAGTCACCGAACTGCTCAGAGGAAGTCGCCGATCTTCTCTTTCCTCGATTTGTTGCTGTTCGACGGACCTACACCTACCGTCACAAACTAGATGGTGAGTATAATGATATTTAAGTACTAACTGGAGAATTCTATGTCACATTTCCAAAATAAACGAATGGTATTTAAAAGTATAAAGTAGCGAAATAAATTGCTGAAATAAGAAATGCAAGTAAATACCAAAATTAAAGATGTAGAGACAGACACATGTTAAGTCGAGATGATCTACGTATGGTCGGCAGTGAGACCTATCACCTACCTTTTTCCACTATGATATGGAGCTGCACCCAACATATCTTACATAAATAGCAGAGCTACGCTCTACGCTTTCCAACATAAATCTCGCGCTTGCCGACCACCCCGAGTCCCATACCTCGTGTGCCGCACAAGTGTAGTGGTGAGTGCCGGAACCCCGGTAGACCCATGTCTCCGTGAACCGCGCATCGTTCGTGCAATGGACACTAGATAATCCATACTTTAGTTTCAAAGACAATTTATTCCAAAATTCTAGGATACCAAGATAAGTTCGGCTATAAAGCCCAAAGGAAATTGAAGACAAGTCCAAGTAAATCCACATTATTCTATTAGCATGCTCTTTATCAATTTTGTTCAAGAATGACATTAAGTGTAGGAATCAGAGTCAATGAAACAAGTCACAAAGTATCGTGTCACAATATTCACTCATGAATAGATACAAGAACAACATGATGTGCAAGTTCAAGTAGTAATGTCTATCAATAGACAATAAATCAATAAGAGAATGAAATGAAATATAAAACTCTCACAGTTGTACTTACAAGTCACACGTTTGTCCTAGTCTATCTGATCCCTCGACAAATCGAAGTGCGTGCCCAAATGCTTGAGTTTCCCTGTAGTTCCCTAACATTCAATAATGTCTCTTAGACCAAATCGAAGTCGAGACAAATTTCAAAATTCTTTTTATTTATTTTTTGCCATTCGGCCCATTTCGCGTTTCTCGAGGTAAAACCCCCGTGTAACGTCTCAACCGACTTCCAAATTCTTCACTTTTTATGGAAATATCGAATTTCCATTGATTTGGGTCACAAATATATTTTTCTATATTTTTTCGGGATTCTCATGAATTTTTTCCATATTTTTTATTTTTTTAGAATTTATTTTTTTTGTTTTGTTTTTGTTTTTGTTTTTTTCTTAATTGGGTAGGGTCGACCCAACCGGGTCGGACCCGACCCTAGCTAGGGCCTTGAGCTTGGCTCGCCCCATGGGTCGAGCTCGACTCAAGTTTTTTGGCGTAGCCTATATGGGTGATGCACATGCGTGTGCACAACGAGCGTACGCATCTTCTCCAACAAACCAGGGACACAGTCCCTGGTTCGGCTGTAATTTTTTTTTTATTCTCTTGAGGCATTGGGGTTGGCTCCAAACTCCAACCCCAACTGGTTTTGATGGCAGGGGAGACACCCTTGCCATCCACCCCCACACCTCTCTCGGCCATGGAGGCCGAACTTCCATGGCTACCAACTGCAACAACAACATCCGACAACATAACAACAACGACAACATAAACAACAATGCCAAAACAACTCAACTCACCTTGCGTTCTCGATCTCTCTCTCTCTCTCTCTCTCTCTCCCCGTCTCTCTCCTTCTTCTTTCTCTCGACCGCGTTTTTCTTTTTCTCCTCTCCAACAGCCTTTTGTTACACGATATCCTTTTGATCAAACATAAGGCATGGAATTGTCATCCAACATGTTCAATCGTACTAGTGTTGATCTCTAGGTAGACTGAAAACATCAAAGTGACGTTGATTAATATCAATTCACTTAGACTAGGCTTTTTAACAGTCTAACACATCGAGGGATCCACTGGATATCTCTCTTTATATGAGAGGGACAAATTTTATCTCGATTACACAACTTCATCACATTGCTCACACAATAACCAATCACAACCTTTATAATCGTCTGGTTAAAGACAAAGTTTTATTGTGTCAAATCACTGTGTTCCTAATGTTGAAGTCACTGGTAATCTCAAATCGGATGACTGAAAAATATACCTATCATGAGAAACAACTATGACTTAATCTATGTGACGTTCTCATATCGGGTCATTCCAGTACTTCGTTCCCTAACGATACTCGTGATCTTGATTCGTATCCCTATACGTATAATCATCATATGATCATCAATCAAGACTCACACTAGTCTTAATTCATTATAGTTCTCGGTATAATAATAATCAACTAGGGACATTTAGGATATTTCTGTAAATACCCATGGATCTTATTATAATGTAAACATGCAAATTAATTATAATAAACAGCAAATGAAATCCTCTATTTTATTAACTAAAAGTATTCATAAAGACAGTTAATGGATTGACCTAGGGCACATACCCCAACAATATGTTTCTATTTGAATATCACTTTTATTTAAAACTTCTATTATTTAGAGTTAAGATAATTTGATTGAAATTAGTATATAAAAAATGAAAAGAGAATATGATTGAGAGTATTCTTTTGCTCGGGACAGCAAAGTGCTGAGTTTGAGGTTATTTGACAAGTTAATAATTAGACATGTTTTATAAAGTAATTTAGGTCGATTTTAGATGAAAATGATGATTTACACTAGGTATTCTCTTGTTTTGTGATTTCAGAATTTAATTAGGAAAAGTAAAGAAATGGAAGAAAATGAGGAAGAAAAGTCAAAACTGTAAACTGAAGAAACAAAGTCCGGTGATTAACAAGCGAATTGAGAGATGCACAAGAATTGATGGATGAATCGATGGAGCATAAAGAGATATTTCCAGTGATTAACTCATAGATTTGTGAATAGCACAGGATTCGCTAACAAATCGCTCAGGTCAGTGATGAGTTTTTGGATTAATATGAGGAACTTGAGTTTATATATAATTTGTACACTTATGGAAACAATATATAAGACACTGGGGCTTTGAAATTAAGAGCCTCTGTTAGCCATTATTAGTTGTAAAGTCTTTTCAATTAGGTTTTAGTTTAGTTCATTGTTAATTGCTTTTGGAAACTCTTTGGAGATTCAAGATTTATTTAATAAATGTATTTTACATTAATGTCTTGTAATTATTTTTATTGCGATGCTTATTATTAATATGTGTGAGTAGTTTATTGTTCTAAACAATACTCTGGACATGATTGTAAATCGTTCATCGATTTAGTCATTATGCAAAATTTATGTGATTAATGCTTTAAACCAATCACACACGTCAATCACAATTTTAATAAGTTATTTTTGCGTATTACAACTAGTTATTTTTTTTATATTAAGTGCATAGTGACCAATATGTTTCTTAGTATAGGGTATTTAAATCTATATCTATGATTATTGACAACAATTATAAAAGCGTTAACTAGGATTAATCTATAGGGTGAAATTATCTAAGGGGATGTTCTAGGTGATTGTGTTCTAGGACATTTAATGACTAGCATAATTCTATTTTTATTTAGTTTGGATTAGGTATGAGTTTTATCGAGTGTTAATGCTATCATAATTTCTATTCTATTGCACTTTATCTAATAACTAGAGTTACAAGGGTAAGGTTATGGCTTATTTCCATTAAATATAGGAAAGTTGATAGTTTGCTAAAGGCTATCAACCTATTATGATTATAGTTTAATGATTTATGATCATTAGATAAATATGATGATTTGATTATTACTATCCTTTAATGAAAATGCCTAGATATGACTGTTTACATATCATTGTCTAAGATGTATTGTTCAGATATTTAATTTATATTGATTTTTCAATTGTTTGTTTGAATTGGGTTAGATTAGTTTATTGAATTTAAATTGCTTATAATTTAGTTATTTTAATTAATTGATTATTTCGCTTTTAGATTGATAGTATTTAATTTCCTTTTTAATTAGATTAGTTAAATTAAAATAAATTAAATCCAATAAAATTTTAGGGTAGCTTTAGTTCTGAAAAGATTTGCAGAATCCTTGTGAAGACGATATCTCCTTCACCACTACTATAAATAATAGGAAAATACGATAAACTATTGTGCACGCTCGACATGTGTCACTACCATCCTTGAAGCGCGTATGGAATCTCAAAAAGATTTTGCCTCGATTTTCTTGTGTCGTTCGTTGTCATTCCCTTTATAGTCTCGTAGAACTTAAGTTCAGTCAAAGAAGTCAAACTAGTGGGGGGAGACAATTTACCATATATCTAACAATATATTATATATACAAGGTAGCAAATAATTATCAAAATAAATCTTTTGTCAATCAAATTTTTTTCCCATCTCATCTTAGGATTTATCATTTGTTTATGTTAAGTAGACTTTAAACCAATATCTCATACCATTAATTTGTCTGACTTAAAACTTGACCTTTAATTCTTAAAGGCTCTAAAAACTTAGGTTTCACCTGAACCAGGGTAAGATTGCCCAGACCAGACCAATTCCCAAGCCCAATAACCGAATTGGGCCTAAGCAAGCGGTTAAGCTCGCTCAAAACAACATGCGGAATAGTACAAGTTAATATGGACCAGAAGTACAGAATAAAGTAAACAATGTCCATATAACTAACCATGAAATTATATGTGAGTTCTCAATTCCTTAAATCAATTTAAGTAATTCAAATACTACCAAGTAACTTACATTAAAAGAGAGTATGGTTCAATCTACCTGAAAGACCCATTTAATACAACCTAAGTTCAATAGTTCTAGAAATAAATAATAGAATAATACAATGGAAGGAAAGATTTCAAGCCGGTGCCTTTCCCTTGTCCTGAGCTAACACTGATGTGGATGTACCTAGAGAGTGAGGTGAGCTAAAATGGACAATAGGGCTCAATATGCGAAAAACCCGCTCCACCATTAATAATACAAGTACTACTTAGTAAACATTCAATAACTGGCATGAAGTTGAAAATTAAATTGATAAACATTAAATTCAAGCATGAAAATCAAGTCTCAAATTTATGACAAGTAAGGAATCATTAACTTTTGACATTAAGGCAAGATTCATAATGTCACAGCTCAGGTTTCTAATCGCATTGTAAATCTGTAATCAGGATCATTGACCAGTGACGTGGGACCCATATAATGATACGCATACTGACTGAGGCATGTAACCGAGGTATATCTTACATTTGTGTGATGACTTCTTATTGTATTGTACATGTCTAGACTACTAAGTCACTTCTACTTGTCATTTATAGGTCTCGATATGCGAGCAAGGACATGCCTCGAGATGCGTGCAATTTTGGGATTTGGTAGAAAGTGACATGGTGAGTCATTTATTTAATTGGATGTATTAATGTGGCTTAATTAGTTAAATTTGATGTGGCTATGGTTGATTTATAAGAAATGTAGCATAAGTTAGTAAAATAAAATAATAGTCATTTAATGTTCCGCGAGATACGTGTGGGCACATCAAGAGACTAATGGAGTATGAATTGGTGTTAACATGGGTGAGTTAGTGGAAAGTTAGTGGATTTGAAACAAATTGAAAGCCAATAGATTAGTCTGTAGATGAGTTTGTGCATTAAGATCAATGGTCATAAATCAATCACCTATATATATGTACAGTGCTTGCGATGAACATGTAAATCATAGATTCATTAAGAGAAATTCAGAGGTGTTTGTTGCTAGAAATTGGGGTTTTCAAGAGATCAAGTTCTTTATCAAAAGAAAAAATATTGAAGGAGTTCAAGTGCTAGGAAATTCTCTACAAACCTTAGGTAACTAAGTTTCCATCTTAATATTTCAATTAATGAGTTAAATGATGATATCAAAGGGGTTTTTATACATAACTGATTGCAAATCATTGTGACATTTTTATAATCAAATTGAAGCATTGATTTGAATTCAAGTCTCAATTTTTAAGTTTTACAAAGTTTGAACAACTTTTAGACTTTATGCATGTAACTGTAAATCAAAATTATGGATTTCAAAATGATTTTATTTTTGAAAACTAATAGCGGATTTGGATTCTTCGTTTTCTTCTAATAATCCAGCTCTATAGAACTTTGAAAATCAGTTTTGAAATCAAAAAGTTATGAATTTTACAAAGTTTTGAGTGTTATTGAGTTTTTCAATAAAGCGCATATTTAAGTCTCTAAATTTTGATGTGAATGATGAATTATATGAAGTATCTGGTGTATGTTTGATAGAGGAGGATGTTACAGATCCCTGATGGCGGAGAGCGGGGATCCAAGGCTTTGGAGGAGACCATTCTTAAGAGGAAACCCAGAATTCTGGTTGTAGAATTCTAGGTTCCAGAGCATGTAGTGCACTAGAGAAAACTCCTAGTGTGCTAAAGTGGTTATTAGCGTGCTATATAAATTACCTAGCGCGCTAGGTACTCTTACAACACTAAAAATCTGCACTTTCTCAAAACACACTTAACATATCTAGCTTAGCTTAAAACCTAAACTAAGGGTTTAAACACATTCTAATATGTACAAAATTATACCAGAAGCCTAGGGAAGAGTCTCAAGAGTCCGAGTACACATTTTGGGGTGTCGAGAGGCCAGTTAAGCTAGGAAATACATTATGTGACTTGTAAGTAATCTTGTTGAGGTTTTTATTTACATTTCATTCTAATTATCCTTTATTTTACAGTCTTTTGACTATGTATTTTTTATATTCTAATATCATGAAATTGTTTCATATTTTACTCATTATATAAGTGTTTTTATCATGATATCATTTACTTATGGAATCATTGACTCTATTCTCATGTCCTATATCTTTCTTGTTGTTTTGATGAATATCTGATCAAGAATAGCATGCTATTAGTATTAGACAAATGAGATTAGAGTATATATATGGACTTGTATTCTTTGAATGTTGGCTTTGAAGCGTATTGTCTTGTCTTAGGAACCTTAGTGCGAGTCTTTCTTGATACTATAAAGTAGTGATAGAATATAGGGTCCATTGCACGATTATGAAATGTCAGGCACACAGGGTCACTGGACTAATAGAGATGTCGACATTCACCACTACACTTGCGCGACACACAGGGTATGTAACTCGGGGTAGTCAGCGAGTATGTATATACAAATGACCTATTTATGCGTAAAGCTCAACTCTGTTTTTGAAGATTGAGATATGGATGATTATAGAGTCGTAGAGCTCAACTCCAACCTTTGATAGAGGTGTAAAACACAGCTCCACCCTGAGATAGTGGAATTAATGCCTATGTGATATGACTCATGGCCAACCGGACCTAGATCATTACTATTTAGCCTGTGTCAGTATCATTTTATTAAACTGTCGTATTTTCTAGCATATTTCCTTTTCAACACTTATTTGCTATATTTATGCTTTTAAATACCTATTGATTTTTTTTTATAAATGTACTTAAGAATCTCCAGGAATTACTTTATTACTTATTGTACTCACTGTCCTTTTATGATGGTGGGTGCAGATCCATTGAGCAGTGGATCGGGGAAGGAGAAGATCGGTGGCTATCTCTGAGCGTTAGGAAATTTTCTACTCTCTCTCTTGTAGGTCTCGAAATTTTGATGTATTATCTACTTTATGTCATTTTTATACATTTTAGGATGTGTACCATTTTGGTGACAGACTTAGGCTAAACATCAATTTTCATTTAGTCAGTACAAGTGTCATGACATTCACTAAGATATATGAGCGAGCCTTATCATATGAGACATACTACTTAGGAAGAGTCGCAGATGAGACTGCGTCGGGTTCAATTTTGTCAGCTGAGCAGACTACAAAGTATGAGAGGAGGAGACAGAGGGGGAATGGATCAAGGAGATGGAGTAGAGGTTCCCAGGGATCGGGGACAAGCACACATTACCCTCCGGCCCTACCCTATACATCTTACCCTGCTCCAGCGCTAAGCACAATAGGCAGACTTCCCTTGCCACCTCAAGTCAGACCAGAGTTGCCAGCTCATGTCGTTCATGCACTCTCAGCACCACATGCCCCACATGCTCCATGACACCAACATTACAAGGCAAAGGCCAATGTAGAGGCTGAAATGCTAGAAAAGGACAAAGATAGGTGCAGGGACATGGTTAGTATCATGCACAGGTTCAGGTCAACGTAAATAAATTACATGCTACAGATGTGGATAGGTCGGACATAGTGATGGAGTGCCTGCAGCTGGCAACATTCTATGCACTACAAGCCTAAGATGAGGTTCATATAGTATACCAGCCAGACACCGATGCCTCACGAGTTCTCATTGAGGGTATAGTTTCCTTTTATGATAGTGATTCATATGTATTATTTGATTTTGGATCTACCATATGTTTTATTATCGGTCGCATGTTAGGCGTCCTAAGACTGACACCTGTTAGGCTTAAACTACATTTGATCCTTAGTACTGCAGTCGGAGATATGGTTTACCCCAAAAGCCTAGTTAAGGGATGCCTAGTTGAGATAGATGGAGTATAGTTGCTTGCAGATTTTAATGTTCTTGAGGTATTAGAGTTCGATGTGTTACTAGGGATGGATTGGCTAGTAACATATCACAATCATATTGATTCTTTCAGTAATACAGTGATATTTAAGATCTCAGGACGTCTGATATTTACCTATAGAGGTAGTACATCGAGAGCTGAGAGCGCAAGAGGTTGACTTGCGACTAGTGGAAAGATAGAGACTCTGGTAGCGTTGTATGCAGTGGAAAATAATCAGTGTCACGACCCAAATTTCAAATTTTGTTTATTTTTCATAATCAGGATTACCGACCTTTGACATGAGACCCGCACTGTCATATGTACACTGACCGAGGCGAGATGGTCGAGGTATATGTTAAATATGTCGTGGTTTATAACTAGTGCATTGTATATGTATAGACTACTAAGTCACTCCTACTAGTGTATAGGTGTCGAGCCGTGAGTAGGGATATGCCTCGAGATGTGTGTCGATGTGGGACTAGGGTATAGAGTGATGTGGTAAGTTGGTTTAATCTTAGTGTAGCTTAAATAGTAGAATTAATGTGGCTATAGTTGATTTTATATTAAATGCGACCTAAGTTAGCAAGACAAAACAATAGTCATGTGATGTTCCTCGAGATACATAAACACACATCAAGAGATCAATAGAGTATGGATTGGTGTTAGTTATCTAGAGCTAGTGGAGAATTAGTGAAATTGTGTCAAAATGTAGGCCATTTGATTAGTCTCACGATACGTATGTGCATAAATATCAATGGTTATTAATTAAACTTCTATTTAAATATAAGATTGTATAGATCAACCCGTGCAATTTATTTCATTTTCATAACTTAGAAACGAAGGAAATTGGAAAAGAAGAAATCAGAGGAATCGAATAGGGTTTTGGCTGAGAAATTCTAAGAGATCAATGAGACTTGATGCTCAAATCAAAGTGTCATTAACCCTAGGTACACATATCTCCATTTCAAGTTGAAACCAATTTTGATTTTTAGTCGTTTTCAGATGGTTGATGCTTAAGTCTTTACAATTCGTTTATACATTTGGATTCCTCATTTCAAGCTGATAATCCATCTATTAAGAAGTTCTTAATTTGGTTTTAAAATAAAAAAATGTATGAATTTTTGAAGTTGTAAGACCAAAATTGAAATTTTGTACGTTGTATTATGAACCAGCCTATGTATTTGGTCATAACTTGCTCATTTTAAATCGAAATAAACTCAATCTGGTGGCATTTGAAAACTAACTCAAAGGGGAACAACTTTGTCCTACTAAAAGTTTTGTAATTCGAATGTTTTCATGTGTAAAAGTGCTCTACAAATAGGTGACTGAATGCATTACGAGATTTTTGAAACTAAATTTTTAAAAAGTATAACTCCTTAATTACTTATCCAAATGAGCTGATCTTTTTAGTATGTTGTTATTTAGTATTTTAACTGCCTTATGACTAAAAATCATGATTTTAGAACTATAGATTGGGAGAAATAGATTTTCTAAGTTTGATGGTTGGATTAGGTTCCGATTTAAGCTCTTTTTGGTAGAATTGTGATATCTCTTTCGTTCTAAATCAGGATTTTGCAAACTAAACCATTTCTAGAAGTTAAGACAGAGACCAAAAATTTTGTACAAGGGAAGATTTTAAGATTTGGATAATTTCATGTCTAAAATTGCGCTGCAATACAAGACTAAAATTTCAATGTTGTTTAGTCTTAAGGGGTTGTTTTGGGTTAAGGCTCCTAAACTCATTTTACCTGATCTAAACCCAATTTATTTGGATTAATTTTATATTAAGAACCTAGGAAAGAGTCTCAAGGGTTTGGATACGAGATTTAGGGTATTGGGAGGCCCGTAAAGTTAGGACTTTACATTGTTTGATGTGAGTATACCTGTTGATTGTTTTATTTGCATTTCATATCCACTTTATACATGTTTTTTGTAGTCTATATTGAATATGTCCAGCATTTTACTCTCATATCATGAACTTATTTGACACTCCTCATTTGTTGAGCTTGACTTTCATGATATTATGTTGAATTGAATTCCTTTGAATCTATCCACATGTTTTATATCATTTATTGTTGTTTCACAATAAATATAGTATAAATAGCATGATATTAGGAATTGTGAGTTTGAGAATGACTTCATAGACTAGTACTTTTTGCGAATTGTGCTTTATAGCATAGCCAAGCCTTAGAGTCCTTAACGAGTCAATTTCTTGAAATTATAAAGTAGTTATAGAATTTAGAGTCCATTGCACTATGTTAGAGTTGATCGGCACGCGGGCTTAAAGTCCTTGGGGATGTCGGCACTCGCCACTATGACGCACACACGAGGTTAGAGTCCCTTGGTTTATCGATACACTAAGGTTAGAGTCTATGGTTACACTGGGGTTAGAGTCCCTGGTGATATTAGAATGTGTGATGTTACGCACGTTCTTTAGTGGCCTTAAAGGCTTCAAGGACGCATGTCACCGCCAACTGGATCTAGATTATAACTATTTAGCCTCGTGTCAGTTTCACTTGTTTAATTGTAGTATTTCTTAGCATATTTTTTGGTACTAGTCTTTCTTTATTGAACTTATGGTTTTAAATATCATTTAGTCTTTTAGAAATGTAAATGAATATGTCAACGAGAATTAACGTTACTTTTTGTACTCGCCGTCCTTTTTATGACGCTGGGTGCAGAGTCATCGAGGAGCAGGCTCAAAAAAAAAAGATTGGTGACTACCTCTAAGCCAGTAGCATACTTCTGCATTGACATTTTGTCGGCTTTACTTTGGGTCGAGCGTTTAGTTCCTTGACTTTTGATGACCATCACACTATTATAATTTCCACTTTATTATATATGCATGTGATCATTGTTTCCTAGTTTCCACACTTAAGATTTATTTATATTGCTTCCGCATAATCTATTAAGACTTCTGCTAAGCTTTATAAACTCTTAAAATGTTTTAATTACTCTAGTAATATGTTGACATGTGTATTACTTATCTTGAACGGGTATATCGAGGAGTATAGGATAGAAAGGCTAACTAGTATGTATTTAAGTCCTACGTAGCTAAGACTTAGACTTAATTGCAGGATAAGACTAGGCGGTGCCCTAGATTATGGAAGGGGTCATCAAAGTCAAAGACCTAAACTTGAGGGAATATCAGTTGTTTGCAAGTTTTCAGACATTTTTCTAGAGGACTTACCTGGTTTACCGCCACCGAAAGAGTTCACTTCATCATTGAGTTACTACCAGGCATCGAGCCTATTTTTATACCTTCGTATCGTATGGCCCCACGATAGTTAGAGGAGTTGAAGTCTCAACTTCAAAACTTGGGACATAAGGGATTCATCACACCCTTTATGTCGCCTTAGAGAGCACCCATCCTTTTTGTAAAGAAGAAAGATGGTACTTTGAAACTGTGTATCGACTATCGACAGTTGAATAAGGTCACAATTAGGAACAAATATTCACTGCTAAGGATCGATGATTTATTTAATCAGTTGAGAGGAGCACAATATTTTTTCAAGATAAACCTGCAATCAAGGTGTGACGGCCCCAATTTTCCACAAATTGGGCTCCGCCCAGCCTAAGCCTACGTGGACCCCCGAGCCAATCTCGCAAGGTCAACGCAGGCCTGGTCAGCCTTCCAATCCATCACTATCAGTACATTCAACATTTATAGTTGCGTTATTAATATTTTTCGAGTTTTACAATTTAGCGGAAGCAACTACTACAAATAATAACTCAACAATATTATAAAAAGTTAGGCAACCTAATTGTGGAACCCAGTCAATATTATGAGATGAGAGTAAAAATACAAATATACAAAAGTTCACCTAGCTATGAAGCCTTCCCTCTGCTACTCGTCCGCGGCTCTGCACTCAGTCACACATAAGAATGACGAGCCCAGGTAAGTAAATCCAGTAGGACATATACACAACATTTCACAATATCAAAAACAACAGTTCACGATATCCAAAGCAGTCGAATTCATGCAAATAGAACGAAAGGAATCAAAACGCATGAATATACAAGACTGTAAAACAATCCATCGATGAGTGCTGCCCAATAACAAGGAGTCCCGACAAAAAGTCGTTGAGTCGCGGTACAAGCCCAGCAGACTCGGGTTTAGGGCGAGCCCCATGCCTCCCAACCCTAACCCTTGCGACTATGAGATATCTACATCCCGTATAAGAGCCCCCAATGTACACTCAATTGGGAGATATCGACGGCGTCCGGATAAGAGCTCATATCGCAGATAAACAGTAACCACGACTCGCTTGCCAATGGACCCACTCAATCAATAACAATTTAACGATAGCTATCATCACAAAGCAGTGAACAACAATAAAGCTATTTCATGACGGTAAACAAAAATAGTCAATGGAGAGAAATGAAATATTGTATAAGTCCCTAATTGGTTTACTTACCTCGAGAAATCGCGAACTCGAAATCAAGACGTCTAACTCGCGTCTCGATTTGCGCACCCGACACCCGACTCCTAGTCCCTGGTGTCAATTTAAACATTTTACGCCTATTTTACTGAAAATCATTCAGAACACAACTCAATTAGTTAAAATAAACATCACCTCCATCACGTCGTCGCGATTTAGTCGAGATCGCGCATCCGACCGATCTACAACGCGCCATCGCGTTGTCGGAGCCGCAACCGCGTCACTGTCGCCGCTCGCCGGCGCCAGAACCGCCGCTACTCACCGCGCCACTGCCGACCTTCAAGCCGTCTCACCGCGTTGCGTCGCGTCGCCGCGCTCGCGCGCCATCACTGCCGATCCGCCCTTTTTCTCGCGTCGTCGCTGCCTCGCCGGTGCAGCGGCTCACCAGCGTCGCCGAGCCGCAGTCCTCCACGCCGCACAGCTCACGCCGCTGGCTGCCGTATCCACCGCACAACCACTACCGCACCGCGGAGCCGCTGGAGTCGCCGTCCGCCAACTGCCCCCGTCTCACCCACGGCCTCGCCTCAACCGTCGCACCGTTTGCGCCCCCGTCTCGCCGCCGTTGGTTGGCCTAGAGCTGCTGGTCTCGCCGTCGACGCGGGTCCGCGTCCCTGCTCACCTCCCGCGGCCTTCTGCCACGCTGCTGGTTCGCCCCTGCTCACCTCCCGCAGCTGGCCATCCGTGCCGCCGCGTCGTCCACGCCGGAGCTCCAGCCGGCGTCCCTCTCTGATCTCCTTCTTTCTCTCCCCTCCCGATCACGCTTTCTCTTCTTTCCTTCTTCTCTATTTTTTCCTTCTCTTCCTCACGATCCTTATCTCCTTTCTTTTTTTTTCTTTTTTTTTTCAATCCTTATCTCCATATATATATATATATAAATATATATATATATATTGTAAATACATAATATTCTCTTTTTGATTTCAAATCGAAAGTGTCATCGAGATTCATGCAACACGAATCTCGAGGCAACTCAACAACCGCGCAGTGCGAATCTCGATACACCAACCCGCCTCATTTAAAAATCTCGATACTCGAGCTACACGCATCGCGATGCATATCCCTCGTCGGCACGCGACTCGAGGCGCGTTCCCGTTCGTATTTCGGCTCACCGAATTCCTCGCATAGTTAGCATATTATCTTAAATTGGATTCAGATATACGTATTTCGACGAGTGGGTCCCACATACGAACTTGACTTGACACGTGGCACAAGTCAAATTTTCGGGCCGTTACACAAGGTATCACCTGCTTAGGATCAGGGATGAAAACAGGTCTAAAATAGCTTTCGGCACGAGATATGGATAGTATTAGTTCACGATCATGCCATTTAGGTTGACCAATGCCCCGTAGTGTTCATGGATTTGATGCATTAAATTTTTAAACCATTTATCGACCGCTTGGTGCTATTTTTCATCGATGTTATACTGATACATTCGAGGACCAGAGAGGGTTACGAGTAGTACCTCAAGGAGACATTGCAGACCTTGAAGGAGCACAGACTATGTGCCAAGTTCAGAAAGTGTGAGTGTTGGCTTTCATAGGTCAATTTTTTAGGGCACGTTGTTAGAGCAGCAGAGGTTATAGTAGATTCGGCCAAGATTTGAACTATCATGAATTGATTGGCACCGACGTTAATGATAGAGATCGGGAGCTTTCAAGGTTTGGCAGGTTACTACCATCGTTTGTGAAGGATTTCTCAAAAATCCCTTCATCGATTACCAGATTGACATAGAAAGAGGTCACTTTTTAGTGGACAGAGGCCTATGAGCAGTCATTTGATGAGTTGAAGAGATTGTTGACTACTGCACCAATATTGATATTGCCAAAGGCTGGAGAAGGATTTCTAGTATATACAGATGCTTCTCATACGAGTTTAGGTTGTGTATTGATGCAGGGCGAAGGAGTTGTAGCTTACGCCTCCAAATATCTAAAGATACATGAGAAGAACTATTCCACACATGACTTGGAGTTAGCAATGATTATGTTCGCACTGAAGGTGTAGATACATCATCTGTATGGATAGAAACTCACACTCTTTACTGATCACAAGTCTCTGAAGTATCTCTTCACATAAAATGAGTTATATATGGCACAACGCAAATGTTGGAGTTTCTGAAGGACTATGGATTTTCCTTAGAGTACCATATAGGAAAATCCAATGTAATCACACATAGGCTGAGTAGGATACCGATTAGAGATGTCTAGGTTACTAGATGTCACATGATGAATGAATATTATTTACTCGAGGCGGCAACGACAACATGTTAGTTGAAGGTTGTTGAGATTTGCACACAAATGAGAGTACAGACTATGTCAACACAGAGAGTGTCAGAGGTTCAGAGGATCAACAGGTTCTACCCGAGGTTCAGTGAGTTGGCGCAGAATATGGATTGTATTTACTGGACAGAGACGTCAGATTAGTATCTGAGGTACAGAGGCAAATTGTGGATACCATTAGTGGCAAAGCTAAGACACGAGATTCTTCAGGAGTCACACTATAACGACCCATTACTTTAAGCTAGTGATTAATGTAAATCTAAATCCTAATTAACCTGAGTCAGGTTTGTAGTCAAGTCTAGCGTACCTCGATTAACGTGTGAGTAGGTTTGTATGATGGTTTGTGTTTATTTGTAATGTTTAATAAGTTTTATAGGTTGTAGTATAAAAGAGAGTTTATCTACAAGCCTATAATCAATAAATAAATAAATAAATAAATAAACAATAAATAGTCGGTACACCAAATGCAACGAGGGTCGTGAAATGAATGTACGGCCCAAGAATACTTGTAGGCATGTCCGGTGATTTGTTTGTGAGAAAATATATGAAATATATATATATTGTAAATATGGTTTGAATTATATGGATCGTTAGATCGCCTCAAAGTAAGAATAAGTGTTGATGGTGTCAACATGTGTGTCATTTTAAAATGTGTCATGTTAGCGCATCACTCATTTGATCAGCCTAGAGATAGTGTGATGCGTATCTCAAGAAAAATCCATATATTTAAAGTAAAAAATTCAAGTTTATCCTCACTGATCAATCAAGAGAGTGAGTGAGAGGCAAGCAGCTGAGGGTTTGATTTAAGGAATCAATCAGAAAAGTGTTTGGTTTGATTCAAATAGATCAAACAACAGCTAGATAAGAAATCATTAGTTGGTAAGTTGAAGTTTTTAATTTGAAGTTCAATTCAATAGTTAGTGTTGATTTCTCTTTGAATTGTTGTTATTGATGATTGGAATAGATTTATTCATCACCAGAGGTTCTCTCTAGTGTATTTGGGGAGTATTAATTATGGTTTTGATTATTTGTAGATGGAACAATGGTTGTTGCCCTGTTTCCTGTCGAGACAGTACAGGGTTGAGCGCACTCCACCTAGTAAAGGAGCGTGCTCCCTTCATCAATTGGGACAAACCCAATTGGTGGAGCCCAGAAAATAACAACTCCTCTACAAATTGGTTAGAATTTCCTGAGGTCTTAAGGACTGAGTTAGGGGTTCTAAACATAGGGTATTAAACCTATATTGATCATAAATGGTTTGTGTTATGGATTTTTTAACGAAAAATCAAACCGAGGTAAGTATGGATTCGTTTATTTATCAATGTTGCTTAGCTATTTTAATATATGTAGCTCATATCGTTTATGGACTAAATGGAGGGATTATATACACTGTGACTTTTTCAATAAATGGAAAACAGTGTTTAATGTGATTCACGAGAGTAACTCCTAGAACTAACAATAGGTTATATAGGAGATGGGTTACCTTCCCAGCCTATATGTGATTTTTACTCAGTTAGATAGGTTGTATAGATTACATACTCACTAGAGGGTTTCAAATAGAACCATTAATGGATTGAATAGATAACACATCAATGTGTTGGTCTAGCAATAACATTAATGATGTCAGTGGGTAATCGACCCTAGTTTTACAAATAAAATAAGAATTGCAGAGTAATAGTTATTAACAGTTGGACTTGCACCTGCTATTTATTGAGTTATATGTTTTTCATAATATCGTTAGTTAACATTAGTGCATATTGTTACCGCATAATGTTCTTGGTTATTATATAGAATGTTGATGGCTTTATGAATCCTTACTTACTGAGCAAGTTGGACCGTTCACCCCAAATTTAATATTTCAGGTTCGTGGCCTAGTGCTTCAACAAAGGGAAAAGAGAAGATTTAGGAGTATTAATATCTTCTCTACGATGTAATGAACCTTCCTATATATATATTATTTGAGTTATTTTGTAGTATATGAACAGGGTTGGGAAGTTTATAACTGAGGTTTTGGGTTTTGATAAACTATATGTTTATGTATATTATTTAATTATCGAAAAAGTTTTAATTTTTCGTTGCGTATATTTTAAATTGTTTATACAATATCGATATACATGTTGAGTTCATTAGGTACAGAAGAAGAGGTTGCTGGCTCTAGTTAAGTATGGCTAGGCTATCAGAGCGTAATTAGGGTTTCATGCCAAGTATCGAGCTAATCGGGATAGAGGATGTTATACACACCATTCTAGATTCACCGTTCATCTAAGCATGGCCAAAATGTAACTTGGGATGAAGAAACATTTCTGGTGCCTGGGATGAAGGTGAATGCGTTTGAGTTCCTCAGTAATTGTGGGATGTGTCAATAGGTAAAGGTTGAGCATCGCATATCTGGAGGGTGTTATAACCTCTTCCCACTCTGTGATGGAGATGAGAAGACATCTCTATGGATTTTGTCATAGGACTACCCAAGAATGCCAAGAGACATGATTCGATATGGGTGATAGTTGACAGACTAACGAAGTCTCCTCATTTCTAGCCAATAGCGTCACACTGCACATTCGATCAGTTGAGTCTACTATTTGAGAGATAGATTATTAGGCTACATAGGGTACCATTGATGATCACATCAGACAGAGATGCTACTTATACGTCCAGGTTTTGGCGGAGTATGCAGGAGCATTATGGTACATGCTTACAATTTAGTACAACTTTTCATCCTCAAACTGACAGGCAGACTAAGAGGTTGATGGGTCCTCAAGGACATGCTTCGAGCTTGCATACTAGAGGTTGGAGGATCAAGGGAGGAGTACCTATCTTTGTGTAAGTTTGCATACAATAATAGTTATCAAGCAAGTATTGAGATGACGCCATTTGAGGCCTTATATAGCAGACCGTGTCGCTCGCCATCATGTTAGGCTGAGTTAGAGGAATGAGAGATTATGAGGCCTAAGATTGTTGTTGACCATACGAAGAAATTCAAACTGATTTGTTAGAGACTCAAGGGTGCCCAAGAGAGATAAAAGAAGTACGCTGACAAGTATTGTGATGATCTCACATACACCGAGGGAGCCTTTATTTATTTAAAGGTTTCCCCTCGAAAGGGTCTTCAAAGATTTGGGATAAAAGGCAAGCTTGCAGTGACATTCATCGGGCCTTTTAGGATTAAGAAAGTGATCAGGATAGTTGCATACGAGCTTAAGCTGTCTTTACAAATGTTAGGAATTCATTCAGTTTTCCGTATATCAATGTTATGACTAATTGAGTCGAGGCCAGGTGTACAACCGACAGTTGACTTGAGTCAAATCTACCCGAGTATGGACATTACTTATAAGGAGAAACCTATTCAAATCTTGGATCTAAGGTTACAACAATTAAGGAATAAGTATATCTTGAAAGTACTCATCAAGTGGCAGTTCCGTGACGACATGGAGCTCACTTGGGAACGGGAATACTATATGATGGACAGATTCCCGTACCTTTTCGAGTCGGGTATAAACTTAACTTGGACTTTAATTTCAAGGAAGAAGTTTCCATAAGTTGAGAAGATTTGTCATGGCTCAGGTTTCTAATCGCGTTGTAAATCCGTAATTAGGATCATTGACCTATGACGTGAGACCCATATCATGATACGGACACTGACTGAGGCACGTGGGTGAGGTATATGTTACATTTATGTGATGATTTCTTAGTGTATCGTACATGTGTAGACTACTAAGTTACCTCTACTTGTCATTTATTGGTGTTAATATATGAGCGAGGATACGCCTCGAGATGCGTGCAGTCGCAGGAACTAGGTAGAGAGTGACACGGAGAATTATTTATTTAATTGGATGTATTAATGTGGCTTAATTAGTTAAATTTGATGTGGCTAAGGTTGATCTATAAGAAACGTAGCCTAAATAAAATAAAACAATAGACATTTGATGTTCCTCAAGATACGTGTGGACACATCAAGAGACCAACGAAGTATGAATTGGTTTTAACGAGGGTGAGTTAGTGGAGAGTTAGTAGATTTGAAATAAAATTAAAGGCATTAGATTAGTCTCCAGATGAGTGAGTACATTAAAATTAATGGCCATAAATCAACCTCACCTGCATATATATACACGCATATATAAGAGATTGTGATGAACATGCAAATCATTGATATATTAAGAGAGATTTTGAGGTGTTTGTTGATGGAAATTGGAGTTTTCAAGAGATTAAATTCATCATGAAAAAAAAAATCGAAGGAGTTCAAGTGCTAAGAAATTCTCTACAAACCTTAGGTAACTAAATTTTCATCTTCATGTTACAATTGATGAATTGAGTGATGACGTCAAAGGGGTTTCTATAAATAATTAATTTCAAATCATTCTGATGTTGTTTATAATCAAATTAAAGCATTGATTTGAATCCGAGTCTTAATTTTTGAATTTCACAAAGTTTGAACAATTTTTAAACTTTATGCATGTAACTATAAATCTGAGTTCTGGATTTCAAAACGAGTTTATTTTGAAAACTAATAGTGGATTTGGATTCCTCATTTCGTTCTAGTAATCCAGCTCTATAAAAGTTTGAAAATCGATTTTGAAATCAAAAAGTTATGAAATTTACAAAGTTGAGTCTTATTGAGTTTTTCAAGAAAACGCATGTTTAAGTCTCTAAATCTTGATGTTAATGATGAATTATATGCAGTGTCTAGTGTATGTTTGATAGAGGAGGATATTACGATCCTTAGTGGCGAAAAATGAGAATCCGGGGCTTTGGAGGAGGTCATTCCTGAGGAAACCTAAAATTTTGGTTGCCGAATTCTTGGTTCAGTATGTGTAGCACGCTAGAGAAAACTCATAGCATGTTAAGAGGGTCATTAGGGCACTAGGTACTCTAATATCACAAAAAATCTGCACTTTCTCAAAGCACACTTAACATATATAACTAAGCCTATAACCCAAACTAAGGGTCTAAATACACTCTAATAGTTACTAAATTAAACTAGGAGTCTAGTGAAGAGTCTCGAGAGTCCGGCTACGCATTTTGGGGTGTCGGGAGACCGATTAAGCTAGGAAATACATTACATGATTTGTAAATAAACTTGTTAAGGTTCTTATTTACATTTCATTATAATTATGCTCTATTTATAGTCTTTTGACTATGTATTTCTTTGTATTCTGATATCATGAAATTGTTTCATATTCTACTCACTATATATGTGTTTTTTATCATGATATCATTTACATATGAGATCATTGACTATATTCTCGTGTGCTATGTCTTTCTTGTTGTTTTGATGAATGTGTGATTGAGAATAGCGTGTTATTAGGATTAGAGAAATGAAATATATATAGACTTGTATTCTTTGAATGTTGTCTTTGAATCATGTTGTATTCTCTTAGAATCCTTAATGCGAGTCTTTCTTGCTATTATAAAGTTATGGTAGAATCTATGGTCCATTGTACGATTATGAGATGTGCGGCATACGAGGTCACTGTATTACTGGAGATGTCAACACTCACCACTACTCTTGCGAGGCACACGGGGTATGGGACCCGGGGTAGTCGACAAGTATGTATATACGGATGATCTATTTATGCGTAAAGCTTAGCTCCGCTTTTGAGGATTGAGATATGGATGATTATGGAGTCGTAGAATTCAGTTCCGATCTTTAAAAGAGGTGTAAAGCACCGCTCCACCTTGAGATAATGGAATAAAGGCCTATGTGATAGGACTCACGGCCGACCGGACTTAGATCATTACTACTTAACCTATGCCAGTCTCATTTTATTTAATCGTGGTATTTTCTAGCATGTCTTTTTCAGCACTTCTTCGCTATATTTATGCTTTTAAATACCTGTCGATTTTTTTTGGAAATGTACTTAAGAATCTCTTGGAATTACTTTATTACTTATTGTACTCACCGTCATTTTTACGATACTGAGCGCAGATCCATCGAGCAGTATACCGGAGAAGGAGAAGATCATAGACTATCTCTGAGTGTTTGGCGATTTTCTACTTTCTATCTTGTAGGTCTTGATATTTTGATGTATTATCTATTTATGTCATTTCTATACATGTTGGGGTTTATATTGGATTTAGCGTACAGTTCCCCTACTTGAGACTTAGACTATCACATTGTTTCCCATCTTTTGATGTTTATATGCGTGTTATGTTATTTTTTGGTTTCCACATGTAGTATTTTTAAATAATTACTACTGCATAACTGTTAAGACTTTCGCTAAGTATTTTTAATCAAATAAAATTTTAATTAACTCTGAAATTCAATAATAATGTGACATTTGTACTACTTATTCTGAACACGAATAATAAGGCTAATAAGATAATAAGGCAGACTAATACGTCATTAGGTCCTCCGTGGCTAATATTAGAGCTTAATGATGGGATTAGGCCAGGCGGTGGCCTATTTTAAAGAAGGGGTCATCACACATAAGTCATAAAATAATAACATAGATGTCAGATTTGCAAAATCATAATTAAAACATGTTCATCATGCAGAGGGACTCATAAGAGATATACTATAAAGGAATAGTAATAAATACAAGTCGTTGTTCTATTCAATGCATGCTAACTATTGGCAAGAACCCGGTGACCGAATCCCTCACCCTTAAAATGATATGAACCATTAGTGGATACAATTGCTGCTATGCCTTCTAACTAATCCCATCAAAATAATAGTAAGTTCTTCCAAAGTCATCACTTAATGTAACCACTTGTAAACTTAATATTTTGCGGTGCAGACCACTCTCATTTTTGTGGGAGCCACACCACAACAATTTGTGTCGCAGACCACTCTTTTTAATAGAAACAGTGTTACACCACTGCTACTTATGGCGTGGATCGCTCTTTTTTTATGAGCATACTGTCACATCACCGCTTTTGATCGAATAATAAAAGTGTTCATATCACATACATTCTCATAAATAAGTAAATTCATATCGATAACAAGATGCAACCCTTAATCCTAAGTCTTTAATTCAAATCATGAATCATAATTTAGCTAATAACATGTCAAACTTGATAATGGAGCAAGCTACCTACTTACCTCGACTGGTTGCGATATCTATTCTCGATGAGTCTCGATATTAACCGTTTCACGAAACTAAACCAATCAAGACACATTCACATCACATACAAGTTATACATTAATTCCTAATTATTTTTAGATTTATTTTGAAGTCAACTAATGTGGGTCCCACATGGTCCCTCGTCGCCCGGTGCTAGGGGCGAAGGGTGGGACCCGATCGGTCTCCCTTAGGGACATGGTGACGACGGCGGGCCCACTGCCCTGCTCCAATGGTGGCGGTGGCCTCACCGTTGCCCTTCTTCGGCGGCGTTGTGACGACACTGCCCATCTACAGCGATATCATGACGACATCGCCGCCCCTTTTTGGGATTCTCCAACCTCATAAATATTTTTGAATGGTTCAAAATCTCTCAAATCAACAATAAAACACCTAAAACAAAGTTCTCTATCATTATTGAGTCAAATCTAAGTTTGTAACTCATTAAACCAAGAAAATTGATGGTAAGGATGTTGGATTTACCTTCAAAGGAGCTCTCATTGGTTGTATAACACAAAGTCCACCTAAATTCACCACTTTGTGCACTCCTACATTCCCCTCTCTTCATTTTGTGATTTGAGCCCAAAAGTTGTTTGGGCTTCTTAGGTTAAGCTTTTGTACTTAAGGTTATTTGGGTTGATTTAGTGTAAGGTTTGCATAATTACTAAATTGCTCATGGGGTGGGTATTTCGGATTTTGAGTTATCACATAAATTAGAAAAACAGTGTTAAAATTCATTTGAAGATTAAACCCCCAAATTGAGTATGCATAGAAATCATGCTATATGAAGATGATGGAGAGGAAGTGATGGCTTACCTAGCTTGTTTGATGAACGACTTCAATTATCCCTCAAATTTCAGCAAACTCTCAAATTTCTTAACTCTCAAACCTCCCTGGACAACGTTTGAGCTTGCATGTTGAGATGAACCACTAAGTCCCATTTTTATAGGTTTGTGAAATTGAATTTTAGCCCTTGATCATGTGTGTACACCCATCTCCAGGACTTCCTAAGGCCCTCATTTGCTAGTAATAAACTTGATGACACAAACTTGTACTCAATCTTGCCTAGGTTCTCATGTTGCAGGATCATCTTAATGAACGTACATGGCCTTAATTAATTATTTCAACATTGGCTTAGTTTAATCAAATAGATTTATTTTAGCTTGGTTTAATAACTTAGCCACATATACATTGGACTAGTCTATATTGTGGGCCTTTCATCTATGTATTCAAAACTCATACTAGTTTTCAACTAACCGGCACCCAGTGCCTCACGTTTGGCACGCATTTTAAGGCACACCATATTCTACGATATTAAATTTACTCAATAAACTTATGATATAATTTGTATTGATTCGGATTAAATCATAATTCATTTGGGACTTGTCAAGTTAGTACATGCTATCCTAATGTATCCGTACCTTGCATACTCGACACCCACGTCGATACGCATCCCAAGATGGAAACTCGTCGTGCTAACTCATCCAAAAATGATAATGGACACACACTTGCAATGTGATATGATATAATTAATAATTTAAACACCGCAATTTAAGCAACTAATCATATAACAATATACTTAATTATAACTAGTCAGACATGTCTTAGTCCTATCTGCGGCATCCACCTAGGTACGAGCTGGCGTCCTGAAAATATCAAATAAATGCGAAAAATAAAATCTTGGGTCGTTACAATTACACTGCATCTCCACAATTCTATAAATTCAACCACGGGCCTACGAACATCAACCATGCAACTATCTATGCATTTTCAACCACGCAACAACCAAACATTCAAGGAAGCGGTGAACAAAGATCGATCAAATCAACTGAACCATACCATATGATCGAACATGCAAGCCCCAAACTCCATTGCAATATACATCTTCCCATCTCGAACAAAGCATTTCATCTCATGAACAAACAATTGAAAATCAAATTACGATAATCGACAACACCGTGCAAGTTACACACGTGTGTAACCCAACTGTGTGGACAATCATCAAATCTCACCAATGCAGCCTTCAAGAGCCTTTAAATTAACCATCATCGTTAGGCCACATGCTTCCACTTTTGTTCTCCAATTCAACGCAAGAATTACCTTCCTCCATTGCCAACAGTTGCACTCTATTCGACTTTGCATCCAACGCCCATAGTCAATGTAAATTACCAGCATGGTCCAAGCAACCAATACACGATCCAAGCAACTTTGGTGTTCCTTGTTCACGGCAACGCATACCCAATTAACTCCTCAAAAAATTATCGTCTACTTCGAATTCCAACACAATTACAAGCAATCTCCAAACTTCTTTCACCCGAATGAACTCCCCAATCTACACTTTCTTTGATACCACTTGTTAGGGATAAAACACACATCACATGCAGCGAAACACATAATCAAATACTCATTAATCTATTCCATCAATAATAATGTATTTACGACCAAACTACACTGCGTGGGGCACAAAGGCACCACTTGTGCACACTCAAAACTTACCTACTACTTTCTATATATAGGGCACAAACTCCTAATCCCTCTCAAACTCTAACTCACAATTTCACTCAAACATAAATACTTCTAAACACAATCAAATCATATTAATACTCAAACTTACTAATTAAACACAAACTAAAATACTAAATCCTAACTATATTAGAACATGGAGTTTGAACTAAAAAAACCAACAACACGGACATCACTAGCGCTCACATAGAATGCACATCAGCCTTACTAGCAGTGTGTGCGCGCCTCGAGATGCTTGCGCACATGGTTTTCAGTGCAAAACACACTGGTCGCGTATCCAATGGCACACATGGACAACTCGTGAGGCCGATGTGCATTCGGTGATGTCCAAAAATCGTTTCTTTTTTTCTTAACACCAACAACTAGATGATTAAAAGGGAAATGCTAGAATAACACCCCCATATTACAACTAGACCTATTCATGGGTCAAATTCATGGGCTTGGGGGGACACTCGACCCATGAATAAATAATTAGGCTTGGGTAACTCTTTTCAAGGAAAAACTTGATTCGAGCACGAACTTGGTTAGGCCCGGTTTATAGCAGGTTGAGCTTGGAATTTGACCTGAATATTATTAATAGCTAAGATTTTTAAATAAATTGTGATACTGGTAGAATTTGGTCACCTGACATAGATTTGTTTGTTATTTTATCATATGAGCTAAACTTTCCTTCTTACACAATAAAAATATATAAAATAAATACATAGAAATACTAATGGTATTAAAAAAAAGTAAATAAAGATAAATATTATGAAATGAATAATTTACTTATTTTTTACATTTTTAATAAAATAAAATATGCGAGCTTCTTAGGCTGGATTTAGGTTATATACATTTTACATGTGGATTGGGCTTTGGTCCAATGTATAGGCCCATATATTGGTAGTGGCCTGGGCTTGAGCTAAAAATTTTACGCTTGAGTCTGATTCGGCCCGAATAGAGCCTGCCCCATGAACAAGTCTATTAACAACATAGAGCACAACAAACGAGTCCCATTCCAATGTCATTGCGTGAGTTGTGAGTTTTCGTTGAGTTGCATAAATGCTAAGGATGGTATGCCATTGTAGCATGTTAGGCCCACTAAAAGACCGCATTGTTTTACAAAAAAAAAAAAAAAAAGACAATCAACCATTAACGAACTGGGTATTAACCTACCATAAAAAAATAAAATAAAATAAAAAATGGGTATGTTCACCAGTATAAGACCACATTTTTTTTTTCTAAGAAAAGAATTGACCACTGGTAATTGAGTATTTATCACTACTAATATTTACCACTATGTACAATTGGTAAATAGGTATTCACCAATGGTGGCAATAAATACTTAGGTACCCGTGGTAGTGGTAAATACCAAATCACCGGTGATAGTGGCAAATATACAATTATTGGTATGGGTATTAGTATTGTTGGGGACGAAGATTAGATGGGTATAGGGACGGGAATGAAAATTCATTCCCGCGTGGAAATGGATACGGAGATGTGGGGATGAATTCTTAAGTGGGACGGATGGGGATGGATATGGGTCTCCATATCTCTTACCCTCCCCATCTGCATCCCTAGTCGCACCTATTAACAACATAACGAAATTAACTATCGCAATAGTTAATTTTGAAATTACAAAATTAAAGAAAAAATTAAATTATAAAACAAGAAATCAATTTTTATAAGGCTAAACAATCTAAGACCAAAGCCCAAATATCCTTGTCTTTGACTTTAAATATCTATCTATATCTATATAAAGGAAAAAAGCTCTCACAACGTGACATATAGCTTTTGAGAAGCTCTCTCAATGCAATAATGTGTGGTATTATGAGATCATAATTATGATTTTTTAAGAAAAATAAAACAAACGAATTGTTGATCATTCTCGCACTTAAGTGAGGGGCTGGATGGTAAAAGCACACAATTAAATGAGAGGCAAGATGGTAAAAGCACACAAAAATAGAGATTTGACTTTAGGATAAACTATTTTACTAATTTTCAAAATTAATAAGAAAAATCTATATTTTTGAGTTTTTTTCGCAAAATATATGTAAGTGTTGCAAAATAATTAGGACTAAAGCTAGAAAAGTAAACAAGCAAATAACTAGAAGGAGAACGAGAGAATAGAGGTAGGAAATGAGAGAGATTTCATTCAACTAGGTGTGTGCATTACATAGATGTGAACCATTTATATAGGGCATTACAAGAATACCAATCATAATTTATAATTACAAGAATAAATTATATTTAAATGTGTAACCATTAGTGAAATATAAACAGTTGAATATGAAGAGTCATCCACATCCTACTTCATTTACAACACTCCCCTTGGATGACACTTTTTAAGAGAATATGTCTCGTTAAAATCTTTACTGGAAAAAACTCAGTGAGAAAAATCTAACAAAGGAAAAAGAATACATCGTTCTCATCAATCTTGATACGGAGTATGATATTGATAGGATTGTCTCATTAAAAACTTTGCTAGAAAAATCTAATGAGATAAAATCATAGCTAGGGGAAAAAGAGTACAATACACTAATCAATTTTGATAATGGAGGATTAATATTGTTAGGATCGCCTCGTTAAAAACCTTGCATGAAAAACTCGGTAGGATAAAATCGTAGCTAAAGGAAAAAGAGTGTAATACGCTAATCAATAAGTCCTTTTGATTTTCCTCCTCATGTTCACATAAGTGAGACATCTTATATTGTTTTACAACGAGTCTTTGCAAAACTTAGTTTTACCCTTTTTGAGTAAAATAAACTCACGCCACTCTAAGATAACAAAAATTGTATATAACATCATTTTAACTTCTTTGGGTAGGTGAAAAGCTGCATCTTGCAAATAAATTAATTAAAAATGCATTATCTGATTTTTTACGCCTTAAGTGTTTTGTTGGTGTATGCATTTTGTTGTACAGGAACATTATTTCCTATATGAATCTTTAATGTTGTGACATATGATTTTGTCACTCTTTTATATTAATAATTGCATCAAGTAATTGATAAATATTTGTTGCTAATGAATCGTTGTTTGAACTTTCAAATTCATATTAATTTATACATTGATCATAATGCAACAAATTTGATGCGTTTCATGCAATTTCACGACATTTCTTTTGAATTGGCTTTATATATCCCTCTAATGGTGGGCAAATTGCTTCATCATAGTGACATCAATAAAACTTGCTATAAAAAATCTCCTATTATGGGCTTAAGGCATCTTATAAGATAATGAATTGAGAGTTAAATCGATATAAATCTCTTATTGATTTTGCCTTAAAGATAATTAGCATAATTGTAATCACCAGCTGATCAAACTCATGGTTTCTTAGAGGATATCCTTACGAATTATAATCCATATCATTGATGAACTTGGATAATCAAGATGATCACTTCATATAAGAAATGTCATTGAGTCATATGACGATATTTATTTCAATATGTCTTATGTAGAAATATATAACCAGAAGATAAAGATGGGAATTTCATTCTCAGATAACACCAAAATCATATAGATAATTTCTCTATTATTTTGAGTAATATTCTTTTGGTGCAAGACATTAACAACATTATAACTGTTGTACTAGATATTGTCTAAACATTAGCCTCATCTAAGTTCAAGTTCGAGAAATATTTTATTTTATATCAAGACATAAATTTATCGCTTTTATTTATCTCATGATTTGAACACGTCTCAATATGTCAATTTTAATGAGCTATAAAATTCATAATTTTGCTTTTGATTGGCATGGTAAATGTCATCAAAATATTTGGGCATGTATGACAATGTATAATCAGTATGGTTTAATGGCCTTTCATATGTGACATTGTTTGTCACGATTTTGAACGTAATGTTCATTTGTCAATAATTTTGCCCTTTTATATTTCATGTGGTGCACCACTTTTATTCCACTTTAGGTAGAATTATTAATACGACCTTTACCAGATCATTTCCCCTTTCCTACATCCATAATTTTATCATTGCGACCATGGTCATTTTATAACGTAACAAATGCTTCATGAAGCTAGACCAATTAGACGGGAGTGATATTATATGTATAATATCTCATTACTTCACTCAGCTACCATGAGACAAGAAACCAATTCATAATATTCCTACTGAATTGATATATGCGTTCGATATTTTGTTACAATAATATATCAAGGCGTACCACGTGGATTTTTTATTGCCTCATCAGTCATATTTCCGCATAGCTTTAACCAAGAGGTAATTAAAGTTGCAGAATTATAATTCATATTCAAATGATATAAATAATGTAGCTTGAGACCCAATCGCTCATTTAGAGCTTTTTGAAGCATCACCAATTTTGGTTTTATATTCATAGCTCCATGAATTGAAAGAACATTATAAAGTGAAATATTCACTTTTCAAATCTCTGTAGAGATCATGGCAAATGAATATTAGTGCAGCCTGGTATAAATGTTTTATTCATAATGTTAGCATTTAGTTGTGATAACAAGTAATTCTTGTTAATAATATTGTGGCAACAAATTCGACCAAGTATAATATGTTTGAAAAACAAATACGACGTAAATAGTTTTCTCATTTTTTTATGTAAAATTGACAATATACGATAAAACACATGTTCATGACTTGATTATTTTATATACAAAATATACCACTTGTTAGAGTTGGTGGGACAACCTCCAGGTTGGATAGCGAGACAAAAGTCTACTTAACGATCATGCCTCATCGAACAAGATAACACGTCTCCCTTTTAATGTTTAGCTTTACCGGGGACAAGGCTTACCTACTATCAACTCAAACTTATAGTATTATTTATATTATTAAAATCAAGAATAGAACATAATCAATATTTAAGAATCTTATAAGAAAAACTATGCATCTATTATTGATTTTTGATTTATTGTGTAGAAGATCGTACAAAAATGCAACTACAAAGCATACCTTCACAATCAGTGTAACATATGGCGTTGTTACCACTAGTGAAATTTGTCTATAGACAATTTAGAGCAAGTAGCCCCCATCTTCTGATTTATATCCTATATATTGCTAATGTATTTTTTCTATTTAACATGAATGCCTAATATAAAACATTTATATATGAAAATGGATAAATTAATCAAGCATTATGGTCAATATATATGGTAATATTGTTTGATGAACATACTCAAATTAATTTTTACTTGATTTCATAATTAACTAATCAATTAAGAGAGATTAGCTCATAATTTCGAATCATATTAAATTTTGCATAAAAATATATAGAGTATGCGTATACATTTATTAGGCATATCAAAGGGTTTATCAATTACTAAACAACTAAAAATAATTATTTTGGTGAGCAGTAATCCAAAGGTTAGCTGACGAAAAAGGACATGGTGATATTTATATCTTTTAGATTTAGAAAATATAAAAAAATAGACCTCCTGTATTCTAAATCAATCAATTGATTGTATGTATAAGTAAAATTGTGTCCATAAGTAATGAAAAACCCAATGAAAGAAAAGTAAAATATTATATATTTGCTTTGTCAAAACTAAAATAAACGGTTCATCTTTATTCTTTAAAGAAAAAGAAAAAAAAACAAATCTTTGGCACCCAATTATATTATCAGTTTAACAAACTATGTACACAATTTTATGGGAAATAATCAAATAACCACATGAATTCAAAATATTTTCCTTCCAATTAGTTTGCAACTTGTCTTTGGTTAATATTTATATTTGGATGATCAAAATATGTGTAACAAATACTGCAATCAATCCTATACATGTTGCAATTGATGTAAGTAGGATGATTTTTTTTTCCGAAACATCGCTATGAGCACCCCACCAATTACTGAAGGAACCCCAATTTTAGGTTTTTTCCTACTCCAAATTGGACATCAATGGAAATGGCACAATTGCCCCTTCATATAAATAAACCACACTACCACCAACACACATTCCATCCAATTTTGGGGTACCCCACCTCCGTACTCTCTCATCTCCACCGAAACTCAAGTGTTCCATCAGCGGTCATGCATCGATGCTTTCATGTTCGCAACAGTCAATTGTGTGGAACAATCGATTTCAATCATATTAAGCATTGAGTCAACTGTTTTGGTGTGGCAAAGAGTATGTTTGGAGTTTTGATTTTCATTGTAGGATTTTCTAGATCCGGCCATTTCGAAGTGGTTTTGAGCATCAAATGGACCAAAGGAACACAATGGGGTAGGAAGAGCTATAAGAATAGATATTTGTTGATGTTTTTGTTAATTTTTTCAACTTTTAATAAGTCTCGGTAGTACAGGTCCTAGACTTATCAATAAGTCTCGGTATGTGGTGACCGAGATCTGTTATGACCGAGACTTATCAATAAGTTTCGGTTAGGCCTGAATGAAATTTCGTTCATATTTTCGGCCCTGTGTGGCTGCCAACCACGGGATTCCAAAAAAAATACAAAAAAATGAACAATATACAAACAAGGCCAAGACAACACACAAAATGCAACAACAATGAAGCGTTGCTCGCGCCGTCAAAACACAACAACAACAACAACAACAACAACACACGAAACGCAAACAAGGTCGCCAAAAATCTCCTACTACTCTGCCTAGTCGTTCGCGTTGCTCTAGTGCCAGAAGAATTCCATGGATGTGTTGGCTGGAATAGGCGTCAGGCGTTGGGGCGCGACTGTAAGTGTGTGATTGGGATGCTCAATTTCAAGAACAGGGGGTATTATTGGCATTTCACCCCAATTTGTTGGGTGCTGTAACGGCCCGAAAATTTGACTTGTGCCACGTGCCAAGTCAGGGTCGTTTGTGGGATCCACTCGTCCAAACGCGTATGTCCGAATCTCGAGTGGAGATGATAATTGTTGAGAAACGTATACGCGGAGAATTCGAGAAGCCGAAACACGAACGGGGACGGGCCTCGAGTTGCATGCCGATGTGTGACCGAAATAGTGGCTCTGTGTGGTTTAAAATGTACGTGAAATATATCTCGTGATGCGTGTAGCGCGAGTATTGAGATTTTGAAATGAGGCGGGTTGGTGCCTCGAGATGCGCGCTGCATGGTTGTTAAGTTGCCTCGAGATTCGTGTTGCACGAATATTGATGACACTTTTGATTTGAAATCAAAAGTAAAATAAAAAGAAAATGTATATATATAAAGAAAAAAAAGAGATAAGATTGAAAGAATAAAAAAAGAGAGAAAATGAGACAGAGGAAAAAATGGCGGAGAGGGGGAAATCGAGGGGTCGGGAGGAGGAGATCGACGGAGGGACGGCAACGGCGCTCCTGACGCGGCAACGGCGAGGAGAAAGGCAGCTGCGTCACATTAGCTCCGGCAAGATCGGCGTGGTCGCGGCAAGATCGGAGGCCGCGGGAGGTAAGCAGGGGCGGCCAGATCTGGCGCGAGCTAGCGCAGCTGGCCGGACAGACGCCGGTGAGCAAAGGCATGGACGGCGGCAGCCCGGAAGACCAGCCGGGAATGAGCAGTGGGCGAGCAGTGGCTCGCGGGAGGAGCGGCTCACTGGGAGCTGCGGCCAGCAGCGCGGAGGTGGATCATGCGGCGCGGCGGCGCTCGCAGCGCCAGCGCGACTCCGACGCGGCAGCGGGTCGGATCGGCTGCGATGGCGTGCGAGCGCGGCGACGCGACGCGACGCAACGCGGTGGTTACTGTTTATCTACGATATGAACTCTTATCCGGACGCCATCGATATCTCCCAATTGAGTGTACGTTGGGGGCTCTTATCCGAGACGTAGATATCTCATAGTCGCAAGGGTTAGGGTTGGGAGGCATGGGGCTCGCCCTAAACCCGAGTCTGCTGGGATTTTTCCACGACTCAATGAGTTTTTGGTCGGGACTCCTTGTTATTTGACACCACTCATCGATGGATTGGTTATAGTCTTGTATATTCATGCGTTCTAGCTACTTGGTTGTTTGCTTAGTTTGTGTAGGTTAGTTTAGTTCATCGTTTTTTGGTTGTTTGTAGTTAGTTAAGTTAGTTATTTTAGTTTACTTAGTTTGTATTATTTAGGTGGTTAGGTTAGTTAAGGTTAGTTAGTTTAGTTTGGTTGGTTCCATTTAGTTGGTATGTTTAGTTTGCAATTAAGTTAGTTTATTTTTTGTTGTTTGTGTGAGATTCGTCACGGTCTTCATTGAACTTCGACACAAAAAACACCACAATGTCATGCACAAAGTTAGGTATGCATCACACGTGATACTTTTGATTCTTATCAACTAGAGTCGAACCCAAGATTTTTTCAAAACTTGTCATCTATGTTTATTTGGTTAATGCTGATAACTGAGCTTTAATATATATATATATGCAACTTCGAGTTGTTATTGTTGTGGAATATGGATGACCATACATGTACACCAACATATTGTGTAGTCATGTAACTTGTATTTCTCACTTAATAGTACATCTACTTGTCTATGTATTGTCATGTTACTTGTAAACATTTCCAATGTACACCAACTCTTCCATGTATTGTCAAATTACATGTAATGTATTGTATGACATAGGGTATATGTGTTACTTGTACACATTGTATAAAGTACATTTATTATCATCACCAAATGGCCTATATAAAGGGTGCCAACTTCATTGTAAAAACCACACCAAGTTGAATGAAAACTTCTCATTCCTACTATTTCATTTCTTCTCTTCTCCTTTGTAGTAGTAGTTTGTAGTAGTAGAAGTTCTTAGTCTTCTATTTCCTTCTCTAGTTCTTAGCAAGTTTCAACTCAATTTACAACACGTTATCAACACGAGCTTGCTCTAGCATTAAGGAGATATTGAAGTTCAAGAAGGCTTGTTAAGGAGACAAAGCTATGAAGGTATAACTTCAGTTATTTAAATAAGTTCAATTTATTTATATATTATCATGGTTGCTTCCTTTTATTACATGCATCACTTCTATATGCATATTTTATTCATATACTATACATTATAACGTCACCGATTGCGAAAGTATGCTCTGTAGTTGCGTCTTGTACGATCTTCTACATCAGAAATCAAAAGTCAATATGTGACATAACTAGTTTTTTCTTAAAACTACAAACGATTAATTATCGTTATATTCTTGATTTTATAATACAAATAATGCTATAAGTTTGAGTTGATAGTGGGTAAGCCTTGTCCCCAGTAAAGCTAAACATTGAAAGGGAGACAAGTTATCCCGTTCGAGGAGGCATGACATTAAGCAGACTTTGTCTCGCCACCCAACCTGGAGGTTGTCCCACCAACTCATACGAATAGTACATTTGATTATTAATGAATCAAGTTGTGAACATATACTTAATCATATGTTATGTTTTTTTTTACATAAAAGAAAAGAGAAAATTATTTTATATTATATTTACTTTCAAAATATTAATCAACCATAGTTGAATTTGTTACCTTATTATAATTCTTGTCATGATAATTAGATATTACAAATTATGAATCAAGCTTGCATCTATGCAAGGCTGTATGTTGTACACAATCATTTGTCAAAATCTCTTTAGAGATTTGAAAAGTGAATATTTCATATATATTTTCATCCTATAGAGTTATAAATATATAAATACCAAAAAAGGTAATGCTCCAAAAGCTCAAAATGAGCGGTTGAGTCTCAAGCTATAAAATTTAATCAGTCAAATATTAATTATAATTCCACTATTTTAATTGCCTCTATGTTGAGGCTGCGTGGAAATATGATTGATGAGACAATAAAAATAACGTCACGTAGCCCGCCTCGATTTATTGCTGCAACAAATATCGAGTGCGTACATCAATCCAATAAATATTAAGGATTGATTTTTTATCTCATGGTAGCTGAGTAAAATAATGAGATATTATAAATATAATATCGATCCCGTCCGATTAGTTCAGCTTCAAATTAAGAAGCATATGTTGTATATAATTATCATGATCGCAATAATAAGTTTATGGACGTGGAAAAGGTGAAAATATCAGGTAAAGGTCGATTGACAATTCCAACAAAAGGTGGAACAAAAGTGGTGCACCACTATAAAGGGTAAATAATTATTGACAATGAGCGCTCATAATTGTGATATTTTTTTGTCATATATGAAAGGCTATTTTGCCTAAATATTGTCTTATATATACTCGAGAATTTTTGTGACCTTTACCATGCCTTCAAAATTAAAGGCAAAATATTATGAATTTTTATCAATGAAATATGACTATTTTCTAATTTGTCAAATATTATTTGTCCAGATGGATCAACAAATAATGTGTTCAAATCATTAATCAAATAAAAGCGATATATGTCTTGCTGATTGTGCTACAACGCACACAATCCTTAAAAATAGAGAATATTTCTCTAGTTTGAACTTAGTTGAGGCTAATGTTCAAATAATATATGGCATCTCCAATTTGATTAATGGCTTTGGAAGAGCAAATATTATGTTGCCTGGGGGAACAACAATTCATGTTGACAATGCCTTAAACTCTGAAAAATCCAGAAGAAATTTACTCAGCTTTAAAGATATTCGACAAAATGGATATCACATTGAAACCATGAACGAAAATAATAGAGAATTTCTCTATGTCACATTGGTTTCAAATGGGAAAAAAGAAGTGTTAGGAAAATTCTCAACTTTATCCTCTGGATTATATTTTACTCATATAAGGCATGTCGAAATGAATGTCATCTTAAATAAGAAAATTAATGATCCAAAGACATTCATTTTATGGCATGACCGACTTGGTCATCCAGGATCATCAATGATGCGAAGAATAATTAATAATTCGCATGGACATCTTTTAAAGAGTCACAAAATATTTTCAGCTGGTGATTATAATTGTACTTGTTGTTCTCAAGGTAAATTGATAGTTAAATCATCCCCAAGTAAAATTGTTGTGGAATCCTCAATTTTCTTAGAACGCATTCAAGGAGACATATGTGGTCCTATTTATCCTCATTGTGGGCCATTTAGATATTTCATGGTTTTGATAGATGCATCAACTAGGTGGTCATATGTTTGTTTGCTTTCGACCCGCAATGTTGCATTTGCTAGACTTTTAACACAAATCATTAAGTTAAGAACACAATTCCCTGACAACCCAATCAAGATCATCCGTCTTGACAATGCCGGGGAATTTCAATCTCAAGCATTTAAAAATTATTGCATGTCTATAAGAATTACCATTGAACATTCTGTTCCACACGTGCTTACCCAGAATGGTTTGGCATAATCTCTGATCAAACGCATTCAATTAATTGTCAGACCTTTAATCATGAGAGCTAAGTTATCAACTTCAGTTTAGGGACATGCAGTCCTTCATGCAGCATCTATCATTCGTTATAAGCCTACTGCATACCATGAATATTCCCCCATGCAACTCATTTTAGGTCAACAACTAAATATTTCACTGTGACAGCCTCAACTACAAATAAGGTCACCGCCCGCTCTAATCCTTTAATTAAGCCCTCATCTCCCCTATAGGACCTAACAAGGAATTAGTCAGCCTTAGTTAAACACCTACATACCTACCATTTATGATACCACCTACGGTTAACTTAATTGTTCTAATGACTAACCTATGGTTGTCTGTAAATCAAAGTTACTAATTTTTTTTATCTAACCAATTATTCAGCGAAAGTCTTATTCAGTTATTAGTGGAAATGAAATCCTAAGGCCTAACCTATTGTGGAAAAACCAGGAAATAGTGATCACACGCATATATAAACAAAACTGGTGATATATATAACATGAGTCTAGTTCTATATTCCTATCACTCAACCCAAAAAGGCAAACTAGCATGTACATAAAAAATGTTAGACAAAAGCATACAAAACGTACAAAAGTATGTCGTAGCAGTCCTCCGCCGGCTCAGAGGTAGTCACCAATCTTCTCTTTGCCTGGTCTGCTACTCGGTTGATCTGCACCCACCGTCACAAACTAGACGGTGAGTACATGAATTTATTTAAGTAATACTGAAAGACATCGATCCACATTCCCAAATAGGCAACAAGTATCAAGATGCATAATTTAAATAGAAACTATGCTGAAAGAAACGTCATGCAAAGAGATACTTGAGTTAATCAAATATGAAACTGACTCAAGGTTAAGTAGTAATAGATTAGGGTTAGTCGGCCGCGATCTTCATCACATCAACATGTCCACTACAATTTGAGCTATGCTCTATATCATTTCATTTCAAATTGAGCTCTATATCATAAATTCAAAAGGTCGTACGTACGATACGCCTTTCCTATTCCAAGTGAATTAATCGTCACCGGAATGTATACTTGCTAACATACCCGAGTTTCAAAACTCGTCATGTTCACCCAAGTTATTCTTGCGCCAACAAACCCCGAGGTCCGGTTACCCCGTTCGAGGAACGTTACCGCGTGTGTCATGCAAGATAGTGGAGAAACTCCCTAACATCCCGGCAAGTCTAGTGACCCCCGTATGAAAGCTGAATTTCTATCATCAAATGACCCTAACCACAAGAACCACTTTCATATTCAAAAATGACGCAGCATTGGAATCCAAGAGATGTAATAGCACACTAATGCACAAAGGATTTGAGTCAAAACAAACAAACTATCCTAATAGCATGCTATATCAATGACTTCCACACACAACAATCAACATGACAAAATATAGGAATTGGAATCAATGATATACAAAACAGAGTATGCTATGAACATCATAAAATGAGCAACTGAACAAGTCATAGCATATGGATTTCAAAGGCAATTCAGTTCGAATAACTGAGAAGAAATAAATAAATGGAATGAAATGTAAATAAATGTCTCAAATCAGTTTACTTACTTACATACAGCAATTCCTAAGCTATCCGGCTTCCGTCGCGTCGATGTACGCACCCAAACCATGTAATAGCTCCTCTAGGATCCTAACAATTGAAAATGTATCAATTTAACTTTCGATTTAATGATTTAACATCCCTAAATTGGTCGACATTGGTCAAACTTGAGTTCGAGATCAATTTGCCGATTTCACGTTTTTCGAGGTAAAACCCAGATAAAACGCCTCGACCGACTCCCGAATTTTTTCACTTTTTATGGCACTATGGAAGTTCTATTGATTTGGGTCACAAATATAATTTTCCCTATTTTTCAGGAATTTTCATGAATTTTTTCATATTTTTATCTATTTTCAGGAATTTATTATATATTAAAAACGGTTTAATTTAATTAAATAATTAAATATATATAATATATATATATAAATGGGCGGGTCTAGGTCAAACCCGACCAGGTCCAACCGGATCCGGGTCGACCCGACCCGATCTAGCTGGACCCGGGTCGGTCTGACCCGGTCTCTATCGGGTCAGGGTCGCTCCGACCCGACCCACACGGGTTCGGGTCGACCCAACCCACCCACATGGGTTCGGGTCGACCCAAACCGTTTCCCACTTCTTCTTCCTCGCAGAGCCGCTGGTTCTGTAGATTTTTTTTTTTCTTTGTGAGGCGTTGGGGTTGGCTCCCAACTCCAACCCCAATGGGTTTTGATGGCAAGGGAGATCCTTTGCCATTCCACCCATTTCACTTGGTCGGCCATGGAGGTTCGACCTCCATGGCCGCCCCACCGATAACAACAACAACAACAGCGACACACGACAACATCCACAAATCAACAACTCACCTCACTGCAAGTTCCTCGAGCTCTCTCTCTCTCTTTTCGGTCTTTATTTTCTCCTACCTCATTCCTTTCTTCTTCTTCATCTCGTCTCCTCTGTTGCTGTTTTTGTTGTTCTGTTTTGTTTTGTTTTTTTTTTTTGAAATCAAAGTGATATGTGTATATATATATATATATGTATATATATGGTGTATAAGTGAGGTGATGTGGCCTCACCACCATCACTCACTTCTACACGTTTTTTTTTTTTTTTTTTTTGAAATAATATGAACTAGTTACACTTACCCCACGAGCTGCTACCTCGGGCCCACGTCGGCAAGCGACTCGAGGCGCGTTCCCGCTTGTCTCGGTATCTGCATACCCGTAAATGATTTAGTAGTCTACACAAATACATTACACTAGGCATACAACACACAATTATAACATTTACCTCGGCCACCGTGCCTCGGTAGTGACACGTATCGCACTGCGGGTCCCACGTCACGGGTCATTGTGTCCTAATTAACGAATTAAACGTGTATTAATTATTGGGTCGTGACAATACTTCCCAACTAATAGGAAGTTCGTCCTCGAACTTAAACTAAACAAATTTTAAAATATACTTGACTCGAAGAGGTACGGAAATCAGTCATGCATATAGTCTTCCCGTTCCCAAGTGAGTTCTGAATCTCCATGAAACTGCCACTTGACCAACACCTTCGGGATAGACTTGTTTCTTAACTGTTGTACCCTTCGATCAAGAATCTGAACTGGTTGCTCTTCATATGAGATATCTTCACTCAAATCAATCTGACTCAAATCCACAGTCGGTCTTTCGCCTGCTTTTGACTTAGCTAGTCGAAGCATCGAAATATGAAACACCGGATGAATACCCGACATTTGTTGAGGCAACTTTAACTCATAAGCAACATTTTCAATGCGTTTCTTGATCTTGAAAGGCCCGATGAATCTCGGTGCTAATTTGCCTTTCAAACCAAATCGATGATGCCCTTACGAGGAGAAACCTTTAGATAAACTAAAGCTCCCTCATCGTACGTGAGATCGATGTGATACATGTCCGCATACTTCTTTTTTCTCTCTCGGGCTCCCTTTAGCTTCTGGCGAATCTGTCTTACCTTTTCTGTGTGATCTACAACAATCTCAGGCCCTAACAAATTTCGGTCTTCTGGCTCAGCCCAACAAGATGGTGAGCGACACGGTCTACCATATAACGCCTCAAATGGCGTCATTTCAATGCTCGCCTGATAACTGTTGTTGTATGCAAATTTACACAACGCTAAATACTCTTCCCACGATCCGCCAAACTCAAGTACACACGCCCTGAGCATATCTTCGAGAGTTTGAATCAATCTCTCAGTCTGCCCATCAGTCTGAGGATGAAAAGATGTGCTAAACTGTAAGCGTGTACCATATTGCTCCTGCATACTTCGCCATATCCTGGACATATACATAGCATCTCTGTCTGACGTAATAGTCAAAGGTATTCCATGCAGCCTAATAATCTCTCTCTCGAACAATACACTCAGCTGGTCAAATGTGTAATGAGTTGCAACTGGTATGAAATGGGCAGATTTCGTCAATCAGTCCACAATCACCCAGATGGAATCATGTCGATGAACAGTCCTCGACAGTCCTCGAACGAAATCCATGGATATGTCTTCCCACTTCCATTGAGAAATAGGAAGTGGATGTAGTAATCCTCCAGGTCTACGATGCTCTGCCTTCACTTGCTAGCAAATCCCACAGTTCCTGATATATTCTGATACGTCCGCTTTCATCTCAGGCCACCAAAAATGTTTTTTCATATCATGATACATTTTGGTCCTTCCTGGATGAACGGTGAATCGGGAACGATGTGAATCCTGAAGAATCTCATCTCTCGCTCTTCGCCATTTGTCGGTATCTACAATCTGCCTAGAAATCTGAGACACTGATCTGCTGTCTCCGCCCGATCAAGATACATTCGAACTCGGGCTAACTCACTGAATCTCGAATATAGTATGTCAGCTTTCTGATCCTCTGACACTCTCTGAGTCGACACCGTCTGAAGTCTCACTTAAGCACAAATCAGTACCTCCGTGTCATTAGCAATATATGACTGACTCAGCCTCGCCGTCGCCTCGAGTAAACCATACTCGTGCATCATATGACATCGAATAGTCTCAGCATTTCCAGTCGGAATTCTACTCAGCGCATCAGCAACGACATTTGCTTTTCCTGGATGATATTCCAGAGAAAAGTCATAGTCTTTCAAAAATTTTAACCATCTGCGCTGTCTCATATTCAACTCTTTCTGTGTGAAGAGATATTTCAAACTCTTATGGTCAGTATAGAGTGTGAACTTCTCTCCATACAGATGATGTTTCCATATCTTCAGAGCAAACACTACCGTCGCCAACTCTAAGTCATGAGTTGGGTAGTTCTTCTCATATATCTTCAGCTGTCTTGAAGCATATGCCACCGTACCCTTCTCTTGCATCAATGCACAACCTAAACCCATACAAGAAGAATCTGTGTACACCATGAAACCCTTTCCAGCCTCTGGCAATATCAGCACTGGTGCGGTAGTCAACAAGTTCTTCAATTGAGCAAATGACTCCTCGCATTCCTCTGACCACCGAAACTTCACGTCTTTCTGAGTCAACTTGGTCATTGGTGAAGCGATCTTCGAAAAATCCTTCACGAACCTTCGGTAATAGCCCGCTAACCCCAAAAAACTCCGAATCTCAGTTACTGACGTCGGCGCTGGCCAATCCAAAATCGCCTGAATCTTTGTTGGATCTACAGCAATCCATGCTGCTCCAACAACATGACCCAAAAATTTAACCTCAAACAACCAAAATTCACACTTACTGAATTTGGCATATAGTCTGTGCTCCCTCAAAGTCTACAACGTCTCCCTGAGGTGCTACTCATGATCTTCTCGAGTCTTCGAGTACACCAATATATCATCAATAAACACGATCACATAGCGGTCAAGATATGGTCTCATTACTCGATGCATCAAATCCATAAACATGGCAGGAGCATTAGTTAAACCAAACGGCATAACTGTGAACTGATAGTGTCCATACCTCGTACTAAACGTTGTTATGTATCTATCATCCTCCCTGATCCTCAGCTGATGATACCCTGATCGTAGATCTATCTTGGAGAAAAACTGCGCTCCTCTCAACTGATCGAATAAGTCGTCAATACGCGGTAATGGATACTTGTTCTTGACTGTGACCTTATTCAATTGTCTATAATCAATACACAGTCTCAAGGTACCATCTTTCTTCTTCACAAATAGGACCGGTGATCCCCATGGTGATATCGAAGGTGTAATGAATCCCTTCTCGCCGATTCTTGCAACTGTTTCCTCAATTCTTCCAACTCTCATGGAGCCATGCGGTATGGTGGTATAGATATCGATTTCATCCCTGGTACCAACTCAATAATGAAATCAATCTCCCTCGGTGGTGGTAATCCAGGTAAGTCTTCCGGAAACACGTCCGGGAACTCGCACACAATCAGAATCTCTGCAAGTTTTGATTCATGACTCTCTGCAATGGTATATACAGATACCAAAGTCTCCATCTCCCCACTAGTCGCAAGCCGACCTCGAGTGCTAACGGCTCTCGGTGTACTACCACTATACACGAACACTGGACGCCCTGGAATCTCAAATCTCACTGTTTTCGCAAAACAGTCGATATGAACATTATATGATGCTAGCCAATCCATCCCTAGAAACGCATCGAATTCCAGAAATTCTAACACCATGAAATCTGCAGGTAACTCGACCCCGTCGATCTCTATTGGGCATCTCTCCACCAGAGAATTAGGGTACACTCTATCTCCAGCTGCCGTACTCAAAATCAAATGGACTCCGACACTAATTGGTTTCAACCCTAACATGCTGACCATGCGACTAGAAATGAAAGAAACGGTAGAACCCAAATCAAACAAAACATAAGCTTGATGACCACAAATGGAAATTATATTCTCAATGAGTTTCCGTGAAGCGTCTGCGTCAGGCTGTGCAATCGTATGGACGACCTCTCGACGCTGTGGTGGAATCACTATCGCTGGCTGTGGACACTCTCGACTGATATGTCCGTCCTGACCACATCGATAACAAGTGACTGTTCTCGACTGAACATGTGTCCGATCCTGGGCATGTGCAGATGCATGTCTCTGCCCTGGTCTGGAACTGTCTCGTCCTCGTCCTCTACCTCTACCTCTGCCTCTACCACCATGCTGCTGATGTGAGGCTGGTGGTGCTGGTAAAGCGGGTAAAGTAGACGTAGTAGGAGTTGGCAATGCAGGTCTGACTGGTGGTGGTACAGGAGGTCGACCCACAATAGTCTGCAAAGGTGTAGGAGGTGCTTACATAAGACACAATCGCCCCTTGAACACCCCTATCCCATCTCCTCGGTCCTTTGCCTTTCTGTCTCCTCTGCTCATACTCTGCAATTTGATCAGGTGTCATCGCAGGTACTAAGGGTGTCCCATCAGCCACTAGGCTCATATAATAAGTCTGTGAGCAAGTGCACGCTCGAAAATCTCCCCCAGTGTCCTGGCACCTGAACTGACCACGTAAAAACTAATATCCGACCTCAGTCCATCGCCAAAATGATATACATCATCAGCATCCTCCTACACAAGATCTCCGGCAAACTGCCTCAAATAGCCGTATCTGTCCCGGAATCTCATCACTGTCTCGTCGACTCCCTGTCTCAAGTTCACGAACTCCTTCCTCAACCGCTTCATCACCGCAGGTGGGAAGTATTGCTGATAGAACTTAGTCTTGAAAGCATCCCAAAACTCAAACTCTCCCTCAGCAGCTATCGTCACACACCACCACACATCAGCATCTCGCTGCAAGGTGTATGACGAGATCTTCGCTCTAAGTATATCATCAATCTGCAAGACTCTATGTAACTTCTCCTGCGACAAGTCCCACTTCTCAACCTTCTCAAAATCCCTATGACCGTCAAAATATACAGGTTTCAGTCTGATGAAATCTTTCACCAGCTGAACTACGGCTGTCGAACAACCTAATGGGGTGTGGAAAATGGTGTCGTCACTGTCTCCACTGCTGGAGTTGCTATCATCAGTGTCGCAGGTATAGTCGACACTACGATCGGTACAGTAGTCATCGTAGGACATGTTGTCTGAGCTAGAGGTGCTGGTAGGGCAAGGTGGGAAGTCACCAGTGCAATGAAATCTGCCAGCTGCTGACCCTGAGCAGCTACTCGATCTGAAAGCCTCTAAAAATCCTCTGATGATGGTATCAAAGGCTGGCTATCGCTCGCACCGGCATCATCTCTATCACGTGAATCCGCCATCTCCGACTGCAAATGGAGAACGAACGCGAATTAGCTACTATGCGAATAACGCATATATACACATACCAAAATTAACATGTATATCATAGGAATATCGAATCCTCAACTCACTTTCACTCACTTCCCAACTAATAGTTTCTAGGCGAGGAACATCTGGTTTTCCACATCTAACTAAAGTTTTCTAACTTCTACAGATTTTTTTTTACATCGTTTAGTTGTTTCTAGCTGAACAATGTAGGTCGTTCACTACATATTGTAGTTGTGGTATCATATTGTAGAAACTCCATATTCTACAATCTTAACGTCATGTTTTCTCAAACCCATGACATTAATACTAACTGCGTTGATCTCATATAACCTGAGACTATATAAGTAAGCCAAGCTTTATAAACCTTGGCTTTGATACCAACTGTGACGACCCCAACTACAAATAAGGGCACCGCCCGGCCTAATCCCTTAATTAAGCCCTCATCTCCCCTATAGGACCTAACAAGGAATTAGTCAGCCTTAGTTAAACACCTACGTACCTACCATTTATGATACCACCAACGGTTAACTTAATTGTTCTAATGACTAACCTATGGTTGTCTGTAAATCAGAGTTACTAAATTTTTTTATCTAACTAATTATTCAACAAAAGTCTTATTCAGTTACTAGTGGAAATGAAATCCTAAGGCCTAACCTATTGTGGAAAAATCAGGAAATATTGATCACATTCATATATAAACAAAACTGGTGACATATATATAACACGAGTCTAGTTCTATATTCCTATCACTCAACCCAAAAAGGCAAACTAGCATGTACATAAAAAATGTTAGACAAAAGCATACAAATCGTACAAAAGTATGTCGTAGCAGTCCTCCGCCGGCTCAGAGGTAGTCACCAATCTTCTTTTTGTCTGGTCTGCTACTCGGTTGATCTCGCACCCAACGTCACAAACTAGACGCTGAGTACATGAATTTATTTAAGTAATACTGAGAGACATCGATCCACATTCCTAAATAGGCAACAAGTATCAAATTGCATAATTTAAATAGAAACTATGCTGAAAGAAACGTCATGCAAAGAGATACTTGAGTTAATCAAATATGAAACTGACTCAAGGTTAAGTAGTAATGGATTAGGGTCGGTCGGCCGCGATCTTCATCGCATCAACATGTCCACTACAATTTGAGCTATGCTCTATATCATTTCATTTCAAATTGAGCTCTATATCATAAATTCAAAAGGTCGTACGTACGATACGCCTTTCCTATTCCAAGTGAATTAATCGTCACCGGAATGTATACTTGCTAACATACCCGAGTTTCAAAACTCGTCATGTTCACCCAAGTTATTCTTGCGCCAACAAACCCCGAGGTCCGGTTACCCCGTTCGAGGCACGTTACCTCGTGTGTCATGCGAGGTAGTGGAGAAATTCCCTAACATCCCGGCAAGTCTAGTGACCCCCGTATGAAAGCTGAATTTCTATCATCAAATGACCCTAACCACAAGAACCACTTTCATATTCAAAAATGACGCACCATTGGAATCCAAGAGATGTAATAGCACACTAATGCACAAAGGATTTGAGTCAAAATAAACAAACTATCCTAACAGCATGATATATCAATGACTTCCACACACAACAATCAACATGACAAAATATAGGAATTGGAATCAATGATATACAAAACAGAGTATGTTATGAACATCATAAAATGAGCAACTGAACAAGTCATAGCATATGGATTTCAAAGGCAATTCAGTTCGAATAACTGAGAAGAAATAAATAAATGGAATGAAATGTAAATAAATGTCTCAAATCAGTTTACTTACTTACACACAGCAATTCCTAAGCTATCCGGCTTCCGTCGCGTCGATGTACGCACCCAAACCCTATAATAGCTCCTCTAGGATCCTAACAATTGAAAATGTATCAATTTAACTTCCGATTTAATGATTTAACATCCCTAAATTGGTCGACATTGGTCAAACTTGAGTTCGAGATCAATTTGCCGATTTCACATTTTTCGAGGTAAAACCCCGATAAAATGCCTCGACCGACTCCCAAATTTTTTCACTTTTTATAGCACTATGGAAGTTCTATTGATTTGGGTCACAAATATAATTTTCCCTATTTTTCAGGAATTTTCCTGAATTTTTTCATATTTTTATCTATTTTCGAGAATTTATTATATATTAAAAACTGTTTAATTTAATTAAATAATTAAATATATATATAATATATATAAATGGGTGGGTCCGGGTCAAGCCTGACCCGGTCCAACCGGATCCGGGTCGACTCGACCTGATCTAGCTGGACCCGGGTCGGTCTGACCGGATCTCCATCGGGTCAGGGTCGGTCCGACCCGACCCACATGGGTTCGGGTGGACCCAACCCGTTTTTCCACTTCTTCTTCCTCGCAGAGCCGCTGGTTCTGCAGATTTTTTTTTCTTTCTTCTTTGTGAGGCGTTAGGGTTGGCTCCCAACTCCAACCCCAATGGGTTTTGATGGCAAGGGAGATCCTTTACCATTTCACCCATTTCACTTGGTCGGCCATGGAGGTTCGACCTCCATGGTCGCCCCACCGATAACAACAACAACAACAGCAGACACACAACAACATCCACAAATCAACAACTCACCTCACTGCGAGTTCCTCGAGCTCTCTCTCTCTCTCTTTCGGTCTTTCTTTTCTCCTACCTCCTTCATTTCTTCTTCTTCCTCTCGTCTCCTCTATTGTTGTTTTTGTTGTTCTGTTTTGTTTTTTGTTTTTTTTTTTTGAAATCAAAGTGATATGTGTATATATATATATATATATATTGTATAAGTGAGGTGATGTGGCCTCACCACCATCACTCACTTCTACATTTTTTTTTCTTTTTTTTTTTGAAATAATCTGAACTAGTTACACTTACCCCCACGAGCTGCTACCTCGGGCCCACATCGGCACGCGACTCGAGGCGCGTTCCCACTCGTCTCGGTATCTGCATACCTGTAAATGATTTAGTAGTCTACACAAATACATTACACTAGGCATACAACACACAATTATAACATTCACCTCGACCACCGTGCCTCGGTAGTGACACGTATCGCACTGCGGGTCCCACGTCACGGGTCATTGTGTCCTAATTAACGAATTAAACGTGTATTAATTATTGGGCCATGACATTCACAGTTGTGGATTTTTTGTTGTGCTGTGTATGTTCCTATACCACCTCCCAATAGAACTAAGATGGGTCAACAACGAAAACTTTGGATTTATGTTGGGTTGAACTCATCGTCCATTATAAGATACCTTGAGCCTTTAACGGGGGATTTATTTACTGCACGTTTTGCTGATTGTCATTTTGATGAAGCAATTTTTCCACCATTAGGGGGAGATAAGAAACTAATTCAAAAGGAATGACGCAAATTTTTTTGGAATACATTAACTTTATCTTATTATGATCCACGCACAAATCAGTGTGAACTTGAAGTTCAAAAGATCATTCATTTGCAACAAATCGCAAATCAATTACCTGATGCATTTAATGATGCAAAACAAGTGACAAAATCACATATTCCAGCTGTAAATGCTCCTGCAAGAATTGATGTCTTTGTGCAACAAAATGCACAAGAACCAACGAAACGCTTAAAGTGTGGAAGACCGGTTGGTTCAAATGATACAATTCCTCGAAAGAGAAAACGGGAGTAAAAATAAATACAAATCAAAATACTCCTGAGAAAGCACAAGAATCCTTTGATAAGGGTTTGTCAGAACAAGTTGATTCTGGCGAGGAACAACTTCCTCTAGAAAAAGAGGAAAAAAATAAAAATATAAAGATCCCAATAAGTTATTTGAACTCTAATAAGATTTGGGATCGAAAAGAAATTGTTCCTGATGATATATTTGCTTTCAATGTGTCCTTTGAAATATGTGAAAATGATGATGATCCAGAGCCACAATCAGTGGACGAATGTCGAAAAAGACCTTATTGGCAAAAATGACAAGAGGCTATCCAAGCAGAGCTAAACTCGTTAAGGAAACGAGAGGTTTTTGGATCGATTGTCCAAACGCCAGATGACGTAAAACATGTTGGATATAAAAGGGTATTTGTACGAAAGAGAAATGAAAAAATGAATTTACAAGGTACAAAGCAAGACTTGTAGCTCAAGGTTTCTCACAAAGACCTGGCATCGATTATGAGGAAACATATTCTTTTGTTATAGATGCAATCACATTTCGGTTCTTGATAAGCCTTGCAGTTTCTGAAGGGCTTGATATGCATTAAATGGATGTTGTTACGACATATCTGTACGGATCCCTAGACAGTGAGATATATATGAAAATCCCTGATGGATTTGTAATATCCGATGAAATAAAATCAAAACCTCTTTACATGCATTCTATAAAATTACGAAGGTCTTTGATCGGGTTGAAACAATCCGGACGAATGTAGTACAAACGTCTTAGTGATTATTTACTGAAAGAAAGATATGTAAATAATCCGCTATGCCCATGTGTCTTCATTAAAAGATCATCAATAGGAATTGTGATTATTGCTGTATATGTTGATGATTTAAATATAGTGGGAAACCACAACGACATCGTTAGAACATCTGAATACTTGAAAAAGGAATTCGAGATGAAAGAACTTGAAAAAATAAGACTTTGTCTTGGTTTGCAAATTGAACATTTTTCAAGTGAAGTACTTGTCCATCAATCAAATTATATTAAAAAATATTAAAAAGATTTTATATGGACAAAGCACATCCATTGAGCTCTCCAATGGTTGTCAGATCACTTGAAGTGGATAAGGATCCATTTCGACCTCATGAAAGTGATGAAGAGCTAATTGGTCCGGATGTACCATATTTAAGTGCAATTGGTGCACTTATGTATCTTGCAAATTGTACAAGACCTGACATTGCTTTTGCATTCAACCTACTTGCAAGATACAACTCTTCACCAACTCGAAGACATTAGAATGGTGTTAAACATATTTTTAGATATCTTCGAGGAACAAGTGACATGGGTTTATTCTACTCGAGAGGGGTAAAATTGAATCTCCAAGGTATAATGATGCTGGATTTTTATCTGATCCCCACAAGGCCCGCTCTCAAACGGGATATGTATTCACATGTAGTAATACTGCTGTATCATGGAAGTCAGTAAAGCAAACTATGGTTGCTACTTCTTCCAACCATTCTGAAGTACTTGCAATTCATGAAGCAAGTCGTGAATGTGTATGGTTGAGAAACATGATTAAACATATTCAAGAATCATGTGGATTGCCTTCAATAAAAGATTCTCCAACCATATTATATGAAGATAACGCAGCATGTATTGCACAATTAAATGAATGATTCATAAAAGAGGACAAAACAAAACATATTTCACCAAAATTCTTTTATGCGCATGAGCTTCAGAAGAATGGTGAAATTGATGTCAAGCAAATCTGATCGAGTGATAATCTTGCTGATTTATTCACAAAAGCCTTACCAACTATGACATTTAAAAGGCTTACATATGGTATTGGCTTGCGGAAACTTAAAGACATTGCAAGTAAAGAAACTGAACAAGTTTCACCCATGTTCACATGAGGGGGAGTTATTGATTAGTGTATTGCACTCTTTTTCCCCTAGCTATGATTTTATCCCATTGGGTTTTCCTAGCTAGGTTTTTAATGAGGCAATCTTAACAATATTATACCCATCTTAATATTTATGAGAATAGTGTACTCTTTTTCTTTTACTATATTTTTTCCCACAGGGTTTTTCTTAGTATAAGTTTTAATGAGGCACAATCTCTAAGCAAGTGTCATCCAAGGGGGAGTGTTGTGGAATATGGATGACCATACATGTACACCAACATATTGTGTAGTCATGTAACTTGTATTTCTCACTTAATAGTACATCCACTTGTCTATGTATTGTCATGTTACTTGTAACCATTTCCAATGTACACCAACTCTTCCGTGTATTGTCAAATTACTTGTAATGTATTGTATGACATAGGGTGTATGTGTTACTTGTACACATTGTATAAAGTACATTTATCATCATCATAAAATGGCCTATATGAAGGGTGCCAACCTCATTGTAAAAACCACACCAAGTTGAATGAAAACTTCTCATTCCAACTATTTCATTTCTTCTCTTCTCCTTTGTAGTAGTAGTTTGTAGTAGTAGAAGTTCTTAGTCTTCTATTTCCTTCTCTAGTTCTTAGCAAGTTCCAACTCAATTTATAACAGTTATGTATTTGAAAATAATGTTAAGGATTTTCAGGTTGCCATAACTAAACAAATGGATATGCTTTAACTCATTTTTTTACTTGTTTTAATATATGAATGGGAAATAAGTGGACTATTAGACACGTACACTCAAGTGAGGTTATTATATGAAATGTTACAACTCGGATAGAGAAGTACCTATTATATAGGTGTAATGTTTTATAACATGACGGGTAATTGATAAGAAGAAAAACTGTCTTATTTTCTATCTACGTTTTCAAAACATTATTGAGGACATATAGTCCAACTTTATCCTAAATATACCATCTTTGTTCTGTTGCTACGGGTAATTAGTTATTTTATGTTAGATTAGGTTATCTTAGTTAGTTAACTTACTTGAGGTTAGTTTTCATTTATTATTTGGGTGAGTTAGCGGTAATTAGTTTACTTCAGTTTTGTTGTTGGGAAATTTTAGGTTAGTATAGTTAGTTAGGTTAGGTTTGTTCGTTGACTTAGGTTAGGTCAGGTTATGACTCATTACTTGGGTAATGATTTACTTTTTGGGTTGTTACTTTAGTTAGTTAAGTTAGTTATTTTAGTTTACTTAGTTTGTATTGTTTAGGTGGTTAGGTTAGTTAAGGTTAGTTAGTTTAGTTAGTTAGTTAGTTTAGTTTGGTTAGTTTGTATTGTTTAGGTGGTTAGGTTAGTTAAGGTTAGTTAGTTTAGTTAGTTAGTTAGTTTAGTTTGGTTAGGTTAGTTAAGGTTAGTTAGTTTAGTTTAGTTTGATTAGTTAGTTAGTTAGTTAGTTAAGTTTAGTTAGTTAGTTAGTTAGTTAGTTTAGTTAAGGTTAGTTAGTTAGTTAGTTTAGTTAAGGTTAGTTAGTTAGTTAGTTTAGTTTGGTATGGTTAGGTTAGTTAAGGTTAGTTAGTTTAGTTTAGTTTAGTTTAGTTAGTTTAGTTTAGTTTGGTTAGTTAATGTTAGTTAAGGTTAGTTAAGGTTAGTTAGTTTAGAAAAGAGAGTTGAAGGTTGGAACGAATGTATTCAAAATTGGTTTTTTTTATTACAAAAATAAACTCCTCCTATTCATATTCAAAATTGGTTGTCATTGTCGAGATCGCTCAACTACGACGACGACGATGACGGCCAGCGGCGAGGGACGGAGCGGCCGAGGACGACGCGGTCCAGAAATTCATGATGACGGCCAACAATGGCCGCGGCGCACCAGCAAGAACGCGCGCAGGAGGTCGCGGACCAGCGGCAGCGGCGGTGGCGGACAGATCGGCGAGTCCAGTTGGTGAGGTGGCGGTGGCGTGGCGGCAGAATTGTTTAAATAGCGCCTTTTCAAAATGTGCTATCTATATGTGCCCCGCCACCTCACCGCCACCTCACTGCCACTTCACCAACATCAAATTAAAACCAATAACGCCTTTTCAAAAGGCGTTATTAGAAGCGGTGAGGTGGCAGTGAGGTGGCGATGACGTGGATGGCAAAATGTATAGATAGCGCCTTTTCAAAAGGCGCTATCTATACAAATTGCCGCCACGTCACCGCCACCTCACCGCGACCTAACCACCTTCAAAACCAATAACGCCTTTTCAAAAGGCGTTATTGCCTACTTTTGATATTTCAAAGTACACCACCATATTTTGTGAAATAAATTGTAAATCCCCTTACTTTTGGAAAAACCCCAAGTTATTATGTCAACTCTTTTACAGAATAGTTTGCAGCAGAATGAAACTTAAGACAAGGTTAAATAACTCATATTTAAATAAAAATGGAACAACCTAAAGTGTGGAACCCTGAAATTAACGGATAAACATGAATATTATATATCACTTGATCCCAATATGTCCTAGAGTAATAAAAAATAATAATATGCAATAATTACAACAAAAATTGCAAAACATACTATTGTGCAAAGGAAGGAACCGCTCCAAAAGTCCTTAAAGGAAGTCACCAATCACCGGTCATTTCTCCTTACTCGTCTCTATCCGATCTGCACCCATCGTCACAAACTAGACGGTAAGTACAGTAAAGTAGAAAGTAATAACCAGAAGGATATAAATAGTACTTCATGAATCTTTTTAAAACAATCCAAATATCATGCAAGTATTAAAAGACAGATAAAAAAATAAAAAGTGCATGATAAACCGACTGACATATTTGCACGACAAAAAATGAGTGACTAGGAATCAAAAGAGGAATACTAAGTGGTCTTAATTCCACAACAATCAAGTACTCGGGGAAAACTCACGTTTGGTTGGGTAGTTGCACTCCTGCAGGTAGTGTTCACGTTTGCCCAATTAGCTATAATCCCAGGAGTACCTTCCCGACACACTTAGGCCATACACACTCAACCAAGGAAATAAGAATGGAATTCCAAGAAAAGACATTTATTAATAAAGACAATAAATACAGAATATGCATTCCCTTAACTATTTTACTTACTTACATCGGACTCGCGCTATCCCGCCCTCGCGGCTTGGACACGCTCCCCAAAACGAACACCCGAACTCTCGAGACCACCCCTTAGGTTCGTGAGGACCTATAACATGTTTTAGAATGAGAAATAGTGTTTTGGAGATTTTGAAAATTTTCAACTTTATGTGCTGCCAAGGCAATTAGCGCTCTAATTATGATATTAACGTGTTAATTTCAACATTAACACGCTACTGTCATGGCATAAATAATTAATACGCGTTTAATTCGTTAATCAAGACCAAATTACCCGTGACGTGGGACCCGCAGCGAGATACGTGTCACTACTGAGGCACAGTGGCCGAGGTATATGTTATATTTGTTGTGTTGTATGCCTAGTGTACTGTATAAGTGTAGACTACTAAGTCATTTATGGGTATGCAGATACCGAGACGAGCGGGGACGCGCCTCGATCGCATGCCGACGTGGGCCCGAGGTAACAGCTCGTGGGGTAAGATTAATTAATTTAAATTAAATGTGATTTAATGTTGGTTTAATAAGTGGCTATAGTGGTGTTAATGTGGTCACATTAAAATAATTATGCAAGGGCCTATAGTTTGTAAAATAAAACATTATACATTAGATTTGCCTCGAGATACGCATTTTACGAGACTTGAGAAAGTTTTAGTCAAACATATAAGACGGTGGAAAAAAGGAGAATGACTGTGTTTGCTTCGAGATTCGTGCTGCACGAATCTCGATGACATCAAACATTTATCTTCAAAATCCAATTTATCTTATTTTCATTTCATCACAGTCGAAAAAAAAACGCAGAGAAGAGAAGAAGAAGGAGAAGAAAGAGAGAGAGGGAGAGAGAGAGGGTGAGTTGATTTTCGTTGTTGTTGTGTGCTTTGTTGTTGTTGTTGTTGTTGTTGGTTCAAGGTGGCGAACTCGGACAAACTGCCATGGCAGTTCGTCCGAGCTCAAGGAAGGCAGGGGAGTAGTCTCCCCTGCAGAGGAAACCCAACCTGGGGTTGGGGATGGACGTCCAACCCTAGTGAAGCTGAAAAAACAAACAAACAAACAAACAAACAAAACAACAACTCTATTTGGCGAAAGGAAGAAGATGGGAGGGGGTAGCCCGACCTTGACCCGAGAGGAGCAGGTCACACTAACCTGAGTCCGCTTGGACCGGGTCGGTTCGACCCGGGTGCGGCTGGATCTGATTGGGTTAACCTGGACCCACCCCAATAAAAAATAAATAAAAAATATTTAATTATTTAATTAAATTAAACTGATTTTTAATAAAAGAAATTCCATAAAATAGATAAAATGCTAGAAAATTCAAAAAAATTCTGGAAAAATAGGGAAAATTATATTTGTGACCCAAATCAATAGAAATAAGATATTTCTATAAAAAGTGAAGAATTCGGAAGTCGGTCGAGACGTTATACCAGGGTTTTACCTCGAAAAATATGAAATCGGCAAATTGGTCTCGAATTCGATTTCCACCAATTTAGAAATTTTAAATAATTAATCTTGAATCTAAATTTATAAATTGTCAAATGTTAGGACCCTAAAGGAGCTATTACGGGGTATTGGGTGCGTACATCGACGCGACAAGAAGCCGGATAGCTTAGGACTTGTTGTTGTATGTAAGTAAACGGATTGAAACATTTATTTACATTTCATTCCATTTATTTATTTATTCTTAGTTATTCGAACTAATTTGCCTTTGAAATCCATTTGCTATGACTCGTTCAGTTCTCATTTTATGATGTTGTTCATAGCATATTCTGTCGTGTATATCATTGATTTCAATTCCTATACTTTGTCATGTTGATTGTTGTGTGTGGAAGTCAGTGATATAGCATGCTATTAGGATAGTTTGTTTATTTTGACTCTAATCCGTTGTGCATTAGTATGCAGTTACATCTCTTGGATTCCATTACCGAGTCATTATTGAAAGTAAAAGTGGTTCTTGTGGTTAGGGTCATTTGATGATAAAAATTCAGCTTTCATCGGGGGTCACTAGACTTTCCGAGATGTTAGGGAGTTTCTCCACTACCTTGCATGACACACGGGGTAACGTGCCTCGAACGGGGTAAACGGACCTCGGGGTTTATTGGTGCAAGAATAACTTGGGTGAGCATGACGATTTTTAAAACTCGAGTATGCTAGCAAGTATACATTCCGGTGACAACTAATTCACTTGAAATAGAAAAGGCGTAATCGTAAGTACGACCTTTTGAACTTATGATATAGAGATCAATTTGTAATGAAATGATATAGAGGAGCTCAAATTGTAATGGAAAGGCTTATGCGAGGAGCTCAAATCGTAATCGTAATGAAATGATATAGACCTCACCGACCCTAATCCATTTTTACTTAGCCTTGAGTCAGTTTAATAATTTGTTAACTCAAGTGTCTCTTTGCATGATGTTTATTTCAACATAGTTGCTATTTAAATTATGTTATTTGATGCTTCTTGCCTGTTTGGGAATGTGGATCAATGTCTCTCGGTATTATTTAAACAAATTCATGTATTCACCGTCTAGTTTGTGACGGTGGGTGCAGATTTGACGAGTAGCAGACTAGATAAAGAGAATATTGGTGACTACCTCTGAGCCAGTGAAGGATTGCTACGACATATTTTTGTACGTTTTGTATTCTTTTGTATTACATTTTATATATACATGATATTTTTATTTTTCAGTTGAGTTATAGGAACATCTGACTAGACACATGTTGTATATATCGCCACGTTTGTTTATATATGCATGTGATCTCTATTTCCTAGTTTTTCCACAATAGGTTAGGCCTTATGTCCACTGGTAACTTAATAAGACTTCCGCTAAATAATTTGTTAGATAGAAAATCTAAATTAACTCTGATTTATAGACAACCATATGTTAGTCAGTAGAACTATCAAGTTAATTATAGGTGGTATTACAATTGGTAGGTGTTTAGGTGTTTAAATAAAGCTGACTAGTTCCTTGTTAGGTCCTATAGGGGAGATTATGGCTTAATTAAGGGATTTGGCCGGGCAGTGCCCTTATTTGGAGAAAGGGTCGTCACAGCTGCCTCATATATCTAGCGCGCTAATCAACATTAGCGTGCTAATTTTTGACATTAGCGCTCTAATTTAAACATTAGCACGCTAACTATAATATCTAGTATGCTAATCAATATTAGCGCGCTAGATTTCCTACCTATCGTGCTATGTGCAGCAGAACCCAGAATTCTGCATTTTGAATTCTGGGTTTCTTCTACACATAGGTCATGATGATGCCTTGGGGACCCTCCTACACATTACTAGAGGTCCCTAACATCAACCACAACATAAAACTACACCCCACAACATCAAATTCGTGAGTTCATTGAATTGACCAAGCTACGCTGATAGAGTTATCTAGCTTGATGAACTTGATATTCCTCACCAACCACTAATTTGTTAAGCCAAACTTGATGATTTCCTTCTTTTCTTGATCATTCCAGCAACTCACTTTCTTCTCTAAATCAATAAGATGGAAAACTTAAGTGATAAGTTTGGTTAACTTAAGTTATATATATGATTAGAGTTGATTACACATTAGCCACACATTTATTTGCACTTACGTATCCCGAGGCTTAACTTGTGGGCCACCTTCACACACTTGTCCCACAAGTCATGCTTAAATGACTCCAATTATATACTCAATTGGTATCTAGATTGGTCATACGTGTCTCGATGCACATCATAAGGCCTTTGATTTATTTTACTAACTTAGGCTTATTAATTGAATAACTAACATGGTCACATTAAAGCTAGTATACAACTATAGTTAGTTGAAACTAAACTTACCCCATAAGCCGCTACCTCGGTCTCACGTCGATACGCAACTCAAGGTACGTCCCCATTTATGTCTCGACTCACCGAATGCCCCACGTATACCTTACTCGCAAATTCGGCACGACAAATAAACATACATTTGGACATTAGATATTCACATTTGGGTATAAATAAATAATGCATATACAACAGAAAATAAAATCTACCTATGTGTCAACTCCAGAGTTTGGACAAGTACTTCAAGTCACGACGGTCCAGTCAACGATTCTGAAACGTGACACGTGACACATTTAAATTTGAGGGTCGTTACAACCTTTCCACCTTATTAGAATTTCGTCCTTGAAATTTAAACTGAAAGGAAACTCCAATATTAAACCTTACCAGAATCAAAATAGGTAGGGAAAGTGTTGGCGCATATACAACTCTAACTCCTAAGTTAGTTCCTCATCCCCGTGATGTTTTCATTTGACGAGAACTGAAGGTATTTCCTTTCCCCTTAATACCTTCACTTTTGGGTCTAAAATCTGAATCAACTGCTCCTCATATGTAATATCATCTTTTAAATCAATCTGACTTAAGTCTACTATCGGTCGTCGTCCTTTCTTCGACTTATTAAGTTGAAGCATAGATATGTGAAACACTGGATGAACTCCGGTGAGCTAAAGCGGTAATTCCAACTCATAAGCAACCTTACCGACTCTCCTCGTAACTCTAAATGGACCAATAAACCTAGGCGCAAGCTTTCCTTTGATTTCGAACGGTTTGTGACCCTTTAGAGGTGAGACTTTCAAATATACATAATCTCCCTCAGCGTACGATAACTCGTCGTGGTACTTGTCGTAGTACTTCTTCTGTCTTTGTTGTGCAACCTTCAGCCGCTGAAGAATTTTTCGTATCTTCACAGTGTGATCCATAACAATCTCTGGCCCAACATTCACCACATCCTAAAGCTATGCCCAACACGATGGCGATCTACATGGCCTACCATATAACGCCTCAAATAGTGTCATTCCGATACTGGCCTGAAAATTGTTGTTATAAGCAAATTCACACAAATAAAGGTATTCTTCCCAAGATCCTCCATACTCTAATACACATATTCTGAGCATGTCCTCTAACACCTGAATCAGCCTCTCGGGCTGACTGTCTGTTTGTGGATGGTACGCCGTATTCATGTCAAGCCTAGTGACAAACTATGCCTGCATGCTCTGCCATAATAGTGAAGTAAACTGTGGTCCTTTGTCTGACACTATAGATAACGGTACTATGTGCAATCTAACTATCTTTCGCTCTTAGAGACTACTCAATCTATCAACTCTGTGTGTAGTGGAAACCAGTATAAAATATGCAGATTTCGTCACCCAGTCCACAATCACCCAAATATTATCATGTTCGTAAGGAGATCAAGGTAGACCACTGACAAAATCCATAGCAATTTGCTCCCATTTCCATTGAGGAATGGGAAGTGGCTGCAGCAAATCTCCAGGTTTCATATGCTCAGCCTTAACACGTTGGCATATCTCACACGCTCGAATAAACTCCAAAACATCGGCTTTCATCCCCGATCACCAAAAGAGATGTTGCATGTCCGCGTACATCTTGGTCTGACCCAAATGAACAGAAAATCGCGAACGGTGAGCCTCCTGAAGTATCTCAGTGTGCATCTCAGCAACTGATGGAATCTACAATCGTCCTCGAAACCTCAAACATGAATCTATCGATCGACTCCATTATGGATGATTTGAACTCTCAGCCATATCGCCAAATCGCTGGTACAACTCGTCAGCCGGCTATCTTTCAAGTACATCTTAAATTGAAACATTTTGCATCCTCATCTAACCACAAATTTGTGTCCTAGTAGTAGCCGGTATATCATCTGAACTCATCACCTCGGCTACCTCGAGTAACGCATACTCGTGAGTCATGTGGCACACTACTACATCAGCATTAGACCCTTTCTTGCTCAAAGCATCAACAACGACATTGGCCTTCCCTGGATGATACTTAAGTGCAAAGTCAAAATCCTTCAGGAACCCCGACCAATGTCTTTGTCTCAAATTTAATTCTTTCCGAGAGAATAGGTACTTCAAGCTCTTGTGATCAGTAAACAAAGCGAACCGCATACCATACAAGTAATGTCACCAAATCTTCAATGCAAACACCACAGCGGCTAACTTTAAATCATGCATCGGATAGTTTCTTTCATGAATCTTGAGCTATCGAGATGCATATGGAATCACTTTGCCCTCCCGCATTAATACACAACCTAAGCCAACCTTCGAAGCATTTGTATACACAACCAAATCCTTCCCTGGCTCAGGCAACGCCAAAATTGGTGTTGTAACGGCCTAAATTTAATTCACCATTATTAATTATGTGGTTCTAGATGTGGCTAATATCTCATACGCTCGTGGGACCCGCAACTAGGCTAGTGTGTGCTTGGAGCTAGGTAAATAGTTATTTTATGAGCCGATTTGTTTAATTTACGATGTTTACATTGAAATAGATTAAACGTCATCATAATGTGTGTATTTATATTACATTTAACGTGCGAGACCGTGTGTTAAGTATTCGCCTCGATATGCATGTCGATGCCAGTCCCGGGTAGTCTAAAAGACTAAATAATCGATCGTGGGAAATAATACACGCATAAAAATGAATAAAATGGGTTAAAACCAATCCTAGATTGTGGGCCAGGTTGTAGGCATGAATTGGCCCATGTGGCGGTCCATTTGGAAAATTGGTCGTTATAGGTGCAGTTGTCAGCTTCTCTTTCAAAGTAGAAAATGTCTGCTTGCAACTCTCATCCTAGTCGAATCTCACGTTCTTCTAAGTCAATCGAGTCATTGGTGTAGCAATTCGAGAAAAATGCTGCACAAAAAGATGATAGTAACCAGCCAATCCATGAAAACTGTGTATCGCGCTCACTATAGTCGATGTAGGCCAATCGATCACTACTTTAATCTTAACGGGATCCGCAGATACTCCGCCGGCTCCAACTACATGTCCCAAAAATTTGACTTCTTAAAGCCAAATTTCGTATTTACTGAACTTAGCATATAACCGGTGTTCCTTCAAAGTTTGCAGAACTACCCGAAAATGTTCCTCGTGATCCTCACGAGTCCTGAAATAGATGAGAATATCATCAATAAATACAATCATAAATCTATCCAAATAAGCCTTCAGTACGCTATGCATGAGATCCATAAACATAGCTGGTGCGTTGGTCAAACCAAACGACATGATTGTAAACTGATGATGGTCATATCTCGTACTGAACACAGTCTTCTCCCTGTCTTCAGCTCTAATTCTAAGCTAATGATAGCCTGATCGCAAACAATCTTGAAAAACCACTGAGCTCCCGTTAACTGATGATAAGTCGGTATTTATAGTTATTTAGTACTTTATTTTAGTATATTTAATTTTGCAAAATCATTAAAATATATATTTAATTATATTTTTGGTCGTTTTCAGGTGAAACGGAATGCGCAGTTGAATTCGTAGCGACAAAATACTCAAAATGGAGTATTTACTTGTAGTGATCGGACGCCGACAATTTGCCTCGAGTTACGCATTGCGCGGTGGGTAGAGTAGTGACTAATCGCCACGTGGCAGCCCTTAATTGGCTGAGCAGCTATAAAGCACGTCATTGCATCATGTTTTCTCCATTACAGCAGCTCTCCAATCTTCTCGAGATTCGTTCAATCACGTACGTCTCATGCAACACGAATTACAAATTCGTGAATAGACAAAACATCATTCGTGGACACATGTCACGAGCTCACCCATCCACCACGTCACATACACAAGTTTAGTGAATCAGAGAGCGACACGTCAGCGGCTTCAACAAAATTAACCAATGCAGCTTAGACACGTGGCAGGAAACGATTTACAGCCCAAAAATAGCTACAGGATGTTCCTCGGCGCACACGAGTCACCTCCTTAACCCCCAAAATTAGTTTATCTCACTTCCTGGGACCAATTTTTAGTAGTTTTATATATTATGAACCTTGGGTATTATTAGAGAACACTAAACACCGACTATTATATTTTTAGCATCGACTTCTATCGACGATGGCCTAGTTCGGCGGGGAAACAAGTTGGGATTATGAATTCATGACGTATTATGTGAGATTTTTTATTTTATTATTTAATTTAGTTTAAATTCTCCTATTTCATTGTTGTTGATTTTAAGGAATATGGTTTAGATCTAGTGTATGAATGTGGCTAGTGCATACTTTTAAATGAACAACCAATAGTTATTTGGACCATTAGTATCTGTTTAATAGTGCTCTTAGACCAATAAAGTGACAAACACTCACATGTTTGCCGACAAACTCTTTCGGTTCTTGAGTGTGCAACAATTGAATCTAGGTTAAATCAGAAGCAGATGCGATCCGGTTATTTAGGATTAGTGTTTCCACATATCCATATTACTGTGATTAGTGTGTTAAACCTAATTGGCGGATGTCTAGGGCTATACATTAATTAGGGAAGTAGTTAGTGGCAAACGTCCTGGCTATTGAGATTAGGGGAACGAGGAATTTTCTGGCGGATGTTGGTTTTCTATAGCTAATCTAGAAGAATTTAAATTAATAACTTTTTAGGAAAGATTGAAGACCATGATTGCCATTGAATTTTGATCCTGATTTGTGGAACTGTAAACCTAGGTATTGCTTAGGTATCTATTAATTATTTTTAAAGTTATTTTATTTATTTTATTTATTTAGTTTAATTAGATTAGTTAGCTAAACTATTTGTTTTAAAACCATTGATTTTCCCTTTTCGTTATTTTTTACCTAAGAAAGACTACCAATCTCTGCGGGATCGACCCTTTGCACTATTCTCCAAAATAGTTAATTTAGGAAACTTTATTTTATTGACACGTTAGACGCGCGTCAACTGATCAAAAAAATCATCAATGCGAGGAAGCGGATACTTGTTCTTCATAGTCACCCGATTCAACTATCTATAGTCGATGCACAACCTGTGACTGCCCCAACTACTAAATAGGGCACCGCCCAGCCTAATCCCGTAATCAAGCCTTAATCCAATTCACAAAAGACTTAATTACGTATTAGTAAGTCTTTTGTCTCTATATTACTCTGAATCCATGTATGGATCTATATTATCATTTTCAGTTAGTTTAAAGATCATGCGGAAACTATTATGATTCAAAATTCATAAGTGTGGAAAACCCAAAAAAAAAAAAACGAAAAAAACAGTATCACATGCACGTCTATATAGGACACTATTCACTCAACCCAATAGACAACCCAAAATGACATAAACAATAATAATACAATAAAAGTCGAGACATACAAAATGAGTGAGGAGAGTCGCCGAACTGCTAAGAGGAAATCATCGATCTTCTCATTCCCTGGTCTACTGCTGTTTGACGGACCTACACCCACCGTCACAAACTAGACGGTGAGTATAGTAATATTTAAGTACTAACTAGAGAATTTCGTGTCACTTCCAAAATATGAATGGTATTTGAAAGCATAAAGTAGCAAAATGCATTGCTAAAACAATGAATGCAAGTAAATACCATAGTTAAAGATGTAGAGACAGACACAGGCTAAGTCAAGATGATCTACGTCTGGTCGGTGGTGAGACCTATCACATACCCTTTCCCACTACGTATGGAGCTGCGCTCGGCATATCTCGCATAAATAGCGGAGTTGCACTCTACGCTTTACAACATCAATCTTATGCTTACCGACCACCCCGAGTCCCATAACTCGTGTGCCGTGCAAGTGTAGTGGTGAGTGTCGGAACCCTTATGTCCCCATGAACTGCGCATCTCGCGTACAATGGACACTAGATAATCCCTACTTTAATTTCAAAGACAAATTATTTTAAAACTCTAAGATACCAAGATAAGTTAGGCTACAAAGCCCAAATGAAATTGAATACAAGTTTACTTAAATCCAAATTATTCCATTAGCATGCTTTTTATCAATTGTGTTCAAGAATGACATCAAGTGTAGGAATTAGAGGCAATGAAACAATACACAAGACATCATGTGACAATATTCATCCACGAATAGATAAAAGAACAACATGATGTGCGAGTTCAAGTAGTAATGTCTACCAATAAAGCAATAAAGATGAATGAAATGAAATATAAAATTCTCACAGTTGTACTTACAATTCGCACGCTTGTCCTAGTCTATCCGATCCCTTGACATTTCGAAATGCGTGCCCAAACGCCTGAGTTCTCCCCTTAGTTCCCGAACATTTAATAATGTAACTTTTTAGGCTAAATTGAAGTCGAGACAAATTTCTAACATTTTTTTTAGTCACGAGCTGGGGTTGGCGATCCACCCCAACTCGTGTAGGGAGGGGAGACAACTCTCCCGAGTCGTCTCCTTCCTCGGGAGCACGTGAGCTCTCAAGCTCCCGAGCTCCCTCCAAACACCCTACCGACACCACTCCATCCCATCAATGGAAACAACAACATCTTGGGTTTTCTCCTTCTCCATCTCCTCCTCTAACGATTCTTCTTCTTCCTCTCTTCTCTCCCGATTATCTCTGTGTTTTTTTTTTTGGTAAGGTGGTGGGGTTAAGAAAATAATCACACATTAAGTATTTATATAATGTGAATTTAAACTATAACCTCGTATCCCGAGGCTCATCACATGGAGCACATTGTCTCACTTGTCTTCCAAGTCACTTGTGAGTGACTCAAAAATGTGACACCTTGCTTCATGATGGGTTAACGCATGTCTCGATGCACATCAAATGCCTTATGTTTTATTTGCCTAACTATAGGCCATTTACTCCTTAAATTCTCATGTGGCCACATTGCAACCACACATTACCCAATAAATTTACATTTAAAGTAAATAAATTAACCTTACCCTAATATGTCGCTACCTCAGTCCCACGTCGACACGCGACTCGAGGTACGTCCCCACTCGTCTCGATACCTACACACCCATAGAAAATTAACTTAATAGTCTATACATAGACAATACACTAGACGTACATCACCACAAAAATAATATGTACCTCGGCCCTTGCCTTGGTAAATGGACACATCACGGTGTGGGTCCCACAGTATGGGTCGTCGAGCTTGTATAAATACATAAACACCGTTAAGAGATTTTGGGTCGTTACACAACCTTAGGCTGCCGTGTTTCTTCTTCACAAATAAGACTGGCGTGCCCCACGGTGACATGCTCGTGTGAATGAACCCTAACTCCAACAACTTGTCCAACTGATTCCTTAGTTCCTCCAACTCTCGAGGAGCCATCCTATATGGCGGCATAAAAATAGGTTTAACCCCATGGACTAAGTCGATGATGAAGTCAATCTCTCGCGACGGTGGTAATCCTAGTAGATCCTCCAGAAATACGTTAATGAACTCGCACACTACCAGTACGTCTCCAATACAGATCTCCAATCTCTCAACGATACTCATGACACTTGCAAGCGTCTCAGTCTCACTACTAGTGGCTATCCTTCCTCTGGTGATCGGAAGTAAAATAGTTGTCCCTTGAGATTTATCTCCATCCCATCTGACAATGGAGTCGTAACTGCCTTGCTGTAGGAATCAATATGAGCATGATATGCACCCAACCAATCTATACCAAACAAATCATCAAACTCAAAAATCTCTAAGACTCTCGAATCTGCAGGCAAATTATGACCATTTATCTCTACTGAACAATCGATACACAACAAGTTCGGGTACATCTTGTCTCCAGTAGCTATGCTAAGAATCAAGGGTCTACTAAGCTTAGTGGCTCTCAACCCTAATGCATTTACCATGCGCCCAGGAATTAATGAAACAACCGAACCAGAATCAAACATGGTATGCATAAAAGTACCATAAATCAAAAACATACCCTCAGTGAGATTACGGGAAGCTCCCTGATCTGGCTCAATAGCAACATGGACTCTCTCCATCTGCTGTTGATGATGCTGTGACGAGACTCGACCAAGCTGTGGACACCGGCTCTGAAGATGACATATTTGATCGCATTTAAATCATGTGTGTTGCTTCTTTAATCCAGAAGACATCCCTTATGTCTGACCCCTATCCACGTCTTTGTGCAGGTTTCGACTCTGTGTCTGTGCCTGTCCAGAACTTTGTGTCTGTCCACTACCTCTACCCAACATCCTTACTCTCAGAATGCTACCTCTATGGCTGATGTACGGATCGGGTAGCCTGTAATTATCGGCTAGCAAAACTCGGCGCTGGTATAAATGGAACATGAGTGGTCAAAGCAGGTCGTGCTGGTACTGTAAAAGACCTAACACTCTATGCTCTTCTATCTCTAAAGCCTTATATGTTCTTATTCCTCTTCTTATCCCTATCAGATCGGCGATCTGACTGTGTCTCTAGTCGAGTAGGTCTAGCCTCCTTAAGATATGTACGTAAATAAACCTATCTGGCTAAATTCCTCTCATAAGCCTTCCGCGATGTATATGGCTTAATGGAGGCAATGACACCTCCAATCTCGGGTAGCAATCCCTCAGTGAAATAATGCACCTGATCGGCATCTGAATTTGCCACCCCTCTGGCATACGGAACGAGTTGTAGGTAACGTCCCATGTAACCCATGACATACTGATCAACATATTGTCTCAATGTGGTGAACTGATTCCTCTTCTCTCAGTATGGTAGGAGAAAAATACTTCAAGTTGAACTGCCTCTTAAAGTCTGCCCAATCCTTGGGTACTCCCCTGGTAGCAACCATCGTAATCCACCAGTCGTCTACTTCTCCCAAAAACATCGATGGAGAAATTGAGGCTCTCATGTGTTCCTCAGTAGCAATGGTACTATGCACCTTCTCATGCCTCTTCAAGAACTTCTCAGCAGCCTCCAAATCTGTACCACCGTAAAACTCCGTAGGATTATGCCTCTTAAACTCTCGCAACTGCCTAGCCTCTACAATCACCTTAATGCCCTTCTCCACTGATGTAGCGGACATTATCTCAATCTGTACATGAGGAACAACTGTAGTCTCTGGTACGACTGCGATAACTATAGTAGCCATTGCAGTAGTTGCTACAATCGATGTATCCGCCTCTTGAGTAACGGGCAATGTCGATGAAGCTGGTGGTGAAGGTGTAGCCATAGTCAATGCCTTACGTATCTTCAAAATCTCCTCCAGATGCGACTCTCTTTGTCAAAGTACGAACCTCCTCAGCACTCGCAAATAAAGTACCCGCAGCCCCATTATCATTACTAAGTCCGGTCTGATCCGTTATCGCAAACTGCAATTAATAGAAAGCGAATCCCCGAATAAGTGGATAGTTACCGATATAATATATTACAATACAACAAATATAACATATAAGATCAAGTTTTACTTTCTCCCAACTCTCCTCACTTCCTAACGAAGTTTTTAAGTTAGGATCATAGGGTTCCACTCTAAGTTCCAATTGTGTCTTATAATACATATATTTAACCTGGCTCTAATACCAACTGTGATGGCTCCAGTTTCCCAAAAAATGAGGCCCCACCCGGCCTAAACCTACATAGACCCCCCGAGTCATTCCTCGCAAAGTCAATGCAGGCCTAGTCAGCCTCCGATAGTTACTTTCTCACTAAATTTGAATTTTAACATTGAGTTATTATGTTATGTCTTTAACAGAATAGTTTGCAACGTAATGAAACTTAAGACAAGGTTAAATAACTCAGATTTAAATAAAGACGGAACAACCTACAATATGGAACCATGAAATTAACGGATAAACAAGCATATTCTATATCACTCGATCCCAATATGTCCTAGAGTAATCAAAAACAATAATATACAATAATTACAACAAAAATTGCAAAACATAATATCATGCAAAGGAAGGAACCGCTCCAATAGGAAGTCATCAATCACTGGTCCTTTCCCCTTACTCGTCTTTGTTAGATCTGCACCACCGTCATAAACTAGACGGTGAGTACAGTAAAGTAGAAAGTAATAACCAGAAAGATATAAATAGTAACTCATGAATCTTTTTAAAACAATCCAAATATCATGCAAGTATTAAAAGACAGATAAAAAAATAAAAAGTGCATGATAAACAGATCGACAGATATGCATGACAAAAAATGAGTGCCTAGGAATTAAAAGAGGAATACAAAGTGGTCTTAAATCCAAAACAATCCACAATAATTCAGTACTCAGGGAAAACTCAAGTTTGGTTGGGTAGCTGCACCCCTGAAGGTAGTGTTCACGTTCGCCCAATTAGCTATAATCCTATGAGTACCTTCCCGACACACTTAGGCCATACACACTCAACCAAGGAAATAAGAATGGAATTCCAAGAAAAGACATTTAATAATAAAGACAATAAATACAGAATATGCATTCTCTTAACTATTTTACTTACTTACATCAGACTCGCGTTATCCCACCCTCACGGCTCGGACACGCTCCCCAAAATGAACACCTAAACTCCCGAGATCTCCCCTTAGGACCTATAACATGTTTTAGAATGAATTATAGTGTTTTGGAGATTTTGGAAAATTTCAGCTTTATGTGCTGTCGGGGCAATTAGCACGCTAATTATGATATTAGTGTACTAATTTCAACATTAGCGCGCAACCTCATATATTTAGCGCGCTAATCAATATTAGCGTGTTAATTTTTTACATTGGCGCGCTAATTATTTAAACATTAGCGCGCTAACTCTAAAATCTAGTTCGCTAATTAATATTAACGCGTTAGATTTCCCACCTATTGCGCTATGTGCGGTAGAACCCAGAATTCTATATTTCAAATTATGGGTTTCCTCCACACATAGGCCATGGTGATGCCTTGGGGACCCTCCTACACATCACTAGAGGTCCCTAACATCAACCACAACACAAAACAACACCTTACAACATCAAATTTCTAAGTTCATTGAATTGACCAAGCTATGTTAATGAAGTCACCTAGCTTGATGAACTCGATTTCCTCGCCAACCACTGATTTGTCAAGCCTAACTTGACGATTTCCTTCTTTTCTTGATCACTCCAGCAGCTCTCTTTCTTCTCCAAATCAATAAGATGGAAAACTTAAGTGATAAGTTTGGTTGACTTAAGTTATATATATGATTAGAGTTGATTACACATTAACCACACATTTATTTGCACTTACATATCCCGAGGTTTAACTTGTGGACCACCTTCACACTTTTTTCCCGCAAAGTCATGCTTAAATGACTCCAATTATATACTCAATTGGTTTCTAGATTGGTCATACGTGTCTCGATGCACATCATAAGGCCTATGATTTATTTTACTAACTTAGACTTATTAATTGAATAACAAACATAGTCACATTAAAGCTACTATACAACTATAGTTAGTTCAAACTAAACTTACCTTATAAGCAACTACTTTGGTCTCACGTCGACACGTAACTCGAGGTACGTCTCCGCTCATGTCTCGACTCACCGAATGCCCCACGTATACCTTACTCGCAAATTTGGCACGACAAATAAACATACAATTGGACATTAGAAATTCACATTTGGGTATAAATAAATAATACATGCACCACGGAAAAGTAAAATCTACCTCTGTGTCAACTCTAGAGGTTTAGACAAGTACTTCAACTCACGACGGTCCAGTCAACAGTCCTGAAACGTGACACGTGGCACATTTAAGTTTGAGAGTCGTTACAGTTTACACGGTTTGGTCAGTTTGATTTTGCGATTTTCTTGGGAGTCATTTTCTACAAAAAAATCACACATTCCATACAAGTCCATAAACAAAATATATGTCCATACATGCCCATCCACAAAAGATATAATGAAACACATGAACTCAATCAAAATTATGAGTCTAAGTTCATTTTAAAAGTTAAAAAAAATCAAAAGGCTTCAACTTTATTTCAATTCATTTCAAGTTTGGGGGTGATTTTTGTGGTTTAGTGAACCGCAGTTTTCAGTAAATGGAAACCACCACCAAACCTCGAAATTGCGGTTTTCAAGTTTTCTAAACCACCATCAAACCGCAAATTTAAAAAAATTAGACCAAACCATGCGGTTTGGACGGTTTGGGCGGTTTTGCGAAAACCAAGGCTCACCCCTAATCCCCTATGTAGCGGAGATCTTCTAAACCAGTTGAACGAATCCACGAACAACTCCATCTAGGTCAGAACTTAAGCCAAAGTTCGAAAAATTCTTTTATTCTAGCCAAGAAAATTGCGAATTACATCCAATAGGTCGTTTAAATAGCGAAACCCTAAAATTTGTCAAAAATAGTAAAAAGTTCAAAAAGCCCTAAAAGCCATAAACTGGAAACTAGACTAAAAATAACAACAAATGCCGCAAAACGGCAATAAAAACGGAAATTCCTAATGAAAGTTATAAGCTAAACAAAACTTTCGTAAAACAACAAAATTGCCGTTTCGGAGGGCGAAACGATGGAATTTCGCCTAAAAACGTCGTAGTCACGACAAAGCGGTGACCCGTGATCTCCACGCCGTTTCCAAACAACCCATGCCCCCGGAACGTCGAAACTCAAACGCCCGAACTTCACCGAAATTACCAAAATGCCATCCTGTCATATCTTTCCATCATATTTTTCCAAGAATTTGCAAGCTAATTCTTGGACTTCATCATTCTCCCCAGGGTGGATAGAATTCGCCCTCGAATTGTCATCATCAAACGTATCCCCATAATAGGGAACAAGATGTTTGACATTAAATACATCAGCCGTGCGAATGTGACTTGGCAACTTCAATCTTACGCATTAGGATTAATTTTCTCAAGAACCTCCATAGGACCAATCTTCCGAACTGACAATTTGTTGTAATCACCCACAGAGAACCAGTCTTTAGTGAGAATTGCCCACACAAAGTCACCCACTTCAAACTCCATGTAACACTTCTTCCGATCTGCATATTATTTGTACTTGTTAATAGCCTTTTGCAAGTTATCTTTGACAGAATGATGAATCTCTTGCAGCCCACTAACAAAGTCTTCTGCCTTGCCATGCCATCTAGTCTTACTTGGCACTGGTAACAGATCAAGAGGACCTCGAGGTAGTACTGAATACACAACCTGAAAAGGACTAAACCCGGTACTTCGATTAACGGCATGGTTGTGTGCAAATTATGCCTGGCTCAACTTGACGTCCCAACTCCTGACATTCGCACCCACCAAGCTCCTCAAAAGATTGCCTAACGAACGGTTGAAAACTTCAGTCTGCCATCTGTTTGCGGATGATAATTATTGCTAAATTTCAGCTGTATGTTCATCATAGCCCACAAACTACGCCAAAAATGGCTAAGGAATCTGGTGTCCCGATCTGAATCAATCGAGGTAGGAAGGCCATGCAATCTATACACCTCCCGAAAGAACAACTGAGCCACCTTTACAGCATCTGTGGTCTTCTTGCATGAGATGAAGTGAACCATCTTGGAAAAACGACCAACTACCACAAAAATAGAGTCATTTCCCCGCTTTGTTCTAGGCAACCCCAGCACGAAATCCATGCTAATATCAACCCATAGCTGTTCTGGAATGGGCAAAGGCATATATAAACTGACATTAGTTGCGATACCCTTCGAAAGTTGGCAAGTCTAGCACCGCTGCACATATCTGTCCACTTCCTTGCAAATGGTAGGCCAAAAGTAAGAGGCCTGCACCTTCGCAAAGTGCGATCACGCCCAACATGTCCCTCTCCATGCAACTCTCTAATAATCAGCAATCTCGGGCTACAATTAGGAACGCGAAGCTGGTTGCCCCGAAATAAGAAACCCTCTTGGAGTGTGCAATCAGAACGCTCCTCACTCCGCACCTTCTCCACAATAGTAGCAAAGAAAGGATCAGTAGTAAACAAATCAAAGAATGAGGAAAACCCAGGTACCTCAATGGTCATGCGGCTCAACAAACCTTTTCGTCCGCTCAGGGCATCAGCAACTTTGTTGGTCACACCAGACTTATGTTTCACCATAAAAGTAAAACGCTCCAAATAGGCTACCTAGGAAGCATGTCTGGCTGAGACCTTGTTCCGCCCATGTAAGTGTCGCAATGCCTCATGGTCTGTAAACAACACGAACTCTCTGTGGAAAAGATAATGTCGCCAATGCTTCACGACTTAGACCACTGCATAGAACTCCACATCGTATGTGCTATACTTCAACTTCACCCCAGACTGCTTCTCACTGAAATAGGCAACATGCCTATTATTCTGACTCAAGACAGCTCCAATGCCTACCTTGGATGCATCACTATGCAACTCAAAAGGTAGGTGAAAATCTGGCAACACCAGAATGTGTGCAGTGGTTAACCGCACCTCGATCAGTTGGAATGTTTCATCTGCCTCGTTGCTCCACCCAAACTTCACGCCCTTCATACAGTCTGTAATTAGGGCCATGATATTCTTGAAGTATGGAATGAACCGCCTGTAGAAGGAAGCCAACCCATGAAAGCTGCGAACCTCCGTGACGGTGGTGGGTCTACGCCAAGTGCGGATGGCTTCTACTTTAGACTCATCAACCTGCAACCCTTCTCCAGAAATGACATAGCCTAAGAAAAGGACCTTCGGTGTCAAAAATGAGCACTTCTTCATCGCAACATAGAACTTCTCCCTACACAAGATAGTCAGAACATCTCGCACGTGCTGGAGGTGTTCCTCCTTGTTAGTACTGTATATCAATATATCATCAAAATATACCACAACACACTTGCCTATCAAAGGTCTCAAACTCCGGTTCACGACTTTCATGAAGGTGCTAGGTGCGTTTGACAGCCCAAACGGCATGACTAACCACTCATACATCTCCTCCCTGGTTTTAAAAGCAGTATTCCACTCATCCCCAACTCTAATGCGAATCCGGTGGTACCCACTCTTCAAATCCAGTTTTGTAAAAAATTTTGCTCCACTCAATTGGTCAAGTAAATCATCCAAGTGAGGGATAGGAAAGCGATACTTGACATTAATCTTGTTGATTGCTCTATTGTCCACACACATCCGCTAAGAGCCATCTTTCTTTGGTGTAAGGAGGGCTGGTACTGCACACAGACTCAAACTTTCACGGATGAATCCCTTTGCCAATAACTCTTTAACCTGTTTACGCAACTCCTCATGCTCATTGGGACTCATTCGGTAGTGTGGTCTATTAGGTAGTGACGCATCAGGTTCAAGGTCAATCTGATGTTGAATATCACGCAATGGTGGCAGTCCTTTTGGCATCTCATCAGGGAAAACATCACAAAACTCCTTCATAAAAGGAATTGCAGCTTCAGGAACATCAATATCTCTATCTACCTCATTTCCCATCAAGATGTAAACTATCTCAGAATCCTGTAATTCATTTTCAAATCTTGCCAAAGACAGCAAGCTGCTAGATTCTTTAGTAGGCTTAACTTCCTCCGAATCCTTGGCGGGTACTAGCACAATCTTCGCTCCCTTGAACATAAGGGTGTATTTATTGGTTCTACCATCATTCACAACTCCCCTTTCAAACTGCCAAGGACGTCCCAGTAACAAGTGGCAAGCATCCATAGCCACAACATCACACCAGACTGAATCCTTGTAGTTAGCACCAATAGAAAAAGTCATCGAGGCGCGCTTCGACACCTTCACCTCACCGCCCTTCTTCAGCCAAGCTAGCTTGTAGGGCTTGGGGTGTTGTTCAGTTGCAAGGCCCAACTTCTGAACTGCTTCAACTGAGACGATATTCTCGCAACTACCTGCATCAATCATGAACCTGCACACCTTGCCTAAGATGGTACACTTGGACTGAAAGATGTTATTCCGCAGCCACTCATCATCAGCGACAGCTCTAGGAGTCATACAAGAACGCCTCACAACCAAGGAAGTACCCACATCTCCAGTCACGATCACCTCTTCTGTATTGTCAGAAGTATCAAAGGCTGGTTCTGCAGTGATGTTGGCCTATTCCCATTCGTCTTCCTCTTCGTTCTCAATAAAGAGAGCATTCTTCCCTTTACATTTTGACTTATTGTGACCAACTTCGCCACAACCGAAGCATTTAATCCCACTCGTGCTACGTTTGTTCGTGTGACTAGCAGGGTTAATTGTCGCGGTATTACCTCCAGTATTGGCTGTCCCAACACTAACATTACTGGAAGCATTACTCACACCCTGACGTTGTTGTTTCTCCACCAACAATGCTCGCTGGTGCGCTGCAGATAAGGAAGCAGAATCAAACATGTTGACGACATCTTGGATCTGCACCCTTAGTCCACCAATATACCGCACCACTAATTGGTCGTTAGTCTCCTACAGTTCGTTTCTAGCGACTAACTGATAAAACTCGGTAGTGTAATCATCTACTGACTTTGCCCCTTGTCTCAGATTCTGCAACCTCTGATACATAAGGCGTTGGAAGTTGTAAGGCAAGAACTCAGCCCGTAATTGCTTTTTCATCTTCTCCCACGAGGTGATCTTTGCCTTTCCATTCCTATTCCGCATCAACTTCTGCTGTTGCCACCAAGCTGTGGCCCAGTTGCGGAATCTAGTCGCAACTAGTTGCACGCGCTTGTCTTCGGGCACACCTTTGAATTCTTGGACTTCTTCAACTAACGCCAGCCAGTCCAAGAATTCTTCCAGTTGAAGGGTGCTATGGAATTATGGGACCTCCATCTTCATCCCAGACTTCCACCGCCTGCGATCATCTTCAACTACACGCGGCCTGTAGCGCCTCCTCGGTGCCTTAACATACTCATCCTCCCCTTCGGTAGAACTTCGGTAGAAGAATCTCCTACTGGTTCATCACCAACAGGTTCCCTTCGATGGTTAAGAACACAAACCATATTCTGACCAACAACTGATCGATTCTGGCAGTTAATTGTTCTACCATCGCGTCTATGCGTTGGTCAATTATTTGGCCAATTTGTCGATTCAGATTGTCATGGTCATACACCTCCTCGATACGCTGCTGGTTCCTCTTCGACGGCATGATTTCTCCAATCACGCTGAACCTGCTCTAATATCAACTGACGCAGCGGAGAACTTCTAAACCAGTTGAACGAATCCACGAACAACTCGATCTAGGTCAGAACTTAAGCCAAAGTTCGAAAAATTCTTTTATTTCAGCCAAAAAAACTGCGAATTACATCCAATAGGTCGCTTAAATAGCGAAACCCTAAAATTTACCAAAAATAGTAAAAAGTCCAAAAAGCCCTGAAAGCTATAAACTGGAAACCAGACGAAAAATAGCGACAAATGCCGCAAACGACAATACAAACGGAAATTCCTAATGAAAGTTATAAGCTAAACAAAACTTTCCTAAAATAACAAAATTGCCGTTTCGGAGGGCAAAACGATGGAATTTCGCCGAAAAACGTCGTAGTCACGGCTAGCTATGACCCGTGATCTCCACGCAGTTTCCAATCAACCCATGCTCCGGAACGCCGAAACTCAAATGCCCGAACTTCACCGAAATTACCAAAATGATATCCTGTCATATCTTTCCATCATATTTTTCCAAGAATTTGCAAGCTAATTCTTGGACTTCATCATCCCCACTACTCAACCCTTGCATTTTATGAATTGATTTTTGTGTTTAATTGTGTTTTTGGTGGATGGTCATGTATGGAGTTTTTATTGTATTTTTTCTGGATGGACATGCATGGTCTTTTATTTAATGCATGACATTTTTTTGTTGAAAATGTGTTATGAGAAAACTAAATCGATCAAATCGAGGTCGGTTTGGTTACGGTTTTAATGGTTTGCAGTTTGCAAAACTGTCAAACTATGGACCCCCAGTTTTATGGAGGATTGAAAGTTTTCAATATCAAACTGTGGTTTGCCCACCCCTAATAAAATCTTATCTGAATTAATTCAATTTCAATACTACAGATAATTTTTATTTCTAACTATACATTTTTGTAAATATCTCGTTTTTGTTTTATCACTAGATGACCATGTAAATTCATGCTAATATTTGCCACAGTAAGTGAAATGTATTATGTATCATTTTTGAAGATACGAAGTTTAGGAGGCCGTGGGTTCTACTTCCGTTTCACTACTTTCGGAAAGTGGAAGTAAAAATAAATAAAAATAAAATTGATACTATTTTCTTTTTGAAGCAAAATTTGATACCTTCTTGGGGCATAAGAAAACTCAAAAGTAAATAAGCCTAACCCCTTTAGCTAGTGCTTCCAAGTTCCTAACTTGTCTCTGGGTTTTACCTTTTTTCAAGCCCTCTTCTTCCGAGGGCACAAAAAATTTCTTTCGCTTCTCTTTCTGTTTCTACAAAATTCTAGGTTTTCTTCATCGGCATCAACACCAAATTTGGTGGATTTGAGACCGACCTCGCTGCGATGGACGTGATCAAGACGCAGCAGATCTCGGCGAGGCCTATCGAGAAGGTCGTGGTGCATCCGCTCGTTCTCCTGAGCATCGTCGACAACTACAACCGAGTCGCCAAGGACACTCGCAAGCGCGTCATCGGTGTTCTTCTTGGGAGCTCCTTCAAGGGCACTGTTGATGTCACCAACAGCTATGCAGGTCTGGGATCTCTCGAGTTTCTTCTGTCAATGTTGGGAAAGTTATTGTTTTTTTAAATGATTGTGAGTTGTTTGAGATTTGATGCTGATTATGGTTTTAGGTTTGTGTTTCTGAGATTTGGTAATTTTGACAGTGATGAATGCGAATCTTTTTGTTTATTGAACTACAACAACAATATAGCCTCCATCCCAAATTAGTTGGGTTCGGCTACATGAATCGAACTCTTCAATTGCGCTTGATTTAGTGCAAAAAGGCTTCAATTAGGGTTTTGTTTATTCAAGCTTTACACATCTGACGAGCATTTTGCTAAATAGGCCTGTGGTTGAAGACTCAAATCTCACTCACATGCTAACCTTTATGGTGTGTTCGGTTCGCATGACTGCTTAGCTAATCCATTGGATTAGATGTAATCCACTGTTCACTTCCCATGATTAGATAATACTTCGGATTAGGTAATCACACAAACTGTAGACTAAATTAAGTGGAGTCTTACCATGTCACTAGTTAGTCTGTCCTCACCAACCAATGAAAAGACCACATTACCCTTCACTATAATTTAAAGAAGACCCAAACACAATGCGCGAAGTGCGAACCACTCGGCCTCCTCCGACGCACTTGACGCTGAGCCAGTGGCATGGGGAAGGGGAGGGGTTTGAGGGGTGGAGCCTCCTCTCTGCCCATTTTCGATCTTCTTCTTCTCGAACATTGCGTTCCCTCATCATCATCATCCCAAAACCTCTAACTCTCAAATATCATCCAACCGAAGACCACCAACGTATCGATCACTTTCACATCAATCAATGACGATCCTACGTGCGAATCGATGAAAATCGTGGCGGGCATAGTTTCAAACACAACAATGTCCCAACGAACAACGAACTCATGAAACAACTTACTAACCACAAACACTAATAAATCACGAATTATGTGATCAGATACTCCGTAAAATAAATTGCTAATCAACTCTCTTTGCTCATCAATGGACTCGTAAGGATTGGTTGCTTTTTCACAGAGGTGGTTGAGCCTCCTCTCTTCCTCCTATCTACCCATTTTTGATCTTCTTCTTCCCCAACGAAGTGTGTTGCTTGGAGGTTTTTATATGGGGAGGGGCAAAATTGTCATTTTCTTGAAACCGCTTTACATCTTATCATGCCAACTAAACAAGTCTCCAAATGCGGATTACCCTTAATCCATAGCTATGTAATCCAATGTCAGTTAATCCGGCCTTATCAAAACAACTTTATCAACCCAACCGAACACCCCATTAGTTCCCTGTTAAAACCACATGAGTAGAATTATCAATGGGTAGTGCCATAATATCACTGTTGCCACCTAATCTATGCGTATTATCTGGCAAGATGGTTGAGATCTTGTTACAAAATGGAAGTATGATCTAGATCGAAATACTCGACGTGATGCAGGAAATATCGTGTAGTTGTGTGGAGAGCTTATGGTTTACTAGTTTAGGCGTAAGAGTAAGTCTTTTTAGAAAGAGCAGGGGCAGATCTGGACAATGTTTCCAATAAGGATATATGTTATGGAAGAAAGATAAATAATTGGGTTTTACATTTACTTTCTTGGAAGGAGTCCGCCCTGCCTAATAGTTGCTAAATTGTTGAGATCATGGAAATTAGAAGTAGTAACAACAACGAAAGCCTCAATCTCAAATTAGTTGGGTCGGTTGGATGAATCAAACTCCTCCATTTTGCTTGATTTAATGCACATAGGGAGACTAATTCGTTAGTACTTTTTCTTATTTGAATTTGCTAATGAAGAGGGTGAACTTGCTATGTCTATCACACTTAGCAGCCCTTACCATGGGATCCAAACACTCTATTAGTAGTCAGAGGTGATGGATGTTCCCCTTTTGATCTCCTTTCCAAGACTCCCTCCAACTTTTAAAATATTGTTGGCTTAGTAAAATTACAAGTGCAGTGGGCAGCCCTAGGAAAGCCAGAAGTTGATTAAGATATGCTAGAGTTTCCATTGAAGTGGATGTGAGATCCTTAGAAATGAAAGAAGTGCATGATAAAACTTGAGCTAGGAGAAAGTTATTTCCAATTGCTAAAATTTGATTGGACACCTTTGAATGTCCCCATTGTATCCTATACTAGAACTTAACACTGAGGGGTCTTCTATAGATGAATTGGAAATCTCATACTAGATTAGGATAGGCACAGAGAATCTTTACAAGTGATTGCCAAAGAAACTCCTTCTGAGATAATGGACGAGGAACAGGAATAAAGGGTATGCTAGTGAATTCTTAATGAAGAGTGTTATGCTGAAAAGGGAAGTAAATCTTGTGCAAATAATGAAACCAAAAGATGGCTGAGGCATAGTGTTAATTTGAAGACCGAGAAAGATTAAGTAGCCCACGAATTACTGAACATTAGACATATCACGATGAAGGAATATGATCCTTATAGGTTGGAAATCTCTCTAGTTGAAGAGGACTTGTAGAAAAGAAGCCGCAACCTCCTCAACTACCCATTTTGTTTTCTTAGAACCAAAAGAGCATCTAAAGAGTGTAGATTTGGGTTACAGTGGATAAATTAAGGTCCATTAGGAAAGGGTAAAGGAAGGGTCCCCATCCTCAAAGGGGTCTAAAGGTAAAAACTAGTTAAATGGATAATCTTTTTCTGGAATACTTGGATGGTATCAACAGGTCTTAAGAGATAGTAGAAGTTGGGAAGCTTGCAAATAAAGCGAATTGGAGTAAAATGAGATGATCAGCAAGAAATCTTGTTGCAAGGATAACAGCAGCGGGAGGATATAGATGGATTGGTATTAGGATATAATTGATTTCAGAGTATCAGCGTAACTTGTGCCAGGAGTTGTCTGAAACCTGGGTTCTCTTTCTCTCAACAGCTAGAAATTGTTGGAAGCAGAATAAGAAACTATGAAAAAACAAGTGTAATTCAAGTCTGAAAGGATTTTTCAGTTCATTTTTTCTTTGGCTTTTTTCAGTTCCTATTTGGGCCCCTTTATGATGATCACAAAGTTTCATCTTTTATAATGGTCACAAAGTTTCATCTATTTGATTGGATGTCGAGTTTCATTCATTATTTCAGGTCTTCCTCTGATATGAATGGTCAATCATTGGATACCTGGAGTCCTTGCGTTTTTTTTTGAAATATGAAACTATGAGGCATGTGGCACCACACTTGAGAATTGGCTGAAAGTGGAGTATAGCAGATTGACTCTCCATTAAGAACTTTTCCTGCATTACTTTAGTACTTTTGTCCTGCACATTTCGATCATCGTGATGCATATTTAAGTTTTGCATGCTATATGTTTTGAAATTTGAGGTTTTCATTGAACTTAACTAGCATTCATCAGGAGTACGCGAAGCACACGTTTTTTGTTCTTACATGCTTTTGATTTTTTTTTTTCCCATTCCATATAGAACCTCACCTCTGTTTAGGTCATTTAATGTTCCAATTACCAAATGTAGACGATTGTAATGGCTTGTTGGCCCATGTTTAAATGGAACATTGCAAATTTTGAGAAATGTCTGATTACGAAGTTCCTGTCGTGAAAGAATTTGGGCACCATAGTTTTTTCTATCAGGTTCTGTCTATTCATGAATTAGTTTTAGAAGCGCACTAGTTTCTGAGGATAGATTCCAATTGTTGTTGTTACTGATTGATGCTCAATTTGCAGTGCCATTCGAGGAAGATGACAAGGATCTAAGCATCTGGTTTCTGGACCACAATTACCATGAGTCCATGTTTTCCATGTTCAAGAGAATAAATGGTGCGATCTCTTTGTTTGGAAACAGGTCTTTGGGCATATTTTGTATTATGATTAAGAAATTTCTGTGCTAAAATATTGACTAATTTATTTTTCAGCCAAGGAGCATGTTGTTGGTTGGTATAGTACAGGCCCGAAATTGCGGGAAAATGATCTGGATATTCACGGTTTATTCCACGAGTAAGATTCTACTTTTTTTTTTCTTTTGTATTTTCGTGTCAAACCTTTTTACTAATACAAAAAGCAATGTCCTAACAAGAAAAAAGATGCCATATGGAATATATTTATTACTTAAGAAAATGTGGTATAGAATTATGCCAATTATATTGAGTCAGAGTTTTCAAAAATAATGAACTACAAAATCTCCATTTAATTGAGGACTCTAAATTGACTTCACATTTGATTAACTAAAATGCTAGATAAAAAAGTAGGTAACTGGTGCTCCGTAGGGGTGGTGCAGTGGCAAAGAAATGAACATCATAAGCCTGATTGAGACACATGTTGTGGGATTTTTTTTCCTTTTTTTGTTTGTGTTTAAGCCACCTAGTATCCAAAGCCCAATGGACATCGACTAATATGGGCTCAAGCCTGGTAGGACCACTAGGTGGCGGGTTCATTATTTGTGGCGACATTATCTGCCATGTTTGGTTCAGCTTTTGGATTTAGCTTATGCTTTGATGATGCATCTAAGTGCTTAAAAGAAAAGCATGTAAGGAGACGCTTTTCAAAATTATGGTGATTTTGGTAGTTTTAAACAGTTTTGGCTGCCACGTCAATCAATCGCAGAAAAAACAAAATGATTACAAACGGTACAAAAGCTGCTTATTAAGTGTCACGTTAGCAATAAGCAATAGCAAAAGTTGCACCAAACAGGGTCATATTCCCTTAGTTTCTCTCGGGTTATGGGGTTGGGACACCCAACTAACTCACATGGGATTGGTCGAACCCAAGTAAGGAGGGGCTGAAAAAGGTCCACCCACTGTTATAAAAAAAGTAGTTAATTGGCAAAGACTACTTTTATCATTTACTATTCGTTTGGAAATCACGAAACAATATGTGCATTTTGCATGACCAACCGAAGTTGTAGCTTTCTTCGGATCTCTCCTTGCCTTATCATACAATTATTTTTCTTCTTTGAATTTTTAAACTGCAAGTTCCTTTTTTGCTGGTGCAAATCACTGGTCTTGCATATCTGACTAAATCTTCTATATATCGATAGGCTGAGGATCTAAAGAACTTTTGCTCTAATCAGTTGGATTCCCTCTAAATCGAGCACAATAGAAGAGTTCAATCCATGTAGCGACCCCAACTAATTTGTGAATGAGGCTATATGTTGTAATTAGTTGGATTCCCTGTCCCAATGTTAGCTTCATCTATCACAATCTGAAAGGTTCATTTGGATGTTGGTGCATACAGCAGCTCAATCCTGGTATGAACTGCAGTTGCATGTACATATTTTGTGGCATATCGCTAATTAACACCAGTGAAAATTTTATAAATAGTTTCTTATCGATAAATCTTTAATCTACCGAAGGAGTTATCAATAATTAATAATTATAATATTGAATCAAAATGAGAGGAATGCGATTGACTAGAAAAAGTAAAGATTACTTTATTACCTATAGTGGAAAATTAATTGTTCATGTATTGAAGAAAGTGGGGTGCTATTCATTTGTAATCTGTTTTGTGGAGCCGGGGCATCACCTCTCCATAGCCAAGTATCTTCCTTGGTTAACTTCTTGTAAATTTAGAGCACTTTGTTAATTTCTTAAAAACGTTCTTCTCAGTTCTCTTTCTTGGTGAAAGGACTTGGTTTGTGGAGGGAAATGGGGACATGTTCCTTGAATGGCTTAGTTTGGTTTGTGGAGGGAAATGGGGACATGTTCCTTGACTGGCTTAGTTCATTCAATTATGTATTGATTTTCACTTTACGAATTTGAATGTTAATGTAACAATGCAATTGAAATGTTGCAGCTACGTTCCAAATCCTGTATTGGTCATTATTGATGTCCAGCCAAAGGAACTTGGAATACCCACCAAAGCTTACTGTGCTGTTGAAGAGGTGAAAGAGGTAAGTACATGAAACAAAGCAAATTTTACTTAGAAATTAGGATAAGAGAATTCATGAACCTCTCCCACTCTCTAGGTGGCTTTGGCATGTGTAACTAACTATTTCTATTAGGGCAAAGTCACAATAATCCAAAACTTTCACTTTTGTGTCTAAATAATCTCAAATTAATAATTGTGTCTAAATAATCCCAAAGTTTGTGCTATGTGTCAATTTTGGCCCAATTACTTTTTTTTTAAGTAAATTGATGTTGATGTGGCATATAAAATTAGCAAAGGTGTTTGTTTTGATGAGGCGGTTTAAGTCTTAAGAAATTATGGGGGTTGATTGTAAATTTAAAATGTTACAACCCACACAAAGACAAACAATTAGGTTAATGCGGATCAAACTTAAAGTTTGAGATTATTTTGATGTCAAAATTTAAATCACCTCATTTAGCTAGCAACTTAATTGACCAATTTCACATGTCACACATCAATTTATCCAAAAAAAGTGATTGGGTCGAAATTGACACAAAAAGCAAAGATTGGGATTATTTAGACATAATTATTAGTTTGGGATTATTTAGACACAAAAGTGCAAGTTTGGGATTATTGTGACTATTTGCCCTTTCTATAAATATATCCATCTTGAATTCTAATGAATTGTGGTGTTGGTGACAGAATGCCACCCAGAAAAGCCAGAAAGTGTTTGTGCATGTGCCTTCAGAAATTGCTGCTCATGAAGTCGAGGAAATAGGTATGTTTGAGCTGAGATGCTGTTCCATATTTTCAGTAATTTATTCACTATTCTTTGTTACACACCTGAATTAATTTTGCGTTGTCAGCTGCTATTTTGGGGATTGAATGCTAAAACTTTCTAGTTATGTCTTGTAATAGGTGTGGAGCATTTGCTCAGGGATGTAAAGGACACAACAATTAGTACACTTGCAACAGAGGTGCTTTTTCTCTCTATGGAAAATTTTTTTTAATGTATATAAATACGTGTGTTTGCTGGCGGGCATTTTCTTGCTTTTTGTTTTGGTTTAAGTGTAGATTCTTGAGTTACAATAGTTTTTGGTTCCAGGGAAAAGTAAATTTTTCTGATTTACATATTTTTCATCCTTGTAGGTTACAGGCAAACTGGCTGCTTTAAAGGGGCTGGATGCACGACTTCGAGAGATCCGGGCATATCTTGATCTTGTTGTTGAAGGAAAGCTGCCATTAAATCATGAGATACTGTACCACTTGCAGGTATTTTACTTTGATAGTTCAACTTTCTGGCTGCGTCTCTTCATAAACCAGCAATACTTCATTTTTTCTTAGGGATTTGTATTGTATTCATTGGCTTGTTGCTCTTGGTGTTTTAATCTACTGGTTAGGTGCATTTATTTGGCTTCCAACTTGCAGATTGATGAGATAGAAAACTGGTGTCTCTCCAGCTAGTGGACTAGTGGTTGAGACAAGTAAAGATATGCTAGCTTATTCTTATTGACTGACTAACTATTCAAATTAGTTGAAGATAGAATTGAAAATAAATAAAAAGGTTAGGATATTATTGATAAATTTTAAGGTTAGGATATAATTGATACAAGTTGTAAAGGTAAGGATATTTTGATCAGTAGGCCTTACTTTTATTACTCTAAGGTGGTTTATATTCCATAGAGATGATCCCTTCAATCTAGTTTTAGTTTCTTTTCTTTTCTTTTTTTTTATGAACTTTTGCTTGAGCAATTGTTTGGGGTTGGGGGAGGGACTGAGCAAGGATTGATTGTGAGACACTACCAAGTCCTACATGGTCTCGATCGATCATTTCACTAAAAAAGATATAGTACAAAAGTAAATTTCTTCGACCTTCATTACCGTCACAATCCAAGGATAAAGCCATTCAGTCATCATCTAAATATGAAATAATTCATCAAATCATCATTAGCATCTATCTTCAGAAGTATATGAAGTTAAATTTTTTTTTCAAATTATTTTTCAGCCAACTTTAACTTTGGATATCTCTTGGGCGATTTTGCCTTGAATTGCCTACGCAATGTCCTATGTGGTGTCTAGGTAATGGGTTGCAATCCTTGAACCGTAACTTATTTGGTTATCACTTTTGACCTAACTAGTGTCTTCGGCCCTTGGTTGCTTAAGTGGAAGATGTCCTCAGTGGCCAACACTGATGAGGTGGAGAGTCATAGTCATCACCTCACTTTTTTATAAACGAGGCCCGGCCAGCCGAGCCACTTGGCAGTTTAATGTTGCTTGATATTTATGAGCATTATACTTGTTGAGATACTTCGGCTCTTTTATAGCGTAGACGCTGGTCCTCGCTCTGTATCTTCTATCCCATTTTGAGCATCTGACTTGATCTTTTAGGCTCCCTGATTTGTTGATGATACTGGCTCAGACATTTGGTCTCTACATTTCTTTTCGTGCTCGCTGTATGATTGTTACATTGGAAGTTCTTATGAAGTGCATTTATTGCAGGACGTGTTTAATCTTCTCCCAAATCTCAACGTGACTGAGTTAGTCAAGGCTTTTGCAGGTAAAGTTTTCGTTTCTTATTTTCTTGTTCAGTTCTAAAAATTGACCATTTTCGATGAGATGTAAATTTATGTTTTTTATTTTGCAGTGAAAACAAATGATATGATGTTGGTTATATACCTGTCTTCTCTCATCCGGAGTGTGATTGCGCTCCACAATCTGATTAACAACAAGGTGTCGAGCTTTTCTTTACTATTATCAACTTCCTTTTGTTGTTTAATTTTAGAAAGAACCTATATGTTTCCATAATATTTTGTTATGGTTTATTGGCTGAAATCTCTTTGCTGTTTGTGTGCATAGTGTTTTTTCTTTCGTTAGCCGAAATCTATTTGCTATCATCTGATGGTTTTTTCATTTGGAAATCTGATTTCAGATGCTCAACAAAGAACATGAGAAAGCCGAAGACGCAAAGCCAGCGGCCATACCAGCTGCAGCAGGTAGCTAAAAGCAAAGCTCACACCATACCATGCTTAAACTTCCTACCTGGTGTTTTGGCATGCAAGGGTAAAATGCCCGCCCAACTATGTTTCATTGGCGCTCAGTGTTTAAGAATTTTGTAGTAGGATGAGGGTGCAATGCGGGATCTTGCTTTGAAATTCGTTATCGCTCCCCTTCGATTTGTTCTAAGCAATTTATCAACGCATTCGACTTGTTTTAGTTGTGTACCGGTAGTGAGGCCGCAGGAATGGATGATTAAGATTACAGATTCTTTTTCCTCGGTGCCTTGGTTGTGGTAGATATTGTTACTTCTAAAAAATTAAACTCTCACTATGGATGCAAATGGGTTGTGGAATACTCGCGGGTAATAGGGATTTACCTTAATGGGTACAGGTGTAGGGATTTTAAATGAGGATGAGTACAAAATTTCATACCCATACGGGTATGGGTAATAAAATATCTCCACGGGGATCTCGACATGAATTCTCAACGGGGATATCCACGTGTAATCCCCACGAGGATATTCACGCGTAATCCCCATGAGGATATCCATATACCCATAAAGATTCTCATATATCAATTTATACACTATATGATATTTATTATTTATATACATATATATCATATGATATTTATATATAAATATTACATAATATTACATAGTTTTTACTTCGAAACACTTATACATATAATAAAAACCTCTTAATGAGATTTATAATTTTAATTTATTTGGTTAATTAATAACCACATGTTTTGTTTTGAATTGTTTACAACTATATTTATTTTTTAGAATTTTATAATCAAAAGTACTGAAAAAAAGTTGATGACTTGATAGTTTTAAGAGATAGTGACTAATGAATATTTTGAATTTGAACTCTTCGTTTTGCATATGCTAATAATTTTGTAGAAATTTAATTATAAGTATTAGCAATTAGTAGTTGGAATCTTTATTGCATGATATGTTGATTTTTACTTTTTATTTTATCAGAACTTCAACAATTGTGTAGTTATATATGTATATTTGATATCTTATTTTTTTTTTTTTTTTTAAGAATCTTTAATGGGGAATGAAATGTGGAAAAAAACATTTCCACGGGAATTCTCCATCCCCACAAAAATCTTTATGAAAATTCCTACGAGAATTTTCAATGGGGAATGAAATGGGTAAAATATTGTACTCATGAGGATTCCTCATACTTACGGGGATTTGATGGGTATGGGGATGAGTATGAGAACTCATCTTCAGATGAGTATGGGTGATAAATTATTTAGTGGGTATAAGTATGGGAATGAGTTCCCCATCTCTACCTAGTCATTTGCATCCCTAACTCTCACATTTGATAACCATCAATATTTTCTGAATTTCTTGGACATAGCTAATTTGAACATCAAACTTCCTGTACTACGGATGGATCTTACAGACTAATGAATGTGTTTCAGGAATAAGAACTGGTCTAGGAGGTATGATGGTGCACCCCATCCATTCTATCTTACCAAAAAAAAAAAAAAAAAAAAAAGAAAAGAAAAGAAAAAAAGAAACCACAATGGAGCTTCTTCGCAGTGCCACGTGGTACTTCCAAGACTCCCTATTTATTAATATGAATTTTCGAATCTCTAATTTTATCTCTAAATTTTAATTCTTTTTTAAATCAATAATTACCAAATATAGAAGTTTAATTTATGAATTTAAAATGATGTAGGTTACATAAAATTCTATCGCCACGTGGCACTCCCAAAACTCCCTATTTATTAATGAGTTTTTCAAATCTCTAATTGTATCTCTAACTTTTAATTCCTTCTTAAATCAATAATTAACAAAATGAAAATTTGATTAACGAATTTAAAATGATGTAGGTTACATAAAATTCAATCACCACGCGGCACTCCCAAGACTCCCTATTTATTAATTATTAAATACTAATATGGATTCTTCAAATATATAATTTTATCTCTAACTTTTAATTCTTTCTTAAATCAATAATTAACAAATATTAAAATTTCATTTGCAAATTTACAGGGTGTATTCAATTGAGATTTTAACAAACTTTTGGTTACTTTTAATTACTAAAAAAAATTAGGTGTATTCAATTAAAACTTTTAGAGAGTTTATAAAAGTAAGGTGCATTCAATGTAAACTTTTATAGACTTTTTAAAAGTTTATTAAAGTCTTGAGGTATTCAATTTAAACTTTTAGAGAGTTGATAAAAGTAAGGTGTATTTAATTTTTTGGTGACTTTTGTGGTTTGGTTACAAATCTCGACTGTTATAGACTTTTGTATAAAAATACACATAAAGAAATCTTCAACTTCTCATCACCACAACCCATAAACTTTTAGAGACTTTTAATTTTTGTTGGTTCCTTTATTTAATAAGGACTTCATTGTTCACAATGTATTTTCTTATTAATTGTTTTTATCAACTTCTCTAACTACTCCACAACTAATGGATTTCATTGCTCACTTATTATACTCTAATGTCTATGTTGATGAAAATGAAAATGATGTCGTTATTAACAAGATCTCATTCTTGCATTAATGTACATTTTTATAAGATTTTTTTACAAAGAAATTTCGTTTATTAAGTGTATAATTATAATCGCAAAAAGTGTAATATTATTATTTTTGGAGAAGATAATCGTTTTTTTTTTTAAATGCAAGAAGTGTTTTTTAAGAAATTTAAAGGAAAAAATATAAGTTTTTTTAATGCAAGTCAAAAAAAGTGCAAAATTTTTACACAATGATCTTATTTGATTCTTTTTTGCCACTAAAAGATAGTAATTCATTAATATGTATATATGATTTTTTTTTATTAAAATACAAAATACTTTTAAAAAAATCAATAATAGTTCTTAAGAAAAAGAAATATAAGTAGTCATCTCTTTTTTATAATAAAGTGCAAAATATTGTTTCAATATAAAAATCACAAAAATTTACTAGTATCAATCAAAATCATGTTTAAAAAGTTCACAAAAGTCACTAAAAATCTTAAATGTTAATAAAAATCATCAAAATGAAGTTTACATAAAAATTTACCAAAGTTATTAAAAGTCTACAAAAATCTACAAACTTCATAAAAGTCATCCACTTATAAAAGTAACCAAAAATCTATTAAAATCTCAATTGAACACACCCATGTTAAAATAATGTATGTTACATAAAATTCTCACCTTTCAACTTCTACTTTTTCAAAATAATCGTTTCGATTTTAAATTATTATGTAACGTTTCATTGTTTAATTTACTCTTTATAATGATGCCTTTAATCAGGAGTTACAATATCGAAACCGTTCATTTCACTAAGTAGTTACAAATATTCATTGATTTTAAAAAAATTATTTATATCCTACATGTACACAAAAATGTCAATCTTCTTCTTTTAGGTTTTGATTCTAATCTTTTTTTTTTTTTTTTTTTTTTTTTTTTTTTTTTTTTTTCAAGAGTCAATCACAATTCTAAAAAGTAAAATTTTAGAAATGACGCATGATTGTCGACAACTTATGGCGAGCGTTATTCAGATCAATAATCTATGTTTTTTAGTTTGTTCGACAAGATTGCAGCAGAGTCTAATTATTCATTTTTTTCTTAGTTTTGCTATGTTGTTCTTGCATATTCCTTTCTCTTTTTGATGCAATTCATGATGTGTTTTTGGAGATGATTTGTAGTTCCACAATGTACTTTAAAAATTAGATATTAAAATTGCATTAAATTTTCAATGTAAATGTTGTTTTTCACATAGATTTGATGGATGAACTACATATTTTTATTTCATATGGTTCTTTTAAATTTTCTTATTCTATGTGATGTTGATTATTAAATAATTTGTATTCTTGATGGAGTCCACCATATTTTCAATGTAAATGTTGGCTTCACAATTCACATAGATTTGTTGGATGAAATATATATTTTCATTGTATTTTATCATTCTACAAAGTTTTTTTTTTATATTTTTATTTCATATGGCTTTTTAAAATTTTCTTATTCTATGTGATGTTGATTATTAACTAATTTATATTCTTGATGGAGTCCTCCATATTTTTTCTTTGATCACGGAATGTACGAGTTTGCAGCCATGTCTCATGCAGAGGACTTTTATATTTTAATTTGAATTTCAAATATTTATCTATTAAATATAATTTAGCTTTTTTTTCCTAATTCTACAAAGGTTTTTTATATTTTTATTTCAATTGGCTCTTACTACGAGGATCTTCTTTTATTTTTACTTCAATTTTTCTTATTACATCAAATGTAAATTATTGACTAATTTTTATTTTTGATGTAGTGTGTTATTTTTACATTCGAATCCATCGATGAGTCGATGATGTACTATATAATATTTTTTATCTAATACTAATACTCGATCTCTCACGTACGCCAATACTCAGAACTATCCCGAACGCGAAGCGTGGGATGCCGACTAGATAGGTATTAAAGATTGACAACATAGTCACTTTTTGGTTTTCGGCGACACACTTTCATGGCAACAACATGACATGAATTGTTGATTCTAGATATATACTCATTCTCAGGCAAAAGGGCCAATTTAGTCTATGTGCTCTTACTTAGTTTCTAACTTAATCCCTAAAGTTGAGGTAGTGTTAACTCAATCCCTCAACTCTCTAACTTACTCTATATCAATCTCTCCAGCAATCTTGATGTTAACTTATGGAGTTTTCTTTTTCTTTTCTCTTTTAAATAATCGGTCTACTTGTCTCTTTTTGGTTACTTCCCAAAAAAAAAAAAAATCTTCTTTTTGCTCTCAAACCCTGCACAATACTTCTTCTATATTTTTTTTGAAGGGTCGCACAATACTTCTTCTTCGAAAATATACCACTCATTCAAAAAAAAATTATATTGCTTGTTCACAATTAACACTCACCCACAAACCACGCTTTCTTAAGAAAAAAAAATCAAAAGTAGAGTTTGGGTGATTGTAATGATCAGGAATGAAGAACAATCATGCCTAAGTATCTTAGAAGAAGTATTATGCAAGGTTGGAGGGTAAAAAGAATAAAGTTTTTTTTTTGAAGTAATAAAAAAGACAATTAAACCGATTTATTTTTTAAAAAAGAAAAGAAAAAGAAAACGCCGTCGTGAGGAAGTCAAAGTCAAGATTGCTCAAGGGACTGATATGGAGTGGGTTAAAGAGTTAAGGGACTGTGTTGGCTCTACTTCAACTTTAGGGACTGAGTTAGCAATTAGGTGAGAGTACATGGACTCGATTGAACCTTTTGCCCTAAATATCATGTAGTTGTAGTTAGGGGTGTCAATGGGGCGGAGATGGGGAGTGGGTCCCCGTCCCCATCCCCATTCAAAACTTGAATCCCTATCCCCATCCTCATGCGAGGATGAATTTCCATCCCCATCCCTATCCTGTCTAATCCTCGTGAGGATGGAGAATTTTCATTGGGATTTATTATTCCCCATTTAGTTCCCCGCAAGGAATCTCTGTTCAAATCCCCATAGGATTTCCTATAGGAAAAATCATCATATCACCTAAAAAATATTTTAATTAAAAATAAACTAACAAAACAAGTAAGGTCTGAAATACATACATCACAATTCATCCAAGTTCCAACCAAAATAAAATACTAACATTTCATTCAATGAAAGTTCTAAGTTCTAACACTTGTAATTAAGTTTCAACAAAATCAATACCCAATGAAAGTTCTTAGCTCTAAATTATAAATGTGGCGATCCTCCCCCGACCTAGTGTCGGGTCGCCTGACCTAAACCGTTACCCAAGCCTGATACCTGAACTAGGCCCAAATAACGGCTTGACACGCCTAATTCAAGTTGCGGAACTAAACAACTGTACATATGAAACAATAATTATGGAATTTAAAACTAAAAGGTTTCATATGTTAAACAAATAATTATAACAAAGGTTTTCAAGTATCCCTAAGTGACTGCAAACGTATACTACTAAGGTACTAAGTCAACTAGTCTCGGGGACATTGAGTAATTAATACAACCCATGTTTAAATGTTTTGAATATCAATAATATAAGTAGCATGCAAAGTTTACATCAAAGACAAAGCTCTACGCCATCGCCCTCCCTTTATCCCGCGTTGGTATCGATGAAGACGAACTTGAAGAATAAGTGGGGTGACCTAAAAGAACCAACGAAGCTTAGTAATGCGAAAATCTCGCTCAACCATCAAACATACAAGTAATTCCTACTAATCATGCGAGTCTATCATGAATTGAAAGTAAAAAACAGAGAAAAAAATAATCTACGAGTATCCGTAGTCAACTTCATAAAACATCGCACAAGGAACATAAAAGCATTTATAGATAAAATCATCATACAAGAGCGAATTCAAGAGAGGTATCACAAAAGCATAATAATATAATAAGTCGAGTCCCATTCAATTCGTACTAGTTATTGACAAGAATCCGGTGACCGATTCCCCTACTCTCGAATTGATGTAAAGTAAACCATTAGTTGACATAAATGCCTTTATGCCCCTTAACTAGCCCCATCAAGTCCATAGTAGGTTCATCCAAAGCCATCACCGATGTGTGCACCAATCTCATATGCCGATCTCAAGGTATAACTCGAGTAATTACGACGACTATAAAATACTCAAGTAGTGGCGACAACCACGCAATTGTCAAATAGTGGCGACAACTACGAAATAATCAAATAGTGGCGACAACCACAAATATGAGATAAAGACAACATAAGTAACATACAACAAACTTACAATCTATAGATAGTCACATTCAAGTCAATAATAAGTCGCAAACCATTCCCCAAGTCTTGAATTAAAATCATGAGACCTAATAATATCTAATAACATGTCATGTTTGATAATTGAGTAAAGTCCCCACTTACCTTGACTCGCCGTGATATCCACTCCAGGTCCTTGCGCGCTCGAGGTTCTATGTGGACCGTATCGCGAATCTAAACAATTAATACACATCACATCAACGATAAGTCACATTTTAAATTCCAATTTGCCATTAAATTTACTTTGAGTCCCACTAGTGTGGGTCCCGCGGTTCCCCCGTCGCCTGGAGCGAGGGTTGATGGGTGGGACCCAATCGGTCTCCCTTGGGGATGCGATAGTACCTCGTTTGAAGGCAATGATTTGTTTTTTTTTTCTTGAATTATGAACCAAAGTGGTGGCTAGGGTTTATGGCGGAATTTTATAATTAGAGTTTCACAAGAATATAATTTGTGAATTTACCAAAATACCTTCGATGTCGGTATTTTAAGTTTTTTGGTCGTGATAATAACACTTGTAATTCAGTCTCAATAAAACTATTGCCTATAATATGCTAAATAAAAAGTCGAAGACCGTCCTTAAAATCACCCTATATTTATCAACCATTAAGTCACCATCAACTTCCTCCTCATCTATATGTATCATTACATATTTTCTAATATTATATATACATAAAGTATCAAAGTTGATGTGCAAACAGTGCAATGCGTACACTAAGGTTAATCAATAGCTACTGTAGTGTATTCATCACATGAGAACTTGTAGAATTACCAAATAGTTCGTATATATTTTTTTAGGAAACATATATACTATATATTTTGGATTCATTATCATATATTTATATATTTATATTATATAATATAATATGTTTCTTGGTGTGCATTTAATTATATATTTATATTTTTATGGTAATATATAAACCATTTATATATATATATATATATATGTTACATGATATTTTATGTGTGTATATACAAAGCACAAGATATTTTTATTCATGACAAATGGGGATTCCCCGCGGACGTACCTGTTGGGGATCCCCATAGGGATATTCGATGGGAATCCCTATCCCCATCCTATCCCCATGCGGGGAACCAATTTCTTCCTCATCTTCGTCCTCATACCCATTTAAATTCCCCATCCATGCCCCAGTTACGAGGAATCCCGTTCCCTATGGGGATTCCCCACCCCATTGACACCCTTAGTTGCAGTCTTCTCAAGAGATTCAACACCAATGTAATAAAATCGGATAGTTCAGAAACATTACCAATTGGTTGATCTGAGTGGTATTTAATGACTTTTAGTAACTTTAATGGACTTTTGTAAGGACTTTAATAGACTTTGATAAACTTTTATTTGGATGACTTTTGATAAACATCCATGCAAATCTCGAAATCGAACAGGGGTATGTGCCCCACTTTTCACCATCTTCAACCTTTGCTTCGTTCTTCCTTCGTCTCTCCTCACTGTCTTGTTGAATCTCTCTCTCAATCCCTTCTCTTGTTCTCTCTCAATTTCGCCCCTATGATGAATAAAGAAGAAAAGAACAAGACGAGACTGTTCATTTTGATTTTAGGGACTGTGTGTGTGTGGGTGTTTGTGTGATTGAAAGAGAGGGAGAAAGGAAAGAAGTAATCAATAAAAAAAAATAGAAGAGACCGAGACAGTCGAACCAGAGAGAGAGGAAGAAGATGACTTGACTAGGGGGGGAGGTTGGCTATGGTTGTATTCGACTATGGGGGAGGGAAGAGTTTAAGCTCAACCCCATCCAAAAAACAAAAAAAAGGGGTCGATTGACTTTGATGGACTTCTTGCACATTTTTTAAAGCTTCGATTAATTTTTAATTGAAAAAATAAACTACTAAGGTTATTAAAAATATTTATTGTAAAAATAACAAATAAAGTACGAAAGAAAGAACATAGATCTAATGCATATTATTATTTACTACATCAGCATCACTCCACATTTCAGTAGCTATAAAATTCCTCCACTGGTTAGCATTCTCCCTTTGTTGTTCTTGAGTTTCAGAAAGTATTTCAAAATCATCATATTCTTCACTATCTGAGGATAATGCATCTTCGGTATCTAATTCAATTGGAAATTCATCGGAACGACACTCCTTGCGAAGATAGTTATGTAATCCCGCACAAGCCAACACCAGCTCTACTTGAATTTTAAATGGAAATGGAGGAGCTGTTTTAAAAATTGTGAACCGTGATTTGAATATGCCAAACAACCTTTCAACCACATTCCTCAAAGATGCATGTCGAAGATTGAATAATTCATTAGCATTTTCAAGATGTCGCCCTTACCCGGTAAAATCGGAAAGATGATAACGAACACCTCGAAAAGGAGCTAAAAACTGACGCCGATTCGGAAAACCACAGTCCACCAAAAAATATTTACCTAAAAACATAGTAAAAATAAATTAAATACAAGAATATAAAAACAAGTACTTTGACATTAATTAGATCATACCTTGTGGTACTTAAATAACAGAATATAAAAACAAGTAATTTTGACATTATTTAGATCATACCTTGTGGTACTTTAAGTCCATTTCTCCTAGATAAAGCATCAGTCAATATTCTTGAGTCATGCGCCGATCCTTACCATCCGCTAAGAACATATATGAACTCCAAATCAAAGTTACATGCAGCCAAGACGTTTTGAGAGGTGAAGCCATGACGATTGCGATAGTTGCTACTATCATTTCCAACAATCATTGATGGAATATGGGTACCATCGATAGCTCCAATACAATCCTAAAAATAAAGAGCAACAATCATCATCATCATCATCAACAACAACAAGAAAAAAAATTAATTCTATTATAACAACTCTAGCAATAATTAGAACTTACTTTGAAGTAAGGATAAAATCTTGTACTATCTCTTATGATTTGTGGGGTAGATGATTTAGGCTTCGCCATCATATCTACTGCAATTACGTTCAGAGCCCTTAAAATTTTGTTGAAACTTTGGTTGGTGCTAAAATGCGATCTATTGAAGGTTTTTCGAATCAAACAATATCGATAATTTTGACCCACATTGAGTAAAAATGTAGCCAACATTTCTTCAATAGTTACAAATCGTGTATCATGTACCAGAGTTTTTTCTCTAATAATTTTGCATAACTTTCGAAACACGTCAGGATACATCCTATAAAGTTGTCGAAAGTGTTCTGCATCCTCGTTCAATATTGTTTCTATGTATTCAGACCCATTTCTAGTTACAGAGCGCTTGGTTAACGTTCATGTAACGGGCTCACAATACATAAAAAGTATAAATTCATGCAATGTTTGTAGAATTGCTTGCATAGAAACCAACAAACATTCAAGTATCTCTGTTAGTTCTTCCACCTCGTTCTCTTCCATTTCCACTTCCTCTGATTCATCATATCTTTGCATGTTTAAATGAGACATCATGTAAATAATATCACCTAAAATCAAAAAAAAAAATTTAACATGCCGAAAAATATAACATTCAACATGTGGAATTTTAAATCATGGTCGACAAGGACAATATTGAAAAAGGACAAACAGAGACACCAACAATACTCAGGCAACAGAAGAATTGTTTCAGCTAAATGCATACAATTTGTTCACATGGAGAGAGAAGTACGTTCTTTGATTAGTGTAAATTCAGGAGATGCAAAGACAAACCACGCAAGCCTCTTCATCTGTAATGTAACTATAAAACAAAGGAGACATAAAAGCAACTACCGAAATGCATTTAAATAGTTTTTTATTTTATTTTTGAAATTTTGATTAATCAATTATCAACAAGTATCTTCATGTTAAGCAATGCATTATAATATAACTATTGTTGTAATTTAATTTTATGTAGTACAAAAATTTTAATAATGGGGTGGATATAAATTTTAGTCCCAGGTGTTTTAGTTTCTTTAGGATTCATTATGATATAATGAAATCTAAAAATTCTCGTCTATTTCTCAAGGTAGAATCATATATTCTCTTCATTGTTTCTTATAATATTTATTGATAAGTTGAATACATAATATTAGTCAATTTATTATTAACATTAGAAGATGCAAATTTCATCCATTAGCATGCGCTACATAATTTTCAGTAGTAGTTTCGACCACTCCAAATGGTGTTACCACCATACCCAATCCTGGCAAACTCTTTCCCTTTGCTAACTACATTTTCATTTCGAGCCTCCAACCAGTGGAACACAGGAGTCCTACAATCTGCTCTAGTAAATGCATATCAAGCATTTAATTTCCCTTGCGAACTTTGTATTGATTAATAAAACCTCTCCACATGAAAAACCTTCAGTGTGAATATATGTGAAGGATCTTTCTTCACATAAAAGCAACTACTGAGATTACCTCAATGAGTCGATTGTTTGATGAAGAAAAAACAACTGGACAAGAATCTCCAAATAATTCCTAATCTTTCTTCGATGCAAATGCAAGATCGAATAACAAAAATGGAGAGACGAAGTTATCTACTGAGATTACCTCAATGAGTCGATTGTTTGATGGAGAATCAGAGGAAAACCGATAAAAACCGAGAGAAAGCCCTAACCGCCGTCTGCTGCGACTACGTGAGAGAGAGAGAGAAGAAAGAGAGATTCAGAGAAGAATTGAGAATTTGAGATAGGGAGGAAAAGATTCGGATTTGGCAAGTTGAAGGAGGTTGAAGGTTGAAGAGAGGGAGAGAGATTTCGCGATGAGAGAAGAGAGGCCACGTAGAAGAAAAAAGAAAGTCTCCAAAAGTTTCTCGTGGAGGCAAAGAGATGAAGAAGACTTTCAACATATATAGGGTTAGGTGAAAAGTCTCCAAAAGTCATCAAAACCCACAAATCTACCAAATTTCTAAACAAATTGAATACCACTTACTTTTAGAGACTCTCTAAAAGTTTAAATTGAATACCCCAAAATTTTTAGAGACTTTTTAAAAGTCTCTAAAAGTTCACATTGAATACACCAAGTTCACATTGAATACACCAAACTTTTAGAGACTCTCTAAAAGTTTTAATTGAATACCCCTAAACTTTTTTAATCAACAAAAGTAACTAAAAGTCTCTAAAAATCTCAATTGAATACGCCCCTGCAAAAAAAAAGTCCCCAAAAGTTTCTGGCAAAGAGATGGAGAAGCCTTTCAACATATATAGGGTTAGGTGAAAAGTCTCCAAAAGTCATCCAAACCCACAAATCTACAAAATTTCTAAACAAATTGAATACCCCTTACTTTTAGAGACTCTCTAAAAGTTTAAATTGAATACCCCAAAACTTTTAGAGACTTTTTAAAAGTCTCTAAAAGTTCACATTGAATACACCAAACTTTTAGAGACTCTCTAAAAGTTTTAATTGAATACCCCTAAACTTTTTTAGTCAATAAAAGTAACCAAAAGTCTATTAAAATCTCAATTGAATACACCCCTGTAATGGGGGGTGTATTCAATTGAGATTTTAATAGACTTTTAGTTACTTTTATAAGTGGATGACTTTTGTAGACTTTTAGAGACTTGTAGATTTTTGGAGACTTTTTAAAACTTTGATAGACTTTGATAGACTTTATTTTTAATGACTTTTAGTAACTTTAATGGACTTTGGTAAGGACTTTGATAGACTTTGATAAACTTTTATTTGGATGACTTTTGATAAACATCCATGTAAATATCGAAATCGAACAGGGGTATGTGCCCCACTTTTCACCATCTTCAACCTTTGCTTCGTTCTTCCTTCGTTTCTGCTCACTGTCTTGCTGAATCTCTCTCTCTCAATCCCTTCTCTCGTTCTCTCTCAATTTCGCCCCTATGATGAATAAAGAAGAAAAGAACAAGACGAGACTGTTCATTTTGATTTTAGAGACTGTGTATGTGTGGGTGTTTGTGTGATTAAGGGAGAGGAAGAAAGGAAAGAAGTAATCAAGAAAGAAAAAAAATAGAAGAGACCGAGACAGTCGAACCAGATAGAGATGAAGAAGATGACTTGACTAGGGGGGAGGTTGGCTATGGTTGTATTCGGCTATGGGGGAGGGAAGAGTTTAAGCTCAACCCCAGCCAAAAAACAAAAAAAAGGGGTCGATTGACTTTGATGGACTTCTTGCACATTTTTTAAAGCTTCGGTTACTTTTTAATTGAAAAAATAAACTACTAAGGTTATTAAAAATATTTATTGTAAAAATAACAAATAAAGTACGAAAGAAAGAACATAGATCTAATGCATATTATTATTTACTACATCAGCATCACTCCACATTTCAGTAGCTATAAAATTCATCCATTGGTTGACATTCTCCCTTTGTTGTTCTTGAGTTTCAGAAAGTATTTCAAAATTATCATTTTCTTCACTATCTGAGGATAATGCATCTTCAGTATCTAATTCAATTGGAAATTCATCGGAACGACACTCCTTGCGAAGATAGTTATGTAATCCCGCACAAGCCAACACCAGCTCTGCTTGAATTTTAAATGGAAATGGAGGAGCTGTTTTAAAAATTGTGAACCGTGATTTGAATATGCCAAACAACCTTTCAACCACATTCCTCAAAGATGCATGTCGAAGATTGAATAATTCATTAGCATTTTCAGGATGTCGCCCTTGCCCGATAAAATCGGAAAGATGATAACGAACACTTCGAAAAGGAGCTAAAAACTGACGCCGATTTGGAAAACCACAGTCCACCAAAAAATATTTACCTAAAAACATACTAAAAATAAATAAATTAAATACAAGAAAGGTTTATTTTTGCGAAGAGTTTTTCTTATTTATTGAGCTACATATGTGAACTTTCTGTTGTTTAAAGGTTTAATACAAACAAAGGAGACCATGGTGGCGTGTCATGCTATAGCTTTTGCATATACATGCATCGTAGGCCGCCATAACAGGTATTCTTCCCTTATTCAAAATGCATAAAAAGACTGATGATTCATGATTCATTACTACATCATTTATATAATCTACTTTCGTATAATATAGATTGATTAATATCTTGCTATACAAATTTCGTTCAATGTTTATAATAAATTGTCGGCATAGGTGGGGTTGGAAGGATTTAACAGGGCATTGGAGGAGGCTTTGGAATCGTACTGCTTTCTGATTTGTTTGGCTTATATTGACAGCAAGGTTGGTTTGTTGTTTGTGTTGGAGAGGGCAATATGCAGTTCTGGTTAACATATGTTGGTGTATTGTTTCGGTCAGTTCGACTTTTGCGAAATGCATATTGCGGCTTTGCTTATTGTTTTTGGGTACTGAACGCCTTGATGGGACTCTGTACCTCGACTGATTCGCTTCTTTTCTCCTACATCGGTTATTGGTCAAGTTCAATAACTGAGTACGGGGAGAGGGAAGATCAGCGATGGAGAAGCAAGGCTGCGATGGAGAAGCGAGGCTGCGATGGAGACGACCGAGAGAGAGAAAGAGAGAGAGATTTCGCGATGAGAGAGAGAGGCGACGAAGAAGAAAAAAAAAGTCACCAAAAGTTTCTCGTAGAGGCAAAGAGATGGAAAATACTTTCAACATATATAGAGTTAGGTGAAAAGTCTCCAAAAGTCATCCAAACCCACAAATCTACAAAATTTCTAAACAAATTGAATACCCCTTACAATTAGATAGTTTACAAAAGTTTAAATTGAATACTCCAAAACTTTTTTAGAGAATAAAAGTAACCAAAAATCTATTAAAATCTCAATTGAATACACCCCCTTAGTTTTTTCACTCTAAAACACAAAAATAGGTCTAACTCCCTAGCTCTTGTGGTGTTCTCTGAAGCTCAAACTCTAGGGCTCATTCACCATTAATCGATCTCAGGTTCACCATGAGCAAAAAGCACAAACTCTAGGGCTTCGATGTTCACAACAACGAATCTCTAGTTCTGATCTCTGGTGAGTCGTTCATGGATCTCTGTGATCGATTTCGATTTGATCTGCTTATATGCTTCTTCTACATCTCGCAAATCTGTGCCTTGTTTGTCTACAAATATATGCTTTGTTTGTCTACAAATCCGTGCTTTATTTGTGTGATTCTTTTCAATTTGTTTACCAGATCTTTATATCTGTATCTAACACCACAATCGAATGTGCCAAATTGCTTTGGAACTGGATCTGTTGTGATGTAGTTTTGTCAGTTCAAGAGATTTAGACAGAACCAGCATCGCCGTTCTAATGCTTTTCGATAGCGATATCGCCTTTATCAAGAGCAGCTCTGCTGCATCTCTCATGGTAAGATTTACCGATGCCACATCTTGCCTGTGTAGTAAACTCGTTTGATTGTTTGAGCATCTGAAGAAGCTGTTCATCATTTGTTTTAGCCCATATTGTTTTCTAATCTCCGCTGAGTACCAATTTGAGATTTTACTCAAAATTTGAGAAGCTGTTATCTATATCTCTGGTTTTCATTGTTGTTTTCCAATCTCAGCTGAGTCGTTCCCAGTCCTTGTTTGGAAATATTATTTTAAATGCATTAGGTTTCAAATGAAGAAATTTAGTAGATTTTCATGGAATATCTTCCCTCATTTTGTTCATAGTGGCCTAATTTTGCTTTTGCTGTCAACAGTATGAGGGAAACAATGTTTGCCTTTTGACTGATCAAGACCATTTGAGAAACACTCTAAGGTACATCACCAGTTTAATAAAATTGGCTAGTATTCAATTGAGATTTTCTTGAAGGGATGGTAATGAATGCTAATGAGGGTATGCAACCCGGGTAGTATTCAATTGAGATTTAAGGTACATCACGCTTAACAACATTAGCATTCATTACCATATGCCACTTTTAAGCAAATCTTCTTTTAAGCAAATCCTTAAGTTTGAGTCTTAAGGTACATCACCAGTTTAATAAAATTGGCTAGTATTCACTCTAACATATTGGAAAATAAATAATGAGTTTATACTTATTTGGTGTATTTTGCATGTATTAGATCCAAAAGTCAATAAAATGGGATAGCAAGTCAAGTGGAAAGACTAAAGAGCAAAGCGGGGAGTCGAAGCGTGAAGGAGTGAAAAGTCCAAGTTTCAGCTTTGGGCGCTGACTCGGCGCTTCAACGCTAGACATCAACCTCAGCACCACACTCCAGAAGCTTGCCTTACCTGCCGCCTTAGCGCCTTACCTGCCGCCTTAGCGCCACACTCCAGGAGCTTGCCCAATTTGGCGACCCTTGCGCCTCAGCGCCCAATCTGGCGACTCAGTGCCGAGCTGCCAGTAGTACACACCGTCTTCAGATCCTAGCGCTAGCCCTTGCGCCTCAGCGCCCAACTCAGCACCCTGATACTCACCCACTCCTGAGGTCCCCTGCTTCAGCCCACAAATTGCCACTCGAAAATGTCCTCTATCTCGGCTACCCAGTACGTACTCGAACGCTTTGGGATCTGGGTTGCCGTCGAAGGTTAAGACGTGGGGATAGATTGTGGTGGTTTAGGCCATCTGCTGTGTTGAATTCATTCCTGGGGAGCAAGGGGAAATATCAATTGAGGAGCTTTTAGCGGGCGGAATTTGGGATTTGGGCAGATGCCAAATTTGCTAACCATCATTGTAATCTGCATTTGACTTGGTGAGCTCCAATGGAGGGTATAATCAAAGAAGAAAACTCACTTCCGTCTCAGCCTAAATGGAGGAAAGTGGCATATGGGGGTATGCAACCCGGGTATAGCGACAACTACACGGATGAGTCTTTTCTTGAAGGGATGGTAATGAATGCTAATGTTGTTAAGCGTGACATGTTGAAGGTGATGCAAGACTCCATTTCGATATCTCAGTATATATGCATTGTCGCTCTTGTAGTGTGTGTTTGGTCGTATACATTGGGATCCACTGTAAGTGAGACCACTCTATTGCTACTTGACTCTTGCCTGCTTGGATTAGGTTTCGTAGTTCTGATTCTTACTGCCAAAAGGCTTTCCCTCCATCTGCTTCTCCATTATCTTCTCAATATTGCCTTCTTTATAAGTGGGTTGTACATTCTCGCCCCTATCTATTATACACTCACCAGGTCCATCAGCTCGGATTCCATTTGGGCATTAACAGTGTTGCTTCTCTTGGTTCATCTCTTCTTGCACGATTATTCCGGATCCATCATTAGGCCACCCGGCGCCCTGACCAATCCAACCTTGACCAGCAACATCTCTTTGAATGCTTCTATTGTGGCTTCAGTCCTAATTGCTTCTCGTTTGCCATCAAGGCTCCATGTGTTTGCAGTTATGCTCTTTTCCTTGCAAATCTTCCTATTTGCCCCACTCGTCACGTACTGCGTCAAGAAGTATTCTTTTGGGCTGCACCTTTGGTTTTCGTCTGGGTTAATGGTGGTGGCTTTGGGTCTAGTGTCAACATTGCATACACTGCTGTTTGGACTATTATTGGGTTTGTTGGTTTTTGTCACGTTTGTCTGTCCATATTGGCTTATAAGGATTCAGGAGTACAAGTTTGAGATCAATGGTCCTTGGGACGAAGCTAAGCTTTGTTTTGATGTAACTGAATGAAAGTATTTCTTGAAAAACACTCACTTTCGAGACAAGATTCTTTGTCAGCAGCGTGGAGAGTTTTTGGTTGCTTGAACTAGAAGTTGATTCATCAAATGTGAAAGGTCGCACACTTTCATAGCTTTCCTAATTGACTCAGCTTTGGAGTATAGCTTACTTTCATGGACATCTAAAGATTTTTATTTTGAAGGACTGATTGTAGATAGGATTTTCTCTATGCTCCAAGCCTCCATTGTCCTTTGGTTGCAAAGAAGTATAATCCTCATCATTGCAAATACTGATGCATCAGGCATTCAGCTACTCTCTGCAGATAACATCGACGTGTATTTTCTTCGCCTATTTGTATCTTTCGTGTCGAACTGTATGGATCGATCTCAAGTAGATCAGGTTGATTCCAAATCTGCATGTTCTGTTGGATCAATCGTAGCGCACGTTTTGCTTTGCCTGATAACTGATAAATTGGACTAATCCCAGTTTGTGCGTGATTGATCCTAAAGCTAGTTTTGAGTTTGTGTGGAGGCTGAAAGGTCGACCTGGCAGACGCTTGCTTGTTTCGAACCATTCTAACATTGCTGCAAATTTTGGTTTCACCTGTTTATTGAAGCTCAACATTTTTCTTACTTTTAAGGTGATGAACAAGAATCTTGAACACCAATATTCCGAAGTCAAATGCAAGGTATGGACATCTTTTATGTTTCGCTCTCTGTGAAAAGTGATTTGCGACGGTGAATTATATATCTTAAAGACCTTTGAATTCACATTACATTTTTCCACAACCTCTGTTTCCTCAATCATGATGCTGCTTTTGTTACCATTACAATTTAGACCAGTTGGTAGTAGTAGTTATTATAGAGAACGAGTAGTTATTTGAGTTGGTTATGATTAGAAGTGTATGAATTTATGTTATGAGAAAATTAATGTATAGAGAAAGATATTACAACTTCTTTAACTTTGTCTTTCCTCTCCTCTTCCTCTTATCTCGTTGTCTCTTCTCTCTTGTCTTTCCCTCACCAATTGATGTGTACATAAAGTAACCCATATGAAAATTAGTGAATAGAGAATAAGTGAGGGAAGAAGTGAGAAGAAATAGAGATAGAAAGCAGGGATCTAGAGAAAGAGAGAGTTTTAGTGAGATTTGAATGAGAAAGAGAGAATGAGAGAAAGAAGAAGAAAGATACGAGAAAGCAATGAGAATTGTAATGTTATTCTCTATTAGTAATTTTCTCATTACATGTATTAACTCCAGTAACTACTAGTAACTAGCTGTTATTTGCTATAAGCCTATAACTACTAGAAACTACTTCTATAATTTATAACTGTAACAGCTTTCTTCTCTGAAATTATTATCCTATTTTTCCTCTAGGAAATTGGTGCTTTGGGAAAGTGAATTTTTTTTCTTGGTTTTTCACTTGGTTTCCGGTGCTAACCAAACATCAAAGAGTCCATGCTTAAACAGATACGAACCCTGTATGTTAGAAATATTATCTTTACTTGACCTCCTATGATCTTGTGGTTCCAATGATTCTTCTTCAAGAGGGCTGACAATCATACCAGGTTCACTGCAAACAGATACGGACAATGTCAGAGTCACGGTGTTCTAACGATCACCAATATGTCGACCATGTCGTAAACAAAAGGTATAAGGCAACGGCGTTCGTTGCAATTGCACCTAATTAAGTTCCAGGGGATGGAAAATGTCCCTAGAACACAGGTTTAGGCTCTTATCGGATCTGTTATCTACTTGGAACCCATTGGATTGTTTTACGAGTTGAAGTTTTAGTGTTTAAGGAACCTTTGTTTTTTATGCTCCACTACCTATTCATATTTGACTCTGATAATTTGATAAGTCTTGTGTGTAGTATTTGTTTCGATGCCTACAATTGCTAATCTTTTGTATTTTGTTGAAATGACGTGTTTTGGGGCATATATTTTTTCGAAGAATTTATCAAGAATAGTGATATGCACGATACGTCAGAATACAATCCTCTATCAAAACTTCTTGGGATATAGATACAAGATACTTGTTGCACATACAAAATATGCTTATAGTAGTTTAAGGATTGTATGATAATTTTAATATAAGTTTATTAGGGTTTAGTTTATGTATAAGATGTAATATGAGTTGTGAAGAACAAAAAGAACATACAACTTTCTAGTCTCTCGTCTTCTCCTTCTCTATTGTTTTGACTTTTAATCTTTCTCTCTTCTAGCAGAGTTGTATGTTCTTGTTCTTTATAACTCTAATACATCTTTTATATAGATTAAACCCTAATAAACTATATTGAAATTGCCATACAATCCTTATACTGTTATAACCATATTTTGTATGTGCTACACTGCTTAGTGGATCTGCAACTGAATAAGTAGGTGCTCTCGTTTATTGTACTGAGCTTGTTAGCCGCCGCGCCACACTCAATATCATTAGAAGCCTCATTCATGAGAGACTATAGTGTCTCCACCGCGTGGCTCTACACAAGGCACTACCTAGATTTTAACAACATAAATTTTACTGCTATTGTTTGCCATTGTTGCCCTGCAAGTGCCTGGAAATGGTTTTGCCACTGCCTATTTGACATTGTCATACTCATTCCTAACAGTAGCTCCTGCTCCCCTCTCAGATTTATCTAGATTAATCTTGCTTCAAACTTCTTAAATCCAGCTTTTCTAGATTTGAATATACCAGTATGAACTTTTGAGACGAATAACGGCCAACCAGATTTGGATACAAGCGTTTAAGTTGCTCGAATATGCATTCTTAAATTCAGCTTTGTCGATTTTGTTTCTCTGCTTCCATTCATGAACACTGTAATGCCATAACATTATGATTAAATTGGTCAGTAAGATAGTCTAGTAGTAAAACCATGATGTTCGTCTGTTTTCAGGAATTGCATGGTTTAGTTTTTCTGCTGTGCTGATAATGCCAATGTAAATCCTAAACCGTAGACTTCTACTGGCACTGTGAGAGAAGTTTCCACTTTTATTCTTTTTTCCAGTTTGAGATCTTTCTTCATTGTTTCTTGGGTGATGGGCCATGAATCTCTAACAGTTTAGTATCATGCCAAGCAGTATTGGCATTTTCCCATTCCATTAAAACTGTAACAGGTTTTGCCTGTGCCATTTTTGCTTAGTGGTTGGTTGCAGGTAAAATGTAGACATATTTTTGTTTTATTTGAGCAAAAGCATTTTAACTTTGAGCTGTGACCCTCATTTTTACATTTGTTGCAGAAGGTATTAGTATAGATTGCCTAAGCATGTCTGGTGAGACATCACTTGCCAAAAGAGAAGGTTTGAAGATGTTGTGGGTTCGACTCTTGTTGAAGTCAGATAGCTATTTTACCTAATATTCATATATGTGCATGTCTCCATGTGTGCAAATATGTCACTTAATTGCTTTTCATCGCACAATGTAGTTTGTGAAAACGGAATTCAAACACCCTTATTCAAGAGGTTTCGAACTCAATACACCAAGGTGCTTTTTGGAGTTAACAGTGGCTCCATATCCATGGTTGGAACTTGAAACCTCCCATTAAGGATGTTATCATACCACAGCCCCTAGGTAGTTTCCAATTGTTTTCTAATTCAATGGCTCGTAGACATGCATGATTAAAATTGTACGTTAATAATTGCTTGGGACTATTGTTTTTATGAAACTAGTATCGTAGTACGAGTGAACTGACTCTTCGATAAGAGTTTAGTATTTTAAAACTTCTTCTCATCTCTGCGGCTGAAACGATGGTCCTGTGCACATGAAACAAACCTGTGGTGCTATATTTAGTTAGGGCTGATAATTTGGGTCATTAAATTATTAACACGACAACGTAATAAACATGTCGTGAATTTGGCTTAAGTGGGTTTGGGTCATAAACATGTTAACACGTTTATACACGGTTAATAAATGAGTCATTAACATGTCAACCTGCTCAACTCGTTTATGACTCGCTTAACACGATTAAAGAATAATGTATAAATAATAAAAATCGTATAATAAATAGATTGATACAAAATTCACCTATTCGAATGCATGTTAATAGCATGATTTATTTATTTTATTTATAGACATCTTTTATCATATTTTATTTTATATTTGAAAGGAAATATTTATTTTACTTTTAATATATTATTTATGTTTTAGATTTTATTAATAATTATTTATTAAGAAAAAATAAAACTTTTCGCCAAAGTAAAATTTAGATATTTTTTTAGATGATTCTTATAATTTTGTTTATGTTATTATTACGAGTTATTTTTGCTTTATTTTTAAGAGTAATAAAAACTTGAATGAAAAAGTAAAGTAAAACTAACGACTATATACAATCACATTATATTTTATTGGTTATTTAGTATGTTTGTTCGAATTTAATCATTTAGATATATTTTTAAAAAATAGTAACTTAATTATAAAAGTTTAAATAAAATAAAATTTTTAAATACAATATTTAATAAGTGGGTGACATGATTACACGACATGTTTAACATGATCTACTTAGACACGAAAACGATTAACACGATTAATAAACATGTCATGTAATGTGTTTGCATTATATGGGTCACGACACGTTTATGACATGACACGTTTATGACTCGCTGATACAAATTGTCACTCCTATATTTAGTGAACTTGCAAAGTTTGTTGTATTTGAGTGGCAATAGCATTCATGATTGAAAGGTGAACAGTTTCCATGTTACGATGTAGTACATGGGCGCAAACATGATGAAAAGAATCTTTTTTTTTTTTCTCTTTTTATCTTATAAGAGAAAAGTAAAACATTGTTGAAGCACTCTTTAATCTCTACGGCATTATCACCGTATAGCTTGAAATGCTACCATAAAATTGGTCATGGAAATTGCTAAACCGATGTCACAAAAGATATTAAAATGCAGATTGCCACCTCAACTTGCTTGTTTTGCATCGAGACCTACGTGAGCAATGAGCATGCATCCTAATGCGTGCACGTACAGCTCTCGTAGCTTAATGTGCGTCCGTGACGTGCGCGTACTAAGATGGTTGTGGTGGGATGACACGGATTTCTCTTAGCTTTCTTAATTAGAGGTCTTGAGTTTAAGTCTTGAGAATGAAAAAAACTTTAGACTTTTGGCCACAAGTTACCGGTCTTTAGAGTGAAAAATAGTTGAAAATGCTCTATAAGTAAATTCAATTGACTTTAGGGTGACTTCTAATTGAGCACAGTTGGGACATCTATGCCTACGTAGCTAAAATAGAAAAGAAAACAATAAACATTATCCAAACTGAGTGAGGTCTAGGGATTCACCATCAAGGGTAAGGTAACTCAAATCCCCACACCATAACATTGTAGTCCGTCGACAAGCCTCGATTACCGCACTCTGACCTCCATCGCAACCATCTCGATGCATCCATATATATACTACGAAAAAAATTGCGCCAATAGGCGAAGTGCAGCAGAGCAGAACAGAAGAAGCTTGGGTTTGGTTAGTATATACCCCCATATATGCTTTGAGGTTCCGTGAACCGGGGCCTAAGCTTTGGTAGCATATTCCCTCAAAGTCTCCTTCTTCAAGTACTCCAGATTCCCATATCGGTCAATGCTGCTCATCACTCCTACTACTCCTACTGCTCCTACTACTACGCCAATGATGTTGGTCTCCTCTATAAATCCTTCCCCACCCCCTCCCCCTCCCCCTCTCTCCACCTCCAACACTTGTTCTTGTTGTTGTTGTTGTCCTCATTCTACTTCTCTTCTGTCTCTTAGAGTCTTCTCTTCCTCTCCTTGGAAGAGAAAACCGAGACGAATTCGATTGGTGAAGGGTAGGAGTAGGGGAGGGAGAGGACTCAGAGGTGTGGTTCTTGCAGCTGCAGGGGGCAACGCTATGTCGATCAGCGAAGCGGTGGTGGAGGAGGAGAAGCCTCTCTTAGTGGTGGAGGAGGAGGAGGTGGCTGAGCCCAACTCGAAACCTCGCCGGATTGCCCTCTTTGTCGAACCCTCTCCTTTTGCGTGAGTGCTTGATTTTGGTGCATTATTTGTGGGTTTTCTTTTTTGCCCATGTTCAATTCTTTCTTTTATTTCATCTTAATTTTAGATTTTGGTTTTATCTTAATTAGTGTTGTTGAAGTTCCCTTTGTGTTTGAAAGATAATGTCACTTAAAGCAACTGCTATTGATGAGCAAACATGGATTTCCACAGTTGCTTGCTACTTTGGTGACCAACTAGTTACTCATTGGCTCCTTATTTATGCCTTATAATGACATTCAGGTCGGAGTTTTAGCAAAACCGCTATTTAATAGCTTTTCTAGTCGGAATATTTGGTTTGTCTAGTTTTAGTGTTTTACTACATAGATATTTTGGTTATCCACTCCCAAATTTTTAAGTAATGATATAATGCCGGAATATTTAATTTCTTTGTAAGTTCATATACCTAACTACCACCACTCATGCCAGTATAGATGAATAATAACTCGACTATATTGTTTTTTGAACCTGGCTGTACCTTCTGCTGAGCTCTGATTTTTTCCTACTTATGCACTCTTGATGCCCCTAAGATTTGTTGGTTAATCGACGTTTTCATGGATATGTAATTTCCATTTGAAAATATTAATACTTATTTGGTTTTCAAACTTTTTTTTTTCTTGTTATTTTGTGCCTCACTATTCACCAGTTATCTAACTTGACATGCTCTAGTTTACCTGTCCAAAACAAAACTATCCAATCGCGGCACAGCTTCTGTGTTTTATCTTTTCCATAGGCTAATACGCATTGATTATCTGATTTTCTAACAGAATGACAACAATTATATGTTACATTATCGGCTTTTTGTATTCACTGCGAGTCACTGAATTACATGTCTGGCATCTGTTCATTTGATTTTGGATGAGTCTTTCTGTAGGGCGTGAAGCATCAAAATACTGTCATTTTACGGTTTTAAAATCAAATTGTCATGTTTTACCTGTTATAATTTACCTACAGTTGTACTTCCCATTAGAACTTAGGAGGCAATGACATCAATTAATTTTTTTTTTCTTTTCTCCTCGTCACCTTGTCAGTTATATCTCCGGCTATAAAAACCGTTTCCAGAACTTCATCAAATATTTGCGCGAAATGGGAGATGAGGTATTAAAAAATAATAAATCAAAATTTTGTTGTTGGCATTAACAAATTTTGAAGGTCCTGGTTACAACATGATTTCCTTGCAGGTTATGGTTGTGACAACTCATGAAGGGGTACCTCAGGAGTTTTATGGAGCCAAATTAATTGGGTCCCGAAGGTCAGTCCAGTTATCTCTAATCATTTGGGCTTTTTATCCGCTTCTACCTGCTTTATTTGTTTTAATTGCATTCTTCTACAATCTTGTTCTGCTTATCCTTTTCTCCTCTACTGTTAAAGCACACCAAAATGTTATGTAAAATAACCAAATCAGTCAATCTCATTGGAGAAATTTAAGTACATGACTTAGTTAATAACCGACAATGGTTGAGGTTTATTTTTAAACTCCAATGACTACTTAACACATCATGATAAATGTCAAGCATTTCAAGTTCATTTTTGAGTTTTTCTATCTAAAAAATTATCTCGATTGTTTCTTGTCCGAGAGTGTGCTCGTTATCTGCAACCTCATAAATTGAGTGCAAGAGTACTTCACACTAGTGAAAAAGAGTGGGAGACATAACTTGTGGTGTATTTTCTTGAGGCAACATTAGGTATAGATCTCAAGCAGAAAAAGATAAAGGGAAAATTGAGGGAATTTCATAATAGTCATTTTTTCACAAAACTTACCATAATCATGACTTGCATAATTTGTAATTGCACATCAATTCTTGTTTAAAGTGGCGTGGAAACTGCCCACACGGGCCACACATATCTCTAGTACACATTTTCATTATCGATGTTGTAAGTGAATTGTGGTTAAGGTCTTGCTTTTGCCTCAATTCTAATCCATATACTCACATTATGGCTTGTTGACAGCTAACCTTTATAAAATAGTGATATTCTAGAACCAAAAAACAAAGAAGTGATATTCAAGCCCATGCCAAGAAAGAAATGTAAACTATACATGCAATATTAGAATTCCAGAAGTTAAAAAAGGTATTGAAAAGTATGAAAATAGGGATAGCATGTGGCTCAGATGAAATACCCATAGAGGTTTGGAAATGCTTAGGAGAAATTGGATTGACTTGGTTAACAAAACTTTTCAACAAAATTTTAAAATCAAAATGAATGCCTATGGATTGGAGAAGAAGCACACTTGTACCAATCTTCGAAAACAAAGGAGACATTCAAATTTGTTCAAACTACTGGGGAATTAAACTTATAAATCATACTATGAAACCTTGGGAGAGGATAATTGACAATAGGCCAAGAAGAGAAACAACAATATCAAAGAATTAATTTGGCTTCATGCTTGGGAGGTCAACTCTGAAGGCAATTTTCCTTTTAAGAAGATTGATGGAAAAATATAAAGAAAAGATAAAAGGTCTTATATCGTATTTTTAGATTTAGAAAAAGCATATGATAGGGTTCCTAGATATCTTCTTTGATGGGTTCTAGAAAGAAAAAGAGTGCATGCTAGATACATATAAAATATTAAGTATGAGAGGAGTAGTAACGAGTATAAAGACATTTGGAGGAACTACAAAAGAGTTTTTCATTACAATATGACTACCTCAAGGATCGGCTTTAAGGCCACATCTCTTTACTCTAGTTATGGATGAACTAACTAGACATATTCAAGAGGATATACCATGGTGTATGTTATTTGCAGATGATATTGTCTTAGTGGTTGAAACAAAAGATGGAGTGAATACTTTGGAGGAATACATTAGAATCTAAATGCTTTAAGTTGAGTAGGACGAAGACCGAATACATGCACTTTGAGTTTAGAAATGCTAGGCATCGAGATGATAGAGTGATCATATTAGGGGAAGTAGAAGTTCTTAAGGTGAACCACTTTAGGTATCTAGGATCAATCATACAAAATGATGGTAAATATTGAGAATGATGTCACACATAGAATTCAAGCTGGATGGTAGAAATGAAGTAGTGTAACGATTTGTCATCGAAATATTCCTACCAAATTAAAAGGAAAACTTTACAAAACCGCAATTAGGCCAGCTATGCTCTATGAAAGTGAATGTTGGGCGGTAAAGCAACAATAACTACATAAAATGAACGTAACATAAATGAGGATGCTCAGGTGGATGTGTGGTAAAACTCGTAAAAACATAGAAATAAAAAGACAAATAGGAGTAACACTTATTGACGCAAAGATTAGGAAAGGGCGGTTGCGGTGGTTTAGTCACCCGCAAAGACGGCCTACAAATGCCCCACTATAACACTTGATTAAATAGAAACTGAAGAAATTCGACGAGGTAACGGTAGACTGAAGTTAACTTGGGACCCATTAATTAGGAGGGATTTGAATGGTTTGAAAAACTCACCATCAACAACAACAACAACAACATAGCCTCAGTCCCAACTTAATTGGGGTCGGCTACATGGATCAAACTTTTCCATTGTGCTTGATTAAGTGCAATTGATGGTGAGCTTTGCAACACACCCTTGCTCATTTCTCAATACACCCGGGCTCCGATGCAGCGCCTCGCTAGGTGGGAACGCCCCAACGTTTATATATGTTTGATCCATTTCATGAAAAATGACAAAAGTTTTACGCTGGCTGTCAACCTATCGCAACCCTCCTCCATTTTCCAAGAATGAAAAATGAGATTGGGGCCTCCCTCCCCCACTTTTCGGGTATGAAAAGTGAGTTTGGGACCTCCCTTACCCATTTTTCGGTATGAAAAAATGAGCGTCAGAGTCCTCCTCCTTTATCCAGACTTGAGACCGGCTATGTAGCGCACATAGTGTACAACATAGGTGGAGTTCAATGCCACATCATAGAAATAATTAATTTCTAAATTGCAATTTGAGCCACTGACTTAACAGATTCAAATCCTAAATCGTGAAATCCGGGAGTTGAACTCTGATTCTGACAACTAGTGCATTAATTATCTAACAACAATAAAGTCATTATCATCAAAAACTGGTGCCAGACACCACTTGGATATGTTTCATAAAGGGGAGAAAATTTTATCAAACACCATGGAAAAGTAGTCATAAAACGCCAAACAAACAGTTGGACAAATGCACACAAGCAGTAAATCGTCCCATACATACTCAAAAGACATCATGCATCACCAAAAAGGCGTAGAGAGCATTTTGCGAGAATCAGTCTTAAAACACCAAAGAATGAGATGCAACAGAAAGAAGTTAAATAATGGATCAGTATTCAAAATCTCTTAAGGTTCATTTCTGAGTTCACATTTAAATTAGATGTGCAAGACAAGTATTGCAAGATACCATGGCAATTTCCTAGACCTACTGACCTAAACAATACCTAGGCAAGGAAAAAATTTAGAGGTCTCTAAATCTAAATAATTATTTATTTATTTTTGGAATCTTATGTAACACTAATTATTTATTAGTCACTGATATCTATACTCAACATATGTTTCTAAATAATTAATGAGTCTTTACGTCCTTGAGTAGTTATATAAGATTTATTGTGTTAAAGTTTAATTATCGGGTGGGAATAAATGTCGAAAAACTTAATTGCAATTAGATCTTCTACTTTCGAATTTAGAAGGACTCCTCCCCACCTAGGCAGTTTTGCCCCAAAACATCACCTAGGTAACCCCTTGCAAACATTGGTATGATATAGATAATTTCCTATCAATCTTCAAAGGAAAAAAAAATCATGAAGAGAAATACAGTGTCATACCTTTAAATCAAGTTGGCTCCTGACTTCAACGGATTCAGTTGATATCTCTCCTAAAAGATCATCATGATTTTCAGAACCTGGAACAACTTGCAGAGAATCAGGAAACAACTTTAGACTCTGTTGTTCACCAGATGCAGGAACTAGAGAGGAATCATTTAAGAGGACACCATCGGCTTTCTCAAATATCATAGAAGCACCCTCCATAGATGGCCCTTCACAATCCTCCTGTTGCTTGTCTAATTCAACGTGATGTAGTGAATTTCCCTGGACCTCAACTTCATCTAGGTCCAAAGAGGTGAACTGTGGAACAAACATGTTCTTCATGTCTTTTTTTGACCCACCATGATTATCGTGTTTTTCATTATCATTTTTTGTCCTGCTAGAGCCATTTGGTAATGATTGAGTTGTATCATTTTCTTGGACATAAAGAAAAAGCATCATTTGCAGCAGAACCCATTTCCATTGTATCAGCTAAGTACTCATCAATACATTCAGAAGGACTGTAGGGTTGGCCTTGCACTAAGCCCTTATTAAGACCCTCTTTTTTAGTACAAGGTGTCAACCCATTCATCAATTCAGGGTTAGCTATGCTAGCTCTGCACTCAAAAGGAAGATCTGCAATGCTGGATTGAGAGTATCCTAACACCATCAATTGCACTAAATTGAGCACAATGGAAGAGTTTGATCCATCATCCATGTAGCCGACCTTTATTAATTCGGGACTGAGGCTATGTTATTGTTGTTGTTGTTGATATTCAAGCCTGATTCTTTATATATTAGTCATGTAGGATGCGAAGCACATGTTATTCCCATATGTTTTATCTATACTAATATTCTCATGTCTCCAATTTGCAGCTTCCCTTGTCCTTGGTACAAAAAAGTACCCCTGTCACTAGCATTAAGTCCTAGAATAATATCTGAGGTTGCAAACTTCAAGCCTGACATAATACATGCATCATCGCCAGGAATTATGGTAAGCGCCTAGAAGTTATATTCTTTTTAATTGAATTAAGTGCTCCTCCTTGACATAGCTCATGAATCCAAGGAAAAGGCTCATGGACTTATGGATGGATGCCCTCCTCTATCAAATTGAAAGAAAATGAAAGATCAGATTATGAAGTAGGTCTGACTATCTATTTGTAATCTTCCACAGGTATTCGGTGCTTTGATTATTGCAAAGCTTTTGTGTGTTCCTATAGTTATGTCATATCACACTCATGTTCCAATGTAAGTTTGGTTCTACTTATGCCTTCTTTTAAATTTTGCTTGATGCCAATACAATATTGAAAAAGAAAATTTTATAGGACCGCAATGACGCCAACTATGCTCTATGGAAGTGAATGTTGGGCGGTAAAGCAACAACAATTACATAAAATGAACGTAGCAGAAATGAGGATGCTTAGGTGGATATATAGTAAAACTCGTAAAGGTAGAATAAGAAATATAGAAATTCAAAGACAAGTAGGAGTAGCAGCAATTGATACAAAGATTAGGGAAGGGCGGTTGCGGTGGTTGGGTCACCTGCAAAGATGGCCTACAAATGCTCCAACTAGAAAACTTGATTCAATAGAAACTGTAGAAATTCGACGAGGTAGGGGCAGACCAAAGTTAACATGGGATGCATTAATTAGGAGGGATTTGAATGGTTTGAAAAGCTCACCATCAATTGCACTTAATCGAGCACAATGGAAAAGTTTGATCCATGTAGCTGACCTCAGTTAATTTGGGACTAAGGCTATGTTGTTGTTGTTGTTGTTGTTGTTGTTGTTGTTGTTGTTGTTGTTGTTGTTGTTGTTGCCAATACAATATTGGATTTCTATGTAAGGTATGACGGAAATACGAGAATATCCACTTTGTGCTCAATTTTCATCGAGCATCCAAAGTCACCCTTCTACATTGTACTAATATCAATCTTTTAAATGATTTAGGGCATTTGTGGCGTGTTTTATGAACTATGGTTCATTTTTAACATAAATAAAATATTACCCTCTCATATGCTCGTTTATTTCACATTCTTAATGGCCATTTAAAAATGTACTATAATGAATTCTTTATTAGAAAAAGGAAAAATAATGACAGAATGCTTGCTAAAGTTTGAAAAGTGGGTAGATTCTTTTTAAATTGTTTAACGAACTACTTAGAAACATGCCCCCCAAGGGGTGTGATGCTGTGTCAAAAAGATGAGCACCATAACTTCGATAGGCAGAGGTTGTGGGTTCAATTCTTGGTAGCTATATTTATTTCTTTGGTTTCTCTAGGGTTGGTTGGGGTTGGGGGCGGCCGACTAACTCCCTAAGAATTAATTGAACCAAAGTAAGGAGGGGTTGAAAAAAGTTTGGACACACACACACACACACACACACACCGTACGTTAAACATACAAGCACCAATATCTTATGAAGCAATTCCTAGGGATTGTAACTGCTTTAACGAATTGGCGATCGTTTCTTTGTAAAGTGGATCATTCACATCTATGCATTTGAACTTAATGTGATAGTGACTAGGGATTGGGCAAATGAACATTTTTCATCCTGCATAAATGGGTTCATGATGTTAATTAATTCATTCGCTTGAAAGAAGGCTAAGAAGCGGTACTTTGTCTTAGCTATCATAATTGATTGTTAACATTGACGATATATTTTCTAGTTAAACAAAACGAGGCTATCTTGAGAATTCTTTTCTTTAATGTTGTTGTGAGTGTGGCTGAACTCCCCAGGAATCAGGGATATGGTGTTACTCATGGAGTTTACCTGACTCATTTGCATCTTTTATGTTGCATGAGAGTTATGCCATTGCCATAGTCGATTTTTGATGGATAAAAATTGAGTGAAAAAGTTTTGTCAATAGATACCATCTTCTCATTGAAATGTGATTTTGCAGTTGGGATTCTCTAGGGTGGCTTTAAGTATTGTTGATCCAAATGACCTGTACATTTTGCCTTGTGTAAGGTCTGGCAGGAATTGGTTTTTGTCTTGTCCCATGTTAGATATAGGTCTTGAAGGGTAAAATCTAGCCAGTCAGATTTATTCATCTCATTGTAGCGTGTTTTATGGTTGGGATTCTCTTGGATGGCTTTTGGTAAGGTTGATCTTCGATGGCCAACGCATTTTTACTAGTGTAAACTAGGCAGGGGGTTTATTTCTGTGCGGTCCTATTGTGAAAGTAATTCAATTGTCACAATAGTCATTCTGATCTGTCTGTGAATTATGATATACTTGTTACATTGGGTTGGCTTTGATAGGTTTCTGCTGTTATTATGTTCAAGAACTGATTATTTATCTCACTTGGATACTTGAGGAAATTAACAATTTGGATTCCCATTGATGACATTTTGTTATTTTAATCTAGTTTCTCAAGATATTCTCTCATTAAATACATGCATACATGTAGATCCCTTTTTTTCCTTTTTGATTCTAGAATTGTTTTTTATGCATTCAAACAGACTAATTTTGGACTTCGGATAAATTTAAGTGCTTTATGTAAGAGCATGATTTGTTTTGTTGCATCTGCAGGTACATCCCAAGATACACATTTAGTTGGCTGGTGAAACCAATGTGGATGATCATAAGTATGTATGCTTGTATTTTACTTGATTTTTTTCTCAAGATTTGTACGACCGTTCATAAGGATAGGCTGCTGACCTTCACATTTGTTTCTCCTAGAGTTTCTTCATAGAGCTGCTGATCTCACGCTTGTGCCATCAGCTGCCATTGCAAGGGATCTGCTAGAAGCTCAGGTGACAGCAGGTAGAACAAAAATGTGTTTCATGTCATGGCTCTTTCCTCCATATGTTTTGGAGTTATACAAAAGATAGTAGAATGACTATCACTGCTCGTTATATTTACTCTATTTTCTTGCTTCACCCTAGCTATGAAAATTTCAACATTAACAGCATATTATTAGGATAATCTCCATTGTGAGAAGTTTATAGTTGTGAGGTACAAATAACTACAACATCTACATGAACTACTTAATCTTTCATTAGGAAATGAGTTGGTATCTATAGTCTATAGATCACAGCCACAGAAAAGGGAAAGCTTTGCAACTTTTCTAGTGCTTAGTCGCTTGTACTTGAGGCCAATTTTGTACCAGTACTGTGTCTAGTGCTTAGTCATATTAAGTTGTTGCTGTTGAAATTAGTGCTTTAGATCTACCAATTATTTCTAATTTTGTTATTTGTGCGCAACTTTATTCATTCCTAGATTTTAGGAATTTGTTTTCTTTATGTGCGCAGGATTTAGTTAGTCCTATATTTTTGGAACTATCTATATTTTGTAGGAGATCTTTTAGTTGCTATTTTGTAGAAGTCTTAGATTAGAAGTTTTAGGATTTATTCAATTCTGTTTTTCCTATTAATATGTATAAATAAGAGAATCGAAAATTAAGTTGTTATTTTCTATTGTGTGCGGCTCTTCTATTGTGTGCTACTGAATATTGTTAGAGCCTAAAACAAATATTTTTGGGACTCCATTATTGATTCTCTCCTTGTGAAAAACTTGTCAATCTTTCTTCCTACCTTTCATTGGTCTTCAAAACCAACAATTGGTATCAGAGCTTACATCTTAAGGGATCTGTGGAATGGATTCTGAAAATAGTTTCGACAAATTTGCTCCTCCAATCTTTAATGGAGAAAACTACCAACTTTGGGCGGTGAAGATGGAGACTTACTTGGAAGCTTTGGTTTGTGGGAAGCAGTAGAAGAAGATTACGAAATCCCCTCGTTGCCACACAATCCTACAATGACTCAAATCAAGAGCCATAAAGAAAGAAAAACCAAGAAGTCAAAGGCAAAGGCTTATTTGTTTGCTGCCGTCTCAACGACCCTATTCGCAAGAATTATGTCGCTCAAATCCGCGAAAGAGATTTGGGATTACTTGAAGAAAGAGTACGAAGGAGACAAAAAGATTCGAGGCATGCAAGTTCTCAATCTAATTTGAGAATTCCAATTGGAAAATATGAAATAATCTGAGACTATCAAAGAGTACTTAGATAGATTACTAATTGTTGTCAACAAACTGCGGCTACTTGGCACGGATTTTCCTGATTCAAGAGTTGTAGAAAAGATCCTCGTCACAGTGCCAGATATGAAGCATCTATCACTACTTTGGAGAACACGAAAGAACTTTCCAAGATCACGTTGGCGGAGTTGTTGAATGCCATGCAAGCACAAGACCAATGAAGATTTATGAGGGAAGATCGTGTTGTTGAAGGTGCTCTACAAGCCATGCATGAAGATCACAAGAAATTTTACAAAAAAGGTCCAACAACAAGTGGAGAAAACATGGGTAGAAACTCTTGGAGAAACTATCTACCATGTCACCACTATGGGAAAAAAGGTTATCCACCATACAAGTGTTGGCAAAGACCGAATGCAAAGTGCACCAAGTGTGATAAGCTTGGACATGAAGCTGTGATTTGCAAAAGTGCGTTTCAAAATAATGAAGTTGAGGCCAAAGTTGTTGCTCTATATGATGAAGATCGAATTTTTGTTGCAAGTTGTGATTTAATTGAAGATTCCAACAAAAGTTGGTTGATTGATAGTGGTTGCACAAAGCACATGTGTCACGACAAAAATTTGTTTAGAGACTTGAAGCCAATTGAAGTCAATAAAGTCAGAATTGAAAACGGTGGTCGCATCCTAGCAAAAGGAAAAGGCACTGTTACAATCACAACAAGTTCGGGTACAAAATTAATTTCGAATGTTCTTTACATACCTGATATTGATCAAAATTTACTTAGTGTGGGGAAATTGATTGAAAAAGGATATAAAGTATCCTTTGAAAATTTGCATTGTGCTATTTGTGATGCTATTGGTCATGAGATTTTGAGGGTTAAAATGAGAGGTAAAAGCTTCTCATTCGATCCAATGGAAGTGGAGCGGAAGACCGACAATAATGAAGTCAATTTCGCAGAACTCGAGCACAAAAAACTTGATGTTTGTCACCTTCCAAAAATTTTGAATACAAAGAAGAAAGATGTTGCAAGACCTCAAAGAAGGCAATCATTGCATGGAAGAAAGCCATTATTATTTAAGCTCCAACCGAAGATGTTTCTGAATGTGAGGTACTTTGTTGATACTCCACTGAAAACAAGGAAGCTTAATTTCAACCAAGGAAATTCTCAAGTTCATGATGTTTCCGGTTCTTTTGTACCCGGTGTTCTTACAACATGTGTTAATGGATTTGGAAAAATTAACACATTGGATGTTCCTTCGAAAAGAAAGATTGGTGGTTCAATTAAAGGAGATATAAGAATTGGTGGTTATCCTAAAGTTCAAGATTCATTGGTAGATTATCCACAAAGCAATGTGGAAGGTTCGATGTTATATTCAGATTGGTTGAGTCATCCTCTTGATATTATTTCAAGTCAACAAGTTCAAGCTCCTCAATTAGAAAATTGAAGTTTGTAGATCCTAAAGCAAGGAGGTGTGTTGAAATTAGTGCTTTAGATCTACCAATTATTTCTATTTTTGTTATTTGTGCATAACTTTATTCATTCCTAGATGTTAGGAATTTGTTTGCTTTATGTGCGCAAGATTTAGTTAGTCATATTTTTGGAACTTTCTATATTTTTTAGGAGATCTTTTAGTTGCTATTTTGTAGGTGTCTTAGATTAGAAGTTTTAGGATTTATTCAATTATGTTTTTCCTATTAATATGCACGGCAATTAAGCCACAAATAAGAGAATGGAAAATTAAGTTGTTATTTTCTATTGTGTGTGGCTGTTCTATTGTGCGCTGCTGAATATTGTGAGAGTCTAAAAAAATATTTTTGGGACTCCATTATTGATTCTCTCCTTGTGAAAAACTTGTCAATCTTTCTTCCCATCTTTCATTGGTCTTCAAAACCAACAGTTGCAGTGATGCGCCTCGCAATTCAGAGCTTATTTTACAGACATTATCCAAAATGCTGCCATCATCAGATGTTGAAATTTTTTTTCTCCTGCATTAAAGTATCAGCCTCTGGACCTGTAGTTGTTATTTTATCATTCTATGTTCTTTCTTTTCTCAAGTGTTATAAATTTCTTATTTACTAGGTTATTTTGTTAACCATGGTTGCTCGAATATTTGATATAAGGCATAAATGTTAGAAGTCGCATAATCTTGCAAAATAATTAATTCTCTAGTGCTCAATACTCATTACATGTATTACAGAGTTTCAATTAGATATCACATACCTGGAAGTAACCAGAAACATTTCTTTTACTATGTTCAGCTAATAAAATACGTCTTTGGAACAAAGGCGTTGATTCCGAAAGCTTCCATCCTCGCTTCCGAAGTCACGAAATGAGATTAAGACTTAGGTATGGAATTTTTCTTACCCCCTCACTCTCTAATGTTGATGTAAGCCACTGTACGCTATCTGATATTCTTCTTTGTCCAAACAGCAATGGCAAACCTGATAAACCTTTGATAATCCATGTTGGTCGATTAGGAGTTGAAAAGAGTTTGGATTTCCTTAAAAAGTAAGTCCACCTCTCTCTTTACTGATTTGCAAAGCTTCCATTCAGATTTTGACAACAGTAGAGGGTTTTACAGCTGATCGGACTTGCCTGTAAAGGCGTTAGCTAACTATTCCAGTTGACGAGTATTCGCAATAAAAGTTCTGATCTCAGCTCCCAAAATGTACATGAATTTTCCTCGTATGGCTCAATGGAAGCAGCTTATAAGTTGCCTTCATTATACCAAAATCCTAGTATAGGAAAATTTCTTTTCATGAGCCCGTTATAAAAGCAAGTAGAGATGTTTTGCCATCTTTTCCTTTTTATCAAGAAGATACGGACATGATTTAGCTTTCGATTCTCTAGTTATTCCTTAACACTTGATTAGGGCCTTGACATAGTTCATAATCTCACATGCTTGGTCTAGAACCATGGGCAAAAGCACGTTTGTTATGTTCTAACCTATCTTATTTATTGGGGGAGAGAGATCTTGTTATTCCTGAAACATGAGTGATTTCAGCTTGTGAGTTCAAAATGTAGTAATTTCAACTACTTTTCTAACTTCGCTTCTCTTTAGCTAACATTAAACTATTGCGTTTACCCTGCTGAAATTTCTTATAGTAAAGCTTCTCCTTATGGATAGAGTATAATGGTTGTGAATACAAATAATGTTGTTTTGATAGCCTTATCAAGTCTGCTTTTTAACCTATTCCACCCATTTAAAGAGAGGGGAAACGTGTTTATTATGTTTCTAATGCTGTGGTTTCCAAGACTTTTGCTACTCTTCCTTCGATCGTTGCTCACACCATATTACCCGTGCATATAACGTTCAGGATAATGGAAAGGCTTCCAGAAGCACAGATTGCTTTCATTGGTGATGGACCGTATAGGTACGTTACTACATCATTGGGTTTTTATGGTTTTTTCATAAATTAATTGAGTAGGTAATCTCCAATATCTTATAAAAGTTTTTTAAGTTTTTATTAGTCAATCCACGGCTAGTGTTATTGGCTTGACATTTCAAAATTTCTAGTCTATTTTCTTTTTAAATCAACCTTGTTAATTTCATAGCCAACAAATATCAAATAACGTTCTGATAAAAAAAAAATTCACATTACGCAAGTATGTTGGTAGTCGGTAGACATTTGAAGATTAAGTCTAACCCAAATTTTCTTGTCACTGAATCACAAACGCGAAGGGATTTATCTCTTTTTTACTTCCTTTTCTTCAGACTGTTGATCAAGAAATGTATGGCATAGTATTTTGATGGTTATGTCTTATGTGATGGTGTATTCTTTTTATGTTTTTCAACTTATTGTCTTTATGTGCGTATGTGCTGTTCAGAGACTCGAAGAAACTCAATTTTCCAATCAAAACTTGAACCATAATTTGCTCTAAATTGCTTGCATTTATGAAATGTCAAATAAATAAAATTCATATGCATGGTCGCATTGCAGGGAAGAGCTAGAAAAGATGTTTGCTGGCATGCCTGCTGTTTTTACTGGGATGTTGTCAGGGGAAGTTCTGTCGCAAGCATATGCAAGTGGTGACGTTTTCGTGATGCCTTCAGAATCGGAAACCCTGGGCTTTGTTGTCCTGGAAGCCATGTCTTCAGGTGTACCAGTTGTCGCAGCACGAGCTGGAGGAATTCCTGACATAATTCCTGAAGATCAGGAAGGAAAGACAGGATTCCTTTTCAACCCCGGAGACGTCGAAGACTGCTTGAGCAAATTGGTACCTCTGCTGTGTAATTACGAATTCAGACAGACCATTGGAAAGGCTGCTAGGGAAGAAATGGAGAAGTATGATTGGCGAGCAGCCACTCGAAAGATCCGTAACGAACAATACAATGCTGCTATTTGGTTCTGGAGGAAGAAGAGAGCCCAATTACTAAAACCTGTTCAATGGTTGTTTAGAGGATTATTCAGGTCATCACAAGTTAATTATAGCTGAATGGTTTGTCCAATCATCTCATTGTATTCTAAGTCTTAGGATTCAGTCCCATTCAATATTATTGTAGGTTTGGGGCTAAAGCCCCTTAGAAATGCTTGGTTTATTGGTTGTCTGTATAAAATTTTTTCATTTGTTGTATATTAGGACCTGTAATAATTGAAATTGAAATTGTATTGTTTGCAACATTGATCTAGTAAATTGGTTGTATAAATACTTGGCTAAATAGACTAATTTCCCAAACTTCGTTTGGAGTCTCTTATCAATCCCGAACAAAAGAAAAAGATTTGTCTCCGATCTATTTGAAACTTTACTTTTTTATCTCCCCAAAATTGTAAAGAACTAGTACTTACGTGGATGAACAAATTGATCAAATGAGCTCAATCAAGCATCAACATATGGATGTGCCTCTAATTAACTTCAAACCAAATTTGTTGAGCTCTATTATACAAAACATTAGAAATATGTGATCCATAAACAGATGCAAATTCTTTATGATTTTGGATGAGGATATAATTGAGACTAAAAAGCGCACTTTAGAATAGATGAGACAATCTTTTGTTCGGGATAGATTCAAAACTTCAAGCAAAGTTTGGGATGGATTATACTAATTGGCCTAAATACTTTCAAGTTTCAACTTATGGTTCGGCTCTTGTCTTTCTAAATCATGCTCTTGGTGCTTGTTCGAATCCATATCACCGGGCATGCATGAATCTAACTCGAATGCGGTATAGTATATACTACTATAGTCATGATTTGCAGCGAATGCAACATCAAAAAGCAGAAATTGTGATTACCATATATTATATAGGTTCAGCTTAAAGAACAGAAACTAATCACTCCTTAGAAAGGAATGCCAAACTCCCAAACTCAAATTGTATGCATGTGCTCAGGAAAGGTATTCATGACTTGCAACTGATCAGTTGCTGATGATCACATGACGAGTTTGTCGCTTTCGCCGAGTCCTTTCGCTAGCGCGGTGTAGCAAGTTATGTACCTCGCAAAAGAGTCACCTTACTGAGACATGCAAGGAGATTGAAGGATAGATAGGGTATTCTAAGCACGTGAAAACTCTTTGTCTACCAAGCTAGAAGTACAACTAATCACTTGAAACATTTAATTATAGGTACCGGAAAGTACACCTTTATCACATGTATGAGTAGGATCTTTAATAAAAAGCCCTGAAATGTCAATTAGATGGTACATGCCATTTTTTTTTTATAGGATGCATATAACTGTCTATCTGTATAGATAATAACTGATCAGGTGATAAAGCAAGAGTTGAATCCCCCAACCTAAAGGGTACTAGTTGGTTACTCCTACTACTACTAAATTAATTATTTAGTGGGAATTAAACACATCTAAAAGAAAATTCTAATTATTTGCTATAAAAAAATCAAATTATTCAGTGGTACTTGACCTATCTGGATTGAATACAAGTATAAAACCTTAGCAACAACCTTTTAATTTGAATCAAAGTCATAAAGATAGTTTTTTTTTTTTTTTTTTTTGAAAATACTCGGTGTGGTTTAATTTTAATTTGGTGATTGTATTGGTTATTAAAATTAATTATAAAAATAGATATGAACAACGAATATTTATTTTTATTTGATAGTTTTTTTTGTTACATTTTATTTGGTAGTTTTTACAATATATCGATTTGATAAATGGATATTTACTACATCAAATATAAAAATATTTCAAATTAAATCAAATCAAACACAATATTGAGATATCGTTTCGAGTGTATGAACTCTAAAAAATCAAGCTTTGTTGATTAGAACATTATTCACAAATTGACTAGAATTACTAAGTCAAACTCTAGAAATATAGTATAAACTTTGTGAAATTTATGACTAGCCACACTATTTTTTATATAATAAAGATATTTTGCTACGTATATTAATAATAATTAGTCATTCACAAATTTTTTAATAAAGCTAAGTATAATGACATCAAACAATCTGTCCAAACATCTTTAATGAAATAAATAATGCATCACTTACTAAAATTAAGGCAAGGTTAGGAAGGATCCTTGATTTGACTCATATGTTGCATTCATTTATTAATAAAAAAATAACAATAATGACATCAAAAAATGTAATTATAAAAAAGATAAAATAAAAAATAACTCTAACTGCCTACCTAATCCTACATGATTAAAAGATAACCAACTATCATCAATTATATTTATAAAAAAGAGTAAAGAGGCAAATATAACTAGTTATAATGTCTATACTATACTAGAGCAGCACTCAAGAAGTTTTATCAAACTTTAGCTCAAAGGTTATTTTTATGAAATATGTCAAATTCAACTAAAGAAAAATAGCAAGAAAATTTTTGTACATATATGTGATTTCATTCTCTACTCAACAACAACTTTGAGAGGTGATAAACACGCAGTGTGACGTCAAAAGACAACTCCAAGATTTCCAACGAAAACAATATATAGACATTACAAAAAATCTTTTAAAATGATTAATTTGTCTTTAACAAAACATATGTTTGTTGTTGTGTTAAACATTGTTAAAATTAATCTAATGTATATTTAATTAATATATAATAAAAATATTCCTAATAAAAAAAATTATAATACAATGATATTTATAAATTTAACTATCAATCATTATTATTAATTTTATTAAAAAAAATTGTATATCTAAAAAACTAAGTTTAGCTAATAAGTTACCATCAAGAAAAAGTTCAGCTAATGAGCAAACGAGTTAAATTTTTTTAAAAAAATTTCTTGCAAACTTGCAATGATTATTGCTATAATAAGGTTTGATTATACATATTGATTTGAAGACTATAACTTGGCAGTCATGATCAATACACTTCTGAGTTTTTCTTTTTCTTTTTTTTTTTCTTTCTTTTTGGAAAGTGTGAATTAATTAAAAAAGAATGTGAACTTTTTAAAAAATAAAGTTGTCTTCAACAAAACATCTGTTGTTGTGTTATACTAGAAATTGTTAAAATTAATCTAATATATTTAATTAATATATAATAAAGATTTTCTTAACGAAAAAATTAAAGTGTAATGACATTTATAAATTTAACAATATCAATTATTACTTATTAATTTTATTAAAAAAAAGTTCTGACACTGCATATACCTTATTCTATAATTAAGTTCAACTAATAATTAGTTACCATAAAAAAAAGTTTAGCTAATAAGTACAAATAAATCTATTTAATTAGATTTTTTTTTCCTAGCTAACACTAACCACACATAGCTAATCCATGTTTCGACATTAGGGGGCTCTATTAAAATGACATCCCTTCTAACTTAATTTTCTCCATTCAGAACTCAATACCTTAATTAGATTTCTGTTGGACTTTATAATGTTTTAATTGAGGACATCCGGGATGTTGTTTTACGGAGGATGTACACAGCGTAACATTACCATTGATCTGTTGTGTCCCCTAATTAAGTAAGAAAATGATTAAAAAAAACTGAAAATTAGCTTTCACCCCTAAATCTGACACACAATCGACTTCGAAAGTTGAATAGGCCTCGACCTCCGATCGATGCAGTCCCAACCATTTTTGTTTGGGTTAACGATTGACAGAAAAAATACTAAAATCACAATGGAAAAATTACACCCAAAGTTATATTGGGTCACAGGAGTGAACTAGCGTGTTATGCAATGAGATCTGTATATGCATATATTTTGAGGTGCACACGGACGGCTCAAGGTACCGAGATGTGATTTCAAACGTGACTTTTCCGTTGTTATTCTAGCATTTCCCCTAATAGCATACTTGCCTGCTTGATCAGCTGATTTTTTTTTTGTCAAGTGGTCAGCTAAGGTATTCCCTCCGGTCATTTATACAAGTCGTTTTAGCAAAAACTCCTTGTTTTAAATTGTAAGTTGTTTTCGAAATTCAAGAATATATTTATTATATTTTTACCCATTTTACCCATACACAATTCAAGCGTCTATGATTCTTCAACTCTTCAATTCATTTAATGTCAAATGACATATATGTAAATTACACTCGTAATTAAAGCTTCCATAATTCTTGTGTCTTTACCTTAAAAAACTTATATACATGACGAGAAGAAGTAGTTGTTTTCTTTTTCAATAAATCTAGTTGGACTCATGAGTCTAGAATCATGAGTTCGGACTCATATAGAGGTTTTTATAATTTTTGTAAACATTTAAGGGGTATCAAAATAACTTTACAAGTGATTATGGTTGTTTTATTAATTGCTCGATCATGTATTTAAAATTAAAAAAAGTTTTGAATCCGGACTCTTGAGTCAATACCACTTTTTTTTTTTTTTTTTTTTAAAGAAAAAAGCTGGAGTAATTAGTTAAACATGAAAAACGTGGTGCCTCCATGCAAGGACGGTGGCAAATTAATCAAGTGCACGAGATATTACCTTATTTGTCTTCACTGATTCTCATGGTGCCTAATTAAAAGAATAATTTTCGGCGCAGATGATCACGTGCTAAAAAACGGTGAAATTCACCGGAAAAAGTACAAAAATAAAAAAAATACTCATACTTAAGATACATTGATACTGCTCTTATCAAAAAAAAAAAAAAAACTCCGCCATGGGCACTTCGCTAATTAGTAAAGGCACCCATTTTTTTGGTTATTCTCTCTAAATTTTACTTTAATGCAAATGACAATTTTGCACCTTCATATATATATAAACCCTCTACAATCTCACAATACACTTTTGAACAAATTTTTGGGTACCCCACCTTGAAGTCTCTCATCTCTAACACAAACCCATGTTTTTTGTTGATGGACGCGTATCGATTCTTGCGCTTTCACATCATTCGATAGCGAGGTAACACTATTTTACAACCATATAAAGGTTCGAATCAACTGTTTTTTGTTGTAAATAGTGACATTGATGATTTGATTTTTCATTGTAGGGTTTGATAAATTCGATCATTTTGAAGTTGTTTTCAGCCTAACATGAATGAATGTAGCACAATGGTGCAAAAGGAGGTACAAGAAGAGGTATTTGTTGCTATTTGTTGTGTTTTTTTTTGTTTATTTCATGTTTTTGCACGGTCACGATTGTTTATGCCTCGCAGGACTGAGACTTGGAAATAAGTCTCACTATATGGAGGCTGAGACTAATCAGGATGCATCGGCCAAAGTGTGTCCGAGACATATTGACGAGTCTTGGTCATATGGTACCGAAACTCTTTCAGTAGCGTCAGTTGACCATAACCGATATTGCTCATCAAGTCTCGGACCTGTACTACTGAGAATGTGTTTTTTTTTTGGATTTTTTGGGTGAATCTGATGTATCTTAGTGACGAGTCCTTATGGTTCAATGTTTGTGTTGCAGGTAATGTTGCTTTCCAAGTTGTTTCCAAACTAAAAGGATGTTTTCACTCATTATAGGCCATTCACATCTAAAGAAGCGATTATTTCATGGCTTTAAATGATTAGTCGTGCGAACAAGTTTGTGTTAGTAACGAAGCACTTTGATGCCGAAGGGATTAAACACAGAGGTCAAACTTGTATGCGAGAGGTCCGATACATTTAGGGGAATGTCACAAAGACTAGGGAAAGCCAAAGCCGCAAAACTTGCTTTGAAACCAATAAACAAAGAAGAGGAGGAAAATACAATGACTTAAATTGGTACGAAAAAATGTAAGTTCCCTTTCCTTATTAACATCAAAGAAAATGTAGATTGTATGTGGTACGTCAATGTCGTTTGTGGGAGGTACAATCACGACCACGCCAACAACTTGGAAAGCCACTCATTTATAGGCAGATTGGATATGGGTGAGCAGGTGGTTGTGGTGATGACTAAGGAGAATGTGAAGCTAAGAGATATCCTCAACACGTTGAAGCAAAGAGATGTAAATAATGTTTCGACTATGCTAAAAATATACAATGCATGAAAAAAACATCGAATTGAGGATGTGGACGGGAAGACTCAAATGCAACAACTATTGCACGTATTGGAAAAGAATAAGTGGATGTAATGGCATAGGAAACACTCGAGACGAATGTCGTCGCTAACTTGTTTTGGTCACATCCTGATTCAATTAAGTTGTTATGGTGTTTCTCGTCGTTTCTTCTATGGATTGCACATATAAAACTAATAGGTATCGGATACCGTTATTGGAGATAGTTAGAATCACTTCGACGCATTTGACGTTCTCAATTGGGTTTGCTTTCAAATCATCAGAGACTAATGCCAACTATGTTTGGGCACTTGAGAACTTGAGATCCATATTGGAAAAGTGACCTAAACTTGATGTGATTGCTACAGATCTGAGTTAGACTTGATTAGTGCTATCGAAGAAGGATTTCCAACATCATCTCACCTTCTTTGCTCTTAGCACATAAATAAAGTAGTATTGACCAAGACATATTGACCAATACCGAGAAGATGTTTAGGGATAACGAAGGTTTCACTCATTTCATGGATAAGTGGACGGGTGTGTGGTATGCTAAGTCGAAGGCAACATTTGAACTTATGATGAATAACTTACGGTGTGAGTTCAGAATTATGAAGGGTTTTATTGATTACTTGGATAACACGTAGGTGAAGAACTAAAAGGAGAAATTTGTATCACCATAGGCAGATCGAGTCATGCACTTTGGGGAAACAACAACGTAAAGGGTTAAGTTTGCACATTCCACTTTGAAGCTACATCTTGGCAACAATCAGACAAATTTTGAGACTTTATGGGGTGTGGTAGATGGACTTCTTAGGATCCAATATAACAACATTAAGGCATCATTTGAGCTCAATTTGAATGTGGTGCAATATGAGTATGTTGATGGTTTGTATCGCCGGTTGCGTGGATAGGTCTCTCAAAGGGCGCTTAAGTTTATTAAAGATAAATTGAAACATGGAGAGGATATTGGACATGACTATATTCGTTGTGGTTGTGAGATACGTACCCTTTCATAAATTGGCTAGTTCACCCATCCCATTCGAGGACATTCATGTATACTGGTGAAAGTTGAGTATGGTACCAAAGAATGTTGTGGATCAGGCCAGATACAATTTGAAGTATGGGATTCAAACAGTTTTGGAAACATTTCATGCTTGCATTAACGATGATGATCACATTAGGATTATTCGGTAGCTCAGAGAAATTAGTCTGCCTTCATCCACACCGGGGTTATACCACTACAAAAATAAAGACAAAGGAAATGACACCAGGGTCTACAATTAGAAGTTCGATGGATAAAGGAAAGAAGAAAACATCGAAGAGGAAACTCGATGAAAAAGATACTTCGACGACATGATTACCAAGCGGTTTTGAGTATGTACTATCAAAAAAAGAGGCACTAGTTCGAGGAAGAAACAAAATAAAATATGGCCTAAAATACGTTGGACATGTCAGGTGACCCAAGGTGCATATAAAGTTGGTTATTCTCATTGCATACAACTAGATTGGTTGCCACATGTTGAGAGCACTATCGATGTGACGGGAGATGGTAATTGTAGATATGGGTGAGTTGTCTCCGGGCTTGGAATCCCAGATGTAGATGATTAGAGGTTAATATGTAAAAGGATGTTTGATGAGATAATGGGATATCAATCTATTTGGCGGGAAATATTTGGAACGAGTTACGATAAGGTGAAGACAGTCGTGTATTGTCCAGATGATCGGGTTGGTGCCTTTTTTGACGAATGGTTGCACTTTTGGACATGGGGATGTTAATATCAACGAATTTTAACGCCATTTTAGTAAACCTCTAGCATGATATTTGCTCGACATTTCTTCCTCTACGTAATGTCCCATTGCCATCTTTCGATAATGGACTTATCATTGACATGATTAGTGATAGGAACATCCATTAGGTTAGGGTACGTTCATAGATTACTTTTTCATTAATTCTTACATGATTTTTATGTCAACTTTGAGTTATATAATAATGTATTCTTTATTGTACTTTGTATTGGACAGATGAAGTTGAATGTGAATGTGTCGCTTCCATCATTATATCAATCGTGAGAAAGGTATGCTGAGGAGTGCGCTAAAGGTTGGTGTGATGGATTCATAATTCAAGAAAATCGTGTCGGTGTTGACTTCTCAACTAGGCACGCCTTCCGTAGTTGACTTAGCTTCGCCGTAAGAACATTGATTGTAAAAAAGATTGTTTTAGTGTAGTTTACATTATTATTTATGTCATTACTTACTACATTGCAACAATATTGTCAAAGAACATGTGTTATTTGTTGATCGTTTACAAGCGTTGGTGCAAGGGTAATTTTATTTATGATTTGGTTGCATTTTTCTTTTTCAAATTGCACCAGAACCGAATCTCAGTTCCTCAGGTCTGAGAGCTTACCCCACATCTCACCATGTAATAACCAAGACTATTATCATAATCTCAGTTATTGCATATCGAGAGTGTTACAAGAAGGTGATATCGAGTCACCTCTTGGTATGAAGTGACCGAGATGAGCTGTACAATCTCATTCACAACCAACCGGGATGTGCCTATATTTTCGTTCACCACCAACCGCTATAAAACCAAATTACATATGGTACTATAAGATATCGAGCCTCAGCTTAGTGTTTCGATCAGGGATAACCGAGGACATCACAAACGTCTTGGTGTTGTTCGAGCGAGAGTAAATCCTGGATGGACTCAAATGATGTTAAATGTACTTCTCGATGACATGTGTGAACGATTACGGACATGAAAGACCGAGATTCACTGACTAGTTTCGGGCCTAAAGGACCGAGACTGTGTTCCGCTCACCAAATTTACTTTATTTTAAATCCGAATTCACATTATCAAATGGCAATTCACATTGCCAGATTAACATTATCACCAAAATATACACAACAACTTAGAATTGATGAATTTGACAAACATTCATATCATCCTTAAAACATTCAAACAAGGTCATTCGAACAAAAGTTCCAAAATCCAACATAAACTACAACAATACAAGTTCCAAAATCAAACACAAGGTACAACAAGACAACAATCACTAACATTGACAAAGTACTTCAAACTCCCTCATTGTTTTGGCTTATTCAAATTCTTCTTAGTGTATTCATTGCCAAGCATTCTCTTTAGGGGCGACCATCGACCAGTGCAGGTGGAGCATTAGTCAAGGTGGATTTTGATTATGCAGAAGTTTTGTCGTAATGGGAGTGCTTAGGGGCTGATGTGTCGGTGGTGGTGGTGGTAATGGTAATGGTAGTGGTAGTGGTGGTGGTAAGACCGAGACTCCTCCCTGACAGGAAATTTACAAGGTCACTTGCTATTTTCTTTGCGGACAATAACATACACAACTTTAACGGGGAGTCCATCCATCGTAATGCCGCGTCCAAATGAGTTAATGCTTACAATACAATGCAATTCATGTTGCACAAATCAACATAAAACCTAAAATAGTCACCATGTCTCCAATAGATCATTGTCATTGATAGTTGTGGCAATAAGGTCTTCATCTTCATGGCTCGGGTTCTCGATCACTGGGTGTGACACTTTCAAGAACCAAAGTAGATAGTCCGGTGTAGCCAAGAACTCAAATTGGCATTTTCGTCGTGAATTTCGGGGGGCCAATAAAGGTTATGCCAACGCTCTTGTCAGGACCCAAAATTTTAACTGTGTTATTGGCTTTACACAGGCTCAACGACCCGTATTGTGGGACCCACACCTTGCTACGTCCGTTTACCGAGGCAAGTGCTGATGTACATTTTATATTTGTGTGATGTATGCCTAGTGTAATGTGCATGTGTAGACTACTAAGTCATTTACGGGTATGCAAGTATCGAGACGAGCGGGGACGCGGCTCGAGTCGCGTGCCGACGTGGGCCCGAGGTAGCAACTCGTGGGGTAAGATGAATTAATTTACATTAAATGTAATTTAATGATTTGCTTAATAAGTGGCTATAATAGTTATAATGTGGTCACATTAAATCAATATGCAATGGCATATAGTTTGCAAAATAAATCAAGATGCATTGGATTTGCCTCGAGATACGCATTTCATGAGACTCGAGAAATATTTGGTCAAAGGCGGTGGAAAAAGAAGATATTTATTGGTTTTGCCTCACGAATCTCGATGACATCAAATACTTAACTTCCACCTTATCCAAAGTCGGTTAAAAAAAATAGTGAACCAGAGAGAGAGGAAGAAGAAGGAGAGAGAGAGAGAGAGAGAGAGAGAGAGAGAGAGAAGGAAAGAGACCGAGCTTGACGTGAACACAAGGTGAGTGAATTTCCCTTGTTGTTGTTGTTGTTGTTGTTGTTTCGGTTGTTGTTGGTGTTCGGGTGGCGAACTCGGACGAACTGCCATGAGTTCGTCCGAGTTCGAGGAAGGCAACGAAGTAGTTTCCCCTGCATGCGAACTCCACCTGGGGCTGGGGATGGAAGCCCAATCCCAGCGAAGAAGAAAAAATAAAAAAAAAAATAAAATTCAGAAAAATAGAGCTGATGCTATGTTTCTTCGCGAGGAAGAAGAAGGAACCGGGTCGGGCCGACCCGGACCCAGGTGGGTCGGGACGGACCGGACCCTGACTCGGTGGGATCGGGTCATATCGACCCGGATCCGGCTGGACCAGGTCGGGTTGACCCGGACCCACTAAAAAAATAAAATAAAATAAATATATATTTAATTAGTTAAATTAATTAAACTGATTTTTAATAAATAAATCTCGGAAAATGGAGAAAAATATGGAAAAAACTCAGAAAAAATTCAAAAAAATAAGGAAAAATATATTTGTGACCAAATCAATAGAAGTTCGAGATTTTCATAAAAAGTGAAGAATTCGAAAGTCGATCGAGACATTATACGGGGGTTTTACATCGAAAAATGCGAAATGAGCCGAATGACCGAAAATAAATAAGAAAAGTATAAATAAGAAAAGTGTTTCGAAATTTGTCTCGACTTCGATTTGGCCTAAGTGAGACATTATTGAATGCTAGGGAATTACGGGGGAACTCATGCGTTTGGGCACGCACTTCGATTCGTCGAGGAATCGGCTAGACTAGGACAAGCGTGTGACTTGTAAGTACAACTGTGAGAATTTTATATTTCATTTCATTCTCTTATTGCTTTATTGGTCTATTGGTAGACATTACTACTTGTCGTCTCACATCATGTTGTTCTTGTATCTATTCATGGATGAATATTGTGACATGATGCCTTGTGAATTATTTCATTGCCTCAAATTCCTACACTTGATGTCGTTCTTGAATATAATTGATGAAAACCATGCTAATGGACTACTTTGAATTTAAATAGCCTTGTATTCGATTTCCTTTGGGCTTTTGCAATCTAACTTGTCTTGGAATTCTAGAATTTTGGAATTATTTATTTTTGAAATTAAAGTTGGGATTATCTAGTGTCCATTGCACGATAGATGCGCGGTTCACGGGGACATGGGTCTACCGGGGTTCCGACACTCACCACTACATTTGCGCACACACGAGTTATGGGGCTCGGGGTGGTCGGCAAGCATGAGATTGATGTTCTAAAGCGTAGAGCGCAGCTCCGCTATTTATGTGAGATATGTTGAGCGCAACTCCATATCGTAGTGGGAAAAGGTAGGTGATAGGTCTCACCGCCGACCGGACGTAGATCATCTCGACTTAGCATGTGTCTGTCTCTACATCTTTAACTGTGGTATTTACTTGCATTACTTGTTTCAACAATTTATTTCGCTCATTTATGCTTTTAAATACCATTCGTTTCTTTTGGAAATGTGACATGAAATTCTCCAGTTAGTACTTAAATATCACTATACTCACCGTCTAGTTTGTGACGGTTGGTGTAGGTCCGTCGAGCAGTAGCAGACGGGGAAGGAGAAGATCGGCGACTTCCTCTGAGCAGTTCGACGACTCTCCTCACTCATTTTGTAAGTCTCGACTTTTGTTGTATTATGATTTATTATGTCATTTTGGGTTGTACAATGGGTTGAGTGAATAGTTTCATATCTATACATGCATGTGATGCTGTAGTTTTTCTTGGTTTCCACACTTAGGAAATTTTTGGAGAATTAATGCTTCCGCTTAATATTTGAGTTACCAATGATTCCGCTTAACATTTGAATTACCTAACAATGTGATAATATAACAATACACGTGGATTTAGAGGAAATAGAGACGATAGGCTGACTAATACGTACTTACGTCTTAGATCATGTGGATTAAGGCTTGAGTACGGGATTAGGTCGGGCGGTGCCCTGTTTAGAAGTAGGGGGTTTCGCCTTTAGTCATGATGCGATTGAGACGAGAGTTCACGGATTTGAGACAGGGGCCAGATGAGACTGTGATGTACTACTTAGATCGATATGATTATTTGCGACAGTTTGTTGGGGGCTTGGTGAGAAATGAGTTCGAGGATGTGTATCACTTTGGTGATGGACTCAAGACTCGATATTGGATATTACGTCGTCAGTTCAGGCGCAAGGAAAGACGTGAGACTTCATTGATCTAATGAATGTGATGAGGCATTCGCTCAGCTTACGAGATTATTAGACAGCATGGGGTACCAATGACTATTACGTCAGACATATATGCCATGTATACATCCAGGATGTAGCGAAGTATGTAGGAGCAATATGGTACACGCCTACAGTTTAGTACAACGTTTCATCCTCAAACTAACGGGCAGACAGCGTGATTGATACAAGTTCTCGAGGATATGTTATGGGCGTGCGTCTTGGAGTTTGGCGGATCATGAGAGGAGTACCTGCCATTATTTGAGTTGGCATATAACAACAGTTATCAGGCCAGTATTGAGATATCGCCTTTTGAGGCTTTGTATGGTAGACCGTGTCGCTCGTCATCGTGTTGGGCTGAGCCAGAGGACCGGGAAACAGTGGGGCCTGAAATTGTTGTCGATCACATGGGGAAGGTACGACTGATTCGTCAAAGACTCAAGGGACCCCAGGATCGACAGAAGAAGAATACGAATAAATATCACGGTGATCTCATATGCACCGATGGATCCTTTGTCAGTTTAAGGGTTTCCCCTCAGAAGGGTCTTCAGAGATTTGAAGTGAAAGGTAAACTTGCATCGAGATTGATCAAACTTTTTCGTTCCTCTTCGAGTAAGGTACACCTATTGGGTCGACATTTAAATTTCGAGGACGAGATTTTTATTAGTTGGGAAGAGTTGTCACGACCCAAAATTTTAATTGTGTTATTGGCTTTACACAGGCTCAACGACCCATACTGTGGGACCCACACCGTGCTACGTCCGTTTACCGAGGCAAGGGCCGAGGTACATTTTATATTTGTGTGATGTATGCCTAGTGTACTGTACATGTGTAGACTACTAAGTCATTTACGGGTATGCAAGTATCGAGACGAGCGGGGATGCGCCTCGAGTCGCGTGCCGATGTGGGCCCGAGGTAGCAGCTCGTGGGGTAAGATGAATTAATTTACATTAAATGTAATTTAATGATTTGCTTAATAAGTGGCTATAATAGTTATAATGTGGTCACATTAAATCAATATGCAATGGCATATAGTTTGCAAAATAAATCAAGATGCATTAGATTTGCCTCAAGATACGCATTTCACGAGACTCGAAGAATATTTGGTCAAAGACAGTGGAAAAAGAAGTTATTTATTGGTTTTGCCTCACGAATCTCGAGGACATCAAATATTTAACTTCCACCTTATCCAAAGTCGGTTAAAAAAATAGTGAACCAGAGAGAGAGAGACCTGGAGAGAAAAGGAAAGAGACCAAGCTCGACGTGAACACAAGGTGAGTGAATTTCCCTTATTTTTGTTTCATTCGTTGTTGTTGTTATGTCAGTTGTTGTTGGTGTTCGGGTGGCGAACTCGGACAAACTGCCATGGCAGTTCGTCCAAGCTCGAGGAAGGCAGGGGAGTAGTCTCCCCTGCATGCGAACTCCACCTGGGGCTGGGGATGGAAGCCCAACCCCAGCGAAGAAGAAAAAAAAATTCAAAAACAGAGCTGATGCTTTGTTTCTTCGCGAGGAAGAAGAAGGAACCGGGTCTGGCCGACTCGTCCCAGGTGGGCGGGCGGACGACCCGACTCAGCGAGATCGGGTCATACCGACCCGAATTCGGCTGGACCGGGTCGGGTTAACCCGGACCCACTAAAAAATAAAATAAGATAAATATATATTTAATTAGTTAAATTAATTAAACTGATTTTTAATAAATAAATCTCGGAAAATGGAGAAAAAAATATGGAAAAAACTATGGAAAAATTCAAAAAATAGGGAAAAATATATTTGTGACCAAAATCAATAGAGTTTGAGATTTTAATAAAAAGTGAAGAATTCGGAAGTTGGTCGAGAAGTTATACGGGGTGTTTACCTCGAAAAACGCGAAATAACCCGAATGACAAAAAATAAATAAGAAAAGTGTTTCAAAAATTATCTCGACTTCGATTTGGCCTAAGTGAGACATTATTGAATGTGAGAGAATTATGGGGGAACTCAGGCGTTTGGGCACGCACTTCGATTCGTCGAGGAATCGGCTAGACTAGGCCAAGCATGTGATTTGTAATTACAACGGTGAAAGTCTTATATTTCATTTCATTCTCTTATTTCTTTATTGGTAGCTATTACTACTTGTCATCTCACATCATGTTGTTTTTGTATCTATTCATGGATGAATATTGTGACACCTTATGAATTATTTCATTGTCTCAAACTCCTACACTTGATGTCGTTTTTGAATATAATTGATGAAAAGCATGCTAATGGACTACTTTGAATTTAAATAGCCTTGTATTTGATTTCCTTTGGGCTTTTGTAGCCTAACTTGTATTGGAATTATAGAATTTTAGAATTATTTGTTTTTGAAATTAAAGTTGGGATTATCTAGTGTCCATTGCACGAGAGATGCGCGGTTCACGGGGACATGGGTCTACCGGGGTTCCGGCACTCACCACTACACTTGCGCGACACACGAGTTATGGGGCTCGGGTGGTCGGCAAGCATGAGATTGATGTTCTAAAGCGTAGAGCGCAGCTCCGTTAGTTGTTTGAGATATGTTGAGCGCAGCTCCATATCGTAGTGGGAAAATGTAGGTGATCGGTCTCACCGCCTACAGGACGTAGATCATCTCGACTTAGCTTGTGTCTGTCTCTACATCTTTAACTATGGTATTTACTTGCATTTTGTTTCAAGCAATTTATTTCGCTCATTTATGCTTTTAAATATAATTCGTTTCTTTTGGAAATGTGACATGAAATTCTCCAGTTAGTACTTAAATATCACTATACTCACCGTCTAGTTTGTGACGATGGGTGTAGGTCCGTCGAGCAGTAGCAGAGCGGGGAAGGAGAAAATCGGCGACTTCCTCTCTGCAGTTCGGCGACTCTCCTCACTCATTTTGTACGTCTCGACTTTTGTTGTATTTTGATTTATTATGTCATTTTGGGTTGTACAATGGGTTGAGTGAATAGTTTCATATCTATACATGAATGTGATGCTGTAGTTTTACTGTGTTTCCACACTTAGGAAATTTTTTGGAGAATTAATGCTTCCGCTTAATATTTGAGTTACCAATGATTCCGCTTAACATTTGAATTACCCGTCAATGTGATAATATAACAATACATGTGGATTTAGAGGAAATAGAGACGATAGGCTGACTAATACGTACTTACGTCTTAGATCATATGTATTAAGGCTTGAGTACGGGATTAGGCCGGCGGTGCCCTGTTTAGAAGTAGGGGCCGTCACAGCTCCTAATTGTTTTGTTGGAACCCATACTTGACAAAGTATTTGAGTGCAGATGGGCCTTTGACTGCTTCCAATGGGCGGTACGGAGGGTTAGGTATAGATTACACGTGGCTAAGCTGTCTCATAATCTTTTCCGATTTTAGGGATCCACCACGTCTATGTACTTCAATGTGCCACTATATAAGGCCATCGGGTGCACAACTTTATTATCCCTAGTATCAACATAAGGGTCCCAAGTGATCTAATCAATCCTAAACATATGTAATTAGTAAACTTAAACTAACTTGAAATCCTACCAACACGATTGACTAACTAACTCATCTCGCTTGGCCGCAACCTGACCAATGTCCTCCTGATAGACCTCTGCTTGTCAACGTTCATCACCGTCTCGTGTTTCTAAATCCATCTAGAGACACGAGGTTGGCGTAGTCCATGTACTTTACATTGGATGTGGCGAGCCCAAGTTTGAAGTGTCGTATACCCATCCCTGACAATGCATACAATTAGTTATTGGAAAAATACAAAACTTAATTATTAAGATATTTTTAAAAACCAAACAACATTTAGTATTATTACCTCAAATAATGTAAGGTAGCTAATAATCTAAGAAACTTGTACTCCGGTGGCAGACCCTAAGTGACAGTATAAATACGACAACGTAGCTGCACCCCATGCATACTTGCCCACTTCATCCAAATCTTCAAGAAGCTTCAAAAGGCAATAGATACCCGAGATTCCTCATCAGCATTTTCATTGCTAACCTCAAGTAGTTTACACACGAGCTTTATCGCATTCGTTCGAGACTTCTCGGTGTACCTCGCAAAGTAGTCAACTGCAATGGCCGTCATAGGAATCTTCAGGAGAATGCTATATATCTTCCAAGGAGATTGACACTTCACCGAAATGTAAGGGGAATATTTCGTCTCCGATTTCCATCGCTATACAATGGAATATATAACCTCCTTGTTTGCCTTACGTTATGAGTAGTCTATCGGGAGTCAACCTGGACTACTGGATAATCCTCTAAAGGCCCTTGGTGTCAGGGTGACACGAATGCAAGTCCTATTCTTGGATCTGGGCACCATAATTGATACACTTGAGTAACGGCCTAACGGGCGGTCCTACAACATCAAAAAAAAATTTCATCAGTTATATGAAAAGCATAAGTTTTTAATTACTCTGTTCAATGAAACTTTAGATACCTCATTGCTTCAAATCAATAATGCGACATGATCTTTAAGACTCTTCAACAACGATCTATCCGAAGGACCACCCGGGAAAGTAACACACATTTGCTATTGCTCTTGTGACTCCCCTTCATTATGGCTACCTCCATCACTAGTACTCCCACTCACATTACGATGCCCACTAGTGGTGTCTGTTGGTGCTGATGACTCACTACTACTAAACTCTAATGCATGAGCCTCATCTTCACCTCGGCAATTACAAGATCTTTTTTTTTGACGTATGTCAACGTTGGAACCCTCATCATGCAATTTAACATTCCTTGCATGTTTTCCGGTAGTCTTTCTCTTTCCATTCACATCTACTTTCTGCTTTCTTTTTTTGATAAAACGCACTCGGGGGTCTCCGGCCGCCTCGCCCGTAGTTACCCCTCGACTCCTCAACACAAACCTCATCCCTAATCACTGGGGTCTTGAAACGAGCCATACTTGATAAAACAATTAAATGTAAGCACTTCAAACAGAAACAAAAGTAAACTTCAAAAAAACCAAAAAACCTTAACCATTTATATAGTCTTGGTCAAGCAGGTCCGGGAAAATAGTTATAATCATGGTGAGGCATGACCGAGATAGTAACCTAAGTCTCGGTAATTGACATTCGAGACAATGAGTTTAGTCTCAGTTGTACATCATCGAGACTAAGGTAACTGTGCTTTTGAATTAATCTCGAATGTGGTGATCGAGAGCAATGCGAGTGTCACAATACCTAGGAAAATATAACCTAACCACAATCTCGGTTATGGATAACCGAGGCGATCAATTATCGATTACAAATACATTACAAATTTTAGAGATTACACACAGAGACAACAATGTAATTCTTGGTACTATGTAAACAAGACTATGTGCAACTACACTAAAATCTAAGTCTCGATCATGGTAAGTCGAGATTGTAAGGATCTTCTCTGACCTATGTGGCCGAAAAACACGGGTTAGTAAATTTAAAAACCTAGAAGACGAACTACACAAAACAAATAAAAACGAACCATAAACTATCAAAATTGAGTTTATACGTACCTATAAGCTGTCAAATAAACACCTCTATGAGATTGGAACCGTAAGACCGAGCCTTAAAATGTAGCCAATGAAGACAACTCGAGATCTATGAAATTGGAAGAACACCACCACCTGAAAAAGTGAAAAACAGATGAGAAGGAAGAAAGAAGAGATTGCCTTTACCAATGATTAAGAGAGAGGTTAGGGTTCAAACTTTTTTTGCAATTTTCCTTTTTCATTTTATCGAATTGATGGATTGGTGGTGGGGTGCACTTAGGGGCAGTTTTGAGATTTCATTCAAATCTTTTGGGTGCCCTTGGAAATCACTTGGTGCCCTCAACAATGGCGTGCCATCACTAATAGGTGGGGAGCCGATAACGGCCTTAAAAAAATACAATTGATATTTTTTTCTCACAAATAATACATTGATTATTGTTTCCCTTACTTGATTGGGTCCTTATTTGTTGTTAGATTCACCCCAATAACTTGAAATCACATGATTCTCAGCACACCTGAGATACACAAAAACATTACAATGAAACCCATACATTATACTTGCATTCCATCATCGGTAGCTCATATATATATTCTTCATTCGTTTCATATTATTTGTCACATTTGAACTTGTGCACAAGAATTAAGGTGTTGATTGAAAGTCTTAAAACGATATACATTGAGACTAAATTACCCATCATTAATAGTTTATTTTTCATAAGTTTTTGCTTTAAAAATTAATGTGGAACCTTAATTGGCATTAATGATATAACTTTAAATTACGGGTAAAATTGAAAAAAAAAACCATAAACACACTCTTGATTTTCTAATGAGACACATATTGTGGAACAAGAAAAAAATCAATGTGATATATAATATGGAATGGAAGGAGTATGTTTTACACGAGTCATATCCATTATATGTTTTTACATGATTTAACTTTTTTTTATTACAAATCGGATCAAAACTTATAGGTAGCAAAAAAAGACTCATAAATAGTAATGTTACACTTTTATAGGATATTTTCGTAACGACCCAAATTAATTAAAATAGGATTAACATTAATCTCGAGGATTAACAAGAGTTAAGTGGATAATTCGGTTGACTCGGACACGAGAACCGAATGAAAATGTTATTTATGGATGATAGTTCTATGTATGTGATGTTTAAAACCATTATTATTGTATTGCACCGCATGTGTGTATGTTGTTATTGAGTGAGTTGGTGCAACGTGAAGTTACTTCGAAATGCATGTCGAGACGCGGGGCATCGGGTGGTGGTAGTCGAGGGATTAGTGGGACCGCTAATGTGTCCATAGGAGGTTCTAAAAACACTAACTACATGTATTATAATATGCCTAAGCTAAGTTAATTAAATCAAATAAATGAGGCCTATAGTTTAGTTAATTAAATTGAAACCATAAGATTGATATAAAGATATGTATTGACACATCTAGGAACTATGTGAGTAGCAAATTAGTGTCACTTGAATTGAATTAGTGGAGAGTAAGTGGGATATATGACAAGAGGTAGACCATTGGATGAATCTTGGGATTCGTAAACACATAAAGATCAATGGCTAGGAATTAACCCCACTTTAATATATAAGGAGGACTTAATCAACCGATGCAAGTTAAACCATCTTCAGTTCTAGGAAATCAGAGAGAGATATATGAGGATTTGGAGCTGGTGATCATTAGTTGAAGGCCAATTTGGGATCAAACAACAAGGTAATCTTTTCTCCATCTCTTACACATTCAATTGAGTCCAAAATTTTATGTTTTGATGTAAAGTTCGAATTTAAGAAATAGAACACTGATTTTATTGAGTTCTAGATGAATCAAAAATATAATTAACATCTCAGTTGATAATTTTAAACTGGTTTTGAAAGAATTAGGTTTTTGTGAAATTTGAAAAAACTAGTGAAAATCATGGAATTGACGAATTTGATCTAATTGTTGTTATTTTGAAGGTTTGAATGATGTTTTTGAAGTCATTAATGAATGGAGAATGATTTTGTTGGGTTTGGTTAGCTAATTTGGGAATTGGTGATAGAATTCTCGAGTTGAGAATTCTATCACATAACATAGTTAGCGCGCTAACCAGTCTAGCTCTCAACTATTTTTCAAATGAAGAATAGTAGCGCGTTAGACTGATTCCCTAGCATGCAGACCCATTAAAGTGTTAATAACAAATGAAAACTGAATTTGAAGGGTTATTTTTAGAATTTTCAACTTAGTACATACCCAAACACCTGTAAACATAGTAAATATGTAAAATTGGACTTCAGGGACTTAGAGGACCGTAGCTCGGGTATCGGGGAGCTAGTAAGTTCGGATTCGGGAGTTTAGGCAAGTTGGAGCGTGGATTAAGGTGCACAAACCCATTGAAATGCCTCACATAATTCATGGTTTGTTTTATCGATATCGAATTTTATGTGTGATTGTAGATGGGCACACATGGGTTTTCTACTCCTATTTTTGTTTGCGTAGATATTGGTTGTGGCTAAATAGCTTGCATGGGTTACTTGTGTTTAGTGCTCGTGTCGATGATAGTAGAATATATCTACGACTATCGAGAGGGATTTAAGATGTTCCCTTGACTTGAAATAGCGTTTGGATGGGTTCATCTGTTAAACTAAAGTGTCTAGTCACTATAAGCTTGTAAGTATATATGTGGTTCCTGTCCTGTTTTATAAATTACTAGCCGATTTAGGTCGGGGTTTTCTCATGATTATACGGTTGTTTACTTATTAATGTTTTATTTTATGAGTATGTTTAATTTTTTGTGTTGTTTATTCATTGTTACTATTTCTTTATTTGTCGCATGCTACCTACATTCATGGGAATACGACTTACAGTTGCCATAATATTCGCATGTCTCGTAGTTTACCAATTTTATTTCATGAATATTGTGTGGAATTCTCTTGGGGTTTTACTCATTGGACTCGTCACTATATTTGTTGGGTGACTGAGTGCAGATCCTTTGACGAGCAAGAGCAAGGGCAAGGGCAAGGAGGTATTGGTCAACTACCTTTGAGATAGTGATGCCAGCTTGTGTGTGACTACCATATGTACGTATTTATTTTTTGTTGGGTTATGAAGACTGTAGAACACTGAATACGTGTTTATGGACCTTTTGTTGTATTTATCTCGCCTTTGATATATATATATATATATATATATATGATATTTTTTTGACGGTTTTCCACTACTTAGGATTGTTAAATACTGCATAACTTACTCCATTAAAGACTTTCGCTGTAAAATTGTAATATAACTTGATAAATTGATTAATTGGCTAGTTAAATCATTAATACTTAAATGAAGATTAATTAGCTAAACTAGGCTTAATTGAAAAAGTGTTAGCAACCAATTAGGTAGCTGGGCATCATAGGTACGCGGGCCATGACATGGCAGGGCTTGATGTAGTGGGATGCGATATGGCGAGTCCCACGACAACCTTGGGATTTAAGGCCGTCACAATTTTTGTCTCAATTACAAGTTCACGAGTAGCAATTTCAATAAATATTATTGAAATGTAATGGATAAATTTGAAAAAATATAGTAAGGAAAACACATTGTTTCTTGACATAGTTATAATTTTTTTGAATATAATAGAATAAAGTCTCATTCCTATCAAATATATATATACATATTTTTTAGTATAATTTTATTTTCTTCCCAAAACCCTAAATTTTTTCTTGATTCTCTTTCGTAATTTTTTATCTTGAACTACTGTCGATCCTCTTTTTTGATCGATGGTGGTTCCAATCATATATTTTTTGCATTTTATTCATCCAATAAGTTGCATATCTAGTTAGATTTGTGAAGATTGATTGTCCTTATGGCAGTACATGCATCTTCCTCAAAATTAAGTTGTGCATTGATTTGTGTTGCGGCTAAGTTGTTGTTTTTTTTTTTAATTTTTAATTTTATAGTTTATTTGTCTTCCCTAGTTAGAAGTTTTTGATATGTCTTTCATTGTTGAAGTCTTAATTAAGGCCTCGTTTGGTTTATTTTTGCTAATTTACTAAGTTAGTTCAAAGTTATCTCCTTGAAGTTAATATTTTCATGTTTGGTTCAATTTAAAACTTGTGGAGAAGTTTCAAACTTTTAAACAATAAAAAATATGAATTGACATAAATAGTTCAAACAAGAGAGAGATGAGTAATAAAAGGGTCATGAGGGGTAATTGTGTCCACAACTCTTGGGAGATAAGGGGTGGTGGAGAGATATCTCTCACCTTATGGAGGCCTTGTTTGGTTATGGGTGGAGTTATTTCTCGAAAAATAACTTACAGGGTGAGAGACCTGATCTTGTTTGGTTGCCCAACTTGCCTACAAATTATCTCCCAACTTATACCCTAAGGTGTGAGATATTTCCCCACCATCCCCCTAGGGAGTTATCTCCCAAAAGTTGTGGACACAATTTCCCTCATTAATGACTCATTTATTACCCATATTTCTCTTGTTTGAAGGCTATTTATGTCAATTCATATTTTTTATTGTTTAAAAATTTGAAACTTCCTTACAAGTTTAAAGTAGAATCAAACATGAAAATATTAATTTCAATGAGTTAACTCCAAGGAGATAACTTCCAACTAACATTATAAGTTGACAAAAATAAACCAAACAAGGCCTAACTTGTAGGTAAGTTGGGCAACCAAACAATATTAGTTTCCCAACTCTCCGGGAGTTATCTCTTTGGAGATATATCCATCTCATACCAAACAAGGCCAAAGTTTTTGTTGAATGTTTTTTATTCGACATGATTCTAGTGGTTTTTATTTATTTATATTAAGAAGAGACAATAATGTCTTATTACAAATAGTACATTTTTAGGAAAGAAACCCTTATTACATCATCTCTAAGAATCATAACTAATTTTGGTTCTAGTGATTTTAATTTGTGTATTGACATGTGTTCCAAATATTATACATAGCGTGCAGCCTTTTATTATCACATTATTTCAATTTTATCGCAATCGCATTCACAATCAAATTAATAATAGTTCTTGCAAACAAATGATATGATTAACGAATCAATGTAGTTTTATTAGGACAATAAGTTGATTCTATTTTTGGTTATGTATTGTGACATTAATGATTAAGAAAATTTATATTTTGCTTCAAAAAAAAAAACAATTATCATGTCATCCCCAAGACTTCCGTATATAAAGTTAGACCTTAGCTAATTATTGCGCGCATAGTTTGTTTATTCGAAGTCCATTTTACAACATGCACTTGGTCGACGATGTCCCCCTTTGGTGTCCTCTTCTAATTAAGTGAACTATTTTGCAAAAACCATAGCACAATTTATGTTTTCCATTTAATACCCCTAGCTACCGTTCCTTTTCATAAACAAAATTACAACATTACAATAAAACACAAAAGCATTAATTCTTCACAGCGTAACCGTCCAGCACCCATAACGGCATACAACCCGTTGTGAATATATTCCCCATCCCAACCACACCGACCGACTGCTCTCCCACGGGCCCTCCCCGCTCGCTCGCGGCGGCCACGGTGGTTCGCGGTCTTAATTTTACAAGGCGAAATGACATTTCACTCCCCACCACTTCAACTTAATTAATTACTGATCCACAATCGACACATACTCCATGAACTCCGGATCACTCTCCAACCCCGCCATCGTCTCCGGCGCCAAGCACACCTCGAGATCCACACTCCCGTCTCCATCCCTTCCCGGGAACGCCGATATCTTCCCGTCGAACTTGTTCGCCTTCCCGCTCCTCACCGCCACCGGCCGCCCCCACCCGAAGTCGTTATTGTACATCGGAAACCTCGGCGAGCTCCCCATCGTGATCATTGCTCCGTCGAAGTTGCCCAACGGAAAACAGCGCGGATTCTTCTCCCATTCCTCCACCCCCCGCCGCACCGTCGAATCATCATGCGCCACCACGTTCCGGTGGAGCGCCTCCGCGCACCACCGCAGGTCCTTCGACACCACATCCCCCGCCGCCGCCACCGTCGGGATGCTTTGTATCGCATTACCGAAATAGTAGGCGTCGATCTTCGGCTCCAACCGGTGCCGGCAATTCACCGCCATCCTAAACGTCGTCGGCTTCCCCACCGGCAACTTCCTCGCCCGCGTCACCGACCGCCACAACTGCGCGCAAAGCGACTGGAACGACGATATCTCCGTCGCCGGCGCCGGCGGCTTAATTGTTCCGTTCTTGTACAACTGATTAACGACTTTGCTAGTCCAATCATTGCTCTGCTTTCCAAGAATCTCCGTTGTGTTTGTGTTGGTGGCCTGCTTGCTCATGATTACATAAACATTATTATTATTATTATTGGTGCTATGATGATTAGCTATTGATTTCAGTTTGAGAATGGCCTCTCTACTGAAGTGAAATATTCTCTCCCTCATAGGGGCATTTACGTCAAACGTCACTTTTGGAGATCCATCTGGGAAATTGAGCACAGCTTTTGTCTCTTTGACAAAATTCCGCCTAAAGTCAGGCTGAGGGGTGACCTTGCAAACCCCGGCCTTGGACAATTCGGCGAAGGTGTTAAAGAAATTCCAAAAGGAGGTCCCGTCCGTGACGGCGTGGTTCACGCTGCATCCGATGAACACACCGTCGGCGAGCTCGGTGACTTGGACGGCGGCGATGGGTTTAAAATGTCCGTTGTAGCTTATGGCGCCGTCGAATGTGAAAAACTCCTTGACGGCGTAGGGGACGTCGGCGGCGCCTGAGGGGACCGCGTCGCGAATGGAGACGTGGGTGGCATTGGCATGGACAAATTCGACTCCGGCATCGTTGCAGGCGATGTAGACGAAGCCGTCGGCATCGGTGGCAAGGCGACCTGCAAGGGGAGGGAAGTGGGTGAGGGTGCGGGAGAGGGAGCGTTTTAGGTGGGGGATGAGGAGGTCGATGGTGAGGGGAGGGCGTGTTAGGAGGACGCCCTTTTGAATGTATTGGCAAGAGAGCATTGGGAGGTCTGAGACTGAGAGTTTGAGGTTTCCCAGTGAGGATTTATGGGTGGGAGTGATTGTGGACCTAGAGACAATTGTGAGTAGACAAGGCATTTTGTTGATTTTGTTGGTTTGGACTTTCAATTTAAGGTGTTGAAGGTGGTGAAGGTGGTGAGGTGTGTGGGGGTTATATATAGGGGGGGAGGAGTTGAGTCCGGTTCATGCACTTTGGGATTTGTCGCACATATATCGTTTTCAAATGTATAGTATTAATAATTAATTAATAATGTTGTGTGTTGTTTTATTTAATTTTATTTATTTTATAGTATGTTAGTACCGTCCGTGCCACTCTAGAGTTCTGAACTCCAAAATTGACTACAGTAATCCATTTCCATGTAAGCTGGGATTCAAATCAAACGCGTGGTGGACACTGGACATAATCAATCTTGTATACTATATAGTTTACCTTAATTAATATATTACTCTACAAGTTGTTGAGGGCTTTTTCTCGATGAATATTATGTATACTATATATGTAAATTAAACTCAAATTAAAATTTCAAGGAATAATAGTTATAAGATTGAACAAACTCTATAAAAACTCTATAAATATAAATTTATTATGAATACTTTATAAATAAAAAATATGATGATAAATAAATTTGAGAGACGACAATGGAAACTCCAAATGTTGAATGTAATTCGAAAAAATAATAATAAATATTTTATCATAAACAAGTTAAGTCATTTTCAACAGCTCTCACAGTGATTTATTGAATTGCACTGAAACGTATTCTTTGTTATTTGAAGGCTACACATTATTCTTTACATCTACAAGCTTCGACTGGTCTTCTCACATATTTTGCAGACGTCGATTGGGCAATCTCTCCAGACGATAGAAAGTCTATAGCCGATTATTGTTTGTATTTAGGCTATATATATCACATAGGAGTATAAAAGTTATCTTTTTGAGAATTTGAGGAGAATTTCATATATAAAGTAAGTTAAGACTTCGAGCTAGGGATGAAAGCTAAGTCCACTTTTCAATATTTAAATGAAATTAAGCATGTTTTCCTTTTACTGTAACCAATTTTTGTTCAATGAATTAATTGAAACACAATTTATAGTACTATATTTAACAAGAATGCATATATATATATATATATATATAGGTTAATTTTAGATTGTAGTAGATAGGTATTTTTTCAAAAGTTAAATTATTTCATGTAATTATAGATTGTACTTAGAAACAATATAAGAAATTAATATTGTAAGAAAGTATTTGCAACGTGACTTCTCATTCATTCAATAGGTTAATATACATCATTGACAACGTGATTTTAGGCTACAAATTAGGAACTAATTTGACTAATTGTACATCATATTATAGATTGTACTTAGAAACAATATAAGAAATTAATATAACCTCGCCTAACCAAAAAAACAGTGTATCCATACATGTAAATACAATATACATGTTGGAATACAATTAATTAACGTAAATGGCAGTGACTGCGAAAACATTGCTTCCTTCTGTCAAAAATATAAAACATTTTGCTCAACAATCATATTAAAAAAAAGATTTAATTGCAAGTTTAAATTACATTCTTGCTCACATTTAAGTTTTTATTTTACTCAATAAAATAAGAACAAGTGTTCAATTATAATTAAATTTTTGAAAATATTGGTAAAAATAGGTGTAAAAGTACAAAATTCTTTCGAATTCTGATAATGTCTTATATATAATTTGAAGGAGAGATTTTTGTATAAGTGCTAAAATAACAACGGTTATGTCACACTGCAAGACATTGGCTCACAGTAGTCGTCTATGTGTGCCTCGAGATGCGAGCATACACATGCATATCCCGGTGCGCATAACACACGGGTCAAGGCCGCGTGGACATGCAACTCCTGTGACCCAATATGTCTTGCAGTGTGACATATGGTTGTTGGCTTATAGTAGTTTCTTTTGTAGAATGTCTTACATTTTTTTATTGGAGGGAGTATAAAATTTGGAGAAATTGTGGATTCGACTACCATTAATGACTTAATTAAAGTCGAAACATTGAAGTGATTTTATGCATTATAACTTGGAAAACGTTAGCCGCCTCTTTCTTCCAAAACCCCAAAAAATATTTATTGACTTTTTTTGTATTTTTGATCTCGAACCACCGCCGATCCTCCATTTTGATTAGCAGTGGTTGAAATTACATTTGTTTACATTTTATTCATCTAATAAATTGCACATCTAGTCAGATTTGTGAAGATTGGTCCATCTTTGTTGTAGTACATCTTTCTCGTCATATCTTACGAGTTAAGTATCAAATGGACAAGGAAAATAAACTGCATATCGCATATCTAGCGATAATATATACAAACACATCACAAATATAACATAATAACGAAAATATATCATCTCATAATCACTTCCCAAATAATCGCTCTCAATCATCTTTTGGTTCCCAATCAAAGTTTATCCTTAATTGAGCCAACCCTAGACTCTGATACCAACTTTGTCGGCCCCATCGTCATTAAGACAACTGATCGGCCTAAATTATCTTAATACTTTAATAATCTAGTCAACTTAATCCATTCTTTTAACTTTGACCTCAAAACAAATTTTAATTCAATCCTTAATAAAGCTCAAAAGCTAAATTTATATCCTCAATGAAATCAATTTATGATTTATTCTATTAGAGCAAATTTAAAAATCATATCCATATTTAATAAAAACTTCGGCAACACCTCCTCTAAAAGCGGTCTTCGAAAAACTTCCACCTAATAGACAACAAAATTGGGGAAAGACTTAGAATGACTCATAACTCCCTGTAGTTTACAATATATATCAAATTCAAGTTTATAAACAAACTTAGAGTCTTTGATACTTTTATTATAACTTAATAATCCCAAATAGACCAAAATTGTATATAGCATAAACCTACTCAACTTATTTTAAACTAACTTAGGAAACTTTTATAATCATTCAATAACATTTCACGTTCTACACTTTCTCCTAGAATTCCAAAACAATATATACATATATATATATATATATATAAAATTCACAACAAGAATTTAGTTCAACTTTCGAAAATAATTACCACAATCCTCAAGTCTTGTCGTTCGTCCCTTGTGTTCATATAGAATTTGACATCATAAAAAATAACTTGAAGATGTCGGGTAAGTAAATTCCTACATTGATATGTACTCTGCAATTGTTAGTCTGATACATGGAGACGTATAATTACATTTTCAAATAAATAATAAGATACATGTGTCAACATGACATACAATCTACTCTATTGTTGCCTCTTAACTACAATCATATGTCGACTTCTAAAAATAGTATAGAGATAGTATTAAGAGATCATGAAATGCAAAGATAACATGTCGACGTTAGACTCCGCTAGTCTCACTAGAGAGCGTAAAGGCATTACTAAAACCTAGTTTCAATCAAACCAGACTCCAAAACAAGCTTACCCTCTTCATTCACTCTTTGTATGCATGACTAAGAATGATAAAATGTAATGCGGACTATGATGCAATTATAGGTACAAAGATAAATTGCATAAATAGTAAAGATCACAGCATATGGCGGGCCCAAACTCTAAGGCCACCATGGGACCCACCATGTCACATCATTCATTACCAAGCACTGCCATGTCATGGTCTGCTTACCTATGATGCCCCGCGACCTAATTGGTTGCTTACACTTTTCCAACTAACACTAGTTCAGCTAATTAATCTCCATATAAGAATTAATGATTTAATTAGTCAGTTAATCAATTTATCAAGTTATATTACAATTTTATAGTGGAAGTCTTTAAGTAAATAAATTATGCAATATTAAACAATCATAAGTAGTGGAAATCATGGCAAAAAGAAACCATGTATATATCAAAAGCGAAACAAATATAGCAAAATATCCATATACATGTATTCAGTGTTCTACAGTCCCCAAAACCAAACGAAAAGTAAATACATACATACTGTAATCAAACACGAGTTGTCGTCACTATCATAGAGGTAGTCGCCCAATACCTCCTTGCATTTGCCCTTGCTCGTCGAAGGATCTGCCCTCTGTCACCCAACAAATACAGTGACGAGTTCAGTAAGTAAAATACCAAGAAAAGTCCATAAAAACATTCATGAAAAAAAACTTGATAAACTACGATACATGCGAATATGACCTCTGGCTACAGTAAGTCATGCTCCCATAAATGTAGGTAGCATACGATAAACAAAAACATGAGCATTTAATAACAACACATATTAAATAACATGCTAAAAAATAAAGCATTAATAAATAAATACCAATATAATCACTTGAAAAACCTTAACCTAAACCAACCAGTAATCGATAAAATAGGACGGGAACCATGTACATACTTACTGGCTTACGGTGAATAAACCCTAACTACAGTTAACAGATGAACCTCTCTAGATGCTATTTCAATTCAAGGGAACATCTTACATCCCTCTCGATGGTCATAAATATATTCTACTACCATCGACACAAGCACTAAACACAAGTAACTTGTGCAAGTGATTTAGCCACAACCAATATATACGCAAACCAAGATAGAGTAGAAAACCCATGTGTGCCCACTAGCAATCACATATGTATTCAGATATCAATAAAATAAAATCATGAATTCTGTGAGGCATTCCAATGGGTTTACGCATCTCAATCTGCGCCCCGACTTCCTCAGACTTCCGAATCCGACCAAACTAGCTCCCGATACTCGAGCTATGTTCCCCAAGTTCATGAAGTCAAATTTTATGTATTTAGTATATTTATAGGTGTTTGGGTATGTATTAAGTTGAAAATCCCAAAAAACAACCTTAAATTCAATTTTCATCTGTCATTAGCGCGCTTAAAAGGTTTGCCTAGTGCATCAGGTGTGATTAGCGCACTAGGGAGTTTTTCTAGCACGCTACTGTTCTTCATTTTTGAAAAATAGTTGAACACCCAGACTGGATATCACGCTAGCCAGTTTGGTTAGCGTGATATCTGCGCTGGGTGACATAATTCTCAATTCGAGAATTATTTCTCCAATACCCAAATTAGTTCCACTAACCTTACAAATCCATTTCCCACTTAATGGGGACTCCAAAACATCATTCACAATAACAAAACAACATTAATTTGATCAAAATCCTCAAATTCCTGCATGCACAAGTTTTTCAATTTTCACCAAAACTCAATTTCCATCAAAATCAATTGATAATCTATATTGAAATGTTCATTATACTTGTAATGCATCAAGAATTCATCAAAAATCAGTGACCTAATCCTCAATTATCAAATTTTCATCAAAACATTAAATTTTAGCTCATTTAAATGTGTAGGAGATGAAGAAGATGATTACCTTGTGTTTGATCTCCTAATTCCACCTCCAGATGATGAATTCCAGCCTCCAAATCACCTTTTATTCTTTGATTTTCTAGAATTGAAAATGGTTTGGTTTGCATGTGTTGATCAACTTATTTTTATATATTTAGGTGAGATTGATTGATAACCATTGATCTTAGTGTATATACGTATCCTGAGATTTATCTATGGCCTATCACTTATCCGACCAACACTTCACTAAATCCCTCCAAATAACACCAATTTGAAACTCTATTGGTTCCTAGATGCACCAGTACGTATCTCGAGGACAATCTTATGGCTCTATGTTAAATTAACCAAATTATATGCCTTATTTATTTGATCTTTAATACCTATGATTGGTGTTCTTTGAAACTCCTATGGATCCACCAATCCCTCGACTACCCGACACCTGATGCCCCGTGTCTCGACATATACCTCGAGGTAACTCCCCGTCACACCAACTCACACGATAACAACACACACATGCGATGCAATCCAATACTAATGATTTTAAACACCACATATAAACCATCATAATCTATAAATATCATATTCTCTCGATTCTCGTGTCCAAGTCAACCGAGTTACCCATGTAACGTCGAATTACGACCGTTATTCCTCGAGATTAGCGCTAATCATAATTTAATTAATTTGGCCCATTACACTGTAGGGTTTACTGACCACCAAACCAACTCAAAATTGGTTGTGAATGTCACGGTCCAAATCTAGAACCCTAGTTTAGTTTCCTTAATCAAGATTGTTAATCTATAATGTGGGACCCGCATCAAGATACGTGCACTGGCCGAGGCAATGTGGCCGAGGTATATGTTAAATTTGTTGTGATGTATGCCTAATGCATTATATATGTAGGTTATTAAGTCACTTATACTTGTATTTATGTGTCTAAACGTAAAAAGGGGGATGCACCTCGAGATGCGTGTTAGCATGAGACCGAGTAGAGAGTGATGTGGTGAGCTAACTTGTGTTATTATAGCTTATTTAGTTGAATTGGTTATGGCTATAGTTGAGTTTACATTAAAAGTAACTAAATTAGCAAGTCAAAACATTAGGCATTGATATTCCTCTAGATACGTGTTGACACATCCAAAGACCAGTTGAGTTTTCATTTGGTGTTAGTTAGAGGAAGTTAGTAAAGAGTTAGTGGAATTATGTCAAGTTGTAGCCCATTAAATTAGTTTCGAGATACGTGTGTACATAAAGATCAATGATTATTAATTAATCTTATCTATATAGAAGATTGAATTGATAAACTCATGTAAACATTTCATGCTCATTTCATAAATTTAGCAGTGAAGAAAAGTTGGAGAAGAAGATCAGAGAGATCATGTCACGGTCTCAATTTCTAATCTCACTTATTATTCATAATCAGGATCACCGACCCATGATGTGGAATCCACATCGTGATATATGTATTAATTGGGGCGAGATGATCGAGGTATATATTAAATTTGTTGTGGTGTATGCCTAGTATATTGTATATGTGTAAACTATTAAGTAACTACTAGTAGTGTATAGGTGTCGAGACGCGAGTGGAGATTTTCCTCGAGTTACGTGTCGATGTGGGACTGAGGTAGAGAGTGATATGGTAAGTCTATTTTGAGTTTAGTGTAGCTTATACAGTGGCTTTAATGCTGCTATAATTGAATTTGAATTAAATGTTGCCTAAGTTAGCATTTTAAAACAATAGCTATGTGATGTGCATCGAGACACGTATTAGCACATCTAGAAATAAATTGAGTTATACATTGGTGTTACTTAGGTTTTGTTAGTGGAAGTAAGTGGGATATTTTTAAAAGATGTTCCATTAGATGGGTCTCGAGATACGTGTGTATAATTAGATCAATAGTTATCATTCGACCATATCTATTTCATATATATAGTTAGAGATCAATTAATGCAAACTACATATTTTCATTCTCATAAGCTTCGGAGCTAAGAAATCATGCTGGAGAAGAGGGGAAATTGAAGAAATCAGTTGATAGGGAGGATTTGGTGTTATGAGAGTTGATTTAGCTAGTGTACATCGACTAGGTAATCCACTTACACTAGTTTGTTTAGTTTAATTTGATGAATTCATGAATTTGTTAGTATGCGTGGTTGTTTTTATGTTATTGATGATGTCTTGGGGTTTTTTAGGTGTTTGTGGAAGTCCCCAAAGCATTGGTGAAGCCTATGTGTAGTATAAACTTAGAATTTTGGTTACAAAATTCTGGGTTAGCGTGCTAGGTGAGACATTTAGCGTGCTAATTTCGATTAGCGTGCTAATTTCGGTTAGCGCTAAAGACAATGGTTAGCGCTTTAATTTCCATGACAACATAAAAATCTACAATTTTCCAAAATTTTCAAAATACTATAACTAAGCTTAAAACCCTAAGTAAAGGTTTAAACACATCTAAAAATATATTATGTGATATCAGAAACCTAGGAAAGGGGTTTGGATATAAGATTTGAGGTGTCGAGAGGTCGGTAAGCTAGGACTTGACATTGCTTGATGTGAGTATACTCGTTGATTGTTTATTTACATTTCATTTCCCGTTTTGACTTGTTTGTTGTAGTCTATATTGACTATGCCTAGATTTGTACTCTCATATCATGGACTTATTTGTTATTCCTCACTTATCGAGCTTAGTTTCCATGATAATTTGATAAATTGAATTCTTTTGAGTCCATTCATCTGATATATGTCATTTCTTGTTGTTTTGAAATAAATGTAGTATAAATAGCATGCTATTAATGATTTGTCAGCTGTGAATGACTTTGTGGACTTGTATGCTTTGGAGAATTTTGTGCTTTGTAGCATAGCCAATTCTTGGAATCCTTAATATTTCGTTTTCTTGGATTTATAAAGTAGTTATAGAATCTATAGTCCATTGCACTAGGAGTCGATCGACACACGAGGTTAGAGTCCCTAGGATGTCGGCACTCGCTACTATGATGAGGCACACAGGGTTAGAGTCCCTAGGGTTGCCCATATATGTTAGAGTACCTAATAATATCGAGGTTAGAGTCCCTGATGACATTGAGTTTAAGTCCCTAGTGATATTAGACTGTACGATACCATGCACGTCCTTTAGTAGTTTAGGCTTCACTGACATAGGTCACAACCGATCGGATCTAGATCATAAATACTTAGCTTTGTGTCAGATTCACTTGTTTAACTGTGTATTTCTTGGCATAATTGTGGTACTAGTCATTCTTTATTGAACTTATGCTTTTAAATACCATTTAGTTTTATTTTGGAAATGTGAATGAATTTGTCAACGGGGATTACTATTATTTAATGTACTCACCGTTCTTTTTATGACGGTGCGTGCAAAGCCGTCGACGACCAGGCCGGGCAAGGAGAAGATTGACGATTACCTCTGAGCCAGTGGCGTACCTCTACATTGACATTTGTAGGTTATGATATTTTATGTATTATAAATTTATATTTTTGATACACTTTGGGGTTGTATATTGGGTTGAGCATTTAGTTCCATGACCTGCAATGACACCACACTATTTATATTCGCCATTTTATCATATATGCATGTGATCATTGTTTTCATGGTTTCCACACACTTTGAATTTTTTATAATTACTTTCGCATAATTTGTTAAGACTTCCGCTAAATTTTATAACTTTTAATAAGTTTTTAATACTCTGAAATTCAATTGTAAAGTGACATGTGTTTTATTTATCCTAAACACAAGTAGTTGAAAAAATTTAGATATAAAGGCTGACTAATATGTATTTAAGCCCTGTGGGGTTGGGATTTGGGCTTAATTACATGATTAGGCCCTCCGTCATAATTGCGATCATCGTCAACAATCAAAACGGAAATGCGATTCCGTTTCGAGAGAGACTTAGAAGAATTTATTGATTCCGTTTACGATTAGAGACGGAATAAATTCCGTTTCGAGTCTCGAGTTGATTAAGTTGATGGTGTACAACAACTAGATGATTCTATTTACACCATTAACATAATTTAATTTGATGAATTCATGATATATAAACAACAAAAACAATCTAAAAAGTTTCTATATCGTATCTTTCTACAAAAGAAGGTCCAACGCATGTAAAAATCATGAGATGAAACGAAAGAAAGAGAACTAAATGGTAAATCCACATTGCTATTATATCCAATTAATCGAGTAACGGAACTATGCAAATAGATCAAACTGTTAACGATATCATATCTCTTACTCTTACCTTGTGAAGCGCCACACGACGAAGCTCCAATAACAAGCATGCTGATTTGGGACTTAGACACTTCATTAGATATTGCAACTGGTACATCATCTGCTTCAATTACAGGAAGTGAAATACAGAACCATCTCAAATATTATGTTGTTGTAGCATTGCAGACACAACCCAAAACAACTATGATAGTGTGATAAAAAAATACCCAACTGAAAGAGTAAAAAGACATTAATAAAATATAGCACAATTTAACTCATACATGAATTCTTCAATTTCCAAATAGCCTGGCTACCAACAATCAAGGAGAACTGCAAACCAAAAATCAAAAGCTGGGCATGAGACATAGTAAACGTTCGTGCCCAGAATAATCATGTTTATAGCTTTTATTCTTATGATCATGGTAGGTGTATGGGTTAAAGAAAAAAAGAAAAACTTTGGTAGGTTAGAACAGGGATCCCAAAGTGTTGGAAATGGCCATGTGTGGAGAAAACTTAGAATTCAAAGTGCAAGATTTTAGGTTTTCCGTTCGCTACATTGCACCTCAACACTTATCTAGCTCCAATTCACGGTACAACGCCACACAAAAGCACCGTTATAGCTTTCCTTCAACTCCTCACTTGATTACACATTCAACTCTCCAAACCACAACAAAAATCAAATCAAATCAACACACCAAAGCGAAGATGAATGAATCACTCACTTGCTTGTCGCGACATTCATTCACTTCCTCCTCCACTCGATCCAACGCCTGCACCAGGTCATTAGCAATTGCGCGATGGAGAAGGCGGGCTAGACATTCCACATCGCATCTTCTCGCTGAACCCTAGCTCCGTGCTCTCTTGAGGCTGCGCGCGCTTTGCGCAAAGCTCGGTGTGGAGGCGATGGATCTGGTGGCGATTGCTAGGGTTCGCAAAATATGATGAACGGGTATAATAAAATAAAATTTTGGGTGGGAATGTTGGCGCCATTTTTTAGAGACGGAATTTAATTCCGTCTCTAATTCCGTCTCTATTTCCGTCTCGATCCGTCTCAAATCCGTCTCTGAATGTTTCCGTCTCAATTCCGTCGCTAACTTTTTAATTTAGAAATGGAAATTATTCTTTCTTATTTCCGTTTCGATTCCGTTTCGATTTCTAAGTTAAAAGTAAACACTTTAAATAAGTCTAATACCTAATTAAAGGTTTAAATACATTTAAAAAATATGTCTAATGATATCAGGAACCTAAGGATGAGTCTCAAGAGTTCGGATATGTATTTTGAGTTGTCGAGACGCCGAATTAGCTAGGAAATTGCGGGATTGTCAATAAATTGATTGAGATATTTATTTACATTTCATTCCTATTTTGCTATTCATTTTCAGTTATTTGAATTGAATTATCCTTTGTATTCTACATGTCATGACTTGTTGTCTCTTACCATTTTACAGTTTGCTACCATGATATTGGTTTTAGATTAAATGGTTTCATTGACTCTAAATCATGTGTTATGTCATTCTTGATTGTTGAGATACCTAGTCAAATGAAATAGCATACTATTAGGTTGGTGTTTAATGGTATTGTAAATCTGACTTTTTTGTGCATTAGATATGCAATTACATTCTTTGGTTATGAAAGTAGTTCTTATCTAGGACCATGATATATATAGAGATAGTCATGACACACGGGGTCACTAGATTCTTGAGGATGTCGGGATCTCACAACTAACTTGTACGACACGGGGTATGGGACCCGAGATTGTTGGCAAGTATACATCACATGCGAGAGGCACTTGTGACTATTTATGTATGAGATGGGTATTTGTAAGGATGCGAATGCATTCATGATATTGTTTACGCCCTCAATAGTAGAATAAGGTTAATGTGATGTAACTCACGACCTTCTAGCCCTAGATTATTACTACTAAGCCGAGTGTCGGTTTCATATTACTTAACCGAAGTGTCTTATGGCATGATTTCTTTTCAGCATAGTTGCTATTGTTATGCTTTTAGATACTTGTTGTATAGTTGGAAATGTGAACAAATGTCTCTCAGTGTTACTTTCTACTTTCATGTACTCACCATCCTTTTTATGATGGTAGGTGCAGATCCACCGAGTAACAAATTTAGCAAGGAGAAGATCGACGACTACCTCTGAGCTAGTGGAGTGCCGCTACGTCTGATTTTTAGGTTTTTTTGTTGTATGACTTATATATATATATATATATGTCTTTAATATACTTTGAGGATGTATAGTATGGGTTGTGAGATAGTTACACGACCAGACATGTGTTGATATATAGTTATCGCCGTTTATTATATATATGCATGTGATCTTTGTTACTTGGTTTTTCATATACTTAAATTTTATATGAATGGCTTCTTCTATTTTTCAAGACTTCTACTGAATAATTTTTATACTGTATAAGTCTTAATTTACCCTGAAATACAATTAAGTTTGAGAATGATATAAGGTTTATTAGAAACGTAGCAAATGTGGTGAGTGTATTAGAAAGGCTGACTAAAACGTTGTTAAGTCCTATGTGATGGAGATTAAGGGCTTAATGATGGGATTAGGTCGGGCGATGTCCTAATTTGTGAAGGGGCGTCACTGCGAAACCTTAATTACACAATGTTTCCTTGGTTTTCACTTACTTTGAACCTATTCCCCGAGCTTCGTTACGAGTGGTTTCGAAATCTTTGATATTACCTAAAACCATTGAGAAATCCATAAGTTCCATATTCAATTTCTAAAGTTTTCGACCAATTGTTGAGTTATTTCGGTACTCTCAAATCCTAAAAATCTGAAATCACTCCAAAATCAACTCCTCGGAATATCCGCATCCTAATTTTAATTGTAAATTGTTGTTCAAAATCGAAAATTAATCTTGACTAGGCTCTTAAATAATTTTCTAAATTTCAAATATTTTCAGGCATCGTAACACGTATTACGAGAAAAACACCGATATAAGTCTTCGAGAAAATTCTAAAATCCTCATTTTTCATAAAAAAAAATTCCCTAATTTTGATTTATTTATCCAAAAATAAAATCTTTCTGATTTATTTTCCATTTTTCTCCAATTTCTAGCTTTTTCTTAATCGAGAAAGGGTTGTTTGACCCCATAATTGGATCGGTCCGGTTTAATCCGGTTCGGAGGATCAAAATCCTTTCCATATTCTTCTTCCATCACGTTCATGTGCTTCATCAAACCATTTTTTTTAATTCATTAGGTTGAGGGTTGAGAACCTACCCTAGGTCGGGTCTGGGCAGGGGAGACCACTCCCCCACCATCATCTTCCTCATAGATTCGAACCTCCCTTTCCCATCCACCATTAACATTAGCAACCACACCAACAATCAACGACAATGAATAACACACACATACACACTCACTCACCTCGGTCTCTCTCTCTCTCTCTCTCTCTCTCTCTCTCTCTCTCTCTATCTTGTTCAATATCGATCTCTTCATCGATTTCTTTCAGTCAATTTGTGAATTGAGATGAGGCAGTTTTATGTTTTTGGAGATATATATATATATATAAGATTTTCTTAAGATTCGCATTGCACAAATTTCGAGGCATATTTAATGGTTTATTATCAGTAATTTGATCTTTCTCGAGATATTGTTACGCAGCTCGAGACTGATCTTATGGCTATTAACAAGATCATCTTCGCTTAACCGACTTAGATGAGATTAATTGTATTGATCTCCTCGAGATATGTATCGTGTATCTCGAGTATATCAAATGGTTCTATAACAAGCCATACACCATTTGATTTTCCTTGAGATGTGGTTGCACACATCTCAAGGCATGACTACACCTCTCCAAAAGTAATCATCCAAACCATTCCCTTTCTAGATGCTCACGCTATGCGTATCTCAAAGTGAATCCAATGTATACTTTTATTTGATTTAAACCATAGGATTAATTTTATATATTTATATATAAACTATATAATTAAATATATATACACCTAACGTATTTTCGTTGCTATAAATTCACCACACATGCCAACGACCATCCTCGGGCATGTACACGTGTGTCACATTCAACTTCACGTGTCACTAGGCGCCTAACATTTTATTAATTATTTTATTTAGTTTTATGATTATCTCTTATATTTAAATCTAAATTAAATCTAGAAAATATCTCAATTTCACCAAAAATTGAAAAATACTCCCAACACGCTTCGAAACTCACGACACCGTGTATACATTAAACTTTACCATATTTCGCGTCGAATAGAGTATAATACACCAATTAGTCACGCGACACACAAAAATAATATTTAAATTTATGATTTCTAATCTATAATGTGTGGGTCTCATCTCGAATACCTAAATCCCAAATTAAATCCAAAAATACTTAATTAGTTGTCTAATCAAGTTTATAAAACCCTCGGATGTCATAGTTACCATCAGGTAAAACAACCATTGGTTGTAAATGGGTCTACAAGAACAAAAGAAATGCATATGGTAACATTGGATGATATAAAACCAGACTTATGGCCAAAGGCTATTCACTTGATTATCATGAAACATTTTCTCCAGTTTCGAAAAAGGATTCATTTCGGATAATCATGGCTTTAGTAGCTCAGTTTGATTTAGAGCTACATTAAATGGATGTGAAAACAACCTTTCTTAACGGAGAATTGGATGAAGAAGTATACATGAAACAACTTCAAGGTTTTAATGATGAACACAATAGTCATCTAGTTTTTTGAATAAAAGAATCTATAAATAGATTAAAATGGGCATCCCAATCTGTGACGGCCTGCGTTGACCTTGCGAATGGGCCATCTTAGGCCAAATAAAATTGGGGCCGTATGGTATTTTAAGTTTCACAATGTTATATCTTCATACGATTTTGAGGAAAACATTGTTGATCAATGTATATACGTCAAGGTCAGTGAGAGCAAATTCATTTTCTTGATCTTTTTATGTAAATGACATTCTACTTGCTAGTAGTGATTTGGGACTGTTGTATGAGACAAAAAAGTTTCCTAAAACAAAACCTTGAAATGAAGGATATGGGTGAAGCCTCTTATGTCATTAGCATAGAGCTTCATAGAGATAGGTCCAACAGGATCTTATGACTTTCTTAAAAAGCCTACATTGAAAAAGTCATAAAAAGATTCAACATGGAACATTAAGCCTCTACATTAGCGCCCAGGGGACAAATTAAGTTGTGATCAATGTCCTCAAAATGATTTGGAGCGAGAAAAATGCAAAACATACCTTACGCTTCAGCTGTAAGAAGTCATATGCTCAAGTCAGACCTGATATTGCATTTGAAATATGGTTATTAGGCATATATCAAAGTAATCCAGGAATGGAGCATTGGAAGGCTGCTAAAAAGGTGATGAGGTACCGTCAAGAAACAAAAGATTTTATGTTGACTTATTGATTTTCTAACCATTTGAAGGTGATTGGATATTTTGACTCTGATTTTGTTGAATGCGCCGATACTAGAAAGTTTACTTTGGGTTATATCTTTATACTTGTTGGTGGTGTCATGTCATAGAGAAATATTATACAAATAATAGTTACTTCATCCATTATGGAAGCAGAGTTTATTGGATGCTACGATGCAACTGCACAAGCCCTATGGTTGAGAAATTTTGTCTCAAATCTTCGTATTGTCGATACCATACAAAGGCCATTACGAGTTTATTCTGATAATGATGCTACAGTTTTCTTTTCTAAGAATAACAAAAGCGGCAGTCGCAACAAACATATCGACATCAAGTTTTTATTGAACACATTAGAACTTATATTTTGTTAGCAGATCCTATAACTAAAGGATTGACGGCTACTAAGTACAAGGATCATGTTGCTAACATGGGAATGCAAAAATGAGTTAGTTGTTCAAGATCACATTAAAAAAATGAAGTTGTTATTGAACACATTAGAACTCATCTTATGTTAGTAGATCCTATAACTAAAGGATTGACGGCTACTATGTACAAGGATCATGTTGCTAACATGGGAATGCAAAAATGAGTTGGTTGATTTTCTTAGATTTTGGCTTTTGTAAATAGTTACTTCTATTTTCAATTGGTAAAATAAAGTTATTGTTTGCACATAAATTCCATTATTAAAGTCCATTGGGACTTTTGCGACGGCCCCAACCCCAAAAATTGAGCACCGCCAGACACTAGGCCTCCATTAACCCGTGGTAAACCAATTCAGAGTTAATAAAGGCCTAGTCAGCCTCACAAACCAGTCTTCAGTAACTGATAGTCCACCCAACAGAATATACATATATAAAATCATATGCAGTGGAATTTAAATGCGATGAAAAAGCGACAACAAATAAATTAAACACACAATGAGTTATAGGTTTGAAACTAGTATGTGGAAACCCCGTACAACATATACAATGTACAAATCATAGTGACGAGGGGAAATATACGTATCTCTCAACCTAAATACTCATTTATAAAATATAATACATGTGATATAGATACACCAAATAACCTACACATGTCGGACATCAATGTTCTCGAGCTTGGAAATTATGCATGCAATTGTCACCAAAAGCAGAGACAATCCCAGTGAGTAAATCCAGAAGAAGTTTAATAGTAATTTCAGATTTAACAATAAATAAGTCTATAAATCATGCAGGAAAGAAATGAAACTGAAAATAACAATAAAGCACATGATAGACATACTACAATAGTAAATGACAGAGACCAAGTGGCTCGGAAGCAAATGATATACACCTAAGTGGTCTCGACACTCTACATGTGGGCTCAACACTTGACTATGAGTAAGTGTCAAATACTGGCACGGTGGGACCAAGTCCACTTCAAACGCACCTAATCCGTTTGGCACTGTCGGCTCAATTAAGTCGCAGCTCGAGAAAACATTCCAAAGGGAGCCACAATCGCAACCAAATGCTCAGTTGCAATGGAATCCTTGAAGTCATGTGAGAAGCCACGACATATGGTGGATGCTCACTCAGAGGATTCAGTCTCGTCTAGAAGCTACGAGCGTGACTCGGATGCTCAACTCATGAGTAAACAATGACTCAACTCGACCACTTAGACATAGGCCACTCAGTACGGAAGTAGAGTCTAATGATAAATATCGTTTTCATCTAAATATGCAAGGAAATGAAAAGAATTAATATTGAATTTCTTACTGGTTTACTTACAATGCAATCACATCAATCACCACGTCAAATAGATGATTCAAATAGCCTAGTTGAGTCATTCTTGCGTATCTACAATCCTGCATAGCCAAATTATTTTAGGAACCATTTGATAAATAGAGGTCTCGTGTAGCTCAAATGAACTAATTCATCAATTAGTTCTTTTAAAGACTCAAGTCATTACAAAAAGGCTTAACATATTAAGACAAACTTATATTAGTTTCACTCTCGAACTTAATGAATGTAAGTGTAGAAACCCCAAGTTCATAAAACATTTATTCTAGTAATTTAAACTAAAACAATACAATCATCCAAACATTTGGTTGTATAAGTAAGTTTATTTAAAGGTTTCGAGTTTTTTTTAGATTCGTCAAACCATCAAATATAGTTTCAATAAGTTAGATTCATTTTCAAGAAAATAGATTAAAGCTCTTTTTTTATGTCAAACTTGATGCGCAAGTCGGTCGAATCGATAATACTTGCTTTTAAGTTTAGAAGAGACTTAAGCAATACAATACTTTTCATCCCATCCATGAATTACGAATTTTAGGCTCGAGTCTAACGGTTTAGCTTCTTTTTTAAGGCATTTTGTCAAACACATTATATGCAAGAAAAAGAGTTTTACTTGACTCAGTTCAAAATTTGCCCAAGTCACTTTGAAGCTCAAAATCCATGAAAATCATACTCGAATGTTTATCAAGACCCAAATTTCATAACAAATAGGTCGAATGCGACAATAATAAAAATCCATAATTCATAACTTCATCCAAACTTAAACTTTAAAAGATTTACAATCTCGTTGAACTCAATTTGAGATTCCAAACTTTAGAGAAAAAGATCAAAGTTCTCTTAAAAACATTTTATTAAACACTGAAAGTGCATTCCTTTCTAAGACTATTTACAAAACTTAAGTCTCATTGACATTCAAGTGAAATCGCCAAAAGTAATAATTGAAATCAATTAAATCAAAAGTTGAGTTCAACTCTTCACCTAGTCTTTTAATAAGGTTTCTAGTACCAAAGTGCAATAACCTTTATTCAAAGCTTTCACAAGATTTGAAAGTCATGAAAGTTTAGCCCAACTTATTTGTAGAAATCAACTAAGAGTCGAGGTATACAAACAACCGTCATAAATTCATGTATTAAATTTGGAAGAATGCTAATAGAACTTCCTTGTGGCATTTTCTCAAATACTTGATAAGCAAATCAAAGGTAGCTTTGATTTGATCAAACTAACTTGAATCCTTCATAAGAACCAAGAATCAATTAACATCAAGTTAGATTGCAAACATGGACTAGAACTATGCTTGTTTAACATCCGCAAAATCGTTTCGAAATCAATTAGAGCAAAAACTTTAAGGAAACAACTCAAGTTAAAAAGAGCTCTATGGATTCATTGATTTTAACCACAAATTCAAAATTAAGGTATGGTTAGGGTCTCACCATATCCTTTAGTAGAGTCTCAACTCTTACATCTTAACTCTCAAACAAGGGTCTTCCCTTTTTTTTTCTTTCTCTTCTATTTCTCATCTTTCTTCCTCCCAAGCTCTCGCGAGGTAGCACCGCCGCTGCCACCAAAGGCTCGCCGGAGTCGCATCCGCTATCTCTGTCTCACAGTCATATGCATTGCCTCTCCTCCATGACAATCGTGCTCTCTCTCCTTGTGTGTTTTCGCGCATTGTGTTGTTGGTGATGAGAATAAAACCCCTTTTTGTTGTGTGTTGTGTGTGTATAGATATGTATATATATATATTAGAATTATCTCATCTTTCTATTTCTTTCTCAATTGAAGCAACACTAAAGATCTAGGGTTAATATCACTCACTTATGGCTTGATCTAAAGGTTGAGACTGGTCCTTGTCACTTTCTGACCTCAGAATTGACACACCTAACATACACAACGTTTGTTTTGACCTTATCAAATTTTTAATAAATTAATAGTCTAAGTCTCGTCATTCGCGTGAATTTAATTTAATTTACCCAAGTAATTCGCGATACGATATACTACACATAATAGCATGCCAAATATAATTAAAATTATTTTATGTTTCTTTTATAGATGTTCGATCATTTCGAAATCATCGCAATTCTCGATCATTTATTAACTACTAGTAATTTGAGATTATCGATTAATCATGAAATTAAAAATACAGGTCGTTACAATTTTTGAAAGAAAGACCCTGAACGACTTATCTGAAGTTCATTCTTATATAATACATTTAGTTTTAAATTATTAAAATTGTAATACATGGAAGGAAATTTTTGTCCAATGAGCACAACCCCATGATTCAATTTTAATATTATGTGAAAGTTGGTTAACTTATGGCCATAAAAAGTAAAAGTTAATCATTCATTAGTGAGCGAAGTAGGAGATTGTTACTTAATTGTGAGTAATGTAGCTCACAACAATTATAAAGGTATATTCATCTTTAAACTGTTACAAAGGTCTTAATATGATTGTTACAGATTTAATTACTAATAAATATGGAATACCAACAATTTTGCTCTCGATGGACGAGCTATTTATAGGGATTAAAGTTTAGACTTTTGCTTGTGTGAAATCATCATATCTCCATCAATCAGGATTAAAGGCATAAACTTGAAATACGAAGATGGCGAATGAAGGTATATCGCATTTTCATTATTTTGAGTATTTTATACAAATATGTATGTGTTGTTGTGATAAACGAACTGTATCGAATTAGATTCACAATTTTTTAATGTTGAATCCGCAATTCGATCCAGTCTAGCCGGATTAGTGAATTTTCGGTTCAATCCAGTCAAAGAGATCTAAAAAATGATTCAAGTAGTGATAATTGGTCCGGATCCATGGATTAGTGCAATCTGTAAGCACCCTTAGAAAGTTATGTTATTCGTTATGTAGTTCCAATGATATTTTATGTATTTGTGTGTTTCGACGTTGTAGAAAGTAGTCATTGATTGATTGTCGAACTGTTTCAATTTTATAATTGCATAAACATTCAAATTAATAATAGTTTTTTTGAACAAATAGAATTGACGATTCAATGTTTTTTTCGATTATGTCTGATTATGTATCGAGCCATTAATAATTAATAAAACTTTTATTTTCTTCAAACCAAAATGAAGTCAAAAAATTGAAATGAAAAAAGAAAAGGAAAATCAAAACATGGAAATGGAACTGTTGGGAGTACAGAATCAGACCTCAACAACGAGGCAATCAGAGCTGACTGACAAACTGACGCAAACACTCTTCTTTGTGACCTAACGCGACATTGAAACTTTTAGGGAGATTACAGTGTTCCATGTTAAATTAGTGTATTTATGGCAACTGCATCTCTAAAAGTTCGTGCATTGTGTACCGTTCAGAGTCCCGATATGTCAACACATGTCAAGATCTTTTTACACGAATATCAAGGTACCATGTAAACATGATCTCGCGGTCGAAATAGGCCCTCTCTACTGTGTCAGAATCCCGTAAATTGCACTCTTCAATTTTATATTTACTGCAAAGATTGTCTGAGTCGGACAAGTGGCGCGCATGCAGGGATACTGGATCTCCTCCCGTATTTAATCACGTGGGGAGGAATCCAGTTTCAACGGTTGTGATGCACCACGCAATGCATGATATCTTCCACGTGTCCCTCGTTTTGTTCCAGTCATCAGACAAAGCAGAAGACGTGAGCGGAGGTGGCGGCTTTACAGCGTCACACGTCATTAAATAAAGCTAGAGAGAGAGAGGGAGCGAGTCATTGGGTTGGAGGGAAAAGATCGGCGCGGAACACGAATAATGTTGAGGGCCGCTAAGGGCACCCCACCATTTAATGAAGGCACCCAGTTAATGTGTGCACAAACCGATTTACGTTGGGCACCCAAAAATTAGACCCGAAATACCTAAACTACCCCTCGTTCAAATCCATCTGCACCCCAGCACCCCAAGCGTCATCTTCACCGCTTTGGACTCCAAGAACCGTTTTGTGTGAGCAGTGCGGTGGGTGGAATCTCCGAAATCGTGTCTCCGTGTCTCGCCTTGTGTTTCTCCTCCGTTTGACGGTTTTTTTTGCGATTCGTCGAGTCGTGGTGTGGGCGATTTCGTCTCGAAGTTAGGGTTCGCGAACATCTTCGAGCACACATTATTTGCGGGAAATCGGTCGATTGAAGGTACGTTTTTAGTGTTATTAAGTTACATTTGGAAGAGTAGTTGTGATTTACGGTGGTGGGTTGTTCATTAGTGTAAGAACCCAGGAATTCGCAGTTCTCGGCCACACGGGGAAGAGAATGTGGTTATGCTCTCGGACAAGGATGACCAGAGAGAGTAGCCAAATTTTGGGAAAATCGAACGTCGGCTCTGAAAAGGCCGACAAAGATCACACAGATCTCGCCTGCGACCACCGAGATGACTATAGGTCTCTCGGTCGAAATGTGACGAGAGATGGAAGTACTTCTAGGTAATGTGGTGGCGGTGGTGTACAACCGAGAATTTGGGCGTACTATTGGTTGTACCATGCGTGAGTGTAAAGGTAGGCTCGGTCGTGAGTGGCGAGAGCTTGTAGAATTCGAATGGTCAATTCATCTCGGCGGCGCAAAACCGAGACCGTTTCATTAGACTCGGTTGTTCAATGTCGATACATTGGAGGAATTGTCGGTCATGGGTGACCGAAAATATATGTCGTTTCACAAACACTGCTTGACCGCGACATAAGAAATGGATGATTTGGACTTTTTTTTGTAAATTTAAGTTGGGATCTTCCATGCGCTTATATGTTGTAATTTATGCGGGTATGGCTCGTCAAAGCAACCGGTGACTAGGGAAGAGGCTGGAGCGAGGTCCCGAGGCGAACAGAGAGCGAGGTGGCGGAGACCCCGACGACATCGTGCGGAAAAAGAAAGAGAAGGAGAATCGGGATGGTAAGGGCAAGGCGAAGGTAGATGGCAATCGTGGAAGGTTACATTTGCACGATGAGGGTTCGACCCTCAATGCGGGCGACTTTGAGGATCTTGTTGTTGCGGAGGAGAAGAGGAGGGGCATGCATCGGAGTCAAGTAGCGGTGACTCTTCGGATGCCATGACAACCATGATAGACACGGATCGTAATGTGGGGGGAGCGGAAGAGGTGGAGGCGGCCATGATGAAGGAGAGCCGAGAAGTGGCTTTTGAGGCGCGTGCTCCATTCCCCGGTGGTCCTATAGACGGGCGTTGCTTTGAAGAGCTTCAAGGATCATGTGGCTTTATCGATATGGAGGAATGAGGTAATTTCAATATCATTGAAATTATTAACTTAACACTCATGTCTTCACATAATGACGAAATGTTTTTACATTTGCAGGAGCGGCCCGTTCTTAAGTGTATCAATCACGGAGCTCAAATAGCGGAATGAGATTCTACGATCGTGTCACCCGGACACGGCGGGACTCCGAGAGGATTATTCGCGTTCGGGTTGAATGCGCTGATAGACTGCTCATACCGCAAGGCCAACAAGGAGTTGATCTCTGCATTTGTGGAGCGGTGGCAGCCGGAGACGAACACATTTCACCTACCTTTTGGTGAAATGTCTATCTCATTAGAGGATGTCAGCTTCCTCCTGAAGATCCCTGTGACGGGCAAAGTTGTAGAAGTGGACAAATTTGCTAGGTACACGGAGGAATCTCGCTCCGACGCTATCAAGATGGTTTCCAACCTTCTTGGGGTTAGCGCCGAGGAGGCGGAGGAGGAGGTGAATATCACCAAGGGGCTCACATGCGCAAACATTGGTTGAAGAGTCGATGGTGCCCCAAAGCTGGTTCGATACCCGAAATTATCCTCTGTGGAATGCACACCGAGCGTACTGCTTTGTACTTGTTGTCGTGCACTCTTTTTGCCGATAAGAGTGGGACTCGGGTGTCGATCGCGGTTCTGAAGCTACTTGAGGACTTGGACGACGTAGGGAACTACGCATGGGGAGCAGCTGCGTTGGCCTACTTGTATCGACACTTGGGGTCCGCCACGAGAGTCCTAGTGTCCCAGTTCTTTGGCTACCTCACATTGCTTGAGGTTTGTTTTTAAATATACGGAATAGGCATTCTTTTGTTCGATTCGCCCAAATTGCAATTGTGCGGTAACTAACATTGTAACGTTATATGCGGGGATGGGTGTATGACCATTTCAAACTTGGTGCAGCTACGCCCAATGCGAAGTACGTGGACTACGTGCACCCTCGTGTCTCCGGATGGATTCAAAAGCACGAGACGGTTGCGAATGTTGACAAGCTCGGGGCCATTAGGAGAACCTTGGATAGGTTGCGACCAAGTGAGGTGTTTGCCTATCCATTACCTCGATGTCCTCTTAAGCACGTACTCAAATTTGGTAATTTACTTTACACCCGCGCTTATATGTTGAATATTTTGTAGGTCACTTGGGACCCATATGTGAATTTAAGGGAAAATGGCGTTGTGCAAGCGATGGCCTTTTACGGTGGGAAGATCAAGTACATGGATGTGGTGGAGCCCTACCACCGGAGAGGATTCTAAGACAGCTTGGTCACGTGCGGTCGATACCGAGATCCTCCTTACCGTCCATTGGAAGCACACGAGGCCCGGTTGCAAACAAGTACTCCGTCAAGTATGGGTTCGAACAAGACAATTGGGAGCGATGGAGGAACCATGTGTTGGCTGCTGAAGTTAGGGCGAGAAGGCGATTTGAGTTTACGGCTACACCGGACTACCTCCCTTGGTTCGTCAACGTGTCTCATCCTGTTATCACGAATCCGGTCTTTGAGGACCGTGTAATGGTCGCCTCAACCATAGCGAGAGAACGAGATACTTGAGGTATTGGAATGGTTATACGTAATATGGCACTTATAATTATTTCCGCAATGTTGAGTATTTGTGATAACCCGAATTTTTCACCGGCGCAATAGGCGAGCCTTGGACGCGGCGTTGCGATGGATGGACCTCCCCCGAGAGATGTCTACTTTGGACTCGGCTAGGACCACATTGATGCGGTGGTCAACCTCCTTTCGGGAAGGAATTTAAGTCCCACCCCCACGAGTACATTTCCCGCGACCGCAAGCACAACCGCACAACCGCGACAACCGGCCCTACTGCCCTACGCGACAACCGGCCCCTACCGAACCAGGCCCGAGGCACTCCCATCATGGTAGCACTTCCACACCCTCGGCCCGGCCACATCTCGGCTGCCTCGGCCGATGGTGGCACCCGAAGAGAATGCATGGGAAGGAGTATCGAAGGAAGAACGTGAAAAAACCCAAGCAATGACCAACCCTCAATGTTGGAGGGATAGACATTTGTATTACATTTTACATACACTATTTAATGGTTTATATGTCTCCTTTGCCTGTTGAGTACATTATCATGACTGTTTATGATGTTTCATTGTCCATATTTGTGGCTGGAATTCGCAGAAATTTTTTCATGTTGTGTCGGTCACTCAGCACCGAATGGCAGGTGGAACTTTCGGTACCCATCAGCCGAGACTATAAGGACGGTTACGGTCTCTCATAGCCGAGCTTAAGCGTTAAGTTACGGTGGCGAATAACCATGAAATGAACATGCGTTTCGGTCATGCACGGCCAAAGCGAATGTGCCAGTAACCATTTTGAACAACAAATGAAACTAACTTTCAATCATTTTATATCCTACTCAACTTTAAAAATTACAAATTGTACAACCAAACTATTTGCATTGTTCCAGTTGTAACACTACGGTGTACCCAAATCTACAACGGATATGGTGGCATCAAGTAGAGTTGCAACGGGCGCGATGTCTCGGAATACGAATCTGTCTCGCCAACCTTTCGCACTATCCTGAGCATACCGTACCCACGACGGGTATACGGATGGCAAGGGTGCATTCGTGCTCAGCAACACCTGTCAATGTGAACAGTACACCATTACCATATTGTCGGGAAACAACATAACAATTCAACCAAATTCGCATCACATACCCTAAGCCAATGTATATTCCTGTCATTAATCATGGCAATGACAGATCTGCTGTGACCGGTGGATGGTGGAGCACTACGTAGAGGTAGAAATGTGGAGGCACACCCACGCGATAGGTTGACGAGAACCACATTGACTGCAGTGGCTACTAACAATCCCATGTCTGGAAGTGTGAACCATTCTTGGAAAGTTGCACCAACTTGATTATCTACCCAATGCACCGCAAGCTTCACACTCTCGTAACCTGAACCTAGCACTTCGCGCCAATGGTTTTCATGCCCGATAAGCTCATCGTACATCCTTCTACGGACGATCCGCCACCCGTCGTCATCTGGTAGTCCAAGCCCATGCGCAAGACACCTATATCCACAATTCCCATCGGCTAGCACATCGATGATGCCCTCAACATGTAGCAACAAATCCGGATCTACGCAATGACCGTAAGCCATGTTAGTTGCGTTGTGCTTGCGTCGACTACCACAACGCAGTTTAGGAACAACTTTACTTCTCTTCTGCCTAGAACTTGAGGCCTCCCGAGTCGATAGCACGTACTCAAACTCACTCGGCAACCGTTTCGTTGAAGAATCGGGACACTCGTGTTTTCTCTTCAACGACCCCGGTGTCCTCCCTTTTGTCTTAATTTTTGCCGGCGGCACAACACCTAGAGTAGACGACGGTCGACTAATCTCCCTGAGCTGCTGAATAATCTTGAGTCGATCGTCCTCATTACTGCATGCATTAAACTTTGCCAACACCCTTTCAATCTCATCGTGCACGTTGTACCCAGACGAGTCCACCGGACTCTCAGGTATCATACTCAACTTTCGCCAGTAAACATGAATGTCCTGGAGAGGGATGGGCGTCCCAGCAAATATATGATGGTTAAGCTCATGTGCACAAGGAAGGCCATGTGTGGTGCGTATCGCGCAACCACAACGAGTGGAATCGTGACCAACATCCTCTCCCCGGGCCAATTCATCTCTAATTAGCCTAAGCGCCCGTTGAGACACATAACCGCGCAATCGTCGATACAACTCATCAACGTACTCATGTTGGACGACATTCAAACTTAGCTCAAACGATGCCTTGATATTGTTGTGTTGGATTCTAAGGAGTCCATCAACCACATTCCATAGAGTCTCAAAATTAGCTTTGATTGTTCCCAAGGTGAACCTTGAGTAGAATGTGCAGACTCCACCCTCTGAGTTGTCGTTTCCCCAAAGTGCAGAAGTCTATCTGTCCAAGCCGAGACAAATTTCTCCTTGTAGCTCTTTAGCCATGTGTTGTCCAAGTACTCCATTAGACCCTTTACATGCCCAAATTCAAAACGGAGGTCATTCACCCTAACTTCAAATAACGCCTCCGACTTGGCATACATCACGCTCGTCCAACTACCCATAAAACGCGCAAAACCATCGTTCTCCCCAAACATCTTCTTAGTCTTAGACAAAACAACTTTGTTGATGTGCCAAGAGCAAAGGAGGTGAGACGAGGCGGAAAAACTTCTTCTATTGCACTAATAAGGGCTAAGTCCCTATCGGTAACAAGCACGTCAGGCTTAGGCCACCCATCCAATATGGATCTCAACTTCTCAAGTGTCCAAACATAATGCCCATGACTATCTGATGATAAGAATGCGAACCCAACGGAGAACGTCAAGTGCGTAGAAGTGATGCCAACAATCTCCAACAAAGGCATTCGGTACCTATTTGTCTTGTACGTGCAATCCATCAAAATAACCGATGGAAAACACCTGACCAACTTTATTGAGTCGGGATGTGACCAAAATAACTCCGTGACAACATTCGTATCGGGATCCTTCCTATGCCATGACAACCACTTATTCTTCTCCAAAATGTGCAAGAGTTGTTGCATTTGAGTCCTCCCACCCGCATCCTCCTTTCGGGCTTTTTGTCTTGCATTATATATAGTCCTCATTGTCGATGCGTTACCAACGTCTCTTTGCTTCAACGTATTTAGGATGTCCCTTGGCTTCACATTCCCCTTTGTCATTTGCACCACAACTTCTGCTCAGCCTTATCCAATCTCCCGGCAAAAGAATGGCCGTCCAAGTGTTTTGCGGGCTCGTGATTGTGCCTCCCACATATAACGTGATATACCACAACGAGTCGGCATTTTCCTTTACGTTGATAAGGAAAGGGCATCCACATTTCTTCGTACTGTTTGAGTCCTCCCCGTTTCGTCTTCTTCTTCATTTCTTGGTTTCGAAGCTATTTTTTCCGCTTTACCCTTACCAACTCTTTGTGACATTCCCCTGTAAGTCCCTGACCTCTCACAGGCAATTTTCACCCTACCCCTGCGCTTAATGCCACCGGCGTCAGAGTGCTTTGTCACTAGCACGAACATGTTCTCACGGCCTATCATTTGAAGCCATGAAACTGCTGCTTCTCTACTTGGAAATGGCCTACAAGGTGTAAACGTGTCCGTGTAGTCTGGAAATAAGGCAGAAACCGGCATTACCTGCAATACAAACAGTGTAACATTATAATCAACCGAAATGTACAGCACAATAAGAATAACATCCAAAAAAACATGTTTTCGGTCGTACATGGCCGCAACTAGCTTAGTGGTATCGCTCACGTACTACCGAGAGTCAACGAATACTATCGGGTTTAATGGTTCCGTCAGATACGCGAAACATTCGGTCCTCTACGACCGAGAGATTACATTACATCTCGGTCCTGCGAGGCCGAAACAATCGCGCACCACCCAGACAGAACCTTCGGTTAACCTCAACGAATACACAAAACATTTTCAAAAATACCTCAAGTACGACCTCCTCTGCACCGAAGAAGCGGTACAATCCTCCATTATATAGTGGAGTCAAGTTCGGATTGGAATAAATTACCAAACCCTACGTTCACAAACAAATCATCATTTTCATAGTTATACACAACTCAACTTTTCTAAAAACACGAATATGGTTGTCAAACATTGTTACCTAGCTGTGGAATTATGACAATCCGCAATAATCGATCAACGCCGACAAACGCAGCGTGGATTTGTGGTTCAACCTTGTGGTGGGGTGCCTTTTTTTCTTTGTCAAAATGATTTGTGAGGTTGGAATCACTATATATACAAGGGCAAAATAGTCTTTTCCACTTTTCTTTGAAAATTAGAAACGGAACTTATTTCATTAAATGTTTCTAAATCAACGTTGAATTAGAAACGGAATAAGTTAAAGTTTCTAAATGCTGTTTATTTTATGATTACGCGACCAGGCCCTTAAACGGGAAATATTCGAGAGACGGATTTGAGACGGATCGAGTCGAAGAAATAAAGAATTAGAGACGGAATTAGAGACGGAATTAAATTCCGTCTCTCTTTAAAAATTTAATAAACGCCACCATTCCCGCCAAATTCTTCATTTCTTATGGCCGTTCATCATTCCTCGAGATTTGTATTTTTAGATCTGGCGGCGTCTTCTCCTTCCCGCCCCCATTTCCCCCGTTCATCATCGACAAAACACGAAATCCCCACCCCCCCGCAAAAATCATTCCCACGAAAAAACCCCAAAAACCTAAATCCGTCTCTCCGTCTCGTCGCGCCGGTCGATCGTCTCGTCCCCCGACGTCCATCCCGTTCGATCGTCTCGTCTCTCCGTCCGATCGTGCGAGCTGGTCGCTGGTCGCTACGGTGCTCTGCTCGGACGTCTGTTCCCGGTGGTCTTCGTTTCGCGTCTGGTCTCGGTGCTCTCTGTCTCTGGTCTTGCCGTCTCTCTGGTCTCTCTCGTCTCGTCGCGCCGGTCTCCGTCATCGCCGAGATCTCTCGCTCTCTCTGGTCTCGATTCGGATCGGGTTAGCAAGGAATTTTTGTTTTGGAGTCTTACTACAATCTTCATTTCTTATTTGTTTTTTAATGTTCATTATAATGCGAGGCAACACTCATGATCAAGAGCTCTTGAGCTTTCATAGAGATCATTCACCTTTTGTCGGTTTTGAGGAAGTCTGAAGCTTGCTTGGCTTTGTTATATTGCGAAAAATTTGCGTCGTCGGGTTGGCGTTCTAGTCCCCTTGTTTATCTAATTACGCAAATTTATGGAATAATCCGTCGGGTGACATGAGAATTATTTAAGTTTCCGTATGGTTCATTTGATGGATGATTTTCTAGTAAACATCGGAGTTGAAGGCAAGAAGCTATTTTATCTTGAAAGACTTTCCAATTTAAATTAACCATGTGCCTTATGTATTTCCATCTATCAATAAATATTTGGGGTGTTAGGTGTTCCTACGTACATTATATGCGGCATCCGGGAATATTAAAGTCGTAATACTTGTTAGCATTGCAAAGTTGAGGTGGTTTTATCATGATAGGATTTATCATGATAGGATTTCCTATTGCTCCTTCTAAAAAATCAAATTTCTTCTCTTTGTAGATCTTGAATTTTGAAATGTGTTTCTTCTCCCTTATGTTACAACCAAGTTTGTGGTGGTTTTATCATGATAGGATTTCCAATATGACCGTTTATAGCCGTGTTAGGAATCCGGGAAATCAAAAATTCAAATGTGAAGCTTGATTTCCAAAAGTCAAAAATATCGCGAGAGGGTAATTAGCGCGCTAATCTTTGGAATTAGCGCGCTAGCTTCTGGGGAACTCAAAAAAAGTTTTTCTCCCTTTGTGTTAGCGACCCTTAAACTCGTCCGGGGCCTAACCAACCCTTATAAAACATGTTATACATGTTTATTATGAGTCATTTACAACAATCCTTTTGATAATGCCCAAGCTTCTTACATAAAGAACATAACTCAATCAATTCCTTCTCTTTAGATTGTGATGACTCATTAATGACTTCCTAACTTTGTCAATTTATTCTCTATTCATGAGTTTAATGTGGGAACCTCGTTCTTTCACTTAGCTATCAATTTGTTCTCTTTAGATGGTGTAGACTCTTATATTCCTTTGAAAGCCTCAAAGGTCTTTGGATTTGAGGACTTAACAACGACCACAAAGATCTCCTATTGCTCCTTCTAAAAAATCAAATTTCTTCTCTTTGTAGATCTTGAATTTTGAAATGTGTTTCTTCTCCCTTATGTTACAACCAAGTTTGTGGTGGTTTTATAATTATAGGATTTCCAATATGACCGTTTATAGCCGTGTTAGGAATCCGGAAATCAAAAATTCAAATGTGAAGCTTGATTTCCAAAAGTCAAAAATATACGGCAGAGGCTAATTAGCGCGCTAATCTTGGAATTAGCGCGCTAGCTATGAGCAACTCAAAAAAAGGTTTTTTCTCCCTTTGTGTTAGCGACCCTTAAACTCGTCCGGGGCCTAACCAACCCTTATTAAACATGTTATACATGTTTATTATGAGTCATTTACAACAATCCTTTTGATAATGCCCAAGCTTCTTACATAAAGAACATAACTCAATCAATTCCTTCTCTTTAGATTGTGATGACTCATTAATGACTTCCTAACTTTGTCAATTTATTCTCTATTCATGAGTTTAATGTGGGAACCTCGTTCTTTCACTTAGCTATCAATTTGTTCTCTTTAGATGGTGTAGACTCTTATATTCCTTTGAAAGCCTCAAAGGTCTTTGGATTTGAGGACTTAACAACGACCACAAAGATCTCCTATTGCTCCTTCTAAAAAATCAAATTTCTTCTCTTTGTAGATCTTGAATTTTGAAATGTGTTTCTTCTCCCTTATGTTACAACCAAGTTTGTGGTGGTTTTATCATTATAGGATTTCCAATATGACCGTTTATAGCCGTGTTAGGAATCCGGGAAATCAAAAATTCAAATGTGAAGCTTGATTTCCAAAAGTCAAAAATATCGCGGGGCTAATTAGCGCGCTAATCTTTGGAATTAGCGCGCTAGCTGAGGGCAACTCAAAAAAAGGTTTTTCTCCTTTGTGTTAGCGACCCTTAAACTCGTCCGGGGCCTAACCAACCCTTATTAAACATGTTATACATGTTTATTATGAGTCATTTACAACAATCCTTTTGATAATGCCCAAGCTTCTTACATAAAGAACATAACTCAATCAATTCCTTCTCTTTAGATTGTGATGACTCATTAATGTGCGAACCTCGTTCTTTCACTTAGCTATCAATTTGTTCTCTTTAGATGGTGTAGATCGCATTTCCGATTTACAATATTCTCCATTTTGGAGGCTTCTTATCATCTTAATCATTATTATTTCATTACTTGAATAGACAACCGCTCGACAAGGGTTACGTTCGACTAGGAATGTCGTCTACAAACAGAGAATGGATGTACAACCGGCTCGACAACGGTTATGTTCGAATTGAATTCGCGGCGAAGGTTAAAGAATTTATATCATTTGCAAAACAACATTGTCCTACATACCAAAGTGAACGGAAGATTAGATGTCCGTGCAATTTTAAGAAATGTCGACTTGTTCCGTACACAGACGTCGAAACGGTTGAGCACCACCTATGTAGGTATGGATTTGTCGGGGATATCACGGTTAGTACGAACATGGTGAGAACGGAGATGAAGGGCCGCAAAATTTTCACGCAATGGATTGCCATATTGATGATGCGATGTTCGAGGCTACGATCAGACACCTTACTGCGAGATGCTACACAACGTGGCGGTCCAAGTTTCAATTGGAATGTCGTGGAAGAATCACCAAACCCCCAAGCACGCCAACTATATGACATGATTGATGCAAGTAGGGAACAATTGTGGCACTGGTTGCGAAACCATGACAACGTTGTCCGCAATGGCAAGATTACTTGCGATCAAGTCGAACATCATATATACGAACGAGGGTATAATGAAATCATTAAACTCATGAAGGATTGTTTGCCAAATGACAACTCAATGGTTGAGAATTTTTATGCCACTAAAAGACTAATGCGAGGTCTAGGTCTACTGTTGAGAAAATAGATTGTTGTGAGGACCAATGTATGATTTATTGGGGAGTGGACTACGAGTTGACGTCATGTAAATTTTGTGGGAAATCACGATACGTTGCACATCGACGAGGTCGTGGTCGGAACACAAAAAACCGCCCTTGCAAAAGAATGTACTACTTCCCTTTGGGCCCTCGGTTGCAACGATTGTATGCGTACGAGTCAACCGCAAAACATATGCGATGGCATGGAGATCATTCATCGCTTTGAAGATGTTATGCAACAACTTTGTTACGATTCGATTGCTTGGAGACATTTTAATGACGTCAATAAAGACTTTGCCGCCTAGGGTTCGGAATGTTCGTTTAGGATTGTGCAGATGGTTTTCAAGTATTTGGGATTTCGGGAAATCGTACTCTTCGTGGCCGTGATTTTGACTCCTTACAACCTTCCACCGTCGATGTGCATGAAATCGAGTTTATGTTCTTAACGGTTATCGTTCTGGACCGACCAGCCCAAAGCGAGAAAATCGACGTGTTCCTTGGCCGCTTGTGAAAGAGTTGCAAGATTTATGGAACATTGGGGTGGTTACATACGACGTTTCCACCAAGACAAATTTTGTCATGCGAGTTGCCCTTTTATGGGTTTGTTAGTGATTTCCCCGCATATAGCATGTTGTCGGTTGGAGCACACACGGTAAGTACGCTTGTCCATATTGTATGGAGGATACAAATGCATTTCAATTGCGAAATGGAGGTAAGACATCGTGGTTTGGCTTGTCATCGTCGTTTCTTGGAGAAGTCATCACCATTAAGGAAAGACAAAAAAATTTCATTAGAGGCAAAATGGTCATAGCGATGATCCGCCCGCTTTGCGGTCTGGTGAAGAAATTTTGGCGAAATTGAATCGTTTGGCTTGATGAAGGTGACGAAATCGGCGGCCGAATACGTGAATGGGCGGATAGCTAAGAATTCGGGATGGAGGAAGAAGAGCATATTACGGGACTTGCCGTATTGGAAGACAAACTTGATCCGCCACAACTTAGATGTCATGCACATCGAGAAAAATGTTTTTGACAACATTTTCAACACTATTATGTGTGTACTTAGGGCAAGAGTAAGGACAATGCAAAATCGAGGCAAGATATTCGTGAATATTGTCACCGACCTTCTCAACACATTGATTCGGCGACAAATACTTACGTCCTTGGGTGCTATGCTCTTGATACATCAAGAAGACAAAAATTGTGCGAGTGGGTTGAAAAGTTGCGTTTTCTGATGGTTACGCATCGAATCTTGGTCGATGTGTAGATCCAAAAAAGCTACGAATGTTCGGCATGAAGAGCCATGATTGTCATATATTCATGCAACGGTTGATACCAATTGCATTCGAGAGAACTTCTCCCAAACCCGGTTTGGGTTGCAATTAGCGAATTAAGCCTATTTTTCCGGTCCCTTCTGCGAAATGTGTAAGTATCCAAGATATGGAGGTCTTAGAGTCTGAAATTCCAAAAATCATTTGCAAGTTGGAAAAAATTTTCCCTCAAGCTTATTTGACTCTATGGAACACCTACCAATCCACTTGGCCTACGAGGCCGTCTGGCGGTCCGTTCAATTTCGATGGATGTATCCATTTGAGAGGTACTATCTTGAGCCCTTGATATTATTTTCCCATTCAATAGGTTTTATATCAACATTTCCTATAACATTCATATAGGTACCTTAAACATTTGAAGAACAATGTGCGAAACAAAGCAAAGGTTGAGGGCTCCATGTGTAATGCTTATTTGGTCGAAGAGGTCACATCCTTTTGTTCTTACTACTTCGAAGATCACGTCTTTACGTTGCATGACAAAGTGCCACGTAACGACGATGGCGATATCGGGCCCACACCGAACTTCGTTGGCAATTTCTCAATTTTCACTTATCCCGGTCGACCCATGGGCAAGTCGAAGGAGCGGTACTTAACGAGGGGAGTATAATGCCGCTCATTCGTACATCTTGCTCAATTGTCCGAGAGATCGCTCCTTACGTTCGGTATGTCCATCAATTTCTTTCATTAATGCAGTACATTCATTGTTCATACATTATTAATACATCCGACTTACACGTTCGTTTCTTCTAGGATATTCGTCGATGAAATCACTCAAGCAATGGGGGAGTCGCAAGTTGATAGTAGTCTAGAGCACAACTTCCCCATTTGGTTTCAAACATATGTAAGGGCATTACTTTTGTACGTTATAGATTCAAATGTTTCTCCCATAACTAATGTGTCATATTGCATCTCTAATTTTGTCGAATAGGCTCGGAATTCTATAGTTGACGAGACGCTCGTTGATCTTTCTGTTGGTCCTAGTCGATCATGTCTTGTCTACCCTGGTTACCTTGTTAATGGGTATAAGTTCCACTCATGCAACATATGACGTTAATAGATCGACGCGAAGCGCGGTGTTTTGGTGAAGGGTTCAAACTACGCGATGTTTCCCATAACTATTATGGAGTGCTGCAAGAGGTTGTGGAGATTGAGTATCTACGCCTCAAACGTGTGGTCTTGTTTAAGTGCGAATGGTATGACCCTACACCGAATCATGGTGTGAGGACTCACCCACACTTCAATTGGTAGAGGTTCAACGAAGTCGACGATATAACAACTACGAGCCATTTGTCTTGGCAATGCAAGCCACTCAAGTCTACTACCTTTCGTACCCTTCTATGCGGAACGATCGACAAGAATGGCTAGCGGTTGTTCTTTGTCGGCCAAAATTCGGCGACGAGGAAACTAGCAAAGACGATAATGACCGGGGCTCGGCGGATATTGCTTTCCAAGATGGGATGCCCACCACGTGCGTAGTCGATCGATGATGCGAGCGCCGATATCAACAATCTGGATGTTCGGCGGGACTCGATTTATTGTTGAAGCGGGTCCAAGCGATGAAGTTTATAGTGGAGATGAATCGAAGAAGAATCATCACCTTCTACTCATGAGAGTGAATTTGAAACGGATGATAGCGAATAAAGTTTGTATATGATATGTCAACGACCAATAATGTAGTTACTTTTATTTGCATGGATTTTGTTCTTATTAAGTCCAATAATATAGGCCGAATTTCTTCTTTTTTTCTTATGCCCTTTTTTTGATCTTTTACTCGTGAATATTGTTAATTAGGTATCATGGCGGACGTGGTCGTAGGGGATGTCGAGGTTTGCCATTAGGAGGCCATCGTGGCGGTGGAGGTCGTGGTTCGATACCTCCATCATCGATTCCGACTTCTCGGTCTCTCGAGCACGATACGGCCGTGCGTCACCTTCCCCTTCCATGCCGTCGGGGTCGTCTGTACCATCTTCTTCGTCATCAAGGACTATGCCTACTACACACTTCCCCACACCTTCTCAGACATCAATGACTCCTTTACCCACGAGGCTGCACCCCGACCACGGCATCACCGGCGGCATCCCGACGGGAAGACGTAAGAGCGGGGTTGGAGGTGACGGGCCCTCCGCGGCCACCTCGAGGCCGGGGATGGAGGCCCCTCGCGTGCGGGGATCCCTATCACTACGATTGCCAATGATACGTAAGTTTGCGTTTAACTTTTATATGTCAATTTCAATATGGATGTCAAATATTGAATAAGTAGTTTTGTCGAATATGCATGTTCATGAAACACGGGGAGTTGCATCCTTCGCACTTTTGTGCACGGAGGATGACAAAAGTTTTTAAACGATGGATGATTCTGAAGGGTATTGTTGGAAGTCGATGCAGCCTCATCATAAAGACCAATACGCGACAATGGAAGGTAAACAAAACTACCATGTGCCTTATGATTTATACTATTTTCTCAAATAAGTGCTAACAATAGCAATCGCCAATTTGTAGATATTTTTTAGATGGGATGATGCGCTTCCCAGGGATCTCGTGCGAGCGGCGTACGACGATCTTGCGAGCACAAGGTACACCGCGTTGATGCACAAGTTGAAGAAGAATCGGGTGCGACCGGTTTATGTTACGAGATGAGGCATGGAGGAGATACTTGCGATGCTTGGGAGAGCGAGGACTTCCGAGGCTAGGTCTAGGCAAGCGACGGAGAATAGGAACACGAGGTCGAAGGCCACAGGGGTGGACCCTCGAAGCACGGTGGTGGTTCGTGTCATTTGCGACTACCCAAGAAAGATTGGTTAGTATTTATTAACATCTAGGATATTTTGTACATTTATACTCTTGTTCACTATGCTTGGTCTGCACGCAGTGATTCATCAGAGACGCCACCGTCGGTGAATGATTTGTACTTGCATCTCCACACCGTTAATCACGACAGACGACATTCATCGATACTAGATCGGAGCGGTTCTATGTAAGTATAGAAATGAAATGTAAAATATTATTAAGTCTATCACTTACCCCATATCATGTACTTTGTTTGTTGTGCATATATGCGGGAAAGGCTCCGAGCGGACGTCGGGAGGCGACCCGAGCTACACCGGAGCAATCGGTGGATGATGAGGCGGTGTACCTCAATGTGGCGGGTGAGTCTTCCAAAGGACGTGTCTACGGACTCGGGTCCGTAGGGAGAAAGAAGAGGAGATACGGAACTCCTGGTGCTAGCACGTCGCGAGCCGCCGGATGTGGTGCGCGGGCGAGTTCGATGTCGTTGCGGAGCAACTACGAAAGGTTATGCACTTCATGCAACGGCGTCTTGGGATGGACATGGACGAAATAGACCTAGGCGAGCACCAACCACCACCACCGCCACCACCACCGCCACCTCATGACCAGCAACGGCCGCCGCAAATAGATCGGTCGATCCACCCCAACAAGGGGACAATGTTGGGCGTGAGACGTAAGCGTGGCTCTCGAGAGATGAGCGGGTTGGTGATACATAGGTACTTCACTTGTTGTTTGTTTCAAATGCTTAGATTAAAAGTTTTATAGTGTAGACAACTTTAGAAATTCATCGAATTACTTTATGATTCACACTTCTTTTTGTGCATTTTTAGGTCGATGTTCCATATTTTATCGTGGATTTTATTTTTTTTTCGCTTTTGCTCCCCCAATTCTTTTTTTTGTTTTGAAGTAAAATATACTATAAGTAGCGAATGTTAGCGAGAATTAATCCATGGGAGAAGAATACATCTTGTTTGTTGTGTGCAAATCTTATGCTTGTTGCGGGTTCTCTCGAGTGCTATGATGAAGAAAGTGGTAGAATCGACGGGGAGCGACATCTTCATGCAATAGCAAATGAATTTGGGAAGTCGATAAAGGGTCGTTTTTCGGTCATCGGTGTTCGGCACATGTAGGCTCTTCTTCTTCTATTATGGCATGTCCGTAGAAGAAGAATAGCCTACATGTTCTCAACACGAGATGACCGGAAAAGACCCTTTATCATTTCCCAAATTCATTTGCTATGGCATGAAGATGTTGCTCCACTGTCGATTCTACCACTTTCTTCATCATAGCACTCGAGAGAACTGCAGCGCATAAGATTTGCACACACACCATGATGTTTTCTTCTCCCATGGATTAATTACTGCTAACATTAAATATACTATAGTATATTTTACTTAAGCTGAGGTAAAAAAATTTAGTTTGGGGAGGATAATGTATTAAAAATAAAATCCATGATAACTTATGCATCAGCTGGGCGTCGAAAGGCGGGTTTGTTGAAGCCTGATGTAGTAGAAGGTTCTGATGATGAAGTTCCTTTACTTTTATTTTTCTGTTTTCGGAAAGGCGGGTTTTAGTTTTTCCTATCGTTCTCGAGGGAATGGGTTCATTGCTTTTGACGATGAGCATGTTGTAGACGATTTGTTTCATTTGCATGTTAAACTCATTTTTTTTTTGGTGGTGGTGATTTTGGTCCTTATAGGACTCCGGGTCGGAGGTAGGCGTGGTGGGTATAGTGGAGGCGGTGAGCTTGGTGGGGGTTATGGAGGCTTTGGGGGCGGTGGCTTAGGTGCTTATCGAGGTGAATCTTCTCTTGGCTATTCTATTTTAATTAGCGGCCCGAATCACTTCCTTTCAATAGTTTGTCGTGTAGACTTTTTAAGTTACTTGAATGAGTTTATTGTTGGTGGTTTACTTTGTTTCAAACACTAGTATATTATAGTTAAAACCAAGTTTTTGGTGGTTTTATAGTGATCTCCTATTGCTCCTTCTAAAAAATCAAATTTCTTCTTTTTGTAGATCTTGAATTTTGGAATGTGTTTCTTCTTCCTTATGTTAAAACCAAGTTATTGGTGGTTTTATGTGATAGGAATTCCAATATGACCGGTTATAGCCGTTCTAGGAATCCGGGAAATCAAAAATTCAAATTGAAAGCTTGATTTCCAAAAGTCAAAAATCCACAGCGTGGCTAATTAGCGCGCTAATACTTGAATTAGCGCGCTAGCTGCGGGACCTCAAACTAATTAATTTATCCCTTTGTGTTAGCGACCACTTAAACTCGGCCGGGACGTAACCATCCCTTATAAAACATGTTATACATGTTTTACAACTCAACTTACATGATAGGTCCAACTTATAGAAACATTGTTCGCCATCTCCTATGCGTAGGAAAATAGCAACATTGACACCAACTTCGATCTGTGGCGCATTTGCTTGATGATCATGTTTTTTTTTTGGAAGCATTCTTATTCAACATTGTATGGTTTTTATGTTCTTCAATGCTTTTCTTGAACCCAGTGGTTGTTTTTTTTTTTTTTTTGAGTAGGAACACATGGCTTGTCGCCTTTGGAGCACACAAGAGTTTAGATTGGGTGAGAGGATGAGTTCTAGAATCATACTTACATGATAGGTTTGTGCTTAACTTTCCTCTTTTCCCTTTTAGCATTCTTGCACTTATGCCATTCTTCTCTTTGTAGATCTTGCGATTTTGAATGTGTTTTGTCTTCCTTATGTTAAAACCAAGTTTGTGGTGGTTTTATCATGATAGGAAATTCCCATATGACCGTTTATAGCCGTGTTAGGAAGCCGGGAAATCAAAAATTACAAATTTAAAGCTTGATTTCCAAAATGGAAAAATATCGCGGTGGCTAATTAGCGCGCTAATCTTTGGAATTAGCGCGCTAGCTGGGGTACCTCAAACTAATTAATCTCTCCTTTGCCTACTTCTTTCAGTGCATACTCACTTTGGTTGTTGCCCTCGGATGGAGATTCGAAATGCTTCAAAGCTGCGTTTTACTTATTAAATGAAGTCCTTTTTGTGTATACTTCCAAATTTTGGACCTTTTGTGAGTGTTCTTTTTTTTTTTTTTGCTTGTTGAACGATAGGTGTGGTTGGTTTTTGTGTATACTTCCAAATTTATGGAGCTTTTGTAATACATTACAACTTTCGGTGGATATATAAATTTTTGGGCTAATTTTGAGTTTCACATTTTTCCTTCTCTTTTGAATTTTTGTTGATATATATTTTTGATGTATGGATGCGCAATTTGGCTTCTTTGGGGGATGTTAGCACCCTCGAGGAGTTGTTGGAGGGTGCGGCGATGGAGTATGTATGTCATATCGGGTTGTATTTTGATTTTTAGGTTGGAGAATCGATTGGCTTATGTATCGGTGCCATATTTAAACAAAACGAAAAATTAGAGACGGATTAGCAACGGAATTCAAATTTTCCGTTGCTATTCCGTCTCTAATTTTCCGAAATATTTTTATCAATCACAAACGGATCGAGAGACGGAAATATTAATTCGTCTCGATTCGTCTCTAATTAGCAACGGAATCGAGAGACGGAATCGAAACGAATAATCCGTCTCGATTCGTTTCTAATTAGAGACGGAATCGAGAGACGGAATCTTTGCATTCGTCTCGATTCGTCTCGATTCCGTTCTTGATTAGAAACGGAATCGGACACGAATTCATAAATTTATTAATTCCGTCTCGATTCCGTTGCTAATCGACAACGAAATCGAAGACGAATGCAATTACAAATGTACCATTTCGAAATAAAATCCATTTACTGTTCGTCTCTGTTCGTTTCTAATTTCCGTCTCAAATTCCGTCTCTAATCGAAACGGATATTTTAAATCTCTATTCCGTCTCTAATCGAAACGGAATCCATTTTCCGTTTCTGATCGTATCAGCGACGACGTTTTCAGAGACGGAACGCGTTCCGTCTCTGTTCCGTTTCTGATTTAATTCAGAGACAGAAATTTCGCAAATCAGAAACGGAAAATTCCGTTTCTGATTTGCGATTTTTTTGTAGTGAACAAGGATTCCAACTTAAGACCACATGTTACTAAAAATAGAGTGATCATACTATGTCACACCTCAACCCCTTTTAAATAGTCATTTTTATAAGTCAACAACAACAACAACAACAACAACATAGCCTCGGTTTCAAAATTAATTGGGGTCGGCTACATTAATTAAACTTTTCCATTGTGTTCGATTAAGTGCAATTGATGGTGAGCTTTCCATACCATTCAAATCCCTCTTAATTAATGCATCCCATGTTAACTTTGGTCTACCCATACCCGTCAAATTTATACAGTTTCTATTGAGTCAAGTTTTCTAGTGGGGGCATTTGTAAGTCGTCTTTGCAAGTGACCAAACCACCACAATTGCCCTTCCCTAATATTTGTATCAATTGGTGCTACTCGTACTTGTCTTTGAATTTCTATATTTTTTATTCTATCTTTACGAGTTTTACCACACATCCATCTAAGCATCCTCATTTTTGCTACGTTCATTTTATGTAATTGTTGTTGCTTTACCGCCTAACATTCACTACCATAAAGCATAACTAGCCTAATTGCGGTCCTATAAAATTTTCTTTTTATCTTAGTAGGAACATTTCGATCTCAAGTCACCCCTGTTGCACTCCGATCATTTCTTCCATCCAAAACTTGAATTCTATGTGTAACATCATTCTCAATATTATCATCATTTTGTATGATTAATCCTATATATCTAAAGTGGTTCACTTTAGAAACTTCTACTTCCCCTAATCTTACCACTTCATCATCTCAATGTCTAGTGTTTTAAACTCACAGCTGCATATATTTAGTTTTCGTCTTATTCAACTTAAAACTTTTAGATTCTAATGTATTCCTACAAAGTTCTAGTTTTCTATTCACTCCATCTTTTGTTTTCCTCCACTAAGACAATATCATTTGCAAATAGCATACACCATAATATATCCTCTTGAATATGCCTTGTTAGTCCATCCATAACTAAAGTAAATAGATATGGACTTAAAGTCAATCCTTAATATAGTCCTATCGTGATGGGGAGTTCTTTTATAGGTCCTCCAAATGTCTTTATACTTGTTACTACTCCACTCATTTTTATAAGTCATTCTAGCAAAAACTATTTCTTTCAAAATGAAAAGTTATTTTCAGAATTTCATAGTATATTTATTGCTCATATACCCATTTTACCTATACACAACCCAAACATTTATTATACTTAAAATTTTCCAATTTTTCAACTCATTTTTTATTAAAGGATATATATATAAATATATATGTAAATTTCACTCACAATTAATGCTACCTTAATTTATGTTTTTAGTCAAAACGACTTGTAATTTTAACCTGAGGGAGTAATAAATCTATTTGTAAAATTTTTAAAAATCTTCATATGAGTTCGGACTCATAAGTCCAAATAGAATTATTATTATTTTTATAACAGTGAATATATATAGTTTGGGATCGAAATGCAAGCTTTCTGAAGAATAGTTTTTCTAAGAAAAAAAAGCGATTAATTGGAAGTACCTTCAACGCTCTCATCAGTAAAAATTTACTCATAATTAATGGAAATTTATTGTATGTCATTTTTAAGTCCACGCACGCACTGTAGTGAAGTTATTTTTTTGTTCAGCTCTCTCTCTCTCTCTCTCTCTCTCTCTCTCTCTTCATTTATTGATATATATATATATATATCATTTCGATTTTCTATTTTCTCATTTTTCTTATTTTCTACTATTTATTTATTTATATTATCGGTTGTTTCAAAGAGATAGAATTAGTATATATTATGTGTGCATTAATTAATAGTTAATGATGGTTATCTTATCAACGAACAGGATTAATAGAATGAGTACGTTCAACTTGAAACTATGACATATATATGGAATAGAGTGTAGTGCAAGTTTTTTGAAATCATGAGTATATACATTGAATGGAATGTAATGCAAGTTCTATTCCCCCTATAAATTTTACCTCTCATCTATTCTTCTTATAATTCACTTGATTTTTTCCATCCCCCTAAAAAATCATAAAAAAAAAACACAATATAATTCCACATACTTCCTTCATTTCATTTTTTTTTCGTAACTTTTACTAAAAATATATATGGAGTTGTTTTGAATTCAACTCTTGAACGGGAGATTCAAATGTTTACCTTTACTGGTGTACTTTTTAGTATTGGGCGGATGATATAGTGATAATATCATCCAATGATATCGATGTAGACACTTAATTAAGGATGTAAAATAATTTAATACACCTTCTATTGTATAGTTTCAATAGCACGTGCGTGAAGCGGTTGGAAACGACTAGTTATAGATTAGAATGAATGTTGTGCTTCCACCAAAAAAAAAAAAAGAATGTTGTGCTGCTCGCCCATTTAATTTTATGAATATATCAAGGGTGCAATTGTTGTATACTAGAAATTGCAACCTAATTCAAATCATGAATCCAAAATGATACTCGGTTCTGCAAATAAAAGTTTGAACATAAGCGAGAAAAAATAAAGAGAGTGGAGAAAATGGAAAGATATATATCATGTGCTTGATTATGCATTAACACTTGACATGTCCTGACATTAAGATATAATATGTTGGGACATTTTTCATCTAGCTATAACGATAATAGAAGCAACAACAATCACATCAAGGCCTTATCTTAAGTAAATGTCATTTTTAAAATAATTAAACTATCATTAATCCTTAGTGTATGTCATTTATAATACTCTCCAAAGATCACACTAATTTTGCTCATAATCCAAGTGCTTAATTAATTAAGATTTGACTTGATTTAATTGTAGCCACAAATTAATTAATTGTGATTGCTAGTATTTTCTTTTAATTGGATATTAGTATATTACTATCAACCTATGCTACCTTCTCAAAACATTTTATATATATTGGCCTTATTGTCAATATATGTCACAAATCTTACATAGGAACTGTTTCACTTGTACAAAATTAATTTATTCTGATATCTAGCTAGCCGTATCTCATTTAGTCTTTTCTCTTGTTTACTTCAGGTAGTTATATCATCTTTATCGTGCTTGGGCTATAAATGTATCATCCCATGTTATGAAGCCATTGCTTATAAAAGTATGCTTAGGTTTCATGCTATTTGGAGTCACTTAGGTTGTCTTATTAATTTATCATCATGAACTTGTAACTTAACCACATGCATATATGTTCCCAAGATGCGCCTCATTTTTTTGGCCTTTCTCATGGGTTGTTTCGGTTCTTCTAATAAATATTGTAGTGTAAGATTTGGCAATACGGAATAAATCATATTTTGTAAGATTTGACATGACACCCTCAATTTCTCTTAATTATTTTTAGGAAAAATGCAAAATTTGATTTTTTTTTTTTTGTCATGGGCAAAGTTAAAAAAAAAAAGAATGATATACTACAAGGAAAATGCTTCTTTTTTTTTATATCAAAAGGAGACTTTTAATTTTAAAATGATACCCCAATAGTATCCTAGAGATAAAGCCAATGTCTTCCCATTTGATGTCTTGCAGCCTTTGATGAGTGGATGTGAGGAAATAACTTCACTAAAAAGTGGGATTTTAAAAAAATTCAACTCAACATAAATTTCAATAGTGGTAGAAGGGCGATTATGCTCACCCATTTATGTGCTTTCAGCATCGATCCTAAAATGAAAAATAAAATTTTAGATAAAAAACTCTTATTTATATTGACAATTTTAACCTTAATATAATCTACCATCAACCTAATTCTAACCTTAACTCTCTAATTATTGCTTCATTCCTTATCAAATCACCTTGTCGGCAAATTTTCGATGAAACTCCGACGACTAGAAGAATAAAAATATCCAAACTCAGTAAGTCACGCTATCATATTCTCCAATGAATTCTATATTCTTTCACAAATTTTTTATTGAATTATATTTTTTGGTTTAGGGCATAACAATTGCTCGTTTTGACATATGATGGAATCAAATTCTTGTTTTGAAGAAAGTTTGAAAGACATGAAGATATTGTTTGTCCGGCTAATATACAAATTTATGTTGCACATTTTTTTTGTTCATCATTCGTTCCAGTCTGTGTGACTGAAACATGGAAGCATATTAGTTCGATCCAACGATCAGAACGCGAGCTTTGAAGTCCAGTTATAGTCAATCGGGTTCCTTGCTCGCACGCTGTAATCACCCAAATCAGATAAACTATAATTATCGTGAATATCGGAGATGAACGGTCGTACTTTGGGCATTACCTGGACAACTCGGTTGACTCGGACATGAGAATCGAGGAAATATGTTATTTATGGATGGTGGTTGTGTATATGTGGTGTTTAAAAATTATTATTATATTGCAACACATGTGTGTATGTTGCTATCGGACGAGTTTGTGTGATGAGTGTTTGCCTCAAAAGCGTGTCAATGCGGGTGTCGAGTAGGCAAAATACGGGTATGCTAGGAAACTCGACTAATCTATGTTAAGATGAATAGTAAATCAATTAAAGTTGGTAATGTGACCATACGCCAAGTAAATCCAAATTAAAACACCAGGCTATGGCGTGCCTCGAAATGCATGTCGAGACGTGGGGCACCGAGTACCGGGAAGCCAAAGGTTAGTGGGACCACAAGTTGGTTAATTTCGGTAATACAAAATACTAACCATTTGTATTAAAATGGGCCTAAGTTAGTGTGATTAAATTAAATAAATCAAGACCTATAGTTTAGTAATTAAATGGAAAGCATAGGATTTACTTAGAGATACACATGGTCACATCTAGGAGCTATGCGAGTAGCAATTTGGTGTCACATGGATTGAGTTAGTGGGAGTGTGTAGGATTAGTGGCTGAATGTGGGCCATTAGATAATCCTCGGGATATATAAATGCATGAGGATCAAGGGTTAAAAATACATCTCATATTGATATATAAGATGAGTTGATCTGAAGCATGCAAACTAACCCATTTTGATATATGAACTTAATGAAGAGGAGAGAGGAGATTGCTGGATTCAAACTAGAAATTTAAGACATTGGAGATTAATGCAAGAGCTAAAACCTAGGTGATCATCTTCTACATTATCTACCCTATCTAACAAACCCAATTTAGTTCAATTGTGATCAAATTGTTGTTTTGAGTTGTTTTAGTTGTTGTTTTGGAGTTAAAAGTGCATGGAGAGGGTATAAACAAGTTTAGGTAGCCAAACTATAGGGGAAATACATAATTCTCGACTTGAGAATTCTATCCCAAAGACTACATAGCGCGCTACCTGGAACGGTTAGCGTGCTAATGGTTCTGGGCTTCCAACTTTCTTCATCCTGAAGAATATTAGCGTGCTACATCAATTACCTAGCATGCTACCATTACATAGCGGGCTACATTAAGCCCATAGCGCACTAACTACAGACAAAAAATTGAATTTAAGGGCTAATTTGGGATTTTTGACTTCATACATATCCCAAACACTTATAAACATACTAAATATGTAAAATTGGACTTCAAAGACTTAGTGGACCATAGGTTGGGTATAGGGGAGCTAGTCGAGTTGGATACGGGAGTTCGGGGAAGTCGGACGCGGATTGAGGTGCATAAACTCGTTGGAATGCCTCACAGAATTCATGATTTGGTTTATCGATTTCATTTTTCATGTGTGACTACTGGTGGTCACACATGAGGTTTTTACTCCTATTTCGGTGTGCGTATATATTGGTTGCGGCTAAATAGCATGCACGGATTGCTTGTGATAGTGCTCGTATAGATGGCAGTAGAATATATCTACGACTATCGAGAGGGATTAAGGTGGTCCTGATGTGTAACAACGTCGGAAAGGGACCATGTCATTTATTGAAGTTGGGGTTTAGCCACTGTAAGCTTGTGAGTATATACATGGTTCATATTCGATTTATCGATTACTAGCTGGTGTAGGTCATGGTTTTCTCTTGATTATACAGATGTTTACTGATTAATGTTTTATTTTTTGAACTGGTTTAATTAGTATATGTTGTTTATTTATTTCACGCTACTATTTTTGCTTGTTGTGCGTTGCTTACATTCATGGGAATATAACGTACCGTGGCCAAGTGTTACACTCGCATGTCTCGCAGCTTATCAGTTTTATTTCATGAATATTTTGTAGATTTATCTTGGGATTTTACTCACTGGACTCGTCACTATATTTTTTGGGTGAATGAGTGCAGATCCTTTGATGAGCAAGGGTAAGGGCAAGGAGGTATTGGGCGATTGCCTATGAGATTGTTGAGCGAGATCATGTGTGATATCGATATGTATTTATTTTACTTTTTTTGGGCTTTAGGGACCATAGAACACTGATTACATGTATATGGAACTTTTGTTATACTTAACTCGCCTTGATATATACATAATATCTTTTGCAGAGTTTTTCACAACTTAGGATTGTTGAATACTGTATAACTTACTTAAATTAAGACTTATGCTGTAAAATCTCACTATAACTTGATAAACTGATTAACTAGCTAATGAAATCAATAATAATTATATGGAAATTAATTAGCTAACTTACGATTAAATGAAAAAGTGTAAGTATCCAGATAGGTCGCGGTACGTCAAGGATAAGCGGGCCATGACATGACAAGGCTTGGTGACACGGGATGCAACATGGCGGGTAGCAAGGCGGTCTGAAATTTGTGCCGCCATAGTTTGGTATCAGAAAAAGGTTTCGATGAAGCCTCAGGAGTAGTTTAAAGGAAAGAGAATAAAATCGAAAAATATAAACCTTAAATGTGGAAACTCGATGATCCTACTTAGAACCTTAGTTGGGAAGCAGACTTGAGATGGGTAGTGATAGGTTTATATACATGTTATATTTTATTAATTTTATATAGGATATACGTCTATATATATCGAGGTTGATCTGAAGCACGCTTCACAATGCAAATCATAGACGGAGAGTCTGGTACGCCTCGTGACGCGACTAAGGATTTCCTTGTTATGGCAAGCGTAGAGGATCGACTGTCACCTCAGGAGACTCCGATGGCGAGGTATTCGATTGTTATAGGATCATACCTCTGCAATGGCGACACTTACTATGGTGGTTGCAGCACCCAGAGACTCAGGAGTAGTTAAAGCACGTACAGGGACATTCGTCGCCCCAGTTGTTCCACTAGAGACGCCGACTCCTACGCCGCCACTGAACATTATAAAGCAGATAACTGCTATTACGTTAGGATTTTTCTTGGCCCCATAGGTGAAGATGTTGAGGGAGTTCTTGAAGTTCCATCTAGGATCCTTCTACGGAGGCAGTGAACCTGAGGCGACAACGAAGTTGATAGTGTCTCATCATGACGTGCCCTGAAGGCATCAATAAAGTAAAGTCTCCTAAACCAATTATTTTGTAGAATAGTGGCAAATGGTCTATCCCACAGAGATTGATAGTCTTTCTCAAGTTAAAAACAACAAAAAAGGAAAATTGGGGGTTTTAAAATAAATTAATTTAACTAACTAATCTAACTAAACTCAACAACAACAACAACAACAACAACAACAACAACAACAACAACAACAACAACAACAACAACAACAACAACAACAACAACAACAACATAACATCAGTCCCAAATTAACTGGGGTCGGCTACATGGATCAAACTTTTCTATTGTGCTCGATTAAGTGCAAAACTAATCTAACTAAACTAAATAAATAAAATAACTAAACTAATTTTCAAAACAATTAAGTAATACCTAAGTAACACCTGAGTCTACAGTTCAACAAATCAGGATCAAGATTCAATGGCATGTAATGGTCCTCAATTATCCCCAAAAAGTTATTAATTCAATTTCTCCTAGATTAGCTATGAAAAATCGACATCCGCCAGAAATTCCTCGTTTCCCTAATCTTGATAGTCAGGACGTCCGCCACTAACTACTTCCCTAATTAATATATAACCCTACACATTAGTCAATCGGGTTTAACATACTAACCTCAATAATATGAATTTGTGGGAACACTAATCCTAAATAACTGGATGACATTCGCTCCCGATTTAAACTAGATTCAATTGTTGCACACTTAAGAACCGAAAGGGTTTGACGGTAAACGGTGGTCTAAAAGTACAATTACACGGATACTAAAGGTCCAAATAACTATAGATTGTCCACATAAAAACATGCACTGGCCACATATATACCCTAGATCTAAACCATAATCATTAAAATCAACAACAATGAAATATGATAATTTAAATTAAATTAAATAATAAAATAAAAGATCTCACAAAATATTCCATGAATCCATCATCCCGACTTGTTTCCCCTCCGACCTAGGCAAAGAGTTGATTAGCCGAACATCATCGTCGAAGAAAGTCGATACCCAAAATAATAATAGTCGGTGTTCCCAAAAAATAAAACCTAAGTTCCTAATATATAAAACTACTAAAAATTGGTCTCAGGAGGTGATAGAAACTAATTTTGGGGGTTGGGGAGGTGACTCGTCTACAGAGGAGCATCGTATGGTTGTTTTGGCTTGAAAATAGGTGTCCACCATGTGTCACAACGCCATTGGTCCATTCCAGCTATCGTGCTGATGTGGCAGAGTTTGATTGGCCGAGACAGCTATGTGTTTGCAGTGAGAAAGCCCCATGACGGCTTTTGATTGGATGAACAGCTGTCATGACAATTTGGCGTGACGAGAGCGAGCCTCGTGGCGTCCAAAAGGTAGTGAAAAAGTCACACGATTAAGTGCGAAAATCTAGGTGTTTGTGTAGACACGCATCCCGATGCAGATCTATGGGCAGCTAAAGCGAGAAGAAAAGACGCGGGCATGACGTGTCTATTAGATGACGCGTGAAACTCTTTGATTGGAGGAACTAGTATGTTGATTCTACGTGGCAGCCTGTGATTGGTCGAGCTGGCTGTGATGAAATGCTTACGTGACTTGCGAACACCACATGTCAGCTGTTGTGAGGAGAACCGCTGACATGGCGAGACGTAACTGGTCGAGAGAAGATGTGCGTTGACATGGTAGCCCCTAATTGGTTGAAATATGTTGTCTCATATTCTACCCACCGCGCAACGCGTAAATCGAGACAAACTATCCGACATCCAATCACTCCATTTTTTTAAATATTTTACTGCCACGAATTTAATCGCGCACTCCGTTTCACCTAAAAATAACCAAAAAATATAATTAAATATATATTTTAGAGACTTTGCATATTTAAATATACTAAAATAAACTACTAAATATTTATAAATACCGACTTATCACATCCACGTTTCTATAAGTTGATGTGGAACAATGTGAGCGTTCGGCGCGTCTTTCTGCAGCGATGCTTGAGAGGTCATGCAACAGTCTGGTGGACTAAGTATACGAATACTCATCCAGAGCCAACGACATGGGCTAAGTTCAGAGTGTTGTTCTACGACCAGTATATACCCATAGAGGAGAGGTTGAGATTGAGGGAGGAGTTTCCCTGAAACAGGGTAATCAGACGTTGATACAATATGTGAAGCGATTTTGGTATTTAATTAAGTTCGTTATGGATGTGGCCGGGATTGAACGACTACAAATATATTATTTCACACGAGGGATTGATGATAGGATTGCTAAGGCAGTAGTGGCATCTGGAGCTCGTACTTTGCAGGAGATATTTGATCAAGCTTTAGTACACGAGACCTTCTTGATGTAGAGAGGGGGTAAGCGTATTACTAGGTCTGAGGTACATATCGGACAGAAGAGACAAAGAGATCGTGATGGCGGAGATGACATAAAGTAAGGTTTAGACCGTAGGGATGATGATCAGGTAGCCAGAGCTTATGCTGTACTCGCATTACTAGCGCCACCGCTGAGATAGGTACATGACTAGGAAGGTAAGGATTGGAGCTTATAGAGTCAGGGAGGAGGTCGGGATATGATTATTCGACTGCATGTTGGAAGTATGGGTAAGAGGGGCACTTCAAGAGGGATTTTCCTAAGAAATTAATGACTCTAGCAGTAGTGACACCGGTGCAGACTCGAGAGCCTGTACACGTGGTGACTGAACCGGGCCGAGAGATGTCCCAATAGAAAGTTCAGGGCATGTGAATTTTTAAACTTCTAATCATTATAGCTTAAGTTCATGTATGCATGATAGATTATTGTATTGTGGCATATGATTGTCATAGGTCGTAGCATGCCATGAAATTGTCATGGTGTGTAAGGATATGTCGTAGCATGACATGATATTGTCATTGTGAGCAAGAGTAAGTCATGACATGACATGGGATTGTCATGGTAAGTAAGGCGAGGATATGGCATGGCATGGGATTGTCATGGTATGTGATGGTTGGTTAGGACTATTATGTTGGGATACATGATAGAGAGGTTTACAATTACTAGTGTTAGGTAATTGGGTTAGGGAAACGTGAACACGAAAATTGAACAGAGAATAGGTTGTTGGGATGTAGGGAAGAGAGTGATTGATTTTGACCACCTCTGCAACACATACCTATGTCTCTAGGTAACACTACGATCCCTATGATGGAGTAGTGGAGGTGTTCAAGGGACTGTAGAGAGGGACTATCAAGGTGTGAGGCATGTCATACGGGGATAGAATAGTTACATCAAAGTTTACTCGAGACTTAAATTACGAGGATGAGACTCTCCTAGTTGAAAAGAATTGTAACGACCCAAATTAATTAACTAATCTCGGAGATTAACGGTCGTGATTTGGGCGTTAAGTGGACAACTCGGTTGACTCGAACATGAGAACAGAGAAAATATCTTATTTTTAGATGGTAGTTGTATATTTGTGGTGTTTAAAAATTATTATTATTATTATATTGCATCGCATGTGTGTATGTTGCTATCAGGCGAGTTTGTGTGATGGGTGTTCGCCTAAACTAATCCATGTCAAGATGAATAGTAAATCAATTAAAGTGGGTAATGTGACCATAGGCCAAACAAATTCAAATTAAAACACTAGCCTATGGTGTGCCTCGAAATGCGTGTCGAGACACGGGACACCAAGTAGCCAAAGGTTAGTGGGACCACAAGTTAGTTAATTTTGGTAGCATAAAATACTAACCATATGCATTAAAATGGGCCTAAGTTAGTGTGATTAAATTAAATAAATCAAGGCCTATGGTTTAGTAATTAAATGGAAAGCATATGATTTACTTAGAGATACTCATTGTCACATCTAGGAGCTATGAGAGTAGCAATTTGGTGTCACATGGATTGAGTTAGTAGGAGTGAGTGGGATTAGTGGCTAAAGGTGGATCATTAGATAATCCACGGGATACGTAAATGCATAAGGATCAAGGGTTAGAAATACATCTCACATTGATATTAAGATGAGTTGATCTAAAGCATGCAAATTAACCCATTTTGATATCTTGACTTGATGGAAAGGAGAGAAGGAGATTACTGGATTCCAATTGGAAATTCAATACATTAGAGATCGATTCAAGAGCTAAAACCTAGTTAATCATCTTCTACATCATCTACCATATCTAATAAACCCAATTTAGTTCAATTGTGATCAGATTGTTGTTCTGAGTTGTTTTAGTTGTTGTTTTGGAGTTAAAAGTGCATGGAGAGGGTATAAACAAGTTTAGGTAGCAAAATTGGAGGGGAAATACAAAATTCTCGACTTGAGAATTTTGTTTTAGAGACCATATAGCGCGCTACCTGGAATAGTTAGCGCGCTAATCGTTCTGGGTTTCGAACTATTATTCGTCCTAAAGAATAGTAGCGCACTACACTAATTACCAGCACCCTACCATTAGAAATGGAATTTAGTTCCGTAGCTAAGAATAAATGGTTAGAGACGAAATTGAGACGAAATTATTCAGAGACGGAATAGAGAGAGATCAGAGACAAAAATAGAGATGGAATAAAGACATAATTAAATTCCATCTTAAAATAATGGCGCCAACATTCCCACCAAAAGTTTAATTTTTTGTAACCGTCGTTACGAATCGAGATTCATGCATGCATTGATGCGAAGAATTGAAAAATAGGGATAGATGTTTGCAAAACCCTTCTCTCTCTCTCAACACATTCTCACCTCCGAACACTCTCTCTTCCTCGTCAAATCTCTCTCTCAAAACCCTCAACCGCTTCCCCGATCCACTCACCGTCACTCACTGTCAACTCTCTGTCTCTCTTTTTTTCAACCAATTCACTCACCGTCAACTATCTGTCTCTCTCCCCGAAATCGTCTCCCAAACCCTAAATCGCTGCACCCGATCCACTCACCGTCACTCACCGTTAACTCTCTGTCTCTCTCTCTCTCTCTTCAACCGATTCAATCACCGTCAACTCTCTATCTCTTTCCCTAAAATATGTCTCCCAAACCTTAAATCGCTGCACCGTCTACCGAAGGTTAGGGCATCTTCCGTCGCTGCGAGTTGTCGTCGCGTCTGCTAGAGGTCGTGCCATCTGCAGTCGCTGCCTCTGAAGCCGTCGCCTTCTTCGTCGTTGCATCTGAAGCCATCGACGTCTGCCTTAGCCCTCTGTCGCCGCTGCCTGTGCAGCCACACCATTGTTCGCCGTTGTTCGTCACTGCCTCTGAAGCCATTGTCGTCTACCGCCGCTACCTGTGCAGCCCTCGCCGCTGTTCGCTTGTTGTTCGTCGCTGCCAGGTGAGATAATTTCTCCCTTTTCGATCAGTTTCACAAATAATATAACTAAAATAAGAACACATATTTTGGCTAAACTATATGATTACCAGCGTTTGATTTCTTGTTAGTGTCAAATGAAGAATATGATCGCAAGTTATAACAAAAACCTAACCATTGATCTGTGAATTAATTGAATCCAAAGATAAACAAATGTGCAAATAGATAAATACTTGTATTTTTACCACAATCAACAATTCAACAATGAAATAAATAAAAGTTATCATTTAGCAATGATCCAAAACTAAGATTGCCAAATTTTACTAATGATTTTTACAAATTAAAATCAATTTTTCCAATTTGAAGTTCAAGCATAAACCTTTAATGCCTTAAAGAAGTGGATTTTGAATCATGAAATGAACAATAAAGACACTACATGTTTCTTTTACAAACAAATAAGACTACATATTTTTATATAGTCTTTTAAAGATGATAACAATTTTATTCCGATAGTTTTTTAGATCGTGGATGAGATCATGGATTCAAAATAAAATATTTAACTTTATATTCCTTATCATTGTAACCATTGAAGCTTTATTAACAACTTGTTAAAGGAAATATGAGATTGGGAGGAGTTTGACCAAATTAAGGAGGCTTCATAACTAGGCAAGCTATTAAACGCTCCACTTTGTAAATTAAACAAAAAATTGTAATGTTTTTAAAAATGTAATTCCATATTTGGCATCGTTATTAAATTCCACTAATTCTACTATAACAAAGTTCTAGATTTGTATTTGTTTTCATAAAGTTATGATTTTCCAAAGTTGTAAGACAAAATTGAAAATTCTGCAAGTCATTGTTAACACCTTTCTTTGTATTTTGGTCATAACTTCATTAATTTAAATCAAAATGAATTGATTTTGATGGCATTTAAAAGCTATCTTAAAGGAAAAGAACTTTGAGAAACTGAACTATTTTGAAATTCCATTGTTTTCAAGTCTAATAATCATCTGCAACTTTGAAGATGAATCTAAAATTTTTGGGTTCACAATTTTGCTAATGTCCTATTGTTTTAAGCATAATTCTCTCATATCTTATTGGATTGAGCTCATCTCTCAGTATAATATTCTAGGTTATATTTTTAGGCTTTGGTTAGAAAATCATGAGTTTTAAAGCTAAGATTTAGAATTGAAAACCACTTAACCAACCTAAAAAGTCATGATTGTCATATGGTGTTATGCTTGTTTGTAAATTGTGTATTTCAATGTCATTGCATTTTTAATTAGTATAATTAGTATGCTTTAAAGATTTTATAATGTTTGTTAGAAGAGAAAAAAGATTTTAGATTGTTAGCTCTTTTTTCACATATTTGATTTTCACGGTTCAAGTTTGGTTGTGCAACGGCTGTCAGTTATTGCCTTGCACTACTGCTAACTTCTTCACTTCAAAGTACTGTTTGATAAATATAGTTTCTTAGAATTCTATATAAGATTGTATAACAAGGTTCTTATCCATATGGTTGTTGTGAATCATTTGGACTGTTTGTACTGCAATGCCTCTCTAAGGGTCGCGCGGGCATTCCTTAAATCTTTATTTCATTTTCCTTGTGCATTTATGATTTTTTTTTGTAAGTAATTACTTATACCTTTGATATTTCTATGCGGAAGACGTATATCAAAAATAAAGTTCTTAAAATCATGAAAATGAGCAGTAAAGCTTAAGGCACCCCTACTTAAGAAAACAAATTTAATGCTACTATTATGTTGTTACCATTATGTGTGTTTGTGTGTCTTCCTTTTTTTTAATTTTGGTAGTGAATTAATGTAAAAGAAAACGAATAACATTAACTCATGGTAACAATAGTGGAAAAGAAGACTTAAATAATGTGAATAGATGTAATCTAAGCTATAACTGATTTGAATGTTTTTGAGGGCTCGTAGATGTGCGTAGGAGAGAATTGTTTCAACTTGTGTAAATTATGAAGTCTGTGGTAGCCGCCATCGTTTGATCTTATAATTAAACTAGTTGATCCATGCTAACTAATGACTTCATTTTCAAATCTTATAATTAAACTAGTTGATCCTACCATGAATGAATTGTATTTGCATCTCCACATTGTATATCATGACAGGGTGACATTCATCGATATTAGATCGGAGCAGTTATATGTAAGTATAGAATTACGAGCTAAATAGTAGTAAATCTACTTACAAGCATATCATTTTAGTTGCTTATTGTTGATCTATGCAAGCTAAGCTCAAAATGAGACGTCAGGAGCTAACCTAGACTACACCGGACCAGCCGGTGGATGATGAGGTGGTGTACTACAAGGTGGCGGGTGAGTGTCCCAAAGGACGTGTCTATGGTCTCGGGTCGTTAGATAGAAAGAAGAGAAGATACGCAGATCCTGATGCTAGCTCATCCCAGGTGCTAACACAACGAGGGATGGAAACTTTATGATACTTAGGTATTTTTATCGTTGTTGTAGAACAATGAGAATTGTAGTTTTTTTGTGGATACTTAGGTATCTTAGACATTTATTATACTTGACTACGTTTCATGAATATATAATTTTTTTTAATATTGAATTGTATGTTTTTTTCTCATTTGAATTTTTGTTGTTGATATATATTGTTGATTAGTGTATGTATGTAAAATTTTGCTTTTTTAAAGATGTTAGCACCCACAAGGAGTTGTTGGAGGGGGTGTAGGCGATGGAGCAGGTCCTGTTGTTATTTTTAGTTTTAGAAGTTTCGGAGAACCAATTTGATTCTTGTGAATATTTTGAAAAACAATTAGGCATAGAAATGGAATAGAGACGGATTAGCAACGAAATTTATAAATTTCGTTGCTAATCCTTCTCTAATTTGTGAAGAAATAGAATGAAAAAATAGGGTAAACAGAGTTTATAAATTTCATTGCTAATCTGACTCTAATTTGCAACATAATTTATAAGTTCCATTACTAATCCGTCTATAATTTACAATGGATTAACACCGAAATTTATGAATTTCGTTGCTAATCCGTTGCAAATTAGGGATGGATTAGCAACGCAATGCAAGTAAAACCATTCACTTTGAAAAATTTCCATTTTGTTCCGTCTCTGTTCCGTTTCTAAATCCGTCTCAAATCCGTCTCTAATCAGCAATGGAAACACATTTCTATTGCCGACTAAATTAGCGATGACAATTTTAGAGATGGAATAGATTCCGCCTCTGTTCTGTTGCATAATTGAATTAAAGACGACATTTATGCTAATCAACGACGGAAATTTCTATTTTTGATCGGCTGTTTTTTTTGTAGTGAATCCCATATCGCACTAACTATAGATAGAAAACTGAATTTAAGGGCTAATTCTGGATTTTTGACTTAATACATATCCCAAACACCTATAAATATACTAAACATGTAAAATTGGACTTCAGGGACATAAGGGACCGTAGCTCGGGTATAGGGGAGCTAGTCGGGTCTAATATAGAGTCCAGGGAAGTCGGAGCGCGGATTGAGGTGCGTAAAACAATTAGAATGCCTCACATAATTCATGATTTGGTTTATCGATTTCATTTTTCATGTGTGACTGTTGGTGGGCACACAAGGGGTTTTTACTCCTATTTCGGCTTGCATATATATATTAGTTGTAGCTAAATCACATGCACGTGTTACTTGTGATAGTGTTCGTGTTGATTGTAATAAAATATATCTACGACTGTCAGGAGGGATTAGGGTGGTCCTTATATGTAACAACGTCGGGATGGGATCATGCTGTTTACTGAAGTTGGGGTTTAGCCTCTATAAGCCTGTAAGATATACGTGGTTCATGTTTGATTTATCGATTACTGGCTGGTGTAGGTCATGGTTTTCTCGTGATTATATGGATATTTACTGACAAATGTTTTTTATATTTTTGAACAGATTTAATTGGTATATGCTATTTATTTATTTCACGCTACTGATTTTGATTATTGTGTGTTGCCTACATTCATGGGAATATGACGTATTTTTGCCAGGTGTTATATTGCATGTCTTGTAGTTTATCAATTTTATTTCATAAATATTATGTGGTCTTCTCTTGAGATTCCGCTCTTTGGACTCGTCATCGTATTTGATGGATTACTGAGTGCAAATCCTTCGACGAGCAAGGGCAAGGGCAAGGAGGTATTAGGCGTCTGCATTTGAGATTATAGAGTCAGCTCGTGTGTGATATTAGTATGTATTTATTTTACTTTTCTTAGGTTTTGGGGACTATAGAACACTGATTACATGTATATTGAACTTTTGTTATACTTAATTCGCCTTGATATATATATATGGTATCATTTGTCGGGTTTTCCACTACTTAGGATTGTTAAATACTATATAAGTTACTTAAATTAAGACTTATACTGTAAAATTTCATTATAACTTGATAAATTGATTAACTGTCTAATGAAGTCATTAATAATTATATGAAAACTAATTAGCTAAGTTAGGATTAAATGGAAAAGTGTAAGTATCCAGGTAGGTCACGGTACGTCAAGGATAAGCGGGCCATGACATGGCAAGGCTTGGTGACATAGGATGCGACGTGGTGGGTAGCAAGGCGCCCTGGAATTTGGGGCCGTCACACACGCGGTCCCAGTTGGATCTAACTGGTAGCGAGAAGAGATTGAAAAACTTAGAGCTTGGGCACTACTAACGATTAGGGAAATCCACGAAGAGATGAGAGATTTAGGAAGATATGGAGTATTGCTAGACCGCACCATAGATGAATTGAAGAAAGGGAGGTGTGAAATGAGTGGGCAAAGAAATGATTTGATGGTAGGTGATTGTATTAATGAGGGTATTTTAAGAAACTAAGGGCTAGATTTATGGGTGAACTTAACACATATTTGGGTGAATCAAAGTATCAGTGCCAAAAGCACATAAATGGATGTAAAATAGTTGACCTCTTTAGGATATATTGATTATAAACGATTTAAATAGTTCGGGAAGCTTACCTCCAATTGCATTAAATTGAACACAATGGAAGAGTTTGATCTATGTAGCTGATCGTAAATAATTTGGGTTTAAACTTTGCGTTGTTGTTGAGTAGGAGGAAACAAAAATGATTAATTCAGTGACATGCCTTTTACTGCATATATTCGCAATATATAATTGTTCATCATGTTCATACATATTGAGATAGTGTTTACACATTTCAATATTTGTTTGAAGGACGAGAAAACTATGTAGCAAAAATTTGGCATCACTTCGACAAAAGTGGCCTTAGCCAACAAAAAAAAATTATGGTCGCTAGAGATATGTATTTGTTGTTGTTAATTTTTGCAACAAACTTTTCATCACTGATTGTCCGTTGTTGTATCGCCTTGAAAAAGATATATTGTGATGATGAAAAAACCATATTGCTAAATCATCTCTTTCGTAACGACTTGAGGACCCATTTGCATTAAAAGTGTGTGTAGGTTCTGTAGGTTTTTTTGTTAAAAAAGAGGTTCTGTGTCGGCGCCAACCTCAGCGCCCAGAAAGAATAGGTGTGAGTTTTGGGTGTTATTTGGTCCTTAATTTTTGTCCTTTTTTGGTACCTATTCGCACAAAAACTCGCCTCTTTATGGATATACATCAAATCTCTTGATTTTCTATAAATAAAAAAAATCTAGTATGTATTAAACATTGAGTCACATTGAGAAACATATTGAAGCACAAAAAGTTTTTTTGAATCAAAGCGTGTCCATGTTCATAGCATCATTCTCTCAAAAGTTCTTCAAAGAGTGTACTTGATTAGAGTTGTGTGACACACACTTTATCCAACAACCATTAGAGACTTGATTGTATCCCGAAGGCAAATTTTGATTTTTTTTCATTGTGTATACGTAGTTTCGATCAATAGAGAGAACTCTTGCCTACAAGAGAGCAATTACGCGCTTCAAGTCTTTGTTTAGTTCTTCCATTCGAATCTTGCATTCTTTGTCCGAAGATTTTTGTTCCAACAATTTTTAAACGAGATTTATTCTACATGGCTTATTCGGATGGTATTCTTGGTAATTTGTGAAGACGATAACGGCTACAGGTAATTTTGATTAATTACTATCAAGTTTGAATTTAGCAATCTATCAAGAGATTTCGGTATGTGTTCACTATTAATTTATGCATACGTACATGATCGTAATGATTAATGATTATCATGGATGCATATAATATTACAAGTGATCAGAGATATACAATTGAATTCTCATGAATTGATGAATATATCTACTTTGACTAAGATATGTTTATTTTGACACCCTATACGTATGCTCTTTTATGTTCGCATGACAATAACGATGAATTTGTATTATTATTACATGGAGTCGAGCCATTTCTTGACTGTGATTTTGTAAATCAAGGTTAGGCAAAATATGGATTACACATGGCTATAATAATAATAATAATAATAATAATAATAATAATAATAATAATAATAATAATAATAATAATAATAATAATAATAATAATAATAATAATAATAATAATAATAATAATAATAATAATAATAATAATAATAATAATAATAGCGTCTAGAAATGTCAGTGGCAAATAAATTGTCAATAGATGATGCATCCATGTAATTGAAACGATGAGAGTCGTGTGCCTTGACTTTTGAAGACACGTTTCAAAAATATTTATTTGGCAATTTGAGTGAGTTAGATGTATATATATTGCTTAAGTGTGTGGCATGATAAATGTGACAAGTGATTCATGATTACAGAAGATTGATGCACAAACATATATATGGTATATGTCACGGGACCGTTAAGTGAGGGTTTACCCTAAGGAAATTTTTCTCACTCAACCCAATCCGTGGTACTTAAGGACCACCTTAGTTCAAAACTACCAATACTCAATTGAATGAACATCAAGCAATGGTACCAAGGAAACGTTTTACTAAGCTCTCAATGGGAATACAACACTGGTACTCTATGCTTCCCAAAGCCTGGAGCCCATGACTTCATAGATCAGTCAACAAGTAGTTATATAACCGTCAAAAAACCTGTCCTGATTACATTGATTCGTAGACTAAGTAAAACCCAACTCCTTGTGGTCAAGGCGGTTACCCAAATGCCTTGTTCCCTTGCTGCCACGTGGTTCCATAACCGCCTCAATTATTTGCTCACTTACCACATGCTCCAAGTATTCGGGACATTCTCGGACATGCCTTGGTCATGCCGGGGCCATCACGGAGGTAGTTACTCAACCGCCTGGAACCACATTGACTTGGTCCATCCACGTCTCAGGGGACTTGGTCTATGTTTCTCTTACGGACATGGACTGCTCGGTGGTGCTTGGCCGGGCCCAAACACCCTGGGTGTTAGCCGGGGCTCGGTTGAGTCCCACCAGCTCGAGTGGCTCGGACCATGGTTCCGTAGGTCTTGCCATGGCATGGTGCCCAAAGCATGCTCGAGGGTCCTCCTTGCTACTATGCTCATGACGACCCTAAGAGAGAACACATCTCTCTTATAGTAGATGTTAAGCCGTTTCCCCAACTCCAATAGGAAACATCAAGAAATGAGACCAAGCGTACTTTGACTTGGTCAACGCCCAAGTCAAGATTTGTCGACCCTTGCCAAGGTATGCATTGTTCGTGCCAAGGAGCGGCCTTGCTCGTGCCAAAGGAATCTGCCAAGGTATCGCCTTGCTTGTGCCCAAGGAACCTACCAAGGCGCGACATTGCTCGTGCCAAGGAATCTGCCAAGCGCGGCTTTGCTCGTGCCAATGCGCGACCTTGCTCGTGTCAAAGGAATCTGCCAAGGCGCGACCTCATCCGTCCCGCATGCAACCAAACCTCTGGAACCATCTGGAAAAAAATTTTGTTTCCCAACCCAGCCTACTCGGGTCACGCTATTGAGGGGCTGATAAACATCCCCCGGCAAAAATGTTCGACGCCCTCGACGAACTGCTTGGTTGATGCCGCTTCTAGTAGTCTATTTTCTCGTTCTAAAATTGCTATAGAGTAGTGTCTCGCTCCCAAGTAGGTTCCTCAACATCAACCCACTTAATCAAGTAAAGATTTTGGCTATTTTTCTTTCCTTGGCCATGCGTCTCGTGGCTTAGAATCTGCTCGATTTCTCCCGCAACCTCCTCTCGTAATGAGGGTGGAGCTTGTCTTGTTGTGCTCCTCCCTAGACCTGACTCATAAGAGTGGAGAAGTTTAAGATAGGCGACATGGAATGTAGGATGTATCTTTAACATTTCTTGTAGCTTAAGGTGATAAGCCACCCTCCCAACTCACTTGACCACCTCAAATGGTCCTTTGTACCGCTGAACCAGGCCCTTATGCATCTCCTTCTTGTTGAACTTCTTCAAAATATGAGGAATGAGCTTCAACAAGACTATGTCTCCTTCCTAGAACTCCGAGAGTCTTATGTTCTTGTCAACATACTTTTTTATCCTCTCGGACAACTTTAGCCAAACTGTCTTGAGCTACCTCCCTCAGCTCATGCTTGTTCTTCACAAAGCGATAAGCCGCTGGACTCGACCCCATCGACTTTGATTTGGCTACCTCATGTGGTGTAGCCAGCTGTTGTCCCATTGCCACCTCGAATGGACTCAACTTCGTAGCTGAGCTCATATAAAGATTGTAGCAAAATTGGGTTGTATCAAGTAAATCCACCCAGTTGGACTGACTTGCAATGATATAGTGTGTGAGGTAGTCCTGCAACTATGCATTGATCCTCTCGCGTCTGCCCATCCGTTTGAGGATAGTTTGTTGTTGAAAACTTCAACTCCGAGTTCATCATATTAAATATGGCAGTCCAAAACCTTCTAGTGAACCAAGCGTCTCAATCACTGATAATGTCCTTTGATATCCCATTATATTTTGCCACATGCTTCAGGAACAACTCCACAGTCAAGTCTGCATCACAATTCTTCAGAGTAGCTATGAACGTAACATGCTTTGAGAATCGATCTTCCACCACCAGTATGCTGGTCATTCCCCGCACTTTAGGAAGATCTGTGATGAAATCTATAGATATACTCTGAAAGGGTTTATCTGGTACAAGCAAAAGCTTCAGCAACCCTAGTGCATTCCTTCTCTCCATTTTGCCTTACTGGCACACAAGACAAGTTCGCACATATTGATTTACGTTTTCCTCCATCTTTGACCAAAATAACGAATGTGATAAGAGGGCATAAGTGCGCTCCATGCCCAGATGCCCTGCCCACCGAGCATCATGTGTCTCCCTCAGAAATTGTCACCTTAGTGCCAATACTAGGAACATATGGACGTTCTCCTTTAGCATAGAGGACCTCATATTCGCACCAAAACCTCTGGATGACTCCCTTAGCCACTAGCTTTAGCATCTTTGTGCAAACATGGTATTTGCTTGTCTCCTCCTTGACGCAAGGCACGAACTCACTTTCCAGCCTCACCACTACAGACGCCATCTCAGCCACCACTTTGCGGCTAAGAGCGTCTGGGACTGTGTTTAGCCTTCCGGGCTTATGTTCAAACTGCACATCGAACTCTACTAGAAAATCCACCTACCTTGCCCATTTTTGATTGTGTTTCTTCCGAGTCATGAAATAAGTGATAGCAACATTGTCTGTCTGCACCACGAAGCTCGTTCCTAACAGGTAACGCCTCTAAAGATGGAGAGCATGAATCACATCCAACATTTCTTTCTCGGGAGCTGGGTACCTCTGCTCCACCTCCTTCAGCTTCCTACTTTCGAAAGCGATGGGGTGTCCCTCTGGACAAGTATCACCCCCAATGCTCGATCTGATGCGTCAGTATGCACTTTGAAAGGTATGTCAAAATTGGTCAGTCCCAATACTGGTTCAGAGGCAATGGCTTGCCTCAGTTCTGCATGGCTTGGTCGCATCGTTCTGTCCAAGTCCAAACCCAATCCTTCTTTAATAGGTCTGTCGGTGATGACACTCTCCTTGAGTAGCCTTCCACGAACCGCCGATAGTAGTTAGTCAAACCCAGGAATGACCGCAACTCTTGGACCTTCGTGGGGTTTGGGCACTCCATGATCGCCCGCACCTTCCCCAGGTCCATCTGTAATTTACCCTGGCCTACTACATGACCAAGGAAAGTGATCATTTGCGCAACAAACTCACATTTTTTCCTCTTTACATGCAAATGATTAGCCCACAAGGTAGCCAAAACCATCTGTAAGTGATCCACATGATCTTGGAGGTTTCGACTATATATTACAATATCTTCAAGATAAACGACAACAAACCGATCGATGAACTCCTTTAGCACATCGCTCATCAAATTGACGAATGCAGTAGGGGCATTTGTCAAGCTAAATGACATGACTAAGTATTCAAATGATCCATACCTAGTCACCATGGCCATCTTAGGGACATCACCAGCTGCAATTCGGATTTGCTAGTATCTCGACCTCAAGTTCAACTTCGTGAAATAGGTTGCACTGGATAGGTCGATCGAACAAGTCAGCCACCAATGGAATAGGGTACTTATTATTCATAGTCAGATTATTCGGTGCCTTGTAGTCCATGCACATCCGAAGGGATCCATCATGCTTCCACTAGAACACGACTGGTGCTCCATATGGTGCCTTGGATGGCTGAATGAATCAAACATCCAATAACTCCTATAATTGCTTCCTCAGCTCCTCTAACTCCTTTGGAGCCATTTTGTAAGGGGTATGTGTTGGGGGCTTTGAGCTAGGGATCGACTCAATCTCATGGTCAATCACCCTTTGTGGGGGAAATTGCTTCGGTAACTTATCTGCATTACATTACTGAAGTCTTCCAGTACTTCAACAACTACATCAGGGACTTTCGCTGTCGTACCTGCCTTAGTCTCCATCAAGGCCGCCAGGTATATTGGTTGACCCTTCCTTAGTCCATCTTTCACTTGAATGGTCTGAAAGATGGGACAATTTTGGACTCTATTTCCCTGAAATCATGTTAGCAGTGGAACAAAGCAATGATGAGACTTGTTCATCACAAACAATCGCCTCAAGAATGGCATCAAGGCAATGCTCCTCAAATGTGGAAAGTCATTCCTTAGGATAACATCAAAATATCCAAGGAACTGCTAAAAGGTTGATCTTCCCTTCCCAAGTCCTAACCTTATGATTTACATTAGATGCCATAGCTTGAATTCATTTTGCTTCAGAATTTACAACTTTCATTTGGCTGGAATTCTCAACAAGAGCAAGTCCCAGCTTTTCCACCATGTGTTCCGCCACGAATGAATGTGTTGCTCCTGAATCCACCATTGCCAAGACTCGTTTCTTATTCACCTCCACATCAACGTACATCAGTCCCTCCGAAAGGCTTGTCCTGGCTTGTGGAATGACATTCAACAATTGCAATGGGTTCATACGGACCCGACCATCATCAATCAAGTCGAGATTTTCTCCTTCTTTGGGCACTCCCGTACCCTGTGAGGGTCGTTGAAAATGAAGCAGCCCTTGTGCAAGGAACTTGTTGAGGGTTTTGCATCTGCTTTTAGGGCTTGCTTGATTATGAGGGAAGGGCTTCTTCTTGCCCTTCTTATGGTGGTCCTTGAACAACGTCTTCTCCTTGTTCGTCCCCTCGCTCGTGGAAGAACTAGTCTTGAAGTCCACAAGACTATCAGCCGCAGCAATTGCTCCCAGCAACTCCTTAACCTCTTGCCTCTTTAGCTCAGATTGAGCCCATGACTGCAATCCAAGGTAGTGAAGTTAAAGAGTTTGTCCTCATCCGACATGTTTTCTTATGTCCAGCAAGAGAGAGAAAAACTCATTAATGTAGTCTCGAACTGACCCCGTCTATTTGAGCTTGCACAAGGCTTCACGCGCTTGCCAAGCAGCATTGGTAGGAAGAAATTGATCCTTCAACTCTCTCTTTAGCGCCTCCCAATCCACGATCTTGGTCTACCCGCAGCCGCATCATCGTCTACTCAGGTTCTCCACCAGAGTTTTGCATCACCTTCTAGGTACATAGAGTCAAGATGACCTTTTGGTTCTCCTCCGTCCGGATAGTAGCAAAATATTGCTCCATGTCCCAAAGTAAATTCTCAAGCACTTTCGCGCTCCGCTTGCCTGAGAGTTTCTTTGGCCTCGGCACCTTGGTTCTAGGCTTTACCGCACCTGCAACTCCGAGGATCCACCAACGGCTCGCTTGAGTAAACTCACCTCCATAGCCATTGTAGCGGCAGTTTCGGTGGTGAGTTCTCCCACAGAATGTACATCTGCTACAAGCTCCTCAAATCTGGATTCCCACATAGCTATCATGGCCTCTTATGACTTTCCTCTAGTCACCAAGGAAGCCACCAACATCTCCAAGCCTTCAATGTGTTGTGCTTACATTAAGGACTCCGTCGACTCTGCCGGGACAGTCATTGTTGCCATTAGGCGTTCTAAATGAGCTACCCTCTCACTTAAATCACTTGCTACTCGAGTCGCCATCATCTCTAAACTCGGCCCTGATACCAATTGTCACGGGGCCGTTAAGCGAGGGGTTTACCCTAAGGAAATCATTCTCGCTCAACCCAACCCGCGATGCCTAAGGACCACCTTAGTTCAGCACTACCAATACTCAATTGAATGAAGAGCAAGCAATGGTACCAAAGAAACATTTTACTAAGCTCTCGATGGGAATACAACATTGGTACTCTATGCTTCCTCAAACCTGAGCCCATGAATTCATAGATCAACCAACAAGTAGTTATATAACAGTCAAAGAACCTATCTTATTACATTGATTCGTAGACTAAGTAAAACCCAACTCCTTATGGTCAAGGCAATTACCCAACTACCTTGTTCCCTTGCTACCACCCGGTTCTATAACCGCTTCAACTGCTTGGTCAATTACCACATGCTCCATGTATTGGGACATTCTCGGACGTGCCTTGGTCATGTCAGGGGCCATGACCAAGGTAGTTACTCAACCACCTGGAACCGCCTTAACTTGGTTCATCCACGTCTCAAAGGACTTGGTCCATGTTTCTCTTAGGGATGGGGACGGCTTATTGGTGCCTGGATGAGCCAAAGCACCCTGGGTGTTAGCCGAGGCTCGGTCGAGTCCCACCGGCTCAGGGTGGCTCGGACCAGGTCTTGCTTTGGCATGGTGCCCAAGGCATGCTCAATGGTATTCCTTGCTACTATGCCCATGTCGCCCCTAGGAGAGAACACACCTCGCTTTATAGTAGATGTTAAACTGTTTTCTCAACTCCAATAGGAAACATCAAGAAATGAGACCAAGCATACTTTAACTTGGTCAACGCCCAAGTCAAGATTTGTCAACCCTTGCCAAGGTATGCCTTGTCCTTGCCAAGGCACGACCTTGCTCGTGCCAAAGGAATCTGTCGAGGCGGGGTCTTGCTCGTGCCAAGGCGGGGCCTTGTTCGTGCCAAGGCGCGACCTTTCTCGTGCTAAAGGAATCTGCCAAAGCGCGACCTCATCCGTCCCGCATGCAACCAAGCCTCATGGAACCATCCGAGTCCTCCCGAACTTGGCTATTTGCTAGGTTTCTCGCTGCCCAACCCAGCCTACTCGGGTCACGCTATCGAGGGGCTGATAGTATATATATATATGGGTGCTTCTATAATGGAACCCAATTACATAGCATTTATTGCGCATTTAATGTATGTTGCATTAAATGCACTACATCAATCACAATTAGACTGAAATCCCATAGTAATCCAATGGTGAGATATGTAGTACCCATGACATGTGTATATATTTAAACTCTATTTTAGAAACACCCTAGATATATGTATGGTATACATATTTGCTTGCTTGTTGTAGTTAATCACAATCATATGAACAAAATGTATACGAAATTATATATGCCTATGAGATCATATTATAGCACGAGAATCTAGAGGAGTTGTCTTAAAACTCTTATAAAGAATACAATCATGGAAATCCATAAGATTTGTCTTCTAATACTTCTAATGAATAAGGAGTCCTAAGAATGATAAAGTAAAAAGACGAAGAAGGCAAACGATGGATAAATCTTTATGTCTATATTAATTTATTTGGTTGTAGGAAATAGATGGGTAGTTAATGAACAAATACGTTTTGTTCTTAATTTGAAAGATCATCATGTTTTGCTTCAACATGATTTTTCATCAAGGGATGCTTTGTTTTTTCGGAAAGAAGCGATCAATGATGAAATGCTCAAATAAACTCTATTGAATCAAACTTGGATTTTACTGATCTCTTACTAAGATTAAAGGCAAAGCAAATGAGTATTCAAAGGGAATGGAATGCCAATAGAACTATAAATAAGTTCAAGGATAGTTTGGTGGCTAAGAGCTACAAACAAAAGCATGACATTGATTACTTTAATACTTGTGTACTTATTGCAAGTCTCTCGATTTTCTATAAATCAAAGACATCTAGTAAGTATTCACACCAAAACTCACCTCTACACTTTTTTGTGGACACACCAAGTCTCTTGATTTTCTATAAATCAAAGAGATCTAGTACGTACTAAACATTAAGCCACATTGAGAAACACATTGAAACACAAAAAGTTTTTTTTTAATTAAAGTGTGTTCTTGTTCATAGCATCATTCTCTCAAACGTTCTTCAAAGAGTGTTCTTGGTTGGAGTTGTATTACACACATATCATCCAACAACCATTGGAGACTTGATCATATCTTGAAGTCAAGTTTCAATTTTTCCATTGTGTATACGCGGTCTCTACTGCTAGAGAGAAATCTTTTCTAAAAGAGATCAATTACGTACCTCAAGTCTTTTTTTCATTCCTTCATTCTCTCTTGCATTTTCTATCCAAAGATTTTTATTCCAACTGGTTCCACTTCCATTTGAGTCCATAATAGTTTCCATAAACTTATGAAGTTAAGAAATCAAACTTTATCACTTACACATGGGTATATTATGCATTTCTTTATTTGAATAGTTTATTTAGATATAAGAAGCATTAAACGAATATTAGTTTTCTTTCCTAACAAAACATTACTACCTCTCGATATAAGAATCTAGTGCAATAATTTATTTACTTCAGTCATAAATGCATGGGAAGACATAATACTACCCAAAGTTGCGTATAGCATATAATAGACAAATTAAAAATAAAAAAAATAAAAAAAAATAAAAAAGTCAATTCTTGCTTATATTTTATAGAAAGAAATTCGTAAAAATGCTATATTTGGTAGAGAATAGCCGCTATTGCAATTAAACCGTCAACCTCCTATTTGATACCGGTGTGATGTTTTCACTTTTCACCACTAAACTTTGACTTGTCCACCCCTTATATATATATATATTTCATTAAATTAAAATATTAAAATATCGTAAGCATCTTTATTAATAAGTGATTATGTTATAAATGCTTCGAATAATTTTTCTTCAAAAAAAACTTAATAATTCCTTTTTTATAATAGTTTCCTAATTAAAATTTAAAGACCCAAAAAAAAAAAAAAATGAAAATCGAAAAAGAATATACAACAACAACAACAACAACATAGCCTCAGTCCCAAATTAATTGGGGTCGGCTACATAGATCAAACTTTTCCATTGTGCTCGATTAAGTGCAATTGATGATGAGCTTTGCAAACCATTCAAATCCTTCCTAATTAATTCATCCCATGTTAACTTTTGTCTGCCTCTACCTCGTCAAATTTCTACAGTTTCTATTGAGTCAAGTTTTCTAGTTAGGGCATTTGTAGGCCGTCGTTACAGGTGACCAAACCATCGCAACCGCCTTTCCCTAATCTTTGTATCAAATGGTACTACTCCTACTTGTCTTTGAATTTCTATATTTTTATTCTATCTTTACGAGTTTTACTACACATCCACCTAAGTATCCTCATTTTTGCTACGTTCATTTTATGTAATTGTTGTTGCTTTACCGCCCAACATTCACTACCATAAAGCATAACTAGCCTAATTGCGGTCCTATAAAATTTTCTTTTTAACTTAGTAGGAACATTTCGATCTCAAGTCACCCCTGTTGCACTCCGTCATTTCTTCCATCCAGCTTGAATTCTATGTGTGACATCATTCTCAATGTTACCATCATTTTGTATGATTGATCCTAGGTATCTAAAGTGGTTTACCTTATGAACTTTTACTTTCCCTAATTTTACTTCTCCATCATCTCGATGTCTAGTGTTTCTAAACTCATAGTGCATGTATTCGATTTTCATCCTACTCAACTTAAAGCCTTTAGATTCTAATGTATCCCTCCAGAGTTCTAATTTCCTATTCACTCCATCTTTAGTTTCATCCACTAGGACAATATCATCTGCAATTAGCATACACCATGGTATATCCTCTTGAATATGTCTAGTTAGTTCATCCATAACTAAAGTAAATAGATACGAGCTTAAAGCCGATCTTTGATGTAGTCCTGTCGTAATGGGAAATTCTTTTGTAGCTCCTCAAAATGTCTTTATACTCGTTACTACTCCATCATACATATCATTAATAGTGTCTATGTATCTAGCATGCACTTTTTTTTCTTTCTAGAACCCACCAAAGAACATCTCTAGGGACCTATCATATGCTTTTTCTAAATCTACGAATACCATATGAAGATATTTTTTCTTTTCTCTATATTTTTCTAACAATCGTCTTACAAGGAAAATCGCCTCCATAGTTGACCTCCCAGGCATGAAACCAAATTGGTTCTCTGATATTGTTGTTTCTCTCCTAGCCTATTGTCGATTATCCTCTCTCAAAGTTTCATAGTGTGACTCATAAGTTTAATTCCCCGGTAGTTTGAGCAACTTTGAATGTCTCGTTTGTTTTTCAAGATTGGCACAAGCGTGCTCCTTCTCCAATCCATTGGCATCCGTTTTGATTTTTAAATTTTATTGAAATGTTTTGTTAACCAAGTCAATCCAATTTCTTCTAAGCATTTCCAAACCTCTATGGGTATTTCATCTGGGCCACATGTTTTCCCAATTTTTTTTCTTTTCAATGCCTCTTTAACTTCTGCAATTCTAATATTGCATGTATAGTTTATATTTCTTTCTTGGTATGGGTTTTCATCTATTATAGTATCAACTTGGCCATCATTAAATTAACTATCGAAGTAACTTCTCCATCTCATCTTAATATCTTCCTCGCGCGTTAAAGCATTTTTTATTTTCGTCCTTAATACATCTTACATGACGTAGGTCTTGTTTCTTTTTATCTCTTAATTTGGCTAGCCTATATATATATATTCTTTTCGCCATCTCTATTACCTAACCTTGTATATAGATCTTCCATGAAATTTGTTTTAGCTTAACTAACTACTTTTTTAGCTTGTTTTCTAACTTCTCTATATTGATTGTACACATCTTCACCTTAACACTTAGGTATTTTTCTATACATCTCTCTTTTAGTCTTAATTATTCGTTGGACATCCTCATTCCACCACCATGTTTCCTTCTTTGGAGGTCCCAAGCCCTTAGATATACCTAATACGTTTGTTCCCACTCTCCTTATGAAACTACTCATTTCTAGCCACATTGTATTTGCATCTAAGTCAAGATTCCAAATATTTTCCTTTAGTAGATTTTCTCTAAACTCTACTTGTTTACTATGTTTTAGGTTCCACCACTTTATTCTAGGGTCGCTAACTCTTTTATTCACATTATGTAGTCGTGTTAGCTTAATATTAAGTACTACTAACTTATGTTGGGTAGTAAGTGCTTCACCAGGTATTACTTTGCAGTCTCTACATATTTTTCTATCTATTTTTCTTGTTAAAAAAATCTATTTGACTCTTGTTATGAACACTACTAAAAGTAATTATATGCGACTCCCTCTTCTTAAAACTAGTATTTGCTAAGACAAGATCGTATGCTGAAGCAAATTCTAAGATTGATTCTCCTTCTTCATTTCTATTACCGTAACCAAAACCTCCATGAACTCTCTCAAACCCATCGTTACTTGCCCCGACATGCCCATTTAAATCTCCTCTAATAAAAACCTTTTCATTTAATGGTATACTTTGCATAAATTCATCCATATCATCCCAAAACTTGCGTTTGATGCTCTAACTTAATCCTACTTGTGGTGCATAGGCGCTAAGTATGTTAATTTTCTCGTCTCCAATAATTAATTTAACTAGAATCAATCTATCCCCATTCTTTTAACCTCTACGACCTTATCATTATAATCAGTATCCACCACAATTCCTACTCAATTGCATTTTCTATCTATACCAGTGTACCACAATCTAAACCCTGTGCTTCCTATTTCTCTACTCTTTTTTCTACCCATTTTGTCTCTTGGAGGCAAACAATATTGACTCTCCTTCTAATCATGCTATCTACTAGATCTATTGACTTCCCGTAAGTGTTCCTATGTTCCATGTTCCTAAACGAATTTTTTCTCCCATTTGTATTTGTTTTCCTTTTCTATTTCTATTTTGTCTAAAATATCTAGTGTTCTTATCTATAATTTTGTTTTTGTTTTCGTGTTGGTTTTGAACTAGCTTCTTTACCCACACCCATCCTTTGTGTAGGAACCCTTGCTCATTTTTCTTCACATCCAGGCGACGATGTAAGGGACTAGCTTCTTTACCCACACACGTCGTATGTGTGGGAACCCTTGCTCATTTTTCTTCACACCCAGGCGGTGATGTGAAACACACCCTTGCTCATTTCTCACTACACCCGGGCTCCGATGCAGCGCGTCGCTAGGTGGGAACGCCACAACATTTATATATGTTTGATCCATTTCATAAAAATTGACAAAAGTTTTACGCTGGTTGTCAACCTATTGCAACCCTCCTCCATTTTTCAATAATGGAAAATGAGCTTGGGGCCTCCCTCCCCACTTTTCGGGTATGAAAAGTGAGTTTGAGGCCTCCCTTACCCATTTTTCGGTATGAAAAAATGGGCGTCAGAGTCCTCCTCCTTCATCCGGACTTGGGACCGGCTATATAGCGCACATAGCGTACAATATAGGTGGAGTTAAAATCGAAAAAGAATATAATAACTTAAAAAACCAAAAAAAGAGGATTGAGATCGATTAAGACAAAAATAAAAAAAAATTAAATGAATAAAACCCCGAATAATAAAAATTCCTAAGTTAATAATAAAAACATGCTCCATGTCATATATTGTCATATAAAACAAGAGAATGAATCACTGACTAATAGCGGACACGGTTAGAGGAAGCTACACCGCGGTGGCCTAACGGAGCTCGCAGATCAGGGTGGACAAGCGCAAGGGAAGGTGTATGCAAGACGAGATGAAACACTATTCTAGGGATGCACATGGAGACGTTTTTGGGTAGAGCGAAAACAATTTACCATCACCTTTATGTAGTGAGGAGATATCAATATCTAGGAGAGTACAAGTGGTCGTTATTTCAATCTGCGTCTGGATGGACGAGAAGTTGCATGGCCATGACATGCGATCAAGGATATCCTGAATTCGAACCTGTTGATGTGGAGGAAATATAAAGGAGACACAGGAATGTTGTTCGTGCAAATAATCGAGAACCATGTTGGCAAACTATTTCTCCTCTAGAGGATTGGGCAGCCCCGAGGATGGAATATTCTGGTCCCAAGGGATAATGGGAAGGGATGGAAAGCCATGGTAGAGGCTTTGAATAATAAAGAGGCGAGCTTCCCCGTAGAGGGTAAGAGCAAGAGCAACACGGTGAAAAACCAACAATAACAAGGGGGAGAAATAAAGCGTGCGACAACAACATGGGGTTACATGGCATGCGACCAACTCTCGGAAGAATGGACCTACTCTAGACTCATAAATATGGACATATTGGGGTAGCTATGAGGGACTGCGGTGAAAGGTCGGGATCCTCTACAACCACACTATGTATACCTCCCATGAGTGAATGGTTATTGGCGGTGGTAGTGATTAGATCAGCGCCAATACATGAGTTGAACATTATTGAATATGTCATTGGTGCCGGTCTCAAAAGAACAGTCCAGCTTACCTCTTTTGCGATAGATAGGACTATATTTTACTGCATATCAGGAGCAGAGAAGGAACAGATCCTAAAGAATTCTTACACGATTATCTCTAGCGAAGTGGAAACAATAACCAGGATGAACCTATGGTGCAGATGGACTCAGATATGGAGGACTCGGAGTCTGAAGTCAGTTTAGCCTATATGGACTTCGCTCAAGATCCAGCCGAAATAGGGGAGGACCAAAAGAATGATTTTGATCATTTGGAACCTCCCCAATTAACAACTAAGTCCAATGTGAGTTTTTCAATTGACATTATTGATACTAACCCTATTTCATATAAAACTCCCGAAACATCAGATAACATGATATTGCAGTCCCAAAGAATAAAAAACATGACGATATGGGAAATCGCATAAGGATGGGCAATGCTAGGGGAGGACCAAAACCAGCCGATGACACCTCCCCAGTTAATAGATAATTTCTATGTGGAGTATAAATCTTTATGTGAGAATGCTAACCCCATTTTAGACGCTGACCTTGATCAAATGAGCACCATGATTATGTAAAATGTAAAGGAAAACAACAACAAAATGCAAGCAGACCGCATAGAAGGAATGGCGAAGCTCGAGGAGGCCTATCATATGAATCCATTGGTACTTCCCTGGTTAATAGATAAGTCCTACGTGGAATATGATTTTACACTTGAGTACAATAATATGTTTTCAGAATGCGTTCTTGCACAAATTGATACAAAATATAAATCATTAATGATGAGACAAACGATGGGTGGAATGACCTAAATGAGGATATGCGAGAGGCGCCTATTTTATAAGGGGACCTAATAGACCAAAGTAGAAGGCCATGAGAGGAAGAATTGATCGGTGCATTTAAAGAATGTGATATTCAAATCCAAAAAAAAAAGGAATCGATGATGTTGAGATGAGGTTGAAGAGGGAATTGGCAAGACTCCATTTAAGGGTAAAGTATGGGTTAGACAAAAGGGACAATACTACATTCTAGAATCGGAAAAAAGGGAAGCTAAGGGGTAACGCAGATCAACAATGAATATAAGTTCATGGAATGTACGAGGATTGGGCATGGAGAACAAAAAGCGAACTGTCAAGGAATAGATAAAAAGAACTAATCCTGATATACTAGTGATACAAGAGACAAAATAGACTAGTATTGATCAATGGTTCATATCCAGCATATGGGGCGCTAGATACAAACAATGGGCGACACTCCCATCGTATGGTACGATGGGAGGTGTGGTAGTGATTTGGGGGATGTTTGGCATGTACAGGTAGTGGATAGTGTAACCAGGAATTTCTCTGCACCTATCTAGTTGAAAGAAGATGATGAAAAATTGCGGCAGTTATCAGGCATCTATGGGCTATCGTCTACAACCAACCGAGGTGATTTTTGGGAAGAACTTGGAGATCTCTATGGGTTGTGTGCTAACAAATGGTGTTTGGTAGGGGAATTCAATGTATTAAGGTTTGTAGAGGAGAAACTAAACAGTAGTAGATTCACTATAAGCATGATAAACTTTGATGAATGATTCGAGATATGGGTCTTATTGACATGCTATTAACAAACGGAGTATATATTTGGTCAAATTTCAGGGAGCAAACTATATGTGCCAGACTTGACCGACTCCTGGTTTCAATAAATTGGGGAGAAATGTTCACGAATAGAAGACAAACGCTTTGGCACCAAGTAACCTCCGATCATTTCCCCACCATTCTCGAACCTGGACCAATTAAATGGGCCCTACACCTTTTCGATTTGAAAATGTATGGTTGAGAAGCACATGTTTTAAAGAGAGATTTCATCAGTAGTGGATGCATACTGACTTACCTGTAGAATCTGGGTATTCTTTTATGAAAAAACTACAGATAGTGAAGGATAAGTTGATTCAATGGAATAAATAAAGTTTGGTCTAATCCAAACGAAGAAGAATGTGTATATCTAAAACATTTAGTGCATTGATTAGGATGAAGCCCGGGGTAATGGGACAATGAGAAGAAATGAGAAAGAGAGATGTTACGCAAAGGGCTATCTGTGCTAATCATCGATGATAACCGAATGTTGTGATATAAGTCCAAGATAAAGTGGTTAAGAGAGGGTGATGCAATTTCAAAGTACTACCACCAAGTTCTAAATGCTCGTAAAAAAGAATTATATAGGGCGTCTTCAGGGGGAGGATAGGTCTTTCACCGAGCATGAGTCCACAATCCAACAGATAATATTGAAATTCTACGCCTCCCTCTACACTAAAGAGCACCACAATCAACGTGAAGTTGATAGATTGGAGTGGGGGAAAATAATAGAGACACAAGCAACCCAACTAGAAAGGCCTTTAACTGAAATGGAAGTATGGCAAGCTCGTGACGACTGCATGATGGATAAGGCTCCCGATGCGGATGGCTATTCAACTGAATTCTAAAAGAATGTTGGGCAGCCGTGAAGGATGAATTAATGCATGTGATGAAAGAGTTTCACCGGAATGGGATTGTCAATGTGATTACAAAGACGACCTATATTTTTCTAGTCCCCAAAAACAAACAGGCATGTATGATATCCGAATACAGACCAATCAGTCTAGTAACCTCTCTTTACAAAATTATTCCTAAAGTCCTCTCGTCAAGGCTGAGAGGGGTCCTAGACACTACGATTGTAAGAGAGCAAACTTTGTTCATTTTCGGGAGACAAATGATGGACTTAGCTCTAATTGTTGATGAGGTTGTCAAAGAGGCGGGGAGTAGTAAAAAAAGAGCTTATGCCCTCAAATTGCATTTTACTAAAGCATATGACCGAGTTGATTGGGATTTCCACAACTATATGCTAAAAAAAGGCATTGGCGATAAATGGCGAAAATGGATTTATATGTGCATATCATCAGTGAAATACTCGGTCCTCATCAATGGGAAACCATGTGGCAGAATAACGACTCAAAGAGGTATCAGACAAGGTGATCCCCTATCCCCATCTCTATTCATAATGATAGCTGATGTCCAAGGAAGAATGCTAGATAAGGCTAAGTCACAGGAAATACTACAGGGCCTCAAGGTTGGAAAGGAACTTATACATATATCATACCTCCAATTCGCATACGATAGCCTACTCTTTGTTCAAAGTGATTCAGATTTATTGGTTAAGATGATGATGATGATGATGATGATGATGATAGTACATTCATTATGCATGATGGCCAGACTCAAACTAAATCAACAAAAATGCGAATTGATTGGAATTAACTTCTCTAGTCATGAGGTACAAACAAAGCCTCAATTAATTGGATACCAACTGGATGAGTGGCCACTAAAATACCTGGGTTTGCCATTAGGAGCAAAACCACTTTCATAAAGTTTCTGGGACCATGTTGTAAGAAAGATAAGCCATTGGATAGAATCTTAGAAAGGTGGCGGGATATTTAAGGGAGGCCGAGTCACTATGCTACGAGCAATTCTATCATATTTGTCCACATTCTATATGTCGCTCTTCTGTATTCTAAGAGTTATGGCGACTCGAATTTCCGCTATGATGAGACAATTCTTATGGGCCAAAAATAGGTGAAGGAAATGTCAACAGTCTAATAGCATGGGATTTAGGGACAAAACTAAGAGAACAAATAGGCCTAGGCATAGATGATATGGAGATCACTAATAAAGCATTTGGAATGAAATGGTTATGGAGATTCTCACATGAACAACACTCTCTCTGGGCTTCACTCATTACAGTATTTATGGTAGAACAAAGAATGGATGGGATTCAAATGAAGAAATTAGGACAACCACATGAAGCCCCTGGAGATTCATCAGATCATGCCATCAAGAGTACATCAGGGGCATTAAAGTGAGACTTAGAAATGGAAAACACATTATGTTTTAGGATGATTGTTGGCTCGAGGAGAGAAGCCTTCAGTCATCATTCCCTCTTTTGTACAAACTATTTCGACTAAAAACAGGGTTGGTGTCTGAGATGATGGATGTGGAAGTCATAGCAGGCACAAAGCTGATATAGGATATGAAGTTTTGTAGACGCCTATGATCAAATGCAGAGATTAAGGAAGGCAACAGATTAAAGGCTCTTTTAAGACAGCTGCGCATGCATCCACATAAGGAAAATAAAAGGGAGTGGAGGATAAGCAACGAAAATGAGTACATTGTCCAGTCAAGAAAACAATTCCTCAGACGAGATTCTAGTCCCCATTTTGATGCACTCAACTCGATTTGGAACACTTGCAGTCCTCAAAGATCAAGTTTTTTAGTTGGCTACTATACCATCGAAGGGTCAATACAATAGACACAATGCAACTAAGATGACCAACCTGGCCACTTCATCCGTTAAGATGCTCCTTATGTTATCAGGATGTGGACTTACTAGATCATGTTTTTTTACATTGCAGATATTCAACGTGCTTATGGGAGTCGTTGTTAGACGAACATGACCTGTAATGGACACCACCTACCATAATCTCAAAATGTCTAAGGGACTATATATTCAACAATACTGGGCAGAAAATGAAGACCTTATGAAGGGCAGGGGTTTAGGAATTAATTCGTAGCATATGGGAAGAAAGAAATAATCGAATTTTAGAGACTAAAGGAATCGATCAGCCTTAGAATTATGGGAGGTGATCAGAAATAAAGTTGGTTTGTGGATTAAAGCCTACAGACTAGCTCGAAAATGGGGGTGGATCTCACTATGAAACCAATGGAATCTCATTATGGGAAGACTTGACATATGAAAGCGAGGCCGAAGGCAGAAAAAATGAAATTTCCTCTTAAAAGGATGATGAATGAGATGATGATTCAGGGTGGGTGTTCACCCATATTATTGATACGCGGTTTAGGAACCTCTTTCCATCACACCCCCGTGAGGCTAGCCTAGCTGGGTTGACGGAGTGTAATGCCATCAAGACGGAGGGCCAACCTAGGTGGGTCGACGCATTGATTGGTGTATAGATGGGAGGTCACATCGTGAAAGGGACTTCAAACTTGTGTATAGCTATCTGGGGATTTTTGTTCACCAAACACATGTAAGTAAATGTATCATATGTATAATATTTTCAATAATAAATATGATAGTCCCATTTCCTATCAAAAAAAAAGAATGCTCTGTGTATACACCTCATTGAAGCAAAACTATGGCAACTATGCATCATGCATTTCATTAACTAACTCGGTCAGGTTGCCACAATGGTAAAGGCGAAGGTGGGATTGTGTGAGTTAAGCGCACGACCTCGGTTTCGATTCCCCGATGTAGCAAAATTGTTTGGGCCACTGAAGTACGCTTGAGCCGATTGCATTAGGGCCTCGTGGGAATAGTCAAACTCGTTTGGACATCCACCACTATAAGAAAAATGATATTTAGAAATGGAATTAGCAACGAATTAAGTTTCATTGCTAAGAAAAAGTAGTTAGAGACGGAATTGAGACGGACTAATTCAGAGAAGGAATAGAGAGAGATCAGAGACGAAAATAGAGACGAAATTAAATTCCGTCTCTAAATAATGGCGCCAACATTCCCACCAAAACTTTCCTTTTTAATAACCGTTCATCAAATCTCGAGATCCGAGGTGCTTCGATCTAGCCCCCCCCCAAATCTTCCAAAATCGATCAACCAACAAATAACAAAAAAAAAAAAATCGATCGTCTTACAAATAACAAAAAAACCATCGTCTCTCTCAACCCTCTTTCGTCTCTCTCCTTGCGCTCTGGTCTCTCTCCGGTCACCGCTCACCGTTCTCTGCTCTCACCGGTCGCCGCTCTCTCACCGAAATCTCTCTCCCAAACCCTAAATCTCTGTCGTCGCTGCGATTATGGCTGCGACGAGGCCGTCGGCTCTGCCGTCGCCATCTGCCGGAGATTGGAGCCTCCGAAGCCCTAAGCCGTCATCGACCTACGCCCCACCCTAAGCCATCGCCGAACTAGTCAAGGTAACACCATCAAACCCCTTCTCTATTATTCTACCTAGTTGTCGCAGTGAAGGGTCGCTTTGATCTTCTGCACAGTACAGGAGATGATTAAGGGTTCATGATTTGTTGTTCTAATTACTGCTTTTCCCTCTTTTTGTGTTTTGTACTTTGTCTCTTTCTTTTGAGGATGCCTTTCCTCTGTTTCGCATTGGTTCTACTGGTGCAAGCCTCTTCATGATCAAAACTATACCGTTAGTATTGTTTTTTTGCTTCTGAATTTTGTGGCTTTATGTTTGATGGAGGTTGCATCGCAGATTGGCTCTAGAAGAGGTTAAATTTCTCCAAAAGCAAAGGGAAAGAAAATCAGGAATCCATGCTATTCCATCTTTGCGAACAACTGGTGTTGCTGTTAAACTAAGTGACAAGAATGAAGGAGATGGGGAGAAAGAGAAGTTGGTTTTGCAGGATACGTTTGCCCAAGAGACTGTTGTTACCGTTGAAGATCCCAACATGTGTTGTTAAACTAAGTGACAAGAATGAAGGAGATGGGGAGAAAAAGGAGTTGGTTTTGCAGGATACGTTTGCCCAAGAGACTGTTGTTACTATTGAAGATCCCAACATGTGAGATTTTGCTATTTTATTCTCGCCTGCTTCATAGTTTTTGTTATCTTCTACTTATTTGGTCTATGTCCACCGTGCTTCATATTGGGTTTACCGTGTAATAGCTATAGTATTCAATGTACCTCTTAATCTTCAAGTGATGGTAGAAGCACAAATTTTATGAAATGATCTTGCCAAATTGTTCTAATAAATTTTTTTTTGAAATTCTTTATCTTCTCTTGTGATAAAACGTTAAATCGGGCTCGATTTTTCCATTAAGGACTTTGTCAAGCCACGAAAAAAAAAAAAAAAAAAAAAACTTGAACATGTTAAAAGCACTTGGAGGTTAATCCGAGTGGTAAGGGTCTCGATTCCCTTTTAGTGAAGTCTCGGTTCAAGTGGCTTCACAGCCGGGTCGAAGTGGATGGATATGAAGAATATAGTGATGGTTTAAAAGTTTAATGTCGCTAAATCCATATTTTAGAAAGAATAGATTTGGTCGCAAAAAAGACAATAGTTTAATCCTGGTGGTTAAGTAGAAAGAATAGATTTGGTTGTCTTTGACCTAAAGAGAAGAGATATGAAAATACTTATAGGAGGAGATGGTTTAAAAGTTTAATGTCGCTAAATCCATATTTTAGTTTTTATCCAACTCATTTTTCTTTATGTTTGATGTTTTGTTTACTGCATCTCTTGTCATCTCTACAGCTTCTCCATTGGTGAGGTTGATTTAACTTTCAATCGAGGGATAAAGAAATGAAATTCATGTGACAAAGCTCATTTGGTTGGGTAAGGCTTTTCTAGGTCAAGTCTTGTTGAACGTATTTTTTAAATTATTTTTTTCTTTTAGAGAATATTGCATTTTGGTTTTGTTGCTTTTCGTAGCTTTTCAATTCATTCTTAAACGATGGATACATTTACTGATTAGATAGAGAGCTCTGGTTCTTCTTTGTGGACACGATGTTTCATTTAATATTAATATTGATCTCGCTGGTTGTTTTCATTTTATTGGAAACGTTTGTGAATAGAAGTGCATGTGAAGTTCATGTTGCTAATCGACCACACTATTATTATAGAACTATTTTCGTTAAGTGTACCTGATGGCTAGTGGTCACTCTTAAATACCCCATCTCTTATGTCCATGTACATTGTCAATACAAAATAACGGATGATGATATCGACGACAACAACAATAGCAAACCCTCATCACAGCTGGTTGGAATTGGCTAATTATTAACTTCTACTGCTCGTTTGTGTGAATTATAATTAAGGGTGGGTGGAGCTCAAGGTACAAGAAGTCTATCACAAAGAGAGGAATTGTTGATGAAACTTACGTTAAGGCTAAGGCATCACTGTTTCGAGTTCAAGGGACTGATCCAAACAATATGCAAGTTATACAAGTTGATCTAGTATGTTCTATTATTTGTACTTTTCATCTAGTATAGCTATTCTTATTCATTTTTCTTCAGATAACTCAACCCAGGCCATTTCCTTTGTTCTGAATGAAAGCTTATGGGATGAGAGATGACTCGGTTCGATCAATTAGTTGGTTGAAAAACCGTTTCTTCTACATTGTTGTTGGTGTAGCACTGATAGCCCAACTCAACAAAGCTTTTCTGACTTCATGGGGTGATGTTCTCACCACTAATGGAAATAGAAATACTGATCTCATGTGACTAAGTCAATATCTTTGACAATCTTTCCTTTTTTGATGAGATTTTTGTTTGTACCCCTCCTCCCCCCAAGGTTAAAGCATGAAAATAGAATGACAGATTTTTTTTAAAGCAATTATTTCTTTTTTAGTATTTTCATCATGGTCTAGATCGAATCTTTTGAGAAGTGTTGACATGTCTTTTTTTAATCATAAGTGTCGATATATCTTGAGTATGGAATAGAAGGTCATCATTGCAGGTCTCCGATTCACTCAACTCATCCTATTGCTATATCCTGCAAACTGGAGCATCGGTCTTCACATAGGTTGGGGAATCTCTCATCTCAAAGGGATCATGATCTTCTAGACATGGCACTGGATCTAATAAATGTATGTAGTTATTTGCTTTAAACTTTGAGTTCTGACATGCTACTTGTTACTTTTTCCTTTTTTGCAAAAGATAAGGACATTTGCTCAAACTCAAAGCTAAGTTGTTGACCTTTTCTCAATTCCTTTGAAGGTGATTCTTTATGTGATTTCCTTACCATTCCTCCAAGCACGAGATGACCGACTATGGGCGTGTTTAGGGTTTGCGGATATAAGCCGGACACTTGCTTGTAAAAGTCTGTCATACGGAGTTGAGGTTTTGTTAACTACATATAACATGGAGCATATGGCTTGGTTAATTTGGCGCTTGCGATTGTAATTAATAAACCGATACACATCGAGAACTGATTTTTATTTGAACAGTTCATGTCCCTAAATCTTTTGTTTTTTTGGTCATCATCTCTTTGTTTCTGCAGAAATTATTGCCTGAATTAGCATTTTGTATATCCCAATCAGTCTCAATTTGATTAACCTAGACTCAAACGAATTTCCTTCAAGATTTGACATCCATGATTTCATACGCTTTGAAAAGGGGTTAGCACCTTAATTATGTGTATGAGAAGTGGTGATGTCAAATTACACGTGTGGTATAATACTGCAAATAAAATTTGGTGTCAAAGAAAACTAATTCATGTGTTTAGGAACCTTCCACAAGGACTACTAGGTGCAGTTGGAAGGATATATATTAAGTTGTTCAGTAATAATTATCTAAGAAGAATCTTTCGAATGAATGATTAAGTAAATAAGTGTTACAAAAAAATTGTTAGTAGAGTGGGGACATACAAGTTCATGTATCTTATCCGTTAATTCCCATGTAGCTGGGAAAATTATTCATTGAGTTGTGCAATATTAGTAAAATTGGTGTATTGTACTGTTGTATTAAGATGATGTAAAACTATGGAATGGCATTGTTCTTTCCATAAATGTGTTCAATATCTATTTTCATGGTTTTCTTTGGTTGTACTGATTGTTAAATTCTTAGGCGGGTCTAAGTTTTTCATCTTTGTTATGTTCTCTATATCTGGCTAGCTTTTCAAGGTGAAGATAAAGTTACTGTGCCTCTCCTATTTAATGTATCATGGCATCTCTTTTACCTTTAACAGTCTTCATCCCAGCCTACATCAATCAGGGAGAGTAGCGAGCCTGATGTTTTATGGAATGTACTTCGTGGAAACAAAAGAGTATTTAAGGGAAAAGGAAACAAAAGGCTATGCTGAAAATCCACATCTATTTACGTATACCAGCACAGAAGGTGAGTACAGATTGTACAATCCAACACAGAAGGAAACGAAAGGCTATGCTGGGCTTTGTAAGTATACTTTTTATGTATCATGAATTTTATATTTTTGTGCTAATGCAAATTAAGGTTCATTGTAAATCTACTCACTTGGGGTTTATGATTGCTTCTTCCAAATCTGAACAAAAACATGTGTCTCAGATGATTTTTCCTACTTGAAATAAATTATCATGTATGTTTAAAATTGATTTATGCAAACAGTTAGCTTAAATAATTCTTGAATCTCTTCTATACATGGTTGGTTCATTCTAATACCTCTTTTCCCTTTTTTTTGTTTGGTAAGTGGTGGGGTACAAGCCCGTGATTTATGTATTGCTTTATTTATTGTTAATAAATTTATGATAACATCTTAACGCAGTATTTTTCTTTTAGGTCCATATAACATGCAATTGATGTCATTTACTTCTATTCATCAGTTCTGTTGATGAGAATGCAAAGGAAATGCTAGCACCATATTCAGCTTTGTCTGGTGATGAGGAGGAAGAGAATGTGCTTTTATGGTTGTTGTAAAACAATAATATTTGCAGTTTTTTTTTATGTATACTTAGGTATATTAAACATTTATTATACTTGACTACGTTTTGTGAATATATAAATTTTTTTTAATATCGAATTTTATGTTTTTTCTCATTTGAATATTTGTTGTTGATATATATTGTTGATTTGTGTATGTATGTCAAATTATGCTTTTTTGGGGGATGTTAGCACCCCCAAGGAGTTGTTGGAGGGGGTGCAGGCGATGGAGTAGGTCCCTATGGTTGTATTTTCAGGTTTAGATGCTATGGAGAACCAATTGGATTTAAGCTTAGGTTGAAAAATTAAACAAAGCGGAATTGAGACGGATTAGCAGCGGAATTCAAATATTCCGTTGCTATTCCGTCTCTAATTTTCGAGGCAAAGCTACATAAATCAGCAACGGATTAGAGGCGGAATTATTGTATTCCGTCTCTGATCCGTTGCTAATCAGAGACGGATCAGAGACGAAATTATTGTATTTCGTCTCTGATCCGTTGCTAATCAGAGACGGAATAGAGACGGAATTATTGTATTTCGTCTCTGATCCGTTGCTAATCAGAGACGGATCAGAGACGGAATGCATTAATTCCATCTCTGTTCCGTCTCTGATTAGCAACGGATCAGAGACGGAATGCAATTACAATTGTACCAATTAAAAAAATTTCCATTTCTATTTCGTCTCTGTTCCGTTTCTAAATTCCGTCTCTAATCCGTCTCTAATCAGAAACGAAAACACATTTCCGTTGCTGATTGAATCAGCGACGACGATTTTAGAAACGGAATAAATTATGTCTCTGTTCCGTTGCGGAATTGAATTAGTGATGGAATTTATGCAAATTAGATACGGAAATTTTCGTTTCCGATCTGCTGTTTTTTTGTAGTGCACAAATATAAAAAAAGTATATAATTAAATTATGTAAATATATAAGATACATATATTACGAAGTATATTTGACAATATACAAGCCCAGTGTACGGAATGAAGTATGTGCCATCCTATTTTATTTTATTTTTATCTCCAAAAGCAATGATCAAATTCTTAATCTATTTAGGAGGGGAGGTGCCAAATAGTGAATAGAGGTAAGCGTTCACTTTCCGAAGAAGACAAATGTACAACAGGAAGTTAGGAACGGCGCTTAATTTGATTACTAATTTAAAATCAGATGATTCATTATCAATAATTACTCTATGCATGCATCCGCTCTCGATCAAGTATCTGTCACAACTTGATCAAAGCATAATAAGACTGAATTGCCTCACATAAATAACTTTATTTATCATAAATAATATTATAACAAAAAAGGGATTGACACAATGAAGTAATATAATGCGACATACGTATTTTGTTTGAAAAAAAAATATTGTCCAGATATTTGAAAGGGAGGGAAAACTTATACCATCACTTCTCCCTTGCGCTCCAAGTGTTGCTGTATTTGCAGATTTGCCACTGAGAATTACCATATTGCCCCGACGACTCTTCGCACACATTTGAAGGCATGTCTCCTGAACTTTGAGGTGACCCTACCACACACAAAGACGCATACATTTTAAATTTTAAGATTAAGACGACATTGAAGCCCAATTCTTAATTTGAACTGAGGCCACGAAGACACAAGTCAAAGTGGGAGATACTTCATTAATTCTATAATTATTGGGTCCCGTTCATGCATCTTTATATGATTATGAGTGGTTAATTTACCATTAATTGACTTCACTCAAACTGCAAAATCGAATCAAACCAGATTATTAAGTCGTTTGTTCTGAATTTTATATTTCATGCTACATCAGGTTAAATTAATTGATGACTTCAAGGCTCAAGGTTTTTTCTATAGGAACAAGACTTATTTTTATTATAATCAAATATATATAATATTTACATAAAAAATTGGTGAAAAACAATGTGTTTCTTAAAATAAAGTTGAAAAAATCCTACCAGTGTAATAAGAAAAAAAGGCATTGATCGTATCCTTACACTCCAAAACACCCCGCCATAAAAATGGATCGATGTCGTACACCCGATTATCATGCGGTGTCACAGTCTCATCGAATCAACTAGGTTATCGAATCAACTAGGTTGAATTCGTGACATTGGACATGGTGGAAGCAAAAGTAGGACCAAAATACAAAAGGGACCGAAAATACAAAAGCGAGACCCAAAAAATTACATCCCCCATCTCCGTCTGTAAAATTCTTGTCCAATCCCCTATTAATGCTGACCAATCCCACGCCTTAAATAGGTTTTGTCCCCACTAATAAACTCGCAACCCCTTTTTGTCCTATCCTATACATCCATCACATTTAAGTTCACTGTCATTAAAGAGACGTCGATTTCGTTCCTCCCACAAGAGAATCACAGTGCCCATCCTCCATAGTGTCCACCTCTTCTCATTCATCTGGCATACCAACCCTGCACCCATGCATTCTTTAGCCGAACTCGGCGTGACCCACGCCACATCCAGTTCTTGCGCTAATTCCCGCCATATTCTGGCTATAAAGTTGCATCCCATGAATGTGTGATCCAACGTCTCTTTATCGTGATAGCATAAAGAGCAACGCGACGTGAAGATCACCAAATCTTGCCGAGGCATCTGCAAAACCTTGGCGACACCTGCTTATCGATCCACACATTAACACAGAAATTTTGCTTTCATAAGTGCCTTACACTTCCAAATTGCTTTTGCGTTGTCTCGCCTCTCCTGAGCATCACCTGCGGCGAATAATCGAAAGGCCAACTGGACATTAAAGCATCTTGATTGTCGGACCACTAGCTCCCCTAATCATCTCTGCCCGTAGTTATCGAAACCTCCTGCAGCATAGTGGACAGTTGTTCCATTTCTTCCCTTTCATTCGGTCGCACCCTCCTTCTCACCCTCAAGTCTCATCCCAGTAACGACCTGTTTTATTAACACAGTTATTCATCTCGTAATTTCAGACATGGACGTGATCTCAGATCCACGTAGACGCAGCGAGTAGGCTATGACATATGTCGACCTACGTACACTAGTTAATTGTGTGTTGGATTGCTTGTTTGCGATGCATAAATTAATTGTTAATACATCGCATGTGTGTATGTTGAATAGCGATATCGTGCGATGGTGTGTGACAAGTAGTTGCCTCGAAGTGTGTGTTAACGCGAGTATCGAGAAGCGAAGTACGGGTATACTAGGAAAACTCAACAAACTACATAAATATAACAAAGTTATTGAATTGAAATGGGTAATGTAATCGTAGGCTAACTATATTGAAATTTAAATAATAGACTATGGTGTGCCTCGAAATGCGTGTCAAGACGCTAGGCACCAGATATCGGGTAGTCGACGATTAGTGGGACCATGAGTTAGTTTATTTTGATAAATAAACACTAACCATATGGTTTGAGAAGGCTAACTATAATGTGACTTTATTAAATTAAGAAAGCCTATAGTTTGTAACCAATAAAGTGGACCACCAGAAGGGCATCTAGATGATCATAATGGGAGAAACAAGGGAGTGTGCTATTGGAGTTAACAATAGAGTCATCTGGTGGTATGGGACAGCTTCTCTATGAACCACTAGATATCCTCGAGATACGTACACACACTTGATCTTAATAAAACGTATAGACATGACATTAGTGGATTGTTGATTCAAACCACTCACACAATCCATGCAAATCTGGAGAAAACCTATGAAAGAGAGGGATTTCAAGCTGGGAATTCACACTTTAGACACCCATTTGAAGAGCTCAAACCAAGGCAAGCATCATCTTCATCTCCTCCACTCTCCAATGAACACATTTTTGATTGAATTGAGTGAATTCAGATTTAATGATGAGACCTCTGATTTTTTGTGAAGATGTAATTAATAACATGTTGTTAGATCATATTCATAGGGAATTTATCACTGGCTTAACTAGATTATATGATTTTGATGAAATTGGAAAGTTGCGGTGAATGCATGAATGTGGAGAATCTGGGTAAATTTGAGGTTCTAGAGCGCTCTAGTTGTTGTTTTGAAGTTAAATAATATATGTAGAGCGTGTTAAACCAATAAGGTAGCTAATTGAGAGGAGAAAGACAGAATTCTCGATTGGAGAACTCTATCTCAGATAACAGATAACTCGCTACCTGGAACGGTTAACGTGCTAATCATTCTGGGTTTGCAACTATTCTTCGTCTAGAAGAACAGTAGCGCGCTACCTAAATCCCAAAGCGCGCTACAATCACCTAGCGCACTATGTATACCCCTAAACGCTCTATGTATACCCCTTAGCGCGCTAACAACATATTAAATATAGATTAAAAAGGTGTTTTGGTAATTCTCCACTTAATACATGTCTAAACACTAGGAAATAACCTAAAACTATAAAACTTGGACTTCAGGGACTGTAGCTCAATGTCAGGAGCTTATCGGGTTGGATACGAGAGTCCAGGGAGGTCAGAGAGAGGTTTGAGGTTAATAAAACACAACTGAAAAACTCTGAGTATTTGATTTTGTTTCAATTTCATTTCCATCATTTTCTTGCTGTTTCTACTACTCTATTTCGTTACTTGGATGTGGGTTGAGTTCACTCCCCTAGATTTTCCTAGTTGTATGTTCATGATGCACTGGACTGTAGCACGTGTTACTCGGCCCTCAGTGAATGGTAACCTGAGCTTGCCCTTAGTGCGCGTGTCGGTGACTTGGCTGATTTAGCCAGCGGTGCGGGGACCAAGCGTCAGGCCAGTTGGGCGCGACCATTGGTCGGAACTTGGTGATTCGAAGTTTAGTCTAGTCCATCAGGAGCGAGCACACACATTTGTTAGCTTCTCTATTATCTATTCATGCGACGAGCCATTTATACTTGCTTGTTTATATTCTGCATGTTTACTTGACAATATTTCTTGCATTTCCTTTACTTTATTATGCGAATGCTCAGAGGGGTTCCTTGGGATTTTACTTACTGTACTCATCATCTGCCTTGTTGAGATGTTTGAGTGCAGATCCTAATACCAGTAAGGGCAAGGGGACCCTATGCAGCTGCATTTGATTGCCCGCTATCGAGGACCTACTAGTACGTGTTTTATTTTGATATTTTGTATATTTTGGGTATTGGGAGACTTGTGATGATACAATACATGTATATATAACATGTTTATGGTATTGTCGCTTATATACAAAGTACTTTCTGGGTTTTCTATAGTAGGATTTACTTCTATTAACAATGTTTACCATACTAAATTACGTACCAAATGTATCAATTAAAGTTTCCGCTGATATATGTGTTAACTTGTAAGATACAACCCACTATTATAATTAGGCATTAGAATAAACATTTAAATACTTAAGGAGAATAAGTTAAGTAAATATTGTTAATCCACTAACTAAATTGATAAATCACATGTGGACACTAATTTTGAGACAAGAGGTGGACGGGCAGGTGGCAGACACGTGTAGTTGGGCCCACCTAGGGTTGGCAAAATGTGCCCGGTCCCGTTTGTCCGGTTTCGTTCGGACCCGTTTTAAACGGGACCGGGCAGAATTTTTGTGAAAAACATACGGGACTGGACAAAGTTTTTTGTCCGTTTAAAAATACGGGACCGGGTTCGGGCAGAAATTTCAAAAAAACGGGTACCCGTTTGTGATTAATTTGAAGGGCATATAAGTAATTTCACAATGTATTTAAAGTTCTTAATTTTTATGTCAGTCTGTCATCTACTCATCTCCCTCAAGAGTCAAGACTCAACCCGATCTCGTTCTCCCACCCTTCCTCCCTCTTCGACGCCGCCTCCCGCCTCCGCAAAAACCTCTCCTACTTCCGCAAAAACCTCTCCAACTACGTCGTCGTACTCGCCGCAGTTCTCGCCCTCTCCCTCCTCTCCCACCCACTCTCCCTCCTCCTCCTCCTTTCCCTCCTCGCCGCCTGGTTTTCCTCTACCTCTTCCGCCCCTCCGACGCCCCCCTCGTCATCCTCGGCCGCGCTTTCTCCGACCGCGAAACCCTAGCCCTCCTCGTCCTCCTCACCGTCTTCCTCGTCTTCTTGACCAGCGTCGGATCTCTCTTGGATCTCCGCGGTTTTGGTCGGGATGGGGATTGTTTCCCTTCACTGCGCGTTTAGGGTTCCGGAGGATCTGTTTTTGACGATCGGGATGGGGGATCGGGGCCGGGGGTCCGGTTCTTGTCGTTTTTAAGCGGCGCCGCCACTTCCGCTTCTGCTTGCTGCTGCTGCGATGCGACCGCTTCCCCCCGTGGCGTCTAGGGTTTGATTGGGAGGTACGATTTGGATCTGTCGTTTTATCGGTGATTTGATTTTGATTTGATGAATGCTATTGTTTGTTGAAATTTATTCATTGAATCTGAAACTTTGAATTCTTAGATTTTGGGGAGGTGGAAGACGGTAGGATAAAAAAAACGGGCAAAATGGGTCCCGTATGTTTTACAAACATACGGGACTGGACAAAAAAATCGTGCCCGTTTTAAAAACGGGACCGGGACTGGACACCAAATTTAAACATTTTCGAAATGGGTGTCCAGTCCCGTTTTTGTCCGTTCCCGTATTATTGCCAGCCCTAGGCCCACCAAGCAAAGAGTACACAGAGACACGTCACCCCGGGGCGGCAGGGCCGTCGCAGTTGGTATCTGAGACGAGAGTTTTAGGAATTGGAAATGTAAAATGAAATAGCATAAAATTTAAATAAATAAAATTTAGTTGTGGAAACCCGATGTTATTGCCTTAGAACTTTAGTTGGGAATTGATGTGAGGTGGGTAGAGATAGGGCATATATACGTGTTATATTTCCATTATATATAATATAGTATACACACCGAGGTTGATCTGGAGCACGTTTCTCGATGCAGATTATGGACGAACAGTCGACTATACCTCAATAGACTGGTCAGGCTAGCGATTCAGCTAGGGATTCCCCAGTTACACCTAGTACGGATGATCGACCCTCAACTCAGGAAACTCAGATGGCCGCGATGTTATGGTTGCTATGAGAACAGACTACCGCATTGATAGCACTTGCTATAGCGGCAGCATCATCCAGAGAGTCGGTAACTGTTATGGAACCCACGAGGCACAGCCGTCGCCCCGGTTGTTTCCCAGATACCCATTTAGAGGGTATGTAGCGGCCCATTTTCCAAATGTACTGCCACGAGGGCCAATGCGGGCCCACAACCTAGTCTACCAGCGCTAGTTGTGTCTTACATGCAAGCTTATCGACCATTTAATCATTATTAACCTTAATGAACAACAATTTACTGTTTAAATTGTTCATAAACTCAAGTCATCTATTTTAATATTGTTTCAATCCTTAATAAACCATAGCGGAAATAAATAATTAAACATCAAAGTCAAGTTTTTAACTCAGATACCCAGTGTGGAAGACTCATATGTCATCATATATCAAGAATACACCTCAAAGGTCTTAAAATATAAAAATAGATAGGGTCTTGAAGTGTCTCACAATCCCAAATCCCCAAAATAAAAACAAAATATATATAATATAAATGTACAAGTCTGGCTCAATAGCTCTGAATCACAGGTACTTTGCACGCTTGTCCTTGCCATGACTCATACTCGGATATGCACTCAAGCCATCACAAAAAGCAGATGACGAATCCAAAGTGAGTATTCCCAAGGAAATTAAGTGAGCAATACTGAAAGTAAATATTGAAATTTACATAAAACTATTAAATAAACAAGCGAAAATAAATACAGGTAACTGCGATCATCGCATGGATAAGTAATAGTAAAAGCTCAAAGTGTGTTCCTAGAGCCTAGGGTCAGACTAGTGCCATTCTTCGGACTCTCCACAAAATATTGCCGACGAGTACCACTCAAGCATGGCCATTATTTGGATCCGTAAGGTGGTCGGCGTAGAACCTACGACGCACCTACACGTGCCCCAACGAGACTCTCAAGTCAAACTATTCACCGAGATCTCTGGCACACATGTTATGGTCTAATAGACATACACACAGAAATGGTACAAAGGGAGAGCCTCAACGTCCGTATATTTAAACAAAAACTAAAAATATAGTATTGAAAGATAGAATTTGAATTCAAAAGCCAAAATCATTTAATGCTCAAGAAATTTCAGTTGGGATATTGCGCACCTCAAACCGCGCTCCACAAATAAAAAAGGAAATCTCCACACCTCCAAATGCGTGCCCCAACACCCATCGATTAAATCCAAGTACCTAATATTCGTTAATTTATCAATTTTCCAAACTTTGGAATTTCCCAAATTCACATTAGAGTATCAAATCCATCATATTATCAATCCCCGGGATGTACCCCTAATTAGCCGAAAACCCCAACAAAACTTGGCGAAACCTTGATAAACCTAAGGCGAAATCCCGATAAAACTCCACAACTTCAAGAACAACCTATATTACTCAAGTTTCATGGCATAAAAAACTTACTAAAACCACCAAAATAGCCCCATAACAATCCATATTGGATTCACTCAAACACCCCAAAAAATGGTATCAAAAAATAAAGAAAATTGAGGTGATAGTGAATCTTACCTTGCTTTGATGAATTAACCACTCTAAGGTCTTCAAATCATCAAATTTGTAGCTCCAAACCCTTGTTTTTACTTCTCAGTTCTTGGATTTCTTGTGAGAGAGATAAAAGGTGGTGAAAAGAAAGTCAATGTTACTTTTTTTACTCTCATATTATCACTCCTCACATGTACATCTCAATGTCATCTAATGGGCACTTTTTGCTCCATTTTCTAACCCCTAATGACTCATAAAGTGACTACAATGACATACTCTCCCTTGTACTTAACCCAATAAGTTGCCTCTCGGGTGTTCCAATGCCCGATTTTGCGTCCCAAATCACGACATACGCGTACTACCATGACCCTAACCATCAAATAGGAATTACACATTAATTATTTAACCCATTTTATTCATTTTATGTGTGTATTATTTCCTCGACCTAGTATTTAGTCTTTTAGCCTACCTGGTACCCGCATCGACACGTATATCGAGGTAAATACTTATCATACAGTCTCGCACGTCAAACGTAACATAAGTACACATATCGCGATGTTGCTTACTCTATTTCAACATAAACATCATAAATTAGACAAATCAGCACATAAAATAATTATTTAACTAACTTTAGAAGCCTTAGCCTAACTGCAGGTCCCACGAGCATCTAAGTTGTCGGCTACGTCTGCAACCACGTCATTAATAATGATGAATTAAATTTGGGTCGTTATAGGGTAGCAGGGGAGACACAGATAGATAGAGCCAGTGAAGTTGTTGTTCCACTAGAAACACTGACTCCTACGTCTCTACCCACGATTACAGATCAATGACTGCTACCACTACCATTGCTTCTACGTCAAGATTCTTCTTGGCTCTAGAGGAGAAAATGTTGAGGGAGTTTCTGAAGTTTCAGCCAGGTTTCTTTAATGGAAGTGGTGACCCTAAGGTTGCAGGGAAATGGATTGTGTCTCATCAGCATTTTCATAAGCTGATAAGGAATGATGCGAGTGCTCAGGCACGACTGTCGGGAGTATGCTTGAGGGGCCATGCAACAGTATGGTGGACCCCATATCGGGATACCTATCCAGAGCTGATGATATGGGTTGAATTCAGGGAGTTGTTCTATTATCAATACATACCTATGGAGGTGAGACTAAGACTAAGGGAGGAGTTCGTAACCCTGAGATAGGGTAACCGAACTTTGATATAGTATATGGAGAAATTTCAATACCTACTCCTGTTTTAGATAGATGTCGCTGGGACGGAGCGTTTGCAGATCTATTAATTCATCAGATGAGTTGAGGATAGGATTTCTTTGGTAGTGGTGTCATCTTGGGCACCCACTCTGCAGGACATATTTGATAGAGTGTTGGCAAATGAGACCTACCTGACGCATAGAGATGGCAGACGTATGACTGCTACTATGGTGCAGACAGGGCAAGTTCTCGGCTGGACCAAAGGCCAAATAGACAAAGGGATCATAGGGAAAGAGGCGGAAGGGATGACATGGGCCGCAGAGATGATCATCAGGGCAGTTAGTTCCAGTATGAGAAGAGACAACCGGTTCACGCCATCGTATCAGCATCGGTGGATCAGCGTAGGCCATAACTACAGATGGATCGTCAGGGTCGAGATCAATGAGGACATGACAGGGGTCAAAGAGACCGGGGTCAGGGTCTGAGATCTGGAGATGGACAGGCTGGTAGTCAGGATAACCGCAGATGCCACAAGTGTGGTCAGAAGGGACACTTAAGGATAGACTGCAGGACACCACCTTCGCCACACCAAGAGCCAAAGCAGGCCAAAAAGAGTGCTCATGCGGTAGCTTAGCCGGATAGCTGGGCGACCAGACAGCTCATCGAGGGTATGTTGCATATTTTTATTAGACCTATGCATGCCATGTTTTACTCTGGTAACACTTTATCATTTATTGTTGGGCGTATTGTTGGAGAGTTAGGGTTAAATACACAGACACTAGACACACACCTTATCCTCATTAAAGCCGCTGGGGACAAGATATATCATAACCGAATATGTAGAGACGTGATGATAAAGGTTGAGGGACATCAGTTACAAGTTGATATTCGAGTATTAGAGTACTTGGAGTTTGACGCGCTTCTCAAGATGAATTGGTTATCACCCTAACATGCACGAATAGATTCTTATGGCAACAGGATAGAGTTTTGTATTCCTGGGATACAAGAGTTCTTACTAGTTGGATCTGCGACTGACTTACCTACATTATAAGTCGATTAGCTACGGCGTAGGAGATGGAGACATTTGCAGCGATAGTTGAGTCATATGTCAAGATTGACGACGTACCGGTAGTTAGAGATTTTTTTGATGTAATTTCGGATGACCTACCAGGATTACCACCGCCACGAGCTATTGAATTTATCATTGAGTTGATACCAAGGATGTAGTCGATCGCCAGTAGACCTTATAGGATGTCACCATCTGAGCACGAAGAGGTTAGACGACATCTAGATGAGTTGTTGGAGAAAGGTTTTATTCATCCTAGTATGTCACCTTCGCGAGCTCCAATGTTTTTTGTGAAGAAGAATGATGGTCCGATGAGGATGTGCATAGACTATAGGAAGCTAAATCAGGTGACAATTAGGAACTGTTGCCCACTGCCTATGATAGATGATATGTTCAATCAGTTTGCGGGTACCAGAATCTTCTCAAAGATTGAACTTTGCTCAAGTTATCATCAGTTGGGGATTCGAGAGGATGATATCCAGAAAACCACTTTTAGCACTAAGTACGGGCTATACGAGGTCACAATCATGTCATTTGGGCTGACTAACACCTCAACGATTTTCATGGATTTGATGCATAGGGTCTTGAGATCGTATTTAGACAGATTCATCAAAGTCTTCATCGACAACATCTTGATCTACAACATGACTTGTAATGATCACGGGAGATATCTCAGGGCAGTTTTGACGACACTGAGAGCACATTGATTGTACACCAAGTTCAGTAAGTGTGAATTTTGGCTAAGTGCGATGAGATTTTTAGGACACGTCATCAGTGACTAGGATATCTCTATGGATTCAGAGAAGATTCGAGTTATCATTGATTAGAGGATGTCTGAGTCAGTTGCTGATATACAAAGTTTTCTTAGATCGGCATGATAGTATCGGCGATTTGTGCATAATGTTTCTTCGATTGCAGCACCGATGAATAGACTGACCAAGAAGGATAGGTTTAATTGGTTAGAGGGGTGTGAGTAGGCCTTCTATGAACTAAAGAGGAGGTTGACTTTCCCACCAATATTAACAGTGCCGAAGCAAGGTAAGACTTTGACAATTTATACGGATGCGTCGAGCATTGGTTTTGGATGTGTGTTCATGCAGGAGGGTAGACTAGTTGCATATCTTTCCAAACGGTTGAGCAAGAGCAGGAATGATAATCAAACTATTCTGCAACCTATAACACAAGAGCAGGGCTTGTTGTAAGCGGCATCAGTTATGTGCATGGCAAAGGTATCCACTATAATTGAATAACACATTTGTGGTCAGATGAGAGTTCTGGCCATATCGATTAAGAGGGTTGCCGAGTGTCAGAGGGTTGATGGCCTTTACGAGTTGGTCAATGGTCTAGCTCGGGATTTGAAGTGCATTGATTAGGCAGAGACACAAATCAGTGTTTGAGACATCGTGGGAGATTGTGGATACTTGGGGATTAAGAGATACGGGACGAGATTTTGGATGATGCACACCGGGCACGCTACACAGTTCATCCTGGTCGTACCAATATGTACCATGATTTGCGGCGACTTTTCTGGTGGCCAGGGATGAAGGTTGACATAGGAGCGTATGACAGGAGTTGTCATATTAGCCAGCCAGTGAAGGCTGAGCACAGGAGACCCAGTGGACTGTTATAGCCATTACCCATTCCACAGTGGAAACTGGAGCACATCACCATGGATTTCGTTAATGGACTACCGGAGACATCGAGGCACCATGATGCAGTTTGGGTTGTGATTGACAGATTGACAAAATCGGCTCACTTCATTCCAGTTTCTATGAGGTACACGTTCCTACAGCTGAGCATATTATTTGAGCGGGAGATTATTAGATAGCATGGGGTGTCGGTTTCCATTGTATCGGACAGAGATCCCAGGTTGACTTCGAGGCTCTGGGAGGCTATGCAGGAGCAATTTGGCACCAAGTCGCAGTTTAGTACAGCTTACCATCGTCAGATTGATGAACAGTCAAAACGATTAATACAGATTTTAGAGGATATGCACAGGGCTTGTATATTACAGTTTGGGGGTTCGTGGAAAGATTATCTGCCTTTGTATGAGTTTGTATATAATAACAGCTATCAGACAAGTATTAACATGCCACCATTTGAGGCGCTATATGGGAGGCCCTGTAGATCACCTGCATGTTCGGCAGAGTCGAAAGATATAGTAACCGTTGGGCCTAAGATAGTTGTTAATCGCACATAGAAGATCAAACAGATTCATCAGAGGTTACGAGCTGCAAAAGATAAACATAAGAAATACGCGGATCAGTATCATGAACGTCTGAGCTATAAGGAGGGCGGTATGGTATGCCTGAAGGTTTCCCCTTGGAAGGGTCAGCAAAGGTTTGGTATTAAGCAGAAAGTGGTGCCAAGATTTATTGGGCCATACAGGATTACACAACGAGTAGGCACTATTGTGTATCACCTAGACTTACCTGCTAAGTTAGTCCGAGTTCATCCGACATTTCATATTTCGATGTTGAGACTAGCTAGGTCAGGGCCGAGATCAACGATTGACTTGGAAAAGATTGAGGTTTAGCCTGACGTGGCCGATAGAGATCGTTGACCGCAGAGATCAAATTCCCAGGAATAGGGAGCTCTCTATGGTCTTAGTTTGTTGGCAACATCATAGAACAGAGGGACTCACTTGGGAGCTTAAGTCAACGAAGAGAAAGCGATACCCTCAGCTATTTCTTAGTATAACATTTAAGTTATACTTAAATCTCGCGACAAAATTTTATTTAGTTGGGAAGAACTATAACGGCTCATATTATTAACACCGTTATTCATTGCATGATTTCAGACATGGACGCTAGCTCATATCCACGTGGACGTCGCGAGTAGGCAAGGACACACGTTGACTTAGGTACACTAGTCAATTGTGTGTTGGGTTGCTTGTTTGCGATGCATTTCACAAACTAATTGTTAATACATCGCATGTGTGTATGTTGAATAGCGATATCGTGCAAGGATGTGTGACGGGTACTCGCCTCGAAGTACGTATTAACGCGAGTCTCGAGAGGCAAAGTACGAGTACACTAGGAAAACTCAACAAACTACATAAATACGATAAAGTTATTAAATCGAAATGGGTAATGTAACCATAGGCTACCTATATTGAGATTTAAATAATAGACTATGGCGTGCCTCAAAATATGTGTTGAGATGCTAGGAACCAGATATCGGGTAGTCAACTATTAGTGGGACCATGAGTAAGTTTATTTTGATACATAAAACACTAACCATATGGTTTGAAAAGGCTAACTATAATGTGACTTAATTAAATTAAGAAAGCCTATAGTTTGTAACCAATAATGTGGACCACAAGAAGGGCATCTAGATGATCATAATGGGAGAAACAAGGAAGGGAATGTGCTATTGGAGTTAACAATGGAGTCATCTGGTGGTATGGGAAAGCTTGTCTATGAACCACAAGATATCCTTGAAATACGTATGCATACTTGATCTTAATAAAACGTATATATGACATTAGTGGATTGTTGATTCAAATCACTCACACAATCCATGGAAATCTAGATAAAACCTAAGGAAGAGAAGGATTTAAAGCTGGGAATTCACACCTTAGAGACCCATTTCAAGAGCTCAAACCAAGGTAAGCATCACCTTCATCTCCTCCACTTTCCAATGAACCCATTTTTATCGAATTGAGTGAATTCAGATTTAATGATGAGACTTCTAATTTTTGGTGAAAATGCAATGAATTACATGTTGTTAAATTATATTTATAGGGAATTTATCACTGGTTTAACTAGATTGGATAATTTTGATGAAATTGGAAAGTTGTGGTGAATGCATGAATTTGGAGAATTTGAGTTAATTTGAGGTTTTATAATGCGCTAGTTGTTGTTTTGAAGTTAAATAATCTATAGAGAGCATGTTAAACCAATAAGGTAGCCTATTGAGAGGAGAAAGATAGAATTCTAGACTGCAGAATTCTGTCCCAGAGGACAGATAGCGCGCTACCAGGAACAGTTAGTGTGCTAATCGTTCTGGGTTTGTAACTGTTCTTCATCCTGAAGAACAATAGCGCACTACCTGAATCCGATAGCATGCTAACATCACTTAGCACGCTAACAACATATTAAATATGGATTTAAAAAGCTCTTTTGGTAATTCTCCACTTAATACATGTCTAAACATTAGGAAATAACCTAAACCTATAAAACTTGGACTTTAGGGACTTTGGGGACCGTAGCTAGGTGTCGGAAGCTTATCGGTTTAGATACGAGAGTCCAGGGAGGTCAGAAAGCCATTTGAGGATTGTAAAACCCAACTAAAAAACTCTGAGTATTTAACTTTATTTCCATTTCATTTCCATCATTTTCTTGTTGTTTCTACTACTCTATTATGTTACTTGGACGTGGGTCGAGGTTACTTCCCCAAATTTTCCTGTTTGCGTGTTCATGATGTACTGGACTATAGCACGTGCGACCCGGCCCTCAATGAATGGTAACCTGAGCTTGCCCTTGATGCATGCGTCGGTGACTCGGCAGATTTGGCCATCACCGTGAGGGACTAAGTGTCGGGCCAATTGGGCGGGACTACTGATGGGAACTTGGTGACCTGAAGTACAATCTAGTCCATCAGGAGTGAGCACACACAATTGTTATCTTATCTGTTATCTATTTTTGTGATGAGTCATTTACAGTTGCCTATTTATATTCCACATGTTTACTTGACAGTATTTCTTGCATTTTATTTACTTTATTATCCTAATGCTCAGAGGGGTTCATTGGGATTTTACTTATTGTACTCGTTATCTGTTTTGTTATGATGTTTGAGTGCAGATCCTAGTACTAGTAGGGGCAAGGGGATCCTAGACGACGGCATCTGGTTGCCCACCGTTGAGAACCTACTAGTACGTGTTTTATTTTGATATTTTGTATATTTTAGGTATTGGGGGACTTGTGATGATATAGTACATGTATATATATACCCTATTTATAGTGTTATCGCTTATATATAGAGTATTTTCTGGGTTTTCCATGGTAGAATTTGCTCTTATTAATAATGTTTACCATACTAAATTACTTACCAAATATATCAATTAAGGCTTCTGCTGATATATGTGTTAACTTGTAAGATACAACCTACTAGTATAGTTAGACATTAGAATAAACATTTAAATTCTTAAGGATAATTAGTTAAGCAAATACCGAAAATCCATTAACTGAATTCATAAAGCACACGTGGACACAAATTCTGAAACAATAGGTGGACGAGCAGGTGGCGGACAAGTGTAGTTGGGCCCACCTGGCAAGGAGTACAAGAAGAAACGTTACCTCGGGGCGGCAGGGCCACCACAACTCCCCTCCACCAAGCTCAGCCACTGTGGAAAACTTGATGTATGTTGCATTATATGACAATAGATAGATGTCTTGAGCGTCCGGTCGCCTAACTAGTAATTAGCCCAGAACCTTGTACCTCTTTCGTTACCAATCTTATGATGAATTCCTCTCCCATATTCCTCCTGGCAGCTAGAAATAAATTGCAAAGGTGATTTAGTTGTCGCTTGTCTTGCCCCTTCCGATCCCACAACCCTATCAACTAGTCTACAAATGCCAATGAGAATCTATAGTAGACCTAGTGCCTATTTTTTTGGGTGATTTCTATTATATATATTGGTGTTGTCGCAACTCTATTTCCAAATGGTAATTGAAAAATAATTGTTAATTGTGCTTTAACTTTTTGTTTGTGGATTTAAAGGACTTTTACAAGAGTCCTCACACAATCATTACGATAATGTAGATAACACTTCTTTGTTTTTGCATTAATATATAAAGTTATTTTTTCTACTTAAGAGTTATTTTATGCGTATTCATTTTATTTGTTTTTTCAATTATTCAGGTACATGTTTTATGCTTTATGATGAATTTGAGACAGATATTCCTTTTTAATTTGTTGCAGCTACGAAAAAATATGGATAAAAGTTGGATCGACTAGCCTTATAGACTATCTGAGGAATATGAAATGGGGTTGCAAATTTCTTAGAATTTGCATTCTCTAGCAATTCTTCTAAGAACACAATTTATTGTCCCTATAGAGAATGTCGTAATCATTATTTGGTTGTAAAGGAAAAGGCAGATAACACATTATCGTAAGTGGATTTTGGAAAAAATATAAAAATTGGACTTCTCATAGAGAGCGTTATGTTTCATTAAATATTAATGATAATGATTTAAGAGATAGTAACCCTTTCAATAGGGATAATATTGTGGGAATGGTACATGATGCAATAGGAATTCCGAATATTAGTCCTGATGTTGGTGTTGAGTATTCAATTGGAGATGATACTGAAGATGCTCCAAATGAAAATACTTGTAGATTTCTGAAGTAGCTCCAAGAAGCTGAATGTCCTTTATATCCCTGATCGGAAAACTTCACAGCATTATTATTCATTGTTCAACTTTTACATTTGAAGGTTTTGTCAGGGTGGACTAATAAATGATTTATGATGTAGTTAGAGTTAAAGAAATCATATCCTGAAGGAGTAAAATTAACTAGTTCAAATTATGAGGCCAATAAGATAACTACTGAATTAGGTTTACATACAAAACATGGGATGCATGTCCAAATAGTTGCATGTTATTTAGAAATGAGGACGAGAACCTTGATACTTGTGATGTGTGTGAGACATCGGGGTATAAACCAATTGACGGCATTGGTACTACTAGTGCGAATGATGGAAAGAAGATACATGCTATGCAAGTATGCTATTTTCCCTTGAAACTAAGATTGTAAAGGTTGTTTATGTCTTCTAAAACTGCTTCACTTACGAAATGCCATGTAAATGACTAGACAAATGATGGTATCCTGAGGCATCCTAGCGATTCTCCTGTTTGGCAAGATTTTGATTAAAAGTATCCAACCTTTGCATTAGGTATTTGAAATATGAGGCTTGGGCTGGCATCTGATGGTTTTAGTCCATTTAGGTCATTAACATTACCTCATAACACATGGCCTATTATCCTTATTCCGTACAATTTACCACCATGTTATGCATGAAATAACCATTCCTTATATTATCTACACTGATTTATGGACCAACAGGTCCTGATAATAAGATTGGTGTTTACATGCAACCTTTAATTAAAGAGTTGAAGGAGTTATGGAATGAAGGCGTTCTAACATTTTGTAGCATCCCCTAACCTAATTAGGGCAATACCCGGCCTGAAAACCTAATTAGGCCCAGATTACCCTTACAAGACTTAACCAAAGCCAGTGGCCTTACCACCTACACTTGATAAGCACTATTGTACATCAATTATCAAAATAAAACAAATCAAATATGCAGAGGAAATTTAAAACCTTTTTCGATAACCAAAATAAGATATACAATATTAAAAACATACCAGAATAAACCTCGATTATATAATCACCCATCCCATGTGATATTACAAAATTGTAATTCAATACAAATATATAAGACCTGAGAAAGTCATTACAACGAAGAGAAGTTTAAGACTCATATAACTCCTCCATCCCTTAGTCGTAGTGCTCGTCGGATCTACCCGTAATGTTAATTGGAGCGAGCGCTCTAACTTGCTCAGTAAGTAGGGATTCACACTAATCATCAACATTCCATATAATATTAAAAGATGTCATGCAATAACAACATGTGCCAATGATATCTAACGAGAATATGGAAATCATATAAATACAATACATAAACAGATGCAAAGCAAATGTCTTTGGACTATTACACCGTAACCCCCATTTTTATTTATAAAACTAGGGTCGATTACCCACCTGCACCATTAATACTAGTGTTAAACTAACACACGGCGCATATGTGATGTTTAGCTAATCGATTAATGCTCAATGGTTCTATCTTAAATCCTCTAGTGAATATGTAACCCACGCCACCTATATACTGAGTAGGATGTTACATATAAGCCAAGAAGCTAACCCATCTCCTATATCACCTCATCTCAATTCCAGGATCTTACTCTCATTAATCACAGTAAACACCGTTTTCCTTTTATTGAAAACAATCACAATATAAATAGTCCCTCATTCCATTCTAACAACTACATGAGCTATATATATTAAATAGCGAGGTAATATTGATAAATAAGTGAGTTCGTACTTACATTGGGTTTAAATCTTCGTTTCCTAAATTCCTTAAGTTTCTGGTCATCTCATTTTTCCTCGGTGTTCCTCAGCCTATCACCAATCATTTGTTGTCAATTTAGGTCTAGTATACTCTAATTAGAACCTCTAGACCCAAAGCTCTTGACAAACCACCCAAATCCAATATGTTTTGTACTGATCTAAGTGTGGATAGCGCGCTATGTCTTGGACCTAGCGCGTTATTCGCACTATTGAACTTCATACCCACTTTTGGGGTCTGATAGTGTGCTATCTGACATGGATAGCGCGTTATCATTATGTCAGTCATCTTCTTTAGTACGCGTAGCGCGCTATGGCCAATGCCTAGCATGTCATGTGTACTAGACCTGTAACACCAGCACACTTCGATTGATCCAAACTCAACAATTACACTCCCAAAGGATCCGGGAGGACCTCTAATGTGGTTGTAAACCTTTTATCATTAATAAAAACACCAATTCATAATGATTGTATCATCACCATAACTTTAAACTTCAACTAACTTGAAAATCAAACTTACCAAAGTGATGATTACTAGCTTTTAATATGTTTAAGTTCCTCAACTTGATTGAATCTGGCTCCCGGAATAATCTCCTTTGATCCGGAATCAAAGTCGACCTCCCGAACCCTCTCGAATTGTCGAAATGAATCGATAAGCTCGAGTTTTTATTTTTTATATATAAGTTTTTCTCGAGATACGCATCGCGCTATGTCGATACCGATCGCGTAGTTGATGCATTAAAGTGACCACTCTTTAAAGTGACATGAATTTTGACACATCAAGCACTAACGCTTCATTCGAGACGATCCAATAATTCATATATTTTTAATATTCTTTTATTTTTCAATATATATTTATATATTTAAAAACATATAAATATATATCGTGTATTATTCACAAATCAACTCACCGGACATGCCTACATGTGTCCTTAAGCGTGCACACTCTTGCCACGACTCTCTCGTCACATTTAGTGTCCCGATAAACTATTGTTTATTGGTATTTTTATTTTATAGGCTTGTATATAATTTTCATATTATGCGGTAACCTATAAATAAATTGATTTAACAATTGAAACAAACACCATACATTATGCAAACGCACGCACACGCTATTCGAGGGACGCCGAACTTATTCACGAACCTAACTCAGATTAATTAGGATTTGGTTTAGTACTAATCACTAGCTTAAGTTAATGGATCATTACAGTCTCTCCAATTTAAAGCAATTTCGTCCTCGAAATTAAAGTAATATAAAATTACCTACAGTTTCAAAGAGAAATGAGAACTATTTCTCATACTTTCGCTCTCAGGTTAGTTCACGTCTTTGTGAAATCCCTATTTCACTATAACCAAAGAAATCTCTTTGGTTCTCAGCTTTAATACACCTTGAAGCTAGCTTAACTTACAATCCAAACTTACACAACTCCTCTCATAAGTGAGACTTTCAAGAAAACATATTTGTCCTTTAAAAGCTCCACCCACCTATAATATTTATCGGCGTATATCTTTTGTTTTAGTTGTATTGCAATCAAACGCTGGCTAATATTTATCGACTCCAACAAACTTGCATATCAACCCTTGTCCAGACGCTCTGGTGAATGACATGGTTGACCATACAAAGTTTCAAAGGAGCATTCCCTTCTAGCTTAACAGCTATTTTTATAAACAAACTCACACAGAGAAATGTATCTCTTCCAGTTATTATTAAACTTCAAGACAGAAACTTAAAGTATATCCTATAGCACCAAAATCAATTACTATGGTTACCCATTGGTCTACCGATAGTATACCATATTGAGGTTAAAATCAGTTCCATAGCTGTCGCAACAATTCATTCCATCCTCTTGATGTGAATCTCAGATCCTTATCCGAAATAGTCGACACTGAAGCACCCTGAAATCTAACACCTCATATCTGTATATTTTGCATAAACAGTCAAGAGGATTTCACATAGAAACTGGCAAGAAATGCGTAGACTCCGTTAACTGTTAACTACAATTTTTACTGTATTGTGCTTACGCTAACTCAGAGATAAACTGGAAACAAAATCCACTTATCTATGTTCCAATTTCCATTCAATAATAGGCAGCGAATGCAATAAACCACAGAGTTTTTTATGCACGACCCTAAATTGCTGACATATCTCATATCTCTTTATTATTCTCATAGCACCATTTTTCATCTCAAATTAACAATAAATAAAGGCGCCTCATTTCATGATATTCCTTACTGCTATCTGGATGAATGTAGTAAATAGATCTATGAGATTTCTATAGCACTTCCTACCTCACCTGATCTTGAACTGGAATCCGTAATTTATCCATGAACCGTAACGCAACATTATCAAACAGTGACCAATCAGGATAATCTACACTAGCTGTTAACCTCTAACGCTCTATTTAATCCTGATTAACTTTCTGAAAACTAATCACCACTGAATCTTCTCCAATTCAGTTTGAATTTGAACTCAAAACATCAAATTAGTAGCTCCAAAATTAGCTCTCTCAATTGATAATGTGTCAACTAAACTTACACAAATCATCATCACCGTCATTTCCTCATGAAGTCTAAACAGAGAAGCTCTATTAATAACTACATTTTCTCCATATACCTGAGTGGCAATTGTATAATGACAGTCTGATAACACCTTTTTGTGTAGTTCTAAATTACTCAGGCTCTAACGAATTTGTATCATTACTTCTCGTCCCACATCGTTTAACAACAAAATAAAGCATACAAATTTTTAAGGTAAATACATCAATTCTATATATAGCATGTTAAAATTAACACCAGAGAACTCACAGTAAATATTTCTTCCAGTAATTAATATCTTTCAAGTTACAAGCTCGGAAACTATATTCTCTGAAAACCATAGTCAACTTCAGATATATTGTGTTAAGATTGAGAAAGGTCCATCCCAGCTATTATACATCTCTTCCACCTTGAGAAGCAGATTTTTGGTTCCTTACCGAAATAATAATATTGGTTCTCCACAAATCTCAACTTTTCCATTCACATACATCTCGCTTACTTTTCCACGAGGATTTGAACCACAGTACTGGCAAGAAATTTTCAAACTCCGTAAGTTTTACAATTATAATAATAACCTTCAGTTGTCACCATAACTTAAGTTAATTCATCACGAATTTCTGAGCATGAAATATCATTAATATAAGCAAGAATAATATAACCTTCCAGGTTAAAATTATTCAGCTTCGCCTGCTGATATATCTCATATTTCTTCATAAAATTTACGCCGTCAATTTTTTCATTTCAGGTTACCAACTATTCATTTTCATCACAATAAATTTTAGATTTCACCTGAATAAATGTATTAAAGAAATCAATGAGATTCCCACAACATTTTTCGCCTCACTCTTTATTTCAAGTTCTAAGAACTTTCCTTACATGCTCAATGTTTTGATTTGAGATCATCCTTTCCAACATCAATAATTAGTAGTCATCCTTAACCCTTCTTGATAATCTCAATCAATCTCCTTCAATAATACATCACTCATTTCAATAGTTATTAACTCCATTCCAATCTGAGCTCCAAATAACATACTTATATCCAAATAACTTAGCTGATGAAGCGCCTGCGCATGACTTCCATTTGTCATCAATAAATATCTCACCTAAGAGATATTACTGAGCAACTTTTATTATAACTATTGCCTATGTCCCTTTATTTTCAAAACATTGTAAACGCAATCACTTTGATGAGTGATGTTTCAGAGTGAATTCCTAATGCTTAGGAAAGTTTTAAGGTAACTTTCTTACCTTTTGTTTCTATCACTCTAACAATTTCCATTTTTCAAAAATTCCACAGTTTGAAATTCATTACGTACTCTTACACTAGTCCACTGGTGTCATATTATCAGGTTGTCTTTTAATGATTCCTCTAAGATTTTTATTAATCTCAAAGAATGATTAAAAGATCCTCAACAACATTTCTTATTTAATTTATAAGCGATTCCTTTCATATTTGGTACAACTATCAAATTAGTTATCCCGAGATTATAAGTCTCTAATAGTTCTTCTCCCAAATCTGGAACTATTTATATATAGTTGGAAATATGAGTTACAATTTTGCTTTATTGTGTCACCCACACATTCTTACATAGATCAGAAGTCTTAGGATGAACCTTTAACTTCTTCCATAATTTAGATTTTGTTAAGCAAACATTGTAATCAAACTATACTTTCACATTTCTCCAAGGCATTCTTGTATTCGATTTCAACTTATAACCATCACATACTTGAGTTAACTGAATAAATTATACAATGATATCACATATCCCTGGATAAATCATTTGTAATATTCAATTATTTTAAATTTACTTTCTTCTTTTTACCGTTGTGTTGAATATAGGACAACCTCATATTGTCTCAATCACAGTCAAATCCCCTGATTTATTGTTAATACTCAACACTCTTACTATTTGTTATCCTTTCAAACTTAGCACTAGCATTTGCAAAAACTTGGTCTAAACCAACATACTATTAGCAATTCACATTCTATACGGTAATTGCTCGTGCCTTTTCTAAGTCTTCAAAGATTTCATGTTGTTATTGATAACACAATAACAACTTCATTACAACAGGGTTTTCCTTCACTTAACACCCTTAATTTACGAAAATAACATGAGTTCTAGTAAGTTCCAGTGGTTTCCACAATCCACTTAAAATGATCTAGCACTTGCCTGCTATAATCTTATAAATATATATATATATATATATATATATATATATATATATATATATATATATCCTTAGCTCTAATAATTTCACTATGAAAATCAAATCTCAACTACCTCTTGAGAACCGTTGATTTCACTTATTTTCAGAAGGTGTTGTCAATTCTGAGTAATGAATAATCATTTCGACTACTACACATTAATCCTTGGATTCTCCAAATCCTTAGATTCACTGACCACTCATTCTCTCCAATTTAGATTATACCAGTCTAATAGATCAGACTAGGATATCTTACCAACTCACCGCTATATTCTGGATTTAGCTATCTTTTACTAATAAACCACTTGTTATTCCAATATGGATTCACACCATAATTGAAATATCAACTTCATAACAACTTATGAAGTATAATTGCATTAGTCGTTTCCTAACCTCCATTAGGCTTTTATCATTTACCACTAATTTGTTTACTGAATAACTTTCGTTACTTCCATACTAGTCTCAATACTAGTATTAAATCACCTCTCAAAGTGGTCTGCTATCTTTAAGTTTCATCGAAAGTCATACAATACTTCATTATTTTATAATTCTCATACTCCTAATACACACCTCAAGATCTTAATCCAATGATTTTTCTTCACTGACTATTAGTTGTATTAATAAGAAGAAAGACCACTGAAAGTGTTACTTGGAGAAGAGTTTTATTTCATCTTAGTAACTTTTTCTTATGTCTTCCTTTTTGTCTATCCCCGAGGTTCAGACTCTCAGGAGCTCTTACCTCCAACACCTTCTCATATCATAGAAATAGATGGACTGCAACCATCTTATTATTGTTCAGAAAAAACAATTCTTATATCTACCACGTGAATATAGTATACACAACAAATAACATATTTTAGTCTTTTATCTTTTGGTTACCCCCAAAATCACGATAAAAACCATATATCAAACCCTAAGCTTATTCATAACTCGAGACAACTCTTCGAGTCGATGATTTTAGGTTCTGTTATTAGGGTAATCAGAGTACCTTAAGCTTTTAAAGTAGGCTAACATTCACTTTGAACACCATTCAAAAGTGAACGTATGGTCAGAGCTTTGTCCATGATACCCAACTATATCATTGTTACCACTTTACCCTTAAAGTGATAAACCAAAAACTCTGGCACCACAAGTATCAGAGTTATTCAATGTAACAAAGCTCTTAAACCTAGTACTCTGAACCTTTCTGTATCAGAGATATTCCTTGATTCTAATAAATCTCAGAATAATGAAACCAAGTTTTATAAACTAAGGTTAACCAAGGTTTTAAAACCTATGGCTCTTATACCAAAATATAACATCCCCTAACCTGATTAGGGCAATACCCGACTTGAAAACCTAATTAAGCCCAGATTACCTTTACAAGACTTAACTAAAGCTAGTAGCCTTACCACCTACACTTGATAAGCACTACTGTATATCGATTATCAAAATAAAATAAATCATATATGCAGCGGAAATTTAAAATCTTTTTCGATTACGAAAATAAGATATACAATATTAAAAACAAATCGGAATAAACCCCGGTCATATAATCACCCATCCCATGTGATATTACAAAACTGTAATTCAATACAAATATATAAGACTAGAGAAAGTCATTATAATGAAAGAAGTTCAAGACTCCTATAACTTCTCTATCTCGTAGTTGTAGTGTTAGTCGGATCTACCCGTAATGTTAATTGGAGTGAGCGCTCCAACTTGCTCAGTAAGCAGGGATTCACACTAATCATCAACATTCCATACAATATTCAAAGATGTCATGCAATAACAACATGCACCAATGATATCTGACAAGAATATGGAAATCATATAAATTCAATACATAAATGGATGCAAAGCAAATGTCTTTAGACTATTACACTATGACCCCCATTTTTATTTATAAAACTAGGGTCGATTACCCACCGGCGCCATTAATACGAGTGCTAAACTAACACACTATGCATATATGATGTTTAGCCAATCGACTAATGCCCAATGGTTCTATCTTAAACCCTCTAGTGAATATGTAACCCACGCCACCTATAATCTGAGTAAGATGTTACATATTGGCCGGGAAGCTAACCCATCTCCTATATTACCTCATCTCAATTCCTGGATCTTACTCTCGTAAATCATAGTAAACATTGTTTTCCTTTTATTGAAAACAATCAAAATATAAATAGTCCCCCATTTCATTCTAATAACTACATGAGCTATATATACGAAATAGCAAGGGAATATTGATAAATAAGCGAATTCGTACTTACCTCGGGTTTAAGTCTTTGTTTCCCAAATTCCTTAAGTTTCCAGTCTTCTCACGTTTCCTCGGTGTTCCTCAACCTATCACCAATCATTTGTTGTCAATTTAGGTCTAGTATAATCTAATTAGAACCCCTAGATCCAAAGCTCTCGACAAACTACTCAAATCTTATCAGTTTTATTTTGATCTAAGTGTGGATAACGCGTTATCTCTTGGAGCTATCGTTGTTCGCACTACTGAACTTCATACCCACTTCTGAGGTCTGATAGCGCGCTACTTGACATGGATAGCGCGTTATCCGTATGTCAGTTATCTTTCCCAGTACGCATAGCGCGCTATGGCTAATGCCTAGAGCTATTCGCACCATACCTGCAACACCAACACACTTCGACTGATCCAAACTACATCCAAACTCAACAATTACACTCCCAAATGATCCGAGAGGACCTCTAATGAGGTTATAAACCTTTTACCATTAACAAAAACACCAATTCACAATGATTGGATCATCACTATAACTTTAAACTTCAAATAACTTGAAAATCAAACTTACCAAAGTGATGATCACTAGTTTCTAATCCATTTAAGCTCCTCAACTTTATTGAATTAGGCTCTCGGAATGATCTTTTTTTATTCGGAATCAAAGCCGACCTCCCGAACCCTCTCAAATTGTTGGAATGAATCGATAAGCTTGAGTTTTTATTTTTATATATGGATTTTTCTCGCGATAAGCGTCATGCTATATCGAGACCGATCGCGTAGTTGATGCGTTAAAGTGACATGAATTTTGGCACATCAAGCACTTACGCTTCGTTCGAGATGATCCGATAATCTATATATTTCTAATATTCTTTTATTTTCCAATATATTCATTTATTTAAAAACATATAAATATATATATCGCGTATTATTCACCAATCAACTCACCGGACATGCCTACAAGTGTCCTTGAGCGTGCACACTCTTGCCTCGACTCCCTCGTCACACTTGGTGTCCTGGTAAATCATTATTTATTGGGTATTTTTTGTTTAATAGGCTTGTGTATAATTTTCGTGTTATACTACAACCTATATATAAATTGATTTAACAATTCAAACAAACATCATACATCATGCAAATGCACGCATACGCTATTCGAGGTACGTCGAACTGAATTACGAGCCTAACTCGGATTAATTAGGATTTAGATTAGTACTAATCACTAGGTGAAGGTAACGGGTCGTTACACATATGATTCATCGAGTAATCAAATGTTTACATTGCATGCAGCGTTACTATGGACCATCAATGACTTTCCGACATATTCCAACTTAACTAGATGGAGCAATAAAAGAGCAAAAGCATATCCCGTATGTTGTAAAGATACAAAATCTCAGTGGTTATCATTTTGAAATAAGCATTCTTACATTGGACATCGATGATTTTTATCGACAAACCATAAATTTCGTAGAGATAAAGTGTCTTTCAACAAAACTTGAGAATTTGGTCGTCCACTATTTAGATCATCTGGAACCCATGTAAGCAATCAATTAAGTAATATACTTACAGAGTATAAAAAAAGACATTCAAAAACAAAAAAAAGGGGCGATGATACTTAAAATGTTCAAGAAAATAAAGTGTATGATTGAAAAAATAAGAGTATATTTTTCGAATTTCCATATTGGGAACATAATTTACTACGTCATAATCTTGATGTCATGTACATTGAGAAAAACATGTGTGACAATATCATTTGCACGATATTGGGAGTTGCGGAAAAAATCAAAAGATCATTTGAAAGCTCGTCGTGATTTGGATAAAATGGGTATAAGATATATGTTGCATCTTCAACAATGAGGTTCTAAGGCATATCTACCTTTTGCATGTTACTCAATAAATGGCAAACACAAGGATGTATTTTTGAAAGTGCTAAAGGAAGTAAAGGCTCCAAATGGATACGCATATAATATTTCTCGTCGCGTACGCATGAAAGAGCGCAATATTTCTGGTCTTAAAATTCATGAAAATCATATATTAATGCAGCAACTGCTTCCTATAGCTGCTAGAAAGGCACTGCAAAAAAATGTTGTTGAAGCATTGATTAAAGTAACAAAATGTTTTTACACGATTGTGTTCTAAAATAAATAAACCTTTAGATCTTGAGAGAATTCAATCTCGAATCATACTTACATTTTGTCATCTGGAGAAAACATTTTGTCATCTGGAGAAAATATTTTCACCATCCTTTTTAGACATTATAGAGCACTTGCCAATTCATCTAGCTGAGGAAGCATTGCTTAGAGGACTTGTGCAATAAAGATGGTTGTACTCGATAGAAAGGTATTCTCCATGTTTTTATGTTTTAATTATTTAATTATTTTAAATAGTCATAAAATATTATTAAACATATTTGATGGTTCATAGGTATCTTTTAACACTTAAATGTTATGTGCATAATCAAACACATCCTGAGGCTTCTATTGCTAATAGATATTTAATGGAAGAATGCGTAAATTTTTGTGCTCGATACATAAGTGGTGTTGAAACCAAAGCTACTAGATCATCTTGAAATGATGCTAGAGGTAATAGAAATGGTCATTCACTTGGCAAAGGAATTAATATTCATCTTAATGACATCACATGGGTGCAAGCACATAGATACTTGTTAATTAACACAGATAGTGTCTTGCTATTTTGAGAGTAAGTATAATTGATATCACTTATACCCATGTACTTTATGTAAGTCGTAATTCAACCTTCATAGGTTGTGTGTATATATATATATATATATATATACACACACACACACACAATAACATAAATGGTTTCTTTAATGCTATTAGAAAACACTTTGCAATCCTTTCAAGGGAAATGTCGCATGCATCAACGCACCAGATTCACAAGGTCCACAGTGAATCGTTTCATGCGTGGTTTAAGAATGAGGTATGTCTTATAAATTAGTATACTACATACATTATGATTTTCATTTCAACTTAAAGCCTTATTATTATTTTTTAAGGTTTTAACAACTCAACAAACATGCAACATACAGCTCTCAAAGGAAATATGCAAATTTGGAAATGGACCTGATCAATTTGCAAGAAGATACAAAAGATGTATTGTTAATGAATTTTGATTTCGTATATAGTATTGTGACAGAAGTAAATCTACACAAAACTTTGGTGTTTTGTGAAGGTGGATACACTAAGTTTTGTCGGTTCCAATGGTATGAATCCTTCTATTAATGAAATTACATATTATGGTGTACTGAAATATATAATTGAGATTCGCTATACAAATGATATGATATTCGTTTTGCTCAAAGATGATTGGGTGAATTCTCGAGGTGGAGAAACCGAAGATGAGTTCAAATTCAAGATGGTGAATTTCAAGCACTTATTATATAAAGGCAATCAAATTAGTGATGAGCCATTCATTTTTGTAACTCAAGCATAACAAGTTTGTTATGTGCAAGATCCTTTGAGCCCTGATTGGCATGTGGTATTGAAATTGACATCACGAGATTTATTTGACATGTACTCTGCTGATTCTACTTGGATTTCGATAATAGTTCCTCAAGTTAAGTTATATGCTCATTAACAATTAGATGAAACTACAAATCTTCATGATGATGATGTTGGTTGGGTAAGAGAAGGTGTTAACAGAGCAATAGTAGAAGCTAGTGAAGTGAGTAATGATGATGATGATGATGATGATGATGATGATGATGATGATGATGATATTGAAGAGTTTGATTAAAAAGTTTAGTTAAAAAATTATTTGTACAACTTTTTTTATAATTACTTAAGATAAATTGTTATATATTTTCATTATTTAATTATTACAATATAAAATCTTATTATTATATGTTAGTTAAAATTAATATTTTAATTTCATATATTTTATTGCAATTAATTATGCCTCATCAACAAAAAAGAGGTGCCATGATGGCAGATATCGTTCAATCTCAAGTTGCTTCTTCTTTACTTAGGCCATCAACTCGCACTTGTAATGGAAATCAGTTACATGTGTCATCTGCAATTGTTTCTGAGCACCCTCACCTGATTCTAGTATGTGTTAATTAAAAATTTTATGCACATTATTCATTTATCTTGGTCAAACACAATTAATAGAAGAGTTTGATCCATATAACTGATTCATTTAACTTGAGATTGAGACTATATTGTTGTTGCATTCATTTCACTTGATTAATATTTTATAAATACTTATGTAATAGATCCCTTACATTCAGAGCAAATTTCAAAAGGTCGTGGTGCCGCTCTAGCTATTGATGATTAGGGTACAAGATATGTTATGAATGTTGAGTTTGATGAACTTTGGGAACCAAGTGGTAGAAATGCTGACAAGTTTAAGTTTCAAGTGGAGGCATAGCTCGTGAAGAGAAAAAAATCCCTTTGACTTATGAACGATGTATCGATATACTTGAAGCTATTAAAATTCATATTTAGAAAGAAGTTAAGGTATGAAATACAATACATATAGATTTAAAAACTTATGTAAAACTTGATAGGCTTGCATTTGTGTTATATTTTTTTCAGAATCTTATATAATATAGGATAATACAGATGTTCCTGAGGAGTATAAAGTGTATTGTTTGCGAGAAGTCGGTTCACGTTGGAGAGATTGGAAATGCAGAGTAAAAAAGAAGTGGTACAGTTCATAGTCTAATGACTCAGATCGCTTGGCTAATCCTCCTCCATGTGTTGCAGTAGACTAATGGAAAACACTTGTTAAGTATTGGTTCTTTCTAAACTGCATTTTAGGTAAGTTTTCATTATAATTTCTTTTAAAAAGTTTACATTATGAATTAATTGTTGTGTAGTTTTATATTCGTTGCAACGTGTGGTAACTTCTATATATAGGAACGCTGTCAAAAAAATCATGATAGTCGTCAGCAAGCAGAAATGCTTTCTAGGACAAGTCGCACTCCGTATGCTATTGTGCGGGATGAGGCAAGTTACTAATGATCGTCGCAATGATTCTTATTTATACTAATGAAAAATTAAACTTATCGTAAAATAACAATATGCATATGAAAAAGAATGGCGAAGATGTGAACTGAGTGACTATGTTTGTGAAAACACGTACAAAGAAGAATGGATTTATTAGTGACAAAGATAGTGCATAAGCTATTGTAAGTCCGAGATGCACTTTATTGACATATGTTTGAGATTTTTTTACACAAATTTTTTAATAGTCATTTATTAATAGTTTTTGTGATATCATAGCACAAAATGAATGAATGCTTGTCAGAAATATCAAAAGGTGAACGAACTGACTCTATTGGCAATCAAATTTTTGGTGAAGTTTTGGGAACCGATGCACGTGTTCTTGTTCATATGCAAGGTTTAGTTCCTTTTTCAGTTCAAAGTGCGAAGAAATATATATTAAATGAAGAAAGAATTCGTGAAGATGAACGAAAAAAAAAGCTCCACTTATTATTGATGATGTTAATGCTAAATATGACCGAGTCATTAAAATGCTAGAATCTCAACAAGGGAATTCTAATTTTCGCACGGATCCTAATGTGACTGAGCAGGTGAGTTTCAACCTTATTATTTATTGTTCAATAATGAATTAAACTTCCAATTTAGTTTTTAGTTTTTTAATCGTATAGGTTCATGGAGTTTCTGATATAAATCTTGTAAATGTTAGGTCTTCAGTTAATGATCAGGTTTCTCTCTATCTATAAATAATATAAATATTAAACTCTCAAGTTAGTCTTAACCATTAAAAAAAGTTATTTATTTACAATTCATTCATTAATTAATTAACTTATCATTATATATTTGTTTGTAAGGTGCATGGACCTTCTACATCTCATTAATCACATTGCATTTCACTGCGCATAGAGGTATATATTATATTCATCTTATATTAATTTAATTATATTTTTTGATTTTCTATTTCTTTTCATAATCCATCTTATATTAATTTAATTATATTTTTTTATTTTCTATTTCTTTTTATAAATCTAAGTTTTGATATAGTAATTTCATGTTCATAGGTTTTTTAATTTAAGAATGCATCGTTTAGGTGTATTTCAACTTGTAATTGTTAAAACTTTTGATACTTATGAAAGTATAAGATTTCGTGGTCAATCTCCAACAATTAGTTGTTGCATAGAAATAGAGTGGACATTTTGTATTAAGATCTAATGCCTCATGTGTTCCCGAGAAAACAAATATGTGATTTCTTATCCTTCTAAAGTATTGGGTTGAGAAAACAAATAAATTAGTGGTGTACGCTTATTGAGTTTTTTTCATGAATTATTTATGGCCTCTATGACTGTTGTTTTTGTATTGTATTAGGATTGAGTGTTTTCATGTGAATTGCAGATTAATGTGCGAAATCTTGATTATCTTGTGATCCTTTTGTTCAATTGGATACTATTAAGTTGGTTATAGATGTCTCTCTTGTTCATTAGTTATTTGAGATTGTGACAACCATATGAGTGCACTTTGAACATGTTAAAAATATTTTTGCTTTGGTTTAAAACTAACTTTGTTTGAAGATCGTTTCATTTACTTTTGTGTCTTTTTGTACTCATCTTTGGAACTTAGAAAATTGAACTATTAAACTTGAGATGAAGGTTTCCAAATGTAAGTTAAGTAGATTGTTAGTATGATCCATGTATGGTTCTCATTACTTATAGTTGTTTCTAACTTATTATTATTATTATTATTATTATTATTATTATTATTATTATTATTATTATTATTATTATTATTATTATTATTATTATTATTATTATTATTATTATTATTATTATTATTATTATTATTATTATTATTATTATTATTATTATTATTATTATTATTATTATTATTATTATTATTATTATTATTATTATTATTATTATTATTATTATTATTATTATTATTATTATTATTATTATTATTATTATTATTATTATTATTATTATTATTATTATTATTATTATTATTATTATTATTATTATTATTATTATTATTATTATTATTATTATTATTATTATTATTATTATTATTATTATTATTATTATTATTATTATTATTATTATTATTATTATTATTATTATTACTACTACGTGCCTATTTAATTCAATTTTTTATTTTGCTATTTCGTTTGAATCAATTTATTTGTTATAATGGTTCAAAATGTTTTTGTTCTAGGTGGTGGCTTTATTTGATTTGAGGTTTTTCCTAACACTAATATAAAACTTAATAGATCATGCCTGCGCTATAATATTGCATGTGCTTGTTGATGGTTACCTGAAATTACAAATTCTATATTTCAACTTATTTATGGTGTCAATATTCATCCTCCCAAATGAATATATCTTTTGATTTGTACTTAAAGTAGGTGGTTATGATGTTCTATTTTGATATTTGAGTTAAAAAGGAACGAAAGGACTTTCGAGTCCCTAAATCATGTGGTTCTTATTATATGTTGTATCACATATTTATCTCATTTAAGAATGCATCGTTTAGGTGTATTTGTACTTATAATTGTTAAAACTTTTGATACTTGTGAAAGTATAAAATTAAATAGTTATGGTCAATCTTCGCATTAGTTGTTGTTGCAAAGAAGTAGAATGGATGTTTTGTATTAATATCTGATGTCTCATGTATTTCCAATAAAATAAATATGCGATCTCTTATACGTCTAGAGTGTTAATACTTTTGTTGATATTAGTGGTTTACCTTTACTGAGTTTTTGTCATTAATTATTTATGACCCATATGGCTCAATTATTTTTGTATTGTATGAGATTGAGTGTTTTCATGTGAATCACATATTAATGTGTGAAATCTTGATTTTCTTGTGGTCTTTTGTTCAATTGGATACTATTAAGTTGGTTGTAGATGTCTCCCATTTTTATTAGTTATTTGCGATTGTGACAACCATATGTGTGCACTTTGAACATGTTAAAAATATTGTGACAAATAGGTTGGTCGTTGTAGATGTCTCTCCCTTTTATTAGTTATTTGAGATTGCGTGGTTCTCTTTACCTATGATTGTTTCTAATTTATTATTACGTGGCTATTTAATTCAGTTTTTAATTTTGTTATTTCGTTTGAACCAATATATTTGTTGTGGTGGTTCAAAATGGTTTTGTTTTAGGTGGTGACTTTATTTGATTTGAGATTTTTTCCAGCACTAATATAAAATTTAATAGATTATGCTTAGGCTATAATATTTCATGTGTTTGTTGATGGTTACCGAAAATTGCAGGATTCTATATTTCAACTTATTAATGGTGACCATGTGCATCCTCCAAAATGAATACATCTTTTGATTTCTACTTAAAGTAGGCAGTTGTGACATTCTATTTTAACATCTGAAGTAAGAAAGAATGAAGGGACCTTCGAGTCTCTAAATCGTGTAGTTTCATTATTGTATGTTGGATTGCATATTTATCTCATTTTTTAGGAATGAATATTAAATTATAGTCAATTGTTGGAGTGAATGTTCTATTTTTTATCTAATTTTGAATATATGAAGTGATTTGATATTTTATTCAATGTGATATGGAGGTATTTTAGTTTATGAGAGAACTCCGTCAAAATCTTCTAAAAATATATTGTATTTTGAAGCTGGCTTGGTCACATTAAATCTCATTTTTTTTTAAAAAACTTTATTATGTGATCTTTACCAAAGCAAGTCTTATTTTTATTTTTTTTTCTTATATTCTACCCCTTTTCATTTAGAGTTTTCAGCTATAGTTTCTTTTTAAACTCATTATATATTCTAATACTATGTTAATTTTTTTCAGGGTTCATTGAAGATAGCACTAGATATGAAGGAAGAATCTTATGGTTGCAATTTCTTATTTCTTAAGTTGTATTAAATTATTGTTTTAGCTAATTGACCATTTTTATAGAATTAAATACTTGGTAGAATGGTTGAATTATACAAAAATTTCTTAGTTTAGTGGTTTTATTTTTAATGTGGTGATCAAAATACAATAGTTATTATTTATCCATTAAAGTGCTTCCTATTATGTTTTCTTACGGTTAATTTCTTGGATCATATAATCATATTTGTAAATTAGCGTACTATTGCCTCTATATTTACTAAATAATCATTGTAACAATTTCTTATTGCGATAAACAATGATTTTAAAATTGAATGTCGTATATACCTTAGTGACAGAAAAAAGTGTTGCAACATTTAATCTTAAAAATAAAGATAAATTCATAATGCAGATTAATGTCATAAATAAATATCGTAAATGAATTTTTTAATACTATAAGTGTGTTACAAACAAATGTTTTAAAATGTATGTTACTCAATTGCTATAACATACAATCATTGCAAATGTTTTAGTAACATTCGAGAAAAATGTTACTGCATTTTGTAGTAAGAAAAGTTTTAATACGACACATACATTTGCTACGATATTAATTTTGTGGCAAGATTTATTTACATCAACTAATTGTCACAAAAATATTACAACTGCAAGTATTTGCTACAGTGCAAAAAATGTCACATGACTGTCGCAAATACCCTTTAGTGACGAAATTCATTCTTCTTGAGACAAATTTTGTTTGTCGTAAAAAAGAAATTTTCTTGTAATGACGTTTTAGGGTTTCAACCTTTATTTATATGTGTAGATAAGCTCTTTAAAAAATTATTCATAATATGACTATCGTATTTAGGCAATTTAAGTGAATTACACATACGCCTCTATTAATAAGTTATCATATAACAAATCGTAAGGGCTTTTATGTCATGAACTCTATCATGTAAATTTTTTTACTCTAGACCAATTGAAATTGCGTAAAGCTATTCTTTGTGCGAGACCTAATAGGTTCATGCGACATTGTAGTGAACCAAAATCATTTTAGTATACAAGTCAGAAACAGTCTCTAGCAAAGCATTATGACTACCCAAGCAGCATGAATATCAAAATCAATAAAACCTAGTGAATAACATATATCATATCCTTTTGTCATGCGATATCCTATTATTAAACATAAGGCATGGAAAGTCGCCCTTAATGTTTAATCGTACTAGTCTCGATCTTTAGGTAGACTGAAAATATCCAAATGACATTAATTATATCAATTCATTTGGACTTGGCCATTTAACAATCTAACATATCGAGGGATCCATTGATATCTCTCTCAATACAGAACGACACATTCTATATATCTTGATTACACACATTCATATATTATTCACATGGAAACCAATCACAATCTTTATAACCGTCCGATCAAAGACAACATTTGATTATGTTTACCATGCTCTTAATATTGAAGTCTATGGTAATCTCAAGCTGAAGGACTATATGATATACCTATTTTGAGTAGCACCTGTGACATAATCCATGTGATTTTCTCATAGCGGGTCTGTCCAGTACCCCTAACAAGTACTCATGATCTCGATTCATATCCTTATACACATGATCATCGCTTGACCATCGATCAAGATTCACAATAGTCTTAACTCATTATAGTTCTCGTTATAATGATCGACTAGGTACATTTAGGATATTTCAACAAATACTCATGGATCTTATTGTAAGGTAAACATGAAATCACTTATAACAAAACAACAAATGAAAACCTCTATTATATTAACTCAAAATTATAAGATAAAAATGTTTGTAGATTAACCTATGGCACATGCCCCAACAAACTTCTCCTCCTAAAATCTGGGGACATTAAATTCTTGGCCACACACCATACCTCCCCATATACCCCAAACATCGCCCCCAACTCCTCCCAAAATCATCTCTTCCCCGGCTTGAACATAGTCTATAGACCTTAGTTAACCACCATTCATTCCCATCATTCCCAATAATATTGATAGACATCGAATACATTCCCAAAGACTGTTTCATACCGTAACCCTTCTCTATTCCCAAATAACCACAATCCCACCCCTCATCCCCTCTGCTAGCACTATCACCCATTCCTTAAACCTGTTACCCCAAATACTAGCAACCAACTCCCTATCAATCACCATTTATTCATCTCCTGAGTAACAAGTATATCCGGCTTCACCTTCCTTACTACTTTTTTACTGACCTTCTCTTTGCTGTTGCGCTAAGGCCTCTTACATTCTAGGACAGTATCCTCCTTGAATACGCCCATTTAATGCCCTTCAATCTGCTAGTACCCAATTTACATCAAACCTCAATCGGCTCCTCTATCAGTTCAAGCTTGTGCTTCTGGCCCTTCTGTGACCAGCATTATTCTGTACTCGTCTAAACAAACACATGCCACAAGCCTCGAGTAGCCTTCTGTCTGAATCTGGATCCATATTAATGTTGGGGCATGTGCCCTAGGTCAATCCATTAACTGTCTTTATGAATACTTTTAGTTAATAAAATAGAGGATTTCATTTGCTGTTTATTATAATTAATTTGTATGTTTACATTATAATAAGATCCATGGGTATTTACATAAATATCCTAAATGTCCATAGTCGATCATTATACTGGGAACTATAATGAATTAAGACTAGTGTGAGTCTTGATTGATGATCATATGATGATGATACGTATAGGGATACGAATCAAGATCACGAGTACTTGTTAGGGAACAAAGTATTGGACCGACCCGCTATGAGAACATCACATGGATTAAGTCATAGTTGTTTCTCATGATAGGTATATTTTCAGTCCTCTAACTTGAGATTATCAGAGTATTCAACATTAGGAACACAGTGATTTGACACTATCAAACGTTGTCTTTAACCGGACGATTATAAAGGTTGTGATTGGTTAATATGTGAGCAATGTGATGAAGTAGTGTAATCAAGATAGAATTTGTCCCTCTCATATAAAGAGAGATATTCAGTGGATCCCTCGATGTGTTAGACTGTTAAAAGGCCTAGTCTAAGTGAATTGATATTGATCAATGTCACTTGGATGTTTTCAGTCTACCTAGAGATCGAGACTAGTACGATTGAACATGTTGGATGACAATTCCATGTCTTATGTTTGATCAAAAGGATATCGTGTGACAAAAGGATGTTATATACAATATTGATTAGGTTGTATCGATTTGATATTCGTACAACTTGGGTAGTCATAATGTCTTGCTAGAGGCCGCTTATGACTTGTATACTAAAATATGTTTTGGTACACTGCCAACATTGTATGAGTCTATTGGGTCGCACACTAAGAATGGTTTTGCGAGATTTTAAGATGGTTCAGAAAAATGAATTTTATATGATAAAATTCATGACGGAAACGTCCTTGTGGTGTATTACACTTATACTTCTTTAAGTAGGGGTATATGTGTAATTTACTTAACCGTCTATATACAAGGGTTGTATAAATAGACGGTTTAAGTTAGAATACACGTAAGAAAGATCAAAAGGCTGAAACTCTATTTTCGGTTCAGAAACGACTTAGGGTTTTGGTATGCTCTGGATCGTTTTGGAGAGAAAAACAAAAGGTTTGGTATTCTCTCGAAGCTAGCACTTTGAATCTCGGCCGTCGTTCGTGTGTGGACTATTGGTAGAGGGCGTTCGTCGTTGCCAGCGCCTTAGAGATCGATTAACCTTCAGAAAGATACATTGCGACTGAGGTATGATTAAGTTTTCATGGTTTAAACGTTTTTAATGTAATTATATTCGGATCCTGTTGGGGTTTTTGTCAAAATTATTTTGTAATCTCCGCTGCGTATGAACCCCAAAACCCAACAGTGGTATCAGAGCCTTCGAGTTCAATTCCATTAAATTCATTGCATGTTTTCTTCTGATATATACATGATATATGATTGAAAGCATGTTAATAGTTGATGTATATGTGATATACATAAGTTGTCTTTGAGATTTATTATCATGTTTTGTGTATATGATACACATATTCGTGATTTAATTAAAATCAGTTTCGTACATGCTAGTAACCATGTTAGGTTAATTCAAATAATTTTAATGAATTGAATTTCGTGTTCTGTGATCCATGACACCATTAGGTTCGATTGGGATAGTAGTTCATGATTTAATTACATGTTTGTGATTATTTGGATGAGGACCGAAATTGCAAATAATTAATTTTTGAAATTATTTATTTATAAATAATTAATTTTCGAAATTATTTATTTATCTTGTTATATCTATTTTGTTATGAAGTTCCTATTTGATAAAGATAGATAACAAATTAGAATATAAGATAAATATCAAGAATCTTGTTATTGGTGATATACTAGGATTCAAATATCTTAAATCCAAAATAAACAATTAATTTTCGAAATTAATTATTTATCTTGTTATATCTATTTTGTTATGAAGTTTCTATTTGATAAGGATAGATAACAAATTAGAATATGAGATAAATATCAAGAATCTTGTTATTGGTGATATACTAGGATTCAAATATCTTAAATCCTAATTGGATTAGGATAAGATGATTAGTTAGATGTGGGCCCGGGTTAATTAAAATGTTTTAATTGACTTAATTTCGGATAAATTAAGGGGTTAATTTTTGATAATAAAATCAGCGAAAATTATGATTTTCTATAGTGAATTTTAATTTTCGGAATTGAGATTCATCTTCTAAAAAAAAAAAAAAAAAAAAAACGGGGGCACTGCCCCCTGTACCCCACCCGATGACCGGCCAGCGGGACCGCCGTCTAACTAATCCTAGCGTACGGAAATTCTTTTGTTAGTGAAAAGTATAAAAAAAAAAATCAAATTGTTTAGTGATTGAACAAATCAATAAAATATATGATATTTCATTGTTTACATAAAATCACTAAAACTGAATAAAATCCCTCTATTAAATTTTAAGTCTCGTGTCATCCATTTTAAACACTTGTCAAGGCCTCGATCACACTAATATAGTTTCAACCATAGTTGGGTGTATTGTGTTATCTTGGTGAGACAAGTTGGGTAAGAGTTACCTTAATGTTTAAAATGGTCCGACTTAATAAAGCCATCAAAATAGTTTTGAGCTTTAGGCAAATGATGAGATAAAAATATGCTAAGACATAAGATGTAGCGTATCTCATAAAAGGATCTAAAAATTACATAAGATGTAATTGGTAACTGTTACCTACCTAAATAATCTAGTTCTGTGTTTCATGTCATAGTTGTCATAGAGTTAGGTGAAATATGGATTTTAGTCCCCTAAATAAACAATAAATTTTAGGAGGGTTGTTAATTTAGTGGGAGTCTATTCCTCTATACTAAAATAAACTTTGCATAATCTTTATTGTAGATCAATGGCCTCTTCAAGTAACAATAATCCCATGTCACTGCGATCCATCCTTGAGAAGGATAAGCTATCTAGGACTAACTTTCTTGACTGGTTCAGAAACTTGAGAATCGTTCTCAAGCATGAACGCAAGTTGTATGTCCTGGATGCTCCAATCCCTGAGGACCCACCAGCCAATGCTACGAAAGTTTGTGAAGGATGCGCATAATAAGCATGTCAACAATTCTACGATGTTGCATGTATTATGCTTGCAACTATGGTTCTGAACTTCGAAGGACATGGAACTAATGGAAGCCTACGACATGGCTATAACGCTCAAAGGAAATGTTCCAACAACAAGCTAGGCAAGAAAGGTTCGAGACAGTCAAGAACCTACATTCTTGCAAGTTGACTGAGGGTGCGTCAGTTAGTCCTCGTGTTTTGAAGATGATGGGCTATGTTGACTAGCTTAATAGACTCGAATTTCCCATAAGCCAAGAGTTGGCTACAGATTTGATCCTGAATTCATTACCAGAGAGTTACTCACAATTTGTGATGAACTACAATATGAATAATATGGAGAAATCAATTTCAGAGTTGCATTTGATGCTCAAAACTGCTGAACAAAATATCAAGAAACCTTCTAGTAATATGTTGATGGTCTAAAAGGGAAAGGGAATGAAGAAGAAAGGCAAAGGCAAGGCTAGAGTTTCCAAGGCTATTGCTGCACCTGTCGCAAAGCCTATGGAACAAGTCAAGACCCGGCCTGTTCCTGCCTCAAAACACCCAAAAGAAAAGGAAGAAAATTGTCATTTCTGTAATCAAACCTATCTTTGGCATTGTCGTCTCGGGCACATAAACGAGAAACGCATAACGAAGCTCCATAAAGATGGGCTTCTTGATTCATTTGATTTAGAAACATATGAAACGTGCGTATCTTGTTTACTAGGCAAGATGACTAAAAGTCCCTTTACTTGACACAGTGAAAGGGCAAGTGATTTATTGGGTCTAATACATATTGATGTATGCGGTCCTATAAACACAATGGCTAGAGGAGGTTATCGACTTCATTACATTTACCGATGATTTCTGCGATATGGTTATGTATATCTTATGAAACATAAAGTGAATCATTTGAGATGTTTCGAACGTTTCAAAATGAAGTGCAGAATCAACTTGGTAAAACTATCAAAACGCTTCGATCAGATCGAGGTGGTGAATATTTAAGCCAAGAATTTGATGATCATCTTAAAAATTATGGGATTGTCTCCCAATTGACTCCCACCAGCAACTCCACAATAGAATGGAGTTTCTGAAAGGAGAAATCGAACCTTATTAGATATGGTTCGATCTATGACGAGTCATGCAGATCTTCCATTATCCTTTTGGGGTTATGCATTACAAACTGCAGCTTTCACTCTAAATCGAGTTCCTTCTAAAGCGGTTGATAAAACACCATATGAGATATGGTACGAGAAGAGACCTAGTTTGTCTTTTCTTAAGATTTGGAGTTGTGAGGCTTACGTAAAGCGACAAGTTTCAGAAAAATTAGCACCTAAATCTGACAAGTGTTTATTTGTGGGGTATCCTAAGGAAACAAAAAGATATTACTTTTATAATCCCGCTGAGAACAAAGTGTTTGTTGCTCGGTATGGTGTCTTTTATGAAAAAATAGTTTATTTCAAAAAACACTAGAGGGAGAGAAATAAATCTTGAAGAAGTTCAAGAATCACAGATAAACAACGAATCAGCTTTTGAAGTTCAACAACGTTCGAACCGGTGAACCTCCGCAAGTGACACAAGGCCCACGTAAATCTGGTAGGGTAAGACATGAGCCAGAGAGATTCGGATTTCTCATTACTGATAGTCGTGATGTGTTGCTTATGGATCAAAATAAGCCCACCACTTATCAAGAGGCTATGTCTGGACCAGACTCAGATAAATGGCTAAGTGTCATGAATTCTAAGATGCAATCCATGTATGATAACCAAGTTTCGTACTTCGTTGATTTACCTGAAGGTGGTAAGACCATTGGATGTAAATGGGTTTTCAAGAAGAAAACTGACATGGATAACAAAGTGCATACTTTTAAAGCAAGACTTGTAGCAAAAGGTTTCATGCAGACTTAAGGTGTTGATTATGATGAAACTTTTTCGCCAGTAGCCATGCTTAAATCCATAAGAATTTTAATTGCCATTTATGCATATTATGACTATGAGATATGGCAAATGGATGTAAAAACAGCATTTCTTAACGGAAAGCTGCTTGAGGACGTGTATATGACACAACCTGAAGGTTTTGTACATCCTGATAATTCTAGGAAGGTACGCAAGCTTCAAATATCCATTTATGGATTAAAGCAAGCTTCTCGGAGTTGGAATCTTCGTTTTGATGAAGCAATCAAGGATTTTGGTTTTATTAAGAACGAAGATGAGCCTTGTGTATACAAGAAGGTCGATAGGAGTGTAGTTTTTCCGTGCATCGTATGTTGATGATATATTACTCATTGGAAATGACATCCCAACATTGTAGAGTGTCAAGTCTTGGTTAGGGAAGTGTTTCTCAATGAAAGACTTAGGAGATGCACCTATATCCTAGGGATAAGGATCTATAGGGATAGATCTAAGAGGCTAATCGGCCTAAGTCGAGTGCTTACATAGACAAGGTGTTGAATAGGTTCGGTTTGCAAGACTCTAAAAGAGGATTGTTGCCAATGTCTCACGGCATAAGTCTCAAAGAAGACTCAATGTCCTAAGACAAATGATGAGCGAGACCGTATGAATAAGATTCCATATGCATCGGCTATTGGATCTATCATGTATGTCATGCTATGCACTCGACCCGATGTGTCATATGCTTTAAGCACTACAAGCGAGATATCGATCGATCCTGGTGAGAGTCACTTGGGATAGCGAGAAAGAACATTCTTAAATACTTAAGAAGGACTAAGGAAATGTTCTTGGTCTATGGAGGTTTTGAAAATGATCTAGTTGTAAATGGTTACACGAGATGCAAGTTTTCAAACGATATAGATGATTTTAGATCGCATCTGGATATGTGTTTATTTTGAATGGGGGTGCGATGGTAAATGGAAAAGTTCGAAGCAAGAGATCGTGGCGGATTCTACAACGAAGTTGAGTATATTGCGGCGTCCGATGCGAAGAAAGGAGGCGGTTTGGATCAAAAAGTTCATTTCGAACTAGGTGTGGTTCCAAGTATTGCTAACCCTTTTTGTTTGTATTGTGACAATAACGGGGCAATAGCACAGCCAAAGAACCTAGATCACACCACAGATCCAAACATATACTCGAGCGTTTTCATCTCATCGAGAGAAATTATTGAGAGGGGAGAAGTAAAGATTTGCGAGTACCTATCAAGACAACGTTGCGGATCCATTGACAAAAGCTCTTCCACAAGCAAAACATGATGGTCATGTTAGATCATTAGGCATTAGATGCATGTATGATTGGCCCTAGTGCAAGTGGGAGATGTTGGGGCATGTGCCCTAGGTCAATCCATTAATTGTCTTTATGAATATTTTTAGTTAATAAAATAGAGGATTTCATTTGCTGTTTATTATAATTAATTTGTATGTTTACATTATAATAAGATCCATGGGTATTTATATAAATATCATAAATGTCCCTAGTCGATCATTATACTGGGAACTATAATGAATTAAGACTAGTGTGAGTCTTGATTGGTGATCATATGATGATTATACGTATAGGGATACGAATTAAGATCACGAGTACTTGTTAGGGAACAAAGTACTGGACCGACCCGCTATGAGAACATCACATGGATTAAGTCATAATTGTTTCTCATGATAGGTATATTTTTCAGTCCTCTAACTTGAGATTATCAAAGACTTCAACATTAGGAACATAGTGATTTGACACTATCAAACGTTGTCTTTAACCGGACGATTATAAAGGTTGTGATTGGTTACTATGTAAGCAATGTGATGAAGTTGTGTAATCAAGATAGAATTTGTCCCTCTCAGATAAAGAGAGATATCCAGTGGATCCCTCGATGTGTTAGACTGTTAAAAGGCCTAGTCTAAGTGAATTGATATTGATCAATATCACTTGGATGTTTTCAGTCTACCTAGAGATCGAGACTAGTACAATTGAACATGTTGGATGACAATTCCATGTCTTATGTTTGATCAAAAGGATATCGTGTGACAAAAGGATGTTATATACACTATTGATTAGGTTGTATCGATTTGATATTCGTACAACTTGGGTAGTCATAATGTCTTGCTAGAGGCCGCTTATGACTTGTATACTAAAATGTGTTTTGGTACACTGCCAACATTGTATGAGCCTATTGGGTCGCACACTAAGAATGGTTTTGCGAGATTTTAAGATGGTTCAGAAAAATGAATTTTATATGATAAAATTCATGACGGAAACGTCCTTGTGGTGTATTACACTTATACTTCTTTAAGTAGGGGTATATGTGTAATTTACTTAACCGTCTATATACAAGGGTTGTATAAATAGACGCTTTAAGTTAGAATACACGTACGAAAGATCAAAAGGCCGAAACTCTATTATCGTTTCAGAAACGACTTAGGGTTTTTGGTATGCTCTGGATCGTTTTGGAGAGAAAAACAAAAGGTTTGGTATTCTCTCGAAGCTAGCACTTTGAATCTCGGCCGACGTTCGTGTGTGGACTACTGGTAGAGGGCGTTCGTCGTTGGCAGCGCCTTAGAGATCGATTAACCTTCAGAAAGGTACATTGCGACTGAGGTATGATTAAGTTTTCATGGTTTAAACATTTTTAATGGAATTAGATTCGGATCCTGTTGGGGTTTTTGTCAAAATTGTTTTGTAATCTCCGCTGCGTATGAACCTCAAAACCTCAAAACCCAACAATTAACCTCTTTCTCACTAATAGTTCCTGCATTTTTCGTACTCAAATGCATGTCGTTAGTCTTTTGTTGTGCGTCACCTTCTATTTGTACCCCTTCGTGTGCCTCTTATCATTTTCAAATAAAAGTTGTGCCTCCTCCAGTCTTCCCTTCTATTTGTACCCCTTCGTGTGCCCCTATCAATTTTCAAATAAGAGTTGCACCTCCTCCAGCCTTTCCACAGCTGCATTGTGGTGTTCCTCATTCCCTACTGGTGTTGTTTCCTCAACTTATAAATCTCCTTATGTTTCATTCGCCCCTTCCTCCCTTAGTTCGCCTTCGTCCATTGTTAAATATGGATTCTAGTCATACCCAGATACTTGTCCGTACTCCTCTACACCAGAATTTGAAAAGTAAATATCTCCTTCTTTATCCTGATCCTCATCTCCATCAGCCAAACTTTTGATTCCTCCACCATCGTCGACCATCCATTATAGTGAATCTACAATTATTTGTATCTCATCCTCGTTATCAGTTACTCGTATGATAGATCGAGAGGGACCACTATTAAAACTTCTAGTGCAAGATATAAGACGTGTTCTCAAAGTGGTTGTGTCACCAGTCCTCCCCAAAGTACCCTCTCTCTTTGTTTCAAACTATCCTCTGAGATCATATTCGCTATAAACGATGCCTTACTTGGCTCCCCTATATTCATTTTGTCCTCCTGGTTGGACAATATCAAACCCCCGCACCATATTTTCTGCGTCCACTAGGAAAAATGGATCTGAATAAGTTGACCTCTCCTCAATTAGGGTCTGCTCATGTGTCTCGTTTGCCACTCTAAGTTCATAAATATGGGCCACTTTGACTTCATTCAAAAAGTCTGAATCTACATCCGAATAGACTAGGCCTTGGTTGTAGAAGTGAGGTGATGGGGTAGGGTCAAAGACACGGGCCGCATCGACCAAGGCTATTTCAAACTCTGGATCTGTAACCAAATGAGGACTCGCTATGATTTGGCCTATCATTTTATAACTTGTCCTGGGCTCATCTTAAATTGCTTCGATGGCTCTCAACTAGACACATCTTATTGGGCTTGGCACAATATCTCTAGTAACCGCCATCAGTTCCCTTTCGATATTTTCCCTTGACATGTGCATCCTCTGTATGTTCGCACAAGCCTGAATATTAGGTGTTGACACCTCAACGTATATACTCCCACTGGCCCATTTGACACACGTGGCCGACTGTTGCTACCAACTCATGATTTATTGACGCGCATCCCGTACTAGATTTCCCTTAAGCCTCAACTATTGGGCACGTCGTCTCCTCCTCGCACGGCCCTGCCATATCCTCCATCCTCATTAGAAATGGGTTATTAATGCTCTAAACATGTGGCAGATAATACCACATTCGTGTACCTTGCTCTTCCTCTCCCCCGTCATGTGTATCATTGTGGCAAATAATACCACATTCGCGTACCTTGCTCTTCCTCTCCCCTGTCATGTGTATCATTGCACGGTATCCCCCTGACATTTCCCCTGGCCGCTCAGTCTCCACTCCCCTTATTGCCCTAAGGCTTCATAGCCCACATCCTCTCTCTGACTGGTGTGTATTTTTATTCGGACCAACGGGGGTCCTCAGAGGCTTCCTCCTCTTTTTCCACCTCATCTCGACGAAGCTCGATAATTGAGATCTTTGTTTCCACCAAGAAAGGCTCTGGTAGGACCTGCAAAACAATGTATTTGTCCTAACATGAAATAGTAAGATTATAGGGAAAGAAACCCTTATGTACACCTCTGATTCTCAGTCGCGCACTATCCATAGTAATTTTACCATTAGTAAGTCAATCAACTGCTTTTAGCCCTCTGAACTTTTCCCCGATCACGCGATATGTGTCATTGTTCCATATGATCAATCAAAGCCCTTCTACTTTGATCCATCGATGTTCCCCGCCCCAACTTTATCCTTATAGTGACTCTACAGGTGACTCAAATGCTCATGAATCCATGAGATCAGTCCAACTCCCATTCGTATCCTCTCCTTCTAAATCATACTGACCTCCTCCATGTCATGACATATCATCAACACCTTGTCCTCTCCCATTCGTTCCAACCTCATCTCATTGCCCTTTTCATTTATATAAGACCATATATTGAACAAGCTGCTATGATGTTATCTAGGAAGATTTGAAGATCACTAACGCCCTATCTTATTCCCCTGGTGGTCTTTATCAAGCCTCTTAGGCTCCTGAGGACTGCCCTGATTTGCAGTAAGTGTTGACTTGCTACCTCCAGCTGTAGCAGACTAACGCATTGTCCCCTCTCCAAATCTTTCACCCCTACTTCCCAATGAGTTATTCCCCTCACTACTCATCACCACCATAGGTATCTCAATTACAGCTTTCCCCTTCCATGCATTTCCTCCCTGATGATAAGGAACAATGCCTCTCCCAGTTGTTTCCACCCCATCTATCAATGCCCGTCGGTATCATGCATCGCCTGGCCTCCATTTCTATTTTTTTTCATATGCAACACCTTGCCCTTGGGGTTTGACTCAATCTGGACTATCACCATTGTGTCAATTTTCCTATTTAGCCTCCTCTCTTGCGCTTATGGGTTGTGCACGACGAAGTGCATTACTTCCTCGAGCCATGCCAACATGCTCACCTCAATCTATAGAGAAAACTCCATGAATCCGAACTCCATAACTCTTACGTCCCCATACTTCTATTTTTCCACCATGATCTACTTACGCCCAGCCCAGAAAATGATCTTGGCAGGTTCCTCTAAGCTCGTCGCAGGCTTCTTGTTGCTCTCTGATCGTCGTCCTCGTCACACAACCCCTGTCCATTCCCCTCCGTTACTCTCCATCCTATAAGTTGATCGATGTGGATGACTATATATGACCTCTATGGATTGAGGAGAAGCCTACCTCAAGGCTCAAGGTGGCCATGCACTCTTTGGCTTTTCTTTTTTTTCTTTTTTTTTAAGAAATTATGATTTAAAGTTAAAACCAAAACAAAGAGGGAATTATGACTAAAAGATCAAAACCACCACCAACTTTTTAATTAGGATGATAACATTAGCTGAATTATTGAAACTTCAGTAGAAGAATCTTAATTAATGATCGATATATGAGACATATCTCAATTAAGAACTTTGTGTCATGGAATTACTTTGGCGCCGGATTTTTGCTAAAATGTTTTTGTTGTTAAATTATTATAGTTAATTAATTAAATGTACTAATGAATTGGGTGGCTCAATAATATTATTAAAAGACATGTAAACATTCTTAAGCTTTTTTTTATAATCGTGTGTGTTGAGGTTACCCTCACTATTCCCACGAAGCCCTGACTCTGTCGACCAGTAATGAGAACCCAATGGCTCGAATGATCTTACCACCAAATAAGTAGAGTTTTACCAATAGAAGCCATTATCTTATTGATCTTCTCAACACCAAAGTCTATATCACCCTCATAAACTTTAAGTTTGGTACGCTTATTTGATGGTACAAGTGCCCCTTATTATCGGTATATACATTACAGAAACAGACAAAACCATTTTCTAAACATTAAGAATGTCTCTCGCTCGCTCGCTCTCTCAAAACATTAAAAATGTAAAATCACACAAGTGCGTTTGAGTTTCGTCAATGAACGCATGCATTGTAATTAATTATATCTATGATGACTTCAAACGGTTGAAAGATAAGATTTTTAGTAGTAGTAGACTAGTAGTAGTAGTTATCCGAGTGTTGTTGGTGCATGTTGGTACATGGCAATTGGACAGACTAATTAAGTGGGAAAATATATATATAAGGATGAATATGCATGAGGGCTCATCATCATATTAATTAATTAATTATACATACAATGTACCGATGGAAGGAGTACTCCACGTACTTATGTTGGCATCGACATTTTTTCAAGGACAATTTGATCAAATAAACTTGACTTTAACTTGCACATACGAGACGCAAACATTAACCCGACCAAATCCCAAGTATGTGGGACAATACCTTTTATATTTGTACTAAATATACCATCAATGTCACCCTCTTTAACTTCCCCCCACCAATAATTAATAGAAAGGGAAAGAAAATGCATAATTACATTGCACTTAATCCAAAACTTGATTGGTAATTACATTGCACTTAATCCTAACCTTTCTAGATTATTAAATTTGGATTCTAAAGGACCTAAACCACTTTTGAACTCCAAATTTGATGGTATAACAGTTAAAATAATGAATTTAAATCATAAAATTGATAGTCATTTTGATAACTATGAGTAATTAAATGACTTTTTAAATTCATATTAAGGTGCTACCTCATCGATTGTTAAGTTAAAAATCGACTTGAGATACAAATTAAAGAATTTATGAAGGTTAAGATATAATAATAACTCTCAAAAGATTAGGATATAATAACAAAAGTTGTGAAAGGTTATATGCTATTTTAACAAATTAAACTTTTTTTTATGAGAAAGAAAGAACTTGTCATCCTCTTACTCCCAGACCACATACCAAATTAACCATTGAGTTACTCAATTGGTTGGTGATTGATAATTAGTTTAACCACTTGCCAAACTAACAATTGAGTTACTCAATTGGTTGGTGATTGATAATTAGTTTAACTATATCATTATATATTTTTTGAATAATAATTCTACTTTTAGCTCCTCAGACTTGCACGCATAGGGGATTTGAACCCTAAACCTCATGTACTCCTTGTTCATGCATGCATAAATTAATGAATCCATATATATACCAAAAATATTGGAGTTGTCACTTTTTTTTCTTTTTTTTTCCAAGGACCTATTGGACCATTATTTGACTATTAATTTATTTACATAGTGGTCAAAAGATGTAACTTATATTTCAATTTATTTTATGTTCATTAAGCTTCCTTTTTAAGTTACCAATTTACGAAAATTGGTAGTGTTAATGTGGGAAGTCTAATGGTTCTCCCTCAAGCCTATAAAATGACATTTGTACCATCAAATAAGTGTACAAAAACTTAGGGTTTATAAGGGTGATAGACTTTGGTGTCGAGAGTTTGTTCTAGTTTTTAGAAAAGATCGATAAAATAATACCTTCTACAGGGAAAACATTACTTTATCTATTTTATTATGCTTAAGAATGTTTACACCAAGTAATCTCGTTTGGTTGATTTTATAGGCTCAACTTATCGAGTTAACTCCCAACTCCCCCTACAAGGTGCATGAGATAACTCCCAAGACCTTGATAAATTGATAAATTGACATGGGTGCTTTAGTCATTTTGCCAAGGCCTAAACACAAATACCTGGGGGTATTCTCGACATTCTTAAGGGAAATTTAATGGAGGTGGATGTACGATTAATACGTTAAACAATTGTTTGGACGGCCTGTACTAGAGGTTGAGATGATGATGAAGAGAATTTAGGATTCTTAATTAATGGAATCTGTGGGCATGCACTGAGAATTAATTAATTAATTAATTAATTAACCAAGAATAAGCATAAAAGTAGATGTGTGTTTATGGTTAGGTCAACAGGTTAGATAGACTGAACATGGTCCCTTATCGTCTCAATCAATGTGGGAGTGTGCTTGATTACATAATTAATAAATATATATGTGTAAGAATAAAAACTTAATTGATTAATAATATACTATATAAATACTATATGGTACGTACTGGAATATATAATTAATTAAGTAAGAATAATATTATTTGTGTTGTTATTTTAATCATCAAATCAAATTTAATTAGTTTGTTTTTATAATATAGTTGATTCATTATTATTTTTTGGTGTTGCAATTACTCCAAGTCTCTACCCTATCGGATATAATAGATGACTCTTCCAAGAACAGTTGCTTTATATGCAAATTAGTTGTTTCCCTGCGCTTCGCGCAAGTGTCAGTGAAGACCTTCATAATTTATATGTATGAAAAGGGGCAAAAAAATAAGAAAGTTACAAAATGATGGGTGTCGTAGTTGACCCCTATGTCAAACAAAAACTATATATAAAAAAAAAAAAAAATCGGTGTGCTCGACCCTTTACATAAGCCAACCCATGGTACTTGTGCATCCATTTAAACACAAAAAAAAACCCTACAAACATGTGCACTTGGAGACCCAAACAAAAATTTAGATAATGGCCAAGCACTCCCAGAAAATTCTTCAAACTGGATGTGGGAGAATTACAGCGTAGAAGAATGGATGGGAGGTGAAATTTATAGGGGGAATGGAGTTTGCATTACACTCAATTCCATGTATCTGCCCATAATTCTTAAAAACTTTTACCACACTCCATTCCATGTATTTGCCCATGATTTCAAGTAGAATGTACTAATTCTATTAGTCCATTCGTTGATAATATAACCATTATTAATTATTAATAAATGTACACATAATAGATAATTATATATATCGGGACAATCGATAATAGAAATAAATAAATAATAAAAAATTAAAAATTAGAAAATTAGAATAATGAGAAGAGGTAGCTTCTAAACAGAATGTACTAATTCTATTAATCCATTCGTTGATAATATAATCATTATTAATTATTAATAGATGCACACATAATAGATAATTATATATCTTGGGACAATCGATAATAGAAATAAATAAATAAATAATAAAAAATTAGAAAATTAGAAAAGTAGAATGGTGAGATGAGGTAGCTTCTGAACTTTCTCTCTCCTCCGACTTATATATATATATAGATAGATAATATAGATTTTTAGAAAAAAAAATATAGAATAGATGGTTTAAAAAATATTTACTTATAAATCATTGAAGTAACCATTCATTAACAAAAAAAAAAGAATTCGAATGAACTTAATTGTTGTTTCAGTACCTTAAACAGTATATATAAATAATGTTGCGGTAACCAAATCGATAGTGTAAGATTCGAAACAAAGAATATGACTACATCATTAATTAGACGGTCATTTAGTTGTTCAAAGTTGGATTTTTTGTTTTTCAAAAATATGGGGGAATGAATATATTTTAAAACAAAAAAAAACACAAATATATAAATTTCTATTTTTCGTTTTTCAAAAATATAGGGGGATGAATGTATCTTAAAACAATAAATAACACAAATATATAAATATCTTAAAATAAAAAAATAAAAAATTAAGAAAATCTTAAAAATGAAGTTAGAATGAGAGAGCATGTGAAATTTTCTCTCTCCTTCAACTTTTATATATATATATATATATACTAGTTTCAAGACGTGCTACGCACCCCGCTCGCTTTCGCTCGCGGGAATCAATTTCTAAGAATTTATTAACAAAATCTAAAATTGTAATTAAATTTTAAAAATTAGAAATACAAGTACATTTTTTAGCTTATTAATATTCTCTACTGTGATTGAGATAAGATGTGAATGGAAAAACAAGCTAATCATGCTAGAACATTACTTCCTCAAAAAAAGTATATTGGATTGATGAGAATGAGTTCATGATTAATTTGGAGATAAAGAAAAAAAAAACGTGTAGTGGATTGATAAGAAGTTAGAGTTTGATTTGGATACAAAAGAAAAGGTTGATTTGGAGATAAAAAAAAAGAAGTATGGACAAATATGTAAATTTCATTACCACTAAAAAATTCGTGATTCGCGCTTTTATATATATGATAGATATATATATATATCGTCTCTTCTAGGCATACGAGAAAAGAATTAAAACCTTAATCGTGTGTACATATAAAAGGCATTTAGTTATTTATACTACTAAACTCAGCATTAGTTAATTATAGTTAATTAATTTGATAATTGATGAGAAGGACCAATTAAACATGAATCAATCAGTGGAGCACTTATAATTAATCTCGAAAACGCCGAGCGCCAGCCAAGAGCGAAATGTAGAAAACAACATGCTGTGCATGGTGGCATATATATGCGCCACCTACTCGCTTGTCCTCTCTTAATGCTTACTTAGCTATTCGATTAATTATAAGTGATGTTAGGATAACCACCACATAATTGTCATTAATGGATTGAAACTAATTAATTATTAGTTAAACAGTCCGAAACACTGGTATCTGATCTATCACACCTGAACGTCACTGTAGTAAATCTTGCATATATCCATATGTGTATGCATTTTTATGTATCAAATCCAACACATCATTTCATTTGTATTGCATGTGTTATGTCTTAATTAACTAACTTCCAGCATATGAATTATTGCAAATGTTTGTAATCATATTGGGTAGCACAATTTGTTGGCACATGCTCAATTTTTTGTGTGTGTGTTATTTTTCTAAATTAGTGGATATGTGCATACATATATAGAATTCACGTTATAAGTTGATTAATTAATTGAAACAAAAAATAACTAAAAATTGAGAATTTTCTTTTTTGAAATTTAAGAGGGTGATTTTGCTGTACTTGGTCCCTGTTTGTTTTAACTTCTCAAGAGAGAGAAGTTGATTTCAATTTTTCGTTTAGATAAAAAAAAATTAATATTCATATTTCGTTCAACACCAAGATAATTTTGTACTACCATATATCCACCTCATCAGAAAACTAATTACGTATATTTAGGGATGCGCTGTAGGCACCCCACGTTTTATGTAGGTAGGGCGCAAGCGAGAAGAAAAATAGTGTTATTTCCTATCATATATGCCCTCTAGGAAATTACACATTTGCCCCCTCCCCTAATAAAGAATTGATTTCCTCCCTAGCTTGTATCTTGTAACCGTGCACTCACCTTTGTCGAACAACAAGATCGTCATCATACCTCATCAGTCAGCCCCTCGATCGACTCACCCTCCCTCACCAATATATCTTGCAACCGTGCATCGCAATTTCGCCTATTTGACTATGTTTATGTCGTTTTTAGTTTGAAATGGCACAAGAACATTCATTGGAAGTGGATGTGATGCATGAATAGGTAGTTTTTCGTTAGTTTGTGATTTTTTTCTTGCATATGAGTGTGGAAGTTGTGAACACTCTGTTTAAGAGTATGTCGGCCTCACATGGCTAAGCCTAGTGTATGTCTTAATCGATGCACACCGAGTCGTTAATTAGGTTCTCAGTTAGGGGTGCCTGACCCCGAGACTAAGATACCAATAGTGAAGTGAGTTGTCTCAATGCCCAACAATAGAGATTCTCAAATCACTCTCAGCTCTGTGTAGCCGACCATTACGAGAATCCTAAAAAAAAAAAAAAAGCATAAAACGATGAATTTGTGGGGTGGTGGTCAGTATCTAGGTTGATGCGCGACGAAAAAGGTTGGGCGGGATGGGAGAGGAAACTATTTTGTTGTTTCAATATGTGGGGTGTATCAGTTCACATAAAGAGCAATTTAGGGCATTCAATCAAAAATATAGTAACACTAGCTAAAAAACTTTTGAAGGTGCCCTCAAAATCGGTTTTCCCTAAATAAAACGTAGGGTGCTAATATCGCAACCCTATATTTAACTAGCATACATATGAAAAAATTCTTGCCATTATATTAGCAACCTAATTTACTTGTCTATATACAAACTCCACACCAAAAAAAAAGTTCCAAAAAGGAAAGGTGATTTGATTTCTTACATATGTAATTTAGTGTTCTACTTTTAAAATTAAGTTATATCAAAAAATTAAGCTAATTAAATAATTATATTAATTATAAATTTTAAATAAGATTTAAATTAATTTATATAATATTTTCATCTCGTAAAGTGTGCCACATGCAGATCACGGGGAAGAAAAAATGTATCAAGGGCAATTTTTTTTATACAAAAGTTGTATTCATACATATTTCATTCAACACTGAGATCAAGTATAACCATAGCTACCTCATTAAGAGATTGATTTTATACATTTGAACATTTGGGTAGCATATGTATGAGAAAGAAGTATCATTACATGATCAACCTCATTCGCTTGTTTACGAATAAGCTTAAACCTAAAAAAAATACTTTCAACAAGGGAAGAAAATTAAACTTCAACTAGGGAAGAAAATCTAAACTTCTAACAAGGGAATAAAACTACTTATTTAATAAAAAATACTAATGAAAAGTATTGATCTAGTAGTTGCAATCGCAATTGTAGCAACCCCGCCGCACCGGGGTGTCGTCTCTCCGTGTATTCCTCGCTCAGTGGGCCCAGCTATACGTATCTGGCACCTGCTTGTCCATCTCCAGTTTGCTTAACTGATCAAATTAATCTTAGTTTATTTCTTTACGTTCAACAGTCTGTATCTTATTTAAGTCCTAGTCATACTAGTGGTTTGTATTTTACAAGTTAATAATAAATCGGCGGAAGCTTAACTTGAATAGGTAAATCGTTCGATTAGCATGATAATTATTATCCATATGAGCATTTCCTACTGTGGAAAACTCGGAAGGTACTCTATATATAGGCGACAACACCATAAAACAGAATATATGTACATGTACGATGTCATCTCAAGTCTCCTAATACCCAAGATAATATCAAAATATCAAAATAATATAAACACCTACAAGTATGTCCAAGACCGTCGGCAGAAAGAGATAGTCGCCTAAAATCTTCCTTTGCCTCTACTCATCAAAGGATCTGCGCTCAGCCATCCAATAAATACAGTGACGAGTCCAGTAAGTAAATTTCTAATAGAAGTCCGCACAATGTTCAACAAGAATTCAAATAAAACTACAAAACATGCAAGTATGCTATCTGGCAACATAAATACATACTTACATGAATGTAGGGCAATAAAATATTCAAGCAACATACAATGATAGTAACACAGTGCGACAGATAATAATCAAACAAAGTAGCAGTTAATGAAGTAAACAAGAATGTAGACATAAATGTGTTTGATGAAAACCTAAGGATGTGTCGGGACTATACCATGCTTCGGAGCTAAGGATCTCCTGAGCCTTCTTCAACAACTTCCAAAGTCTTGTTTCCTTAGTCCTCGTGGTGCTGGTCATATCCACTGGGTCACTGACACATGCACCTTAGTGCAGCTCGGGTCGCAATTCACCGAGAGCGTGATCACACGTGCTATGGTATAGTGTACCCAAGTCCGTCCACACATCTCGGTTTAAAAACCATGATAAACCAATCAATCAGTTAGACAAACCAGTAAAGTAAAACAGTTCAGCACTCATCACACGCATAAGAAAAATGAACTGAATTCTGTGAAGCATTCTCAAGGGTTTTACGCACCTCAATTCGCGCTTCGACTTCCCCGGACTCCTAAAATCTGACCCAACTAGTTCCCCGATACCTGAGCTACGGTCCCCTAAGTCCCTGACACCCAATTTACATATTTAGTATGATTATAGGTGCTTAGGTATGTATTTAAGTCAAAAATCCAAAAACTACCATTTAAATTTAGTTTCTATTGGGCATTGGCCCGCTAATGGGTCTACCTAGCGCGTTAGGTCGAGTTAACTCGCTAGGGAATCTGTCTAGCGCGATACTGTTCTTTATTTTGAAAAACAGTTGAGTGCCCAAAATCATTAGCGTGCTAATTGGTCTAGATGGCGCGCTAATTGGTGTAGTTATCGCGTTGATTACCCTTTGTGACAAAATTCTCAATTCGAGAATTATGTCCTAAACTCCCAAATTAGCTACCTAGACCCTACAATTGCATTATCCACCTCAAAGTGACTTCGAAACATCATTTAAATCAACTAAAACAACCTGAGTGAGGTCAAATTCATCAATTCCATGAAATCCATTAACTCCTCACAAATTCAACAAAGATCCAATTTAACAAAACCATTGATAAATCCTCATTAGAAATGGTTATAAAACATATGATTCATCAAGTTTCAATAAAAACTAGGAATCTAACCCTTTTAATTCAAATTTCATCAAAAACCTACAATATTGGATTCATTAGATAGTGTAGGAGATGGATATGATAATTACCTATGTTTTGATCTCCAAGTTGAAGATCTCTAACTCCAATTCCCCTTCTTTTCCTCTCTGATTTCTCAGCTTCCTCTAATGAAATGAATTTGGGTTTGCATGTGTAGATCAACACATCAATATATATATATATATATCAAAATATGATTGATTCCTAGCCCTTGATTTCTATGTGTTTACGTATCCCGAGGTTTATCTTATGGTTCACCTTTAACCACTTAGTACACTAACTCCCACTAATCATACTCAAGTGACACCAATTGATACTCTCATAGCTCTTAGATGTGCCAATGTGTATCTCTAGGAAAGTCATATAGTTTCCAATTAATTAACCAAACTATAGGCCTTGATTTATTTAATTTAATTAAACTACTCTAGGCCTATTATGATACATTTGGTTAGTATTTTTATTTACAAAATTAATAAATTTGTGATCCAGCTAACTCTCGACTACCCGGCACCCAATGCCCTGCGTATCAACACGCACTTCGATGTACGTCATAGTCTATTATTTTATTTTGAATTTACTTGGCCTATGGTCACATTATCCATTTTAGATTGATTAACTCGTCACCCTAACGTGAATTAATTGAATTTCCTAGTGTACCCATAGACCACCTACCATATACCCTTGTTGGCACGCCTTTCGAGGCGAACCCCTGTCACATAAACTTGCTCGATATCAACATACACACATGAGGTGTCATATAATAATAATAATTTTAAACACCACACTTAAGCAACCATCATCCAAAATTAACATATTCCCTCAGTTCACGTGTCTGAGTCAACCGAGTTGTTCACGTAACGCCCGAATTATGATTGTTAATCCCTAAGATTAACATTAATCCTAGTTTTAATTAATTTAGGTCATTACAATTCTTCCGAACTAAAAGAATTTCGTCCTCGAAATTTAGATCTCGAGGGACTTCAAATTTACTTCGACACGGAACTAAAATAGCGGTGGTACAACTAACGTCGCCAACTAAATTCTGACCCCCACTAGACCATAATTTAATACATTGGGGACTCACCAGTGGGCCTTTCTAACCCGCTTCATTGGCCCATCACCCAATAGCCTTCACATAACCGTATCTTCTGGCATTGCCCTATGCGCAATGTGACAAGCAAGACCTTTCCTACACCCTTTCGCATAAATATATCCTCAGGCGTTGCCTCGCACGCAATGTGCGCAGCAAGACCTTGCTTAAGACTTTCATCTCTTCATCTTCATAGGGAGGAAATTGTGCCTGAAAATATTTATAACGCCACTCACTCCTGGTCTTCTGTTCTTCTTTTCATGGGGCGAGAAATGTGGCAAGAAACATTCACAATTGTCAACTCACTCCCAACCCAATTAGATCATACTTCAGATTCCCTCCCGGATTCCTGCCAATGAGCGCACCTAACAAGCCTAATATCTGGTCCTCTCGGTGGATGGCATAGACCCACAACGCACAGACATATGTCTGAAGGCGAGTCATGTCCATGAATATAGTTAACAATGTTCATGCTCATTATCAGGCTTCGAATATCAACTGTTTTAGTCGCGCTTTCATTAACTTTGCATGTGTCCATACCATCACAACCATCGTATTACTGTAGTGCTTCACAGAGCACAAGATTCTAACTTAGGCAGCGAAATATGATCTCATGACACTGTGACTATGGCCATCATGAGTTACTCTCGCTCATGTATAAGTCACATACTGTCTCGTCCCACCTTTTTACAGTGTATACTTAATAAGGTCATGCACCTTGTATACGATACATAATGGAGAGTAACCACTCATCCGATAGTGTCCATTTTCACTCTTTTATTTTCACGTCCTCTAAAAGCTCTGTGTCTCTATATCCTTAGATCTGCAAATCATATAGCTCTTCTATCTCTCTATCATGATGCCCATCCATTTCACTTAATCAATACGTAACTCTTAGTATTCTCCCTAAGATCTTATATGTTCCAATTTATGACACTAACCTCTATCGCCCTTGATCTTAGTTCTCCATCTTCGTTGAGTTTGATTTAAATCATGATTTTAGATGAGGTGGCGGTGTGGGCCACCACTGACCCCACTTTTTGAGAGCAATCATAAAACTTATGTGGAGTTACTCGGATTGTCATGATTGTGAGACTAACTCTAGTGCTCTGGCTGGAGCTAAAGGTGTCTATCATCACTTTCATGTACATCCCGAGTCATCTCCACACTATCAGTTGTCCATAGGTCTTCTAGCTGCTCATTTATCTCACGTCTTCTAGCTATCCTAGTAAGACTCTACCTACCATATCTCGACCACTTTTCCCTACTTGTACACTTCTGAAACTTTTTATTCTAACTCTTTTCCTTATTGTCTTTCTATAGATTTTCAAATCAAAAGTACCCTCGACCAACAACTCATGGCTTGTATGAACTCGCCATCATACCCATCATGTTATGTCAAGATATAAGCTAGGTATTCCATACCGAGTAAGTTGGGAACTATCACGTCATCGGCAGTCATGTCGTAGTCTGCAATACGCATAGACTGCATATTCTCTAACTCAAATCATCAATCTCTTTTTACATGAAATAACCACATATAATCACCTGCATTCACCATTATCTTCTTTAACATGAAGTTTACACATATAATGTAGCAAAAATGTCAGGTTCTCATTAACTATACAAAATGGTCTAGCATTCAAATTCTTTACCTCAACATACTACCTATCGGCCTCTTGAACTAAGGCTCTAACTCGTAATGGTATTGGTGGTATAAATATTATTGGGCATTTGAAATGATGATTCCTCTCCACTCCACAACGAGAACATACTATAGGGCACTCTTGTCCCAGTGATGCAGTCTCGTCACTTTTTGCAAATCTGGCTCTGACGCAGGTGGCGCTGTAGTAACTAACACTCGTCTCCAATAACAATTTTTCTTATCATGTCCACGCTGGGGAAATTGAAAACATTTGAGTCATGATTTTGCTTTTCCCTACCATCTCCTTGAACTCTGGCTTGAAAGCCTCTAATATTGTGCTCAAAATGGGGACACTCGATCACGCTCCCTATCTACATGAGGACGTATGAATGTCAACATGTAGTCCTCATGTGTCCTTTGTCTGGTCCTCCTATACTCATTACCAGTGCTACGCTCAACCGACATTGTCTCTAGTTGGGTTGCGGTGACTACCAATGGGTTTCGAGTTGTTGTAGCCTCAGCTGCAGTGGGCGCCGTAAGTGGGATAGCCTGATCCCGTAATAATTAGAGTACCTCAATCATCCGAGTCTCCTAGGCCGATAGTCGATCCTCCAACTTACTGTAATAGGGGAATCTCTAGTTGCATCATCATCTCTTGAGGCGTAGTAGATTGTTTGTCCATGAACTGCATCGAGAAGCGTGCTCCGGATCAGCCTTGATATATTTATGTATATCATATAAATAACAAAATATTGCATGTATATAAACCTGTCACTACCCATCTCATATCACTTCCCAACTAAAGTCCTAAAGTCATAACATCGGGTTGCTACATCTAAGATTTTTATTGGTTAAGTTTATCAAATTCCTTTTAACTTTTCCTGAGGCTTCATTGAGCTCTCTCTAATACCAGGCATTGGTATCAGGTTAAAAAATAACTACACTTCATAACCTAGGATCCATCAACCTTGCTTTGATATCATCTGTGGCGGCCCCGCCACCGCGGGGTGTCGTCTCTCCATGTACTCCTTGCTCAGTGTGTAACGACCTGAATTTAATTCATCGTTATTAATGATGTGGTTGCAAACGTGGCTGATAGCTCGGACTCTCATGGGACCCGCAGCTAGGCTAGAGCGCGCTTGGAGCTAGGTAAATAGCTATTTTGTGTGCAATTTTGTTTAATTTACGATGTTTACATTGAAATAGAGTAAACGGCATCGTAATATGTGTAATCATATCACATTTGACGTTCGAGACTGTGTGTTAAGTATTCGCCTCAATATGCGTGTCGACGTGGGTACCGGGTAGGCTAAAAGACTAAATAATAGATTGGGGAAATAATACACACATAAAATAGGTACGCGTATGATGCGTTTCGGATCGCGAAATCAGGTGTCGAAACACCCGAAATGCCACTTTTTGGGTTAAAGACAAAGGCGAGTATGCCATTGATGTCATTTTCGCAGTCATTAAGGGTTGGAAATGGAGCACATGAAGTTCATTGGATTGCCTTGAGATGCACAAATAAGGAGAGATGTTTTTCAACTATAAAAAGTCAATTGACTTTAGTTTCCACCTCATTTTCTCTCTCCCTATCTTCATATCCGAAAATCGAGACCAAGAAACAAGTGGAGTGTTCAATTTGATTATTTGAGGAGCTTGGAGTGGTGGAGTCCTCAAAGCAAGGTGAGATTCACAAACACCTCAACTTTCTTTATCTTTTGATCTTAATTTTTGAGTTGTTAAGTAGTTGTTTTGGTGGGTTTTAAGTAATACGAGGTTCAGTTGTTTATATAATGGTTGTTGTTGGTGGTGGTGGAGGGGTTTTAAACCCAGAATTTTCAGCAAACATATTGTCCAGAATGCAATTAGCGCATTAATGAAGTCATTTAGCGCGCTAATGTTCTTCTTGACGAAGAACGTCTAGCTGCCTAGGAATCTATCGCGCTAATCCCTAAATCCAGTGCGCTAGATATTGCGATTTTGAGAATATTTTTGCTAAGTGACATAAAATACATCCGATTAACTAAAAATCAATTATAAATGAAAGTAGGTCATTTCGGGTGGTAATTTGGATATCTAGGATTAGGCATAGCCAGACCGGGGCTATTTACGGGACACGAAGTGCGGTTTGAGGTGTATAGTATCCCAGTTGAAATTTCTTGAGCAGTACTATGACAGCCCCAACTTCTACACAGGACACCGCTCGGCCTAATCCCATAATCAAGCCTTAATCAAATTACATACGACTTAATTACGTATTACTCAGCTTTTTGTCCCTATATTCTTCAATCACATGTTACAATATATTATTAAAGTCAGAGTTAAGTAAAATTGTGTTATCATGTTCTACGGAAGCTTTCATTGTCCAAGATCCTAAATGTAGAAAACTAGGAAAATGCAGCATCGAACGCATGTATATATATGGAACTAGTCACTGAACCCCACGTACAACCTAAAATGACACAAACAATAATAATACAACAAAAGTCGAAACATACAAAAAAAGCGAGGAAAGTCGCCAAATTGCTCAGAGGAAGTCGTCGATCTTCTCCTTCCCTGGTTCTGTTGCTCGACGGACCTACACCCACCGTCACAAAACGTTTGTCGTAGCTTAGCCGGTCCCTCGACACCTCGAAATGCGTGCCCAAACTCTCAAGATCTCCCTTTAATTCCTTGGAGGTGTTTGACAGGTGTTAGAGTGTGTTTACACCCATTTATAGCGTTTAGATCATTTTTGGTCTTAGCTGATTTTTAGTACTGGCTAGGAAATTAGTGCGCTAATTGTGAATAGTAGCGCGCTAATTGCCATATTAGTGCGCTACCTCGGCTGTCTAGTGCGCTAACCAGTATTAGCGCACTAACTTTGGACATTAGCACGCTGATGTGACCATTAGCGCTTTAATTAATATTAGCGCGCTAGATTTTCTACCAAGTGCACTATGTGCGGCATAACCCAGAATTCTACATTTTGAATTCTGGGTTTTTGCCACATATAGGCCATGTTTTTTGCATTAGGGACCCTCGTACATGTTACATGAGGTCCCTAACACATATCCCAACACACAACAACAACAACAACAACAACAACAACAACAACAACAACAACAACAACAACAACAACAACAACAACATCAAATTTACATGAAATCACAAATGTATGGTGTGGAATAGTTACCTAACTTGTTATTCTTCTTCTTATTCACCAAAGCTTCACTGAATCCACACCTTCTTCCTCTCTAAATCACTCCATAATCTCTCTTCTTATTCCTCTCTTTTTTCCTTCTTGCACAAATCGATCTTGATGATATAAGAAATGAAAATGTTTGATTAATATACTCATTTGACTAATGTGATATGTTTAAATGCTAGCCATTGATCATGACGTGTACACATGTCTCGAGGCTCATCTCATGGACCACCTTGTCCCACTTATCCCTCAAGTCATTAGCGAGTAACTCAACATTTAGGCACCTTGTCTTTTGATGAGGTTACGCATGTCTCGATGCACATTTAGTGAACCTTGTTTTATGTTCACTAACTATAGGCACATTTAATTTGTATGTATATGTGGCCACATTATAGCCACTAAAACCACTTATAAATGTTCATTTGAACTCAAATAAAGTACGCTTACCCTGGTAAGCCGCCACCTCGGTCCCATGTCAACACAAGATTCGAAGTACATCCCCGCTCGTCTCAATACCAATACACCCGTATAAAATTGATTTAATAGTTTACATAGGTACAATACACTAGGCATACATCACAACAAATATAAAATGTACCTCGTCCCTTTCCTCGGTCAATGGACATATCGCAATGTAGGTCCTACAGTACGGGTCGTTGAGCCTGTTTAAGGAAGTAAACACAGTTAGCGAATTTCGACCGTTACGAGTACTTTATTTTTTTCTTTTGAATTCATATTGTTTCTTTCAATACTCTATTCTCGGTATGATTTAATGGACGGACATTAAGGCTCTCCTTCCGTGCCATTTCTGTGTGTATGTCCACCAGGTCATATCACGTATGTCGGGGATCTCGGTGAAAAGGTCGACCTGAGAGTCACTTCGGGCCACGTGTGGGTGCATCGTTAGTTCTACGCCGACCACCTAGCCGATCCAGATACTGGCCTTGCTTGAGTGCTACTCGCCGGCAGTAGTCTGAATTATGGCGCTAGTCTAACCCTAGGCTATAGGAACACACTTTGAGCTTTCACTATTACTTATGCATGTGATGAGCATAATTGCCTGTATTTATTTCTGCATTTTTATTTAATAGTTTTGTTTAAATTCCAGTATTTACTTTCCGTATTACTCACTTAATTTCCTTGGAAATACTCACTCTGGACTTGTCATCTGCCTTTTTGTATAGCTTAAGTGCATATCCTATTACAAGTCGTGGTAAAGAATACCTTTGATTCAGAGATATTGAGTCAGGCTTATACGTTTGTATTATATATACTTTGTTTTCATTTTGGGGATTTGGGATTGAGAGACACTTCAGGACTCTATATTTTTTATATTTTGGTACATTTAAGTATATTTTTTATATATGGGTTTTCCACACTAGGTATCAGAGCTAAATGCATGACTTTAATGTTTCATATTTTATATTGTCATGATAAAAGACTTTCGCTGTAATTTATTAAGGATTTAAAATAATCTTAGCAAATGACTAGAGTTCATTAACAATTTAAACAGTAAATTGTTGTTTATTGAGGTTAATAATGATTAAATGATGGATAAGATAGCATGCGGGACACAGCTAGTTTTGGTAAGTTAGGTTGTGGGCACGCATTAGCCCCCGTAGCAGCCATTTGAGAAATGGGCCCTTAAATTTTGGGTCCAGCTACACGTGTCCGGCACCTGCCCGTCCATCTCATGTCTCGATAATTGTGTCCACGTAGGTATTTCTATTATGGTTAATTGATTAATCACATTAATCTTAATTTATTTCTTTACGTTCAACTGTATGTAGCTTATTTGAGTCCTAACCGTACTAGTGGTTTGTATTTTACAAGTTAATAATAAATCAGCGTAAGCTTAACTTGAGCAGGTAAGTTATTAGATTAGCATGACAATCATTATCCATATGAACATGTCCAACTGTGGAAAACCCGAAAAGATACTTTGATATAGGAAACAACACCATAAAACAGTGTATATATACATGTACGGTGCCATCTCAAGTCTCCCAATGCCCGAAGTAATACCAAAATATATACATGTACGGTGTCATCAGCAGAAAGAGATAGTCGCCTAAGATTTAACTTTGCCGCTACAAGTAGAAGGATATGCGTTCAATCACCCAACAAATATAGTGACGAGTCCAGTGAGTAAATTCCCAAGATAAGTCCACACAATATTTAGCAAGAATTCAAATAAAATTATAAGACATCCAAGTATGCTATCTGGCAACAGAAATACATACCTACATGAATGTAGGGCAATAAAATATTCAAGCGACATATAATGATTGTAACACAGTGCGACATACAATAATCAAACAAAGTAGCAGTTAACGAGGTAAATGACAATGTAAACATACGACAGTTAAGTCGAGAGACACCTAAATGTCATTGATGATGAAAATCCAAGGATGTGTCGTGTGTAGCAGAATATACCATACTTCGAAGCTAAAGGTCTCTCCTATGGGCTTCTCCAATAACTTCCACAGTTACGTCTCCTTAGTCCTTACAGTGTTGGCCATATCCACTGGGTCAACGACACATGCACCTTAGTGCAGCTCGAGTCATAATTTATCGAGGGTCTGATCACACGTGCTATGGTATAGTGTACCCAAGTTCGTCCACACATCCCGGTGTAAAAACCCTGATAAACCAATCAATGAATTAGATAAACCAGTAAATTAAAATAGTTCAACACCCATCACACGCATAAGAAAAATAAACTGAATTCCGTAAAGCATTCTCAAGGTTTTTACATACCTTAATTCGCGCTCCGACTTCCCTAAACTCTCGAGACTCGACCTGACTGCTCCCCAATACTTGAGCTACACTCCCTTAAGTCTTTAAAGTCCAATTTTACATATTTAGTATGATTATAGGTGTTTGGGTATGTATTTAAGTCAAAAATCCCAAAACAGCCCTTTAAATTTAGTTTCTATCGAGCATTAGCACGCTAATGGGTCTACCTAGCGCGCTTGGTTGAGTTAGCGCGCTAGGGGAACTGTCTAGCGCGCAATTGTTCTTCATTTTGAAAAACAGTTAAGTGCCCAGAATCATTAGCGCGCTAATTGGTCTAGTTAGCGTGATAATTACCTCTGTGACAAAATTCTCAATTTGAGAATTCTGTCCTAAACTCCCCAATTAGCTACTTTGACCCTACAATTGCATTATCCACCCTAAAGTGACTTCAAAACATCATTTAAATCAACTAAAACAACCTCAGTTGGATCCAATTCATCAATTCCATGAAATCCATTAACTTCTCCCAAATTCACCTAAAGCTTCAATTTAATAAAACCATTGATAAATCCTCATTAGAAATGGTTATAAAACATATAATTCACCAAGTTTCCATAAAAACTAGGGATTTAACCCTTTAATTCAAATTTCATCAAAAACCTACAATATTGGGTTCATTAGATAGTGTAGGAGATGGAGATGATAATTACCTAAGTTTTGATCTCCAAGTTGATGACCTCTAACTTCATTTCCCCTTCTCTTCCTCTCTGGTTTCTCAACTTCCTCTAATGAAATGAATTTTTGGTTTGCATGTGTAGATCAACACATAAATATATATCAAAATGAGATTGATTCCTAGTCCTTGATTTATATGTGTTTACGTATCCCGAGGTTTATCTTGTGGTTTACCTCTAGCCACTTCGCCCACTAATTTCCACTAACCAAACTTAAGTGACACCAATTGATACTCTCATGGCTCCTAGATGTGTCAATGTGTATCTCTAGAAAAGTCTTATGGTTTCCAATTAATTAACCAAACTATAGGCCTTGATTTATTTAATTTAATTTAACTACTTTAGGCTTACACATTTAGTTAGTGTTTTTATTTACCAAATTGATAAATTTGTGATCCCACTAACCCTCGACTACCCGACACCCAATGCCCCACGACTCGGCACACACTTCGAGGTATGTCATAGTCTATTATTTTATTTTAAATTTGCTTGGCCTATGGTCACATTATCCGTTTTAGATTGATTAACTCGTCACCCTAACATGAATTAATTGAATTTCTTAGTGTACCTGTAGTTTGTCTACTTGATACTCGTATTGGCACGCCTTTCGAGGCGAACTCCCATCACACAAACTCATTCGATAGCAACATACACACATGCGGTGTCATATAATAATAATAATTTTAAACACCACACTTAAGCAATCATCATCCATAATTAACATATTCCGTCGGTTCTCGTGTCCGAGTCTACTGAATTGTTCACGTAATGCCCAAATTACGACTGTTAATCCCCAAGATTAACATTAATCCTAGTTTTAATTAATTTGGGTCGTTACACAAGTCCACGCACAAGCGTAAATGAAGATGTAGAGTTGAAGAATCAACTTGTATCAATGTTGAATCTATTAACTACGGCATGGAATGAACTATCCATCGATCTCTGATCTAATCATATATGTTTTATTTGATGAAAAAAAATGGTTTCACTGGAACGGTCGTCGATCAAAAGAAAAGATCGACGGTGTTCAAAAATTAAAATCAAAAAATAAAATCACAAAAAATGCCAAATAGTAAAAAAGAGAGTTTTTAAGGTTTCGGAGAATTGGCGGCTCTTATTCCACTTTTATGGGTTTAGACTGGCCCATCAAACTTTTTCTTTTGTGCTACTGGAAATGCTACATCAATGCGGGTTCTCATTTTAACGTGAAAATTAAGGTGTGTTATCCAATAGGGGGATGGCAACAACCATGTCGTGATGAGTTCACATTATTGACTCATCTTCGATTTGAAGGAACAAATTATTTATAGAAACGACGCTTTTTTTTCATGTTATATTGGTAGAGTTTTTTTAATTAAGAAAACATATTAATTATTTCTTGTCGTGTATAAAATATTTTTAACTATTATAAAATAAAGTATAATTTTTATTAAAAAAATATTAATGATACTCACAACAAGCTTGCATGTGTTCATGTCACACGTCACGTTTGGACATGCATGCATGCATGTGTTACACATTTTTGGTGGTGCATTTTGTTTTATATCATTATTAAAACCGGCCAGACCTAGAAATTTCTTTGACCTAACTCTTACCTACTTAGTACGTAAACTTCCTTATCAAAAAATTGGTCACAAACATAATTGTCGCAGTTGTATTATCATCATAGGTCGATAATGGTTTTTATTTTTTATCATTAAATTTAGATCCAAGTGGATAATATAAAATTTTGGAGTCAAATAATGGACACTTTCAAAAATTATTAATATAACGCTATCAAAATGACTATTAGTTAATTGGATCTTAACTCGACAGTCATAAGTGTACTCACCATCTATGGTGCTCAATCGCACTATGAGAGAACTACACGCCACAAATTTCAAAGGAAAAGGGTAAAAACATTTTTTTTATAAGAAAGAAATTAACATGCATACTGAGACTCAAAGTATATGAGAGACCATATATATATATATATATCAAATCAGTATGCTACCCACTTGATTGGTAAAGAAAAATAGTTGTTTTTAATTTCAATAAAAATAAAAAATTTATTAATCATTAATTGCTAAATACAAGACTAAACATATATATATTTACTTACTTTAATAAAAATATATTGATTCGCTAATTTGTTTGTTCAAAATCACTGCCATTAATTGACTGTAAATGTGATTTTGAAATTGAAACAATATAACATCAATGACTACTCTATACAACATTTGGTACACATGACAAAACACGAACATCGCTACAATCACATAACGAATATCATAACTACCACTAATTTACTATGAATCCATGTGCTTGAATTTATGTGGTCAAAATAAAATTTTGTACTCGATATGTTCTAATATTCTATGGCCTCGATCTGTCTAACATCATACAATTAATGGAAGTATTTGACGGAACCTCTCTCTCTCTCTCTCTCACAGTTGCCCTTATTCGACCAACAATCTTTTTATGCATAAATGCGTAGCTCTATCTTAATCATTAATATCCATTTTGGACTCTCTCTACTCTCTACTTCAACAACTCAATCATTTTTGGGTTATAACTCTACAAACTCTCCTTGTCAATCGATCTTTACAAAATAAGTGGCAGTGGTGACTCATACAACAGGACACGTACCCCCCCCCCCCCCCCCATGCGATTTTTGTCGCACCCAGTCAAACTGTCAACGCATATAAAAATATCAAGCCTAATCCAAAATTACTCAATTAAGCTTCCTTAAAAAACTTCAAAACTAGATTATATCATATATTTTTTTTCTTAGGAGATTAAATAATAGTATTATAAATGATATTTTTATTCATATTTAAATCAGCACGTCTCTCCAATTGTCGAAAAGGTCTTAAAAGAAAACTATATATATATATATATATATTGTTGTGGAATATGGATGACCATACATGTACATCAACATATTGTGTAGTCATGTAACTTGTATTTCTCACTTAATAGTACCTCCACTTGTCTATGTATTGTCATGTTACTTGTAACCATTTCCAATGTACAACAACTCTTCCATGTATTGTCAAATTACTTGTAATGTGTTGTATGACATGGGGTGTATGTGTTACTTGTACACATTGTATAAAGTACATTTATCATCATCATCAAACGACCTATATAAAGGGTGCCAACCTCATTGTAAAAACACACCAAGTTGAATGAAAACTTCTCATTCCAACTATCTCATTTCTTCTCTTCTCCTTTGTAGTAGTAGTTTGTAGTAGTAGAAGTTCTTAGTCTTCTATTTTCCTTCTCTAGTTCTTAGCAATTTCCAATTCAATTTACAACACGTTATCAGCACGAGCATTCTCTAGCATTAAGGAGATCTAGAAGTTCAAGAAGGCTTGTTAAGAAGACGAAGCTAGGAAGGTATAACTTTTGTTATTTAAATAAATTCAATTTATTTCTATATTGTCATGGTTGCTTCCTTTTATTACATGCATCACTTCTATATGCATACTTTATTCATATACTATGCATTATAACATCACCGATTGCGAAAGTATTCTCAGTAGTTGCGTCTTGTACGATCTTCTACATCAGAAATCAAAAGTCAAAATGTGACATAACTAGTTTTATCGCTATACTACAAACGATTAATTATGCTCTATTCTTGATTTTTTATATTGCAAATAGTGTTATGAGTTTGGGTTGATAGTGGGTAAGTCTTGTCCCCGGTAAAGCTAAATATTGAAAGGGAGACGGGTTATCCCATTTAAGGAGGCATGGTTTTAAAGTAGACTTCGTCTCGCCACCCAACCCAGAGGTTGTCCCACCAACTCATACAAGTAGTACATTTTGCATATTAATAATCAAGTTGTGAACATATATTTAATCGTATATTATTTATTTTACATAAAATAGAAAAACTATTTACTCAATTTCTTGACATATTTTCAGACTATGGCAAACCTTCAAAAACTTTAATTTGTTGTTCTTGATATCACTGGAAATAATTATTTGTCATGGCAACTGGATGCCGAGATACTTCTCCAAGCTAAAGATTTAGAGAAACTATTATAGAAGGAAATGAAACATCAATGCAAGACCGTGCGAAAGCACGATATTCTTTCGCCATCATCTCCATGAAGGTCTGAAAAGTGAGTATCTCACTATAAAAGATCCTCTCACCTTGCGGTTAAGTTTGAAAGAGCGATATGACCACCAAAAGACGGCGATATTTCCAAAAGCTCAAAACGACTGGCTGAATCTTAGGCTGCAAGATTTCAAAACAGTCAGTGAGTATAACTCCACCATGTTTAATATTACCTCTCGTTTGAGGCTCTATGGAGAAAATATATCTGATGAGGCAATGATGGAAAAAAACATTCAATACTTTTCATGCCTCGAATCAGTTATTGCAACAGCAATATCGAGCATGTCAATTTAAAAAGTACTCAGAATTAATTTCTTGTCTCATGGTAGCTGAACAAAATAATGAGCTTCTATTGAAGAACCACAACTCCCATCCAACTGGTTCCGCCTCAATTAATGAGGCAAATGCATCATCCTATAATGACCATAAAAAGGGTCGATGAAAGAAAAACCAAGGACGTGCAAATGGGAAAGGATCAATCAGCAAAGATCGTGGCAAGCCATATTCTAAGTTTCGTGGCAATAAGTTCCAAAATAAATGGAATAAGACTGACGCCATTCAGAATAAGGGAAAAAATATTGTTGAAAATGGGCATGGTCGTAATCATGACCAACCATGCCATAGGTGTAGTCTAAAAGGCCACTGGCTCATGTATGTCGCACGCCAAAACATTTTATTGATCTTTATCAAGCCTCCTTAAAAGAGAAAGGCAAAACAGTTGAGATGAACTTCACTATCGGAGATGGCTCGTTGGACATCAATTATATGGATGTCCCGAACTTTCATGATGATCCAAACACTAATCTCGATATTTTTAACGATCATATGTAACGATTTTAAATAATTCTATGTACTAATTTTTGTTATGCTTCTTAGTTATATGTACTAGTTCCTTATTATAAATGAAATATGACTCTTTTTCAAATTTGCCTAGATGGATCAACAAATCATGTGTTCAAATCATGAATCAAATAAGAGCGATATATGTCTTGCTGATTGTGCTACAACGCACACAATCCTTAAAAACAGAGAATATTTCTCAATTTTGAACTTAGCTGAGGCTATTGTTCAAACAATATCTGACATCTCCAATTTGATTAATGGCTCTGGAAAAGCAAATATTATGTTGCCTGGGGGAACAACAATTCATGTTAACAATGCCTTACACTCTGAAAAATCCAGAAGAAATTTACTCAACTTTAAAAATATTCGAAAAAATGGATATCACATTAAAACCATGAACGAAAATAATAGAGAATTTCTCTATGTCACATTGGTTTCAAATGGGAAAAAAGAAGTGTTAGAAAAATTCACAGCTTTATCCTCTGGATTATATTTTACTCATATAAGGCATGTCGAAACGAATGTCGTCTTAAATAAGAAAATTAATGATCCAAAGACATTCGTTTTATGGCATGACAAGCTTGGTCATCCAGGATCATCAATGATGCAAAGAATAATTAATAATTCACATGGACATCCTTTAAGGAGTCACAAAATATTTTCAGCTAGTGATTATAATTATGCTAGTTGTTCTCAAGGTAAATTGATAGTTAAACCATCCCCAAGTAAAATTGTTGTGGAATCCCCAGTTTTCTTAGAACGCATTCACGAAGACATATGTGGATCTATTCATCCTCACTGTGGTCCATTTAGATATTTCATGATTTTGATAGATGCATCAACTAGGTGGTCACATGTTTGTTTGCTTTCGACCCGCAATGTTGCATTTGCTAGACTTTTAGCACAAAGCATTAAGTTAATAGCATAATTCCCTGACAACCCAATCAAGACCATCCGTCTTGATAATGCCAAGGAATTTCAATCTCAAGCATTTAAAAATTATTGCATGTATATAGGAATTACCATTGAACATTATGTTCCACACGTGCATACCCAGAATGGTTTGGCAGAATCTCTGATCAAACACATTCAATTAATTGCCAGACTTTTAATCATGAGAACTAAGTTATCAACTTCAGTTTGGGGACATGCAGTCCTTCATGCAACATCTATCATTTATTATAAGCCTATTGCATACCATGAACATTCCCCCATGCAACTCATTTTAGGTCAACAACCAAATATTTCACACTTGAGAATTTTTGGTTGTGCAGTGCATGTTCCTATACCACCTCCCAATAGAACTAAGATGGTTCCACAACGAAAACTTGGGATTTATGTTGGATTTAACTCATCGTCCATTATAAGATACATTGAGCCCTTAACAGGGGATTTATTTACTGCACGTTTTGTTGATTGTCACTTTGATGAAGCAATTTTTCCACCATTATAGGGAGATAAGAAAGCAATTCAAAAGGAATGACGCGAAATTGCTTAGAATGCATCAACTTTATCACATTATGATCCACGCACAAATCAGTGTGAACTTGAAGTTCAAAAGATCATTCATTTGCAAAAAATCGCAAATCAATTACCAGATGCATTTAATGATGCAAAACAAGTGACAAAATTACATATTCCAGCTATAAATGCTCCTGCAAGAATTGGTGTCTCTGTGCAACAAAATGCACAAGAACCAACGAAACGCTTAAAGCGTGGAAGACCGGTTGGTTCAAAGGATACAATTCCTCGAAAGAGGAAAACGAGAGTAAAATAAATACAAATCAAAATACTCCTGAGAAAGCACAATAATCCTTTGATAAGGGTTTGTCATAACAAGTTGATTCTAACGAGGAACAACTTCCTCTAGAAAAAAAAGGAAAAAATGAAAATAATGAGATCTCAATAAATTATTTAAACTCTGGTAAGATTTGGGATCGAAATGAAATTGTTCCTGATGATATATTTGTTTTCAATATGTCCTTTGAAATACGCAAAAATGATGATGATCCAGAACCACGATCAGTGGACGAATGTCGAAAAAGACCTGATTGGCAAAAATGGAAAGATGATATCCAAGCAGAGCTAAACCCGTTAAGGAAACAAGAGGTTTTTGGACTGATTGTCCAAACGTCAAATGGCGTAAAACCTGTTGGATATAAATTGGTATTTGTACGAAAGAGAAACGAGAAAAATGAAGTTACAAGGTACAAAGCAAGACTTGTAGCTCAAGGTTTCTCACAAAGACTTGGCATCGATTATGAGGAAACATATTCTCCTGTTATAGATACAATCACATTTCGGTTCTTGATAAGCCTTGCAGTTTCTGAAGGGCTTGATATGCATTTAATGGATGTTGTTACAGTATATCTGTACGGACCCCTAGACAGTGAGATATATATGAAAATCCCTGATGGATTTGTAATATCCGATGAAATAAAATCAAACCTCAGAACATGCATTCTATAAAATTACAAAGTTCTTTGTACGGATTGAAACAATCCGAACGAATGTGGTACAAACGTCTTAGTGATTATTTACCGAAAGAATGATATGTAAATAATATGCTTTGCCCATGTGTCTTCATTAAAAGATCATCAACAGGATTTGTGATTATTGTTGTATATGTTGATGATTTAAATATAGTGGGAAACCACGACGACATCGTTAGAACATCCGAATACTTGAAAAAAAAATTGAGATGAAAGAAGTTGGAAAAACAAGACTTTGTCTTGGTTCGCAGATTGAACATTTTTCAAGTAGAGTACTTGTCCATCAATCAAATTATATTGAAAAAATATTAAAAAGATTTTATATGGACAAAGCACATCCATTGAGCTCTCAAATGGTTGTCAGATCACTTGAAGTGGATAAGGATCCATTTCGACCTCATGAAAGTGATGAAGAGCAAAGTGGTCCAGAGGTACCATATTTAAGTGCAATTGGTGCACTTATGTATCTTGCAAATTGTACAAGACCTGACATTGCTTTTGCTGTCAACCTACTTGCAAGATACAGCTCTTCGCCAACTCGAAGATATTGGAATGGCGTTAAACATATTTTTTGATATCTTCGAGGAACCAGTGACATGGGTTTATTTTACTCGAGATGGGTAAAATTGAATCTCCAAGGTTATGCTGATGCTGGATTTTTATCTGATCCCCACAAGGCTCATTCTCAAACGGGATATGTATTCACCTGTGATAATATTGTTATATCATGGAAGTCAGTAAAGCAAACTATGGTTGCTACTTCTTCCAATCATTCTGAAGTACTTGCAATTCATGAAGCAAGTCGTGAATGTGTATGGTTGAGAAACATGATTGAACATATTCAAGAATCATGTGGATTGCCTTCAATAAAAGATTCTCCAACCATATTATATGAAGATAATGCAGCATGTATTGCACAATTAAGTGAAGGATTCATAAAAGGGGACAGAACAAAACATACTTCACCAAAATTCTTTTATGCGCATGAGCTTCAGAAGACTGGTGAAATTGATGTCAAACAAATCCGATCGAGTGATAATCTTGCTGATTTATTCACGAAAGTCTTACCAACTACGACATTTAAAAGGGTTACATATGGTATTGGCTTGTGTAAACTTAAAGACATCGCAAGTAAAGAAACTGAACAAGTTTCACCCATGTTCACATGAGGGGGAGTTATTGATTAGTGTATTGCACTCTTTTTCCCTTAGCTATGGTTTTATCCCATTGGGTTTCCATCGCAAAGTTTTTAATGAGGCAATCTTAACAATATTATACCCATCTTAATATTTATGAGAATAGTGTACTCTTTTTCTTTTACTATATTTTTCTCACAGGGTTTTTCTTAGTAGAAGTTTTAACGAGGCACAATCTCTAAGCAAGTGTCATCCAAGGGGAGTGTTGTGGAATATGGATGACCATACATGTACACCAACATATTGTGTAGTCATGTAACTTGTATTTCTCACTTAATAGTACCTGCACTTGTCTATGTATTGCCATGTTACTTGTAACCATTTCCAATGTACAACAACTCTTCCATGTATTGTCGAATTACTTGTAATGTGTTGTATGACTTGGGGTGTATGTGTTACTTGTACACATTGTATAAAGTACATTTATCATCATCACCAAATGGCCTATATAAAGGGTGCCAACCTCATTGTAAAAACACACCAAGTTGAATGAAAACTTCTCATTCCAACTATCTCATTTCTTCTCTTCTCCTTTGTAGTAGTAGTTTGTAGTAGTAGAAGTTCTTAGTTTTCTAGTTTCCTTCTCTAGTTCTTAGCAAGTTCCAATTCAATTTACAACATATATATCTTTTATGAAAATACGCATATTAATTAAAGTACATGTCATGTAGGAGAATTTGTATACCTAAATTTTGTTTTTTGGTACAAATTCGTATACCTAATTATATAACAAGATCTATACACATGTTTAATATGCACATCAATAGGAGCTGTGTTTCATTTGATGACGTGCCTGGCGATATAAGCCCATAACAGTTCCCCTGCCATTTACTAAGTGGTACCACAATCAGCTTGCAAGTGCTATAACAATTAGCTAGCAAGTGGTATAATTCATATGTCCCACTGTGACAAAACCCCACTATAAATGTTCCAGATTAACTCAATAAGTCTCAAATACTTCTTCAAGAAAAAAGGTAAAGTCTCAAACATATAAAAAATTAGGAAAATATTTTTTGGACACTCAAAATATATAGACACCCACATATTGGTGGTGTATTCATTGATTAGTGCATCGATATTTACGTGCACACAAATCGATATGTAATATTTAAGAGATAAGGTGTTCAACCCGGACATGTTAGCCGATACGATCATGAGGCCCACTTCTTCTACATCGGTTATTGGCTTTGGCCCAACTATCAAACCCAGGATTAGACGAGCTACCCAGAAACTATTGTGGTCCATTATCTTATGTAACCATTACCCTCTGTGACGAACACACATTCCGAGGCAAATGGGGCACTGCTACGTCCTCGGATACGTCATCGGGTCATGCCACATCACTTGCACACCTGTCTATGACGGCTCATGAACTAACTATCTAATAATCCAAATTAGTCAAATTCGATGTTTAAAAGATTATTTTGTTGAGATATATGAAGTTATGAAGTCTTACAACTTAATTTGGTTGTTTTGATTCATTTAAGTTATTTTAATAGCGGAAGTCTTAATAATATGCAAATAAGTAATATAAACGAGTTTTGTAGTGATTAACAAACCAATGAGGGGAAACCTAATAAAAGAATACCACGTATATCAATAAAGGAAACAAAAAGATATAATAAATGTCAATATACATGTATCAGGTAATAAGTCTCTCAAGATGATCCCAAAAATATAGTACATACATAAATACAAACACCTACGTTTGAACCTACTATAGCTGTTTAGATCCGGATTGTCGTATAATTCAGCAACTTTCCACAAAAAACCATAATAAGTTCCAATAAGTAAATCCCAAAGAAATTCAGTTAGTATTCATAGGAAATCCAACAAAAATAGTGACAATTCATGCAGATTAAGTAAATAAACGGAAATGTAAAGCATGAATATAAGTCGCTGAGATAATCAAGACTATGGAACGCGAGTATGATGTATAGCTATCAAGCCCTAGGATGCAAATACTAAACCAAGAAGTTCCTGGAGGCAAAGTAATCCTCGCCTCCTCTTCACAGTTGAAATGAGGAACTCTGTTGGTCAGAAGATAAACTTCAGCCTAACGTCTCAAAAGAGAGGAACTCTGTTGGATGCAAATACTTCTCACATCAACCCACTCTCGAGATCATTGACTTGCAGAGCGAAATCTCACGTGTAGTATAACGTATGACCAACACCATAAAAATAATCGATCGTCATCTACGAGAGAACCGGAAAGATGTCATACTGTCCCTTTGACCATACACAGACACACGCGGGAATAGAGTAAGTATGCAAGCCGAATTTGCAAAAAGTAAAAGTGAAATAAATAAATTACAAAGGAAGTAAGTAAATTTTCAGCTGACTTTCTCATTGGTTTACTTACCTCAACGCTCGTGAAATCGCTTCGAATTGACTCGCTTGCACCTTGAACTATGCACCCGACACCTGGCTAGTCTCATAATTCCCTGGTGTCCAATTTTATCATTTTAAAATGTTTTAGTGTCACATTTAATGATTTTATATATGTAAAACCAAAAATTAAAATTTTATTCCAAATTTTAATTGTGGCACGTTTTTCGAGTTACACCGGGATGTCAAACGCTTGAAAAAGTCTCGAACCCATTTTTCTATCTTTTTTCTAATTTCTCATATTTTCTCTGGTTTTTTTTTTTTGGATTTTCTCGCATTTTTCTAACTATTTATCCTATTTTTGTAATTTATTATATTTAATTTTATTTAAATTATTTTAAAAATAAATTATTATTTAATATGGGTAGGCCCCTGAACCGGGTTAAGCCTGACCCAATCGGGTCAGGCCCGGTCTGACCCATTCGGGTTGGGATCGGGTCATCCCAACCGGGTCGGGCTTAGGCCAACCCGGCCCAGCCGATCCCTTTCCCACATCGTCTCTTTTCCATAGACGGATTTGGGTTAATTTTATTTTTTTTTGTTTTTTGTATTTTAACATCTTCAACAACTACACTAACATCAACACCAACAACACAACTACAATAACACCATTAAAGCCTTAATTTCTCCAAAAAACCTCAACAACAAGCAACACTTACCTCGGTCTTGGGAGGTCGCCGGTGCGAGAGGCGGTGATGCCGGAGCCGAGAGAGAGAGAGAGAGAGAGAGAGAGAGAGAGAGAGAGAGAGAGAGAGAGAGAGAGAGAGAGGGGGGGGAACTTATGAGAGTAAGATGAGAGCTTGCTGAATTTGGATAAGAAAGAGAAAAATGAGGGGGGAGGAGAGAGTTCGGGTGGAGAGAGAAGGATTAAAACGTGTGTTTGATTTGGAGATGAGAGAGAAAATTTGTATGTGAAAGAGAAAAGCGGGGATTGTGATGTGATAGTGATGTGATGGGTGATGTGACCATTAAACCCCAACTACCTATACACCCGCATTACGTGCACTCCGGAGTTCCTGCACTCTCGTAACTATTCGCACACAACAACAACAACAACAACGACATAGCCTCAGTCCCAAATTAACTGGGGTCGGCTACATGGATCAAACTTTTCCATTGTGCTCGATTAAGTGCAATTGATGGTAAGCTTTGCAAGCCATTCAAATCTCTCTTAATTAATGCATCCCATGTTAACTTTGGTCTACCCCTACCTCGTCGAATTTCTACATTTTCTATTGAGTCAAGTTTTCTAGTTAGGGCATTTGTAGGCCGTCTTTGCAGGTGACCAAACCATCGCAACCGCCATTCCCTAATCTTTGTATCAATTGGTGCTACTCCTACTTGTCTTTGAATTTCTATATTTCTTATTCTATCTTTACGAGTTTTACCACACATCCACCTAAGCATCCTCATTTCTGCTACATTCACTTTATGTAATTGTTGTTGCTTTACTGCCCAACATTCACTTCCATAGAGCATAGCTGGCCTAATTGCGGTCCTATAAAAATTTTCTTTTAACTTAGTAGGAACATGTCGATCACAAATCACCCCCGTTGCACTCCGCCATTTCTTCCATCCAGCTTGGATTCTATGTGTGACATCATTTTCAATGTTACCATCATTTTGTATGATTGAACCTAGGTATTTAAAGTGGTTTACCCTAGGAACTTCTACTTCCCCTAATTTTACCACTCCGTCATCTCGATGTCTAGTGTTTCCAAACTCACAGTGCATGTATTCAGTTTTCGTCCTACTCAACTTAAAGCCTTTAGATTCTAATGTATTTCTCCAGAGTTTTAATTTCCTATTCACTCCATCTTTAGTTTCATCCACTAAGACAATATCATCTGCGAATAGCATACACCATGGTATATCCTCTTGAATATGTCTAGTTAATTCATCCATAACCAAAGTAAATAGATATGGGCTTAAAGCCGATTCTCGATGTAGTCCTATCGTAATGGGAAATTCTTTTGTAGCTCCTCCAAATGTCTTTATACTCTACTCCATCGTACATATCTTTAATAGTGTCTATGTATCTAGCGTGCACTCTTTTTCTTTCTAGAACCTACCAAAGAACATCTCTAGGGACCCTATCATATGCTTTTTCTAAATCTACGAATACCATATGAAGATCTTTTTTCTTTTCTCTATATTTTTCAAACAATCGTCTTACAAGGAAAATCGCCTCCATAGTTGACCTCCCAGGCATGAAACCAAATTGGTTCTCTGATATTGTTGTTTCTCTCCTTAGCCTATTGTCAATTATCCTCTCCCACAGTTTCATAATGTGACTCATGAGTTTAATTCCCCGGTAGTTTGAGCAACTTTGAATGTCTCCTTTGTTTTTGAAGATTGGCACAAGCGTATTTCTTCTCCGATCCATTGGCATCCGTTTTGATTTTAAAGTTTTATTGAAAAGCTTTGTCAACCAAGTCAATCCGATTTCTCCTAAGCATTTCCAAACCTCTATGGGTATTTCATCTAGGCCACATGCTTTCCCTATTTTCATTCTTTTCAATGCCTCTTTAACTTCTACAATTCTAATATTGCGTGTATAGTTTACATTTCTTTCTTGGTGTGTGTTTTCATCTATTATAGCATCAACTTGGCCATCATTAAATAAACTATCGAAGTAACTTCTCCATCTCTCCTTAATATCCTCCTCGCGTGTTAAAACATTTTGATTTTCGTCCTTAATACATCTTACATGACGTAGGTCTTGTTTCTTTTTATCTCTTAATTTGGCTAGCCTATAAATATATATATATATATATATTCTTTTCGCCATCTCTATTACCTAACCTTGTATATAGATCTTCCGTGAAATTTGTTTTAGCTTAACTAACTACTTTTTAGCTTGTTTTCTAGCTTCTCTATATTGATTGTACACATCTTCACCTTGACACTTAGGTATTTTCCTATACATCTCTCTTTTAGTCTTAATTATTTGTTGGACATCCTCGTTCCACCACCATGTTTCCTTCTTTGGAGGTCTCAAACCATTAGATATACCTAATATGTTTGATCTCACCCTCCTTATGCAACTAATCATTTCTAGCCACATTGTATTAGCATCTAAGTCAAGATTCCAAATATTTTCCTTTAGTAGTTTTTCTCTAAACTCTACTTGTTTACTATGTTTTAGGTTCCACCACTTTATTCTAGGGTTCATATTTTTCCGTTGTGTTAGCTTAATATCAAGTACTACTAACTTATGTTGGGTAGTAAGTGCTTCACCAGGTATTACTTTGCAGTCTCTACATAGTTTTCTATCTATTTTCTTGTTAAAAGAAAATCTATTTGACTCTTGTTATGACCACTACTAAAAGTAATTATATGCTACTCCCTATTCCTAAAACTAGTATTTGCTAAGACAAGATCATATGCTGAAGCAAATTCTAAAATTGATTATCCTTCTTCATTTCTATTACCGTAACCAAAACCTCCATGAACTCTCTCAAACCCATCGTTACTTACCCCGACATGCCCATTTAAATCTCCTCCGATAAATACCTTTTCATCTAATGGTATACTCTGCATAAATCCATCCATATCATCCCAAAACTTGTGTTTGATGCTCTCGCTTAATCCTACTTGTGGTGCATATGCGCTAAGTATGTTAATTTTTTCGTCTCCAATAATTAATTTAACTAGAATCAATCTATCCCCCATTCTTTTAACCTCTACGACCTTATCCTTATAATCATTATCCACCACAATTCCTACTCCATTGCATTTTCTATCTATACCAAAGTGTACCACAATTTAAACCCCGTGCTTCCTATTTCTCTACTCTTTTCTCCTACCCATTTTGTCTCTTGTAGGCAAGCAATATTGACTCTCCTTCTAATCATGGTATCTACTAGTTCTATTGACTTCCCCGTAAGTGTTCTTATGTTCCATGTTCCATGTTCCTAAACGAATTTTTTCTCCCCTTTGTATTTGTTTTTCTTTTCTATTTCTATTTTGATCTAAAAGATCTAGTGTTCGTATCTATGATTTTGTTTTTGTTTTCGTTTTTGTTTTGAACTAGCTTCTTTACCCACACCCGTCATTTGTGTGGGAACCCTTGCTCATTTTTCTTCACATCCGAGCGACGATGTGAAGGGACTAGCTTCTTTACCCACACACGTCCTATGCGCGGGAACCCTTGCTCATTTTTCTTCACACCCAGGCGGCGATGTGAAACACACCCTTGCTCATTTCTCACTACATCCGGGCTCCGATGCAGCGCGTCGCTAAGTGGGAACGCCCCAACGTTTATATATGTTTGATCCATTTCATGAAAAGTGAGAAAAGTTTTACGCTGGCTGTCAACCTATCGTAACCCTCCTGCTTTATCCGGACTTGGGACCGGCTATGTAGCGCACATAGTGTACAACATAGGTGGAGTTTATTCGCACACAACACAAGCAATAATAATCCAAATGTTAGTGCGATGCAAATATTTAAAACTAATAAAGTAATTTAACACGCATCACATAAGAATAACTACAATTTACCTCATTAAGCATGATTTATACTTTTCTGCGACATCCACGTAGATCCGAGCATATGGTCTTAATTTGTAATAAACCAATTAATTAAGATTAATTAAAATGGGTCGTTACAATATTCCCAACTAAAAATGATTTTGTCTCAAAATTCAAACATAAGCCTTTACCTTAGAACAACTAGGGGTATCGCTCCTGCGTGGTACACTCTCTCTCTCTCCCTGGTGAAACCCTCGTTCTTATGGTACTGCCACCAAATAGGTACTGGGAGTATTTTCTTTCTCTTAAGAGTATGTACCTTGTGATCTATTATTTCAATGGAGTGTTCCTTGTACATCACATTTGATATGACCTCAACCCTATTCATATCAATCATCGATCTTGGTACTAATCTAGCCAACCTTGATATAGAAATGTGAAAAACATCATGAATTTATGCCAACTAGCTTGGCAATCTCAACTGATAAGCGACATCCCCGACTTGTTGGACGATTTAAAATGACCATACGAATCTAGGTGCAAGTTTTCCCTTGATCCCAAATCTTTTCTAACATTTCATGAGAGAAATCTTCAAATAAACTAGTGGTCTACCTCATAGCTCAGCCAATTGCGATACTTATTCGCATATTTATTTCTTGTTAGCTTCATAGTCTAAGATGCGATGTATGTTTCTGATCCTAACTGTGTGACCCAGCGCATCTCAACGCTTTATCATGACTTAACTTATTGGCATTATCTAATATCGTATGAGACATCAAAACGGTATTTACTACAAAGCTGTAAAGTTTTTGACCAATCAGTGACTGGTAAAATCTTATTTTAATCACTCTCACAAACCATATTTTTTCACATGTCAATTGACTACAATTGGGCACCCTGGACATATACATATACCCTTTTGTCCAAATCTAGAGGTAATCGTATTTTATCGAGATAAAGGTGGTTGCCAAACTGACACGGGAATAAAATTATGTGGCGATACATTCGCTCTTCCATTATCTCTGTTGGCAACCCTGTAACCCGCCATCTCGGCTCATGTCGTACCCGAAAACATGTCAAGTTACTCGATCATAACGAAAGTATTATCACACACTTCTTCGTCGTTTTGCTTTATTATTACTTTTAAGGTATCTAAAACTCTTCTGTAATGCTAAATAATATCTAAAACTCTTCTGTAATGCTAAATAAGCATGTTTAACTACCGAACTACACTCAAAACTCTATAATTTTAACCTCGTATGAAGCCGAGTTATAGATCCTCGAATATTGTTGAAACGTGTGTCCTCATGTTTTACCTCTCTGCGGCATATACTAACTAGATCGTACCACTTTTGTACCAAGACGTAAAGAGAGTAACTACTTAAAAGATAAGGTCGGCCTTTATTTCCTTTGATTCTTTGAAAAGTCGGGCATGTATAGATTCTGGATCTATAGATAACACGCCTCTTCCATTTCCTATCAGGATGTCAGACCTAATATTTATGGCAAAACTCATCCTGGTAACTCTAATTTCATCTCTTAATGTCTTCTCTTGGACTTCCTGAGTTAAACCCTACTCTTCATCCTTAACGTATAACTAAAGTCTTTAATTTATTGGCGGAACGAATAATTTTTTTATTTTTTAACTGCGATAAACTTTTTTTATCTTGGAGTTAAGTTTTACATTATTCTCTTGGCGTGGGCATCCCTTTATCCGGTTGGACTTAATGAAGTCCAATTCTTTCTGAGTTGGCTCAGTGGATCTTGTTTGGATCTTTCACGCTTCTCCTCTAGACTAGCTGCAAATAATAACCAACAAAAAACTTAAAGAATCATTAGTTGTCGTGGCGAGTCTAGACTAATTGTTCAAGACCCTAATCGAAACACATCCCCTAAGGCCTTTCTTACGCCACCACGCGACTTAAACTTTATGACTATTGACTGGCACACGCTTAGTTCGATCCTAATCTCTGAGCTCTTTTCCATGTCCCTTTTAGACATCGTCCAAAACTTTCTGCGAGTTCTCGTTTGGGTCGGACTGATCTCAAGTGCAAAATTTCTTGCGACTGAGTCAATTATAGATTCGTGAAGAATTCATAATAGCATGTTCCTTAAGTTAGCTTGAAGTCATTTTTGACCTCAAATATATTCACAGACTCAATCTCACCTCGCACTCCTAATTTGTTATCTTTCCAAGATGTGGCAGTAGGGCCCCCACTGACCTCACGGACGGCAAATAAATCATGGCATAATAGTAAAGTTACTCGAGCTGTTATTCCTACAAGACTACTTCAATGCTCTAGCTATAGCTAAAGGAGTCTATACTTGCTTTCCTACAGTTTCGAGTCATCTCAACATTATTCGCTTCCATGAGTCTATTGAAAACCTATTTGTCTCACATCCTTAACAGGTTTATGATCATCGACTTAACGATCTCTGGAGTCTACTGTGTAGTCTAAACTAGACTTTTTTTTGTTGTCATATATAAGTTTCTACAAGCTATACCTTGCTCGCATATGCTATCTATTGTACTACACACCCTGTACGTGTCAGCTCAGGTAGAGGTCATTCATGTCTTGCATATGTATTTTCCCTAAAGGCGTTCAAGCCAATAAAATTTCTCGACTCACAACTTACGGTATGAATGAAATTATCATCATACATCCTAGTCTCGACAAGAATAAGGTAACACCTTACCTCGGCTGTCAACCTATAATAGACATCATATACCAATTTGGTTAGGTAATACCTTACCTTCGAACTTTTGTGTTGCGAATAAGGTATGTGTTGACTCTAAATAAGGTCAAACCCTAACTAACCTATTATGCAGCTAGGTATAAAATGATAAGACGTCACCATCTCTAACATGTAGAAACTAAACTAGTAGTTAAGTATTTCCCTTAGCGTACTATTCAGACGCCTCTTGAACTGGGAGCTTTAGCCTATAGCGACAATGCTAGTATCGATGATATTGCAAATAGCACAATTAAGCTTCTGTGAGCATTTATTCTTGTAAAGCCTCACCTGCCCGCATCTAAAGCAATTTACCGGTTGTTTATCGACTGTTGATGTTGTCTGACTACTTAGTAATGGTATCGACGTTAAAGTTGTTAACCTATACTGCTTTTGGCCCTTATTGCCACACTGAAAACTACTGTGTATTTGTCCTGACACTGCTTGACTATTCTCTAGCCTATACTTTGGCCTCGTCTCCACCTACCAATCTTTAATGCCTTAGTACTCTGCTCGGCCGATACTATCTCCGGCGAAGGTCTAGGTGTCGTTGTACGAGTCTTCTACTTTGTCGCATTTATGTCAATCATTATGTGTATTCCTAGTCTCATCAACTAGTCATTTAACCACTAAGGGGTGTACGTATCTCTTCCACTTGTTGATCATATGAAATGACCATCTTGTGAAAAGTCAAAGCAAAAATCAACTACGACATAGTATCACTTGTCATGCCTCTAACGCAAGTCGCAATCGGTTTTCGTCCATTTGTATATGCAAAGATATTCCCGTGTCGGATTAAACTCGTAAAACGTGTATATATATAATACAACCAAGACATAATACATATATTATCCCCGAAATTACACTTCCCAACTAAAGGTTCTAAGTCAGGATCTTCAGGTTAACACATCTAATGTTAGTTTATTAAGTTTTATTTAGTTATATTAAACTTTCCCCTAGGCTCGCCTGAACTTATGCTCTAGTACCAACTTTGACGACCTTAAATTCTGAAGCAAACTAGGTACCACCGTCACTAGAAACGTCACCAGGTCATGCAGCGTCACTTGCACACCTGTCCATGACGGCCTGCAAACCAACCATAAAATAATCCAACTTAGTCAATTTCGATGTTTAAAATATTATTTTGTCGAAATATACTAAGTTATGAAGTTTTACAACTTAATTTGATTGTTTTGATTCATTTAAGTTATTTTGATAACTGAAGTCATAATAATATGCAAATAAGCAATCTAAATGAGTTTTGCATTAATTAACAAACCTATGGGATGGAAACTAGGCAAAAAGATATCATGTATATCAATAAAAGCAACAAAAATGTATAATAAATGTCAATATATATGTATCAGGTAATAAGTCTCTCAAAATGATCCTTAAAAGATAGTACATACATAAATACAAACACCCGTAAAGCAATTGTAGCTCTTTAGATCCTGATCTTCTTATAATCTACAACTTACCACCAAAAATAATGAAAAATTTCAATGAGTAAATTCTAGAGAAACTCAGTTAATATTCACAAGAAATCTAAGAAAAATGGCTACAATTCAGATAGATTAAATAAATAAACAGAATATAAAGCATGAATATAAGTCGCTGAGATAATCAAGAATATGGAATGCGAGTGTGGAGTATAGCCGTCAAGCCTTGAGACACAAAGACTATACTGAGAAGGCCCTGGAGGCAAAGTAATCTCTGCCTACTCTTCACGGTCAAAATAAGGAATTATGTTAATCGAAAGGTAAACTTTTTGCCTAACACCTTAAAGGAGAGGAACTCTGTAACGGATGTGAGTCTCGTGTCAACCCACTCTCGAGATCATCGACTCGCAAAGAGAGATCTCAGGCGTAGTCTAAGGTACGACCAACACTGTAGCAACAATCAGATCGTCATCTACAAGAGAGTCGTAAAGGGATCATACCGTCATTTTGACCATACACAGACACATGCGGGAATAGAGTAAGTATACAAGCTGAACAAGCAAAAATTAAAAGTGAAATAAATGAATTACAAAGGAAATAGGTAAATTCTAAACTGACTTTCTCGTGGGTTTACTTACCTCGACGCTCGTGAAATCATTTAGAAATAGCCCACTTATGCCTCGAATTGTGCACTCGACATCCAACTAGTCTCATAATTCTCTAGTGTTCAATTTTATTATTTTAAAGTGTTTTAGTGTCACATTTAATGATTGTATATATGTAAAATCAAAAATTAGAATTTTATTCCAAAGTTTAGTTGTTGAACACTTTTCGAGTTATGCCGACATGTCAAACGCTCGAAAAACAAAACCTATTTTCTATCTTTTTTTTGGTTGCTCATATTTTCTCTGATTTTTTGAGTTTTTTATAATTTTCTACCTATTTATCCCATTTTTCTATAATTTTTTGTATTTAAAATTATATTTAGATTATTTAAAAAATGAGTTATTATTTAATATGCGGTGGCCCCCGAACCGGGTCAGGCCTGACCCAATCGGGTCGGACATGGGCTAACCTAGCGCGACCCATCCCCTCCTAAATTGTCTATTTTCCATATATGAATTTGTCTTTGGAGAAAAGATGGATTTGGTTTTTTTTAACATTTTCAACAACTACATCAACACCAACAACACAACTACAACAACATCATTAAAACCTCAATTTTTTCACAAAAATCTCAACAAAAACAACCAATGCTAACCTCGGTCTTGGGAGGTCGCCGGTGCAAGAGGCGGTAATATCGAAGCCAAAAGAGAAAGAGACCGAGAGTGTCATGGGAGAGAGGAAAACTTGTAAGAGTAAGATGAGAGCTTGGTGACAATGGAAAAGAAGGAGAAGAAAAATGAGAGGGTAATGAGAGAGTTCGGGTAGAGAAAGATTTTAAAATGTGTGTTTGATTTGGAGAGGAGAGAGAAAAATTGTATATGAGAGAGAAAAGTGGGAATAGTGATGTGATGGTGATGTGATGTGATGGGTGATGTGACCATTAAACCCCTACTACTTATACACCCACGTTACGCGCATCCCCGCAGCGTCGTACGCTCGCGTAACTATATGCGCACAATGCGACCAATGAAAATCCTAACATTAGTGCAACGCGAATATTTAAAAATAATACAATAATTTAACACGCTTCACACAAAAATAACCACAATTTACCTTGTTAAGTGTGCCCAACACTTTTCCACGGTATCCATATGGGTCAGAGTTTAATGTCTTAAGTTGTACTTAACTAATTAATTGAGATTAATTAAAGTGGGTTATTACACCCAGAGCTCTCTTATTGTTATCGTTGTTTCAAACCTACTTAGGCCTCAGGGCCTTTTGTTCTTAGGTGCTAACCTAACCCAAGTCCAATGTTTTAGGATTGTTCCCTATTTAAGCCATGTAATTGACAATAAACCTAAAAAGACAAATCAATTATCTTATCGTTCCTTTATTTCCTTGTTTTGTGTCGCGATTTAGGGTTTATCCATTATCATTCGGTGTTATCATTCTTGAACAATGTGGTGACCCCCGACCAATCAGCCACAGATGGGCCAACTAGCCCCAACAACTCCAGATGACCCATTCATTACGTTTCGTGATCAAATGATGACGATGATTCAATTAATGAATGCGAAGACAAGAAAAAAATTTATGCCTTTAACACAGCAGTTGTAAAACTCCATTTTCGTGCAGATTAGGCTCCAACAACCCAAACTGTTTACCGACACACCCTGGTATATATCTAGATCGGTCCATACACACCCCTAGACCACCACAAACTAGAATCCCTCGTCCGCCACGGTAACTCCTACATACTAGCCTTGCCCCTCTGATGTAAATCTTCGTTTTGGTGGTGTTGTTGTTGTACGGGAACATAAGGTTGGTAGTTTAGGGGAACAGCCGATGAAACCACCAAAAATCACCTTACTACCCTTTGACTCTAACCCACTCGACTAGATTTTTATAGCTGAAAAATATTTCCAGTGTTACCAAGTCCACGCGGACCAGCGAGTTGCGATGGTCATTTTTTTATGCAAGGAGATGCACTAAGTTAGTTCAAATGGATGCCTGAGAGCAACTAGTTGGGCACATGGGATATGTTTACACGGGCACTCGAACTTCGATTTGGATCATCGTCCTATGAGAACCATCAATTGGCACTCTTCAAGCTCAAGCAAACGAGTACCCTAAATGACTACTTACTAGAGTACACCAAACTCACTAATCGGGTAGTAGGTATCCCAACCAAGTTTGGCCTCTCCTGTTTCATGTCAGGCTTGAAAAGGAACTCCAACAGGAGCTCGCTATCCACAAACCACAACATATCGCCGATGCCATTGGCTTGGCGAAGTTGCACAATGACAAGTTATTGGATTCCAAACCCTACTGATATTGGGCAAAGGGGTTGGTTCACCCACCTAAACCTACTGCTTCCTACCACCCCAATCGTTGCACCTACTTTACTAATTTCCCATTTATCCCCAACAGAGCTACAAGAATGCAATGCGAAGGGACTTTGTTTTAATTGTGAAGAGAAATTTGTACCAGGCCGTAAATGTAAACAAAAACGGTTTCTCCTACTCCTGGATGAGTTCACACCTGAGCCTCAACTTACCGAACCACCTAATCCACCTGACCTATCTCCCTAACTACTTGGTATTGATCCCCAGCCAACTATCCACTTTTAGCTCTCAACTATTGCTCTTCCTTTCTCTCTCTACTCCCGCACACCTAAACTGTCAGGTTTAATCCACGACGCGTCCCTCTCGATTTTGGTAGATTCAACAAGCTCCCATAGCATCATCCAACCAAGATTTGCAAATTTCCTACACCTACCTACTTCCCAATTTTCCCATTCTCTATTATGATAGGCAACGGCGAGATAATACATTGTACAGAGGTATGCTTCCAGGTTCCTATTAGTATCCAGTCACATAATTTCTTCATTCCCTACTACGTTATGCGTATCAAGGGTGCAGATTTGGACTTAGGGTTCAATTGGTTATAATCACTAGGGAGTTCACTTCTGATTGCACAATACTCTACATACGTTTTGTCTACAACGGGAACTCAGTGACTCTGAAGGGGGACCACAATCTACCTTTACCTTCCATATTTTCTCTGCTCCGCTACCTATCTAATACTAATTCCATTGCTTCCTTTCATTCTTTTACAATCATCATAGAACAACCTACCATAACCACACCAGTTTTAGACACATCTAACCTTCTCACCAACCTGGCTGACCTGTTACAATCATTTTCCCAACTCTTCCAACTACCGTCCACTCTACCACTACCCCGAGCCCCCGACCACCACATCCACTTGTTTCCTAATTCTAACCCTGTTACTTGCCACCCCTATTACTACCCACATCACCAGAAGGAAGCAATGTCATCCATTATAACTGAACTGTTAAAAGACGAGTTTATTAAACCTAGCCATAACATTTTTTCATCCCTAGTTTTGTTAGTAAAAAAAAGGACGACACATGACGATTATGTATTGATTACCACGCCCTAAACACCTTCAATATCAAGGATCGTTTCCCTATCCCCACAGTGGATGAATTGTTGGATGAACTACATGGTGCTACAGTGTTTAATAAATTGGATTTACTCTCCAGTTATTTTCATATTCGTTTGGCAAGTGATGATTCATTCGAGATAGCCTTTCGAACTGTCGATGGTCACTATGAGTTTGGCCATGCCTAATAGGCTCGCCAATACCCCATCGACATTCCAGTCGACCATGAATGACCTTTTTTTACCATAATTACGGAAGTTTGTATTGGTTTTCTTTGATAACATACTCATCTACAGCCAGATTGGGCAACCTACCTACGACATTTAAGGCAAGTCCTACAGTTATTAAGTGACAACCATTTTTTGCCAAATTCTCATACTGTTTGTTTTTTGTTCTTAAGGTTGAGTACTCGGGCTATATTGTTTTCGTTAAATGCGTCGCGACGAACCCTTCCAAACTAGAAGCAATCCAGAATTGGCCATCACCACGCACCTTAACAGAGCTTCGTGGATTCTTGGGTCTCACGAGGTACTATCGTAGGTTTGTCCACCACTACGCAACGGTATCAAGACTGTTCACGGACCTTTTAAAATTTGATACATTCATGTGGTCTTATATAGCCTTACATGCATTTACAAAACTGAAAGTAGCAATGGTATCACTACCCCTTCTTCAACTACCCGGTTTTTCTCAACTCTTCAAGGTTACCATAGACACGTCTGGAATAGCAGTGGGAGTGGTTTTCTAACAGAACCACATGTCCTTGGCCTTTCTTCAGCAAGAAATTAAGCTTTTAAATGCAAGTTGTTGGGTTTTGGGGTTCATACGCAGCGGAGATTACAAAACGGTTTTGACAAAAACCCCAACAGGATCCGAATCTAATTCCATTAAAAACGTTTAAACCATGAAAAACTTAATCATACCTCAATCGCAATATACCTTTCAGAATGTTGATCGATCTCTAAGGCGCCGCTAACGACGAACGCCTCTATCGCAGATCACACACGAACGGCCACGTAGAGATTCGAAGTGCTAGCTTCGAGAGAATACCAAATCCTTTTGTTTCTCTCCAAAACGATCCAGAGCATACCAAAAACCCTAAGTCGTTTCTAAAACGAAAATAGAGTTTCGGCCTATTAATCTTTTGTACGTGTGTTCTAACTTAAAGCGTCTATTTATACAACCCTTGTATATAGACGGTTAAGTAAATTACACATATACCCTTACTTAAAGAAGTATAAGTGTAATACACCACAAGGACGTTTCTGTCATGAATTTTATCACATAAAATTCATTTTTCTGAATCATCTTAAAATCTCGCAAAACCATTCTTAGTGCGCGACCCAATAGGCTCATACAACGTTGGTAGTGTACCAAAACATATTTTGGTATACAAGTCATAAGCGGTCTCTAGCGAGCTACCCAAGTTGTACGAATATCAAATCGATACAACCTAATCAATAGTGTATATAACATCCTTTTGTCACACGATATCCTTTTGATCAAACGTAAGGCATGGAATTGTCATCCAACATGTTCAATCGTACTAGTCTCGATCTCTAGGTAGACTGAAAACATCCAAGTGACATTGATCAATATCAATTCACTTAGACTAGGCCTTTTAATAGTCTAACACATCGAGGGATCCACTAGATATCTCTCTTTATATGAGAGGGACAAATTCTATCTCGATTACACAACTTCATCACATTGCTCACACAGTAACCAATCATGACCTTTATAATCGTCCGGTTAAAGACAACGTTTGATTGCGTCAAATTACTGTGTTCCTAATGTTGAAGTCTCTGGCAATCTCAAGTCAGAGGACTGAAAAATATACATATCATGAGAAACAACTATGACTTAATCCATGTGATGTTCTCATAGCGGGTCGATCCAAACTTTGTTCCCTAACAAGTACTCGTGATTTTGATTCGTATCCCTATACGTATAATCATCATATGATCATCAATCAAGACTCACACTAGTCTTAATTCATTATAGTTCCCAGTATAATGATCGACTAGGGACATTTAGGATATTTATGTAAATACCCATGGATCTTATTATAATGTAAACATGCAAATTAATTATAATGAACAGCAAATGAAATCCTCTATTTTATTAACTAAAAGTATTCATAAAGACAGTTAATGGATTAACCTAGGGCACATGCCCCATCACAAGCAGCCTCCACCTGTGCCAGGGAGATATTTGCAATTATTGAATCAGTCAAAAAAATGGAGGCAATACCTCTTGGACAGTAATTTTAAAATATTTACTGATCAAAAGAGCATCAAGAACCTACTTACCCAATCCATACAAATTCTAGAGCATCAAAAATGGCTAATCAAATTCCTAGGGTTTAACTAAGAAATTCTCTACACCGCGAGGAAGGAGAACGGAGTTGCGGATGCACTATCTAGGCGACCCCGCTCCTCCACTGATATGTGATTCACCTTGTCCACCGTTGTCGTGCCCTCCTGAACACCCTCAAGGAATTCTACAAATCAAACCCTACAGAAAAAAACTAATCACCAAATTTTTTTCTAAGCCATCAATGCACTACGTTTTCTCTCTTAAAAAAGATATACTATACTTTAAGGGGCTTATTTTCATACCTCTAGTGTCCATCCTTCGACATACACTTCTTGTCAAGTATCACAACTCCCTAGTCATTTAGGCATCCACGTAACCATACCTCATCTCTGTACAACATTTTATTGGCCCAAGCTCTTACAAGACGTTAAAGCCTACATTAGTAGTTGTACCACATGCGTGCAAAACAAATATTCAACATCTAAGTCGTATGGCACCCTCCAGCTTCTAATAATCCCTACTCAAGTATGGGATATCCATAGATCTCATCGTGGGATTTCCACTTTCACATGGCAAAATGGTGATATAAGTTATTGTCGACAGATTATCCAAATTCACCCACTTTATTGGACTGCCCACAAGTTTTACGGCTGTGGATTTGGCATCTATATACATTGGGGAATTTTTCATATTACATGGTGTTCCTCGCTTAATCGTAAGTGACAGAGACAAAGCTTTCACAAGTAAGTTTCGAAATGGACTTTTCTCTCATCTCGGAACTATCCTCAAACTTAGTAGTTCCTACCACCCACAGACAGACAGGGCCAAAGAAGTCTTAAATAGGTGTCTCGAGACTTATCTAAGATGTTTCGTTGGTGAAAAGCCGAGGAGATGGTTCCTCTACCTCGACTTAGTCGAGTTCTGGTATAATGTGCACACCATTATCGAAATGAATCCCTTTCAGGCACTCTATGGACGGAAACTGCCCGCGCCCACCTCCCTGTCCACAGACACCGCCACTCTCACTATAGTGGATGACCTCCTACAATAAAAAAGTAATCTTGGAATCATTGAAGCATCACCTTCACAGAGCTCAACAACAGATGACTGAATTTGCTAATAAAAAAGAAGTGAAAAGCAATTTCACGTGGGTGATCTAGCTTACCATCGCCTCCACCCCTATAGGAAAACCAATGTCCATCGTCGGGCATTTCACAAGCTCTCTCCATGTTACTTTGGTCCCTTCAAAATGCTCCGTCGCATTGGCGATGTCGCTTATGAACTCGATCTCCCACCAACCTCCAAGATCCATCATGTGGTGCATGTAAGCGTCCTTCGCCTCCATAAAATGTCGATCTTACATACCTTGTCAATGCTTCCTTCAGATCTGGACTGGCCAACCCCCAAATGCATCATTAGTAATCGCCTTCTCCAGACCTCCACAGGCGAGGAGCTCCAAGGACTTGTGGAGTGGTGACACCTCGACACTTTAGAGTCTTCTTGGTTGCCTTTCGCGAGCTCATCTCCCCAACTACCCTACTTGACCCATCAAGTCGTCCAGCCCAGGCCTGCTACGTTACAGACTCGAGAAGTTACCTCCTCGTTCCATGTACCCATGCATTCTCACTGCAGTCTCGAGACAAGCGTCCTACAAATCGATCTTAAAGGCAAGATTGTTCTCAAACCACGGGGTGATGATACAATCATAAGGCCCATGTCTTAAACATTAGTTGTTGGCTTTGGCCCAACTATCAAACCCGGGCCCAGACGAGTTACCCACAAACCATTGTGGTCCAAAAGTTATTTTATGTAACCACTACCCACTTAGCTTACCAGAGCCCTTTATTGTTATTGTTGTTTCAAACCTACCTAAGCCTCAAGGTCCTTTTGTTGTTAAGTGCTAACATAACCCAAGTCCAATGTTTTAGGGTTGTTCCCTATTTAAGCCATGTAATTGACAATAGACCTTAGAAGAAAAATCAGTTATCTTATATTTCCCTTCTTTCCTTGTTGTGTGCCGAGATTTAGGGTTTATCCCTTATTATTAGCCTAATGCTTAATGGTAAAGAGGAATGCGGGACTGCATGGGAGGTACACGGTCTCGAGTTTAAATCCCCAAGACAATCAGTCAATCATCAGGTCACTGGTGGTCTTTTTTCGCAATTTCAGGGCCTTCGAGACTAATCAAATGTCAACCCCTGGTGAATTAAAAAAAAAAAAAAAAAAAAAAAAGAAGAGGAAGAAGAAGAAGATAAAGTTTATTTTAGATGTCCACAGTTACTCAACCTAGCATGGTAGCACTAGATACTCCAGTCGGTAAATTAAAAAAAAAAAAAAAAGTCGCAATAGGACCTAGTCAATATCCACCAAGTGAACGCAGTCAAACAGAACATCATCATTAATTGAGAGACCATAAAACTTAAAATTAAGTGAATCTGTTCTTGGCGTGATGTTATTAACAGTTACTTGTCAATGTCCAAACTCAACAAATCTAGCATTTGTGACAGTGATGAGTTCATCAAATTAATTTTCCACATATATGTGCGCAGAACATGGCCTACTTAAATTAATTTGTTAGGCTTGTCAATCCACCCACCACACAACATGCATATATCTTATACACATATATACACCCTTTCGTGGACGGTGACTGATTAGAGACTCACATGGCTTAAATACAATGGTGTGTGAAAAGTGTCTCATTAAATGTTTCTACTGAACTTCTTGGAAGTATATATGTGACACTGATTTGTTTACATTATAATTGATGAAATAATGGGAAGTTTCGTTTGAGTCAATTAGCTGCACTGACCCTTCTCTTCTCTCTAGCTTCAAAGATTGAAAGTACATGTATGTGTACAATATTTCACATGTTACTTGAATCTGGAGCACCACTTGGGATTTGTTTTGAAGGGGGACTTGTAATAAAAGTGTCCAAAATAATGCCCATGCCCAGTTACTGATACTTTGCAGACATAAATGCAACTCCAATGCGTCACATAAAGAGATTCAAATATTGCTTTCATACCTATATGTTCTTTGATATACATGCATGGTAGGACCAAAGCTTTGTTGGAGTTTCTAGGATGTCTAGTTATGAACATGCAGACCCACCCATCCCTTCATATGGGCTTAGTCCCCAACAAGTGGAGCACATAAAATCGACTTGTGATTCTACATACATTTATTGATTTTATACTACATTGACATCAAGAGTCTAAAACATATCAAACATACATAAAAGAGTTGGATCTATTGCAAGTCACTTTTTTTTTTTTATTCACTTTAGTTCTTTCAATTGTAGGTGTGTAAACTTTTTTTTTTTCTTCAACCAATTCTTATTTTAATTTCATAGGAGCCAATTAGGCGTACGACCCTCATGAAAAGGTCAAAAAAAGTCATCTCAAATTGCATCCCACACAAAATAATTCGAAGTACAACTGACAATACAAAAAAGGTTTTACGTCTCAATTAAATGCTCCTTTGTTTCTCACTAGTCTATCAAAAGGATAGAGTAGTTATATGTTGGCTGTTGATGGGAACCGGCCGGGGCCAGTGAGATTATGCCAAGTGGCTGGCGCGCAACTTTATCAATATGTCCATAAGATATAAAATCCAAGTTGGATGAAACTATTTGCTAGTTTTATATAAGAAGTCTAATGGGTTGGTAGAAGACAAGATGGGCTACTCGTTAGTCTCCTCCATAGAGCATTGGAGGATAAGGTCATGGCTGCTAGCTTGCTAGCCATCTTATAAGCTCACTTTGATTTCGTGCCATAAATTCCAGTCTAACAGATAAGAGAGATAACAACTTTAATTCTACATGTGTATCTTATACATTCAATAAAGAATTCATAAACAATCTCTAGAAGACATTAATAGAGCTGGCTTTAAAGGATAGACATTGAAACACCCACATAAGTTAATTATTTTCCTTCTCTTCTAGAATAATATATACTTGGACGCACATATGTGATGGGAAAAAGAATATGGAAATCATCATTTGTGTTTCCACCATCATGTTTAAAAGATAGTATTAAACATTGACGACGACGCATTATGGTTTCTAAAGCAATTAAAATGTGCTTAATTATAATGGAGAGACTACTCATTCTAAGCGTCTCCACATGTCACCCTTTTGGTTGAGAGCACTAATTTCTCTTTTTGTGATGAGAGGTTAGTATTTCTTTATTTTCATTCTCTTCTATGACATAAATTGTTCAACTACGTAAACTTTTGAAACTCATGATCCGCCCCATCACCAGCCTAATCTTAATCTTAATTCGGAAAGCACTTCAAACTAATCATATAATTGTCTAACCACAAACCCTTCGCTTCCATACCATCCAAGCAACAGCTTGCTGGAGAATTTAATTAGTTATGAGAAATAGAGGCCACTATTTTTTAGAAAAAAAATAATAAAAAATAAAAATAATGGGAGTAGACAGATTTCCTCACAGCTACATATATTTAGCTAGACGTCCAAAAAATAAAATAATGGATCCCCTTTTCAAATGATATCCAACAATAAATGTATGTCCACTACATATCACAATTCCATACATCTTTTTTCTTTTCAAGAGAAATTAATAACTAAATATTTCAATGTCTCATGAGAGATAGACACTACAAATCAAGATTCTAGCTAAGCCTATAAGATTGCACCCACTCTCGGACAAGTTGTGTCTCAGTACTTCATCAGATAGCTTTCGTTTGGGCATTAAAATGATGGGTAGCAGAGAATTATTGTCACAAGAACTGCTGCTGGACACCATCCGGACAAAAAAAGAAAAAGGGATGAACCGTGCTTTGTTCACTTGAAAACGTAGCCAAAGAACATGACCTTGCAAAGTCGTCTCTTACTAGATGAACAGTACTTCAAGGACTTTTGTGCTGTTCTTAAATTAATTCTTCTCCTTTGTCTTCCAATCATGCAATTTGCTTTATTCTTATCATCAAGGGTTTTAAAAATCAAACTAACAAACTCCTTCTAATCCTACAAATTCTTTTTAATCAAACACATCTGCAAGTTATCTTTGATCTACCCCAATGCTTCAATTTTTTTCCAATTGCTATTGTATAGAGTTTTATACCTAGAATATTTGCCGGCCATCTTGGGATGTGTTCAAACCACCTCAACCACCTTCCCTAATTTTTGCTTCAACAATTGTCACTCCTACTTTTCTTTGAGAATTTTCGATTTTTTTCTTTACAAATTTCACCACATCCACCTCAACATTTTCATTTTCACTACACACATTTTAAGTACATATTATTTATTTAAATAATTCCCATATATATATAACACCATTTGTGTTGTTACTGTATGCATTTGGTTTATACTTCCAAAAGTTAGATCTATAAAATAACAAAGTATCATTATAGACCACAAAAGGGGCAGTAGCAGACTAGAAGTGCAACAAAATGGCAAACCAAGCATAGAGAATTCAGTTTCCCTCCCAAGTTACCCCATCCAAACGAGGACCAAGTCATAAGTTATGTCCTTACTATGAACTAGTTTAAAGAAATTATCATATTAATCATTGTCACGCCATCCCTACGAAGATTGAATAGATAAATTCAATGTCCGTCAATGAGAAGTTTAGGTTCGAGTCTAAATATGAACAAATCTTCCTCCGCAAATTTCCACAATGTTCATAAACCAATGAGGCTGTGCAAACTGCTAATGTTATGGACCTAGAGTCCACATTGTCGTCAGCCCAACACACATTTAAAAATGTCAAAAGCAATTGCAGAGCAACAAAAGAAATATATGGAAAAAATATGTTCCATACAAAGTGTTAGCAATGGCATAGGTACCCAACATTAGGCAGTAGATTCCCAACTAAAATTTGACTAGCTTGAAATATGAGGCTAATAATAAGACCTGATCCTAGGCAAAATTACCAATGCTAAGGTTGAGTTTTTTAAAAAAAAAGTTTCACAGACTAATAAATTTATATCAGAAAGTGTGCAGGCTCTCCTCCATTCCTTTTCTTTGTCACTTTGTCATTAAATCAATCATCAACTCTATTCATGTAGCATGCAAATCTATACAAGCATCACTTCAGTAAAGAGATACTCTTCACTTTCCCACATGACTTTTATCTTTCCTTTGTTCAAAGAACGGACAGCTCTCCTTACCATTACAAGTCAAGAACAAGAATGAATGGAGGAGAGAAAAGATGCAGAGACATAATCTGATAATCCTAATGAATCATGATAAGATCCCAATCTAACACAAGCTTCTAACATACTAAAGTATAGACTAGATTGAGCAACCTAAATCTTGTAGGCTAGGCCACTTGAACAAAATGGGATCAATATAGAAATATGGCATTTATAGGCACAGGTGAATTAATAGACTTTCCGCGTCAAAATGCTCGCTATAGATACATTAGGAGCCACCTTGGTTGTATACATCAACATAAAGTCTCACAAACAAAAGTATCTCGTCGTAACGATTCAACAGGTTCATTCACAACAACAACAACATCAAAGTTTCAATCAAATTATTTGGGGTCATCTACATGGACTAAGCTCTTCCACTACGATCAATTTATTGCAGTTAATATGATCATTCACATTAGCAGAAACAGTTTCTAAAGCAGCAGTCATGATTCATGATTTCAGTCTGGCGAAATTATAAACCCTTATTTGCCACTGACATAGCCAAACATCATTACTATATAATCAAGTAATCAGTGTCGATGGATATGGTCTATAACTTAGCATACATGATATAATACTATAGCAATATTCACTGACAAAGCAATACTGAAAATCAGATAGAGAAAGAGAGAGAAGACAGAAGAATGAAAAAGCAGGACTGAGGCGTTCTATTCCCCATAAAGTATGTTTCTTCCTTCCTGGTCTTGAAATCTCACATTTTTTCCTTACTACAGAACTATCACGAAGCCATTCTACTATTATATCTGATCAACACAAAGTAAACCTCCCCTTTCATGCACCATATAGACTCTACTAGAGAGGGTTTTCTTTTCCGTATCAATATCTCAAGCAATCCTTTCTTTTGTCCACACTGACCCCTTTTCTCTCATCACTTCAAAATGTGATGTAAACGTAATTCCATTCTTCAACTATTTTGCTATAGTAGACAATACAGATGTTCATGTAGTAACTTAACTTTCAGAAAAGTCACAAACAATACAACCATGCAATAGATGTTATAATTCACAAGGGGGCATATATGAAACTGCATTTCTTTCATGAGAAATGGAATTCTACTTCATCATGTGTTTTTATCATTCTTCTTGGGGATGAGATGGAGATCTCCAGTCTCCTACTGTATGTAACAATGATGAATTGAGATTTGCAAAGCTGTCCCGGTATTTTGTATTGCTTAACCTTGGACATTTTATTTCACATAGAAATAAGATATAGAAGCACATACAGTATAGTCTTTCACTTAAAGCAAGAATATCATATCATAATAGCCACGCAGAAAAACTCAAAGAATTAGAAAACGGAAGGATGTCGAATTAAAGCTCCAAACAAACCAAGAACAAACCAGGCTAAGCCCAATCCCTACTCAGAAGTTTTGCCTGGACTGAACTCAGGACAGGCAAGTTGAGTTCGAAGTACAAAGCTAAAAGAGACTTTACCTGCAACTTACATGAAACAAATAGAGAGTTCGAAGTATAAGTAACTACGAAGGTCGACTGGAGGATATCTGAGAGTAGCGCAAGAGGAATCTGAGATACAATGCTGCAGGAGATCGAAACGTTTAACAGTAACTGGATTACTTAAGAGAAATATCTCAAACTGATCAGATACAATGTTGGAGGTGCCTTAATAGTTGATTTTCTGTTTCTTCTACTTGTTGGGGTTAAGTTTCTACTTTGGAATTTTAGTTTCAAATAAGTTTCCAGGGTATTATCATTTACCAGAAATTTAGGGTGTTTAGAAAATCAGAACAACAAAATGGAGGTCGTAATACCACGCCTTATTTATTAGTTATTACCCAGAGATCGACCCAAAGCTCACTACAAAAGTTGGGTGGTGCACCTAGGCCATTTCAACAAATGAACTTTAAGCATGCTTTAATAGTTTTAAGAAGCGGGAAAGATGTAGAACAGTTTTATGGTCCAATATATATAAAACTACTCAAAATTTCATCAGTAAAGAAGTGTTGAATAGAGCTCAATCAGGGATATCTATGGTTGAACTACTATCAGAAAGATAAGTGGAATTCAGAAGGCTCTATAAGGTACTTCGTAAATGTGTTGGGAAGGTATTCTGTGGATAAGGTATTGAGGAGTAAGACGGAAGGTTTGGAAGGGACATTTATGGCGGGTGTGTCATCGCTCAGACTTCGTAAAATGGTTTCCCCAGATCACCTATTCCTAGAGCATCTTCCTTCTTGCCATAGCATGTCTGTCATGGAGGCCATATGGCAGTCAACCTTTTTTGCACAAATGATCCTCAAGACCCTGAAATCTTTTGACAGCTTTGACCAAATAGATGAAGGTTTGCCGGCGATAAACAATTTTCAACCGTGAAAAAAATTTAAAATCTCAATTGAGTGCTCTATCCTAACAGAAGCAAACAAATCAACGGATTCAAGAGAAAATAGAAGCTTATTTAACATTGCCTAGAATTATGAAGAATTACTTCATGAGCAACAGTTTCCATGTTGATCTTCCACAATTTAGAATTTTCCATAACACAAAATTCATTGGACAGATACATTTGATGAGAGCTTTTAAACAACAATGATCCACTCAGAAAAGAAACTCTGAAAGCTATTAAATTGAACAAACAATTTTTTACTGTGAAAACAACACCCAAAGCCTCAAGATCAGAGACGTGAATCACCAAGAAGTCAAGACCGTCTAGTTCTCCTCACTGGATTTTGCAAAACTAGTTCCGGAGATGGGGCCTCGGGGGAAAACACTCTGAAGCTCAAGTCAGTAAAACTCAAAGAGGGTTACTTTGGAGAGTTTTGTACGTACCTTTTGTTGCGAGCCGGTTCCCCTATTTGTAGTGTCACTGTCGTTTGTGTATAAGATAAACTTGTATTTCAAGCATCAAATCTAGTGAGGTCGTGTCTATCCAAATCAGATATTGTGGAATCATGATCATCCCTATCCATACTGGAATGAGTCATGGTTTGAAAATTCTCGGAAGTTCTCTGAACTTCTCCGAATTAATTAGATTTTTTGAAGCACTGAATTAAGAATTAGGTGTAAACGAAGTTTTACAAAACTTCAATCGAAGTTAAAAAAATAAATAACAACATTTCAAGTTTTAATGTTCATTTGTAAAAAAAAAAAAAACTGCAGTTCATGTCAGCTTTTGTTAGAATATAATATAAGGAATGACAACATGTTATGATATAACAAAACCACAATTTTACTTCGTTTATTAGGAATTGATTCTAATATATTGTCTAGTGAAGAAAAAAATAATGTAATTTATTAGGAATTGATTCTAATACATTGTCTAGTGAAGAAAAAAATAATGTAAAAAATTGATCAATCCCATAAAAATTGAAATTTTAAAAACTTGAGATCAAGTATAGAATGAGAAAAAATATGAAATATTTTAGAAAACAAACTTTTTAATGTCTTTTGATGAAACTCAGAGGTTCTCAAGCACTTTAATGAAGTTATTTAGACATCTCTATAATGTCGAAGTTTTACCGAAATTCCCCGAATCGAATTACACTTCGCCGAATTAATTTTGAATTTTAAGTGAGAGAAGTCGTTGGCGAAGTCGAAGTTTCGAACCTTTCTATGAGTTAGACTCATAATATGATAAGTTATAATCAAAATCGTATAATTTATAACGTGTATCTCGAGGTACACGTTATTTGCCTCATTCAGGGTTGACTCGGCGTAAATGTGTCCCATCTGAACTTGAATATCATGTGGCATGTATCACGAGGCACGATTGTGCTACTACTATATCACCCGTTTTTCTTCACCAATATTTTCACCGGTCTTCAATTCTTCACTAGTCATTTTTTTGTTTTCTATCGATATTACCTTTTCATGAGGTCATGTATATATATTTCATTCTTTCTTTCCTTTTTCATTTATTGTTACTTATTATTACTATTTTATTATTATTATTAATTTTAGCCGAGTGCTACGATTTATTGAGAACCGAGTGGTGTGCACGACCACTCGGCTTTTAAAATAACCGAGTGGTGTGCACCACCACTTGGTCTCATTTGAACTGAGTGGTGACACCACTCGGCTTTTCAAATCATCAAATGGTGGTGTCACCACTCGAATATTATTTTACTTTTTTTTAATAAAAAATAATCTGAGTGGCAGAAACACACCACTTGGTTTTTAAAGGCCGAGTGGTGTGCTCCACCACTCAAGCCTTCATTCTTAAAGCCTATGGGGTTTGGGAAGATTACATGGATTTTTTTTTTTGTTTGAAAACAAATCGTTTCAATGAGTAATGGAGTCCTACACTCTACTGCTTGTTTTTATTATTTAAAGTGGAGTCGTTTACTGCACTGCTCTTTTTGTTGGTGGAATCGTACACTCCATTGTTCATGCTTTTCAACGAGTTTCTCCCTTATCAAACAATTTCAAATTTTGAATTTACCTACGAAAGTGCTAAATTTCTTATTCATCTTTCATATCTCATTTTCACACTTCCAAGTGCTTTTCACTTTTCACTTTCCAAGATCTCTTTAAAATAAATAAATAAAGAAAAAACTTCACCTCAAGTGTTAGAGGAATGTGCTTGAAGTTCTTCACGTTCGAGGCATTCTTCGTCAATCTCCATATTTGATCAATTTTTTTCTTGGCGGCAAATTGTGTGTGAAAACTTCCACGTTTCAATCCAACTTGCTTCAATCGTGAAGTTAATTGACGATGGACAGCAAAGAAGGTAATTCTACTACTTCTGAGGTATCCATTTCTTGTGGATCTCTTCGAATACACAGTTGTCGTAACCAATCTTTAAATAACTGTATTAACAACGCCCAATACATAATTAATTATTCAGAGTTAGAGGCCTACAACATTGTTTTCTATATTATTGAACAAAAACATGTTTTTGATTTTGTTTTTCATTTGGTATTTCGGATTTTGATTATATTATGTTGCTCCTTGCCCTTCCGATCAATCATGTAATGTGGACCCAAGACTTTGTATTTTTCAAAGTGACGTAGGCGCGGGTTTAAGGTTCCCTCAGATCCATTTATTTAAGAGCTTTTTTTTAGCTATGAGGTTAGCCCTGCCCAGATAGTCCCTAATTATTGGCGTATCACCATGTGTTTTTTAGTATGTTTCAAACAACGTGCAAGGTTATCCTTTTATCATCAAAAGTATGTCTCATTTATCATAGAAACTCTTTCATTTCCTCGATCACTTCATGGTTGGAAATATAAGTTTTTCTACATTGAATGGCTTAATGGCTCCAAGGATATTGTTTCCACCTTAAATGGGGCGCTACATAAAATATTTCGCTTAAACATTATCCTCTGAACAAAGAAGAGAGAAGAATTAAAAAAGCACAATGTGTTGAGTAGCATGCCTAAACTTTGGTTATTGATTTGCTGGGACCGTGGGAAAGGTATTTCCTCTCTCTCCTTTTTTTTTAATGTAACTTTACTGCATATACAAAACAAACAACAATAGCCTCAGTCCCAAATTAACTGGGGTCGACTACATAGATCAAACTCTTCTATTGTGCTCAATTAAGCGCAATTGATGGCGAGCTTCCCCAACCATCTAAATCCCTTTAAATTAATGCGTCCCATGTTAACTTTGGTCTACTCCTACCTCATCGAATTTCTCCAGTTTCTATTAAGTCAATTTTTTTAGTGGGAGCATTTGTAAATCATCTTTATAGGTAATCAAACCACCGCAACCGCCCTTCCCTAATCTTACAGTCAATTAGTGCTACTCCTACTTGTCTTCGAATTTCTATATTTCTTATTCTATCTTTACGATTTTTATCACACATCCACCTAAATATCCTCATTTCTGCTACGTTCATTTTACATAATTGTTGTTGCTTTTCCGTCCAACATTCACTTCCATGTAACTTTACTGCATATGCTTACTTTAATTTAACCATCTTCTTTTTCTTCTTCAAAAGCCCTAGAGATTGCAAATAAGTTGTCAGCCAAGAGAAGATGGGGGCAAATTAAAGGCATTTTTTTGGGTCAAAGAATCAAGGGTTAGCTGAACAGGATAAACAATGTTGTTGTTGCCCCTCAATCAACTATTAGACGTTACGATTAGGCTTTTTCCCCACATGGGAAATAACAACTGATGACAACACCAATGGTAATAGCACTGTTGCCAAGGGCTACTATTGGAATGGGTGCACTCCTTATGATCGAGTTCAAGCTTCTTTATTGATTATGGATGCCCTTGATGGTCACTCCACAAGGGCGGAAGCTCAAGTACGCAACTTTTCTTTTTGTTAAGAAAATAGCCATAATTCTCATACACCTTAATCTTCTCTTTTTCTTCTTTTCTTAATAGATCGTGTTATACTTGACCGAGACTTCACATCAAAATAAGGAACTCTATCAAATGAATGGTGGCCTTCAATATGCCTTGAATGAGAAGAATGCTCTTTTCGAACAAGTATCAACTACAAATCACAACTTGAAGTCGGAGAATGAGAAGTGATAGTTGATACCAACATGCTAAAGGAGTCACAAGAAAAGGAAGTACGCAGAGGCATCAAATCATATAAGGCTTCTTATAAGACTTCTCGGGAATATCACCAAGAACTCCAAAATTATAAGATCGAAAATGGTGATTTTATATTCGAGAATTGGTGGAACCAATATTATTGAGGCGCAGTGAGACGCACGCCTGAGTCGCTCCTTGGGGCGAGGCGTAACATCTGCGCCTCAATAACACTAAGGCGATGAGACTTTAATAAGGCGCACGCCTGACTGCGCCTGAAAGCAGCTCTAAAGTGCACCGAGGCGCACACCTGACCCATTAAATCACTTTTATTTGCTTTTTTGTTGGGTTTTTTTATGTGAATTCAGTTCTGTAAACCATGGACTTACCTTAATGGATAAAAATTTAGAAGAAAAAGAAACTAAAAATGGGAGGGAGAAAGTTGATTAGACAATTTCCACAAAAAGCTACTTAAAGAAGAGATGGAAAGTTTGCATAAAGAAAAAGGAAAAAAAGGTGAGGATTTCAAAATCGATAAAAAATGGAAAGTATGTGTAAAGAAAAAAGAAACAACAAAGCCTTAAAAGGAAGAACGAGGAAAGAAAATTACTAACCACAATAATATGCTAAAACAGTTCTGGAAACCATGGATTTACCTTAATGGATAAAAATTTAAAATAAAAAGAAACTTAAAAAGGGGGGGAGAAAGTTGATTAGACAATTTCCATAAAACCTACTTAAAGAGGAGATGGAAAGTTTGTGTAAAGAAGAAGGAAAAAAAAAAGGTGAGGAATTCAAAATCCATAAAAATGGAAAGTTCACATAAAGAGAAAAGAAACAACAAGGCCTTAATCCAAAGAAAAAAGGAAGAACGGGGAAAGAAAATTACTAACCACAATAATATGCTATTGTCATGATTTTCTTTTCTATCATAATTTTCTTATAATTTTATTTTTACATAATATTTTATACTTTGATTTTTCATGTTTGTTGGTCTTCTTCTCTAGTAAATTTTTAGCCGTCCATAACTTTGATAAGATGCAATATTATATAAAATATATGCATAATTTGTTTCTATTATATATTAATAATTACGTATAATTGACTTCACTCGAGCAATTAATCAACCATAGGCTTTAAGTGCGCCTCTTGCCTTCGACAACACTTGGCAAAACAAATGCGTTACACATCTCAAGAAAAGTATCCAATCACCGATGAAGAAGTTGCAGATCCAGACCTAATAGATTCAATAAAAGATGTTGGAACCACCACCGTCTTGCAGCCCGGAGCATCGGTTTTCAACACAGCTCCTAGAGTTGGCTCTAAGAACCATATTTGCGCAGATGACTATGCTCTTCCTTGATGTATGGCTTTAGTTTCTTTATAGGCGTACTTCTGCTTTTGAATTGATGGCATATTTTATCTTTCTTCCCTTTTGTTACTAAGTACCTTCTCATGCGTTCAAGGCCTTCCGTGTAAGGTAACCATCTATGAGAAAGCGATACCTCAGAAGTAATAGAATTAACTTCTTCATGGTCCGTCTTCAATTAACTTCAAGATTGAAGCAAATTGGATTGAAAAGTGGAAGCTTTCTAATAAAATACCGATTCAACAACGATTACGTGAACACAAAAGTAAAACCAAAGAAGAGTCTTAAAACTCTCTCAATCCAAACTCCTAAGAGTTCCCAATTACAATTCAAATTTCCTCCCATGTCTCATCCTACTAACTCGCCCCTATTTAAAATATTTCCTACTCACTCCATATGACCAACTCTATGTGGGAACTTATCATTACTCCCCCTTAAACATCCACTTTGTCCTCAAGGTGGAAGGAAAACGAAACATACAAAGAAATAGTAGAACAATAGGAGCATAAACTCATTGATGGAAGGAAACAAAGTCTCGAAGCGAGCAGTCCTTGGCGCATTATCTACCAAAGCAATTTCATCAACATCTGTTGTTCGCTGTGAATGACGACAAGAAAATATAGTAACAAATGACCAGTGAGTGTATAAGTGAGAGGAGACCATGCAAGAACCCATATTGATCTTCTATGAGGGTGGTGGATAGCATCCCCACAAGAAACAAGAGTAGCACAATGGGATTTGATCTGGTATATAGTCAGGAGTCGATGAACAATCAATTGATGCACAAAGTGATGGACTGCCCTCTTTGAAAGTTGCAAAACCCAATGGAACTCAATAGGACAACCATATTCGAATTTTAGTTTGGTACTCGTAGCAGCGATAACACCCAAAGTAAATATGAGAACTAATGCTATGAAAAGTAATCTATGAACCCTTGGAACCATGGATGAATGTGAAACATCGTGGGGTAGAGATAGTGCCCAATTGAATGGGGGCTCTCGTCAAACAACTTCTTTGGTTTTTACATTCCCATGAAAAACCCAAAATTGAGGCGTTGTTGGTCTTTCACGAGCAGAGGAAGGATCTAATGTGGAAGATAAAATAACAACTTGATGATTATCCTTGAGTTCGTGTGGTCAAAGTGCGCCACCATGTTTAAGTGTGACAAAGTGAGCTCAAGATGAAGATAATCTACAGCTAGGAAACATAATATGTAAACAAATGAAGTGGGCCCACATGAAGTTGAAAGACACAAACCCTTGAGATGGTTGAGCCCACGCCGATCGTACGCCTTGAGGTGCCCAACAACCAATTACTCTCGTCTTCCCCAATACTTGGTTTTTGTGGGTTGGATGAAATGGGAAAAAAGCAAAAACCTCCAAGTTTTTTATGAAGGCTATGAACGTTAATGGGGGGAATCGAGGACAGCGACGAAAAGAACCACAACGTCGAGCACGAAGGATTGCCCAACGCTAGTGTCGTCTACATCTGGTGGCCAGGGTGGAGAGGAGATGGTGGAAACATCACGATAGACAAAGTAACTGCAGATCTGAGGGATCTCTCCGCGATTGGATGGATAGATTTCCAAAAATACTAAAGAAGTGGAGATGCAAAGCCCTAACTTAGTCGTGATCAGATCTCCACCATTCGTCTTGCCACCGATTTGAACTTTGCCTTGATATGGTGGTTGATGCATTAGGATTGAGGCCGGCGGTGAAGAAACATTGATATGAACTCAGAGACCGTAAATGAGAAATTCACCTTGGTGAGGGGACACTAATGGATCAGAGCAGTGATTGCAAGGCGTCGCCTAGGCGTTTGAGACAAAATCGCCTAGTCGGTGCCTTAGGCGGGGTGGTGTCCTTTTAAGTAATTTTTAAAAATTTGATGGGATTTTTTACAATTAAGTTTGATAATAAAATACATACTTAATAACAAAATCTTGACACAATTAATGTTACATAAGAACCTAAAGACCTATTAGTATTTTTGAAGTATATATTAAATAATAATCACATTGACTAATAGATAATTAATTTGGGACTGAGGCTAGGTTGTTGTTGTTGGTTGTTGTTGTTGTTGTTGTTGTTGTTGTTGTTGTTGTTGTATTGACTAATCGATAATTAGTGTTATTTAAGGATCTATAAATAAATAAATATTTATTCGAGGGGGATCAGAGGTTAAGTCTTGCATTATAGAACTGATCAACAACGCATTTGGTGTCAGAATCACAGATTGGGATTGCTCCGAGACGTGTTTCACTATCAGATCTGGTGATAGTGGCTCACCAGGGGTTAGCAGCTCCGCAAATAACCCTAGATTTGCCGCTACATGCTTCGATTTGTTGTTCTCTTGAGACTGTTGAAGCAATCCCCATATGTTGAAGGAAGAGTTCATCGCACCTCCGAGCAAAGCATTTGATCATAGTCTTCACTTCAGATCTGAGCTCTGAGTTGACACCTCAATGGCCGAAATCTTCTTCACCTCTTCTTCAATTCAATCCATTCTAGCTTCCATCGAGCTTCCATCTTTGAAACATGCTCAGATACCATTGATAGAATACTGATTCAACAAGGATTACAAGAACACAAAAGTAACTCCAGAGAACAGTCTTAACACTCTCTCAATCCAAAGTCCTACGAGTTCCCAATTATAATTCAAATTTCCGACATGTCTCATCCTACTAACTCACCCCTAGTTATAATATTTCCTACTCACTCCATATGACCAACTCTATGTGGGAACTTATCACTTTCACAAACAATTTGCCACTAAGAAAAAAATGGATCAAATATGGAGACTGGCTAAGAGCACCTCGAATGTGAAGAACTTCAAGTACATTCCTCAAACATTTGAGGCAAAAGTTTTTTTTTTTTTTTTTTTAAAAAAAGACCTTTGAGATTGAAAAGAGAAAAACACTTGGAAGTGTGAAAATGAGATATGAAGGAAGGACCCCCATCTTTCTTTTTTATAGAGAAATTAGGCATTTTTGGAAGTAAATTCAAATTTTGAAATTGTTAGATAGGGGGGAAAAGCTTGTTGAAAAGCATGACCAGTGGAGTCGTGCACTGCACTGCACATTGAAATGTTTTGTTTTCAAACAAAAAAGGAAGTGCATGGACTCTTCTCAAAGCCCATGGGCTTTATGAATAAAAGGCTTGAGTGGTGGAGCGCGCCACTCAATCTTTAAAAACCGAGTGGTGTGTTTCCACCACTCGGATGATTTTTTATATAACAAAATGGTGACACCACCACTAGTTGATTTGAAAATTTGAGTGGTATCTTCACTCGGTTCAAATAAAGCCAAGTGGCAGTGCACACCACTCGGCTAAATATATTTGTTAGTTACACTTATTAAATATATTTACATTCTTTTACCAAAAAATATATATTTATTTTCTTTAATGTTCTTAGGGCAAGAAACAATGAGAAATACGGTTTGAGAACTCTTTACATATCATTTTCCCACAAACATTTTCCCAATTAAATAAAAATTTGTCGTTAATTGAGTAATTTGACCATAATGTTTTATTCGCATCTCGTAATTGAGTTTGTAAAATTTTAGTAAAAGTAGACTTCGAGAGCTTTCCAACAAGTGCTCATGTGATGTATTTAGAGCTACATAAAAATTTGTATGATTTTTACAAGCCATTACTTAATAATGCTCCTCAATACATACGGAAATATAATTGTTTGGTTTTCAACGTATCTAAATAATATACATTACAAAGTACCCACCAAATACGCTCCGAATACATCATGCTAACACTTACATCTATAATTTATATAAGGACGTTGATGCTTAGAGGTGGGTGGAGGGTAGGGAATACAGAAATATACGGGAGTACTATATGGGAGACATGGGGTTTAGGAGGCGATTGCCCACCTTAGATATGCCCCTACGCCTAAATTATCCTCGTAGTACTTTTGAGTTTTTTGTTTTCTTACATTTTCAATTTAGCAACAGTTAGATTGCTTTAATGGTTGAGAATAATAATAATAATAGTAATAAAAATAATAATTAAAAAAACAGAAGAAAAAAAAAACGAAGTTGATCATTCAATTTCCATATGAAGTTCCGTAACAAATGAAAGTGAAAAAGAAAAAGGAAAGATTTTATTTTTTTGGTAATAAAACGAAAGGATTTGAATATGTTAGAGGAAGAAGAAGAAAAAGTTCATTAAATTTATAAATCACAAAGGAACGAAAAAATCTCCATTTTAAATAAAAAATTGAAGGAAATTTTCTAAAATTTACATATTAAAAAAGAAGAAAAGATTCTCTAATTTGCATAAAAACCAAGAAAAAAAAAAAAAAGAAAAGATGAGTTTAGTTGATTGTTAGATCAAAGTCTTCACAGTTTTCTACATTCCCTATGTTTTTTTCATCCTTGTTTGTGTTCAAGTTTTACAGTGTTTTTATGTTTTTATTTTCTACTCTTCTTTTTAGTAATGTTATGAAGTGTTATTAAAGGTAAAAGAAGCGCTTGACGCCATGATTGCATAGAATGCTTGAGGCACAAGTGGAGCCAAGTATACTACTACCTTCGTTCATTTTTATAAGTTGATCTAGCAAAAACTCTCTTTCAAAATTATAAGTCGTTTTCGGAATTTGAGAGTATATTTATTATTCTTTTACCCATTATACCCTTATGTAACCCAAACATTTATGAGAAGTGCTAGAATGACAACAGCATGTCACACCACATGATACATCGACTCACAATAGTCATCCATGTGCGCCTCGAGATGCGAGCATACACAGATCCCAGTGCATAACATACGGGTCGAGGTCGCATGGAAGGCTCTTGTGAGCCAATGTGTCTTGTGGTGTGACATTGTTGTTGTCATTTTAGTATTTTCCAACATATATTACACTTAAAATTCTCTAATTCTTCAACTCGTTTTATGTTAAAGGACAGATATGTAAATTAATGTTTCCTTAATTTGTGTGTTGTTAAAATTACTTATAATTTTGATCGGAGGGAGTAATAATCTGTGATACGTAGACTCGACATTTTAGTGTTGAAAGTTTGTGTCAAGTGTCAACACGACATGAAATAGATATTGATACAAAGTTCGGCCCAATCCTTAAAAACGCATGTGGATATGGCATTGGTGCAAGGAAAGGAACAAGGGAGGAAGAAGAAAGAAGATTGTCCCTACAACATCTTCATTGCAACCTTCAACTTAACGGGTTGCATCCCTCTTAACAAACCTTAAAAGTGCATCTTTCGAAGAACAAAAAAATCGAGAAAGAAGAGAAGAGAAGAGGAAAGAATAAAATATGGGTTTAGATAGAGTGAAACAAAGGAAGATGAAAGAACAAGAAAAGTCGCGTTGTTGATGTCTTTGAATCTTCGATTCTTACATCGCCTATCTAGTTGCTTCCCCAATTTATATATCTCTTGGCCAAATTACTAACACTCAAACAACACAATTGTACACACACAACAAAACAAGAAAGTGCATTTCTTATTTAAAATCTTCACTTATCATAATATATCATATATCATAAAAGGATGAAAATATTTGCAGAGGTCACAGAGAATTAGGTATATGTCCAAAAAAATAGAACAGTAGATCTATCACCAAAGTTGACACACGCCACAAATTGTTGATCAACTTGGCAGTTTTATACACAACACAACATGCTTTTGGTTTGGGCATCTTCAGTAGCACTTCAAAAAATACTACAATGATATATTCTTATGTCACCTTCAATGTGGTCGATTACATCAACATGCATTTTCTCAAATCTCAAGGCAAAACAATCGCCAACTCATACTTTTTTGCTGGAAAACATAAGGAAACAAAGTGACTTTTGGTGAAAACTTCAAAAAATTTGATGACCTTTTTGTTACAAAGTTAAGTTTTGTGACTAAAGTGATACAAAGTGTACAGTCATTAGAAATTAACCACATGCTTTTAATTACATAAATCTAACGACCACACAAAAACTTACATTAGACATTTTGGTTGATGAAGTCTCACAAGGAACACAAAAACAACTAGAAAACAATTGTGAAGTTTAGAGTTCGTAAGTGGCTATGGGTAGTAAAATCTAACACCACAAAACTAAACAAGACCAAACGAGCCACAATAGGCACTAGAGACTAGGTAAAATATATTCAACGGCAAATAAAGATCATAAATTCAGCACTCAAAAAAAATGATATATTCCACATTCCCTACAAACCTTTTTTCCAAGGTCAAGATTGATCATCCCATCAACTGACAAGCAAGCATGGAGAGCAATCCTTTTGAATTTATTCTATTCTTCTATGTTTATGTTTTTGACCAAATGTTTAAAACAATTATAACCATTTGTAGCAAAAGTACATTCCTAATGTCACAATATTAGATCTCATATTTATAAATATAAAACCAGAGGTAAAAACGTTAAAGCATACTATACGTTATACAATATACAAGTCTTATCTTAAAAACTAAACGAGTTTATAAATTTTGAATTTATTCTATTCTTCTATGTTTATGTTTTTGTGTATTTTCAACAAACGAGAAAGCCCCAATCTCAAATTAGTAGGCATAGACCACGGATCAAGCATGATAATTCAACTCAATTTAATGCAAATGATGATGAGATTTGAAAGTCTTGTAAATCCACTATAATTAACAATGTTTTCAAGCCAAAGCACATCTGGTAAGATGGACGAGGCATCACTTGCCAAAAAGCAAGTTTAGAGAGTTCGACTCCCCCTGAAGGTAAAAAATAAGAAATAAAAAAATTGTGTTTTCAAGGTGGCAAGGTGATTCTAAGCAGTTGTCCCACCTTGCTGCTTAGGTGGGAACTAAAAAATATTTACTTAGACTTCCCTAAAAAATAATATAATCAATTTAGAGACCCCTCAACATCAAGACCTATATTATAATATGGTAAGCAAAGGGAGAGAGGGTCCCGGGTGGTGAAGTAGAATAACCCATCACTCCAACATTAAGAAAGCATCAATCGAAAATGAATAGCTTATCAACTTCAGACAATATGATAATCCCTTCTACACTTATATCATCTTTATTAGCACCAATAACAGAAAATGAATAGCTTATCAACTTCAGTGGCAAACACAAATGCCCAAGATAGTAAATAATATTTTTGTATATTCTAAGGTCCTGTAAATGATTTTACAACGACCCAAAATTTCTAGTGCAAATGAGAGGAACGAAAGCTAAAAGTCTAGATTCATTCCACGACAAAGCTCACGGAGTGAAGGTCACAAGATGACACAGGCTACAACCTAAATTCATAAGCGCTACATACTTACATAGTAGCCGACCCTAGTTAATTTTGGATTGAGGCTATGTTGTTGTTGTTGTACATACTTACATAGGCTGAACGGATCAGTCTAAATAGGTAGGATATGAACCGGTTCGCCACTCATCAATTTCGATCCATTAAACATGATCAAAAGTAGAATGCACAGTACAATTTCGCTAAGCATTACATAATTTAAACTCCATTTATTCAATCAGATAAAAAAAAGCTATATGATTGATAACTTTTGTTCTTCAAGCAAATATCAGATGTATCAATTCAAAAGACAGAGGCATAAGCAATAAACATCATAAGAGTTACTCTATACAATAAAAACACACCACAAACCCTAACGCATGGTAATTCAGTAATTCAAACCCTTACCTCCATTTCATTAGTCAGACTCCAAACTGCAATTCCAAACCCTAGAAAGACCAAATCACATCAAACAATCAATAGTCCACGCGATAATCGCTGTAATCATCCCTCGCAGCCAACTCACTCTCCACTCTCTCCGCGATCTTCTCCTCCTCATACTTCAACCCCTCCTCCAACGCCAGCCCTCCCAACGCCCCAGCCACCGCCCCAACCGCCAACCCCGCTCCAAGCCCCATCTTGCCCCCCCTCGGCTTCTGCTCATACCCCGAGTAATCCACCGGCGCCGACGGCCCACTCATCCCACTCGCCCCACCATACCCCGCTGCCCGCTCAAAGAACGGCCTCGGCGGAGGCGGCGGCAGCGTAGAATGCGAATAATACCCCGAGTAGTACCCCGTGTACGGATCCGAATACCCACTGTAGGGCGCCGGAGCCGGAATGTGCCCGCTGGAGTAGGGCGCCGGCGCCGCGTAGCCGCGATACTCTCGAGTAGTCGGCGGCGGAGGCGGCGGAGCGCTGGAGTAGTAGTAACTTGGGGGCGGCGGCGGAGGGAGGTATTCGGAGGAGGGCGGGGGCGGAGCGGGGCGGTCGCGGAGGGCGAGCTTGAGGCGGATCTTGCCCTGGGGACGGCCGGAGGGGCGGCGGAGGGGGAGGGTGCGAAGAGGGAGGACTGGTTGTGGTGGTCTTCGAGGTCTTTGAGTGGGAACTGTAGGGTTCCGACGAGGGGGCGGTGGGGGAGTCGAAGTGGCAGATTTCGAGGTTGAGGAGTGAGTCGTGAAGGGGGAGGGTTGTTATGGGGATTGTGAATCGCTCGTTCCATACGGGGCGGGTGGAGCCGGACTCGTCGGGCTTCGTTGTGTATCGGTACAGGGGGTCCAGCCAGAGCCTCGCGAAGGGCTTCAGCTCCCCCTGCCGCCAGTTCACGTTTTTCAGGTGCTTCGCTGAGATCACTGTCACGTCCAGGTCGTACAGCTTCGATGGTGGCCGAGAGGAGGACGACGATGACGACATGGTTGGTTCGTCTGAGCTTTGGGAGATCGCAGAAATGGTGGAGAGAGAGAGAGAGTGATTTTTAGGGGTGAAAAAGTGGGGTTCAATCTAAGGGTGCGTTTGCCTAGTCATGCGGAAACAGTTTTCCCTTGTCCTTATTCGGTCGACAGACAGAAAACGAGTTAATGGAACCTCGGCAAAATGAGCCAAAGTCGCCTATGAACCATCAGTACGGTAGGACGTGATTGCCAGTGGTGAATAGTTATTAGAGTTGCAAGTGTGGCGCGGCATGGAGGGGCGGGAATTGTAATTACCGTCACAGTCTCGGTGAGGTGCGAGCCGAAATTTATTCCCTCAAATTTTCCGCGATGCAAACTTTGCCACCCTACCCCGCACCCTGGATGGATCTTTGCGGGACGAGGAATCTCCGTGTGCCCCATCCATTTTGTAAAAAATATATATTTTGATCTTCGTTCTTTGGTTATTTTGACACTTAAATATTACTTTCTTAATTTTTTTTAAGAAATCGTGCGACAGCCTCAAACTCCGAGACAAACCGGGTATCGCCACGTCGCCAGACACGTCACTAAGCATGCTACGTCACCGCACACTTAACTTGACTGCCCGCGACCTACACCTTTATACGTATCTTATTCGCCTTAACTTAATATTTATGGAAAATTTTATAGATATTCACATTAAATTGACTAAGTTAAGTTGTTCACGATTTATCAAATTATTATAAATTAGCATTTAAGCGGAAGTCTTTGAAGCATGCAAACACGGTAGAAATAAAAAATTTGCATGATATAATTAAACCTATAGTGTGGAAACACGGCATTAGATACCGTGTATATCAAGAGCAACAAAAGTACAAAAGGTGAGCATATACAAGTATCAGATGTACAAGTCCTTCCTAAAAATTTCATAAAACAGTAAATAGATACATACAACCACTTACGCAAAAAGTGATGGCTCTCCTAACTTAGACGTAGTCGCCTAAGACACCTTTGCCTCGGCTCGTCGCTAGATCTGCGATTTGTCACCAAAAACAATGACAAATCCCAGGTGAGTAAATCCCAAAGAACTTTAGCTAATATTCACGAATCCCAATAAAACGGCTACAGTTCGTGCAATTTAAATAAAGGACAAGAATAAGGAAATTCGCATGAAAATAAGTCGTTGGGAAGTCAAATTTGGACACGAGTGTAGCGTGACACAGAGAACCCTGGTCAACCTCCGGGAATTTTCGTAGCTAAACCGAGAGGAACCATTGACGACCACCTCGCCAAACATCTCACGGTCTAATGAGATGAACCATTAAACGGAAGACTCCATCCAAACATCTCTCGAAAGGAACCATTGACGTAGGCTTAGGTCTTCGTCAAACATCTCTCAACATACGGGTTTCGCGGAGAATAGTCACCGCGTAGCCCTATCATGGCCAATTACTCGAACAGCGCGGGGTAGCTAGCCCCGGGGTGTGAGTCCGTGTCATGCCGACCCCGTCGACAAACACACACACACACGTGCGAGTGGATGAACAGTAATTGAACAACAATAAATAGCACAATGGAATAATTGAAATGCGAAATAAAGTAAACGTCATAAAAGAATTTTAACTAATTTTCTCGTGTGATTACTTACCTCAAACCAATCGCAAAACACCTTCGAAACGTCCCGCACTCGCCTCGAGATACATACCCGACACTCGACTATGGTAGCCTAAGTCCCTAGTGTCCAATTATACAAATTCTCATTATTTTAGAGTCTTATTAAATGAATTTATAATGTGAGACCAAACTTTTGATATTTTATTTCAAAAGTTTAATTTTGGCACATTTCTCGAGTTATATCGGGGTACCGACGCCCCAAATGTCCTCAAACTACTTTTTATATTTTTCCATTTTATTATTTTTTCTTTATTTTTTTTCTGGATTTTTTCATAATTTTCTAGCTATTTTCCTTTTTTTCTCATTTCATTCATTTTCATTTTTATTTTGGGTTCGGATCGGATCGACCCAACCGAGTTGGACCCGACCCTGGGCCAGAACCGGTCCAGGCTTGGCCCATGGGCCGAACCTGGCCCGTTATGGGCCTAGCCTATGGGTGAGTGCACACGAGCGCGCGCGCGTGCACCACCTTCCCTCCCGATTGAACCAGTTTCTCTGGTTTGATCAAAAATGGATTTTTTTTTTTTATCTGGGTTTTGGGTTGGGGTTGCTCACCACCCCAACCCTGGTGGAATCGATGGCAGGGGAGACACCCCTGCCATCACCACCTCGACCTGGTTCGGCCTCCATGGCCGAACCTCATCTCGACTACCATGGCCGACGCATCGAACCCACAACAAAAGCAACGACTCACCTCCTTCCCGGCTTCTCCGCCCCTCTCTTCTCTCTTTCCCGCTTCTTCTTCTTCTTCTCCTCCTCCTCTCTATTTCTTCTTCTTCCTCTCGGCCCATGTGTGAGGAATGAAGAGAAGGTGGAGATCGGTTGATGGAGGGGGAAATGAGAAAATTAAAAGAATTTTGTTTTGGAGGTGAGAGGGGAAGGTAGGAGAGAGAAAGGTGAGGGGTGGTATGGGGTGATGTGATTGGTAGGTATGATGTGACATGTGATGTATGATGTGATGGGATGAGTGATGTGACAACTAAATCCCCGGCTATCCCATACACCCGCGTTACACGCACATAGCGATGTCGCACACTCTCGTCACTACGCGTGCACAACGCGGCCAATAAAGTATCAAATAATGCGACGCTAATTATTTAATATTAGTAAATTAAATAAACACTCGCACGCAAAAATAACAAATTTTACCTCGTTAGGCGTGCCCCGAACTTTTCTGCGACGTCCATGTGGGTATGAGCTTAGAGTCTTAATCTGTAATTTGTAAGTTAATTGTGATTAATTAGAGCAGGTCGTTACAAACCGTTTTTCTCAAATTAAAGGATTAATGTGGATTTGTTTTGTTGATTGAGTTTCGAGTTATCATACTTAATTAAAATGTATAAGATTTTCAAAACTAGTATGACAAATATATTTCGATGATGTTCTAAGTATAATTATATATATTTTTTGATATATATGTATATATTATAGAATTGATTTAATGGTAAACATAGATTTTACTGTTGGAGATCTTGAGTTTCATTCTATATATTACATATGTTTTAAGTAAAAAAAAAATTATATTATTTTTTAGTAACAACATAAAAAATTAAAAATTTTATGCAAGTGATACGAGGCAAGGAATCTTCGCAGGGCGAGAACAATCTCTGTCCCCGCCTTGCCCCGCGTGGTGAGGCAAGATTTTGTCCCGTGTCCCGCCCCACGGGGAGCAAAAAGCGAGGAATCATTGCTCTACCAGGGCGGGGCGCCGCGGAGAACAGGGATTCTCCGCCCCATTTGCAACCCTAATGGTGATTCATAAGCTAGCTTATGCAACTACCTTTCTTGCAATCTTTTTACCAACTTTATGTGTTTAGTTCGCATGACCGCTTAGCTAACCCATTGGATTAGATGTAATTTATTGTTCACTTTGCAACGATTAGGTAATCACACAAACTGTGGACTAAACTAAATAGAGTCGTACCCTTTTGCTAGTTAGTCCGTCCTTACCCAACCAGTGAAATGACGATATCGCCCTTCGATGTGATTTACCAAAACTAAACACAATTGTGTGATTTCCCTAAATATGAAACTTAGCTGATCGTCTCTCTCACTCAATCTGATTCCCAACTGGTCGATCGTCCTCATCCCTCTCTCTAGTTCGATAACTCTCTCGACTGGTCTATCTAACTATGTAATCTGTTGGATAGGAAGTTGAACATACCCATTTTTGGTCTTCTTCTTCCTGAACGTTGTGTTTCACCTTGTCAGGGTTTTGGTCTCTCGGTTGAACTGTGGAGAATGATGGAGCCTTGCGTGGGGGTTTTTTATATGAAGATGGGTAAAATTGTCATTTTCATGAAACCACTTAAAATCATATTATGTCAACCGAACAAGTCTCCAAACTCGAATTACCCCTGATTCATAGCCATGTAATCCAATATTTGTCAATCCAACCCCATCAAGACAATTTTATCAACCCAACCGAACACACTATTAAAGGTATAAAGGAGAGTAATGGTTGGTTGACACAACCGGAAGCGAATTATTGTTTCTCTAACTAGTGCATCGAGTCTGAGTCATGAAAATAAAAATACCGATAGTGTGCGACTTGTGGCGAATTCAAAGTACTCGGATAGTCTGAAAATTGAGTAGTTTCGGCAAAAAAAAGTCTTTAAGGACAAAGACCAACCACTATTGATTAAGAAGATTCGATGGTACAACTATAATAGAAAAATTCTTTGCGTATGTACACGAACATGCACTCGTCAGTTGCCCTTGTGCATGCGTTTTGATGCATATCAAACTAAGGCTGACGAATGACGAGTGTGTGTCCATGCCACAGGCACCCTAATAGGTTCCATTATATTAAGCAATTTTTGATCAACTACATCAAAAGCGTCAAACCCTATTTAGTTGGGTTGGTTCACACTTTACATACACTTTACACATACCAATTAAAATATTTTCAATCATATGTAGTTGATGATGTAATTTCAATCTTTTAAATTCTTTTTAATCAATCAAATTATTTTACCCACACATTATGATTTTTTTTAATTTCTATTAAGTTGACGTTTATGGTGCTACTATACTACGAAGATGTACAGCCTCTGCTATATAATCTGCCTAGTCACACAAGCATTTTGAGCTACGAGGAGTCGAGGACACTCTAATATTCACTTTCATTAAAAAAACACCTAATATAATTATAGTTTTACATCCTTTTTTCTTTTAGCTTTTTTTTTTTTTTGAAATTTTTTTACCTCATAATTGTTTGTTCGGATCACGCTGTTTGTGTGGAGTGAGGATTGGTTTATGACTGTAAGACCATCTCCAAGACAACTGCATTTTGCACTTTGGTTGCTAAAATAGAGTCTCGTTTATTCCAATGGGATTTTATTTTTATAAAAAATATAATATATTTTTCATAATTTTCTATTGATTAAATGATTTTATTAAAATTAACACAAATAAATAACAAAAAAGATATAAATAAAAATATAATTTTAAAGTAGAAATAGAGTTTGTAGTTGGAAAAAATTACAGAAGTATTGCAAAAAGCAGTTTAAATGAGTTAAATAAGTGTGGATTTTTTTTATTTGTGATCTAATGTATGTCGCATTTTGAAAATGCACTATCAATGGGAGACAAATTTGTTGGCTACGTGGACACACGAATAGCGAGTAAATCCTATTGGATCAGTCAACGTAGACGCCCATGTGGATTGAAATTGGGTTTACACGAATAACGAGTAAATCCGAATGCGTTATTCATGTAGATCGATTAGTTAAATATTTAAATATTTATATAATATATAATATAATATATATTATATTTATATATAAATATATATTATATTATATTTCTATATATATTATATTATATTATATTATATTTCTATATATATTATATTATATTATATTTCTATATATAATATTATATATAAATATATAAATATAATATTATATATATTTATTTATATATTTATACATAATATAGAAAAATATAATTAGAATGTCACTCCAAGTGACACTCAGCACTATGCAATGGCATGCGAGACCAACGTAAAAATAAATATGCGCGAAATAAGTTTTTGATTCATAACATGCATGGTACGTATCTCGAAGCGCACAACGTTTGGGGTGCATTGTCCACCACGAGATACATGCTTGTTGTTTACATAGGTTATCCACCACGATATACGTGCGTAACATTTGCATGGTTTGCATCGATTGCGTGAGTTGTCCACCTTGAGATATTTGTCTGACGTTTAAATGGTTTGCACGAGGTTGCATGGGTCGTCAACCTCGACAAACGTGTATGGTGTTTTCATGAGTTGTCAAACTCGAGATACGCGTGTGACGTTTGCATGAGTTGTCCACCTCGAGACACGTGTGTGACGTTTGCATGGCTTTACTTGGATTGCACGATGTTACATGAGTTGTCTACCTCAAAATACGTGCACGAGTACCTTTGCATGGTTTGCTTGGATTTGACGAGGTTGTATGAGATGTCTACCTCGAGATACGTGCGTGACGTTTACATGGATTACACGAGGTTGCATGAGTTGTACACCTTGAGATACGTGCGCGACGTTTGCATGAATTGCACGAGGTTGCATGGGTCACTCACCTCGACATACGTGCGTAGCATTTGCACGAGTTCTCCACCTCAAGATACATGCGTGATGTTTGCATAAGTTATCCACGTCAATATACGTGTGTGACGTTTACACGGGTGTCTACCTCGAGATACGTGCGTAACACATGTTGTTCATCTCGAGACACACATTGTCCATCTTGATACGCACGTGTCATTTGCATGAGTTCTCCGCATCGATACATGCGTGTGATATTTGAGTTGAACAAATAACTATTTTTGAGAATGAGTCATTCATATACTTCAATATTTTGTATAGACAGTTTTTTTTTCAAAATGAGCTATTCTTAAAAGTTCACTGCACATCACCCATACAAACGCTACCACACTACCCATCATCAATAGCTCTTTTTGAAAATGAGTTTCACATAGTAAGGTTGCATTATTTTTTTATTCATCAAATATAGAGGTTACTTAAAAATTACAAAAGTAAGGTATGTCCCATTTTCAAAAGGAGCCATTGATGATGATGTGGATGTATGGCATGGTGTATTTGATGAGGTGGAATTAATGTCTCATTTTCAAAAGTAGTCATCTATACAAAATACAAAACCGTCTTAATTACTCTTTATTAAAATGAGTTGTTTGTTCAACTCGAGGTGGAGAACTCATGCAAGCGAAACATGCGTATCGAGATGGACAAGCCGCGTCACATACGTATCTCGAGGTGGACAGCCCGCATCACACACGTATCTCGAGTTAGACATGAAGGACACACGTATCTCGACGTTGACAACTCATGCAAACGTCACACACGTATCTCGAGGTGGATAAGTTATGCAAATACTATGCACGTATGTCGAGGTGGCAACTGATGCAACCACATGCAAACTATTCAAACGTCACACACATATCTCGAGGTGGACAACTCGTGCAACCTCGTGCAATCTATGCAAACCATGCAAACGCCACTCACGTATCTCGAGGTGGATAATCAATGCAAATGACACGCACGTATCTCGAGGTAGACAAATTATGCAAACGACACACACGTATGTCGAGGTGGGCGACCCGTGCAATCTCGTGCAAACCATGCAAACGTCACACACGTATCTCAAGGTGGACAACTCATGAAGCATCGTGCAATCCATGCAAATTAACCATGCAAACGTTGCGCACATATTTCAATGTGGACAACCTGCGTATACCTATGTAATCCATGCAAATCATGCAAACGTCGCGCACATATCTCGAGGTAAATATGGATGACTCGTATAGCAATTGCAATTGTAAACTCATGAAACCCGCCTATCAAGCTAGCCAGTCGCATCCCCATCACCTATCTTGTCTTAACTGGCCTCGCCCATCAATAAAACTCTACATGGTGGGTATTTTTATGATTCACCTAATGATAGTACCATATAATATATATAAGTTATATATAGTATATAAACTATATAAAATATATATTATGTTATATATAATAATATAATATAATATATTATAGTATATTAATAATATATGATATATATAAAAATATATTATATTGTTGTAAATTGGATGACCCTTTAACCAAGCTTATGAATGATCACATTGTCAAGCATGACTCTCACATTGAATTGTAACATCAAGCATGACTTCTACATTGAATGTAACTTGTACACTCTACATAACTTGTATTCAACTCCAATGTATAATCACTTATCCATGTATTGTCATGTAACTTGTAATCCTCTCCAATGTACACCAACTCTTCCATGTATTGTCTATGTTGCTTGTAATGTGTTGTATGACTTGTGGTGTATGTATAACTCGTACACATTGAATAAGTACAATTATCATCATCACCGAATGACCTATATAAAGGGTGCCAACTCCATTGTAATTCACACACCAATGTTGGAATGGAAATCTCTACATTTCTCAACTCTAGCTCTCTTCTCTCTTGTCTCCTCTTCTCTACTTGTTATAGTAGTTCTTAGTTTATGTCTTCTATACTTAAGTCTCTAGCAAGTCCAACTTAAGTTCTAGTTGGCTTACAACTTAGTTTACAACGCGTTATCAGCACGAGCTTGCTCTAGCATTAAGGAGATCTTGAAGTTCAAGAAGGCTTGTTAAGGAGACAAAGCTAGGAAGGTATAACTTTTATTATTTAAATAAGTTCAATTTATTTCTATATAATCATGGTTGCTTCCTTTTATTACATGCATCACTTCTATATGCATATTTTATTCATATACCATGCATTATAACGTCACCGATTGCGAAAGTATGCTCTGTAGTTGCGTCTTGTACGATCTTCTACATCAGAAATCAAAAGTCAATATGTGACATAACTAGTTTTCTCTTAAAACTACAAACGATTAGTTATTGTTCTATTCTTGATTTTATAATACAAATAATGCTATAAGTTTGAGTTGATAGTGGGTAAGCCTTGTCCCCGGTAAAGCTAAACATTGAAAGGGAGACCGGTTATCCCGTTCGAGGAGGCATGGTATTAAGGAGACTATGTCTCGCCACCCAACCTGGAGGTTGTCCCACCAACTCATACGAATAGTACATTTTGTTTATTAATGAATCAAGTTGTGAACATATATTTAATCATATGTTATGTTTTTACATAAAAAGGGGAAAACTATTTTATATTAAATTTATTTTCAAAATATTATTCAACCATAGTTGAATTTGTTGCCTTATTATATTACCGACGAGAATTACTTGTCATGACAATTAGATACTACAATTTGTGAATAAAGCATATATGCAATACTGTGTGTTATACACAATCATTCGCCAATTTCTCTTTAGAGATTTGAAAAGTGAATATTTCACTTTATATATATTTTCACCTTATGGAGTTATATATACATACCAAAAGGGGTAATGCTCCAAAAAGCTCAAAATGAGCGGCTGGGTCTCATGCTACAAAATTTAATCAGTCAAATATTAATTATAATTCCACAATTTTAATTACCTCTATGTTGAGGCTATGTGAAAATATGACTGATGAGACAATAAAGAGGTCACGTGGCCCGCCTCGATTAATTGCTGCAACAAATATTGAGTGCGCACGTCAATCCAATAAATATTAAGGATTGATTTCTTGTCTCATGGTAGCTGAGTAAAATAATGAGATATTATAAATATAATATCGCTCCCGTCCAATTAGTTCAGCTTCAAATTAAGAAGCATATGTTGCATATAATGATCATGATCGCAATAATAAATTTATGGACGTGGAAAAGGTGAAAATATCCAGGTAAAGGTCGTATTGACAATTCCACCAAAAATTGGAATAAAAGTGGTGCACCACTACAAAGGGCAAATAATTATTGACAATGAGCGCTCATAATTGTGACATTTTTTGGTCATATATGAAAGGCTATTTTGCCTAAATATTGTCATATATATACCCGAATATTTTTGTGACCTTTACCACGCCTTCAAAATCAAAGGCAAAATATTATGAATTTTATAATTGGAAATGGCTCGATAAAACAAGCACATCAAGATGTGTTTAAATCGTGACCTAAATACAGGCGATGAGTTTATGTCTTGTGTATCGTGCTACATGCATGTACATTATAATATAAAAGTGAATATTTATCGAATTCGAACTTAGCAGAGGCTAATGTTCAGGCAATATCGGGTACAACAATTTTATTGTTAATGTCTTATTCAGAAGAAGTCTACTCAGAATAATAGAAAATTTATCTATATGATTTAATCTAAGTATAATATTCCCGGCTTTAACTTTTGGAATATATAAGACACGTTAAAACGAATGTCGTCATAAATCAAATGACATTCTTAATGTGGAAAGATCTATTTGATTATACATAATCATCAATAATGCGAAAATATCATAAATTCGCACGGACATCTTTTATCGAACTGAGTTTTTTTATCAGCTGGAGATTATCTCAAGGCAAATCAATAGGAGACTTATATTGATTTAACTCTCCATTAATCATATTATAAGATGCCTTGAATCCTTGATAGGGAATTTATTTATAGCAAGTTTTGCTAATTGTCACTTCGATGAAGCAATTTTCCCACCATTAGGGGGAGATATAAGCCAATTCAAAAGGAATGACGTGAAATTGCTTGAAACACATCAAATTGCATTAAATTTGTTGTATTATGATCCATGCATAAATTAATATGAACTCGAAGTTCAAAGGATCATTCAGTAGCAACAAATTATGAATCAATTACTTGATGCAAGTATTATATACAAAAGAGTGACAATTATATGCTTCAACATTAAATGGTTCATATAGAAAACGATGTCCATGTGCAACAAAATGCACAAGATGTCTCACCCATGTGAACGTGAGGGGGAGAATCAAAATGAGTTATTGGTTAGTGTATTGCATTCTTTTTTCCTTTGCTAAGGTTTTATCCCACTGGGTTTTCCTTGCAAGGTTTTTAATGAGGCAATTCTAACAATATTAAAACTCTTTATCAAGGTTGATTAGTGTATTGCACTATTTTCCTTTCGCTATGGTTTTATCCCATTGGGTTTTCCTAGCAAGGTTTTTAAAGAGGCAATCCTAACATTATTATACTCTGTATAAAAAAAAAATTATGAGAGCAATGAACTCTTTTTCCTATACTAGATTTTCTCCCACATGGTTTTTCTAGTAAAGATTTTAATGAGGCATATATATTCTTTCAAAGTGTATCAATGTGTTGCACTATTTTCCTTAGCTTTGGTTTTGTCCAATTGGGTTTTTCGAGCAAGGTTTTTAATGAGGCAATCAACGATATTATACTACAAATCAAGATTGACGAGAACATTGTACTCTTTTTCCTATACTAGATTTTTTCCCACAGAGTTTTTCTAGTAAAGGTTTTAACGAGGCATATTCTCTCAACAAGTGTCATCCAATGGGGGAGTGTTGTAAATTGGATGACCCTTTAACCAAGCTTATGAATGATCACATTGTCAAGCATGACTCTCACATTGAATTGTAACATCAAGCATGACTTCTACATTGAATGTAACTTGTACACTCTACATAACTTGTATTCAACTCCAATGTATAATCACTTATCCATGTATTGTCATGTAACTTGTAATCCTCTCCAATGTACACCAACTCTTCCATGTATTGTCTATGTTGCTTGTGATGTGTTGTATGACTTGTGATGTATGTATAACTCGTACACATTGAATAAGTACAATTATCATCATCACCGAATGACCTATATAAAGGGTGCCAACTCCATTGTAATTCACACACCAATGTTGGAATGGAAATCTCTACATTTCTCAACTCTAGCTCTCTTCTCTCTTGTCTCCTCTTCTCTACTTGTTATAGTAGTTCTTAGTTTATGTCTTCTATACTTAAGTCTCTAGCAAGTCCAACTTAAGTTCTAGTTGGCTTACAACTTAGTTTACAACATATATAATATATATTGCATTGCAAGTGGCTCGTTGAATGCGCCATTCTTGCAATGCCACTTTGGCACCTAATTTGCACGAACGCATTTAGAGAATGCGCCATTCGTGCAAATGATATAGCCACGCGGATTAAACTTGCCACGTGGATATGAATATTTATGAATAACATATTTTTAAAGTACGCTTTATCTTAGTTAACGAATAAAATCAACTTATTTTACTCATTTAAATCAATTTTCATTGTACTTCTGTAATTTTTCCACGTAAGATTACCCAAGGCTGAGATAATAGTGTAATTTTTCCACATAAGATTACCCAAGGCTGAGATAATAATCGGTGTGCCTTCCGAATTTACATGGCGCCAATCGCATGGTGTGTGCAAGCCTCGAGATACGGTCGAACTTATCGAGGTGCAATACACGGTGGGATGAACGCCATATGCATTCCACTGTGCATTCATTCTTGTTATTCTAACATTTTTCATCGATTAATTTGATTGTTCAGACTTCGTCATCCACCACTAATATCATTCTCAAGACTCGAAGAGTAGGGCGCACGACGCACCGCCCGCACCTTAGCGTCCGACCCAAACCCGACGACTTGATCCAGTAGTAAACCCCACACAGAACACATTTCTTCAGACACGTAGAGACAAAACCCCAAAAACGGTCCAAATCGAAGAACAGTAATGGCGAAGAACAACAACGACGACACCACCGCCGCCGCCACCGACTCCTCCACCAAGAACCCTAAGAAGGCGAACCTCTTGGATCCCCACTCGATCAAGCACATCCTCGACGAATCCGTGACCGAGGTACGTCTCCGATTCCGATTACTCCAATAAACCCTAGATCCTTTCTCGACCTAGATCTAGGCCTCATTCTTGTGATTCTTGTTGTGCTGTTGTTATTTTGATTGATCAGATCGTGACCGGTCGTGGATACAAGGAAGACGTGACGATGAGCAACGTGAGGTTGTTGATGGGGAGCGTGATCATCATCGTCGCGCTCGTCGCACAGTTCTATCCGAAGAAGTTTCCGGAGAACAGAGAGTTCTTGATCGGATGCATTGCGTTATATCCTTTGTGATTGGTGCGATCAGTCGTTTTTGTGCTGTTTTGATGAAGAAATTTGTTGCCTTGACTATGCACACGTACGTTCTGTTGAATGTGTTGTTGCAGGTGATTATATTCACCAAGGAGAAGAACGCGATCCTGTTTACTTACCCTCTCGCGGTAAGTGTGTTACTTAATCTCTTGTATTGTGAGGTGGAGTTCCGCGGATTCTCGTTTCTTTAGTTGCATCTTAGGAAGCATAATCTTGGATTGGTGTTGCTGTTTCCAATGCGAGTTATTTGTTAAGATGTTGAATAGAACATAGATTGAGTGTTAAAATTATTAGCACTGATTGCAAGGCGGCGCGGCGTGCCTAGGCATTTTGGGGCAAAACTAGCTACGTGGCTGCATAGGCAGGTGGTGTCTTGTTAACATGGTTTGAAAATTCACCGAAGTTCTCTGAAATTCTATGAATTAATTAGATTTTTCGAAGCAACGAATTAAGAATCAGGTGTAAACAAAGTTTTACAAAACTTCCATCAAAGTTAGAGAAAAATGGTAACATTTTTAAGTTTTCACGCTCACTTGTAAGGAAAGAGAAATGCAATTGGTGTCGATTTGTGTTAGAAGACAAACCTAAAGAATGACAACATTTTAGGTGATGACAAAACCACAATTTTTTTCACTTACTAAAAATGGATTCTAATATATTGCCTAAAAACCACAATTTTTTTCACTTACTAAAAATGGATTCTAATATATTGCCTAACGAAGGAAAAATAATGTAAAAACTGATCAATCCCTTCAAAGTTGAAGTTTCGAAAACTTAAGATTAAGTATAGAATGAGAAAAAAAGAAATGAAATATTATAGGAAGTATAATTTTTAGTGTCTTTTGATGCAACTAGGATGTTCTCTAGCACTTAATGAAATTATTTAGATTTCTTTATATTGTCAAAGTTTTACCAAAATTGCCCACATCAAAGTTCACTTCCCCGAATTAATTCTTAATTTTAAGTGAGCGAAATCATAAGGGAAGTTGAAGTTTCGATCCTTGCTTGTAAATAAATTATAGACAATTGAATAGGCTAATTACAATTGAGTTTATTTTAGTAATATAAATAATGAAAGCATTGTGTTTATGTGTTCTTTTGATATCTAGTGGATTAGTTACTTCTCTTTTATGCTAGCTATGAGTGTTTGGTCTTAAGTATTTACAGGTTGTTCAGATGTTTGAATTTAATATAGATTGTACACTAAAATCATTAGTTGAGCGATCCATTGACAAGAGCTTTTGAGACAAGATGAAGTCTGATTGTCTTTATTTTTCATGAGGGCTTTATGGCTGCAGAATTATATGCCTTCGTGACCATTGTTTATGTATGGGTTTAGAAGTGTTGCAGAAAGGCGTAGTTAGAAGAAAAGACGCTTCTTGTAAGGTTTTGGTAATCTTGTTTTGAAAGATCTCTCTTAAGTTCTCCTAGTTATTTTTTCGTTTTTCCCCTTACATAAAATCAGAACATAGAAGGTTAGAAACATAATTGAAGAGGTTGTATTTGCACATGGGTTTTAGTCCCAGTGAAGTACTTATGAAAGGGTGGACTTATTTCCATCAAAGAAGTAGTTGTCCTCTCATCAGTATCTGACTGACACGATTACACCTTAAAAGGAATTTCGTTGTTGGAAATATTCCATACGAAAATCATTGGTACATTTTTTTTTCTTTTCCTTTTAATCGATGATGCCATGTGGTATGAGCTAGAGAATGTTCTGCAAGCCGGCAAGTATTGTATGCTAGTGGATGATGAAAATCTGTTGGTGATCTTCCCAACGAAATTGTTGCTTTGATTAAGTAGTTGCATTTCTATCTATTTACTTTAATTAAAGATATTTTTATCAGTTGCGATTTTGAAGCGAAAAGATGATGACCTTGCGGCTGATAAATTCATTTTTTATTTTTTGATGAATTTAAAAAATAAATTTTGCTCTCAACTCAGTTATCCAATCTATTTTTGGCTTATCGTATAAAGGTGAGTGTTTTAATTCTATTAAGATTACTTCTATTCAAAAACAAGTCATCTTAAGTCAGTCAAACCTTTTGGAAATGATAGAAACGTGTTCCTCGCCTTCAGATGTTTGGCTTTCAGAATTAATAAGTTCTTATTTTTCTTTTCTTTTTTTCCAAATGAGGCAGTGTTGCTTCAATTTATTCTCTTTTTTTTTTCTCAATGCACTGGGCTAAACAATTCTCACTGTTTAAAATTTCAAAAAATACCCTAATATAACTTGGGTATCTGAAAGTTAAAAACTCATTTCTTTTGGAGTCTTTCAAATAATAAATTTGGAATAATATCTCAAATAATACTCTTCAGGGTTTACCAAAAAAAAAAACTCTTCAGGTGTAACACGAGGTTATAAAACAGTACCCCCAATCCAACAGTCCAATTTTTTTGTGGATGTCTGACTTTTCTCTTTTCTCTTTTCTCTTTTTTTTTTAAATTTTTTTAACCAACTACTGCCTTGATGTAGTGGTTGAAACCTACTAGTAAGTTCACTTGGCTCCAAGAGGTTCAAACCTTCTATCTTTTTGAGGCATATATCTTGTAGGGTAGAGTGTCTCCTGTGAAATAGTCAAGGGTAATCTTGGATACCACAGTATCCAAAAAAAATTATTAAAATATAAACATTAGCATACCAATAAATTGTCATGGAATTTGTTTTCAGGTGATAATCTGCGCAAGATTTTGAATGATTTAAATGCTTGGGTTCTTTTGATGCTGTGGATGCCCCACCTAAATTGGGTGTGTAGTTTTTTATGTGTTGCACAGCTTGAATGATTGGTTGTGCTACTTGTTATCTTCAGTCGATCTTATGGAACGTGAACAAATTTTGCATTAAGGACAATGAGAATTGAGTCAATTGGCACGTAGTTTGCTTTCTAAGGTTGAAATATTAAAACAAAGAAATTACAACTGATGAAGGATTCCAGAGTCGTGAACGCGAAGTAAAAACTGCATTCCCTTGGAGCTGACAATGAGAGATTCGGATGACTACCTTACCTTTTGGTTGCTTTTTGTGATCAGCATAAGAATTTGTATGGATGCTATAAAAAATGTGAAGAGGTTTTTTTAATATATCTTATCAGAAGATTTTGCTTTGTACTGTCAATATGCTGTTTATTTATTCGTTTGAGTACGATATACCATTATACCATTAGATTGTCAAAAGTCTAAATTTAGACAACAGTTACTTAGATTGAGACTCGCCATAAGATCTTTCATGGCTGCTTTAATGGTGTGAAGAATATTTGTTAATATTTCGTCTCAGGACATTTTACTCTTATACCATTTTAGTGCATATTTTGTTATTCTAATATTTGTGTACCTAATTTGGTCAGTAATTGTAATTTGGGACACTCAGATCCTTGGATAATCTCTTTCCCGGATTGCATGAACTAGATAAATTTTGGCAGATGTGAGGGTGATTGTCACTTTTAGATGGTCGCTTTCCTCATTTGTAATCTCAGCCACCTCTTTCTTTCTTGTTCAGGGATCCTTTAACAGTACAGGGTTGATGGTTTCCTCCAAATTACCTAGGTTTTCAGACATGTACACATTGTCCATTAGCAGTGCTGACCCTAAATCTGTTTCTGCCAAGGAAGATGTTCACCTTACTAAGAGTGTGACTCAATGGTCCGTTTCTTCCTGTCGTATTCATTTTCAGTTATTTCGAAATCCCGTGACATTCTCTCATTTTTCTTTCATGTTACAGGTTCACCAGCGATGGAATTTTGGCTGAAGGTCTATTCTGGAAGGATGTTGAAGGACTGATCAATAAGTATGCAGGAGAATCGAAAAAGAAAAAGTAAACGTTTTGCTTTGATTTTACTGCTAGGACACAGGAATGGTAGAGAAGAGACAAAGATTCAGGCAATCACTGTACACCTTTGAAGCAGTCTCTGATTGGAAGTCTGATCAATACTGGACGGATTTCTCGATTGAAAAATATGTTTTTAGGGCTTAAAAAATATTAATATGTGATTTTGTGCAACAATTGTACTGGATACTAATTTGAATGAGGAATTTTATAGTTAGTGAACTGACATTGAAATAATAAATGCTTTCTTGCTGTTTTTTTTTTTTTGGTTTATTTGATGCAGATAAGAGATGTTGATTCTGTGTTGATTATTTGATAGAAAAAAGCAATTACAGGATGAAATGCTAGCCAGATTTATTGAAGAGCGAATTGTTAAGATTTGAAGTACAGTGAAGACTTGAGTGATATACTTTTCATTTGCAAGCGCTCTGCGCAATTGGTGCATATTTTTGGTTGCTCGACAGATATGAGGTATTGAGAGGACTATGGGGGACCAGACTTTTGGAATGACCTAGTTAATTTTTGCTATGATGAATTCAAGTCTTTGATATGATATTTTTGTCCTGATATGATGAATCTGACGTTTTTTTAATTGATCTCCTATTTGTACCTGTTAGTTCACATAAATATTGTCTTGTGGAAGATGCAACTAGGATTGAAAGGGTTGGTAAATTTTGCATTATGCATTCACAGAATCCACACCAGGACAAGTAGCTATTAAGATTGGAACAATATGAGTCTGCACACCAACACCACCTCGCTTCATCTGTAAAATAAAATAAAATAAAAATAAATTAGACTCATCAATGGAAATAAATTAAGAGTTGCAGGAGAAAAAACAAGTGAGTATTCAAATTCAATTTCTTACCTTTATTAAACCCTAATTAATTGCTAGTTGAGACATCTTTCATGTCCATTCTTTCTCTAGGGGCTGCCTTTGAGCATTCCACTCCAATCTTGATAAATCTCATTGTTCATTCTCGTACTTTTTCTCTTCTACAATTACGTCTATTTCTACTTGGGCCCTCTTCAGCAATTATTGTTTACTCTACAATTAGTAGTTCTGCATCTAAAATCTGCACAAGACTTTCTGATATCATTGACATTTTTGCAAACATATGAAGGTTTAGATCATCACCAAACATTCCATCTGTTGGTCTCCTCCAAGTTATCATTTCTAGCATGAGAATACCGAAACTATAAACATCCCCTTGCGTCGATAGATCGATCAATTTTAACAAGGGAAGGCTCTCGGTGTATTTGGGATTGGACTAGACAAGTTGTGGTTAGAAAGATCCATATCAAATAGGGATTTTAGAGCATCAAAGTTGTAGGAATTTTTCTTATCAAAGAGTTAGCTTCCCAGTGAAGATGATCCAAAGCTCGCACAACTACCAAGTGTGACGGTAATTTTACCACTAACTTGTTTTGAGAAACATCAAAATAAAAAAGATTCTTCAAATCACCAAGCTATAATGGTAGAGAACCTTTTAAAGAGTTCATCCCAATTAAATCTACACCTTTTGAAGAGTTCTATCATGGTGATTTTAAATTTTGACCATTGAATTTAGATCGAATGATGAATATGCCTTGTCGGAACTTGTGCACACATTTAAGAATCATAAATGTAGCTTTCATATTCACCATTGAATTTGTGAAAACTTAAAATCATCATTTATGGTGATTTTAAAAATTCACCATTGTAGAATTTCTTTATATATATATATATATATTTCTTAGACTATTTGATAATTATCTTACGAAATGAAAATGTGCGTAAGAATTACGACGGTCTAGTAAACTTTTTTTTTTTTTTTTTTTATAAGTGACCAAGTAACACTTCACATAAGGCAGTGGAGCCTTCCAATCGTACCTCAAGATGCGACCATACACAAATCTTGGTGCATAACGTACGGATTGAAATCGCCTAAAAAATTCTTATACTTGATGTGACTTTGGAGTGTGACATAGCGGTTTTCATTTTACCATTTTCCTTTTAATATGGTTATGCACTTCCCATCACTCACCCATACTCTATTTTGGTTGAATCTACCAAATCTTTTTTTTAGAAACCCCAAAATACCATTCCCTCAAAAACACACACCTCATCTTCCTCATTAATTCCCACTTAACGAACCCAATCACATAAGCCCACTTTCGCGTGTTTCTTCACTCATAAACTACCTTCAACGTTTTCTTCCAAAAAAAAAAAAAAAAAAAATCAAACTTTTTCATTCTTCGAATATGTTTTGGTGACTTTGATTTGACTAGCTTTCAGTAATTTCAGTCCATTTCAAATTTTTATATTTCTTGAAAGCAAAAACATCTTCAATAGTTTTGGTGACCTAGCTCATTAATTTCAGTCCATTTCAAACTCGAAAGCATGTGGATCTCAGCGATTTTGTAGTTTTTTTGTATCGCCTGTATTGTTCGGTTACATATTTACATGACTAAGACATAAGGAGTAAAGAGCCATACGTAGTCAGAACATACATTTCTTAGACAGACAAGGGACGGTTGCTGGGTTGGGTTGCAAGAGATGCTACGATGCGTATCACGAGAATCTCACCGCGATTCAACAAGGTCAGATTCCACAACTTATCTCTATCGCTCTCTTTCTTCACATCTTATTCTGAGACGACTAGGTCAATTGACTGACAATTAATGATGATATCATGATATTGATGCGTTTTTATGGAGGTCCAAATGCAATAGTCAAGAAAGAAACCTTTAATGTCAAGTTTAGGTTGGAAAATTGGGGAAGCTTTTGTCCTTATATTCATCAACTTCAAAGCTCGTCCAGATTAATTTGATATTTTGTGAGTAAGGATAGTACTAACTATTCTTTGCTTCAACTAATTAGCTTAATATATTCATCTACACATCTTATCATGCAATGACTTAGTGAATTAGTTCTATGATGACTTCAAAATTTATGTTATGATATTTTAGTGTCCAAAACTACTTGAATATTTGGCTCCGTCTCTCAAGTCTTTGTCCTCATCTGATGAATCAGAGATCTTTTCTCTTTCATAACTTTAATATATTCTCACTTATTAAGGTGGGCATATTGGGTTTTCTTCTAAAAAATGAGTTCATATTAAGATCTATATTAAATTTATATTTTAAATATGAAAATTAATATATATATATATATATAAATAATACGGCAAGTTTTCATCTTTATTTCAAAATTAGTTGTTGATGAGTTTTAAGGAAAACTTTTTTATATTTGCAATCAAACACATTAGGAAAATTTTTTTATGAACATTTACTTGAGAAAACTTTCTTAAGAAAGTCTTTGTTATGCTATTTAGTTGGAAATCAATTTATGAAAGAAAAGGTTCAGTGAAACAAATTTGGGAGCATAAACCGCAAAAGTCAAGAAAGATTAGGGTAGAAAAAAATAGAGAAAAGTTTTTCCCTGAATATTCATTGATTTCAAAGTTTTTGAAGATTTGATATCCGGTTCGTTAGCATATTAGCTGAGTTGTGAGCTTTGGCTTCATAGAGAGCTCTGTACCTTAATTGGATTGAAACTAGCTAATCTGCCTCTTGTCATGGACAAATGTCCCAATGCAGCACATGTCAATGGTAAATAATAGTATTTGGTTGTAGTTACATTGAAGGTCATGAAGAATTAGAGTGCAAAAGAAAAATCATTACATTTAATTATTCCATTACTTTCACCAAAGGCAAATGAAACTTAAACGCCAATTTGATACAAATACAAAAACCTGAAATTAATTATCTGATACAAATATGAAAAGCTGAAATTGACTTAAAAGTTAAGTTCCAATCATTAATTTAGCTAAAATTCAAAGTAACACAAATAGCACAACCGGTGATGCATTAGAAAGTCACTTTCATTGCAGCTACTACTACATAGCTTCATCGATCTGTAAATGAAAGAAAAAGTTAGAATTCTTAGTGGTAAGAATAAGAGTTTGGAATAAGCATGAGAAAAAATAACCAAGTGTGTCTTCAAACTAACATATATTTATATATACCTTCATTCAAAGTTTAATTAATTGCACTAGTTGAGGCAGCTTCAACGGTTCTGTCATCAAGAAGATGGCTCCTAATCAAATGCAACTCTTTGTTCACATCTCTCACGTCCATTCTTTCTCTGGGGTTATCCTTTGAGCATTCCACTCCAATCTTCATCAATTTTGTTGTGCATTCTCGCATTTTTTCTCCTCTTCGATTATGTCTTCCAATCTTATTTGGGTGTCCTTCAGCCATCATTGTTGTTTCCTCTGCCATGAGAAGTTCTGTATCTAAGATCTGCATAACTCTTTCTGGTATTGCCATCTTTGCAAACATATGAAGGTTTAGACCATCACTAAACATTTCATTAGTTGGTCTCCTCCCTATTATCATTTCCAACAAAAGAATTCCGAAACTGTAAACATCCCCTGCGTAGATGCCTCTCCCCCAATGCCAAATTCTACATTTAAAAAATAATTATTGAGAAAATATGCTTACCAAAAGAATAATTCATATAAATGAATATTGGTCAGGATTATGTAGGTGTTATATATGACACCTATGGTTTCCATATTGAAAGTAATAGGCAAAAGACATAATTACCTGGAGCGGAATAACCGATAGAACCCTTCATCCCAATTGAACTGCTTTGAGTAGAGGAAATTTGACATGATTGTGCAAAAAGCCTTGCTAAGCCAAAATCACCCACATGAGCATTCATGTCATCATCTAGAAGAATATTACTTGGCTTCAAATCACAATGAACAATCACTGTGTGGCAATGGTGATGAAGATACTCCAATGCTGAAGCAACATCTACCAAAATGTTTATTCTTTGAACAAGGCTTAACTTCCTTGGTTGACTATGTTCGTCGTTGTCCTCGGATGCAACCATTGCTCTAGACTCCCGTTTGGCATGAATTCAAACACAAGAGCTTTAAAATCATTACGTTTGGAATCGATACTTGAGCACGAAGTCAATATCTTGACTAGATTCCGATGTCAAATGTTTCTCAAAGCATTACATTCAGCTTTGAAGGTCTTTGAAGCTCCTCTTTGTTGGAGCTTCTGTACCTTTACCGCTACGATTGTCTCATCTTGGCTGAGAACTCCCTTGTATACGCATCCAAAGCTTCCCGAACCAATCAAGTTTGTAGGAGAGAATCCATCAGTCGCTTTAAGGAGGTCTTCATAAGAAAGCTTGATCTTATCAAATCTGTCCATTGAAGGTGTAGAATACAATTTCCTTTTTGTTTGTCTCATTCGACAATACATCAGAACGAAGAACAAGAAAAGACACCCAACCACACTGACTATGAGCCCAACGAGTATTTTGAGTTTCAAAGGCCTTCCTCGCTTGATGGCTTGTTTTTTGCATTTAGGTAAGTGAAGTTCACCTATGCCTCCACATAGTTTTGTATTTCCACCAACAAAAATTGCACTTGAATTCCCAAAGGCTCCTCCTTTTGGTACCTCACCTTCTAAATTATTAGAGGAGAGATTCAGTTTTAACAAGGGAAAGCTCTCCAGGTATTTTGGGATTGGACCAGACAAATTATTGTTAGAAAGATCCAAATCAGAAAGGGATTTTAGAGCATTCAAAGTCATAGGAATACCTCCTATCAAAGAGTTAGCTTCCAAATGAAGATGCTCCAAGCTCACACAACTGCCAAGTGTGACGGGAATTTCTCCATTCAACTTGTTTTGAGAAACATCCAAATAAAAAAGATTCTTCAAATCTCCAATTGTTGATGGTAGTGGACCCGTTAAAGAGTTAATGGACAAATCAAGAGTTCTTATCGATTGGGAAGGACCTGCAAGTACTTGCGTAGGTATGGTACCACTGAGATTGTTTCGAGCTAAGTCCAATGTTTGCAAAAAATGAATTTTTCCCAAGTTGGAGGGGATATTGCCTTCTAAGTGGTTGTTTGCTAAAGATAGCACGCTGAGGAAACTAATGTTTCCAAGAGAAGGAGGGATCTTTCCAGAGAGTCTATTTCTATCTAAATATAGTCCTTCTAAGTTTTGAAGCATTCCTAAAGAAGATGGTATGCTACCGGTGAAAAGGTTAAATTCTAGTCCTAGTTTACTTAATCCAGTCAAGTTCCCAATGCTTGGAGGAATATTCCCATATATTTGATTTTCTCCAAGAAGTAGAATACCGAGCTTGGTTGAGAGGTTGGAAAAGGAATCAGGCAAAGCCCCTCCGAGAAGATTGCCACCAAATGCAAGTCCTATTAAGTTTCTGCAATTTGTTGAGGAAGTAATAAAATCCAAATCACCTTCTTGCTTACTTCCGAGAAGGTTTTTTTCTAAGTTTACTCTTTCAAGACTTTCTAGAGTTCCTAAACTTTTTGGCACTCAGGCCCGCGAAATTATTTTCGCTGAGTTCAAGGTTTACGAGCCGAGAAGCATTAGACAGTGACTCTGGAATTGTACCAGAAAATTGATTTCCACCTATTCAAAATAGGCGAGATTAGGAAGAGCGTGACCGATGTCTTGAGGAAGAGTTCCATGCAGTCGATTCACAACCATTGAAAGGACTTTTATGGATGACATATTGTAAATCATAGCTGGCAGTGTGCCACTAAATCTATTTTCTGAAATAGAGAGGAAAGCCAAGCTTCTTAAGTGGGTGATGCTAGATGGAATCCTTCCCTCAAAGTTGTTGTATGGCAAGGATATTATCTGGAGAGATGACATATTGCCAATAGAATGTGGTAATCTTCCTGATAGATTGTTCATGGTGAGGGCCAATGCCTCTAGCTTGGACAGTGTGGTGAGTTCCACTGGGATCTTCCCTTCTAGATTGTTTCCAGATAAATATAGTTCCCTTAGATGGAAGCATTGGCTTAAGTTTGATGGGATACCTCCTCCCAATGAGTTATTGGTCATGCTTAGATACTGAAGACGAAGCAACTGGCCAATTTCCTGTGGGATTATTCCGTAGAAACTATTATTTGACAAATCAATGAACCTCAAAAAGGTTAAGTTACGGATGGAAGGCGATATCCATCCAACCAAGCCGCTCCCTTGTAGTTCCAAGGCTGTGATTCTTTGATGTCGACGGCCGCATGTGACGCCATTCCACTGGCAGAAATCTGAAGAAGAATCATTCCAGGAACTTAAGGCTCCTTGTGGATCTAGTGTTATTACTTTTCTGAATGCAAGCAAGGAGACTCGGTCAGTCTCGTTTCCAAAGTTCATAGTGGCAGCATCGACTTCTTTCAACTCCATTAATTTTATGCTTGAGATGATCAACATTAGTGATATGTGCAACTTTAGTGACATCTCTATAGCTAGATGAATCATCATATTTTTCTACTTGCTGGATGAAGGGTCATATATTGCTTTTGATTGATCTCCAACCTCTCTCTCTTTAGTTCTTATAGTCTGAGAGAATTAAATGCCGTGCAATTTGTTTCTTTCTTATCAAAAGAAAAAAAAAATGCATGCCGTGCAATTTGGGCAGAAACTTAATGAAAGATGGCCCCATGCCCATGTAATTTGAATTGGACTGGTTCCAAAGAATTCAAATTTGATTTTTGAGCATTTTGGGTTATAAGAATTACAATAAATCTACTTAGACTCAGTTGGACTCATAAGGAGGTTTTTAAAATTTTTGTAAATATTTAAGGGATATCAAATGAATTTTACAAGTGATTATAGTTGCTTCATTAATTGCTCGAGGATGTATTTAAAATTAAAAAAAGTTATAAGTCCGGACTCACGAGTCCAAATAACACTACCTTTAATTTCCAACATAGCTTCATGATCTGCACAAAAGCAAAGGGAAGGCAAAGGGAAGAAGTTAAGTCTTCAATAACAACCAGAGTAACAAAAACGGTGCAATTTTCAACATAGCTTTATGATCTGCACAAAAGTAAAGGGAAGAAATTAAATTTATCAATGGGGAATTGTATGGTGGTAGTGAACTGACATTGAAATAGTAAATTGTTCATTGCTGTTTTTAATTCGGGGTAGTGCTATTTGGACTCATGAAATGCAATTGCAGGAATGAATTTATTGTTTCGTTTATTTGATGCAGATTAGAGATGTTGATTTTGTGTTGATTACTCCTATTTGTTAGAAAAAAGCAATTACAGGAATGAAATGCAAGTCAGATTTATTGAAGAGCGATTTGTTAAGATTTTAAGTACGCCTGAAGATTTGAGTAGTCTACTATATTTTGTTGGGTCACCAGAACTTCACTGCAGCTCAACAAGGTCAGATCCCAACACACATATCTCTCTCTTTTTGAGTTTCAATTTCTGTGGATCTAGTTATGTCTTATCCTGCAACGACCAAGTGAATGGTTGCTATTGTGACTTCAAGTCTTTTCTATGATAATTTTGTCCAGATATGGTATATCTGAAGTCTTTTGTCTACAATGACTTTAAAAAACTTTGTTATGCTCATCAGTTGAATTTGTATACGAATGTGGGAGGATTAAACACAATTGTCAAGAAATGATTAGGGTAGAAATTAAATCTCAAGCACTAGAAACTGATTGAGTAGATTTGACGTCCAGTTGGTCGAAAAAGTTATACAGCACAAAACAGTTTAAATGAGTAAAACAAGTGTGGTTTTTTTTTTTTTTCGTAATATAATGTATATCGCCTTTTGAAAAGGCGCTATTCATGTATATCAATTCACGTTGGTCACATCACACCAATAGCGCTTTTTCAAAAAGTGTTATTCGTGTTATTGGGATATATCAATCCACGTGGACATACACGTGGATTGGTTGTAACGGATTTACACGAATAGCGCATTCAGAGAATGCGCTATTCGTGTAAATCTTATACGGCGGTCCACGTGGACATCCACGTGGAAACGACAACAAGAATAGTGCATTCTCCGAATGCGCTATTCTTGTTGGTCTTTCCACGTGGGCGGGGATACACAGATAACACCTTATGAAAAGGCGCTATCTGTGTACCCAGTCATCTTCTTCAGCCGAAACAAGAAACGCAGAGAATATATTCTTTGCGTTTCTGTTTCGGCATAGGTGTGTACGTAGTAGTTACTAGGTATAGGTTTGTAGGTCACATGAGTTTGGAAGAGGTGGGTGGGGGTTAGTTCGGTATTTAAAGGTGTTGGTGGAAGGGTTTCGTTGGGAATCTGAAAGAGGGTAGCGAGATTAGAAGGAGGTGAAGATAAGGAGAAGGTGAGAGGCTATGACGGGTTTGAAGGAGAAGGAGAAGGAGGTGACGAGCTTGAAGGAAAAGGAGAAGGAGAAGGAGAAGGAGGTGACGGACCCCAAGGAGAAGGAGGTGACGGGAGAAGGAGAAGGTGAAAGTGAAGGATTTTGTTTGGTTAGTTTAATTTATGATTAATATTTTGCTAAACTTTTTGTTAAATTTTTTGTTAAACTTGGTTTCGTTAAACATTTTTATGATAGGATTTTTGTTTAGTTTAGTGTAGTTTAGGATTTGATTTTGTTTAGCTTAGGATTTGTTTAATTTTAAGAATTTGTTTTGAAGTGCATTATTTAGGAATCAATTTTTTGATAAACTTTTTGTAAAACTTTTATTTTTTGTCAAACCATTTATTTGTTAAACTTAATTATTTGGTTAAAGTTTGTTTTTAATTGTTTTTTGGTTAGTTTAGTTAGTTTCGTTAGTTAGTTAGTTAGTTTAGTTTAGTTTAGTTAGTTAGTTAAGTTAGTTTAGGATTTTTTAGTTGTTAAAGTTTTTATTTAAATTTTATTGGTAAAACTTTGATTTTGATAAACTTTTTATCATATGAAGGAGGTGACGAGCTTGAAGGAGAAGGAGAAGGAGAAGGAGAAGGAGGTGACGGGCTTGACCCCACTGGAGAAGGAGGTGACGGGAGAAGGAGAAGGTGAAAGTAAAGGATTTGATTTTGTTTGGTTAGTTTAATTTATGATTAATATTTTGCTAAACTTTTTGTTAAATTTTTTGTTAAACTTGGTTTTTTTTAAACATTTTTATGATAGGATTTTTGTTTACTTTAGTGTAGTTTAGGATTTGTTTAATTTTAAGAATTTGTTTTGAAGTGCATTATTTAGGAATCAATTTTTTGATAAACTTTTTGTAAAACTTTTATTTTTTGTTAAACCATTTATTCGTTAAACTTAATTATTTGGTTAAAGTTTGTTTTTAATTGTTTTTTGGTTAGTTTAGTTTAGTTAGTTTAGTTAGTTTAGTTAGTTAGTTTAGTTAGTTTAGTTTAGTTTAGTTAGTTAGTTAAGTTAGTTTAGGATTTTTTAATTGTTAAAGTTTTTATTTAAACTTTATTGGTAAAACTTTGATTTTGATAAACTTTTTATCATATGAATTTTGTTTACTTTAAAATTTTGTTACCGTTTAGTGTAGTTTATGATTTGGTTTAGTTTAGTTTATGCTTAGGTTTAGTTTAGGAAATTTGTTTTGAAGTGTTAATTTATGATTAATTTTTAAGTTAAATTTTATGTTAAACATTTTTTTTTTACTGTTTTTTTGATAAACTTATTTGTTTTTTGTTGAACTTTTTGTTAAACTGTGTTTTTGGTTAGTTTAGTTTGGTTAGTTTAGTCTAGTTAGTTAGTTTATTAGTTTAATTTAGTTTAGTTTAGTTAGTTAGTTTGATTAGTTTAAGAATTTTATTTGTTAAAGGTTATGTTAAATTTTTTTTTGTTAAAATATTATTTTGTTAAACTTTTTATCATATGTATTTTGTATAGTTTAGGATTTTGTTTAGTTTAGTTTAGTTTAGGACTTGGTTTAGTTTTGGGTTTTGTTTTAAGTGTTAATTTAGGATTCATTTTTTTGTTAAACTTTGTTTTAACATATTTATATTTGTTAAACTGATTTTTTGTTAAACTTTTTATTGTATTAAATTTTTTAGTTAAACTGTTTTATTGTTCTTATGTGTCCCTCAATATACACACAAGTCGAACTAACTTTTTTTTTTTTTTTGGGACAAGATCAAGACAACAAACGGTTGGCTAGAGAGAGTTTACTCATTGTTTGTTGCACGAGGTGTTAGGTTAGGATTTGTTTTTGTTAAATTTTTTTTTTGAGTTATTAATTTCTATTTAAATAAAATAACTAACTATATTTTTTATCGCAGGAATATTAATTTGAAGAGAAAAGAGGAGCAAAATAGTAAGTTCAAAAAATTAATATTTCTATTATTATTTATTTGGTTTTGTTATAATTATCATGTTATGTAGTTACATAGGTTCTTTTTAAAAATAAAAATAAAATAAAACTGGTTGAGATGTTCATTGTATGGTATGTGTGCTTAAAACATTAACTAACTCAAACAGAGGGTGTACTTGAAGTAGATGAATGTGTATGCTTTGTAGTTGCGCTATTAAGACGATCATCTACATCGAAAAGTTAGATTGCACTTAAAAACCCCCAATTTGATAAAATTTTTGGCTTGATATTTGAAAGAAGGAACAAAAAAAGTCTAGAATAATTGATGATAAATATAGTATATATATTAGTCTGTTTGGGAACAAATTACTATGGTATTGTTTTGATGAAATACATGCTCCTTATAAACTAGTTTAGTAGTTTTCATCGTTTGAGTGTAAATATGAGTTATTAAATGATACTTGATGCAAACAAATGAGGATGCTCTGTAGTTGCGCTGTTATGGCGATCTTCTACATCAGAAAGTTCGATTGCGCTTTAACTCTCGTTAGTAATAAACTTTTTCGCTTCATATATTTTTGTAATCCGGTATGTAATCCTTTTACATTAATGTCAAATAAATTATGTAGGTCATGAAACATATGAACATCCCATTTCTATTTTATGGGCACGGTGAAATTGCAAATGATTTAAATGACATCGCATACAACGCACCCCCATCAGCAGTGTTGATGGTTAAGTTTGAGACGAGTATACGACAATTGATTGATGACGTGTATAACGCGTTCAACATCTCATCTACAGAGACTCTAGTTAGATGACTTATCACCACGTGATAATCCTCCCCGGAGGTTCGCAATATTTTGTCCTTGTGTTGCTGCATAATGTGATAACCTTCGACTTCATGTGAGTGACATTAGCTAATTTACCATTAACTGCAACGGTAGATATCTATTTAACATTTGAGTCAATCGACTCGTTTCGAAATCTTACGGTTCATTCGCAAGTCCGTGATGAAGATGTCGACACGTCAGACGCTAGATTGATGATGGAAAGGCTGCATATGCAATCACCACTAGGTGATGTCTCACGAAATAAATTTGTTAGTCCTTTACATGATGACATTAATGTCTCTACTGACGATGAAGTTAATGACGACGACAATAATGAAACAAACGAGGACGTACGTCCCCCCGAGGATGCTGCAGCAATTGTCGATTAGGAAAACCCCAATGTTACGGATGACCCAAATTATGAACCTCCAGGTGCCGAAAACGTGCAAGATGATGAGTGGTTTGCTATCGATGAAGAGAATTTCATGGAGGAAGCAAGTGATGATGAAGTTTACCAACCATTGCTGGTGTATAATGAAATCGATTGGGAGGTCGTTAACTCCACTGTAACCCAACATTCTCATCAACAGACTGAGTGTGACATGTCTAATTTTGAGTTAGAAATAAGATTGTGTTTTGACAACAAAAAATCTTACAACGTGCAGTCAAAATGTGACATGTTAATAGACATTGTCAATACCATGTGATGAAATCGACTACAACTCTATAGGCGATTAATTGCAGAAGTGCGCAAGATGGGTGTTTGTAGCGTCTTCGTGCATGTTTGCAAAAGAAAACACAATTATGGAAGATTACACAATTATACGTGCCGCACAACTGTATAAATCCCGACGTAGAACGCGGTCATGTTCAACTTGACGCTAACATGCTTGCGTGAGAGATCCAAAGCGTTGTCTAGATATATCAAGCAATAACTATCAAAGCATTAATACAAATAATTAAGAGAAAATTCGGACACGAAGTAAACTACAAGCGAACGTGGGATTTCAAAAGGAAGGTAGTTGCATGTGCATTTGGAGATTGAGATAAGTCATACATTATATTACCAAGATGGTTGGCGGTTGTGAAGAATAAAAGTCTGGGGACAAGAATCGTGTGGTCACATAGACAATGAGCTGTTGATGAGATAATAACCGTGTCTCCCTAATTTCGTCGTGTGTTTTTCGCATTTGAAGCATCAATACAAGCTTTCAAGTTTTGCATGTCTCTTTTTCAGATTGATGTGACTTTCTTATATGACAAATATAGTGGTAAGCTAATGATTGTCATCTTTGTTGATGGTAATTGACACATACTACCGGTTGCATTTGCCGTTGCAGAAGCCGAATCTATGGATTCGTGAGGATGATTTTTGAGGATGTTGCGCAAACACGTGACAGATAGACTCGCACATTATATGTCACGGATAAACTCACACATTATGAACAATCTGCAAGGATACATCAAGTCAATTTGATCAATCGTGACATATATGAGTTTCAAGTGTTGACTGGAAGACATGGAGATCGCATGCATAAAGACAACAATACCCAAGTCGTCATCCTAAAGGACCGGGCGTGCGGTTGCAATAAATGACAATCGTTTGGTTTCTCTTGCTCGCACGTGTTAGCTGTATGTGCCTTTATTCGAGTGAGCTATGCACAATTCATTGAGCCATACTATAAGATAGATGTGTACGCGCAATGTTACTCATATAATTTCAAAGCCATCCCAGATGAGAAATATTGACCGACTTTTGTGACGAAGATAATACCGGACCCAAGGTGCAGACATGATTGAGGGAGACCAAAGGGAACGCGAAGGCAAAACAAGATGGATTTTCTTAATCTCTCGAGCCTTGCGATGTGACATATGTCATCAAGAAGGACATAGAAGAACAACATGTCCTAATAAAGATCGTGATCGAGTCCCTACTAGGAAGAACCGGTGTGGTATTTGTCGTTCAAAGTGACATAACAGAAAAAAATTGTCCAACCAGAGCTCAACCTTCCAACGAAAATCGATAGTCGATTTTGTATATTGTTTGTGATGGCTTAAGCTGATAATTTGATTATATTGAAATGTTTAAGTATACGTTATTTTTTGAACCTATACGAATGAGTTATTGTGAGTTTCCGAACAACACGACTAATTTTTTTAAATCGGTCAATTGTAGTTTGTACACAAATGGATCCAGGTCCTTCAGATCCTTTACTTTTACATCTCCAATCTACGCACATATTTTCGCGAACCTGGAGGGGTGATGTAAACTTTTTTATATGTATACGTCAAATGTTCATGCATAAATGTATAATATATATCGACTAATACATTTTTAATTAAAAGTTGTACGAAACATTGCGCGTGCATCGAAGACGTAGTGTCGTTGATCGTAACGATGCGGTAACATTCGAGGATGATCCCATATCTTTGTTCTAGTGGGTTATATGGGATTTTCCGCGTAGCATTTTTCAGCCTTATTGAGCTTTGATTACCGCATTCGTAGAGAGATGGCGTCCTGAGACACATACATTTCATATGCATTGTGGCGAGTGCACAATTACACTCCAGGACGTGCAAGTGCAACTCGACTTACCTATCGAAGATATGCCTGTGACGAGAACGACCGATACAGACTATGTTGAGGTGTATTAGAAGCTACTTGGTCGAACTCTTGTTGGAGATGACATTATTGGTTGTAAACTTAAAGTCGAATGACTTGAACATAACATACCAGCTATAGATGACGACAACGATGAGGAATCGGTGCAACGTTATGTTCGATTGTACATACTGCAACTTATCGGTGGTTGTCTGTTCGCCGACAAGTCAAACCGATTTGTACATTTGATGTTTCTACCGTTGCTTGAAGATTTCCAAATAGTTGGACACTATAGTTGGGGGAGTGCCTATTTGGCTTATTTGTACAGGGAGTTGTGTCGCATATCTCGCGCGGGAGCACATGAGGTTGCAGACACGTCATTTCTTGTACAGCTGTGTGCATGAGACATATTTCCATTCATAGCACCAAGGCGCTTAGGTGTTTCTAGAGTTCGACCTCGACCAATCGATGGAGAACACATGCTTATGGATAAGGCTGACAAAAATTCGGGAACGGACATAAACGGGACCGGACACCCATTTTTAAAATTATTAAATTTGGTGCCGGATCCGATCCCGTTTTTGAAACGGGCAATTTTTTTGTCGAGTCCCGTATGTTTTACAAACATACGGGACCCTTTTGTCCGCTTTTTATTGTTAAATATGATTAAATATTTTATTTATCAAATATAAAATATTTAATAAATATTTAAAAATACTAAAAACTGTCAACAATGATACAGGCGGCGTAGAGGAGCTCGCGGCGGAGGTCGGCGGAGCGTGGGTTGGGTTCGGGGAGCCAGATCTTGGATTTCTAGCCGAGGTAGGAGCACTAGGAGGAGTAGTTGGAGAGGAGGCCGCGGCGGAAGCGGATGAGGACGGAGGGGTTGAGGGAGTCGATGGGGTCGAGAGGGGTCTGGAGGCGCATCTGGGCGTTGGCGAGGTGGAGGACGAGGTGCTCCCGCTGGTTGCGAACGTTGTCGCGTTGGGAGCGAGAGCGGTGTGCGAGAGGCGCGTGTGTTGAGGAGGCGGTGTTGAGGAGGCGGTGTTGAGGAGGCGAGAGGCGGAGAGGCAATGTTGAGGAGGCGAGGCGGTGTTGAGGAGGAGAGGCGGAGAGGCAATGTTGAGGAGGCAGAGGCGGTGTGAGGAGGTGGTGTTGAGGAGGCGAGGCGGTGTTGAGGAGCGCAGAGAGCGAGAGGCAATGTTGAGGAGCAGAGGCGGCGGTGTGAGGAGGTGGTGTTGAGGAGCGAGAGCGAGAGCGGTGCGAGAGAAGCGGTGTTGAGGAGCGAGAGGCGGAGAGGCGAGAGGCGGTGTGCGAAGAGCGCGCAATGTGCGAGGTGGCGGTGTTGAGGATCGAGGCGGTGGTGTTGAGGATCGAGGCGAAGAGAGTAGAGTTGAGGAGAGGAATGGCGGTGTTGACTGTTGAGGGAGGCAGAGAGGTAGAGTTGAGGGAGAGGAATGGTGAGTGTGAGACGGTGAGAGGGTGAGAATTAGGTTATGGAGTGTAAATTTACTTATATGCCCTTCAAATTAATCACAAACGGTACCCATTTTTTTTTAAATTTTTGCCCAGACCCGGTCCCGTATTTTTAAACGGACATAAAACATTGTCCAGACCCGTATGTTTGTCGAAAAAAAATTGCCCGGTCCCGTTTTAAACGGGACCGGACAAAATGGGCAAACGGGACCGGGCACATTTTGCCAGCCCTACTTATGGACGTTCCATTAAGGCACATGTAATACAAATATTATTTCATAATTTCTATAATATTAACTCTATTTTCATTTTCTATAATTTATTGTTTGTATACAAATGGCTCGATGCATTCTCGGTTACTCAGAGTGCGACGCACGTCTTATCAGTTTACCATGATGCAATCGACTAGCAGAATGAGGATGACGTGGTGTGACAACCTTATGCTGAAGTCATCGGGTCTCTTTCCAAAGATTGTACTAACGGCCACGGTAGTTGGCTATCGACATGTCCCTTAATTTATTTCTACATAGTCGAGCGACATCGATTAGAAAGGGTTATGAGACAATTCGAAATGATACATGACGTGTCACCAAACTGTGATTACGACATTCGACTGCACCGCATCGAATTACGTGGACGTAATCAAGAAAATTGGGTGGCTTTTCACACAACTTTTATACAAATATGGGAAGATCGTAGTGACGACATAGTCACAGCGGCACAAGAAGAATAACACGATCAACAAGACTACATGACGTGATATCGATCAGTCAGTAAACGATTCATTAGACATGATGAGGCTTTACGTGACTATTCAGTAAATTTGAAACTATTATTTTTTTCTGAACAAGTAATATCTTAAATTACGTGTATTAAGCTCATGTTTTTTATATCAGTGTAACTTGGTGCATCGACTGAGGCGAATGTTTATTGGGGATGAGTACGAGCAAGGTCTTGCAGCACTTGATGAAGACATTAAAATTTTAGATGAAGATGAAAGACAAATGTCTACTCTATGGAATGATGAAATTGATGTCGAACATGACATAAATGAAGAGAATGAAGAGGAAGATGAAAAGACGATCATGACGAATCGAATAGAGAGGTGAGAAGAAGAACAACACGAACAAAGATTGTGGGGGAAAGCACTAGACGTCCTCGTTCACCACGTCCATCTCGTCGAACTGAGATTGTTGCAGAGAGTAGCAGATGTTCTCCTCCACCACGTTCATCTCGTCCGAGAGCGAGAAGAACAAAGACTGTTGGTGAGAGTAGCCAACGCTCATCCCCACAACGTCATTGTTCTCATGGGTACATTCCCACATCATCCCTAATGCAACAAAAACCTCAAATGTTTGTACCTAGGCAGCCGATCATGAATCATCCTCGTTACCATTTTGATCCTTATGCACTCGGACCGTCATCTTCATATGTGGACCATGGAATGCCTAGACATCAAATGTATCATTCATTGCCTCAATGCATGCCGAGTCCATATACTTCACCATGTTATAATTACAATATGTCATATAGTGGAGATGACTCATTCATGAACCTGTTAAGCATGTCGCCGCCTCATGTTCCTTTCGGCCAACCACATACAGGAAACCAGTATTTTGGAATGGTTCAACCTTTTTTTTGAACCATTAGAACCATAGGTGCGTCGAGTGAACCAGAGGAAGAACATTAATCGACTCAACGACATTCAATGTAAGATCAACAACCTCAACAACCTTAACCGGATGTACAAACACAACGTCAAACTAGACATAAAGTACGTCTGATTTGCATCACGGAGTAACAATGTCAACGTAACTGTCGTAATAGACCCGTATGATGAGTTTTTTTGATGTCGTGATGATTTTTTTTTCAGTTTATATCTTAGGTGAATTAAGTTGTTGTATACAACTTTTTCATGGAATAGACTAATTTTTCCAAAAAATCATTATTGTTTTAATTTTAAATTTTATACAAAGAAATAACGTAGTTTTGTCCTATAATTATTTTTATCTTTGTATCTCTTCTTTTCATCACGAGATAGAAGTAAGACAACTTTAAAAGATGAGTTGCATGGTTACTATGGTTGTTTGTCTCGAGATACGTGCGTGAAGTTTGCATGTGGTGCATGATCTGTAGTGGATATGCATGTGTTGTCCCCTCGAGATACGTGCATGACGTTTGCATGGATTGTCCACCTCAAAATATGTGTTTGTCGTTTGCATTAGTTGTCCATCTTGAGTTACGTGCACGACGTTTGGATGGTTTGCATGGACTGCACCAGGTTGCATGTGTTGTCTACCTCGAAAACGTGCTTCATATTCGCATGATTTGTCTGTATTGCACGAGGTTGCATGAGTTGTCCACACATCGAGATATGTATGTGACGTTTGAATGGTTTGCACGAGGTTGCATGGCTCGCCCACCTCGACATACGTGCATGACGTTTCCATGTGTTTTCAACCACGAGATACGTGTGTGATGTTTGCATTGGCTTTACCACCTCGAGACACGTGCAAGTCGTTTGCATGATTTACTCGGATTTTATGAGGTTACATGGGGTGTCCATCTCGAAATACTGGCGTGTCCTTTGCATGGTTTGCATGGATTAGGCGAGGTTGTATGAGTTGTCCACCTCGAGATACGTGCGTGACGTTTGCATGGATTGCAATAGGTTGCATGAGTTGCACCCCTTGAGATACATGTGTGACGTTTACATGAATTCCACGAGGTTGCATGGGTCTCCCACCTTGTCATACGCGTGGCGTTTGCATGAATTCTCCATCTCAACATACATGCGTGACGTTTGCATGGGTTGTCCATGTCGATATGCGTGCGTGTCGTTTATATGGGTTATCTACCTCGAGATACGCGAGTGACGAGGGTTGTCGTCTCGATACGCATGTGTCGTTTGCATGAGTTCCTCCACCTCTATGTGTGATATTTGAGTTGAACAAATAACTCATTTTCAAAAGGAGTCATTCATACACTTTAGTATTTTGTATCGATAGCTCATTTTCAAAAGAAGCTATTCATACAAGTTCCTTCCACATCATTACCCATACCAACGATACCACGCCACTTCATTATCAATAGCTCATTTTGAAAAGAAGTTATACAATACTTTTGTAATTTTAAAGTAACCCCCTATTTTATGAATAAAAAACTAATCCCACCTTATTTCATGAAAAACATATTCCGGTCCACGTGGATCCACGTGGATCCACGTGGACCGGGACTACCCAGGCATACTGATAGCGCCTTCTCCGAAGGCGCTATCAGTATGCCACGTGGGAAAATAATAGGGTTTCCCGGTCCACGTGGAGCCACGTGGACCGGGAAACCGTGACTTTGGGGCGCAGATAGCGCCTTCTCAAAAGGCGCTATCTCGCACCCCATCTGTCATCTTCCCGAAACCGACGAGAGAATATATTCTCTGCGTCGGTTCGCTCGTTAATGGGTTATAGGGGGCGGGGGTAGGGGTGGTGTAGGTCACGGGTTCACCGTAGTTGTGGGGTGGGTTCGGGTACTTAAGGAGGGGAGGGGGAGCGAACAAAGCGGGCGAGACAGAGGAGGGAGTGTGTGCGCGCGCGCGAGAGACAGAGGAGGAAGAAGGAGGGCGGACGACGCATTGAACGGGAGAGAGTGGGCGAGTGTGTGCGCGCGCGCGGAGACGTTCGTCGAGCTTGGCGGAGGTACGTGGTGTTTTGGACGGTCGGTGGTGAGCGAGGAAGCAGGCGGTGACGGCCACGGAGGAGGAGGACGGATCTACGGCGGGCTGCGGGGAGGAAGGAGCAGCGGCGGCGACCGAGGTGGAAGGCCGGCGTAGGACGGAGTGGAGGTAGGAGAAGGAGGAGGTATGTGTATATGGTTAAGTTAGTTTAGTTAGTTAAATAAGATCGTTAAGTGTTTTGATTATGTTAATTTGAGTTTGTTTAAGTGAGTTTAGTTAATGAAGTATGTTTACGTAAGTGTAGTTTGTTTAATGAGTTTAGTTATATTGAATTGCAATTACACCAAACACATGCATGCTAATAAGAAACTCTAATTACTATATGATGTGAAAGTAATAGAGAGACCCAAGTTTCAACAACGACCAACTATATATGTTATATTTTAGTTAAGGTTAGGTAATGCCCAAAAATTATTAAACCATATATTTAGTATACTAAGCTCATTTAGACTTTGAATTCGTTCCGATCCACGTAAGTTTGATGAACATAACTCTAGTTTTGTTAGCCGATTTATTACACTATTTGTGGTCCACAATAATGAAAATACAAGGTATGCACAACGGTTCATATGTTTATTTATTGAACATTATTACATCCAAGTTTCTAAACGTCTGTAGGTCATGTCACAAAGAAACATCCCTTTTCTATTCTATGCGCACGACTCCATTGTTAATGGGGCCAATGGCATCGCGTACAACTCATCGCCATCAGTAGTGTTGTGGGTTAAGTTTGGGTCGAGTGGGCGTGAAATGATTGATGCCATTTGTGACGCGTTCCATATCTCATCAACGGATAATATAGTTCATATGACGTCGTTGGAGTTGATTTTGTTGTTGATCCCTTCGATGATACGTGCAAGTTTACCTTCACGCAGGAGATTGCTTTCTTGTTTAAAAGCACTAGAAAGATTGCTATGATAAAATGTGATGTTAAGTTGGAGTTCCCGGTGAGGGAGGTGAGTGAGATAAGGCAGTTTACTAGTTGGTCATCTTTGGTGGTGGTTTTACGACTTTCATCGTCTCCATGCTTGTATTATAGAACTGCAGATGATGATATACATGTCACGGCCCCCTTTGTTGTTGGATGATGACGATCCTTGGATCGGAACCACGATTTCACACACAAGATCTTTGCTTTCATCGCCACCTAATTGTGCCTACGACGCCCAACTGCACCGCATCGAATTGCGTGGACATCATCATGAAAATTGGGTGACTTTTCACGCAAGCTACATAAACATGTGGGAAAATCGTGGGGACACCATTGCGACAGCGGCACTGAATGAAGGGCATGACGATCAAGACTACATGTCGTGGGGACACCATTTCGGGATGGTTCCACCTCCTATTTTTGGTTGCATCGATCGGTAAAGAGAGGTGAGTCGAGTCAAGAACCGGAGGAAACACATCAATCTACTCGACTTGATTCATCGCAAGACGAGCTACCTCAACCGGATGTACAACCACATCGTCCAACTAGACAAATAGTACGTCCGGTTTGCTTCACTGAGGAACAACGTCAACGGAACCGCCGAAATAGACCTGCATGATGAGTTTACTTGATGTCATAGTGATTTGTAAATAACTTATATTTTGGGTTGACGATTTAATACGTGTATTCAACCTTCTCGTTGAATAAACTTATTTCTCATGTTTTCCATATTATAATAATTTTGTAGATGTGATTACTCTTCAATAGTTAGTTTAGTTTGTTAAGTTAGTTTAGGTTATATGTTTAATTTAACTTAAGTGGTTAGCTTAGTTAGTTAGGTGTCGGTGGTTAGGTTTTATTATTTTAGTTTGGTTAGGTTAATTAGCTTAGTTAGTTTTGTTTAGGTGTTGAGGTTATGTTTGTTTAGTGTAGTTGAGTTAGGGTACGTTCCTTAGTGTAGTTTAGTTAATTTAGGTTATGTACTTTGGTTAGGTTAGGTTAGTCGAGTTTAGTTCACAAGTAACTCTCGAGCTACTTGGATGTTTGTAAATCACCCTGAAAAACACCCAGTTGGTCAGCATTTTTTTTAATTAGTCTCCGTTTAGTCTTTGTTAGTTCAAATATATATTGCGTTTTGCGGAAGGGCCAACTAGGATTGGAAGTGTAGTTACATAATGCTTATGCATTATTCATAGAATATATCCACACAAACACAAGCACAAGGAACCGATTGAGTAGATTGGAACAATGTGTGTATGCATATACAACTCTGAAACTTATCTGGTGCTGACGCGCGACGAAAGCATCAATAAAATATAGTTCCCACACCAACTATTTTGTAGATAACGGTAAAGGGTCGATCTCGCAAAAATTTGTAAAGTTCTACAAGAAAGAGAAAAATGAGGATTTTGAGATAATGAACAAATTAAATAATCTAAATAGCAAAGAATTAAACTTGACGAGGAAGAATTGTGACATCCCGTCACCGACCAAATCGGACTCGGCCCGATCCGACCGGATCGGAGACCCGAACTCGGTTCGACCGGGTGGCGCGACCGTGCTTGATGATATAGTACCGTAAACAATAAAATAATATTTTTGGTGTGCATGTAATATTTAATAAATAATTAAATAATTATAAATACACATGTGACACAAGACAAGGCGAGGCGTGGGTTTCGCCTCGGGATACACGTTGGACGTGAAATACGTTACTTAGGCTAGTATCATGACCTATTACTAACTTAATTTAATTTTCGCCTCGGGATACACGTTGGACGGGAAATACGTTACTTAGGCTAGTATCATGACCTATTACTAACTTAATTTAATTTAGCCTACGTGGTGTATTAAAAATTAATTGATATGCCAATGGTAGGAATATAATAAATCTCAACTTATAGCATATGCTTTAAATTAAAAATCATAACCTATGGAAAATGTAACACATGTGTCAATTAACAGTCAAATAAAGAATTATGGTGCATAGACTTTATGTTATACACGGGATTGATCTCGAGATTCAAAAATACATCTAGATGAAGGGTCATGATCTAGATCTAGTTTGAAGACATAATCATGCAATATGGAACACTTATCACTTACAAGCAACACTTGTCAATATAAATCAATTCATGTCTCCAAATTAACAACTAAGCAACTTGATTTGGAGGCTTGATTAAATACTCAACTTAAAGTAATTATGTTGCTAATGATGAAGTGTAGGATCCATTTTAGACCCTTATGGCCCGTTCGGTTCGCAAATAAAATAAACTCATGAACATGAGATTATTTTACACAGGGATTATAACATGAGTTTGGGTATTAGTCCCTATTGAGGGACTTGTTCGGTTGGGGTATAGAGGTTGGGATTAAATATGTGAAGTTACAAAATTATAGAGATTTGGATGCACCAACAATGAGATTAAATAATACCACTCATTTCATGGTTTTATTTTATTCCACTCCTATGAGTTAAAATGATCCCATCATCAGTTTAAACACTAGTATTATTTATTACCACCACTTATCCAATGCTATCCCATGAACCGAACGGGCCATTAGATGTGCCACAAAACTCGTATTTCGAGGCACATCTAAAGGCCATTGTTTTAAGTTGATATAAGGTATATAAGGAACACTTAGTTATTGATGTTGCAAATGAAAACACCAAAAAAAAATTGAGAAAAAGAACATGAGTTGCTGGAGATTGAGGATCAATGAGCAATTTAAGTGCAATTAAAGTCTTGAAAATGAGAAACAGTAGATCCCCAACAATCCTAAGGTAACCTCTTTCTTTTCCCTTTCAATTTCATAAATTTTGATGGAATAAGCATGAATGTGAGCTGATGTGGTTTAATGACAATGACACCATGCATGTACTTAGATTTGAACTCAAATTTGATGTCTTTAAACAAACATGTACTAAGAATCAAGAATTCAAACTTTGTATGACTCGAAATTTGATTTTTTTTTACTTGAATTGGAAGATTTAACTATGATTTCAAAATTTAGATTTCAGGGACTGATATGAAATGGTTTAAGACTCAATTTCAACTCACTTTATGCCCAATTTGATCAAAAATTTAGGTGGATCAAATGTATGTTCAAAAAGTTGAACAATTTAAGTTTTTAAGGCCCTTTAATGGTAAATTGGCTATAGGTTGTTAAATTGTGGAAGTCTTGTTATAAGCTAGTGTAAATGGAACCCAAATAACACCTAATGGGTCCCCATCCCAAGTCGAAACAAGATGAATCAACCCAAAAGGAATAAAACAACCATGTTCAAACATCAAGAATTAGACTCGACATTGCGATGAACATAAATCATTCAATTTAACTCCAATTAAAGCGAACTTTAGATATATTGTTATTTGATATGTTAATAACATTGTGATAAAAGTTTATGGTATTTGGAGCTATACACTAAAAGAAATCGAATTTGTAACCTTGCTGGTCGAAATGAAATTCAAATGGGCGCAGTGTTCGTAAATCTTTGATAACTCCTCATTTTTAATCGGAATTGCGCGCACCATACCTTTTCGAAAATATAAGAAGTAGACCTAAATCTTTGTATACATGTACTTGCCAAATTTTAAGATTTTGATAATCAAATTAAGCGATCAAGGTAGTGTATTGTGTATGAAATTTAAAGTATATTGATAAATTCAAGAAATTACATAATTAATGGTTTTCTTGAGATACGTGCACGGGGTTTCGGTGGTTTTGGGACCTCGATTCACGCACTAACGTCGACATATGTGGCCAGGGCTCGACGATGACTTGGCGAGGACATCGACACGTACCACGAAGTACGAGATGCGCGGTCGAGCTTCGACACGCCACACGCAAGGTTTGTGAACACAGAGAATTTATAAACTTTATTACGCATCCTATTATGACCGCATAAGTTTTAGTTTGCATCACATCATGATTTATGTGGCCATGCATATAGACGTAAGGACTTATAGGAGCCGTCTCCGAGAATTAGATGGGGCAGCTTCGACGACGAAGAGTCTCCCCCTCCGTCCAGTCGGGCACCTTCGAGGGATGACTATACGATGATCTTCTACCCTCCAGCCTGTATGGCAGTTGGAGAGGTTTTCGCCTTTCGGCCTTTCCTACGACGGAGTTAGAGTACGTCGGTGCCACTCGAGTTCACGAATTCGCGTGACGGGACATCCCCTGATCGTCGATGCTGAACGCCGCCGGGCCGACGGGATTCATGCTAGGTCCTTGCATTTGGGGTTCATGGGAACCACCTGTTCATACAAGAGAAGGATTGAATCATGTTTAAATTCCTGCAAATTTCCTTATAATATTCTTTGTCGAATTACATTATGCTATAACTTTTATAAAACCTTGTTGTTCACTTACTGGGGGGCCTTTTGGAAACCCAGATCCATCTTCCAGTGATCGAGGGAAGGGCAAGGTGTACTAGTGAGACGACGACTTTAGACTGCCCCGATCTTCACTGTAGGATGATCTCTTTTGTGTATATATTTCTTTTTATATACCGAACTTATATTTTGTTTACGTAAGGCTTATGGGATACTTTTGGACATGTTCCTTGACTTGGATTTACAATATTGATGATATGACAAGTGTTTTCCCCACTTATGTTCCCGTTTACTTTCCAGTATTTATTTATATGTTCACCGAATTTCGCACATACTTGAATTTAACTTAATGGTAAAAAAACGGATGGGCGGGTTTGAAACGTCTTTTGGGGCCGATTGTGTGACCAGAAGCCTCAGGAGACGGTTCGGGCTGGTCAAACCGCCGGGTCACGGTACGAATGCCGACAATTTTGATATCAAAGCCTAAGTTACTGAAAAGCCTAGGACTCAAAGGAAAACTGGAAAACTTGAATAATTTGACTTACGAAAACTTAGAAAAGTGGGAAACACGAGTCGAGGACTAAGTTGGGAAGAACTGGGGAATTGTAGTCGATTGATTATATGACGTATTATGTTAATTTTGAATGTATATTATACATTAAAAACATAATTTCGTGACACTCGGATCGTTATCTACGTGTAGTTGTGATACATTATGTATCATGGATTCGAGTGGGCGAGATTCGTCAGCTCCACGAGAGACGGTGCATTTTTCCTCTTCTACTGTCACTGACGATATCATACGTGAGATGCATGAGGTGATCACACGTCAGCAAACGTCCTTGGAGGCCTTTGGGCAACGCTTTGAGACTCTTAAACGTCAGAGGGAGGCTGACTCCATTGATACGAGAGGATTGACTGCAGTAGTAGCACGTCTTGTAAACTAGTTGGCGGCACGACCAGATATTTCATTGCAGATATCGACACAATCTCTAGTTGTGCCAGCAGTAATAGTGACACAGACAGGTCCAGTCGACCCATAGTAGTAGTACCTCTTCTAATCACACAAGTGGAGACTCTAACAGTACAGCCGACCGCAACTGAGAGTAAGGCGCACAGGCTCGATCATTTTCGGAAGAGCTTCGACAGATGTAAGACTCTGAAGTTCTACGGAGATATAGATGGGAAGAAGGCATAGCAATGGGTCAGCAATCAGGAGAAGATTCACCGTTCGATTTGTGCGGACGAGGATTGTCGCATCGAGTTATTGACCATGCACTTAGAGGGAGCTGCTGATAAGTGGTGGCAGGCTGTGTATGCCGGAGAGGACCTCGTTGAGGATTGGGCGACTTTTCGACGACTGTTCTTTTGGAACTTCTTTACTTCGGCAATGAGGAGTAGGAAGAGAGAGGAATTTCTCGCACTGAGGCAGGGAGACATGCCCGTCTATGAGTTTGTCGATCGGTACTTCCTACTATCATCTATGGCAGGAGATCCGTTGACATCAAGGCAAGACACCGATCAGTGCTGACAAGTATAGTTTTGAAACCAATAAATAAAAATACCTAAGTCAAGACATACAAGTTCGGTTCGATAAAAGATTGAATTTGGTCTTCAATCTATGTAAATTATGTAAATCAAAAGTATCATAGTGTAGTTATAGACCCGGTAACATACGCAGTTTCTCGCACTTCCTATTCTCGATAGTTAAGGTATGACAATAACTATTTCTCTTGCCAAACGTATAACCTTATACTCAAGCGAATTGAGTTTGACATGATGTCCGCAATGAGTTTTGTGAAGGCACTACACCTAGACAACCGAATCACTAGTGTGTTAGATTAAGCATGGATCCTTAAGGTATTTGAATGGTCCCAAAAAGGGCAAATTAATTGGTATAGTCAATTGCCACTTGTGTGGTCTTATTGCATAATGACAGATGCTTACGACTCATTGACAAAAGAATCAAGGTTTAAATCTAAATTTAACCCTAATTATTCAATCAATATCAAAGGGAATAAAATAACAATGAAATTAAAATAAATAAATCTCACAAATTCATAAATAAGAGTAGTCAAACTTTCATCTCCGGTCTTGCTTAGGCCATGAGATTACTATCTCAGTATCTTATGGATGAAAAATACAAAACAAAATAAAAAAATAGAAGTCGAGGGAGAGAGGAAAAATATTAGAAGTTGAGAGTTCTCCCTTAAAAACTTAAGTCTTATTTATTTAAAACCACTAAAATTGGTTTCTAGACGAGAGAGAATGTGATTCTCATGGGTAATTTAGTGACACGTGTGTTGAGGCAGATCAGACGGATGTTGTGAGCTTGATTGCATATTCGAGACATGTGTCAGAATGCAATTGGCTAAAGTTGCCAGTGTAGATGATGTGGCGTGTAGGGATTGGACGAGAGAGCTGTCGAAGACGTGCTGGATGAATGAGGCATCGACACGTGGCAACTGCTGGATAGGAGAGAGGACGCACGAATGCTCGTGCGAAGATGTGATAGGCAACACCGTGCGAATCTCGAGAAAGATCGACTGCTGTTGTGGATGAAACAAAACTCGCTAGAGAGATGGGAGACAACACACATATGCATACCGAGGCAAGATGAAGGGATGCTATGTTGAGAGGAGGCGTGCATGTGATCAGTGAAGAAAAATAACAAATGTTGGCATCAATTCGAAAGCCAACTATAGAAGTTGTTGCCTTCAATACCCAGTTCACTAAATCAAAAGATGCATCCAAATGGAATACTTCTGTTAGATCCAACATCAAGCTTCATTGTGATCATTGCATCAAAGAGAACCACACACGAGATAGGTGCTTTAAGCTAATTGGCTATCCAGTCGATTGGCCGAATAGGGGGAGATCATCTAAAGGCCGCCCTAAAACAACAAATTCTGCATAAAATTCTCATGATGGTCAGTCTATTATTCTGCTTGAATCTCCAATACATGGGCTTACAAAGACACAATATGATCAACTCATGTCTTTGCTCAATGTTGAAAAACAAAGTTCATTAGCAAATTTTACTGGTAAGGCAGCTCATTTTTCTCATGAAATTAATTCTGAATGGGTATTACATAGTGGTACCTCTGATCATATGTCTTGCAATGAGTATTTTTTAATTGATTGCAAACCTAGTTCATCTTTTCCACATATAGCTTTACCAAATAGCACACACATGTATGTTAAAATTTTTGGTAGTCTTTCATTTTCTTTTAACATGGTATCAGAGCCCATTGTTCGGATGGACCTGAGAGAAAAAGCCCTCTAAGTCATGCGACTTTCGGTCCATGAGGGAGTGTTGAAGATGTGTGGATCGTAAGTTAGTCCCACATCGATTAAATGAAACTTCGAAATGAAGTGTATAAGTGATTAACTCCTCCAAACTAGTATTGAGCCATTTTGAGATAAAACCTCACATCTATAAGAGTTGAAGTTGGTTAAGTTGAGAACAATATCGGTGCTAGTAGAGGAGATCCACGAGCTCGCGCATGCGTGTGCGATGTGGCCGTGAGAATTTTGACAATATATGAATAAAAATCAACATTGTACACCAACAACCGGTCAGTTCGAGCATTCGGTTACCCTTAAGTAAGGTCTCGAGTTCAAGACTTGTGTATGGAAAAAAAAACTACAACAACCGGTCAATAATTTGAGCATTCAATTTACCCTTAAGTGAGGTCTCGAGTTCGAGACTCGTGTATGAAAAAAAAAACTACAACAATCGGTCAGTTCGAGCATTCGGTTACCCTTAAGTGAGGTCTCGAGTTCAAGTCTCGTGTATGGAAAAAAAAACTAGGTTGGGAGAGGGTCACCCTCATATGGAGCCTGACAGACTAGTCAATAAGGTTGGTGCCGGATGTTGGATGCGGTGTGGAAAATCAAAAGAAAAAAAAAAAAAAAAAAAAGCGAACACTATACATAGATGGTGATGTAGTTTTCATGTAAAAAATTGTCAAAAAAAATGTATGTGTAAGGATGACATTTACATTAGACTTTAGACCTTTCTCATAAAAACTTTGTCCCACATCAGCGGTCAAAGTCAATCCTAAAATAAATGCGTGTAGTAACTCAGGTCGTTGGGGATAGGAGCTGGCAGCATTTCTCAAACCGGAAAGAGAAGTGCTTGAACAGTAATGAATATGTCAAGCTTTTGAGCTGTTTATGCACGCTTTTAAATGTGGATATACACAAATCTCAACCACCCCCATTTTTCATCTCTAATTTGAGATTTGTTTTTTTTTTTTTTTTAAGTAGAGTTTACTTCTTATTGATTGATTGAGTTCAATACATAATACACAGCAGCCACATAATATGGAGAATGTTCATACTTACAATTATACATCAGAATGTTTTACAATTATACAAACCCCTTAGTATATTATACATGGCTTTTAGAAAAGTTTAATCTCTAGTTTCTTCTATTATTATTATTTTAATGGGAGTCGAATCTACTACCTCTCCAAACTTGCATTTTACCAAGTGATGCCTCGTCCATCTCATTAAAGATGTTTTTGAAAAGTTTAATTAATCTCTAGATGAGAGAGCTCCAATAGTCCCAATATCAAGAAGAGTGTTCCTAATCAAATGCAACTCTTTGGTAACGTCTTTCATGTCCATTCTTTCTTTAGGGGCTTCAACTGAGCATTCCACTCCAATCTTCATTAATCTTATTATGCATTCTTCAATTTTATCTGCCCTGCCACTACGTATTTCGTTCCTCATCGAGTCTTCATTCGCGATCATCATTTCTTCTAAGATGACTGGTTCTGGATCCACAATCTGCACAACTCGTTCGGGTATGGCCATCTTTGCAAAGATATGAAGGTTTAGGTGGTCACGAAACATTTCATCTGTTGGTCTTCTTCCAGTCATCACTTCCAACAAAAGAATACCAAAACTGTAAACATCCCCTTGTGTAGATGCCTCGCCACCAATTCCATATTCTGCATTTAAACAAGAATGTCAAGGTTTGCATGCAGCATCAAAAGCTTGTTATATATAATAGGCTAATTAAAGACATAATTACCTGGAGCAAAGTAACCAATAGAACCCTTCATCCCAATTGAGCTGCTTTGAGTAGTGGAGGTGAAACTTTGAGGTGTTAGAGTAAACAGTCTTGCTAAGCCAAAATCGCCCACATGAGCGTTCATGTCGGCATCGAGAAGAATATTACTCGGCTTCAAATCACAATGTACAATCATCATGTGGCAATGGTGATGAAGATAATCCAATGCAGAAGCAACATCTACCAATATGTTCATTCTTTGAATAAGGCTCAACTTCCTTGGTTGGCTTTGTTCCTCGTTGTTGTGCCTTGGATGCAACCATTCCTCTAGACTTCCGTTTGGCATGAACTCGAAAACAAGAGCCTTAAAATCGTTACCTTTGGAGTCTATACTAGAGCATGAAGTCAAAATCTCGAGAAGATTTCGATGTCGAATATTTCTCAATGCATTGCACTCAGCTTTGAAAGTCTTGGATGCTCCTCTCTGTTGGAGGTTAAGTACTTTCACTGCCACAATTCTCTCATCTTGACTGAGTAATCCCTTGTAAACGCATCCAAAACTCCCCGAACCAATCAAATTCGTGGCCGAGAAACCATTAGTTGCTTTGAAGAGATCTTGATAGGAAAGCTTAATCATGTTGAATTTGTCCATTGAAGATGTAGCAGACAATTTCTTTTTCCTTCTCATCCGACGACATAACAGAATAAAAAAGATCAATAAGAAAAGACACCCAACCACACTAATTGGAACTACAATAAGTATTATTTTTTTGAGATGAGAAGACTTTCCTTGGTTATTAGATTGTTTCACAGTGCATCTCTGTAGGTGAAGCTGAGCTATACCACCACAAAGTTTTGCATTTCCATCCACAAAAACTCTACTTGAATTTCCAAAAACCCCTCCCGTTGGTACCTCGCCCTCTAGATTGTTGAAAGAAAGGTTTAAATATTCGAGTGGAAAGGTTTCTAGGTACTTTGGAATTGGACCAGACAAGTTATTTTTTGAAAGACCTAACTCAGAAAGGCTTTTTAGAGCATTCAATGTCTTAGGAATTTCTCCTACCAAAATGTTATCATCTAAGCGAAGATGCTCCAAGCTTGCACAACTACCGAGTGTGACGGGGATTTCACCATTCAACTTGTTTTGAGATGCATCCAACTGCACAAGATTCTTAAGATTGCCAACTTCTAATGGTAAGGGACCATCGAAAGAGTTTATTCTAATTGAAATGAATGATAAGGAAGAAAGTTTCGTAAATACTCCATTAGGTATGGTACCGCCGAGATTATTTTTTGCTAGGAATAGAATTTGCAAACGTTTGCATTGTCCCAAAGTAGTAGGTATAGTGCCTTGGAGCTGGTTGTCGGTTAAGATCAATCTATTGAGCAAACTAATGTTTCCAATGGAATGAGGGATCATACCAGTCAATCTATTTCCATGCAAAAGCAGTCCTTCTAGATTTTGGAGCTTCCCTAAAGAGGACGGAATAGTACCTGTCAAAACGTTCCACTCCAATGCCAGATAACTTAATTTGGTGAAGTTCCCAATGCTTGTCGGAATGTTCCCATATATTTGATTTCTTCCGAGAAGGAATTGGCTTAGCTCGGTTGAGAGGTTGGAAATGGAATCAGGCAAGGCACCTCCAATAAGATTGCCACCAAGTGCAAGTACTTCTAGGCTTTCGCAATTTACCAATGAAGTAATGAAACTCAAGTCACCTTCTTTCCCGCTTCCGAGCTGATTTAATTCCAAGTTTAGTTCTTGAAGGCTTTTTGCATCTCCTATTCTACTTGGGATTTTCCCGATGAAACTGTTAGCACTGAGATCAAGGTGTTGGAGCTGAGAAATATTCGACAATGATTCGGGAATGACACCGGAGAACTGATTTCCAGCTAGATAAAGATGTTTGAGATTAGGAAGAGCAAGACCAATGTCTTGAGGAATCTCCCCTTGCAATTGGTTAGCAGCCATTGAAATAAAATTAAGGGACGACATGTTGTAAATCACTGCAGGCACTACGCCGTCGAATTTGTTTGCCGAAATTTGCAGAAATGTCAAGCTTTTCAGCTGGGAAAGAGTGTGTGGAATGCTTCCATCCAAGTTGTTGTATACTAAGTTCATTTTCTCGAGTGATGACATGTTGCCAATAGAATGTGGAATCCCTCCTGTTAGATTGTTTGAGAAAAGTTCCAAGTCTGTCAGCATGGACAATGCAGTGAGTTCCTCCGGGATCTTCCCTACAAGATTATTTTTGGATAAGTCTAGTTCCCTAAGACGGAAACATCGGCTCAAGTTTGATGGGATGTCTCCTCCCAATGAGTTATCATTCAAGAATAGATGTTGGAGTCGAAACAACTGACTGATTTCTTGTGGGATTCTTCCATACAAACTATTGTTTGCCAAATCAATGAACCTCAAAAAAGTTAAATTACCAATGAAAGGCGATATATAACCAATCAAGCCACTCCCTCGCAGCGTCAAGGTTGTGACTCTCTGGTGTCGACGGCCGCATGTAACGCCTTTCCACTGGCAGAAATTTGAAGAATCATTCCAAGAATTTAAGATCCCTGATGAATCATCTATTGCCTTTTTGAATGCAAGCAAGAAGATTTGGTCGGTCTCATTTTTGAAATTCGTAGTGGCAGAGGTTGAGACAACCGACAGTAATACTACTACTAGTGATAGAAGCACACTTGGTAACATTGATGGAGTACAAGAGATCATGAAATTGATCAAATTGATATTTAGGACTGAATTTGTTGCTATGAGGATATCTCCAATTACTGGACCTCCCATCAGTTCTTATAGTCAGTTGGGGGGATAGTTAATGAGAGTATAGTTATCCAAACTCCTAACTAACAATATTAATTACATTTGAAATGGAAGGGTTAATGGGTCCAAATAATTTTGTTTTCTTCTGCAGTTTGGGATTGAAAATATGAATTAAAATTGCAAGCCTCTTCACGCGGTTTGGGGTATATATATAAAAGCTAGTAGTCAATGAAAGCTGTTGCCCTTGTAATATTTTAATGGTAAATGAAAAAGGAAAATGATTTTTCGACAAATACGTTTTATTGGGATACGTGCAACAAATATCTCAATGAAATCTACACCGTTGTGTATCAAATGTATGTACTAAGGCCTTGTTTGATTAGGGTTGGTTGTCCAACTTGCCTGAAAGTTATCTCCCAATTTACACCCTAGGACGTGAGAAATTTCCCCACCATCCCCCTAGAGAGTTATCTTCCAGGAGTTGTAGACACAATTACCCTTTCATTAATGACTTAATTATTACTCATCTCTCTCTTGTTTGAAGGCTATTTATGTCAAATTGTCAATTCATATTTTTTATTTTTAAAAATTAGAAACTTCCCTACAAATTTAAAGTTAAACCGAACATAAAAATATTAACTCCAAGGAATTGACTCCAATGAGATAACTCCCAACTAACACTGTAAGTTAGCAAAAACAAACCAAACGAAGCCTAAAAGTATGTATGATTTAGAACGTTCAATGAAAAATGCTAATCAACTTTGCTGACAAACAAAACTTAAGTTTTAAGGTCATCTTTGAATTTGTATATAATGTAACTTCCTTGATAAATTTTTGCCTAATAATATAATATACAGATGTAGGTATGTATGTGATGGATACGCATAACCGACACGCATATGTTGTCGTCTATCTATTTTGCGTAGCACATATCTCATTGTGTATCGCACGAACACTAACAAGTACATGTTTGCGCGCTGGATGGGGTACCATAACAATTTCCTTTACCAAAGAAAAATGATAAGATAACTCACTTTGGGTGCCGTGCGATATACTTGAAGACATGCGTGCTCACATCTCGAGGTGTATCCCACGGTGCTTAATTAGGTAAGTGCAAGCTCCTTTAACTAAACCTAGCTAATATGGTCTAAATACTAACTGCGAAGTATGCGAATGGCTCTTCCCATCCAATTTGTCCCACATTGGTTGTAAAGTCTATCCTAAAAGCCAATGTAAATGAGCAAGTGTAACCTCGTGACAACTCCGGGGGTGGGGGATGGGAGCTGGGCACGTATTCCTACCCTAAACCCCTCTGTTACCAGAGTTCTCTTCATCACGCCGTGAGGGTTTTCTCCGGAGCTTTCCCCTCCACCGCCTAAAAAGCAACGATGCCTCCGTGCCCAACTGCCCAATGTTGCCACCCAGGAGTGGCTAGAAGGGGGTGCTGCTGGTGCCTGACCGGCACTTCGCGGCGCCGATATCCTCGCCTCTCCACCACCCCCATTTTGTCTACCAATTTTTTTTTTTTTTAATCTATAAGTATTTAAGCTAGTTTAACTATTCTCAGATGCTCTAACATAATTGATTTATCACACTAATAAATTAATATCGAAATCGTATACTTAACTCATACAATTTTACTGTGGCAACCCGATCTTCACAATTCTTTCTTATTGGATTTTGATGGATTGGGTTTTTTGTTAATATAATAAGACACAATATAGATTCATAATTTAGAGAATATTCATACATACAAAACCATTTTTTATGACAGTAAGTGCTAACAAATCCCACCGAGGCTGAGTAGGGCACTAACCCACAGTCCAAGATGGTCTTGAAGAACGATGCGACATCTGAGAGTATTGGAACCTGGTATCTATGCCTCGGTTGGGGTTTTAATTATCGCTCCACGACCAAAACCACTTAATTTTACAAACTACTATTAGTCAAGAATTAAGGGCTTGAAATGTTTGGCATCAATTAGATAGGTGCCGATGGCAAGCCGGATTGCCCACACGTCTTTGGGCTTTCTTGCTACAATCCTGCAATCAAAACAGTCACTCATGTTTTGCTTTTCTTTGTTTTGTATTTAATTAATTAGTGCATTTCATCTAATAAAAATGTAACCCGATGGCACGGATCGAGCCCTGAGAATGAAGTCTACTCAAATCCCTAGGCCAAAGGCGACATTACTCACTAGTCCTACCAACCACAAGTATCCGAACTAATCGGAGTAAAGCCTCCAATATTTGGGCTCCTAGAGAATTGTAAAAAAATCAGAAACTTTTTAAACGGGTTCAAGAGATGATTGAACAAGTTGCGCCATATTGGGTGTCTAAATTGAAGAGGGTCTCTCAAAGAAAATATGATTAATTAATATGTATAATGGGGCATTATAGTTAGTTACCTTCCAACATCACCAACCTTGACAAGGCCAGTGTTGAGTCTAAGACAAGGAACAGAGGCAGCAGTCTTGATTGTTTTGGGGGCTTCAACGACTATCACTGCAGACCCCACGACCAGTTTCGAAGACCCATCTCCCTCTCCGCCCTGTAGTTTTGATGGAGATGATGATGATTCGCACTTTGTGATTAATAACACTGTGTTTTTGCGAAAGTTTCTGTGCGGGGAGTTTTGTAACAAGTGGTGGTGTGGAAGTGTGGAAGTTGAGATTGAGAGAGCCATGAGTGCGCTGGCGAGAAGAGATGAGAGGATTGGTCAAGTTGTGGTCGTCGTCTCTCTTCATGATTTATGCATTAATGTGTTTTTTTAGCCCCGCTATACGCACCCCGTATTTCACAAGGGCACCCCAATTTTGAGTGCACTTCAAATTAGAAGTTCGGTAGCTTATTAGCTTAAATTAAAAGTTAAGCAGGCTCTGACCAACTCTTTCACTGGAGGATCAGTAGGCTCCGACTGACTTTCCATCTAAAGATTCAAACTTGCGAGGCTAAACAACTCGACGATGCTTTACAAATTACAAGAATGAAGTGTAGAGAGATGATGTTGGAGTGCACAAAATGAGATAAAAAGGGCGATGAAGTGCATTAATCACAGTGAGGGGCACACGGATCATTGGACTTTTTCTTTGGGGTGCCCTTAGCAAAAAAACCCTTAGACTATGCGACTTTTGTATAAGCCCGGGTGGTTTTGGCTTTTAAGCCCAAACCCAAACACAAACCCATCTTCTATATTTATATTTATTTGAATTGTTTTTTTCAAAAGTACGTTTTAATAAAAAAAAAACAAGGTAATGCAATCGATCCCTCTCCGCATAATAAAGGCTCTTTAAAACTCGAGTTTGATGCTCGTTTTGTAAAAGTTGAAAATCGCAATTACACCATTTGGTGGTGGGAGAAATTTTCGTATTTTCACACCCCCAAACCTTAACCCTATTAGGTAGGGGTGGGCGGCGGTTTTTGAAAAACCGCCCAAACCGCCCAAACCGACCAAACCGCACGGTTTGGTCTGATTTTTAAAGCTCGCGGTTTGGTCGCGGTTTGAAAAACGACAAAACCGCATAATCGCGGTTTGATCGTGGTTTTCGTTTTGGGAAAACCGCGGTTTAATAAAAAAGATGACATTTTGATAAATAACCACCAAAAACCCTAAAAAGCTCAAACAAAACAAAAAAAAAAAAAAAATCTCAATCCCTCTCCTCCCTCTCCTCCCTCCCGCCGCTCACTCTCTTCGTCTCTCGTCGCCTCTCTGGATCTCTCTCCTCCCTCCCGCCTCCCGCCTCCCGCCGCTCACTCTCGTCACCTCTCACCGCGTCGCTCCGCCCTCTCCAGCTTTTTCACCGCCCCGTCTCCAACTCCGTCACCAGTCAGGTAACAGCCGGAACAACTCCCAGCGGCTTCATTATTTGTGTCAAAGAGTTTTGATTCACTCACCTGATTAGGGTAGGGTATTAATGTATTGGGACACCCAAAGCCTTATAAGAAATTTGTTGATTTATTCCGCCTCTTCTCTCTGGGCTACTGGTCTCTGCTCTGCTCCCCTCACTCATCCTCGCGGATTTACGTCACGAGCACAGTTCTCCCTTCGTCTGCTTCAAGGTCTCCCAACGCTCCAATTTCTCAATTTCTGCTTTCATCCATGCCATTGATACAACATAACCTGGAATCTGATTAGGGTTTTTGAAAGAGATTTGGGCATAATCTGCCCTTGCTCTTGCTTTCTCATCGTCTTCTTGATTAACTCATTTCGTTTGTTTGTTTGTTTGATTGATTGATTTTGGAAAGTGAGGACTGAAGGTTTTGAATTGGCTTTTTAAGATCTCTATCATTATGTGTGTGTTGAAATGACTAATTATAGGTGTTGTGGGAACATCGCAGCACTTAACATGTGTGGAAGAACAATTGGCACCTTTTTGGTATTCCTTTTACCGCCAATACTATGTTCATAATTTATGGTCGTATGTATGGACTTGATGGTGTTTGTCGATAAATGCGTAAGAACTTGATTAGTGCTTAAAGAGTCTAGTTTTCTAGACGCCACGGTCTGAGTTCAAGTTTATGTCTATCGTTGGGATGAAATGATTTATGTCTTAGTAAAGTTATTCTGTTTTTTTTTTTTTTATGCTCCGCTTAGTTGAAAAAAAATAGAGAAGATGGTGAGGCCATTTGCAGTGAAAGGTCGTGGTCTTAAGAAGAGGAAAAAGAGCAAAGAAGAAGCTTATGATGATGATGATCAAGAACAACCAGAGCAACATCAAGAAGAAGAAGAAGAAGAAGAAGAAGCACATGATGTTGATGAAGAACAATTGGAGCAACATCTAGAAGAAGAAAAAGAAGAAGATGGGGGGCAAGTAAATGAGGGGGAAGATGAGAAAAGAGCAATGACAGCTGTGAATGAATTGCAAGGAATACCAAAGGTGGTCTCCAAATCCAACCAGAGTGCTAGGAAATCTGTCGTCTTTGTACTTGAAAGGGCGTCTTTAGAAGTTGGTAAAGTTGGCAAGGTACAACTCCTGTCAACTCTAATACAATGCGTTTCATATTGGGTTCTAGTTTCTTCGTACTAAAAACACTTAACCTTGACCATGTTGTGTGTTTCTAGAGTTATGCAATTTTGAATTCAGACGATCATGCCAATTTCCTCAGGCGACACGGTAAAGATCCTGCCAGTTATAGGCCTGACATTGTTCATCAGGTTAGTTCCTTTAATCCAAAACAATTTTACTTCATTTTTTCATGCACATAAACCTAATTATGTTTTTGGTGTCTAGTCGTTTCTTCTATGGCCTTTGGATATCTAATTAGTTGCTTAATTTTAGTATTATTGATAGTTTAAGTATCTTTTTACCGGAATTGATGGTTTAGTAATTGAGTTTCATTTAGGCCATTTTTTGATGAACACTATGCATGTCATGCTTGGCAAGTATTCGGTTTTCTAATTAGAATTTTCTATTTTTCAGTTTCTTAACTTTTGAAATAGTGGAAAGCCTAGTGATTGAATCTCATTAAGTTGCTAATTAAGACTACGATGCTTATATGATTTTTATATTTGCAGGCTCTCCTTGCAATATTGGATAGCCCCCTTAACAAAGCTGGAAGACTAAAAGCTGTTTATGTGAAAACTGAGAAAGGCGTATTGTTTGAGGTCAAACCATATGTCCGTATTCCAAGAACTTTCAAGAGGTTTTGTGGGATCATGTGTGAGTTAACTGATTGTTCTGGTTCTTTTTTTTTTCAACCATATAAGGAGTGTCATGGCCTTGTAATGAACAGAGCTAGTTATTTTCATATATCATAATTCACTAGTTATTTTTGAAAAATCTTTAGTGTGCAATTGTGTAGAATTTTCCTTTATCTAATATGTAAAATGATGAAACCCTCTTTGCATTGAGTTTTTTCCCCTCGACCTATTGAATGGATATTGTAGTTCATTTTAGGTTTACCAAAATTTTATCGTGAATTGAATTCTGAGAACTTTAGAGGTATTTAAAAGTCCAAGGTGCATTGAGGTGCAAAAAAAAACCTTGTATGACTGCAAAAGATTTTGAGCTTGATTTGGTGCACTGTGACTCATTGGCTATAGTAAATTGCATACCCAGCTTTTTCGACTCGCTAATGAACCATGATTTCAATTTTCAACTCGCTTTTCTTTAAGTTTTCTTCTTAATTATTATTACAGTGCAGTTGCTCCAAAAGCTCAGCATAAGTGCGGTTAACAAGCGAGAGAAACTACTTCGTGTGATTAAGAACCCAGTGACTCAACATCTACCAGTCAATTGTCGCAGAATAGGTGAGTATTTGTTAGTTGGTGGAATTTTTTCTGTTTCTTTTTGTAGCACCGTAACTATACTAAGGCACCATTTGAATCTCAGGTTTCTCATACAGTTCAGAGAAGTTGGTCAAGTTGCGCGATTATGTTTCTGTTGTTTCGGATGATGATGACCTAGTTTTTGTGGTACATTCATAAGTTGTAAAATTTGTTAATGTTTTTCTAGATTCCAACTTCTACTTATGTCCAACTTTTACTTATTCCGACTACTTACTAAATGAAACAAGAATCTAATAAATGTCCTTTTTGTAGGTTGGTGCAATGGCCCATGGAAAAATTGACAATGAGTATACAGATGATTTCATTGCAGGTAATTTCAATGAAATTCATATCAGAACATTAGATCATTTTTGGTGTTTGGAACCTGTGTTAGCATCTTCTCATTATTCACCTTCTTAAATGTTAAAAAACTTGTTAGGTTTTTTTCCTTTGTGAGTTTGTGTGTGAACTCGAGGAAGCAAATAACAGACTATAACGATGATCTTTTAGTCATCATGTTAATAAGTTGATATCTATTGCAACAACAATGCCTCAATGCCAAATTATTTGGAGTTGGCTACATTGATCAAACTCTTCCATCGCACTTGATTTAGTTTAATACGATTGATTTCTATTGATGAATAATATAAAGTTGAACTTGAAAACCAAGAATAATGCAAATGGTTGTACATACAAGATTTGCTACTATTGTTTATTAACTGAAAACAAATTGGCTCACAAATTGCATAGGTAGTAATTTACTGTTGGGACTTTCCTCCTTGTCCTTCCTCTTGCCACCACGCCTCAATTTTTTATTCTTTTTTCTCAAAAACCTTTTTACTCGTTGACATCTGTGCTGGCTAGAAGCTCGTGGCTAAGCAATCTGATATTGCAAATGTTCGGTAAAAATCTTTTTCTGCTTGAAAGTAAAAAGTGTTCCCTCTCCCCCTTCCCCTTTTTCCTCAACTTTTGTTTTCGTTTGAAAGTGTCGTTTTACAGTTAGAGAAAACGAGGACTCCTTTTTCTTGGTTGCTTAAGATCTTGATTATTGGGTTGTTGCAGAATTGGTATTGAAGGTCAATCTTGAGATATCTCTCTTTTCTTTTTCTTTGTCAAGGTATCTCTATTAATTGTTTCTGTCAAAGTCATTGCATAAGTTGATTGTCAGGAGTTGGGTTAACTCAATGGCATTAGGTGAAAGTTTCATGACATCATATAACATAAACATCAGTAAAGCCCCAATCCCAAATTAGTTGGGGTGACACTTGGATCAAACTCTTCCATTGCGCATTGCGCTTGATTTAGTGCACTTAATGGTTAAATTTCATGACAGCATATTCGATAAAATCTTTCTTAAGTTTGTTGCGTTCCTTGTTTGCAAGCGGTTTTTGGAGATACGATTTTTTTTTTTTTTTACTTCAGCAGGGGTCGAAATCATGACCTCTCTAAACTTTGTCTTTAGGCAACTGTATGCTTCATCTATCTCACCAAAGATGCATGCTTTGGCTGTTAGAGATTGGAATTAGTTTATTGACATGATGCTAATATGTGCTACATAGCCGGTCTAAACTCTAGATGAAGGAGGAGGGCTCTCAAGCCCATTTTCCATACCTAGAAAATGGAGGGGGGTTGCGATAGGAGGTTGACAGCTAGCGTAAAATGTTTCACTCTATGAATTGGATGAGGAATTTGGGATTGAAGCTTTGTTGTTGATGCTGATACGATATTTAGAACTTGCTTGTGTCTCATGAATGTGTGCCATTATACAGCTGAAACTGTTTATTGCAACTGTTACATGAAAAAACGATTGGAAAGTCTTACTTTATATTATTAGAGAGAAGGTTGCAATTGAGCATTTGAACATCGTAGCATATTGTGGCTAATCTGTTTTTCTTCTCTCGCAGTATCTGGTTACCCATTGAGTGCAGCATGTTGCATCGGACGGATCTGCAATGCATTGGAGGAGAAATGGAATATATTGTAAGGTCAATTGTTCTACCTGGAACATATTTTTTTAAGAAGTATTAATATGAGCTTAACAATGTCATGCAATTGATATGCATGATGAACTCATATCGGGGTCTTTGATGAAATAGCTTGAGTTGATAGCTAGTGAGCTTAATCTTAATTCTTCTTTTTTCTTTTGAGGCTGCGGTCAATCTTAACAGTAGGAGAGAGTAATGTTTCCATATTTTTAATTGTCTGTAAAATTTGATTGTGCTGTTCCTTTGTCATACTTGAGTTATATTTGATCAAGGTCTGTAATTGTAACATGGAAGAACATCCAAGTGTTGCTTATTGATTTTGGTACTATCTCGAGTCCTTGACGAAGTCCAGTTCGCTAATGGACCTGCTTTGCACATTGAGTTGACAGTAGCAACATTTTGTTTGATGCATCATCTTAATCTTTGTAGGGGAAAATTAGAAGCCTATCTTATTAAAGTGGTGTCCATGGTGTTTGAACTATTTACTTACATAAATGTTGGAAGGGTCGCCTCCTTATGAGACCCGACTATGCTCAATCATGGAAACACGTGAAAACTTAAAAAAGTAATGAAAAGTAAAAGATCAATCAAATTGTTAGAAAGTGATAAAATAATTTGTTGCTTAAACCCTATACATTTCGTCTCTCATATTTGGGTGTTTTATCGTGTGATTTCTTCTCTATTTCTCAACTTTCATTTGCTGAAACAAGAATTATGTATCATGTCTTTTAAGGGCAAGCCCTCAATTCTGTATTCAAAATCCTACATAAAAGGTTAAAGGTTGAAGGTTCAAATTTCACCGCAAATCCATAAACAACCAAACTATCCGTACAAAGTTCAGATTGACATCAATTTTAGGTAGATCAAGCTATGGGAGAAGATTAGATGTGGATGCAACGACGAAGAGATAATTAAAGCATTATTCATCAATAGGAGATGATTAATTACTTTACATTGCATCTTTCAACCTCGTATATTCAACTTTAAACCTTTCATGCTTTTTCACGTGTGGTCAAGTTCATATTTTGTTAGTCGTGGAAGTTGCAAAGGTTTGTGGTTCTCTGCATTTATTTTTTCTTGTGTGGCAACATTTTAGTTGGGCCTTCTTGTGAAAGGAAAGTAGTTACAATCAGAATATAAAGATTTTGCAAACGTAATTGATAGAGAACCCTAAGAGAATTTATATGCTTCAGGAATCTGATTCTTGTGACCCTTATTTGAAATGTGATCGAAGGCCAACTTAAAAAAATAATAATTTCAGAGCATTTAGTAGGCTGTGTAGGGAGACAAGCCCGTGGCCTATGTATGCACCACATACGTAATCACCATAGATGAAGGGAATTTACTAACCGTATCAGGGGTTGTTTATCCAACACCAATAACAAAACATCAATCTCATATTATATAGTTAGGGTCGGCAAAATTGATCGAACTCTTCCATTTCGCTCGATTTAATGCACGCAATGAGGTGCTTTCATAATTCTTTAAATTCTTCTTAATTAGTCCATCCCAAGTTATCTTCAAGTTTTACCTCTATATTGTCAAATTTTACAGTGTCGATTTGGTGTTTGCAAACGTCTTTGAACATGAGCAAACTACTGCAACTGTTCTTCCTTAATTTTTGCGTCATCCCTTTTTTTTTAAACCATCCAGTATCCAAACTATCAACTCGCCTTGCGTCACGCGTCGTGTAGGGAAGGGGGTGCTCCCAATGCTGGTATGTCCATTCCCAGTTAAGGGACAACGACCTACTTCCAGTCACGCCAACCAACTGTTGGTTGCTCCTACCTTTCTTCGAATGTGTCTAAAATAGAACAATTTCCATTATTTAGAAAGTGGCATCATATTCTTGTACTGAAGTTTTTAGCATTAAGTAAGTTTCAGTGCTAAAGATTCAAGTACAAGGCTCCTTGTTTCATCAAACTTGAAAGATCTTGATGGGTGATTTCAACCTCTCATTGCAAGTCTTGAAAGAAATGTTCCTACTTAGCACCTTATCTTAAACAAATATTGCAGTTGTTGGAATCAAATAGACAGAAAACTCATTAGGATTCAATGTATGAGATGAAAACCAGGCATTTTAATTTGATGCCTCGGAATTAATGGATTCTGATAATGCATGGTTTTCAGAAGACAGTGTGAACACTGATCTACTGAGCTAGTTGACTTTGGTGGGAACAATGGCTGGAAGGTGAGCCTTTAATTCATTTGTCCTATAAATGGTAGCACGTGATTTTAATGAAAGAATGAGATCCTATTCTAATAAACTTTGAAGAGAATGAGATTGCCCACATATCTATGCTTATCTTATACTCATCTCATGCCTTTCCTACGTTCTGATTGGGTCTAGAGTAGGCAGTTTATGCCTATTTTGGTTGCAAACTTCCTTAGTGACACATTTATCCATGAAGACATTTGGGCTTTTCCAAATCTCGAAGTCCACTGCACCAATTAATTCAGATTAGGGCTGGTAAAAGTTGTTCCGACTCGTATAAATGGGTCCGGACAATATTTTTGTAAAAACTATACGGGTCTGGACAATTTTTCGTGTCCATTTAAAAATACGAGACCGTGTCAGAGAAACAATTTCAAAAAAAAGGGTACCCGTTTAGCAATTAATTTGGACTATTGAGATGATCTCTCTTTTTTGAAACTTTTGTGATGTGTGCATGTAATTTTAAAACTTAGACAATAGTGATGTGATGCTTTGCCTTGCATTCCTTGAAGATTTTTTATCTATGATGTTTATATTGGAAATTAAAAAATTGTGATGTTATTTATTTATTGGTAATTGAATGTTAGGTGACATGTAGTTGAGTTTTTTTTTTTTTTATAAAATAATTGATAAATAAAATATTTAATCATATTTAAAAATAAAAATCGGACAAAATGTGAGCCGTATTTTTTATAAAAATATGGGTCCGGACAAAAAAAAAGTGTCCGTTTAAAAAGGAGAACGCGTCCGGACACTAATTTTAATTATTATAAGGGGGATGTTCAGTCCCGTTTATGTCCGATCCCCTTTTTTGCTAGCCCTAATCCAGACCAACAATTTGTATGGCATGCGAGTACCAACAATTTGTATGGCATGCGAGTAGATAGAGTCTTCTAATGAAATTTTCTCTATGCCAAAGACTAATTGTACCTTAAACCTTAATTTTCTAAAGACTCCAACTTAAGACATTTGATCATTTGATCAAAGAGGATAAATCTCAACCACTCAATCCAACATCTGTTAGTCTTGTTCTCCCAAATCTTTTGCTTCGTTTAAATAGTGGGATACTGAAGTATTTTATGAGATATATATACATACTCTTTAACCTGGGGACTCTGTAGAACAAGGTCTACACATCACCAGTGAAGCTTAGAGATCACATCAATATAATCAACTTATCAGTCCCAATAACTGACATCATAAGCCAGTCATTATTCTTAAATTAACACGCACACTCAGATCAAAATTTAAAAAATCTAATGCTCTTGGTTAAGTAACACAAAGGTGTCAGTTATCTAATATACATGTTCTTGTAACATAATGGGCCTAAAAGTTTCCTAAAAAAACACCCTTTTAGACATTAAACAACTAAAGAAAAGTTTCAATAATAATTTTCAAGATGGCCATAATGTCAATTTGCACTTCTTTCAAAGAACCTCATTGATAAACATATTATACATTTCATGTCCCACCTGTTGACCACATTGAAAAAACTTGTACATGAAGCGTATGACTAGTCTTGTTTAGAACTCTCAAGAGTTCAGCATGTACAAGATGGGACATACTTCAATAATACACTCACCAACTCCATTCCTCATCTATAATTGAACATTTAGAGAGTATTATTGTGTAGAGCATTCATTAACAAACACAATACACAAGTTTGCTTGAGCCAAAAGCCAAGGTAGATGCATAGAACATATTTGCTGCTGCTTGGTTGTCAGGGACCACTAAAAGGTTGCAAAAATAAGAAAACATGCTCAGATTTAAAAGTTGCATGCAGGACCTCCCCAGTCCATGATTCTAAAGCTTTCTCTGTAATATTCTAAGCCTAGCAAAGATGTGGTGCCAACCGAGGCCGAGATACATTAGACCCTAATCCTTACCCCTACTTAATTCTGTTCTTGTGTAAAACAATTTAAACAAGTTAAGACCGATCAATAACGGAAACTGCAGATGCATGGGGTGTCAAGAGCAATGTCAAAAGAGAAGAATCAGAATATTGTTTGTAAAGATAGAAAAAAAATTAAGATGATCAAAAGTAATGAGACTATATATGTGGTCATAATCTACTGAGGAAAAGGGTAGATCAAAATCAGAATAAAGCGGGCAAAACACCTTTTCTTGCAACTTGGAAGGTTTTTTATTCTACCACTCTAATTCAGCTAAAAAGGTTCATAAGGAGTGATGATTCTACTCATATTGCCTTGATATTTTTTTTTTTTTTTGGTTGTTCAATCGGTAGGACCTAAAATAATATATGGAAGTGACAGTCACTATGCTTTCCGTAACAGTTTTGGCAGCAAAAGCTACTTCTACCAACTAGCGACAATAGCAACGACAAATTTTAAAAAGAAAATGAAGTAGAAGAAAACATCCACACAATAAAGTACTGTAAGAACTGCAGCTTGTTTTTCATACCTTATAAATTAAAGAAAACTAATGCAATCAGGATGAACATGTGCCACTGGAATCACTATATCAATAAGCACAATAGTGCTTGAGATTACAGTAAGATCAAGACAGGAACCAAAACAAATTAAATTCATTCTGCAAGGGATTTTCAGTGGCTTAGTTAGGTAAGTATTGAAAGCGTAGAGTTGTTTAATAGCAAAATAAAGACTTAACCAATATGATTACTTTATATGTTAAGAAGAAGAATAGTTCGCCATCCTTTTCGAAAGAGTTTGATTGAGCAAAACATGCGAGTGGCATTGAATTACAATAAAGAAACAGCATTAAGAATTTCAAAGAGTCATGAAGTGCAATTTTATGATAGTTTATTTGACTTTACAGAGTTCAAACTAAAATATCATATAGTTGATACAATATGTCTTATCAGATGACCAACTATTAAGCTTGATGCAGCACTTAATTACATGATTCTTTAATATTTCTTCCATCCATGGAGGGGAACTTTAAGCTCACTTAAAGACAAAAAAATAATCTTGATTAAGGAAGGGGTCAAGGCCTGGTGTAGAGCTTAATGGAAAGGCAGATTCTTTGTTCCCACCAAAAAAAAAAGTCACAATGAGATATAGATTTGAAGAATACTTATTTCTTATCTTTAGCTCATAAGATACACAAGATGATGCCCTTAAAAGCTTTTAAAAACTGTTGTTGCTGTGGAAACAGTTTTGTGACTACTGACAAATTTTCATCACCAAAAAGTCGAAAGGTCTTAATAACCTTTATAAAACATATGCTAACACGCCTCAAAAACAGATGCATAAAAGAGTATGAAAGAAACAAATCGCAATATTTATCCAAAATCAAATCATTTTCATGTATCCTCACAATTTTTTCATCAGTTATATATAAGATATGTAGGATCGGCTTCGTCAAAACACACTAATCTAACAAAGCAAATACAAAAAAAAGAAATAATAAAGGATGTAATAGTACAGTAACTGGAATTTAGGGTCGACGATTATTAGGATAGATAGTCAAGTCCAGAGAACCCGAAAGAAAAAGGTTGTTTCACTAAAGTATGCAATGAGACACAATTAAGGAAGCTTAAGAGTGCTGTCTGACTCATCTAAGTTGTATGAGCATTTGGTGACAATTCCATGTGTTCAACTAGTTCAAGTCAATCCGACGAATGTTCCTGAAATCGTGCATACTCACTTGTCAAAACGTACCTATCAGAAAGTTTAGAATGAAATTTGCTTCCAGGACAGCATATAGATTCTCGTAAACTCTCTCGGGAATTATTACCTTGTTCTTCGCTTGGTGGTATTACTGCAAATGTAAAAAGAAAACCAGACACTTGACAGTGTTAGATGTTAAACAGTTTAGATCAATTAGTACACTGTGATTAGAGAATGTAAAACAAATCATGGCATATTTGGAATTTATGAAGCAAATTAGAAGATGTTATTCAAATATCAATAGGGCTTTCTCATTGAAACTGATGATGTTATTGAACCACAATTCTTATGAAACCTTTATGATAGGTTCAGTAATATTCCGATCCTTCTTCCAGTCAACAACTTTATTTACAATCTCTTGATGCATAGTTCATTCTTTGAGAAGACCGCCGCCACCGCACCGGTGTTGACATTTCACTAGTCATAGTAAGAACTTGAATTCTGCATTTTTTTTTACAAGATACTGATGTAGATCCTGATCTTCCTTTTTCAAGTACATGCATATTCAAATGTGTTCTTGGACCAAAGAATTCAGTGAATCCATTAATGAGAACCATAATCTTGTCAATTACATAATCCATTGACCGCGAAGGTAACCACCTCTTCGCGGATTATGCAGAATCATCCTAAAACATATGACTCTTCACCACAAATGTCTTTAGAATCCTCAAATGCCTCAGTGAAACCATAAGCTAGTAGTCTTCAATCCCGGAAACTCAATTATATATATTCTTTCATTTGAATTAGTTGTTTGGAATTCGCTACTGAATCTTAGATGGTCTCTAATCTCCCTCTAAACTCAAAACAATAGGCTCACTCAAGTTTCCATCAATATATTCACATAAAAGCCAAAAACAAGAAGAACAAAAAGAGGGATTCAACTAAAACAGAAGAAGATTTAGCAGTTCAAATTGTTCATCACTCAGATCAATGCACTTTCATTCACAAGGATGTTGCTGCATGGATTGCATTTGAAGTACCATACTATTAGCTCCTACGCCGTTGCCACCTCTAAGTAGATTCTGCCCCTGTGGCTTCATCTCATATGAAGCTATTCCATACGGTGATACAAACGTGTTACCGTTTGTTGAGCCAAAAATTAAAGCGGATCTATCATTCCGTTGATTCCAATCCATTTGAGCTTTTGAAATGCCCCGCTGGTTAGGCTGTCGGTGAACCGTATTCGATTGATCTGAAGAAACAATTCTTTCGTTGTCTGGCAAAGGCAGTGCACCGTCAGGGAGATTTACAGTGGTTATATCATGGATGCTTGATCTCCTCTTATCTTTCCCCCCAGAAAGTTGTCTGATGAAGTACTTCTGGGCATGGCTGGCCACTTGAGTTGGCGTTCTAGTAATCACAAAATTCCGCGAGATGTTCCTCCAATCCCCTTTGCCGTACTTCTTAAGCCCGAGAAGAAACAACCTGCAAGGGATCAATCATCCAAAACTTCAATCAGAAATCAAAGTAGAAACCAATCAATGAAGCTAGAATAGCCCCAAAAGAAAATTAATTACAATGCCTCACAATTTAAAAGAACAACAATAAAGATCAAGTCAACAGGCCAAAACTGAATATCATAACTCTTCCCATTAAATTGAGTTAGAGAGGAAGCATTCCGTCCGAGTAACCGACCCCAACTAATTTGAGATTGAGGCTTCGTAGTGGTCAGTTCCCGGACGTTGCATCTGGTATCCAAAGTCTAAGCAATTCAACAATACCATAGACTACAAAATCATTCATCTTGGACAAACTATCTATAAAATATTCAATCCTTCATATCAAATTTCAGGATGTAAATCAAGTAATCAACAACACAAGGAAATGCTTAGGGAATTGTGATTACCTATGCTCATCTTCAGTCCAAGGCACCCCTTTTTTCCTCTCTTGATCAGCAGGTCTTCCAGAGGAAGTCCTCTTGATACCAGACCCATAAGTCTGCTTAAACCCATCAAATCCACCATGTCCATCATTCACCCACTCGAGCGTAAACGACGAAGCAGTATACCCGGGAAGCGGAATCAATCCGGCTTCGATATCACTCACATCCTCCTCCAACACCTTGTACTGCCTCATCACATCCACCACCGTCTTCCCCGGTATCAATGCTGCGACTTTGTGCCACCTATCAGGAGTCTCTTTGTCATAAACTGCAAGTGCATTCTCAAACACCTTGTTCTCCTCATGAGTCCATTTTGTGTTCTTGCTCTCGTCGGCGAGCAAGTAATTCGACAAGGACGCCGAAGAGAGAATTCCCAAACCCCACTTCATCATTTCTCAGTTACACAAGAAGAGATGATTTTGATGAAGATTGTGATTGAAAGACATGGTTTTTGTTGTGTGTGAAGTGGTTCTCTTCTTATCTCTCAGAAGGGGGAAATCATTCCTAGTAGTGTTTGACAATTTGAATTGAGAGAATCTTTTCAAACTTTCAAAACTGACTAAACAGATGAAATACAGAATAACAGATTTGAAGATGCAGAGAGATGTGGTTGTGGTGGTGGTGGTGGTGGTGGTGGTAGTTATGCTGAGAGAATAGGCATTAAATCAAGAACCAATTGGAGAGAATCGGAATACCCTTTTAGGGGGTTTGTTTGCTTATTTGATTTTCACACATTAATAAGCTTAAATTGAAGAATCTTGAAAAGAACCCATAACACAAAACCAAAGAAATCTAGTAAAATCAGGTAAAAAAAGATCTTGTTCAAGAGATAGACACTAGAAAAAAAAAGAAGAAGAAAACAACTACTTTTCCATCTTTTTTTTGCCAAATCAGATCTGAAACCTCCACAAGAGGAACAAATGACCAAAACGCAGATGAGATTTCACCAAATAAACCCCAAATGAGTGATAAATTTGAAGAACGACCCCCCAAAAAAACTACCCAGTAAGTTCAATCAAAGAGAGACCCCCATAAAGCTATGTAGAGGTAGAAGAAGAACACAAAAAGGGCAGAAACAGAGCAGAAACAGAGGAACTAAAAGAAAGATTGAAATTGAGAGAATTTGAGCAACTAAAACAGGAGATGAAAGTGGGTATGATCAAACAAGCAAGGGAGGTTTGAAAAACGGATTAAAACTGGCTAAAAATCTTTCCCTCCTTGTAGTGAGGACGAGGTCTGTAGAGAGAAACTTTTGGATGTTTTTGAAGTTGTCGAGCTGTGATTGGTGTGAATTGTATTTGTTGGCGCAGCAACTCAAGTACAGTTTTGTAACACTTTATTTTTTTTTGGTTCATATATAATATCCGACGCTTATTACACCAATTAATCCACCTTCGTAACCTGTCGAGCTCCATACTAAGACTGATCACTCGCTCTAATTTTTTTATTTACTAGATGCGAATTAAGTTCTTACAACTCGAACCAATCAATAATATAATTTTGTAAAGTTTAACACTTTAGTTGGTGGATCAGTCTTTGTGTGGCGAATGTTGGCTTTGCATCACGGGTTGATTTGAGTTCATCATCATGATGATTATTTCAATCAAACAAATGAGAGAAGTGGGCCCACCAATTTATAGCTGAGGAGCGAGGAGTGGTAGATCACATTAACTTCCATTTACCGACATGCATTATTTGAGAATCTTGTCAGTTTCTTCTTCTTTTTTTTTTATTATATATTTTGTTTTTATTCAACTAGGGCAATCTGGATTGTCCTTGAGATACATAACTTCTGATCTCCTTTTTGTTTGGCTTTCCTCATCAAGGGGGTTTTCGATGGTAACGGCAGGACAACGGACAACCTACTAGAACAGTTGGATTTGCCTCCAGTTGTGAGCTATATGCATTTTAAGGTGCATAGCACGATAGTTATAAGTCGCTGCATTTTTATGTTTGATAAATGTTAGATTAGATTAATAGCACCTCCAAACAACATAATGTACAATGGACCCATATAATTAAACTGGACATGAAAATTTACATATTGCGCTCATAACACAATTGTAAGTAAATTTATATTTTGTAGTATTTTTCTTTACTTCTTAAAGCTAGCGTACCCTAGGAACAACATGCAGCATCCACGTATGCACTTGTCAGACATTATCGATACACCTCGAGATGGGTGCACTAACATTTTCTTTATTTTATAAATCAGAGTTTGTAAAAAAATGAAAAAGAAAAGAAAAACAAATCTGATGTATGTGATGTGGTGGCCCTGGTGGGTGCAAAATAGTGACAAATGGGACATGCATGAAATTAAGAAGTGAGTGCGGTGTGACTCGTGACTCAGATGCTCTGATTATTTTTTGTGATTTATTATTGCCATTTCGGATGCCACCATGGACCATTGCATATTTGTTGTGGAGTTTTTAGTAAGCAAATTAGGTAGCTTCACATGTCACAACTTAATTTCAAGTTTTGATCACATAACTTTTAAGCAACGATTGTTCTAATTTAACTCTTCATATAGATTGGAATATATGTATCGATTTTAATGTATTTAATTATATTATTGACATGCAGCCAAATAGTGTAGATAGTTTTATTGTTTTGTTTTATTTTTTTTGTTTTTCTTAGAGGAAAGTCGTATAGATATTCGTTTAGATATAGGTAATAGAATTAACTTATTTTGACTTGTGCAAGAAGGGACGTTATGAGTGACTTTACGCAGGGAGAGCTTTCTCTTCATTTGCCAAAAGTAATGGCAGTCTACATGCATTCTACATACTATGCCTCTCAAGCAAATATGGAATCTACCTAAATTGCAACGTCAACCAAATAAAGTAAAATTAAGGGTTGAATACAAAATCTAATGATATGGTAATTTAGTGTCGCTTTTCAATAGCATATATGCCTCTTTTATCTCGGTGAAAAATGAAAATAGTTAACATGATACCCGATATTTTAAATAAGTATATATTAGGCTAGTAGCCTAGTATACATTAATTAAAACAAAAAATCTATTGGGACTCTTTGAGTCCGGACCCAAAGATTTTTTATTAATAATTTAAGATATCTATATAAGTAAAAGACCTAATTACTCTCTACCCCCAAACATCAATAATGAATTTGAATTAAGGGTCTTTATGTCTTTTTTTTGTTTGAGTCCGGACTTTTTGAGTCCATCTAGCACTAAGTTGCGTTGGACAACCAACAGTCCCAAATTCATCTCTTATCTCCACTCATGCTAAACAAGTAACATTTTCTATGTTTCTCATCCGATATAACTACTTGTCGTGCATTGCACCATATCAATATCCATTCTCAAAATTTACATCCAACTTAAATATATATCTCAAGTTTGACCGAGCTTTTTAATAGAAATTACTTCAATTTGAGAGACAAGTTAATGGATTAGCTTTAAATAATTGGATATGATTCGAATATTTTATAAAAATTAATATGTTGTTAATGGATAAATATGTTAAATGTTAAATATGTTGATATCATGTTATATATTATTGATGAATATATTGTTAAAAAAGTTATTAAAAACATAATTACCGCATAATTAAATAAATTATCATATAACTATTGATATTATGTTATATTATTGATTTTATATTATTTAATAGATTATGAGTTTTCAAGATTAAAAACATATTATAATGCATCGATTATGTATTGATTAAGTTTTAACAGAGTAGCCTTCAACAAGTGTCTAAAACATATATTTTAATTTTTTATTATTTAATGACATTAAGAAAATTAGTACTTAATTGATATCCAATCACTAGAACATTTTTTGCCTTTAATAGAGGTTTTAAAACTCTTATTAAATAGAGTGTTATTAAATGTCATATGAAAATGTGTTATGTTTTAATTTTTAATACATGTATTACATAGAGGTTTTTTAAAACTCATATCAATTATGTGTTATTTAATAACACCCCTTTTAATAGGGTTTAAAAACTTCTATTAAATACCGAAATTGTTCTAGTAAATTTCAAGTCAAATAAACTTTTTGTAATTTTCTTAAGTGGTTTATAATTAAACTTAAACCGAATGAGCTAAATAAGTTGCTAAGGGTAACCTAGATTCGTTCCTACTATGACAATATCACTCGTGCGATCTTGCCACTCGTAAGTATTTGATTGTTTTATAGATTTAATTTTATATATACTAGTCAACCAGGTATGTGTGCACTATTTCTCAAAAACACCATATAAAGGAAGTTGAGAAGGGATCGATGAGCTTAATTAGTAGACATTTGCATACAGTAGCGCAGCGGAGTGGGACGGTGCAAATGGAGAGAAACATGTCTACTAAATACTGAGTTTAAATCCCCCAAAATATAAATTGAAATCCCAAATCACAATCGATAACTTTTTCCAACATCGCGTTCCTTAACTCCCTTTAAACTAATTAAATTTTTAAAAAAAACCCTTCATTTGCAGCGATTCATTGCAAATTCTTAAAGAGAAATGTAAATCCAACTCGCCTAGCTACTTGGCAAATGACCCTAGTGTCTTATATCCAACTCCATGCAGATAAATATATCTTTTTTTTTACTTAAAATTAGAGTCCTACTCATGACCTCCTCAAAGCTTGTCTTTTTCTTTTTGGCAAGTGATGCATCTACTATCTCATCAAATATAGTTTGGCTATTAGTAGTTTTTTTTTAACACTTTTGAAAATGACCGTGTATGCACCACGAATAAATGCATAGAAGCACGTCTCGAGAATGTGCCATGTAGGTGAGTGTAATGGGTTAGTGTATAACGACCTATTACCTTAAGCCGACAATTAGTACTAATCCAAATCCTAATTAACCCGAGTTAGGCTCGTGATTAAGTTCGGTGTACCTCGATTAGGGTGTGCATGTGTTTACATGATGATTTGCATTTGTTTGGATTATTTAAGGAATTTTATAGATTGTAGTAAAATAGAGAATTTATATACAAGTCTATAAACGAAAAATAAACGATATATATATTGGATATATAAATATATATATTGAAAACTATAAGTTGGTTTGAATTATATAGATCGTCAGATTGCCTCGAGATGAGCGTGTGAGTGTTGATGATGTCAACATGTGTGTCAACTTTAAGGAGTTTCATGTTAGCACATCAATCAATCGTTCATTCTTGAGATAATGCGATGCGTATCTCGAGAAAAATCTATATATTTAAACAAAAACCTCATGTTTATCTTCTCATTTGATCAATCGATAGAGAGAAGGAGAGTTGATGGTTTAGTTACTGATCTTAAGAAATCATTCGCGGAGTTGAATCAACAAAGATTGAGGAGCTTAAACGATTTAAAAGTCAAAGATCATCAATTTGGTAAGTTTAGTTTTTGTGTTTGTTGAAGTTTAATTTGATAGTAGGTGATGGAATCTCAGTGAATTATGTTATTTGTTGATTAGAAATGGTTTATTACCTCACTAGAGGTCCTCCTTGATGAATTTTGGGAGTGCTTGCTATCATTTGATGAATTTATGGATGGAACAGTGGCTGTTGTCTTGTGTACTGTCGAGATAATAGAACGCGCTCCACTTAGCAGAGGGAGCGCGCTCTCACCCCAGAAAACATCAATGTTGCTGTATTTTGATTGGAATTTCTGGAGGACTTGGGAACTGAACTAGGGGTTCTAAATATATGATATTAGACCTATATTGATCACAAATGATTTTTAATAGGTGTTGGATTCCCGGAAAAGCTTGAGTGTCCAAAATGTTAAGGGAACTTGGAACGAAAACCTAAGCCGAGGTAAGTACGGATTCGCTTATTTATCAATATTGTCTAACTATCTTAATATATATAGTTCATATAGTTTATGGACTGAAATGAGGACTATGTACACTGTTATGTTTTTAATTATACGAAAAACGGTGTCTAATGTGATCCATGAGAGTAACTAATGACACTGAGACCAGGTTGTATAGGATGCGGGGATGATCTATTGGTTTATACGTAACTCCTACTTAGTTAGATAGGTTGCGTGGGTTACATATTCACTAGAGGGTTTCAAATAAAACCATTGGGCATTAATGGATTGACTAGACAGCGCATCAGCCAATTTGTTAGTCTAGCAATCGCATTAATGACGTTAATGGGTAACCGACCCTAGTTTTATAAATAAAATAAGAATCATAGTGTAATAGTTATTGACAGTATGACTTACATCCGTTATTTATTGAATTATATGTTTTCCATATTCTTGTTAGTTAACATTGGTGCATATTGTTATTGCATAATGTTTTTGATTATTATATTGAATGTTGATGGCTATGTGAATCCTTACATACTAAGCAAGTTGGATTGCTCGCCTCAAATTAATATTTCAGGTTCGCAACCTAGCGCTTCAGAGAAGGGCGAGGAGAAGATTTAGGAGTCTTATAATCTTCTCTACAATTTAATGAGCTTTCTTGTACGTAAATACACTGTTTGATATAAACATCGCAAACTACCCGGTACCCGCGTCGACACACGTACCAAGGCGAATAAGTTACACACAGTCTCACACGTCAAATGAAATATAATAACACACATTGCGATGCCATTTACACTATTTTGATATTAACATCGCAAACTAACAATTCAGCACACAAAAATCACTATTTACCTAGCTCCAGACGCGCACAAGCCTAACTGCGGGTCCCACGAGCGTCTGAGCTATCAACCACGTCTGCAATCACTTCGTAAATAACGTCGAATAACATTTAGGCCGTTACACTAATAATCATAACCACTTTTTATCTACTTTTGAGGCTTAGACCTTGCTTCATGTTTTTGTACCAAAATAAATAAGTTCTTCTTCCTCACACCTTTCATGACCATTGAAGACTTCCAGAACATTTTCAATACTCTACCTTGCGTAGAGTACCTGTAACCCTCATAATCTAATTCAGAAATAGAAATTAGATTTTGAGTACAACTCGATACATGTCAAACATCCCAAAACGCTATGACGCGTCCGTCAAACAACTTCAGCTGAACTTCACAGACTCCCACTATCGGTAGCAGAGAGTCGTCAACCATCGACATAATTTTGCTACTTGTACAAGTTGCATAATTATCGATCCATGTCTTATGTACGGACACATGTCTTGTGGCCCCATCGTCATTTACCTATTCTCTTTTCTAATCATTAATCCTAATTTTTGCTGGGCATATATGATAATTCTATTAGTCTTAAGAACTAATAAATTGTCAATATCATCACCTTCAATATTAGAATCCCCGTTTGTTGAATCAGAGCTTTTTGCCGAACTCGCTCCTTTTTCTTTCCTATTCCCGCAGTCTCTCTTGAGATGTCATAGTTGGTTGCATCTCCAACTGATCACTTTTCCTTACTTTTTGGAAACCTTCCCAGCAACTACCGAACCAGAGTTTTCAGATGAACCATTGTTTTCATTTTTCATCAATTTTCCTCGTATATTAACAATGGCAGTGACCTCTGATAAACCGATGGTTTTTTCTTATATATTAGTGTTGGCTTCATATGCTTGAATGAAGGCGAAAGAGACCAGATGAGTTTGAGCGCCCAATCCTCATCACTTACTTGCTCTCCCAACTCCTCAAGTTTCGAGACAATCTCATTAAGTGCACTAAGATGATCAGTAATACTTGTACCTTCATCCATATTCAGGTGATGGTAACGATCATTCAGGTAGAAATGATTTAACATGTTTTCATCATATACATAGTCTCCAATTTCCCTCAAAGACCTTTCACTGAAGAAATATTCCTCAAGTTCGAAAGAACATTCTTTGCAAAATTTGAGTCTTATAACACTCGCTACCCTCAAATCCAACTCTTTCCAATTCTTATCACTTTCTTTCCCACGACCTTTCAACTTTTGATTTGGCCTAGATTGAATGAAAAAATCTTTAACTTGAATTTGCCACAAGCCAAAATTCATCTTTTCATCGAGCTTCTCCACATTGAACTTCATCGCACTTGTGTACTTCAATACCTCTAAAATTTCAGCTTAATTGTGTAACCTTTCGGATCTGAATCTTATTTTTAATACCAATTTGTTGTGATGAATCACTGCGAAATACCTAAGATCATAGTCACACGAATACATCCAAAGATAAATAAACACTGAAGAAAATATGAACACAATAATTTACGTGGAAAATCTCAAAATCAGGGAAAAAACAACGCTCAAGAAACTTGAAAATCCACTATCAATAGTTTATTACACAAAGGAAAAAACCTCATCTATCCAAACCCTAGATAGACACCCCATCAAAACTTAATATCACAGTGTCACATACCCGCTTGCACGCTCGTACGCTACAACACAACTCTCGGCTCTCACAAACAAGTACCTCAATGCAACATTCTTTCTATCTTACAACACACATATTACACATCTATATATACTAGTGTGTATGCACACTTCATCAATGTACACCAATTACAAGTTGAGTTATTTTTAAATTCCAACTTCAAGACACATGCATATTCAAATATGCCACATATACAATGTAACAACCCGTTACCTGAAGCAAGTGATTAATGTTAATTCGAATTCTAAATTACTCGAGTTAGGCTTGTGGTTAAGCCATGCTTGTCTTGACTATTATGTAAGTGCATTGATGTGATGCATGGTATTTGTTTGGCGTAGAGATTGATTAATTGAATTATAAGCAATTAATATTTATTAATATAAGACCTATAATGGTGAAATAAATAAATAATTAGTTGCTCGAAACCTTGTAAATCAAGTGTTATGTATCACGCAAATATTTTGCCCTGATTTGTATGTAAGTTGGATTCAATGGCAGTGTAAAATGAGAACGAAGTTAGTGCAAGATCTTACCTCAAGTTTCATGTCAATTAGCAGCAGTCGAGGTTAAGATTGTGCCTAATTTGGTGTAAGATTGGTTAAATATGGCAAAAAAATTGGTCTGTGAGAGTTGCTAAGTCATGAACAAAGTTATTATTTTTGGGGTTTCGGTGTAACTAAAACTATTATTATGGACTATTTTATCGAGAGTTTGGCTTAATTTTATGAAAAAAATGGATCTAAAACAAGCATCAGATGTTAAAGCACGTCAAAATAGGGATTTTGAGAATTAATAAATAAAAATAAATCAAGCTACTGACAAGCAGCTGAGGGTTTATATACGAATATATAAAACCCAAATCAAAACGTTTGTTTTGATTTCAACATATTTCGTTCGTTCTCTAAACCTCATAATTCGGTCTCTCACTTTCGGCGTCAGATTTTTGCCCAATTTTTTTTTTCGCAAAACTGTAGAGCATCGCGAGATGGTCAGTTTGAGCTAGGTTATTCTAGTGGAAACGAGGTATTCGAACCGCAATTTGGTAAATACTCAATTTATGGCATTCTTTCATTCAATTTGAATTATCACGATTTTTCAATTTATTTTACGGGGTTTTAAAAGAAATTGGTATGATTTGTTGTGAATTGATTTATTGGTTTGATTTGCACCAATTTGGGATAAATTCCACCATAGTGGGTTAAGTTTTTGTCTTCTGAATCGATGCGACTCAATTGATAATTATTTCGAAGATGTTTTTATAGTTGATACTGATTTATATTTGGATTTTGGATAAATTGGATTATTGATTTTTGTCCATATTAACTCCACAAGTTGTAAAAATATTTTGATATAATTACAAAAATGTTGATTTGGAGAAGTTTTGTTAGTTCTAAATTAGTAAAAGTTTGCCTATTCAATAGGCTGTATTGAAAAATTCATAATTTCTCCATTTGTTATTTGATTTTAGTGTTCTTGGAGTGTATGGAAAGTACGACATGAGTACTACAACTTACTTTATGGTCATCATGAAAAATATTGATATTTCCAAGGTTATAAAGTTAACCTTAGGTGGCTAGTTGGTAGCACTTTGAAATTATGGATGGAACAGTGGCTGTTGTCTTGTGTACTGTCGAGATAATAGAACGCGCTCCACTTAGCAGAGGGAGCGCGCTCTCACCCCAGTAAACATCAATGCTGCTGTATTTTGATTGAAATTTCTGGAGGACTTGGAAACTGAACTAGGGGTTCTAAATATATGGTATTAGACCTATATTGATCACGAATGATTTTTAATAGGTGTTGGATTCCCGGGAAAGCTTGAGTGTCCAAAATGTTAAGGGAACTTGGAACGAAAACCTAAGCTGAGGTAAGTACGGATTCGCTTAATTATTTATCAATATTGTCTGACTATCTTAATATATATAGTTCATATAGTTTATGGACTGAAATGAGGACTATGTACACTATTATGTTTTTAATTATACGAAAAACGGTGTCTAATGTGATCCACGAGAGTAACTCATGACACTGAGACCAGGTTGTATAGGATGCGGGGATGATCTCTGTGTTTATACGTAACTCCTACTTAGTTAGATAGGTTGCGTGGGTTACATATTCACTAGAGGGTTTCAAATAAAACCATTGGGCATTAATGGATTGACTAGACAGCGCATCAGCCAATTTGTTAGTCTAGCAATCACATTAATGACGTTAATGGGTAACCGACCCTAGTTTTATAAATAAAATGAGAATTACAGTGTAATAGTTATTGACAGTATGATTTACATCCGTTATTTATTGAATTATATGTTTTCCGTATTCTTGTTAATTAACATTGGTGCATATTGTTATTGCATAATGTTTTTGATTATTATATTGAATGTTGATGGCTATGTGAATCCTTACATACTAAGCAAGTTGGATTGCTCGCCTCAAATTAATATTTCAGGTTCGCAACCTAACGCTTCAGCAAGGGGCGAGGAGAAGATTTAGGAGTCTTATAATCTTCTCTACAATTTAATGAGCTTTCTTGTACGTAAATACACTGTTTGATATATTTTTTGTATATATAAACAGGGTCGAGAGATTTATAAACAAGGTTTTGAGTTTTGATAAACTGTGTATTTTAATATATTGTTTAAATATCGAAAAGTTTTTAATTTTTCATTGCGTATACTTTGAATCATTTATTTGATATTAATATACAGGTTGAGTTTATCAGGTTATGACAGAGAGGTTGCTAGCTCAATTAAATATAGCTAGGTTACTGGGCTTAATTAGGGTTTCAGACCGAGTATCGCCCTAATCAAAATAGGGGATGCTACATAGTGTGTTTACTATGTGTAGCATTTTCCATTCTTACAATTGTGCGATTGGATATTTTCACGTTTTCTCATCTTTTAACTTTTTGTTTTTTTTTTTCTAACTAATGAAATTTTTTTTTTTTGGATTTCCAAAAAAAAAAGAAAAAGAAATTGGGTTTATTTTATATGTTGTGACGTATCACCGTGGAATACCCAAAATCGCAGTTCAACGGACACACTCTAAAGTAAATAAACCACAAAGAAAATTCGTTCATAATAATTTACGTGGAAAACCACAAAATCAGGAAAAAACCACAGACAAGAAACAAGGCAATCCACTATCAATAGTTTAGTACACAAAAAAAAAGCATCCTCTATCTAAATCCCACTTAGAAACTCCATAAAGATTTAATCTTACATTGTGGCATACCCGCTTGCAACCCGTACGCTACGACGCAACTCTCGGATCTCACAAACAAGCCCCTCAATGCAACATTTTTTTCTATCTTACAACGCACATACCACACACCTATATATATACTAGTTTGTATGCACACTTCATCGATGTACACCAAGTACAAATTAAGTCATTCTTAGATTCCAACTTCAAGACACATGCATATTTAAATATGCCCACATATACAATGTACATATATGTGTATTTGAGTCCTATGTGAATTCCGACATATTTCCACATTTTGTAATCATGTTGCAATTGGAGTCCTTTTCAAACACCAACTCTAAAAGTGAGTTTGAGCCACTGATTTAACAAATCTTCACCTTAGCGAAAACTCGCCACCTTGCTCTTGCCCCACCGCCCTCTCGGGCCACCATCTTTAACATTGAGAATGAATCAACTCCAATCTAACCTGTTTGAACTTACTAATTGTAACAACCCACTTGCCAAATGGGCCGCCATAGGATCGATGCGAGACCACAACCTGGCCTATCAACACCAGCTGTGTCCCACATGTCATCCCATCCACCATTTAATCAATATTAACCATTTAAATTGTTACTGAACTCAAGTCATCTATTATGATCATTTTCAACCAAAATAAATCATAGCAGAAATCATGCAATTAACTTTGATACCTAGTGTGGAAAACCATATACCATATGTAACTCAATGTATCAAAATATCAACAGTACCGAGTCCTAAGTGTCTCACAAAAATCTCGAATCCCAAAATAAAATAAACAAGTATACACAAACATATAAGCCTGGCTAAACACTTATGTGTTCCAATAGCTTTCTCTTGCCCCGGTTCGTTAGAGAACTGCACTTAAGCCATCATAAAAAATAGATGACGAGTCTAGAGTGAGTATTCTTAAGGAAATTAAGCGAGCAATACTAAAAATAAATACTGGAATTAAAAAAAACTATTAAATAAATATGCAGAAATATAAACAGGTAACTGTGCTCATCGTATGCATATGTAATAGTGAAAGCTCAAAGTGTGTGTTCCTAGCCCTTAGGGTCAGACTAGCGCCATACTTCGGACTCCCAATAGACTACTACCGGCGAGTAGCACTCAAGCACGACCAGTATTAGATCCGCTAGGTGGTCGGCATGGAACCTACGACACACCCACACGTGCCCATCCCCATCTCGGGTAGCCTTATTCACCGAGATGGGAGACGCGCTATGGCCTAGTGGACGTACATACAAAAATGACACGGATGGAAATCTTCAACGTCCGTCCATTACAACATACCAGGAATAGAGTAATGAAAGAAAAAAATGAATTCAAAAGTAAAAGAAAATACTGCTCAAGTAATTTCAATAGGGATACTACACACATCATACCGCACTTCGTGTTCTGACATTAACCCCCGGTCCGGCTCCCATAGTCCTGGATATCCCAAATTACGGCCCGTACTGACCTATTTCCATTTATAATTGATATTAAGTAATTTGTATGTGTTTTAAGTCATTTCACGAAAACTATGTCAAAACAAGGGTCTATTAGTGCGCTTAGGTCTGAGCATTAGTGTGCTAGATGCCCAGACAATTATACGTTCTTAGCCCAGATGAATATTAACGTGCTAATTTTTTGGCCTAGCGCGCTAATTATCATTACAACGCTAGATTCTGCGATTAGCGTGCTAATCGCGTTCATCTCCTGCGACGTAGCTAATCTACCCCGAGTGATAGGTAATGTAGCCTCAACTCCGACAAATGTAAACCGTGGAATCCCCTCGATGTTAAACCTCACGTCTTGTTGAAACAATCGATCTATACGTGATAAGATGATAACCAAGCCATCCCGAACATCACGTCGAACTTCAAGTACTTTAACACTATCAAATCAGCCGGTAATTAATGTCCCTCGATCTCCACAACACAATTCCGACAAATCTAGTTATGGTAAATCTTATCCCCAACTGCCGTGCTTAGAACAAGACATGTATCTAAAGTTTATGCATGTAACCCTAACTTTCCTATCATGCGTCCAGAAATAAAAGACAAAGTACTACCATAATCCATCATAACATGCATAGGAAAACCACAAACAGATAACGTACCCTCAAAGAGCTGTTTAGTCTCCTCCCTGTCCGGCACGCGACCCCATATGCTGGAATTTGGGTTGTATCTCTGGCTTTCTCCTTATGTGGTGGTACTGGTGCTGGTCTAGTACAATCTGCTACAATACGCCCCACCTGACCGCATTGGTAGCATGTGCAAGTCTCTGATTTGCAAGAACTCCGCTGACTTGGCGTCTGATTGTGGCCTCGATTCGGGCCTCTCGGACCTCTCCTTGCCTCTTCTACGTAGGCTAGTTAACGGGTGTTGAAGACATAGAATATGCCATCTGATGATCATCACGTCGTTCTCTGTCATCATGACGATTTCGTCACCTCCGCTACCTTGACTAGTCTGCCAATCTCCTCTGCGAGGTCTCTGACTTTGTCTTTGCCGGTCCTGATCCCTTTGTCTAATTGGCATCGATCGAGATTGAGAACCTGATGCCGGCTTGCTATCATCGATTGGCCTTCTGAACCATATATGTCTCGTGTGCGAGGCACCCGTCGTAGACCTCAGATAGAGTACGAGCTCCATTTGATACCACTATGCTCGATATCCGCTCATCCAGGCCTCGAAAAAAATAATAGATCTGCAGTCGGTCGTTACCAGCTATGTCCATGGAGTACGACAACATATATCTGAACCTCTCCATGTAGGCGGTGACTAACATATCACCCTGCACTAAGGACAAAAACTCCTTCCTCAAGCGGACCCTAACCTCCATCGATATGTACTCATCCATGAACAATGTCCTGAACTCTGCCCAGTAGTACACCGGGGATGAGTCACAGTGTAAGTAGTCCACCAGATCACTGCATCGGCTCTCAAACAGAAACTTGATAATCGCGGTTGATCGATCTCCTCAACTCGTAGCAAGTCATGTAGTCGTTCATGGGATAATAGCCACCTCCCGATTACCTCTGGTCTCCGGCCCCATAAAAATACCCCAGCGAGAACTTGAGAAAGGCCCTCATCTTCTTAACCTCTACTGTAATCTGACCCCCATAAGTCGATGCCACTGCTTGTTGCTTGGTAGTAGCAGGTGTAACCACCACCGCAGCCTCCATAGGTCCCGTAGTTGGTGTAGCCCTCTCTGTCTCAGATACGCCACCTGCGCCTAACCTCTGCTGAAGTAGGCGCTACGATTACCTGCGTAGTCGTCGGTGTAGCCACAATGGTAGTAGGAGGAACAATAACCTCCCGAGCTCACAACATATCCATCAGCATCGTGAACCGATCATCCATTGTCCATGCCAACGACTCCAAAGTCAAGGTCGATCTCGTTGGATCACTGGTATCTCCGACCTCAGGCTGGGGATATGATGGTTGTCTGTCCATCGATATACGCAATCGAAGAACGTGCACCTAATCAACCTCAATACCAAGATACATATATCGTATATATAATACACTCAAAATATAACATGTATATCCATGATTTCTACCCATCTCACCTCTCTTCCTAACTAGGACTATAAACACTTCCTTTGGGTTTCCACATCAACAATTTATTCATCAAGTTTATCCTTAAACGGACGACAAAAGTAAGCGTATCGAGTTAACTTCCAAGTCTTCGAGGTTCACTAACCTCGCTCTAATACCAAAATGTAACGCCCACTTGCCAAATGGACCACCACGGGGGCGATACGGGCCCAAAATCTGGCCTACCAGCGCCAGCTCTGTCTTACGTGCCATCTCATCCATAATTTAATTAGTATTAACCATTTAAATTGTTACTGAACTCAAGTCATCTGTTATGATCATTTTCAACCCAAATAAGTCGCAGCGGAAGTCATGCAATTAACTTTGATACCTAGTGTGGAAAACTCATATATCATATGTACCTCAATGTATCAAAATATCAATAATACCGAGTCTTAGTGTCTCACAAAAATCTCGAATCCCAAAATAAAACAAAACAAGTATATACAAATGTACAAGCCTGACTAAAAGTCTATGTGTTCCAGTAGCTTGCTTTTGCCCCAGCTCGTACTAGGATCTGCATTCAAGCCATCACAAAAAGACAAATGACGAGTCCAAAGTGAGTATTCCCAATGAGATTAAGTGAACAATACTAAAAATAAATACCGAAATTGAAAGAAAACTATTAAATAAACGTGGGAAAATATAAATAGGCAATTATGCTCATCACATGCATATGTAATAGTGAAAGCTCAAAGTGTGTGTTCCTAGTCCCTAGGGTCAGACTAGCATCATACTTTGGACTCCTAACAAACTACTGTCGGCGAGTAGCACTTAAGCACGACTCGTATATGGATTCGCTAGGTGGTCGACGTGGAACCTACGACACACCCACACGTGCTCGTCCCTATCTCGGGTAGCCTATTCACCGAGATGGCACACATGCTATCGCCTAGTGGACGTACACACAGAAATGGCACGACGGGAGAGCCTCAACGTCCGTCCATTACAACATACCAGGAATAAAGTAATGAAAGACAGAAAATGAATTCAAAAGTAAAAGTAAATATTGCTCAAATAATTTCAGTTGGGATACTACACACCTCACACCGCACTTCGTGTTCCGTCACTATACCCTTGTCCGGCTCCGCCTAGTCCCGGATATCCCAAATTACCGCCCATACTGACCTATTTCCATGTATAATTGATATTGAGTTATTTGTATGCGTTTTAAGTCATTTCACACAAATTATGTCAAAACAGGGGTCTATTAGCGCGCTAGGTCTGGGCATTAGCGTGCTAGATGCGTAGACAGTTATACGTTCTTAGCCCAGACGAATATTAGCGAGCAAATCGCGTTTTGGACAGCAAAACTACTGAAAATATTTGGGTTGTCTACCACCCTACCAACCCAACAACTGCCACAACACCAACAACAACACTTCAAAACACTAGAAATTGATCCTAACAACAACTCACCATCCACCAAAACATCACTAACACCTCTAAAATTAGGATCAAAAGAGAGAGGAAGGTGAGGTATATGTGATTATCACCTTGCTTTTGATGTTTTTCTCACTCCAAGCTCCTTGAATCTTCAAGAGTAATCACCAAAACCCTTGTTTCTTTGTCTCCAAACTCGGATGGATAGGATAAGAGAGAGAAAAGTTAGTGAAAATGTGAAAATGTTGACTTTTATAGGTTGAATTTGCATTACTTATCACTACCTCATCTCTAGGCCATCAAATGGACCTCATTTGTTCCTATTCTAACCATTAGTGACTTTAATGGTGACTCTGCTAGGACACTCATCCTTATTTTCACCTCAAAAGTCCATTTTCGAATGTTCCGACGCCCAATTTCTCATCCGGAACCTCGACATACGCGTACTAACATGTCCCTAACCACCAAATATGCATTCCATATTCTTTATTTAGCCAATTTTATTCATTTTGTGTGTATTATTTCCCCTGGCCTAGTGTTAAGTCGGCTAAACTACCGGTACCCGCGTCGACACACATACCAAGGCGAATACGTTACACACAGTCTCACACGTCAAATGAAATATAATAACACATTGCGATGCCATTTACACTATTTTGATATAAACATCGCAAATTAACAATTCAGCACACAAAAATCACTATTTACCTAACTAACTACCCGTTTTACTCTTTCTCCCAAAAAAAATTGCGTTCTTTCCTCCGAAAACGAACGAGAGAGAGAAGAGAGGAAAGAAAGGAGAGAGAGAGACATCAAAAGAGGAGAAAGAGAGGGACGGTGGCGGTGGCGGAGAGAGCGAGAGGCTCCGGCGAGGAGCACACCGGCGCGCGACAATGAGTGACGGCAAAGCAACGCGGCATCGATGGTGGCTCGGCCAGCAGCTGCTCGCGAACGCGAGAGCGGCGCGTCGCGGAGGGGACGGTGGCTCCAGCGAGGTGGAATAGACGGCCAGCGAGCGGCGGCGCGGACGGACCAGAAAGCGGTGAGTCGGCGAGGGCGGCGCGTGTCGCGGTGGCGCTCAACGGCTCCGATAAGCGCGGACGCGACGCTAGCGAGCGTCGCGAGGCGATGGTGGCGAACGAGCAGCGCGGCAACGACGAGCACGCCGCCGCGAGGCGATGGCGGCGCGGCAGCAGCGGCAAGACCTGCCGGCGGTGGCGCGGCGGCTCCTCATGGCGAGGAAGGGCGGATAGGGAGGTAGCGGCAACGCGAGAACCACTGGAAGCGATGAGCGTCGCGCGACGGTGACGAATGTGGCGATGGCGCGCGACGACGGCGATGGCGGCGATGGCGGCGTCGACACGGCAATGGTGTGTCGCTTTCAGCGGCGTCGGCGCGGTGATTCATCGTCGGACCGATCGCCCCTCGACGTGGAGTGCGATTCAACGAGTTTCGACGATGCGATGGAGGTGAGGTGTAGTTTTTACCTAATTTTAGTTGTGGTTGAAATGACTTTAGTAAATTAATTGTTATGAATGGACACTAGGGACTTAGGCTACCATAGTCGAGTGTCGGACGCGTTTCTCGAGGGGTGTGCGGGATATTTCAGAGATGCAATTGCGATTGCTTGAGGTAAGTAAACCCACGAGAAAGTCAGTTTAGAATTTACTTATTTTTCCTGTAAATTATTTATTTCACATTACTTTTCGCCAGTTCAGTTTGTATTGTTACTCTATTCCCGCGTGTGTCTGTGTATGGTCGAAGGGACGGTGTGACCATTTTCCGGCTCCCTCGTCGATGACGATCCGATTGTTGCTACGGTGTTGGTCATACCTTAGACTACGCGTGAGATTTCTCTCAGCGAGTCGATGATCTCGAGAGCGAGTTGACGTGAGGCCCACCTCCGTCACAGATTTCCTCTCTTTTGAGGCGTTGGGCGGAAGTCTACCTTCCGACTCACAGAGTTCCTTATTTCGACCGTGAAGAGGGGGTGTTGATTTCCTCACCCCCAGGGCCTTCTCGGTTCAGTTTTTGTCACAGGGCTCGACGGCTATACACCACACTCGCGTTCCACATTCTTGATTATCTCACGACTTATATTTATGCTTTACATTCTTTTTCATTTACTTTATATGCATGAATTGTAGCTGTTTCCTTGGATTTCTTATGAATACTAACTGAATTTCTTTGGGATTTACTCACCTGGAACTTGTCATTGTTTTTGGTGGCAAGTTGCAGTTCCTACGACGAGCCGGGGGAAGGCGGTGATTGGCGACTAATCAGAGCGCCTCCACTAGCTTACTCGTAGGTGATTGTATTTACATATATATACTTTTTGGGATAATGTTGGGAAACTTTTACCTGATACATGTATATCGACACCTATTATACATTTTTGTCGCCTTATCTGATATACATGATATCTTTTTGCTGGGTTTCCACCCCATAGGTTTTTAAATATTGCATAACTCGTTTAAATTAATTATATGCATGCTATTAAGACTTCCGCTACTAAAATAACCTAAATAAATCAAAACAAATGAATTAAGTTATAAAACTTAATAACTTAGTATATTTTGCTAAAATAATCATTTAAATATCAAAATTTACTAAGTTGTAGTATTAGATGGTAAGTTCGCGGGCCATCACAGACAGACGTGCAGGTGACGTGGCATGGTTTGGTGACGTGTCCGGCGACGTGGCGGTGCCCGGTTTGTCTCAGAATTTGGGGCCGTCACATTTACCTAGCTCCAGACGCGCACGAGCCTAACTACGGGTCCCACAAGTGTCTGAGCTATCGACCACGTCTACAATCACTTCATAAATAACGTCGAATAACATTTAGGTCGTTACACTAATAATCAGAACCACTTTTTTATCTACTTTTGAGGCTTAGACCTTGCTTCATGTTTTTGTACCAAAATAAATAAATAAGTTCTTCTTCCTCACACCTTTCATGACCAATGAAGACTTCCAAAATATTTTCAATACTCTACTTTGCCTAGAGTACCTGTAACCCTTATAATCTAATTCAGAAATAGAAATTAGATTTTAAGTACAACTCGATACATGTCAAACATCCCAAAACGATATGACGCGTCCGTCAAACAACTTCAACTGAACTTCACAGACTCCAACTATCGGTAGCAGAGAGTCGTCAACCATCGACATAACTTTGCTACTTGTACAACTTGCATAATTATCGATCCATGTCTTATGTACTGACACATGTCTATGTGCCCCGTTGTCGTTTACCCATTCTCCCTTCTAATCATTAATCCTAATTTTTGCTAGGCATATATGATAATTCTATTAGTCTTAGAACTAATAAATTGTCAATATCATCACCTTCAATATTAGAATCCCCGTTTGTTGAATCATAGCTTTTTGCCGAGCCCGCTCTTTTTTCTTTCCTATTCCCGCAATCTCTCTTGAGATGTCATAGTTGGTTGCATCTCCAACTGCTCACTTTTTAGTACTTTTTGGAAACCTTCCCAGCAACTACCGAACCCGAGTTTTCAGATGAACCATTGTTTTCACTTTTCATCAATTTTTCCTCGTATATTAACATGGCAGTGACTTCTGATAAACTGATGGTTTTTTCGTGTACATTAGTGTTGGCTTCATATGCTTGAATGAAGGTGAAAGAGACCAAATGAGTTTGAGCGCCCAATCCTCATCACTTACTTGCTCTCCCAACTCCTCAAGTTTCGAGACAATCTCATTAAGAGCACTAAGATGATTAGTAATACTTGTACCTTCATCCATCTTCAGGTGATGGTATCGATCATTCAAGTAGAATCGATTTAACATGTTTTCATCATATACATAGTCTCCAATTTCCCTCAAAGACCTTTCACTGAAGAAATATTCCTCATGTTCGAAAGAACATTCTTTGCAAAATTTGAGTCTTATAACACTCGCTACCTTCAAATCCAACTCTTCCCAATTCTTATCACTTTATTTCCCACGACCTTTCAACTTTTGATTTGGCCTAGATTGAATGAAAAAATCTTTAACTTGAATTTGCCACAAGCCAAAATTCATCTTTTCATCGAGGTTCTCCACATCGAACTTCATCGCACTTGTGTACTTCAATATCTCTAAAACTTCAGCTTAATTGTGTAACCTTTAGGATTTGAATATTATTTTTAATACCAATTTATTGTGATGAATCACCGCGAAATACCTAATATCATAGTCACACGAATACATCCAAAGATAAATAAACACCGCAGAAAATATGAACACAATAATTTACGTGGAAAATCTCAAAATCAAGGAAAAAATAACGATAAAGAAACTTGAAAATCCACTATCAATAGTTTATTACACAAAGGAAAAAACCTCATCTATCCAAACCCTAGATAGACACCCCATCAAAACTTAATATCACAGTGTCATGTGCCCGCTTGCACTCTCGTACGCTACAACACAACTCTCGGCTCTCACAAACAAGTACCTCAATGCAACATTTTTTTTCTATCTTACAACACACATATTACACACCTATTTATATACTAGTGTGTATGAACACTTCATCAATGTACACCAATTACAAGTTGAGTTATTTTTAGATTCCAACTTCAAGACACATGCATATTCAAATATGCCACATATACAAGGTAACAACCCGTTACCTTAAGCAAGTGATTAATGTTAATCCGAATTCTAAATTACTCGAGTTAGGCTCGTGGTTAAGCCATGCTTGTCTTGACTATTATGTGAGTGCATTGATGTGATGTATGGTATTTGTTTGGTGTAGAAATTGATTAATTGAATTATAAGCAATTAATATTTATTAATATAAGACCTATAATGGTGAAATAAATAAATAATTAGTTGCTTGAAACCTTGTAAATCAAGTGTTATGTATCACGCAAATATTTTACCTTGATTTGTATGTAAGTTGGATTCAATGGCAGTGTAAAATGAGAACAAAGTTAGTGCAAGACCTTACCTCAAGTTTCATGTCAATTAGCAGCAGTCGAGGTTAATATTGTGCCTAATTTGGTGTAAGATTGGTTAAATATGGCATGAAAATTGGTCTGTGCGAGTTGATAAGTCATGAACAAAGTTATTATTTTTAGGGTTTCGGTGTGACCAAAACTATTATTATAGACTGTTTTATCGAGAGTTTGGCTCAATTTTATGAAAAAATGGATCTAAAACAAGCATCGGATGTTAAAGCACGTCAAAATAGGATTTTGAGAATTAATAAATAAAAATAAATCAAGCTATTAACAAGTAGCTGAGGGTTTATATACGAATATATAAAAGCCAAATCAAAACGTTTGTTTTGATTTCAACATATTTCGTTCGTTCTCTAAACCTCATAATTCGGTCTCTCGCTTTCGGCGTCTGATTTTTGCCCAATTTTTTTTTTCGCAAAACTGTAGAGCATCGCGAGATGGTCAGTTTGAGCTAGGTTATTCTAGTGGAAATGAGGTATTCGACCCGCAATTTGGTAAATACTCAATTTATGGCATTTTTTCATTCAATTTGAATTATCATGATTTTTCAATTTATTTTACGGGGTTTTAAAAGAAATTGGTATGATTTGTTGTGAATTGATTTATTGGTTTGATTTGCACCAATTTGGGATAAACTCCACCATGGTGGGTTAAGTTTTTGTCTGCTGAATCGATGCGACTCGATTGATAATTATTTCAAAGATGTTTTTATAGTTGATTGTGATTTATATTTGGATTTTGGATAAAATGGATTATTGATTTTTGTCCATATAAACTCCCAAGTTGTGAAAATATTTTGATATAATTACAAAAATGTTGATTTGGAGAAGTTTTGTTAGTTCTAAATTAGTAAAAGTTTGCCTATTCAATAGGCTGTATTGAAAAATTCATAATTTCTCCATTTGTTATTTGATTTTAGTGTTCTTGGAGTGTATGGAAAGTACGACATGAGTACTACAACTTACTTTTTGGTCATCATGAAAAATATTGATATTTCTAAGGTTATAAAGTTAACTTTAGGTGGCTAGTTGATAACACTTTGAAATTATTATAAAGTATTAATTTTGTAAATAGTTCTCGAGCATACTTTAGTCGCAGTTTTTGTGTAGTCCTGAGATTCTGGATTCGAATAGGATCAGTTTAAAGGTTTTAACCAATGTGTATTAGGCTTGAATTGATGGTGATCAATCTATTTTAGATTTTTAATCAACAGAGAAATGTATATGAATCTCGAGAATTGTCTAAGTTGGTATAAAGTTAAAAAAGCTTGGTACAGGTAAGTAGGACTCAATTACATTTATCGTTTGTGCTATATATATCGTAATATATCTAGTTCACGTAGTTAAGGACTTGGAATAGGGAGCACTGCAAAATGAAAAACATAACACTCTAAATATAAATGTAGAAATGAGTATACTTATGTCTCTGGGTATGGGTCGATGCAATAGGCGACCCAGGATGGAACCTCTACACGTGACAACAGGTGGTAGCTAGGCCATGTCTTCCCTGTTTCCTCATATAGTCGTCCCTGTTTCCTCACACAGTCATCGACCGATATATATTACTCATTGTCTTAAGAGTGCAGCGACTCAATTATTCTTGAATACACTGACGAAATCAAACATTCGGCCATTATATGGATTTCGGTAGTGGTATTCTTTGAAAATTGAGAGAAGACTCTTGTATATCGAAACATAATTAATGTCACCTATGCAGGGGCTATGTAACTATGACTTTGCATCTATTTATCTAGTATTTATATTATTTTATCATTCCCTGATATATTTTTTGGATTCTTATTGTTATTCATATTCCTTCATTATTAGATAGACTCTTGATATTGTAATTGTGAGTCACTGAGCAAGTTGGAGCGCTTATCCCAATTAACATTTTAAGAACACCAACGTGCGCTTTGACTCAGGAACAAAGAAGATTATGAGTCTATAATCTTCTCTACAGTGAATTGATTTCTCTATTGTCTTATATATTTTCTTTGAAACACATTCTGTATTACCACGGGTTTGGGATTTTTTCGTAAATCGAGATTGAAACCGATTTTGGACTTTGGTTAATATAGTTTAGCATATCTTATGTTTTATCGAAAGATTTATATTCCACTGCGTTTTCAATTATTTATTTGATATAGGATATACTATATTGTGATTATGAGGTATGAAGGACAACTGTATTATAACTCTAATTGAGTCTGACTGGCGTACCGGGGCTTAGTTAGAGTTACAAGCTGGGCATTGCCCTAATTGAGATATGGAATGTTACATACAATTTACATACACACATAGATATATATATATATATATATATATATATATATATATATATATTGTGTGTCCTATGTGTGTGTGTGTGTGTGTGTGTGTGTGTGTGTGTGTGTGTGTGTGTGTGTGTGTGTGTGTGTGTGTGTGTGTGTGTGAATTTTAGCACATATACTCGTTTTGTAACAATGTTGCAATTGGTGTCCTTCTCAAACATCATCTCTAAAAGTGAGTTTGAGCCACGATTTAACATTATATATAATCTTTCAACTCAATCTATTTTTTCCTATTCGCATTTCACATGAGTTATTAAGTGATTTTCGAAGTTACTTAAAGTTTTTGCTTCATTGAGTTTAAGAAAAAAACCTTGGAGAAAGTAAAATTATTAAGGGACTTTTATATTCACTTCTCAAAAAAATGTACAAAATGAAGTGTGACAAACTGAGTTGTGTTAGAGTGGATTTGTCAAAAACCTGCCTGTACTTGTTGATTATAAGAGCATCTCCAATGATAATATGGATTTAGAGCATGGATTGGTGCCAAATCGTGGATGTGGGGAGGATGTTTATCTTATGTGGCACAAGATAGACATTCAAATTTCAAAATGATCTCTAATGGTAATATGGATTTAGACCATGGGTTGTGACTTTTCTTTGTCTTTATATCGATAATGCCCTTTATTTAGTCTTTTTGTTTTTCATTAAGGGCTATTATGTCTTTCTCTTTATTTATCTAACTAAAAGTGATGACGTGGAAATGAAGAGGTCTAGCACAATGTCTAGAAGTAGACATTGTAGTAAATACTCTTCACTTTGATTCCCTACCATATCACATATACATTATCAATCCATTGTCCTATTGGAGAACATTTTGGGGTTGGATGTGGATTGTGTCCTAGGTGAATCCATTTTCACTCAAATCCATAGTCCCATTGGAGATGCTCTAAGTCATTGTGACATTGTATTGGCCCCAAACTTGAATATGCTCTTGTCATCTAATGGAACACCATCACACGAACTATAATGACCAAGTGTGTAACGATCCTAAAAATCTAACTCGTGCCACGTGTCATTTCAGGGCCGTACGTGGGACTCCTTGTCATGATACACATATCCAAATCTCGAGAGTTGACACCGAGATATGCTATTTTTGTTTGATGCTTGTATTATTTATTATACCAAAGATTGAATAAGTTAAATTAATTAAATTTGGTAATGTGCGGGTAAGGTATACGCGGGGCATAACGGTGTCGAGACAAGCGGAGGCGTACCTCAAGTTGTGTGTCGACGTGAGACCGAGGTATCGATTTATGAGGTAAGCTGAATTATTTTGAACTAATGTTAGTTTAATAAGTGGCTAATGTGGTCACCTTAAATATAAACATTAATGTAACTATAGTTAGTAAAAAAATTAAAATGGCTACATGATGTGTCTCGAGACGCGCATTGACAAATCAAGTGGTCAATGGAGTCAACTTGTAAGTCATTTGTGGATGACTTGGGTGATAATTGTATGAAGGTGGTCCCTTATACATGCCTCGAGATACGTGTGCACAAATGGATGTGTGGCCATAGTTCAATCTTTATCAAATACATATAAGTCAATGTGTTGAACATTCTTTGATTCTTATCATTGGAGAGAAGTGAATAGGAGATCAAACAATTCAAGGAGGTTGAGGAGTCTTGATAATCAAGCTTGAAGTTCATTAAGCAAGGTAACTCCACTAACATAGCTTGGTCATTTCAAAAAAAAAAAACATGAATTGAGTGTTGATGTGTTGTTGGTTTGTTTTGGTTGTTAATGGAGTTTTGATGAAATTGGGAAGAAGAAGAGAGTGGGGATGATCTCCCTATTGTTTTGGTTATGAGATTGTATCTCACATTTTTTCTTAAAAAATTAATGAAATCGGGGAAGATGCACGTGCACTTGCACGGGCCAGGGCTAGGCTAGGCCGTCGGGTCGACCCGACCCAAATGAAAAGAAAATGGAGAAAAAATGGAAACAATTGGATAAAAATGCCAGAAAATTGGGAAAATCTCGAAAAAATTATATGTCAACAAAATAAATAGAAATTGATGAATTTCTATGAAAAATAAAATATTTAGAATTTCGGATGAGACTTTTATAAGGTTTTACCTCGAAAAGCGTAAAATACACGGATTGGCCCAAAATTTGAGAAATTGGTCTCGAATTCGATTTGGACCAATTTAAGGATTTGTAAATAATTGGTTGAAGTTGTTGAAAGTTTTTACACAAAAAAAAATTTTCTCGAAAAAGTGTTCCACCACTATGATTTTCTTAAGTTAAACAATTTTGGGATAAGAAATTTTAAAAAATTTCATAAATAGGTTATAACACAATATAAATTTGCTCATATGATTATCAGGGGTATAGTTCATTAGTGTTGGGTATTGGGTAAGGATTTGGAAGTGTGTTGGAGCCGATTTGAATGCGTATTAGCTTGGATATAGGTAAGTAAACCTAGTAGGAAGTTTTACAGTTATTTCTTGAGCTTTAAATTTGTTGTTATTAATCTGTTCATTATTTCTTTTGAAATTTCTATTGATTGAGTGGTCCATTGGCAAGTGAGTCAGTTATTATTTATCTGTTATATGAGCTCTTATTTGGACACCGTTGATATTTTCAATTGAGTGTACGTCGGGGGCACTTATTCGGGTCTATGGATTTCTCATAGTCACAAGGGTTAAGGCCGGTAGGCTGTGTCTCATCTTGAACCTGAGTTAGTTGGTTTGTTGCCGCGACTCAACGACCTTTTAGTTAGGATCCTATGCTATTCGACTTTCGTATTCGGGGCCTTCACTTATCGATTGATCTATTTGCGGTCTTTTATATTCATGTGTTCGCTATTCTTTTCTTTCTATCTACATGAGTTAGATAGATTTATTTATTTCGAAATGCTATATATATGTCATGCTTGGCGTTACTTACCTGAGCTCGTCATTCTTGTGTTTGAAACACTGGATGTTGAGTTTTTGAGAGATTTTGGGCATGTATATCATGTGTTTACTTTCCTCTGAATATTCATTGACAATGATATACATTTTCAGGGTCTCCATTCTCTATGTTGTTTTAATTTGTGTCTTTGAGGTTTTTCATTTAGTTTGAGGTTTAATTGCTTCCGCTATAACTATGATAACTCACTAATTGATTAACTCAACTTTAAATGCATGATAAATGATAAATGGTAAAGGAAGGCTGACTAGGCTGCTTGCGTGACTCAGCGAAGACGGGCTTGGGGGTCCACGTAAGTCTAGGCCGAGTGGGGCCCAGTTTAGGATTGTAGAACTGGGGCCATTACAAAGTGACCTAACAAAAACTTAGTTAACTCCCCGACCAATCGATGATCAAGCCAACAATGGATTAAAAAAACGACATTGAAGAAAATACGACAGAGCTCTTTACAAGAGATCCACACCCATGACATAAATATGGGGATAATTGACTATTATGTCTACGCTAACTAATCAGCCAACAAATGATTTTGACTTTTGAAGGAGATTTTTGTTTTTGATAAGAAAGAAGCCAACTTATATAGCTAGCCAAATATCGAGTGTCATTTGCAGTCTCTTTCTATAATCTTAGGGCTACGAAACTAGTCACAAGTGTTTGAATATACATGGTTAGTAAAAAAATACTTCTTAATTACTTTTATATGTTGATAATGGTTTGATGCATCAACATTGACAAGAGGCTCAAATTACCTCTAGTGTCCCATTTTTGGATTAGAAGTGTTACAATGACAACACTATGTTACATTATAAGATAGATTGTCTTACAAGAACTATTTATGTGCCTCTCAAGATGTGAGCGTACACATATCTTAATGTATAATACATAGATCGAGATTACATAAAAAACTTTTACGAGTCAATGTGCTCTTGCGGTGCGATATTATTGTTGTCTTTCTAATATTTTTCATTTTGGATACCATCATCCACATAGACAGTTGACCAAAGACAAATCTTGGTTGACCCCAGAGACACGTGGATGAGTAAATCACAGTCTAGGATGTTAGATCAATAAATAAAAAGGTAATCAATGAACTTATTATAATACTGATTAATTTACTACTCCGTGGGCCCACCCTGCTATAAATGGCTGCGATTGGGTCGAAGGGTCACACGTCTGACGAATCGAGTGGGAGGTGGGCCCGCGACCCATACCATATCAATTAAAAGCAAAGAAAGAAATAGAGGTGGGGCCAGGGGGTGTCTTTGTATGTTTGTGTTGGTCGAGGAGTATCGTCGCTGTCTGTCCTGGTAAGTTCAGGGACACGTGGCGTGCGGGGAGAAGCGGGATAGGGCGGGTCCCTGTCTGATGTGACCAACTTGCAGTGGTGATGCTGGCAATGGTGATTGGTGGTTGTTGTGTCATGCATCATCAATGATGTTGACTACGGGTATTCGTTAAAGTCACATATCCAAGTGGATCCAATCAAGTAACTTTAATAATTTCATGGGTTAATAATTTAAATTGTTAAAATGAATTGAATCGCAAGAATTGCAATTTGCATAGATTGAATTGAATTGCAGATTATAGATTACTTAATTCGCTGAATCGATCCTAATTCGGTCCAATTAATTTTTGTATACCTTATATTATATATATACATATTCTCTTAAAATTTTGAACTATATTTAGATAGCTTTAACATTCACATGTCACTAATTTATCTACTATTTATTCATATACACTTGAAAACTTAAATATTTGCAACTTAAGTTAAATCTTCTTATATTCAAATACACATTTTCAGCTATCTAGTCAAATAAATGTAAAAAACGCTAAAATTAATATGCTTGAATTAAAATTAGTATTCGGTTTTTCTTATTAATCAATTTTTTTAAAACTTTAGTAGGAGTTGAACCAATGGCCTCTAAAAATTGCATTTTGGTAAGTGATACCTTATATATCTTACCTGAGATGGTTTTTTAATCCTCATAACTTGATCCATTCCGGTTCATATTTAGTAAATTGGATCAAGTCAGATTAGCAAAATAAATGGACCGGACTGGATTACGATTTCTCAATCTGCGATAATTGGATAGGATTACAGATTGACTCTAATTGGATTAAATCCAATCTGTGTGCACCCTTAATGTTGGCAACGACAATAATAATGAATCATGGTCATGATTTAAGGATGCGACTTTTTTTTTCAAACCCTTAGACTTGGTATTGTTCGACCCAAAACGAAAAAGAGTTTAAACGATAATTTTTAAAATCTAAATCATTTTTAGGCAAATTTTTTTAGGTGCGGATTCAAGCAAGACCCTTAAAGCTTGAACCTGCCCCTCACATTAAATGATACCTCTTTTAATTCTGAAAATATACTAACATATATTATTTAATTCGGAAAAATAAAATAAGAAAAATACATAGCACATATGAAATATATACTATTTTATTTTCAAAATGAATCTTGGTAGCTTAAAGAAAAATTTGTTTTATTTGACGAAAAAACATTATTATACCTTGTAATTGAAAATAATAAATACAATATAGATAGTATTTTTATATTATGTTAAAGGAGATTTATATTACGTGTGATTTCTAACAATTTTATTATAACTTGGAAAAAAACAATTTTATTATTTGAAATAGCTTTTAAACATTAAAAGTCTTTTTAAAAAACCTTGATAAATTCGGATTGCTAACTTCTCAAGAGAATAAGTTTTTGTGTATTCATCTTGTGTACAAGGTAACCTATATATACACGTACAAGGCTTAGAATACAAAAGGAAAGTGCAATCACAGATGAAAACTACTAATTACACGATCTACTAATTTCCTTAACTGCTGAATATATTATTGAGTTTCCATAACTAGTAGTTTCCTTAACATACCAGTTTCCTTAACACCTTCCTCAAACTCAAGATGGATTCGTAGAAATCAACTTGAGTTTGTCTACCAAAGCATGAAAGCGACCCGAAAGATGAGCTTTAGTAAAGATACTAGCCGTTCGATTGAAGGAGGAAATAGAAGAAAGCTGAAGAGTGCCCCGAACAAGATGTTGACGGGCGAAGTGATAATCATTCTCAATATGCTTTGTTCTCTCATGAAAAACATCATTGTGTGCAATTTAGATCACACTTTGATTGTCACAATGCAGGTGGTAGTAGAATCATGTGTAACCCACATATCTTCAAGTAACCATCAAAGCCAAAGTAGTTCAGAGGTAGCATCGGCGAGAGCCCGATACTCAGATTCTGTGCTAGAGCGAGATGTTACTGTCTGTTTCTTGCTTCACCAGGAGATTAACGAGTTGCCCAAGAAGAAGCAATAACCAGTAGTGGAACACTGGTCGGTAGGATCACCTGCCCAAATTGCATCGGAGTAACCTGATAATACCAACGGAGAGATGTCAGAGAAGTGGAAGCTACGAAATAGAGTACCTTTCACGTATCGAAGGATGCAGAGAACAACAGTGAAGCGAGTAGTATGAGGGGCTGACATGAACTGACTAACAACATGAACCGCATAAGCAATGTCCGGACGACTAACGGTAAGATAAACCAAACTCCCTACAAGCTGACGATATAAGGTAGGATCTGAAAGAAGTGTACCATCTGACGAGTCAGCTTGACATTCGTGTCTAATCGGGTGGATGTAATATCAATATAAGTGATGACAGAATGAGAGATCAAATCAGAGGCATATTTTGCTTGTGAAAGATAATATCCATCGAGTAGAATTGACTTCAAGACTGAGAAAGTAGCTCAAATTACCTAAGTCTTTCATCTCAAAGTGGCTTTTGAGATATTGATGTAAGTCATAAATCCCAGTTGAGTCGTCTCCGGTGATGATCATGTCATCAACATAAAGTAGGAGAAGAACCATGCCTCTGTCGTTCGTCGGGTAAACAAGGCAGAATCATGAGGACTCGACTAAAAGTCAAATTGTGTAATAATGGAACTGAACTTGGCAAACCAGACATGGGGAGCCTGCTTAAGCCCATATAATGCACGATGGAGAAGACAAACTTGTTTTGGAGAATGAGAATAGCCAGGAGGTGGACACATATAAACCTCTTCTTCAAGATCACCGTTCAGAAAGACATTTTTAACATCCATTTGAAACAAAGGCCAATGTCGAATAGCTGCTACAACAAGTAAACTTCGAACCGAGGTTAGGAGGGCTACATGGGCAAAGTTTCTTCATAGTCAATACCATATTCCTGTCTGTAACCTTTAGCAACCAGACGAGCCTTATACCACTCTATAGAGCCATCGAAGCAAGTTTTTATCTTATAAATCCAATTGCATCCAATCGGAGTCTTGCCATAGGTAGCTCCCCTAAGTCCCAAGTATGAGTCTTCTCTAGTGCACTTAGTTCTTCTGCTATTCTTGCCGCCACAAGGGGTCAGAGCTAGCCTCTCGATAGGAGGAGGGCTCATGTAAAGAAGAAATATCAGAAAAATAATGATAATCTTTGAGGTAAGGAGGAGGTTTAGATACCCGTTCAGACCGGCGAGGTGGGACAGGAGCAGGAACAAGAGTATCAAAGGGGACAAATTCTTCGATGACGGGTGCGGGAACGGGATCACGATCATTGAGCTCATCTGACGTACCTATAGCAGGAGATGTGAAAAGCTCAATAGAGCGGTTAGTGAAAAATGGTTGAGGATAAGATAGTGAACTGTCGAATTTGGATAAGGTAGAGAACATGATATTTTCCCAAAAAATGACATGTGTGGAGATGCGTAATCTCCTAGAAAAAGGATCCCAACACCTATAGCCCTTATGTTCAATTCCATACCCAAGGAAACAACACAAACGAGCACGCAGTTCAAGTTTATATGTTCAGGGGGGTTAAGAAGAATGAAACATGCACAACCAAATACCCGAAGATGAGAATAGTCTGGTGGTGTACCATATAATCATTCAAAATGAGAGATGTTCTTTAACACTGGTGTAGGAAGTCGATTAATGGTAAATACATAATTTAAAGCAGCTTCACCCCAAAACTTTTCAGGACAGGCAGAAAAAAGTTGGGCTCGGACAGAATCTAGGATATGTCGATGTTTTCTTTCAGCTCGACCATTTTGTTGAGAGGTATACGGACAGGAACATTGAACAATGGTACCTTGCTGTTTAAGAAACTGAAGAAGCATAGAATCACGATATTCCAAAGCTTTGTTAGTATGAAGAACTTTGATTGTGCGTGCAAATTAAGTTTTGATCATATTAGCAAACTCAATATATGTTTGAGATATTTCAAATCGATGCTTTAGAAAATATATCCAAGTGAATCTAGAATAAAAACATCGATGAACAATACAAAATATCGATAACATTCATAGTGGAAGTAGGTGCAAGACCCCAAACATCAGAATGAACTAATCCAAACGGAGTATTATTGATGGATTCATTAAGATTAAAGGAAGAAGCAGGTTGTTTTGCTAATCGAAAATGCACACAATTATAAGAGTCAAATTTAGAAATACCCAATGACCCACTAAAAATAAGAGTCCGGTGTTTACTAGCTGATGTATGGCCAAGACGAAGGTGCCATTGATAGACTGAGGGAATGAAAACCGCTGCAGAATCTGCTTGACTATAGGCATATGAAGTGACGTGAGCTCAAATAATCGTCCTACTTTGATCCCCGTTCCCAGAACCTGACCCGTCAGAATGTCCTGTACCTGACAACAAGTAGGAGAAAATAAAACAGTCAACCCTTGCTCACATAATTTGACCAATGAAAATAAAATTTAGAGTAAGGTCAGGAACATAGTGGGTGTCAGGGAGAGTTAAACTGAGGTTGGATGCTGTTCCTGAATGGGTGATAGACATGGAGCTAACATTTGCAGTTTGAATACTTGAAGAATGATACGAGGGGCTACTCTTTGAAAGAAGAGACAAACTTGGTGTCATGTGATTACAACACCCTGAATCAAAGAACCAATGGTTACCTGAGGTGACGTATAGGGTGGTGGGTTGAGAAGGTATCACATGTTTGATGATTACCTCCAAATCACTTATAGAAGACATCGGAGAAGCGTGTGTCCCATCAGAGGCAACATCAACAACCAAAGACTTGTTGTAGTAGTAGATGAATACTTGAATGCGCTTTTAGAGCGAGGTCGTCTGGTTGGACAGTTCGGCATGATATGACTGCACTCATGACAATAGCGACATTCAACTGTAGGACAGTTAATGAATGAATGACTTGTTCTTTTACAGTTCTTACAATAAGGAACGGTAGACTTTGACCATGATGGAGTGGTTGCTAGGGCCACCTCTGATGCGGGGGTGGAGTTGACCAGACCAAGCCGAGTTTCTTCAAACAAATCTCTTTTACAGCTGCATCAAAAGAAAGCAGGGGATCACGATGCGGAGGGCCGCTCGAACTGATTCATATTCAGGATGAAGTGCCAAGAGAACTTGAATAAGATGAAGGTGCTCTTTGCTAATTTAAGCTTGTTGCAACTGGTTCCAAATTGGCTAAATGAGTGCCAAAAATTCATTGACGGACTGACTAGCTTATTTCAAATTTTTCAAGGTGGTGTACAATTGATAATACTATGCCAAACCAGACATTTTGTATATAACAGCTAAAAAATCCCAAATTTCTTTAGCTGTCTCAAAATCAACAAACTGAATATGGATAGAGGGAGTAGGTGTGTTACAGAACCAGGTGATGATATGATGATTCTTATTGTCCCAGTTGTCAAGTCGGTTAAGAAATTTGGCTTGTGTCTCTCTGGCATCATTTTCTGGTTTGGGGTTGTCTCCCGTAACGATTCGCCAGAGTTTTCGACCGATCAGAAAGCTTTTAATCCGTTGGGAGCAAAGTGTGTAGTTTGAACCATCAAGAATCATAGAAATGGGTTGTGAGGCGTCACTTTTCTCCATCGAATAGTGGAGAGCGGTAGGAGCGGCGACCGCGCTGGATCTGAGACCGGTGCGTCTCCGATCAGCATTTCCGGACGGCGGCAGCGGCGGAAGCGGTGGTGCGGTGGCAACGGCGGCGCGGATCCAACGTGCTGTGGCGACACAAATCAGTTCGCCCGATTATGGCGGCAATGATAGGTCCGGCAGCAGCGGCGCGGGCATGGCGTGTAGTGGCTGCACGGATCTGTTCGCCCCGATTGCGGCAGCAGAGGTGGGAGCGGTGGTGCGGGTGGCTTGCGGTGACAGTGGCGCGGACCAACGAGTCACAGGATGGCAGCGCAACGTGATACGGAGGACATATCCGGCGTGCAGCGTCGGACCAACGTCGAAGCAAGTGATGCGGCTGGTGATTGGGAAGGCTCGGCGGGGATGATGGCAATGCTGGTGATGTAGCGCAGCAGAACGAGGATGATGACGCTGGTGAGGTCAGGCTAAAAGAGAGCCACGGATACGACAACAGGTGACGAAGATGATTTGGCGAGTTGTGTCTCGCACAACCAAAGAGGTCAGAGTTGTGTCTCGCACAACAAAAGGGGACGAGTTGTGTCCGCGCAACCAGAGAAACCCACAATTAGGGCTTTGATACAATGATAATTTCTCAAGAGAATAAGTTTTTGTGTATTCATCTTGTGTACAAGGTAACCTATATATACACGTACAAGGCTTATAATACAAAAGGAATGTGCAATCATAGATGGAAATTACTAATTACACGAAATACTAATTTCCTTAACTAATGAATATATTATTGAGTTTCCATAACTGGTAGTTTCCTTAACATAGCAATTTCCTTAATACAAATAGCTAGATAAGTTGATTTTAATATAAATTAGATCTGAACAAGGCATATTAATCTAAATTTAAACCAAGCTAGTTTAAGGCAACAAATATTTTATATCAAGCCTAGCCCAAACCCGATAAAATAACACTTCTAAATTCATTATGTATTTATCTATGGATGGATGGATGTATTATGCGTGGCTCTTGCATCCCATTTAAAACGCACAAGTCTTGGATGAAACAGAGCCACTATTCCGTTGCTGTTTAGAGCTGTACATTTGTTTTTTGTTTATTTTTTAAATAATGTACTAATTTTAATTTTTTTTAAATGTTTGACCATATATAGTTTTATCGTAAATAAAAATATTTTTGTGACGTTACGAAATAAAGGCACCATAAGTTTATTAGGTAGCACGTTACGAAATAAAGGCACCATAAGTTTATTAGGTAGCAAGGTTGATTAACATAATTAAATTTGAAAAACTTTATAGCAAATACTTGCGCATGAGATGGGAAATCTCCGCAGTAGACAAAGATCCCCGTAACAAAGATGGATACAAAATTTAAATGGGGATGGAATCAGGGATGGAGAGAATATCTCATACATACATAGGTACACTCGAGTACATGGACAGAGAAAAAAATATACCTGCGAGAATCCCTTTGGGAAATCCCTATTGGTAATCTCTTTGAAGATCACCGTGGGTAATCCCATTGGGGATACCCGTGGGTAACTCCATTGAAGATCCCCGTGGAAATTTCCAATGAAGATCTATATATAAAAGAAAGATGCTAGGGTGACTCGGGATATGACACCCAGTGATAATGTCCATCCATTCGTGCACCGAGATTTGTTCGTAGACATGCACGAATGGATGGACACCGTCATTGGGTATCCATCTTGGTGTCTATATATATACTTTCTCCGGTAAAAAATATAAGTCTTTCTAATAAAAACTTCTTGGTCAAAATTATAAGTCATTTTTGAAATTCGAGAGTGTATTTATTATTATTTTTGATCAATTATACCTTATACAATTCAAATAGTTATGAATCTTCAGTTCATTTAATGTGAAATGGCGTATATGTAAATTACACTTGTAATTAAGGTTGTTTTAATTACTATGCCCTTACCTTGAATGACTTATATTTAGTGACCAGAGGGAGTGTGTGTGTGCGATCGCACTCACGAGCGAGCGTGTGTAGTAGCAATAGATATATGTATATTACGTGTATAAATACCATTTAAAAATACTACTACATGTTGTATATGTATGTATCTATGCATGTGTCTTTGACACCTTACTTCATATAATTCTTTTTTGAAAAAACCTTAGTGAGGAGAAATATTTTCTTCAAATTATTTTTCATGAGAATCTCTAGAAAAATCCAGATAATGGAGAATTAAATGGGAAAAAAACTTTCTCATGGAAATTCCCTATATAAATGGGGATTAGTTGTTGACAAGGATGAAGATGAAAATTCATCTCCGCATGAGTATGAGTATGAGGATGGAGGGATGAATATTTAAGTGAGGATGTGGATGGATATGGGTCCCCCATCCCCATCCCCATCCCCATCCCCAACCCTCCCTATTTGCATCCCTTTATCATGTGATGCTCACAAATATGTTTTATATTTTTTTAACATATGTTTTTGCTCATATTAAGTTATATTTAATGTTCCATTCCTATTACATCGACTGTTAAATTATTGAAGTTACCATCACCAGTTAGGTGAGACATCACTGCTTCATGAGCTTTAGCGTCACCATCGATCCAACACTGTGTTCTTGCATGAAACAATTCCTACTCTATAATGTCGTAAACTTTAACTAGTCTAACAAGTACCTCAAGCTAACCACATATTTCATGGCAAGAATTGAACTCATAGCCTTAAAGTTGTGTAGACTTAATGTTATACAAACTAAGCTAGTTACCGGCTGGTTTTTCTTAACATATATTATACAATTTCAATTATTACTATACCATAAAATGAATACTCCCTCTGCTAAAAATATAAGTCTTTTTATCAAAAAAATTTTAGTCAAGATTTTTAGGAATTCAAAAGTGTATTTATTATTTTTCTACCAATTATAACCTTATTTAATTCAAATATTTATGAATCTTCAGTTCTTCAATTTATTTAATGTTAAAGGGCATATATGTAAATTACACTTGTAATTAAGGCTGTCTTAATTCTTGTGCCCTTACATCAAACGACTTATATTTTTGATCGGAGGGGGTATAAGATTGTATTAATTAGACAGTTTTCTCGAAACACGTATATCAAAATAATATTCTATATATAGTAAACTATTTTTATGAGAGGCTCTCACAACGTGATATGTGACATGATAAGAATGTCTCACAATTTAACTTGTGTTATGATGATGTCACAGTTTCTATTTATAATTTTTGGTACAACTATTAGGAATAACTAAATTTGAGATTACAAAGTTCTTTTTTTTTCACTTTTCTTTTTCATATAAAATTTATTATTATTTAATATACTGATAATTGGTCTTGCCCACACGTGAAGTGCGGGATGTCGACTACTTTAAGAAAAAGATACATCCTATATGGGGAAAACCATTTTCGATTTATATTTTCTACTTTATTCGTTTGTTTATTTGTTTATAATTTATTGTTTTGGCAAAGAAATATATTTTATTTGTTTGCAATCTAAGAAGTTGGTGAAGCTTTACCGTTACTTCATTTTGATATAGAATAAATCAGAAGTGTGAGTCTAGATAGATTCAACAAATATACCTAAGGTCCATAATGATCTCAAGTAAGGGACATGTTATCCTGAAACTCTCACGCATTTGTGACTCAGTCACGAAAGATTTTGCTTTAAAGTTACTCCGACCCAGTAAAGGACTTGTAAAAGATTTAAGATAATGTATTGAGGAGACATTAAAAAACCGTTAAAGTTCAAAAAATAGGATTGATCTAAAAGCATCACTAGTCCAAGGAGCTGGGATGTTAAAGTCGCATGGTAGTGTAGAAATTTTTTAAGGATTGTATATGATCAGGGTTAGAACCGTTATTTAGTTAGACTCACCATAGCGAAATAAGATTATCTTTTGGTTTTTAGTCAATCATGGTTTTCGACTAGCCCAGATGAAACCTTAAATTATGGTCTAAGTAGGACCCATCAAGCTAGTATAAAAAGAGTTGGACTTAGCTAAGTCCAACGAGATTGAAGGATGCCTACACTAGGAAAGTAGCACAAAAATCTATCTCTAAAGGAAAATTTATTGCAATTGATATAAACATTTGATCTTCTCTCCATTAAATTGAGGAATCTAGGCGCACGTTAATGGTTGAGAGTATGATTTTAATTCAGGAGGCCCTAAAGAAAATGGTAATAGATGTGCTTGGAATTAGCAGGGATAATTTGCAGGAAGTGTTAGGCCTGGCATCCATGAAGAAGAAAAAAGAGGTGTGCGATCTACATATTTAGAATCTAGACATGTTCAACTTTTTCAGAATATTCAAAGAAAGCAAAACACTGTTGGATGAGTAGTTACTTTCTTTTTATTTCTTGGTACATGCGATGTACAAACTTGCTAGAAATGCGCAGCGGAGAGACATGATGAGACGACGTTAACTTATACATGACTGAGTCATAGAGTTGTCAGAGTGTTCTTTCTACTGCTTAGGCCTAATTATATGTAAAGAAAATAACACAATTTTGGGTGTGTTTGAGGCATAAGTTGGAGTCAGTGACGAAGACTTATTAGTGGCCTAGTGATTCGACTTAGGATTTATATCACTAGAGTTTAAGTATCCAAACAAGTTCAATTCTGTGTAAATTACTAATCTCACTTGAGATTACGTATGTGATGAAACCCTTCAGGAACATTTTTGTCATGATTGTAGTATGCACTCAGGTAAAAGTTATAGAAGCGCGACTAGGTAAGATGGTGTCAGAGGCAAAGCACGAGGATAGGCATTTTCAACCAGATTTGCAAATCTAAAGTTTGTTTCTAGATGAGGTCAACCGGATGGAGTTTCGGAGTGTAGTACGATAGTGAATCATAATTATATAGCACCACATAGGAGTTTTGGGTATCTTACACGTGATAAAAAAGAGAAAATAGTGGTATAGTATTTGATAGTATGTTCTATTATGGTCCAAAAATTGACAAATTTTCCTTAGATAGGACATGAGGAGTGATTTCTGGTTGCAAAGTTGCTAGCAAAGACATAAGAAGAGTAAAAGTATCACCATGAAAGTTATTTCAGGGTTAGTTTGGCACGCACCTATGTCTCATTATAATACTTTTAACCTAAATTCAGATACGAGGGGTTAATGTATATGTCGAAGACACCTAATTGAAGTCAAAAGATTAGAGGAAAGAAATCTTATGTGAGCGTTTGAGATAAGATTTACCAATCATGAATTGGTTGAGGGTTTATGGAGGCTTTGTAGTTAAGACCAAGTTTAGGTCTTCAACGATATTAGATGATACTTGATAGTTGAGTCAAGATAAAGCCTTATAAATGCACAGGATCACATAAGTAAAATTAGACACATACGCCGACACTCAAGTATGCAAGGTAAGCAGAAAAGGGAACGTGTTGACACCGAGAGAAGTCGAAAATATAGAATTTAAATCCTAGTTGCGTGGAAGGTTTCCACCATTTTAAGGTATCATTTAACTTTTAAGGAGACTCGCAATCGAGGCGTAGCTAACTGTTGGTGTTAGGATAGGGAACACCTTCTATGCAAGTAGGGCTGCCACGTCTGATTTAGATTGCTCAAACTCCTTAAATTTAAATTTCGGGACAAAATTTTATTTGTTGGAAATATTGTGGGACTCGAACTAATGAAACCAAATTACAACTTAATGATTAGGATTAACAAAACATAACTAAGGTTGAGATGTAAATCTTGGGTTAGAACTCGGGCTCAAGAATCGAGTGTAAATGTGACATTCAAGAATTTTATAAACTTGATTAAGTGGCTAATTAAGTATTTTCAAATTTTATTTCAAATTTAAGTTTCAAGGTGGGACCCAAGTATTATGGATCGAAGATCATAAATTTAATATTATTTTTGTGTATCGTGTGCCTATTTGATGTATTATACACTATTTCGACGCGAAATAAGGTCAAGTGAAGTGTATACGCGGTGTCCATGAGTTTCAGAGCGTGTTGAAGAATTTTCTCTAATTTTGATAATTTTGAAGTTTTGTCTAGAGATACGTGTCGAAATGGTTGCCGAGATAATTAAAATGTCAACCCAAACTTTAGTTTTGAATTTCATGAAAAATAATTAAATTTAAATCACAAACTTGAATTTGTACGTTTAAACTAATTTAACGAGTTGACATGGGTCTTACACCTCTATTTTCATGCGAGACGAGTCGTCTTTGAATTTTGGAGCATTTTGATAAATTCTTTAACATTTGGCGACATTGGGGTATTTTTCGGGGAATTATTTGAACGTAAATTGAAAAGATAATCACAAAATTAAATAAAATAATAAATAAATTGGTGGGTGTCTAGTGACATATGGGGTCGAGGGTGACACAAGTGAGATGTACAATAGTGTGCACGCCCGAGGTTGGTCGTTGGGGAGCTTGACGAGTTTATAGCTGCGAAAATATATATGTATATATATAGTTTATGTATAAATAAATATAAATTAAGCATTTAGTTTGAATTAAATTAAAATATACATTGGATGCGACTCGAGATACACGTAGCGCGAGTGTCAACGAGATCAAGATAATCAAGCACATGATGAGTAGGTGAAGTGGTTGTGATTATCTTATTGATAGCCACTTGATTGACCTCATGATATGCAATATGTACCTCGAAGAAGATCAATAAAATAAAGTAAGTGATTTTTTAGATTTGCCTCGAGATTCATGCAATGTGAATCTCGAGAAAATCCAAATATATATATATATATATATATATCCAAACAACCTCAACACCACTTCATTCAATGTTATTTTGAAACAAAGATTGACCTCGAGATATGTAAAACATATCTTGAGGAATATCAAAGTTATATTATAAAAAGAATCATTAAATGTTTCTCGAGATTCACGTGATGTGAATATCGAAAAATCAAATATATACTTTGCAAAGCAAACAATAGCTTCTTTCACATTCGTTTCTTCATTCGAACCAGAGTAGGAAGAATAAAAAAATTCGGCCGAGGGAATGAAAACGAGAGGGAGACCGAGAGGGAGAAGAGATCACGAGGCAATGGATAGGAATCGAAGGTGAGTACATTGTTGTGTCGTCGTTGTTGACGTTGGGTGTTGTTGTGTGTGTTGTGGAGTTGGTTGATGGAGGAAAATGATGGCTGGGGAGGGACTCCCCTACCAAGTCCCAATCTGGGGTTAGGGGGGGGCCCAACCCCAATGAAATCGATTTTTAAAAAAAATTTGGGAATTGTTTCGTTCCCAGAGAAGGAGGAAGGGGTGACCCCCTTCCTCTTATTTAAAAAATAAGAAAATGCTAGAATGACACCCTAATTGACACTCCAAATGACACCCCTGTGACTGGTCGCGTGGGCCCATCCATGAGAGTCGTCCGAATGCGTCTCAAGCTACACATCACATGTGTTATGCACCAGGAACTATTTCGTGCACATTTTTTTTTACGTGGAACCCACATGCTACATCATAGGGGTGTTACTTAGGTGTCATTTGGGGTGTCTTTCTAGCATTATATATAATAATAAAATATATAGAGTTTTTTTTAAAAAGGGAAAAACAATTAAATAAAATCCCAAAAAATTAAGAGAATTATGAAAAATGGGATTTTTGGTTAAATTAATGGAAATTGGAGGTTGTTATGAAAAATGCGAAATTTGAGATTTTCTTGATAATTTATACCGGGTATTTTCATCGTAGCGCATGCTACAATATCCGAAAATATCCGAAACTCAGAAAATTGTTTAAAACTTTAATGGTATTTCTCTATTCCGAATCACAATTTGGAGTCAAACTTAGGATCCAGATATTCAAAAAGTGGATTTGGAAGATTTCAGGGTTTTCGAGTAATCGAAAGACTGATAAATATATAAAAAAATTAAAAATTATATTTAAGCCTAAACAACGTAATTTTCGATGCCGAACAATAATTTTGAATCAAAAATAAAGTCCGGGCATCAAAAAATTTATTTTGGATGAATTTTAGGGGTTTCGAGACTTGATTTAGTTAAATCAATATGCAAATAATTGGAAAAATAGTGAAGTTATTGTGGAGGCTTACAAGACGTATTAATGGATTCTAGGACCGTGATTGGAGCCATATGGACTAGTTTACTAACTCGGAGCGTAAGGGAGTTGCGATAGCACGTTACAGGGTTAAGTAAATCTTATAGTAACATTTACATTGTATGATTATATTTCTTATAAATTGAATTGATCCTTAATATTGCATTTTGTTTTACATGCATACAAGGTTACGAGTCTCCTTATAGTGTCTGCTTGACTATATTACAGGTTAGAACTATTTAATGTCTATTTGACTATGTGCACAAGGTATAGTAAGCTATTTGACGGTGTATTACATGGTAGAACTTATATTGTCTACCTGACTATGTACTTGCTAGAACTATATTATGCTTGAGGGGCTAGAGTCACTAATACTTTGCATCATGTGATTATCATTAGATCACGGTGAACTAGATCATATTTCGATAGACTCGAGGAACGAGACTCGTTTGATTATACTCCCCGAGCATGAGTCCTTATTATTGTTTACTTACCACTTTTGGGGAACGTTATCTAATTGTGGTCGAGAACAAAAATGGAATAGATTCACGATTGTATTTAAGTTATTTGGATTATATTTCTTATTTAATCACTTAGATTATTATGCATTTGATTATTACAAGTGTACTTGATATTGTAGGATTTACTTGTCTATCGTTATCGAGTTTTTATAATTAGATAATGACAGTTTTAGCGGTGATAAGAGAAAGGAAAAGCTTTCCGACTGTATATAAATTACTTAGTTCTTTTCTTTATATATGCATTGGTTATTGAATGTATTATATTGTATAAATGAGTTTATGGGTTCGAGTGTGATTACGGTCTCTTTTGGAATGGATGGAATGATTTTTAGAAGAATTGAGATAACTTTTGAATTAAGGTAATGATAGTTTAAGGATTTTGAGAATTCGAGATAGGTTAAAATAAATAAATAAATTAGTTGATGCAATATATATGGTTATGGGTGGACTGTGAGTCAATCGGCATTTCCACCAAAGTCGAGCATGTTTTGTTGAAAATTTTTGAAGGCCGAGATTTTGGTGTAGGCATAAAAATAGAGGAGATGCTATCGGAAAATTTTTAGAAAATTTTGAGGACTATTTAATTAATTTTTACGAAACTTTAAGGTTTAAGATATAATTTAAAATCATTTGTAGTTAATAAAGTTTTATAATTAAAGTATACATAATTTATTCTTAATTGTTTCTTGATGAAAATGTTAAGGATGCTATATTATCAAGGGATTTAGGTAATTTAGGCCGGTGAGATACCCTAATTAGGTGGGTCTGACAATAAATAGTTATATTTGTGTGGTGCTTGCTTATATGGTTGTTTTACTATGAATTATAACATTACGCTATGTGTATAATTGTTATCGAATTTTGCGTGAGTTACAAGTGCAGCGGGTAGCGCTTCGAGATACGTGTGATGCGAGTATGAGAATTTAAATAACTTGGGGCCGTGAAATGATAACTTGGATGAATAAGTATATCAATATCTAATTAAATCCTAAGCTAACTATTAATTGGCTTGAACTAGGTTGAATAAATCACAAAGGCTGAGATTAGACCCGAAACGATTCGAGTTGCACGATGGCGTCGGGTACTCGAGTAACCTAGACTTAGTATAATTATGGTGTGTAAGTTATTAAATAACCATAAGATGAAGCTAGTTAATTTGATTAATGTGTCTATGGTGGGAACTATTCGCTAAGTCATTAAAAATCTAAGTCTAAGATAATGCAAATTAAGGTGACAACAAGTGGACACAAAGGTTTGGATAGGCATAACTAGGACCATGGATGGACCTCGAGACAAGTGCGTGTGACTTGATCAAGGGCTAAGACTATAGGTCAACTATAAATAAAAGACTTAGTGAATTTGCTTAACATGCAAGATGGAGAGTTTTTGAGCTTTCAAGAGTACAAACTCCAAATTGTGTGCTGGAAATTCAAAGTATTAGGAGCTCAACTAATGGGATTTTAAGCAAAATTTATCAAAATTCAAGGTTTCAAGTTTAGGTAACTCAAACCCCTAGCTATTTTCTTCACTTTTGTTGTAATGGTGTATTAAGATGCAATACAAAATGGGGATTTTTGCCAAACGAATATTGATGAGATTTTTTAGATGATTTCCAAGGTTATTATACTTGATATGATGAATAAAATGCTAGAAAAGTCTTGGCTTTCAAACTGATTTTTTGGGCATTTTAGAGTTCTTGATGAATATGATGGATGCATGTTGATGATGGTGATGATTTGATAAATTTGTTGTTGGACTGTTGTTGATGAGGATTTATAAGGGAATGGAAGATGAAGAAAATATAAAGAAAATAAAATTAAAAAAGGTATCTCCTAAATTTCGATTTGGGGGTGGGGGAAGGGGAAGGGGAAGAAGGTACTCGTCACGGCCCAAATAATTAATACGCGTTTAATTCGTTAATCAGGACAGAATGAACCATGACGTGGGACCCACAGCGAGATACGTGTTACTATCGAGGCACGGTGGCCGAGGTATATGTTATATTTGTTGTGTTGTTTGCCTAGTGTACTGTATATGTGTAGACTACTAAGTCAATTTCTATGGGTATGCAAATACCGAGATGAGCGGGCTGAGGTAGCGGCTCTTGGGGTAAGATTAATTAATTTAAATGAAATGTGATTTAATATCGGTTTAATAAGTAGGCTATAGTGGCTTTAATGTACGTGGTCACATTAATATAACTATGCAATGGCTTTAATTTTTTAAGTAAAACAATATGCGTTGGATTTGCCTCGAGATACGCATTTCATGAGACTCGAGAAATATGTGGTCAAACATATAGAGCGGTGAAAAAAGAGGAGAATTATAAAGTTTGCCTCGAGATTCGTATTGACATCAAACACTTAACTTTAAAATCCACCTTATCCCATTTGGTCTCTAACATCGGTGAAAAAAAGTGCAGAGAAGAAAAGGAAGAAACCGAGGAGAGAAGAAGGAGAAAAAAAGGAGAGAGAAACCGAGAAATAGAGAGGGACCAAGCTCGAATAAGGCAAGGTGAGTTGAGTGTTCTTGTTGATTGCCGTTGTTGTCGTTGAATTCGGTTGTTGTTGTTGCAGTCGGATGTTGTTGGTGCAGTTACCACGAGGTTTGGCCTTCATGGTCGAGAGGTATGCGGGGAGATGATAGGGCGTCTCCCCTGCCATCAAAACCAGTTGGGGTTGGGGTTGGGAATCAACCCCAATGCCTCAAGAAAAAAAATAGGGCAGAGGCTTTGTCGGGATGAAAGGTAGAAGATGGGGGGGGGGGTAGCCGGGTCGGGTTGGACCGGATCGGGTTAACCCGGACCCACTCCATAAAAAAATATATTAAATTATTTAATTAAATTAAACTGATTTTTAATAAAATAAATGCCAGAAAATAGATAAAAGTATGAAAATACGATTTCGACTAATTTAAAAATTTTAAATAATTAATCTTGAATCTAAATTGATAAATTGTCAAATGTTAGGACCATAAATGAGATATTACGGGGTATTGGGTGCGTATGTCGACGCGACGAAAAGTCGGATAGCTTAGGAATTTTTGTGGTATGTAAGTAAAACTCGTAAAGATAGAATAAGAAATATAGAAATTCAAAGACAAGTAGGAGTAGCACCAATTGCTACAAAGATTAGGGAAGGGCGGTTGCGATGGTTTGGTCCCCTGCAAAGACGACCTACAAATGCCCCAACTAGAAAACTTGACTTAATAGAAACTTTAGAAATTCGACGAGGTAGGGGCAGACCAAAGTTAACATGGGATGCATTAATTAAAAGGGATTTGAATGGTTTGCAAAGCTCACCATCAATTGCACTTAATCGAGCACAATGGAAAAGTTTGATCCATGTAGCCGAGGCCCCGCTTAATTTGGGACTCGAGGATATGTTGTTGTTGTTGTTTTGTTGTTGTTGTTGTTGTTGTTTTTGTTGTTGTTGTTGTTGTTGTTGTTGTTGTTGTTGTTGTTGTTGTTGTTGTTGTTGTTGTTGTTGTTGTTGTATTGAAATGCCATAAATCCATATGCTATGACTTATTCATTTCTCATTTTATGAAGTTGCTCATACCATAGTCCGTTGTTTGTGTACTATCATTGATTCCAATTCAATACTTTGTCATGTTGATTGTTGTGTTTGGAAGTTAGTGATATAGCATGCTATTTGATTAGTTTGTTTATTTTGACTCTAATCCTTTGTGCATTAGTATGCAGTTATATCTCTTGGATTATATTATCGAGTCATTGTTGAAAGTGAAAGTTGTTCTTGTGGGTGGGGTCATTTGATAATAGAAATTCAATTTTTATATTGTGGTCACTAGAATTTTCGGGATGTTAGGTAATTTCTCCACTACCTTGCATGACACAAGGGGTAAAGTGGCTCCAACGAGGTAACCGGACATCATGGTTTGTTGGAGCAAGAATAACTTGGGTAAGCATGACTAGTTTTAAAACCCGGGTATGTTAGCAAGTATACATTTCGGTGATGACTAATTTACCAGGAATAGAAAAGGCGTAATCGTTAGTACGACCTTTTGAAATTATGATATATAGCTCAATATATAATGAAATGATATAGAGCGGAGCTCAAGTTGTAGTGGACAAGCTTATGAGATGAAGATCACGACCGACTGAGCCTAATCCATTACTACTTAGCCTGAAGTCAGTTTCATATTAGGTTAACTCATGTATTTTTTTGCATGATGTTTCTTTCAACATAGTTGATATTTAAATTATGTCATTTGATACTTGTTGCCTGTTTGGGAATGTAGATCAATGTCTCTCAGTATTACTTAAATAATTTCATGTATTCTCCGTCTAGTTTGTGACGGTGGGTGCAGATCAACCGAGTAGCAGAATAGGCAAAGAGAATATTGGTGACTACCTCTTAGCCAGTGAAGGACCTCGCGACATATTTTTGTACGTTTCACATTCTTTTGTATTACATTTTCTATATACATGATATTTTTATTTTTGGGTTGAGTGATATGAACACCCGACCAGACACATGTTGTATATATCACCACTTTTGTTTATATATGCATGTGATATCTATTTCTTGGTTTTTCCACAATAGGTTAGTCCTTACGTCCACCAGTAATGAGATAAGACTTCCGCCGAATAATTTGTTAGATAGAAAATCTAAATTAACTCTAATTTAAATAAGGTTGACTAGTTCCTTGTTAGGTCCTATAAGGGAGATTAAGGCTTAATGAAGGCCTAGCGGTGCCCTTATTTGGAGAAGGAGTCATTACAGTTGGTATCAGAGCCTAAGGTTTATAAAGCTTGGCTTACTTTCATGGCTTCAGGCTATATGATACCAACACAGTTGGTATCAGAGCCATGGTTTTGAGAATTCATAGCTTTTCACTGAAGCTTGATAAACCTAAGATTGTAGAAACTGGAGATTTTACAACATGATACCACAACTATAATATGTATGAACGACCTACCTTGTTAAGCCAGAAACAACTAAAATATTTAAGAAACCGTAGAAGCTAGAAAACTTTAGTTAGATGTGGAAAACCTGATGATCCTATCCTAGAAACTATTAGTTGGGAAGTGAGTGAACGTTAGTTGGGGATTTGATATATATATATATATATATATATACATGTTAATTTTTTTATATGTATATATGCGTTTTCGACGTAGTAGCTAATTCGTGTTCGTTATCTATTTGCGGTCATAGATGGCAGATTCACGCGATAGCGGTATGCCGGTGCGAGCGACATCCAACCTTCGATACCATCGTCGGAGGATTTCCAATAGTTTTTAGATCTAGTAGCTGCTTAGGGTCAGCAGTTAGCGGATTTCATTGCATTGATGACTTTCCTATTTGCTCCACCAGCATAACCAGCTCAGACATCAGGTCCTCCTGCTACTACTTCCACAGTATTAACCGTAATGTCGATCGTACCTGCGACACCAGTGATAGCAGCTCCAATAGTAGAGATAGTGTTTACACCATCTTCCACACCCCATTAGCTAGTTTGACATCGTAGTTTAGCTGGTGAAATATTTCATCAGATCGAAATCGGTATACTTCGACGGTCAGCGAGATTTTGAGAAGATCGAGAAGTGGGTTTTGTCGCAGGAAAAGTTACATAGAGTCTTGCAGATCGATTATAGACTCAGAGCGGAGATCTCGTCGTACACCTTATTGCGAGACACCGATGTGTGGTGGCATGCAACTATAGCTGCTGAGGGAGAGTTTAAGTCTTGGGATGCCTTCAAGACTAAGTTATATCAGCAGTACTTCCCACCTGCGGTGATGAAGAGGTTGAGGAAGAAATTCATGAATTTGAGACAGGGAGCCGAAAGGACGGTGATGAGCTACCAAGATAGATACGGCTATCTGATGCAGTTTTTCGGAGATCGTGCGAAGGAGGATGCATATGATGTGTATCATTTTGTCGATGGATCGGGGCCGAATATTGGTTTTTATGTGGCAGTTCAGGTGCCAGGACACTGGGAGAGATTTTCGAGCGTGCACTTGCTCATGAGACATATTATATGAGCCGAGTTACTAACATGACACCCTTAGTACCCGAGATGACATCTAATCAGATGGCTGAGAATGAGCGGAGGAGACAAAAGGGAAAATGACTGAGGAGATGGGATAGAGGTGTTCTAGGGGAAATTGTGCCTTATGTAACATCTCCTACACCTTTGCAGACTATTGTGGGTAGACAACACCACCACCACTCATACTTGCATTGCCAGCTTCTGCTACGTTTAGTTTACCAGCACCACCAGCTCCACGTCAACAACACGGTGGTGGAGGCAGAGGTAGAGGTAAAGGAAGAGGACGAGATAGTTCCAAACCAGGGCAAAGATAGGCACATGTATCTACATAAGCCCACGATCAAACGCATAGAGCAATAACTTATTTTCGATGTGGCCAGGTTGGAGATATGATTCGAGATTGTTCACAGCCAGCGACAGCGATTCCGCCACAACATCGAGAGGTTGTTCATATGGTTGCACAACTTGACACAAACATTACCCAGAAACTCATTGTGGGTATTTGTGGTCGACGGTCTTACGTCTTATTTGATTCGAGTTCTATAGTCTATTTTATTCGGGTTCTATAGTCTGTTTGATTTTGAGTACTACAGCCGGAGATAGAGTGTACCCTAATTCTCTAGTGGAGAAATGCCTAGTAGAGATCGACGGGGTCGAGTTACCAGTAGATTCAGGGTGCTAGAATTCTTGGAATTCGATGCGTTGTTAGGGATGGATTGGCTAGCATCATATCATGCTCTTATTGACTGTTTTACGAAAACTGTGATATTTGAGATTCTAGGGCATCCAATGTTCGTGTATAGCGGTAGTACATCGAGAGTCGAGGGCACTCGAGGTCGGCTTGCGACTAGCGGGAAATGGAGACTTTGATATCGATATATATCGTTGCAGAGAATTATTGACCTAAACTTGAAGAGATTCCGATTGTGTGTGAGTTTCCGGACGTGTTTCCGAAAGACTTACCTGGATTACCACCACCGAGGGAGATCGTTTTCATTATTGAGTCGGTGCCGAGGCGGCATCGAAATCGATATCCATACCAAAAAAGTATATTAGCATAAAACATGATTGAGAAAATTAGCTAACTTCAAACTTGCTCCATATACAAATACTCCCGAGAACCTTGCACTATTTTATTTGTAAATAGATATGGGAAAATATTGCCTTGATTGAATTCTCGGCACATTTGCCGAGAATTCTTTAAAGAATTGGCAAGTGTCATTACGGTACATCCAGTTTTTCATATAAGGGGAGCAATTGGGATCTATGGTATGAGAATAATCATGTTTATAGCCTTTATATCATACTTGAATTGAGTTCTACAAATGGTGAACAATCATGGTATGAGAATGAAGTAATCCACACAGAAAAATAAAGATACTTCACTACCTCGTTCGCTTATATCAACCAAAGAAAGTGGCATCCTCTATGGCCGAGTAGTCCATTCAATGTACCATCACTCCTTTGAAGACCTCTGAACCTTGGTTTATAGGGAAATCGGGTGGCTTGGGCAGACCACTGAATGCGAAGGATGCAACTCCCTGTGTTTCATGAACATGCATATCACCTTAACTACTTCTTCAATAATTGACATCCATATTTAAAACGACATATAAGAGTCAAACACAAACTTACGTATCATTGTCAATCAGTCTGATAGGGATCCCCTGCACGCGAGGGGGCTCCATCCCTGTCCTCGAGGTGGCGCGGAGGGCTGTCACCTCCAACCTGCTCTTACGTCGTCTTGTGCGGATCTTGCCTGGGATGATCTTGTGGTGGGGGTGCGAGCCTCGTGGGTAAAGGAGTCCTTGATGTCGGAGATGGTGATTTGGAAGTGCATATTTGGTATAGTCCTTGATGACGACGATGATGGTACATACGACGCCGACGGTATAGAAGGGGAAGGTGACGCTGCGGCTGTCTCGTGCTCGAGAGACCGAGAAGTCGGAATCGATAATGCAGGTATCGACCCACGACCTCGACCGCCACGACCTCTATGGACCCCTCGTGTGGCCTGACCATGAGGCCCAGGCGGTATTTCGCCGCCAGAGGTCGGTGCTGCACCTCTTCCGCCTGGACGATGTCCTCCTAATGGAAATCCTCGACGTGGGGGATGACCACCTCCCGCCATGAAACCTAACAAAATATCAATAAAACATCAGAGAAGGAGGGCATACAAAAATTAGAAATTAAGTCTAAATGAGTGGACTTAATAACACAGGATCCATGCTAATAAAAGTAACTACATTATTGGACGTTGACATTTTATATACATAAATTATTCGCTATCATCCGTTTCAAATTCACTCTCATGAGTAGAAGGTGAGGATTCTTCTTCCGAATCATCTCCACTATAAACTTCTTCGCTTGGACCCGCTTCAACAATGAATCGAGTCCCGGTCGGATCATCCAGTTGTTGATATCGGCGATTGCATCATCGACTACGCACGTGGTGGGCATCCCATCTTGGAAAGCAATCTCTAGCAGCCCTGGTCATTATCGTCTTTGCTAGTTTCCTCGTCAGCGAATTTTGGTTGACAACAACAAACTGCTAGCCATTCTTGTCAGTCGTTCCTCATATAAGGGTACGAAGGGTAGTACACTTGAGTGGCTTGCATTGCTAGTACAAATGGCTCGTAGTTGTTATATCGTTGACTTCGATGAACCTCTACCAATTGAAGTGTTGGTGAGTCCTCACCCCATGATTCGGTGTACACACATAACACATCAAGAGAGACACCGAACATATAACAAAGACATCAATATATCACTTATGATAGGCGAATAGTTATACACATCAAGATATCATACAATAGCAAGGAGACATCTTGGTAAAGTTACAACCAAATCAAATTTATTTAAATTATACATTTAAATAGGTTAACCAACATCAAGATATGATAAAATAGCAAGGAACACCTACATAACATGTAACTGCTAATTCACCAAAAATAATGGTTCGAGAGGAAAGAGGAGAACTCACCAATCAAGCACAACGAGGCGCGGAATGAATGAGAGCACAATACGCATGGCTCAGGTGGCTTTCGGTGGTGGGGAGGACGAGACGAGGGGGTTTTGGAGGGGGTAAAGAGAAATCTCGAGATTTGTTGTCACAAATCTCGAGACAAAATAAAGTTTTGGTGGGAATGTTGGCGCCATTTTTCGAGACGGAATTTAATCGAGAACTAGAAGAATTGAGGAAACAAAGCTTACAACCACCGAGGAGATCGAGTGAGAAGGGATTCATCACACCTTCGATATTACCATGGGGAGATTGGTCCTGTTTATGAAGAAGAAATACTATACTTTGAGACTGTGCATTGATTACAAACAATTGAACAAGGTCACAGTCAAGAACAAGTATCCATTACCATTTATTGACTATTTATTTGATCAGTTGAGAGGAACATAGTTTTTTTCCAAAATAGATATACGATCAGGGTATCATCACCGAGGATTAGGGAGGATGATAAATACATAACAACATTTAGTACGAGGTATGAACACTATAAGTTCAGCATCATGTCGTTCAGTTTGACTAATGCTCATGCCATGTTTATGGATTTGATCGCTTTGATCGTGTTTATTGATGATATATTGGTGTACTCGAAGACACGAGAAGATCACGAGCATCACCTTAGGGAGACGTTGCAGACTTTTAGGGAGCACATACTATAAGCCAAATTTTGTAAGTGTGAGTTTGGTTATTTGAGGTCAAATTTTTGGGTCATGTTATTGGAGCAGCAGGTATTGCTGTAGATCCAACAAAGATTTAGGCGATTTTGGATTGGCCAGCACCGACGTCAATGATTGAGATTCAGAGTTTTGTGGGGTTAACAGGCTATTACCGACGGTTCATGAAGATTTTTTGAAATCGCTTCACCAATGATCATGTTGACCCATAAAGAGGTTAAGTTTCAGTGGTATGAGGAATGAGATGAGGCATTTGCTCAACTAAAGAAATTCTTGACTACCGTACCAATGTTGATATTGCCAGAAGCTGGAAAGGCTTTCATGGTGTACGCAGATACTTTGCATATGGGTTTAGGTTGTGTGTTGATGCAAGAGAAAGACATAGTGGCCTACGTATAAAGACAACTGAAGCTATATGAGAAGAACTACCTAACACATGCTTAGAGTTGGCGGCGGTAATGCTTGCTTTGAAGATATTGATACATTATCTGTATGGAGAGAAGTTCACACTCTATACCGACTATAAGAGTTTGAAATATCTCTTAACACAAAAGAGCTGCATATGAGACAACACAAATGGTTATAATTTTTGAAGGACTATGACTTTTCTCTGGAATATCATCCATGGCTAATGTCGTTGATGCGTTGAGTATGATTCCGACAGGAGATGTCGAGACGTTTAGTTGTCATAAGATGCACGAATATGGTTTACTCGAGGCGGCGACGAAGCTGAGTCAATCAGATATGTCTAACGACATGGAACTACTGATTTGTGCTCAGGTGAGACTTCAAACAGTGTCAACTCAGTGAGTGTTAGGGACTCGGAAAGCTGACGTTTTGTATCCGAGATTCAATGAGTTAGCCCAGAGTCTCGAGTGTACTGACTGGACTGAGACGACATATCGGTGTCTCATAGATTTTGAGGCAGATTGTGGATACCAGAAGTAGCAGAGCCGAGAGATGAGATTATTCAGGATTCACATCATTCCCGGTTCACTGATCATCTAGAAGGACTAAAATGTACTATGATATGAAAAGACATTTTTGGTGGCCTAGGATGGAAGTGGACATATCAGAGTTTATCAGGAACTGTGGGATCTTCCAGCAGGTGTAGGCATAATATTGTAGACTTGGAGGATTACTATAGCCACTTCCCATTCCACGATAGAAGTGGGAAGACATAACCATGGATTTCGTTCGAGGACTGCCGAGGACTGTTCATCGACATGATTCCATCTGGGTGATTGTGGACCAATTGATGAAATCTACCCATTTCATACTAGTTGCAGCTCATTACACATTTAACCAGTTGAGTGTATTGTTCGAGAGACAGATTATTAGGTTACATGGGGTACCTTTGACAATTATGTCAGACATAGATGCTATGTATACGTTCGGGATGTGGCGGAGTATGCAGGAGGAGTATGGTACACGTTTACAGTTTAGCACAGCCTTTCACGCTCAGACTGATGGGCAAACTGAGAGTGACGCGAGTCGAACGCGTCGATAAAGTAAAGTTCATAAACCAATTATTTTGTAGAATAGTGGCAAATGGTCGATTCCACGGAGATTGGTAGTCTTTCTTTTGTTAAAAACAACAAGAAAGGAAAATCGTGGGTTTTCAAAATAAATTAATTTAACTAACTAATCTAACTAAACTAAATAAATAAAAATAACTAAACTAATTTTCAAAACAATTAATTTATACCTAAGTAACACCTAAGTCTCACTTCCACTAATCAGGATCAAAATTCAATGACAATCTTAGTTTTCAATCTTTCCCAAAAAGTCGTTAATTTAAATTCTCCTAGATTAGCTATGGAAAATTGACATCCGCCAGAAATTTCTAATTCCCCTAATTTTGATAGTCAGGATGTCCGCTACTAACTACTTCCATAACTAATGTATAACCCTAGCACTCGCCAATCAGGTTTAACACACTAACCGCAGGGTAATTTGGGTATGTATGAACACTAATACTAAATAACCGGATCACATCCGCTTTCGATTAAACCTAGATTCAATTGTTGCACACTCAAGAACTGAAAGGATTTGACGGCAAATGGGTGAGTGTTTGTCACTTTATTGGTAAAAGAGTACAATTACACGGATACTAATAGTTCAAATAACTGTAAATTGTCCATTTAAAAGCATGCACTGTCCATATACATACGCTAGATCTAAATCATAATCATTAAAATCAACAACAATGAAATATGAGAAATTAAATTAAATTAAATAAAAAATAATAGATCTCACATAATATGCCATGAATCTATAATCCCGACTTGTTTCCCCTTCGACCTAAGCAAAGAGTTGATTAGCCGAACATCATCGTCGAAAAAAGTAGATACTAAATTAATAATAGTCGGTGTCCTTCTCCAAAATAATAATAGCTAAGTTTCTAATATATAAAACTACTAAAAATTGATCTCGAGAGATGAGAGAAACTAATTTTTGGGGTTAGGAGGTAACTCGTGCGTCGAGGAGCATCGTAGGGCTATTTTTGGCTTGGAAGATAGATGTCCACCACATGTCGCAATGCCATTGGATCGTTTGGTGATGTCGTGCTGATGTGGCGCTTTCGGATTAGCCGAGAAAGCTCGTGATGACGCGCTGGTGTGTTTTAAAGTGCCTCTTGTCGCCGCCTGATTGTTGGAAACAACTGTTTGTGACGTGCTAGCGTGACTTGTGCGAGCCACGTGGCGCATGTTGGAGTGGAGAGAATCGGGCGAATTCGTGCCGAAGAACTGGGAGTTTGTGTTGGCGCGCATCTCGAGGCAAATCGATGGGCAGCTGTAACGCGAAGAAGAAATATGGTGTGACGTGTAGCGTGATGCTGATGTGGTGACATGTGGCGGTTTCTGATTAGTGCAGCTGGTGCTTGACGCTACTTGGTGGCTGGCTATTGGTGGAGAACCGATGAGTGACGTTCTTGGAGAGGGTGTGAACGCGACACTTGGCAGCTTCTATGAGGAGAACCGCTGACGTGTCGACATGTGATTGGTCGAACGTTGATGTGGCAGCTCCTACTTGGTTGAAATAAGTTGTCTCCTATTCTACCCACTGCGCAATGCGTAACTTGAAGCAAACTGTCCACATCCGATCACAACAATAAATATTCCATTTTGAGTATTTTTCACCACGAATTCAACCGCACACTCTGTTTCACCTAAAAATGACAAAAAAATTTAATTAAATATATATTTTAGACACTTTGCATAATTAAATATACTAAAATAAATTACTAAATATATATAAATACCGACTTAACAAAGAGGTTGATTCAAACTCGCAAAGATATGGTCAGGGCGTGTGTACTTGAGTGTGGCGGATCGTGGGAAGAGTATTTACCGTTGTGTGAGTTTGCATACAACAACAATTATCAAATGAGTATTGAAATGACGCTATTTGAGGTGTTATATGGAAGACCGTATTGCTCACCAACTTGTTGGGCTGAGCTAGAAGACCTGAATTTGTTAAGGCTTGAAATTGTTGTCGATCACACAGAAAAGGTAAGACATATTCGCCAAAAGCTTAAGGGAGCCCAGAAGAGGCACAAGGAGTATGCAGACATGTATCCCAACGATCTCACGTATGATAAAGGAGCTTTAGTGTATCTAATGGTTTTTCCTCGTAAGGGTCATCATCGATTTTGTTTGAAAGGCAAGTTAGCACCGAGATTTATTGGGTCTTTCAAGATCAAGAAATGGGTTGGAAAGGTTGCATATAAGCTAGAATTACCTCCACAGATGTCGAGAATTCATCTTGTGCTTCATATTTCGATGCTTCGACTGGCAAAGTCAAAGGCAGGCGAGAGACCGACAGTGGATTTGAGTCAGATTGATTTGAGTGAAGATACCTCATATGAAGAGCAACCAGTTCAGATCCTTGACCGAAGGGTAAAGCGGTTGAGAAGAAAGTTTATCCCGAAGGTATTAGTCAAGTAGTAGTTTCATGGAGATTCAGAACTCACTTGGGATTGAGAAGACTATATGCGAGATAGATTTCCATACCTCTTCGAGTCAGGTATATTTTGGAATTCGTATAGTTTAAGTTCAATGGACGAACTTCCTTTTAGTTGGGAAGTATAGTCACGACCCAAATAATTAATACGCGTTTAATTCGTTAATCCGGACCAAATGACCCGTGACGTAGGACTCGTAGTGAGATACGTGTCACTACCGAGGCACGGTGGTCGAGGTATATGTTATATTTGTTGTGTTATTTGCCTAGTGTACTGTATATATGTAGACCACTAAGTCAGTTCTACGGGTATGCAGACACCAAGACGAGCGGGGATGCACCTTGTGTTGCATGCGGATGTGGGCCGGAGGTAGCGGTGTATGATGTAAGATTAATTAATTTAAATGAAATGTGATTTAATGTTGGTTTAATAAGTGGCTATGGTGGCTTTAATGTGGTCACATTAATATAACTATATAATGGCCTATAGTTTGTTAAATAAAATAATATGTGTTGGATTTGCCTCGAGATACGCATTTCACGAGACTCAAGAAATATGTGGTCAAACATATAAGGTGATGGAAAAATAAGAGAATTATTAGGTTTGCCTTGAGATTCGTATTGCACGAATCTCGAGGACATCAAACACTTAACTTCAAAGTCTAACTTATCTCATTTGCTCTCTAACATCGATGAAAAAAAAAACGCAGAGAAGAAGAGGAAGAAACCTAGGAGAGAAGAAGGAGAAAAGAGACAGAGAGAGACCGAACTCGAATAAGGCAATGTGAGTTGAGGGTTCTTGTTAATTGTCGTTGTTGTTGTTGAATTCAGTTATTGTTGTTGCAGTCGATTGTTGTTGGTGTAGTGACCATAAAAGTTTGGCCTCCATGGCCGAGAGGTGTGCGAGGGAGATGGCAGGAGTGTCTCCCCCCATAAAAACCAGTAGGGGGTTGGGGTTGGGGTTGGGAGCGAACCTCACGCCTCAAGAAAAAATAAAAAAACTAACAGAGCAGAGGCTCTGTCGGGACGAAAGGAAGAAGATGAGGGGGGAGGGAGGGGGTAGCCGGGTTGGGCTACCCCATGTGAGTCTGGCCAGGCCACCGACCCAGGCCGACCCTGACTGAGAGGGGAACGGGTCAGACTAACCCGATTCCGCTTGGACTGGGTCAGGTCGACTCGAGTCCGACTGGACCGAGTCGAGTTAACCCGGACCCACCCAAATAAAAAATATATATTTAATTATTTAATTAAATCGAACTAATTTTTAATAAAATAAATGCTAGAAAATAGATAAAAGTATGAAAAAAATTCTAGAAAATTCTAGAAAAATTAGGAAAATTTACTAAAAGTTATATTTCGACAAAATAAATAGAAATTGATAAATTTCCATGAAAAACAAAATATTTAAAATTTCGAACGAGACTTTTACGGGGTTTTACCTTGAAAAGCGTGAAATTGGTAAATTGGTCTCGCAGTCGATTTTGATCGATTTAGAAATTTTAAATAATTAATCTTGAATTTAAATTGATAAATTATCTAATGTTAAGACCCTAAAGGAGATATTACGGGGTATTGGGTGCGTACATCGACGCGATGAAAAGCTGGATAGCTTAGGAATTGTTGTAGTATGTAAGGTACTGATTGAGACATTTATTTACATTTCATTCCATTTATTTATTTATTCTCAGTTATTCGAACTGAAGTGCCGTTGAAATCCATATGTTATGACTTGTTCATTTCTCATTTTATGAAGTTGCTCGTAACATACTCTGTTGTTTGAGTACTATCATTGATTCCAATTCATATACTTTGTCATGTTGATTGTTGTGTTTGGAAGTTAGTGATATAGCATGCTATTGGGTTAGTTTGTTTATTTTGAATATAATCATTTGTACATTAGTGTGTAGTTACATATCTTGGATTATATTATCGAGTCATTATTGAAAGTGAAAGTGGTTTTTGTGGTTTGAGTCATATGATAATAGAAATTCAGCTTTCATACGGGGGTCACTAGAGTTTCTGGGATTTTAGGTAATTTCTCCATTACCTTGCATGACATACGGGGTAACGTGCCTCGAACATCAATGTCACTTGGATGTTTTCAGTCTACCTAGAGATCGAACTAGTACGATTGAACATGTCCGATGACAATTCCATGCCTTATTTTTGATCAAAAGGATATCGTGTGACAAAAGGATGTTATATACACTATTGATTAGGTTGTATCGATTTGATATTCGTACGACTTGGGTAGTCATAATGTCTTGTTAGAGGCCGCTTATGACTTGTATACCAAAATGTGTTTTGGTTCACTACCAACGTTGTATGAGCCTATTAGGTCGCACACTAAGAATGGTTTTGCGAGATTTTAAGATGGTTCAGAAAAATGAATTTTATATGATAAAATTCATGACAAAAACGTCATTGTGGTGTATTACACTTATACTTCTTTAAGTAGGGGTATATGTGTAATTTACTTAACAGTCTATATACAAGGGTTGTATAAACAGACGCTTTAAGTTAGAACACACGGATGAAAGATTAAGGGCCGAAACTCTATTTTCGTTTTAGAAACGACTTAGGGTTTTCTGGTACGCTCTGGGTCGTTTTGGAGAGAAACAAAAGGTTTGGTATTCTCTCGAAACTAGCACTTCGAATCTCGGCGGCCGTTCGTGTGTGGACTGCTGGTAGAGGGCGTTCGTCGTTGGCAGCGCCTTAGAGATCGATCAACCTTCAGAAAGGTATTTTGCGATCGAGGTATGATTAAGTTTTCTTGGTTTAAACGTTTTTAATGGAATTAGATTCAGATCCTATTGGGGTTTTTGTGAAAATTATTTTGTAATCTCCGCCGCGTATGAACCTCAAAACCCAACATCAATGTGTCACATTTTCTTGAAATTCGCCTTAAAAGGTTGCTAGTTTAGACTAACATATATGGGTTGATGTCTCAAGAAGGCTTCTATAATGACTCCATTGTCAAGAGATTCTACAACAATCTTCCTAAAAATTTTGGAGATACTTATTTGGATAAGGTATTTGTTCGTGGTTTTACAATTCCATTCAGTCCTATTTGTAATCAATTGTGTGCTTGGACTTTCTAAATTGGAGACAACTACTAATAAGTTAGGTTTGACACTCAAGTTTGATGATGCTGTCTCTTTGTTGATTAGAGGGGTTCTTACTAAGTGGAACTTTGACAATGCGTTTGGGCTTCCTGTAACTAAGCTAACATGTAAGGCCTACATGCTAAGTAAGGTCTTGATTGCTAGTATTGTGGCTACTTCCCATCAGACACACGTTTTTAAAGAGAGAATGTTACTGTTACATGATCTTGCTATGGGGAAGAATTTCATTATTAGGAAAGAGATCTATGAATTTATTTTGCATGCGGGGGAAGAAAAATAACAAGCTTTACCTATCATGTTTTGTAACTATTCTGTTTCGAAGATACTCAATCGTTGAGCAGACCAATGAAAAGTTGCAAAAGGTGGTGAAAGAAGTAAGATTGAATCATCAAATGAAGTCTAACAACAAGATTGTTGATCTTGACTTCTCGTGCCGAAAGAAGAAGTCGTCATCAGTATTGGTTTTAGGATCTCAATCTGCTACTATTATAGCTGCTCCTGCTCTCGTTACTACAACTGTTGATGCTTCTATTCCTACCCCTGTTACAAAGCCAATGAGAAAGTCTAGATGGATAATGAAACGAAAAATTGTAGAGATTTCTCAATCCGAGAAATTTGCTTATGCTAAAGACATCAAGCATATTCACGTGCAATCTTCGGGTGAGGATGTTGTAAGAGGAAAATATTCTCTTCCTATGTTACCTCCCTTGCTAAGTTTCATGCGGGTGAAATTGGAGTTGATCAAGGTAACTTTAAAGGTTGAAGCTTTGATTTAAATTCTATTAGTCCTATTGCTACTACTAAGACAAGTATTCTTGAGTCCCTTAGAATGAATTATGGAACTGATGGTGAAGATATTGTAACACCATATGTGGTTCATTGTGAGAGATTTTCTAAACAGGTTAAGTCTCTAGCACCATAAGAGATTCCTCATGTTGATGACTTGAATGTTGCTAACCTTAAGGGCATTCTATTACTTTCAGTTACTACGACTACTGACCATATTGTTGAGGCTACAGTGAATGATGCTTTGCAACCTAAGCCAAGAATGTCAATCTATCATCTTGCTTACCTTGAGCATTAGGATTTAAATTTCAATCAAACAATTCCAACAACTTAAGTAGAGCCAACAACTTCTGTTGATGTGCCTGTCACTGATAATGCTTTTGTTGTACCTGTGACTTTCAAAATTATCTACTTTGCAATTGCTTCTTCTTTTTCTTTGCATTGATAGAAAAAGAAGTTCTTAAAGATACTTTTGCTCTTACTCAAGAAGAACCTCTACAACAACTAAGTTCGCGGGTGGTGATGAGACCACACCTATTATTGTTTGATTACTTTTTTAATCGCATGACATTTTTTACAATATGCAGAGGTGATGTTTCCACACAAATGCGACAATTGCAAGAAAAGATGGACATTGCTAATGTTGAGCTTCGACAATTAAGGTGGTCGATTAACACTCAGCTATAATCTCTTTGACGAAGTTAGTCAAAAAGGGGAGTGAGCTAGGTTAAGTTTTTTTTTTTTGGTATTTTGTGACTGTAAGTACATGAACTTTAATGTTTTTAAAGCTATATTTCATGGATATACTTATTGGTTGATGACTATAACTTTTTGGGGTTTTACTTTTGTGTGTTGTTACTTTGATCGATCGATAACAGTACATTTTATGAAGTTCCACAAAATTTTGTTATCTTGCTATTTACTGCTTTTGACCAATCTATGCCAGAAGGGGTGATTGTTTTACACCAATTTACTACGTTTGGGTTATTCTATCCTTGTTGGTAGTATATTGTCAAAACTAAATTTAGTAAAGTAAATGCTATAATGAAGATGGAAGCCTAACTCAGTAAGATGTCTACGTATAGATATAACTCGGTGAAGATTATAGTATCAAAGTCAGAGTCGAAGATAAAGACAAAACTCAAGTTGAAGTAGGAATAGAACGTGAGTTAGATACTATAATAGAGCAATTGTCAGTATTAGTTTACAACAGTGAATAAGTTCGATACAACAAGGAGAGAACTTCAAGAATGAATACAACATCAAATATGAGAGAAAGGTGCATAGAGGACTAAAGAACTTTATGGAGATGACGAGTCAAGATTGTTGAAGGAATATAAGACTTAGTTATTGAATGTTGGATAATTCCAACGTAATTTACAATTGGAGACCGATGAGATTTTTCTAGTTGTATTGTTTTTAAGATCGAATTCCTAGATAGAGTAGATAGATTGAGTCTATAAGTATAGGTCACCATTGTGTGGATCATCAATATTCATTACTTGAGTCTTGTGAGAAAGAGAGATCATTATAATGGTTGTTCACATTGTTAATACGTTTAATTGATTAGGCTGAGCCTAAGCAGAGGAAGACATTAAAGTCTTACTGTAATATTAATTCTTTTTTAATATTGATGTGTGCTTGTTAGTTCATCACTAATTCGTTAATCTCCTCAATTCCTCTTGTTTCCAAAACTTCAAAAACATTTATTTTCACCATATCCATGGTGGCATTGGACATGCTATAAGTGAGGCAGCACCACAATATCTTATGCGCGTGTATGAACCATTTGTTTAGGATTTAAGTGGATGAATTTCAATTACACATGTGCTACCCTCATTATTCTTTTTTTTTGTTAGATTCTTTTCTTTTAATCTCTTTTAGAAAAATTCGTAGGTTCTTATAAATGATGGTGAGATTAAAATTCGAGCTCTGCTAAACCAAGTAGTACATCTTCTCTTCCTGCCCATTCTAAATTAAGTACTCGCCGCTCATTAAAAACTTCATGTACCTACCTGATAATAACATAAATTCACCAAAATACCCATAAAACCAACCCACCCAACCCTTAAACTCGATCAAACAACCCCATCCCTTATTTTCTTAAGGTGAAATTATGTCAATGTTGTTATACACTACAAATAAATGAAGAAATAGTGACAGATATGTCCATCGTTAAATAGCGACAATGGTAGTACATGCCAAAGAATAGTAACGGATAATCCATACCCGTTACTCATCGCTATTTTTTTATGCTACATATTTGCTCCATCCTACCTGTCGCTATTTTTTGGCATAAAAAAGGTATGCCACTAACTGTCGCTAAAATTAGCGAGAGATTAGCAACGATATATAACTAGCCATATGTTAGTAGCTTGTGCAGCTTCAAAACATATTGATGAAATTAGCGAAGGGTATGTCCAGAACTAAGTTCGTTGCTAAGTCTCAACTAGACATTAAAAAACCAGAGCCTCATCCCTATCGTTTCATCTTCTTCATTGACCTCATGCTACAGGTCCTAATTGCCTCCCCTACCTCGTGCGTGCTTCTCCCTACCGAAGTCCTTTATCCCCTGTCACTCTCACGGGAGCGATAACTTAGTGTCAAATTTAAATTCTATTTTGTTTATCAGGATTTTATTTGATTTTGATTTTATGTGTGTTTGTTTGGTTATTGATTTTGGAAGGAATCAATGCTACCTCTCCTTACGCGCACTCATTGATTCAAATTTGAGGTATAATTTACATTTTTCGAATTTATACTAATTAATTTGATTTATATGGTATTGTTTTATTTGTGTGTTTTATTTTTTTAATTAGTACTAATTTTTAAATATTTTAATATAATAGTTTTACTATTTTTTGTTTTTTTTATTTTCTATTTTTTATTTTTGATTGTTTTGTATTTTTTTTTTGCTTGTTAGTTTTTTGTTCTGTTAATTTATGTACTCCATTTTTTGTACAAAAATGTTGCATTTTATTCCAATGTATTTTATCAAAATAACTCACAATATTCAATATATTTAACTTGCATGATAAATCTTGGAAGTGAATGATGGGCAGTAAAGCAACAACAATTAACAACAATTACATAAAATGATCGTAGCAGAAATGAGAATGCTTAGGCGGATGTGTGGTAAAACTCGTAAAGATAAAATAAGAAATATAGAAATTCAAAGATAAGTAGGAGTAGCACCAATTGACACAAAGATTAGGGAAGGGCGGTTGCGGTGGTTTGGTCACCTGCAAAGACGGCCTATAAATGCCCCAACTAGAAAACTTGACTCCATAGAAACTGTAGAAATTCGACGAGGTAGGGTCACGCCAAAGCTAACATGAGATGCATTAATTAGGAGGGATTTGAATGGTTTGAAAAGCTCACCATCAATTGCACTTAATCGAGCACAATGGAAAAGTTTGATCCATGTAGCCGACCCACGTTAATTTGGGACTGAGGCTATGTTGTTGTTGTTGTTGATGATGATTGGATATGCATGATAATTGTATCTATATGTGTGTGTGTGTAAATATTGATTGTTTATATAATATATGACATATATATGTATAAATTAATAACTTTTATATAAGTTAACCTTTAATTTATCATCTGCAATTATAATTATATATGAAAACATAATTGATTGAATGTGTTAATGCATGAATTATGAAGTTTAATTGTTAATTCATCATTTTTCATGTTTTGTATACACACACACACACACACACACATATATATATATATATATATATATATATGTATCACTTTTTGTTCTCATGTTACTTAATTATATTTAAATTTATATGTCTGAAAATTCCTAAATATTTAAATAATGTGATTAATTTGGAGAAAGGTTAAATATTTAAATTAATTTGTTAAATAATTATGTAGTTTTAAAGAAATAATAAGTCTCCGAATAAATTGTGAAAACGTAAAAACTAATTTTTTATGTAGAAGTTTAATTAACAAATTAATTGTACCTATTCTAGGTGAAAAAATTATAAATTTTAGAAAATAACAATTTAGGCTTAATACTTCAAAATTTGATCTAATTAAAAATTTGAAGTTGTAAATGTAATGAGAAACTTAATCAAGTCTTAATTGATTTCAACCATAAAAAAGAAGAAGAAAACAACAACTTTATTCTTCACTTCTATCCCTGTGTCATCGTCCAACTTAAACCCCCCAAGTGTCACCATCAAACAACACAGTTTCACTGTGACCATTCAATTTCTTAATCAATGCTTAATATCCATCGAAAATCCCAATAACTTATAAATAGAGGCACATCTATGTGAACTTGACGCAATTCCTTGTTTTCATATTCCTCGGGTAGGTTAAGAACGTACGATTGAGGTGTCTACTAACTGTGAGTAGATGTATAACTGTATCGAAAAATTGTATACCTGTGAGCGAGTATGTGGCCTTTGCTAAGGTGCATTGTAGTTCATTCATTATGAAGGGGAAGATTAGGTGTTTACGCAACCATTCGAAATATCACAATTATCCGTACCATGATTGTGACACCGTATAAATGAGTCTGCTTTGTCGGGGCTTCATTCTAGGATATCATCATTTGTCGGAGCATGGAGAGGAAGATTTGCACGCACATAATGTCGATTATAATGTTGCGATGGAGGATGATGACCATGTAGAGACACGTGTAATGGAAGATTTTGCCTTGTCATGTGAGATGGTTAAAGACTTTGCAGGCTCGAATTTTAATTGGAATTGCACATAAGAAGCTCTAAATCCTCAATTACAAAAGTTATATGAAATGATCGACGCTGCGTGTAAGCAATTATGACTTGGATGCAACTCAATAAAAAATTGTCTGTAATGGGGCGACTTTTAACGATTAAGTCCGAACATCATCTCTCGAAAATGGCAAATGATGAAATTCTGGAGTTTCTTAAGGATGCATTGCCGAAAGATAATTTTTTGGTCAATATTTTTTATAGCACGAAACGTCTAATGCAAGGTTTATGTTTACCAGTTGAGCAAATCAATTGTCGCAAGTTGTTGTGCCGACGATTGAGATTTGACATTGTGCAAGTTTTGGGGAGAGTCAAGGTATGAGCAAGGCGGTCGTGAGTTGTGCCCATATAAGAAAATGTTTTACTTCCCTAAAGCACCTCAATTGCAGCATTTTTTCACATCTAAAGCGACAACGAAACAAAAGTTATGACATGGAGAGCATGTTTTGGATGGCTTTGTGATGCAACATTGTTTGAGTTCCCATGCATGGCAACATTTGAATGATATCAATAACAATTTTAGCATCAAAATTTGTAATGTTAATTTAGGTTTTTGTACTGATGGTTTTCTACCATTCGGGCAGTTTGGAAGACAATATTCTCCGTGGCCTTCATACTTACACCTTACTACTTGCCTCCGTCCATGTGCATGAAGAAGGAGTTTATGTTCTTAACTGTCATCGTTCCTGGTCTGAAAAATCCTACAAAACAAATTGATATTTTCTTGTAACTATTAGTAAAAGAGTTGTTAGATTTGTGGCATAAGGGAATACTTACATATGATGTTTCTATTAAAATGAACATCCAAATGCGAACTGCACTTATGTGGACTGTCTGTGACTTCCATGCGTATAGTATGTTGTCTTGTTAGAACACGCAGGTCAAGAAGGCTTATCTGTATTGTATGGTTGAAAGTGACGCATTTAAATTAAAACATGGTTGAAAAACTTCTTGGTCTGATTATCATTGTTGCTTCCTACCGCGGGGTGATCGGTTAAGGTATGAAACAATTAGCTTTCGATAGGACACAACATGTTGTAAAGGAACACCACTTATCAAATTAAGGGAACAAATTTTAGAATAAACTGAGAGGTTGGGTTTGATGAAAGTAACAAAAATTGGACCCGGTGACATAAATATGAGGATTTCGGCAAAGTTAGGGTGGGGAAAATAAAGTATTTTCTGGGACTTACCGTATTAGAAGACGAATCTCGTTAGACACAATTTAAATGTTATGTATATCTAAAAAAATTTGTTCAACAACATTTTCAATATAGTTTTGGGTGTAATTTGGAAGAGTAAATATAATGCAAAGTCGAGGGAAGATATTAGTGAAATATGCAATCGTCCAGAGCTCGAGTATGACCCCATATTGAAAGTATTTCCTAGACCATGTTACTCACGCGACAAATGTTAGAAGGAAGTCTTACGTCATTGGATATGATGGTTGCGCTTTCCGGATAGATATGCTTCAAATATCGAGCGATGCATAGACATGAACAAATTGAGGATGTTCAGAATGAAAAGCCACGATTGTCATGTATTCATGCAAAACTTTATTCCAATCACATTTCGCAAGCTACTAGAGGATAAGGTATGGTTAGCAATTAGTGAGTTGAGTGTATTCTTTCGGGACTTAACCTTAAGAATCTTAATACAGGAAAAATAGAATTGATGTATTCCAACATTCTTAAGATTCGTGTAACTTGGAGCAAACCTTTGCACTGAGGTTTTTGACTCGATTGAACATCTTCCCATACACTTAGAACATAAAGCTCATTTTTTTGGCCCGTACAATTTCGATGGATGTACCCGTTTGAGAGAGAACTTTATTAATGCTTAAATGTGATTAAATATCAAGATTCATAATTAGGTTGTTTGAAAATCTCTTATCTTATTATTTAGGTATCTTTAACATTTGAAAAATAATGTTAGAAACAAGGCTAGGGTAGAAGGATCCATGTGAAATACATGCTTAGTTGAGAAGGCAACTTTATTTTGTTCTTTCTACTTTGAGGACCATATCAACGCTTCTCATAATTGGGTGCAAAGCAACGATGATGGTGGGTTCATACCTACGAGTAATTATGACGGTATATTTTCGATTTTCACATATTCGGGTCGATCACCGAGCAAATAAAAAAAAAAGTCACAAACCCAAGATAAGTATGCTACAGCTCATCAATACATTTTACTGAATTACCTGAAACTATCTCCTTATGTTCGATAACTTAGTTTTACTCATAGAGAATTTAGTTTTCAAAATAATGAGTTTAATTCAAAGTCCTATATATGTTATAATTTTAGCATTTTCTTGTCCATCGTACGTGTTGAAGAGCCCAACATCAGTGATCTTGATATCGATATTTAGGTTAATACACAATTTGCGAGGTGGTTTAACCAATATGTACATATCTTAAGTAGTGTTTAAACCTCAAAATAATGCAAATAGATTTTGTATATCATGTTGATGTTAATTTGTTGATGTCCGATTGTGGCTAATTCGTAGGCTCGCAAAAATGTTATATATGACACACTTAGGTCGTTTTCCTATGGACCCTTATGATTATACCATACATACAAAGCATACTTTTTGAATGGATACAAATTTCATACATCATCATATGAGAGGAACAGGACAACGTAAAATAGCGGTGTGTGCGTTTTGGGCACGAACTACACGCAACATGGGTGTGACTACTATGGGGTATTTCAAGAAGTAATTCAAATCAGATTTCATGGTTCACTTAATATGGTGTTGTTTAAATGTGATTGGTACGATCCTACACCAGAGAGCGGTATGCGAGTTCATATTTGAATATAGTTGAAATTCGCAAAAATCATCGATTTAACAAGTATGAGCCACTTATATTCGCAATGCAAGCATGTCACATATATTATCTCCCTCACCCCTCAATCTCAAAGAAGGAATGGAACAACTGGCTAACTAGCTAGCTATATGCAAGCTTCAACCAAAGTTCATGGATAAATCCATTGTTGTCAATAATATTGAAACTAAAGTCAGGGATAGTGGCTTCCAAGTAGAATAAAATGATGATGCCAGCGTCGTTGAAGTTAAAGTAGTCACATCATTGGTGTTGGCTGTCGATGGAAGAGGTTTATACATTTCTGACAATAATGACTTTGAAATGAATGTAGACAATCATGAATATGATGAGGATGAGTCGGGTTCTTCGTCAGATATAGGTAGCCAATATTAATTAAATAAATATTACAATAGTGAGTTCATATATGTATATATATATGGTTAACATACTTAGTTTGTAGCTGTCAGACCGAGTATTTTAAGTGAAGTTTCAACTGTAATAGACATATTGTTTCCTTTCTAATTCGTAGTTACTAGTATGTATCATGGTTGGGAGTTCATGTGGATGGTGGGGCTGGAGATGATCCAGATCGCACAGCTCAGCATGCCAATGGACATGGTAGGGGTCGAGGTCGGTTTTGACCTCGTACACACCATCCACCTCCTCAACGCCGACCTCCTCAGCACCAGCCTTATCAGCATTTACCACCTAAGCACCCAATCATTCTCGATTCATTACCGCTCAATACTAATCATTCGCCTCATAGCCAACACTTGATGGGTTACATCGCCCATTCCCTCGTAGGACCTGACCAGTTTCTTTCCCCATCGCCTGGATCCTCGATAGGCGTGCACAATACTCCATCTTCCAATAGACGTACTACTAGCACTACCACTCCATCTACCTGCAAACTTGCTCGCGACCACCTGTTCCACTTCTAGATATCAACGCGATACCACCATTTTACAGGCCGCCAACCGAACCTCTCCCATACACTGATTGATAAGTGATTATTTAGACTTATATATAGGGTTAGTTTAGTTGTATATTTAGTTTAAATATCCCTAAATGAGCTCTAATTGATGGTGTTTATGCATTTTCAAGTAAACAAGGTATAAATGAAGGAAACAAGCGAATTCAAGGAGAAACGAAGGAAAAACACTACAATGGAGGTTTGGCGCCATGGCTATATAGCTTGGCACTTTGGGGCATCAAGGCACGGTCTGGAACATCAATGCACGGCATGCGAGAGCAAAGAAGTGGGGAAAAGTGATCAGGAGGCTCGACAAAGTTGCGGTGTCGTGGACTTTAAAAGACGACCTCGAGGAATCTAAGGGATAACACCATGACAAACAAAGAGAGGAAATGCACACAAAATGCTCGGAGCAGTGGTGGCACTGTAGGAATGAACAAACAGTGTCAGGACATAGTGACAACGCCAATGAGAGAAGAAAATAAAAAGTGGAGTTCTATTTTGTGTAAAATTATAAAGTATAGTTTCTAGTTATTTTGAAACATGATTAAGGAGTATAAATAGATAGGGAAACGTGGTAAACTCATAGCATATAAGAGATTAGCCATCATTAGCAATAGTTAGCGTAGTTTTACTTATTCTTTAGTACTAAGACAATTTGTGGAGAGAAGATATTGAAAACTCACATATCGTGATTTAGGTATTGCTTTTATTGATTTAATTGAAGTTATTTCATTACATCTTTGATTTCAATGAATACTACTATGAGCATGTTGGTTTCATTGAAGAGTCAGTAGTTGATGCATGTCTCAAGTATAACGGCTAACTTGTAGTAATAGTGCAATCAACTTATGTGGATCACATATATCATCCTTAAGGAAAGGTTTTTGCTCTAGTTGTATATCACCTACTTAACTTGAACTATTTCTTAGGGATTCACTTTTAATTGATTTTTTATCTAAACTAAACAATTCTAACAAGTTACTTTAAACTTTAGTTGAACTCTTATATTAAAGATATCTTAGTACACAACTTCACCTAGGTAATTTAATACTATGCTTTGTATTCATGTATATCTATATATGTTTTGTGCAATGCTTAATTATAATAGACAGATTTCCTTCAAATCCACTTCAACCCATTGTCATGATGAAGAAGATTCTAATGTATAAACTAGAACTCCACCTTTCGGTGTGAATAACTTAAGCTGATCCACATTGCTTTAAGTCTCAAATTGTTGGATTCATAACCAATTAAGTTTACTATCCGCTACTTCTTAATCAACAACCATATCTCAATGTTGTTTATTTTACGACTGTACCGTTCATATCTAGATTAAAAGCTTCAATAGTCATGATAAATCCTACAGCCTAAGTTCATTAAACATATGATCAATATGTCTAAAGCATTACACTCTAAATCAATACAAATTCTAACAATTCCACTATTAATTTCGATCTCAAAGCATAGCATTCATACCACAGGATCCATTAATCCATAAGATAAATAGAATACTCGCACATCATTGAAACACACACATTACAATTCAATGTAGAACTCATTGCAAAACAAAGATGAATAAAAATATTATCTTGAATTAATCAATGAAACCAAATATTGATTGCAAACATGGAGTCTCCAATGGAGATTAATCTCCTTCTATGTGTTTGGCTCCCCCATACTTACCTCGTCCTAATACCTATTTATACTCCATAATAACAATTAGAAACTTTAAATCACAATTTAAATAGAGCTTCACTTTCTAATTTATGAAAAGTTGGCGATGTAATTGATGCCTCGGCGTCGTGTGCGTTAAGTCACGGTGCATCACTGAGCCATAACTTTGTTATGTGATTTTTAGCTAATGGAGCCTCAATGTTGTCCCCTTTATGTCTCTGCACTGTCCCTTGTTAGCCATGGCGCAGCCTCTGTGCTAGACCTCTAGAGTTGGTTTTCTTCATTTCTACTTCTCTCCTACGTCGTGCCTTTCATCCCCACCCCGTGCCTTGTCATCCCTCGGTGTCAACACATGCTCCCACGACGCCAACTAAGATTTTGTAGGTTTTTGCTCTGTTTCTTCTTATTTTCCCTTGATTTCTTCTAATACACGTTAATTCCCTAAAAATGCAATAATACCATAAATGAGCACTCATTTAAGGATATTTATACTAATTATACTATTAAATTAGCCCCATATATGTATAAATAATCACTTATCAAATACCCTCAAACTTAAGGTTTTGCGTATCCCAAGCAAAGGTATATTCCACTAAATCTCCTAATAACTAATCCACATTCAATTCTCATTATTCATAGAGTATCCTTTAATTTACTAGGTTTCAAGTTAACAATCCACTCATGAGTTTTTCTTCATAAAAATTTATATTTTTAGGACATGTAGCTTTACTAACAAATATAACTTCGCTTTCAAAATACTAAAGTAGATCTCAACCAAAAATCATCACTACTCCTAAGTTTGTTTAGTTTCAACACTCCAGTAGTAAGTATACAATCTCATGATTTCTCATTAAGCTCAAGAATTCGCAAATAAGCATAAATTAAACTCATCTTTGGTAGACTGTAGCACTTTAAGAGTCTATAGGACTTTTACATTGTTGGGGGTAGCCGGACCTTGGGGTTTGTTGGCGCAATAATAACTTGGGCGAGTATGACGAGTCTTAAAACTTGGGTATGTTAGCAAGTATACATTCCAGTGACGACTAATTCACTTGGAATAGAAAAGATATAATCGTAAGTACGACATTTTGAAATTATGATATAGAGCTCAATATGTAATGAAATCATATAGAACGGAGTTCAAATTGTAGTGGACAAGCTGATGTGATGAAGATCACGACCGACCAACCCCAATCCATTACTACTTAGCCTTGAGTCGGTTTTATATTTGGTTAACTCAAATATCTATTTGCCCGATGTTTCTTTTAGCATAGTTGCTATTTAAATTATGCCATTTGATACTTGTTGCCTGTTTGCGAATATGGATCAATGTCTCTCGGTATTACTTAAATAATTTCACGTACTCACCGTTTAGTTTGTGACGGTGGGTGCAGATCAACCGAGTAGCAGACCAGGCAAAGAGAAGATTGGTGACTACCTCAGAGCTAGTGAAGGACTACTACGACATATTTTTGTGTGTTTTGCGTTCTTGTGTATTACATTTTCTATATACATGATATTTTATTTTTAGATTGAGTGAAAAGAGCTCCTAACCAGACACGTGTTGTATATATCACCACTTTTGTTTATATATGCATGTGATCTCTATTTCCTGATTTTTCCATAAAGGTTAGGCCTTATGTCCACTAATAATGAGATAAGACTTCCGCTGAATAATTTGTTAGATGGAAAATCTAAATTAACTTTGATTTGTTAGGTAGTATAACTATCTAGTTAACAGTAGGTGGTATCATAATTGGTATGTGTTTAGGTGTTTAAATAAGGCTGAGTAGTTCCTTGTTGGGTCCTATAAAGGAGATTAGGGCTTAATGAAGGAATTATGTAATGGCCCTAAAATCTAACGCGTGGCACGTGCCATTTTAGGGTCATATGTGGGACCCACTCGTCTTAATCCGGATCGAAATCGACGTGAAATATGGTCTAGTTAAGGTTTAGACGCGGTGTTCCCATATTTCTGAGTGCAATGATATTTTCGTTAATTTTTTGTGTAAACGGGGTATTTTCAAGGTTTAATTCGGATATAAAATCGAGGAGATAAGTATAAAAAAGAAGAAGAAAAAAAAGAGATCGAATAAGAGAGAGAGAGGTCGCCAAGTGAGAGAGAGAAAAGAAAAGGTAGAAAGGGAGAGGAGAGGAAATAGAGAGAGATGGCAGAGAGAGAGAGATAGAGACGACGGAGACAAATGGAGGAGCGACGACACCGGCCAAGTTCGGCGTTGGTGGTGTCGCGGCTCGGAGAAGCGCGACTCCAGCAGCGGCGAGCGGTCGCGGCGGCAGATGACGCGACGGTGCGAACGACCAGGAGCGGTCGCGGTGGCGCAAAGACAGCGGCGACGGTGAGTGCCTCCATTGGCGAGGGTCGGCTACGCGGCTCCAGCAGTGGCGCCGACGAGAAGGAGTGACGCCGATGAGGAGGAGCGGCCGCGGCGCGCAGTGAACGACGTGGAGCAACGGCGTGGTGGCGCGTAGCTGGACTGATCGATCCCCAACGAGACACAAAAATAGAGGAACTTCGGAGTCATTTTTGAGGTACGTAACATTCCATCTGAAATGGGGGCACCCACCGAAAGGTTCTGGGGGTCCGTAGTACAGTTTAGTCTGACCGGGACAAGTACACACTTTGTTTCTCTCGTGTTATTTATTCATGTAATGATCTTAATACAGTTGTCTGTTTAGTTTTCGCATGATTATTTGACATGTTTATTGGTATCTATTTATTTTATTATAAATGCTCGGTGTACTTCGTTGGAATCGTACTAACTGTACTCTCCATCTGGCTTTTTGTGATGGTCGAGTGCAGATCTTAGTGCTAGTAGGGGCAAGGGGATTCTTGGCGACTTCATCTGATTGCTCGCGGTCGATGACCCACTTGTACGTGTTATATTGAGATTTTGCTTTACTTTTGTGTATTGGGAGACTGGATAGACACTGTACTTGTATATATTAATGCTTAATAATGTCGCCTATATACACGGTACTTTCCCGGGTTTTCCTCGATAGGAGTTGCTATTATAAATGATATTTTATAATAATTAATTTAATTGTTTTACTTGCTTTAAATTTAAGACTTCCGCTATTTTTAATGCTAAAAAATAATTCAACTGTCTAACTAAACTGATTAACGAAATGTGTTAACCTGCATATCGATTAGTCGTGTTGTAGCAAGGAACTTTAGTGGCACGTGGGAACCAATGGGTCAATGATCTGATTGGACTGCGGGGCCGCGCCTCTCCACGTTGCGACCACGGGTCTGGGGGCCATCACAGGTGGTATTATAGTGAGAGTTCTAGGAACCTCATGAATTAACTGAAAGAGCATAAGACTTAAAAAAATTATTAGATATGGAAACCCGATGTATACTTGCCTTAGAACTTTAGTTGGGAAGCAGGGTGAGCGGGTAGTACTAGGATTCATATGTGTATATATTGATTGTAATACTTATATACACGTAATACGACACTGACATGCGACACGTTAGCGATTTACTTATTCGACATGGATGGACGACCAGTTCTTCATGCGGATGATATGGCCATACGAGTAGCTCGATACATGCCGACTCGGATCAGACCTTGTGCGACATGGTTACACTCTATAGTTTACAGCCTCGAGGAGGTTCTTCGATTGCTTCGAGCGTAGGCAGCGGCCACGTCAGCCCCTGCCACACTTTCGCCGCCACTACTATAGAGCAGACGGTTGTCACCCCGACTGCTCGGCGACCCCACTTAGGACAACAACTACCGAGATACGTCGCCAGCACTACACCATTGACTACGCGGCCGTAGCACCGACACTAATTCCTTCACAGGAGATCACATTCGAGACTTCTTATCAGCTGAGGCGAAGTTGATTGAGGAGTTCGTTCATTTTCAGCAAGGCTACTATCATGGAGGCGAAACTCAGAGGTAGCTGGGAAGTGGATCTTTTCACACGAGAAACATCACGGACTTTGAGGATTCACGACATTATACGGGCTAGGATTTCCGGATTCATGCTCGGGGAGATGTTGCTGTATGGTGGAGCGCCCATACGGCTGCCAACGGAGAGCCAAGTACTTGGGCAGAATTGAAGAAATTCTTCTATTATTTGTATACCGTGATTGAGATTCAACTGAGACTGAGAGATGAGTTCTTATTGCTGAGGCAGCGTGGCTGGACGGTGTCAGAAAACATGGAGAGATTCACATACCCGCTTACTTTTGCGATGGATGTAGCCGAGACCGAGCGACTTCAGGTCCATTACTTTATTCAAGGACTCCAACTAGAGATTGAGGGAGCACATATTGTACGCTAAATCCAGTAAGTGCGAGTTTTGGCTTCGAGGCGAAATTCTTATGACGCGTGATCAACGACAAAGGTATTTCAGTGAACCCGAGTAAGATTCATCCTATCATCGACTGACCTACACCAGAGTGCGTGATAGACATCAGGAGCTTTTTAGGATTGACATGATATTATCGACGCTTTATACATGACTTCTGCAAAATTGCAGCGCGATGACTAGATTGGCTAATAAGGATGTGATTTTCCATTAGTCTAGTGAATGCGAGGCGACCTTCACAAAATTGAAGAAGAAGTTGACTTCTGCACCGTTATTAGTATTGCCAGAGCCGGACAAAGAGTCGATTGTTCATACGGATGCTCGTGGCACCGGATGGGGATGCATACTGATGCGGGGAGATGGAGTGATAACTTATTTATCGCGTCAGTTGAGGACCCATGAAAGGGACTATCTAGTGAACGACCTGGAGCTTGCATCGCTCATATTTGCACTAAAGGTATGAGACACTACTTTTGGAGAGAGAGGGTAGGGATATGAAAAGTACTGCGGTACAGGCGGGTCGGGGTTCTCGGTCGGATCGGAGATCGAAGAGAAAGAGAGATCAGCCTACAGGAGCCACCGAGATGTATTATGATTTGATGACCTAAATATGAGACGACGATAGTGGTTGGAATTGCTGAAGGAGTACGACTTCGCCATTTAGTATCAGCTTGGGAAGGCGAATATCGTAGCAGATGCCCTTAGCAGGAGAGGATTAGACAGTGAGACAGTAGTTTGCTAGATGACCCACGAGTTTTGTTTACTCGAGGCAGCAACAACTATGAGTTTGTCAGGGGATCCATATACTGCGCAGAGGCATATATTTGCGGATAAATGAGAGTACCAATAGTATCCATTCTGCACGTGTTGGAGTGTCAAAGAGCTGATGTGATGTATCAGAGGTTCAGGGACATGTCACAAAGTCTAGATTACCCAGATTGGCGCGAGTCCGTTGATAGTGTTTGAGACACCGAGTAGATTGTGGATTTCGACAGTGGTAAAGTTACGCGATCGTATTCTTTAGGAGGCTCATAGATCCAGGTACACAGTGCATCCCAGTAGGACCAAAATGTACCATGATATGCGACGATTATTTTATTAGCCAGGGATGAAGGCAGATGTCAGCCAATATGTGAGGAATGTAAGGTGTGTTAGTAGCTTCAGGCTGAGTACGAGAGGTATGAAGGACTATTACAACCACTACTTATCCCATAGTGGAAAAGGGAACACATCATTATGGACATCGTCAATGGGTTGCCGACGACTTTGTGCAAGCACGATGCCAGTTGGGTGGTCGTGAATCGACTAACAAAATCAACGCATTTTATTTCAATTTCCATGAAATATAGCTTTCCACAGTTGAGCACGCTATTCGAGCAAGAAATTATCAGATTGCATGAAATGTCAGTATCTTTAGTCTTAACTAGAAATAGTCGACTTACTTCGCAGCATGGCCTTCCCAGCTTTGGCAGGCCATGCAGGAGTAGTATTGTACCCGAGTGTAGCTCGACACTATTTTTCATTCCGCAGACTGACGGACAGTTGAGAGACTTATTTAAATTCTTGAGGACATGTTCAGAACCTGAATGCTACGGTTTGGAGGGTCATGAGAGGAGTTTTTGCCATTGTGTGAGTTTTCTTACAATAACATCTATAGGGCTAGTATCGGGATGCCTCCATTTGAGGTGTTGTCTTACAACCCAACAGATCACCTGCGTGTTGGGCAACACCTGAAGATACAACGACAATTGGGCCAGAGATAGTTGTTGATCACACAGAGAAGTTTAGGCATATTAGACATAGACTTCGGGCGGCACATGAGAGACATAAGAAATATAAGGATAAGTATCACGATAGTCTAAGCTATGAAGAGGGCGGCATCGTTTATTTGAAGGTTTCCCTTTAGAAGGGCTCGCAGAGATTTGGTGTTAAAGGGAAATTGGCGCCGAGATACATAGAACCGTTCAGAGTCGCAACACGAGTTGGCAATGTGACTTATAGATTGGACTTGCCAGCAGAGTTAGCTGGGGTTCATCCGACATTTCACATTTCAATGTCGAGACTCGCTAGGTCAGGGCCAAGATCGATGATTGAGTTGGAACAGTGGAGATACAGCTGACGTGACCTTTGAGGAGAGACCGATAAAGATTGTCGACCGTCGAATACATATTCTCCTGAATAGGGAACTTGCGAAGGTCCTAGTTCATTGGCAGCATCATAGGACGGAGGGACTCACCAAGGAGCTCGAGTCGACGATGAGGACACATTACCCTCAGCTATTCTTTGGTATGAGATTTGGGTTACAGTTAAATTTTAGGACGAAATTTTCTTTTAGTTGGGAAGACTGTAACGACCCTAAGAATCTAACTCGTGCCACGTGCCATTTTAGTGTCGTATGTGGGACTCACTCGTCTTGGTCCGGATCGAAATCGACGCAAATAAGTCGAGTTAAGATTTAGACGCGTCGTTCCTGTATTTCAGAGTGCAATGGTATTTTTGTTAATTTTTGGCAAAAATGGGGTATTTTTTGGGGTTTAATTTGGACATAAAATCAGGTGATAAGCATAAAAAGAAGAAAAAAAGATAGGATAAGAGAGAGAGAGAGGTCAGAGATAGGAGAGAGAGAGAGGTCACAAAGTGAGAGAGAGACGAGAGAAAAAAGAAAGAAAGAGATAGGAGAGAGAGAGCGAGAGAGAGAGAGAGAGAGAGAGAGAGAGAGAGAGAGAGAGAGAGAGAGAGCCACCGGCCAAGTGCGGCGTCGGCGGTGTCGCGGCTCCAGCAGCAGAAGACAGCGGCGGCACAGCGAACAATTGCGGCGTCGCGTGTCGCGGCTCCAAAGAAGCAGCGCGGCGGCGAGCGATGCGGCGTCTGCGATGTCGCGGCTTGACAACGAGCGATGGTAGCGACAATAGCGGCAAGGAGTCGCGACGGCGGATGAAGCAACGACGCAAATGACCAGGTGAGTAGTCGCGGTGGTGCGATGACAACGGCGATGGTGAGTGACTCCACTTGCGAGGGTCGGCGACGCGGTTTCAGCAGTGGCGCCGGCGAGAAGTAGTGACACCGGCGAGGAGCGGCAATAGCGGCGCGGTGGCGGCGCGGTGAACGACGTAGAGCAACGACGTGTAGGCGCATTGTCGGACCGATCAATCCTCGAGGAGTTACAACAATAGTGGAACTTCGATGTCGTTTTTTAGGTAAGATTCCATCTGAAAGTCACTGAGGGTTTACTTTTCCATTGTTGATTTCCTATTACTTGTTATTGTACTCTATTCCATGATACATTTGGGTTGGTGGTCAAGTTACTCCCACTTAATATTCGTAGTGTACTTATGGCACTCTAGGTTGTAGCACGTGTGATCAAGCATTCGATGAATTACAACCCGAGTTGCATTAAAGGTGCACGTGTCGGGCAAGCACCGCGAGGAACCAGGTGAAAGGAAGTGAAGGCACCTACCGAAAGGATCCTGGGGGTCCAAAGTATAGTTTAGTCTGACCGGACGAGTACGAGTACACACTTTGTTTTTCCAATGTTATTTATTCATGTGATGATCTTAACACAGTTGTCTGTTTAGTTTCCGCATGATTATTTGACATGTTTATTAGTATCTATTTATTTTCTTATAAATGCTCGGTCATTGGAATCTTACTAACTGTACTCTCCATATGACTTTTTGTGATGGTCGAGTGCAGATCCTAGTGCTAGTAGGGGCAAGGGGATTGTTGGCAACTTCATCTTATTGCCGCGGTGGATGACCCACTAGTATGTGTTATATTGAGATTTTGCTTTACTTTAAGGTATTGGGAGACTGGATAGACACTGTATTTGTATATATTACTGCTTAGTATTGTCGCTTATATACATAGTACTTTCCCGGGTTTTCCACAATAGGAGTTGCTCTTATAAATGATGTTTTATATGATAATGAATTTAATTGTTTTACTTGCTTTAAATTTAAGACTTCCGCTATTTTTAATGCTAAAAATGATTCAACTATTTAACTAAACCGATTAACGAAATGAGTTAACATGCATATCGAGTAGTCGTATTGTAGCAAATGACGTTAGTGGCGGTTGGACCCAGTGGGTCAATGATCTGACAGGACTGCGAGGCCGAGCCTCTCCACGTGGCGACCTAGGGGGGGGACCGTCACAAATTAGGTCAGGCGGTGCCCTTATTTAGAGAAGGGTTGTCACAGTACTCGTACACACGCTTTGTGTTTGCGTATGAGCCTGATTCGTGTTGGCCTAGGCCCGGCCAAGTTGGGTCGAATTGGGCCCGCTTAAGGTGTTTCCAACTAATAAATAATTAAAAATTCATTTAATTTAAAATAAAATACAAAATAAGTATTAAAAATATATAAAAATAAGTAATAATTACAAAAAAATTCAAAAAAATCACAAAAATATGAGAAAACTGGAAAAGGTATGAAATTGGGTTTCAAGATCTTTTAAAGTGTTTGGTACCACGGTATGACCTGAAAAATGTGCTACAACTTGAAATTTAGAATAAAATCTTTAATTTTGGTTTAATTTTATTAATAAACTTAATGTGGCTCTAAATAAGTTTAAATGTTATAATTGGACACTAAAGACTTAGTAGACCATAGTCGGGTGTCGGGTGCGTATCTCGAGGTGTGAGATGGACTTTTGAGGGCGGTTTGCGATTGTTCGAGGTAAGCATACCTTAACAGAAAACACGTAGAATTATGTCGGTGTGGGTTTGTTTGACTACTCAACTCCCGCGTGTGTCTGTATAAGGTCGACGGGACAATACGACCCTCACCGGCTCCCTCATGATTAGCCATACGATTGTTGCTACAGTTCGATTATGATTTAGGCTATGCGGGAGAATTACTCCACCAGTCAATGATTTGATGGTGTCTTGAGGAGTTAACTCCAATACAGATTCCTCTCATTTGAGGCAGTCGGCTGGGAGTTTTGAACTCCCAACCAACAGAGTTCCTCATTAACCTCTGAGCGGTGGCGGGGAGTTACTTCATCACCACACTCTCCTTGGTTTAAAGCTATTAGTCCCAAAGTTTGGCAGATATATCCACACTCGCGTTCGACATTTATTGCTTTCTTAGGACTTATCTTCATGTTGTTAGCCCTTTTATTGTATTTCTTATTGATTAGCATGATTTGTAGCCGCTTTATTTACATTCTTATTAAATGCGACTTGTGTTTTTTTGGGGATTTATTCCCTGGACACGTCATCAATTTTTTGCATGGACGGCTGAGTGCAGATCCTAGGACGAGTCGGGGGAAGGTCGTGCTTGGCGACTTCATTTGATCATTGAGAGCCTTCGCTAGCTCATCAAATAGGTGTTGTATATATTATGTTACTACTTTTGGTTATATTTTGGGAGATTTGATACACTGATACATGCATATTAATCCTATAGTATTTTGTCGCCTTATGTATACATGGTATCCTTTTGATGGGTTTTCCACTACTTAAGTGTTTGTTAATGAAGTAAAATTTTCTTTATTTTTTATTCGCTTTATCTAAAATGAAAGAATTCCGCTATTATTAATAACATACATTAAATAACTCATGCCTTAGTTGAAAAGACCAATGAACAACTAAATAACTTATCAAATAAATTAAGTGAGATAAATGAATATACTTACTAAACCAAATTAAGAACATATTTTCATAAAACACCGGATAATTGAAATAGTTAGGCTAATTGAAAATGTTAAGTACTTGTCATGAGCCATCATGGACAGACGTGCAGATGATGTGGTATGACTTGGTGACGTGTCCGGTGACATGACGGGGCCCAGATTGCCATGGGAGTTGGCGTCGTGACGTTATCTCCACTATAACTTCACACTTATTACACAATTTTTGGGCCCACAATCACATCACACCTTTTACAATCATTTATTCCACAATTCACATCATACTTTCCATAATTATTTTAAAAACATAAATCATCTCTTCTTAATTTATTTTTTTTAATATTTTTATAAAACACAAATACATTTAAAAAAAAAACAAATATCTAATGCATTTTAAAATATAAATATTTCTTTCACAAAAATATGAATATATTTTTAAAAAATAAAAAGTTCAAACGCAATACAAATTAGGACCACTAAAAAAATCAAAATATCCAATGCATTTAAAAATATAAAAATCATGTTAATAGATTTAAATGATAATTAATTATAAAAACAACTCATCAATAGCATTACAATAATATTTTTTGCGTAACATTACGAAATAGGACGACTAAAAAAACATTAAAACATACGAATATAAACTAACTAAAATATATGACTAATAATCTTCTTTGGAAGTACTATATGTAAGTTGAGAAATATTTTGGATATTTGTGGGGAAGTAGGGAAATAGGAAGTTAGGAGTATTTAAGAAATCGGAGATGCTTGGTGGAATGAAATGATATAGAAGCTTGAGAGTATTTGAGGAATATTGAAGATTTTGGGGAAATAGAAGATATTGGAGATTTTGAAGATATTGGAGATTTTAAAAATTAGGCATATTTAGTACAAAAAATGGATTTTGAAAATTTTGAGAAGATGAATAATTTTTATTATCCATGTAGTGAGAAGTTGGTGTTTTGAGATGGGGAAGTGAAAAAAAAATTGAATTTGTAGAGGATGATGAAGTTTAGAAACATTGGAGTTTTGAGTGGTTGCGAAGAATATAGGTGAATGATGATATTTATATAGGGTTAAATTAAATTATTTTCGTAAAAGAATTTATGGTTCCTAGAGATGTTCTTTGGTGGGCTTTATAAAGAAAACAAGTGCATGCTAGATACATAGACACTATTAAGGATATGCATGATGAAGTAGTAATGAGTATAAAGACATTTGGAGGAGCTACAAAAGAGTTTTCCATTATGATAGGACTACATCAAAGATCGTCTTTAAACCAACATCTATTTACTTAAGTTATGGATGAACTAACTAGACATATTTAAGAGGATATGTCAAGGTGTATGCTATTTGCAGATGATTTTGTCTTAGTGGATGAAATAAAAATGGAGTGAATAGGGAATTAGAACTCTGGAATAATACATTAGAATATAAAGACTTTAAGTCGAGTAGGATGAAAATCAAATACATGCAATGTATGTTTAAAAATATTAGATATCGAGATGATGGAGTGGTAAGATTAGGGAAAGTAGAAGTTCCTAAGGTGAACCACTTTAGATACATAAGATCAATCATACAAAATGATGGTAATATCGAGAATGATGTCACATATAGAATTCAAGCTGGATGAAAAAATGGTGGAGTGCAACATGGGTGATTTGTGGTTGAAATGTTCATACTAAGTTTAAAGAAAAATTTATAGAACCGCAATTAGACTAGCTATGCTCTATGGAAGTGAATGTTGCACAGTAAAGCAACAACAATCAAATAAAATGAATGTAGCATAAATAATGATGCTTAGGTGGATGTGTGGTCAAACTTGTAAATATAGAATATAAAAATATAGAAATTCAAAGACAAGTGGGAGTAGCACCAATTGATAAAATGATTAGGGAAGGGCAGTTGCGTGGTTTGATCACCCGCAAGGATGACCTTCAAATGCTCCCACTAGAAAACTTGATCCAATAAAAGTTGTAGAAATTCAACGAGGTAGGGGTAAACCAAAGTTAACATGGGATGCATTAATTAGGTGGGATTTGAATGGTCTGGAAAACTCATCATCAATTGCACTTAATCGAGCACAATGAAAAAGTTTGATCTATGTAGTCAACCTCAATTAATTTGGGACTGAGGCTATGTTGTTGTTGTCGTTTAAAAAAATTGCATCTTATAAAAAAGGGCAAAAAATGTACCGCAATGTAAGAATGTTCAAAAAACGTAATTAACCGTAGATGATAGGGTAAATTGATTAAAAAAATTGTCTTATGTGCAGTTTTTTTGCATGTAGGTCCCATCACTATGCGTTTGTCTACAAATGAACACGTTGCGTGTTCTCTGCACTCCCGTATAGGGAACGTAGTAGCGTCCACTACATGCTTAGGGCATCCCATTTTAGATGCCCTTAATAATGATGTAGTGGGTGTGTTGTTTTATTTCAAACCACACAAAGTGCGTAGTGATTCCTAACCACATTATAATAAAAGATGTGTTGGAGCACTAATGATCATGAAAAGTTTCTTAAAACACTCCAATGTGAGTCCAAGTGGGATATTTACTTAAACCCTAAGTTTCTCATTTCTCTTACAATTGAACAAAAATAAAGTAGAGAGGAGAGAGAACGTGGTGTTAAGAGGAGAAAGTGAAGTAAGGTGAAGGATTTGATGACTTCATGTGTGAAATTTTTGGAGTTTTTGGGGATTCAAGGGAGTTAGAATAAGAGCGGCGACTCCTTTAAAGTCATAGATATGTTCTTTAACAAATCTTGATAATTCATGATCTAAGAATGTTGTTCTTCATGGTTTTTGGTGTATAGAGGAGAGTAGATCGACCCTCAATGGGTAAGATTCCCTTATTAGGGATTCATTTTTGAAGTTATTATTGTTGTTGATTAGTGATTATGTGAAGAAGAATATGAATAGTAACTTTGAAGGAAAGTTGATTTGGCATCTTTTGCTTATGTTTTAGCCCATTTTATTGCATGATAATGAAAAATGTGGTGCAAACTAATTTTGGGAGGATTGTATATGTTCGAAGGCCGAAAATGTCGAGTTTAAAATGAACCATGAGACTTTTTTTAGTTTTTACCATATAGAATATTTTGGCAAGAAAGCATGCTCAAACTTATGAGCATACTCAAAGTTTCAAGTATGCTCAAACTTTGAGTAAGCTCAAACTTTCAGTAAGCTCAAATATTGAGTAGACTCAACTTTTAGCTTGCTCCAACCTTGAGCATGATCAATTCTTACTCATTAGCTTAAAAGACTTAAGCTAGTTTGTAACTAATCTAAACACCCTCTTAATGACCCCAAACGGTTAAGGTACCAAGCGTCAGGGGTTGATTGGGACATGTGTTACAAGTCATAATGGTGTATTGTCCGCGTTAATCGAGGTAAGTAAACCAACGGAGACCTTAATACTAATTCTCATCAATTATTTAATTATCATACTTGGTAATTCTTTCTATGTGAACTTTCTTGTCATGTTATCACCAATGTTGATGCACTCATTGTGATTTTCATTCTATATCTTGGAGATATGCTTTCTTTGTGAATTCTTTATCTATGACTTATCTATATGATTCATTATCGATCTTTGTGACTTAATTTTTCAAATGCATGCATTATTTGTGAATCTAAATTTTGTTCATTATCTATGATAACATGTGGGTTCGTATTGATTATCATTGTGATGTATTCTCGTATCGAGCGAATTAGGGCTTAAGTGGTCAAATGATAGTCATAGGTGTGGCACACGTGCTGAGTGATCATATGTACCGCCGTGACTACATGAATTTTAGATTATGCTAAGTCTGTAGTTTAAGATTAGAAAGTCAAGTCGGTAGGGGTGATTATGTGTCTTCTACGGTTGATGAGGCCAATCTAAACTGCAGGCAACTTCATTAAGTCTATAGGATGCCTTGGAATTTAGGTTGTGTACTGTGTGTTGCAATTGGATGTACTTGGACCACTTGGATAACTATATCTGTGTGATATTGCCGCTTATTCCTTTTTGAATTCCTTATTAGCTTATTTATCATGTGCCTTCTATTCCATTTCTTTATGATTCTATTAGCTAACTTTTTTATTAGATTCTAGAATTAATGTTAAGATTCCTCTAACTTTACTCACTTGAACTATCTCATGTGTGGTGACAATTGCAGGTCCATCATCTAGGAAGGGAAAGGAGTCGATGCTAAGTGACTTCCTTTGAGATTTTCTCAGAGTTGGCTTCCACTTTTTCTACGCGTAGGTCATTTTGGTGTATTTATGTTATATATATTTTGTGAAACTGGTTAAATGGGTTTAGTGCCCTTTGACATTTCTAGTTTTGTCTCCTTTTATGCATTAAATCATATTTTATGGGGTTTCAACAGTATAGGTTGTCTCGACTTGTCATTTATTGAGTTATTAAAATTGCTTAAAGTTTGTTTTGTCGTTTTAATTGTAAAACTTACAAAGATATAATAACTTAACTTTAAAACATCGAATCATTAATAATAATGGAAATGAAGGCTGATTGGTTTTACGTTAACCTTACGAGGGCTGACTCGGGGGTCCACATAATTCTAAGCGGGGCCCAGTTTGTGGGGGGTAGGTCGTCGCAGCATATCAGACAAGAAATCTACGTCAGGCTACTTCATGTTTGTTGGAAGAAACTTGGTTACTTAGATGAGCAAAAAGCAAAAGGTAGCAGCATTGTCGAGTGCAAAAATAGAACTCGGAGGAATGGCTAAAGGATTGTGTAAGTTTCCTTGGCTTAGAAGATTGGTGACATAAATTGATTTTTCTCCGAACAATGTGATGAACTTGTTTTGTTACAATAAGTGACAATTAGCATGTCATATATCTAGTCCAGAATGACAAAACCAAACATGTTGAAATTGACAGACACTTCATCAAGGACAATCTTGAGATGAAGATAGTTTTCTTCCTTTTATGAGGTATATATGAAGACCAGCTGGCATACATTTTAACAAAAGCAATGAATAGAAGGAATTTTCACAGCTTACTTAGCAAGTTGGGCATGTTGAATCTTTATGCTTCAACTTGAAGGGGAGTGTTGGCATAAGTTGTACAAACAAGATTGAAGGAAGAAATCTCTCAATTATGGACTGATTCATAGCAAGATTTTACTTACCAAATATAGAGAATATGTATTGTTATATTTGTGTAAATTGCCTCTGTGAAATATATGAAAATATAGACTACTTCTCTAAAGCTAACATGGTATCAGAGCCGACGGTTCGGTTGGTGATATGTCGAGAAAAAAATCCCTTGATGGATTTCGATCCAAAGTGGAGTGTTGAGATGTGTGGATCGAAATAGTAGTCCCACATTGATTAATGAAACTTCACGAAGAAGTTATAAGTGATGATCACGCCTTAACTAGGACTGAGACCTTTTGAGATAAAACTCCACTTCAAAAGTTAAAAGGTTGTTAAGTTGGGGATAATATCAGTACTGGCGGAGATCATAGGCTCGCGAAGAAGTACCGTAGGCGAGTCGCTTGCGCATAATGTGCCGCAGGCATAAAAATTTAACAATAGGTGTCCACTCACCAAATTATTAAGCTACCACTTAATAGGGTGGACTCAGGATTTTAACTTCACTTGAGCTGTAATTTAATAATGATGTCTATTTTATTTTATTTTTCTTTGAGTGGGTGGATTCTAACACAATAAAAGGTGCACATGACCAACACAAAATCCCTCCATAATTACTTTAGGATGCATGCATACGTATCTCGAGATATATCAAACAATCATTTTATTTTTTTAATAATTTAGATTGTCTTATTTTATTTATTTAGAGCTACATAACTTTTACAAAATTGTTTTTATGTATGTTTTCGATTAGTGAATATAACTTTTTAATTTTCTCTTTGTCAACTCAAAAAATATATATATATATATATATATTTTTCTTTGTTCGTTTTTAGTTTTCTTATTTTATATTATTTTAAGTTGACCAATAAGAGAGCAAACACTATTTTTTTGGTTTCTAATGTCCTGCACCAAGCGCTCCCTAAATGTGATACAGTATTATTTTGATACATAATCTTACATAGTGGGTGAGATTGTTTGTTGGAACATTAATTGTTGTACGCACTAATTACTATATAAAATCTGATGGTTCTCAGCAATACTTTAGCAACTGTGCCTCGCATTATCATTTTCCATGCAATTTGTTTTTGGAAACATGGTGGGGTGGGCAACACATTTTTTGGCAGGTGGCTAAAGCTGCAATTAGGGCAATTAGGCCTAATTACATATAAAATAACTAAGAAATTTTCAAGCTTGCTCTGAACTACAACCATGGCTATATACACTTTGGGTCCGCTGGTGCTACTTACCAACATTGTATATTTTCCTTGATTTTTCTCGAACTATTGAGTTGGGGCGCCCGATTAACTTTTATATGATTAGTCGAACCAAAATAAAGAAGGAATAAAAAAAGTTTGGACATTTATAATTATATAAAAAATAGTGAAATTTTTTATATTATATACATATATAAAAAAGGCTGATTCATAAACTACCATCCATGCTTTTTTTGTCAAATGGTTGCATTGAATTGATGTTCCAAACCCAAAAGGGCACAACAATCTATTACGGCGAGAATAATAGATATTTTGTTACAATGAAGCTCGAAACTATGATTGGACACCACACACTCACGGTGGTGCGGCACCAACCCCTAAAGGGGACAACCACCTCCACAAATAGGGACAACAACCCCTCATACGGGACAACTATCCATCATATGGGGACAACATTCTTACTGATAAAACAAAAAATAAAACAAAAGTCGTAGATCTAACCAAGAAAGAAGCAATTAGAAAGATACACCGAAACCAAAGCCACCAACAACGTTCGCCATTCAACTAATCGCTCGCCACCTCCTTAGGTTCGGTCGTCGATGATCGTCGCCTTTGGCTTGAAGATCAATATTTTATCTCTCCATCTCTCTTCCATTTGGTTTAGACACTAAGTGACAAAAGGAGGGCCATCAAAGCCGCAATGTTGGGAACCTAGTAGATCGGAGGTCGGATCTACTAACAAAAAAAAAGGGAAATAAGAAGATGAAGAGGAAGAAAAAAGGGGGAGGGGACGGGGGTCAAAGAGGGCAAATGTGGTGGGTGGGAGAACAACAGAGGAACAAAAGATGATGCTGAAGAAGAAGAAGAAGAAGAAGAAGAAGAAGAAGAAGAAGAAAAAAAAGGTGGCGGGAAAGGCGGGACGGGAAGAAAAAAAGAAGAGGAGGTCATGGGTAAGGGGGCGGGAGGAGAAGGAAGAAGAAAGAGGGGGACAGGTTAAGGTACTTGAAAAAGAAAAGAAGATGAACAAAGTAGGGAGAAAGGGGGTTTGAATTTTTGGGGAAGGGCCGCCGGCCCCAAAACCAAATCGTATTTAGGGTTTTTTGGAGGCAGAGACTGGGGGGCTCACCCTATGTATTAAGAAAAGTAAACTACATATAGTTTCTCTTCCCAGACAAGCCCTCAGTAATGGTGGGAAAAAAACCATAAATATTGTTATAAATTGAATTGGAACTTGCTAAGAACTAGAAAAGGAAATAGAAGACTAAGAACTTCTACTACTACAAACTACTACTACAAAGGAGAAGAGAAGAAATGAGATAGTTGGAATGAGTAGTTTTCATTCAACTTGGTGTGTTTTTACAATGAGGTTTGCACCCTTTATATAGCCATTTGGTGATGATGATAAATGTACTTTATACAATGTGTACAAGTAACACATATACCCCATGTCATACAACACATTAAAAGTAATTTGACAATACATGGAAGAGTTGGTGTACATTGGAAATGGTTACAAGTAACATGACAATAAATAGACAAGTGGAGGTACTATTAAGTAAGAAATACAAGTTACATGACTACACAATATGTTGGTGTACATGTATGGTCATCCATATTCCACAACACTCCCCCTCGGATGACACTTGCTTAGAGATTGTTCCTCGTTAAAACTTCTACTAAGAAAAACCCTGCGGGAAAAAATATAGTAAAAGAAAAAGAGTACACTATTCTCATAAATATTAAGTTGGGTATAATATTGTTAAGATTGCCTCATTAAAAACCTTGCTAGGAAAATCCAATGGGATAAAACCATAACTAAAGGAAAAAGAGTGCAATTCACTAATCAATAACTACCCCTCATGTAGGGCTGACAATTTGAGTCATGAAACAATTAACACGACACAACACGATACGTAATAAACTATGTCGTGGGTTTGACTTAAGTGGGTCTGGGTCATAAACATGTTAACACGTTTATACACGGTTAATAAATGAGTCATTAATATGTCAACATGCTTAACTCGCTTTTGACTCGCTTAACACGACTAAAGAAACATGTATAAATAATAAATATGGTATAATAAATAGATTGGCACAAAATTCATCCATTTGAATGCATGTTATAACATGATTTATTTATAGACATCTTTTATCATATTTTATTTTTTATTTGAGAAGAAATGTTCATTTTACTTTTAATATATTATTTATCTTTTATGTTTTATTAATAATTATTTATTAAGAAAAATAAAACTTTTCACGAAAGTAAAATTTAGATTTTTTTTAGATGATTCTTATAATTTTGTTTATGTTATTATTACGAGTCATTTTTACTTTATCATTAAGAGTAATAAAAACTTAAATGAAAAAGTAAAGCAAAACTAACAACTATATATAACCACATTATATTTTATTGGCTATTTTAGTATGTTTGTTCGAATTTAATCATTTAAATACATTTTAAAAAATAGTAACCAAATTATAAAAGTTTAAATAAAATAAAATTTTAAATACAATATTTAATAAAATGGGTGACACGAATACAAAACATGTTAATTAACACGACCCACTTAGACACGAAAACGATTAACACGATTAATAAACATGTCATGTAATGAGTTTGCATTATATAAGTCATGACCTGTTTATGACACGACACGTTTACGACTCACCGACACGAATTGCCATCCCTACCCTCATGTGAACATGGGTGAAACTTGTTCAGTTTCTTTACTTGCAATGTCTTTAAGTTTACGCAAGCCAATACCATATGTAAGCCTTTTAAATGTCATAGTTGGTAAGACTTTTGTGAATAAATCAACAAGATTATCACTCGATCGGATTTGTTTAACATCAATTTCACCAGTCTTCTGAAACTCATGTGCAAAAATTTTTTGGTGAAATATGTTTTGTTCTGTTCCCTTTTATGAATCCTTCACTTAATTGTGCAATACATGCTGCATTATCTTCATATAATATGGTTGGAAAATCTTTTATTGAAGGCAATCCACATGATTCTTGAATATGTTCAATCATGTTTCTCAACCATACACATTCACGACTTGCTTCATGAATTACAAGTACTTCAGAATGATTGGAAGAAGTAACAACCATAGTTTGCTTTACTGACTTTCATGATACAATAGTATTACCACAGGTGAATACATATCCCGTTTGAGAACGGACCTTGTGGGGATCAGATAAAAATCCAGCATCAAGCATAACTTTGGAGATTCAATTTTACCCCTCTCGAGTAAAATAAACTCATGTCACTTGTTCCTCGAAGATATCGAAAAATATGTTTAACACAATTCCAATGTCTTCGAGTTGGTGAAGAGTTGTATCTTGCAAGTAGGTTGACAGCAAAAGCAATGTCGGGTCTTGTACAATTTGCAAGATACATGAGTGCACCAATTGCACTTAAACATGTTACCTCCAACCAATTAGCTCTTCATCACTTTCATGAGGTCGAAATGGATCCTTATCCACTTCAAGTGATCTGACAACTATTGGAGAGCTCAATGGATGTGCCTTGTCCATATAAAATCTTTTTAATATTTTTTCAATATAATTTGATTGATGGACAAGTACTCCACTTGAAAAATGTTCAATTTGCAAACCAAGACAAAGTCTTATTTTTCTAACTTCTTTCATCTCGAAATCCTTTTTCAAGTATTCGGATGTTCTAACGATGTCGTCGTGGTTTCCCACTATATTTAAATCATCAACATATACATCAATAATCACAAATCCTGTTGATGATCGTTTAATGAAGACACATGGGCAAAGCGGATTATTTACATATCTTTCTTTCAATAAATAATCACTAAGACATTTGTACCACATTCGTCCGGATTGTTTCAGTCCGTACAAAGACCTTTGTAATTTTATAGAATGCTTATTATGAGGTTTTGATTTTATTTCATCGGATATTACAAATCCTTCATGGATTTTCATATATATCTCACTGCATAGGGATCCGTACGGATATGCTGTAACGACATCCATTAAATGCATATCAAGCCATTCAGAAACTGCAAGGCTTATCAAGAATCGAAATGTGATTGCATCTATAACAAGAGAATATGTTTCCTCATAATCGATGCCAGGTCTTTGTGAGAAATCTTGAGCTACAAGTCTTGCTTTGTACCTTGTAACTTCATTTTTTTTGTTTCTCTTTCGTACAAATACCCATTTAGATCCAACAGGTTTTACGCCATTTAGCGTTTGGACAATCGGTCCAAAAACCTATCGTTTCCTTAACGAGTTTAGCTCTGCTTGGATAACATCTTGCCATTTTTGCCAATCAGGTCTTTTTCGACATTCGTCCACTGATCGTGGTTCTGGATCATCATCATTTTCACATATTTTAAAGGACACATTGAAAGCAAATATATCACCAGGAACAATTTCATTTCGATTCCAAATCTTACTAGAGTTTAAATAATTTATTAAGATCTCATTATTTTCATCTTTTTCCTCTTTTTCTAGAGAAAGTTGTTCTTCGTCAAAATCAACTTGTTATGACAAACCCTTATCAAATGATTCTTTGGCTTTCTCAGGAGTATTTTGATTTGTATTTATTTTTACTCCCATTTTTCTCTTTTGAAGAATTGTATCATTTGAACCAACCGATCTTCTACGCTTTAAACGTTTCGTTGGTTCTTGTGCATTTTGTTTAACAGAGACATCAATTCTTGCAGGAGCATTTACAGCTGGAATATGTGATTTTGTCACTTGTTTTGCATCATTAAATGCATCAGGTAATTGATTTGCGATTTGTTGCAAATGAATGATCTTTTGAACTTCAAGTTCACACATATTTGTGCGTAAATCATAATGTGATAAAGTTGATGCATTCCAAGCAATTTCGCGCCATTCCTTTTGAATTGATTTCTTATCTCCCCTAATGGTGGGAAAATTGCTTAATCAAAGTGACAATCAGCAAAACGTGCAGTAAAAAAATCTCATGTTAAGTGTTCAAGGTATCTTATAATGGAAGATGAGTTAAATCCAACCTAAATCCCAAGTTTTCGTTGTGGACCCATCTTAGTTCTATTGGGAGGTGGTATAGGGACATACACTGCACAACCAAAAATTCTTAAGTGTGAAATATTTGGTTGTTGACTAAAATGAGTTGCATGGTGGAATATTCATGGTATGCAGTAGGTTATAACGAATGATAGATGCGGCATGAAAGACTGCATGTCCCCAAAGTGAAGTTGATAACTTAGTTCTCATGATTAAAGGTCTGACAATTAATTGAATGCGTTTAATCAAAGATTCTGCCAAACCATTCTGGGTATGCACGTGTGGAACATAATGTTCAATGGTAATTCCTATAGACATGCAATAATTTTTAAATGCTTGAGATTGAAATTCTCCGGCATTATCAAGACGGATGGTTTGATTGGGTTGTCAGGGAATTGTGCTTTTAACTTAATGATTTGTGTTAAAAGTCTAGCAAATGCAACATTGCGGGTCGAAAGCAAACAAACATGTGACCACCTAGTTGACGCATCTATCAAAACCATGAAATATCTAAATGGTCCAAAGTGAGGATGAATAAGACCACATATGTCATCCTGAATGCGTTCTAAGAAAATTGGGGATTCCACAACAATTTTACTTGGGGATGGTTTAACTATCAATTTACCTTGAGAACAACTAGCACAATTATAATATCCAGCTGAAAATATTTTGTGACTCTTTAAAGGATGTCCATGCGAATTATTAATTATTCTTCGCATCATTGATGATCCTGGATGACCAAGCCGGTCATGCCATAAAATGAATGTCTGTGGATCATTAATTTTCTTATTTAAGACGACATTCATTTCGACATGTCTTATATGAGTAAAATATAATCCAGAGGATAAAGCTGAGAGTTTTTCTAACACTTCTTTTTTCCCATTTGAAACCAATGTGACATAAAGAAATTCTCTATTATTTTTGTTCATGGTTTCAATGTGATATCCATTTTGTCGAATATCTTTAAAGCTGAGTAAATTTCTTCTGGATTTCTCAAAGTATAAGGCATTGTCAACATGAATTATTGTTCCCCCAGGCAACATAATATTTGCTCTTCTAGAGCCATTAATCAAATTGGAGATGCCAGATATTGTTTGAACATTAGCCTCGGCTAAGTTCAAATTGGAGAAATATTCTCTATTTTTAAGGATTATGTGCGTAGTAGCACAATCAGCAAGACATTTATCGCTATTATTTGATTCATGATTTGAACACATGATTTGTTGATCCATCTAGGCAAATTTGAAAAAGAGTTATATTTCATTCATAATAAGGAACTAGTACATATAACTAAGAAACATAACAAAAACTAGTACATAGAATTATTGAAAATCATTACATATGATCATTAAAAATATCGAGATTAGTGTTTGGATCATCATGATAATTCAGATATCCATATAATTGATGTCCGACGAGCCATCTCCGACAGTGAAGTTCATCTCAACCGTTTTGCCTTTCTCCTTTAAGGAGGCCTGATAAAGATCAATGAAATGCTTAGGCGTGCGGCATACATGAGCCCAGTGGCCTTTTAGACCACACCTGTGACATGGTTGGTCACGATTACGAGCATGCCCATTTTCAGCAATATTTTTCCCCTTATTCTGAACGGCGTCATTCTTATTCCATTTATTTTGGAACTTATTACCACGAAATTTAGAATAGGGCTTGTCACGATATTTGTTGATTGATCCTTTCTCATTTCCACGTCCATGGTTTTTCCTTCCATGACCATTTTTATAGTCATTATAAGATGTTGCATTTGCTTCATTAATTGAAGCGGAATCAATTGGACGAGAGTTGTGGTTCTTAAATAAAGCTCATTATTTTGTTCAGCCACCATGAGACAAGAAATTAATTATGAGTACTTTTTAAATTGACGCGCTCGATACTGCTATTGCATCAACAGATTCGAGGCATGAAAAGTACTGAATGTTTTTTCCATCATTGCCTCATCAGATATATTTTCTCCACATAGCCTCAAACGAGAGGTAATATTAAACATGGTGGAGTTATACTCACTAACTGTTTTGAAATCTTGTAGCCTAAGATTCAGCCAGTCATTTTGAGCTTTTGAAAATATCACCGTCTTTTGGTGATCATATCGCTCTTTCAAGCTTAACCACAAGGTGAGATGATCTTTTATAGTGAGATACTCCATTTTCAGACCTTCATGGAGATGATAGCGAAGGAATATCAGTGCTTTCGCACGGTCTTGCATTGATGTTTCATTTCCTTCTATAATAGTTTCTCCTAAGTCTTTAGCTTGGAGATGTATCTCGGCATCCAGTTGCCATGACAAATAATTATTTCCGTGATATCAAGAGCAACAAATTCAAGTTTTTGAAGGTTTGTCATAGTCTGAAAATATGTCAAGAAATTGAGTAAATAGTTTTTTTTTTCTTTTATATAAAATAAATAATATACGATTAAATATATGTTAACAACTTGATTATTAATATGCAAAATGTACTACTTGTATGAGTTGGTGGGACAACCTCCAGGTTGGGTGGCGAGACGAAGTCTACTTTAAAGTCATGCCTCCTCGAACGGGATAACCCGTCTATCTTTCAATGGTTAGCTTTACCGGGGGACAAGGCTTACCCACTATCAACCCAAACTCATAACACTATTTGCAATACAAAAAATCAAGAATAGAGCATAATTAATCGTTTGTAGTATAGCGAGAAAACTAGTTATGTCACATATTGACTTTTGATTTATGATGTAGAAGATCATACAAGACGCAACTATAGAGCATACTTTCGCAATCGGTGACGTTATAATGCATAGTATATGAATAAAATATGCATATATAAGTGATGCATGTAATAGAAGGAAGCAACCATGACAATATATAAATAAATTGAACTTATTTAAATAACAAAAGTTATACCTTCCTAGCTTTGTCTCCTTAACAAGCCTTCTTGAACTTCAAGATCTCCTTAATGCTAGAGCAAGCTCGTGCTGATAACGTGTTGTAAATTGAATTGGAACTTGCTAAGAACTAGAGAAGGAAATAAAAGACTAAGAACTTCTACTACTACATACTACTACTAAAAGAGAAGAGAAGAAATGAGATAGTTGAAATGAGTAGTTTTCATTCAACTTGGTGTGTTTTTACAATGAGGTTGGCACCCTTTATATAGGCCATTTGGTGATGATGATAAATATACTTTATACAATGTGTACAAGTAACACATACACCCCATGTCATACAACACATTACAAGTAATTTGACAATACATGGAAGAGTTGGTGTACATTGGAAATGGTTACAAGTAACATGACAATACATAGACAAGTAGATGTACTATTAAGTAAGAAATACAAGTTACATGACTACACAATATGTTGGTGTACATGTATGGTCATCCATATTCCACAACAAATATCATCACATGTGGCTATAAACTCGACATTCTTTGCTTAATCCCTACATATATACTCCCTTCGTTTTTTTATAAGTTACTTTTTAGCCATTTGAAATATTTCACAATATCTGTCATTTGATAGTTTCAATACACATTAATTATTTAATTAACTTTTATATCCTTCATAGAAAAAAATTTAATAATTATACATTAATAACTAGTATATGTAGAAGTAGTAGGCTTAGAAGAGATAAAAAGTAATTTAATCATTTAATTGTCACTTTCTCTTCAATCAAAATAATTAAATGAATTTCTTAAAAATGGCAAATAATCTTAAAGGGTAGTGCTAGATGGACTCAAAAAGTTCGGACTCAAACAACCAAAAAGACATAAAGACCATTAATTTAAAATTATTATTAGTGTTTGGGATAGAGGGTAATTAGATCTTTTACTTAGGTAGATATCTTTCATTATTAACAAAAAAATTTTGAGTCCGGACTCAAAGAGTCCAAACAGATTTTTTGAATCTTAAAACCACACTTAAAAAAACACAAAAGTGTAGCTAATAACTTTGTATTGGTTATTCTCCATGACTAAGATATTTGTGCCAAAAGACGTCAAAGACTACTCATTGGCGGCATTGCCAATGCCATGTACTGATTGATGGAATGCGTTAATAAGCGAAAGTTTCGACCCAATCCAAATTATTAGACTTGTAAAGAAACACATATTAATGTTTTGCAATTGAAAAGACCCAATTAATGTGCTTTAATAAATCTGAAAAAGACTTTAAATGAACATGACCTAACCATCCATGCATGACCTGAACTTGTGTTTTCGGTTTAGCAATTGTTGTTTTGTTCTTTGAGCATGCCGACAGCCCTCAACGTTGCTTGTCGCCCTTGTAGCAAAAGAGTTTTGTTTTTGTTTTTGTTTTAGTTTATACTTTTAACTAGTCGATTTTTTGTGTGCATGAGTTATTAAGACTTTATGATAAAGTTAATAAATTAATTTACGTGAATATATTGTAATATTTTTTACAATCAAAATTACAATTCACAATAATCAACTCATATCTATCATATATATATATTTTTAATTTTTAAATTTTAATTACAATTTTAAATTTTGTTAATAAATTCTTAGAAATTAATTCTCGCGAGCGAAGCGAGCGGGTCAATTGTGCGTAACACGTCTTGAAACTAGTTTCTTAAAAAAAATATACCATAGAGGGTTAAAAAATATTTACTTATAAATAATTGAAGTAAACATTCATTAACAAAAAAGAATTCAAATGAACTTAATTATTATTTTAGTGCCTTGAACAATATATATAAATAATGTTGCGGTAACCAAATTGATGATGTAAGACTCAAAACAAAGGCTTAATACATTGATGAATAAATCATTAATTAGACCGTTGTTTAGTTGTTCAAAGTTGGATTTTTCGTTTTTCAAAATGTGGGGGGATGAATATATTTTAAAACAATGAATAGCACAAAAATATAAATATCTATTTTTCGTTTTTAAAAAATATGGGGGATGAATATACCTTAAAATAATAAATAACACAAATATATAAATATCTTAAAATAAAAAAATAAAAAAATTGAGAAAATCTTAAAAATGAAATGGTGGAAGGAATATATAAATATCTTAAAATAAAAAATAAGAGAAAAATCCTAAAAAATGAAACCGTGGAAGGATGGAGCATCTAAAACTTTCTCTATCCTTCAAATTATATATATATTATACAGATATAGCCTAGTCCTCGTCGCACGAAATTAATTATATATTTTGTTGGTAAGTTAATAAATATATTTTTTTCTACCAAAAAATGTTATTCTTAATTGATATAATTGTAATTTAATACAAAGACAAAAAGCGTTAGAATCATGTAAAAAATATTATTATCTTAATTAAATAGTATTATTAGCCGGTTAAAGTAAAAAAGAAATTTAATAAAAAACTTCAAAGAAAAAAGTTAGAAACAAAAAAATTAGAACGATGTAATATTATTAATTATTAAATTAAATATATACTCTAATCACTGAAAAAATACTTCAAGATAATTCAAACATACAGTAACACACACTAAAAGCAAAAAAATAAACATAATATAAATATATATAATTCTTATCACTCAAATTCTTAAAGGTAGATTCTGAGCCTTTGATGGTAAAAGATCCGAGACATATACACTTATATAGAGCTTGCCAAAAATCATAGCAATGACAAATTCTTATTAAATTAGATATTGAAAGAGAGTTTGAGAGGTAAATGAGTGATTGAAAAATATTGACTTATATATAGTGAAGAGAATGATTATGTTACACACTTGTATAGGAAGATCAAAAATAAAAAATTCAATAATTAAAGTACAATTATTGAAAAATGGATACGTAAAATTATTTGAAGTAGTAGTTACATATATAATTAATCAAATTATTGGTTGCACGGGGAGATTGAAAGGTTTAAAAAATAATTAAATTAAATTAAAACATATTGAATTATTTAAGATTACATTAATTTATTAATAAATATGGCTTATTGGCTTAATTATTTGAAGTAGTGATTATATAATTTATCAATTAGCTGGTTGCACGGGAAGATGATGACGATGATTATGTTTCATACATATGCATGGAATATCAAAAGACAAAAAATGAATAATTAAGGTATGATTTTAAAAATGGTTACATAATTATTTGAAGTAGTGGTTGTATAATTTATCAAATTAGCTTGTTGCACCGGAAGTTCAAGATACCTAAAACAAATAATTAAGATTATGAGTTGGAGTTGATGACGTGACATAAAAGTTGATAATGTGCATGGCAAGAAGGAAGCGAAGAAGTAATATGGCAATGGAAGATTTTATTTTATGTCCATTAAAGTTGGAGTAGATGACGTGACATAAGAGTTCATTACATGGCAAGAAAGAAGCTTGATAGGGTGTTTTTATGGTACATCATATTATGCAGGACTTCTATCTTGTGATAAAAAAAAATACATGTCATACCTCTTTTGAAAAAAAAGAATAAACCCTTCCTCTCTCATTAAATAAACAATCACTCTTCTTAAACATGTGAGCTAATCAACAGAGATCACGGTAAAAGCTTGGAAAAAGTTTACTTAGTTGTATTCTACTCTTTTCTCATCAGCATCTCTTATTGCTAATCTGAGAAGAACTAAAATCTCCAAATTCTGTGCTTATCACTTGTCTTTTTCTTCACTTTTCTCCATCTTTTTCTTTTCTTTGATTTTTTTGAGTAATAGGAGGCGATACTCCTTCTATTTGTATATATATATATATGTAAATGTAAAAAGTACAAGTGCTACAAAAAAAGGGTGATACACTACACAAAAAAAACCAAAATTATACAAAAAAACCATAGAGCAAAACATCAGACTTGAGACCACCGAATGTTCACGCACAGAACCTGAGATGCAACTGTATTCCACCATCATTGTTCACGCACAAGGCAATCATACTTGACCCAATCATCAAGACAAAATAAGAACCATGTTGCATAAAGACGTCTTCCAGAGCATCCTGTAACTTTTGACATAAAACGTGCCTACTGCCTTGTGGTCCTCCAAATCGGTACGCCATCAAAATCATACACCACCCACTTTGACCACATCAGAGTTCCAAATCTCACACTGGACCGAGGTTCATGACTAGCCAAAAGACGCGCTCACCAGACACCACGAGTGTGTGCCTACATAGGGCAGCGACCGAAATGAACAAAAGGTCGGGCGCACTACCTTGTTGATACTTCAAAACAAAGCAATGCCCAGTTGGCCCCCCCGACCTTTTTGCATCCACAAAACAAACATAAGCCTACGGAATACAATCCATCAAAACTTCAACAAAAATTAGACCGCTCCATGCCATCTTGTTGCCATGACCATCCTACGAATTCTTTATGTCCATGCAAGGCCAAGCCTACATTCCTTTTCGTAGATTCCCATATCTCTTGCCAAGTGTTGTCAATCTCTTTAAATATTCGTTGGTTTCTCTCCCCCCACAGTGCCCAAAGAAGTGCCAAAAGTCCGGCTTTGAACAACAAATTCCTTTTATTGTCGCATGAAATAGCCGCCGCTTGTTCCATCCATGTTCTTAAAGATTGGGGGTTTTGCCACTCGATGCCTATCTCCTCGACAACTCCTCCCATAACCTACACGAAAATGAACATGTCAAAAAAGGTGATCAATGGATTCCATATGAGAAAAACACAAACAACATCTTGACGGCAAGAGGGTGATATGAGGGAGTCGTCTTTGGAGCACATCTGTCGTATTAATTTTTCCAAGCCACGCCATCCAAACAAAAACCCTAACCTTCATAGAAGTAACAGATTTCCATATTAGATTATAAACCGGGAAAGTTGCCAACGAATTTTCAAGACAAAGACCATAGAAAAAAGATTTAACAGAGAAAAACTTGGAAGGGTCCCACCCCCACCCACGTTTATCCTCCATGTGTGGGGTGAGGGAAACATCCTGGAGACGATGCGTGAGTGCCGCGAATTCTATAGCTTCTGTTTCTCCTAACCTTCGCCGAAAATCATAATGCCAAGAGTGATCCCACTCGCTCCCCCCGACGAAAGAGGCCACCTCCGCCACACTTGCTTCGGGATTTCGCGAGAGAGAAAATAAACTTGGAAAGTCCTCGGCAAAAGATCGCGTCCCGTTCCATGCATCCTGCCAAAAGCGCAATTTCATGCCATTCCCTAGCGTGAAGTCCACACCTTTTATGAAATCATGTCTGCAGCTAGCAATAAAGCGCCATGGAGATCTGAACGAGGGCCTATATCTGAAAGATGTATCCCAGCCATTAGCCTCCTTACCATAGATACTTCCTATGACATTCGCCCAAAAAGCCTCAGGCTCCTGCTGAAAACGCCATAGCCATTTACAAACAAGAGCAGTATTGCGCATTAAAAGGTTTCCAATTCCAAGACCCCAAGCTGTTTGGGGAGCTTTACTTGGTTCCAAGCCACGAGCGGCCACGAAGATTGATCATCCCATCGTTTCCATAGAAAATTCCGCATCATCTTTTCGGCCCTCTTGGCAATGCCTACCGGGAGTCGAAAGAGTGACATGAAATATGTTGGAATGGAGTCGAGAACTGATGCGATTAATGTGACTCTACCTCCTTTGGATAAGAAGCCTCGCTTCCACCCATCCAACCTGCGCGCGATTTTCTGGAGAACCGGTTCCCAAAAATTGGCTTGAAGTGGGGAACCCCCTAATGGCATACCAAGGTATTTCAGAGGCCAAGTCCCGACCTGACAATTGACACCCTCTCGCCTGTAGTACTGTATCGGCCGACACGTTAATCCCCAACAAGCTGCATTTGGACAAATTTAGTTTTAGGCCCGAGATCTTGCAGAAGGCTTGAACGAGCTGCATCACCTTATGAACCGCCTCCTCCGAGTTTTTGACAAATAATAGCGAATCGTCGGCATACTGCAGGTGTGTGACGTGAACTCCTTCTCTGCCTACCTTGAGGCCATCTATCATTTGATTGTTCTTGGCCGTGTCCATAATTCTTCCCATGACGTCAGCCACCAAAATGAATAGGAAAGGAGATAATGGATCCCCTTGTCTCAAACCCCTTTGTCCTCTGAAGCTGCCTTCAGGTCGCCCATTAATGAGAATCGAATAGTGGGCCGATGAGACACATCCTTTCATCCACAATCGCCATCGCTCGCCAAAGCCTTTCTTTTGAAGCACGTAATCTAAAAAGTTCCAGTCCACTCGGTCATAAGCTTTGGCGAAATCGAGTTTCAGAACAAAGCCTTGTAGCCCCATTTTCCTGGCATATTCAACCACTTCGCTGGCTATAAGAACTGAATCTATCATCTGTCTATCAGGGACAAATGCAGTCTGTTCCATCGCAATTGTATGTTTGAGAACTGCCCTTAGCCGATGAGCGAGGACCTTTGCCAACAATTTGTACATAGATGTAACCAAACTTATCGGCCGAAAATCCTCGATCCTCCCAACTTGAGAACCTTTAGGAATCAAGCATATGAATGTCTCATTCATGTTTCGACTAATCACTCCGTTACTATGAAAATCTTCAAAGAACTTCATGACGTCACCTTTGATAACTCCCCAAGATCGTCTGATAAATGCGAGGGTGAATCCATCGGGGCCCGGTGCTTTATCCATTTCGCAAGAAGTAACCGCTGCCCATACCTCGTCTTCCGAGAATGATCTCTCCATATGACTCGCTTCTTCTCTCGAAATTACAGCCCAATTAATGCCATTGATCTCCCATGTGCTATCCATTTCGTCCGTGTATAAATGTCTGTAGTAATCAACAATCTCTTGCTTGATTCTACTGCTTTCCTCAGTAAACTCCCCGCCCTGAAGCTGTATCCTATCGATAACGTTCTTAGACTTCCTTGCTCCTAAAATGCGATGGAAGAACTTTGTATTTGCATCCCCCTCTTTTACCCACTTAACTCGCAATTTCTGGCTCGCTAGTCGATTTTCAATAAGTAAGACGTTCGCATATTCTTCCTTCGTCCTCCTTCGCTCTGCCAACAATATGTCATTCCAATTAGGACCACCCTCTATATCATCTAACTGTTTAATTCGAGCACTTAGCGCATCTTTCTTAGCTTGAGTCGAACCAAAGACCTCTCTGTTCCAAGTCTTCAGTTCCTCGCGGACTTTCCCTAATTTCTTCATTAATTTGAAACCCGGCCCTCCATGTCTTACCTCCCAAGGCCACCAGTCTTCCATGTGGGTTTGGAAAGAGCTGTGATCTAGCCATACATTTTCGAAACGGAAAGGCGCAGGGCCCCACTGAATCAAACCTGTCTCTAGAATCACCGGAGAGTGGTCTGAAGTTAAGCGATTTCCCAGGGATTGCCTCCCATTCGGGAATTGTGCCCCCCATTCACTTAGAAAGAGAAATCGATCTAATCTTGCACATATAGGGTCTGCGCGAAGATTGGACCATGTAAATTCTCCGTTAAGCAAAGGTAGATCTGTGAGTTCCATTTCCCTGATGAGATCATCAAACTCCCGCATACTAGACGTCAACCTTGTGTTATTCGATTTTTCTGTCAAAAAACGAATAACATTGAAGTCTCCGGCTATGCACCATCTTGGTCCACACAATCCAAATAATGCCCCTAATTCCTCCCAAAACTCCTTTACCCCTACTTGTTCTTGGTCCATATACTCCAGTCAACCACCACGTGGAATCATTCTCACCTTCAACTTGCACAGAGACCGAGAAAAGTCCTACTAAACTAGAAATCACCTTGATTCTCCTAGTGTCCCAGATGATTACAATGCCCCCACTAGCGCCCACCGAATCCATTACCACCCACTCCTTAAATCGCCCACTCCACACAGCTGACACCTCACCTCGGCTAAACGATTCCCTCTTCGTTTCTTGTAAGATCAAAAAATCTGGATTCTGCCTCTTAACCTCCTCCTTCATCAGCCTTTTCTTATTTGCATCTCCTAGACCCCTAACATTCCATGTCAAAATCTTCATCTAGGCGCACCAACTCCCCTCCTGTCCGGTTTGCTATAGTCTATGGTAGATTGTATTCGGCGTTGTTCTCTCGCTAAGCGAGCAATACCCGACTCCATTGGGGTGGTAACCTTAGGTTGCCTTATGATCCCAATGCCACATTGAGAGAGAAAATCCGTTGGGGCCACTGCCCCTACAGAGCTCTCCTCTTCAAAGTACATTTGCCCTTCTCCCCTATATAGGACCTCAAATTCGGATGAATCTATTGGTGCCGCCTCACAACCTCCGTTCTCAATATCTGTGGATCCTATAGGAGGTAGCCCAACAGCCACCCTTGAAAGGTGTTGGATTGCCTCCGCTTCTCTTTCAATCAAATTCTCCGTAAGTGCTTCCGTCAGCGTCGTGTCCATCAGTTGGGCTTCCAAAGACTGTTCCTCGAGGGTTTCCATAATAAATTCGTCCATGTCCACCCCCACCTCTATCTCCCTTGATTCGCCCGAGTCATCAGATTGGGATTCCACGTCCAATTGTGTGTGTCCTTCCTCTTGTGATCCTTGGAGAGTCTCGTTGGCTTCTATGCCAAAATCGTCAAAGCCGGCCTCTCCTCCACTTTCATTAAACAAACTGCATCTGTCCCCCCGTTTATGTGTCTGCTCGGCCTCTCGTAGTCGACTGATCCTTCCCGCTACTAAGTCGCCCGCGTGACCCATACCTATCACACTCGTCTGTGGTTGTATGACCGAGACTCCTTCTCAATTTGGGATTCCAAACTCATACGATCACGTTCAATTGTGATTCAAACATTAATCTCCATGGGCTAGGCACGACATCTTGGATTGTTGCCCGATCAAAAACCCGCCATAATCCCGCATTAATATTGGACATCTCTAACTTGGACTTTTGTGGCCTTTATGTCAATTGAATTAGTGTGTAAATGATGATCTACGAGGTCTTCACTTCGCCAATTATCTCGGAAAGGCGAACCTACCATTCTCGTTGCCCGGTTTGTATGTCAACATTGTGGAGGTCTTCAATCCCTTTGTCACCGCATTAAATGCCCATGTCCTCTCCCCCATCAATACATGCCCTTGCTTTTTAATGGACTAGCCGTTTGAATTACTGCAATAGGAGCATTGAGAGGACACGTGTTCCCATCATCATGCCTAATACCAGGCTGTACTCTCAGGTGTGGCACTCCCTGATCGACACCATGTGCGCATGGCATGACGACCCTACCCTGATCTCCTACAACCCCGTGCTGGCAAGGCGGGCGTAATCGGAATAGCCACCGGGGATCGTGGGCCTGTCCAAGTTCCGCACCGACAAATGTTCCCTCATCGGCTCCACCGGCGCGTATATGGTCTCACAGGGACCGTCTTCTCCGTTAGCGTAACCGGCGCCTGTCCTAGTCCCGAAGGCGGCTGATGTTGCATCAACGGTTCCGCCAGCTGCAGATTTGGGCTTGAAGGGATCGTGTTCTCCATTACCCCAACTAGCGAGGTCGTTATCATCGGTGGTGCGAGCTGCGAATCCTTCCTAGCTGCGAGATCCACCATAGTCGGTAGACATCTCAGTGTAGGAGCATCAGCGGCTAGCTCGGCTGGCCTATCCATCCGCCTAACTTCCACATTCTGTTGATTCGAAAGATTCACCACTCCGGAAGCCTTCAAATGAACAACTTCAGGGGTTCGAGAGATGAATAGTTTCGCAGTACCATTCGGACATGGGATAGTCAGCTCCGAGGGGTAGAAGCCTTTGATTCTCCCTTTCACTTTGATTATCGCCGACTCAAAGTTTTGTCGCCTCCTTGTCTGCGCGTCAACCTCCAACAGCCCACCGAATCTATCTCCAATCATCGCGAACGCCTCTGTGTTCCAAAGGCTAAGTGGGAGTCCGACGATAGAAATCCAACAATTTACCCCTCCCCACTTGCGATCCTCCCAATGTAGCTCTGGTTTCCACTGTGTAGCCGAAGCCACAAGGTCTCCTCCGATTGAATCCAAATAGATGGATTATCCGCATCCTTTCGCCTCCGAGGAACAAAACAATATGGCCCGATCTTCCCTATAGATTTCGAGTGGTGGGACGATTAAGGGACAAAGTTAGTCGTTCTTCAATCTCATCCCAGGCAGCATATCGCGACGAACGAAAGATCACCAGTGCTGGTTCCCAATCGCACGCCGTGACGTTGTTACCTCTTTGTAGGGGACGGATTGGGTGTCCTCCCTCGGCAGCTGTCGTACCTCGATGTGTTTCATAAATCAAACCACCATTTGCTGATGTAGAAGCTTGAGGTCCAGACGAAATACCCTTGAAGTTCGGCCCTTCATATTTGTCCTGTAGAGCATCAAGAAATTTCCGCCAAGCTTGTTTATTATCTCCTTCCGGAATTAACACCATTTGCCTCCCACTGCCTGATAGCTTCAAAATCTTCAAGACCGCCCCTCTATTGTTGTGTAGGATTTGCAAAGAAATAGTAACAAGCCCTTCGTGCCAAAACTTAGGTGAGGATAGTTCTTCCGTCCCTTTTACTATCCCATTAATGACCCCAACCATCCATTGTACTGCCCTTGAATCAACCAATACTGCGTAGGATTTCTTAAAGGAAAATTCGGTAACTTTTATGGCCCCAGATTTCAAAAGATCCACTGAGAACTGTTTTTTCTCTCCCATAAAGTACCATCGAATTTGATTCCCTTCATTGTTCCGCTCATTCTTTTCTCCCACCTTTTGTTTCCCTTTTCGAACTACCTCTGTCCATGCCTCCCGAACCATTATAGCCACTAGTTCGAGGTCATGACATAGCCAATGATAGATCCAGCCTCATAGATCAAGAGATGAACAACAGAAATAAACAATCACAAACCAACAACCGAACGTTATTCATCAAACTAGGAACAAATCACATCAAATTGAAGATAAACCAAGATCAATCCAACTAAAACAACAAATCAAATAAAGAAAAGAGAGATTGAAAGAGGCGTGATGATGACGAGTTATTTATCATAAGCACATCTTACTTACGCCAATTGAATCTCCGTTCGTTGAAATCTTTCTCACAACACAATTTCCTCACAAATCTCTCGATCTTCCTCCGCCGATCCAAATCACTTGCACACCAAATGGGATCTCAGATTCGCCAATCTTACACAAACAAACGACAATCTTCACTTCACGGATCCAACACAAATACGGATCGAAAACCCCAAATCGCACCGGCGAATCAATCAAAACCCCAACCGGACATACAGATCGAGACCGGTTCGCCCGGATCTGGATCTCGGATAGCGAAGGAGTTCGAAGTGGTGTACAACAAATTGACGGAGACAGAGCGGCGGTGGTGACTTCGGTGGTGAAGCTGAGTCGCAGCACTGGCGCAGATCGCGAAGGGAGTGCGAGAGATTGACTGGGGCGAAGAACGTGAGGATCAAGACCACGACCGAACGAGATATCACCCTCACAACTCAATGAGAAGAAAGTGATTGACCTTTGAAGTTCGAAGGGAGGAGAGGTCGCCGACGAGTCGGTATTCGTTCTTTTCTTTGATGTGATCAAGACCTCATGAATTGCATGATTCTGTCCTTCCCTAACAAGTGGGAAGGTCACTTGGAGGAGGCAAAAGTGATTCTTTCGGTCCCTTTCCATTGTCGACGACAAAAGCCATCTTGAGCCCCCATGTAGTGTGCACTTCCAAATGATAATGCATGAACCAAACACCTGAAAACACGCACAGAAAAGTAACGTCTATTTTGAATCAATTATTGTTACCAATAAAGTTAAAAGTCGAAGATTAGAAGATACGTGTTACCTGGATTATCGGCTTTGAATCGAATGGCTGTCCAACCACGTGATGGTACTCCAACCGTGTTCCTCTCAACGGGGTCGACTAGATTGAAGTTTTTAGGATCTTTGTTAAGATTAAAGTTTCCTAGTCCCCTTTCGACCACCAAGAAGTTGAAGCTGTGCAAATGGACGGGATGGTTTTCCGGTGTGATCACTCCTGTGTCTTGCAAGACTAATTGTACAGTGGAGTTGTAAGCCAGCTTATATAGCCTGGTCCCTGTCATGGTCTGCAGATTCTTAGGTGGAGTAGTAGTGCAGTGTAGTTGAATTTATTAGGTGGGTTTCCGGGGAAATTGGTGGTGAACACGCCGCTTATATTGAAATAATGTGCTTGTAGGAGGGCTGTAGTAGGCATGACAAAGGTAACATTGTTTACAGCAGCAACCGCTCTGCTCCCATTAGAACAAGTAGAACAAGGGTTAATGCCTAGGCCGACGGTGAAGAGTAGTGAGCGATCGATTTTTAATGGTACTTTGGCTGGATATTTCTTCGAATCGAGGCTTCGGAGTGGAGCAATGAAGTTTTTTGCTACCCGTGTTGCATTCTTTGAGGGAGGTTTAGTGAGAGTTACTGCAGAGGTGCCTAGCATGCCGGAGTAGTGTACCATGGCAGTGGTAGTAGCATTGTCAATTGCAATGGGAGAGTCCATGAAAGTTGAGGCAGCCATTAAGTACTTGCCAGATCCATGGTCAGCTTTTAGGAGTACATTTGTGGTCTGGTCTGGAGCAATGAGAACACTGCTGGTCTTAAAGCGCTTTGTGTAAGTTGCATCGACTTCCACAACTGTGAGCTCATGTCCAGCAACTTTAAAGAAGAGCTCTTCATTGAGTGCAGGGTTGATGGTGCGAAGCATGTATGTCTTTCCTGCCTCTACTTGTAAGGTGAAACCACCTGCATTTGGCAAAGAAAAGCTGAAATATCTTACCAAAAATGATTTTCAGTAGAAACCGTTGGGCCTAACATTAACATTTAGCCACATTTATTATACATAGAATAACAACAGCTTCATTGTGGGTTTAGGGAATGGATAAGGAACACCAAGTTTAATTAGCCAAAATAACAATGGCTCCATGAACTGTTGCTCTAAGCCTAAGAATATGGGCATGCCACCAAAGTGTGCCTCTTTGTCCTGTGAGAGTGAAGTTGTAGACATAGTTCTGCCCCGGTTGGATAGGGCGCTGTGTGATGTAAGCCGGCCCATCTGCCCATCCGGTTCGCAGTTGCCTTATTCCGTGCCTGCGCAAAATGTGTTATTATTTTGCGTTTCTAAGCCAAATTAGCATACAAAACTACTCAACATGAATTGTCCCTATATAGTTCTTACCAGTGAATGCTCAAGTTGTACTTGACCTGATTCACCACCTTCACAAGCACTCTGTCACCCTCTCTTGCATAAAATGTAGGTCTTGGGAACTGCTTATTAACCGTAACTATGGGCTTTGTGGTGCATAGTCTCGAGGTGTTCTTCAACACCACCTGGACAGCCCAAGGCAACATCGGAAAATTATTTAACCCATGCCTTTATCGGTGTGGGATTTCACTATAAAATGTTTTATTACTATTTGGGGAGAAATAACCACTTAAGTACTTCTTTATTAAGTCACGGTTAACCGATGTGGGACTATTATTCGATCCACACATTCCAACAAAACTCATAGTTACGATCCCTGCACTCAACAATCAAAGGAAACGACAAACAAGCCATTAAAACCAGAACTCTGATCCACGTAAGCTTTATTTCTTTCTAGTCTCTCCTTCGATCCCTTTCTATGATCACTTGTGTGTACTTGTTATGTTATTCGAGTCACATTTGATAGGATATACATACACAAAATAGACTTGCCAAAACATCCATCTTAGTTGCTATAGATGGGATAGGATTTTGCTGCAATGTCATTTTTCCTAGTTTGGTGAGTGCAAACAACTCTATCAGAACCAAAACCGGTTTCTACATCATTTAAAATTGCAAAAACATTGAAGCCACCTAAGGTTTTTCTTGATTTTTACATCACTTATTATGCACCACTTGCATTGGAAACTTCTAAGTGTGGCAATTTATAGATCTAAAATTATAATTTAAGTGGTTGACACTTGAAAAACTAGCCTTCTTTGAGGACTTGGCACCTATGAAGGTTGTCGCCAATCGCCATGCCATGGACTGGGCTTTGAAGAGGAAAAATGATTGGTTGTTTTGTGTGGTAAGGGCTATTGAAGGATTAATTGATTTAATTAAGAATCTAGCATGGTGTATTCAATTGAGATTTTAATAGATTTTTGGTTACTTTTATAAGTTGATGACTTTTCTAAAGTTTGTAGATTTTCATAGATTTTTAAAGACTTTAATAAACTTTTACAGGGGTGTATTCAATTGAGATTTTAATAGACTTTTGGTTACTTTTATAAGTTGATGATTTTTCTAAAGTTTGTAGATTTTCGTAGATTTTTAAACACTTTGATGAACTTTTAAGTAAACTTTTTTTGATGACTTTTATCAACATTTAAGATTTTTAGTGACTTTTATGAACTTTTTAAACATGATTTTGATTGATACTAGTAAATTTTTGTGATTTTAATATTGAAACAAATATTTTGCACTTTATTATAAAAAAAGACGAATAATTATTTATTTTTCTTAAGAACTATTATTAATTTTTTAAAAGTATTTTTATATTTTAATAAAAAATCATATAGGCATAGTAATGAATTACGACTATCAAGAGAGTAACGTAATAAATAAGTAAATAAATATCAACAAAACAAATATGCAAATAAATAATCATTTAGTGGCAAAAAAGAACCAAATAATATCATTGTGTGTAAAAATTTTGCACTTTTTTTTACTTAAGTAAAAAAAACTTATATCTTTTTCTTTAAGAATGATAGTTTAAAATTTTTAAAATGCACTTCTTGCATTTGAAAAAAATACACGATTATTTTATCCAAAAATAATAATATTACATTTTTTGATATTATAATTATACAATTAATAAACAAACTTCTTTATAAAAAAATCCTATAAAATTTACAATGATGCCAAAGTGAGATCTTATTAATAACGACATCATTTTCATTTTTATCGACATAAACATTAGAATATAATGAGTAAGCAATGAAATTCACGAGTTGTTGAGTGATTGGAGAAGTTGATAAAAACAATTGATAAGAAAAGACATTATTAACATTAGAAGTCTCTAAGGGTGTGTTTGATAGCAAAGAAAATGAAAAAAATCATAAAAAATTTTCTACTTTTTTTGTGTAACCGTTTTTCCATTGTTTGATAGCTTTGTAACTGCACTGAGAAAAAAAACCACATTCCCCTATTTTCCTCATTTTTTTCTCATCTTTTAAGTGTGAAAAATTTGGTTTACTAGTAAATGGCAACATATAATAAGAGAAGAAATAAAACAGAAATTATATGATTCAGTACTTCAAATTAGAAGTAACTTAACCTCTAGCAATCAAGGACATTCATGTCAAACTCGCAATGTGATTTTCCTAGATTCAAAGGTGCACTGGACACTTTCAAAGTACTTCTTCAAAGATTCGTACTAATACTAAATGTATACATTGCGACATGTCTCGTGGTGCAATTCCTCTTTGTTGGGGGCCTTATGGATTCCTCAATCTGTATACTCTACTACTATCTGCAAAATTTGAAATTTTTAATCAACCGCAAGCCAGAAGTAACAAAAAACATGCAAAACAAAAATGGAGGCGACTTAATGGCATTGCAGTTCAGAAATTTCAGACCCAGAAACCTAAATAATCTGTAGAGAAGTAAGATACTTTACTTTTTACTCGAGATGTCAAATAGGGTGAGCGGATAACACTTAATGCCAATACATCAGAACATAAAGAAACATGTTTAAACAAAAATTTTGCAACCAACTTATTCATGAATCATCTCCCATGCAGAGAAAAAAATTAATTACACAAACTGGAAAGATATTATGTGACAGTGAATTTGTCATGCACCCTAAAACTCTAAAACATCAGTAAGAAACATGATTTCATTTTCAGAAGCAATAGTAATCAAGTTAATAATCATCTATGATACGCAGTTACGCACGGATCCCTTAATGAGCATCAAAATTTGTGAATGAATCACGTCAAAACATGGCACATCCAAAAGCACAATCAGACAGTAACATTTGAACCAAGTTATAGTTATGCATAGGATGGTTCGTAGTTGCTCCCATGGTACGCACTTTTCGATCAATCACAATGAAATTTTTTCAATGTGCATGTGAGCAAATCAATCCATTAATAGTAGCCCTAGAATATTCAAAGCTTTTAGGTGTGATGGTACATACGGAACTTTCCTAGCCGCCATATCTAAATAGGTTGTTAATTAGGAAAAGATAGTTCTATTGAGTTGTGATCTGATCTAGTACCGAAGCTCTTCTAATAGAGATTTACCTTCCAAGACTCGAGATAATTTTGTTAAGATGGAAAAAAAAATCTTCGTAAAAAAATATAAACATAAACTCACCTATTCATATTTGATAAAATCCCGTAGGTACAACCATTACTTTTAATCATCAACAAAAGATAAAAGGTTTTCCATAATGTAATCAAATTTTAACCTCGCCTATTTTGTAGCAAATGGTGGAGCACAAAGATCACCTCGATATATACAAACCTCTAGAATTGGTCAAGTAGATGGGCAGATTGTTTGATGGTTCTATCTTACCAAGAATTCTCGCACTTTTCACCCCTTTAAAGCCCTTGATCAATCCATTGAGTAATCCGAGTCTGTTGGCCTGTGGAGGAAGACCAAATGGTAAGCAACATACAACTATTACTTCATACGTCATGTTTGAAACGAGTAAAGATATCTATAATTTCAGCTCTCTCCAATCTCACGATCATCATTTTTTCCACCCAAACAAACTTGACATCTACTACTCTTTCGCGGATATACATTCTTTTTTCTCTCTTCGTCTCCGGCATCGTCACCAACATCATCGTCGAGCCGCCCGACATCGACGATGATTTAGATGTGCACACGGATTGAACCATAAAAGAAAATTCTTTCTCGTGCAATCAAACAACTATGAGAAAATTTTCTTTATAAAATTCTCTCAAGAAGATTTGCTAAAAAAAAGTTTTTTCTCATTGAAGATTTTTTTTTGCTATCAAACACACCCTAAAAGTTTTTGGGTTGAGGTGATAAGAAGTTGGAGATTTTTTATGTGTATTTTTATACAAAAAGTCTATAAAAGTCGAGATTTGTAACCAAACTACAAAAGACATCAAAAAATTAAATACACCTTACTTTTAGAAACTCTCTAAAAGTTTAAATTGAATACCCCAAAACTTTTATAAACTTTTAAAAAGTCTATAAAAGTATAAACTTTTAAAAATTCTATAAAAGTATAAACTTTTAGAAACTCTATAAAAGTTTTAATTGAATACACCTTACTTTTAGAAACTCTCTAAAAGTTTTAATTGAATACACCTACAGGGGTGTATTCAATTGAGATTTTAATAGACTTTTGGTTACTTTTATTGACTAAAAAAGTTTAGGGGTATTCAATTAAAACTTTTAGAGAGTCTCTAAAAGTAAGGTGTATTCAATGTGAACTTTTATAGACTTTTAAAAAGTCTCTAAAAGTTTTGGGGTATTCAATTTAAACTTTTAGAGAGTTCATAAAAGTAAGGTGTATTTAATTTTTTAGTGACTTTTGTAGATTGGTTACAAATCTTGACTTTTGTAGACTTTTTGTATAAAAATACACATAAAGAAGTCTTCAACTTCTCTTTACCTCAACCCAGAAACTTTTAGAGACTTTTAATTTTTGTTGGTTACATTTTTCAATAAGGACTTCATTGTTCACAAGAGGACTTTTTCTTATCAATGGTTTTATCAACTTCTCCAATCACTCCACAACTCTTGGATTTCATTGCTTACCAATTATACTCTCATATCTATGTTGATGAAAATTGATTGATGTTATTATTAACAAAATCTCATTATTGCATCACTGTACATTTTTTATAGTTTTTTTTTTTTTTGCAAATAAGTTTCGTTTATTTAGCGTATTATTATAATATCAAAAAGCGTAGTATATATTATTATGTTTGAAGAAAATAATTGTATAATTTTTTTAAAATGCAAGAAGTGCATTTTTTTAGAATTTAAACTATCATTATTAAGAAAAAATATACTTTTTTTTGCTTAAGTCAAACAAAGAAATAAAGTGCAAAATTTTTACACTAATATTTTCAATTATCTTTTATCAAAAAAATATATTTCCAATGATCCTACCACTAAAGGATGATTTATTTACCTGTTTATTATGTTGATATTTATTTACTTATTTGTTATGCTACTACCTTGAGAGTAACTCATTAATATGTCTATATGTTTTTTTTATTAAAATACAACAATAATTTTTAAATATTAGTAATAGTTATTAAGAAAAAAAATATAATTATTTATTTTTTATAATAAAGTGCAAAATATTTGTTTCATTTTAAAAATCACAATAATCTATTAGTATCATCAAAATCATGTTTAAGAAGTTCACAAAAGTTACTAAAAATCTTAAATGTTGATAAAAGTCATCATAACCAAATCTACATAAAAATTTATCAAAGTCTTTCAAAGTCTACCAAATGTATAAAACTTCATAAAAGTCATTCACTTATAAAAGTACCCAAAAGTCTATTAAAATTTCAATTGAATACACCAAGTTTTTTAGTAATTAAACGTAACCAAAAGTCTATTAAAATCTCAATTGAATACACCATGTTAAGTAAACTTCTTTTTGATAACTTTTATCAACATTTAAGATTTTTAGTGACTTTTGTGAACTTCTTAAACATGATTTTGATTGATACTAGAAAATTTTTGTGATTTTAATATTGAAACAAATATTTTGCACTTTATTATAAAAAAAACGAATAATTATATTTATTTTTCTTAAAAACTATTATTAATTTTTAAAAGTATTTTTATATTTTAATAAAAAATCATATAGACATAATAATGAATTACGACTATCAAGATAGTAACATAATATATGATTCTATCACACTTCTTGACATACTTTCCTTTAAACCTTAAAAATAGTGTGTTTTACAATTTACATGGCTAGCAAATGCGCTTTTGGAGGAGATTAAGACATTCCACACGAGTAAGAAAGCATGTACCAGTATAGTTGTTGCTACTAAAAAAAATGGATTTTCCTATGGTCATCTATTTATAAACTAATTAGTCAACGTTGTAACCTTATTCTTCTGAAAAGGCTAGCTTAGTATAATCTTTTATGGACTTATATTTCATTATAATTATTTTCCCCTCCTTTGATCACCACTTTTGAGTTATATGGATTAGACTCTACTATGAATTCTGTGTTTATATTTTATACAATGATCACTCATTTTCATTTTTTTTTTTTGATGTTACGATCTCTCATTTTCAGTAAATCTTTAACACAATAAAGGGGAGAAATTCATTTTACTAATATATGTTCCGCACTTACTCCATTGTGTTGGTTTGATGGGCCAAACACCATAAATCCAGCCCAATTAAGAACTCTAATTGATTAGAATTGGTGACCAAAATTAAGGAAGAGAGAGAGAAAAACAAAAATGGCACGTTTGCCATTTTGGAAAAGTGGACTTGTAGTTCAACTAAAAGACTAAGAAAAATAAGATTTACCTATTTTTTTTAGTAGAAGACGAATATGGTTTTTCAAGAAAAAGCATTGAAAAGTGGACTTTTAGAGTTCGACTTGGTGGCCGATTTGTGTGCGCATTCGAGTTGAAGTGTGTAATCTCTTTAGTTTTTCTCTCTCTACATTGAAGGCGTATCAAGATCTTGAATCCGAAGACCCGTAGATAAGCTTTGGTGATTTCTTGGTATTCAAGAAAAGAGGTGCAAGGTTTGATACAATTAGGGTAGTTTTCTTCGTTCTTATTGTGATCATGTAAGTTCTTGGAAGATATATTTTTGTATTACTACATTGTTAGTGAATCTCAAGTAATTGAGATATATTGTACTCTTTATTCACATAATGAATTGTTTGGAGTTTGACCCGTAGTTCTTACCTCTGATTTGAAGGGTTTTCCACGTTAAATCTTGTTTGTTTTGTGGTGTGTTTTTTTTTTTTGTGCATTGATCGTGATTTGATGGGTATTTTTTATTCATCCGTTTCATTGATAAAGGGGTTGAGTAACCACAACACATTGTTTGTGGAGTACGAAGTACATGGAATTATGCAGGACTTCTGTATTAAAAAATTACATCTCATATCTCTTTGAAAGCAAAACTCTGCCTCTCCCGTTAAATAAACAATCACACTTCTTAACCATGTGAACAAATCAGCAGAGAACACTGTAAAAAATTGAAAAGAAAATTACTTGATTTTACTCGACTTTTGTCTCAGTATCTCTTATTGCTGATCTGAGAAGAACTAAAATCTCCAATTTTTGTGCTTATCACCTGTCTTTTCCTCTCTTTTCTCCTTCTTTTTCTTTTCTTTGATGTGATCAAGACCTCAGGAATTGCATGATTCTGTCCTTCCCTAACAAGTGGGAAGGTCACTTGGAGGAGGCAAGAGTGATTCTTTCGGTCCCTTTCCATTGTCGACGACAAAAGCCATCTTGAGCCCCCATGTAGTGTGCACTTCCAAATGACAATGCATAAACCAAACACCTAAAAACACACACAAAGAATTGTTACTGCTATGTTGAATCAACTATTGTTTCCCATAAAGTTAAAGTTAAATATTAATAGGCATATGTTACCTGGATTATCGGCTCTGAATCGAATAGCAGTCCAACCACCTGATGGTACTCCGACTGTGTTCCTCTCCACCGGGTCGACTAGATTGAAGTTTTTAGAATCTTTGTTAGAATTAAAGTTTCCTAATCCCTTTCCGACCACGAAGAAGTTGAAGCCGTGCAAATGCACAGGGTGGTTTTCCGGCGTGATCACTCCTGTGTCTTGCAATACTAATTGTACAGTAGAGTTGTAAGCCAGCCTATATAGCCTGGTCCCTGTCATGGTCTGCAGGTTTTTTGGAGTACCAGTGTAGTTGAATTTGATAGGAGGGTTTCCGGGGAAGTCGGTTGTGAAAACACCGCTTATATTGAAGTAATGCGCTTGTAGGAGAGCTGTAGTGGGCATGACGAAGCTAACGTTGTTTATAGCAGCAACCACTCTGCTCCCATTAGAGCAAGTAGAACAAGGGTTAATGCCTAGGCCGACGGTGAAGAAAAGTGAGTGATCGATTTTCAATGGCACTTTGGCTGGATATTTCTTCGAATTTAGGCTTCGAAGTGAAGCAGTAAACTTATTTGCTACCCGTGTTGCATTCTTTGGTGGAGGTTTAGTGAGAGTTACTGCAGAGGTGCCTAGTGTGCCGGAGTAGTGCACCATGGCAGTGGCAGTAGCATTGTCGATTGCAATGGGAGAGTCCATAAAAGTCGAGGCAGCCATTAAGTACTTGCCAGATCCCTGGTCAGCTTTTAGAAGGATATTTGTGGTCTGGCCGGGAGCGATGAGTACACTGCTGGTCTTGAATGGCTTTGTGTAAGTTGCATCCACTTCCACAACTGTGAGCTCATGTCCAGCAACTTTAAAGAAGAGTTCTTCATTGAGTGCAGCGTTGATAACGCGCAGCATGTATGTCTTCCCTGCCTCTACTTGTAATGTAAAACCTCCTGCATTAAGCAAATAAATGCAAAAGAAGGCCTTAAAAAGACTGATTTTCAGTAGATATTATTCTATCTTTCAATTAATTGGTTTGATGCACATTAATTGGAATGTGCTGTAAACGTTTAATTCATACCTTGTGCGGGGCTTTTCGAAGAACATTTAGTGAGAGGCCCTGGATGTCCATTAATGGTATGTGCATCGGAGACATTCGGTGCTAAACCTGACTTCAAAGCCTCATTGATCACAGCTTCAACATCTGACTTCCACCATTCACCTACAAATAGCAGAACCATAATCAACATGAAAAGCGATAAATGTTATATGACCTTGTATGTAGAGCAAATACGTGACCATTACTTTAAACCATTGCGCTTAAAGTGTGAAAATCTTTAGGCCTATCATTAACGTTTAGTAGCATATAATATACCTAGAATGACAACAGCTTCATTATGAGGTTTTGGGAACGGATAAGGAACACCGAGTTTAGGCAAAATAACAATAGCGCCATGAACTGTTGCTCTAAGCCAAAGAATGTGTGCATGCCACCAAAGTGTGCCTCTTTGTCCTGTGAGAGTGAAGTTGTAGACATAGCTCTGCCCTGGCTGGATAGGGCACTGTGTGATATATGCCGGCCCATCTGCCCATCCGGTTCGCAGTTGCCTTATTCCGTGCCTGCGCAAGATGTATTATTAATTAGTATTTTTAAGCCAAATTAGTATACAAAACCAACGCAACATGAAATGTCCCTATGTAGTTCTTACCAATGAATGCTCAAGTTATACTTGACATGATTCACCACTTTCACAAGCACTCTGTCACCCTCTCTTGCATAAAGTGTAGGCCCTGGGAACTGCTTATTAACTGTAACTATGGGCTTCGTGCCGCATAGTCTTGAGATGTTCTTCAACACCACCTGCACAGCCAAGGGACATTTGAAACAACTTAATAATTGAATAGTTGAACTTAAATTTTTCAGGGACATAAGCATCATAGCAGATAGAGAGCTAAGGTAGAGCAGCAATGACTCACATTGAACTTATAGTGACGATCCCTACACTCGACCATCAAAGGGAACGACAAGCAAGCCATGAAAACCAGAAGTTTGATCCATGTAAGCTCCATTTCTTTCTAGTTCTCCTTCAATCCCTTTCTATTATCACTTGTTTTACTTGTTCTGTCATTCAAGTCACATTTGATAGGATATATATACACACAGGTAGACCTGCTAACACATCCATCTTAGTTGCTATAGCTGGAATAGGATTTTGCTGCAATGTCATTTATCCTAGTTTGGTGAGAGCAACAACAACTCTATCAGAACCAAATCTGGTTTCTGCATAATTTAAAATTGCAAAAACATTGAATCTACCTAAGGTTTTTCTTGATTTTTACATCACTTATTATGCACCACTTGCATTGGAAACTTCTAAGTGTGGCAAATTATGGACCTAAAATTATAATTTAAGTGGTTGACACTAGAAAAAACTTGACTTCTTTAGAGGACTTGGCACCTAATGAAGGTTACAGCCATGCCGACTGGGCTTTGAAGAGGAACATAATTGATTGTTTTGTGTGAAGGCTTAGTGAAAAATTGATTGATTTAAGATTTAAGATGTGGTTGGTGGAGAGCCTAATACATTTTGTTGAGGGAAAGTGACCATTATCAAATGCTCAGTTATACTCTTCTAACGACATTAAAGTGAAAAAAAAAAAAAAAAAAAAAAAAAAAAGAGACACTCGGAGCAGTTAGGACTTGATTTATTAAAGTTGAGTCATGGACTAGGTCACCTTTTCTATTATTTTCTAGGCTCTCTTTGCATAGATTCTTACAGTTTTACTAGAAGAAAGTTGCATTAATAAAATCATGCTTCAAACGGACCGATTTCAACAATTTTTCTGAAAAACACATCATTACAAGTTTACAACATTCTGAAATGGCACAAGTCAGGAATATATAAGATGGTTTTTGATAGGGTAACTCATTAATGGCTGGGGTTGTGTTCAATATTTACACTCATTGAAACTACTTTTCAGTTTTCATTTAGAATATTCTTACTGTGATATTTGATCTTTACAATTATAAATCTTAAGAGTTCAGAGATACAATAGATATATGTGATCTCTTCTTTGCTAATTAATGAATATAGCTTTTCTTAATTATTCTTTTATATTTCTTACTCTTAGTGGCTGTTGTTATTTCTTAAATTGATGGTTTAATATACACCTATTTATATTGAGAATAGGGTGATTAATTTTTTACCAATGCAGAGTTAGGATACTAGCTAAATTAATTATGTTCCAACTCGGGCGTAGTTGGTGGGTTAACCTTCAAATCTGAGTTTTATCAAGAAGGATATTCTTGATCCATTTTAGAAGATATAATAGGATGTGAAACTCGCAATGTCGATTTGTGGACTGATATAATAGTTTCACTTTGAATTTAGAAAATAATCAAATCCCTATACATGATAAGTTGGGGGGTGGGAGGGTTTAAGATTCAAACTCTAATGATTTAAGGTTTGGTGCTTTTGTAGATCTGCAAAGCCTTTCACGCGCATCAAATATTTTTCTTTCCCTGTCAAAGAATTAAAAGTATTCTTTATCAAATTCAATACCATATGGAGAGAGTGCTTATTTGCTTTTTGAAGCTACACTCAATAATTCAAAACAAACCCTACATCCTTTACCTTCATATAATGAAACATTTGTTAAAAGTCAAAACCCTCAAACCAAACTCACAAAGGAAACCAGAAGAAAAAAAAAAAAAAAAACTTTTTCTTTTTATTCAGCCTATCTCAGATGCTGTTTCACCTGAGAACAAACAATCAAGCCCTTTATGTTTTTGTTTTGTTTTCCTTTTCATTCATGTATGGAATCAATTCAAATCCTTCATGTTCTGTCCCCTCTTTCTCTTTTTGAGTAAGATTTGAGCCAATTTAAACCATTAAGAACTCAACACTTTTCTCTATTCGATATTTTATGATCTTCAATTTTGAATCGAAATCCGGGGCATCTTTCCTTGTTGAGCTAATTGCCTAGCAAGTTGGAAGATCACTTGGAGGAGGTAGAACAGACTCATTAGGCCCATTTCCATTGCCCACTACGAATGCCATTTTGAGCCCCCAAGTGGTATGCACTTCTAGGTGACAATGAAAGAACCAAACTCCTACAAAGCACAAAAGAATGAAGTCAAGTCATGAAAAAATCCAAAACACATGAGGGACTAGTTCATGAATTAATTACTTAATTTAATTACCAGGGTTGTCAGCTCTGAATCTAATAGCAGTCCAACCACCGGTTGGAACTCCGATGGTGTTCCTCTCAACCGGGTCGACGAGATTAAACTTTAGAGGGTCCTGCTTTGATTCGTAATCTCCAAAACCCCTCCCGACTTCGAAGAAATTAAAGCCATGGAGATGCATTGGATGAGTTTCGGGAGCTACATACTGTGTGCCTTGCAGCACTATCTGCACTGTAGAGTTGTAAGCAAGCCTGTAAAGCCTTGTTCCTTTCATGGTTTCCGTGTTATTTGGTGGCGTTCCGGTGTAATTGAAAACAATCAGCGGGTTCCCTGGAAAATCGTCACTGAACACACCTTGAGTCTTGTTGAAATAGTGTGCTTGAAGTAGAGCTGTTGTAGGCATTTCAAAGGTAATGTTGTTGATGTCTGCAACAAATCTAACTCCATTATCACAATTAGCACATGCATCAAGGCCAACTCCTACTGTGAAGAGGAGCGAATGGTCTACTGTCGAGGGGACTAGGCAAGGATAGGTTTGTGAATTAAGGCTTTTGAGTGAAGTGGCGAACTTCGTGAACAACTCAGTTTTGTTTTGAGGGGGTGGTGCAGTAAGGCTGATTTGAGAAGTTGCGAGGGAGCCAGAGTAGTTTATCAGACCAGAGGTTGCTACATCATCAACGGGAACAACGGAATCCATGAACGGCGAGGCAATGATTAAAAACTTTCCGGGGGGTTTATTGGCTGTTACAAGAACATTTATGGTCTGCCCTGGTGAAACAAGTATAGTTTCGATGTTAAATGGTTTTACATAAGTTGCATCTACTTCGACGACAGTGAGCTGATGCCCTGCAATCTTGAAGAAGAGCTGGTCATTGAGTGCAGCGCTGATGATTCTCAGCATATATGTCTTGCCGGTTTCAACGTTTAATATGAAGTCACCTGCATCAGTAGTAGGAGTGTTAAAACTATATAAAGGAAAACTCATGAAATAATTAGAAGTGCATCTTTTGTTTCAGTTTTCACTGTCACACAAATAGAGAAAAAGAGAAACTGATTCAGTTAAGCAAGTTGAGCCGGCTACTGTTGGAGTATATCAATTTTGAGGTCTGATTTAAATTAGTACCCGCTGAAGAGCAGCGACTAAGGGGTCCCGGGTAGCTGTTAATTGTGTGTGTATCCGAGATATTTGGCGGTGCGCCGGAACTTAGAGCCTCATCCGCGACGGCTTCAACATCTGAGTTCCACCATTCACCTAAAATTTCAAAAGACCAAGTACATAGTAAGAAAACAGTATTTGAGTTTCCTACATGTCCAACTTAGCCAATTTAGTCCAACTTAGCTTGTCCATCTTAAACTACTATAAATTCAAATAAAAGTTCAAGATTACCCAAAATCAGTACTTCTTCTTTGTAGGGTGTGGGGTATGGATAAGGAACACCAAGTTTAGGCAAAATAACAAGGGCTCCATGAACTGTTGCTCTAAGCCAAAGAATGTGTGCATGCCACCAAAGTGTGCCTCTTTGGCCTGTGAGAGTAAAATTGTACACATAACTCTGCCCTGGCTGGATAGGGCACTGTGTGATATAAGATGGTCCATCTGCCCATCCATTTCTAAGCTGCTTAACTCCATGCCTGCAAAGACAAACAATGAAACAAGAAAAATTAGTCCCTCATTTTTTATTTCACTAGACTGTATCTTTTAGTAACAACTTGACGAGGGCATGCCGAACTAGTAATGGAGCTACCACTCGGTTTGTATATATATTTCTCGATGTTACAAATATAATTAGCTTTGGTTCTTAAGATTACCAGTGAATGCTAATGTTGTACTTCACATGGTTCACCACCTGCACTAGCACAGTGTCATCTTCTCTAACATACAGAGTTGGCCCCGGAAACTGCCCGTTCACTGTAACAATGGGCTTTGTCCAGCAGTTTCGCGTCACGTTCGCCACCACCACCTGTGATCATAAACAAGCCAAGTAGAAACAATTAGAACTAATGTTCAGCACTAGGCCTCTCTGGTTCTACTACTTTTTAAAGTTACAAATACTAATAACTAAGGTTGTGTTTGGATGTAGACCACTTGAGACACATCAATACACAGTTTTATGTGCTAGAAAACTTGATTTGACCACTGAACCAAACAGTACTACTGCCTCATGTAGCACTTACATCGAACTTGTAATTGTGGACTGAACACTCAACAAGAGCAGAAAACATGCAAGAAACCAAAATTATGCTTTTAATCCATGGTGACCCCATTTGGCTTTCTTAGTATCTCTTTAATTCTTTTTGGTACTTAGTGAAAAGTGTGTTATGTTGCTTGTTATATATATAGAGACACAGCTATGGTTTGTGTTGTCACATTTTATTTTATTTTTTGGCTAGAATGTCGTTATACTTAGTTAGGTGGATTGCTACATATTGTATTAGTATTTCATGTTTGAAGTACTATTTTTAATAAGAAAGCTTGGATTATACGAAAGTTAATATGTTCTAATTTATGTGTGCATTGTGGAATTTGTGATGGTTGAAGTGGTGAGTAACTGGTCAGACCAGTTTGGTCCGGCCCCACTGCTCTTTGCTGCCACGTGGCACTCTCACCCACTTTTTGCACACGTGGAATTCAATGAAGCTGGAGATTTAATTGATTGGTCAGATCTTTCCTCCATCCAGAATACCAAAACAAAAAAAACCTACTATTCCAAATTAATTAATTAGGTCAACGGCATGATTAGACTCTTTCAATTTATTGTGCTTGATTTAATGTATTTGATGACATTTTTCAAAATCTCAATGCATTCTGAATTATTTTACGTAGGATAAAGATGAGTTTTTTAAATTTATATTATGTCGAGTTTTCTAATTAAGACATTTTCAATTTTCAAATTGTCTTAATTTGGATGAACCTAAAAAAGAATAAATGAAGAATTGAAGAGATTAATTAAAACTACTTGTTAAACTTAATTAAGAGATATGGTTGGCAATCTGCATTAAAAGAAAATATATGGGAAGAGATAAGAACATGTGATCTATATTAAATGAAAAATCAAACAAATTTTTTTTAAAAATTGAAATCAAATGGTTGATTTCGACGATGTCTATGGGCAACCAAACCACAGGCGGCGAGAGGATTTATCTTTTCTAAATGGAAAGGTCAACCAAATGTTAATTATGAATTTAGTTAACATTTCACATAGACCTTTGTTGTAACGACAGTGTTACATATGCTACATATGTCCGTCCCCAAAGAACACTAAATTAAGAAAATGATTGGGTGATAGTTATATGTATAGCCTTGATACGTACATTTAATTTGCTACATAATTGTAGACGTCCTTTGAATTATACATTGATACATATATATGTGATCATTTAAATGTGAACAAAGGATTGTCGACAAAATTAATAGAAGAATGATACGACCAACGTCGTAAAAGTTTTTCTTCTCTCTAATGGTGGAGGCAAATTTAGGTGGTTAATTGCTAGAAATTAAGAACATTTGCAAAAATTGTTGACTACTTCAATCTAAATTCATAATGTATACAAATTATTATATGTACATAAAAGAGCTTGAATTAATATTTCCTCAAAAACTTTAAAAATGTTGAATGACAATGCTACCTACTCTCGAATATATGTTTGTGTACTTAGGAAGCAAATTGTATTTTTTTTCCTATGTAATATGATTACTTTTTTTTTAATGCGAAACCAAGATCTATATATCCTCACCTAAAACTTTAATTAAAGTCATACCTTGCACGCTTGCATAAAACTTATAAGTTCATCCAAGGGCTATCTAATGGCGATGACATTGGCTCGTATATTATTCAATGCAAGAGGAATGAAATGAAAGGAAGAAACAAATTTGATAGTTCTAAACTAAAGAAAAGCAAAAAATAATTGGCTACTCAACTTTCAATTATACTTGGACTTGGAATTCTATGTCATTATAAAATTTAATAGATATGCTTGCTATTATGTTAGAACTAACTGTAACACCGATTTTTGATAATCCTTTTTTTTTTTTTTTTTTATTCTTTTGGGTTTCTCACTTGGTGTCCGGTAATGTGAGACACACACATATACTAACATTCTCCTTTGGTCCCCAGATGCTCACTGCCATTCACATGTTCTCTGTCAACAATGATTATGCCTAAAAGGCATTTGGTGTAGTCTTGTACTAGTGGGTCAAGATGGTTGTAATCGTATTCTTACAGATATATTACATACATCAAAGTTGCTCATGATTAATGAGCAGAGTATTCTCACAATTCATATTCTTCACCAAATCACACAGGCGACAACTGCACGGACTAATCCACACTCGGTGCTATCATGCTCCGTATGAGGGCGACTGCAATCCTTTTATCACACACATTTGAAATTTTAAACTCATTGGGTGAGTTTCTGACCACCAAACTACCTCGAATGTTTCTGCCAGTACTGTGTCCTTATAAGCCCTAAGAATTGTCAAAGCTCCATACATATATAAGCCTATGCGTCCTCAATTACGAATCTCAAACCTTACTTTTGATAAATTTTGCCTCATTCATCAGTGATGCTACAACTTTATTTATACAAATTTTCGGCAGATTTGTATCATTGTATGTATTTATCACGGAAACGCTAAAAGATTTCCAATTAATTAACTGATGTACTTAAGAAGATTCTTCTATTAATCCCAGTTGCAATGTCATATCCATCACAATCTTGCAATGACTCAATTAATTAATCAACCATCGAGGACTTGTATTTTTATCATGCAGTAAGTACTTCACGAGTCGATCTTATATTCGTATTTATATCACACCCACCATCGACGTAAATTATACTTAATTTTCATGCCAACTGGCTTTGCCATGGTTTTGAAATTCAATTAATTAATTAGTCAATGATATATATTTTTGACATTGGGAAAGAGTAGAGAGCAAGTTCTTGGTAGTTCTTTTTATTTTTCATGAATTTAGTACTTTGGTATATAGTTTATTGCACACTATTTAATTACTCGATATATATATATATATATAGTTCAATATATGCTTGCAGCTTGCATGTCTTATGTAAGATAATTGGGCCAAGAGGCGGCTACTCATCCCATTTTAATAAATTTTTTTGTTATGCATATAGCATGATCACTATATATATATATATATGATCGTGTGAAAAGATAGGGTTATGACGTATGATTTGGAACGTTGTTCTTGTTAATGTGTAGTAGTTGTATATGTACGTAAATTTATAATTGTAGTTGTTACAGCCACGTCAAACTCCAATTTGATTACATGTCCAAGACATATGAAACTAAATTGTAACTTAGTTCCTTCATCCATGCTGTACATATATTAGTATTCTTATGAAGTAAGTACTGTTTTTAACCATACATGTGAAGTAGCTAGGTAGTCATAGAAATTAATATTATTAGTTTTCTTCTCGATTTTTCTTTTTTGATAAGAAAGAAACCATAACTTGCCCACTATTAAGTTTGAACTCCCTACCTTTTACCTAAATAACCTGCTCATACCAAACTAGTGAGTTATCTCCTTAATTGGTGATGTTATCTTTGTTATTATGATGAGTCATGACAGTCATGAAACAATCACAAAAGTCAGCTTAAAATAGCTATGCTAGCCAAGGTCTATCTATCAACAAAGGAGAGAACACAGTTCAAGTGGATTACATTGTCGATTGATTAATTTGACACATATAGGTAATTTCACAATGTATTTTAGGTTTTTAACATCTCCTCGTGAATCGTCTCGCGCCGCTTCTCTGCCCGACCGCTTCTCACCGTCTCTCGTCGTCGGACCGACCCAAATCATTTCCTAAAGCGTCAGGTCACACCATCAACCCCAAAAGACGTTCCGGACCTACTCGTCCATTCTTTTTACCATTTACAATTAATTTAAATTCATGTGTGTGTGGAATTCAGTGAACATATAATAAAATACTGGAAAGTAAACGAGAACTTAAGTAGGAAAAAAACTTTTCATATAATTAGTACTGTAAATCTAAGCCGAGGAGCATGTCAAAAAATATATCATAATCCATACATAAACAAAAGTAAGTTCGGTATATAAAACGAAATATATATACACAAAAGATGTCAATCCTACAATGAAGATAAGGGGAGTTTGAAGTCGTCGTCTCACTAATGCGCCTTGCCCTTCCCTCTATCACTGGATGATTGATCTGGGTTCCAAAAGGCCCCCGGTAAGTGAACAACAACGTTTTATAAAAATTAAAACATAATATAATTCGACAAGGAATAATATAAGTAAATGACAAGAATTAAACATAATTCAATCCATTTATAGTATGAACAGTAGTTCCCATGAACCATATATGCAAGGACCTAGCATGCATCTCGTTGGCCAAACGACGTTCAGCATCGACGATCGGGGGAGGTCATGTTACGTGAATTCGTAAACCCGAGCGTCACCGAAGTACTCTAACTCCATCGTTGGAAAGGCCGAATGGCGAAAACCTCCTCTAATTCCCACACCGATTGGAGGGTAAAAGATCGTCGTACAGTCATCCGTCGAAGCTATCCGACACGAAGGGGAGAGAATCTTCATCGTCGAAGCTGCCTTATCTAATTCTCGAAGACATCTCCTATAAGTCCTTATATCTATATGCATGGACACAAATAATCATGATGCGATGCACACCCAACTTATGCGATCGTAATATGATGCGTAATAAAGTTTATAAATTCTCAGTGTTCACAAACATCACATTTGGTGTGCCAAAGCCCGACCACGCATCTCGTACCTCATGGTGCGTGCTGATGTCCTTATCAAGTTGTCGTCTAGCCCTAACCATATACGTTAGCGTTAGAGCATAAATCGAGGTCCCCAAACCTTAGAAACCCCGTGCACGCGTCTCGAGAAAACCTCCAAAGTTTTATTAAAATTTTAAGTTTTTCTATCACGACGCCATGCATTTAGGCCACCACTCGCCTCAAACTGCATATCCGATACTCGACATTAGTTATCTTGGTTCCTGATATTGTTTTGTATTCTTTTTGTATTAGTTTGGGTGTGTTAGGATCATAATTGAATGCATGTGAGTAATTATAGTATAGCTAACAACTTTTATTGAGGCTGATTCAAGCTATCTTTGAGTCTGCTCAATTCTAACATTTATTATGCTCTAAATAATAACATTCAACATGTTTTAAAATATTAACATTTGAGCTTTGAGCAAACTCATACTAAGTCAAACGGTCTTAATCCAAATAAGCAAGCTTGAAAATCCATAATAGTTTTATTTCTATTGAGCAAGCCGAAAACTTATAATAGTCTTAATATCATCGAGCACATTAGAAATTTATCTTCTTTTGAATCTACTCAAAACTGCACATAATGAATTTTATACAACTCTAAAGTTTTCGATTCTTGAGTCTAAAAATATTCAAATTACCTCAAACTCAGTCCATTGGCTTTATAACAACTTCATTGAGTCCCAACATCATTATGCAATCATTTATACTCAATTTCCATGCAATAAATATTCAATTACCATTAAGTAAAGTTACTATTCATCATCTTCTTAAATAACACAACTTATCAATTATAAAAATCTCCACAATGATCCCATCAAGGGATCTTTACTAATTAAGGGTTGATATACTCTTATAGACCCATGTGTACCACAACTCATCAATAAAAATAACTTAGAACATAATTTCTTATAGAGACTTGATGAATAAACATACCAAAAGCTTTAATGGAGTTGTCTCATTTCGTTCTATGAGCTCCACTAAGTGAGATTCACACTCTTTAGCATTAACCTTCTTGGATCTTCAAAAATTCTAACAACGAATGCAAGATTTTTCTACATCTTCTTTGATCTCCAAAAATTTTTTTCACGAGCTCTCAAATGGTGTTTAAGGTTATTTTGCATGTTGAACAAGAAATCGTGAAACTTATATAGTCCTTTGACTTTAGATCTCACTCTACTCACAAATCTTTAGGTGAATCAAAGGCTCACATTTAAGCCATCACATTCCATTAGTCAAAATCAAACTACCATTTGTCCCTTTTTGCATGCCACATAACATGCACCTTATTTTCCATTAGTCCACCTACACATGTCATAAGATCTTTCTCATTTTGTCTATGGCCTTTTAAATTAATTATATGCAAGTCTAATTTCACAAATTTAAAAGTTGCCTATGAATTTCATTTTATTTACAATCAAACCATATACATATTAATCAAATTTAATACACCACTTATACCAAATTAAATCAAGTTAATAGTAGATCATGATACTAGCCTAAGTTATATATTTCTCACCCAACACGTATCCTGAGGCGAAACCCACGCCTCGCCTTGCCTTATGTCACGTGTGTATTTATAATTATTTAATTATTTATTAAACACGCACACCAAAAATATTATTTTATTTCTTATGGTATACTATCATCAAGCACGGCCACGACACCCGGTCGAATCGAGTTCAGGCCTCCGATCCGATCATATTGGGCTGAGTTCGATCTGATCGGTGATGGGATGTCACAATCTTCCCAACTTAGAGGATTTCGTCATTGAGATTTAAATTATACCTGAATGAAACAACTCGGGAAAGTGCTCTCGCATGTAAGTCTCGCGCTCTTACATGAACTCTTGGTCACCGCGAAGCTACCACTTGACCTTCACATGGGGAATCTCTCTGTGTCTCAGGGTTTGCACCTTTTGGCCAAAAATCTTAATCGACTGCTCCTCATAAGTCATGTTTGGTCTGACCACTAATCTGTCCCAATCCACTATATCTCGTGTCACATCTCCTCAACATAGAAACGTGAAACACTGGGTGTACCCCTGACTTCTGCAGTGGTAGTGCCAACTGGTAGGAAACCTTCCCAAGTATTTTTGTGATCTCGAATGGTCATGTGTAACGCGGTGCAAGCTTCCCCTTGAATTCAAACCTCTGGCGCCCCTTCATAGGCGATACCTTCATGCAAAGTCCCCTTTTCCAACTCAATTGCTGACATTTCGGATTGGAATATTTCTCTTGCCGATCATGTGCTTCCCGTAATCTTTGACAAATCATCCTCACTTTCTCTGTGTGACCCTTTACTACCTTAGGTCCGACTGCCACTGTATCAGCCACCTCTGCCAACTATGACGATATCTTGCACGACCTACCGTATAGAGCCTCAAATGATGCCATCTCGATGCTCAACTGATAACTATTATTGTAAGAAAATCTACACGGGTGTAAATATTCCTCCCAGTGACCCCTAAACTCAAGTACACAAGCCCGAAGCATGTCTTCCAAAACCTGGATTGACCTCTCTAATTGTCCATATGTCTGTGGGTGATAAGCCGTCCTAAGGTGAATCCGAGTGCCTAGCTGATCCTGTATACCCTGCCATAACCTTAACATATACCGAGGATCCTTATCTGACACTATGCTTGTTGGCGCCCTATGTAACCTAACTATCTGCCGCTCATAAACTTGGCTCAGGCTAGTGAACTAGTTGGAGAGTCGAATCGGTAGGAAGTGCGCCGCTTTCATCAATTTATCGACGATAACTCATGTTGTATCGTTCCTACTTGAGGTAGTTGATAATCCTGTCACCATGTCCATCACAATATGCTCCCACTTCCACTAAGGAATGGGTAATGGCTAGAATGGTCCTTCGAGTTTCTGATATTCAGCTTTTACCTGTTGACATATCTCGCATCTCCTAATATACTTGGCTATATCTAGCTTCATGCCCGGCCAGCTGTATAATCCTCGTACGTCCTGGTACATCTTGGTGACACCTGGGTGAATGCTATAGCGCGATCTGTGCGACTCTCGAAGAATGTCCTCTCTCAACACTAATACTGCTGGAACCCATACTCTCCCCAAAATATCAAACTCTGATTCACTGCCATTGTCCAATCTCTGAAACCTAGATTGGCAGCTAAACTGCAATATTAGTCGTAGCTTGAATATGCATTCTATTTATCAACAATCGCTTAGACAAGCATCGGCTGCAACCCCAGTTGTGCACAAATCTATGTATCTATCGAAATCTCTAAAACAAACATCACAAGCGCGACCTTTAACAACTCAAATTCTGGTCGAATCTGCAGTGTTAGCTGTCTCTGGCTCAACGCATCTGCAACAACGTTCACCTTTCCAGGGTGGTACTCAATTGTGAAGTCGTAGTCTTTCAACAACTCGAGCCACCTCCGTCGTCTCATATTCAACTCAATCTGAGTGAATAAATACTTGAGACTCTGGTGATCTATGAAGAATGTAAATTTCTTTCCATAGAGATAGTCTTGCACAACTTCAGTGAAAGGACTACTGCCGCCAACTCGAGGTCGTAGACGGGGTAGTTCTTCTCGTGCACCTTCATCTGGCGAGAGGCATATGCCACCACATTGCCCTCCTGCATCAACACAGCTCTCTAACCTATCCCCGAAAAATCTGTATAGATTATCAACTCCTTGCCATCCTCTAGTAACACCAACACTAGTGTTGTAGTTAGTATCTCCTTCAGTTTTTTGAATACATCTTCACACTATTTGATCTAATCAAACCTGATGTCCTTCTTGGTCAAAGCAGTCATGGGTGCAGCTATCTTAGAGAAATTCGCAATCAAACCTGATGTCCTTCTTGGTCAAAGCAGGCCAGTTCATAATTGCTCTAACTTTCTCTAGATCTACCGAAATCCCGTCTGCCCCAACTACGTGCCCCAAGAATTTGACTCAGTCCATCTAAAACTCACACTTGCTAAACTTTGCACGTAGTCTATGTTCACATAAAGCTTGCGAGGTAATCCCCAAGTAACGCTTGTAGTCCTCAACTATCTATGAGTAAATGAATATGTCGTAAATGAACATTATCACGAATTGATTTAAGTAATCTCTGAACACTCGGTGCATCAAGTCCATAAATGTAGCCAATGCATTCGTGACCCCGAACGACATCACTTTGAACTGGAAAGCCCGTATCTCGTGCGAAATGCGGTCTTCTTAATGTCCTCATCTTTGACACGCAAATGATGGTAGCCTAATCTCAAGTCAATCTTTGAGAAGTGTTGGGCACCACTTAACTGGTCGAACAAACAATCAATCTAAGGTAGTAGGTACTTGTTCTGGATCGTGGCCTATTTAGTTTCATGTAGTCAATGCAAAGCCTCAACTATTCGTCCTTCTTTTTGATGAATAAAACTGGCGCGCCCCATGGCGAAATACTCGGCTTCATAAATTCGATGACGGATAACTCCTTGATTCGCTTCTTCAGCTCAATCAACTCTGATCTCGCCATCCTATAAGGAGCCTTCAAAATTTGCTTCGTTCCCTCATTCACTTCTATAATGAAGTTGATCTCACAACATGCAGGTGACTCGGGGAGATCGTTCGGAAACACGTCAGAAAAGTTTAGTATGAATGGGATGCCCTTAATCCCCATCTCGGATTCCGAAGCTCCATAAAGTCTCACGTGATCTTCGAGCTCTCTATATTTCGTGACTCGACCTCTGGTACTATTCTCGACTGTCGATGCGCCATTAAACTTGAACTCTGTAAGTCTTGGAATACAGAAGGTTAATAGGTAAATGGTAACCTTCAAATGTCACCACGCACCTCTCACAGACAAGGTTAAGGTAAACTTTATCTCTCGCGGCTGTACTAAGTATAAGATATTTAACAACTATAACTGTTGATAACCCTAACATGTTTACCATACCTCCTAATATGAATGAGATCGTGGACCCTGAATTTATGAGTGTGTGCACATTTTATCTGTAAAGTAGAAATAATACACGTGACCAACTCTCTGATAGCCTGACTGTCCAGCGTTGCCACGACAAGCACTTGCTCAGTTTGACTTGTTGGTTGCACTGCGTACACCCATGTCTGGCATTCATTTTGGAAGTGTCCTACCTGACCACAACTACAACAAGTAATGTATGATCTGCCCTGAAAACCTCGACCTCTGGGTTGTGCTGGTGCTTGAGTTTGAGTCTACGTTTGCCTCGACCCTTTATCACGGTCCTTATCCTACTGCTTGTGCCCTTAATCAAACTTCGGGACTAGTAGTCTACTCTGCTTCGGTGCAGACGAATGCTGAACTGAAGCTGTTCGTGTCGGAGTGCTCAACCCTAGCCTGTCATCACGGGACCTCTTAGGGTATTCTCGTCTCCTGTCTCCCTAACTACTAGACTTTTTCCTTCAGTCTCTACTCGAAGATCCTTTTAATCTGTGAGTCACCTTGATATCCCCATCTTGGAACTTCTTCGTCAATTTAAAAGTAATAGCTCGGTCTACTAGATCCTTGAACACAGTCACGCCCAATGCACCTACACTTTGGTTAATCTCACGCCTCAAACACATATCAAATCATTGTAAGTAGTCATATAGTGTTAATGTATCTCCTGCCATAGACGATAGTCGAGAGTACCAATCGGCGAACTCAGATACGGGCATGTCTCCATGCCTCAGTGTGAGAAACTCTTTTCTCTCCCTACTCCTTATCGCTGGAGTAAAGAAGTTCTCAAAGAACATTCGTTGAAAAGTCACCCAATCTTCAATAGGGCTCTTTTTGGCATACACAGCTTGGCACCACTCTTTAACTGCTCCCTTTAAGTGCATGGTTGATAACTCGATTTGACAATCCTCGTCTACACAAAGTGAATAGTGAATCTTCTCCTGATTGCGGACCCACTGCTTCGCTTTCTCCCTATATCTATCTTCGTAGAACTTCGGAGTCTTACATCTATCGAAACTTTTATAAAAATGATCGAGCTTAACTGCCTTGCTCTCCATCGTGATCGGCTGTACTGCTAGAGTCTTTGTTGGTGCGAGTAGAAGAAGTACTACTACTATGGGCTCGAGTGGACCCATCTATGTCAGTGTCACTGCTTACACCACTGGAACCTGTGCTAGTGTCTGTGGCGAAATCTCTGGTCCTGCCACTAACTGGTCTACAAGATATGCTACCACCATAGTCAATCCTCTCGTATCGGTAGAATCAGACTCTCTCTGATGCTCGAGAGTCTCAAAGTGTTGCCCAAAGGTCTCCAAGGAAGTTTGCTGATACACGATCACCTCATGCATCTCACATATGATATCATCAGTGACAGTAGAATGGGAAGAAGGCACTGTCTCTCGTGGAGCTTACGAATCTCGCCCACTTTGATCCATAATGCACAATGCATTATAATTGCACATAGATAACGATCCAAGTGTCAGCACATTATATTTTTTATATATATAATATATGTCACTACAAGAAAAAAAGTAAACAGCAACAAACTACTCTGTTGTTGAATTGGTACGAATTTGTTGCTAAGGGACTCAGCAACAGATCAGCAACAGATAAGATGTGTTGCTAAACTCTTTGTCGCAGATTGAAGTTAGCAACAGATTTTGGTCTTTATTCTTTGTTTAACAACAGTTTGTGAATGTAAATCATTCTTGAGCAACAACAGAAAAAAATATGTTGCGATTGAAAAAGGAGGTTATGTTGCAAATCTGTTGCAAATCGCATGAGACATAGTTTGTTGGCTTGATTTGCGATCTGATCAAAAACCACCTTCGATCGCTGATCTGTTAAAAACAATGACAGATCAAGAAACGAGACCTTTTTTGTTGATGCAAATCAAGCAACAGACTTGATGTCATTCTTGATTTGGAATGGTAATTTTTTTAAAAAAATTACGATTCATTTATAAATAGTAAACTAATTCTATGATAGTAAAATCTGAAAAAAAATAATAATTTTTCCTCCTGCAATTTAAACTAAAATTGAAAAATTGTTTGTATATTATCAAAATTAGACAAAAAATATCTACAAAATGTGGAGATTAACATTTCATAATTAACTAGTAGTATACTATGTACTACTAGATAAACATTATCCAACAAAATACAAAATAATACACAAATTAAGATGGCAACATAAATTAATTTACATATATATCTACAATGTCAATCTCACACCCTTACCCAATTGTGTCACCGATACAAAATAGACACTATACAATTTATGGGGCTAGGAGTGCGTGTCCCATCCAAATCCTGAAAATGAAAAGGAATAAATTGAACAATATTTGAAATGCAATCAAAATATTCAAACGCAAATGAAAAAATTCTAAAAGTAAGCCTTGCTCATCGACCTCATACATAAAAGATCATCCACAGTGACACACACAAAAATTTCCAACTCAAAAGGGAATGAAAGAACTTCCATACATGACATTCCATGCATTTTTTCAATTTCTTTCCTCTTGTACATTCATTCATATATATAAGAAGTTAAAAACATAAAAGAAGACACCATGCAGCCCACAAATGAACCATTCTAAAAACTCAAAACAGTAAAAAATGAAAAAATTCAATGACATGAGAACAAATATAAGATAATTGAGCAAATATCAAAATATGTAACTATTAATTGAAAAAAGTCAATGACATGAAAAAATTCATATTCTTCTTTTATAATACAAATCGAAGAAGTTACTAACATCATGTAGAGTTGACTCGCAGAACAATATATATTTGGTAGATAGTCTTATATTGTTATGTTTGTTGTGAGGTGTCCGCTTACTCCAACAAACATTGAATCCCATGCCAAGTATTTTCTCATTTTTTCAACAGAATCAAAGAGACTTATTAACATGTTATATGTGGGCATTGACGATACCAAATCTAGGGATATATATGTGTACGTGGAGTGTTCACTTGATATTCTAAGTTAAGTATCACTATAATGCCAATATTAAACTATGTATGCCATGCACATTTATTTAAGGTACGTACAATAGTTTATGGAAAACATAACAAACTAAGCTTACAATATTAAACTATAATGCCAATATTAAACTATGTATGTCATGCACATACCAAAGGAATCTCTGAAACTTGCAACCCAATTGGTGCACGCAGATTTTGCCTCCTTATGCAACACCCATATCAAACGTGACCGGTGCGCATACCTGCAAAATGAAGTAATCACATCGACTACATTAGAAGGGAAAAAATGTGTAGATATACATTAATCGAGAATAACAGTTTACCATTGAACAAGATAGGACATCCAATCACTCTTGCCGTGACGATGGTCGCGGAGGCGGCATAAGCTGTGACGGCCCCAATTTTCCACAAATCGGGCACCGCTTAAACCTAAGCCCACGTGGACCCCGAGCCGGATCTCGCAAGGTCAACGCAGGCCTAGTCAGCCTTCCAATCCCTTATTATACGTCGCAATTTTAAGTTGAGTTATTAATAATTTTCAAGATTTACAATTTAGCGGAAGCAATTTCTAAATGAATTACATAACTCAACAATAATGTAAAAAGTTATTCACTCAAGCATTTGCATTACAAACTCGTAGCGTATTTACAAGCGTGTAAGTATAATACATATTGTTTAAACTCATTTAGAACTTGTTTAGGATAATTTAGACGATAAGGAACTCATTCAAATTCCTAATATTGTCAATTAAGTCTTTCTTGACTTTAATAACCATTCCTTTAAATCATGAACGACGATTCGAGTAAAACAAGCATGCGGTGAAGCAAAACAAAGAAAATCTCATAAACCTTGGTTGTCCAACACATTCAAATGATCAAAATCGATCTTTAAAGAGTCGATATTACTAACATGGTTTGAAAATCTAAAAGTCAAGTCAAGATTATTTAAAATAGTGTATCTCCCACGAATAAGTATTCAAAAACCTTAACATCGACTTGAAATATGCGATGTTTCATCCTACTTAGTTATTAGGATAAAAAGAGAGCGAAATAGTCAAAAGGCTCGTTTAAAACATGTAAAACATTCTTTTTAAAACTAAATTGGCCAGGTATGAGTTTTAAAAAAATTAGAGTTCATAGAACTATATTTGAGTCCTACAACTCTTTTCTTAGCCGAAGAATCCATGGAAGTCAATTAGAAATCCAAGTTTACTATTTAAAATCACAATTCCTTATTTCAAAACTTGTTTGGAATGTGGAGGGCCTCTTTTGCGCATTTCAACAAACACTTGGTGTACAATAGTAAAGGTTTTCCCTTAATTAAACATACATTAATCTCAAGTTAGCAAAATCACTTGAGTTGTTCATAAAACCATTTCTAATGAAAACCATGATTCAAACTTTCTGATTAAATCATATTAACTATCAACAACTACTATGGATTTATAGATTGAACTTGTATTTGAATTGAATTTGGTTTAAAACCTCACCTCTAACGCGACGTCGAATCTCGTCGACGTCATGCCTCCGATCGGCGCCAAACGCGCCATCACGCGCGTTCACCGCGTCGCGACCGCTGCTGTCGTTGCCTTACACGATGCCGGCTTCATTACTTCGCCATGCATTTGCCATGCCGCGTGCGTCATTGCCACGCCACGCCGCTATTCTTCTGCTTTCATTACTGCCAAACCACCGCACATGGCTTGCCATTCTTGAAACGCTGCCCCCACCGTCCGGCCGCCGATCGTCACTCCCGACCGCTGCTTCTGCGGACTCCTTCTTCTTGTGTTGCCGACCACCGCGCCATGTCGCGCATCCATGAGCCACCGCCGCACGGCCGCGCGTCCGCGAAACCACCGATCCAGCGTCGCGCGTCCGCGAGCCACGGTGCGTCTTCGCGTGTCCGCGAGCCATCTGCGCCGCGCCACGCGTCCGCAAGCCACCGCAAGCCACCGCGATCGGCGCGCGTCTGCGAAACCACCGCCGGCAGCCGCCGCTAGTCCGCGTCCATCTCTCGAGCGCGCCATCCGCCACCCTCGCCGGCTCGATTCCGCCGTCTTCTCTCTTTCCCCTCTCTCCGCCATCTCTTTCTCTCTTCTATGGTCTTCTCCCTCTCTTCTTTTCTTCTTTTTCTCTCCCTTTGGTCCGATCGAAATGGTTTGTTAAAACCATTTAGAAATTAGTGACAAATCAACAACATATTAGTCTATTGCTAATTTTTTGTTGCTATTTTGTTGCTAATCAGCAACATATCAAAATCTGTTGTTGATCAGCCTATGTGGCATTTGTTGCAGTTTTGTTGCTGATCAGCAATAGATCAAAATCTGTCTATGATCAGCCTACGTGGACACTGGCAGTCTGTTGCTAATTTGTCGTTGTTCAGCGACAGATCAACGACAAACTATATATAATGCATTTGACTTGCATTTGTATTATATTTCGTCACTCCCACACGCCGCCACCACCGTCGTCGCTTAGTCCGTCATCCGCGACCGCGAGTCGTCGCCACCACCGTCGGCACTCGGTCAATTGGGTGGGCTCATACAAGGTCTATTATTAAAATTCTTTTAAGGTAATCTTAGCTGTGAGACCTCGACAAAAAAAAATTAAGACAAACTTGGAGATTTGGTAAGGTTAATTAATTAAGACAACTTTGACAAAAAAAATATCAAGACAAACTTAATTAGAGGGAAATTAGCTTCATTTGAAAATTAATTGATTGGAGAAGAAATAATTATATATGCGTTAAAAACCCTTGAAAATTCACGATTTAATCAAAATCATGATTTTTCAACTTTATTTAATGGAAACATATTGTTTCCCGCTTTGCATATATTACTTTTGCTGGCTATATAAAATAAAATCTCATTCATATCAAAACTAAAACAAAAAAAAAACAAAAATTTCTTCGAGTGCTCTTGGAATTCGCACAAACGCGCAATATGATAAAATCAACATATTAATTTAAATTGAGACATATCTTCAAATTAATTCAAACTATACACTATATATATATATATATATATATATATATATATATATATATATATTTGAGAATTGAAACTGCTATACTTACCTCTAGCCGCGGCAACAATACTAATGATCATGAAGAGATTTAAAAGGAAACATCACAGCAAAACGTCCTCCGTACCCTTTAAGCCTAAAAGTTGTCATGTATATGTGTGATGATATGATATATACGTGCGGCAAGGTACTTTTGATATCCACTCTATTTCTTCGTTAATTACTAATTAATTAATGGAATCTATATATATTTTGTATAAATGTTAGACATACATATATGTAAGATAATTAAGTGGACATCAAGTTTTAATTAGTTCCATGCGTTGCATTGACTTAACGCTATCTAATTAAAAATGAGTAAGTGTCACAGCTAAGATTACCTTAAATACTCCTAAAAAAAGATTAACTTAAATATGATATATACGGTGGTGGCGGGGAATACGACGGCGACGATGGTGGCGGCGGATTTTCGGCGACGATGCGGTGGCAAATGGAGTTTGTAGGGACGAGGAGGAGAGCCCCTGGTTTGAAAAAACCATTTAGAAATTAGTGACAAATCAGCACAGACTGATCATTCTTTGATTTGTTTGTTGCTTATTTGTCGTGATCAGCGACAGTTAACAACATATTAGTCTATTCTTGACAATCAATGTTGTTGATTTGTCGTGATCAATGACAAATTGAATCATCGCGATCAATGACAAATTGAATCTGTCATCGATCTGCGACAGTTAGCAACGAAACCTAATGCATCGTGATCTGTAGCGGATCTGTCACGATTTAGCTACTGATCAGCGACAAACAAGGTTACATTCTTGATCTATCTGCAATTTGTCACAAAATGGGCGGGAAATTAATGGCGAGAAAAATCAGAGACAGATCAGTGACAAAATACAATTTGTCACAATTTTTGTCATAAATCAGTCACTGATTTGTTGCTCTTTGGTCAACCGAGTCAAACGCTCTATCTGATCCAGAACTGTTGCTCATTTGTTGTTGTTTAGCAACAGATTTAGTCTGTTGCAATGTTTTGATGCTATTGCATATTTTTCTTGTAGTGTGTTGAAAACTTACATAGTACGTCAATATAGTCAATCGACTACCATTCTCTAGTTCTTCCCAACTTAGTCATCGACTCGTGTTTCCCACATTTCTAAGTTCTCATGAATCAAATTATTCGAGTTTTTCAATTTTCCTTGGATACCTAGGCTTTTTAGTAACCTATGCTATGATACCATAATTGTCAACACCCGTACCATGAACCGAAGGTCTGGTCGGCTCGAACCGTCTCTTGAGGCGTCAGGTCACACCATAAACCCTAAAAGACATTCCAGACATGCTCGTCTATTATTTTTATCATTTACAATTAATTTAAATTCAAGTTTATATGGAATTCGGTGAACATATAATAAAATATTGAAAAGTAAATGGGAACCTAAGTAAGGAAAACACTTGTCATATCATCAGTACCGTAAATCGAAGTTGAGAAACATGTCCAAAAATATCCCATGATCCATACATAAAAAAATTAAGTTCGGTATTTAAAATAATATATATATATATACACAAAAGAGATCAATCCTACAGTTAAGATTAGGGAAGTTTGAAGTCGTTTTCTCACTGGTGCGCCTTGCCCTTCCCTCAATCACTGGAGGATGGATCTGGGTTCTAAAAGGCCCCTCAGTAAGTGAACATCAGGTTATTATAAAAGTTACAACATAATGTAATTCGACAAGGAATAATATAAGTAAATAACAAGAATTAAACATGATTCAATCATTTTCTAGTATGAATAAATGATTCCCATGAACCCCATATGCAAGTACTTATCTTGAATCTCATCGGCCCGGTGGCTTTCAATGTCGACGATTGGGGGAGGTTCCGTCACACAAATTCGTGAACCCGAGTTCCATCGTAGGAAAGGCCGAAAGGCAGAAACCTCATATAACTGCCACATTGGTTGGAGGGTTGAAATCATCGCATAGTTATCCCTTGAAGTTGCCCGACTGGCCTGAGGGGGAGACGCTTCGCCGCCGAAACTACCCTATTTAATTCTCGAAGATGGCTCCTATAGGTCCTTATGTCTATATGCATTGCTACAAATAATCACGACGCGATGCATACCTTACTTTTGCAATCATAATATGATACGTAATAAAGTTTATAAATTCTCAGTGTTCACAAACCTCGCGTGTGGCGTGCTAAAGCTCAACTACGAGTGTCGTACCTCGTGGTTCATGTAGATGTCTTCATTAAGTCGTCATCGAGCCCTAGCCACATACGTGGCATTAGTGTGTAAATTGAGGACCCAAAAATCCCCGAAACACCATGCAAATTTCTTGAGAAAATCCCCAAAGTTTTATTAAATTTTTAAGTTTTTTTGTCACAATGTCGTTCATTGAAGCCACCACTCGCCTCAAACTGCGCGTTTGATACTCGACACTTCTTTTGGTTCTTGGTATCATTTTGTATTAGTTTGGGTGTGTTAGGATCTTATTTGAATACTCGGGAGTAATTATAGTTTAGCTAACTGCTTTTATTGAGGTTGCTTCAAGCTATCTTTGAGTTTGCTCAATTCTAACATTTAGTATGCTCTAAATAATAACGTTCAACATGCTTTAAAATACTAACATTTAAACTTTGAGCAAACTCAAACTAAGTCCAACGATCTTAATCCAAATAAGCAAGCTCGAACATCCATAATAGTTTTTTTTTCTATTGATCAAGCTTAAAACTTATAACAATCTTAATATCATCGAGCACATTAGAAATTTATACTCTTTTGAGTTTACTCAAAACTGCACAGAATGAATTTTATTCAACTATAAAGTTTTCGATTCTTGAGTCTAAAAATATTCAAATTACCTCAAAATCAGTCCATTAGCTGAATTACAACTTCATTGAGTTTTAAGATCATCATGTAATCATTTACACTCAATTTCCATGCAATAAATATCCAATTACCATTATGTACAGTCACTATTCATTATCTTCTTCACATAACACAACTTATCAATAATAAAAATCTCCACAACGATCCCATCAAGGAATTTTCACTAATTAAGGGTTGATTTACTCTTATGAACCCACAAGTACCAAAATTCATAAATAAAAATAACTTGGAGCATAATTTTTTTGAAACGACCCTCACCTGACCTAGGGTTGGGTCACCCGACCCAAACTGCCTCCCAGGCCCAATACCAGAACCGGGCCCGAGAATGTAGCATGGCACATCTAAAACAACCTGCGAAAAAATGCAACAAGTTCATATGAACCAAAAGTGCAGAATAAAGTAAACAAGATCCATATGACTAACCATGAAACTATATGTGGGTCCTCAATTCATAAATTGTCTTGAAGTCATTCATTCACTATGAAGAAATTCAAAATAGATGAATGTGAACCGAAAGACCCATTTTACTATAACCCAAGTACAATTGTTAAAAAAAAATATAATATAGCAATACAAGGCTTACATCAAAAAAGAAGGCTTCAAGTTATCGCCTCTCCATTGTCTCGATCTAGCGCCAATGTTTATGGTCCTGAGATGTGAGTGGGGTGAGCTAAAAGGGACAACGAGGTTTAGTAATGTGGAAAAGCCTGCTCAACCATCAAATATGCAAGTAATACTTAATAAGCATGCAAGACTAGCATGAATTTAAATTGAATAAAGGAGCATTTAAAACAAGACATCACATGGATTTACAAAGCATTCATAAATCAAGTCAACAAGATAGATAAAAGCATATTCAAGTCAAAACTCATTATCATGCATAAAATTCACAAAGATAGATACTATAGGAAATAGTAATAATATAAAGTCGTGGTCTCGTTCAATGCATATTAGTTATTGGTAAGAATTCAGTGACATATTCACCTACCCTCGAGGTGATGGCAACCGTTGGACGACACACGGGCCTTATGTGCCATCTCGTTAGTCTCATCAACCCAATAGTAGGTTCATCCAAAGCTGTCACCGATGCACGTTCCTTTATCATGAAGTACAAGAGAAGGCACCTCCAACTCATGTCCTTAGTTGATATACTTATGAATTCAATCGGACAAGTAAAGCCCTTGGTGGCAAACTCCACAAATATCCTGGAGAAATAAATAGTAAAGCCATCGGTGGCACCATAAAAATCCTAGGGCATTAGATATTACTTGCTAATAATGCCCTCGGCGGGGACTCCACAAACATCTTGGGGCAATGAATATCATCAGAGGGGAAGACAAATATATTCACATTCCATAGATATGTAGATCCAAGCCAATAAAATGATGCAACGCACTTCCCAAGTCTCTAGTTAAAAGCGTTTGTCCTAACATAACTAATATCATGCCATATTTGATAATTGAGCAAGCTCCCTACTTACCTCGACTCTCTGCAAATCCTATTATTGATATTCGTGCGCTCGGGGTCCAATGCGATTCGCCTTGCAAATCTAAACAATTTAAGACACACTCACATCAACGACAATTCATATTAATTCTAATTTATTATTATATTTATTTTTAGTTCCATTAGTGTGGGTCCCATGGGTCGCGCGTCACTCGATGTGAGGGTCATGGGGTGGGACTCGATTGGCCACCCTCGGGGACGCAGTAGTGCGCCTCATTTGAAACAAGGATTCGTTTGTCTTTTTTTTTTAATTATATATATACATCTATATACTATTCTATTCCATATATCATATATATTATTTTTATTATATATGTATACTTTACTTTTTTATTATTTTTTTGTTCCAAGGGCCAATTCAGCCTTTGGTTTTTGGTCCAGGGTCTAAACAATCCTTGGTTTTTCTTCTCCTTTTCGGGCAAAATGTTTTGCCCGAGAGTGGAGATGGTGATAAGGTGGTGCCATTGGCACCACCCCTCCCTGAGGGGATGGGAGCGTCCTAGTGGCGCCTTATCTCTCGCCGGCGGTAGCGGTGTTGCTGCCACCTCTCTCTCCAGCGCAGCCGTCACTCTCTCGTGGTGCCGCAATGGTGCCGCTCCCCCTTTTAAGGTTTTCCAACTGGTCGCATCCGTCGGTTCGCCCTAAATCTGATAAATTTATTTAAATCTTCACAAATATGGTTACCTAACCCAATTGGACCTTTGAAACACAAACACACCATTATTTTGGTGGTTGTGTTTCAAGACCGCCATTAATGGTTTCTAAAGCTCCGAATCATTAAAGAACAAGATATAGAGAGAAAGAAAAGTGTGATTACGTTCAATAGGGTACTTTATGGACTTTGGAGTATAACACCCACCGCGAATTCACCAACAAGCTATCCTATGTCCTTCCCTTCAAATTTGGGGTTTTGAACAAAAATGGGGTTAGGGTTTATAATTATGTTTACATAGTAGGACCAATTAGTGTAGGTTTGCAAAATCACTAAATTGCCCCTATTGTAGGTCTTTTGGTTTTGGTTCGTCATAACATCCCCAATTTTAAAGAACTTTCATCGTCGAAAGTAAAAGTAAAGTACATCCGTAACCCAACGCTTATATTCATAACGATTTCTTTTACGACCCTTTTTTTTACTAATGCAAATATGCACCTACGAAATTTTTTTGTACCCTGCATGAAATTAAATCTTACTTTTGACTCTAACTCCTCAATAGTATTGTTTTTGTCCCATAGGCCAAAATTCATAAGGTCAAGAAATGCAGCTAGCTCGCCAACCAACTGTTCATGTTTGAGCCTTAGCTACCTGCCAAGTTCTTGTATCTTCATGTGTTTTTGGGTATTCCTTTATAATCTCCACTAATGTTGCAACGTGCACCAAAGTCGTCCAACCAACCACTATAAGGAAACATACTAAGAGGTGTGTTATAGAAATATCTCTGCCTATCTGGCAACAAATCCATACCACCAACTGGTAGTAGGAATAAGGATAGCTATCTGCTATAGTATGAACACTATCACACTATCTCTGTCACCATCTCAGTTGCACATATCAATGAACGACCCATTTTGTTCTTGCGACTTATTTGTGGATGCTACAAATGAGCAACTATAGTATTTTTTTAGAATTATACCTTAACATCATTGTTATTACACATTTATCAACGTTCATTCTTGTAGGTTCATAATTCAAGTCAGCTCTTGACCAACGGTCCACCTTGTAACTTCTCTATCATATTTAATCGTTTGCTTACATAATAAGCTTCTAGTATTGGTAAGTTGTGGAATAATCATTAACGTCGATATCCCCTAAATAGCTTTTAACACTCATTTTTCTGCACTTTATTACTGTGGAATAATCATCGCCGCCGCCGCCACCCATGGTGGGGCCTCTACTAGGATGCCCCATGAAATAAAGCATGAGAGAGGGGGACAGCTTACTGTCGTCCCCATCATAGCCATCACAGGCGGTGCTGGTGCGCCCTTGATTTAAGGGGAGTGGGGGGAGGAGCGTTGCTCTGCCCAGCGCGTACCAGGGGTCAAACGACTCCTGTCAACCCTGTACCGGGATTAGGGGCTGAACCGGCCCCGGAACCAAAAAAAGAATAAACAAATAATATATATACATATATATAATGAAATAAAATGATATATATATATATACATATATATATATTTATAACAAAATAAAAGAAAGTGAATGCTTTCGAACGGGACGCTATCACGTCTTCGAGGGAGACCGATTGAGTTCCACCCCTTGATCCTCACATCGGTTTTTGGGGGACCTACGGGACCCACATTAGTTGATCCTAACGATCGATTAATGAAAGATTTAATTATCTTAAATTAAAGTATTTAGTGATTGAGATGTATTATGGTTGTATAGTGTCGCATGAAGGTTCGCGTCGAATCCCGAGCATACTAGGAGTTGTTATAGGCATCGCTGCGAGTCGAGGTAAGTGGGTAGCTCCGCTCATCTATTAAATATGGCATGCTATTAGTATAATTAGAATTTATGATCTTGACAAAATGACTTGGGATGGGGTCGTTACCTACCTTGGTTGACTTCATGTACGGCCTTTTGGGAGCCATACTCATATGGTAGAACCAAGTCATCTTACATGCTTAAGGGCCTCTTAGGGAGCCGTAGTAATACGGTGGAACTAAGTCACCCATTTCTGCAAGGGCCTCTAGGGGAGTCGTGGATGCACGATGGAACCAAGTCACTCCAGTCTCTTGAGGTGCCGTGGACACATGGTGGAATCAAGTCACCCACGCATATTTATTATATTATGATGATTGGTCAACAAGGGAAGGTAATGACAAATGTGACCATGAATTTGCATTTATATCTATTACATTCTATGTATATCTCTTAGAACCCCTTTGCATGCAAAAGTTGAAATTCTTATGTTTTTACAATCCTTAATACTCTATATATCTGTTTAAGTTGCTCTATAATTATTATATGCTTACTCTATATGAAATTGATGCCATGCTACATATTTCAATGAATCTTGATTTTAAATGCATGCTAGTTTTATTTTGACTTGAAGTTGTGGATGCACTACTTATATGGGGAGAAATTCACTGTCTACTCGGACCATAAAAGTTTGAAGTACTAGTTCATACAGAGCGAGTTGAATATGCGATAAAGGAGATGGTTGGGACTTTTAAAAGATTACTACTTCACACTCGAGTACAACCTGGGGAAGGCTAATGTAGTAGCAGATGCTTTGAGTCATGTACGACTAGAGACAGAGCCTGAAACCGCAATGAACATTTAGGGAGTACCCACAGAAGGCGTAGGGATTAGCTTAGATATTTTAGGAGGTCAGGCGCGAGTTCAGATAAGAGCAGAGCCAATAGTTGTGTTTAGAGTGGTTGATTGTCAGATAGCCGATTCAGAATATGAAAAATATGTGACACTTGTAGATAGAAGTGATGATATGGATTGGAGACTTTCAGCTGATGGAGCATTGAGATTTTGAGATAGATTGTGGATAACATCTCTTATATAGTTGAGGTATAAATTACTCTGAAAGGCACACAAATCTCGATTCACCATTCATCCCGGGGGTAATAAGATGTATCAGGACATGAGGAGGATGTATTGGTGGCCGGGGATGAAGGTGGACATCACTACCTACATCCAGAATTGTGAAATTTGTCAGCAAGTGAAGGCAGACCACTAGAAGCCAAGGGGATTGTTGCAACCATTACCTATTCCGTAGTGGAAGTGAGAACACATAATTATAGATTTTGTCTCGGGGCTACCGAAGACTCAAAAGGGTCATAATGTCGTTTGGGTGGTTGTGGATTGTTTGACCAAGTCAGCCTACTTCATTCCTATTTCCATGGAGTATTCAGCATACAGGTTAGGGGGCATATATGTAAACGAGATCGTTAAATTACATGGAGTCCCAATGTCTATTATGTTGGATCATGATCTGAGGTTTACATCTTAGTTTTGGAGTGGGTTTCAGCACTGGATTGGGACTCAGCTCAATCTTAGTACGACCTGTCGTCCACATACAGATGGGCAGACCGAGAGATTGATTCAGATACTTGAGGATATGCTCAAAGCTTGTGTGCTGGATTTCTGTGGAAGTTGGGAAAAGTATATTCCGTTATGCGAGTTTGCATACAACAACAATTTTCAAGCGAGTATTGGCATGGCACCATTCGAGACACTTTATGGGAGACCGTGTAGACCCCTAGTTTGTTGGACCGAGGTTGGATATGCCATTTTGATCGGCCCGAAACTTGTGCATGACCAAACCGAGAGGAGAAAACTAATTAGGCAACGATTGGAGACCGCCCAGTGCTGCCAGAAGAAGTATGCTAACAAGGACCATCGAGAGGTTGTGTTCAATGAAGGAGAATTTATGCTATTAAAAACGCCACTAATGAAAAGGCATTACCAATTTGGATTGAAGGGAAAGTTATCCCCAGGTTCATCGAGCCATTCGAGATCAAGAAACGAATAGGCCCAGTAGCATATCACCTCGAGTTACCACCACAGCTAGCTAGAGTCCATGATGTCTTCTATGTTTCTATGTTGAGGAAGGCACATAATAAACATGCACCGATGATCGATTGGGGGCAAGTTGACTTGAGGGAAGATATGTCCTACAACGAGCAACTTATTCAAATTATGGATATGAAAGTGCATAAGCTACAGAAGAAAGAAATCCCATTGGTGCAAGTTCAGTGGCAATTCCATGGTGAACATGAGTTGACTTAGGAACAATAGGACTATATGATGGAGAACTTTCCATTTCTTTTCATACCATAAGCTATGACTTTAATTCTACTTTCGAGGATGAAAATTCTTTAAAATTGGGGATGTTGTGACGACCCAAATACCAAATAAACATGCCATAGGGGAAAATTAGTAAATTCACAAACCCTAAATCAATGTAACCCTAATATAAATTGATTTTAAAACCCTAACCCTCTTTTTGTGTTTAAAACCCTAGATTTGAACATAAGGTAGAGGAGGAGACCACAACTACACAGATCTCAAAAATATGTAATCTCTAATCTAAGTTCTCTTTGTTTGAAGTTTTGGTGAGGAGTATACATAAAATGGAGGGGAAGTGGAGTAGCGTTGCCGTCGAAGAGAACGGTGGCGAGTTGCGGCCACCATTGGAGAAAGGCGGCTGCGGCATTGCCGGCTGCGGCATTGCCGGCGCCGCTACCGCCACCCATGGTGGGGCCTCCACTAGGAGGCCCCATGAGAGGAAGCACGAGAGAGGGGGCGGCTCACTGCATCCCCCCATCACAGCCACCTCGGAGTTGGCCGGAGTGGCCAACCCCGAATCGGCGCTGGTGCGCCCCTAATTTAAGGGCAGTGGGGGGAGCATTGCTTCCCCCCATGACCCGCGCCGGGCAGATATATATAATGAGATGAAATGATATATATATATATATATATATATATATATACATATATATATTTATAACAAAATAAAAGCAAGTGAATGCTTTCAAACGGGACGCTATCACGTCTTTGAGGGAGATTGATCGAGTTCCACCCTTCGACCCTCATATCAGGCGACGAGGGACCCGCGGGACCCATATTAGTGGATCCCAATGACCAATTAATGAAAGATTTAATTAACTTAAATTAAAGTATTTAGTGATTGAGATGTATTATGGTTGTATAGTATTGCGTGAAGGTTCGCATCGGATCCCAAACGTACCTGGAGTTGTTATATGCATCGCTGCGAGTCAAGGTAAGTGAGGAGCTTTGCTCATCTATTAAATATGGCATGCTATTAGTATAATTAGAATTCATGATCTTGACAAAATGACCTGGGAAAGGCCATACTCATATGGTGGAACCAAGTCAGCTTACATGCTTAAAGGCCTCTTGGGGAGCCGTAGTAATACGGTGGAACCAAGTCACCCATTTTTGCAAGGACCTCTTGGGGTGTCGTGGATGCACGATGGAACCATGTCACCCAGGCCTTTTGAGGAGTTGTAGACACACGGTGGAATCAAGTCACCCATGCATATTTATTATATTATGATGATTGGTCAACAAAGGAAGGTAATGACAAATGTGACCACGAACTTGCATTTATATCTAGTACATTCTATTTATATCTCTTGGAACCCCTTTGCATGCAAAAGTTGAATTTCTTATGTTTTTACAATCCTTGATACTTCATGTATCTGTTTAAGTTGCTCTATGATTATGATATGCTTACTCTATGTGAAATTGATGCCATGCTACATATTTCGATGTATCCTGATTTTAAATGTATGCTAGTTTTATTTTGATTTATAGGTATTACTTGCATGTTTAATATTTGAGCGTAGTTCTTCCCTTATTAGGCTCCGTTGGTTCTTTAGCTTACCCCACTTACAATATAGGTCCATCTACAAGTGTGATCGATCTTGTTAAGGGGAAGGCCATTGCTTGAAGTCTCCTAGCTTTGTGAGAATTTGCATGATTATTTTATATATATTTATTTGATTTTCAGAACAATAAATTGGGTTATAACTCTAGGTAGTTTTACTTGGGGTAGAGTTGAACACTCCTCATCTATTTTTTGGATCATTATGGAAGTTTTTAGGTTAATTCGTAAACTTATTGAGATTATCAGACTGTTGGATACCTATCACGCTAATTTGGCGATAATATGAATTTTAGTGTCGATTTAAATTCCACATTTATTGTCCTATATGGTAGTATGTTGTTCCGCATGTTGAATTAGGCGTGCCAGACCGTTATTTGGGTCTGGTTCAGGTATCGGGCTTGAGTAACTGTATGCGTCGGGCGACTCGACCCTATTTCAGGTGAGGATTGTTTCAATTACACCATAATTTGTGTTCCATACCAAGGTTTCCTAATGTAATCACTCGAATTTTTGGAGACTTGTCACATCGCATCTTCGTACCAATCAACTCTCACGATCTTGATGGTCATTTTAAATTCTTTTGACGTAGTCAAGGTTCACATTTTATTGCACAATCGTCTTTTCGTCCTCCTGAGCTAACTCTTAAGTCTTATAATTTATTTAGAACTTTTCTCACTGAGAAATCAATGGTGGTTTAACTTTTATATCGTTTCTTGAGGATATATAACCCAAGTCTAGGGTTTTGAGGCATTCCTTAATTTCTCAATTATGATATCATTATAGCATACCTCACATTCTTTTCGAAAATAATTTATCAAATTTAGTATCTCCGATTTTATGATTCAATTCATTTTTGGCCTTAGAAAGCAATGGTACAAGTCTCGCTAAAATCAATGTCCTAAGTTCTTTCAGCGGTCGTATTTGCAATGGTACAAGTCTCGCTCAATGGTACAAGTCTCGCTAAAATTAATTATTGATTTTAGTCTCGAAACAATTTATCTTTGAGTCAGCTGCCTTTGATTTATATTACTTTAACCTAATGCCCTAAGTTCTTTCAACATTTATAAACTTCTACTTGGCAACACGATCTCACTCGTGAAAATCTTGTCAAATACATCCCTCGACTTGGGATCCTCAATTTCGATCTTCACCTTATTGATAGTTGGTTTAAATTTAAACTTTTTTTATACATGATCGATCAAAACTTCAAGAAACATGATTCAATTATCAAGAAGTAAACTTTGAATCAGATTTTTTCAAAGTCTTTCGCTTTCATAAAAAACCCTATTTCAAAATTGAGTTAAACTCATTTTCATAGAAAAAAAATCTAAATCCATCCTCGGTTTTTGAGCGACTGTAAATGTCTTTTCAAATTCAATTTGGTTAAAGCGACTTAAAGAGTAAATCATAATCACGCGAATATTTTTTTTCAACCATAAGATAATAGCTTAGGTCCTAACTTATACTTTGCATTTTCGTTAAGTAAAAAACATTCAAATTCATTAAAACACTTTCATACACCCGAGTCGGGTCTAAACTTTCATAAGACCAATCATTGAAGAAATATCAACCATGGTTGTCGAATCAAAATAAAATTCATTTTGTAGACACCAGAGTGAAGTTACGACAAGAAGTCTTTGAAATACACAAGAGTCTATTCACTTCATTTTTAAAACACCAAGAAAGTAGTTCGTTCCCTTTTACACTTAGTTATGCATTCAAATCTTGTAAAACAAGTAGGGTTCTTCTTTGAAAATCGATAAATATCAATTTGAAAAATCATGGTCTAATATAGTCAAAAAACACATTTTTTCGAAGAAAATATGTTACTTGTAACTACAAAAGTTAAATCATAGTAATGACCTTCTGATCAAATCATAAACATTGATTTGCATCTTTAATCAAGAGTTAAACATTTAAGAATACATGTGTCCTTATCTTGAATAAAGTTTTCAAGTTTAGCTTGCTAGCCAAATTAACTTAATTTGATGGTTTAAAACCAAGATTCATTGACATCCTTGCTAGAATCAATAATTTCTTTTAAACAAGGTACCCTAAATTTTAAATCGTTTTATTATAATTTTAAGAGTCAGAGTTACTTCTCAAAGTGCGACCATATCACAACTTCTATTTAAGTATTTAGCGTCGTGACTCACTGCCCTTTCAAGTTTCATGATTCTTGTTTAAACTTTTTTATTTTTTACACTACCATTAAGTATATGCGAGTCACACCACATGATTTCCAATAGAACCCTATTAATCATGGCAACAATCTTCGTAGACATCCTCGAAGCGCGTGTTGAATCTGTCAAAGAGTTCACCTCGATTTCTTTTCACCGTTCGTTTTCATTCCCCCTACAGTCTCGTATAATTCCAGTTCCTCATCAGTTCGCAAAAATTATCAAAGATAATCAAACTAGTGTGGGAAGACAATTCACTATATATCTAACGATATATTATATATACAAGGTAACAATTAAACATCATAGTAAATCTTTTGTCAAATTTCTTTTATCCCATCCTAAGATTTTATCATTAATGTATGTTAAGTCGACTTTAAACCAATGTCACATACCATTGATTCGTCTGACTTAAACTTAACCTTTAAATCTCAAAGGCTCTACAAACTTAGGTTTCATTATCCTAACTTTTTTTTCTAGGTTCTAATACATATTCTCTGGTACCAACTGAAACAACCCTCACCTGACCTAGAGTCGGGTCGCCCAGCCTAGACCACCTCCTAGGCCCAATACCTAAACTGGGCCTGAGAATGCGTCCCAGCACCCCTAAAACAACCTATGAAATAATGCAATAATTTCATATGGACCAAAAGTGCTGAATAAAGTAAATAAGATCCATATGACTAATCATGATACTATATGTGGGTCATCATTTCATAAATTGTCTTAAAGTCATTCATTCACTAAGAAGAAATTCAAAATAGAGGAGTGTGAGGTTCAATCTACCCGAAAGACCCATTTGACTATAAACCAAGTACAATAGTTTCATAAAGAAATAATATAATATAGCAACACAAGGACCACATCAAAAGAGAAGGCTTTAGGTTATCACCTCTCCATTATCTCAATCTAGCGCCGATGAGTATGGTCCTGAGATGTAAGTGGGGTGTGCTAAAAGGGAGAACGGAACTCAGTAATGCAAAAAACTTGCTCAACCATCAAATACGTAAGTAATACTTAATAAGCATGCAAGGCTAGCATGAATTTAAATTGAAGAAGGGAACATTTAAAACAAGACATCGCATGGATTTATAAAGCATTTATAAAACAAGTCAACAAAATAGATAAAATTATATTCAAGCCAAAAATCATTATTATGCATATGATTCATAAAGAGAGACACAATAGGAAATAATAATAATATAAAGTCGTGGTCTCATTAAATGCATATTAGTTATTGGCAAGAATTCGGTGATCGATTCACCTACTCTTGAGGTGATGGCAACCACTAGGCAACACACATGCCTTATGTGTCATCTCGTTAGTCTCATCGACCCAATAGTAGGTTCATCCAAAGCTGTCACCGATGCCCGTCCCTCTATCACGAAGTCCAAGAGAAGGCAACTTTAACTCACATCCTTAATTGATACACTTTTGAATTCAATTAGACAAGTAAAGCCCTCGGTGGCAAACTCTACAAACATCCTGGTGCAACAAATAGTAAAGCCATCGGTGGCATCATAAACTTCCTGGGCATTAGATATTACTTGCTAATAATGCACTCGGTGGGGACTCCACAAACATCCTGCGGCAATGAATATCATAAGTGGGGAAACAAATACATTCACATTCCATAGATATGTAGATCCAAGCCAATAGCATGATACCACCCATTTCCCAAGTCTCTTGTTAAAAACCTTTGTCCTAACATAACTAATATCACGCCATATTTGATAATTGAGCAAGCTCCCCACTTACCTCGACTCGTCGGGAATCTTTCTTTCGATCTTTGCGCACTCAGGGTCTAATTGAAACCGCATTGCGAATCTAAAATATTTAAGACACACTCACATCAATGACGAGTCATATTAATTATAATTAATCACTACAAGAAATTTGAGCTTTTACTACAAATTGACGAATCATTTGTCACAGTTTAAAATAAGCGTATCCAATAGGCGTTTAGTGACGGTACATTAATCGTAAACAAAGGTTTTATACATTAACACTTATTTTTGTCACGACTTAGATTTTGCGTGATGAAAAGAAGCTTTAGAGACGAACATGTTTCCATCACAAATAGGTACAAATTTTTCGTCACGTAAAGTGTGTTTGCTCACAATCATTATTCCGTAACAAAAGAAAACACAATTTTTGATACACGCGCGAAACCGAAACCCCCAGCAACCTCATTCCCATTTTTTTCCCATATTTTTGAGCGAAACCGAAACTTAATCCGCCCTTCTCGTCCCACTCCACCCTACTGTTTGCGCGAAACCACCTCCACTTCGTCGTCGTCATCGCGCCTCCACTTCGTTGTCGTCGTCGCTGGTCGTCCCCTTCCCTCGTCCTCCTCTTCCCTAGTCCTCGCGTCTCCTCTCTGTTCATCCCCCTGGTCGTCCTGCATCTCCCTGGTCATCTTGCATCGCGCCTCCTCCCTCTGCATCACGCCTCCTCCCTCTGCATCTCCCTGGTCGCTGGTCGTCCTGCATCGCGCCTCCTCCCTCTGCATCTCCCTGGTCGCTGGTCGGCGTACATCGCGCCTCCTCCCTCTGCATCTCCCTGGTCGCTGGCTGGCGCTTATGCGGGTCCCTGAGTCGCCATGCCATTCCCCCAGTCGGTAGCCATTGCTCCACAGTCGGCAAAAAAAGGTAGACCCGAATCCTCATCTCACCCCCTGGTTTCTTATGTACTTGAAGCATATATGTATGTAAATTAATTAATTAGTAATTTTGAAACCCAGATTAGAGTATTGATCAAGATTAATTTTCAAGTAGATGGGAGCTTATGATGAGCAAATGAAGATTATTTAAAATCCTATATTAATAGTCTTGCTTGAAGATCCACACGGCATTTAAAGACCAAGAGTCAAGCATATGAATCAAGAAATTCTTTCAATAGCATTTACAATTTCTTAGTTTATTTGAGCCCATTGCAGCATCATAATACATTTGATCATCTTGTTGTTTAATTTGATATCAAAGACTTGAAGTCTGCTTGATTCTTGAAGTTTCTGGCTTTTCTTCAAAATCTTTTTTTTTAAGATTCTATATTCCGAGTTTGAAAAGCAAGCTTTGCTCAAATATCGAGTAACTTTGGATGGAATATGTAAATATCAAAATCGAAGGGATCCACATAGGACACATTATATACTCATGACATTATATACATTTGAATCAAGACATACATAAAACACAACACTAGGCAACATGCTATGCGCTCGTGAATGAAGCTGCTACGTTAAGGAAGTTTATAAACACGGTTGTGGTTTTATATTGATGCGGACCCAATATAGTATTGATCCTTGAACCATCAACAATGAAGGTATCACCCCAGGAAGGCCGATATACAGATTATTTAGATCCCAATAGCCCTTGAACAAGAAGAACAAAGACCCCAAGTGCGAAGAACACCACAAGGACTTGTCAATTCCTTCATAAGTTTGGAGACATTTCAATGAAGAACCTAAGAAAAGAAACAAATTCTGCAGTAAACTCACAAATTTCATTCAAGATTGGATGATCTCACTCAAACTCTTGCTCTCCATGAACAAGAACCCGAAGCGCAAGAATGCCACAAGGATTGATTAGTTCCTTGATAAGTTCAAAAAGTTCAATAAAGAACTAAGGAGAGAAGGAGCTCTCAAACTAGAGATAAACTCTCATTTCATAGTTCCATGATTCAAACGTCTTACATTGGTGACTTTATATAGATAGTTACAAACTTTGATAAACAATAACAAAAAGACTCCCATTTATAAACTTAGAAAATGTAAATCTAGGGAGTACACCACAATAGGTAGACCTAGAAACATGCAAGGACACTTTGACTTGTAGGGCTTGACCAAACACATAAGATAACTCAAAATTAGTCCAACTTGTTGCCATACATCTAAACACATAAAAAAACCCCCAAATGATAGAACTAGGCCAAATTGGTTGGCCCATGTGTGCACTTTAGCCCAAATTTGATTTGGATTGTCTTGGCCAAAAAGGTCTTCTAAATCCCAAATGAAATGCCTCTGACTTTTCTCTTGCGTTGGATTGCATCATATACTATGTTCACTAAAATGCACTAGTTCGGAATCAGTTTGTGAGATTTTTAAGCATTTTGCTTGTCTATTAAAAAATGTGCCCATGTCCCTAATGCACAGAATATTAATATTCAATTCAAATCTAGATCATTTACAAACAATGGCCAAGTAATGGATGGTGTATTAAATATTAATAGGGGTCTTTTATCCAATAGTGAAAACAAACTCACCAAATCCCTAGATTAATAAGTTATAAAACTCGAATGGCATAGATTTTTAGGTGACAAATTCTAGGCACCAAGTTCAAACGCCCAATAGAGAGCTAGGTCAAGCTCTATATATTGAGCATTGCATTAGTATGGACAATGCCCTAGATGTATAGCTTTCTTACCACAGTGGTGAAGAAAACAAGTTTATGTAAGTCTATCTAAACTAATATTTATATATTTTAAGACATGCAAATTAATAGAAAAATATGTCGTTCATGAATATATTTTTAGATTAATTAAAAATGTTTCTGGTACATCCAAAACTTTAAGCACAATTAATTGAAGCACCTAAAGCTACGTGAATTCCATTCAAACAAACTCCTTAAAAAGGAATCAAAACTTCTTTCTTTTAAAAAGGTAAGCAAACCTTTGCAAAACATAAAAGTCATCATAGTGAAAACTAAATAGGTTTTCTTCCATAACCTTTATGCTTTTGATCTCTAAAATTTTTATTAGTGTACATTTGATCACTAAACTTTTATTGTTATACATTTGATCCTTGAACTTTTGAGTTTTTGTGATTTTGATCCCCAAAGTTTAAATTTTCTATGTTTTTTAGGGAAGTTAATTTGTTTTGTTTTTTTTTTACTTTTGTTGGCCAATGTTAGTTGTTCGATTTACTTAGAATATAAACTACTTTGCTTTTTTTGACTAGTCACACAACACTCTTATTACCCACATCGTTGAAATTTGATACTTTAAATGATGGAAAAACTAAATGTATATCTTTGTTCGATTTAGTAATAGATATTAATAAAAATGTAGAAACCAATAGCATGAAGTATACAAAGTTTAGAGATGAATGAAATGATGAATTTTGCTTTATTAATATTATGAGAATTAAAAATAAAATTTCTATTTAAAAGTGAATACCTGTCAAATGGCAGATAGCCTCTGATACAAGGTTGTGAATTTTCTTACATTCCTACAATGTGTGTATTTGGTAGGATATTTCATATTTATTTTACTAGTAAAGCATGTCATGATCAACATTATAATGCATTAGAATCATGTATTGAAGTAATTATTTAATCTTTGATGTTATAGTTGTTTGTGATTTCATGTTCGTACACTTGCTTGGATGATAAATATATTATATTGTAATAATCTTCATTTAATTGTGTTAATGTCATGTTTCATATTCCCGGTCTGAAATAATGGATAAGAGTTGGATATCTTTAGTTGATCGAAATTCTCAAGAATGTATGGATGGGTATGAACAATTTTTAGATTTCGCTTATGCCAATAATCGGACAAAGGAAAAAATTTATTGCCCATGCAAGGAGTGTTGCAATAGATTTTTAAAGTTAAGAGAAAAGGTTAAAGGACATCTTATTTTAAATGGATTCTTAAATCATTACAAAAATTGGATTTATCATGGAGAATCTAATACTCATTCAGATTGTTATGAAGATAATGAAGAAAGACATAAATCGTTTCATGATGATATGGTTGGAATGGTACATGATGCATTTGGGATTCCTAATATTGATGATGCAGAGACTGGAAACTCGAGTGAATCTACACAAGTGTTTGGACCTAATGAAGAAACTAAATCCTTTTTTAACCTTATAAAAGATGCAGAACAACCATTATATCCAGGATGTGAAAAATTCACTCAACTTTCGTTCATTGTACGGATGTTGAGCTTGAAAGTAATGAGTGGTTGGACAGATAAGTCGTTTACTTTGTTGCTTGAGTTGTTGATAGAAGCATTTCCCGAAGGCGTCCGATTACCTAATTCATATTACAAAGCAAACAAAATGACCACAGATTTGGATTTTACTTATGAAACATGGGATGCATGTCCTAATCATTGTATGTTGTTCAAAGATGAAAATAAGGATATTGGTGAATGTGTTATTTGTCATGCATCAAGGTATAAGGAAGATGATTCTAATGACCCAAATACAAGTAAAAATACAATTGCAAATAAAAATGGAGGAAAGCGAGTTGCAGCTAAACAAGTGAGATATTTTCCATTGAAAGCTAGATTGAAAAGATTATTTATGTCATCGAAAACATCTTCACTCATGACATGGCATGCAAAAGAGCGAATTGATGATGGTGTATTTAGACATCCTGCAGATTCTCAAGCTTGGAAGACTTTTGATACAAAAAATTCTTCATTTGCTAGTGAAATACGAAATGTAAGACTTGGACTAGCAACAGATGGATTTAACCCATTTAGGAATATGTCGTTAGTTCATAACACTTGGCCTGTTGTATTGATGTGTTACAATTTGCCACCTTGGTTGTGCATGAAACAACCATTTTTGATTTTATCAACACTCATTGATGGGAAATATGGACCAGGGGATAAGCTAGATGTATTCATGCAACCACTTATTGAAGAGTTGAAAGAACTATGGAACGAAGGTGTACTCACATATGATGCATCCACAAATGAAATGTTCAAACTTCATGTTGCATTGTTGTGGACCATTAGTGATTTCCCCGCTTATGCTTATCTCTCAGGATGGAGCACCAAAGGAAAGTTTGCATGTCCTTGTTGCAATATAGAAACAAAATCTCAATGGTTGAAGTATGGTGGTAAATATTGCTTTACAGGACACCGAAGATTTTTACCTGTGGATCATAAGTTTCGGAGGGATAAATTTTTTGATGGGAAATGGGAGTGGGATAACGTGCCTAACTATTTGACAGGTAGTGGGGTGTTACATCAGCTAGATAAGTATGAGATACTTACTGAGTATAGAAAAGAAGATCTTATGAAAAAAATTAAAGTAAGCAGTGTTAAAAGACGAAGAGAAGAAGATGCGGACCCTGTCATTGTCAAGAATAAGGTGCATAGTTGGAAAAAAAAAGAGTATATTTTTCGAACTTCCGTATTGGGAGTATAATTTGATGCGCCACAATCTGGATGTGATGCATATTGAGAAGAATGTTTGCGACAATGTGCTTTTTACATTATTAGGTGTGGATGGAAAATCTAAGGACGGTTTGAATGCAAGACGTGATTTGCAGGAAATGGGTATTAGAAAACCTTTACATGTTCAAAAAAAGGGTTCTAATAAATTTTATATACCTCCAACACGATTTTCAATGAATAAGAAAGAAATAACTATCTTTTTAGAGAGATTGAAGAGTGTGAAAGTGCCAGATGGGTATTCTTCAAATATTTCACGATGCGTCAATGTTAAAGAACGTGTTATTCGAGGTCTCAAAAGCCATGACAACCATATTCTCTTACAACAATTACTTCCTTTGGCTATTCGAGGAGTGTTGCCAAACGATGTTGTTGCATCAATTATTGAGTTAAGTCATTTCTTCAAGCAACTGTGGTCTAAAGTTAATAGACTTTCTGATTTAAAGGTTATTGATGAACGTATATCACTTACGTTATGTCATTTAGAAAAAATATTCCCCCCATCTTTTTTTGATGTCATGGAACACTTGCCAGTGCATTTAGCTCAAGAAGCAATGGTTGCAGGAAATGTTCAATTTCGATCAATGTATCCGATTGAGAGGTTTTTACTCACACTTATAAAATATGTGCGGAATAGAGCTCATCCAGAAGGTTCTATTGCAAAAGGTTATTTGATGGATGAGTGTATGAGTTTTTGCTCAAGATACATTGACGAAAATGTGGAGACAAAAATGAATAAAGCACTTCGAAATTATGATGGTGGAAACGACGGTGGACAACCATTTGGAAAAGAAGAAGTAGTATTGCTCGACAATATCACATGGGTCCAAGCCCATAGATGTGTGCTTGTTAATACCGATGAGGTTTTACCATTTCAAAGGTAAATAAATATCTTAAGTTTTTTTTAATATTATTATAGTTACTATAATAACTAATTTTATCTATTATTATGTTAAGTATGCACCTTGAGGAGCTTGCAAGAGAAATGTCAAGTGCATCAGAACGCACTATTAGAAAAAAACACAATGAAACATTCCATACATGGCTTATGAATCATGTAAGTAATATTTATTCATTTTTTGCTACTCAAATAATATGCTTTCAATGTATATTAATGCAAATATGAATCAATTTAATTTATAGGTCCACAATTTACGAACGTCGTCAGATGGAACACTTTCAGAGGAAGTTGAAAAGCTTGCAAATGGCCCTAGTAAATATGCTCGGAGATTTAAGGGGTATATAATAAATGGTATGCGTTTTCGCATAAAAGAAATCGACAATAGAAGAGCAACCCAAAATAGTGGTATATATATGGATGCAGGTACCATGAGTTATGCCAGTATTAATGATAAGAATCCACGTTGGGGAGAAGTCACTTACTATGAAGTGCTCACTGATATTTTAGAGATAGTTTACCCTACCAACCTCAAGTTTGTTTTGTTCAAAGGTGATTGGATTGACTATAAGACTGGGAGGAAAACAGATGATTATAAATTCACCTTAGTGAATTTTAATCGTCTTCTATATCGGAATAATCAAATTGGAGATGAACCTTTTATTTTGGCGGCTCAAGCGAAACAAGCTTTCTATGTGAGAGATCCTCTAGATCATGATTGGTATGTTGTTGTCAAAGTGACAAGCAGAGATGTTTTTGATAATATTTCACAAATAGAAGATTGTGAACATCAACAATTAGCTGGAAAGAATTGTTAATGCTTTTAGTATATGTTGACCATCTAACTTTTGATAATTTTTTGAGCTTTTTACTATTTTATGTTCTATACAAATGAAACTCATAAATTTGCACCAATAAATTAAGCACTATGCATGTTTGAATATATTTATAACTTTGATAATTATTTGATGCATGTTGAAGTTTGCACAATGTTTAAAATTCTTTTTGAATCTTTAATTTAAGGGCATGTTCTGCTAAAATTTTGGTAATACATTATGGTTCACTAAAGAAGAATGTATTTGACTTGTAGAATTATTTGATGCAAGTGAAATTTTTAAGAATCTTAAATTTAAAGGGAGGTTTTGTTGGAATTTCTGTAATACATTATGATTCATGAAGGTGATTATATTTGACTTGTAGATTTATTTGATGCATGCGGAAGTTTGCAAAATGTTTAAAATTTTTTGCTAATCTTTAATTTAAGTAAAGCTTCTGGTGAAATTTTATTACTACGTTATGATTTATTAAAGATTTTTTTATTTATATAAGTGTTTAAGTGCAATTACTTATATTTAATTTTGTTTATGGATTGATGACAAGATTGGCGATATAAATTCAATACCTTATTCTATTTTCCATTCCATCTGTTTCACTTTTTCTTGTTTTGAGCCTAATTGAATGCCCAATTAATTCTAGCTTAGATATAATGGTGGAAAAGTAAGAATTGAAATGTTATTTAATGTTGTCATAAGATAGACAAGACTTTAGGTAGAGTTTAGTTGAAAAATTATTCTCGTGATTGGTTTGTCATAAAATAGACAAGACCTTAGGTAGAGTTTAGTTGATTCTTCAAAAGTGAACGATCAAAAAGGTAATAATTTAAGTTTTGCTAGAATATCTTAAGTTACCTCCATGTGACCAACTTAAGAGCATCCACCTTCATGATTGTTATTTTGAACATTTATTCATCTCCTAAACTTGACAATTTATTCTATCATTGAGTTGAATGACATTTGCTAGCTAAACTACTATTTCAAGAATTGTTAATGATTTTAGTATATGTTGACCCTCTAACTTTTGATGATTTTTTGAGCTTTTTACTAGTTTATGTTCTATACAAATGAAACTCATAAATTTGCACCAATAATTTAAGCACTATGCATGTTTGAATATATTTGAGTTAGATGATTATTTGATGCATGTTGAAGTTTGCACAATGTTTAAAATTATTTGTGAATCTTTAATTTAAGGGCATGTTCTTCTAAAATTTTGGTAATACATTATGGTTCACCAAAGAAGAATGTATTTGACTTGTAGAACTATTTGATGCAAGTGAAATTTGTTAGAATCTTAAATTTAAAGGGTGGTTTTGCTGGAATTTCTGTAATACATTATGATTTATGAATGTGATTATATTTGACTTGTAGAATTATTTGATGCATGAGGAAGTTTGCAAAATGTTTAAAATTTTTTGCTAATATTTAATTTAAGTGAAGGTTCTGTTGAAATTTTATTACTACGTTATGATTTATTAAAGATTTTTTTATTTATGTAAGTGTTTAAGTGCAATTACTTATATTTATAACTTTGATATTTTAGATGCGCAATTGGATGAGACTTCAAAGGGTAAAGATGATGAACTGGAAGAAAGCTTCACGTGAAGAAGAAATAGAAGAAGCATGGAGTGAAAACATTGAAGAAAACATGGATTTATTTTATTTTACTATGTTAGACTTAAGCCATGAAGAAACTTGTCAAAGTTTAATTTTATTTTGCTATGTTTGACTTCTAAATTAAGTATTATCATTTTTTGGTACTTTGGATTCAAAATCACAAAAATCAAACTTTGAATTGATTGATAATGTTGGCCTTGTAATGCAAGTAAAGTAACTTCTAAATATTTTAATAGATGCAATATTTTTAAATTGACAGATGCAAGATAGTTACAACAACTTTTATATAAATACTTTTTTTTTTTGTGACGGAGCAATGTATATATAAAATATTATTATTTTTTGTCACCAGTAGAAAGTCGTAGCTACATGTATTTGTGACGGACAAAGTCTTGTGACGTAAAACATTTTTCTTCATTGTTTAATTAAACATTTGTGACGCACATATAGTCGTAACAAAAATATATTTTTTATGACGTGCAAAACTTCCGTAATAAATATGTCATAGATCCGTCATAAAAGGTATTTGCCACGCTAATTTCCGTGACAAAAAAGCTTTTGCAACGGAGTATACGCAACTTTAACTTTTCCGTGACAATACCGTGACAAAAACTATAGGTGACGGAAAAACAACTTGTCCCTACGGAATCGAAGCCGTGACAAAAACTATAATTTCTTGTAGTGTATTTTTATATTTATTTTGGGGTCCACTAGTGTGGGTCCCGCGGGTCCCCCGTCACCCGATAGGAGGGTCGAGGGGCGATACTCGACAGGCCTCCCTCGGGGATGCAGTACTGCGACAGTGTCGCTCCCCTCTTTATAAGGTTTTTGAAGTCGCCTCATCCATCGGTTTGCCCTAATTCTAACAAATTTATTTAAATCTTCGCAAATAGTGTTACCTAATCCAATTAGACCTTTGAAACAAAAACACACCATTATTTTGGTTGTTCTGTTTCAAGACTGCCATTAATGGCTTCTAAAGCTCTGAATCATTAAAGAACAAGAGATATGGAGAGAGAAATGTGTGATTACCTTTAATAGGGTACTTTATTGACTTTGGAGCACAACACCCACTGCAAAATCACCAACAAGCTCTCCTATATCCTTATATTCAAATTTGGTTTTTTGAACAAAAAAGGGGCTAGGGTTTATAATTAGGTTTATATAGGGGGATCAATTAGTATAGGGTTTGTGAAATTACTAAATTGCCCATAGGGCTGGTCTTTTGGGTTTTGGTTCACATTCTCATAGAGGTTTGAGGAAGAAACATACAAAGAGCTTTAATGGAGTTGTCTCATTTCATTATATGGGCTCCACTAAGTTAGATTCACACTTTCTAGTATCAACCTTCTTGGATCTTCAAAAATCTCAACAAATAATACAAGATTTTTCTGCATTTTCTTTGATCTCCAAATTATGTTTTAACGAGCTCTATAATGGTGTTTGAGGTTATTTTGCATGTTGAACAAGAAATCATGAAACTTATATAGTCCTTTGACTTTAGATCTCACCCCACTTACAAATCTTTAAGTGAATCAAAGGCTCACATTTAAGCCATCACATTCCACTAGTCAAAATTAAACTACCACCTGTCCTTTTTTGCATGACACATAACATGCACCTTATTTTCTATTGGTCTACCTACAAATGTAATAGGATCATTCCCATTTTGTCCATGACCTTTTAAATTAATTACATGCAAATCTAATTTCACAAACTTAAAAGTTGCCCATGAATTTCATTTTATTTACAATTAAACCATAGGAAAATTAATCAAATTTAATACACCACTCAGGCTAAATTATATCAAGTTAATAGTAGATAATGATACTAGCATAAGTTATATATTTCTCGCTTAAAGCGTATCTCGAGACGAACCCCACGCCTTGCCTTGCATTGTTTGCGTATTTATAATTATTTAATTATTTATTAAATATCACAGACACACAAAAAATATTATTTTATTTCTTACGGTACACTACCGTCAAGCAATGACGCGTCACCCAATCGAACCGAGTTCTAGCTTCCGATCCGGTCTGATCAAGTTGAGTCCGGTCTGGTTGGTGACGAGATGTCACATACATAACAATATATAGCATGGTTTTTTAAATTTCTAATTGACATTTAGTCCAATTAAGCCCATTGAAGATTTTGGTAGAATTATTCAGATGCATTATGAATCTTGAAGTTAGACAGGTTCATTGTGACTTACTAAAATTATATAAATTTTATGAGATTACTATGATCCTTTCAGCCTCTATATAATTAGGAAAAATATGCTTCTCTAGGGTAGGGCTTTCTCTACTTAAGAAATACAAATTCCCTGAAATCTTGGTAATTTGTGAGTAGAAAAACAATGTTATGAGAACTTTCTTATCGTATGATTAATACAATTAATCAAATTTGTATTTAGTATAAATCTTTTATGGTAGTTTTTTTTTTAAATAAGAAACATACTTTTATAAATGTAAAGAGACTTTACAAATACAAAAGATAAAGATGATGAGGAAAATACATAACCAAAAAAAGACACTCCTACATCTTAACATTCAAGAAATATAATAGAAACTCACCTCATTAACTCTATTTATCAAGAGTGTGAGAGAGGCTTTTATAGAGTGTGAGACTGTACAGATACATGGCACGTATATCATCTAGAACCTTCCTTTCTTTAACTGCATAACTAGCTCACTCTCATTCATCTGACTTAACTTAGTAGCTCGGTAGCACACAATGATCTAACTTAGCTATTACAACATTTACATATAATGTGTTATGTGCATTATGTGCTTCAATCGTTTTTGCTAACATCCCTCCTCAAATGAAAGGGGGGGGGGTGTATAGATCCAAGTTTTTTCCTCAGATAAGAAAAACGAGAGTGAGACAAAGCTTTGGTGAAGCGATCTGCAATTTAATCATGAGACGACATAATGAATAGACAAGTGACCCTTCAAGACTTGATTTCGGATGTAATGAACATCGATTTCTATATACTTTGTCTGAGCATGAAACACAGGATTACGAGCAAGAGCCGTGAAACTAATGTTGTCATACTAAGCAACTGGGTGATGATGAAAAAGAAATTGAAACTCAGACAATAGAGACTTCAACTAAGTAATCTTAGAGGCAACTTGAGCAAGTGCTATATATTCGAATTTTATGCTTGAACGAGCTACTACTCCCTACTTTTTGGATTGACACGATACCAAATTACTCCCAAAGTAGACAACATAGCCAACAATCGATTTGCAAACCTCAATTAAAGATGCCCAATCAGCATCTGAGTACCCTATGAGAAGTCTTGAACCTGGTTTGAAGCACAAACCACACATAATGATACCCTTTAAGTATCGAAGCCTGCCATTTTATTATAGAAGGAAATTGTTGATATTGGCTTAACTTATTCACAGTGTAAGCTATATTAAGGCGAGTATTTACTACATATTGAAGAACAACCAACATGCTTCGATAAAGAGAATGATCCTTAAATGGACTGGTTGCATCAGAAAATATATCTTTACCCAAAATTGTTAGAGTGTCAACCGTTTTTGCAGAACTCATACCAGCTTTTTGAAGGAGAGTAGATATTTAACTTGATTGGATCAGATACAACCTTAAAGAGTTTTGATGAACTTCAAAGCCTAGGAACATATTAAGGGCCCATATATCCTTTAAGGAAAATGTATGATTCAGTTTAGCTATAAAGGACTTAATTAGGGAAAGACTTGTACCAGTAAGACATAAAGAAATGACCCTCGATGCTTGAGAATGAATAAGAAGTTATCTAAAACAGTATTGTGAAACCCTTAATGAATTAGTTGAAACTTCTACTTGTCAAACCAAGCTATGGGAGCTTGCCCCAATCCGTATAAAGTCTTGTGAAGACAAAAAACTATTCCAACATTAATGTCATCAATGAAGCCTTCTGGTTGATTTGTATATACTTCTTCCTTTAAAGTCCCATTTAAAAAAGCAATGTTGATGTCTATATGTCTTAACTACCATCCAAATGTTACCGCCATGGACATAATGACTTTTATTGTGGAGGCCTTCACAACAGGACTATATGCCTCAGTAAAGTCCATTCTTGGTGTTTGTCTGAAGCCTTTGGCTATCAATCTATCCTAATACCTATAAATAGACCCATCAGAGCTCCTTTTTATAGTGAAGATCCATTTGTTGCTAGCAAGATTTTGATTAGGTGAAGAAGGAACTAGGGACCAAGTGGAGTTTTTAACTAATACTTGATACTTTTGATTGATGGTTTCTCTTTAATGTGGAACTAACAAATCCTATTTGACATTCTTAGGAATCTCATCAGGGTTTAAACAAATATCAACAACTGATGTTTTTCTCATAACTATAGCATCCTTTGCTCTTGTAATCATATGATGCATATTAGTAGATGGAATAGCGGAAACAGTGGGTTAAATATGAACATTGTTCTCAGGAGAAATGGTAAACTGATCAATAGGTGGAGAAATAGGCTGATCCCTTTGGGAAGATTAATGGGATGTAAGAGCTTGACTGCCAGTTGATGTTGTAGGAAAAGATGGAAGTGATGTAAGGAAAGAGGTCACTGGTCCTGTCTAATAATCAGGTACACTAGGATTCTTAGGGGAAAACGATACGTGATAAGTAAACTCGTCCTTATTGAACATGACATTTCTTGAGATGTATAGTCTACTAGTTGAACTCAAGCACTTATAACCTTTATGTACTGAGCTATAGCCCAAAAATAACACTTTTCAGATTTGTATTGATACTAATGAACATTATATGGCCTTGTATATGGAAAGCAAGCACAACCAAAGAATTTTAATATCATGTAATCATGACTGATCTTATAGATGTGCTTATATGGTGATTTTCCTTGTAACGCCCTGGTTGGTAATCGATTTATAATAAATGTAGCTACCTCACATGCATCTTGCCAATAACAAATAGATAATTGTGCTTGTGCAAGTAAAGTAAGACTTGTTTTGACTATATGTCTATGCTTCCTCTCTATCTTGCCATTTTGCTCATGCGTATAAGGCATAGGCGTTGAAACATGATACCACACATTTGTAAAAATGATTTAAACACCCTGTATTCTCCGCCCTAATCTGATTGAACTTTCTTGATAATGATGGAAAATTGATTCTCAACTCTAGCCTTGAAAATCTTCAAAGCATTTAAAGCATGCGATTTATTCTTTAATGGAAATATCTAGGTAAATCTTGAACAATCAACAAAAAATATGAAATAGTAATTGTACCCCTTAGTAGAAGATACCGGAGAAGGTCCTTGCAAATCTATGTGTATCAAATCTAATACATGTTCACTATGAGAATTATAAAGAGAAAATGGAAGAGACAAATAGAACATAAATCCATCTTATTACATGCAATGTGAATATTTGCTCTGAAGATTTGATAAAATGTTTGCAAAAATGGATGTCTAAGCCTCAAGTGCCATAGAGATGTAGGTTGTCTTTAAGAAGCCAAGAAAACCTTATTAGAATAACTTGATGAATCTAAATGGTGATGCAAATAAGGTAGGCCATAAAAATTATACAAACCATCTCTCAGTACTCCTCGAAGCAGGACTTTCTTAGTTGAAGAATCCTTCACCAAACATTATCTATCAACAAACTCAATCACTACATTATTAACTTTACTGAGTTGAGAAATATTAAGTAAATTCTATGTAATGTTTGGAACACACAATGTGTTTAGAGATTTAGGTGTAGAAACAGTTGATAACAATTTAGCAGAACCAACATATTCAAAACAGTTTTTCAAAAACCATTACCAACAATTAACAAATGATTTGAAGCAAACCATTACCAACAATTAATTAGTCAATACCCTGATAAGGTGAACAATTGGTCAGTCGAGAAGGATCTGGAATGACATGTGAAGTAGTTCTTGAATAAACATACCAAGATGAATCAACCATGGAATCACTAAAAGAGAAGGTATTACTATTTATATGATTCCCAAATTTATTCTGATGTCTTACAAAATGAGCACTTGGTGGTGGTCCCTGAACATTCCCTTGATATCCACCTATGAAACTCTGGTTCATAAACCCTGATCCTTGAAATCCATTGTGAAACTGATGCCCTTGTTGATTCCCATTAAAATGTTAAGCTCTCATGTAGTTCATATCACTTTTGAAATAACAGTGTGTAGCTGAATTTCCAAGCTTTTTACATATCCAACATGTTGGTCTATTGTTATTCTAAAATCTAAATCCTCATATTCCTATAGATCGACCACCCCTTTCTCTATTGTTACCATTATACTGCATGCCTCCATTACCATTTGCTCATCTCTGTGAACTGTTATTGAAAATACTGTTATTTCTTCCTTATTTCACTTCAACTGCATTCACTTGATTATTTCCATGAATGCTCAAGTTATTCATACCAGCAAGAACCTGCAATTGACCTTACTTTGCTTCAAATCCCAAATCTAAGAAAAGTTGCTTGTAATTATGTCCAAGTTAGATCTATTTTCTGTTCCAACAACTATAATTAGAAAGTATTCACTATCTAAACCAGATAACATGCAAGAAATAAACTCTGCAATTGTGATCTCATCTCCAGCAATTGCAATGCTATCTACAAATCCTTCATCTTACACAAATATTCACTTATCTTTATGGATCTTTTGCGAACGGTTCTAATAGTTGTTTTGTTGAACTGAATTTGTGATCTATTATGTGCACCGTAAAATTTCTGAATAGACTTCCAAAACTCAAGAGCTGTTAAGGATTTCCCTAACTTTCCAACAACTGATGTTGTTATAGTAGGTTATAATGCACATAGTGTTGGGATTTTGGGGTTCATACACAATCGAAAATTTAAAACAATTTTTCAAAAACCCCAACAAGATCGAAAATCAGTTCCATTTAACTAGATCTAAAAGTAAACCATACCTTAATTTGTGATTTTCTCCTGTAAATGTTCGATCTCCAAGACGTTTAAGCATGCATTTTCTATCGAAAACCCATACACTAATGGTGACTACAATTTAGAGTGCTAGCCCCCAAGAGAGATTGAAAACGTTTTTCTTTTTCTCCCAAAATCAAGAGAACTTGAAATTTGCAAAAACAGAAATCTAGTTTCATTTTAGGGTTTCAACCTCTATTTATATGTGAAGATAAGCCCTCACTTAAAATCTTATTCGTAATGCAACTACTGTATTTAGGCATTTTAAGCAAATTACACATACGCCTTATTTATAAGTTATCATATAACAAATTGTAAGGGCTTTTATGTCATGAATTTTATCATACAAAATTCATTATTTTGGACCAATTAAAATTGTGCAAAGTCAATCTTTGTGTGCGACCCAATAGGTTCATGCGACGTGGTAGTAAACGAAAATCCATTTTGGTACACATGTCATAAGCGATCTCTGGTAAGGCATTATGACTACCTAAGTAGCATAAATATCAAAATCAATACAACCTTATAAATAACATATATCATATCTTTTTGTCGTGCGATATCCTTTGATTAAATATAAGGCATGAAAAGTCACATTTAATGTTCAATCGTACTTGTATCAATTTTTAGGTAAACTGAAAACATCTAAGTGACATTGATCATATCAATTCACGTTGACTTGGCCATTATCAGTCTATCATATCGAAAGATCCAGTGATATCTCTATCTATATGAGAGTGATAATTTATATCTTATTACACACCTTCACATATTATTCACATGGTAACTAATCACAATCTTTATAATTTCTTGTTTAAATAGAATATTCGATTGTGTCAAATTACCATGCTCATAATATTGAAGTTTATGGTAATCTCAAATCGAATGACTAAATGATATACCTATCATGAGTAACACCTATGACTTAATCCATATGGTGTTCTCATAGTGGACGTCAGTCCAGTAACTTGTTCCTTAGCAAGTACTCATGATCTCTGATTCGTATCCATATACGCATGATCATCACATGATCATCAATCAAAATTCATACTAATCTTAATTCATTATATTTCCCAATATAATGATCGATTATAGACATTTAAGATATTTCATCAAATACTCATATATCTTACTATAAGGTAAACAATGTTATAACTTATAATCAAATAGCAAATGAAAACCTCCATTTTATTAACTAAAATTATAAGATAAACAATATTTGTAGATTGAATTAGGGCACATGCCCCAACACCTTCCACTTGCACTAGGCTAATCATTCATGTATCTAATACCTAATGACCTAACATGACCATTATGTTTCGCTTGTGGAAAGCCTTTGTTAAAGTATCTGCAACATTGTCTTTTGTAGGAACTCTACAAGTCTTCACGTCCTCCCTCTTAATGATTTCTCAAATGAGATGAAAACATCTAAGTATATGTTTGGATCGATGGTGTGATCTTGGTTCCTTGGCCTGTGCTATCGCCCTATTGTTCTAAAATACAAGCAAACGGGGTTAGCTATTATAGGAACCAAACCAAGTTCAAGAATGAACTTTTGGATCTAAATTGCCTTCTTAGCTACATCGGGCGATGTAATATACTCAGCTTTTGTTGTAGAATATGCCATAGTTTCTTTTTTTGAACTTTTCCAGTTCACTACGCCTCCATTCAAAGTAAACACATGTCCAGATGCGATATGAAATTATCTATATCAGTTTGAAAACTTGCATCTGTGTAACCATTTACAACAAGCTCATCTTCCAAGCTTCCATAAACCAAGAACACTACTTTAGTCTTTCTCAAGTAATTAAGAATGTTCTTTACTGCTATCCTGTAACTTTCACCGGGATCGACTAATATCTATTTATTGCACTCAAAACATATTATAAATCAGTGGTTGCATAACATGGCATATATGATAGATCCTATAGTAGATGCATATGGAATCGTATCCATGTGCTCTGGCTCATCATTAGTCTTTGGACATTGAGTCTTGTTAAGATTTGTACCATGAGACATTGGCAACGACCCTCTTTTAGAATCTTGCACACTAAACCTATTCGGTACCTTGTCAATATAAACACTCTGACTTAGATCGATCGACCTTTTAAATCTATCCCTATAGATCTTAATCCTAAGGATGTAGGCTACATCTCCTAAGTCCTTCATTGAGAAACTCTTCCCTAACCAAGACTTAAAACACTGCAAGTTGTGATGTTATTTCTAATGAGTAATATATCATTAACATATAATACCAGGAAAACAACCACGCTCCACTAACCTTTTATATACACAAGGCTCATCTTCATTTTCATGAATCAAAATTCCTTAATTGCTTCATCAAAATGAAGATTCCAACTCCGAGAAACTTGCTTTAATCCATAAATAGATCTTTGAAGCTTATACACCTTCCTAGAATTCTCAAGATGAACAAACCCTTTAGGTTGTATCATATACACGTCCTCAAGTAATTTTCCATTTAAGAAAGTTGTTTTGACATCCATTTGTCATATCTCATAGTCATAATATGTGGCTATGACAATTAAAATTCTAATGGGTTTAAGCATGGCTACTGGAGAAAAGTCTCATCCATAATCAACACTTTTAGTCCGTCTGAAACCTTTTGCTACTAGTCGTGCTTCATAAGTATGCACATTGCCATCTATGTCAGTTTTCTTCTTGAAAACCTATTTACATCTAATCGTCTTACCACCTTTAAGTAAATCAACAAAGTTTCAAACTTAGTTGTAATACATGGATTGCATATCGAAATTCATGGCACTAATTCATTTATCTTAGGGCTAAATACAACCTCCCAATAAGTAGTAGGCTCATTTTGATCTATAAGCAATACTTCACTACAATCAGCCCAAATCAATGTCTTACCTTATCAGACCTACGCGGGTCTTGTGATACAGGTAGAGGTTCAACTAGTTTAAGACTTTGTTGATCTCCCACTAGCGATTGAGTGTTTATTTGGGATTCTTGAAGTTCTTCACGACTTCCTTTATTCTCATTGTTGTCTTTTGAAATAAACTTTTTTCCATAAAGACACCATTCCTAGCCATAAACACTTTGTTCTCAGTGAGATTATAAAAGTAGTATCCTCTAGTTTCTTTAAGATAACCAATAAATACACGCTTGGTAGATTTGGCTAATAATTTTTTTAAAGATTTGTCGTCGTACAAAAACCTCACAACCCCAAATCTTAAAGAAAATAAACTTGATCTTTTCACAAACTACATCTCATGTGGTGTTTTATCAACCGCTTTAGAAGGAACACGATTTATTGTAAACACGTCAATTTCTAAGGCATAACCCCAAAAAGAAATAGGAAAGATCTATGACTCATCATGGATCGAACTATATCCAATAAAGTTTGATTTCTCTTCTTAGAAACACCATTACATTATGGAGTTGTTGGGGGAGTTAACTGTGAGACAATCCCATAGTTCCTAAGATGATAATCAAACTTTTGGCTCAAATATTCACCACCTTGATCTGATAAAAAAAAACTTAATAGTTTTATCAAGTTCATTTTACATTTTATTCTGAAATATTCAAAACATCTCAAAAATTCACCTTTATGTTTCATGAGATACACGTAACCATATCTGCTGAAATTAATAGTGAATGTAATGAAGTACTGATAATCACCTCTACCATTATGTTTATAGGACCTCTTACATCAGTATGTATTAGACCCAATAAATCACTTATCCTTTTATTGTGTCCAGTAAATGGACTTTTTGTCATCTTGTCTAGTAAACAAGATACACATATTTCATATGATTCAAAATCAAATGAATCTAAAAGTCAATCTTTATGGAGTTTAGAAATGTGTTTCTCATTTACGTGGCTAAGACAACAATGCCAAAGGTAGGTTTGACTCAAATCATTTGACTTGAATCTCTTTGTATTTACATTAAGAATAGGAGTATATGTGGACCTTTTTCATGTTTAGAATATAAAGACCATAACATAAATCAACATTCGCATAGAAAACATCTTTACGAGAAATGGAGCATTTATTATTCTCAATAATAAAATTAAAACCATCCAAATCCAAATATGAAATTGAAATGATGTTTCTGCTCGATGCAAGGACATAATAACAATTATTTAGAACTTAAACAAGTCCATTAGGTAAAAATCAACTCATAGCATCTTATAGCCAATGCAACAACCTTTGCTCCATTTCCAACTCATACGATGACTTATCTTTTCTTTAGCTTTCTAATACTTTGGTGAGACCATGTATATTAATTAAAATGTGAGATCCATATCCGGTATCTATTACCCAATAATCATTAGTAGACAAGTTAACTTCAATAAAGTAAATACTCAAGCAATAATCGCATTACTCTTATTTTTCTTTAGATTTTAAGATAAAGCTTGCAATTTCCGAACTAATGCCCGGGTGCATGGTAGAAATGAAAATTTTCTTCACTTTTCTTTTTCTTTATGGGATTGTGAAATAGAAGCAGCTTGAGGCTTGACTTGTTTCATATGTTTTGTGATAGTCACAACAACCTTAACAACTTTAGCCTTGTCTCTGAACTTTTTCTTAAGAGCCATTCCTTTTTGAACCATCGACACATTAGCAATAAGTTTCTTAACACTCTGCTCAGGAGTTTTAAGCATCAAATACAACTTTAAGATATACTTCTCCATGTTATGCATGTTATAGTTCATCTCAAATTAAAAATAACTATCAGGAAATGAATTCAGGATCAAATCCGTAGCTAACTCTTGGATTATAAAAATCTAAGTCCGTCAAAATGGTCAATATAACCCTTCATTTTCAAATTATGAGGGCTAACTTATGCAGTATCAACCATTTTGCAAGAATGCAAGTTCTTAACTGTCTCAAATCTTTCTTACCTAGCTTGCTTTGGAACATTTCCTTCAGCATCGTAGCCATTTTGTAAGTTTCCATGTGTTCAATGTCATTCTGAAGTTCAGGAACCATGGTTGCCAACATAATGCATGCAACATCAGTTGAGTCATTGACATGTTTAGTACATGCATCATTCACGGCTCTTAAAGCATTGGCTGGTGCTTCCTCAAGAATAAGATTATCTAGGACATACAACTTGCGTTCATGCTTAAGAACAATTCTCAAGTTTCGAATCCAATCAAGAAAGTTTTTCTCGGACAACTTATCATTCTCAAGGATGGATTGTAGTGATAAGGGATTAGTGTGATTTGTAGAGGTCATAGATTTACAACAAAGATTATGCAAAACTTCATTTTAGTATAGAGTTATGGACTCCCCCTAAACTAACAACCCTCCTAAAAACGTTATGTTAATTTATGGGACTAAAATCTATGTTTCACTAATTCCAAGACAGATAAGGCATGACACTTTGAATTAGGTTATTTAGATAGGTACAAATTACCAATTAAATCATATGTAACTTTTAGTTGTTTTGTGAGATTATGACATCTTATGTCTTAACATGTTTTATCTCATCTAGTGCCCAAAGCCTAAAACGTTTTGATAGCTTTATTAAGTCTAACAATTTCAAACAATTGAGTAAACATTACTCAACTTTCCTCACCAAGATAACATAATACATTATGCGGAGGTAGACCCATATTGATTTGATCGAAGCCTTAACAAGTGTTTGAGAATGGATGATACTTGACTTAAAATTTGGAAGATATTTTTATTTGTTTTAATAATCATAATTTACAAAAGATAAATATCATATATTACAATGCATAAACAATCATTAAACAAGTTAGAAAATTATACTAATATTGGCTATTATACGAATTTCTTTGCCCTTCGAACAATTAGCGACAGTTCCACTGGCCGGTTAGCGAGACGGATGGGGGTACAAGGGGCAACGCCCCTGCTTTTTTTAGACAATGAATTTCAATTACAAAAATTGAAAATAGCCTAAAACTTCTCATTATTTTAGTCAATCCAATTAATCAAAATTGTTCTTTATTTTAATGTCAAAAAATATTAATTAAAACTTTTTATTAACTCGAGCCCACCTTTAATTTAGTATCTTATCCTAATCCAATTACAATTTAAGATACTTTGAATCCTTATCTAATCGGAATTTGTTATATATCTCACTTATCTTATAGAATTTGTAATTCTTATCCGATTACAAGTTTATCTCTTATTTAGTAGAAATACATTAAGATAACCACAATGAGATATATGATCAAAATCAATTTTGAAATATTAATCATGAATTCAACACCATAATCATACTAAATTAATCATATTAACCTCATCATAATTTCTATCATGGAGACATACATAATTATTAAACAAAAATGAAATATGTATTCAACACTACAATCACATTAACTAAACATGACTTCTACCATAAACATTCAAAATTTGCTTCATTCAATATCAAAAACATATGTTAATCGAATTATTCAAAACATGAATACTATCTTTGAATCAAATCATGTGTATGTATCAACATACATGAATTAATATCATTCTTTAAAATTATTCTTGATAACAATGATCACATAACCTATATGTACATCATACATATACATAAATCAAGATTATATTTTCATACATATATCATATATACATTATAGAAAACATGTAAATGTCTAATAGAACCGAGCCTAAGGCTCTGATACCACTAGTTGGGATTTTGCGATTCATACGAAGCGGAAAACTCAAACAATTTTTCAAAAACCCCAACAGTATCAAAAATAGGTTACATTAAACTGATCTAAAAAGTAAATCATATCTTAATCCGTGATTTTTCTTCTGTGATTGTTCGATCTCCAAGACATTTAAGCGCGCATCTGTTGGGGCATGTGCCCTAGGTCAATCCATAAATGTCTTTATGGATACTTTTAGTTAATAAAATAGAGGATTTCATTTGCTGTTTATTATAATTAATTTGCATGTTTACACTATAATAAGATCCATGGGTATTTACAGAAATATCATAAATGTCCCTTGTCGATCATTATACTGGGAACTATAATGAATTAAGACTAGTGTGAGTCTTGATTGATGATCATATGATGATTATACGTATAGGGATACGAATCAAGATCACGAGTACTTGTTAGGGAACAAAGTACTGGATCGACCCGCTATGAGAACATCACATAAGTCATAGTTGTTTCTCATGATAGGTATATTTTTCAGTCCTCTGACTTGAGATTACCAGAGACTTGAACATTAAGAGCATAGTAATTTGACACTATCAAACGTTGTCTTTAACCGGACGATTATAAAGGTTGTGATTGGTTACTATGTGAGCAATGTGATGAAGTTGTGTAATCAAGATAAAATTTGTCCCTCTCATATAAAGAGAGATATCCAGTGGATCCCTCGATGTGTTAGACTGTTAAAAGGCCTAGTCTAAGTGAATTGATATTGATCAATGTCACTTGGTGTTTTCAGTCTACCTAGAGATCGAGACTAGTACGACTGAACATGTTGGATGACAATTCCATGCCTTATGTTTGATCAAAAGGATATCGTGTGACAAAAGGATGTTGTATACACTATTGATTAGGTCGTATCGATTTGATATTCGTACAACATGGGTAGTCATAATGTCTTGCTAGAGGCCGCTTATGACTTGTATACCAAAATGTGTTTTGGTACACTGTCAACGTTGTATGAGCCTATTGGGTCGCACACTAAGAATGGTTTTACGAGATTTTAAGATGGTTCAGAAAAACGAGTTTTATATGATAAAATTCATGACAGAAACGTTTTTGTGGTGTATTACACTTATACTTCTTTAAGTAGGGGTATATGTGTAATTTACTTAACCATCTATATACAAGGGTTGTATAAATAGACGCTTTAAGTTAAATACACGGACGAAAGATTAAAAGGCTAAAACTCTATTTTCGTTTTAAAAATGACTGAGGGCTTTTTGGTATGTTCTGGATCGTTTTGGAGAGAAACAAAAGGTTTGGTATTCTCTCGAAGCTAGCACTTCGAATCTCGGCCGTTCGTGTGTGGACTGCTGATAGAGGGTGTTCGTCGTTGGCAGCGCCTTAGAGATCGATTAACCTTCAGAAATGTACATTGCGACTGAGGTATGATTAAGTTTTTCATGGTTTAAACGTTTTTAATGGAATTAGATTCGGATCCTGTTGGGGTTTTTGTCAAAATTGTTTTGTAATCTCCGCTGCGCATGAACCCCAAAACCCAACAGTGGTATCAGAGCCTTCGAGTTTGATTCCATTAAAAACATCGCATGTTTTCTTCTGATATATATATATTATATATGATTGAAACCATGTTAATAGTTGATGTATATGTGATATACATAAGTTTTCTGTGAGATTTATTATCATGTTTTGTGTATATGATACATATATTCGTGATTTAATTGAAATTATTTTCGTACATGCTAGTAACCATGTTAGGTTAATTCGAATAATTTTAATGAATTGAGTTTCATGTTCTGTGATCCATGACGCCATTATGTTTGATTGAGATAGTAGTTCATGATTCAATTACATGTTTGTGATTATTTGGATGAGGACCGAAATTGAAAATAATTAATTTTCGAAATTATTTATTTATAAATAATTAATTTTCGAAATTATTTATTTATCTTGCTATATCTATTTTGTTATGAAGTTTCTATTTGATAAAGATAGATAACAAATTAGAATATGAGATAAATATCAAGAATCTTGTTATTGGTGATATACTAAGATTCAAATATCTTAAATCCAAAATAAATAATTAATTTTTGAAATTAATTATTTATCTTGTTATATCTATTTTGTTATGAAGTTTCTATTTGATAAAGATAGATAACAAATTAGAATAGGAGATAAATATCAAGAATCTTGTTATTGGTGATATACTAGGATTCAAATATCTTAAATCCTAATTGGATTAGGATAAGATGATTAGTTAGATGTGGGCCCGGGTTAATTAAAATGTTTTAATTGACTTAATTTCGGATAAATTAAAGGGTTAATTTATGATAATAAAATCAGCGAGAATTATGATTTTATATAGCGAATTTTAATTTTCGGAATTGAGATCCGTCGTCTAACTAATCCTAGCGCACGAAAATTCTTTTATTAGTGATCAGTATAAAAAAAATTCCAAATTGTTTAGTGATTGAATAAATCAATAAAATATATGATATTTCATTGTTTACATAAAATCACTAAAACTAAATAAAATCCCTCTATTAAATTTTAAGTCTCGTGCCATCCATTTTAAACACTTGTCAAGGTCTCGATCACACTAATATAGTTTCAGCCATAACTGGGTGTATTGTGTCATCTTGGTGAGACAAGTTGGGTAAGAGTTACCTTAATGTTTAAAATGGTCTGACTTAATAAAGCCATCAAAATAGTTTTGAGCTTTAGGCACATGATGAGATAAAAACATGCTAAGACATAAGATGCCCCATATCTCATAAAAGGATCTAAAAATTACATAAGATGTAATTGGTAACTGTTACCTACCCAAATAATCTAGTTCTGTGTTTCATGCTATAGCTATCATAGAATTAAGTGAAATATGATTTTAGTCCCCTAAATAAACAGTGTGTTTTAGGAGGGTTGTTAATTTAGTGGGAGTCTATTCCTCTATGCTAAAATAAACTTTGCATAATCTTTATTGTAGATCAATGGCCTCTTCAAGTAACAATAATCCTCTGTCAATGCGATCCATCCTTGAGAAGGATAAGCTATCTAGGACTAACTTTCTTGGCTGGTTCAGAAACTTGAGAATTGTTCTTAAGCATGAACGCAAGTTGTATATCCTGGATGCTCCAATCCCCGAGGACCCACCACCAATGCTACGAAAGTCATGAAGGATGCGCATAATAAGCATGTCAACGATTCTACTGACGATGTTGCATGTATTATGCCGACAACTATGGTTCCTGAACTTCAGAAGGACATGGAACTAATGGAAGCCTACGACATGGTCGTAACGTTGAAGGAAATGTTCCAACAGCAAGCTAGGCAATAAAGGTTCGAGACAGTCAAGAACCTACATTCTTGCAAGATGATTGAGGGTGCGTCAATTAGGCCTCATGTTCTGAAGATGAAGGGCTATGTTGACCAGCTTGATAGACTCGGAATTCCCATAAGCCAAGAGTTGGCTATGGATTTGATCCTGAATTCATTACCAGAAAGTTACTCACAATTTGTGATGAACTACAATATGAATAATATGGAGAAATCAATTTCAGAGTTGCATTTGATGCTCAAAACTGTTGAACGAAATATCAAGAAACCCTATAGTAATATGTTGATGGCTTAAAACGAAAAATGAATGAAGAAGAAAGGCAAAGGCAAGGCTAGAGTTGCCAAGGCTGTTGCTGCACTTGTCGGAACAAGTCAAGACCCGGCCTGTTCCTGCTTCAAACACCCAAAAGAAAAGGAAGAAAATTGTCATTTATGTAATCAAACCTATCTTTGGCATTGTCATCTCGGACACATAAACGAGAAACGCATAACGAAGCTCCATAAAGATGGGCTTCTAGATTCATTTAATTTAGAAACATATGAAACATGCGTATCTTGTTTACTAGGCAAGATGACTAAAAGTCCCTTTACTGGACACAGTGAAAGGGCAAGTGATTTATTGGGTCTAATACATACGATGTATGCGGTCCTATAAACACAATGGCTAGAGGAGGTTATCGTACTTCATTACATTTACTAATGATTTCAGCAGATATGGTTATGTATATCTTATGAAACATAAAGCTGAATCATTTGAGATGTTTTGAACGTTTCAAAATGAAGTGCATAATCAACTTGGTAAAACTATTAAAACACTTCGATCAGATCGAGGTGGTGAATATTTAAGCCAAGAATTTGATGATCATCTTAGAAATTGTGGGATTGTCTCCCAATTGACTCCACCAGCAACTCCACAGTGGAATGGAGTTTCTGAAATGAGAAATCGAACCTTATTAGATATGGTTCGATCTATGATGAGTCATTTGGATCTTCCATTATCCTTTTGGGGTTATGCATTACAAACTGCAACTTTCACTATAAATCGAGTTCCTTCTAAAGCGGTTGATAAAACACCATATGAGATATGGTACGGGAAGAGACCTAGTTTGTCTTTTCTTAAGATTTGGGGTTGTGAGGCTTACGTAAAGCGACAAGTCTCAGAAAAACTAGCACCTAAATCTGATAAGTGTTTATTTGTGGGGTATCCTAAGGAAACAAAAGGATATTACTTTTATAATCCCGCCGAGAACAAAGTGTTTGTTGCTCGGTATGGTGCCTTTATGGAAAACGAGTTTATTTCAAAAGACACTAGTGGGAGAGAAATAAATCTTGAAGAAGTTCAAGAATCACGAGATAAACAACGAACCGCTTTTGGAAGTTCAACAACGTTACGAACCGAGTTGAACCTCATAGTGACACAAGGCCCACGTAAATCGGTAGGGTAAGACATGAGCGAGAGAGATTCGATTTCTCATTACCGATAGTCATGATGTGTTGCTTATGGATCAAAATGAGCCCACCACTTATCGGGAGGTTATGTCTGGACCGGACTCGGATAAATGGCTAAGTGTCATGAACTCGAGATGCAATCCATGTATGATAACCAAGTTTGGAACTTGGTTGATTTACTGAAGGTGGTAAGACCATTGGATATAAATGAGTTTTCAAGAAGAAAACCGACATGGATGGCAATGTGCATACTTTTAAAGCAAGACTTGTAGCAAAAGGTTTCGAGCAGACTCAGGTGTTGATTATGATGAAACTTTTTCGTCGTAGCCATGCTTAAATCCATAAGAATTTTAATTGCCATTGCTTTGCATATTATGACTATGAGATATGGAAAATGGATGTAAAAACAACATTTCTTAATGGAAAGCTACTTGAGGACGTGTATATGACACAACCTGAAGGTTTTGTACATCCTGAGAATTCTAGGAAGGTATGCAAGCTTCAAAGATCCATTTGTGGATTAAAGCAAGCTTCTCGGAGTTGGAATCTTCGTTTTGATGAAGCAATCAAAGATTTTGGTTTTATTAAGAACGAAGATGAGCCTTGTGTATACAAGAAGGTCAGTGGGAGTGTAGTTGTTTTTTTGATACTGTATGTTGATGATATATTACTCATTGGAAATGACATCCCAACATTGCAGAGTGTCAAGTCTTGGTTAGGGAAGTGTTTCTCAATGAAAGACTTAGGAGATGCAACCTATATCCTAGGGATTAGGATCTATAGGGATAGATCTAATAGGCTAATCGGTCTAAGTCAGAGTGCTTACATAGACAAGGTGCTGAATAGGTTCAGTTTCCAAGACTCTAAAAGAGGATTGTTGTCAATGTCTCATGGCATAAGCCTCAGCAAGAATCAATGTCCTAGGACAAATGATGGGCGAGATCGTATGAATAAGATTCCATATGCATAAGCTATTGGATCTATCATATATGTCATGCTATGCACTCGACCTGATGTATCATATGCTTTGAGCACTACAAGCAGATATCAGTCAAATCCTGGTGAGAGTCACTGGATAGCAGTAAAGAACATTCTTAAGTACTTAAGAAGGACTAAGGAAGTGTTCTTGGTCTTTGGAGGTGTTGAAAATGATCTAGTTGTAAATGGTTACATAGATGCAACTTTTCAAACTGATATAGATGATTTTAGATCGCAATCTGGATATGTGTTTACTTTGAATGGGGGTGCGATGGTGAAAAGCTCGAAGTAAGATCTTGTTGCGATTCTACAACAGTGAGAGTATATTGTAGCGTTCGATGCAAAAAAGGAGGCGGTTGGATCAAAAAGTTCATTTCGAACTAGGTGTGGTTCCAAGTATTGCTAACCCTATTTGTTTGTATTGTGAATATAACGGGGCAATAGCACAGACCAACGAACCTAGATCACACCACAGATCCAAACATATACTCAGGCGTTTTCATCTCATCGAGAAAATTATTGAGAGAGGAGACGTAAAGATTTGCAGTACCTATCGAAGACAACGTTGCAGATCCATTGACAAAAGCTCTTCCACAAGCAAAACATGATGGTCATGTTAGATCATTAGGCATTAGATGCATGTATGATTGGCCCTAGTGCAAGTGGGAGATGTTGGGGCATGTGCCCTAGGTCAATCCATAAATGTCTTTATGAATACTTTTAGTTAATAAAATAGAGGATTTCATTTGTTGTTTATTATAATTAATTTGCATGTTTACATTATAATAAGATCCATGGGTATTTACAGAAATATCCTAAATGTCCCTTGTCGATCATTATACTGAGAACTATAATGAATTAAGACTAGTGTGAGTCTTGATTGATGATCATATGATGATTATACGTATAGGGATACGAATCAAGATCACGAGTACTTGTTAGGGAACAAAGTACTGGATCGACCCGCTATGAGAACATCACATGGATTAAGTCATAGTTGTTTCTCATGATAGGTATATTTTTCAGTCCTCTGACTTGAGATTACCAGAGACTTCAACATTAAGAACATAGTGATTTGACACTATCAAACGTCGTCTTTAACCGGACGATTATAAAGGTTGTGATTGGTTACTATGTGAGCAATGTGATGAAGTTGTGTAATCAAGATAGAATTTGTCCCTCTCATATAAAGAGAGATATCCAGTGGATCCCTTGATGTGTTAGACTGTTAAAAGGCCTAGTCTAAGTGAATTGATATTGATCAATGTCACTTGGATGTTTTCAGTCTACCTAGAGATCGAGACTAGTACGATCGAACATGTTGGATGACAATTCCATGTCTTATGTTTGATCAAAAGGATATCGTGTGACAAAAGGATGTTGTATACACTATTGATTAGGTTGTATCGATTTGATATTCGTACAACTTGGGTAGTCATAATGTCTTGCTAGAGGCCGCTTATGACTTGTATACCAAAATGTTTTTTGGTACACTGCCAACGTTGTATGAGCCTATTGGGTCGCACACTAAGAATGGTTTTACGAGATTTTAAGATGGTTCAGAAAAACGAATTTTATATGATAAAATTCATGACAGAAACGTCTTTGTGGTGTATTACACTTATACTTCTTTAAGTAGGGGTATATGTGTAATTTACTTAACCGTCTATATACAAGGGTTGTATAAATAGACGCTTTAAGTTAGAATACACGGACGAAAGATTAAAAGGCTAAAACTCTATTTTCGTTTTAGAAACCACTTAGGGTTTTTTGGTATGTTCTGAATCGTTTTGGAGAGAAACAAAAGGCTTGGTATTCTCTCGAAGCTAGCACTTCGAATCTCGGCCGTTCGTGTGTGGACTGCTGATAGAGGGTGTTCGTCGTTGGCAGCGCCTTAGAGATCGATTAACCTTCAGAAAGGTACATTGCGACTGAGGTATGATTAAGTTTTTCATGGTTTAAACGTTTTTAATAGAATTAGATTCGGATCCTGTTGGGGTTTTTGTCAAAATTGTTTTGTAATCTCCTCTGCGCATGAACCCCAAAACCCAACAACATCATCTATCGAAAATCCACATACTAATAGTGACCACAATTTGGAGTGCTAGCCCTAAAAGAGATTGAAAACATTTATCTTTCTCCCAAAACCCAGAGAACTCGAAATTTGCAAAAACGAAAATCTAGTTTCGCTTTAGGGTTTCAATCTCTATTAATATGTGCAGATAAGCCTTCACTTAAAATCATATTCGTAATACAACTATTGTATTTAGGTAGTTTAAGTAAATTACACATACGCCCTACTAATAAGTTATCATATAACAAATCGTAAGGGTTTTTATATCATGAGTTTTATCATATAAAATTCATTACTTAAGACCAATTGAAATTGCGCTAAGTCATTCTTTGTGCGCGACCCAATAAGTAGGTCATGCGACGTTGCAGTGAACCAAAATCATTTTAGTATACAAGTCATAAGTGGTCTCTAGTAAGGCATTATGACAACCCAAGTCGCATGAATATCAAAATCGATACAACCTAATAAATAACATATATCATATCCTTTTGTCGTACGATATCCTTTGATAAAACATAAGACATAAAAAAGTCACCCTTAATGTTCAATCGTACTAGTCTCGACCTTTAGGTAAACTAAAAACATCCAAGTGACATAGATCATATCAATTCACATAGATTTGGTCATTATCAATCTATCATATCGAGGGATCCATTGATATCTCTTTCTATATGAGAGTGACAAATTACATCTTGATTACACACTTTCACATATTATTTACATGGTAACCCATCAAAATCTTTATAATTGTTCGGTTAAAGACAACGTTTGATTGTGTCAAATTACCATGTTCATTATATTGAAGTCTATGGTAATCTCAAGTCGAATGACTAAATGATATAACTATCATGAGTAACACATAAAACTTAATCCATATGGTGTTCCCATAGCGGGTTGGTCCAAAACCTTGTTCCTTAACAAGTACTAATGATCTCAATTTGTATCCCTACATGCATGATCATCACATGACCATCAATCAAAATTCACAGTAGTCTTAATTTATTATAGTTTCTAGTATAATGATTTACTAGAGACATTTATGATATTTCATCAAATACCCATGAATATTAGTATAAAGTAAACATGTAATCACTTATAATAAAACAACAAATTAAAACCTTCATTTTATTAACTAAAATTATAAGGTAAACAATGTTTGTAAATTGACCTATGGCACATAGCCTCAACATAGAGTACCCATCCATAGCACATTCGATCATGAGAATGCCAATCTTGAAAATCAAGATTTAGTTCTCATTTTTCAGTAATCTTTGAAGGAATTGGAATTGTACTAAACATAATTCCATCTGATCTACAACATTCCATTACGAGAACGATGATAGACTTCAACAACAAAAAATTGCTTTCATTCAACTTGATTGAAACAATTTGGTTAAATGAGTTACTAAATGGAGCCATTAACAAACTGTTAATAGAAGATGAAGATGATGGAGTCTGAAGAACTTGATGTGACAAACTTTCAGGATCTTTCATGTTTACTGATGAACCTTCACGATCCACAATTTGTCAACAATGGCGATGGGCCTCTCCATGGCTCTGATACCATTTTAACATTAAAAAATATAACAAAAACTCATCTCATCAACTCTGTTTATTAAGTGAGTGAGATAGGCTTTTATAGAGTGTGAGAATGTACATATACATGACTTATATATCATCTAGAACTTCATTTCTCTAACTGCCTAACTAACTCACTCTCACTCATCTGACTTAACTCATTAGCTCAGTAACACCCAATGATCTAACCCAACTCTTACAACATTTACATATAATGTGTTATGTACATTACTTGCCTTAGTGGTTTATGCTAATAGTACAAAACAACTAAGAAAATATATCTAAACCTAAAATATAAGACAACCGCTCATTTTCATTCCTCCACTATGCTTCTCCAATTTTTCATCCATTCATTCAAAGAAAAACCAAACAACTTGCCCATCATTGTTGCCCATCTAAAGAAAAACCAAGTAAATCTTTTATGGTAGTTTCAAACTAGTTATATAGATTAGAAAGTTAATAATTTTCAAAATGGACATGACTGTGGTGAAAAGATAAACTTTCTCATTAAGGAAAGAAAATTACACATGCAAGTACAAATCTTTATGAATTTATTATTGCATAAAAAAAACTCAAAACAGGGCACTAACAATTCTCACTTTGCTAACTTATTCAATTTTTGTCTCAACAGCTGATATGCGAACAACAAATCTCACAAATCTCTCAATGAACTGAAATCCTTTCAAACTTCATGAGTCTCTCTTTGACTCCATTTGTCAACAAGTAGGAAGGTCATTTGGTGGAGGGAGAATACAATCATTTTCCCTTTCACCATTTTCCACCAAAAATGCCATCTTCAGCCCCCATGTTGTATGTACCTCCAAATGGCAGTGCATGAACCAAACACCTACACATAATCATACAATTTAGAGATTAATTGATTTTTATGACTAACTAAATTTAAATACTTGGTTGCTCCTGATTATTGGATTAGTGCACGCTCGATTAATTTTTACGAGATTAGTTGAACTTTGAAATTCTTAAAAAGGTTCGGACACCCATAGTTAACCGAATTTTTTCTTTGAATGTTTCAAGCTTAATTTGATTGACTTAAATCAATTACCTGGATTATCAGCTCTGAATCTAATAGCAGCCCAACCACCTGATGGTACACCGATTGTGTTCCTCTCAACAGGGTCAACAAGATTGAACTTTTTAGGATCTTTTATGGGATCAAAGTTTCCAAGTCCCCTTCCAACAACAAAGAAATTGAAACCATGCAAGTGTAAGGGATGACTATCAGGGGCAATGAGGCCAGTGTCTTGTAGCACCACTTGCACACTAGAGTTATAAGATAGCCTATAAACCTTTGTTCCATACTTGGTCTGCAAATGCATCGTTTCGATCGCGGTGTAGTTAAAAGCGATAGGAGGATGCCCTGGAAAGTCATCGGTGAATACTCCGCTTATGTTAAAGTAATGTGCTTGAAGGAGGGGCGTCGTAGGCATGACAAAGGTAATGTTGTTAATGTCTGCGACAACTCTTATGCCTTTTGAGCAGGTGGAGCAAGGGTTGATGCCTAGACCGACGGTGAAGAAGAGTGAGTGATTAGTTGCCAAAGGGACTTTAGCTGGATAGTTTTTCGAGTTGAGACTACGGAGGGATTCGATGAAGGCGGTTGCGACTGAAGTTGCATTATGAAGAGGTGGCTTGGTGAGAGTGATTGGAGAGTTTACAAGGGTATTCGAGTAGTGTATTACACCAGTGGCAGTTGCACTGTCTACTGAAACAAGAGATTCTATGAAAGGGGAAACTATGACTAAGAATTCACCGGAGAGTTGGTCTGCGGTGAGAAGAGCATTTGTTGTCTGTCCTGGAGATGTGAGTATGGTGTCGGTCTTGAAGGGTTTCGTATAAGCGGCATCAACTTCAACGACAGTGAGCTGATGCCGCGCTGTCTTAAAGAATAGCTCTTCATTGAGCGCAGCATTGATAATCCTTAGCATATAAGTCTGGCCACTTTCTACTTGGATGGTGAAAAAATCTGCACTGGTGTATAAAACACAATTAGCAAACTAATTCATTAATTTACAAGTACTGCATCAATGATCGGTAAAAATATGCAATATGGCTAAATTACTATACATTAAACAGTTTGGCATTATTAACACACTTCAGGTAAATATTTATCAAACTAACATATCTATCAAAATATTTAAAAATTTAACAACTATAGCTTTGGTGGAAGCAAAGCAAGAGATGACTGAAATACCTTCATCTCTTTCAAACGCATCAACCTCCCTCAAATCACTACACTCCACCGATCACCGCCCCCGCCGCCGGTTCGCTGCTCGCCTCCTCCCGCCTTCGCCGGCTGCCATCATCGACCTCCTTTTTTTTTTTTTTCTTTTCTTTCTCCTCCTCTTCTTTTCTTGACCGCTGGCCGGCGAGATCCGACCAAATTTAAGCCGGCTAGGCTTAGATCTCGGCCAAATCTACTGGCCGGAGGTCAATAAGGTGGGAGGAGGAAGTGAGGGGAAGAAAAGAAAAAAGAGAAAGGGAGGTCGGCGATGAGAGTTAGTGGGCGGTGACTGGAGGCGGCGGGCAGCGGCAGACGACGGCAGCAGACGACGGCGAGCACCAGCGGCGACGGGCAGCAGCGGACAGCGGCAGTGGTCGGGGTCGGTGGTGGCTTTGATGGAAGTAGTGATTTTTGAAAGGGCAAAACTCATCATTTGCTCACTAAACTTGGTGTTTTTTTATGCTTTTTGTCTCTTAATTTTTATTACTACACATTTGATCCTTTGAAGTTTCACAAAGATCTATATTTAGTCCTTCTGCCATTTAAAGTGTTAAATTCTGACGATGTGGATAACGGAAATGTTTCGTGACTAGTCGAGAAGATTAAAATGACTTATATTACTGAACTGAATAACTCATATTGACCAACAAAAGCCGAAAAAAATAATAATTTTCTCCCAAAACATAAAAAATTTAAAAGTTCAGGACCCAAATGTGCAATAATAAAAGTTCTGGGATCAAATGTACATTAATAAAAGTTGAGGGACCAAAAACGTAAAAGACTCAAAGTTGAATGACTAAAAAATATGTTTTGCCTTTTGAAAGAATGAGGATATTTGGTCTTTTCATTGTTAGTGGTGTGTGTAAAATAAATGAGTGTGTTAGAATGAAAAATATTTAGGTGAAGTGTGTTAATCATGTCAAAAGCCATTAATTAATTAATGTAATTACCCTTCAAAGGGCAGGTTGAGAGGGGTCCTGGATGTCCATTAATTGTATGAGCATCAGATACATTTGGTGCTAATCCAGAACTCTCGGCCTCGCCAATCACAGCTTCGACGTCCGATTTCCACCATTCACCTAAAACCATTAAAAAAAGAGACTCATACACAATATGAATTAGCAGTAACAAAAACCAAATTAATTATTTTTTAAACTTTCTTATAATATAAATTGGTTAAGCTATCAATTTCAATTGCTTGCTTGTTCTGTTTTTTTTTAAATTGCCAGTCTGCCAGTGTGTGTTTCTTACAAGTAAAAGATTGATTAGTAATCAGCAGCTCAAACGTACCTAATATCACAATCACTTCTTTATAGGGTGCCCTAAAGGGATATGGGACACCAAGTTTAGGCAAAATCACAATGGCTCCATGAACTGTTGCTCTAAGCCAAAGAATGTGTGCATGATACCAAAGTGTGCCTCTTTGGCCAGTGAGAGTGAAATTGTAGACATAGCTCTGCCCTGGCTGAATAGGACACTGTGTGATATATGCTGGACCATCTGCCCATCCAGTTCTAAGCTTGCCTAACACCATGCCTACCAATACAATGAAAGAAAAAAAAAATAAGTGCTCTTAATTTGAGCTTTATTAATCAATGCAATCATAGGAGGAAAAAAAAATGTACAGGTAACCTAATTGATGAATCCTAATAGGGAAACTCCTATATATAACATGTAATGAGATGCGTGTGATGTGTATCTCTATGTTTAGTAATTAGTTAATTACCAGTGAATGGTAACATTGTACTCGACATGGTTCACCACCTTCACCAGCAGTGTGTCATCCTCTCTAGCATAGATAGTTGGCCCCGGAAACTGCCCATTCACAGTCACAATGGGCTTCGTCGAACAGAGCCGCGTCACATTCCTCTCCACCACCTAAGTCTCGATCATCAAAATTAATTAGGAACATCAATGGCTTATGACATGAACTTGTTAGTAAATGCAGATACATATATAGATTCAAACTCACATTGAATTTGTAGTGACGAACTCTGCACTCAACCAAAGCAGGACACATTAAGCAAACAAGTAAGACCACAGCTCTAAACCAAGAGTAGTAGTAATAGTAGTCGTAGTGGTACTCCATCTTAATTTCTCTAACACTCATGTATATATGTCTCTCTAAGTCTTTAAATGAGTAGTGAGTGTACTTATAATAAATGGGCGCATGATTTCGCTGCCATGTCGTTTTTGTGAGTTAGGTGGGTATGGCTCCTTATGAGACAAGATTTATTATGTTAATAAAATAGGGGAAGATGGACTGATAGAACAACAAAGACAGCTTTTGCTTGGTTGCTATGTACTGTACTTACTTTGTTCTAGTAACTAGGAGTGTTAACTTGGGAGATCAATTAAAATGTGAGGATTAAAGTTATATTGGTTGGTGTTCGATCGGTTGAGGTTGGGAACCAAAGCCTAACGACCTGATATGGAGAAAATGACTGTGTGATCTATGAGCTATGATTCACCTTTTTTTAACAACTTCATAAACAAAAGTAGTACTGAACTGTTTAATTTTTCTCAATTTAGTATAAGAGATGGTAAGATAATTGGTGGGAATGTGTGGATTGAGATATAGTCCCACTTCAATTAAAAAGTACTAGTTAAGCTTGAAGGATTTAAGTGTGAATCTCTCTCAAAATAGGCAGTACTGAATTTCTTTTTTGAGTAAGTGTGTAACTCTCTCAAAATATGGAGGAATGTCCATCTTAAATAGCATAAATAGACATTGAGGTACACAAGTGCTTTCCAATGCATAATGTGACTTGTGCTTCTATAACGAAATTTTATTGTTTTTTTTTCTATATAATTTAGAGAGAATTGTTAATGTGGTTATAGATTGCATCATCTAGACATTGAGAATAAACATTGTCAATTTCTTCATGCCACATCAACTGCACATTACCAATCTATAATTGCATTGTAGAAGGGTTTTTAGTTTAAGGTACGGTTTGATTCATTTTTGCAAACTTTTTTTGTTTGTCAAATAAGTATATTAGCTAAATAACCTTACAACAACATTGCCGATACTTAATGGCAAAACATCAGTCCACAATGTGGAAATACAAGAGAGCAGCGCTTCTCGCGCCAGGTCATGGGCGACTATATTGAGCATTCTAAGGATTTGATAGAACTCGTGGTTGTTCCATTTGTTGGCTTTTTCAAATTTCCCAAGCTAGTAGGTCGTAATCACTTATCTCCGCTCCTCCCTGGATGATCTAATGGCAGTGAGTGAAGTCAGAGAGAATGACCGGGTGGTCCATACTCTCTTCCACTTTAGTCAAGGCGATTCTAATAGCTAGTAATTCAGCCCAGTCCACATCCCTAGTGTAGTCAATAAATTTCTACCCTGCCTTTAGTATGAGACCTTCCTTGTTTCTCAAAAACCATCTTAGGCCCGTCCTCCCTGACTCAGGGTCGCATGCCGCATCAACACGTGGGATGTTATCATTGAAGAGTGCTTTTGTTGGTGCGGGGTTGGGGGTTTTCATTTCCGTGGCTGCATACATCTGCCTATTACGCCACTCGATAACTCTTCTTTGTGTGAGTTGGATTATCTCTACGATAGGTTCCGATACTCCTTGGAAGACCCATTTATTTCGTTTTTTCTAGAGTAACCACATTAATTCCTTGTGCCATCCATGCCCAAATCTCTAGAACTCCCTCATTTTCTTTCAGTTGTTCCGTCAAGAATGCCCAAATGGTTCGCATATCACTCGAAGGGAAAGAAGAGGTGTCAAGCCTGAGGGGACTGCCCATCCAGAATCTATGAGCATGCAGGCACATGAACGTAACATGTATAATTGTTTCTTCATCCACTCCACATATGGGGCACGCTGGATCATCCGTTAGCTTCCTCCTCGCTCTGAAGCTGTTAGAGGCTACCAAGTCATGTAAACATTTCCACATGAAGCATTTGGTCTTAGGAGGGGCGCCAATTGATCTTCCACATATGAAACCATAAGTCTGCCTCCTTCTCTTGCTTCATAAGGTCTTTGCATGTTGCGCTGTTTGGTAAGTTCCTTGCTACTTCTTCGCTAACTAGCTTGTACCCCGACTTCACTGTGTATATCCCTAATGTTGTGTAGTGTCACAATAGCTTATCTTCTATGTTGGCGTTCCTAAGGGGGGTCGTTGTAATTACTTTGGCGTCCAATGGATGAAAGTAACGCCCCACTAAGCCATGATTCCATGAACTCGTTTGGTGATCGATAAGATCACTAACCCGTGAGGGGCATCCTGGCTTTACTAGGATAGGTTTGAATCTTATGTGTTTGGGAAGCCAAGGGCCATCCCTGATCGAGATAAGTCGTCCGTTACCAATACGCCAGCGTAGTCCTTCAGTAATAACTCTCGACCCGTGAGCAAACTTCGCCATCCCCATGATGGTTTGCGACCAAATCCGGCCTCGAGGATAGTGGCTCATTTCCCATACTTTGCTTAGAGGCGTTTGGTAAGGAGGGAATTCGGGTTCTCCATATTCCGCCAGAATTGCTTTGCTAGCAGTGCCACGTTCATTCGTTTCAGATTCCTAAATTCGAGTCCTCCGTATGCCTTAGGTTGCGCCATCTTGTCCCACTACCACCAGCCCCTCCTAGACCTTTGGGTGTCACTTTTCCACCAGTTTTTTGTCAGAGAGGTGTGGATACGTTTGACAAAGCATTTGTTCACTTTGAAGCACGATAATTGATAAATGGGAGTTGACAGCGCTGCCGAATTGATCAAGATTGCTCTCCCTGCTTGTGATAACTTTTTCTCTGCCTATCCTTTAATCTTGTCGTGGACCGCCTCTTCAATTGCATTAGTGAATACTTGCTTTATCACTCCAAAGTCAATGAAGGGAACCCAAGTTTTTGCCGAATGAGACTTTTTCTTTAATATGGAGGATTCCGTTGATGAGTTTCCTAGCCTGCGGGCTGACTAGGTGGACGAACACTAGTCTGCTCTTCATTTGGTTGATCAGCTGTCTGGACGCTCTGCAGTAGGTGGAGAGGATATGCATTAGTCTGTATGTTTCTTGTATTGTAACTTCATCAAATAATACTGCATCATCTGCGAAAAAGAGGTGAGAAATAGGGGGAATAGGGAGAAAATCGCAGTCCCTGGAGCTGCCTATTATCTACATTGTGGTGCAAAAGTGTCGAGAGGCTCTCAGAGATAATCAAGAACAAGATAGGGGATAAGGGACCCCCCTGGTGAAGTCGTCGCGATGGCTAGATTATCCTCGAGCTCCTCCAATTCAGCAAAACATTGTAAGTAACGTAGGATATAAGTGTAAAGATCCATTTACACCATATGGGCAGGAAGCCCATATGCTCCATGATTCTTATCAAAAAATCTCATTTGATGCGATCGTAGGCTTTGCTCATATTTATTTTAATAGCCATGGAGTTCCCATTAAAGTGCTCCTTCTTAAGAGAGTGGCGTGCTTCATGAGCTAGCAAAATATTATCAATTATGTATCTACCTGAGATGAAGGCCCTCATGGTCTCGCTGATGAGAAGATGAATGATCTTGTTTAGCCTCGTAATTAGGATTTTGGATATGATTTTATATGCAACATTCCATAGGCTAATGGGACGAAGGTTATAGATGGATTGCAGATTGGTTTTTTTTGTATGAGGGAAATTTAAGACTGACAATTTGGGTCATGAAACGTTTAACACGACACATCATAAATATATCGTGGGTTTGGCATAAGTATGTATGGGTCATAAACAGGTTAACCTGTTTATACACGATTAATAAACGAGTCATTAACATGTTAACATGTGTGACTCATTTATGACTCGCTTAATTATATCCATATATAACTTATGATTTACATATAATTAATCACTTATATAAATACGATTTTTTTTTGTCATTAAACTTGAATATATCTCTTATTTCTATGTTAACTTCATATAACCTTGTAGTTGAGTTATTAAACTTGAACTTGACTATTTGAGAACTTGTATTTTTCCTTGTTAAACTTAGATTTTGTCCATTTCTATGTGATAACATTGATATAACTTGGTAGGTGGGTTTATATTTTATGTTGTTTGTATTGATTTTGTAGTAAGATATCATTAATCTAGTAGCATGTTTAACAGGTTGATAAACATGTACATAAACGAGTCGAATTAAATAGGTTAAACATGACCTATTTAATAAACGTGTCATATACGGGTTACCTATTTATTAAATGTGTCGTGTGTCGTGTTTGCAAAAAGTGGCTCGTTTAATAAACGTGTCGTGTCTGTGTTTAGGATAATTGGGTCGTGACTCGTTTACGACACGACACGTTTACGACTCGCTGACGCGAATTGTCAGCCCTAGGGAAATTAGAAATTAGTGTCTAATTGAGAGTTGGATCGAACTGGTTATGGTTGAAAAGGTTAAAGACTGTGGTGATGATGAGTTCTTTGACCAAACCTCAAAACTGTTGATAGAATTTGGCAGTGAAACCATCAGGGCCAGGGCATTTTGTTGGATGGAAGGCAAATATTGCTTGTCGAATTTACTCCTCACTCACCAATGCTGTAAGAGTGCTACATTCCTCTTTACTTATTCTCGGATGCATTAGGGACAAGAGATCTTAAGGTGAATGGCTACCTTCGCTTGTGTATAGTGTTTCGAAAAAGGTTTCTACATGGGTAAACATTTCTTACTGGTCTATAACCCGGTTTCCTTGGTCATCCATAATTCGGAGAATTCTAATGCACCTTCGTCGATTTTTGACCTTTCCATAGAAGTAACAAGTGTTTATGTCCACGCCTAAGATCCAGTCAGCTCTCGCTCTAACCCTCCAATATTCGTCTTCTGCAGTAGTCGCTTACACCAGCTCCATATTTAGCTGTCTCACTTTTGTCTAGTCCATGATAGCATTGTTATGGAGTTTACAGAGCTCCTCTTCCACATGTTTTATCTTCTTTTCCGAATTAACTAACAGATGTTTAACATGCCATTTGATTATCCTTTTCCTGGTCTGTGCCAGGATGGCGCTTAGGTTGCCACCACTGTTTCTGATTCTTATTTGTTGCCACACTTCTTCAACTTGGTTTCTACACTCCTCATGATGCATCCACTTATGATCGAAGCGGAATAAGGTCTTAGGCTTGGTCCATCTTCTGTGGGTTTCCAAAGACAGTCCAAGGTGGTCAGAGCCTACAATGGCCTGATGGGTAAGGGATGCCTCGAGGAACCATTGGATCCAACTTGCATAGCAAAGGGCCTATCAAGTCTCGCCACTACTTTGTGTAAATCAAGCCTCCGATTAGTCCAATTGTAAACCGGGGCCCTATGAAATGTACTTAGAGAATATGTACAAGTAATGAGAAGTTATTCATTCAACTTTGTGTGTTATCACCATTTATATAGTGATTTTGGTGATGATGATAAATGTACTTAGAGAATATGTACAAGTAACATATACATCAAATGTCATACAACACATTACAAGTAATTTAACAATATGTGAAAGAGTTGGTGCACATTGAAAATGGTTACAAGTAACATGATAATACATGAACAAGTGAGGGTACCGTTAGTGAGGAATACAAGTTACATGACTACACAATATGGTAGTGTGCATGCATGATCATCAATACTTCACAATACTCATCCTTGGATGGCACTTGCTTAGAGAATGTGTCACGTTAAAACTTCTACTAAGAAAAACCCTATAGAAAAAATCTAATAAAAGAAAAAGAGTACACTGTTCTCATCATTCTTAAGATGAGTATAATATTGTTAGGATTGTCTCATTAAAAATCTTGCTAGGAAAACCCAATGGGATAAAATCGTAGCTAAGGAAAAGAGTGCAATATACTAATCAATAACTCTCCCTCATGAGGACATGGGTGAAACTTGTTCTGTTTCTTTACTTGCAATGTTCTTAAGTTTATGTAAGCCAATACCATATATAAGCATTTCAAATGTCTTAGTTGATAAAGCTTTTGTGAATAAATCAGTAAGATTATCACTAAACTGGATTTGCTTAACGTCGATTTCACCATTCTTTTGAAGCTTATGTGCATAGAAGAATTTTGGTGAAATATATTTTCTTCTGCCTCATTTTATGTATCATTAACTTAATTGTGTGATATATATTGCATTATCTTCACGTAATTTGGTTGGAGAATCTTTTATCAAAGGCAATCCACATAATTATTAAATATGTTCAATAATGTTTCTCAACCATACACATTTACGACTTGCTTCATAAATTGCAAGCACTTCAGAATGATTGAAAAAAGTAGCAACCATAGTTTTCTTAACTAATTTCCACGATACAATAGTATTATCATAGGTGAATACACACCCTCTTTGAGAAAGAGCCTTGTGGGGATCAGACAAATATCCAACATCAGCATAAGCTTGGAGATTCAATTTTACTCCTCTCAAGTAAACCATATCACTTGTTCCTCAAATATATCGGAAAACGTGTTTAACACCATTTCAATATCTTCAAGTTGGTGAAGAGTTGTATCTTTCAAGTAGGTTGACAGCAAAAGCAATGTTAGGTCTTGCACAATTTGCAAGATACATAAGTGCACCAATTGAACTTAAATATGGTATTTCCGGACCAAATAGTTATTCATCACTTTTATGAGGTTGAGATTGAGCGTTATCCACTTCAAGTGATCTGACAACCATTGGAGATCTCGATGGATGTGCCTTGTCCATATAAAATCTTTTTAATATTTTTTCAATATAATTTGATTGATGAACAAGTACCCCACTTGAAAATTGTTCAATTTGCAAACTAAGACAAAGTTTTATTTTTTTTAAGTTCTTTCATCTCGATTTTTTTTTTCAAGTATTCGGATGTTCTAACAATGTCGTTGTGGTTTCCCACTATATTCAAATTATCAACATATACAAAAATTATCACAAATCTTGTTGATGATCTTTTAATGAAGACACATGGGCAAAGTAGATTGTTGACATATCTTTCTTTAAGTAAATAATCACTAAGGCGTTTGTACCACATTTGTCTGGATTATTTCAATCCGTATAAATACCTTTATAATTTTATAGAATGCATTTTATGAGGTTTTGATTTTATTTCTTCAGATATTTCAAATCCTTCGGGATTCTCATATATATCTGAATGTCCAAGGATCCGAACAGATATATTGTAACAACATCCATTATATGCATATCAAGCCTTTCAGAAAATAAAAGTGTTATAAAAAATCGAAATGTGATTGCATCTATAACTGGAGAGTATGTTTCCTCATAATCAATGTCAGGTCTTTGTGAACCTTGAGCTACAAGTCTTGCTTTGTACCTTGCAATCTCATTTTTTTCGTTACTCTTTTGTACAAATATCCATTTATATCTAACAGACTTTACTTCATCTGGCGTTTGAACAATCGATCCAAAAACCTCTCGTTTCTTCAACGAATCTAGCTCTATTTGGATAGCCTATTGCCATTATTGCCAATTAGGTCTTTTCAACATTCATCCATAGGTCATGGCTTTGGATCATCATCATTTTCACATATTTCAAATGACACATTGAAAGCAAATATATCATCAAGAACAATATTATTTCGATCCCAAATCTTACCAGAGTTTAAATAATTTATTGAGATCTCAATATTTTTATCTTTTCCCTTTTTTTTTCTAGAGGTGGTTGTTCCTCATCATAATCAACTTGTTCTTATAAATCCTTATCAAAGGATTCTTGTACTTTCTAAAGAATATTTTGATTTGTGTTTATTTTTACTCCTGTTTTCCTCTTTTGACGAACTGTATCCTTTGAACCAACTTGTCTTCCACGCTTTAAATCGTTTCATTGGAATTTGCGCATTTTGTTGCATAGAGACATCAATTCTTGCAGGAGCATTTACTGCTAGAATATGTGATTTTGTCACTCATTTTGCTTCAATAAATGCACCAGGTAATTGGTTTTCAATTTGTTGTAAATGAATTGTTTTTTGAACTTTAAGTTCACATTGATTTGTGTGTGGATCATAATGTGATAAACTTGATGCATTCCAAGCAATTTCGTGTCATTTTTTTAAATTGACTTTTTATCTCCCCATAATGGTGAGAAAATTCATCAAAGTGACAATCAACAAAACATATAGTTAATAAATCCCCTATTATGGGTTCAAGGTATCTTACAACGGACGATTTGTTAAATCCAAGATAAATCCCAAGTTTTCATTGTGGACCTATCTTAGTTCTATTAGGAGGTGGTATATGAACATACACTGCACAACAAAAAAATTCTCAAGTATGAGATATTTAGTTGTTGACCTAAAATTAGTTGCATAGGGGAATGTTCATGGTATGCACTAGGCCTATATGAATGATAGATGTTGAATGAAGGACTGCTAGCATGTCCCCAAACTGAAGTTCGTAACTTAGTTCTCATAATTAAAGGCCTAACAATTAATTGAATGTATTTGATCAAAGATTCTGCTAAACTATTTTGAGTATGCACATATGGAACATAATGTTCAATGATAATTCCTATAGACATGCAATAATCTCTAAATGCTTGAGATTGAAATTATCCAGCATTATCAAGATGGATGGTCTTACTTGGGTTGTTAGGGAATTGCGTTTTTAACTTAATAATTTGGGCTAAAAGTCTAGCAAATGCAACGTTACAAGTCAAAAACAAACAAACATGTCACCACCTAGTTGACGCATCTATCAAAACCATGAAATATCTAAATAGTCCACATATCTCCCTGAATGTATTCTAAACAAATTGAGAATCCCACAATAATTTTACTTGAAGATGGTTTAATTATTAATTTACCTTGAAAACAACTAGCACAATTATAATCATCAGCTGAAAGTATTTTACGACTCCTTAAATGATGTCCATGCGAATGATCAATTATTCTTCCCATCATTGATGATCCTGGATGACCAAGTCAATCATGCCATAAAATGAATGTCTTTGATCATTAATTTTTCTATTTATGAGAACATTCGTTTTGACATGTCTTATATGAGTGAAATATAATCCAGAGGATAAAGCAAGAAATTTCTCCAACACTTTTTTTTATCATTTGAAACCAACGTAATATAAAGGAATTCTCCATTATTTTCATTCATGGTTTAAATATGATATTCATTTTGTCAAATATTTTTAAAGCTAAATAAATTCTTTCTGGGTTTTTGGAGTATAAGACATTATCAACATGAATTGTTGTACCTCAGACAACATAATATTTGCTCCTCCAGAGCCATTAATCGAATTGGAGATGTCAGGTATTGTTTGAACATTAACCTCAACTAAGTTCAAGTTGGTGAAATATGCTCTCTTTTTAAGGATTGTGTATGTTGTAGTACAGTCAGCAAGACAAATATCGCTTTTATTTGATTCATGATTTGAACACATGACTTGATGATCTATTTAGATAAATAATGTTTGATAAATTAGAAAAAAAGTCATTTCATTTATAATAAGAAACTAGTCTATAGGAATTAAAAAGCATAACAAAAAAAGTTAGTGCACAGAATTATAGAAATTGAAAAGCATTACATATGATCATTAAAAACAGCAAGACTATTATCATGAAAATTTAGGATCTCCATATAATTAATGTTTGATGAGCCATCTCCGATAGTGAAACTCATTTCAACTATTTTGTTTTTCTCCTTCAAGGAGGCTTGATAAAGATCAATAAAATGGTTAGGCGTGCGACATACATAAACCCAATGGCCTTTTAGACCACACCTGCAACATGGTTGGTCAAAATTACTAGTATGCCCACTTTCAGCGGTTATTATTTCTTTTTTTTTTTTTTTTTTTTTTTGAGATGCGTCATTTCGGTTCCATTTGTTTTGGAACTTGTCACCGCAAGATTTATGATACACCTTGCCATGATCCTTGCCAATTGATCCTTTCCTATTTCCACATCCATGGTTTTTTTGTATCGACCCTACGCCCCGAAGCCGCCAAACGAGCTGCTGCGCGGGTTCGCAGCCCCGTTGATGTTTTTCTCCATGTTAACGTTCCTCGATGTGCATGCTATTCATCTTATTTTTTATATTATTTGTCAATTATTCAAGATATTCGATCAAGTTACGAGTATAGCTTGTGTTTTACAAAGCTGCTAATAGATAACTAGTAAATTTGCACCAGAAGTCTTTAAGTATATTAACATGGATTTTCATTAACTTTTTAAGTTATATAGATCATCGATCGTATCATGTAAAACCCAGAATAGAGTACACCGTATATAAGGCGACAAAAGTAAATAGATACAAGTGCAAGTGTCTCATAAGTCTCCCATAAACCCAAAATATATATAACAAATTATTTAAATACAAATACATACGAGTAGTGTGTCGAACAGTGGGTGAGTTAAAAGATAGTCATCGAGAATCTCCGTACCCTTATTCGTAGAAGAATCTGCACTTAACCATCATAATAAAAATAGATGACGAGTCTAGTGATTAAAATCTCAAGGAAATTCACTGAGCATTCATATGATAAAGTAATGAAAATCCAATAAATATTGTTAAATAGACATGCAGAATGTAAACAGGCAACTATAAAAATGGATCATTACATGCGTAGACCCACGATACACCGACACAAGTACCGACAAAGTAGCTAAGGTCGTCATTCATCGAGGACTCCTGATACACATGCTATGGTCTAGCGTGTCATAGATACACAATGAAATACCCGGCGGGAGTAAACTCAACCAACTGTTCAAAAAGTGACACGGACATAGATAATTGAAGTAAATAAGGAATAGAATGGGAATACATTGAACATGATATAGTAAAACAATAATGAAAGCGAGTAAATACTCAAGTGACGTTCTATCGGGTTTTACAAACCTCAATACGCGCTCCAACTTCCCCAGACTCCCAAATCTAACCCCGCCTAGCTCCCCGAAACGCGAGCTATGGTCCCCTTAGTCTCTGATGTCAATTCAAGTTGTGTTAGATGTGTTTACCAAGTTAGGTTCTAGAATTCTAAATTAATTTCAGCCCCAAAACTCACAATCGAACCATCCTTATCTACAACCCTTGACTTCCAATCCATTTTCAATATATATATATATATATATATATATATATATATATATATATATATATATATTCGATGGCTTTATTTTTGAGAAATAATGCTTCTAGACGGTTGTGTTCTCTCTTAGCTTTCCAACGATAGGTAGAACATCGAAATCCGCGAGGGAGATATGATCATTTTACGAAAATCACTTAAATTGAGGTTGTCCAGATGAGGGAGTGCACTCCCCATTTGAGGGAGCGCGCTTAACGCTCGAGCAGAACTGTAGAAACGCAGTTCTGCACCCCCAAACCACCACTAATCATCCCCAAACCATCTCAAATCATACCAGAACATCAAAACTTAATCAATAATCATGAACCATCATAAATATAACCTATTTGAGTTGATTTAAATTAAAGATATGCATAAAATTGACATAATTAACATGCATTCACCAATAAACCTAAAAAGCACAAAAATCTTCAAAAAATCAATTTTGAAACCATAATTCTTGGGTAAATTAGACCTCATATTCACAAAATCCTCAATTATAATAGTAAGTTACAAGAAAACCCGCTTTAGCCGTTGGATTCCCAAATTTGACGATATACAAAAACCATATTTTGATGAATAACATGAACAAAGAGAAGAAAGTGATTACCTAGCTTGAGAATCTATTTAGATGACACTCTTCTTTCAATTTGATGAATTCCCAGCCCTTCCTTGTTCTTTAACCTCCTTCGCTAGAAACAACTCCCTAAACTTGTTGCAAAAATCAAGTTGAGCACTATCCCATATATTTATATGTTTTAGTTTTTTTTTATCTAAGCCACACATCTTGTTGACTTTCCCTATCTTTAAACCGTCTAATGGTTCATAACTCATAAGGCCAAGTCTTCGATGACATAAATTTCTCACTTATTTCACCTAGGGACTCTCATCTAGAATCATCACGAGGACTATCAAGGGTCCTTGATTTAATTAACTTAACTATAGGTTTTTAAATTTAACTTATCCTAAGACTTATATTTTGATCACATTAATGTATTTGAGTAATCTAAAATGTGTGCATCTTATCAATGTATTGCACACATACTAGTACCCATCTTCCTTGGCACCCAATGCCCCGCATTTTAGCACGCATCTCGAGACACGATTTAATAAATCTTTTTTTATTTAATTGACTTAGACCATATGGTTTTATTATTATTATTAAATGTCATATTTACTTTGGCTATACTCATATTAGTCTATTTCGCATAGTTTAAACCCAGTGTACCCGTACTTCACCTACTCGATACCCGTGTCGTCACGCTTTTTGAGGTGTTTACTCATCATACAGTTTCACACGGTATGACAATATAAATATACACATGCGATGAGTTATATATTAAATATAATTAACATCGCAATTATGCAACTAACAAACAAAAAAAATATTTATGCCTAATTAGGTATGTTCTAGCCTATCCAAGGCCTCCACGTGGGTCTGATCTGATGCCGGAGTTTGAAAACAACCTAAATAACGTCGTCAATAAATATTGGGCCATTACATTTTCTTTATTTGACCATTTTTATGGTTATTATTGGATGCACCATTTACTTCATTAATTGAAGCGAAACTAGTTAGACAGGAGTTGTGTTTTTTTTAGAAGCTTATTATTTTTTTAGCCACTACGAGACAAGAAATTAATTTCGAGTACTTTCTAAATTGGTGCGCTCGATATTGTTGTTGCAACAATAGATTTGAGGCATGAAAAGTACTGAATGTTTTCTTCATCGATCATTGCCTCATCAGATATATTTTATCCACATAGCCGCAAATAAGAGGTAATATTAAACATGGTAAAGTTATACTCACTGACTGTTTTAAAATCTTGTAGCCTAAGATTCAGCCAGTTATTTTGAGTTTTTGGAAATATCAATCTTTTGGTGATCATATCGCTCTTTCAAGTTTAACCACAGGGTGAGATGACCTTTTATAATGAGATATTATCTTTTCATACCTTTACGAAGATGATTGACGAAAGAATATCAGTGTTTTCACAAGGTCTTGCATTGATATTTCATTTCCTTCTATAATAGTTTCTCCCAAGTTCTTAGCTTGGAGATATATCCCGGCATCCAGTTGTCATGACAAATAATTATTGTTAGTGATATCGAAGGCAACAAATTCAAGTTTTTGAAGGTTTGTCATAGTCTGAAAATATGTAAAGAAATTAAAAATTGGGTAAATAGTTTTTATCTTTTATATAAAATAAATAAAATACAATTGAATATATGTTCACAACTTCATTATTAATAGGCAAAATGTACTGCTAGTATGAGTTAATGGGACAACCTCCAAGTTGAGTGATGAGACGAAGTCTACTTAAAACCATGCCTCCTCGAACTAGATAACTCATCTCCCTTTATATGTTTAGGTTTATTGAGGACAAGGCTTACCCACTATTAACCCGAACTCATAGCACTATTTGCAATATAAAATCAAGAATATAGCATAACTAATCGTTTGTAGTATAACAAGAAAAACTAGTTATGTCACATATTGAGTTTTAATTTCTGATGTAGAAGATCATACAAGACGCAACTACATAGCATACTTTCGTAGTTGATGATGTTATAATGCATAGTGTATGAATAAAGTATGCATATATAAGTGATGCATGTAATAAAAAGAAAGCAACAATGATAACATAGAAATAAATTGAACTTATTTAAATTAACAAAAATTATACCTTCCTAGCTTCGTCTCCTTAGCAAACCTTCTTGAACTTCAAAATCTCCTTTATGCAAGAGCAAGCTCGTGCTGATAACTTGTTGTAAACTAAGTTGAGACTTGTTATAAACTAGAGAATGAAAATAGAAGACTAAGAACTTATACTACTACTACTACTACTACTACTACTACTACTACTACTACTACTTATATAGTCCTTTTGGTGATGAGGTTGACACCCTTTATATAGTCCTTTTGGTGATAATGATAAATGTACTTAGACAATATGTACAAGTAACACATACACCACATGTCATACAACACATTACAAATAATTTGACAATACATGAAAAAGTTGATGTACATTAAAAATGATTACAAGTAACATAACAATACATGAATAAGTGAGGGTATCATAAGTGAGAAATATAAATTACATGACTACATAATACGGTGGCGTGGATACTTAGTCATCCATACTTGACAACATAACCAAATTTTATTTTATTTTATTTTATTTTTATTTTTTTTACGAACAAGAAGCTCTCCAACCAAAAGCCTTGTAAAGTTACAAACGAACCCATTAAAACAAAGACACTCTCGGATCGAAGAGGAAACCATTGGTTAGTTGAATCTCTTGTTCAAATTTGGTCATTTCATCCAATCTTTTCACAATTATATATTCAACTTGGTAATGAAACCAATCACTGATTTTGATGCAACTCTCCAAAGCACTAAATCCCAATCAAATCCCTAAACAATGGACAAACAATATCACACCATGGAATCCAACAACAACAAGAACAACAACAACAATGACAGAATTAGAGCCCTGTTTGGCCTCCACATACTCGTCACTCAAGGCACTAGCCTCACAAGGCGACCTCGCAAACGCCTTCAAAGCCTTCACTCTTCTCCAACACAAACAAGCCTCATCAACCAACTCCATCTCCATCCTCCTCTCCACTTGCACATCCCTCAAATCCCCATCCCAAGGCCGCCAAATCCACGCCCACACTTTCGTCTCTGGTCTTCACCATCACCCTTTTTTGGTTCCGAAGCTAGTCGCCTTTTACGCGACACTCGGCCAATTACACAATGCTCATAGCATTGCAAAGTCCTCCACCTTGTTCCACCCCATGGCATTGCCATGGAACATCCTCGTATCGGCTTACGTGAAAAGCGGGCGGAGTGGGGAGGCATTGATTGCCTATGATGAGATGTTGGAGTTGGGGTGGAGCCTGATCGGTTCACGTATTCCTCCGTGCTTAAGGCGTGCGGGGAGGAGCGCGATGTGCGGCGCGGGAAGGATGTGCATAGGAGAGTTGGGGATAGTAATGGGATGGAGTGGAGTTTGTTTGTGTCGAATGCGTTGGTTGCGATGTATGCTAAGTGTGGGGAGATTGGAATTGCACGCCAAGTGTTTGATGAAATGCCCGAAAGGGATGTTGTGTCGTGGAATTCGATCATATTGGGGTATGCGTCTAAGGGTATGTGGGATGAGGCGTTTGAGTTGTTTGATAGGATGGCGATAGGCGGTGTTGAGGTTAATGTCGTCACTTGGAATACGATTGCGGGAGGGTGTTTGAAGGTTGGTGATCATAAGAGAGCGCTCGAGTTTGTCTCCAAAATGAGGAGACTTGGGACGAGTATGGATCCTGTCACGCTGGTGATTGGTTTGGGTGCTTGTTCTCGTAATGGTTTGTTAAAATTGGGGAAACAGATTCACGGGTCCGTTGTTCGCAGCCATTATAGTGGAGTGGAGACTCTCACTAATGCGCTGATCACAATGTACTCGAGATGTAAGCAGTATAGGCATTCGTACGTAATTTTTCAATTAGCAGAATGTAAGAGTATAGTTACTTGGAACTCCGTCATAGCTGGTTATGCCAATTCAGATCGATCTGAGGAAGCCTTCTCATTCTTTCGAGAGATGTTAGCTTCTGATGTAGAACCAAATTACGTCACTCTTGCAAGTATTCTTCCTCTATGTGCTCGAATGGCAGATCTCCAACATGGTAAAGAGCTTCACTGTTACATTACAAGGCGAGGAGGGTATGAGGAGTATTTGCTACTGTGGAATTCTCTTATGGACATGTATGCTAAATCTGGGAAAGTCTCACTAGCTCAAAAAATGTTTGATTCAATGAGAAAGAAGGACCAAGTTACATATACTTCCTTGATTGCAGGTTATGGAATGAGAGGGGATGGACGGGCTGCACTAGAAATCTTTGAGGAGATGAAGAGTCGTAGGATTAAACCGGACCATATAACCATGGTTGCCGTCTTGTTTTCTTGTAGTCATTCGGGCATGGTACCCGAAGGAGAAATGCTATTTCAAAATATGATAAACGTCTATAAAATAAACCCACAAATAGAGCACTATGCTTGCATGGTAGATCTATTTGGGCGAGCTGGTTTGCTAAGAAAAGCGGTGGATATTATCAAGAGGATGCACTGTCGGCCAAACTCTGCTATATGGGCGACTCTCCTAGGAGCTTGCCGAATACATGGCGACACAGACATTGGAGAATGGGTAGCTGAAAAGCTTTTGGAGATGAAACCAGAGAATCCGGGCTACTATGTGTTGATTGCTAATATGTATGCCGCTGCTGGATGTTGGAGCAAGTTGGCTTATGTAAGGACATTAATGAAGAATAGGGGAGTTAGGAAAACTCCAGGTTGTGCTTGGGTTGATGTTGGAGAAGGATTTTGCGAATTTTCTGTCGAGGATTCATCAAATCCTCATACACAAAAGATTTATCTATTGTTGCACCAATTAACTAAGCTCATGAAAGAGGCTGGATATGTTGCCAGCGATGATTTGGGCTTCACTGATGAGGAATTTGAAGAATAAAAAAACATGATTCTGTACTTGCTCACACTAAACTGTTATTTATTGTACATCACATGATCTTCTCAGCATTGAAGTTAACCCTATTAAAGTCACAAGAAATACACAGAATTTTATAGCATGAATTAGCCATATATAATCGCCGCGATGATGGTTCGCATATGTCAGGGGTAGAAGGAAATTGTTGCTGATTCAGTGGCAAGTACTTTTGTGCTCCCTGTGATTATGGATAATTCAATTTCATGGTGAATGCTTTAATGGGAATTTGTTGTGCTGCTGCGATGAAAATTAACAAGAGATGATGCAATATGTGGCAGGTAAATCCTGATTTTGAAATCCAATACAGAGACAAGAGGTGTAGCTTCACATTTCATTGCATAACTTCTAATCCATTTAGCAATATTGTCGAATACTTGGGATTTGCTACATGAATCTTGATTCCACTAGAACCTTGTTTTCTCTTAGTCGCTATAAAATTTCGATCAAGCATTCAACTAAATTTAGTTTTCTCTTCGATAATTTGATTGTATCGCTGACTAGTTCTCGGGGCGTTGCAGGTTGCCTGTTTTATGATTTAAAAATTCACATATCTTGCATGTAACTCAAGGTGGAAGATCCACATGCAATACCTAAATGCCAAAACATGGCTGATAACTAGCTAAACGTCATATCATCTTCAGTGCTATGAAACTGACGTGATCAAATTACTATTGTAAGTTTCCCTTTTCAATTTATACAAAATTCATTCATTGGTTCGCAGCAAATGGCGGTGCTTGTGATTGGAGGGCACAACCTCCATGAATTAATTAATTCTATTTGGTTTCCCAAGTTGAGTAACTCATGTTCACTTGAAATTGTCTTCTTTGGTGATGGAGATAAATTGTTTTTGTTTCTTCAGGTGGCTCTGGGTGTGCATTAGGCATATCCTTTAGTGCCATGGTCATGCAAGATACCATTCAGTCAATGGTCTGCATCTTCGTTTGCTTCACTAACGCATCTGTTGAGGTGATCTTAATTGAATAATTAATGAATGATAGACAACATTTGATCTTGGATCCCGTCTTTGAATGTTAAAGCAAGATGGATGGCTTGTTTTCTTTGTTTATCATCACTATAGGTTTGTAGTTTCTTGCCTATTTAATCTTGTGAAGTCTACAACCCAACTCGATATTCTTACATGGAAAGCCTGTATTTTACTATTATACTGGTGTGGCTCTCTTGGATTCTTAACATTGAAGTTGTGGTATAGCCATTATACTAGGATCTTATGAGAATAAATCCATGGCAAATGTTCATGGTAAATGTTTTCTCAATGTGGGAAATGAAGAGTTAGAATTCTCTTAGAAGTCTAAGAAGTATGCTCTTATTTTGATGAATACGCACTGTTTGTCTAATTCAAGTTTGTTTTTTCATGATCTTTTATTGGTGTTTGTATGAAATCAAGTTCAAGAACTAACATCATCATGTCAAAGTTCTTTTTCTTTTTTTTCTTTTTTTTTTTTTTTTTTTTTTTTTTGAAGTAAAAGTATTTTGTCTTTGAGTTTTGTAGAAATATAAAAATATTGACTTATCAGATACATTTTGTTGCTTTGTGTATTGAGAATGTAATTAATGATATATTTTGTTTGTTAAATTCTGTAATATTAATTTCTTTGTTAAATTATCTAATATTAATATTATTAGGATTTGATTTGTGTCAAAACATTTTCTAGAACAACAAAAAGAGGACCTTTAAAAAATGTCTCGCAACAACAACAAAGCTTCAATTTTGAATTAGTTGAAGCCAACATATAGATTAAACTCTTCTATTGAGCTCTTTTTTATTGCAAAATCCTTCGAGCTAAATTTAGTTCAATTGATGATATGCTTTCCAATTTTATATTTTTTTTATAAGAAGAAAATAGGGGTGTCAATGGGACATTGTGGACAGGATTGGAGAATTTAAATGGGGATGTGGTCGAGATGGGGAAGAAATTGATTTCCCACATAGGGACAGGGAGAGAAAGAAAACATCCCCAAAGAAATTTTCGAGGAGACTCGTGGAGATCTCCATCTATAAATATGTAATTGTTGTAAATTGAGTTGGAACTTGCTAAGAATTAGAGAACGAAAATAGAAGACTAAGAACTTCTACTACTACAAATTACTACTACAAAGCAGAAGAAAAGAAATTAGATAATTGGAATGAGAAGTTTTTCATTCAACTTGGTGTGATTTTAAAATGAGGTTGACGCCCTTTATATAGGCCCTTTAGTGATGATGATAAATGTGCTTAGACAATGTTTACAAGTAACAAATACATCACATGTCATACGACTCTTCACAAACAACATTGACAATAAATGGAATAGTGAGTACATTAGATATGAATACAAGTAAGAGCAATGCTTGATATTACAACTTAATGACAAAGCCATGGCTGACAATGTGGTTATCCAAAATCTTGATCAATTGTTCATCCATATCAGAACAGTAATCTATATTAAAGATACATACATAAATATCATATGATATACTATATAGAGGTTTATATATCATATACATATTAGTATAATAATATTAGTGTGTTACCACATTACAGCAAACATTTTTTTTTTTTTTTTTTATACTTAATTGGAAATGCATGTCAAGGGGATCCTAATAAATTTTATGTTTTTAATAGGTTTGACACATTTGTGCTCTTTCAACTTTTGAAATGCTTATTAGTCGGAAAAAAAAAGACAAATAGTATCAATTGGTACATAACTTTTATGTTTTTCTTGATTTTGTCATCAAACTTTTATCAATTCACTTTTGGTCCATAAACTTTTGTTTCATTTTATTTTTGGCCTTTTGTTAAATTTGAAAAGTAATAGTTACTAACGAAACAGTTCACAATCGACTTTTGGGTTGATGAATCAGTTGTGAATCGTTCGTCAATTACTCTTAAAAGCATTTTGTTAGCAACAGTTGTTCTCCAAACTTAACAAAATGATTAAAATTAGAGGAAAATATAAATTCAGGGATCAAAAGTGAATTGATGAAAGTTTGATGACTAAATCAACAAAAGCTTGAAATTTCATGACCAAATGATACTTTAGGACAAAAATAAATAAAAATTAAATGCTTAAGTCATCTTAAAAGCTACTTAAAAGCTACTTCATCTAGTAAAAAATATAAGTCTTTCTAGCAAAAACTTCTTGATCAAAATTATTAAGTCGTTTTCAAAATTTGAAAAGTAAATTTATTATTATTTTTTTGCTAATTATACTATTATACAATTCAAATATTTATAATTCTACAATTCTTTAATTCATTTAATGTCAAATGGCATATATGTAAATGACACTTGTAATTAAGGCTGTCATAATTCTTATGTCTTTATATTGAACGGCTTAATTATATTTGTGACCGGAGGAGGTATATCTTAAAATATGATGTCCAATGGCATCTTTTAAGTTGCCAAGGCCAAGTAATACCAAAAGCGATGATCAGAATCAAAAGTTGTTAGTATATTCCTTTCTTAAAGGTTTGCCTAAGATTCAACTAAATATGAACCAACCAAACCAATTACAAATAGACTAAGGTCCACCAAAGTTGTTGTATATGTTGCGTATATTCACCATATTCTGGTATACTTGGATTATATGAACTCTCTCCATACCTTTTTTTCTTGTTTCACCTGACCTTTAATAATATATAAGGGAGAACAGGATAAGATTAAAAGCTCTGATATCTGGAACTATTTGATGTTTACCATTGAACCTTCTCATCAATGTTAAGTTGCTGTGGTTGTTGGTGCAAACTTAATTGATTTTTTTTTTTTTTTGCTTGATACACTATTGTTTGTTTGTGACTATTCCACATGAGTACACTCCAGCTTACGATAGATATGCTTCGAAAAGTTAGAAGATTCGACCTTGTAACCTGAAGGACACACATGAACAATTAGTAGGCTCAATTGGTGCAAACTAAGTTGAATTCTTGGAACATAAGCAGTCACACAAAAATACATTTTCATTTCAATTTGATGTCCACAATTGGGAGCACTTGGTACAAAAGATCTCAATGGAAACATCATGACAAACAATTTTGTAAAAATCTCAATAAATATTACGATCACAAAGATGATAGAAAAAAAAATCAAATGGACAAACAAAAAATTTTCCAGTTTTTTAGTTATTATTCATCAGTCTCAGACTTGGGAGCTAATCAAATCTCAAAAGCTTGTTAACTTCTTGGCTTTATTTCTCTTCATATCTCTTCTTTGGTTAACAAGTTGGTAGATCACTTGGTGGTGGCAAAAGAGACTCATTAGGCCCTTTACCATTGTCCACCACAAATGCCATCTTAAGTCCCCATGTTGTGTGCACTTCAAGATGGCAGTGCATGAACCAAACACCTAAAACACCAAACAAATCAAACAGTTTAGTAGTCAAGATCAAATTATGTTGAAACCAAACATATTTCATTGTTATGTATATGGATAATTGAATCTACCTGGATTGTCAGCTCTGAATCTGATAGCAACCCAACCACCAGAAGGTACACCTATTGTGTTCCTCTCAACAGGATCAACAAGATTGAACTTTTTCGGGTCGTTTTTTGGGTCGAAATTTCCGACCCCCCTACCGATCGCAAAAAAGTTGAATCCATGGAGATGGACAGGGTGGTTTTCAGGGGTGATGATGCCAGTGTCTTGCAACACTAGTTGGACTGTGGAGTTGTAAGCCAGTCTATAAAGCCTTGTTCCATTGTTGGTTTGCAAATTTGATGGTGGAGGGCCTGTGTAGTTGAACTTAATAGGAGGGTTTGCAGGGAAGTCATCAGTGAAAACTCCCTTTATTTTGAAGAAATGTGCTTGCAATAGGGCTGTGGTGGGCATGTTAAATGTGACGTTGTTGATGGCTGCTACGACTCGGCTTCCATTACGACATGAAGAACAAGGGTTGATTCCTAGGCCGACCGTGAAGAAGAGCGAGTGATGAACAGTTAAGGGTACATTGGCGGGGTATTTCTTCGAGTTTAGACTTCGGAGAGAGTCGACGAAGTTGGAAGCCACTGGAGTTGCATTTTGCGCCGGAGTTTTGGTGAGAGCAACGGTGGAGGTGGCGAGGGTGCCCGAGTAGTGCACTACTGCAGTGGCAGTTACATTGTCTACTGCGACCGGAGAATCCATGAAGGGTGAGGCAGCAACCAAGTATTTTCCTGCGGCTTTATCTGCGGTTAAAAGAACATTTGTAGTTTGGCCTGGTGTGATTAGTACGGTATCTGTCTTGAAAGGCTTCGTGTAAACTGCGTCGACTTCAACGACAGTCAGCTGATGCCCCGCAACCTTGAAGAAGAGCTCTTCATTGAGTGCAGCGCTGATTATGCGCAGCAAATATGTCTTCTTACTCTCTACATTCAAGTTGAATCCCCCTATATACATAGCAGAAACAGAACATTCATTGACTAAATGCTACTACACAAACAGGGCTGAACCAGTGTTGTTGATGTTCATACCATTTGTAGAGCAGCCCTTGAAGGCACCTGGATGCCCGTTTATCGTGTGCGCATCGGAGACGTTTGGTGCTAATCCCGACTTCAACGCCTGGTTGATCACTGCTTCTACGTCTGACTTCCACCATTCACCTACATATCCAAAAGTTCAAAAACCAAACAAGCAAGAACAATGAAGCTAACAAATCTAATGAATGTTTCAAGCATACCTAATATGATCACTTCTTCCTTATAGGGTGCTGGGAATGGATAAGGCACACCAAGTTTTGGCAAAATCACAAGGGCTCCATGAACTGTTGCTCTAAGCCAAAGAATGTGTGCATGATACCAAAGTGTGCCTCTTTGGCCAGTGAGAGTGAAATTGTAGACATAGCTCTGCCCTGGCTGGATAGGACACTGTGTGATATATGCTGGACCATCTGCCCAACCAGTTCTAAGTTGCCTAACACCATGCCTGCCAATACAAACAAAGAAATTTAAGTCCCCCCATTTTGATTTCCCATTCATTTGAACTATATATATATATTTAGTTATCAATGCAATAGAAAGAAAGCGTTGGTTCTTAACATTACCAGTGAATGCTCAAGTTGTACTTGACATGGTTCACCACCTTCACCAGCACTGTGTCATCTTCTCTTGCATAGATAGTTGGCCCCGGGAACAGCCCGTTAACAGTCACAATCGGTTTCGAAGAGCATAGCCGTGTCGTGTTCTTCATGACCACCTGTATATATGCATTAATCAACACACAACATAGTCATTAGAAAAAAAAAAAAAAAAAAAATGTACACTTGAACATTAGCAAATGTGTATAGAAATTGTGTTGCAGGGGTGCTTACATTGAACTTGTAATGGCGAACTCGGCACTCGACTAGAGCTGGAAACAAGCATGCCATGAGAACCAACAATCTCACCCAAGTTTCCATTTCGCTCTCTCGACCGATTATCCGTCCGATGAGTCTTCGACTTGTTCTGTTATTTGTGTTCCACTTTTGTGGAGGACTTGACCAGATGTGCACTTTTTATAAAGGACGAGAGCTAGGGGGAGGTCTAAGCTCTTGATGCCATGTCGTTTTTCTTAGTTAGGTGGGCGACTCTCTTGAGATACACTGTTTTAATTTTATGTGCAGAGAGCTTAGACAACTCTTATGAAATTAACTGTAGCTTTTCTTACATGCTACATAAAGTGGTCTTCTACCACCTTCTGATTACTGCTGTCAATCTTTCTGATTATTACTTCTTACTATCATGCACTATTGTAAGTTTCTTAATCTCGATTATTTAGCTTCAAACCGACCACAATGAAGTAGAGATTTTTTTTTTTTCAATGTTATTTTAAGGTTCCATCAATTGCACTAAACCAACCACAATGAAGAAGTTTGATTTGTGTACGTAGCCGACTCCAACTAATATTGGTAACAATTATAACCACAATATCTTTTTGTTACAACCGAATAATCTCAATTCTTAACACTTGTATATGTGATTGAAATTTTACCTTAGATCAACTTGAAAGTTTTATAAATCGCAGTCCAACGGATCTAGAAAATACATTATTGATGAAAATTAATTAACATACTGTCTAGCGCATTTTCTTTAGTTGTCTGTGTTCATATAGAATGAAATTTTACCAATTCTAAACTAGTATATAATTAGATTAAGCATTAACCATGTATGATTAACATTGTATAGACTTTTTTTTTTTTTACAATCATGTTTTCTAGTAATTTTTTCCGTGTTCGACATGGCTATATAATAATATTAATACATGTAGTCCACCTAATCCAATCCATCAAACTTTTAACTAAATTTCCTACCGTTTTGTTACCAATACATAAATAATTTATTTATTTTCATATGATGCAATTAATATAGAACCAAATATATCAATTAAAAAATATTTTTTTTTTGGTTTCATCATCGTACTTATATTGACCATGGACCTAGTACATATCTAACTAGAACTAATTAGAACACAACCATTCAATTGGACGAGTAGAGGAGTAGTTTAAACAAAGCAACTACAAACTAATACTTATATCTTTAACTATATAAATTCTTCTATATGTATATTTATGGTCATAAACACAAACAGTTATACATAATAAAGTTTGTTGAAAATGTATATGGTGAAGAGAGAGTAGAGAGCAAGTAAGTGGTGTGGTGGGTGAGAATGGGATGGATGTTAAACGAACTGCATATCTTTTTTTTTTAGTAGATGCCCAATGCCTTTCATGGAACAGTAGTGAGACATGAGACTTATGTTATATGTATAAGGTGTTTTGTTTGGACGCTAAGATTGAATGGTTGGCAGTTTAGCTGAACTGAATACACCTTTCAACAGCTAGCTAAATAATCACACCCCGCCTCCAATTCATGTACTAGTATATAACTAATCAAATAAAATATTTAAAGTACATATATATGTCATGATCAGTATATATGTATATGTATATATGTTTTAACGTTTATACATGCCAAGTTAATTATATGAGAAATGTTAGGATGACACCTCTGATTAACGTACAAAAAAATGCACATTGCAGCATATAAGAACAGTTTCATTGTCCTTCATCTTTGTTAATACATCTTGGTGTGTCCCGATTATGATTTCGCCTCAGAATCTGTATTTGTACATATCGAGAGAGTTTTATGATATGCTCGGATCTAACGATGACTTGATAAGGAAGAATCCCGTAGGATCCCAAAGTTTTGTCGAATCTATGACAAACTTGGATTGGAGAAAAATCTTACCAAAAAAGGAAACATTGAGATTTGTCAAATCTTACTAAAATATGAATTCGATTTGACTTAGACATCAGAGTGTTCTCTTATCACTACAAAAAAACAGCCGATCAGAAACGAAATTTCGTTACCGATTAGCATAAATTTCATCTCTAATTCAATTCTGCAACTGAACAGAGACAAATCTATTTCGTCTCTAAAATTGTCGTCGCTAATATAGTTAGCAACGGAATGTGTTTCCGTTGCTGATTAGAGACGAAATTTAGAAACGGAACAGAGACGGAATAGAAATGCACATTCTTCCAAAGTGAATGGTTTTACTTGCATTCCGTTACTAATCCGTCTCTAATTTGCAATGGATTAGCACCGGAATTTATGAATTCCGTTGCTAATTAGAGACGAATTGGCAACGAAACTTATAAATTCTGTTGCTAATCCGTTGCTAATTCGTTGCTAATTAGAGACGGATTAGCAACGGACTTTACGAATTCCGTTGCTAATCCGTCTCTATTCCGTTTCTAAACTCTGTTTACCTAGTTTTTTCATTCTATTTCTTCACAAATTAGAGACGGATTAAAAATGAAATTTATAAATTTCGTTGCTAATCCGTCTCTATTCCCGCCCAATTTTTTTTTTTTTTAAATATTCACAAGAATCAAATTGGTTCTCCGAAACTTCTAAACTAAAAATAACAACAGAATATGCTCCATCGCCTGCACCCCCTCCAACAACTCCTTGGAGGTGTTAACATCCCCAAAAAAGCAAAATTTTACATACATACACTAATCAACAATATATATCAACAACAAAGGCTCAAATGAGAAAAAACATACAATTCGATATTAAAAAAAGATTTATATATATTCACGAAACGTAGTCAAGTATAATAAATGTCTAAGATACCAAAGTATCCACAAAAAACTACAATTCTTATTGTTCTACAATAACCATAAAAATACCTAAGTATCATAAAGTTGTCCATCCCTCGTTGTGCTAGCACCTAGGATGTGCTAGCATCAACATCTGCGTATCTTCTCTTCTTTATCCCTAACGACCCGAGACCGTAGACACGTCCTTTGGGACACTCACCTGCCAACTTGTAGTATACCTCCTCATCATCCACCGGCTGGTCCGGTGTAGTTTGGGTCAGCTCCCGAAGTCTCCTTTGGAGCTTAGCCTGCATTGATCAACAATAAGCAACTAAAATGATATGCTTGTAAGATCAAACAATGGCGGCTACCACAGACTTCACAATTTACACAATTTGAAACAATTCTCTCATACGCACATCTACGAGCCCTAAAAAACATTCAAATCAGTTATAGCTTAGATTACATCTATTCACATTATTTAAGTCTTCTTTTCCACTATTGTTACCATGAATTGATGGTATTTGTTGTCTTTTACATTAATTCACTACCAATATTGAAAAGAAAAGAAAAACAGAGACGACGACGACTAAGGGTGCGGTGAATAACGAGAAGGCTTAGGGCTTCGGAGGCTCCAATCTTCGGTAGACGGTGACGACAACCCGACGGCCTCGTCGCAGCCTCAATCGCAACGACGATAGAGATTTAAGGTTAGGGAGAGAGATTTCGGTAAGAGAGAGAGAGTTGATGGTGAGTGAGATCCGATGAGAGAGAGCGGTGAGAGAGAGAGCGGTGAGATTTTGGTGAGAGAGAGAGAGAGAGAGAGAGAGAGAGCATAAAGCGGTGATGGTGAGAAAGAGAGAGCAGAGTGAGATCCGGTGACGGTGAGAGAGAGTGAGAAGCGAGAGAGCGATGAGAGAGAGAAGATTTCAAAGAGAGAGAGAAAGAGAGTTGGTAGTGAGAATCGGTAGAGAGAGAGAAATAGAGATAGAGAAAGTGAGAGAAAGAAAGCTCTATTGTGGTCGGTCCCCATTTTTGGGGCGTCTAGATCGAATTTACGAATCTCAAGACGTAATGGACGGTTATAAAAAATTAAAGTTTTGGTGGGAATGTTGGCGCAATTTTTTTGAGACGAAATTAAATTTCGTCTCAATTCCGTCTCAATTTCTATCTCTGAATTATTCCGTCTCAAACCATTTTTTCTTAGCAACGGACCTAAATTTCGTTGCTAATTTCGTTTCTAAATATCCATTTTTTTGTAGTGTATCTAACATTAAGTCCTCCTTTCTCAAAAGCCCTGATCAGACTTAGGCATCAAAGCGTTCTCCTCGGAGGCCCCCATTCCACGTTTGTTTTGCAATTTGCGTTCTCGGAAGCTTGTTGGTGTTCGCCTCGGGATTCAGGCGACTTACCGCTCTAGAACGTCGTGCAGTAGTTAACACATCATCTGGCGATAGAAAGAGAGCCATAAATTGTGGTGGTAAGAACAAGAAATTCCGGAGCAAGGACTCCTCATCATCGAGAATGAATTTCTTAGCGTACTTTTCCTGAGATCCCAAAAAATCATTGTCGTGAATCTTTAACGTAATTTGCACCACGAAGAGATATACATGCTGAACCAACCGATCTTGGGGATAAGTTGGAGTGATGACGGTGGAGAAAGAAAAAAAGGGTTCGAGACCCCAGGACGAAAGAAACAATGAATTGAATGAACTATGAGTAAAGCTTAGTCATTTGCAAGATCAAGTTGAAGCAATAAACGAGGGAGGCGTAGCAGAGCGGTCTTTAAAGGTTCCCAAACTGGGTATAATGCCAAAGACATAGATGCAAGGGTTGAACGAGATATGGAATAGAGACTCTAGGAATGGCTTAGAGTAGGTACAACATAGGAGTTGTTCCTCCAAACGAATAAGTCAAATGAGTTAATCATTTATGAAGCTTGTCCACCTTTTTTGTTCAAAGGATTGTAAAAGAACCCTTTCAAAAGGATTTAAAATGTCGAGTATTGATAAATACGACGGTAAAGGGGATCCAGCTGAGCATGTCTTCAATTTCGATGTAATTTTGTTTCTTTATGGCATTTCAGATGCGATCAAATGCAAAGCTTTTCCTCAAACATTAAGAGAGCTAGCTCCAAATTGGTATCACCAATTACCCACATCGATAATCAGCTTGTTCAGATAATTGAACGAATAATTTTCAATCAGTTTATATGAAACACAACTCATGCTAAGAGTTCAACGTCCCTAATGCCAATACGATAAAGGAGCAATGAGTCTCTAAGAGACTATATAACTCATTTTACGAATGAAACATTGATAGTCCTAAACTTGGACTAATCTGTAACAGTGGTTGCCTTCATTAATGGGACAACCAATGAACAACTCAAGATTTTATAAGCCAAGAATCCTCCTAAAACTATGGCGAGTTGCAAGAAAACGCTGAAAAATATATGGTGGTCTAAGATGTCGTTCAGCCTGAACGAGAAGGCAAAAGGCGAGGTGCTTGAGAAGACAAGCACTACAAGGAAAATGAAATTTAGAAACGGAATTAGAAAGGGAAATAATTTCCGTTGTTAAAAAAAAAAGTTAGAGACGGAATTGAGACGGACTCATTTAGAGACGGAATTGAGATGAATCAGAGACGGAAATATAGACAGAAATAGAGACGGATTTAATTCCGTCTCTAAAAAATGGCGCCAACATTCCCACCAAAAATTTTGTTTCTTATGACCGTTCATCAAATCTCGGGATTTGATGAACTTGGTTCGAGGTCCCCCTATCCCCCTCCCCCCCGAACCGAAACGAAAAAGAAAAAAACCCCCCAACATTCATCTCGTTCGCTCCCCAAAAATCATCCCCAAATCATCTCAACAAAACCCTAGAGATCGACCCCTTCCCGAAAACCATCTCGTTCGATCGTCCCCAAAAATCCCCAAATTCCGTTCGATCGTCCCGTCCAAAACCCCCAAATCGGTCTCCTTCTTTGCTATCAACTCTCGTCTCTCCGTCTCTGATTCCGCTGCTCTCTCTGGTATCTCTGGTCTCACCGTCACTCTCGAGTCTCTCCGTCTCGTCGCGGTGGTCTCCGTCATCGGCTCTCAACTCTCTCTCTCTCTGGTCTCGCCGTCTCTTGCTTAGTGACGGATCTCTGTCAGCATTTTGTTTATGGTAAGAATTTTGTATTTTGTCGCCATGATCATGTGTTTCGATGTTTAAAATGGATACATTGTCGAAACTTCTATTCGATAAAAAGTAAATCCTATTTCTCGTTTAGGATGACTTGAAACAGAAGCTGTTCCAGATCGTTTAGAACACGTAGCTCTTGCAACTAAAAGAAAAAGGGAAAAATACCTATTTTACACAATCACTAAGAATAATTATCCAGGTGCTTTAGAAATCTTTTTATATAGAATTCCATTGTTTATCCGGTATTTAGTTCATAGCAAATGCTGTTTGATTCGATCCTGAAAAATTCATGAAATATTTTGTTGTTTCATTTCTCCCAGTGCTGTTCTTTTGTTTTCAGTTTTCTGTCGTGATATCGATGCTTGGGCCTGTACTGCATGCTTTTCAAATATAAATCACTCTGTTGTGTCGTGCTATATGTCCTCTCAGTTGACACTGCTCTAGTGTGGTACAAGCGTAAGTGGTTCTTTCTAGTACTTTGTATGATGGTTACCTGATATTTGCACCGTCTTTTTGTTCTATCTGAAACCAATATTTCTGTTTTTCTCACTGATGGTGATTTCTTCACCTTCTTTTGTAGCTCAGAGTCTTGTGGAAATATGCGTTTGTATATGGTTCTTGTTAAGATTATGCCTTGAACTTCTCTTGAATTTCATTATAATCTTGTTGGAAATTCTTATAAGAAGTTAATAGAATTTCAAACTCTTAATCTCAATTATTTTATATACTGGTTCCATCATGGATGGTAAGTTAGCGTTGTATTTTTTCATTGAAATTAGTATTTGGGAGCAAAAAGATTATGCTCCCTGGTAGTTTATGAATATATCTTATAGTTATTAGGCAAAACCCATAATTTGGTCTTTGAATTTTGTGCTTTTTATGCTTTTGGTACCCGAATTTTTATTATTATACATTTGGTCCCTGAACTTTCATAAAGATGTATATTTTGTTCTACCACCATTTGCTATGAACTTAAATTCCATTTATTAGCTATCACCGTGTAATAGCTAATAAATGAACGACTTGAATTTGTTTTTATATTGATTATATGTTTTTAAATATCATGTTAGCATCAATTTGTTGATATTGCTATTACGTTTCGTTATTAAATATCATATGGATTGTTGAAAGTTAGGTGAATCTGAACTTATTGAGCAAGTTGAAGTGTTAACCCTGTGACAAGTGATAACCCAAACCCATATGAAGACCCCTATTTATTACATAAAAACTAAATAGGTAAATAGTATTAAAACCTACGCATAGAAAAAAGATCTCTTATGTTATAACCATTTATTTTTATTTTTTTAGATCAACAACCGAGGTAATTAAGAAGTAGTCATTCTAAAGAAGTTCATCACTTAAGTATTTTCACTTGAGAAATCTCTACAACAAGTCAAAATAAATGCGGCAAACGAAGTAAGTGAGGTTTGAACTATTATCAATCCTCACATGCTAGTTTATATGCTTGGATTCATTTTAGTAGTGATTGATGTTTAATTTGGAATCCATTATGGTATTTCTTCACTAAGATTTTTTTAGTAGTTCCCTTTTAAACTCCTTATCGTTAAAATGCCTGTGGAACCGATATAACGTTGGATAATTTCAATTAGTACCTTGTAAAGTAGGGCTAATGGCCACCAGTAAGTCTCCTTTGCTATTTTATGATATCTTGATGTGTATAACTATTCAGATATCATAAGTGATATCTTGATGTGTTTGTTATATGTTCGGTGTCTCTCTTAATGTGTTATGTAGGTGTTCAACTAACATTTATAAAAGAACAAGTTTCCACTTCCTTTCAGTCTAATGAATTCATGAATTTTCGTTCAGTATTTTTGTTCAAATTTATCATGTTAGGCATTGTTGTTTTTTTTTCTTGCTATTTTATTATGTTTGGTTATGCTATTCTGAAATGCCAAAAAAATGATAATAGGTGCGATGATATGAAATATGAAAATCTAATTCTGAATATACTAGGTATTACTTGGATGATTGATGGTAATGTGGAGTAGTGTTTTACTTAGACATTGACATTTTTGCTCACCACACTTCTCGTTCCAAGTACCTTAGCTGTCGTGATAGGATTGCGAAAGGGAAGGCGTAGAAAACTCATAGGGCCTTCTCACTTGCGTATGAAAATGGTTGTAATTTTATTATGTATTTTCTTATTTAAACATTTATAACATAAGGATTAACTCGGGTAACTAATTGAAATGAAATAAGTCTTAGAATTAAATATTAGACACAGAAAATATTTATGTGGATAAATACACTTTATTGCATTTAGATATACCTGCATAAGTTTTAGAAGAACTTTTGCAGGTATTTTGGGACTTATTTGATATCTCGAAATACAAAGGAAACTCTATGGAAATTTCGTTAGAAGTGTAAAGTTTGAATATTTGAAATAACTAAGTTGACTTAATGGGCCTTCAACTAGTTCCACGGAAAAATTTAATTGGCGTAGAAAATAGTTAGGCAATGTCTATATATTATATGTCTATGTTATGTCAACGTCCAATCATTTAGTTACTTTTATCAGCATGGATCATGTGTTATTAATTCCCATCATTTAGACTTAATTACTTATTTTTGTATGCCCTTCTTCTATGAAATTTTATTGGTATTTTGTTAGGTTTCATGGCGGGAGGTGATCATCCCCCACGTCGAGGTATACCATTAGGAGGACATCGTCCAGTCGGAAGAGGTGCAGCACCGACTTCTGGATGCGAAATACCAACTGGGCGTCATGGTTAGGCCACACGAGGGTCCATAGAGGTCGTGGCGGTCGAGGTCATGGGTCGATTCCTGCATTATCGATTCCGACTTCTCGTTCTCTCGAGCACGATCCAGCCGCAGCGGCACATTCGCCTTCCATACCGTCGGCGTCGTCTGTACCATCATCTTCGTCATCAAGGACTATACCAAATTCGCAGCTCCAGTCACCATCGCCGACATCAAGGACTCCTTTACCCACGAGGCCTGCACCCCCAGCCACTGCATCACCGGCGGCAACCCCACAATACGACGGTAGAGCAAGGTTGGAGGTGACAGGCCCTCCGCAGGCACTTCGGAGGACAGGGATGGAGCCCCCTCGTGTGCAGGGGATCCCGATCAGACTCATTGCCAATGATACGTAAGTTTGTATTTGATTCATATATGTCGTTTTAAATATGGATGTAAATTATTAAAGAAGTAGTTAAGATGTTATTCATGTTCATGAAACACAGGGAGTTGCATCCTTCTCATTTTTGTGCACGGAGGATGACAAAAGTTTTCAAAAGATGGATGATTCCTGAAGGGTATTGTTAGAAGTCGGTACTGACTCATCATAAAGACCAATACTGGAGCCAATGGAAGGTAAACAGGACTACTAAATGTCTTATGATTTATACTATTTTCTCAATGTCTCGTAACAATTGCAATCGCCATTTTATAGGTATTTTTTAGATGGGATGACGCGATTCCCGAGGATCTCATTCGAGCGGCGTACGACAGGCTTGCAAGCACAAGGTACACCACATTGATGCACAAGTTAAAGAAGAATCGTGTGCAGCCAGTGTATGTTACAGATGAGGCATGGAGGAGATACTTGGAGTACTGGGAGAGCGAGGACTTCCTTGCCGAGTCTAGGCAAGCGACAAAGAATAGGAACACCGAGGTCGAAGGCCCAGGGACCGGACCTCGAAGCACGGTGGTGGTTCCGTGTCTTTTGTGACTACCCATGAAAGATTGGTAAGTTTTTTTAACCTCTTGGTTATTTTTTACATTTATACACTTGTTCACTATGCTTAGAATTTATCATTGGTCCTGTACGCAGACTGATTCATCCGAGACGCCACCTACTGTGAATGAATTGTATTTGCATCTCCACACCGTAAATCACGACGGGATGACATTCATCGATACTAGATCAGAGCGGTTCTATGTAAGTATAGAAATGAAATGTTAAATAGTATTAAGTTTACTTTAAACCATATCATGTATGTTTTTTGTTGTTGATATCTGCAGGATAGGCTCCAGAGGAGACGTCAGGAGCTGACCCAGGCTACACCGGACCAATCGGTGGATGATGAGGCGGTGTACCTCAATGTGGCGGGTGAGTGTCCCAAAGGACGTGTCTACGGTCTCGGGTCTTTAGGGAGAAAGAAGAGGAGATATGCAGATCCTAGCGCTAGCACGTCCCAGATGCCGGATATGGTGCTGCGTGCGGAGTTCAATGTCGTTGCAGAGCAATTACGAAAGGTTATGGAGTTCATGCATCAGCATCTCGGGATGAACATGGACGGAGCAGGCCTATCTCAGCAACAACCACCACCACCACCACCACCACCTCCTCATGACCAGCAACAACTGTCGTAAATAGATCCGGTCGATCCACCACAACAAGGGGACAATGTTGAGCGAGAGACGCAAGCGTGGCTTACGAGAGATGAGCAGCTTGGTGATACATAGGTATTTTTCTTGTTGTTTGTGTAAATTATGAGATTATACCTTTGTTTTTGTAGATAACTTTAGCAATTCTTCACATTACTTTATGATTGACACTTCTTTTTGTGCATATTTAGATTGATACTCCTTTATGTTTCATTGGATAGTTGTTTAGAATTTTTTCCCATTCCATTTACTTCTTCTTTCTTACCCTACTGCAGATGTTACGTTTGCTTGGCGTAGAGATGTTTGTGAAGGTGTAGCTGAAAGAATCGTGTTCAGCTCATGAAAAACCCCTAACAAATACTTGTACATATATGCATATGTGAGGCCTGAGAGCCAATGCACTTTACAAGTTCATTTGTTACATGTTTAATGTATGGTTTAGGCTTCTAGATATGCTAGGCTACAATTCCAGTGTATGCAAATTGATGGAACTTATTCTTATGCACTGCTGCTCATTGTTAATTGCATCAAATGACTTTTTAAGAGCTTCTAGGAAGGCAACTGATGGGAAAGATTTTTTTGCAACCCTTGCCCTGGTGAATCTCTTGCGCAATTCTACTTTTTATCTTCTATTTATTAGCATTTTTTGAAGCATTAGGATTTAAGGATCAAATGCTTTTCACACCTCTTCTGCATGAAAGCATTAATATTATAAAACTATTATATCCATTTTTCTGCTTCCCCCTAATCTATGTCCTTGTTATGAATGTGGTAGGGAAATTGGAATTACTATGATGCTCTTCGACCTGAGAAAAGAGGTCCAAAATTGGAAGCAACCCATCTTGAAAAAGCAAAGGAACTTTACTTCTGCAGCGAGATTAGTGTTGCTCAAGACAAGTTCACAACTTCTTCAACTATCTCTTTTGGTCCAACTGGTATTCAAACACAACTTCTCCATCACCTAGCACAACTCCTCGTGATTCTATTGACAACATTGCATAAATAAATATATTTGTGGCAGCCCTCGCCGCCCCGGGGTGAAGTGTCTCCATGTACCCCTAGCCAGCTGGCTCTATACACGTGTACGCCACCTGCCCGTCCTTTTCCATCTCGAAATTCGTACGTACATGTACGTACATTATATATATGTGACAAGCAGCGGAAGTTGTACGTAAATTATAAAAGTATTAAGCAATTTTAAGGAAACCTACTGTGGAAAAAGCCCTGAATATTTCCAAGTAACCAAATTGTACTACAAGTTCCCAAACATTTCCAAAAGACATTAAAATATTACACATACAAGTAGTTCTCAAAGGTAGCAGTCAAATGTAGTCGCCTAAGATTCCTTTGCCTTTACTGGTATTAGGATCTGGCACTCAATCATCACGAAGATATTGGATGACGAGTCCAGTCAGTAAAATCCCAAGGAACTCCTCCGAGCATTCATATCCATAAATAGAATTCAATAAATACTTGTGAAATAAACATGCGGAATGTAAACAGACAACCGTAAGTAGAGCATCGCATGCGTAAATAACGATAAAAGTGCAACCGTGTGTGTGTATGTCTATTCCAAATCGGACTAAACCATACCCCGGGACTTCCTTCCAGGATTCCACTAGTGGCGTACCCAACTAGCTATCACCCGATCCCCCTGGTGGCCGACATAAACCAACGACGCACCGACAACCGTATCAATTCCCTCGGGTCGTTATCCCCGAGCACTCCTGATACACACGCCATGGTATAGATTGTGTAGACACACAACGGAAATCCGGTGGGAATAACTCACCAACCGTCCAAAAGAGAACATAATATGAATGTAAATGAATATACGAAACAAAATAAATACTCGAGAGTTTTTCCTTTGGGTTTTACAAACCTCACAACGCGCTCGTAGTCAATTCCCCGAGTCCAAGTCCACTGGGTCTTTGGTTGCCAATTGATCACCCTATGTCCATTATCAATAATGTCATTTATCATGAAAATTTACAACTAATTCCTACAATTGATTAGGCCAAAATTGTCCATTTCGCGTTTTTCAAGGCAAATTAGAAATCCTCAATTCCCATTTCTTTGGCCATAATTTTTCCGATTTTTTCCGAAATTTACCATGATTTTTCCTTTCTTTTTTCCTTCTCTTTTTTTTTTTTTTTTTTTTTTTTTTTTTTCTTCTTTTTTTTTTCTTTGTTTGGTAGGGTCGGGTCGGACCCGACCCGTCCGGCTCGGTCCGAGTCGCCTGGACCCGACCGGCCTCGGTCCAGCCAGGCGAGGCCGAGCCTTGCGGCTCGGCCCGCCCTGCGGGCCTGGCTCGCCTAGGCGAGCCCGGGAGCGACGCGCACACGCGCGACGCGCGTGTGTGCGTCGTCTCCCTCACCTCCTTCTCTCGGTTTTTTTTTTTTTTTTTTTTTCCAAACCCATTTTTTTTTTTTTTTTTTTTCATTCTTCCTCGAGTTGGGGTGGCTCTCCACCCCAACCATGGTGGAACCGATGGCGGGGGAGGTACCCCCGCCATCTCCCAGCGACCAACGGGTTCGGCCACCATGGCCGAACCCGTCGCTCCACCATCACCAACGAAACAACCATAACAACATAATAATCATCACATCATTCTTACCACCAAGGTATGTTTGTTGTTCTCCTTTCCTCCTCCTTGACCAGTTCCCTCTCCCTCTCTTTCTCTCCAACAGAGCCAATTTTTCCTCCCCGATTCATTCTTCTTATAAATCCACCCCTCTCACATCATTTTCCAACTAATTGAAGACTTTTGATGGGAGATCCTGATTTTGGGGAGAAATGAAGACTTTCATCCGGAATTTAGGGGAGAAATGAAGACTTTGATCCAGAAATGAAGACTTTGATCCGAAAATTATTGGAGAGAAAGACTTTTGTGTGTATTTCCCCAACTTAATGTTCAGTCCTATCAACTGCCTTGTACCCGCGTCGACACGCATAATCGCACGCATTTTTATATAACATACACATGTATCAATATATTGTACCGCAAATAAGCATGCAACACACAATTTCATAACATACCTAAGTCCACATGTGTCCTAGCCTACTGCGACGTCTACATGGATTCGAGCTGACGTCCACGTCGGCAATTTATAAAAATGGGCCGTGACAATATTACTAGTAGTAATATATGCCATATAGTATGTATTCTCATATTATTCTTAATTTCAGATTTGATTGCTCCGGAGATGATAGTAACATGGCATTTCCAAGTCTTTCTTTCCCAGATTCGGATGTTAGGGATACACCACTCATGATTTACAAGGAGCCTCATTTTATCCCTACTTTCGAACATTTGCATGCATGGGCAACATGGTTGTTACTATGAAGGTCAATTGTCCTTGTTCCGTATCTAGCTGCAGTGTTCCCCCATTTTATTCTTCTAATTAGATTTTCTTTTTGTTCCGTATACTTCGAAAATTTTGGTTCCTTATAATTATATTATTGACAATCATTTTTTTAAGGATTTAGCTTCGTATTGGAACCTCCTTCTATGGAGCTGTGTCCTTACTCGGTTTCTCTGCTATGTTCTCTGCTATATTGCTCGCTCAGGAAAGTATATATGGTCAGATGGCTGCATATATGAAGGAGAGTGGAGAAGGGGTATGAGGCATGGGCATGGAAAGACGCAGTGGCCTTCTGGAGCTGTCTATGATCTAATGCTCAGTTTACAACTAGGAATATAAGGTATTTCTTTTCTTTTACCCTGCTGTCATTTTTTGTGTCATACACGTTATTGCATTTTGCATATCTAGTGGGCTTCTATAATGCGGTGGCAAAAGCGTAGCACTTGATCTATAATGCGGGCAAAGAAGTGGCTAAGATTTATATTTGTTTTCTTCATCTTTTTAGCTTAGTTATTTATATACAATATTTGCGATTCTCTTACTCATAGCAGTCTTAGTTTTAGTTTTTTCTGTACCTGTTGCCTTACTTCCACTTAAGCAAGGATATTTTGTTAACAGAACCCACCAAAAGAACTATTAATCGATAGTTCATGTGTCTCTGAGATTGAAGAGGGTGCAGATGGGGTTTGGAGCATTGTTGGTGGAAAGGTAGGAGATTTATTTGTGAACCTGTTTCATAGACTACAATTGGTATATCATTCTATCTCCGCTTTTGCTAGTGTCCAGCCATTATTTTCTAGCTGTATGTTCATCTTTTTCTTTTATCAACTTATTGGCATGAACATTTAGCTTTTGGTATGACCAAATTTTCCGTTAATTGCGCTAAATTGACTACAACGGAAGAGTTTGATCCTTGTAGTTGACCCCAACTACATCGGGATGGTATGACCAATTTTCCAGTGATCTTTTTATTCTTATGATCTTTTATCAATATGTTTACTTCAGGAAAAATTTGACCGTGTTCAAAATTAGCTCAAAATATTTGTTTTTCATCCTTTAAACTCAAACAATATATACGCTCTTGCTTCTCGATTTTTGTCTCTCTTGAAACTGGAATATGTATCATTACACAATTTTTTCTCAAAATCTGATTTTACAGAAGCACATTGATTCAAAAGTGTAAGTAATAACTTGACATCAATAGCACATGATTCAAGTTTCCATGGAAGTTTCTGGTGTTAACATCTATTTCCTGAAAGAAACATTGTAGAGTTTGGGTTTAGCTCTGTAAAATTCCATAATCTGTATTTTTACTCATCAACGAAGATGAATTCCAAATAGGTTTAGGGTCATTAACCTAAGCCATTATCCTTTTTTGTAGCAACATTGTGTGTGAAGAGTGAAGGCACTGCTAAATGGCTACTTGATGAGATAGCTCGCAGAGAGACAGACGCCGAGAGATCATTAATGCACAGGTGAGAGCCTCAAGCATCTCACTGTTGATGTTTTGGCATGTCAATGTCTTTTTGAGATGAGAGCATTTGTGTGATAATTCACTGTTTGCTATGACTGTTATGCTGCCTTTGATTACTAGGTTTCCAATTTGTTTTTTTTTTTTTTGCTGAATCTGCCTTGTGTCTGTGCATTTGCAGTTTCTTACTCTATTCAGTGGTCTGCCCAATTGCTTCCCTTATATGAAAAACTAGGACTGCAATGACAGTACTGCTTTCAGAGCTGCCAATTTACGTGGAGCAATGCCAAGAACTTACAGGTTGACTGTACTCATGTTAAGTAAGTCATGACCAGAACAATCATGCTTTTCAATTACTTGTTTATGATGCTTAAGACACTAGTTTGCCATAAAAGATACAATCAGTACTAAGGATGCATTTGACGATGCATATTCTCATGCATCGCCCCTTTCCTCGAATTCTCCATGTTCAATATGCCTTATACTTGCTTTTATGGTATATGCTCTGCTCACACAACTAATTGATCTATCCATAAGACTCGGGAAATGCATTTGAGTGCCATCTAGTGTCATATTAATCATAGGGAATGTGATAATTTGTTTTTGATAAGGAAGACCTCTAGTGAAGTTTTAACTAGACTTACGGTTGATCTTTCACTAAAAAACATTTTGGAATTCGCCGTACTTTGAAGAATTGATCATGACAATCCTGTTTATCAGATTATTTGAAATTGCTTTCTTAGAAGAACACATACTATGGTGAATTATTTAGTTAAAAGTCTTTCTCTAATCTTTCGAGAATGGAAACCGAAAACTCATGTTGAACTTGCCTTGACACTTTTTTGTTTTTTTTTTTTTTTTGACTTGAGAAGTATTCATCTGTAGTGATCAGCATTCAGGCCTCAAAACCGTTTCGCTCAGTAAAGCATTTGTGAATTAGTGGACTGCCAAAAAAAAAAAATAAAAATTTAGGCTTCAAATATTGAATTATACGATCTTGCGAGTTCGTAGTAGTTTTACTTCTCGCATTCTATCTTTCGAGTCATTTCTAGCACGTACTTTTTTCGGTATTCAATTTATGGATCTATTCAAGTGTAATTAGTTGTCTCCAGTTTTAACTTAATTAATCATTTGTTCCACAAGAGCATAAACAACTTACATTTATATCCTTATTGATACATACTTTAATCCTATGTATTTAAAACAGCAACATCAAAAGCCTGAACCGGTTGAGCCTCAATTCGAGTAGGCTCAGCTATCACACTAAAGTTGAAGTTTGTATGTGATGTTATCAAGGAATGAAAGAAGACTAAAAATTTGAGGTAGGCTCGTCCATATTTCTGATTAATGGACGATTGGAACCCCATATACTTTCCAGCCTCTCCCCTTCTTTTCCTATATATTTTTACTTCCTTGAAAGCTCTTGATGTTGTGTGGTGTATTGCTTTTACCAGACGTTGGAGCGAATCTGTTCCCAGGTGCTATTTAGCTCTCTATTTGGTTCAGGACTGCTCGGAAGGAACCCTGTGAATATGCATTATCACTGGTTGTTGTCCTCAGATGGAGAATCAGAAGTGCTTCAAAGCCGCGTTATAGTCATTATATGGAGTCCTTATTGCTCTTCTTATTCTAACCAGTCATGTTGGAGTTTTGGTGATTGGAGCTGTTGAACATTAGATGGATTTTTTTCTTGGTTATTAAGCTTAATTCTTTTTGTGCATATTTATAGAATTGTAAGTTTTCTTTTTTTTGTGGTTGTTGAACAATAGGATTGGTGGTTTTTGTGAATACTTACAAATTTGGAGCTTTTGTAATACAAGAAATTTTTCCGTGGATATATAAATCTTTTTCAAATTTTGAGTTTTACATTTTTTTTTTCTCTTTTGAATATTTGTTGATATATATTGTCGATGTATGAATGTCAAATTTGGCTTTTTTGTGGGATGTTAGCACCCCCAAAGAGTTGTTGGAGGGGGTGCAGGCGATGGAGTAGGTCATATGGTTGTAATTTCAAGTTATAGGTTGGAGAACCATTTGGATTATGTTTATGTTTGAAAATTAAACGAAAAGGAAAATTAGAGACGGATTAGCAACGAAATTCAAACATTCCGTTGCTATTCCGTCTCTAATTTTCCAGGTATATATGCGCTAATCACAAACGGAATCAGAGACGGAAATAAGAATTTTGTCTCTGATTCCGTTTCTAATCAGATACAGAATCAGAGACGGGCATTCTGTCTCTGATTCCGTTTCTGATTAGCAACGGAATCAGAGACGGAATTCATAAATTTATTATTTCCGTCTTTGTTTCCGTTTCTGATTACTAACGGAATCAGAGACGGAATGCAATTACAAATGTATCATTTCGAAAAAAATTCCACTTATGTTCCGTCTCTGTTCCGTTTCTAATTTCCGTCTCTAAATCCGTCTCTAATCAGAAACGGAATTATTCCGTCTCTATTCTGTCTCTAATCAGAAACGGAATCAGTTTTCCGTTTCTGATCGAATCAGCGACGTTTTTAGAGACGGAATTGATTCCGTCTCTGTTCCGTTTCTGACTGCAATTAGAGATGGAATTTATGCAAATTAGAGACGGAAATTTCCGTTTCTGATTTGCTATTTTTTTTGTAGTGAGGAACAAGGAGCAAGCCGAAAAGCCCAAGCAAGAATTTTCTTCTGTGCTGAAAACTGGAAGTTCTTATAGATTTCATCAATACACTTCTCTTAACTCCTTAAAGGGCAAAAATGGCTTAAGATTCAATCTGAACAATATGTTTGATGGTCGAAAACAATGCGGTCTAACATCACAAAATAGGATAAAATGTTATATTCTCATTTTCACAAAGTTCATGCTATGACACTGAAGATTACAAGCGATTGAAAGAGAAAATTGAGTTTCTATTCTAAAAAGGACGATTGGAGAAATTCGTTAAGCACAGAGACAATAGGCGTGACAAAGACTCAAAGCCAGTGCATCAGGAAGAAAGATTACAAAAGAAGGAAACAAAAAAAACAAAGAAGATAAAGGGAAGAATCATCAATATCATATATAGAGGACCAATCCTTGGAGGCAATACATCCGAATCTAGGAAGGCATATGCAAGAGAATGTCTAACTGTTGAAGTTCACTCAAAAAGTTGCATCTAGATTTAAATATTACTTTCACTGATGTATATCTAAAAGGAGTGAATTTTCCGCATGATGATCCCATAGTTGTTAAATTAATGGTTGAGAATTTCACGGTGCAAAAAGCTCTTGTCAACAATGGAACTTCCATGGATATGTTGTATTACAAAGCCTTCAAAGGAATGGGCTATGAAGATAATCATTCGACTATTTGTATGAAACTCATTTGTATTGTTTCAATGAAGCACAAGCAAAGGTAGAAGTGTCAATCATGCTGCAGTAACCCTTTGAGGGACAACACGTCAAGTCACACACATGATAAACTTCATGGTAGTGAAGGTTCTTTCTGCTTATAACATCATCATCGATAGAACTAATCTAAATATCTTCAAAGCCATTCCCTCGACATGCCACCTTCAGTTGAAATTCCCTACACCAAATGGTACGGGTGATGTAAGGGGTAATCAACAAATGGCAAGAACTTGTTATTTCATTGCCGCTAAATCAAGCAAAGTTGGTGAGCAAGCTTGCTTATGGATTCAATGGACATTAATGATAAAAAGTTACGACCGCAGCTTGTAGAAGACTTGATCCCATTTATTTTGGATTCACAAAGCAATGCGAAGGTTACCTACATATGATCTAGTCTTAACAAAGACATCTCCGAAACTCTTGTTCAATTTTTGAAAAAAACTAAAATGTTTTTGAGTGGGCTGCAAGGACATGTCGGTGATAGACTAATCATGATCGCAAGTATAACGATTCAGTTGCAGTAATAATGTGATCAACAAAAGTTGATTACGGATATCATTCCTTTGGAAAATATGTATATGGACACGAGAACTTAGTCAAGTTTACTATATTGTTGAAAAGGTCTTTTTTTGTTTAATTTAAACTAAAACTAACCTATTCCTATAAAAATAATGTAAATAAAGTTGTATTCTTATATTGAGAAAACTTTTAATTCACAACTTCACCTAGGTAATTAATTACTACGCTTCCCATGTCTAACTTCCTTCATCTTTCTTATACATGTGCAATGCATAATTAGAATAGATAGATTTCCTTAATATTCACTTCAACACACTATCGTGGCGAAAAAATTCTAATGCGCAAACTAGAACTCCATCTATTGGTATCAATAATGTAAGTTTCACAAAGCATTAAATACCTCTAAAACATTATATTTAATGGATCAATTGATCCCTAAATTCATAAACATCATTGAAATCAAAGATTAAATTAAATAATACCTTTAATTAAATCAATAAAACAAAGATTGAAATGCAAATAGGATTCTTCAATGCCTTCTCCTTCAAAAGCTTTTCCTAATACTCAAATAAAACTCTCTAAAACTCAAACCTAATGTAAACTTTGGTGGTCTCGGGTAAATTATTTTGTGTATGGTTAGTTTACCACGTCCTAATACCTATTTATTCCCATAAGCCTCTTAAAAATACAATTAGAAACCCTAAATAATAATTCCAAATGAAATAGAAGTTCAAAACTTTATATTTTGTCATGACGTTGTTTGTAAGTGATCTACCCGGTCTGTGTTAAGCGATTGCGCCATATCTTCTCTGCATTTTTCCTTCTTACTACACTTAACGTCATCTGTGTTAAGCTCCAACACCGTCTGTGTTAACCCATAACGTCGTGAATGCGTCACCATCACTGCATTGCTTCTTCTATTTCCACATTGTCCTCACGATGTCCATGTATATCCCACGGTGTCATTTGGTCTTCTCACATCATTAACTCTATTTTCTTGCTTTTTCTTCTCTTTTCTTCATGAATTCATTCCTTTCTCTCTTTTATACCTTGTGGACATGAAAACACATAAATATCATCAATTATAGCTCATTCCAGAATATTTAGACATATTATGCAACTAAAATATTCATATATAAGTCTAACTAAATACTAATCAAATACCCCCAAACTTAGAATTTTGCACGTTTCGAGCAAAAATATGTTCTACTAAATATGCATACTAATACTACTTATAGTAGCTTACTCATTTTATATCGTTCATGGAGTATCATTTAATTCAAACAAGTGTCAAGTTAATAATTCACTCAAGAGTTTTTCTTCATAAAGTGATCACCTACTATTGTCTAGGGCTTAGAGATAGTTGCCGATCTTTTCCTTGCCTGGCCTACTACTCAATAGATCTGCACCCAACATCATAAAAAGGACGATAAGTACAATAACGTAGAAAGTAATAATGAGATATATTTATCCACATTTTCAAATAATATAGAAAAACACCTAAAAGCATATGAATCGCAAAGAAATGCTAAAAAAACATGCTAGAAGACATCACAGTTAAACAAAGTGAGACTGACATGAACGTTAAAGATTAACCAATTTTAGTTTGTTGTGCGTTTAACACATTAACCTAGATATTACCCTTTAGATCACAAAAATCTCTAGTAATAACTTAATTAGCAGTGTATGTAGGTACTATTCTTATTGGTTATCAAACACAACATATCGACCTCTTGCAATATTTCAACAGACACAGTACTTCAGTATTACCCTAATTGGTCATCATTTCTTCATTTCATTAGCCCTATATAGTAGGTTCGTGTCATTAACTAGTTGAAATACTGACATCCTCGAGTTGCATTCCCCGTATGTCGCTTACACCCCAAATGAAATTAAGAAACATAAACACATATTCTAAGTTGACAACAATCAAGGTTTAACATAAACAGGGGATTCAAGGCATGACATATTGAATACAAACAAACAATTGAAATGAAATGGAGAGAAATATCTCAATCAGTTTATTTACAATTCACGCTAAATTTCAAGGCTAATGTAACGGCCCATAATTTACTAATAGTAAATTATTCCTTAATTAGGGTTATTGACATGTGACGTAGCCCGAGAATGGTACAAATTCCAAATACTCATTGTGAGGACATAGTAGTATAGTGTTTTTGAGTTATGGATGCCTAGTTTGATGTATATGTGTCGACTATTAATTCACTCCTACTTATATATAGTTGTCGAGACATTTGTAAGGACGCGCCTCAATGCGTGCAAGCGTGAGACTGAGGTAGAGAGTGTTACGGTAAGTTTAGTTTAAGTTAATATAATTGAATTAGTTGAATTATATGTGGCTATATTTTTTACATTAAGCGTAATCTAAGTAAATTAAAACAATAGTCATTGGATGATCATTGAGATACGTGTGGACATATCAAAAGACCAATTTAGTATGAAGTTGGTGTTAGCAAGGGAGAGATAGTGGAGAATTAGTGGATGTAAACTATGTTGTAAGCCATTAGATTAGTCTCGAGATACGTGTGTATATTAAGATCAATGACTATTAATCAATTTTATATATATAAAATTGAATAGATCAAATCATGCAAACCATTTCATTCATTTACTTAGAGAATAAGTAAGTTGGAGAAGAAGATCAGCAAGGTTGATAGTGAATTTGTTATGAATTTGGAATGGATGATCAAGCTAAGGGACTTACATCATTAGGTAAGGAAGTCTACACAACTAGTTAACAAAGTCTTGAGAAGATTTGATGTATTAAATCAGTTCTGGTTTTTGTGTGATTTCATATGCTAGATAAGATTATTTTCAAAATTGGGTTACATATTTGGATTCCTTGCGAAAAACTATTAAATTTTCTATAAAGAAGTTTGAAATTCGGAGTTTAATTGACCAATTGACCAAGTTATGATCAATCAAAGTGTTAGATGTATACTTGAGTTTTATTAAAAATGCATGCATGTTTTGATAGTTTGTATAAGTCCTAAAACACCTTAATTAACCTCAGGAAACTAGGGAAGAGTCTCGAGAGGTTGTTGGCGAGATACAGGGTGTCGGGAGGCAGGATTAGTTTAGGGACTTTGCGTGGATTTTAAGTAAACTAATTGAGACATTTTTCTCCATTTCATGTCTTGATGTTGCTGCTTGATTACATTGCTCTGTTTTGTTATGTTAGCATAATTCTTGATGTTATAATTGGTGTGCTTTATCTTGTTATGGAGTTGTAGTTAAACTAGAATATGTGTGTTTAAGTTCATGATTTGTTTTGGAATATGCGCGACACATTGGGTGTGGGACTTTGGGATGTCGGTATAGCAGACTAAGTAATGTCAAGCACCTACGATATATGGTTGATGAAATGAACAAGTGGTTACCAATAAGGGTAATACCAAAGAATTATATGTGTGGACCTATTATATGAGGTTAATATGTCGTATTTCACAATTAACAAGAAGAATGCCTATACATAAGCAGCGACCAATAAGGTAATACCGAAGTATTATGTATACGAACCTATTACATGAGGTCGATATGCCATGTTTCACAACTAATAAGAAGAATGCTTATGCATAAGCGGTAACTAATAAGGGTAATATCGAAGTACCATATGTGTGGACGTATTACATGAGGTCGATATGCTGTGTTTAACACCTGATAAGGAGAATGCATATGTGTACAACTAAATAAGTGACAAACCAAGGTCTATATGATCAATAGGGTATATATGGGCTAATGTGTTGGATACACATCTTTAGATTTGGTTATTTGATAAATATTTGTGTTGATGTCACATTGTTTACCTGTGATGTTTAGTGACAAGTTTATGCTTAAGTATTGTTGAGTAATGAATGTATGTATTATGAGTTATTATCTTGTTGTGTTCGGAAATATGGATAATTGTCTCTAAGTGTCACTTTCTACATTAATGTACTCACCGTCCTTTTTATGACGGTGGGTGCAGATCTATTAAGAGCAACAGTACCGGCAAGGATAAAATTGGCGACTACCTCTAAAACTTTGGAATAATGTTACTTCTGACATTGTAGGTTTAGATTTTGCTATATGACATATATGTTTTCTATATACTTTTTGGGTTGTACATATTAGGTAAAGCAATAGTTTCTCGTCCAGACACATGTAATTACATTTTTTATCACCGTTATATTGGTTATATATATGTGATCATTGTTTCCTGATTTCCACAATAGGTGTTTTTGTTAAGTCTTTTGCTGATAAGTTTAAAATCATAACAACTTATTAATTAACTTTGAAATAAAATAAATTGTAAAACAATTATTTTTTGTGTGAATAATTAGGTAAATAAGGTGAAAAGGCTTACTAATGCATAGTTAAGTTCTTCGTGGATAAGATTAGGGCTTGATGATGGGATTAGGCTAGGCGGAGCCCTACATTAAGGAAGGGGCCATCATAGCTAATCTGGCCTCCCGACACCCCAAAATGTGTACCTAAACTTTTGAAACTCTCATCTAAGTTCCGGAGCTTAGTTAGGGCGCTTTTGGACTTTACAAGCTATTAGAGTTGTTTTAAGTGGTTCAAACCAATTTTTAAAATCAACCCATTAATAATTTTTATGTCCAAATCTACTTTATTAAAATAGAGACAATTTTGATGCAACAATTTGTAAGTTGATTTCAATTACCAAAACGTTAAAATTATGCATTGTAACCCAAAGAAAAGTTTTTAGAGCTATGTCTTAGCTTTCCAAAACTATAATGTTTGCGCAATATCAATAAGAATTGAAGGAGATGAAAATTTTATCACAATGGCTCAAAATAATTTAAAAATTTAACCAACAACTTTGAAAAACACATTTCTCTTAAATCATAGCAACAAACTCATAATTTTTCTACTGAAGCCTACAAACATATCCTCAATAAGAAATTTATGGAGTTATGCTCAAAACAGCAAGGCATGCAAAAGTGTGAACCCAGAAATTTCAGATTCATTATCAAAGTTGCAAAGATTTCTAGACATGAAAACATTCAAATTTCAAAATCTTTCATTAGACAAAAGTTGTTCCACTTTGAGTTAGCTTTCAAATACCACCATAATGAGTCCATTTCGATTTAAAATGAGGAAGTTATGACCAAATACAGAGACCGGTTCATAACAACATACTGGATTTTCAATTTTGTTTTACAACTTCAAAAATTCATAACTTTTTAATATCAAAGCTTAATTAATAAATTCTTAAAAGCTGCATTATCAACTCAAAATGAGGAATCCGAAATATATAAACCAATTTCAAAGACTCAAACATCTACCTCTCTGAAAATGAACAAAAATCAGAACAGATTTCAAACTTGACAAAGAGGGATGTATACCAAGAGTTGTAGTTTGATCCTTTGCTCTTGATGCTCTATGAAATTGATGTTTTTAACCTCTAATTTCCTCGAATTCCTAGAAAACCAGCAAGTTTAGCTTAGATTTTCTTTTTCTTCAAATCTCTTACTTCCTCTTTGCATGAAATGAAGATGAGTTTGCTAGACATATCCACTAACCTTTTCTTTTATAGGATCAAGACTTAATTGTAGCCCTTGATCTTGTTCAAACATCTATCTCTAGACAAATCCAATAGCTCACAATTTGGTCTTACAACCCACTATCTCATCCATACTAACAACCATATATACATCAAGTTACATAGTGATGGTAACAACACGCGTCTCGAGGCATATCAATGTTCATTGTTTTATTTTTCTAACTTAGGTCACGTTTATGTAATTTCAACTATAGGCACATTAAATTAATTATTTTTAATCGCACTTAACTAATTTTGAACTTATGATATCACTCTCTACCCCATTCCTAAGTCGGCACACATCTCGAGACATGTCATTGCTCGCGTCTCGACATTTATATCCAGTAGAAGTGACTTAATAGGTCTACACATATGTAATACACTAGGAACATCACAACCAAAATAGTATGTACTCGATCTCCGAGCCGAGTATTAGGATCGCGTACCCGCTCTCAGGTCATGTCACGAGTCGATAACCCTGATTAGGGACTAATTTACTTTTAATTAAATTTTGGGCCATTACAAAGTGATTGAAGAAATCTAATACCCGAAATAGATTTTGAATCCAATAAAAATTTGAAAATCAAACGACAAATGGAAGATGTGCATTAATTTTAAGGACTTGAATGATGCATGTCCAAATGACTAATTCCCCTTGTCAAGGTGTGACGACTCCAAATTCCGAGGCAAATCGGGCACCGCTACATTGTCGAACACGTCACCAAGTCATGCCACGTCACTTGCACACCTGTTTTGATGGTCTGCAAGCTAACCATCTTGTAATCCGACTTAATCAATTTCATTGTTTTAAAATGTTATTTTATCGAAATATACTAAGTTAAGAGGTTTTACAACTTTTTTTTATATTCTTTTTAGATTATATTTAATAGCGGAAGTCTTAATAATATGCAAATAATAATAAAAATGAGTTTTGCATTAATTAACAACCTATGAGGTGGAAACCTGACAAAAAATCATGTATATCAATGAAGGCGACAAAAAGATATAATAAGTGTCAATATACATCTATCAGGTGAAAAGTCTCCCAAAATAATTCTAAAAAGTATATATATGTAAATACAAACACCTACGAGTAAGCTAGTGGAGGCACTCCAGATCAAAGGTAGTCGCCAAGCACCGCCTTCCCTCGGTTCGTCGTAGGATCTCTAAATTGCTACAAAAATAATGACAAGTTCTAGTGAGTAAATCTCAAAGAAATTCAATTAGTATTCACAAGAAATCCAAGAAAACGACTACAATTCATACATATAAAGTAAATAAACGGACATGTAAATCACGTGAATATAAGTTTGAGATAATCAAGAATATGGAATGCAAGTGTAGTGTATAGTTGTCTAACTATGGGATGCAATTGCTAAATCGAGAAGGTCTTGGAGGCGAGGAAATTCACGCCCCCTCTTCACGGTTGAAATGAAGAACGTTGTGGGTTGGAAGGTAGACTTCCGGCCAACGCCTAAAAAATGAGGAACATTGTGACGAAGGCAAGCCTCACGCCAACTCACTCTCGAGATCATCGACTCGCGGGAGAGAAATTTCATGCGTAGTCTAAGGCATGACCAACACCGTAGCAACAATTGGATCGTCATCAACGAGAGAGCCGAAAATGGGTCATACCGTCCCTTTGAACATACACAAATAGACGCGAGAATAGAGTAAACATGTAAGCTGAACCGACAAAAAAGTAATGTGAAATAAATAATTTACAAGGAAAATAAGTAAATTCTAAGCTGACTTTCTCGTGGGTTTACTTGCCTCAAGCAATCGCAAATATCTCTCCAAAATGTCCCGATCACACATCAAAAGCGCGTTTGACACTCGACTATAGTCTCCTAAGTCCCCGGTGTCCATTTATACCATTTTAATTATTTTAAAGTTATATTAATTGGATTTATAATGTTAGACCAAAAATTTGAAATTTTATTCCAAAAACGTTTAGCTTTTGACACATTTTTTGAGTTATATCGAGGTGCCGACACCCCAAAAACTCCTCGAAAACTACTTTTATATCTTTTTCTCATTTTTTTATATTTTTCCTGGTTTTTCTAGATTTTTTTGAAATTTTCTACTATTTTTTAATCCATTATATGAAATTTTCAATAATTTATTTTGATTTAAAATCATTTTATTTAATTTTTGTTATTTTTAATTAATTTATTTTAAATTTAGGGTAAGTTGGGCCTGAACCGAGCCCGGCTCGACCAACCGAGCCACCCGGGTCCAGTTCGGGCCGGCTCGGCCCGACCCGTCCCTGAGCCTGGGCTTAGGCAACCCGGCCCATATGGGCCTAGGCAGCTAGGCGCAGCCCGCCTGACTGCCTACCCCCTCCCTCAAAATCATCTCTTGAGAGACAATTTCATCTCTCCAGAGACAATTTATATATATACAACAACAATAACAACAACAACAACAATACACCATCACCATTAAAGCCTAAAATTACTTTAAAAACTCAGCCACAACCACCATTACTCACCTCGGTCTAGGAAAGTCACCAACGGATACCGCCGAGGGGGAGAACACCGTGAGGGATGTTAGAGACCGAGTTAAGGTGGTAAAAAAGCTTGGTGAATGTGAGATTAATGGAGATGGGGAGGTTTTGTTGGAGAAGAAAAAGAAAATGAATGAGGGAGAGAAAGTGAGTTGACGCGTGTCGTGCATGCCAAAAATAACCCGTAAAAGAGTTACCAACCGCAAGGGTGTAGTAGTGGTAAATACGGGGTCGAATCCGCAGGACTTAGTTTACTCTAAGTTAACTAAATATGGGGTTTTCAAATAAATATTAATTAAACTAATTAATCTAACTAAACTAATTAAAATAACTAACTAATTATTAAACCAACTAATTAATAATTAATTAATTCCTAAATAATGCCTAAATAATACCTAAATCTCCAGCCCACAAATCGAATCAAGATTCAATGACAATCATGGTCTTCAATCTTTCCCAAAAAATTATTAATTTAATTCTCCTAGATTAGTGATGGAAAATCGACATCCGCCAGAAATTCTTAATTCCCCTAATTTTGATAATCAGGACATCCGCCACTAATTTCCCTAATTAATGTATAACCCTAGACATCCGCCAATAAGGTTTAATACACTAACCGCATTAATATAGATCTGTGGGATCACTAATCCTAGATAACCGGTCGCGTCCGCTCCCGATTTAACCTAGATCCAATTGCTGTACATTCAATGACCGTAAACCAACAACAATGAAATAGGAGAAATTAAATTAATTTAAATAATAAAATAAAAGATCTCACATAATATGCTTTGAATCCATGATTCCGACTTGCTTCCCCTTCGACTTAGGCGAGAAATTGATTAGTCGGGCATTGTCTTCAAAAATCACTACTAAAACTAATCTAAAATTATACTTATTAGTTCATATCCTCCCCATACAGCCGTTCTCTCCATAAATAAATAGTCGGACACTATTTTAGGGTTTTGGAGGTGACTCGTGCGTCGAGGAGCATCGTAGGGCTGTTTTTAGCTTGAAAAATCGACTCTGCCACGTGTAAATAGCCTATTGGTTATTTTTTGGGTCGCGCTGACGTGTTGCAGCGCCATTGGTCCGTCCCTGTCACCGCCACTGAGTTGTCGCTGCACGATTCGTGGAGATCCTGCGCGTGCTAGCTGTGAGTTTCTAATTGTGTTTGCTGACTCAGTGCTACATGTCAACTCCTGATTGGCTGGAACACGTCAAAGCGCCTCGCTGGACGAATGGGTGATCGCCACGTGGCGCCCGCGTGGCTCGGAAAATCGCGCGACTCTCGACCGAAATTCTGGGAGTTTGAACTGCCGCGCATCACGAGGCATATCGACGGCCATCGAAGCGTGATGATTGGCTTGCGGTCTTGACGACGCGTACGCGTGGCATCTCTGATTGGTTCCGCACTGTACCGGCGCTGACGTGGCGTCGTCTGATTGACCTGAACGTTTCGTTGGCTATTCGACACGTCCGACATCCGATTTCTGCAAATAAATACTCCATTTTGAGTATTTTTCCGCCGCGCACTCCATTTCACCTAAAAATGACCAAAAAATATAATTAAATATTTATTTTAAATACTTTTAGTAATTAAATATGCTAAAATAGACTATTAAATACCTATAAATACCGACTTATCATGAGTGCAGTGGGGGAAAGAGTAAGGAGATTTTTTTTTTATTTAAATGAGAGAATAGAGAGAAAGCAAGGTATGGGTGAGTAGAGTGATTTGATTGTGATGTGATGTTTGATGTGACAATTAAATCCCTTGACTACCTCATACACCCGTATTACGCGCACATCGCGACGTCGTACACTATTGTCACTACACGCTCACAATGCGACTAAGTGTAATTTTTAACTAGTGCGACATGAATTATTAAATAATAATAAAATAAATAAATACGCGCCACACAAAAATAATAAATTTACCTTGTTAGGTGTGTCTTAGACTTTTCTGCGACGTCCACGTGGTCTGAGCTTAAGATCTCAATATGTAATTTGTCAGTTAATCAGGATTAATTAAATTGGGTCGTTACATAAGGATTGATATTTTGATTGACATTACAACATGTCATGAGCTGTTAACATTCATGGATGCTTTCAGCAGATATAATCAAATTTATATGGAGGAGACAAGACATGCCAAAGGTTGCATTCATCACTAAGCATGGACTCTATTGTTATCGTATGATGCCCTTTGGATTGGAAAATGCTAGAGTGACATATCAAAGATTGGAGAATTCTATTTTCAAACCCCTAATAGGGACAATTATGGAGGTTTATGCGAACGACATGCTTGAAAAAGCCTTTACACTAATAATCATGTTCAAGTCTTGGATGATTTATTCCACGTACTTAGGAAATATCATATTAAATATCTACCAAAAAAATATCATATTAAATTGAATCCAGTAAAGTGTGCCTTTAGAGCTGCTTTAAGAAGATTTTTGGATTTAATGGTCTCAAAACGAAAAATAGAAGCCAATCCGGAGAAAATACAGTGATTATTGATAATGGATATGCATCCACCAAAGACGATCAAGGATGTTCAAAGGCTAACATGATGCTTAGCTCTGTTGGGTCGATTCTAATCACCCTTTTTTGATTGGTCCGCACCATTCCTTGCATTACTGAAAAGTCCAAAGAGCTTCTTTTGGACCAATGAGTCTCAGAAGTCTTTTGAAGACCTAAAGATGTACTTAATTAATGAGTCAATTGTTGCGCTTTAAGCGTGTGACAGACCCAACCCCCTAAATTGGGTTACGTCCGACCTAGACATACTTGGATCCCTGATCAACCCTCACAGAGCCAACGTAAGCCTAGTCAGCTTATTTTACCATTTCATTTAAAGTTTATTCACTAATTAAAGTTTATTAAATTTAACAAATCTTAATAAGTTGCATAGCGAAAAATAAAAGAATTAAAGTTACAATAATTTGATCTAACATAGCACTGGGACAATCCTATGTGTGGAAACCCTGCAAAGTAGATCCCATGCATGTCAGGTGACGAAAATGAGGGAAATATCATATAAATCGATTTAAAGGTTTGCTCAACCCGTTAACCGGTTCACTACAAGAAGAAAAGTTTTTAATCACCAAAAGTTAGTGATCGTACAGAACCCCATATTTAAAAGCATTATTTATCGAGGGGAATATCTTTCGATCATTAAAAGACTTGAGAATTAAGTAAGGGAGTTATATTTCAAGGATAATGAGGATTACTCCCATAATTAATCAACTGCTACCCATTAAAACTATTTTGGCGCTAAGAAACCCTGCTTTGATTTGCTTTTTTTTTTTTAAAAAGTTTATTTCCTATTTTTACAACTCATGTGTGCATAGAAATTAAGAAACCTAAACAAAAAGTTTTTGTTTTCCCCATTTTCTTGTGCGGGATTTTTGGGAACGTGAATCTTGCTTGTTTCTCTATCTCTTCTCCATCAATTGTATTGCTTCTTTGTGTCTCCATCATCTTGTTTCTCTGCGCCTCATCTCTCCATCGATCGTATTGCTTTCTACCTCGTCTCTCCACCCCCTAGTTTCTCTGCGTCTCCATCAACTTGCCTCTATGCACCTCATCTTTCCATCGACTTGCTTCTCTGCTATCTATCCATCAACTTGCTCTAAGGAGTTTTAGTGAAGGCAAGAGATTAGGGGAGTTTTGGTTTCCTAAACCTTCGTTGACGACGTTCTCTTCATGCTCAATATTTATCGTCCAAAGTGAGTTCGTTAGAATCGGTGGTAAGACTATCAATTTGCTGGAATAGGGAGTGTAATGAAAATGGTGCACATCTAATGGAGACGCTGGGGTTGTTTGTGTTACGTTACGTTGTCATATAAACTACAAGTGATATATCAAATGATCTACGTATGTCGCACATCAATGGTTCAAGCTCGAAGGTTTAACCTGCAATTGTCAGCATATAGGAGACAATTCTAGTAAGTAAATCCAGAAGAAGTTCAATAGTAATTCAAATTAAACAATAAACTAATCTATAAATCAACCCGGAGAGTAATGAGGTTGAAAGGAACAATAAAACACATGATAAATAGACTATGATGGTCAACTGTAGAGACCAAGTAACCCGAAAGCAAGGGATAGGCATCTAAGTGTTCTTAACACTCTACAAGTGGGCTCAAAGCCCCTTGACTACGGGTAAGTGTCAAATACTACTACGACGGGACCAAGTTCGCTTTGACTATAGTTAAACCCTTCGCACTGTCGGCTCACCTGAGCTATGGCCCTAGTAAATTCCAAAGGGAGCCACAGTCGCAACCTGATGCTCAATCGTAATGGAGTCTTTGAAGTCCCGTGGGGAGCCACAATAAGTGCGGATGCTCACTCATAGGATTTAGTCTCGTCGGGGAGCCACAAGCACGACTTGGATACTTAACCCACGAGTAAATAACGACTCAACTTGACCACTCATACTCTAAGTCACTCGGTAGGGAAGTAGAGTCCAACAATAGGTATCATTTCCATCAAAATATGCAAGGAAAGGAAAAGAACTAATATTAAATTTCTTACTGGTTTACTTACAATAGAATTGTACAAATCACCAATTAAAATTGATCGTTCGAATAACCTAGTTGAGTCCTTGCATATCTACATTCATGATAGGTACAACAAAGTCGTTTAGACTATATTTAATTGTTTAAGGGCCACTTGCTAAATCGAAGTATTATTCATAGCTTATCCTTTTCTTAGTTCATGAATCTACCAATTATAATTTTCAAGTAGCATAGCTTACTTTCGTATGCTAGTAAAATAAATTTATAGTTATTCACGTAAGCATTTGCGTTACGAACTCTTCTACGTTTATTTGACTCAAATAAATGATTTTCAAAAGGTTCAACACTTCCAAACTACTACTCCTTACTTCCAACTTAGATTGTTCACAACTCCGAAATCAATAACTAACACTTCAAATCAAAATCGATGATTCAATAAAAATACGAATGCGGTGAAATGAAACAAGGTAAGAACCGTAAAACTTGATTTTCCAACTTATATAGATCTAAGTCGACTAATCTCGACCAAAATAAATCTAAATCACCACATGTAGGTCAAGTTCGACCTAGAACCCTCAATTCACCAATTTTTATTAGAAATTCATAACTTGAACAAGTTAAGTTCATTTTTGAGAAAAATGAATTAAATCTCTTTTATTGCTTGACTTAGATCATGACCCATCCAAATCGATTAATTTCATCTATATTTCACAAACGGCAATTAAGTATATTTTAAAGAGTTCATAACTCAAGTAATTTCATTTGAACCAACACAACTTAAAACAAAATACTTTGACTCAAAAGTCATGGCAACAACTTGAAAATCATGGAATTCTACTTCACTTGGTTCTTAGGATAAAAGTATAACTAAATGACTTAAAATGCTTATTTAAACAAGTCGTGCTCTCTTTTGAACATTTCCTCAAACATTTGGAGTTCATCTCCTTTTTAAAATCATTTGCAAACCTTTGAGTTCTTGGAAGATAAGTTCAAATAATTAATAATGACCAAATCATTTCTGTGAGTTGAAATCAAAACATAGCAATATACCAACGCATTGGCCATATTCTAACTATCAAAATTTCACCAATGCAAGACCCCATTTTTCAAGTCAAATTAATACAAGCATGTGTTCAAAAAAAACTAGAATTTCATGAGACTTTCTTTGAATCATACAATTCATTCCAAAGCCAAAGGATCTATAGAAATTCATTAAAAATCAAGATCTACTATTAAAATCACAATCATTGTTTCAAAACTTTGTTTAGAATTGGTAGAGAACCTCTCGGTAATTTCATCTAGCACATAGAGTTCATTATCCACCAATACAATCTAGCTACCAAGTATAAACACTTTCAAAAACAAGTTCAATCGTCGAAATCTTTTTTCAAAGTTAGTCACAGGAACAAGAAGCAAAACCTCTATAATTTACTAACTTCCATCAACCAATTCTTCTTCAAAATAAAAGTTGAGAAGGTTGGAATCTCACCATGCCTTCAATGAAGGTTTTCAACTCCAAATTTAGTTGAGATTTAGTTCTTCTAACTTCAACCATGGAGCATTGATTCACAAGGCATCCAATTCTTGCAAGTCTCAATGATTCTCTCCTCTCTTCTTCGCGAGCAAGTACCGTCGCCACCAAAGCTTCGTCGGAGTCGCCGCTGCACCGCCACCATGCTCTTTGTCCATCACCGTCGATCAGAGCCGCGCCGCGCTGCGCTGCTTGTGAGCTCCTTTGCGTCGCGCAGGTCCATCCCTGCAGGCGCACGCCGCGCTACTGATCCGCGGCTCGCTGGTTTGTGCCGTGGTTGTCCATCCACGCCGGCGTCTGCTGGTGCGTCGCCGAGGAAGCCGTCCTCCGTTACCACTGGTCTGTGTCTCCCCTCCACGTGCGTCCGCCTCTCCTTACGTTTTTTCTGTGCGTTGTGTGTTGGAAACGAAATAGGGTATGAAAACCTTTTTGTTTTTGGTTTGTGCGTTCTTCTTGTGTTGTATTTTTTTTTTTTTTTTTTTTTTTTTTGGTGAATGAATCTCACTCATTCATCTCTTCCTTATCCAAAGCGACACCAAACATCTTGGGTCATTACAACGCACTTAAAAATAGATATAAAGGTTGAGATCTACTCTAAAATAGATTTAAAGGTTGAGATCTATCTCATCGTCACGCGAATTTAATTTAATTAACTCAAACCATTCGCGATACCATATACTGCACGCAGTAGCATGCCAAACAAAAATCAAAATTATTTTATGTATTTTCTTTGTATAAATATTTGAGCACGTCGACTTGCTGCGACTCTCGATTAGGTATTAGACCACTAATAATTCGTGATTAGTGATTAATTAACGAATTAAAGATACGGGTTGTTACACATATAATGGAAGACAATTTGATAGCTCGAATTTTCGTGATTATTACCGAGAGCTCCATATTGAACAGAGGTTCACGTCGGTTGCATATCCTCAAGCAAACAGCCAAATAGAGGTAACCAACAAAATTATCCTTGATAGACTAAATAAGAGGTTGGAAGGAGCAAAATGACTGTGGACTGATGAACTTCACAACATTTTGTGGGCTTATAGGACAACAGCAAAATTATTTATAGGGGAAACACCAATTTTATTAGCTTAAGGCACTGAAGCAGTGATACCGAAGGATATAGGTGCTTTACAAAGGGTTGGATTTGATTAATGACACTCATGAATTCGTAGCTTTGCGAATGCAAGAAAACTCTCAAAAAACTGCAAGATTTTACAACTCTGGAGTTAAGAAGATGTTCTTCCAACCAGGAGATTATGTAATGAGGAAATCAAAAGTATCACAGCTTCTATCCCCCCGGGGTGACGTGTCTATGTGTACTCTTTGCCAAGTGGGCCCAACTACACGTGTCTGCCACTTGCCTGTCCACTTCTTGTCTCAAAACTCATGTCCATGTGTGTTTTATCAAATTAGTTAGTGGATTATCGGTATTTGCTTAACTTATTCTCCTTAAGTATTTAAATGTTTATTCTAATGTCTAACCATATTAATAGGTTGTATCTTACAAGTTAACACATATATAAGTGGAAGCCTTAATTGATACATTTGGTAAGTAATTTAGTATGGTAAATATTATTAATAAGAGCAAATCCTACTGTGGAAAACCCGAAAAAGTACTATGTATATAAGCGACAGTACTATAAACATGGTATATGTATACATGTAATGTGTCATCTCAAGTCCCCAAATACCAAAAATAATACAAAATATTAAAATAAGCACTTACTAGTAGGTCCTCGACGACGGCAAATGATGTGGTCACCTAAAATCCTCTTGCCCCTATTGGTACTAGGATATGCACTCAATCATCACAACAAGACAGATGGCGAGTACAGTAAGTAAAACCCCAAGGAACCCTTCTACGCATTCACATAAATAAGTGTCACGACCCAAATAATTAATAAGAGTTTAATTCGTTAATCGCGACCAAATGACCCGTGACGTGAGACCCGCAGTGAGATACGTGTCACTACCGAGGCATGGTGGGCAAAGTAAATGTTATATTTATGTGTTGTTTGCCTAGTGTATGGTACATGTGTCGACTACTAAGTCATTTACGGGTATGCAGATATCAGACGAACGGAGGATGCGCCTCAAGTTGCGTGCCGACATGGGCCCGAGGCAACAACTCGTGGGGTAAGTGTAACTAGTTCAATTATATTGCATAAAATGAAAAATGAAAAATGAAAAAAAAATGATATATGTATGTGGTTGTAATGTAGCCACATATACTAATGTATATATATATATATATATATATATATATATATATATATACATGGGCTTAAGTTCACATCTATTAATTATATATAAAAAGGCATAAAGTAAAGAATCATAATAATACACCACTAGATAGGCCCCTAGATTCACACACACACACACATCTCAACACAAGCGTGTCATACATTGGAGTCACTTGAGAGTGACACAAGGGACAAGTGGCATGAGCAAGACCACATAATGCGCTTCGAGATACATGTGTAGGTTGAGATGTATGGCTCACATTCAAGCCAACCCAAATCACTTCAATGGGTCAAATTAACCTTAAAGTCTAAGGTTATCCCATTTGATTTATCTCAAAATCGGTGAAAAAAAAACACAATAGAAAAGAGAAGAAACCGAGAGGAAGAATGAGAAGAAAAGAGAGAGAGAGAGAGAGAGAGAGAGAGAGAGAGAGAGAGAGAGAGAGAGAGAGAGAGTAACGCAAGGCGCGTGTTGTGGTGTTTTGTCGTTTGTTGTTGAATTCGGTTGTGTAGTTTGTTGTTGTTGTTTGGTCGTCGTTGTTGTTGTTCGAGTTGGCGAAACTCGCACAAACTGCTATGGAAGACATGGGAGTAGTCTCCTCTGCATAGGAAATCCAACCTGGGGTTGGGGATGGACTCCCAACCCCAGAGAAGCGGAAAGAAAAATTCAAAACAGAGCAGCAACACTGTTTTGGCGAGAGGAAGAAGACGATGGGTGAACCGGGCCGGTTCGGCTCCCACCAAAGAAAAAAAAATAGAAATAGAAGGGAGAAGAGGGGTTGGGTGAACCGGGCCGGTTCGAAATCGGTTCATCTCGGTTCAACCTAAACCCATGGAAAAAAAAAAGAATAAAAAAAATAAGAAAATTTGGAAAATTTCCATAAAAATTAGGAAAAATTCTGAAAAAATTTATTTCGACAAAATAAATAGAAATTGATAAATTTCTATGAAAAATAAAATATTTAAAATTTCAAACGTGACTTTTACAAGGTTTTTCTTCGAAAAGAGTGAAATTGGCAAATTGGTCCCGAATTCGATTTTGACCGATTTAAGAATTTTAAATAATTAATCTTAAATTTAAATTGATAAATTGTCAAACGTTAGGACAATAAATGAGCTATTACGGGGTATTGGGTGCGTACATCGATGCGACGAAAAGCAGATAGCTTAGGAATTGTTGTGGTATGTAAATAACCTGATTGAGACATTTATTTACATTTCATTCAATTTACTTATTTATTCTCAGTTATTCTAACTGAATTTCCTTCGAAACCCATATGATATGACTTGTTCATTTCTCATTTTATGAAGTTGTTCATAGCATACTCTGTTGTTTGTGTATTATCATTGATTCCAATTCCTATACTTTGTAATGTTGATTGTTGTGTTTAGAAGTCAGTGATATAGCATGCTATTAGGTTAGTTTGTTTATTTTGACTTTAAACCTTTATGCATTAGTATGCAGTTACATCTCTTCGATTCTATTACCGAGTCATTATTGAAAGTGAAAGTAGTTGTTGTGGTTAGGGTAACCTGATGATAGAAATTCAGCTTTCATACGGGGTCACTAGACTTTCCGGGATGTCAGAGGATTTCTCCACTACCTTGCATGACACACGGGGTAGCGTGTCTCGAACGAGGTAACCAGACTTCGGGGTTTGTTGGCGCAAGAATAACTTGGGTGAACATGACGAGTTTTAAAACTCGGATATGTTAGCAAGTATACATTCCGGTGACGACTAATTCACTTGGAATATAAAATGCGTAATCATAAGTACGATCTTTTGATATTATGATATATAGCTCAATTTGTAATGAAATGATATAGAGCGGAGCTCAAATTGTAGTGGAAAGGCTGAAGTGATGAATATCACGGCTGACCGACCCTAATCCATTACTACTTAGCCTTGAGTCAGTTTCATATTTGGTTAACTCAAGTATCTCTTTGCATGATGTTTCTTTTAGCATAGTTGTTATTTAAATTATGTCGTTTGATACTTGTTGCTTGTTTGGGAATGTGGATCAATGTCTCTCAGTATTACTTAAATAATTTCATGTCCTCACCGTCTAGTTTGTGACGGTGGGTGCAGATCAGCCGAGTAGCAGACCATGCAAAGAGAAAATTGGTGACTACCATTGAGCCAGTGAAAGACTGCTACAACATATTTTTGTACGTTTTTCATTCTTTTGTATTACATTTTATATATGCATGATATTTTTTACTTTTGGGTTGTGTGATAAGAACATTTGACTAGACACATGTTATATGTGTCACCACTTTTGTTCGTATAGGCATGTGATCTCTATTTCCTGATTTTTCCACAATAGGTTAGGCCTTAGTATCTTATTTCCACCAGTGACGAAATAAGACTTCCGTCGAATAAGTTGTTAGTGTTAAAAATTTAAATTAACTCTAATTTGTTAGGTAGTTGAACTATCTAGTTAACCGTAGGTAGTATCATAATTGGTAGGTGTTTTGGTGTTTAAATAAGGCTGACTAGTTCCTCGTTAGGTCCTATGGGGAGATTAGGGCTTAATTAAGGGATTAGGCCGGGCGGTGCCCTTATTTAGAGGTCGTCACAATAAGTAAATGAAATGCAAGAAGTACTGTCAAGTAAACATGTGGAATATAAACATGCAACTATAAATGGTTCATCACATGAATAGATAACAGATAAGCTAACAAATGTATGTGCTCGCTCCAAATGGACTAGCCTGTACTTCGGGTCACCAAGTTCCCACCAGTGGTCACGCTTCAACTGGCCCGACACTTGGTCCTTCGCGATGCTGGCTAAATCCGTCGAGTCACCAACACACACACCAAGGGCAAGCTCAGGTTACCATTCACTGATGGTCGGGTCACACGTGCTACAATCTAGTGCATCATGAACATATAACCAAGAAAATCCTGGGAGTAACCTCAACCCACGTCCAAGTAACATAATAGAGTAGTAGAAATAGCAAGAAAATAATGGAAATGAAATAGAAACAGAGTCAAGTACTTAGAGTTTTTCGGTTAGTTTTACAAACCTCAAACCGCTCTCCGACCTCCCCGACTCCCATATCCTACCCAACAAGCTCCCGACACCGAGCTACGGTCCTCCAAGCCCCTGAAGTCCAAGTTTTATAAGTTTAGGTTATTTCTTAGTGTTTAGACATATATGAAGTAGAAAATTACCAAAATAGCCTTTTAAATACGTATTTAATCTATCGTTAGCACGCTAAAGGGTACACGTAGTGCGCTAGGTGATGGTAGCGCGCTATGGGATTCAGGTAGCGCGCTACTATTTTTCAGGACGAATAGAAGTTAGAAACTCAAAACGATTAGTGCGTTAACCGTTCCAGGTAGCGTGCTATTTGTTCTATGGGACATAATTCTCTAGTCGAGAATTCTGACATTCTCCTCTCTATTAGCAACCTCACTTCATCTAACATGTTTTCCACATATATCTAACTTCAAAACAACCATTACAACATTCTAGAACCTCAAAATTAGCCCAAATTCTCTATATTCATGCATTCACCCAACTTTTCAATTTCATCAAAATTATCCAATCTAGTTAAACCAGTGATAAATTCTCTATGAAAATTAGCTAATAACATGTAATTCATCAAATTTTCATAAAAAAACTAGAGGTTTAACCATCAAACCCAAAATCACTAAATTCAATAAAAAATGGGTTCATTGGAAAGTGGATGAGATGAAGATGATGATTACATTGGTTTGATCTCTTGATTTGGTCCCTAATGTATTGAATTTCCACTTGTAATCCCTTTTTTGTTAGGTTTTCTCTGGATTTGCATGGATTGTGTGAGTGGTTTGAATCAACAATCCACTAATGTTTTATATATATATATATATGTTTGATTAAGATCGAGTGTACGTACGTATCTCGAGGATATCTTGTTGTTCATAGGCAAGTTGTCCCATACCACCAGATGACTCCATTATTAACTCCAATGGCACACTCCCTTCCTTGTTTCTCCCATTATGATCATCTAGATGCCTATCTTGTGGTCCACTTTATTGATTACAAACTATAGCCTTTCTTAATTTAATTAAATCAATTATAGTTAGCCTTCTCAAACCATATGGTTAGTATTTTATTTATCAAAATAAACTAACTCATGGTCCAACTAATCGTCGACTACCAGATATTTGGTGTCCCGCGTCTCGACACGCATTTCGAGGTGCATCATAGTCTATTATTTAAATTTCAATATAGTTAACCTATAGTTACATTACCCATTTCAACTTAATAATTTAGTCGTATTTATGTAAGTTTGTTAAGTTTTTTCTATTATACCTGTACTTCACCTCTCGATACCTGCGTTGACACGCACTTTGAAGCAACTACCCGTCACACAACTTTGCACAATATCGTTATTCAACATACACACATGTGATGTATTAACAAATAAATTGATGAAATGCATCACAAATAAGCAATTCAACACACAATTATCTAGTGTGCTGACGCGCGCGAACGCGTCAATAAAATAAAACTCATAAACTAACTATTTTGTAGAATAGTGGCAAATGGTCGATCCCACATAGATTGGTGGTCTTTCTAAGGTTATAAACAATAAAAATCAAAAATCAAAAGTTTTAACTAAATAATTTAACTAACTAATCTAACTAAACTAAATAAATAAAATAACTAAAATAACTTTAAAAACAATTAATAGACACCAAATAATTTAACTAACTAATCTAACTAAACTAAATAAATAAAATAACTAAAATAACTTTAAAAACAATTAATAGACACCTAAACAACATCTAGATCTACAGTTCCACAAATCAGGATCAAGATTCAATGACAATCATGGTCTTCGATCTTTCCCAAAAAGTTATTAATTTAAATTCTCTTAGATTAGCTATAGAAAATCGACATCCTCCTAAAATTTCTCGTTCCCCTAATCTCGATAGTCAAGACGTCCGCCACTAACTACTTCCCTAATTAATGCATAACCCTAGACATCCACCGATCTGGTTTAACACACTAACTGTAGTAATATGGATATGTAGGAACAATAATCCTAAATAACGGGATCGCATCCGCTTTCGGTTTAACCTAAACTCAATTGTTGCACACTCAAGAACTGAAAGGGTTTTACGGCAAATGAGTGAGTGTTTGTCACTTTATTGGTCCAAAAGCACAATTACACGGATAATAATAATCCAAATAACTATAGGTTATCCCCCTAAAAGCATGCACCGACTATATACGCACCCTAGATCTAAACCATATTTATTAAAACCAACAACAATGAAATAGAAGAATTAAACTAAATTAAATAATAAAATAAAAGATCTCACATAATATGTCATGAATCCATTATCTCGACTTGTTTCCCCACCGACCTAAGCCATCATCGAGTGAAGTAGATGCTAAAATTATAATAGTCGATCTTCCTTAATAATACCCTAAGTTCCTAATATATAACACTACTAAAAATTAGTCCCGGAGGTGAGAGAAACTAATTTTAGGTGTTGGGGAGGTGACTTATGCGCCGAGGAGCATCTTGTGGCTGTTTTTGGCTTGAAATCACGTTCTGTCCACGTTTCGCTGCGCGTTTGGCTCATTTCCTCCAGAACAGGTGACGTGGCGCTCCCCTATTGGCTGGACCAGAGCTTGTGACGTGGTGTTTGGGTAAGAAGCAAACACGTGGCGGGCAAGGAAGTGGTGGCGAATTCGCACGATTTGTGCGAAGATCTGGGAGACTATGCTGATGCGCATCCCGAGGAAATTGATGGAGGCCGAAACAAATGAGCAGCTGTTGATTTGTGACGTGGCGTGAATGCTGATGTGGCGACTCCTGATTGGAGGAGAAAATGGAGACTGCTGACGCGGCAACACGGGATTGGTCGAGAACCAATGAGTGACGTGTTTGGAGGTGTGAGAGGCCGACACTTGGCAACTACCTGGAAGTGATGTTATTTACTGCTGGGATGGAGAACCGCTAACGTGGGAGCGTGTGATTAGTTGAGAGAAGATATGTGTTGATGTGGCAGCTTCTAATTGATTGAAATATGATGTCTCTTATTTTACCCACCGCGCAACGCGTAACTCGAAGCAAATTGTCCGGCATTCGATCACTGCAAGTAAATACTCCATTTCGAGTATTTTTTTCGCTATGAATTCAACCGCGCACTCCATTTTACCTAAAAATGACCAAAAAATATAATTAAATATATATTTTAGAGACTTTATACAATTAAATATATTAAAATAAATTATTAATAATATATAAATACCGACTTATCATGTACATAGGTCGACGTGTGTCCTACTTTACCCGCCCGTCTACGTGGATCTGAGCTGGCGTCCATGTCTAAAATTACGAGATGAATAATGACGTTAATAAAACAGTGTTTACTTATAGTGTCGGCTAATTGTCTCTGAAATGAGAAGTTCTATACATAGTTTGTAAGAAGGTCGTGTCGAGTGCGTACATGTTAGAGACTTTTGATGAGAAAGAAATATCATGATTATGGAATGTCTCTAATTTGTGCAAGTTTTACCACTAATTCTATTAGTTTTTGTAATGGTATACTTTAATTAATCCCGAATAACTAGCTAATTACATATTATGACCTTATGCTCAGACCCACGTAGGCGTCGCGAAAAAGTTTAGGGCACACCAACCAATGTATAAATAGTTAATTTTGTGCGATGCATGTTAAATTGTAGTATTTTTATTTAATACTTCGCGTCGCACTAGTTAAGAATTACATATAGTCACGTTGTACGTGTGTAGTGACGAGAGTGTACGACGTTACAGGCGCGCATAGCGCGGTTGTATGAAGTAGTCAAAGGTTTAGATGTCACATCAACCATCACATCACATCACCCATTAAATCATCCATACCTACACCCATACCTCACTTTCTCTCTTTTCTCATCCACAAATAAAAACAAAGAAATAAATCCCCCCTCATTCTTTTTCTACCCGATCATCACTTCTTTCTCCCTCATTTTTCTTCTTCTCTTCTAACTTTACATCACCAAGCTCCTCATCCCTCTCTCAACTTAGTTTCGCATCTATGTCTCGCGGTGCTTTCTCTTCTCGGCGGCTCTCGCGACGATCTTCAAATCGAGGTGAGTGGTTGTTGATGTTGTCAACTTTTGGTGGAGAAATTGAGGCTTTAATGGTGATTATTGGTGTTGTGTTGTTGGTGTTGATATGATCTAGTTGTTGTTATTTTGGTTATTTTCCTAAAAGAATGTTTAAATTAAAATCTTCTTCTCTAGAAGATATGAATAAGGAAGGGGAGGTGGTTACCTAGGCCCAAACGGGCCGGGTTACCTAGGCGGGCTGGTTTGCCCAGGCTTGGGCAATTGTCGGGTTGAACCGCCCGAACCTGAGCGGCTGGTTGGGCTGAATCGGGCCTAGCCGAACCGTGCCCGGCTCAAGCCCAACATTCCCCTAAATTAATTAAATAAAATAAAAAAATTAAAAATTAAATTAAATACAATTTTAAATAAGCTAAATTACAGAAAATAAGAAAGATTGGTAGAAAATTAAGAGAAAATAAAAACAAATAAAATATTAAAAAATGAGATAAAAGATAGAAAAGTAGTTTTCAAGACATTTTCGGGTATTGACACCTCGGTATATCTCAAAAGTATGTCAAAACTAAACTTTTTAGAATAAAGTTTTAATTTTTGGTCCTATATTATAAACTTACTTAATGTGACTCTAAAATAGTTAAAGTGAGATAATTGGACACCATAGACTTAAGTGACTATAGTCGGGTGTCAGGTGCGCATCTCGAGCCATGAGCGGGACATTTTGGTGAGTTATTTGCGATTGCTTGAGGTAAGTAAACACATAAGAAAGTCAACTTAGAATTTTTTTTATTTTCGTTTTAATTCTTTTATTTCACTATTACTTTTTGCCAGTTAGGCTTGCATACTTACTCTATCCCCGCGCGTGTCTGTTCATGGTCGATAGGACAGTATGACCCATTTCCGGCTCTCTAGTAAACGACAATCTAATTGTTGCTACGATTTTGGTCATACTTTAGACTATGCGTGAGATTCCACTTCGCAAGTTGATGATCTCAATTGATTTAAGGCTCATCTCTCGTCACAGAGTTCCTCTCGTTTGAGGCATTGTAAGGAAATTTACCTTCCGATCAACAGAGTTCCTCATTTCGTTCGTGAAGAGGAGACGGTATTACTTTACCTCTAGGGCCTTCTCGGTTTAGTATTACGTCCCAGAGCTTGACAGCTATAAACCATACTCGCGTTCCATATTCTTAATTATCCCAACGACTTATATTCATGCTTTACATTTTCGTTTATTTACTTTATCTACATGAATTGTAGTTATTTTCTTGGATTTCATGTGAATACTAACTGAATTTCTTTGGGAGTTACTCACTGGAACTTGTCATTATTTTTAGCGGCAAGTTGCAGATCCTACGACGAGTCGGGGAATGCGGTACATGGCGACTACCTCTAATCTAGAACGCCTCCACTAGCTTCACTCGTAGGTGTTTGTATTTATATATATACAATTTTTAGGATCATTTTGGGAGACCTTTTACATGATACATGTATATTGACACTTACTATACATTTTTGTCACCTTTATTGATATACATTGTATCGTTTTACTAGGTTTCCACCTTATAGGTTGTTAATTAATGCAAAACTTGTTTACGTTATTTATTTTCATATTATTAAGACTTCCTCTATTAAAAATAACCTAAAAAGAATCAAAATAAACAAAATAAGTTGTAAAACTTCTTAACTTAGTATTGACTAAGTCCGATTACTAGATTATTAGTTCGTAAGCTGTCATAGTGTGCAAGTGACATAGCATGACCTAGTGATGTTTCTGGCAACGTGGCGGTGCCCGGTTTGCCTAAAAAATTAGGGCCATCACAGTTTTCGAGAATCATATTTCAATGTTTCTTTTATTTGAACAATAAGCCCAGTTGGCTTAGTTATTTAATATCTTAATAAATTTTCACTTCATTCTATAATATTAAAATGCAGTTTCATAGATATATTTTGATCAATGCAATGTGTTGAAGTTAAAAGCCCGTTTTTAAGCTTTAACATCATTCGATCATGTAAACCGATAAAAGCAAAAAGCTCACTTTTAGGTTTTAAGATCCGCTTTGATCAATGCAATGTTTTGAAGCTAAAAGCTCATTTTTAGGCTTCAAGATCCATTTCGATCATTCAATGTGTTCAAGTCAAAGAGCCAATTGTTAGGCTTTAAGATCTATTTTGATCAATACAATGTGATCAAGTCAGAGAGCTTTTTTCAAGCTTGAAGACTCGTTTCAATCAATACAAAAAAAAAAAATAAAAGGATGCATTAACTACTAAAGAGGGACGAAAATAATTTTCAATTCATAGCTTTCATTCAAAGTAGAGTACAATAAGGGTTGACCACGTATGACTCAACTGTCAAAAAAGGAAGATGAAACCTACAATAAAATAGCTACAATCCTTTAGAGAAAATGGGACTTCCTAAAGAGTAAACCTATGAAAATCATTACTTCACTAATTCTCAAGTAGGTGGAAAGTTATTGCAGTCAGGGGTGTCATTTCTATCCACTTCATAAACAGAAGCATTCACGACATCGCTTATGCTACCATTCACTACATCTTATGTTCTTTCAAACATTCGTTGTCTGACTTCATTCGCTTATTCACGAGTGAAGTTAAATTCTGGCCCAAGTAATTCAACTGCCTTATCCCATCCATCCATAAAGATATCAGTACCATATTGTCAATCAATTACTCTTCTTTCTTCTTTTGGAAAGTTGTAGACATCTCATATCGGGGATGCAGCCCTCCAGTTTTACTTTTATAGTAGACATCTCGAATGAATGCTTCACTAGAACAATTTCGGTATTTGATTGAGGTTTTAAAACCCTATTAAATGGGGGTGTTATTAAATAACACTTAATTGATAGGAGTTTTAAAAAACCTCTATGTAATACGCGTATTAAAAATTAAAACATAACACATTTTCACATGACATTTAATAACACTATGTAATAGAGGTTTTAAAACCTCTATTAAAGGCAAAAAATGTTCTAGTATTTGGCCGACTAAGCTTCCAATTGTCTATCCCTAGCTGCTACTTGCATCTTCGCAGCTCGCAGCTTTGTAGCAAGATCTCTAACGTAAAGAATATTCTTTAAAAAAAAGAATAAAACAATAAATAAATAAATAAACATGGTTGTTAGGGCAAACATAAGGGAATAATACTACAATCATGAAAGTTATGTATCACCGCAGTAGCTTGGTACGCGAGCATTATTGATTGTTTCGTGTCAAATCTAGCCGCATAATTGCAATCGCTAGGAGTGCTTCCATGCAACACTAGATCTCATTAGATTATTTCGTTGCCAAGGCAAGTATCAGTAGTCTTTTTAATTACTCTCCAGTTATGGATGTAAGAGTCTTCGAGATCAGTGGATATGGGCTCAGAAAACGAAAGGGTATACGAAGCTGTGTTGATGATAGGTTCATCAATTTCAATTACATCTTCATCTGTGCTCTGCTTTTTCGCTTGCTCGTTCGTCATCACTTTCACAAAAAGAGTGTCTCTCCTACTCATAGCTACAAAAAAGAGGAGGGGGAACGAGAAATGTAAAAAAAACATGCAAATCAAGAAAAGGCATAAAAGTCATCTTAACTTTTTCAAAGAATAACTTCCTCGTCAAGATGTCTAATATCACATTCAACAAGGACACTCTCTTGTGAGGACAAGGGATAACTCTTTGAGCTACTTTTCACAACCCATGAAAAAAGAAAGACTATTGACTAATCTCCATCAACCCACTCATTGTAAATAAAACCTTCCTTCAAAGTAGAAAATATGCTGCGATAAATGTAATGAATATAAAAAATGAGACCAACCCTAAATCGATGTCAAAAGTTAACCCATATGGGATAGTTTGCATTACTTTTTTTCGTAATGAATAAATGTCTAAAAACATTGACACTCAAAGGAATACCAAGTTGTGTGCACTTAACAATAACACAGTTCACCAATCTCCATGAGTTTGGTGTTAATGAGTGGGATGTAGTCCATAGCTATCACTACAAAAAAAAAGCAAATCAGAAACGGAATTAGAAAGGGAAATAAGTTCCGTTGCTAAAAAAAATAAGTTGGAGACGGAATTGAGACGGAAAAATTAGAGACGGAATTGAGACGGATCGAGACTGAAATAGAGACGGAAATAGAGACGGAATTAAATTCCGTCTCTAAAAAATGGCGCCAACATTCCCACCAAAAATTTCATTTTTTATGACCGTTCATCAAATCTTGGGATTTGTGCATCACATCTCGAGATGATTCCCAACCCCCCCCACACACACACACCCCCACAAACCAAAAGCCCTAAATCCCAAATCGTCTCGTCTCTCCGTCTCTCTCTCTGTGGTCTCTCCGTGCCGTCTCTGCTCTTCGATCTGTCGATCGTCTCGTCTCTCCGTCTCTCTCTCTCTCTCTCTCTCTCTCTCGTGGTCTCTCCGTCTCTTAGTCGGTCCACGGCTCTCCCTTCTCTCTCCTGGCCACCGCTCTTAGTGCGTTCTCTCTCTCTCTGTTCTTTCGAGCCCTAACCCTCGCGTCCCCTCTCGCTCTCCGTCAACGCGCCGTCCTTGCCGACGCCGGAGCCCTCGCATCTGCCATCTCTCCATCGTTGATGCTCCGTGATCTTCTTCAAGTCACCCGTCTCCTTGATCAACGATATTGGTAACTTCATGTTTCCTTGCTCTGTTTCCATTCTTGATTTTTTTTTTCTTGTCGACACCAGTTGTGCTGTAAGTCATCACTCTCTTCGCTTAGGGCTTGAGAGAAAAGGTGTTTACTACTTCATCCAATTGAGGCTATGTTGTTGTTGTTGTTGTGTAATTATTTTAAAATTTTCTCTGCAAATGGATAGCTTGGGTAATATTAGTTCCATGTTGCTTGGAGGTTACAAACTTAAATTCGACGAAAAATTCTTTGTGATGTTGGGAAACCTTTGAATGTTTATAGCCCTCGACTTTCACCCGTTATATAGAAGACACTATGCAGGATTTATCCAGATGAAAACTAGAGAGGTTTCACATTATGTCACAGTCTACAAAAAAAAATTTGTTTTGTTTTTGGAACAATTGAAGATTCTATGATTCTCGTATTGGAAACGTAACAGTTCGCTTCTTGACGTTAAGTGTATTTTTAGGATGTTAGAGTTAAGCTTTGGGTTGTTAGATTAATTATTGTTATCCTAAGGTTAAGTTTGTAATGCTTCATTGATTAGTAGTTGAGTCTTATCAGTTATCACTGATTCGCTGTTGAATTTCTATTGTTAACTTGTTGTATTATTGTGTGAAGAGATTTAACGAAAATGCATCTTCTCTTGCTACTATCTTTTAAGAGTTCCCATCATTTCTGCTATTCTCTTTATGATTAAATTGTGCATAGTCTAGTTCCATGGTTCTAAAGACTTGTTCTTATTTCAGTACTTAGAGTCATTTGTAGCTTGCGAGTAATGAGGTTGTCTACTTGATCTGTTTTATTTTCACTTAATTTATTAGCATCGTGGAAACTCTATGTACTTGTTATTTGTTGCTTGATTTTATTTTCGTGTCTTGCAGACAAAGTTATTGGGTCGATGCTTTATTATATCTTAACAACAGTTCCGGACAAAACATTGGGAGAAGAATATTGCGACATTACTCGTGTGTCTCACCCGTAAGCTTTTTATCAATCATTCTTGGATACTAAGTTTACTCAAGGCCACTTTTGGGTTATGTTTTAAGAAATGAATAATGGAGTCTGATGTGAATTAAATATGTGTGTTTCTGTGGTTTTATAGTGTCTTCAAATATGTCAATGAGGTGTGTGGGTGAATGTCATTGCAATTTCCCTTGGGACCTGCTGATGAAAATTTGTTCTTTGGCTTAATTCTGTATCCGATAGAGCTTTCCTCTTTTTTGTATTCATATCGTAAAAAAAGGCTGCAAAAATAGTAGGCAACGAAGTTCATGACTAAAAGGAAAAGAACAGAAGTGATCTCATGAACGATTTTCTAACTTTATTAGATATAATATATTGCTATTGTGATGTACCATTGGTACCCTGATTCCGTGGTAGCTTTGTGGCGCTCCCTGTCAAATCGCTGCTTGATATTTTCAGTAGGGAGCATATTCTCTTTTACGTTGTGCTCTCAGCGTCTCATTTATATTCTCACTCATATTTTTTGCAGGTTGCAGGTTCTTATGGCCTTCCTCCAACACCAGCTAGGCGTGCTTTATTCATTTTGTACCAAACCGCAATTCCTTACCTTGCCGAAAGAATAAGGTTTTCCATTTTATATTTGCTTTACTTTCATATATATTACATAACCCCTCATTAGTTATATAAATGGATAAAATTGATGTTATGGTATAAGAGAGAAACCTGATAAGGAATTAACGCCGTAATATTCTTTTATCGTATGGTTTGGAACTTCATTCTGATATTGATGTTTTTTCAGGAAGAAAAGTTTGTCTTTATTGTCAAATGGAGTTCCTGTATAGCATTAGCAAATACTTTATCTGGTTGAATATTGATATTTGATGTCAGACCATTGTGCGTAGTCTTGTATGATGTTTTTATTCCTATACATTTCTTGGTTACATTTTCCTGTGTTTGCCAATAGGAAAGAATAGAAAGTGTTTTGGTTTTTCAAAATCTGAGTGCCGTTTGTGGATTCATAAGAAGAAATCGGGTTGTTTTATAGTTTCCAATTGTTTTATTTTGTTTATGGATGTGGTTTGCAAATATGGAACTAAAGGTCATTGAAATTTCCTATTTCGCCATTCAAGTTAGAAAATACCTTGATTCTCGTGGCCTATATTTTTGTTAGTGTTTCAACTTGCCCCAATTGGAAACGTTTAGCAACTAAATGCTAATTTTGAAGCAGACATGTATTGTGTGTCTTTGGTAATTGATATATAATTTATGTCAAAGGCACACTCTTCTCGTATGCTTGGCAAAGCTGGTTTCATTTTCTTATCCCGAAATAAACTGATCTCTTTTGTTAATTATATGCCCACTCGGAAATGGCATGCTAGTGAATATTACACACTTGATACTCTTTGTTTTAATCTGTTGAATCATCTTAGTTTCTCTATGTTTAGTCTTGTTTTTAACGTCTTAAATGTTTTAATCTGGAACTATTCTTATTTTTAGAGCGAAAAATAGGCTTTTAATATGAGAAACTGCTTTTTGTTGCTATGTTATCGAAGGTTGACTTGAAGTGTTCTATTCGATAATATGACCAACCAAATGAAGAATCAAAATTGTCAAGGTTTTGTGATGGCGGACTTCATAGATTTATGACATAATTAGCTAATGAGTAGTAATTAGAAACTATTTATTCGGATTTTATCTTTTATAGTTTCACTCAATGTGCTTAGAACAATTTATTAGAATTTTATTAGAAATTTGCTACTTGCTTACAATGTATTCTTTTTGGAACTTTGTAGGAAACTGATAGGCTTAGACAAGTGATTGAGAAGGAAATGCTAAAAGTCGAGGTAAGTTTGTTCTTCCCAAAATGGCTTGTAATTTTTCCACATGACCTTATTAAATGTGTAAATTCACAAATGTTTAGTTTAGTTAACAGTTCCATGCTTAATAGAGTTGTCTAATGACTCTCGCTCTTTGTATTGTTGAAATAGAGCATTTTGACTTAAAACATAAGCCATAAACCAAAGATAGAGATGGGCAAAACATTGGTTAAATATTTAAGAGAAAGAAGTAGTTAAGCAATTCTACCCATTAACCAAAGATTATTTTTAGTCTCTTAAAAAATTCATAAGATACTACTTTGAGAATCAATGAAAAATATTTAAAATTGGTCTTTGGTTTGTTCATCTACCCCTTAACCAAAGATCAAATTTTAATATTTTTTTAATAAATTCAAGTAAATACTACTTTAAGAATCCATGAAAAACATATTTAAAATTGGTTTTGGTTCATTCATTTTTTGATTGAAATATTCGATTAAGTGGTTTAATGCATAAATTTTACTTGAATATGATCTATAATTTGCATTGTTGTTTGAATAAGGATATGTCTTCTTTAAATTTAGGCAATAACAAGTCCATATCATTTTTTTTGGTGTGATCAATAGTTTGATACTCATTAAGTTCATACTTCACAACTTAAAAGGTATCCTAGTTCCTCATCAAGTTGATATTGTCAAACTCAACCTATGTAGAATATTGTTTGCTCTAGATAAAGGTAAAGGAGCCACCGTCACGCTTGGAAAATAAGGAGTGGGTTGCAATAGGCTGAAAGCCAATGTAAATCGATCTTTATGAAATGGATTAAACAGGTTTATTGTTTGGTTCTTGAAAGTTAAAAAAGCTCAGTTTGAAATGAGATGAGTGAGCTTATGATAAATTTTGTAGCTTGTGAAAGTGGATTGATTGAAAATAGTCTTATGAGTTTTTTGGTCTATCTATGAGGTAGCATATTTTTGTTTTCTTATATGTTTTTAGAAAATGAAGATAAAAGTGAAAATGACAAACATTGCTATCTTCCTCCTACTGGATTGGTAAGAATTTAATTTACTTAAATCAGTATATGCAGTGTTTATCATTATTTGAATTTCTTAAATCTCAAATGAATTAATGTTAATCTTTTTGCTTGTTTGTAGACTTTGATGGTCGAGTGCAAGGATCGTCACTATAAGTTCGATGTGAGTCATTTCTCTTCTACCTTAGCTCTATCTCATATGATGCTTATGTCCCTGAAAAATTTAAGTTCAACTATTCAATTATTAAGTTGTTTCAATTGTCCATTGGGTCATGCGGTGGTGTTGAAGAACATCTCAAGACTTTTCGATTGATAATTCTTTTTGTGCATATTTATAGGATTGTAAGTTTTTTTTTTTTGGTTGTTGAACAATAGGATTGGTGGTTTTGTGAATACTTAGAAATTTGGAGCATTTGTAATACTATACAATTTTTTTGGATATATATCTTTTTCAATTTTTGATTTTTACATTTTTGTTCTCTCAATTGAATATTTGTTGATATATATTGTCGATGTATGAATGTCAAATTTTGTTTTTTTGGGGATGTTAGCACCCCAAGGAGTTGTTGGAGGGGGCGCGAGCGATGGAGTAGGTCCTATGGTTCTAATTTCAAGTTATAGGTTGGAGAACCAATTGGATTATGTTTATGTTTGAAAATAAAACAAAAAGGAAAATTAGAGACGGATTAGCAACGGAATTCAAACATTCCGTTGCTATTCCGTCTCTAATTTTCCAGGAATATATGCTGAATCAGCAACGGAATCAGAGACGAAATTCATGACTTTATTATTTCCGTCTCTGATTCCGTTTCTGATTAGAAACGGAATCAGAGACGGAATGCAATTACAAATGTACCATTTTGAAAAAAAATTCCATTTCTGTTCCGTCTCTGTTCCGTTTCTAATTTCCGTCTCTAAATCCGTCTCTAATCAGAAACGGAATTTATTCCGTCTCTAATCCGTTTCTGATTAGAGACGGAATCAAATTTCCGTTTCTGATTGAATTAGCAACGACGATTTTAGAGACGGAATTTATTCCGTTTCTGTTCCGTTTCTGATTTCAATTAGAGACGGAATTTAGGCAAATCAGAGATGGAAAATTCTGTTTCTGATTTGATGTTTTTTTGTAGTGTATGAAGCAATTCATAAATGAAAAGGTGATGAACAAATAAGCCTGAAACCATCTAGTAATGTAGCTTTCAAAACACAAAGATCTTTGGTGGCATTGTAAGTTCTCTCTGACTATAGTGCAACTCGACAAAGATAGAGAAACTGGATACAAAATTCATTGATAATGGATTCAATATCATGATGATCGACAATTGAAGAAGGATAGCTTAAAGCTTTCAAAAAGCTATGCAAGGTTTGATTATTTTGGTCCTTTGTCATTGTTTCAGCAAGACTAAGATCTTTATGTGCGGGCAAGCCTAAGAAATAACATTAAAAGAAAAAGTGGATGAAAATGTATTTGGGTGTGACATTTCCTTAAGATGCACGAGAATAATTCCTTATTTGAAGAGAATGGATTGAAAAGAAATGTTTCCACAAACAACTACAAGAAAAGAAAAACAAGGATCAAGTAAGATGAAAATGAAGAACAAGTTGAAGAACATAAAAAGTAAAGGGAAGAACTAAACATAAAAAAATAAGTGCAAAATTAAAGAGCAAGAAAAACTTACTAAGATTGGATGGAAAAAAAATGGTTCCTCACCCCTTTTTATGAGGAAAATGTGCACGGATTACAAAGTCATCAAAATATGACAAAATATCCCATCAATATGATTTCAATGCGGTCAAAGTCTCCAATGACATGGTTTTAATGTGGTCAAAGAAACCAATATCATGGTTTCAATGCAGTCAAAGTCTCCAACAACATGATTTCAATGAGATTAAAATCTCTGACACCAATTGCAAGTAAATAAATAAAAGTAAAAAAATTATTTGGCTTGATGCATAGTGTCATTATACACCAAGTCAAAGAAATGTTACTTTAAATTAAAATATTTTTTGACTTAAAATATTCTTTTACTTTTTGAATAGTAATCATCAATCCAAAGAAGTATTTTTTGGCTCCAAAAATCATAACGAGTCATATGTTAACCTCGTCTCAATCATAACTAAGCTATGCCACCCATACGTGTCGAGATGTGCGACACTCATTTAGCGTATTTAAAGTAAAATATACAAAACATTTTTTGACTTTATGAATAGTGTCACTATTTACCTTGAAATATTTTTCACTTGATTAATAGTGATTATCAAGTCAAAAAAGGTTTTTTCGGCTCCATAAATAATAACGAGTCAAACTTTAACCTCGTGTCACTCATAGCCAAGCTAGGCCACCGATATGCGTCGAGACGGATGACACTCGTTTAGTGTATTTAAAGTAAAATATACGAAATATTTTTTGACTTGATGAATAGTTTCTCTATTCACCAACGTAAAGAGAGGTCTTTGACTTAAAATGTTTTGAAATAATCTTTGACTTGATTAATAGTGTCCATATTTACCAAGTCAAAAAGAGGTCTTTGAATCAAAATATTTTTTGACTTGATAAATAGTGTCATTATTCACCAAGTCAAGTCAAAGAAAGGTTTTATTGGCATGAAATGATAAATAGTAACCCGTCGCTATTCCCTGTCTCTATTTGGTGCATTTTTTGTAGTGAAACAGAGGTCTTTGACTTAAAATATTCTTTGATTTAATGAATAGTGATAATCAAGCTAAATAATGGTTTCTTTAGCTCCATAAACTACAACGAGTCAAACTTTATACTCATGTCACTCATAGCTAAGGTAAGCTACTGATAACACTCGTTTAGTCTATTTAAAGTAAAATATACAAAATATTCTTTGACTTGATGAATAATGTCACTATTCACCAAGTCAAAGAGAAATCTTTAGCTTGAAAAGTTCTTTGACTTTGATGAATAGTATCACTACTCACCAAGTTAAGGAAATGCTTCTTTGGCTTGAAATGATTTTTTGACTTGATGAATAATGTCATTAGCAATGAGGACCAGATCGACTAATTAAAGGCCTGCGATAAAGGCACCTTGCTCAGGAGCAATTGTAGAACTCACCACTTGTTTCAGACGACCGACCAAGACTTTGGAGATTATCTTGTACACGGAGGTAACTAGGCTGATTGGACGATAGTGGGATGCTTTGCTTACCCTACTATTTTTCGATATGAGACATATAAAGGTTTCATTGATGTTTCTTAGAAGGGTTCCGTCACGATGGAATTCATGGAAAGCTTTCATGATAGCAGGACAGAAGGTTTTCTAACATTCCATAATCACCTCCAATGAGAAAGCATCGTACTCGGGAGCTTTATCGCATCCACACTCTCCAATTGCTTTACGAACTGTTGAACATTTTCAAATTAAATGTTTAGTCCCACATTGGTTAGGAACTTCAAGTTTAAAAAGTATATATGTACTCTTGCACCGTAGTGTGTGTAAAATAAAATACAAGTGATATGCACGGAGAGCCACACGCGCTCGCGCGCGCGCTGCGCGGAGCATATGGCGCATTTTAGGCGCTTTTATAGGCGCACTTAGCACTTGGCACGAGGCACGTGCGTGTGTGTCTATATGTGTGCAAGCTAACCATGGGTAAAACTTTTTACCATTAATTTTTACCATTTTCGAGATTAAATGGGTAGTTAGTAGAATGGCTTAGTGGGTGCAGTTGAAACTGCTCTCCATTAAGGAATTACTGCTCCACTACTCCATTGCATCAATGCTTGGCTGCTCCATTACTCCATTGCATCAATGCTTGACTATTCCACTTCTCCAACTGATCATGACCAATGCTCTATAAGAGGAGAGGTTTGAGGAGGAAGAAATCATCTCGAAATTCACCAGCAATTGGCTCTTGTTTTCATCTTTCACAACTGCAAAGTGAAAGTTGTGTTTACTTCATCAGGTGTATGTTTTGGATACACCGAAACTGATGGAGTCCGATGATGAAACTGTCGAGCAGATCAGGAAGAGGCAGAAATGGGAGACGGATGACCACACCTGCAGAGGTCACATTCTGAACGCCATGAAGGACTCACTGTTCGACCTCTACCATGACGTCCCCTCTGCCAAGGAGCTGTGGGAGAAATTGGAGGCAAGGTACCATAAGGAGGATGCGACAAGTAAGAAATTTCTTATATCAAAGTTAATTAATTTTAAAATGGTTGATGAAAGGTCTGTCATGGAACAATTCCGTGAAGTTGAGAGGATTAGAAATAATTTCTCTCAACACAATCTTGTCATGGATGAAACAATTGTTGAGTCTTCTATTATTGATAAACTGCCCCCATCTTGGAAAGAGTTCAAACGAACTCTTAAGCATAAAAAATGACATATCTCTTGATGAACTTGCTAACCATCTTCGTGTAGAAGAGGATTGTCGCATGCAGGAAAATGAAAAAGAGCAGAATGCTCAGGAGATTTCAAAGGTGCATGTAATGGAAGCGGCTAAGTTCAAAAAGCCCTTCCTGAACAGGCCTAACAAGCCTGGTGGCTTCAAAAAGCCTGCTGGTTTGGGAAAACCGAACAACCAAAATCAGAATCAAAGGAAGCAGAAAGTCACTTGTTGGTTCTGCGGGAAAGATGGCCACCTCAAGTCCGAATGTTATCATAGGATAGAGGAAGCAAGGAAAAAACCATGCTTCCTCTAGCGCTGCCAAATGTGCAGGTAACGACAATGATGATCTCATTGCTATGATATCTGAAATCAACGTCGTTGAAAATGATATGGCTAGGTGGGTTGATTCTGGTGCTACTCGACATGTCTGCAAGAACAAGAGGTTCTTCAAGACCATGGAGAAAGTAGATGAAAATACTGTCTTTTACATGGGAAATGATGCTACTGTCCCTGTTAAAGGCATAGGTAGTGTTGATCTGAAGTTTACTTCTGGCAAAATTATAACACTCACTAACGTGTATTATGCACCGTAGGGTGAGGAAGAATCTTGTGTCGGGTGGTCTTTTGAATAAGTTTGGATTTAGGCTTGTCTTTGAGGTGACAAGTTTGTACTCTCCAAGGGAGGGTATATGTAGGAAAGGGGTATGCTTATGAGGGCATGTTTAAGCTCAATGTAATCGCTTTATCTAATAAGAATGTTGTTTCGCGTATCTTGTTGAGTCTCCTTCAATTTTATGGCATCATAGATTAGGAAATGTTCATTTCGAAAATTATATGATATGGTAAATGCGGAATTACTGCCTTATTTTGATAAATATGAAGGAAATTGCAATACATGCATGAAAACAAAAATAACTAGAAATCCATTTCCTAATGTTGAAAGAAATTCAAAGTTACTAGACTTGATACATTCTGATGTATGTGACATACATAGTACACCCTCAATAGGAGGCAATAAATATTTTATAACATTTATTGATGATTATAGTAGGTACTGTTATGTTTATTTGTTGCATTCCAAAGATGGGGCAATGGTTAAGTTTCGGGCCTATAAGGCAGAAACTGAATTGCAATGTGAGACCTTTATAAAATGTTTAAGGTCTGATAGGGGAGGAGAGTACTATGATCCAAAGTACTTTGAATCCACTGGAATAGTCCATGAGACTACTGCCCCTTATACACTACAACAAAATGGTGCGGCTGAGCGTAAGAATCGTGTTTTAACCGAAATGGTTAATGTTATGCTATCAAACTCTGGTTTGAGTAGTGGATTTTGGGGAGAGGCATTGCTGACTGCATGCCATATTTTGAATAGAATTCCACAAAAGAGGAATAAAGTCACCCCATATGAGCTTTGGAATAAGCGAAAACCAAATCTTAATTATTTAAGAGTTTAGGGCTGTAGAGCAGTAGTAAAAGTACCTGAACCCAAAAAGAGGAAATTGGGTGAAAGGGGAGTGAAGTGCATATTTATTGGATGTGGACAACACAGTAAGGCATATAGGTTCATGGTAATTGAGCCTAATAATTCGATTTCAGTAAACACCGTAATTGAATCAAGGGATGCAATCTTTGACGAGACAAGATTTAAATCTGTCACCAAAGGTATTCCCCAAGAAAACCAAAAAGGGAAGGAAGTCATAGAAATTGAAAATGACAAAGAATTAGTAGAAGTTCCTGAACTTCGAAGGAGCAAACGAGCTCGAAAAATTAAGTCATTTGGTTCTGATTTCTATACATTCCTAGTTGAAGGAAGTAGAGAAACAGTAACTAGACAAATTCCGTATTATTTTAATACGGAGGCAGATCCTCGAACAGTAGAGGAGGCAATGAAAGAAAGAGATGCAGCTTTCTGGAAAGAGGCATTACATGATGAGATGGATTCAATAATGAGAAATAACACTTGGGAGCTAGTTGATCTACCTCTTGGTTGTAAACCCATTTAATGCAAATTTCTCTTCAAAAAGAAAAGAAGAGTTGATGGATCCATTGAAAAACACAAAGTGAGACTGGTTGCTAAGGGTTTCATCCAAAAGCATGGAATAGACTATTTCGATACCTATTCACCAGTAGCTAGAATTGTTACTATCAGATTGCTTATTGCAATTGCAGCTATAAACGAGCTGGTCATCCACCAAATGGACGTTAAAACAGCGTTCCTAAATGGAGAATTGGATGAGGAAATATACATGGAACAACCTGAAGGGTTTATTATGCCCGATCATGAGAATAAAGTATGCAGATTGCGAAAATCATTGTACGGTTTAAAGCAAGCACCAAAAGAGTGGCACCAAAAATTTGACCAGGTTGTACTTGCTTTTGGATTCAAAATAAATGAATCTGATAAGTACGGATATAGCAAGTTTGATGGAAAAGGCAATGGTGTCATTATCTGTCTTTACGTAGATGACATGCTGATTTTTGGAACAGACCTGGAACAAGTTCGGTTGACCAAAAGGTTTCTTTCAAGCCAGTTTAAAATAAAAGATATGGGGCAAGCTGATGTCATACTCGGAATTCAGATTGTAAGAGATGAGGGGAGTATTACTCTAACTCAATCTCATTATATTGAGAAAGTTCTCAATAGATTCAATCACTTGAATTGTGCCCCTGTTTCTACCCCACTAGATTCAAGTATTGAGCTAGTGAAAAATACAGACAATCTAGTTTCACAACTGGAGTATTTTAGATTAATTGGATGCTTAATGTATGCAATGACATGCACTAGGCCAAATATTGCCTTGGCAGTAGGCAAGTTGAGTAGATTTACAATTAATCCAAGCGAGTTGCATTGGTTTGCAATTCGAAGAGTTTTGAAATATCTGAAGAAAACAATCAACTATGGTTTATGCTATAGTGGATATCCTTCGGTATTAGAAGGATTTTCATATGCAAGTTGGATTGTGAAATATCAAAATCATGCATCCACAAGTGGGTGGATTTTCACACTTGCTGGAGGTGCAATCTTGTGGGCTTCAAAGAAGCAAACCTTAATGGCTGGTTCTACCATGGAATCAGAGTTTATTGCATTGGCCTCAGCTTCAAAAGAAGCGGAATGGCTACGTGAATTATTACACGAGATACCATTGTTGTCTAAACCGGTAGCTCCGATCTCTATCCATTGTGATAGTCAGGCCACATTGGCAATGACTTATAGCCAAATGTACAACGGTAAGTCCAGACATATTGGACCGAGACATAGTTGTGTCAGAGAATTGATAACAAGAGGAGTTATCACGATTGACTATGTGAAATCTAGTCAAAACTTGCCAGATCCCCTTACTAAAGGATTGTCAAGAGACTTGGTGAATAAAACATCAAGGGGGATGGGTCTCAAGCCCATAAATTACAGGTCACCAATAGTGGAAACTCAACTCGACGCCTAACAAACGTTAAGTCTTGAATTTAATGCTGTCAATTTCATTATAAGAGTGACTGTGAGCACTAAATTTTTATAACCATCCCAAGGTTGTTAGTGCTCGGTACCTGCATGTAAAGAGAGGAGGTTGAGATGATCTCTTAATAGTCATCTAAAGGTACTTAAATTGCGGGGGTACTAGAATGGAGACTACCTATGTGGATGTGAAGTGCGGCCGCTTCAAAGACATTCACGAGAAGATACGGGACACAAGGCCAATGTTGAATGTGTCGTGATATTTATGGCTTTTTGCTGGTGTAAATTATATGCGTGATATGTTTATGCTACATATCGAATAGAATCGTTGGTTCAAAGTTTATCTACCATGTAATTCTGATATGATGTAATGAACTTTTCACAAGTTAGTGGTTCAAATCGCAAGATACCATTAGTTATGCATATAATGTTTGAGATTTCGTGGATTGAATGATCTGATTATTTTGAAAATGGCGGGGGATTGTTGAACATTTTCAAATTAAATGTTTAGTCCCACATTGGTTAGGAACTTCAAGTTTAAAGAGTATATATGTACTCTTGCACCATAGTGTGTGTAAAATAAAATACAAGTGCTATGCAACGGCGCATATGGCGCATTTTAGGCGCTTTTATAGGTGCGCTTAGCACTTGGCACTAGGCACGTGTGTGTGTGTGTCTATATGTGTGCAAGCTAATCATGGGTAAAACTTTTTACCATTATTTTTTACCATTTTCGAGATTAAATGGGTAGTTAGTAGAGTGGCTTAGTGGGTGCAGTTGAAACTGCTCTCCATTAAGGAATTTCTGCTCCACTACTCCATTGCATCAATGCTTGGCTGCTCCATTACTCCATTGCATCAATGCTTGACTATTCCACTTCTCTAACTAATCATGACCAATGCTCTATAAGAGGAGAGGTTTGAGGAGGAAGAAATCATCTCGAAACTCACCAGCAATTGCTCATGTTTTCATCTTTCACTACTGCAAAGTGAAAGTTGTGTTTACTTCATCGTATCCCATAGGATATTTGCTGACTCTTGCGGTATAGAGAGCAAAATTTCCTTTAGGAAAGTGGCAGTGTTACACGCTTTGAAGTCATTGCAAGTCCTTCTGGTCTAACAATCTAAAGGAAATTATTTGCTGTCGTTGCAATGGCTTCAATCAAAGAACTGTCGGCTAACATTGTGAAGCTGGATCGCTTTGATGGAGGCGATTTTCTGAGGTGGCGAAGCAAATGCATTTCCTACGGCGCGCGCTTCATCTTGTGTATGTTCTAGATACACCGAAACCGATGGAGTCCGATGATGAAACTGTCGAGCAGATCAGGAAGAGGCAGAAATGGGAGACGGATGACCACACCTGCAGAGGTCACATTCTGAACGCCACGAAGGACTCACTGTTCGACCTCTACCATGACGTCCCCTCTGCCAAGGAGCTGTGGGAGAAATTGGAGGCAAGGTACCATAAGGAGGATGCGACAAGTAAGAAATTCCTTATATCGAAGTTTATTAATTTTAAAATGGTTGATGAAAGGTCTGTCATGGAACAATTCCGTGAAGTTGAGAGGATTAGAAATGATTTCTCTCAACACAATCTTGTCATGGATGAAACAATTGTTGTGTCTTCTATTATTGATAAACTGCCCCCATCTTGGAAGGAGTTCAAACGAACTCTTAAGCATAAAAAAAGGACATATCTCTTGATGAACTTGCTAACCATCTTCGTGTAGAAGAGGATTGTCGTATGCAGGAAAATGAAAAAGAGCAGAATGCTCAAGAGATTTCAAAGGTGCATGTGATGGAAGCAGCTAAGTTCAAAAAGCCCTTCCTGAACAGGCCTAACAAGCCTGGTGGCTTCAAAAAGCCTGCTGGTTTGGGAAAACCGAACAACCAAAATCAGAATCAAAGGAAGCAGAAAGTCACTTGTTGGTTCTGCGGGAAAGATGGCCACCTCAAGTCCGAATGTTATCATAGGATAGAGGAAGCAAGGAAAAAATCATGCTTCCTCTAGAGCTGCCAAAGGTGCAGGTAACGACAATGATGATCTCATTGCTATGATATCTGAAATCAACGTCGTTGAAAATGATATGGCTTGGTGGGTTGATTCTGGTGCTACTCGACATGTCTGCAAGAACAAGAGGTTCTTCAAGACCATGGAGAAAGTAGATGAAAATACTGTCTTTTACATGGGAAATGATGCTACTGTCCCTGTTAAAGGCATAGGTAGTGTCGATCTGAAGTTTACTTCTGGCAAAATTGTAACACTCACTAACGTGTATTATGCACCAGAGGTGAGGAAGAATCTTGTGTCGGGTGGTCTTTTGAATAAGTTTGGATTTAGGCTTGTCTTTGAGGCTGACAAGTTTGTACTCTCCAAGGGAGGGGTATATGTAGGAAAGGGGTATGCTTATGAGGGCATGTTTAAGCTCAATGTAATCGCTTTATCTAATAAGAATGTTGTTTCTGCGTATCTTGTTGAGTCTCCTTCAATTTTATGGCATCATAGATTAGGAAATGTTCATTTCAGAAAATTATATGATATGGTAAATCTGGAATTACTGCCTTATTTTGATAAATATGAAGGAAATTGCAATACATGCATGAAAACAAAAATAACTAGAAATCCATTTCCTAATGTTGAAAGAAATTCAAAGTTACTAGACTTGATACATTCTGATGTATGTGACATACATAGTACACCCTCAATAGGAGGCAATAAATATTTTATAACATTTATTGATGATTATAGTAGGTACTGTTATGTTTATTTGTTGCATTCCAAAGATGGGGCAATGGTTAAGTTTCAGACCTATAAGGCAGAAACTGAATTGCAATGTGAGACCTTTATAAAATGTTTAAGGTCTGATAGGGGAGGAGAGTACTATGATCCAAAGTACTTTGAATCCACTGGAATAGTCCATGAGACTACTCCCCCTTATACACTACAACAAAATGGTGCGGCTGAGCGTAAGAATCGTGTTTTAACCGAAATGGTTAATGTTATGCTATCAAACTCTGGTTTGAGTAGTGGATTTTGGGGAGAGGCATTGCTGACTGCATGCCATATTTTGAATAGAATTCCACAAAAGAGGAATAAAGTCACCCCATATGAGCTTTGGAATAAGCGAAAACCAAATCTTAATTATTTAAGAGTTTGGGGCTGTAGAGCAGTAGTAAAAGTACCTGAACCCAAAAAGAGGAAATTGGGTGAAAGGGGAGTGAAGTGCATATTTATTGGATGTGCACAACACAGTAAGGCATATAGGTTCATGGTAATTGAGCCTAATAATTCGATTTCAGTAAACACCGTAATTGAATCAAGGGATGCAATCTTGGACGAGACAAGATTTAAATCTGTCACCAAAGGTATTCCTGAAGAAAACCAAAAAGGGAAGGAAGTCATAGAAATTGAAAATGACAAAGAATTAGTAGAAGTTCCTGAACTTCGAAGGAGCAAACGAGCTCGAAAAATTAAGTCATTTGGTTCTGATTTCTATACATTCCTAGTTGAAGGAAGTAGAGAAACAGTAACTAGACAAATTCCGTATTATTTTAATACGGAGGCGGATCCTCGAACAAGAGAGAGGCAATGAAAGAAAGAGATGCAGCTTTCTGGAAAGAGGCATTACATGATGAGATAGATTCAATAATGAGAAATAACACTTGGGAGCTAGTTGATCTACCTCTTGGTTGTAAACCCATTTAATGCAAATTTCTCTTCAAAAAGAAAAGAAGAGTTGATGGATCCATTGAAAAACACAAAGTGAGACCGGTTGCTAAGGGTTTCATCCAAAAGCATGGAATAGACTATTTCGATACCTATTCACCAAAGAGCTAGAATTGTTACTATCGATTGCTTATTGCAATTGCAGCTATAAACGAGCTGGTCATCCACCAAATGGACGTTAAAACAAATGCGTTCCTAAATGGAGAATTGGATGAGGAAATATACATGGAACAACCCAAGGGTTTATTATGCCCGATCATGAGAATAAAGTATGCAGATTAAGAAAATCATTGTACGGTTTAAAGCAAGCACCAAAACAGTGGCACCAAAAATTTGACCAGGTTGTACTTGCTTTTGGATTCAAAATAAATGAATCTGATAAGTGCGCATATAGCAAGTTTGATGGAAAAGGCAATGGTGTCATTATCTGTCTTTACGTAGATGACATGCTGATTTTTGGAACAGGACACTGAACAAGTTCGGTTGACCAAAAGGTTTCTTTCAAGCCGCTTGAAATAAAAGATATAGGGCAAGCTGATGTCATACTCGGAATTCAGATTGTAAGAGATGAGGGGAGTATTACTCTAACTCAATCTCATTATATTGAGAAAGTTCTCAATAGATTCAATCACTTGAATTGTGCCCCTGTTTCTACCCCACTAGATTCAAGTATTGAGCTAGTGAAAAATACGACAATCTAGTTTCACAACTGGAGTATTTTAGATTAATTGGATGCTTAATGTATGCAATGACATGCACTAGGCCAAATATTGCCTTGGCGAGGGCAAGTTGAGTAGATTTACAATTAATCCAAGCGAGTTGCATTGGTTTGCAATTCGAAGAGTTTTGAAATATCTCAAGAAAACAATCAACTATGGTTTATGCTATAGTGGATATCCTTCGGTATTAGAAGGATTTTCATATGCAAGTTGGATTGTGAAATATCAAAATCATGCATCCACAAGTGGGTGGATTTTCACACTTGCTGGAGGTGCAATCTTGTGGGCTTCAAAGAAGCAAACCTTAATGGCTGGTTCTACCATGGAATCAGAGTTTATTGCATTGGCCTCAGCTTCAAAAGAAGCGGATTGGCTACGTGAATTATTACACGAGATACCATTGTGGTCTAAACCGGTAGCTCCGATCTCTATCCATTGTGATAGTCATGCCACATTGGCAATGACTTATAGCCAAATGTACAACGGTAAGTCCAGACATATTGGACCGAGACATAGTTGTGTCAGAGAATTGATAACAAGAGGAGTTATCACGATTGACTATGTGAAATCTAGTCAAAACTTGGCAGATCCCCTTACTAAAGGATTGCCAAGAGACTTGGTGAATAAAACATCAAGGGGATGGGTCTCAAGCCCATAAATTACAAGTCACCAATAGTGGAAACTCAACTCGACGCCTAACAAACGTTAAGTCTTGAATTTAATGCAGTCAATTTCATTATAAGAGTGATCATGAGACTAAATTTTTATAACCATCCCAAGGTTGTTAGTGCTCGGTACCTGCATGTAAAGAGAGGAGGTTGAGATGATCTCTTAATAGTCATCTAAAGGTACTTAAATTGCGGGGGTACTAGAATGGAGACTACCTATGTGGATGTGAAGTGCGGCCGCTTCAAAGACATTCACGAGAAGATACGGGACACAAGGCCAATGTTGAATGTGTCGTGATATTTATGGCTTTTTGCTGGTGTAAATTATATGCGTGATATGTTTATGCTACATATCGAATAGAATCGTTGGTTCAAAGTTTATCTACCATGTAATTCTGATATGATGTAATGAACTTTTCACAAGTTAGTGGTTCAAATCGCAAGATACCATTAGTTATGCATATAATGTTTGAGATTTCGTGGATTGAATGATCTGATTATTTTGAAAATGGCGGGGGATTGTTGAACATTTTCAAATTAAATGTTTAGTCCCACATTGGTGAGGAACTTCAAGTTTAAAGAGTATATATGTACTCTTGCACCATAGTGTGTGTAAAATAAAATACAAGTGCTATGCAACGGCGCATATGGCGCATTTTAGGCGCTTTTATAGGTGCACTTAGCACTTGGCACTAGGCACGTGTGTGTGTGTCTATATGTGTGCAAGCTAATCATGGGTAAAACTTTTTACCATTATTTTTTACCATTTTCGAGATTAAATGGGTAGTTAGTAGAGTGGCTTAGTGGGTGCAGTTGAAACTGCTCTCCATTAAGGAATTTCTGCTCCACTACTCCATTGCATCAATGCTTGGCTGCTCCATTACTCCATTGCATCAATGCTTGGCTGCTCCATTACTCCATTGCATCAATGCTTGACTATTCCACTTCTCTAACTAATCATGACCAATGCTCTATAAGAGGAGAGGTTTGAGGAGGAAGAAATCATCTCGAAATTCACCAGCAATTGCTCATGTTTTCATCTTTCACTACTGCAAAGTGAAAGTTGTGTTTACTTCATCGTATCCCATAGGATATTTGCTGACTCTTGCAGTATAGAGAGCAAAATTTCCTTTAGGAAAGTGGCAGTGTTACACGCTTTGAAGTCATTGCAAGTCCTTCTGGTCTAACAATCTAAAGGAAATTATTTGCTGTCGTTGCAATGGCTTCAATCAAAGAACTGTCGGCTAACATTGTGAAGCTGGATCGCTTTGATGGAGGCGATTTTCTGAGGTGGCAGAAGCAAATGCATTTCCTACTGGTGGCGCTTCATCTTGTGTATGTTCTAGATACACCGAAACCGATGGAGTCCGATGATGAAACTGTCGAGCAGATCAGGAAGAGGCAGAAATGGGAGACGGATGACCACACCTGCAGAGGTCACATTCTGAACGCCACGAAGGACTCACTGTTCGACCTCTACCATGACGTCCCCTCTGCCAATGAGCTGTGGGAGAAATTGGAGGCAAGGTACCATAAGGAGGATGCGACAAGTAAGAAATTCCTTATATCGAAGTTTATTAATTTTAAAATGGTTGATGAAAGGTCTGTCATGGAACAATTTCGTGAAGTTGAGAGGATTAGAAATGATTTCTCTCAACACAATCTTGTCATGGATGAAACAATTGTTGTGTCTTCTATTATTGATAAACTGCCCCCATCTTGGAAGGAGTTCAAACGAACTCTTAAGCATAAAAAAAGGACATATCTCTTGATGAACTTGCTAACCATCTTCGTGTAGAAGAGGATTGTCGCATGCAGGAAAATGAAAAAGAGCAGAATGCTCAAGAGATTTCAAAGGTGCATGTGATGGAAGCGGCTAAGTTCAAAAAGCCCTTCCGGAACAGCCTAACAAGCCTGGTGGCTTCAAAAAGCTTCGTTTGGTTTGGGAAAACCGAACAACCAAAATCAGAATCAAAGGAAGCAGAAAGTCACTTGTTGGTTCTGCGGGAAAGATGGCCACCTCAAGTCCGAATGTTATCATAGGATAGAGGAAGCAAGGAAAAAACCATGCTTCCTCTAGAGCTGCCAAAGGTGCAGGTAACGACAATGATGATCTCATTGCTATGATATCTGAAATCAACGTCGTTGAAAATGATATGGCTTGGTGGGTTGATTCTGGTGCTACTCGACATGTCTACAAGAACAAGAGGTTCTTCAAGACCATGGAGGCAGTAGATGAAAATATTGTCTTGTACATGGGAAATGATGCTACTGTCCCTGTTAAAGGCATAGGTAGTGTTGATCTGAAGTTTACTTCTGGCAAAATTGTAACACTCACTAACGTGTATTATGCACCAGAAGTGAGGAAGAATCTTGTGTCGGGTGGTCTTTTGAATAAGTTTGGATTTAGGCTTGTCTTTGAGGCTGACAAGTTTGTACTCTCCAAGGGAGGGGTATATGTAGGAAAGGGGTATGCTTATGAGGGCATGTTTAAGCTCAATGTAATCGCTTTATCTAATAAGAATGTTGTTTCTGCGTATCTTGTTGAGTCTCCTTCATTTTTATGGCATCATAGATTATCACATGTTCATTTCAGAAAATTATATGATATGGTAAATCTGGAATTACTGCCTTATTTTGATAAATATGAAGGAAATTGCAATACATGCATGAAAACAAAAATAACTAGAAATCCATTTCCTAATGTTGAAAGAAATTCAAAGTTACTAGACTTGATACATTCTGATGTATGTGACATACATAGTACACCCTCAATAGGAGGCAATAAATATTTTATAACATTTATTGATGATTATAGTAGGTACTGTTATGTTTATTTGTTGCATTCCAAAGATGGGGCAATGGTTAAGTTTCGGGCCTATAAGGCAGAAACTGAATTGCAATGTGAGACCTTTATAAAATGTTTAAGGTCTGATAGGGGAGGAGAGTACTATGATCCAAAGTACTTTGAATCCACTTGAATAGTCCATGAGACTACTGCCCCTTATACACCACAACAAAATGGTGTGGCCGAGCGTAAAAATCGTGTTTTAACCGAAATGGTTAATGCTATGCTATCAAACTCTGGTTTGAGTAGTGGATTTCGGGGAGAGGCATTACTGACTACATGCCATATTTTGAATAGAATTCCACAAAAGAGGAATAAAGTCACCCCATATGAGCTTTGGAATAAGCGAAAACCAAATCTTAATTATTTAAGAGTTTGGGGCTGTGGAGCAGTAGTAAAAGTACCTAAACCCAAAAAGAGGAAATTGAGTGAAAGGGGAGTGGAGTGCATATTTATTGGATATGCACAACACAGTAAGGCATATAGGTTCTTGGTAATTAAGCCTAATAATTCGATTTCAGTAAACACGGTAATTGAATCAAGGGATGCAATCTTTGACGAGATAAGATTTAAATCTGTCACCAAAGGCATTCCCGAACAAAACCAAAAAGGGAAGGAATTCATAGATGTGACGGCCCCAATTTTCCACAAATTGGGCCCTGCCCGGCCTAAGCCCACGTTGACCCCCGAGTCCGTCTCGCAAGGTCAACACGGACCTAGTCAGCCATCCAATCCATCATTTTTCACAAATTCAACATTTTACAGATGAGTTATTAATATTATTCGAGATTTACAATTTTTAGCGGAAGCAACTAACACATTCAATAACTCAACAAACAAATAAGGGAGTTAGGCAACATAATTGTGGAACCCAGTAAATATCATCAAAGGAGAGTAAATACAAATTATACAAAATGTCACCTAGCTACGAAGCCTTCCCTCTGCTACGCGTCTGCGGCTCTGCACTCAGGCAAAATAAAAATGACGAGCCTAGGTAAGTAAATCCAGTAGGACATATACACAACATTTCACAATATCCAAAACAACATTTCACGATATCCAAAGCAGTCAAATTCATGCAATTAGAATGAAAGGAATCAAGAAACGCATAAATATAAAAGACTGTAACCAATCCATCGATAAGTGATGCCAAATAACAAGGAGTTCCAACCAAAACTTTTATATGGATGTATATGTCTCCCCAATTATTCCGAAAGACATATACATCTTCTATGTATATGGATGTATATGCCTCCCCAATTACTCTGAAAGACATATACATCTTCTATGTTTCCCCCATATATGAAGTTCAGCACAAGCGCCAAGGGTACAAGCCCACCTCGAAACGCAGGGACATACCACATATATGGGCATACATATACATCTTCTATGTATATGGATGTATATGCCTCCCCAATTACTCTGAAAGACATATACATCTTCTATGTTTCCTCCATATATGAAGTTCGACACAAGCGCCAGAGCTACAAGCCCACCTCGAAACGCAGGGACATACCACATATATGGGCATACATATACATCTTCTATGTATATGGATGTATATGCCTCCCCAATTATTCTTAAAGACATATACATCTTCTATGTTTCCCCCATATATGAAGTTCAGCACAAGCGTAAGGGGTACAAGCCCACCTCGAAACGCAGGGACATACCACATATATGGACATAGTTTTGCAGTGAGGATGTATATGCCTCCCCAATTACTCTAAAAGACATATACATCTTCTATGCTTCCCCCATATATGAAGTTCAGCACAAGCGCCAGGGGTACAAGCCCACCTCGAAACGCAGGGACATACCACATATATGGGCATACATATATGAAGTTCAGCACAAGCGCCAAAGGTACCAGCCACCTCGAAACGCGGGGACATACCATATATATGGGCATAGTTTTGCAATGATTAACAATAAGCTATCACAAAACAGTAAATAACAATAATCAATGGATAAACATGAAATACTGTATAGGTCCCTAGCTGGTTTACTTACCTCGAAAAACGCGAACCTCAAAATATCTCGCTCGCGTCTCGATTTGCGCACCCGACACCCGACTCCTACTCCCTGGTGTCCATTTAAACATTTGAAGGTCTATTTTACTTTAAACCATACAAATCACACTAACATTAGGTGAAATAAATCTCACCTTATTCGCGTCGTCGCGATTTCGTCGAAATCGCGCAACCGACTAGTCTACACCGCGCCATCGCGCCGCGTCGCTGCTTGCCTCGCTCGCGCCGCCGCCGGTCGCTCGCCGGCACCCCCGCCGGCTACCACCGGCACCTCCGCCGGCCACCCCGCTGCCGCTGTCTCACCGCGTTACGTCGCGTTGCGCGATCGCACGCCATCGCTGCCGATCCGCCTCTTTTCGTGCCGCCACTGCCTCACCGGCGCAGCTGCTCGCCGGCGTCGTCCCAGTGCCGCCGCCGTTTGCCGTTGCTGCGCTGCGCCAACTTCGCCGCGCGGTCGTCGTCCGCGTCGCGCGTGAGCGCCAGCCGCGCTCCCATTGCGCCACCAGCCGCTGGTCCGATCTCCTCATGCGCTGCCGCACAACCATCCTTGCCGCGACTTACTACGTCCGATCGCCGCCGTCCCGCCGCTGGTTGCGCCAGTAGCCGCCTCTCCTCTTCTCCTTTTCCCTCTCTTTCTTTCCTCTCTCTCCCGAGCAACCGATCTTTTTTTTTTTTTCTTTTTCTTTGATCTTTATCCCTTCTTTATATATATATAATATACATTATATATATACATTTTCTTTTTTATTGCTATTTTTTATTTCAAATCAAAATTTCATCGAGATTCGTGCAACACACATCTCGAGGCAAAATCAACAACCGAGCAGCGCGCATCTCTAGGCATCAATCCGCCTCATTTCAAAATCTCGAAAATCGTGCTATACGCATGACGAGGCATATCCAATGTACATTTTAAAACCACATAAAACCAACATCTAGATCCCAAGTCGGCACGCGACTCTAGGCGCGTCCTCGTTCGTGTTTCATTTTCTCGAATTCCTCGCATAGTTAGCATTATCATCCCAAACTGGGTTCGGATATACGTATTTCGACGAGTGGGTCCCACATACGAACTTGACTTGACACGTGGCACAAGTCAAATTTTTCAGGCCGTTACAGTCTTTCCAACGAATTAGAATTTCGTCCTCGAAATTGAAACAAATCTCAAATGACCATGGTGTATGAAGACCCAAGGCCATACCCGCCCAAGGCCATACTTGCCCAAGGCCATACCCCCATCTTACTCTGTAGGGCTGGGCTCTTCCGCGATAAGCTGGGCTCCTCCGTGACGAGCTGGGCTCCTCTGCGATCGACCTCCAAGCAAAGAACGCATCATCTGTCTCCTCCTCCAATCAATATATGCCAGGGCAACCCTCGCAACATATATTGGAATACAAAGGAACATTTTAATTTCACGATCCACCGTCACTAACATACGTATATTTGCTGTATGCCCGCGAGAAATGTAACTCAGTCTCACTACTCGAGTGAGTTTCAACCCAATTCGTACCCTCTAACAGGTTACGATGGATAGTAGTCGGACCCGACGTGACAATAGCATGTCGTACTCTGTTATACCTGGCTGTCCATACGCCCATGCAGATACGTTGAAATCTCGCTCCAACTGGAACATGTCCATTTCCTTTCCCAAGTGCACGACTAGATCGCTATCCCTATCTGTGCACTCGACTGGATCTCTGACCCTATCTCTGGCCACTGCCTCTGCCATCAACCCCTTATGTTAAGGATCTGACGGTGCTAGCTGTTGTAATCCACTAGCGTAAACTCTGTGCTGAACCAACTAACTTTGGCGTCGTATATTCCTCGTATGGCGGAAACGCAATACGTTATGAGGTTGCTCTCGGGTGCTCTCACGCTCTCACTCATCATAACATCAACTGCACTCCAGAGCGTCCACATCGATGCCACCGTAGTGCACAACCAGACATCGGCCTCGCCGAACAACGAAACTTATACGATGCTCGACCTCGATCTGGTGTGGCCAAAACATCACGAATATTTGCTGCTCCGAGATTCGTACTACCGTGAAACTTTTCCGAGTGATGCCGCTAAAACTCGCGAGACTGCTTCGCCTGAATCGTCACTCTACTTCCCATATCGGTTGGCGCGCTCAATATCTCCTCATGTAAGCACAAGTTCAACACGTTTACGCCAATGCGTTCACTTTTTGACTTTCAAAGTAAATGTGTCCTCGAGATTCGTGCAACACGAATCTCGAGGCACCACCTCAATGTGTGACCAAAATTGTATCGAATCTCGCAAATTACGTATTTCGAGACACCTCCTAAGTTTCGAACTCGCATTTCCTAATCCAAATCTAATGTGTCCTCGAGATTCGTGCGGCGCGAAACTCGAGACACATTAAAACATAATTATTTCCATTTAAAATGCACTTGTTTACTCTTTTCTTAATGATTTGTCAAGTGAGTAAATGCACTTGTTTACTTGTACGGAAATTCCTGTCAGTACGTTTACTAACGCATCTGAGCAAATTTTAGAATGCGAGAATTCTTGAGATATACAATCTCGTAGGATTTATCCTTAGGTGGCCTCTAACTTTTAAAACGATTCGCGGGCTCTACCTCAGCTCGTACATTTAATTCATTTATAAGTCTCTAAAGGTGGTGGTCGACTTCACCAACCTTGAGACTATAAATGTACAATGTCACTAAAGTGGAGTTACTTGGGCTTCTGATCCAACAGTACTACTCCAAAGCTTTCGTCAAAGCTAAAGGAGTCTGTACATGATGCAATCGTTAGCTCTCAAGTCATCTCAACACTTTGCTCATTTTGAGTCCGCTATTCGTTTTTTCTTCGTTTTTTTCGTTTTTTTTTAACTTGACGTTTTCGAATGTTCCTTACATTCGATGTTCCTTACTCGAATGTTCCTTACATTCGAATATTCATTCATTTCACGAATAAGCTTTTCTTCCCCAAGTAGAAATCAAATGTGTCCTCGAGATACGTGCAACACGAATCTCGAGACAACTCCAATACTTTCACCCGTTTGTCTACAATGTTGTACACAACTGGAAAAACTGTTGATTTACCAAAATGAAATCACGTATGCAAATGGAACATAAATCATATAACATACCATATATTATATATATATATACGCCAGATGTTCTACCATTTTCCATTTTTCGACTCTCCTCACTTCCCAACGAAGACTCAAGTCAGGATCATAGGGTTCCACTCTAAGTTCAACCATTCCTAACTTCTGCTTGTTTTGTGTCTTAATTTATTGTGCTAATCAAGAGTCGAGTTCTTTAAAAACGTCGGCTCTGATACCAACTGTGACGGCCCCAATTTTCCACAAATTGGGCCCCGCCCGGCCTAAGCCCACGTGGACCCCCGAGCCTGTCTCGCAAGGTCAACGCGGACCTAGTCAGCCTTCCAATCCATCATTTTTCACAAATTCAACATTTTACAGTTGAGTTATTAATATTTTTCGAGATTTACAATTTTTAGTGGAAGCAACTAACACATTCAATAACTCAACAAACAAATCAGGGAGTTAGGTAACCTAATTGTGGAACCCAGTAAATATCATCAGAGCAGAGTAATCACAAATTATACAAAATGTCACCTAGCTATGAAGCCTTCCCTCTGCTACGCGTCTGCGGCTCTGCACTCAGTCAAAATAAAAATGACGAGCCCAGGTAAGTAAATCCAGTAGGACATATACACAACATTTCAGAATATCCAAAACAACAGTTCACGATACCCAAAGCAGTCAAATTCATGCAATTAGAATGAAAGGAATCAAGAAACGCATAAATATAAAACACTGTAACCAATCCATCGATGAGTGATGTCAAATAACAAGGAGTTCCAACCAAAACTTTTATATTGATGTATATGCCTCCCAATTACTCTGAAAGACATATACATCTTCTATGTATATGGATGTATATGCCTCCCCAATTACTCTGAAAGACAAATACATCTTCTATGTTTCCCCCATATATGAAGTTCAGCACAAGCGCCAGGGGTACAAGCCAACCTCGAAACGCAGGGACATACCACATATATGGGCATACATATACATCTTCTATGTATATGGATGTATATGCCTCCCCAATTACTCTGAAAGACAAACATCTTCAATGTTTCCCCCATATATGAAGTTCAGCACAAGCGCCAGGGGTACAAGCCCACCTCGAAACGCAGGGACATACCACATATATGGGCATACATATACATCTTCTATGTATATGGATGTATATGCCTCCCCAATTATTCTGAAAGACATATACATCTTCTATGTTTCCCCCATATATGAAGTTCAGCACAAGCGTCAGGGCTACATGCCCACCTCGAAACGCAGGGACATACCACATATATGGGCATAGTTTTGCAGTGATGGATGTATATGCCTCCTCAATTACTCTGAAAGACATATACATCTTCTATGCTTCCCCCATATATGAAGTTCAGCACAAGCGCTAGGGGTACAAGCCCACCTCGAAACGCAGGGACATACCACATATATGGGCATACATATATGAAGTTCAACACAAGCGCCAGGGGTACCAGCCCACCTCGAAACGCAGGGACATACCACATATATGGGCATACATATATGAAGTTCAGCACAAGCGCCAGGGGTACCAGCCCACCTCGAAACGCAGGGACATACCACATATATGGGCAAAGTTTCGCAATGATTAACAATAAGCTATCACAAAACAGTAAATAACAATAATCAATGGATAAACATGAAATATTGTATAGGTCCCTAGCTGGTTTACTTACCTCGAAAAATGCGAACCTCAAAATGTCTCACTCGCCTCTCAATTTGCGCACCCGACACCCGACTCCTAGTCCCTGATGTCTATTTAAACATTTGAGGGTCTATTTTACTTCAAACCGTACAAATCACACTAACATTAGGTGAAATAAATCTCACCTCATTCGCGTCGTCGCGATTTTGTCGAAATCGCGCAACCGACTAGTCGACACCGCGCCGTAAGAGCCGCTGCCTCGCCGGCGTCGCCGCCGGTCGCTCGTCGGCACCCCCTTCGGCCACCGCCGGCACCTCCGCCGGCCACCCCGCTACCGCTGTCTCACCGCGTTACGTAGCGCTCGCACGCCATCGCTGCTGATCCGCCTCTTTTTCGTGCCGCCACTGCCTCACCGGCGCAGCTGCTCACCGGCGTCGTCGTGCCGGCCGCCGCTGCGCTGGCCACCGCTTCGCCAACTTCCGTCGCGCAGCGTCGTCCCCGTCGCGCGTGAGCAGCCAGCCGCGCTCCCGCTGCGCCACCGGCCGCTGGTCTGATTTCCTCCGCGCTGCCGCACAGCCATCCTGGCCGCGACTGCCGTCCGATCGCCGCCGTCCCGCCGCTGGTTGCGCCGGTCTCCTCTTCTCCTATTCCCTCTCTTTCTTTCCTCTCTCCCGAGCAACTGATCTTTTTTTTTTTTTTTTTTCTTCTTTTTCTTTGATCTTTATCCCTTCTTTATATATATATATATATATATATATATATATATATATATATATATATATATATATATATATATAATATACATTATATATATACATTTTCTTTTTTATTGCTCTTTTTTATTTCAAATCAAAATTTCATCGAGATTCGTGCAACACACATCTCAAGGCAAACTCAACAACCGAGCAGCGCGCATCTCGAGGCATCAATCCGCCTCATTTCGAAATCTCAAAAATCGTGCTACACGCATGACGAGGCATATCCAATGTACATTTTAAAATCACATAAAACCAACATCTCGATCCCAAGTCGGCACGCGACTCGAGGCGCGTCCTCGTTCGTGTTTCATTTTCTCGAATTCCTCGTATAGTTAGCATTATCATCCTAAACTGGATTCGGATATACGTATTTCGACGAGTGGGTCCCACATACGACCTTGACTTGACACGTGGCACAAGTCAAATTTTTCAGGCCGTTACAATAGAAATTGAAAATGACAAAGAATTAGTAGAAGTTCCTGAACTTCGAAGGAGCAAACGAGCTCGAAAAATTAAGCCATTTGGTTCTGATTTCATTACATTCCTAGTTGAAGGAAGTAGAGAAACAATAACTAGACAAATTCCGTATTGTTTTAATACGGAGGCAGATCCTCAAACAATAGAGGAGGCAACGAAAGAAAGAGATGCAGCTTTCTGGAAAGAGGCATTAAATGATGAGATGGATTCAATAATGGGAAATAACACTTGGGAGCTAGTTGATCTACCTCCTGGGTGACAAGTTATTTATTTTATTTTATTTTTTTTAGGAGGAAGACTCTTCCGGATGTGTGCGCCACATGGGTGTATGTGATAAGTCAGTATCTTGACTAGAGTTGGGATTTCTTTATAGGATTAAGTAAAACTTAATAAGTTATGTTAACTCCTGACTTATAAGGCATGAAATATATCATGAGCCTAAAGTAGATTAAATCTCTTAAACTAATAAAAATAACCTAAGTCAAGTATTATTGTCGTGGCCCTACTTCCTAATCTGAGTTTAATTCCTTAATCAGGATCAGTGACCAGTGAAGTGGGACCCATATCGAGATACGTGCACAGACTAAGGGTAGGTAGCCGAGATATATGTTAAATTCGTTATAGTGTATGCCTAGTGTATTGTATATGCGTAGATTACTAAGTCACTCTTACTTGTGTATAGGTGTCGAGAAGTAAGTGAGATGGGCCTTGAGATGTGTGCCAACGTGGGACCGGGGTAGTGAATGATGTGGAAAGTTGATTTAAGTTTAGTGTAGCTTAAATAGTAGTATAAATTATGTTATAGTTGGTTTTATATTAAATGTAACATAAGTTAACAAATTAAAACAATAGTCATTTGATGATTCTCGAGATACGTGCACATCAAAAGACTAATTGAGTTTCAAGTTGTGGTAGTTAGAGGGAGATAGTGGAGAGTTAGTTGAAAATGTGTCAAGGTATAAGTCATTAGATTAGTTTCAAGATACGTTTGTACATAATGATCAATAGCTATTAAACAATCTTATCTTCATATATAAGATTGAAATAATCAACACATGCAAATCAAACCATTTCATTTTCAAAATTTAGAGAAGAAGTAAGCTTGATGGAGAAGAAGAAAAACCAGAGAGGGATGAAGCTGGTGAATGAGATTTTGATGGTTTTAGAAGTGGTGATCAAGCTAGGTTTGGTGTACTACTAGGTAATTTTACTTGTACAAGTAATTTATTTCAATTTGGTGAATTTATGATAAAATTGATGTATGGCAGTTGTGAATAATTTTGGTAGTTGTGTTGGATCTCTGGTAGGTGCAATAAAGATCCCAAGGTGATGAGCTTGATCTATGTGTGGAGAGAACTTAAAATCCTAAGTGCAGAATTTTGAATTTTCCAGCACATAGCGCGATAGATGTGCTAGTTAGCGCGCTAGTAAGAAGAGGTAGCGTGAGTTCACTAGCTCGATAATCAAGTCACTCAACGCGCTAGGTGCTATGACAGCCCAAAAATCTGAATTTCCTAACTTAAACTTGAATATTGTCAACAAGTCCAATATTCTAACTAAAGATCTAAACACACTCGAAAACAAGTTAAATGATATTAAGATCCTAAGGAATAGATTCAGAGGTTCAGATACGAGTTTTGAGGTATCGTAAGGCCGGAATAGCTAGAAGATTTACGTGGATTGTAAGTAAACTAATTGAGATATTTATTTACATTTCATTCCTATTTTTTATTTATTTCCAGTCATTTGGAATGGTTTGACTATTGTACTTTAATACATGGATTGTTTCCTCTTTCATTTCATGAGTTTGCTATCATGGTACACTAGAACAAATTTAACTTTAGATGGAGGTTTCGAACCTCTATGAAAGACTTTTCATAGAGGTTTTTGACCTCTATGAAAAGCGTTATCTTTTAAGGCGTTATCGTATCTTCAAAGCTTACATAGGGGTTTCAAACCTCTATCAAATCTTGGCTATTTCATAGGGGTTTGAAACCTCTATAATATTTTCAGAGGCTTACATAGGGGTTTCAAACTCCTGTCAATTGTAGTGATTTCGTAGGGGTTTGAAACCTCTATATTATCGTCAAAGACTTACATAGGATTTTCAAACCCCTATCAAATGTAATTTTTTTAAAAAATAATAGCTGAAAAATGCCCATAATTAATTTCCATTTCCATTTTCAATTGAAAATATAACAAATCTACATTACACTCGCAGTATTGTTATTCCATCAAGAAATTCGCAGTGTTGTACAACCAATCACCAAAACAACAAATCGATAGCCACGCATTTCATGAAACCCACTAAAATGATCAAAAATCAAACAAATAGTATTTCCCTCCATCCCCTCCACCACCTTCTACACCACCTCCGCAACGACATCGATGGTTTCTACCACCATTACAACCTCATCTGTACATAATCAATTCAAAGTTACAAACACATCAATAAATAGTTGACCTCATCAATGGATATCTTCCTATTATATGAACATATATCTTACTTTTAAGAGCCAGCAGGGGTGCCCATTCGTGACTTCAAAATGGTAGAATTATTTATATCAATGTGCCCAAAACTCAATTTTTCCTGCAATATATTAATGTTTGTCGAATTGAAATATTATTAGTCCAAGCTTTATAAATGTAAATCATGAAATTTAATCGCCACCCTATATTTACCAAGAACATGAAGTTGGCCCAGAAGAAGCAGTGAGACTACTCTAATTCCTACACATCAATCAAACCAATTATAAATTTAAGTGCACCCATAACAAGGCAATATAGCTAAGCTAGTATATGAACATTAAAAAAAAGCATCTCAAATGAAAAAAGAGCATTGTACTAAAATAGCATATTAATCCTGGTAATTTATTTCATTCATGAAGTAAAACTGAATAGAGAACCTAATATGATCAAACATGAACTTAATATCTTTAAATTCCTACAAAAATTGAGTTAAAATAACCAAAATGACCTCTTCGGGAAATACTTTGAATTGAAGGAACCGCATAACAATGAAAAAACATACTCATTTGCAACTGCCAGATTAGGCTTGCTTTGAAAGAGCTCTTTGTCTTGTCAAATCATTAGTATAATTCAAGAGAGGTCGGGCCATAGACCTCAATGCAAATTTTCAATTACCGTTCGACGATTAGTCTATGGTCGATTAGTACATTGTCAACTGTTAGAGGCATATTTCATCCAGTTTCGTTCGATATATAACATAGAAACATATGGCAGCTGATAAAATAAAACTTAAAAATCCAACCAGAAAAGTTGTACTTACCAGAGATGCAGTCTCTCAGAGTCCCATTAGGTACATATTTAAAAACAATAAAGATTATGCTGACACTTGAATCATCTAGGTAACACTCGAAGCAGTGCCGAGCGTTGACCAAATTGCGATGCCTAAGCTTCGATATCAGCTCAATTTGGTGAGAGAAGTTCTGAGTGGTGTGCATTTTTCTCAATTTCAAGCATCTGATGGCAACAAGGGAACCATCTTTCAGCTTTCCTCTATAAATCTGAGGCGAAAAAAAAGAAGAAGCGACGTACGATCTTAGACTCCAATTAGAACAAAACTCAGTTTTTCATTGTCAGACAATGTGTTAGTAGAGAGAAGTATATGTAGAAAGTCACCCTACTTGTTTGAAACTTCACCATTGTCAATTCTCTCATCCACAATTGCTTTGACAGTGAAAGCAATTCTTGTTCTAGCCTATAAAGCAAAATCAATCAAAAATGTTCTTAAAAGACAAAGTCAATAAAACCTGATGCATGAATAGGAATAGTTTAATTGAGTAAACCTCTTTTGATAGTTTAATTGAGCAAGTTTTATCTAGACAATCAATTTGAGTAAATAATTCTTTATGTCCATGTTTTTTTTAGAGGGAAAGGTAGTAAAGCTTGGGAAAGAATGAATACATGTCATTATGCTTGGATTTTCTGCTGTTGCCATCACAGAAGAAGACGTACGCAAGGAATTCAGATATACAAGTGTATGGATTGCCTTACATTTTTCATTGTTCAATTTGTTGGGTCATGTTTGGTGTAGAATATTTATTATCATTTGTTTTCTATTGATTTAGAATTTTATGGTATATTTCAATATGACCATAGAATTCTCTGTTGTCTTTTAAGTTAAATTAACTACTCGCTGACATTTTGCAAATAGACCACCAAGTTTGTAAGAAAAACAAAATGAATAAAACCTGAGTGCATGAATAGGAATAGCTATAAATGAAAATAGCTAAATAACACTACCAAAAATTCTTTATAACCTAAAAGTAATTTTCCTCACAACTCCATGAGCTCTCTTATGCTCACCAATATTCCTTTGCATCCTGCCCTATAACTTGGGTAAGAACTAGCAACTCTCAATAAGTAGATATACTTGCAAATGTATGCAACATGGATATGTTGACAGAATTAAATTAGTTTAAGAAGATTGGGCATAAAAGCTCACCTTCCAGCAAATGTAACAAGGAAAATCTTTAAAACAGAGTTACAGACATGTTCATCTTGGTTTTGAAGCATTTAGTTTCAGCATCCATATCATGTAATCAACTCAAGCACCAGTCCTTCACCTACGAAAATCAATAAATATTAGAAGACATAAGAAATCTAGTTCAGTAATCCAAGTGCTACAATTTCTGTAACGAACTATCATAAAAAATTTCATATCTTTCTCTACAAAAGTTCAGCTCTGATAATGATAATAAATAAAGATGACATTGAAATAGGAAACTGGTTGCATACACAGTGAATAGAAAAAGAAGGAAAACCCAAAGCCAATGCCACTAATTGACCATTGCCTCATACTAGTCGTAATTGGTCCTTCACATTTTTGTTTGTAAAGTTGGATCACTTTCTATTCGGCATAGAAAGAAACAATTGTTCTTATACTTCCAACTGCATCATTAGCAACTTGGCTTGCTTCTTCATACATTATCTGCAACAATTTAATTAAGCTTATTGATCATAAACTACTTAACTAAGAAAGATCAATTAAAAAAGAAAACTATATTCTATTTCAATTCAAATTTCTGGAGCATCTCTATATGCAAGTTAAGGGAAAGGAAGAGGGCTCACTTAAAAAGGAAAAATGTGTGAAGTGGACAAATGAAGAAGTTCATCGCAACTCTCTTAATTATATATATACATATATATTCATTTCCTAGATTAAATTTCGACAAACAAGTTTTAGTGCAAACCTTGGCATCGGCGTTGAATCGTTTCATGAACTTCAACTGAATGTATCCATTAAGTCCCACTAGAGGCAAAAGAACAAGGATAACAAAAGCCAAAATCCAGTTGGCTGAGAAGGCTATAACAACTTCTTATACACGAAAAAAATTTCCAACTTTCCTATACACAAATCCAAAGCATCAAATGTATGGCTCATAATCGGTTTCGAATAAAAAAAATCACTTGTTGATGAAAAACAAAACTCACTCTTATTGAATATCTCGACGTGATACTTAAAAGGCCAATCCTTGAACAAACTACATAACTGAGAATTTTAAAAAAATTTAGATTCAGTCTTGTTTAGAGACAAAACCTTGAGAAGCTATGAACCTGTACAAGTTCAGCTCAATCAGTTTCGCCAACCTCTTAAATTGTAGCAAATTGCTAATGTTAAAACCGAACGTTCTGTACATCTAGCGATAGACATCAGGCTTGCATCAAGAACAGACATTACCTACAAATGCAAGATACAAAAAATTTTAGATATCAATCTTGTTTATAGACAAAACCTACATAACTAAGAATTTTAAAATATATATGAAATGTACAGTTGCACATGTATACAAAGTAATGTAGTGTGGAATCTACAAATTGGCCAAGAGAAAATATTAGACAAGGAAATACGATCCGAAGAAGAAAAAAAGGTTTAGCAAAAATGGGGTTAAAAGCCTAGTACCTAGAAAATAAATGAAGATCTCACTCGCAAGATCGAAGCAAGTAGACGAAATTCGAACAAAGGTTTCAAGAGGTACCTTAGCACTTCTATAGTTGGAACTATCTGTTGGTGCTGCATACCCTGTAAAATTATAAAGAACACTAAAGCAACTTTGTTAAATCACCATGAAAATAGCAAACAACTCAATTACAATGGAAGGGGACTAGTGAGACTACCTTTGCCAACCATAAAAAAATTCTATACATTTGAAGTTTTGACCATATGGACTTCATATAAGATTCAAAAACATTTTTAGCCAAACCTTTCAGGTATCCTAAATAATCGATTCTCTTCAACCACCAGTATTTCCATATGTTTTCATACTTTTATGAGAAACGACAGCCGATCATGGGGCGCTAACTACTCAAAAGAGTCGCAGCATTGAAAAATTGCATATTCAACAAATACCACTTGATGAGAAATTGACATCAGAATAACTTAAAATTTCAATTTAACAACTAATAAAAACCAAACAAAAAGGGGTAAAAAACTTACATTTCTTATCAGCTTTAGGCATTCCCATTCCCATCCCACCCTGCCAAAACAACAAACTCAATTCAAATCAACAAAATTCCCAAAATCAACCAAGTCCCATGTCAACAACCCGTTCCACTCATCTAAAAACTTCGCATATAAATTTGATTAATCTAATACCACTAAAAATACTAGACAAAGAGAGAAAAAGCAGTACTAAAACTGGTGTGGTGTTGTGGCCATGCTTATAAACTTGATTAATCTAGTTATAAGTTGCAGTGTATGCATGGAAGAACTAATGAAAAGTATATGAATATATATAGGATGTTAATTACATGTATAACAGTGACTTATAATGTGAAATCCGTAATTCTTCTGTCCTTACTCCTTATTGACTTGGAAATAATTCATTGAAAGGTTCCCACCCTTCGCATATATATTTGGTGAGGGTACTCTGACCATCCTTACATGCGTGTGCATACAGGTCATACTGACATTCATTAAGTGGAGACTTTCATATGTGATCATTGATTTAAAAACAACCATGAATATAACTAAACAAAAATCTCACAAGAGCAACTGAAATGACAGAATAAATCCACAAAATTTGACAATTTCATGACTTGAAGATAAGTACACAGTAAAGGCAGTGCCATGGCAACTAAAGCAATAAAAGATGCGAATGTTTAGATAATTAAAGAACCTGTAGCCTTATTTTTCCGCGTCCGAGCCATTTCGGCTTTGATTTCTTTGATATTCTCAATGATTCCCTTGTTTTTCTTATGTTCTTAATATCAGAAAATTGAAATATCAGATTTTGATGCAATGCACAAAACAATCGACAACTCCGCATATAAAAAACAACTGAAAAATCGATCAGTCTGTGATTGAATCGAGGTTCGAGTTGTACCTGTGCGAGGTATTTCAGAGAGTCTTTAATGAATCGATCGAGGGAAAAAACGAGAAGTTGATGAACGCGAGAAATCTGTAACCACTAACAAAGCGAAAAGAGAGGTTTTGCGAGGGCAAACCAGAGAGTTGGAGCGATTGGGATGTAAATCTAACACAAAACTTGAGGTTTTGCAACTCCATTGTTGCGTCTATCAAATTCAACAAGCCTTTATCGACGAGAATTGGTGCAGTAGTTGGGGATAGGGTTAGGGTTTGGTGATCGAGAAAATAAAGAAGATGAAGAGAGAAAGAGGAGGAGATGCAGGGAGAGAAATTGAGATGGGAATCGGAGTACCTGGAGAGGGAATCGTTGGTTGGAGAGTGAATCGCTGGAGAGTGAGATCGATGGATCGCGCGAAAGATTGAGGAATTGAAAGAACTATTTTTGAGTTGATGAGAGTCGATGAAAGTATGTTGATTCAGAGTGGTTTTGAGTTTTAATAGCCTAATACATAGAGGTTACTAAAAACCCATATAAATTAGGTGCTATAAAAATCTTAATTGCTTAATACATGGGGTTACTTAAAAACCTCTATCTATTAAGTGTTATAGAAAGTTTAATCATCTGATACATAGGGGTTACTCGAAAACCTCTATCAACTAGGCGTTATAAAAAGACTAAATTGTTCTAGTGGTATGATTTGTTGGTTGAATAGTCTCGTTGACTCTAAATCATGTGTTATGTCATTTTCGATTGTTGATATATGTGGTCAAATGAAATAACATGCTATTAGGTAGGTGTTGATGATATTGTAATCTATTTTTCTTTGTGCATTAAATATGCAATTATGTTTGTTAGAATCTCAAACCATGTCATTTTTTTGGTTATGAAAGTAGTTCTTGTATCTAGGACCACGATACGATGAGAGGTGTGTGCGACATACGAGGTCACTAGACTTTTTAGGTTGTCGGGATCACACCACTAACTTGTGTAGCACATGAGGTATGTGACTCGAGGTTGTTGGTAAGTATATATCACTGATAACTTGCATTTGTGATTGATTATAAATTACATAAGTTGAGACAAATTTATGAAACATATATATATATATATGATCTTACAAATACCCAAAATATCTTCGATAAGATAGATGAATAATTACTTGTCATAAGATAATGTTTAAGGAGGTCGTGGATACGACTCTACCCGAAGTCGAAAAAAATTCACAGATAGTATGAGGTTGTTGGAGACTACCGTCCAGAGATCTTAAGTTCGACTCCGGTTGGAGTCCGTTGTAAAAGGAAAAAGAAGGGAGAGTATTTGTTCACGTTGGTAACGTTTTGGGTTGCATTGCTTATTATAAGAAGCGGTCACTCAGTCACTTTGACCATTTCCTCGTTGTCTCCGCTCCCAACTTCAGTCATCAGTCAACTCAAACTCCCGAAACCAGTCAACAGTCAAACGCGGCACTTTCATATACACACCGAGATGCATTCTCACACATCCCAATCCCCATCCAAGTGTGTAGTAGTAGTAGCAGCATTACTGAAAAGTGGGCCCCACACGGACGAACCCCTTTCCCCACTGGTCACGCCTCTTCTTCTTCTTCTCCGCTTCTTCTCCTCACCTTCCAAGCAACCCACCTGAGTCCCTTATATACACTCCAGCCCCATCCATCTTCCCAAACAACAACAACAAAAACAACAGTGCATAGCAGCACAACAGCACAACAGCACAAGCATCGATCACGAACATGTCGTCGTCGAACGATGACAACCGTCAGATCCAGGAGATTAGGGAGGTGTGGGCCCACAACCTGGAGTCAGAATTCGCCCTGATAAACGAACTAATAGACTCATCATCTTACAGTATGATCTCGATGGACACGGAGTTCCCCGGCGTGATCTACCACCACCCGAACCCCAGCCACCGGCACGACCCACGCAGCCACTACAGCCTACTCAAATCAAACGTGGACGCCCTCCATCTGATCCAGCTGGGCCTGACCCTCGCCGACCCCGACCCCACCTCCCAACTCCCCACCATCACCTTCCAATTCAACTTCCGAGACTTCGACCTCAGCCGCCCCGACCCCCACTCCCCCGACTCCATCTTCCTCCTCTCCCACCACGCAGGCATCGATTTCGACGCCACCCGCCGCCTCGGCGCACACTCCTCCCACTTCGCTCAGCTCCTCATCTCCTCCGGCATCGTCCTCAACCCCGACCTCACCTGGGTCACCTTCCACAGCGCCTACGACTTCGGCTACCTAATCAAGGTCCTGACGGGGGCGGATCTGCCCCACGACTTGGAGGGCTTTTTGGGGCTTGTCAGGGTCTTCTTTGGGGAGAGGGTGTACGATGTGAAGCACCTGATGAGGTTCTGTGGGGGTAAGTTGTATGGGGGGTTGGAGAGGGTGGCGAGGCTGCTGGAGCTGGAGAGGGTGGCGGGTAAGTGTCACCAGGCAGGGTCGGATAGTTTGTTGACTTGGCATGCGTTTGAGAGGATTAAGGAGAGGTGGTTTTGCGATGGGGAGGATGTGAAGCATGCTGGGGTTTTGTATGGATTGGAAGTGGTTTGATCAATTCTTCATTTGTTTTGTAAGTGTAGATAATATGATGAACAATTGTAGACTTGTAACAATTTGCAGTTGTTGTTGATTCAGATTAATTTTAATGGATATATATATGATTCTTTCACCATTTAATTTCTTCTTCTTTTGCTACTTTGTGAGTGATGATTTGACAAAAATATGATTAATTTGGGAGCTATTGTTATTGTGAGAATAGCAGGGCTCTATCTGATACGATCCGATTGAGAAAATCAATAACAATTTCGATTGCAAAACTGAAATTGTTATCATTTTTCTCGGCAAGGCAACTATATAAAGTTGGTATGTTTATGGGATTTCGGTATTTATGTATTACTACATTCTAGTCTTACTTTTCTTATTTGTGCATTGGTAAGCTCTATAAATAAGAGCACCTACATTGTATTTAGTTTGCTTTGATTAATACAATTTCAATTACATTAACATTCTCAATTTTCGAAGCTTCCATCTGCGGATCGTTTCACCTTCTATTCTTATATATACTTGGTTTGCAACCGCGTGAGTCTTAGTTGATAATCTTGGTTGTTGTTTGATGCCTTGGAGTTGGAATTAATATTATCTATTAACATTATGCTAGGAGTCGTAACATTCGTTGGACAATGTAAGTTTTCTTTAGCTTCTCAGGTGGCATTCTATTCAGTTCGTGATCTCATACATAATATAAGTTTAAATTTGCTATTTCGTGATTCATTACTACGTTTTGAGCCAATTTATTAATTAGTAGAATAATGTTCATACTCATGATCATCGATCGGTCTTCGTTCCTGGGCATTTTATATGCGCGCATTCTCTAGGAAGTTGTAGATCGATCCACTTAAATTTTAAACACTATGTATTAGCAGTCATCATGAGAGAATAAACTGCTGAGCAAATGAAAAGAAGAAAAAAAATATGTTAAATGTTCTTTAATATGAACAATTGGATTGGCAGGCACATCGTCGATTTTGATGCCACGGATTGCTCTTTAGTTGCATTCTCTAGTGAAAGGAGGGGATCAAGTTGCAGCAGCCATGAGAACGTTTGATGTTCGACTATTAGAAGGTATGATACATTTTTTTGGTCTATTAATTGATTATATGATTTTGCTCCAAATAATCATCTATTGCACTCATTGAGTTTCACTACAAAAATATGACAAGAATAGGGACAGGGCCGCATTGACTAAATTAGCGACGGAGGTAGCGACGCCCCCGTCGCTAATCTTTGGGTGGGATTCCCTCCCAAATAGAGCCAAGGTCACCTGATACAGCCACGTGAGAGCCCATCGCTAAATTTGGAGAAAATGCGGGACTTTCCCTCTTCTCCCCCATTTTGATTTTTTGCCCTCATCGTCACAGCCCTCACAAAGCCTCCCCCATTTTTGCCCTCTCACCCCCGGCCCTTGAGCTCTCATCCTCACAGCCCTCTCCCTCAAACCTCGAATGAACCCCCGTACGTAACAGCCCTCTCTCTTGGCTGGCCTCAGCTCCGACGCCCGCGCCTCCGCTACCAATGCCTCACCGTCGGTCGACCTCCGTCCGTCCATCCATGGACCGTTCCCGCCACCGTCCCTTTGGGTGTCGCATTCCGCGGTGCGTTTAGGTATAAAATTGTTGATTATATGTGATTATTAATTTGTTGTGATTAGGGCCTATTATTTGGTAATTTGAATGAAAAATAAAATGTAAAAAATAAATCTGATTTTAATTCCTAAAATATTTGTAAAATATTTGCGATTATTAGTGATTATATGTTGAATTTTGTATTTAATTTGTAAAAAGTTGGTTACATATGAAAAAATTGTATTTGTAAAATATTTTGGGAAAAAAATAAATATGGTAATTTGAATGAAATCATAGAATAGTTTTTTATGTTGAGATATGCACTTTTTGTTGTGATTATTTGTAAAATATTGTATTTGTTCTGATTATTTGTAAAATTGTATTTATAAAATATTATATGTGAATTTATAATGTTTGTGAAAATCAAATGTATGTGGCATGCTTTTAATTTAGTTTTTGTTGTGATTATTTCTGATTTTTGTATATAATTTGTTAGTATTGAGATATGCACTTTTTTTTATTTGTAATGCCTATATGTGTTATAATTTAGTTGAAAAAAGATAAAATGATATATACAGTATGTAAGATGATTTAAAACTATTGTTAAAAAAGTAAAATAAAATGTTAATAATGTACATTTTACTAATAAAATCTTATTTAAATGGTAAAAATTAAATAGACAAATTACATTTCAATTAGGAAAAAAAATAAAGGATTAATGTAATATATTATATTATATGTGTCCGTTTGTGTTTGTGTTTGTGTTTAAAACACTTTAAAATATAATATGATAGAATATATAATTGATAGAACAAAATAATATATAATGACGCTTTTATACTATATGTATAAAACTTAATTATACTATATGTAACGAAAATGAAACTCAATTAAATAAAAATTTTTAAAACAAATTGAAGCATTTAAAAACTTATATAAGCACTTAAAAACTTATATATACAAGCACCAATCACATATTTTTGAGTCGTATGCAAAATTACATTTTTGCCCACACTTATGCTACGTTTCCTGATCTTTCATTTGTTTAACTCAAAATCAAGCTCGAACTCCTTAATACAATACACTAACTCGATCACTCCAATACAATACACGTTTTTTTATCTCATCAATCTGATACATGTTTTTTCGCTCCTGTTCCAGATTCAATTATTCTTCGATCGATCACCCCTCGCTCATGTTCCAGACTCAATTGTTCTTTGATCGATCGCTCGCTCGTGTTTCAGAGAATGATAAATCTTTGGAGAAGGTGTGTGGGATTCAATTGTTTGAATTTATTCATTGGTGATGTGTGTTCTCTTTATGCGTGTTTTGGTTTCAATGTTCGATTTGATTCATGGTTTTTGAAAGAACCCTTGATTCAATGTTGATTCATGGTTTCTATGTGTTCGATTGATTTTGGGAAGTGGGGTCTTAAGGTTTTGATTTCCGAAACTGAATTGGGGTTTAAGATCTTGAACACTAGCTGTTTATTGAAATGCTTGCAAGACATATTCTAGCATGCCAGTCAGCTGCTATGCTTCAATTCCCAAGTTCTTCAAAAGCTTGTAACCGAACTTCAAGAAACAACAAATTTCAAACGAAAAACTTCAATTCTTCAAAAGTGTTAAGCAAAAGCTCAATCATAAAGTAAACAATGCAATGCAAGCTATTCGTTATCAAAAACTAAAAAAAAATACAATTTTAATGAAGCTATTTGCAATAAGATCATACCCTCCAAGCATGGAAGCTCAAAGATTTGCAAAAACTCAATCATAAAGTAAACAATGAGCATCATCTTTGTTAGCTATAGAAGATATGCGAAATTGAGAGAAATCAGACTATAGAAAGGGCAAAACATTTAGCATAAATAATCTTCCATTGAAAAGCTTCACCACTAGAAAACTAAACTCCAAAACACACAAATCTAGCACATTGCTTGAACTTCAATCAACACACTTAAAAGAGTGTGCCTACCACCAGGGTGCTCTGCACACTACTGGTAGGTACATGATATACACCGCTACAACGTTCAAGTACACATTCGACTACTAGCCAACTGATATATACTTGTATGCCAAAATCGTGGCATAGGTTTTTGACTTTCACATGTTTACATGATTACAAGTTCCTAATATCTTCATTTTGGGGATTTGAGTGAGTATTTGTTAAGAGCTTCCATATTCTTTAATTCGTGACTTCAGGTGCATGACTGTTTGTGGCTGGATTACTAGACACAACAATGTTACTTATAGCCCTTTGTTGAATGGGGCAACCATTGTTGTTTTTAAGGGGTAATTATTTTATTGTGCATTGTGAATTAAGTGCTTGGTTCTCTGATTTCTAAATAATAAGGTCATGACCAAATATACTGTAGTTATTCATTAAACTTTAGACAAGTCAATCTCAACTCTTTTAGATTAAAGCAAGCATGCTGGCTGAAATGTATAGCGAAAAGGAAACTCTTTCCATGGTTGCATCCTCATATTAGATGATTATCATTCAACATTTAGGTTAAGATCCGAAATATTCCCTTAATCTTAACATTTTATTTCTGATGAGATTACGAATGTCTAATAAGCCAGACATTTAGCAAACCTCAATCTGCCTTTGAATATTAGGACTGCTTGCAATAGTTCATGTGTGAGGATGTCATTCGTCTTGGTCTTTTTGCAGGAATCAACTTGTTTTTTTACATTGATATCTATGAGTAGATAAAAAGTTGAATATCCTTCACACGACATTTCTCTGCTCGATATCTTTTTTCCTTACAAGGATTTGTCGTTTCTTTGCAGCATAAATAAATGAAAATTAGAATTTGCAATATAGGGAAATGCATCATGGTTTATGTTTCATTTAAAATTCTGAGCAGAGGGACAACGCCACCCTTATGTTTTTCGTTTCACGGAACTCTTTGAAGTTGATGATTAATAATTTGATGATTTCTTATTTACATTAATCACTCAAAATATTACTTTTTTTTCAATGCACATCTTAATTCTCTTATTCCCATCGACTCATTGACGATCTATATATACGTATTGCAGGTTATGTTGAATGGGGGTATGATAGAGTAGTATCTGATGTGTGGTCGTGCGGTGTAATTTTGTACACGCTACTAACATCCTCACTTCCTTTTAACGATCAGAATCTTGAGGTGCCCTATCAGAAGGCGAGGTATTCGCGCGAATAAATTGTTGGATCTAATGACTAGCAAGCTAATACATTTTAAGTATTTGAAATCATAATTTCAATGCACATATATAATGAATGAAAGTATATGTATGTAATTCAGGCAACCAAGGGAAAGACTAATATTTGCAGTTGGCTCTCCCATTGTGCTCAGAACTAGATCATGAGAATTCTCGACCCTCAATCCCACTACTCGCATTACAATTGCCGAAATAAAAAAAGATGGTTGGTTCAACCAAGACTATATCCCCTCGACTAACCATGACAATGAAGAACTAGAAGATGATTTTCGAATTAAAGACACTGTGGTACATTCATAAATATATATATATATATATATATATATATATATATATATATATATATGAGCTTAATTGATTTCATCGCTCTTTGTAACATGTATATATGAAAAACTAGGTAGCTAATTAATGAAGTTGAACTTATTTCGAAGCAAGCAAATCAAGATCAAGAATAGATGAATTCAAGTTGTGCTCCAATCAATGCTTTCGAGAGGAAGATAAATTGAGCTAATTAATTCGCATAATGTTTTCGAGAGGAAGATAAATTTTATATCGAATCATAGTCCAAGAATTATACTTGAGAAGATAGAGGATGTAGTCATGGAAATGAGACTCGCTGTAGAAAAAATAAATAATGAAAATGTCAATATGGGATTCATGTATAAAAAGTTTAATTTAATTTCTTTGAACTAATTAACAACTTAATAGATCATTTATTAGCACCATATACAATTGATTTGTTACATGATTTAGCAGTTGATAATGATGAGGATGGTGCAACTAAACATGGGTCCAAAGAGATTGGTTCGGCTAATAGTTTCAGTACTGGTATGAATATGAAATTCATTGAATTTAAACATGTTTAATGCCCCATTTTTATTTTAATTAACATATAATTAGTGGATATATATACATGTAGTAGTTATTGTCACTAATTGATTCTTTCGATGTTTTTTGGTCATCCGATCACATTGGTCCACCCATCTCATTATTTAGTTGAATTGAACAAATCACATGGGGATTCTTATCTAAATAGGCAGGTATATATAAATTTTAATTTATATTTATATGATCATATATATTGGATTTTCCATTCATTATAAATTGCTAAACATACATTTTTATTAATAATTACATTGTGCATGCAGTTGTGTGCTAAGCTATTGGAAGACTAGGGATGACTAACAGCCACAAAGTCATTAACCTCGGAGCAAAATATTGATGTATAGTTTTATTTTATTTTTTTCAAAAGAAGATAATATTAGGATGAGCAATTCATGTCATGTATACGGTGTTATAGAATACAATAGGTTCTAGTTTTTCGCATTGTATATATGTAGTAGTTCTACCACGATGATGGTGGTCAGTATATATCATGTAATGTTTACGAATGTTTATAGTATATGCGTCCACAATTGTGAAGTCAATTTTGTCACATCTTTTGCTTCAATATTTCGTTCCTATGTATCCTTTTTTTTTTTTTTTTTTTTTTTTTTTTTTTTTTGGAGCTAAATGATGCTTCTTGAATAGCATTTCTACTTATTAAGTATTCAAATTATGTATGTTTGGATTTTATATCACAAAGTTTATTCAAACTCATAAATATTATTTAAATTTAAATTTTATATTTAGTTGCACATTAGATTAACATTATTTATTTTTTAAATCGCTCGCGGGCTTAGTCGTGCGTAGCAAGTTCATGAAACTAGTATATATATATACACACTACATGGATGTACATATTATACTATATATAGAATTTATACTATATATTTGTAGAAGAAAGACACTTAAAAATTAATAATGTTACTATATATATTGAAATCATTATAATAATTTATACAATATGTACAAATATATTAATGTAATTTAAAACTGTAATGAATAGGAAAAATAGTATTTATCGTTTATATAACGAAAAAATAATTAAGCAAAATAAATTGATAGTAAAAATAAATTGAAACAAAATAAAACACTTAAAATTTAATAATTACGGTAGCTATATATTGAAATAAATTTATAATAAGTTATAATTACATTTGTAACAAAATATATATGCTATATGTTGAAATAAAATCATAATAAGTTATAATAACGTTTGTAACAAAATATATATTATACAAAATATATGCAAATATTGCAACCAATTTGACTAATTACGGTTGACACATTCGACTAAAGTCTATAAAACAATATTACGCAAAATGTGTGCAAATACTACCAATTCAACTAATTATAGTTTACATTCAACTAAAATGTATATGGTGTGTATGTATGTTTAATTAGGTTTCTTTAGGTCGCTTTAGGTATTTCGAGATGTCTGTGTCTCGAGATTGGATGTACAACCGCATTGAAGGCGGTTACACTTGATTGAATTTTGTGGTTGGCGTGAAAAAGTTCATAAATTTTGCCATGCAACACTATACCACTTTTCGTGAAGAAGAGAAAACTCGATGTCCCTACCGAAAATGTCGCAACGAAAATATTACGATATAAACATAGTATAGCTTCATCTCGTGAGTCGAGAATTCATTCTCGATTATTATTGTTAGACCAAGCATGGGGAGGAAGAATTAAATGATATGGACGATGAAAGTGATGATCCAATGGACGAATATCCGACGTCATATCATAAAATGATATACGACCACGCGGCATGGAGTTCGATTGAAACCGTGAAGAGGACCCGAACCCTGAAGCGAAAACTTTTTCGAAATGATTGACGCAGTGAATCAACCACTTTAGCGAGTTGCGAGAATATGACAAAACCGTCAGCTATGACACGTTTGTTGATGATAAAGTCGAATCACCACATTTCGGAGCAAGCATTCGATAAAATCTTGGAGGTCTATAAAGACACGTTGCTCAAAGACAACTGCTTGGTAGATAGTTTTTACAAATGTAAATGTTTAATGTACTGGTTAGGTCTACCTTATGAGTGAATCGATTGTTGTTCTCAATTATGCATGCTTTGTTGGGGGCCTGATTCCGATCTTACGTCCTGCAATTTTTGCAGGGAAGTTAGGTTTAACTCCAACAAACGCCCATACAAGACAATGTTTTACTTTCCTTTGGCCCTTGTTTACAATGTTTGTTGGCATCGAAAGCTGTAGCGAAACACATGCGATGACACGTAGAACACGTTAGAGATGATGACCATATGCAACATTACTCTGATTCCATTGCATTGAACCACTTCAATCAAGTGAACCCTAGCTTCAGCTTGGAGGTTGGTATCGTTCGACTTGGGCATTGATGGGTTTCAACCTTTCTGAATGGCCGGCAAACCGTACTCCTCGTGGCCGGTGACTTTAACCCCGTATAACTTGCCTCCGTCGATGTGTATGAAGAAAGAAGTAATATTCTTAACACGAACTTTCAAATGCGTGTCGCACTTATCTATCTACTAACACGAACTTTCAAATGCGTGAGCGACTTCCCAACTATAACGACCCTATATTTTAACTCGTGTCATGTGTCATTCCAAGGATGTACGTGGGACCCACTTGTGGTGATACGTATGTCCAAACCTTGGGAGTCGACACCGAGGTACGTTATTTTTATTTGATGCTTATATTACATATATAAAAAGATCGAACAATTTAAACTAATCAATTTCAAAAATGTGCGGGTAAGGTACACATATGGCATACCAGTGTCGAGACGAGTTGAGACATACCTCGAGTTGCGCATTGTCATGGGACCGAGGTAGCGGCCTTATGGGGTAAGTGTTATGTGAGTTAATTAAGGTTTTAACTAGCTTTAGTGCGACCATTGTTAATGTGGAATTAAATGGGCCTAAGTGTATAAATAAATTAAAAAGCACATGATATGCATCATGATACGTGTCAACCAATCAAGAGATTAGTGAGTCCACTTGTAAAGTCACTCATGCATGACTTAGTAAATGATTGAATAAAGGTGGACCACTAGACAAGCCTCGAGATACGTGCTCACACAAGATCAATGGCTATGGTTTAAACCTATCAAATATGTATAAGTTAATATTTTGATCTCATGTCATCCTCCAAAATCGTTGAATAGGAAGGAGAGAAAGAAAAAAGTTGTTGGTGTGTTATCGGGAAAGAGGAAAGTGAGCAATTCACTTAAAGGTTGGTGAAGAAGAAGATCAAATCACAAAGTTAGGTAACTCCATCAACTTAGCTTGGTCAAATTCTTCAATTTGATGTTGTTGTTGTTGTTGTTGTTGTTGTTTATACGTTAGGATTGATGTTAGGTACCCCTAGTGGGGATGGGTCACAAGCCATTAACAAGGCCTACGTGTAGAGGAAACCTAGAATTCGAAGCGCATAATTTTGGGTTCAGCTGCACATAGTGAGCTAGGTGGATAATCTAGAGCGCTAATATGAATTAAAGTGTTAGATTTCAGAGTAGCGAGCTAATGTTCAAATTAGTGTGCTAATGTCAAGAATTAGCGCACTAAAGGTTTAAGGTAGCACGCTAAAATTGGAAATTAGCACGCTAATGTTAGAATTAGTGTGCTAATTACCCTGGCGGTACAAAAATCTAAATTTTCAAAAGTTCCTTAAACACTCTAAATTGGTGTAATATAATATCAGGAAGCTATGAAAGAGTTACGGGGATTCAAAAACACGTTTAGGAGTGTCGGGAAGCCAGATAGGCTAGGAACAAGTTTATGGATTTAAGGTAGGTAAAACATCTAAGAAATGCACGGTATTTCATTTTAAGCTATTGAATATCGTTGTTCATTGCTTGTTATCTATTCCTTGGAATTCCATTCTAATTGAGTCGTCCGAAGGTAAGTAAGTCAACGGTGATCCTTGGAAGGACTGGCTGGCTGAGGTAACATACCAGAGTCATGACCTCGGGATGCACCGCACTGGTTACTGATTGCTGACAAGGTGTTAGTTCTTAGCGTGGTTGTTCCATGAAGTATCACTATCTCGTAGGTTTAAGGCTTGTGAGTGTACCAAGTCCTAGAACTCGAGTCTTTATGTTTTGCCAAGCCTGAACGACATATTGGTCAGGACTACTTATGCCTCACTGTTTGCATTCTTGGACATTCATGTATCGCTTGTTTTTAATTTATTTACAGTTTTTTACTTTTTCATGTGTTCTTTATACCTTTCATTCTATCTGCATGAATATAGACTAATTTATTTTGAAATGTTGTTTAGTATCCTACTGGCGTTACTTACCTAGACTCATTATTCTCATGTTTAACTGAGTGCAGATCAGAAATCGAGTAAGGGAAAGGGGCTAGTGCTAGGAGATTTAATGTGAGGACATTGGAGCGGCCTTCTCCCTCATATTTTTTGTAGGTTTTGTATTACTTATGTATTTTTTTTCGCATGGGTATATGGGTTTTTATGATATATTTAGAATTTGGATTATATGCGGGGTTTCCACACTCTAGGTTGTCCTAACTGATTTGTGTAGAATTCTTAATCGCTTCCGCATACAACTTTGATAACTTAAAAATTTGAATAACTCATTATAAATGCTAAATTATGCTGCCTTGTACTGAAATATGGTTAGGAAGGCTAACTAGACTTGCGTAGACATTGCAAGGATTGATTCGGGGCCCACGTAAGTCTAGGTCAGGCGGGACCTAGTTTAGGTTATGGAACTGGGGCAGTTACACCAATCTACAGCATGTTGTCGGGATGAAGTACGCACGGGAGGACAGTTTGCCCTTATTGTATGGATGATACAGACGCATTTCCATTGAGATTTGGTAGGAAAACAACTTGGTTTGACTGTCATCGGCGTTTCTTATCGCGGTATTCAAAGGAGAGTGAATAAATATTATGTGAAATTGTGGCATTAGGGCTGATAAAGGTTACTGAATTGGGATCCGATGCTATAAATAACAAAGTCTCGAAGAATAATGGGTGGAGAAAACGAAACATATTGTGGGACTAGTCGTATTGGAAGAAGAACCTAGTAAGACACAATCTAGATGTAGTGCACATCGAGAAAAATATTTTCGACAACATTTTCAATACAATTATGAGTATGCTAGGGAAAATGAAAGATAACGCAAAGTCTATGAATTATTTAAAGGAGATTTGTCATCGGCTAGACTACAATAACGATTCAGTATCTAAGAAATATCCAAAAGCACGATACACCTTAGACAAACAAAGAAAACAAGTCTTGTGAAAGTGGATTAGGGAATTACGCTTCCCTAATGGTTACGCAACCAATATCGGACGTAGTGTAGACTCTAAGAAGTTGAAGATCTTTGAGATAAAAAAAAGTCACGATCGCCATGTATTTATGCAACGATTGTTGCCGATTGCATTTCGGGATTTCTTAGATGAGGATATTTGGATTATAATCAGCGAGTTTAGCATTTTCTTTAGAGATTTAACAGCTAGAATTTAAATGATGTGAATCTACAACTTTTACATGAAAACATTCCTTAAATATAATGCAAATTAGAAAAAATCTTTCTCGCAAGTTTTTTCAATTCCATGGAGCATCACCCCATCCATCTAGTGTACGAGGCTATCCTTATAGGCCCAGTACAATTTCGGTAGATGTATTCATTCGAGATGTAATAAATTATACTTATTGCCTACTACTACTTTTATTGTACACAATTAGACTCAATTGAAATGTATGTCTAACTACTTTAACTCTATAAATATAGGTATTTGAAACATTTGAAAAATAATGTTATGAATAAGACAAAGGTTGAAGGATCAATATACACCGCTTATTTAATGGAATATGTAACATCGTTTTGTTTATATTATTTTGAGGAACACGTCTTCACATCGCACAATCGCTCACCCCACAATTATGATGGTGGAGTTGGCCCAAGTCAAAATTTTAATGGCACATTCTCAATCTTCACCCACTCAGGTCGGGCCATTGGGATATCAAATAGACGTTATCTCACGGATGATGAGTGTAGCGCCGCACACGCTTATGTATCATTAAATTGTCACAAAGTTGCTTCTTTCATGAGGTATACATAAATATGTTACAGTACAAAGTTTTTATGTCATTTGTTGTAATGTTATTCGATTTAATCGTAATTTTTCATTTCTTTCATCTCCTTTAAAGATGTGCATATCAAAGTTGCGTTCCAAATAGTCGAATATCATACAAAGTGCAATCGATTAACATCTTGAGAAACAATTCTCAACTTGGTTCCAACATTTTGTAAGTAATTAATACATCCGTATTGACACAATTCTTCTTGTTTTGTAATATAATTGAACATATGGTTTATCATATAAAACTATTTCAAATGTAGGCGTCATTGTACATTCAAGATCCAACTATTCTAATACTTTCATATGACCCAGTCGTCTTTGCACCGTATATCACGCGTATTTTGTTAATGGCTACAAGTTTCACACAATATCACATAACGCAAACAACGATACTCGTGGTAGTAGCGTGTGCGTTATAGGCACAAATTATGCAGAATGTGATAGTGACTTTTATGGGTAATTGGAAGAGTAATAGAAATCGAATACGATGGTTGTTTATGTACCTTGATGTTCAAGTGTGAATGGTTCAATCATATGCCAAACGTAGGGACAAGAGTTCACCATTCCTTAAAACTCGTCGACGTACATCGAAATCTACGACTGAATAAGTATGAGCCTTTTATACTAGCAATGCAAGCTAGTCAAGTGTACTATCTTTTTTACCCGAGTGTAAGAAATGCACCGAACGATTGGCAAGCCATGTGTAAACTTCAGCCAAAGTTCATCGATGAACATAACTTAGTTGAGAACGTTGACTATGCACCTACCCAAGAAGACGTTTTTTAAGAGCAGCTACTTGAGCATGATATTGAGGTTGATATTGACAATAATATTGCAATTTTGCTAGCTGATCCTACTAGTGCACAAATGTCAGACGTCGACGAGGAAGATGGTGATACCGATAATTCTGAATATTCATCGAAAGATGGGAACGGTGACAACGAACCATGATATAATTAGTTTTCCAAAGGTAAAGGAATACGTAACATAATGTTATATTTGTTGTCTTGTTATGTAATGTATAAAATATAGAACATTTATACATGATTGTTTCTAACTTACTCTTATTTTTTAATAAAGTCATGTCAGGCAGACGATACAGTCCATCACACGGTAATAGATCCAATGGACGTTCTGGTGGACGATCTGGTGGCAGCAGAGATACTCAGTCTCGTCATTCGGATCGTTAAGACTTCCGATCTCCTAACGATGTTTCTCTAGAGTCTGGTCAGGGGCAGCATCAGCATCCTCAGCAGCATCACCCTCCACAGGCCCCTTATATCATCCGTACCTATTCCCACCATCTCAGCAGACCCTTTCTTCCATTAGACACCCCCCACTTATTTACATCCGCCACCAGCTCCCTCTTCCGCGTACGACATGCCTTTTCTATCTCCATTTTTGATAACTCGGTCTTCATGCAGATGTGTTCTACACTATTATCATCAGCATCCTCAACAACATCACCCTCCGCAGGCCCCCTTATATCATTCGTACCCATACCCACCATCTCAGCAGACCTATTCTTCCATCAGATACCCATCTCTTATTTACATCCACCAGCTCCCTCTTCCGTGTACGACATGTCTTTTCCATCTGTATTTTCTAATAACCCGACCTTCATGCTGATGTACTCTACACTCTTATCTTTGCTACCGACACCTCCCGTCGTGGGTCACGTTACCACACGGCGAGACTATGGGCCTACTTTTTATCGGAAGGATCAACATTTCCATCGCATCAGCCCAACCAGCAGACAACCGCACGGGCAGGCCCATCTGATTGACATGCCTCAAAGTCGTCGAGTTCTACACCACACCCTTCTAGCGACCTACCAGTCCATCAGCACAGCCTCACGTGGACGGCGATGAGGCGTTCAAGCCACTAGAGCATCTAGAGAAAACACTTCTATGCAATCAGGGGGTGAGTATTCTTGGTTGTCAAAGACGATAGATAGTTAGTATACGTAATTCAGTTATAACTTAAATGTGTTTCGTTAATTGACCAAAACAAGATCTAACGTAAATTTTCAATTTAGTAGACGAAAGTTGCACCCATCAGATAGAGTTGCATGAAAGATGACGAGGGCATACAAATACTCCTTGCATAAGGATGGCTACTCATGGGAGCGTGTTCCCCAGCACACGCGAGATGTATATTGGAATCAGTGGAAGATAACAACTATTTACTCAAAGTTGTTTCTTTTACTAATTAGAATATATAAACTAAATTACAATATTTTTGTACATAGCTTTTTTCTGACTGGGTTTCATCGGATGACGTGGCTATTCGAGAGGCGTACGAGAGGCAGATTGCCACATGTTACTCCAACTTCATTAGCAAGATGTGTTCAAAGGATAAGAATTCGGGTCATGTATCTACCAAGATCTTTGGTCATTACAAGAAGATGCAGTCAACCCCCCTAACTTCAAAAAGATATCTAAGTGAGCAAGCAAAAATAGGAGAACGGAGGCAGGGGGACCCTGTGCGGGTATTGCTATGCATACAAGTCGTTTCATATCCATCTAACAGCACACAGAGAGGCTGATGAGTTATGTTATAATAAGTTCATATATAAATATAATATTACTTAATCCTAATTAAACATATGTTTTGTAGGAGGAGCAATTAGGTCAACCCCATACTGTTTTGGAGCTATGCCTATACTTCCACACCAAATATCATGACGGCGTCACTTTCCTGGATAAGAGAGTAGAGAAGATTGTCGTAAGAAAATAGTTTTGTAGTAATTGTTTGGTTAATTAATGACACACCGATAGACGAGACTAAGTTATATTTATTCGTTGTGGAGCGTGACGACAAAGGACAGGCATATGGATTAAGGTGGGCACCATCAGGGTCAAGGCATCGACATGCTGGAGCAGAAGCTAGAGCTGGAGCTGGATCTTCTCGGCCTATTTCTGCTCATGATGAGCCCATTGACCTGCTGAGGAGAGACATTAAGGAGTTCCAAACAAATCTTCTACGGGTTATCCGGGATAACACCTTAGGCCGTGAGGAGTTGCAAGAGGTGCAGGGATGGTTAGACCGTATGGAGCAAGCTCTAATGGACAGACTAAAGATTTCATTCGCACATCTAGAAGATGTTGATGTTGATGACTCAGAAACCGATCACGATCTCGACAATTAAGTCTAATGTATAGACTTTTTTAGACTTTAGATTTTATACATTTTTTTTCATATTTTGTAGTGTTTTTATCCCACTGTACATTTTACATATACGTGTGCTTCTTTTGTTATATACATTTCATTCAGTTTTTTATTCATTTCAAAGAATTTAATTTGATTTGTTTATATTTATTTATGTGACGAACCTTCAAAAAAAATTGTTTTTTCACCAAAGAAAATACTTCTATATTTATTTACAATTTTTGATAAAGTTTTAAAATAAATAAATTATTTTGGTATTAATTTTAATAATAAAAATACTTAAATTGTTCCACAATTTCTTTCAAATAAATAAAGCCAATTTCGATTTTATTAAATTAAATAATTATTACATTCAATAATTATTAAATTATTACAAGTAATATTTAAATGTTTTTTTATTAAATATTAAATATTTTAATAATTATTAAAATTACAAATAAATAATACTTTAATATTATTACTTTAATAATTATTTAAATTATTTAATACTTTAATTCTTTAATAATTATTTATTTACATTAAAAAAATCCTAAAATAAATAACAAAATGATTTTTTAAAAAAAAAATTCACCAAAATAGCGACGGGAATAGCGACGATTACCCTTCGCTAAGTGCCTCTGACATGGCTTTCTCTTATGCCACGTGTACGTTTTGGCGACGGGGGTTGTGACGGGCTCCCATCGCTAAAGTTGGTGACGTGGCAAAAATTTTCTTCTGACCAGATCCACGTGTCCAAATAGCGACGGGTATTGGCGACGGGCTCTCGTCGCTATTTGTTGACACCCGTCGCCAGATGAAATAGTGACGGCAAAATTAGCGACGAGATATCCCGTCGCTAATCTCATCGCTAAGCCTCTTTAGCGACGATATGTACCAGAATAGCCACGGATTTCCGGATAAATTTTTGTTGTGTTTTACTTAGATTCCATCAGCTTGTCAGCTATGTTACTAACTGACTATGGTACATAAATAGTTCACATTGGACATATACGAGAATTATGTTCTAATCATGAACTAGGTTTTGTTTGAAATTTCCTAGCATGCTAGCTTCAGATGAGCGGCTGGTGAATATTAGCCTGGTCATTGATAAGATTGATTTAGGTTCACTACGTGTGCACTAATTCCTACAATTGAAAAAAATCTTTTTTTTAATATACAATTGAAGTGTTATAAACTAAGTTGGAAGCCAACTATAACTTGTAAAGAAAAAGAGACAAGAGAGAAAAGAGCTAGATTTGAGAAATGTAGAGATTTTCATTCCAACGTTGGTGTGTGTTTACAAGAAAATGAGCCCCTTTAATAGGCTTTTGGTCATGATGATTATATGTACTTTGAAAAATAATTACAAGCAATAAAATGTGTACAAGTTACACCAAAAGCTTAAGCCTTATAAGTAATACATAGTGTACAAGATATACAAAAGAGTACACATAGTGAAACAAGCGAAACAAGCCACATAATGGAGTGCAACTAAATACATATTTGATGTTACATGTCCAATGTGAATAGTCATCCGCATTATTTACAACACTCCCCCTTAGATGATCCTTGTTGAGATAATATGTCTCATTAAAACTTCTACTAAAAAAAGAGTACATCACTTTCGTCAATCATGATTTGTAGTATAATATTTGTTGATTAACTCATTAAAAGCCTTGTTAGAAAAACCTTGTAGGAAAAACCATAGCTAAGGAAAAGAGTACAGCGCATTGATATAATTTGAGAGAATATATATGTCTCGTTAAAACTTAAATTAGAAAAACCTTGTAAGAAAAACCTAGCAAAGGAAAAAGAGTGCACTGCACTAATCAATAACTCTTTAAACCTTGCTGGGAAAAATCCAGTGGGACAAACCTAGTAAAGGAAAAACCTAGTAAAGGGAAAAGAGTTATTGATTTGTGCGTTGCTCTCATAAATTTTTATATGGAGTATAATATTGTTAGGATTGCCTCATTTAAAACCTTGCTAGGAAAATCCAGTGGGATAAAACCATAGTGAAGTGAAAAAGAGTGTAATACACTAATCGATTTTAAAACGAAGTTTCAATATTGTTAAGATTGCCCTATTAAAAACATTCCAAGGAAAAATTAATGGGGTAAGCTAAGGGAAAAAGAGTGCAATGCACTAATCTGTAACTTTTTTTTATTCTTCCTCATGTTCACATGGGTGAGCCATCTTATGTTACATTGTAACAAATTATTGCAAGTAAGTTAAAAATATAATATCTGATCTATTACACCTTCAGTATTTTGTTGCTTCTTGTGCATTTTGTTGCATAGGGACATCATTTTTTTTATGAACCTTTAATACCGAAACATATGATTTTGCCACTCTTTTATATATAGTACTTGCATCAAGTAATTGATTTTTGTCTTGTTACCGAATGATCCTTTGAACTTCAAGTTCATATTAATTTATACATGAATCATAATACAACAAACTTGATGCAATTTGATGCATTTCAAGCAATTTCACTTCATTTCCTTTGAATTGGCTTATATCTCCCTCTAATGGTGGGAAAATTGCTTCATCAAAGTGACAATTAGCAAAACTTGTTATAGATAAATTCCCTGTTAGGGACTCAAGGCATCTTATAATATGATTACTGGAGAGTTAAATCAATATAAGCATCTTATTAATTTGCCTTGAGATAATCACCAGTTGATAGAAAAAATGCAGTTCCATAAAGGACGTTCATTCGAATTTACAATATTTTCGCACTATTGATGATTCTGGATGATCAAAAAGATCATTCCACATTATGAATGTCATTAGATCATTTGATTTATGATGACATTCATTTTAATGTGCCTTATATATTCCAAAAGTTAAAGCTAAGAATTTTATTCTTATATCAAATCATAATCATAGAGAGAAACTCTCTATTACTCTGAGTAAACGTTTTCTGAACAAGGCATTAATAATATAATTGTTGTACCCGATATTACCTGAACATTAGCTTTCACTAAGTTCAAATTCAAAAAATATTCTCTTTTATATTATAATGCACATGCATATAGCACAATACATAAGACATACATTCGTCATCTATATTTAGCTCATGATTTGAACACATCTCGATATGTCAAATTTATTGAGTCATTTTCGATGATAAAATTCATAATTTTGCCTTTTTATTTTGAAGGCATGGTAAAGGTATCAATAGTATTTGGGCATGACAATATTTGGACCTAATGGTATTTCAAACATGATAAAGTTTGTCACAATTTCGAGCATGCACATTGTCAATAATAATTTACCTTTTTCTTGCGGTGCATCACTTTCAGTAGCATTGTCTAATGGCCAAAATTTCTAAAAGTGGATTTGGGTTGTAATTAAGGGTTGTTGATCTGTGACATGGATCGAGAACGGGTACACGACCAACATTCGGCATGTAGACCAAGTAATGTATCGTTTATGGTATGATGTATACTTGGTGCATTGTATATGTGTAGACATAGTAAGTAACTCCTACTTGTGTATAGAAGTCATGAGATGCCTCGAAATGCATGTTGGCGTGAGACCGGGGTAGAGAGTGATGTGGTAAGTTGATTTAAGCTTAGTGTAACTTAAATAGTAGTATTAATATGGCTATAGTTGATTTTATATTAAATGTAACCTAAGTTAGTAAATTAAAACATTAGTCGTTGATACTTATCGAGATACGTATTGATACATCAAAAGACTAATTGAGTTTATTTGGTGTTAGTTAGATGGAGATAGTGGAAAGTTAGTGAAAATTATGTTAATATGTTAGCCATTAGATTAGTCTCGGGATACGTGTGTATATAAAGATCAATGGCTAATAATCAACCTTATCTATAATATACAAGATTGAAATGATCAACTCATGCAACCATTTCATTGTCATTTCTAAAACCTATAGAAGAAGTAAAGTGCTGGAGAAACAAAGTTTGAGAAGAAGATTAAGAAATCAGCAAGCGAAGTTGAAAGAGTTGATCAAGCAAGGTGTTCATCAACTAGGTAAATCTACTTACACTAGTCATTTAGTTTAATTTGGTGAATTCATTAAAAATATGAAGTGTGGGTTGTTCTTATGATGTGATGTGTGTCTTCGGTCTCTAAAGGTGTGGTACAAAAGAGCCCAAGGTGTTGGAGTTCATCATGTTTGGAGAAAACTCAGAATTTAAAGTGCAGAATTTTGGGTTTTCCTGCAATTAGTATGCTAAATGTGCTTGCTAGCGCTCAAACTGCATGTAGCGTACAAATCAATTGACTAGCGCGCTAATGAGGTCATTAGCGCACTAGACATTTCACTCAGCGCATCAGGTGCTCTAACAGCACAAAATATGCAATTTTCAAACTAAAACTTAAACACCTTACATAAGTTTAACACCCTAAATGGGGGTCTAAACACATTATAAAACATGTCTAATAGTACAAGGAGCCTAGGGAAGAGTCTCGGAGGTTTAAGCATGTTTTTCGAGGTATCGAGAGGCCGGATTAGCTAGGACATTTGCTTATAGGTAAGTAAGCTGATTGAGATATTTCTTTCCATTTAATGTTTTGATGTACGTTGCCGCTTGTTGACAGTTGTGTAAATTGTTATGCTTGCTCGAATTCTTATGCCATGATTTGTGTGTTTACTTAATTGTGCATTATAGTTAAATTAGAATATGTGTGTTTAGGTTTAATGATGTGGCTTGTGGTATACGCAGCACACTACGTATGGGACTTGGGGATGTCGGTATAGCTAACTAGTTAGTGTCATAGACCTACCATATATAGTTGATGAAATGTACAAGCGGTGACCAATTAGGGTAATACGTATGTGTGCCAACCTATTACATGAGGTTGATAAAATGTGTTTCACACCTAACAAGTATAAGATATATAAGTTGTTACCTAAAGGGTAATATCTAGGCCAATATGTGAAATGATTATGCGGTGACCGATAAGGGTAATACCAAAGTACAAAGTGCGCGGACATATTACATTAGGTCGATATGTCGTGTTTCACAACTAATAAAGAGAATGCATACGCATAAACGACGACCAACAAGGGTAATACCGAAGCACTATGTGTGCGAACCTATTACAGGAGGTTGATATGTCATGTTTCACAACTAATAAAGAGAATGCCTAATGATAAGCAATGATCAACATGGATAATATCGAAGTACTATGTGTGCGGACCTATTACATGAGGTCGATATGTCGTGTTCAATAAATGAATACTTAAGGTCTATGTGATCAATATGGTATTACTGGGCTAATGTGTTAGGTACACAATTTAATATTTGTGGTTCATTGGAATAGTTCATTGATGTTATATTGTTTGGTAATGGGTTTGTGTATCTATAGTTATTGTTGTATAATAATGTATGTATTGTTAAATGTATCTCTTGTTATGTTTGGAAATGTGGATAAATGTCTCTCAGTGTTACTTCTACATTACTGTACTCACCGACTTTTTTATGATGGTGGGTACAGATTCATCGAGTAACAAATCGGACAAGGAGAATATCAACGATTACCTCTGAGCTTTTGGAGTTATTATTACTTCTAATTTCGTAGGTTTTTTTATTTTGTTGTATAACTTATCTATGTATTTTATATACTTTTGGGGTTGTATATGTGGAATGAGAGATAATATATTGACCAGATGCATGTTGATATTGTTATATATATGCATGTGATATTTGTTACCTGATTTTCCACAAGCTTAGAATTTATATGAATGACTTTCGCTAATTTATCAACACTTCCGCTAAACATAATAAACTATAAAAAGTTTTTAATTAACTCTAAAATACTATTTAATCATGAGAATGGTGCAAGGTTTATTAGAAAAGCATACTAATACGTTATTAAGTTCTACGTGGCTAGGATTAGGGCTTAATGACGAGATTATGCTAGGCGATGCCCTAGATTAAGGGAGAGGCCATCACAAATTGTCAATACAACCTTTACCAGATCTTTTCACCTTTTCCGCGTCAATAAATTTGGTATTGCGATCATAATCATTATATGCAACATAATACTTCTTAATTTGAAGCTGAACCGATTGGACGGGAACGATATTATATTTATAATATCTAATTATTTTACTCAACTATCATGAAATAAGAAATCAATCCTTAATATTTATTGGATTGACGTGCGCACTCGATATTTATTGCAGTAATAAATCGAGGCGAACCAAGTGACCTTCTTATTATTGTCTCATCAATCATATTTTCACATAGCCTCAATATAGAGATAATTAAAATTGCAGAACTATAATTAATATTTGACCGATCGGATTTTGTACCATGAGATCTAGCCGCGCATTTTGAGATTTTTGGAGCATTACCTTTTTTTGGTATTTATATAACTCCATAAGAGGAAAAGATATACGAAGTGAAATATTCACGTTTAAAAAAATTTCTATGAAGATATTGGCGAATGAAAGTGCTAGACACATAATCTTGTTAGTAATATTAAAGTAACAAATTCAACTATAGTTGAATAATATTTCGAAAAATAGAGATAAAGTAAATGATTTTCTTCTTTTTATGTAAAAATACATATTATATAATTAAATGTTCAAGACTTGATTATTTTATATAATATATACTATTTGTATGAGTTGGTGGGATAACCTTTAGGTTGGGTTACGAGACAAAGTCTACTTAACACTATGCCTCATCGAGCGAGATAACTTATCTCCCTTTCAATGTTTAGCGTTACCGTGAATAAAGCTTACCAACTATCAACCTAAATTCATAGTACTATTTGCATTATAAAATCAACAATAGACATAGCTAATCATTTAAAATGTAGAGAAAAAAAAAAAACAATTGATGTGTCAATTACAAGAGAATAAGCCCCTTTTATAAGCCTTCGATCATAATGATTATATGTACTTTGAACAAAGATTACAAGCAATATAATGTGTACAAGTTACACCAAAAGCTTAAGACTTATAAGTAACACATAGTGTACAAGATATACAAAAGAGTACACATAGTGAAACAAGCTATATAATTGAGTGCAAGTAAATACATATTTGATGTTACATGTCCAATGTGAATAGACATCCACATTATTTACAACATGAAGAACTCAACAATGCCTTTTAAGACTTATTTTCCTGAGTGGTGCTTCATCTCATTGTTCATTTTTTATGAGATAAATGGCTCGTGTCATCAACATTAATTCTCTGTAGAAGCAAACGTTGAAATGAGGGATTTAAGATGAAACTACTCAATTGATGCGTCAACTAACCGCACTGTGGCTTGGAATAATGAACTGCACGGATCCTGAGGCATTCGTCGATAATTCCTCGTCATACTTTACAAAATAGAACTAGAATGGTGGCCTCCGAGGAGATCACTATGAGGCCTAAGTTAGAGAGTGGATTATAGAGAGAAAAGGTTTTTAAGGATCTCTCATAATACCTTTCATCCCAAACTATTCTTGTATTTATAGTCTAAGAAATGTAGTAGGTTAAAAACTTGCCTTATCTATCTCCTTCCTTTTTGGGATTTGCAGTATTAGATAAGCGTTGGGAGATTTGGATTCATCAATAATCCCATTTCTCCATACCAAATCGGGGAAATCTTTTCCCTAATTGTTTATGAATATCATTTTTCAAGGATTTCCAAATTGAAAAGATCTTTCCTTAATTATTTATGAATCCCCTTTTTTGAGGATTTCTAAATTCGAGAAATCTTTCCTTTACTATTTATGAATCCCTTTTTCGAGGTTTCCAAATTCAAAAAATATTTCCTTCATATGCTCTCGAGATCCGCATACACCAATCTCGATTAAAGGTATTATATATACTATATCATATGCCCTCACTCCTTCGTAAAGTACTTAATGGAAGAGTAATATTAACTGTACATTTAAGTCTCAATATGTCTTGAAGATGGTTCAATATGTCATGTAGAAGGGTCCTTAATTGATCGACCACAACTAATGGCACTTTTGATGCCATTTTTCATGGCATTATATGTGTTCAAAGTGACATGAAGATGGGACCTTGACAACTGTTGATGGCACCTTTGGTGACATTCTTCATGGCAATGTATGTGCTCAAAATGCTATGAAGATGGATACTTGACCACTGTTGATGACATTTTTTGTGTAGTTTTTCTTGGCACTGTATGTGTTGAAAGTGCTATGAAGATGGGGTTCTTGACTTCTGTTGATGGCACCTTTGGTGTCATTTTTCATGGCGCTGTATGTTCTCAAAGTGCTATGAAGATGGGTCTTTGACCAAAATTCATGACATTTGCGATGTCATATGTCATGGCACTGTCTTTGCTCAAAGTGGTATGAATATGGGTCCTTGACCAAAATTGATGACACTTTTTATGACATTTGTATGGCATTGTCTATGGTCAAAGTGCTATGAATAGAGCTCATTGACCAAAATTAATGACATTTTTTGTCATTTTTCACGGCACTGTCTATAGTTAAAGTGTTATGGATATGAGTCCTTGACCAAAATTGATGACATCTTTATTTCTTTTTCATGGCACTGACTGTGCTGAAAATGGTATGAATTAATAGGGGTCATTGACCAAAATCGATGACATTTTTTATGTTACTTTTTCATAGCACTGTCTGTGCGAAAAAGGGCTATGAATAAGGGTCCTTTATCGAAATTGATGATATTTTTATGTCATTTTTCATGGTACTATTTGTGTTCAATGAAGTACTAAAAGGTTCGTTGAACCTAGTCAATTACTTATTTCTTGGCATATTCGATGCTTCACTTCATTCGATGGAGCATTTTATGGCACGTTCAATGTCTAATGAAATCTCATTGAATCAAATCAATGTCATTTTTATAGCACTTTCAATGCTTTAACCTACAATTAAAGTCTTAATGACATGGCACGATTTCATGTGTAAGAAAACTCATCTAGTCAGCCTTGTTTGTTGTGCAATATTAGGTCGTGTCTAGAGAAGGCTATAATAAGAGAAATGTCTCTCATTTGTAACTTGTAACTTTGAGTCCTCTAGAGCTCCAACTATTTGTTCCTTTGGAAGTTATGAAGTGTTCATCGTGTTCTTCCAAGATTTCAGGGCCATTTGGTTGCTTTCGATTTGATTTTGGAGACTTTTAAAGTTGTTTGTGGAGGACGTCTATAGTTACTTATTCTGCTATCCTATTTCTAATTCATCATCATGTATGAAAGGTCTTAAGTTAAATTCCTCCATAGATAAAGGGTCTACTTCACATAGAATTGTTAAGCGACCTAATCTTCTTGATATTGTCTTAAAAGTCCATGAGAATCAGAAACTCCACACATCTCTTCAAAATTTAGATCAAGTGTCTAAGCTGAATGCTTAAGATGCAATGAATATTATAGCTAGAGATTTTGGTATCAAAAACACTTATGTTTGTTTTGCTGCGAAACCAATGGATAGGATGTGTAACGCATTCCCTAGACTTTGCGTATTCCTTGAATCACTAGAGGAGGGTTGAGGTTTCCCTCTTCGCCCCACCCAACTATCATCGAAATCTTGGCATTAAATAACTTTCTTCATTGTCCATTGCAAATAATTAAAAGCCTCATATAGCATCTATGTGTTTAGACATTTTTTGATTAGGAATAGTAAGAGTGATCAAGCCAGTTGGATCGACTTTCGCCTCTGTGCATGCATAAGTAAATTAATATATGTGAAATCTATTCCAGCAGCATGTGAAGATTGAAAAGAAAAATATTTTCTTGTGGATTAGGAAGGTAGCGATTAGTCGAGCGTTTTTCCCTTCTCTTGGGCTGTTGCTAAAGATGTGACCTCCTTGAGTGACCTCCTTGAGTGATTTTCCTTTAGATCGGTATGATGCAAAAATTTTAGATATACTATGTGGTGGAGCTCGAATTAGGGCTATTGACCTTCTTGAAGAAAATGTGCTTGTTGAAATTATTTTTATTTAATTTCATGATTATTTCTTTAGTTTATATCCAAATTAAATTTCAAAAAATACCTAAAATTATCAAAATTAGAGAAAATTCTCCAACGCGCTCCAAAACTCACTAACACCGCTTATACACTCCACTTAACCTTATTTCGCGTCCAAATAGCATATAATACATCAAATAAGCACACAACACATAAAAATAATATTAAGATTTACGATCTCTGATCCGTAATACGTTGGTCCCACCTCGAATACCTAAATCTAAAATTAAATCTGAATATACTTAATTAACCACCTAATCAAGTTTATAAAATTTTCGTATGTCACATTCCCTACTAAAACACTCTTTACCAACATATTATCAATGTATACCTCAATTTTCGACCCTTTTTAAAGTTATAGTTCACCAATCTTTGATATGTAGCTCTAGCATTTTTCAAACCAAATGGCATCATTTTATAACAATATAAACTGTGTTCAGTGATCGATGAAAGATACCTTTGGCATATCTCATTCTTTCATCTGGATCTGATTGTACCCGCAAAAGGCATCCATGAATGTAAGCAATTCACAATGTGCAACAACATCCACAAGAATGTCTATTCTTGGCTGAGGAAAGAAGTCTTTGGAGCAAGCTTGCTTGCGATCTAATAAGTTGATATGCATTCTCCATTTTTCATTTGGCTTTTTAATCATGATAGGGTTTGAAATCCACTCGGGATACTAAATTTCTCTTATTATATCGACCTTCAACAATTTTTCCACCTCTTCATCGATGGCTTTTTGTCTCTTATAGGCGAACGACCACTACTTTTTCTTTATTGCCTTTCTCTTTTGATCGACATTGAGTCGATGAGTAATGACCATCGGGTCTATTCCATACACATCATCTTTGCCCAAGCAAGTACGTCCTTATTTTCTCAAAAAAATTGAGTGATCTTGATAAATGTTTCTTGATCAAGGTTTAAGCCTATAAACGTGACCTTTTGTTGGTATTCTTCATCTACCAACATTGGGATTAATTCTTCTGATGGAGTTGGCCTATGTTTGTTTGGCTCACTTGCCTCTACAGAATCAACAGGGAGGACTTCACCTCCTGATTTGGACAATTTGAAAGTCATAAAGTAGCAAGTCTTGGCCATTTTCTGATCCTCTTTCAATTCCCCGATCCCTTTAGGGGTTGGAAACTTCATCTTCGAGTGATACGTTGAAGGAATGGTGTTCAAGCTAGTCCTTTCTAAAATGATATTATATGCCGAATGAACTTTCACCATTAAGAAATTGACCATATGGGTTACTTGCAGCTGTACCTCCCTAAGTGTTACCGGTAACATTATTGTCCCTTCAATTTTCACTTCTCCTCGATTAAAGCCATATAAAGGGGTGGCTGACGATATTAGCTGAATGTCCTCAAAGCTCATTCCTTTGAATGCATCATAGTATAAAACATCCACTGATGATCCACTATCGATCAAGGCCCTCTAGACTATGAAGTTTCCAACAACTAGTTCGATGACCAGCGGGTCATCATGAGGAAACTTAATTCCTTCTAAATCAGCATCAGTGAAAGTTATTTCTTTTAAGATCTGTGTCTTCTTAAGTAATGTTTCTACTATCAAACACTCTCTTGCATAGGTTTTCTGGACGAGGATGACATCCTTCCAATTCCTGGTCCTTCGGAGATAACGTTAATAACACGCCCTTTAATTGTTTATGTCTTCTCAACTTCCTTGTTATCAACTTTCTCATCTCGACAATTTGGCTTAGAGTTCTTTCCTCTTCAATTATTACTACTTTCAAGGAATTTATCCAAGCAACCCAAGCAAACTTGAAACTCAAGTTTGTTTTTCAAATGTTTGCAGCATTTTTATCGTAACCATGATTAGAAATGATAATACAACGTTTAGTCTCTTTCGGCAGCATTAGACCTCATCGACTTTGGCCATTTTATGTATTGTTTGGATTGGATTACGAACAATATTTGACCTTTGGATGTGTTGAGGGGAGTGTACAGGTTAAACTCGAATGTGTTTCTAGGTTTAGTTGTCGAAGTAGAGTCTTACCTGACTCTCTTGTTCGATTCCTTATTCTTGTCATCTCATGCTCCTCGCCTTTTGGCTTCTCATTCAGGTCAAATGACCTCCTTAATTACTTTGTATTTTCATGCTTTCTCTTGAAGTTCTACTGTGGTTCTCAGTGGATTTTTAGCTAAATAAACTTTCGGATGTTTGTTCATTATCCCATTAATGAGAGCAACAACTGCAACTAATTGGTCTAAATTTGAGACTTTTAGTCATTCGTCATTCGTTTGTGAAATGTGTTATATATTCCCTCAAGGATTCACCATTCCTTTGTCTAATAGCCATTAAGGACGCAAAACTCTCTGCATGAGTTTTGGTCCCTATGAATTGATTTACAAATATTTCATTCAATTGCTTGAAAGAACCGATGGAGGTTGTGGGTAATTGTTGATACCATTTTTGTGCTGGCCCTCTAAGCGTTCGTAGAAAAGCTTTGCACTTTATCGAATCGGAAACACCGTGAAAAAAACACAACATCGAAGTTCAAGACATGTTTAGTAGGATCACCTGTGCCATCGTATTTATCAACACTAGGCATCTTAAACTCCTTTGGGAGGGATTCCTCAACTATTTCTTAAATAAAGGGTGGTGGCCCAACTTCGTAAATAATAAACTCATTGGAATTCTTTTGAGGGAACATAACCTCCTTATGTTTATACACTTTGTGTCTCTCTTGCAATTTTTTCTTCACTTCTCGTTTAATTCTCACTTTAATGTCTTGGGGTTATGACCGGAGCGACATCCATCAGAATTTGCTATGTTGTGTCGTCCCCCACTTAAGACATCAAACTCCTGCAATTTGCTAAGTTTTTCTCATAATTCCCCCAACTTTTTCTCCCTTGTTTTATGGGTCTCCGACCTTTCTCTTCCCTCTTTCTTAACGTCGCCGCTCCAACTCGTCCCTCAAGTCATTATGTCGACGTTGCACTGTATCTTTTCTCAAGCCATGAGTGTTTCACCGTGAAGGGGATCGCCTAGACGGTTCGTGGAGGCTATTTTTAGGGACATGGGTTAAAGAGCGTCCCGAAGGTTGACGCTCCTCCTATTGTTGGTTTCTTGCTCAAGAATTTCTGGTTCTTGCCACCATAATTTATGGCCTTCCTTCTAACGCTAGATGATGCGTCAACTAACTGCACTGTGACCTGGAACAATGAACTTCACGGATAAATGCCTAAGTTAGAGAGAGAATTAGAGAGATGAAGGATTTTTTGGGATTTTTTAGCTACCTTTTATCCCAAACTAGTCTTATATTTATAGGCCAGGAAACATATTAGGTCTAAAACTTGCTTTCTCTATGTCCTTCTTTTTTGGGATTCGCTGTATTAGGTAAGCGTTAGGAGATTTGGGTTCATCAAGAATCCCATTTCTCCATACTTACCAAATCGTGGAAATCTTTTCCTTAACTGAATCCTCTTTTTCAAGAGTTTCCAAATTCGGGAGATCTTTCCTTAACTATTTATGAACCCCGTTTTTTAAGGGTTTTCAAATTCAGGAAATATTTCCTTTACTATTTATGAGTCCCTTTTTTAGGGTTTCCAAATTCGGGAAATCTTTCCTTTGTATGTCCTCGAGATTCACATACACCGATCACAATTATGAGTATTATATATATTATATCATCGACCATTCAAATCCATTATGATCATTACAAAAAATAGCAAATCAGAAACGGAAATTTCCGTCTCGGATTTGCATAAATTTCGTCTCTAATTGCAATCAGAAACGGAACATAGACGGAATCAATTCCGTCTCTAAAAACGTCGTCGCTGATTCGATCAAAAACGGAAAACTGATTCCGTTTTTGATTAGAGACAGAATAGAGACGGAATAATTCCGTTTCTGATTAGAGACGGATTTAGAGACGAAAATTAGAAACGGAACAGAGAAGGAACAGAAATGGAATTTTTTTCGAAATGATACATTTGTAATTGCATTCCGTCTCTGATTCCGTTGGTAATCAGAAACGGAAGTAGAGACGGAAATAATAAATTTATGAATTCCGTCTCTGATTCCGTTTCTGATTCATGCATATATACCTGGAAAATTATAGACGGAATAGCAACGGAATGTTTGAATTCCGTTGCTAATCCGTCTCTAATTTTCCTTTTCGTTTAATTTTCAAACATAAACATAATCCAATTGGTTCTCCAACCTATAACTTGAAATTACAACCATAGGACCTACTCCATCGCCCGCACCCCCTCCAACAACTCCTTGGGGGTGCTAACATCCCACAAAAAAGCCAAATTTGGCATTCGTACATCGACAATATATATCAACAAATATTCAAAAAAGAAAAAAAAAAATGTAAAACTCAAAATTTGAAAAAGATTTATATATCCACGAAAAATTGTCTTGTATTACAAAAGCTCCAAATTTGTAAGTATTCACAAAAACCACCAATCCTATTGTTCAACAACCACAAAAAAAAAAAAAAAAAACTTACAATCCTCAACCACAAAAAAAAGAAAACTTACAATCCTATAAATATGCACAAAAAGAATTAAGCTTAATAACCAAGAACAAAATCCATCTAATGTTCAACAGCTCCAATCACCAAAACTCCAACATGACTGGTCAGAATAAGAAGAGCAATAAGGACTCCATATAATAACTACAACGCAGCTTTGAAGCACTTCTGATTCTCCATCTGAGGACAACAACCGGTGATAATGCATATTCACAGGGTTCCTTCCGAGCAGTCCTGAACCAAATAGAGAGCTAAATAGCGCCCAAATACTAATTTCAATGAAAAAATACAACGCTAACTTACCATCCATGATGGAACCAGTATATAAAATAATTGAGATTAAGAGTTTGAAATTCTATTAACTTCTTATAAGAATTTCCAACAAGATTATAATGAAATTCAAGAGAAGCTCAAGGCATAATCTTAACAAGAACCATATACAAACGCAGATTTCCACAAGACTCTGAGCTACAAAAGAAGGTGAAGAAATCACCATCAGTGAGAAAAACAGAAATATTGGTTTCAGATAGAACAAAAAGACGGTGCGAATATCGGGTAACCATCATACAAAGCACTAAAAAGAATACCACACTAGAGCAGTGTCAACTGAGAGGACATATAGCACGACACAACATAGTGATTTATATTTGAAAAGCATGCAATACAGGCCCAAGCATCGATATCACGACGGAAAACTGAAAGCAAAGGAACAGCACTAGGGAGAAATGAAACAACAAAATATTTCATGAATTTTTCAGGATCGAATCAAACAGCATTTGCTATGAACTAAATACCGGATAAACAATGGAATTATATATAAAAAGATTTCTAAACCACCTGAATAATTATTCTCAGTGATTGTGTAAAATAGGTATTTTTCCCTTTTCTTTTAGTTGCAAGAGCTACGTGTTCTGAACGATCTGGAACAGCTTCTGTTTCAAGTCATCCTAAACAAGAAATAGGATTTGCTTTTTATCAAATAGAAGTTTCGACAATGTATCCATTTTAAACATCGAAACACATGATCATGGCAACAAAATACAAAATTCTTACCATAAACAAAATGCTGACAGAGATCCGTCACCAAGCAAGAGACGGCGAGACCAGAGAGAGAGAGAGAGTTGAGAGCCGATGACGGAGACCACCGCGACGAGACGGAGACCACCGCGACGAGACGGAGAGACCCGAGAGTGACGGCGAGACCAGAGATACCAGAGAGAGCAGCGGAATCAAAGACGGAGATACGAGAGTTGAGAGCAAAGAAGGAGACCGATTTGGGGGTTTTGGACGGGACTATCGAACGGGATTAATTGGGGATTTTTTGGGACGATCGAACGAGATGATTTCTGGGGAGGGGACGATCGCTAGGGTTTTGTTGAGATGATTTGGGGATGATTTTGGGGAGGGAACGAGATGAATGTTGGGGGGATTTTTTTCTTTTTCGTTTCGGTTCGGGGGGATGGGGGGGACCTCGAACCAAGTTCATCAAATCCCGAGATTTGATGAACGGTCATAAGAAACGAAATTTTTGGTAGGAATGTTGGCGCCATTTTTTAGAGACGGAATTAAATCCGTCTCTATTTCCGTCTCTATTTCCGTCTCTGATTCGTCTCAATTCCGTCTCTAAATGAGTCTGTCTCAATTCCGTCTCTAACTTTTTTTTTTTAGCAACGGAAATTATTTCCCTTTCTAATTCCGTTTCTAAATTTCATTTTCCTTGTAGTGGATGGACTACCACTCCTCTCTAGTTTTTTGAAATACACCTATCTCGATTAAGAGTATTGTATATATTATAGTCAATGGATTTGGCTATACATTGTGTCTTCACTTGCACATTTTGAAATCCTAGAATTCTTAGATGTTATAATAACTATGCTACGAAAAGCAGTCTAATTCTTAGACGTTTTCATTCTTTAGCTTGCCACTTACCAGGTTTTTATCCATAATGTTAAAAATAAAAAATAAAAATAAAAAATAGTAATGATATTAACATATTAAAAAACCATTCTGCTTTAATGGATTATATTGTTTCCTTGATTGATTGATATTTACACTAATCACACACATATTTTTAGATAATGTTACACATGTATGGACTTGGTCAACACGACCCATTCCCACCACTGCATATTTGCACCACTTCACTAACTAATAACTACTCATTACATGGTGACTTTTCATAACTAACATCAACCCTCTATGTATGCCACATATGCACATGCACTTAATTTGATCTAACTATATATGTAGGCATGTTCTACATGCTCCATACAAATTAAATTTAAATCATGAATTCCAACATTCCCTCTTGATTTAAGTTTTTTAAAAAATAAAAAAGGCATATCAAACTTTGAACATTGCAAAGCATTCATCTTCGCAAAAAATCAAATCATTAATTATGTGAAGCACTTGTCTTCACAACGATGATGCACTTTGTCATCATCCTTCTTGTTCTTGGAGCACTGTATCTCCAAATATCACGTGTGATGTCCTTGTCATCGCAATCCTAAAACAATTTCTTCGGTGGCCACTTCCATGCACCTTCATCGTGTCATACGTATTGAACAATCACTTCATCATCGATGGCGCTATGATATTTGCACTATCACGTTGGAGCTTATCGGATACCGCCATTTTTTCACTTTTTAGCAGCACCTCTTCATAAACTATCTTTGCAACAACTTCTTGAATCAAATACGCCTCAGGATTGAACTGTCAGCTCTGATACTATGTTAAAAATATAAAATAAAAATAAAACAGTAATGCTATCAACATATCAAAAAACCATTCTATTTTGATTGATTACATTGCTTCCTTGATTGATTAATGTTTACACCTATCACACACATATTTATAGATAATGCTACATATATATGGACTTGGTCAACATGACCCATTCACACCACTACATACATGCACCACTTCACTAACTAGTAACTACCCATTACATGGTAACTTCTCATAACTAAAACCAACCCTCTATGCATGCCACATATGCACATGCACTTAATTTGATCTAACTATTTAGGCATGTTATATATGATCCATACACATTAAATTTAAATCATAAATTCCAACGCATACAACATAGCTTCTAGAGACTAGTATGTATACTGAGGAAACAATTGCTTGGATCTACTAGATTATCCGGAATATATTGGCATAATGGCAATCCCCTTAAACGATGCATAATGCAAATTTGATCTATTCTTTTCAATGCATTACATCAAATGAATATCTTAGTTCTTCTAAACTGCCTTAATTCATCTTCAGTGGTAGATAAACTGTTATATGGAAAAGAAAAAGGATGCACATAGAGTTGCTTATGGATCCAAGAATCTTTTTGTCCTGTTTGAAGAAACACGTGTGGCATATATATGTATAGGGATGGATGCAGAATCACCTGTTGAACTTGATGTTTAGAGTACATATCTCATGCACACAAAGTTGTCCAGGTTATGCTGTGAAAAATTCAATGCAAGTATGATTTAGATAACTTGCTTCTCTGCTCATTTTTAGAATAAAATTGTGATGCAATATAAATTATTCTCTTGTAAGCATGAATGAAGAAATGATCAAAACTAAGGAGGCCCATCTCTCGCTATGGTTATCGTTATTATGTTTGTGGAATTCGACGGTCATTATCGCATCTAATACTTTTTTGTCTGAAGTACTTAAAATCTTCATGTATCAAGTTTTCCATCAACAGTAAGTAACATACATAATTGGTTTCTAGTAAAGATGATTCAAATTTTGATTACTAATGTATATGATCCTTTTACATACATACCTTCTTAATAAAGCTTCTGCAATTTCAAGTTTATAAAGGGAAGTCTTGATTTCCTCTTCTTTTCCTCAATTTTACTTAATTTTCATCTTTTGATAAAGCTAGTGATGTTAAAAAATGCTGATTTTTGTTATAAAAAAAAAAAAAATGGCGGTCAACAATGCGCAGTGGTAACAAACATGGGAAAATTACTTTCATCACTTAATTTTCATCTATTTTCCTTGAAGACCTTTAATAGAAGTAAATCATTTGATGTGTCCAATAATGTTGTCCATGCATGTATCCCTAATATTCTTGCAATTAGTGGCAACAAACATGAGAAAATGACTTTTCATTGCTATTGTTATTTGCCAAAGTTTCATTGTAAGTTTGAGAATCACTCCCTCTGTTTCCTTTTAAGTGACATTTTAAGGTTGTTCACAGTTTTTAAGAAAGTCGCTTAATTATCTTGATTGAGGAGAAATCAGCAGTTAAATAGCTAAATCACCATTTATCTCTCATAACCCCAACACTTCTACAAACACTAATTATTAATTTGTAATCATTAGATTTTCTTTTTATATGAAGAGTATAAAAGTCACTTAAGTAACTAATGTGTATTGAAACTATCAAATACAAATATTGTGAAATATTTCACTACAAAAAATGGATGCCAATAGTGACGGGTCAATGACGGTGACGAAAATAGCGACAGGGGTAGTGACGACCCCCGTTGCTATTTTTTGGGCAGGAAAACTCCTGCCCAGGACCAGGTTTTCTCGGCTATGTGGCGAAGAGAATGCCACGTTGTAGAAAACGAGGGGGCCACGTGTCCCGTCGCTAATCTGGAAAATAAGATCTATACCAAAACCCTCTCTCTTCCTCTCTAATTTTCATCTTCTCTCCTCTCCATCTCCTCTCGATCATCTCCTCTCCCTTATCGTGATCCTCTCCCTCACTGTGACCATCTCTTTCATTGTGACACTCTCCTCTCCCTTTCCTCCTCCACCTCGGCCCCCGTGATCCGCGCCTCCGAAACGCCTCTGCCTCCACCTCAGCCAGCCGCCCCGACTCTCATATCCTTCTTGATTTGGGATTTAAGTATAATTCTTTATTTATTTTATATATTCTATTTTTTATTGTTGATTTATTTATATTTTTTGTTATTTAAGTTGATTTATAATAATTTTTTGTGAGATTTTGTACTTTATGTGATATATAATTTGTATTTTTTGTGAAAAATAGGGTTTTTTGTATTTTATGTTAGAATGAGAATTTGGAATAAATTTTGTAAATATTTGCATGTTAAATTGAAAAATGTAATCGTTTGATTAAAAACTTGTAATTTTATATTTTATATTGGAATAAAATTTTGGAAAATAAAATTTGTATTTCATGTATTTTTAGGTGAGTAAATTTTGTTAAATTGATCAAAATGTTACAATAAATTATGAATGTTGATATTTATTATTTATTTATTTTTGTGACAAATAAAATGCATGCTTGTGATTTGAATTTTATTATTTTTTATTATTTGTGATGTTTATTGTATGTTTTTTTAGTATTGATATATATGTACTTCTTTTGTAATGTTTTAGTACTAAATTAGTTAAATTTCAAATATGTCCATTAAACTATTATTTAATTATTTTTTACACTAATTTAAAAAATCAAGTTAAAATCTATTTAACTATAATAAATAAATTATGTTAAGTTGAAACAACTTTAAGTATAAAGTTGATTAAATGATACAAATTCATTGGAAAAATTAAATTTTGATTATGACCAAAAATAAAAGAGTGTGTATAATATATTATACTATAAATAAATATAGGGTAGTTAAAAGTAATTTAACTATAATAAAGAAATTTGTAATTGGTTGAACAAAATAATATTTATATAACAACACTTACATCCGATATATATATATATATATATATATATATATATATATATATATATATATATATATATATATATATATATAGTATAGGTAGGGAGGATTGATGTTCATATATATAATTATATATATATATATATAAATTATGTTAAGTTGAATTAAAATAAGTATGAAGTTTAAAGTTAAATGAAATATTAATACGGTAAATCGTACTGATAAAAATTTAATAAAATGATGTAAATTTATTGGACAAATTAAATCTCGATTAGGACAAAAATAGAAGAGTATAATATAGTATACTATAAATAAATATAGAGTAGTTAAAAGTAATTTAACTATAATAAGGAAATTAGAATTGGTTGAACCAAATAATATTTATATAACAATGCTTATATACGAGTTATATATATACATAAATGAGACAAAATTAAATTATAAACTGCAAATATTGAAGTAAAATTTAAAATTTCAAAAGAAAAATTAAAAATTAGGCAAAATTACACAAAAGTATGTTGATATATTGCAACCAAAGCGACTAATTACAGTAAAAAATCGACTAAAATGTATAAAATATATTACGCAAAGTATGTGCAAATGCAATCGATTCGACTAATTATGATTAACACTCAACTAAAATTTATATAATGATTGATGTGTACGTATATTCAATTGTGGTTGTTTAGGTCTTTCGAAATGTATGTGTCTCTAGATTCTGTGTACAACCGTATTGAAGGCGATTACATTAGATTAGAGTTTGTGGATGGCGTGAAGGAATTTATAAAAATTTTCATTCAGCACTGCACCACTTACTTGAACGAAGCGAAAATTCGATGTCATTGTCAAAAATGTCGCAACGACAAATATTACGATGTAGACACCGTTGAGCTCCATCTAGTGAGAGGTGGATTCATTCTCGATTACTATCGTTGGACCGTGCATGGGGAGGAAGAAATAGTAAGCGATGAGGATGATGGAGGTGACGATCCAATAGATGAATATCCGACAACATATCATCATATGATACACGACATGCGGGCCCCAGTCTCGATTGGAATCGTGAAGAGGAGTGAAGCAAAGAATTTTTTTGAAATGATTGACGCGGCGAATCGACCGCTTTGGTTGAGTTGTGAGAAGATGAATAAACTCTCGGCAATGGCACGTTCATTGACGATAAAGTCGAATCATCATATTTCGGAGCAAGCATCCGACGAGACTTTACAAGTATGTAAAGACATGTTGTCTGAAGACAACTATTTGATAGATAGCTTTTACAAACGTAAAGGCTTGATGCACTGGCTGGGTCTCCTGTATAAGCGAATTGATTGTTGTTCCAACTTATGCATGTTTTATTAGGAGCTCGACTCCGAGCTTACATCTTGTAAATTTTGTGAAGAATTTAGGTTTAACTTTAACAAACGTTCACGTAAGACAACGTTTTACTTCCCTTTGGCGCCTCGCCTCAAAAGTTTGCATGCCTCGAAAGCTACTATGAAACACATGCAGTGGTACGCAGGGCAATATGTAGCATTGCTCCAATTCCTTGGCATGAAACCATTTCAATCAAATGAACCCTACGTTCAGCATCGAGTTTCATAATGTTCGACTTGGCTTATACACTGATGGGTTTCAGCCTTTTGGAGTGACCGGCAAACCGTACTCCTCATGGCCGGTGATTCTAACACCGTACAACTTGCCTCCCTCGATGTGTATGAAGAAAGAAATTATGTTCTTAACAGTAATCATACTGTAACGACCCGCTTTTATTAATCCCGATTAATCGACTAATTACGAATTAATATCATAAGCTCAGATCCACGTGGACGTCGTGGGAGAAGTCTATGACACGCCTAATTAGGAAATTTGTTATTTTTGTGTGGCGAATATTTAATTATTTTACTATTGTTAATAGTTCACGCCGCGTGAATTAAGAATTTCGTTTAGTCGCGTTGTGCGCTTATAGTGACAAAAGCGTGCGGCGTCGCGGTGTGCGCGTAACGCGGGTGTACGGGGTAGTATTGGATTGAGTTGTCACATCACACATCACATCAAAAGTCACATCAACTATTCATCATCATTGCTTTTTGTCCTTTCTCACCAAATAACAAAAAAAAAGAAGTGTTTTTGTTTAAAAACGGGAGAGAGAGATATGGAGGAGAAGAAACGGTGAAGGGAAAGAAGAGAGAAAGAGAGAGCAGAGAAGGTGAGTGACTGCCAGAGAGGAAGCTCCGGCGAGGAGCTTGGCGGGGCAGCGGCGGCGAGCTCGCGGGACAGCAGTGGCGAGCTCGGCGGGACGGCGGTGTCGAGCTCGGCGGTGGCAAGCTCGACCCCGTTAATCAAGTGAGTTTCGCCCATTCTCTCTTCGATTTGTCGTTCTTTGAATCGATTGTGTGGTGTTGATGTTCGGATTGTTGTTGTTTAAAAAAAAAAAAAAAAAAAAAAAAAAAAAAAAATCCAAGTGATCGAACACTGTGTGTTTGATCGATTGAGAAGAAACGCACACGAGCGTGCGCGCGCGTGTGCGTCTCTCCCGCGGGCCGGGCCCAGAATGGGCCAGGCTCGGCCCGTTGGGTCGGCCCGACCCAACCCAAACTTCGGGACGGGTCGGGTCCGACCCGTTTGGGTCGACCCGACCAAGTGCTATAGTAAAAAAAATAGAGAAAAAGGGAAAAGAGAGGAAAAAAATTGGGAAAAATCACGGAAAATTCCAGAAAAATGAGAAAAATTATGGAAAAATCATATTGCGACCAAATATATAGAATATATGAAAAATAAAATATTCGGATATTTTGGACGCGACTTTTGCAGGGTTTGCCTCGAAAAGCGCAAAATAAACAATTTGTCTTAAAAAGTTTTAGGAAATTGTTGTAAATTTTCATGATAAATTAAGTTTATATAAATGGACATCAGGGACTTAGGAGGCTATAGTCGAGTGTTGGGTACGTATCTCGAGGCGAGTGCGGGACATTTTAAAGGCGTTGGAGGTAAGTAAACCCACGAGAAAGTCAGTTCAGAATTTACTTATTTTCCTTGTAAATTATTTATTTCACATTACTTTTCGCCAGTTCAGTTTGCATGTTTACTCTATTCCTGCTTGTGTCTGTGTATGGTCGAAGGGACGGTGTGACCTCGATCCGATTGTTGCTACGGTGTTGGTCATACCTTAGACTACGTGTGAGATTTTTCTCAGCGAGTCGATGATCTCGAGAGCGAGTTGACGTGAGGTCCACCTCTGTCACAGATTTCCTCTCTTTTGAGGCGTTGGGCGGAAGTCTACCTTCCGACCAACAGAGTTCCTCGTTTCGACCGTGAAGAGGGGGTGTAGATTTCCTCACCTCCAGGGCCTTCTCGGTTTAGTATTTATGTCCCAGGGCTCGACAGTTGTACACCACACTCGCGTTCCGTATTCTTGATTATCTCACGACTTATATTCATGCTTTACATTTCTGTTCATTTATTTTATATGCATGAATTGTAGCCGTTTTTCTTGGATTTCTTGTGAATACTAACTGAATTTCTCTGGGATTTACTTACCTGGGATTTGTCATTGTTTTCGGGTGACAAATCGCAGATTCTACGACGAGCCGAGAAAAGGCAGTGATTGGCGACTACCTTTGATTTGGAACGCTTCCACTAGCTTACTCGTAGGTGATTGTATTTACGTATATATACTTTTGGGATAATGTTGGGAGACTTTTTCACCCGATACACGTATATTAAGGCATATTATACATCTTGTCGCCTTAAATAATATACGTGGTATCATGTACTGGGTTTCCACCCCATAGGTTGTTAAATAATGCATAACATATCTACATTAATTATATGCATATTATGAAGGCTTCCGCTATTCAAAATAACATGAAGAGAATCAGAATAAATAAATTAGTTTATAACTTGGTATATTTTGTTAAATAATCATTTAAGTATCAAAATTTACTAAGTTGGAGAATTAGGTGGTAAGTTCGTCGGCCGTCAAGTTAAGTGTGCAGGCGACGTGGCATGCTTGGTGACGTGTCCGGCGACGTGGCGGTGCCCAGTTTGTCTCGGAGTTTGAGGCCGTCACACATACCTAGGCTAACTAATCCATCGCAAAAAATTGATGTGTTTCTTCAACCGTTGGTGAAAGAATTGCAAGAGTTATGGTATAACGGAGTGCCTACCTACGAAGTATCGACTAAGACAAACTTTCAAATGGGTGCTACACTTATGTCGACTGTTAGGTACTTTCCATCGTACGACATGTTATCGGGATGTAGCACGCACGGGAGGACTGCTTGTCCTTATTGCATGGAAGATACCAACGTTTTCCAGTTGAGGTTCGGAGGGAAAGCGAGTTGGTTCGATTGTCATCAACGTTTCTTGTCGTAATATTCGAAGGAGTGGAAAGACAAGTCTAGTTTTCTAAGATACAAAATTGTATCCGATAAGCCACTAGCTAATAAATCAGGTGAAGATATCTTGCGAGAAATTGAAGCTTTAGGGCTGATAAAAGTTAATGAATTGGGATCAGATGCAATAAACAACGAAGTCTCGAGGACTAGTAGGTGGAGAAAACGAAGCATACTGTGGGACTTGCCTTATTGCAAGACGAACCTTATCAGGCACAATCTAGACGTGATGCACATTGAAAAAAAAATGTCTTTGAAAATATTTTCAACACTATCACGTGTGTGTCGGGAAGAAGAAAGATAATGTAAATTCTATGGAAGACTTAAAGGAGGTTTGTAATCGTCCAAAGCTTCAATACGATCTAATTTCTAAGAAATATCCCAAGGCACGATATGCGCTAGATAAACGAAGAAAACAAGTGTTGTGTAAGTGGATTAAGGAATTAAACTTCCCTGATAGTTACGCTTCTAACATCAATCGCTGCGTAGATTCTAAAAAGTTGAAGATGTTTGGGATGAAAAGCCACGATTGTCATGTTTTCATATAACGATTGCTGTCGATTGCTTTTCAAGATCTCTTAGAGGATGACATATCGATTGCAATTAGCCGAGTTAAGCATTTTCTTTAGAGATTTAACAGCTAGAAATTTAAATGTTGAGAGTTTTCAGCTTTTGCATGAAAACATTCCCAAAATATTATGTAAGTTGGAAAAGCTATTTTTGCCAAATTTTTTCTACTCAATTGAGCATCTCCCTATCCATTTGTCATATGAGGATATATTTGCTGGCCCCGTACAATTTCGGTGGATGTATCCTTTCGAGAGGTAATCAACTAGAGTCGTAAACAATTTATATCACACTCTAACATATACATTTTAACTAACATATTTCTACAAATGTATGTACTTGAAACATTTAAAAAATAATGTTAGGAATAAGGCAAGGGTTGAGGGCTCAATATGCAATGCTTACTTAGTGGAAGAAGCAGCCGCATTTTGTTCCTATTATTTTGAGGAATACTTTCCACCTCGCACAACCGTCCATCCCGTAATTACGATGGTGGAGTCGGACCAAGTCAAAGTTTTAATGGCCACTTCTCAATATTCACCCACCCTGATTGGGCCTACGGGAGATCAAAGAAGCGTTATCTCACGGATGACGAGTGTAATGTCGCACACTCATATGTGTTGTTAAATTGTCCCAAAGTCGCTCCATTCATTAGGTATGCTTTAATCTTAATTACTATCTTAAATTTATTCAGTCATAATCCTTACATTTCTCAATCCTCCTGTTATGATGTACGTATCGGAATTACGTTCCAAACATGTGAATATTACACAAAGTGTCATCGATGAACATCTTGAGAAACATTTCTCAAGTTGGTTTCAACAATTCGTAAGTCATTTGTACGTGGATATTAAAATAACTCTTATTTTTGTTGTTTATTTGAAATTAAAGTTTATGAATGAAACATTTTTTGCGGTAGGCTCCATCGTCTATTCAAGATACAACACTTCAAATGTTGTTATACGGTCCTAGTCAACTTTGCACCGTATGTCGCACGTATCTTGTTAATGGCTACAAATTCCATACCATGTCGCATTGCTCAAACAAAGGTATGCGTAGTAGCGGGGTGAGCGTCAGTGGTACGAGCAATGTGACAATGACTTTTACGGGCAATTAGAAGAAGTGATTGAAATCGAATATGATGGATTCCTACGTACTGTGTTTTCGAAGTGTCAATGGTTTAATCCCACGATCAATGTCAGGACAAGAGTTCACCAATCCTTAAAAATCGTCGATGTACATCAAAATCTGAGATTTAACAAGTACAAGACTTTCATAATAGTCATGCGATCTAGTCAAGTGTACTTTCTTTCATACTCAAAGTAAGAAATACGCAGAACAATTGACAAGCTACGTACAGACTTCAACTAAAACTCATCGATGAACAAAACTAAGTCAAAAACGTTGATAGTGAGCCTATAGAATAAGACGCTTTTCAGGAGCGGCTACCTGAGCATGATATATATTGAGGTTGATATTGACGATAATGTTCCAACTTCGCTAGCTAATCCTAGTGGGGCACACATGTCAAACGTCGACGAATAAGACGATGAAAGTGATAACTCGAGACTTTTCATCGAATAATGAGGACGGTGACAACGAATCATGATACTATCTTGTTCAGTTGGTAAATGATGCAATTATATTTTTTTTACTTGTTACGTAATATTTCAAATGTTGGAGGTTCAACTTAAAATTCTAATTTAGTCTTTATTTTTTTATATAGTTATGTTGTCAGGTAGAGGTTACGCCCCATCTTTTGGTGCGAGCTACGATGGACAATTTGGTAGTCGATCCGGCGGACGATCCAGCGCTACTAGAGATCGACGATCGGATGGATCACACAATCGTTCTCATGATGATGCTACTCCACCTACACAGACTAGCCAGGATCATCAGAGTCTGCATCCATACCCATACCACCCTAATCAGCAGACTCCATTTCATCCGTACCCATACCACCCTTTTCCGCATACCTCATTTCTCCATTAGACGACTCCCCCATATTATGCACGTCCATGACATCCATCTACATCTTTCATGTTTTTGTCATCTATTTTTTGTGATGATCTCACCTCTATGTAGATGTATTCTACTTTACTTTCCTCCCTACCCACTTTACCCGTTGATGTTCGTGGTACGTTTAGACCAGTGTCGGGCCTATTTTTTCATCAGGGGGATCAACATCTCCCTCACATCTACATGATCGTATGCACGACCACGTACAGTCCCACCACCACTCCATCATGATTTGCAAGGGTCCCCCCTCTCGAGATCAGCCGGTAAAGTAGACATCGAGTTCTTCGACACATCATTCGAGTGACTCGTCTATAGGTACGGCCCCACATAGACGACGAAGCAGTACTACTAGCCAACCTTCGGAGCGAATATTCTTGGTCGTGAAAGATGACAGATAGTAAGTATACGTATGAAGTCTTAAGTTTACTTATTTCTTATAAACTTGGTCTAACGCCACGTTTTCAATTTAATGGACAAAAATTACACCCGTCTGACATAGCTGCCCAGGAGACGACTGAGGCATACAAACACTTCCTGCACAAGGATGGTTATTCTTGGGAGCATGTCCTGTAGCACATGCGTGATATTTACTAGAATTAATGGAAGGTAAAATTGTTTAAATTAATGTTGTTTCATTTACATAAGATTTACAAATAATATATAATTGAAAAGTGTTTATAGATAAATTTAGAGTTTTATTACTTTTTGCCTATAGTTATCATTCGACTGGGAGCCATCGGATGATGTAGCTATTAGATAGGCGTACAATATGCAGATTGTCATTCGGTACGCTAATTTTATTAGCAAGATATGCTCCAAAGATTAGAAGCCTGCATATGTATCTGCTGAGATCATCGACAACTACAAGAAGATGCGGTCCACTTCTGATTTTAAGAAGAAGTCAGAGCGAGCAAGTAAAAATCTAAGAACCGAGGCAAAGGGACCCGGTATAGGGATGCGGTCCATTTATCAACACCAAAGAAGTTGGTAAGTTATGTTATAATAAGTTTATATATAATATACATTAATGTAGTCTCAAACTTAATCCTCTTCAAATATATGTTTCGTAGGCGGAGAAGTTGGGTCGACCTTCGATTGCTTTAGAGTTATGCTTATACTTTCATATGAAAGATCATGACGACGTAACTTTCCTTGATTCGAGAGTAGAGAAGATCGTCGTAAGTAAATAGTTTTGCTTTTAAATTTTGTTTAGTTAATTAATGATAGGTATTAATGACTTGTAAATGTTTTAAATTCTTAATTTAGACGGTGATCCAGCGTAGGAGGATTAAGCTGACACAATCGCAGCTTGACACCCCATAAATGAGATCGAGCTATATTTGTCCGTCATTGAACGCAACGACAAAGGATAGACATATGGACTAGGGTGGACACCGTCGGGGTCACGACGCAAACATGCTACAGCTGGAGGAGCTGGAGGTGGAGATGGAGCTGGATCTTATCGACCTATTTCTACTCCTAATGAGCCCGTCGAGCTTTTGCAGAGGGACTTCCAGGCGATACATACGGGCATTCTTCGGGTTATGCAGGATCACACTCTAACCCAAGATCAGTTGCGAAGGTCCAGGGCCAGTTGAATCGCATGGAACAAGCTCCTATGCACAGACTTAGGATTTCATTCGCACCAGCGCCTCCGAGAGATGTTCCAGCTGATGACTCAGAGACCGACGACGATCCCGACGATTGAATTGACTTCCTTGTATATTTAGCCTTGGTTGTTCATATCTTGTTTTGTACATTTTCATACTTGTAATTAACGTTTTTTTGTTGTATTTAATTCATTTTTATTAATGGACTTCAGTTATTAACTTTAATTTCCTTCAATTTTCTTGTTCTTATAGTTATTCCGAATAAATTATATAATATATATTAAAATATATTATTTTAATAATATTTTTTAATAAAGTTTTATAAAGAATTTTTAAATTTAAATATTATTTATAAATAATATTATTTTGAAACATTTCATTTAAAATTTAAATTTAATTGAATTTAAAGATTTTCATAAAATCTTTAAACATTATATATAATAGTTTTTGCATTTATATAAAAAATTTATATAATAGTTCAATATTTTAAATATGTACATTTAATTTTATTTAAGTTTTGATAAGTTTTAATAAAGTTTTTAATATTTAGTTTTTATAAATTAATTATATTTCAAATATTTAATTTTAATTTTTTAAATATTGTATTATATTATATATAATAGTTTTTGCATTTTATAAAAAGACACTTATTGACCCAAAATCAAGGATCTGTTTGTAGTGTTTTAAAATGGCTAAAAAGATACTTACGGAGGGAGTAACAATTGAATTTAAGGCTTTTCAATACACATGCACATTTACAGTCATGTTTTCATCTGACTTTGGGCCATGCATGCATGAATAACTCACCTTATTGACCCAAAAATGAAGGATCATCAATGCCCAATTCATTCTTGATAAAGACCCTAAATATTCTTATAAATGACCCTCTTGAGATGTTGGTCTCTAGTTTCATTACTCTAGTTCAATCATAGGAGCAACTCAAGTTAGGGCACCAAAAGTACTAAATTCCTCACTTTAGTCTTGACAATACGTACTGGTTTTCAAAATTCCACTTGTTCACTCATCAGGCCTAAAAAGAAGTTCAGGTTTGTAACATTTGGAAAAAGATGGTCCCTTGTATTTGATCCATTCACATTTGCTTAAAAAAAAAAAGTTCTTTCTAGCATGAGTATTTTAGCTGTAGGAATAGTTCCATACGAGTTAAAAAAGACTTTGTATAATCTCTCCCCAAATTGTATAAATGGTATCGAGGTTTTTGATTTTTGGGAGTGAAACTCCACACCTATATATATGAACAAATTAAGTGGATAAATTGAGGATGATATATATAGTACTATATATAACGGAGATCTATGAGCTCACACGGACTTGCACGGGCGAGCCCAACATGAGTTTAGTATCAAATTCAGTAAAAGAAATAAAGAATGGAGAGGTATGAACACTCTCCTTTTTCTTGTACACTTTTTTTACAAGCATATCTATGTACATTCTCATTGGCTAGATATCTCTCGACTTTATCATTAAACAAAAAGAAAAGAAAAACCTACACCTGCTTATTCTTTGAACCATGTTAGTGATGATTCTCATGCTACCTATACTCAACTTTATTGCATTATAATACACCACTTATGTTCAAGGCCCCCCCTATATTTGTAAATTTCAAGGCATAAATATAGACCATACTTCCCTATATGTAATCTTAACCCTACAGCTAGCAAACACAACTCAAATCTCCATATAAAACAAAGATCTCTTTGGAATAATTGTAAATCCCTAAGAAGGTTTGATGCGTAAGAATTGTCAATGAATTCCCCTTCATTAACACATGCCTAACTCTGCAACTAATCCTATCTTTCCTTCTTGGGATTCCTTAAAGGCAATTATACACTTTGATATCATATCATATAAACTATAATGCTTGCGGCATATATTGCTAATTGAATACACGTAGAACATTATATGTTTCAATTTATTGCAATGTGGGTGGGCCGGGCACTATGAATAGAACATTTATAATTAGGTCTAGAATGGAGATTCTGTTTAGGTATATTGATTATGAAGACATGAAGTATATATATTATGGGATTAACTATAATGCCTTCGGCTCACATTTTGTCTTCTAATCATGATGTGTCCATTCTTTTAGTGTTTACTATGTTATTTGCTCTTCATTTTATTTTTGGTTCAGTCTGTTTTATGTAGTCAAGAATTGGTGAACACAAAGAACTAAATTTTAGTAGAAGTTGAAACTTTGCTCGTGCTCTACGTAGCTAGTTCCAAGTTTGGGTAAAAGGAGGACAGTCTGCATGCAATAGGAGTAAAACCTTATTACTTTATATGAGCCGACCTCAACTTATTTGGGATTAAGGTTATATTGTTGTGTTGAACTTTAATACATATCACCGATTGAGAGTATTCGACCGCAAATTATAGGCATACGTAAATTCGAATCTAAACTTCTTATCCCGAAAGGAAATTATGATCATGATTTCCTAAGTACTTGAACTTCTATCAGATGTCAATAGAAAGCTTGTTCAGTACTCTGCATTTAGTTTGTACATATAGTAAAAGTAAATTTCATTCCTAGATGCACTTATAATAAAAAGGCATCCTTCAGGGAATTTTACCCAATTCAAGTAGTTTCACAAGATTTAAAGTCCAAGATCACCCAATGCATATGCAACACTTGTAAAGTCATACATATATATCTGTCCTTGATCATAGAGAAATTAATGCTTTTTCTCATCAAGGTTCATATTTTTCTAGCTATGTGCCTAACTACAAACACTAGCATCTAAGAAGCCTTGTTTTACAGATAAAGATGAGAAAGACACTTGGCGTTTTTGTTAGTGAAGGACTTAAGTGTTTGAACTCTTAAAGCTTTACTTTTGTTTCTTGTAGAGAACATGACAAGCACTAAAGAAACAAGAAAAGTTACACATACATATATTCTCTAGGGACACAATGCTTCAAAGACAAACTCTTAATACTCTGACTGTGGAATCTTGCAAAAACCAATATAAAAAAAAAATGAAGCCTAACAGCCACAAAATTAAGCCCTACTCACTCACTCCCTTTATTCGTGATTTCCAACAGTGATGTCACCTTTATATCCTCTTCTATGAAAACAAAACAACAATCCTCACACACTAGGTAAAGACACTACAGTGAAGAACTTTTTGAAGTTAAGCTCCTATAGCTTTGGGATCTACACACATGTGGGCAACAAAGGCACTCCCTCTCTTTCATTGCTAGCTACTCCTTCATTTTGTTATAGACCTTATAAGGCTTACTCATGACGTGACGCTCCTCCATGTACTTTTGTTTTCTTCTTTTTTACATTATCAAGAGACATTACAATTATACAACAATCGTCACAAATTAACCTCAATTTTAAATTAATTAGAATCAATTATATAGATCAATTTTTTCACTCAGATCAATTCAATCAATGCACGTGACGAAGTGCTTTCAAAATTCTTTAAATCATTCCAAATTCATAATAATTCTTTAGCTATATATTTTAGGTTCGCTCTTATACTATCGAATAATTAAGAAATCGAGATAACAATTTTTTGCATAAATTTAGTATTTAAATTCAACATTGAAGCTCTTTGAACTTGAGGCCATAGCACAAGACCATTTTAAACAATCAAGCAGCTTGAACTAAGAACTCTTAAGACTTTCTTCGGCAAACCTACAACCTTAGCTTGGCAATAATGTGACAATATTGAAAAGTTTAAAAACAAGAACCTTAAATAACCATAAAGCCCTACCTGTACTATTTTTGTTGAAAAGTTAATGTTCTAGCGGGACCTAATTAGTGATGTGGTTCTAACCAACACATGCCTTCTTGTCTGATAAATCAACGATAGCAAGAATCTTAGGAAATTAGAGAAACTCATAAACACAATCTTGGGAGGGGAAATACTACCCCGTAGTGAAACCCTTGCCCCCACATGCCCAGCAAGTGAAACAGACCATACTTCCCCATGAGCACACCCTTTTTGAAAGAGTACATGCATGAAGGTTGTGAGGACAATGTAATGATGATGATGAGGTCACATTGAGACCCCTCCACACCACTTTAACCATGCATGTTTGAGTACATATATAAAAGTGAATTTGGGCAGGCAAAGTGTATTAGAATATCATGAATCGCCAAATTGCCATCTAATCACTTGCATGCATGTGTCTTGTAATGTGGGGTAGTTGATTGGTCACTCTTCAGAGAATATTGGCTCAAATGAGGGCATGCTGATATTGTTGACGCATTTCTTCAAACACTTGTCCCTCCTTGTTTTAAGTTACATTTTCTTTACCTCATCAATTTCCATTGCACGTATTGGGTCTACCTTTCCGAACTCATAACAATATAATTAAAATCTTTTAAACCTATCTTTCGTTAGAGTATGCAGATTGCAATTTTTATTTTTTATTTTTTGATTGAATTGAAAGTCGAACTCACTCTTCCAAAAAAATGTATGCTTTAGCAGTATGCGGATTGAAATTAGTCTCACGTCGCTTAAAAATAACTTTATAATAAATAAAAAATATGTATAAACATGGATATTATATATCTAACCAGTATCGAGACATTTTTTTTTTCTTAATTAGACAACTATATGGATTAAGATAATTGAGTTGGAATTAGTATCAGTACTAACGGAGATTTATAAACCTTGTCTTTTGGCCATCTCATCAGAGAAGCTTTTGCCTTTGTTTTATTCTTAATTCAAGTGTTCAAAGAAAATTATTCACCCGTCAAGATTTGCTATTAGCCAAATTTTGATTCCTTCTTTCGAGTTTGATTAAACTTTTAATTACCGGAGTCTCAACTACCATTATTTTATTTGTTTAATTTTTATTTAGGATGTAGGGGACCAACGACCTCCAAACTTTACTTTTTAGCAAGTGACGCGTTTACCACATCTCACTGGAGATTCTTTGGCACCATTAATTTCTTCTTCTTCATGAAGCAAAACAAAATGCTGAAAATGAAATCATCAAATATATATGTACGTGAGGTGACACTATTCATATTTAGTAAGCATTGAATTGTGCAAATGTAATATCGGTGGGCAATGGCCCAATTGGCATCAATATATCTATCGCTGTACACACGCCCTCATAAACGCATACACATGCATGCGCAAGTATATCACGCCATCACTATTCAGTGAGCTTCCCCGTGACACTAAGCATCTGCCGATTGACCCATCCCAATCTTTTCAGGAAAAAAAAAAAATCTACTACATTGCGGTTCCTTCCCGTGACCGCTCATGCGCTTACTTGTTGTAGTATTCTTTACATAATTCCATCCATTATCCCCACCTCATATAACCTGTTTTGATCTAGTACTGGGACAAAAAAATTAAATAACTATGTATATATACTTTAATGGTTAGGTTTAATTATTTACTCCCTCTGATGATTTATATAAGTCGTTCTAGCAAAAACTTTTTTTTTAAAATTTTAAGTCGTTTTTGGAATTTTAAAATGTATTTATCACATTTTTACCCATTTTACTCTTATACAATTCAAACATTCATGGTTCTTCAATTCTTCAATTCATCATGATGTCAAATAACATATATATAAATTATATTTGTAATTAAGGCTGCCTTAATTCTTGTGTCATTACCTTAAACGACTAACATAAATGACCGGAGGATGTATGTACCAACAATCAGTTGGTTCGAGTGGTAAATGACTCGTTTTCCTTAAGCGAGAACTTGAGTTTGATCTCATGGATGAAAAAATAAGTTGGGAGGACCGCTTGCGTACATATGAGCCCAACAGTGCCCAAGCATGAAAACAAGTGTGAAATCATCAAAAAAAAAAATGTTAGATTTATTTATTTTTATTTTTTTTGATAAGCGACTCCAACATTAATTATTGCTAACATTGATATGTAACTAACTAGTTTAACCTGAATGAAATCAATTAAGCTAAATTGACGTTGGATAATTCATATAACTAACTAGAATGAAAATAACTTGAGACGAAGGCTTTGTTCTCGTAGGGCTATTAATTAGGGTGGCCTCAAACAGAAGTCTTTGGCTTACATTTGTCAAAGAAAATGAAAAAAATCATAGAAAATTGTCTACTTTTTTTGTGTAACCGTTTTTTCCATTCTTTGATAGCTTTGTAACTGCACTAAGAAAAAAAACCACATTCTCCTATTTTCCTCATTTATTTTTCTCATCTTTTAGTGTGGAAAATTGAAAATCTCTCAATCTCTCTCACGAACTGATCATTTCTTTCACCCAAACAAACTTGGCATCTGCTACTCTTTCACGAATATACATTTTTTCTTTCTCTCTTCGTCTCCAGCTTCGTCACCAACATCATCGTCGAGCCGCCCGACATCGGCGATGATTTAGACGCACACACGGATTGAACCATAAAAGAAAATTCTTTCTCGTGCAATCAAACAACTATGAGAAAAATTTCTTTATAAAATTCTCTCAAGAAGATTTGCTAAAAAAAAAAAGTTTTTTCTCATTGAAGATTTTTTTTTTTTTTGCTATCAAACACACCCTTAGTAATTATAAAACAATAATTATTCGCATTGGTTATGAGTGTTATAATCTTCTAATATTTCGTTAGAAATTAATGGAGTATATGTTATTTGGATTATTGAAAATGGAGAAAATGTTGCTTTAAAAACGCACTTAATTATTTGACAAAAAAAAATACACACTAGCTTAATTAACATATATTAACATGATTCATTTTATCACTGTATCAAAAAAAAGTATATCTTATTACTAACAATCTCGGTTGATTAACATATATATATATATATATATATTAACATGTTTCATTTTATTACCCTATCAAAAGAAAAGATTTATATATTTTATTACTAACAATCTCAATCGATCCTTGTAGTAAGGAACTTGATCCATTTAAGTGAAAGTCTTAATGAATTAATTAGTTATTGTGCGCGGATGGAGTCAAATACCACATGATATAAGATGATCTCATTTTTACATTACATCTTGGGGGCCTAAAACTAGAAAACATAATTAACTATCTTTTAGGGTGTCATTAAAAAGATTCATTTACCTACAATAATCACATTAGTTAGCTGTTCTTTTTTTTTATTACATTATTCATTCACATATCTTGTCAAAGACGATGGATGCATAGCTCAGCATGACCCATACACAAATTAGTTCACACTCAGAGAGCAGAGCAGCAAATTAAGGTGGCTCCTTACGTACGTACGTTTACTTTACCGTACAAAATCTCATTCCTCCAACATCATTATTAAGAGTCACAGCGGATTCCCTGTCTCGAGCCCCCACTAGACCTGCTATCTAGCGGTACGGTATCACTCCACGTGTCTCCTATTAGAGTCTACGGTCCAGTACTCTGCTTCGCCATTGATCTACCAGTCTCATGACAGAGATCTGCGCAACACACAGTTCTAATTCTTCTCAATTTTTTATTTTTATATTTTTATAGAACTTCTCAGTTATTCTTGAAAAAAAAAAAAAAAAACTCACTTTGAACATTACTGAGTGACGAAGGCATTAACAAAGAGTCCAGGGCAGCTCCAGTTTTTTTTTTTTTAATAGTAATAAGTCAATGTATTAGTTTAGCCCAACTTTAATCCTAATCTCAGCCCATCTATTTTGATTTCTAACTCAAAAACATACAACTCAATTGACAATTACTCAGGTGCACACGTGTGTTTGAAAAAAATAAAAAGGTTAGCGCAATTCACACAAAATGAAAACAAAGGAAAAAAGCCAAAGCAATAGTCCTTTGAAGCCTTTCATCTTCATGTCGCCCTTTCCCACTTTGCCCTAAATTTTCTACTCTTTCATTGGCCACCATTTGCCACATCTACACCAATGAGAAGAAAAGAGGCAAATTTTGGTCCCATGGTAGAAAAAACAAGTAATTGATGATCCTACATTCCATTCAACTATTTCAAAAGCTTAGGTGAACTATTTTTTTCTTTTTTTCTTAACTTTTTCATCTCATTTTCATCGATAATTTAAATTTTCTATCCCTCTTTTGATTTGTCCTTGTCTTCATATTGTTGTTTTGCTTATTCACTCTTTTCTTTTTTAAAAATCATGAAAACCCTAAATATATACTGCTACTACAACAACAACAACATAAACTCAATTCTAAATTAATTGGGGTCGGTTACATGTATCAAACTCTTTCATTGCGCTCGATTTAGTGCAAATACCCTGATTATATAAGCACCATTAATTACTCATATGAATAAGAATAAGTTGGTTTTCTTTTTAAGTTACGAATTATTTTTAGATAGTCCATAATATGTAAAATAAACTTATTTTTTATGCTTAAATAGATTTATTTTTTTAGTTAAGAAGTTTTTTTAAAGTTTTTGTCTACATTGTTAATTTTAAATAATTGTGCTTTATTAATTAGGTTGTCTTTTATAAAACATTACGGAAAGAAGAGACCGAAGACTCTTTATTCATTTTTTAAGCTGAAAAGAGAAACATCAAGAAGTGAAACACCTCCATCTAATGTTGAACAACTAACTCACATTAATGAAGTAAAATCCCTTAAATCCTCATCTAGCTCAAAGAATTGAGATTGATTTATAACTCCCTTGAAAGAGATCCTAATTTACGTATTTCTATTCAAGAATATCCCATCAATTTGCGAGATGAAGTACGAAGGGCTTACATAAAAATGGGTCCTCATCAACCTAAGTTGACAAAATATCTTCGAACTCTATTTGGAAAACAATACTGTAGGCTCAAATATGGTTAGTTTGAAAAAATTCCATGGTTAGAGTACTCTCCTACAAAAAATGTTGCATTTTATTTTCTATGTTATCTTTTTGAAAGTGATATTGCACCTCATTGCACATTGATTAAAAAAAGGTTTTTCAACTTGGAAAAGGATTAATACTGGACACAATTGTGCATTTTTTACTCATGTTGGGAGTATCAATTATCCATATAGGCATTGTGTACAAGCTATTGAGGATTTGTTGAATGTTACTAACCATATTGATAGGTTGTTGAATGCACAAACATTTGAAGAAGTTCAACATAATGAATTGAGACTAAAGAATCAAGGAAATTATGTGCAAATGATAAAAATTTTGGGAAGATTAAATGTCAGCATTCATGGGGTTGTATTAAATAATGCTCCAAATAATGTGAAGTACACCTCACCTACGATTTAAAAAGAGATTTTACATATAATGGCTCATATGGTAAGAACTAAAATTCGTGAAGAAGTTGGAGGTATAAAGTTTTGTCTTTTAGTTGATAAAACTAAGGATGCATATGAGAAGGAGCAAATGACTATTGTCTTGAGATTCGTTGACTGCCAAGGTTCTATCAATTAGCCTTTTATATATACTATGTGTGTTGATGACACCACTGTTCTCACACTTAAAAAACATATATTGAACTCACTTGCTCGATATAACTTACATGTTCATGATATACGTGGTCAAGGATACGATGGTGCTAGTAATATGCGTGGGGCATGGAATGGATTACAAGCTTTAATTCTTAGAGATTGTCCACGTGCATATTATGTGCATTTTTTTGCTCATTGATTGCAACTAGCATTGGTTGCATATTCTTCAAAGGAAACTTCGATTTGGTTGTTTTTTCCAAATTTGACAACTATTGTAAATCTTATAGTTGCTTCTCATAAACGTATTGTTGAATTACAATCCATTCATGCTGATTACATTGCTCAGAGATAGCTAATAGAAAACGTGAAACTGGCAGAGGAGTTAATTAGATTGGGAACTTGCAACATGCAGGAACTACTCGATGGAGTTCTCAACTCGATTCTATTTGTAGCTTGGTTGATATGTAGTACACCACTACTAAAGTGCTTGAAAACATAAAAACCAAAGGGCGCCAAATCATGATGTTCGAGGAAAAGTAGCTGGTTGTTTAATCGAGATGAGAACTTTCGATTTTATGTTCATATTGCATTTAATGCATAGAATCATGAGAGTTATACATTCACTTTGTCAAGCCTTGCAACACAAGTCTCTACATATTTTGAATGCTTTAAATTTATCAGTCACGACAAAGGTTATAGTCTAAAAGTTGAGAGATGAGAATGTCACGGCCCAAATTTCTAATCTTATTTATTATTTTAATTAGGATCCCTGATGATAAGTCAATATTTTATAAGAAATTAGTAGTCAATTTTAGTATATTAATTATTGAAAGTATTTAAAATATTATATTAAATAATAATTTTTGTCATTTTTAGGTGAAACGAAGTGCGCGGTTGAATTCGTGGCAGAAAAATACTCAAAATAGAGTATTTACTTGCAATAATTGGATGTCGGACAGTTTGCCTCGAAATACGCATTGCGCGGTGTGTCGAATAGCGAACAAAACATTTCAACCAATCAGAAAATGCCACGTCAGTGTGAAATCCATTCTAAACCAATCAGACGCTGCCACGTGGAACGCCACCTAACAATCACATCACTCAGTTGATTCAGACCAATCGCAAGCCGCCACGTCATACCCGCCGTTTGACCAACGAATCACAAGCAGACACGTGGCGATGACGCGTCCACACAGCAGCAGGCGGTCCAATCGCATTGCTACACGTGGAAGTCCTATCTCCCTAGCAAGTCGCACCAGCAGCCCTCCTCCAATCATCTCGCGCCACGTCAGCGTCACAGCAAGGCCACCCAATAACGCGCTGACACGTGGCACAGCGGTAAAAAAACCCAGCTAATCACGCGCTGACACGTGACATAGGCAATTTTAATAAATAGGGGATCGATAGAGAGGGTTGGGGGTCAAATTTGAAAGTAGTTTTGAGGCAATTTTTGGAGGGAATTTTTGGGGGATCATCTCGATCTCTCTGGCCGAGACTCTCGACCCCTCGATCCTATATTTTTATTTGTTCTTTAATGGGAGGTTAAAACCCCTAACCTAGGCAAGACGACGAGGGATGTTCGACTGAGCATATCAACGGATTTGTGAGATTTATATATTTTAATTTCAATCTTTTCATTAATATTTTATTTTCTTTGGTATTGTTTCAATAATCGAGGTTAAATTCATGTTTAAATCTTGATTTACTCGCCAGTGTGTCGTAAGCATCCGTACCTGTGCAATAAGACCCACTAGTGGCAATTGACCTTACTAATTGATTAGTATCTTTTGGGACCAGTTGAATACCTTAGAAATCTAGGCTAAATCGTACATACGAGTGATTCGGTTTTCTAGGTGTAGTGCCTTCACGAAGCCCATTACGGTCAACACATTAAACCCAATTCACTTGAATATATGGTTATGTGTTTGACTAGAGAAGTAGTCATTGTCGTACCTTGTCCATCGAGATTAGGAAGTGCAAGGAACCGCGTACGTTATCAGGTCTATAGCTACACTAAGATATTTTGATTTGCATATTTTACATAAATCGACGACCAAATCTAATCTTTTATCGAACCGAACCTATATGTCTTGACCTAGATGTTTTTATTAATTATTTTCAAATTTATTTCCATTGTTTTAGATATTTTGTGATTAGTTAATTAATTCATTCTCTCTTAAACCCCGATTTCCCTTTTTGTTCTTTTTTTAAACCTTAGAAAGAATACCAATCCCTGTGGGATCGACCATTTGCCACTATTCTGCAAATAGTTGGTTTAAGTATTTTAATTTTATTGACGCGTTCGTCGCGCGTCAATTTTTGGCGCCGTTGCCGGGGACTGGTCTTTTTCTTTCTTTGGTTATTTATTTTGAATCACAATAAGTCTAGCCAAAGGCTTAAAAGAAAGACGCTCGTTGGGAGGCAGCCCAACTTTATTTTTATTTTTATTGCATTTATTTCAATTTAGTTTTAGTTTTTGGAGATTTTTGTTATGCGTGCACTTGCATCATCTTCTTATTCTTTTTCACCACTATTCTTTGTCTTTTGTTGCATGGATTCCTTCACTTGTTTTGAACCTTGAGGACAAGGTTCGGAATAAGTTTGGGGGTACTATAGGATTTGTGGACTGAGTTGGATGAGTTTCTATGCGAAAGACCGCATGTGAGATTGTTTAAATTTTTCCAATTATACGCGGTTGTCGGACGACATTGGTGGTGTTATGTGTCTCTTATTCACTCATTTCTTCCATATATTTTCCCTCCATACTAATCTATTTGACTTCATTAGGAGTTGATCACACTACAAAAAATAGCAAATCAGAAATGGAAATTTCCGTCTCTGATTTGTTAAATTTCCGTCTCTAATTGTAGTCAGAAACGGAACAGAGACGGAATCAATTTCGTCTCTAAAAACGTCGTTGCTAATTCAATCAGAAACGGAAATGCGATTCCGTTTCTGATTTAGAGACGGATTAGAAACGGAATAAATTTTGTTTCTGATTATTTCCGTCTCTGATCCGTTGCTAATCAGAGACGGATCAGAGACGGAATTTGATCCATTTCTGATTCATGTATCTAACAAAAATGAAAATTAGAGACGGAAATAGCAACGGAATCCAAAGATTTCGTTGCTATTTCGTCTCTAATTTTCATTTTTGTTTAGTTTTTAAAGTCTTACATATATAGGTCTCAATCCAAGCACATTTAACCTGCCAATATATAATAAAAATCATAGCTAAATAATATATTGATATTACACAATTTATATAAACTTAACATATCCTTAACATTATCTTTTCTCAATGTACTGTACACGAAACAACAAAAACAATCTAAAAAGTTTCTATATCGTATCTTTCTACAAAAGTAAAAGCAAAAATTATTCTAAATGAAAATAAAAATAAAAAAATGAAGTGTTCCGAGATTATATAAAGTTGATTGTGCTTCAAATAATACTTGACTTCGTACAAAACACCTGAAAAAAGATCAAAAAGAAAAAAATCACTAAATTATACAAACAATAATAGGAATATAAACAATATTATGGAATATAAACACAGCATAAATAAAGTAATAAAGAAAAAGAAATTCATCATTATCCAGAAGGAACATGGTGTTATTTAGCAAATTATCTCTCGCTCCAAACTATAACATAGCAATGGTTTGTGATGCTTATATATATAGTCTTGATGTTTCATGATCAATATTTAAGACTGCAACATACACAAGCTATCATGCATGATTACGTTTAAGAATTAAAATTAAAAGAAAAATATTTATGTTCGACAACAAAGAAAATAAAACCTAAATTGCAAATTAATTAATTAGAGTCGACTAGTTTATTCTTATAAAAATAAAATAAAATTAAGACTTGTTTACAACTTTTAGAAATCACAGCCAAAACCATGGATGTCGATGTATCACTAGAGACCTTGTTTTCACAAGATGTGGTTTAAAACCTCAAATAGAACTAGGAACAATTGGAAACAAGGAACAGCTATGAGGGCATATAAGGCCCAACGCATGTAAAAACCATGAGATGAAACGAAGGAAAGAGAACTAAATGGTAAATCCACATTGCTATTCTATCCAATTAATCGGAGCAATGGAACTATGCAAATAGATCAAACTGTTAACCGATATCATATCTCTTACTCTTACCTTGTGAAACTGCCACCTAACGAAGCTCCAATAACAAGCATGCTGATTTGGGACTTAGACACTTCATTAGATATTGCAACTGGTACATCATCTGCTTCAATTTGTACAATTTCCGCTTCCACCTTCATGTATCGCATTAGAGTGAGTTCATTTTTTTTTTTTTTTTTTTTCTCTTTCATAATATGCTTTTTTTAATAGGCTTGAAGGTTAACATAGAAAACTTTACCTTTTTCTCACTACAAAGTTGCTTGTATGGGAGAAGCATTTTACTGGCTTTCCATTCCATTCCCTTCTTGTATGCAGCCGCTACATCATCCCGTACTGGCGAAATTGGAATATATATAGTTTCCCACTTGAAGGAAAACAATTTCAAATGGCATTATAAATTAAAGGATTGACATAATGCAGACATGAGCTCAAAACTTTACCTTTTTTTTATTCCTTCTTTCACCCAAGGTCTTTAAGAAGCCTAGAAGTGCCTCTTTGGTGCTTGCTGCATTCGTTTCATAATAGAAATCTTTCTATGACAGAATTTATTTAGCTTCAGAGAAAAAAGAAATACAAGCAAAATCAAAATTAAACCTTGGAAAGCATGCCGAAGTAACTGGTTGTTCCCTAAAGTCTATTGACGGTCAAGACAAGCTGTCTAACCCGATTCTTCTCACACGCACCCTTATTAATTACAGGAAGTGAAATACAGAACCATCTCAAATATTATGTTGTTGTAGCATTGCAGACACAACCCAAAACAACTATGATAGTGTGATAAAAAATACCCAACTGAAAGAGTAAAAAGACATTAATAAAATATAGCACAATTTAACTCATACATGAATTCTTCAATTTCCAAATAGCCTGGCTACCAACAATCAAGGAGAACTGCAAACCAAAAATCAAAAGCTGTTTGCACAACTGCCTATTAGCATGAGACATAGTAAACGTTAGTGCCCATCAAATAATATCAAGAGAATAATTGTTGAAACAGTGGATCGGTTACCAACTTACCATTGAAGAAGAACTAATCAAATGAAGAGTCTAAAACCCAACTACCAAACAATTACATAAACAAGAAGAAGAGGAAGCTTAAGGAAATGATGGAAATCATATAAATATAATACCTGTTCGTGCTTCTCCCCATATATTCCATGACTTGCAGCTAACTCTCGAGCACAGTTCAGATTTTCCTGGATTGAAAACTTCTCCACCTCTACCAACTTAATCTGCAAAGAAGAAGAAGCTACACAAAATAAAAATAAAAGATCAAAGGATCTCCCACATGAATCCTTCACAGAAGTACCTGCTCCTGAAGCGATTTGATCAAAAGAATAGCCTCTGGTTCACTTACAAGTTAAACCCTGGAAGTAAATACCTATATAACATTCTAGAGCCCTGGTTACGGAACCATCTGCACTTAATCAAGAAGTAACTCTCCCCCAAAAGTTCTTTCCTTGCTGAGTAAGTTCCAACTTAGACGTAACAATCTTGTTGCAGTAGTAAAATAAAAGAAAAAAAAAACCAAAAAACCAATTAAAGGATGAAATAAAATAAGATTCAATAAAATATATATTGACTTGAGAAGGAATAGCATGTCATTAACCATCCAAGTAATCCATCTTTTTTTTGTTCATAAATCAATCTATATTTAAGACAATGCATTACTCATAGGATGTGCGTTGAGCAATATAAATTAATAAACATACCAACGGATTGTGGTACTTCAAAATTTAATAGTTTCCAAATTGTAGTATCTAATTGTGCTTATTTTAGAGAATCTTGAAAGAAACATGACATGAAAGCTTTGTTTGAATAAATAATCACATTAAAGTTATATCAGCATGTTATTATACTTCCAAAACATTTAAATTCCTGAAATTACAATCTCGAATGTCAATAACCAATGTTTTCCAAACAAAACCTGTTCCAAGTAAATGATTTGTTTCTACAATAAGTACTGTATGTCAGTGCTATCATGTAGTCCAAAAAGTTTTTACTATTAAGTACACAAGAAGAGAGTGTTTACTTCATCAAAGAGGTCTCAAGAATCCTAATTTGATTGACTTTGCCTCAAAAAAATCTTTGAATAACAAAGAGTCTTTGTGTACAATGTACGAGCTATCCTTCTATATAATTTACCACACCTACTAGAAATGTGTCAACTAGAATGAAAATATCGATGAGATACAATAGAAACAATGTGTAAGTTTTATACATGTATTTGCAAGCGATTTATAACATGCTTGTTAGTTGTTAGTTCGATTAATATACATGATTGTCATCGAAACATAATAGTAATAGGGAGAAGCCTAGAAGGAAATGACATACCTTCGACCAGAGATGTCTATGAGTCTTATTGCAATAGCTATACAGGGAAGCATCAACAAGGTCGTAACAGCGCTAATAAGGATCGATGTGGAATCCAACTAAGACCAATGTTTGTACAAACCCCGGCATCAACAAAACCCCAGCATCAACAAAACCTCTAACAAATTTCAAGGTTCGACATTCAACCTAACATCTATCCAAACAACCTAATCGCATGAAAAATCAAACAACACAGATGATCGAAAATGCTAGAAATTGAAACCCTAAAAAAGGCACAAACAACTAGTTAGGGCATCGACAACAATCTCAATAGAAGCATCGATTGAAGATGCTTACCAGAAATTTCATCAACGCGAAGGTTCGAGACGAATCGGAAACTGAATCCCCGGACGAAGAGAGGAATTTGAGACGGAGAGAGTGAGAACAGAGAGTTGCGAGAGAGAGAGAGAGCAGAGAGCAGCGACGGTGAGAGAGAGAGAGAGCGGTGACGAGAGAGAGAGGAGAGAGTGGTGACGAGAGAGAGAGGAGAGAGCGGTGACAGTGAGAGAGAGCGGTGACGGTGAGAGAGAGCGGTGACGGTGAGGTTTGTCGAGAGAGAGAGCGCGCGGTGAGGTGAGGGAGAGAGGTTTGTCGAGAGAGAGAGAGCGATGAGGGTTTGGTCCCCTTTTTGTATCGAGATCAAAGCACTCACGAATCTCGAGATGTAATGGACGATTGAAAAAAAAAAGTTTTGGTGGGAATGTTGGCGCCATTTTTTAGAGACGGAATTAAATTCCGTCTCTAATTCCGTCTCTGATCCGTCTCAATTCCGTCTCTGAATGTTTCCGTCTCAATTCCGTCGCTAACTTTTTTTTTTAGAAACGGAACTTAATTCCGTTTCTAATTCCGTTTCTGATTTGCTTTTTTTTTGTAGTGTGATACACATTCATGCATGTATAGTTTTCATTATTATATTGTCTAGAGTCACTCGAAACTTTGTTTCATGCCCTTGGTTGTGGATGAATACATCATGGTTGCCTTTTGACTTGAAACTTAGGAAAAAGTAGGAGTATGACGGTTAAGCCTTTTGCTAGATACCAAAATGGGCAGACGGTTGAAATTGTGCAAGTAATGAGACTTTAACACACATTGGGTTTGCTTAATTATAGTGAAAGTGAGAAGGGCTAATAGGAGTTTTCAAAATATAAAGAGTCCCACAAGTTTCCACAGGAAATGGAGCAGGGAAACTTGTGGTGGGAAAAAGCGAGAAATTCGGTCCACAAGAAATGGAGCAGGGACCGTGTCAAATTAAAAATAAATAAATAATATAAAAAATAAGAATTTGGAGAAAAAAATAGAGAGTATATGAATTAAGGCGGAAATATATAAAAACTCCTCAAATAAAAAGATTTAGCTCGAGTGCTTATAGTTAGACTAAGTAAAATTGTAAACTTGCATACCTGAATGCGAAGACCAAGAAAACCCGCAAGTAGTTGATAGCGTTTGTCTTGACCATATCTTTGTCTTGAAAATGTGATCTTAATTGTGTTCGGGTTGCAGTTCTTGACATATCATGACCCCGAAATTTCTTGAGTGATTTGTTAATTTGGCGACTATGTAAATCAAGGGAACTCCATGAATCTGGGTCGGGTATAGGATTACTTGAGTTGGAATTATTATATTATAAGTCTAGTTTAGTTTGTGTTGTCATTTACACCTTTGCTCGGGACGCGCAAAGTCTTAAGTTTAGGGGTATTTGATAAGTCAATATTTTATAGGAAATTAGTAGTCAATTTTAGTATATTAATTATAGAAAGTATTTAAAATATTATATTAAATAATAATTTTTGTCATTTTTAGGTGAAACGGAGTGCGCGGTTGAATTTGTGGCGGAAAAATACTCAAAATGGAGTATTTACTTGTAATAATCGGATGCCGGACAGTTTGCCTCGAAATACGCATTGCGCGATGTGTCGAATAGCGGACAGAATGTTTCAACCAATCAGAAAATGCCACTTCAGCGTGAAAATCCATTCTGAACCAATCAACGCTGCCACGTGGAACGCCACCTAACAATCGCGTCACTCAGTTGAATCGGACCAATCGCAATTCGCCATGTCATACCCGCCGTTTGATCGACGAATCACAAGCAGACACGTGGCGATGACGCGTCCACACAGCAGCAGGCGGTCCAATCGCATTGCGACACGTGGCAGTCCTATCTCCCCAGCACGTCACACCAGCAGCCCTCCTCCAATCATATCGCGCCACGTCAGCGTCACGGCAAGGCCACCCAATAACGCGCTGACACGTGGCACATCAGTAAGAAAACCAGCTAATCACGCGCTGACACGTGGCATATGAAATTTTAATAAATAGGGGATCGACAGAGAGGGTTGGGGGTTAAATTTGAAAGTAGTTTTGAGGCAGTTTTTGGAGGGAATTTTTGGGGGATCATCTCGGCCTCTCTGGCCGAGACTCTCGACCCCCCGATCCTATATTTTTATTTGGTCTTTGATGGGAGGTTAAAACCCCTAACCTAGGCAAAATGACGAGGGATGTTCGATTGCGCATATCAACGGATTTGTAAGATTTATATATTTTAATTTCAATCTTTTCATTAATATTTTATTTTCTTTGGTATTGTTTCAATAATCGATGTTAAATTCATGTTTAAATCTTGATTTACTCGCCAGTGTGTCGTAAGCATCCGTACTTGTGCAATAAGACCACACTAGTGGCAATTGACCTTACTAATTGATTAGTCTCTTTTGGGACCGGTTGAATACCTTAGAAATCTAGGCTAAATCGGACACACGAGTGATTCGGTTGTCTGGGTGTGGTGCCTTCACGAAGCCCATTGCGATCAACACATTAAATCCAATTCACTTGAATATATGGTTATGTGTTTGACTAGGGAAGTGGTCATTGTCGTACATTGGCTATCAAGATTAGGAAGTGCAAGGAACCGCGTACGTTACCGGGTCTATAGCTATACTAAGATATTTTGATTTGCATATTTTACATAAATCGACGACCAAATCCAATCTTTTATCGAACCGAACTTGTATGTCTTGACCTAGATGTTTTTATTAATTATTTTCAAATTTATTTCCATTGCTTTAGATATTTTGTGATTAGTTAATCAATACATTCTCTCTTAAACCCCGATTTCCCTTTTTTGTTATTTTTGACCTTAGAAAGATTACCAGTCCCCGTGGGATCGACCCTTTGCCACTATTCTACAAAAATAATTGGTTTAGGTATTTTTTAATTTTATTGATGCGTTCGACGCGCGTCACCTGACATGTGACGTAGAATCCGCATTGAGATATGTGCACTGACCGAGGCATGTGGCTGAGGTATATGTTAGATTTGTTTTAATGCATTCCTAGTGTATTATATATGCGCATACTAATAAGTCACTCATACTTGTGTATAGATGTCAAGACGTGAGTAGGGATGCTCCTCGAGATGCGTACCGGCGTGGGACCGAGGTAGAGAGTGATGTAGTAAGATTAACTTAAGTTAATGTGGCTTATATAGTTGATTTAATGTGGCCATAGTGTGATTTACATTAATAAGCCTAAGTTAGAAAAGATAAAACATTTGTCATTGATGATTCTCGAGATATGTGTGAACACATCGTAAGATCAATTGAGTTGTGAATTGGTGTCATCAATGGTGAGTTAGTGGAGAGTTAGTGGAATGTAGAACAAGATGTAAATCATTAGATTAGTCTTGAGATGCGTGTGTATATTAAGATAAATGTTATTAATTAACTTTATCAATATATATATATATATATATATATAAGATGGATGAGATAATCATGCAAATGTTCTCAAATTATAAATTAGGAGAGAAGAAAAGCTGAAGGAGAAAAAAATCAAAGAAGATCAGTAGTTTGCGAAAGAAGTTTGGTGAGTTTGAATGTGTTGGATCAAACTGGAGGTGGTGTACAATTTGGTAAGTTAAGTTTACACCATTAGCTTTTTATAAATTGATGAATTAGTCATAATTATGAAGTGTGAACTATTGTAGTTGTTGTGATTGATATGTGGGGTCTCTGGTGAAAGGTAATAGAGGTTTAAAGGTTTTAGTGATGGCCATATGGGAAAAAACTCAGAATTTAAAGTGTAGAATTCTGGATTTTTCTGCACATAGCACGCTAGGCATGCTTGCTACATCTACCTACATGTAGTGCACTAATGAGTATGGATAGCGCATTAAGAGAGTTACTAGCGCGCTAGATAAACTACCCAGCGAGCTAGGTGCTCTGGACAACACAAATTCTGAATTTCCTAATTTAAACTTAAATACCATAAATAAGCTTAACATCCTAATTAAAGGTCTAAAAATATTTTAAAACATGTGTAATGATATCAAGAACCTGAAAAGAGTCTCAAAGGTTTGGGTATGAATTTTAATGTATCGGGAGGCCAAATTAGCTAGAGAATTTGTATAAGTTATAAGTAAATCTATTGAGGTTCTTTTCCACTTTTCATTTCCATTATATATTGTTGTTCAATAGTCTGTTTTGACTAAATATATGCTTTGTAATTCGGTATTATGAATTTTAGTTGATTCTACTCACCAGTGAGTTATTTGATCGTGATATCGTTCCTTGAAATGACTCATTGCCTCTATTCTTGTCCATTGTACTTGTTGGTTGTTTATGAATTGAATAACGTGTTACTAGGATAGTTGTATTGATGCATTGAATATGGACTTGTACTCTTACTTATAGTGCTTTTGTATGCAATAACAATACTTTATAGCTCTTAATAATACTTCCTTGTGAATGTAAGTAGTCATATTGTCTAAAGTCCATTGCACTATATTGAGATGAGCGGCACACGAGGTTAGAGTCCCTAGGGTTGTCGGCACTCGCCACTATTATAGCGTGGCACACGGGGTTCGAGTCCCTAGGGTTATATAAAGTCAGATATGAGACTGCGCATCACACGCACGTCTTTTTAAGTGGTTTTTAAGGCTTGAATGATGTAAATCATAGCCGACCGGACCTAGATCACCACTACTTCACCTAGTGTTAGTTTCATATATTTAGCTTTGATATTCATTGGCATATTTCAGTTTCGACAATTTCTCACTATCTACATGTAACGGCCCAGAATTTACTAATAGTAAATTAGTCCCTAATCAGGGTTATTGATCTATGACGTAACCCAAGAGCGGGTAAATGGTTCGAATACTCAGTGTGAGGACTAAATAATATAATATTTTTAAGTTGAGGATGTCTAGTATGGTGTATACTTATAGACTACTAAGTAACTCCTACCGATATATAAATGTCGGGAAGTGAGCAGGGACGCGCTTCGAGATGAGTGCCGACGTGGGACTGAAGGTAGAGAGTGATGTGGTAAGCTAACTTAAGTTAATGTAGCTTAAATAGTTAGATCAAGGTGGCTATAATTTGATTTACATTAATGAAACATAAGTTAGCAAGTTAAAATAATAGGCATTAATATTTTCGAGATACGTGTTGACACATCAAGAGACCAATTGAATTTCAATTGGTGTTAATTAAATGGAGTTGGTGGAGAGTTAGTGGAATTGCTTCAAGATGTAGGCCATTAGATCAGTCTCGGGATACGTGAGTATATCAAGATCAATGGATATAACTTGATCTCATCCATTTACATGTATATAGATAGTAAACTGTAACGACCTCAAAATCTTAACCCGTACCACATAGCATTTCAGGACTGTGACCTGAACCTGTCGTGACGTGGCGCACTTGGTCAACCCTTAGGAGTCGACACTGACGTATTTTTATTTTTCGGCGATCCTTGTATTACCTATCTTAAATAAAAAAAATGTTCGCAATTTTAATATTCTACTTTGATAGTCGATTTACGAGTGAGGTAATTCCTCAAGATATTTACGTTTACGGATATGAGACAATATATAGTTTGATTAATAAAAAAGGTTTCTTAAAGGTTTAAACTGTTTCAAATGGTTGAGTGAAAGAATGAATTAATTGTTGAGAGCAAATTAGACAATTCCTAAGTAGGATACATGTGTCACTTATTGATGGAGTGAGTGTGATTAGGGAGTGTGGAAAGTGGGAGAATATAAGGGAGAGAAAAATCGATGGGTATGTGTGTGGGTTTTGAGGAGTTGGTTTTTGTTGGAAAAGAGAAGAAAACAAGAGAAAGAAAAAAAATTCGAGTTAATATTCTCTTCGATTTTTATTTTTGTTCATTTCCAAGTAGTTAAGTCTTCAATCTTGACATTCCTTCAATTTCATGTAGCTAATGTGTATGGATTTGGGATTTTAATGTCTAATAGAGGAGGCAAATTTATTGTGGTTATTGGTCCATTTATGGATAAAAGAAAGAAAAAAAAATAGAAAAAAAAGAAAGAAAAAATTGGGAATGAAGAACGAATAGAGAGCAAAAATGTTTTCTATTCGTTCTTACGAACTGGGGGGGGCATAGGCCCAGCCAACTGAGCTGGGCCATCCCTAGGCCCAGCCCTGTTGAGGTGGGCCACCTAGGGAGAATTGGTTCAGCCAAACCGGGCTGAAACGGACTTGGTCCAAGAAACCGTGCCATTAAAAAAAATAAAAAATAAAAAAATAAAAAACATAAAATCATAAAAAAATCATAAAATTTCAAGAAAATTCAGAAAGAAATTAAAAAAATAGAAAAAAATTGAGGAATTTATAGGAAAGTTGGTTTTGAGAAATTTTCATCAAAAAGCGTGTCACCGCTACGATCTTCCTATTTTGAATAATTAAAGGATTTAAAAAATGTAAACTTTATTAAATAGGCTCAAGCATACTTAATTTAATGTAAATTGATACCAAGAGCCTATGAGACAAGTGTCGAGTATCGGGTATCAGTTTTGGGTGCGTGTCGGAGCCGCGAGGGCGTGATAGCGTGGATCCGAGGTAAGTAAAACCAGCTAGGAAATACACAGTAGTTCACTTGAGCTTATATTTTTATTGATATTGCATTGTGTCACTTTCTTGGAACTCCCACCCTTATACGAGTGTCCGAGGGCCAAGTGAGTCATGAGAGTATCTCTGATTGGAGTGGTTACCGACTTGCAACCGGGGCCACGACCTTTATAATGGCCCTAAAACTTTAAACCGTGCCACGTGACATCTCAAGTTGGTGATCTGGACCTGTCATGATGTGACATACTCAGTCAACCCTCAGGTGTCGACACCGAGATTATGACTTGTAGCTTGGACCCACGTGGACACTGTTGATAAGTCCAGGGCACGCCAATCGAGGTATAAATAGTTATTTTGTGATTAATGTGTGTTAAGTTGTCGTATTATTAATTAATTCACATCACACCAATTAATATTTTTATTGGTCGTAGTGCGCTCGCGTAGTGACGATAGTGTACGACATCGCGGGGTGCGCGTAACGCGAGTATATGGGATAGTCAGGGGTGTAATAGGTCACATCACATGTCACATCATACCTACCAATCAAATCATCTCATACTTTACTTTTTCTCTCTCATCCCCAAACAAAACCAATAATTTTTCTCTACCTCTATCTCCAATGATTTCATCTTCTTCCTCACACCATCCCCCTCGTCTCTACCACCAAGCTCTCCTCACACCTCCACGATCTCACCATCTCTATCCCAAAGTCTCTCCCTTGTGGTGACCTCTGCGGTGACCTCCCTAGATCTAGGTGAGTGGTTATGTTGTTGTCAATTTGGTGGAGAACTTTTTGGGAGCTTTAATGGTGTTGGGGGTTAACAATGAGCTAGACGTTAAATCTTAGGCTATAAGCCAACTATGACTGCCCCAATTTTCCACAAACTAAGCCCCGCCCGGCCTAAGCCCACATGGACCTCTAAGCCAGTCTCGCAAGGTCAACGCAGGCCTAGTCAGCCTTCAGATCTATCCATATAAGTAAATTCATAATTTTAAGTCGAGTTATTTGTATTTTTTTCAAACTTTACAAGTTCTCAGAAGCAATTAGTACGTTAAATAACTTAGAATAAAGTAAAAGAGTCGGACATCCCAAATGTGGAACCCTGTAAACATGTATATATGTATATCTTGTGTCAAGTGTTATAACTAAGCGAAAATAATATACAAGTCATGTATATCTCTCAACCCAAACAACTATCATAAGTGTGATAACAACATATATAAATAATACAAAAAGTCAAAAACCTACAAAAGTATATAGAGGAGGGCTGCTCCGATATCCTCATAGTAGATCGACAAGTGTAACGGTCCATTTTATTAATGTCATTAATTATCTCATAATTGCAGACATGGACGCCAGCTCAGATCCACGTGGATGGCGCGAATAAGCTAGGACACACGTCGACCTATATACACTGGTTAAATTGTATGTTGGATGGCTTAATTGCGATGCAATTTATTTAATTATTGGTTAAACACATCGCATGTGTGTATGTTGAATCACGAGAGCGTGCGAGGTTATGTGACGGGTAGCTGCCTCAAAGTGCATGCTAACGCGGGTATCGAGAGGCGAGATACGGGTACACTAGAGAAAACTCAATAACCTTACATAAACATGTCTAAGTTATCAAATTGACATAATTAATGTAACCATATGCTCATTAAAGAAACTTGAACAATAGGTTATGATGCACCTTGAAATGCGTGTAAAGATACGAGGCACCGGCTACGGGTAGCCGAGGGTTAGTGTGACCATGAGTTGGTTTAATTTGATAAATAAAACACTAGTCATATGGTTGAATAAGACATAATGTAATGTGACATTAGTAGAATATATGAGAGCCTATAGTTTATATTAAATAAAAGGGGCCATGAAATGGACGTCTAGATCAACATAGTGAGTGGTACTAGATGATGATTGTGCTATAGGACAACATGCTTGTGAATCACAAGATATACCTCGGGATACGTACGCACAATTAATTCCATAAAACATATATATAGGAGAGTTACTGGAATCTTTGATCACAACACTCACCCATTTCATGCGGAACCAAAAAATCCAAAGGAAGAAAAAGGACTTCCAGTTGGGAATTCTACAACCTAGGCATCAAACCAAGTGATCTAACCTAGGTACTCATCTTCTCAACCTTCTAAGCTTGCAAATGAATCCATTTTTAGATGTGTTTGGTGAAATTCGAGTTGATGATTTAGCCTTTGGTTTGTTGTGTAAATATGATGCATTTCATGTTATTAGATCGTATATAAGGAGATATTATCACTAGTTTAGTTAGATTTGATGAAATTGGTTGTTAATGGAAATGGTGGCAAATTCATAATTGTGGAAATGGATGTAATTCGAGGTTTTTGGAGTGTTCTAATTTATGGATTGAAGTTATTTTAATGAGGAGATGGTAAAAAACCAATTAGAATAGTTGATTGAGAGGGCTAGGACAGAATTCTCGAATTGAGAATTTTGTCCCAGAAAATAGTTAGCACGCTAATTAGGATTATTAGCGCGCTAACTGTCCCGAGTGTTCAACTGTTCTTCGAAATGAAAAACAATAGTGCGCTAATTCCATCTAGCGCGCTAGGTACAATCCCTTAGCGCGCTAACTCAAAACTAGCGTGCTAGGTAGATCAAATTAACGCGCTAATGAGGGATGAACTATGATGTTAAGGGTTGTTTTGATTATTTCCAACTTAATACATGTTTAAACACTTATAAACAACTTAAACTTATGAAATTGGACTTCAGGGACTTAGTGGATTGTAGCTCGGTGTTGGGGAGCTTGTCGGGTCAGATCCGTGAGTTCGGGGAGGTCGGAGAGCAGTGCGAGGTTTGTAAAACCCAACTGAAAAACTCTGAGTATTTATTCTGCTTACATGTTGTTTCTATCATTCATTTTTGTTCATTATTCTATTCGGTTACTTGGACATGGCTTGAGGTTACTTCCCCGGATTTCCTTGTTGTGTGTTCATGAGGCATTGGACTATAGCATGTGTGACCCGACCCTCAGTGAATGGCGATTTGGGCTTGCCTTGGTGCACGTGTCGGTGAGTCAGCCGATTTGGCCAGCGCCGCGAGGAACCAAGTGTCGGGCCAGTTGGACGCGACCATTGGTGGGAACTTGGTGATTTGAAGTACAGTCTAGTCCCTCTGGAGCGAGCACACACATTTGTTAGCTAGTATGTTGTTTATTCATGCGACGAGCCATTTACTATTGTCTGTTTTATATTCCGCATGTTTACTTGACAACATTCCTTGTATTTCCTTTTACTTTATTATATGAATGCTCAGAGGAGTTCATTGGGATTTTACTTATTGTACACGTCATTTGTCTTTTTGTGATGATTGAGTGCAGATCCTAATACCGGTAGAGGCAAAGGGATCCTAGGCGACTACATCTGATTGTCCACTGTCAAGGACCTACTTGTACGTGTTTACTTTGATATTTTGTATATTTTAGGTGTTGGGAGACTTAAGAAAACACCGTACATGTATATATACCTGTTGTAGTGATGTCGCTTATATAGATAGTACTTTACAGGGTTTTCCACAGTAGGTTTTGCCTTTGAACAATGTTTATCATGCTAACTTACCTTGTTTAAATGGTATTAAGTAAGACTTCCGATGAATATGTTAACCTTTAAAATACAACTCATTAGTATGGTTAGGATCTCAATAAATTGCCAACTAGGTCACAATTGAAATAGTTAGATTTCCAACTGAGAATGGACAAAACATATTAGGATAATATACTAATTTATCAGATAATACACTAGTGGACACAATTTACGAGACATAAAGAGGACGGGCAGGTGCCGGACACTTGTAGTTGGGCCAGCCGACAAAGAGTACATGGAGACACGTCACCCCGGGGCGGCAGGGGCCGCCACACCAAGTGTCAGTGTCTTGCCCTTGCTCGACTGCGAATTTGCACTCGGTCAAACACAAGAATGTCGAGTCCAATAAGTAAAAGCCAATATGATTTAAACAGTAATTCAAAATAAATAAAGCAGTCTAAAAGTGATGCGGATAGAAAGAAAACTATATGGAATGCATGATAATAAGACTGAAAAAATGAAAGTACAACGAGAAATGAGTGTCAAAAGAAACAATTGATGGGTGCCTAAGTAGTCCAAGACCACCGAGTGCGGGTGCCACATGGTTCGGGTCATAGAGTCGCGGCAACGCCAAGCAGACGCGGCGTCGCGTACGGTACCTAGACCGTCGCGAAATAGGGATATCGACGGTGCCCTGAATAAAACACTTCTCATTCCGACCAAATACTCCATTGACTCGAGGTCAATGCCCGGATTGCAAGCCAGTAGCCAGTCCAATCAAAGACACTCGCATGACTCACTTGGCCCTCGGACACTCAAATATGGGTGGAAATTCCAAGAAAGGAACACAATATAATATCAATAAAATATAAGCTCAAATGAACTACTGACATTTCCTAGCTGGTTTTACTTATCTCAAGCAATTGCAATTCGTCCTCAAAACGTCTCGCTCACGTCTCGATATGCGCACTCGACACCCGACCATGACCTCCTAAGTCCCTAGTATCCAATTATACCATTTTGATTATTTTAGAGTCACATTAAGTGAATTTATAATACGGGGCCACAATTTGTAATTTTATTTCAAAAAAATTTGATTTTTAGCACACTTTTCGAATCATACTGGGGTGTCAAATGCCCAAAAAAGCCTCGAAACTCATTTTTCTAATTTTTCATAGTTTTTTGGGATTTTTTTTATATTGTATTGTGTCACTTTCTTTGTATTCCCTCCCGTTTATGAGTGTATGAGGGTCAAGTGAGTCATGCGAGTGGTTTTCATTAGAGTGGTTACCGACTTGCAATCGGGGCCATGACCTCGAGTCACTAGAGTATTTGGTCGGAATGAGACGTGTTTTATCTGAGGCACCATTAATATCCTTAATTCGTGTGGCGGCCCAGCCACCCCGGGGTGACCACTACAAAAAAACAGCAAATCAGAAACGGAATTAGAAACGGAAATAAGATCCATTTCTAAATCAGAAACGGAATTAGAAACGGAATAAGTTCCGTTTCTAAATTAAAAAGTTAGCGACGGAATTGAGACGGAAACATTTAGAGACGGATTTGAGACGGATCAGAGACGGAATTAGAGACGGAATTAATTCCGTCTCTAAAAAATGGCGCCAACATTCCCACCAAAATTTGCATTTATTACAACCGTCTGTTACGTCTCGAGATTCGTGCGTGTCTCGATCTCGATAATTCAAAAATGGGGACCAAAACTCTATCTCTCCCTAAAATCTCTCTCCCACCGCTCTCTCTCTCTCTCTCTCTCTCAACGAAACCTCTCTCCCTCACCGCTCTCTCTCACCGTCACCGCCGCTCTCTCTCACCGTCACCGCGCTCTCTCTCACCGTCACCGCCTTCTCTCTCTCTCTCACCGTCACCGCTCTCTCTCTCTCTCACCGTCGCCGCTCTCTCTTTGTCTCTCTCTCGCACTCTCTGCTCTCATTCTCTCACCCTCTCTCTCCCGCTCTCTCTGCTAGGGTTTGTTGCTATAAAATGTGGTGCTAACTAGCAATCAGCGATGCCACAAGTCTTCTTCTCTTCTCTCGCTTCGCTAGGGTTTTGTTGCGGCGATTTGCGAGAGGAATCTCCTTCTCTCGTGACGGCCGAGGTGAGATTCTATCTTCTCTTCTCCTTTCGAGCTTGGATTCAATTCGTTTGTGATGATGTTCTTTGCTTTCCGATGTTGAGCATCGTGGTTGATCTTGTTCTCGATTTTAGATTTGAATCGTTTGTTACTTATATTTAGTTTGAGATAGCGTTGAATGAGTTGTTGTTGTTGTTGTTGAAGTTTTTTTTTTTTTAAATTAATAATCAATCTAGTTGGTGCGTAGAACATATACACCAAATGTTTGATAAAATGACTCAAATAAGGTTTACTTGTTCATTTCGAGTTTTGAGCATGGTTTGATCAGTTTGAACTAACATACATTTTAACTTACAAAAATTGTTTCTCAAATTAGGTTTTTACTAAACTTCATGAATTAACTCCAACTTAGACTATTGAAGTGAAGATTCAAAATTTCAATGGCTAGACTTCATTCTAAATTTGCTTTGATGATTGGAAATACTTTATTTGAGTGAGGTAGAGATTGTGGACGTAATTAGGAAGAAAAGCTTGAATTAAAATAGTATATTAAATGAATGCATTCCAATTGTTTAATATAATGGTTGAAAGGAAACTTGTCTTTTTTTCAAATTCAATAGTAGAAATTTACATGGATAAAAGAGTAATTAGATTGATATGCATCATATGCAATTATTTTTAAGAATATAATAACGACACTTGGCTAGTTGAAGTAAACTACTTATAAATTGATCTTGGAAGAGGTTTGGACTTCCATAAAATTAAGTAGTAATGGTTTGGTAGAGTTGAACCATTTAAAATCACTTGTTTGAGCCTAACCAAACTTAGAAAAGGTTTAGGTATAAATGCATATTAGAATAACTTATAAATTCATTTTTACTAGCACATGGAAGTAGGCTTGCATATTTAAAAGAACTATTTAATATTAATGCTAGCCTTGGGTAATTAACTATTCTAATTGGAAACTATATTTGTAGTTACATGAATCCAACAAAACCCAACGCTTTGAATATACTTTCATATACGACCACATGTTTGGACAAATGTATTGTTTAGGTTTAAATTACTAGAACAATGGTTCTATTAGCTTAGGATTTTGAGATTTATATTGCGAGTGAGTGCTATTAGCGCGCTAATTCTTGGGATCTAGCGCGCTAACATCTGCGATTAGCGCGCTAACGACAAGTATTAGCGCGCTAACTCAGAGAACTTCGAATATCTAATTTGTTCCTTTGTGTTAGCAACCCTTAAACTTGTCCCGGACCTAACCAACCCTTATATAACATGTTATACATGTTTATTATGATTCATTAAGCTTACTTGGGTGGTCCTGGATAATTTTATAAACCCCGAAAACGGAAATTCAAAGTTTCACAACTTATTAGGGGCTTTCCTGCAAATTTTCAGTTAACATTTCAAAAACAAGTTTTCCTTTTTCAAAAACATTTATAATGATCTTCTAATATGTAAATGACCATTCACACATGGTTTCACATTGTTTAACCTCATTTACATAGTTAAGTGTTTAAAATCCACTTTTAAACTTTGAAATCAACTTATGACTTTGAGAAATGATTTCGAAAACTTGATGTATGCATGAACTAATGCATTTGGCTTGTGTGAAAGAATTTGTATACCTTACATTGATATTACAAATTGCGGCTTGAACTTTTCTTCTTCATTTCTTCATTTATGCCGAGTCTTGAACTTGTATTTCTTGAATACTCTTGAAGTGTTGTATTGCATCACAATCTCTCCATATTTCTTGAATACCCATGATGTGTTGTATTGCATCCTTTAACACAAACTGAAATACTTGATTAGTACATTTTCACCTTGTTTGTTTCCATCAAAATCTCGGTCGGAATGTGAATGACTAACCACTTAGTCCAACAATTGTGTCATACATTGTTTGATTGTAGATACGCGTGGATGGTTCAACTAGACTATTCGAATCATCGATTTGACGTAAAAAATTATGCAATTGTATTGTAAGTAAACTAGTAAGAAATTCAATATTATTTCTTTTTCCTTTCCTTGCATATTTTAATGGAAATGATACCTATTGTTGGACTCTACTTCCCTACCGAGTGACCTAGGGTCTAAAGTGGTAGAATTGAGTCGTTTACTCGTAGGTTAAGCATTCAAGTCGTGCTTGTGGCTCCTAGACGAGACTGAATCCTCTTGGTGAGCATTCGCCATGTGTCGTGGCTCCTCACAAAACTTCAAGGATCCAATTAATGCTTGAGCATCCATTTGCTGCAATCGTGTCATTAAGTATCACAAATAGCTCCTACAGATAGTGAGTGATTCTTCTATTGTCATTTCAAATATATATATAATGGCTATACAATTGATGATAAAGTGACATTACCAAAGAAACCAGCTTGGTTTGTTTTTTTTTTTTTTTTTTTTTTTTAGCGAGATCATAGCAGTTCTATCTCGGTTTTGCTTGGCCACACTCTAAGCTTTTCTTTTAAAGCTTTCTTATTCTATTTGTGAGTTGTTATGCTATTTCTTCACCGCAAGAGATTTCCCTCACTGGTTTTTTTTTTTTTTTTTTTTTTTGGGAGCAGGAACACATGGTCATCAAGTATTTGGAGCACGCGAGCGGTGTAACTTCATTCCTATCTCGGTTTTGCTTGGCAATATATCTAGTGGAAATTTTGCAATTGGAACTTGGAAATATGAACTTGCGCTTATTCGGATCGCCGGAAAGTTTTATGGACAAGCGCAGCGCATGTAAGTTAAAAAGCTCGGTTTGAAATGAGATGAGTGAGCTTATGATAAATTTTGTAGCTTGTGAAAGTGGATTGATTGAAAATAGTCTTATGAGTTTTTTGGTCTATCTATGAGGTAGCATATTTTTGTTTTCTTATATGTTTTTAGAAAATGAAGATAAAAGTGAAAATGACAAACATTGTTATCTTCCTCCTACTTTGGATTGGTAAGAATTTAATTTACTTAAATCAAGATATGCAAGTGTTTATCATCGTTTGTGGATTCTTAAATCTCAAATGAATTAATGTTAATCTTTTTGCTTGTTTGTAGACTTTGATGGTCGAGTGCGGGGATCGTCACTATAAGTTCGATGTGAGTCATTGCTCGTCTACATTAGCTCTATCTCCTATGATGCTTATGTCCCCTCTGAAAAATTTAAGTTCAACTATTCAATTATTAAGTTGTTTCAAATGTCCTTGGCATGTGCGGGTGGTGTTGAAGAACATCTCAAGACTTTTCGATTGATAATTCTTTTTGTACATGTTCGGGATTGTAAGGTTTTTTTTTTTTTTTTTTGGTTGTTGAACAATAGGATTGGTGGTTTTGTGAATACTTAGAAATTTGGAGCATTTGTAATACTATACAATTTTTTTTGGATATATATCTTTTTCAATTTTTGATTTTTACATTTTTGTTCTCTCAATTGAATATTTGTTGATATATATTGTCGATGTATGAATGTCAATTTATTATATATTGGCGGGTTAAATGTGTTTGGATTGAGACCTATATATGTAAGACTTTAAAAACTAAACAAAAATGAAAATTAGAGACGGAAATAGCAACGCAACGAATCTTTGGATTCCGTTGCTATTTCCGTCTCTAATTTTTTTTTTTTTTAGATATGAATCGAAACGGATAAAATTCCGTCTTTCGATCCGTCTCTCGATTAGCAACGGATCGAGACGGAAATAATCGAAACGGAATTTATTCCGTCTCTAATCGAAACGGAATTAGAGACGGAATAAATTCGTTTCTAATCGAAACGAATTTATTCCGTTTCTGATCCGTCTCTAAATCAGAAACGGAATCCATTTTCCGTTTCTGATCCAATCAGCGACGACGTTTTCAGAGACGGAACGCATTCCGTCTCTGTTCCGTTTCTGAATCAAATCAGAGACGGAATTTTTGCAAATCAGAAACGGAAAATTCCGTTTCTGATTTGCTTTTTTTTTGTAGTGGACGTGTCTCCGTGTACTCATTGCAAGCTGGCCCAACTACACGAGTCCGACACCTGCTCGTCCTCTTTATATCTTGTAAATTGTGTCCACGTGCGTATTATCCGATAAATTAGTAAATTATCCTTATATTCTTTATCCATTCTCTGTACGAATCTAATTGTTTCAACTGTTACTTAGTTGGCAATTTATTAGGATCCTAACCATACTAGTGGGTTGTATCTTACAAATTAACATATTCAGCTGAAGTCTTAACTAATGCTATTTAAACAAGGTAATTTAGCATGATAAACATTGTTCAAAGGAATCCTACTTTGAAAGTACTTTGTACATAAGCGACAGTACCACAAACAAGATATACATGTACGGTGTCATCTCAAGTCTCCCAATACCCAAAATATACAAAATATGAAAATAAACATGTACAAGTAGGTCCTTGACAGCGAGCAATCAGATACAATCACCTAGGATCCCCTTGCCCCTATTGGTACTAGGATCTACACTCAATCATCACAAAAAGATAGATGACGTGTACAGTAAGTAAAATCCCAATGAACTCCTCTGAGTATTCATATAATAAAGTAAAGGAAATGCAAGGAATGTTGTCAAGTAAACATGCGGAATATAAAATAGACAACTGTAAATGGCTCATCGCATTATAGACAACAGACAAGCTAACAAATGTGTGTGCTCGCTCTAGATGGACTAGATTATACTTCAGGTCACCAAGTTCCCACCAGTGGTTGCATCCAACTGGCCCGACACTTGGTTCCTTACGGCGCAGGCCAAATCCATTTAGTCACCGACACGTGCACCAAGGGCAAGGTCAGGTCACCATTCACTGAAAATCTGGTCACACGTGCTACAGTTCAGTGCATCATGAACACACAATCAGGAAATCTGGGGGAGTGACCTCAACCCACATCCAAGTAACCGAATAGAATAATGAACAACAAGGAATGATAGAAATGAAACATAAAGAAGAACAAATACTTAGAGTCTTTCAGTTGGGTTTTACAAATCTCAAAGCGCTCTTTGACCTACCCGAACTCCTGTACCCAACCCGACAAGCTCCTCGACATCGAGCCTCGGTCCACTAAATCCCTGAAGTCCATTTTTACAAGTTTAGGTTGTTTACAAAGTTTTAGATATGTATTAACTGAAAATCCCCAAAACATCCAATTATAATCCATATTTATTTATCATTACTGTGCTAATATGGTCTACCTAGCACGTTAGATTGAGTTAGCGCGCTAAGGGGGTGTACCTAGCGCACTAGATGGAATTAGCGCGCTAATCGTCCCAATTAGCGAGCTAATTTCCTTCTGGGACAGAATTCTCAATTCGAGAATTTTTTCTTAACCCTCTCAATTAGCTACTCTAACTAGTTTTACACCTTCTCCTCATCAAAATAACTTCAATACATCAATTAGAACACTCCAGATATCTCAATTAACCCAATTTTCTCCAAATTCATGCATCCACCACATTTATCAATTTCATCAAAACCATCAAATCTAGTCAAACCAGTGAACAATTCTATATAGATATGGTCTAACAACATATAATTCATCAATTTACACCCAAAATTTAGAGATCTAATCATTAATTCTCGAAATTCACTAAACATGTCAAAAATTGGTTTATTAGAAAGTGGAGAAGACGAGGAAGATGATTACCTTGTTTTGTTCTACAGATTTGACCTCTAAGTGATGAATCTCCAACTCCAAATTATCTTTCTCTATACTGGATTTCTCAGTTTGCATGAATTGTGTGAGTATTTTGATCAACACTCCACTTACCCTCTATTTATATGTTTGTAGGAATCAATTGTGCATACGTATCTCGAGACTTATCTTGTGGTTCACAAGCATGCTATCCTACACCTCCTGATGACTCCAATAGCCCACTCACCTCCTAGTACCAACCACCATGATAATCTTGATGTCCATCTCAAGGTCACTTTTATTTCATGCCAAACTATAGGCTTCATTTATTCAATTAATTCCGCATTATCCTTAGCCTAATTCAGCCATATGGTTAGTATTTTATTTATCAAATTTAACCAACTCATGGTCACACTAACCTTCGGCTACCCGTACCCAGTGCCCTGCGTCTCGACACGTATTTTGAGGCACGTCGTAGCCTATTTTTCGAATTTAAATTTTATCTAGCCTATGGTTATATTATCAATTCAAATTTGATTCCATAATCATTTTTCGTGAATTTATCGAGTTTCTCTAGTGTACCCATACTAAGTCTCTCGATACCCGCATTAACCCGCACTTTGAGGCAACTACCCGTCACACAACCTCGAACGCTCTCGTTATTCAACATACATACATGCGATGTATTTAACAAATAATTTAATAAATTGCATCGCAAATAAGTCATCCAACACACAATTTAACTAGTGTACCTAGGTCGACGTGTGTCCTAGCCTATCCGCGACGTCCACGTGGATCTGAGCTGGCGTCCATATATGCAATTACGATATAAATAACGACGTTAATAAAACGGGTTGTTTCAATTCGCGATGGTCTAGGAACAGCGGCCGACGCCGCCTCCTAGGAGCCGAGTCTGCTTGGTGTTGCCGCGACTCTATAACCCCAACCCTGTGGCACCCGCACTCGGTGGTCTTGGACTACTTAGGCACCTCTATATTGTTTCATTTGACACTCATTTCTTATTGTACTTTCATTTTTACAATCTTATTATCATGCATTCCATATAGCTTTCTTTCTATTTGCATGACTTTTAGACTGCTTTATTTATTTTGAATTATCGTTTAAATCCTACTAGCATTTACTTACTGGACTCGACATTATTGTGTTTGACCGAGTGCAGATCCGTAGCCGAGCAAGGGCAAAACGCCGACACTTGGTAATCTACTCTGAAGATATCGGAGTGGCCCTCCTCTATATACTTTTGTAGGTTTTTGACTTTTTGTATTATTTATATATGTTATTATCACACTTGGGATATGTGTTTGGATTGAGAGATATACATGACTTGTATATCATTTTTGCTTAGTTATAACACTTGAAACAAGATATATATGAATATATATATTTATAGGGTTCCATATTTAGGATGTCCGACTCCTTTACTTTATTTTGAGTTATCTAACGTATTAATTACTTCTACTAACTTGTAAAACTTGAGAAAAAATACAAATAACTCGACTTAAAATTATGAATTTACTTATATGGATAGATCAGAAGTCTGACTAGGCCTACGTTGACCTTGCGAGATTGGCTCGGTGGTCCACGTGGGCTTAGGCAAGGCGGGACCCAGTTTGTGGAAAACTGGGGTCGTCAAAACCTCGAGTCGCTAAAGTATTTGGTTGGAATAAGATGTGTTTATCTGGGCGACTATTAATATCCCTCATTCGCGACGGTCTAAGTACAGCAGGTGATGTCGCGTCCTAGAACCCGAGTCTGTTTGGCATTGTCACGACTCTATGACTTCGACCCTGTGGCACCTGCACTCGGTGGTCTTAAACTACTTGGGCACCTCTCTATTATTTCCTTTGACACTCATTCCTTGTTGTACCTTAATTTTTTATAGTCTTATTATCATGCATTCCATATAACTTTCTTTCTATCCACATGACTTTGAGACTTTTTTATTTACTTTGAGTTACTCTTTAGATCCTACTAGCTTTTGCTTACTGGGCTTGACATTCTTGTGTTTGACCGAGTGCAGATCCAAGTCGAGCAAGGGCAAGTCTCCAATACTTGGCAATCTACTCTGAAGATATCGAAGTGGTATTCCTCCTCTACACAATTTTGTAGGTTTTTGACTTTTTTGTATTGCTTGTATATATTGTTATCATACTTGGGATACTTGTTTGGGTTGAGAGATACACATGATTTTTGTATCATTTTTGCAACATTTGACATAAGATATACATGAATATACATGATTACAGGGTTTCACATCTAGGATGTCCGACTTTTTTACTTTATTGTGAGTTATTTAACGTATAAATTATTTCCTTTAACTTGTATAACTTGAAAAATATACATAACTCGACTTAAAATTAGGAATCTACTTATATGGATGGATCAGAACGCTGACTAGGCTTGCGTTGGCCTTGCGAGACTGACTCGGGGATCCAGGTGGGCTTAGGCCAGGCGGAACATAGTTTGTGGGAAACTAGGGTCATCACATAAACTCATGCAAACCATTTCATTTTTACAAACTTAGAAGAGAAGTAAAGCTAGACAGGAGATCTAGAGGAAGAATATCAGTTGCTTTGGAGGAATTTTGATGAGATTGAAGTGATCATCAAACTAGGTAAGCTAGTGTACATATGTCCATTTAGTAAAAGTTGGAAAAATTGATGATTTGATTATAATTGTTGAAGTGTTGCTATTAATATTATTATGGTGGATGTATTGGGTCCTTGGTGGAGGGTAACAACGGTCTAAGGCGTTAGTCAAGGCCAAGAGGAGGAAACCCAGAAGTTCATAGTGCAGAATTTTTGAAATTTCCGCATCTAACGGGTTAGGCATACTTGCTAGTGCAATAGCAAGGTTGAATAGCGTGTTAATGAGGTCATTAGCATGCTAGTAAGGTTGAGTAGTGTGCTAATGAGGTCATTAGCGCGCTAGTCATGCTATCCAACACGCTAAGCGGTATGATAACATAAAATCTGAAATTTCCTAACCAGAACTTAAACACATTAAATAAGCTTAACGCCCTAACTGAAGGTCTAAACTGTAATGGCCTACTTGCCAAATGGACAGCCACAGGGGTCGATGCGGGCCCACAACTTGACCTACCAGCGCCAACTGTGTCCTACAAGCAAACTCATCCACCATTTAATCATTATTAACTTCAAATGACAACAAATTATTGTTTAAGTTGTTTCTAAACTCAAGTTATCTGTTATGATCATTTTCAACCCAAATAAATCACAGCGGAAGTCATGCAATTAACTCTGATACGTACCTAGTGTGGAAAACCCATATATTATATGTACCTCAATGTATCCAAATATCAACAGTACAGAGTCCTAATGTCTCACAAAACTCAAATCCCTAAATAAAACAAAATAAGAATATACAAACGTACAAGCCTGGCTAAACATCTTTGTATTCCGGTAGCTTGCTCTTGCCTCGGCTCGTACTAGGATTTGCACTCAGCCATCACAAAAGGCAGATGACGAGTCCAGAGTGAGTATTCCCAAGAAAATTAGTGAGCAATACTGAAAATAAATACTGGAATTTAAAGAAAACTATTAAATAAACATGACGGAAATCTAAACCGATAACTGTCCTGATTGCATGCATATGTAATAAGCGAAAGCACAAAATGTGTGTTCCTAGCCCTTAGGATCAGACTAGCGCCATACTTCAGACTCCCAACAGACTACTGCCGGCGAGTAGCACTCAAGCAAGGCCAATATTTGGATCCGCTAGGTGGTCGGCGTGGAACCTACGACGCACCCACAAGTGCCCGTCACTCTCTCGGGTAGCCTTATTCACCGAGATGGTACACGTGCTATGTCCTAGTGGACGTACACACAGAAATGGCACGGGGGGAGAACCTCAACGTCGTCCATTATACACATACCAGGAATAGAGTGATGAAAGACAAAAATTGAATTCAAAAAGCAAAAGTGAAAACTTCTCAAGAAATCTCAGTTAGGATACTACACACCTCACACCGAACAACGTGTACCGTCACTAACCACCGGTCCGGCTCCGCCTAGTCCCGGATATCCCAAATTATAACCTGCAATGACCTATGTCCATGTATGAGTGATATCTAGTCATTTGTATGCATGCTAAGTCATTTCACACAAATCATGTCAAAACATGGGTGCATTAGTGCGCTAGGTCTGGGCAACACACTAGATGCCCAGACAATTATACGTTCTTAGCTCAGACGAACATTATCACTCTAGATCCTGCGATTAGGGCGCTAATTGTGTTTTGGACAGCAACCAACTGCAAATTTTTTCGGTTTTCCTTAACCCCACCAACCCAAAAATAACCACAACACCAACAATAACACTTCGAAACACTAGAAACTTAGCTAAACAACAACTCAAAAACCTCCAAATATTCACCAAAACCTCTAAAACTAGGATCAAAAGGTAGAGGAAATGAAGGTGTAAGTGATTCTCACCTTGCTTTTGGTGTTTTCACCCCTCCAAACTCCACAAATCAACAAGTTTGATATCCCCAAACCTTGGTTTTGCTCTTCAAATCTCAGATAAGATGGTGATGAGAGAGAGAAGGTGGTGGAAATAAGTCAAATCGACTAATTTATAGTGGATTTGTCATCACCTCTCACATGTGCATCTCTAGGAGATGAAAGGAGCCTTATTTGTTTCATTTTCCTCCAATTGTGACTTAGCTAGGACACTCATCCTTGTTTTCACCTCAAAAGTCCATTTTCGGACGTTCCGAAGCCCGGTTTCGCTTTCCGAAACACGACATACTCATAATACCATGTCCCTAACCACCATATATACATTCCATATTGATTATTAAAATAATTTTTACTCATTTGTGTGTATTATTCCCCCGGACCAGTGTTAAGTCAGTTAACCTACCCAATACCCGCGTCGAAACGCATATCGAGGCGACTACTTAACACACGGTCTCGCTCCTCAAATGTCCTATAATATCACACATTGCGATGCCAGTTACACTAGTTCAATACAAACATCTCAAATTAATCAATTCAGCACATAAAAGTAATATTTACCTAGTTCCAGGCGCGCACAAGCCTAACTGCGGGTCCCATGAGCATCTGAGCTGTCCGGCACATCTGCAAATATGTCATAAATAATGGAAAATTATATTCAGGTCGTTACAGCTCTTCCCAACTAGGTAAAATTTCATCCCGAAATTAAAATTAAACTAAAAATTCTACCGGCAAATAAATGGGGGTACCGTCGTTGCATAGTAGACTCAAGCTCCTAAGTGAGTCCCTTGGTCCCGTGATGCTGCCATTGAACTAAAACTTTTCGGATCTCCTTATTCCTCAAAATCTGAGGCATCCTATCCATGATTTCCATAGGCAAACTCACACAAAGGTAAGTAAACTTCCCACGATTCATGACCTACAGGGCCTACCATAAAGTGCCTCAGTGGTATCCCGATACTCGCCTAATAGCTGTTGTTGTAGGCAAACTCATATAAAGGTAAGTAATCCTCCCACGATTTACCAAACTGTAGAATACATGCTCTGAGCATATCCTCGAGAATCTGAATCAACCGCTTTGACTGTCCGTCAGTCTGAGGATGGGACGCAATACTAAACTGTAAATGAGTGCCAAACTGCTCCTGCATACTCTCCCAAAGTCTCGATCTAAACTGCGGATCTCTGTCAGAAACAATGGAGAGCGGTACATCGTTCAATCTAACAATCTTTTTCTTGAAGATAGTGCTCAGCTGTGTAACTGAATATCTTATTGTGATCAGTATAAAATGTGCCGACTTTGTCAACCTGTCGATAACCACCCAAATCGCATCGTATCTCCTCGTCGTCTGAGGTAAGCCAATGACGAAATCCATAGTTACGTGTTCCCACTTCCACTGAGGAATGGGCAGTGACTGTAGTAACCCAGTTGGTCTCCTGTGCTCAGCCTTCACCTGCTGGCATATATGAAAACTCCGAACGTATCTACCCACGTCGGCCTTCATCCCTGACCACCAGAACAACCTCCGCAGATCGTGATACATCTTGGTCCAACCAGGATGAACTATATATCGTGACCGGTGTGCGTCATCGAGAATGTTGTCCTTGAACTCCGATACCCTTGGTATCCCCTGTGTCTTAAGCACCCGTCTGACCCCTCGGACCACTCTATGTACCTCGGATCCTGAGCCAGGCCACTAATCCGCACATATCGGTCATCAGCTCTCTACAACTCAGCAACCCAGTCTAGAGACACTGTAGGAACTTGCATCTAACAACAAATCTATGTTAAAAACAACACTGACGCTGCCTCAATCAACTCGTGCTTATGTGTCATATATCGCAATACTATATGGCTCTCAATGTCGCTCTTACTCAATGCATCATCAGCTGCGACATTCGCCTTACCTGAATGATACTCAATAGCGAAGTCGCAGTCCTTCAGTAACTCGAGTCATCGCTACTGTCGCATGTTCAGCTCCCTTTGAGTGAATAAATATCTCAAACTCTGGTGGTTTGTGAACAACACGAACCTCTCACCATACAAGTAATGACTTCAAGCCTTTAGTGCAAACATAACCACCGCAAGCTCCAAGTGGTGCACTAGATAATTCACCTCGTGAGGTCTTAACCGTCGAGATAAATAGGCCACTGGGTGTCCATCTTGCATCAACACGACACCCAGCTTAGTGTCCGATGCATCAGTCTAAACTAAAGAACCTTTACTTGCCACTGGTAAAGCCAAAACTGGTGTCGAAGTCAATTTCTTCTTCAGCTCCTAAAAAGCATCCTCACACTCCTGGACCATTCAAATCTAACGTCCTTCTTAGTCAGCCTCTTCAACGGCGCATCAATCATCGAGAAGCCCTACATAAAGCGCCAGTAATATCCTGCCAAATTCAAGAAACCTCCGGATGTCAAATACAGACTCAGGTGTCTTCCAGTCAATAATCACTTGAATCTTGTCACCATCAACTGATATACCCTGACTACTGATGACATGGCCCAAGAACTTCACCTCACTCAGCAAAAGGCACACTTGCTGAATTTGGCATACAATCTATGCTCTCTCAGCGTCGCCAATACATATCTGAGATGCCTCTCGTGCTCTACACGAGTCTTACTGTAAATCAGGATGTTGTCAATGAAAATAATGACGTATCGATCAAGGTATGGCCTCAGTACCCCGTACATATCCATGAAGATCGACGGTGTGTTAGTCAGCCTAAACAGCGTGACTGTAAACTCGAATAAGCCGTAACACATACTAAATGCAGTCTTCTCCACATCTTCTTCTCGAATCCGGAGCTGATGGTATCCTGATCATAAATCGATCTTCGAGAAGATCTTGGCCCTAACTAATTGATTGAATATGTCGTCAATCCTCGGAAGTGGTTAATGATTCTGAATCGACACCTGATTCAGCTTCCGGTAGTCCACACACATACTCATCGAGCCATCCTTCTTCTTTACCAACAGAAGTGGAACTCCCCAAGGTGACATGCTAGGGTGAATGAAACCCTTCTATACTAAGTCCTCTAAATGGGTCCTATACTCTTTGTGCTCTGATGCTGACATCCAATACGGTCTGCTGTAGATTGGTTGAGTCCCTGGGATTAGCTCAATGATGAACTCCACAGCTCTCGGTGGTGGTAAACCAGGCAAATCATTTGAAAACACGTTTGGAAACTCACAAATAATAGGGACATCCACAACCTTCAGCATCGTCTTACGTTCTGGCTCAACCACAGCCGCATGCGCCTCCATCTCCTTCGACGTAGCTAATCTGCCTCGAGTGATAGGCAATGCAGACGCAACTCCGGTAAATGTAAATCGTGGAATCCCCTCGATGTCAAACGTCACAGTCTTGTTGAAATAGTTCATATGTGCGTGATAGGATGATAACCAATCCATCTCGAACATCGCATTGAACTCCAAGTACTCTAACACTCTCAAATCAGTTGGTAATTGATGTCGTTCGATCTCCATAACACAATTTCGGCAAATTCGTTATCCCCAACTATCGTGTGGAGAACAATATGTGTATCTAAAGTCTGTGCATGTAATCCTAACTTTCCTACCATGTGTCCAAAAAGAAAAGATAAAGTACTACTAAAATCCATCATAACATGCATAGGAAAACCACATACAGATAACGTACCCTCAATTAATTGTCTAGTCCCCTCCCTGTCTGGCTGCGCGATCCCAAATGTTGTTGTCTGAGCCATGTCTTTAGTCTGCTCCGTTTGCGGTGGTACTGGAGTTGGTCTGGTATAATCTGCCACAATAAACCCCACTTGATCGTACCGGTAACATGTGCGAGTTTCAAAAATGCCAGAACTCCTCTGACTCGGCGTTTGACTCTGGCCACTCAGACCTCTATCCTGCCTCTGCTGCCTAGACCGATCAACGGGTGTAGAAGACATAGAATATGCCAACTGACGGTCATCATATCGATCTTCGTCCTCATGACGATCTCTGTCACCTCTGCTACCCTGACCAGACTGCCAACCACCTCGGCGAGGTCTCTGGCCCTGTCTCTACCGATCCTGATCCTTCTATCTCTTCAGCCTCCGATCAGACCGAGAACCTGATGTCGGCTGACTCTGCTGACCCCGCAGCGCAGCTGAATCGCTCGTCGATTGGCCCTCTGAACCATATATGTCTCGTATGTGAGGCACATGTCGAGACCTTAGTCAGAGTACGAGCTCCGCTAGATACCACTGTGCTTGCTATCCTCTCATCTAAACCCCAGACAAAGTAGTATATCTGCAATTAGTTAGTACCAGCTATGTCCATAGAGTACGAAAACATATATCGAAACCTCTCCATGTAGACGGTGACCGACATATCACCCTGCACTAGGGACAGAAACTCATCCCTCAAACAAACTCTGTCCTCCATCTATATATACTCATCTATAAACACCGTCCGAAACTCTGCCCACATAAATACAGTAGGATGAGTCGCAATGTAAGTAGTCCATCAGATCACTGCATCCGCTCTCAAACAAAAACTCGATAATCGCGGCTGATCGATCTCCTCAACTCGCAGCAAGTCTTGTAGCCGCTCATAGGATAATAGCCACCTTTCGGCTACCTCCAGGTCTCCAGCCCCATAGAAATACCCTGGAGAGAACTTAAGGAAGTCTCTCATCTTCTTCGCTTCTATTGTCATCTGACTCCCATAAGTCGATGCCACTGCTAGCTGCTCGGTCATACCAAGTGTAACCACCACTGCAGCCTCCACTGGTCCTGCAACTGGTGTAGCCCTCTCTATCTCTGATACTACCACTTGCACCTAAACCTCAACTGAAGTAGGTGCTACGATTGCCTGCGTAATTGTTGTGCAGCCACAACGTTAGTAGGAGCAATAGTAACCTTTCGAGCTCGCAACATATCTATCAGCATCACGAACCAATCATCCATCGTCCGCGCTAACGACTCCAAAGTCAAGGTCAATCTCATCGGATCATTGATATCTCCGACCTCAGGCTGGGTATCTGATGGTTGTCTGTCCATCAGTAACTACATCAAAGAACGTGCACCCAATCAGCCTCAATACCAATATACATATATCGTACATATATATAATACACTCAACATATAACACGTATATCCCGAATTCCTACCCATCTCACCTCTCTTCCCAACTAGGACTCTAAGCACTTCCTTTGGGTTTCCACATCTACAGTGTATTCAGCAATCGAGACCATAACTGTAATCGTATCAGAGGTAACATTCGACTCCCTAAGGTTCACTAACCTCGCTTTGATACCAAAATGTAACGACCACTTGCTAAATGGATCGCCACGGGGGCCGATGCGGGCCCATAACCTGGCCTACCAGCGCTAGCTGTGTCCCACATGCCAACTCATCTACCATTTAATCATTATTACCATAAAGGACAACAACTTACGGTTTAAGTTGTTGCTGAACTCCAGCATCTGTTATGATCATTTTCAACCCAAATAAATCACAGTGGAAGTCATGCAATTAACTCTGATACCTAGTGTGGAAAACCTATATATTATATGTACTTCAATATATCTAAATATCAATAGTACAGAGTCCTAGTGTCTCATAAAAATCCCAAATCCCATAATAAAACAAAATAAGAATATAAAAACGTACAAGCCTGGCTAAACGTCTTTGTATTCTAGTAGCTTGCTCTTGCCCCGGCTTGTATTAGGATTTGCACTCAGCCATCACAAAAGGCAGATGACGAGTCCAAAGTGAGTATTCCCAAGGAAATTAAGTGAACAATACTGAAAATAAATACTAGAATTTAAAGAAAACTATTAAATAAACATGCGGGAAATCTAAACAGGCAATTGCGCTCATCGAATGCATATGTAACAGTGAAAGCGTATAGTGTGTGTTCCTAGCCCTTAGGGTCAGACTAGCGCCATACTTCGGACTCCCAACAGACTACTGCCGATCATGCAAGGCCAGTATCTGGATTTGCTAGGTGGTCGGTGTGGAACCCACGGCGCACCCACAAGTACCCGTCACTCTCTAAGGTAGCCCTATTCACCGTGATGGTACACATGTTATGGCCTAGTGGACGTACACACAAAAATGGCACGGAGGGAGAGCCTCAACGTCTGTTCATTATACACATACCAGGAATAGAGTAATGAAAGATAGAAATTGAATTCAAAACGCAAAAGTAAATACCGCCCAAGAGATTTTAGTTGGGATACTACACACCTCACATCGTACTCCGTATACAGTCACTAACCCCCGTTCCAGCTCTGCCTAGTCCCGAATTTCCCAAATTATAGCCCGTAATGACCTATGTCCATATATAAATGGTATTTAGTGATTTGTATGTGTGTTAAGTCATTTCACACAAATTATGTCAAAATATGGGTGCATTAGCGCGCTATGTCTGGACATTAGCACGTTTGGTCCGGGCATTAGCGCGCTAGATGCCCAGACAGTTATACGTTCTTAGCCCAGATGAGCATTAGGGCGCTAATTTTCTGGTCTACCGCACTAATTGTCATTAACACGTTAGAACCTGCTATTAGCGCGCTAATCGCGTTCTGGACAGCAACCAACTGCAAATTTTTCAGGTTTTCCTCAATCCCACCAACCCAACAATAGCCACAACACCAACAACAGCACTTCAAAACACTAGAAACTTAGCTAAACAACAACTCAACAACCTCCAAATCTTCACCAAAACCTCTAAAACTAGGATCAAAAGGTAGAGGAAGTGAAGGTGTAAGTGATTCTCACTTTTCTTTTGGTGTTTTCACCCCCTCCAAACTCCACAAATCAACAAGTTTGATCTCCCCAAACCCTGGTTTTGCTCTTCAAATCTCGGATAAGATGGTGAGGAGAGAGAAAATGTGGTGGAAATAAGTCAAATTGACTTATTTATAGTGGATTTGTCATCACCTCTCACATGTGCATCTTTAGGAGATCAAAGGAACCTCATTTGCTTCATTTCCAACCACTAATGACTCCAATTGTGACTTAGCTAGGACACTCGTCCTTGTTTTCAACTCAAAAAGTTCATTTTCGAACGTTCTGACGCCCGATTTCACGTCCCGAAATGCGACATACTCGTAATACAATGTCCCTAACCACCATATATACATTCCATATTAATTATTGAACCATTTTTTATTTATTTTGTGTGTAATATTCCCTCCGGCCTAGTGTTAATTCGGTTAACCTACCGGTACCCGCGTCGACACGCATATCGAGGCTATTACTTAACACATGGACTCGCTCGTCAAATGTACTATAATATCGCACATTGTGATGCCAGTTACACTAGTTCAATATAAACATCGAAAATTAATCAATTCAGCACACAAAAGTACTATTTGCCTAGCTCCAAGCGCGCACAAGCCTAACTGTGGGTCCCACGAGCATTTGAGTTGTCCGGCACATCTGCAAATATATCATAAATAACGGCGAATTATATTCAGGCCATTACATAAACACATTATAAACTATGTTTAATGGTACCAGGAGCCTAGGGAAGAGTCGTAGAGATTCGGGTACTTGTTTTGAGGTGTCGAGAGATCGGATTAGCTAGGAACTTGGCGTGGTTTGTAAGTAAACTGATTGAGATATTTATATATATTTATTTTCATTATGTTTCTTGTTTATAGTCATTTAGACAGATGTGCTATTGTACTTTAGATGTCGTGACTTTGTTGTCCTATCTTATTATATGAGTTTGTTATCATGGCATTGGTTGTTGTTTAAATGGTGTTCATTGACTTTAAATCATGTGCTACGTCAATTCTTAGTTGTTTAACGTGTTAATAGAAAGCATGTTATTAGGTGAATGACTCGTGGTGTTATAAATCACATCCTTTTGTATTCGTTTGAGCTATTCCGTTATGGATTCCTTATTATGTCACTTTTTGAGTTGTGAAAGTAGTTCTTATATATAGGACCATTATAGAGATAGGTTGCGACAAACTAGATCACTAGATTTTTCGGGATGTCGGGATCTCACCACTAGTTTGTGCGGGTGCATATGAGGTATGAGACCCGGGGTTATCGACAAGTATTTATATATATATATATCTAAAAGGACATTGTAATGATGTGAAGGCATCTAAAAAAATGATTATGCCATACATAATGGAACATAGTTGATATGATGTAATTTCATAGTCAATCAACCCTAGATCATACTGCTTTAACTTAAATATCTTTATCATGATTCTTTTTTAGCTTTAATTGCTATTGTTATGCTTTCAGATACTTGTTGACTATATTTGGGAATGTGAATAAATGTTTCTTAGTGTTACTTTCAACATTTTTGTACTTATTGTCCTTTTTATCACGCTGGGTGCAGATGCTTCGAGTAACAGACCAGGGAAAGAGAAAATCGACGATTAGTTTTGAGCCGTCGGAGGATAGTTCCTGCTACTTTGGTAGGTGATCATTTTGTGTATCTATCATTTACGTCTTTTGTATAACTTTAGGCTGTATATCGGGTTGAGAGACTAAACTTCCCTACTGTTTGATGTATTACTTTGATTAGTTTATATAATCGTCTGTTTACCAAATTTTCACAGTATGTGTTTTATAAATGCTTTCACTAGTTTTATTAATTATTCCGCTGATAATTAAGATAATCTTAATAACTTCTTAATGAACTTCGTAAGTCATAATTAAATCTAAATAAAATATATATGTTGGTCGTGTGTAACAAGGTGAATAAGATGAAAAAGCCGACTAATGCATTGTTAAATCCTATACGACGTAGGTTAAGGCTTAATGACGGGATTAGGCCGGGCGGTACCCAGTTTAGGGAACCGGGCCGTCACACTATATGCTTTTAAATACCTTTTGTATACTTTAGGAATGGGTGAAAATCTCTTGATGTTACTTTCTACTTTATTGTACTCATCGTCTTTTTTATGACGGTGGGTGCAGATCCGATGGCTAGCAGGCCCGACAAGGAGAAGATTAGTGGTTATCTCTGAGTTGGTGGTGTGCATTCAGTACCGACTTTGTAGGTTTTTGTTATTTTGTTGTATTACGTACTTTATGTCTTTTAGATACATTCAGGTTGTATATTTTGTTTGGGTTGACCGTTAGCTCCCCGACTTGACATATGTTTATTACACGGATTATCATCATTTTGACATATATATATATATATATATGATCGTGTTTCCTGGTTTTGACACTTAGGATTTGTATTTAATTGCTTCCGCTTAATCATTAAGACTTTCACCATTCTAATAATTATTTAATAGTTGTAAGTTATTTTGAGAATTTTATAATATTAGAAACTGTTATCTTTAACATGTAGATTGAGGAGAATAGGAATAAAGGCTGACTAATATGTTGTTAAGTCCTGCGTAGCTGATGTTAGGGCTTAATGACGGATTAGGTAGGGCGGTGCCCAAGATTAGAGAAGAGGCGCTTCAACCACCTTTTAATATATGTGGAATCACAATGTAGAAAGTATGGTGTTGATGTTTTCGACATGAATGCTTCCTGCGAAGAAGGTACATGTCGTTCTTGTCAACATAAATATTTCATTGCAGTTCGTCATCATTATCACTATGATGTGTTCAACTCTGCAATTGAATACCAGTTGGAAGAGTTAAACATCATATTTAATAACAATGCCCTAAAAGTTTTAAAGCTTGCATCTGCCTTATAACTAAATGACAGCTTCAAATCATTTGATGTTAATGACATGTCTTCTTGCCTAAAAATTTTATCCTACCGATTTTAGTGAACAAGATATGCATAATTTGAAATGTGAATTGGAGCATTATGAGGTCGATGTACTGGACCATGAAAGTTTTCAAGAGATACAAACACTCTCTGATTTGTTGAAGATATTAACTCAAACAAACAAGTCGCAACAGTATTATTTAATTCCTAGGTTGATTCGTCTTGTTTTGACTCTTCCCGTGTCCACTACAACCATAGAGTAGGCATTCTCTGCTATGACCCTTATTAAGACAAATCTTTGAAACAAAATGGAAGAAGGGTTTTTATCGGATACTATGGTGATGTATATTGAATGATAATTCACTGAGGATATTGATCCAGAATCAGTGATAAATGCATTTGATTATTTAAAGGAAAGAAAAGTGCAACTACGGTAGGTTCTCTTTTATTTATTTTGACACTTATATTTGATTGCAACTAAATATATGAATATTTATATTTGATTTTTATTAATTATTTATCGTTTAACTGTTAATATTTGCAGTTGACACCACTTTTCAATTATGATACTTTGCATATTTTGATGGGAAGGTTTTACTTCAAAATGGTAATGTTCTTAATGAAAGGACCTCATATTTTAGTATTTTATTGTGATGAGTTACTTGCTAGAAAATATTCTATCTAAGAATTTTAGTTTAATCTATTCGAATTGTTGCCACTTGTGATTTTAAAGTCATTAATATTCGTTTGAATGATTTGCGATTTAAAGTCATGGGGAAATGCTAGTATGCCCCAGCACGAACACACATGTTAGATACACACTTGTCATTCGCCTTTTGACACACCTCGGGATGTGTGCACGCTCGAGAATCAAGGGATGCATGTGCACCCGCGAGTTAAGAGGTAGCCGGACGAATGCGTGTTCGACCTACATTTCGTTTCATAGTTGGTGGATCAAAGCATTTTTCAATTGTTAAATATTTAAAAATATATATTAGCTTTAGTCCAGTGCTTAAAAAAATCTTGGCTCCGCCTCTGACACCGACTAAGTTGGTTGTTGTCGTGCATTTCGCCTTAAGATGCGCATGCACATATATCAGTGTGTATTGCACGACATCCAACTGGATCGGTACTCAAAGTTAATTACTCTATCAGTTTTCCTTAAAGACTGCTAATATATATAAACGACTTTTAATTTTTACAAAAAAAAAAAAATCAAAAATATTTGTTTTGTACAGTCGATTAGAGATAAGTGGCTAGAGTTAAAAATAAAATAAAATTTATTATAGGAGACAAATGTTTAACGCAAATAACAGTTAATAACAAGTAGGTGTATTCATCCACAAATGAAGTCGAGGGTTAGAGTTGGAATCCTTTGCGTGCAAGTTTGAGAGGTAATAATTTTTTTTTATATAAATTTCATTCAAATGATATAATTTCATAGACTTCTTTTAATAAATATAGGGACCAGCTAAACGAACCTTAATTTTTGCTTGGAGGACCTCATTTTTGAATTTTTACTTTGTGGTACCCCACTTTTACTTATTTTACCTTACTTTTTTTTCTCAAAATTCTAAAAATACCCTTGCTCGCCCCATTACTCTCACCCTCACCCCAACACCCCTCGATGCTCTCCATTTCTCAAGTTTAGTCATTGTAGAGCACTTGTACTAAGTTACAAAATGTAATAGAAGTGTTTTTTCATTGAACAAGGTCGGACATGGTCACACTATATCCTAGAAGTGAAGAAATGTGGCCCACGGGTGTCGGATACACAGAGTTGACACATCTGAAGAAGTGTCGAACACACACTGCCGACACCTCTAAAGAGGTAATGGTCGACTCCGACTGAGACTGCAAAGATAACTAGGACTCAATGGGTAATAGAGGAATCCAATCAAGTCCTTTTTAGAGGTATCGATTTTGTGTAATCGACACTTTTGAGAGTCGTACCTCTAAAGAGGTATTGGCTCTATGTGTCCGACACCCGCAGGGCAACAAGAACGAACAAAAAATTTCAAAACTCCTAAAGAATACATGAAAATGACAAAAAATAGTGGGTTTTGCTCGGAATCGCTTAATATTTTCAATTCCATCTGAACTTTACATCAAAAATATAAGATTTAGCCCCAAAATCAAAGCCCTAACCCCAACAACAATCTCACGAACAATATCGACAAAAAAAGTAAAAAATAATCCCAAAAAAACCTCAAAATCTACTTTAAAAGAGATGAGGAATGCACCCACGGAGTCGAATCGATGTGGTTTTGCTTGGGTTTCATCAGGTTTGGGATTGTAATGAAAATGCAATTTGAGATAAGGTGATTGGGGTACGTGTAAGTGAGGTATGGGTTAGTAAAAACCCTTTTATATGGAGGGATAGTTGGTTCATTTCATTAAGTTGAGGTCATCTAAGCAAAAATTGACCGCTCCTTAAATTTATAATAATGTTATAATAATATTGAAACTCCTCTAATAAATTGAAAAATGTGGTCACGTTTTATTATAGAGAATTGATAGAGTAATGACACTTCCAGCACCGACCCGATGGATGTCGTGCAATACATGCCAAGATGTGTGTGCACATTTTGAGGCAAAATGTACGGCATTAGACTGGATCGGTGTCCAAAATAGGTTTACCCAAGCTTTTTTCCTTTGTTATAAATTAATTATTTCGTTAGTACTGTTCTTTTATTTTAAATAATTAAGACATCATTTGATTCAAGTTTTAAAAAAATGTGTACATGAGAAGTTGCATTTTTTGAAAATATACTTCTTGAAAGTTGACAAATGTGCTTAGCTTTTTTTTCTTTTTTAAAGATGTAAAATATTTTTTTATAACATGAGACAAATTAAGGTAAAGATATTTCTCAACTTTTTTTTTTAGTGAATGATGTCTCATTCATCACTCTAGAGATGCTTTGACATCTACAAATATATTTAATTGAAGATTTATATATTTAAAAGCATTAAAATACTATCTAAAAAACTTAAAATAAATCCACAAATCACATGGCAAACGAAAACCACAAATTAAACATGGCCTAACAAGTTTGCATAAACATAAAACACATAAAAGACGAGAAATTTCCAATTTCATTTTAAAAAATAAATTAATAACAATAAATTATTTTGAAAAAAAAATATCGATAAATTTAATTAAATACAATGAAAGAATTTGATCCATGTAGTCAGACTTCAATTAATTTAAAATTGCAGTTAGGTTGTGATTGTTGTAATTGTTGTGGTTGGTGCTGCTGCTGCAAATTAAAGCTCCGAAACGTTATTTTCGATCGCAACGTCCACCATATGACCACGAAAGAGAAATATCGTAAGCGCTTCGCACGCGACATCCAACTTGGATTCCACGATCTCGGGTTCTCCAACCTTAAACGATCCAACCCCTTCCCCCACCCTCCACGTTTCCTCTTATTATATTTTCTTTTAATGTGAGCCCGAAACCATATGAAATATAAGTCTATAACTATATATGTTGTTTTGATCTTAAAATACTTTCTTATCACTTTCGGCATAAAAACTTTGATATATATGACTCTAATTAGGGCCGTAACACCTCTATTGCTTAGATTCTAAAACTAGGACTATAAGAATGTTTATTCACTCATTATTGAGTAAAGAAGATAACTTATTTAGCTTCGCTTAAAAGTCAAATTCTATTGTTCCTTCGCGGGGATGTGCCACATTCCCAGTTCCCATCCTAGCATTTCTTTAAGGCATTCTTTTTTGAAGTAGCTTCTTTAAAATTTGTTATCATTGTTTTAGTTTATCATTACATTTATACAATTTTGATGCAGTTGAAATCGAAGTCAGTAACGTCGAATACTTTTCACTAATAAAGCGACTAGTTTCGTGTAGTAGCTAGCTACACGAAACTTCAATTGATGTTATAATGCACTAGTTAGTTTGAAGTTGTAACTATTGAAATATGAGGAAGATTCATAGTTCTAATTTATAGTTCCACTTGCGAGACAAAATCGCAACCATTTTAACATATGAAATAACTATGTACCGAGTTGTATGGTACTTTTTTTTTATTAAAGAAATGCACAATGAAAAAATAATTGAAAAAATATACAACATGAAGGATTAATGGAATTTTTCATGAACATGAAACTGGAGGTGCGAATTTTTAATTTTATTTTAAGGACTATCAATTGATCAACAAACTTCCAACATATATAAAAAGTTGTGATACAGTTGGAATTTGTTGCGGATTGATTAGATGATTCCAATTGTGTAAAAATAAAAGAGAAAAAATTGCTACATTTCAAAGTCCAGTAGTACAAAATAAATAAATAAATAAATAAATTTCTACGATCCTTTTTTGTCACAAAACATTATTTTGACTCATAACAACTTTGAGGTATATGAAATTTAAGTCCAAGACACATTGCAACAACTTCATATATTAGCAATGGCGACTGCTCGTGACAAAAATTAATGGAATCTCAATTGAAACTCATAAACCTCGTTTCAGCAACAGTTAAATAAGAATCATTACTTGAGCTGCTTGACAACATCGCAAGATTAAATTGACTAAGTTCAAAAGTACATTGAACTAGCCACACAAAAGCCTCCATAATATATTGAGAGGAAATAATAGAAACCCCACCACCTCATGGTTGAGAAGTACCCTTAGATACCAACTAAACTCCAACTCAATAAGTTGTTGAGTAATGCATGTATATATGTACATATGTATTTTGATTTGGGTTTTTTTTTATTATTTTTTGTTTTAAAAGGAGAGGTTAACTGCTTATTATTACATCATACATAATCGAGGGAAATTAAATAAGGGTAGTGCTAGATGAACTCAAAAAGTCCGGACTCAAACAACCAAAAAGACATAAATACCCTTAATTTAAATTCATTATTGGTGTTTGGGGGTAGAGGGTAATTAAGTCTTTTACTTAGATAGATATCTTAAATTGTTAACAAAAAAATCTTTGGGTCCGAACTCAAAGATCCAGGCAGTTATTAAAATTGGTCTAATATGCAAAAAGAGATCCTAACATTTACACTCTTCCACAAAATCAAAATCCCTGAACCAAATATACCTAACCAAGTAACCAATAATAACTCCAAATCATCTTTCACGTTCAATATTTTTTTATTTAAGTAATCATATTTAATATTACATTAAAATATCATAAATGCTCTCTCTATGCTATTATGAACTACTCGTATCTTAAACCAGACGACCTTGTAATAAAGACCAAAATCTCCCAATAAAATGACAAGAGACATGCAAAACCCCTCTTGTTTAAGAATGTAGGTGTGTGTTTGTGTGTTTGTGGGTCTTCACTTGCTTTTTGCTTTTCTTCACTTTACATGAACGAATGAATCCTTGAAAATGAGATGTAATATATATAGTCTCATAGTCACCCCACACAAATCAATATACATATACATACAGATACATGCATCACTCTCACAAGTCACAAGTCACAAGTCACAACATAAAAACAAACCCAAATCCATACACACACACACACACACACACACACACACACACACACTCACTCACTCTCATTCATTCACTCACTCGTTCATTCATTCTATGTGCATGTTTGTTTGTGAAAACCAACAAATAGGGGTTTTGGTTTGGATTCTCTGTTTTTCTACCCTGTTTTTTTTTTTTTTTTGCTCTGTTTTCTCTCTTAACATGCTGAGGAGGGGTTCCGGCGAATGCCCACCATGAACCACCGCGCCACCGCCGCCGTCGCCGTCGCCGCCGCCTGCCAGCGCCACCCGGACCAGCAGGTCACCGGATTCTGCGCATCCTGTCTCCGGGAGCGCCTCGCCGGACTAGATCCGGCCAACTCCGCCTCGGCCAACAACGCCGCCGCCGCCGCCGCGTCCACCTCCCGCCACTACGCCACCACCGCCCTCAGAGCCATCTTCAAGGGCTCCGGACCTTCCGGGCCTTCCAAGGGCTCGGCCACCGCGGCGTCGTCTTCGTCGGCATTGTCGCTGCCGGGGCTGCGGAGGAGCAAGTCCTTCTCCGGCGGGAGAGGGGAGCGGTTCACCGCCGCGGTGGAGCCGCAGAGGAAGTCCTGTGATGTTAGGGTTAGGAACACTCTCTGGTCTCTCTTCAATTTAGATGATGAGAGTGAGAGCAGAGGAATGGCAGAGATTGAAATTGAGAGTAGAAATTTAGGGTTTTCGGGTGGCGTTGGCGTTCCGGTAATCGAATCGAAAGAAGACGACGAAGACGAAGAAGAAGAAGGTCAAGAAGAAGAGAAGATTGAAGAGATTGAAGAGAGAGATCAAATCGGGGATGAAATTAGGGTTTTTTCTGATGATGTGGTTGCTCCTGCATTGGAAAGTGGGAGGCTTGTTGTTGAAGATGATGAAGAGGGAGAAGGGCTTGTTGGGGAAGTGAGGACAATGAAGGATCATATAGATCTCGAATCGGCAAGGGGTCGGAAGGCGTCGAATGGGAGGGATTTGAGGGACATTGCTGGGAGTTTGCTGTCGAGGGCATCGGTTTTTCGAAAGAAGTTGCAGAAATGGAGGAGAAAGCAGAAGATGAAGAATAGGAGAAGCAATGTGGGTGGTGAGTCAGAAGCAGGAGGAGTGGCAGCAATGGAGGTTGACAAGGGGAGAGGAGGGAGGCAGTTTAGGGAGACGCAATCGGAGATTGCGGACTACGGGTATGGCCGGAGGTCCTGCGATACCGATCCAAGGTTCTCGCTTGACGCTGGGAGGATGTCGTTTGATGATCCCCCGCGGTACTCTTGGGATGAGCCTAGAGCTTCCTGGGATGGATATTTGATTGGGAGGATGTTTCCAAGGGTTCCACAAATGGTTTCAGTGATGGAAGATGGTAATGTGCCGGTTGGGAGGTCTGATAATCAGATCCCTCTTGAGGAGCCCATGAATTCCATCAATGAGGATGAGACAACAACAACAACTCCTGGTGGATCAGCTCAAACTAGGGATTACTACTCGGATTCGTCTTCTTCGCATAGGAGGAGGAAGAGTCTTGATCATTCTAACTCAATTAGGAAGGCGAAAACGGCTACTTTGGCGACCGAGGCGGAGGAAGGGAAACCGGTTTCGAATGCTAAGGTCACTCCTGCTACTAGCGATTACTTTCATGGGACTAAGGTTCTAGTCACAGACAGGGATTTGAGGGATTCGAAATCAAATTCTCTCAAGGATGATCGCTCGGAGAGCTTTGAGTCGGCTTTCAGGGACACTTCTTCTGTTATGAGTGGTGGAGGTAGAAAGGGCTCGAAGAAGTCCCGCGCCCTATGGAGCAAAGGGTGGAGTATTTTCAGTTTTATACATGGACGAAGCGGTAGAAAGAATGTGGAGGAGGATAGATGTTGTGGAGGTAATGTGGTTGAAAGGTCATTTTCAGAGTCTTGGCCAGAGATGAGGAGAGAAGTTAATGGAGATGCCAAAGGAGCTTTGAACAGAAGGGCCTTTCGCTGCAATAGCAGTGTCAGCTCAAGGAGTTTGTCTAACGCGGGTGGTTTGTTTAGTGTTTTGCGAAGTAATGAGACCAACGGGCATAGTCGAAAGAGGAGTAATAATTTTGTGATGGAAAGGAACCGAAGTGCCAGATATTCGCCGAGTAGCCTTGATAATGGCCTTCTTCGGTTCTACTTAACACCCTTGAGGGGCAGTAGGAGGAGCAACTCGGGGAAGAGCAGACCCAAGAATTCATATTCTATTGCACGGAGCATGTTGCGGTTTATCGAATAGAAGTCCGTTCGCCTATCAGGTGTTCTTAGATATCAAAGATCAATTTACCATTTTTTTACTTTCTATCATGTAAACAGATATCTATCAGTATATATATGTTTCATGTTGGTTAGATAAAAGCAAATCCCATAGGTTTCCCTTGCTTTTCTGTTTATTTAACTGCATAATAAGAAAAATGACAAGACATCTTCTGTTCAAAGCTCATACTTCCCGGACTGTTGCATGTCTCTTTTCTTTTCGGTCTTGCTTCAGTAAGTTATTAATCAGTCGAGTTACAGGAAAAAACTTGTGATTCATTGTTTTTGTAAGAAATTTTCTATGAAATGTTTACATTGTGATTTAAAATCCCACCAAAGCATGTTAATTTCCCTGACGAAGCTATTGAGAATCGTACTTTGCGATAGTTTTAAACTGTTTGACTGCATATATTTAAGTGGTCTTTCCCAATTTTGTTAAAGCTCAGTTGAGGTTTAATAATTTTGTTAAGGTGTTTCTCTTGTAATCCTAGTGCAACCAATTTTTCTTATTGTCCATGTAAGGACACCAAGTGCTTGTTCAGAAGTTGGTCTACTGAATAATATAAAGAGTAAACTTTTCAATTGGCGCTGTCCCCGTGTCATTTTACTGTTTTTCTGCTGTGACAACTTTCAAGCTTTTATCCCAATTCTCTGGATGATTCTCTGGTGTATCGTCTTCATATTCATTTATTGTATATGCTTTATATTTGTGATTTTGATGTCTCTCATTTACATGATCATTTGATTGACTTATGGAAGCCATTACTTGTTCAAGTGATTATAATCCATAGCTTGTCTATTCAGTATGTTAATTAACACCTTGTAATTTGGAATAAAATAGCCTTACTGTGACTTATTGTAAACATAGGCTTATTAGATTGAATTATGTTGCTCGCAGCACTTAATTGTGCACTGTATGTAATAGCTTGGGTAGAAACATAATTGGAGCTAGTTTTTGCTAAAAGGACTTTGCATATTACTTTGAGGTTGCATCTCTAATTTGCCTACTGGATGATTGTTATGTATTATGATCTGATCGAAAAACATTGTTATGTATTATGAGAATATCGTATTCTGACTAACGTAATTTTGTTTCAACATTTTATCCTGTGTTGCAATTTGCATTCATGACTTCTGCATGGTGTGACCAGGGGATTCTTCTGGGCCATTTAGCTTTGTTGGGATGTGGAATCCATCATCTGGTCTTCAGAGAGAATATTTGAGTTTCTGTTTTTTTCATGGTCTGATACTTCTTTCATCTTGCTAGTTTTATATTGATTTACTAAAATTCAAAGGAAATCTTGCTTCTTGCTCTTCAAATGCTCCAGTAGATGATTCCTAACAAACGGTTAATCTGGAGGCTACACCGGAATCTGGACTTGCTTCTCGTAGCTCGAATCCTTCAAAAGAGTTAGTACTGAATTCATTGTTTTATCAAATGAAAAATTCCTGTGCAGAACTAATTGTTTGTTTTGTGGAATATACAAAAAAGCTACTGACTTCTTAAGTGTAGAATGAGAATTTCAATTGGGCAGGGACTAAAGAGCAAGTCTGCTTGATAGAAATGCTGTATCTTTCCTTGGCGTCGAGATTGCCGGTCAAGATGGATTTAAATGATCCCGAGACAATTGAAAGAACTAACATCCCGTGAATAATAAGGTTGATTATATTTCTAGAGGCTATTTCAAGGTATGTTTCCTGCTGCTTATTTTTCCATGTATTTGAGAAAGGTGGTCATTTTATCATGCAGGCTCAAGACTTTTCTTGATAGGTAATCGATGAGATTCGAACCCACAATCTCTAAAATTCACGTCTCTACGGCAAATCATTGGACCAATCAGAGTTTTAGGTGCATGCATATGCATTTGTACTTGTGTATAACTTGTTCAAAAGCAGGTTCATGTATATGCTGTTGGGAGAATGTCTTGTTGAGATGAGTTGAGTAGGTTAAGTTAAAAAGACTTGGTTTTTTTTTTTTTTTTTTTTTTTTTTTTTTTTGATGGTATTGATGAAGTAAGAAAATGGTGATTAATGATGCAGGTGACATAGATGACTAAAGCAAGCAAAGAGGTATCATTATATTTTTCTCCACTTCAAAGACAGATGTTTGAAATGGTGAATGCAGATTTAAAAACACTTGAATTTCAGGTACACATGACCCTTAATAAATTGAATGAGAACTGCAATTGCTGAATTGATCTCTTTATACCCAAGTGATAAGGTTTTGTAATTGTTGCTATTGATGGATGTTCATGAGACTGGTATTGAGTACAGGGTCATTTCAAGAATTTGATGCATTCCTTCTAGAAACTGAGTAAGGAAGTACTCTAGTGAGTGCATTTGTATTTGTTTTCTTCATTCTGTTGTTGAGAACCCCAACTAATTTTGTTGTTGAGAACTGCCAACATCAACTAATTTGGGATTGAGGTTTTTTTTTTTTTTTTTAAATGTTAAACAACTCATCTTTGATTTTTTTTTTTTGGTGAAGAGTTTTTTTTTCTAAATTTATTGAGGTATGTTGAAGTCAACAACTACCAAACTTCAATCCCAAATGGCTAAGTAAATCAATCGCTTTCACTCGGTTCAATTTAAAGCAATTGAATAGAATGATCTCGGCATTTCTTGTAAAAACATTTTTTGTCTTGACATTTTGTTGGCCTTTGTATGTCTCAAAAGAGTAAATTCTCAACCTTTGCTAATTAAATCAAACATATTATTTTCCATTTTTTCCCAAGATATTATGTATTAATATTTAAACTAAATCGAGTGCAATTGTAGAGTTTTGACCAATGCAGTTAGACTTCAATTAATAGTCATATACATTTGTTTAAATCAAAATTAAAGGCTTCTAACTAAAAGAAGGCTAGGGTGGCATGGCTTAGGTCTCTCCTTCGGGATTAATACGACCAAAAGCCATAACTTGACTTGTAATAAATAAATAAAATAAAATGTTCTATTTTTATTATTACATTGATGCCTTGCCTTTATATTTGTCTTTTTTTACTGAACTTAACAAATTTATAAGCAACATCTTTGGCACCAATTTTTTTTTTTTTTTCCAAAACAAAGGCAAATATTTGGCACCATATAGTTATGTAACCTTTCCAAGAATTTTATATTTGTAGGATCAATTATGATCACTATAGGCCTTCAAATGAACAGCCAAATGAATTTTGATGATATGATCCATCTCGAGCGCCCAACCCCACCACCACACGTTTACCTCTAATTCAACTTAAAATAGACCCCATTGAAGTCTGAAGCCTCTAGATTCTTTATTCACAATAAAATAAAATAAAATAAAATGAATAGCTGTATTCTTCGATGCTCCAGTTGTGAATGTCTTTCTCCTTCTTGTTACTAGAAGTGCATTAGTCTTTCAATCTATCATAATACTGATTACATCTTTAAGGCACATGAAACCCAAGTCCATAATATTGAACAACTTCATAATGCGACTGCTTGTGCAACGCAAAAGCTGCCAACATCTAGGCATATCTGCAATACCGTGACAAAATCAACGAGATCAAAAAAGCATCTCTAACTGCCACAAAATTCCCCAACCATGTTGGATGGAGAAGAATTCACAACCTATAAGTTGTAGGGTCACCTTTGTACCAAAAAAAAAAAAACAGTTGATACGATCCCAGATTAAAAACCAAATGCAGCCTTAGATAATATGCAATCTAGGCAATCTCAAGACATTGCTACATTTTCAAGTCTAAAATTCACATCAAAACAAATTATCCAACCAATTTAATCAAAACTGTATCTTTGTTCACAGTGCACGCATTCAGTTAAGCAGGCTACATAGCGTGCCAAAGCAAAATACCGTCTTCAACACAACAGGCTACCCATGTCAATAGATAATAGCACTGATTCCCACCAAAAATTTCACTAGATGGAAACATCAAACTTACCTTAGGTCCAATCTTTTTCCAGGTATGTTGCATCCCATCATAAACTCGACGCCCTGAAATTTTTTGGAGCAAAAATTTAAGCTAAAGGGATAATCAGAAAGAAGTCTGTCATCAGTTTCTAACCCTTTATCCATCACATAAGCCTCCTACTGATCCAAAGCTTTACTCACTTTTATATGCACTAGTAAATCACATTGTTGTATTACTAATGCGAAAGGTGAACCGAAATCCCAGTATACACAAAAAACAGAGGTTATGAAGCATTTACCTTTACTTACCAAGTGGAATGGAGGGGTTCGGATGATAGATACAAAAAGATTAGCATAAAGAATCCAGGTTACAAGAGGAATTACAAAATTAGTAATTACATACATAGAGGTGCGGATAACTCACCAGACCCCAAAACCAAGATTCTTGCTCAATATCGATTGTAAGCCTTGCCATAACCTTCATGTCTTTGGCGCTGGAACTCACCATAGTTCTCATGAGACCTTGCAGCAGAAATGTTTTCAGCTGGATATAGATACCTACCTCTTGAATCCACAGGTGCACCAGCTCCCTCATAATGAGGATTGCTAGATGTGCGATCAAAATCATTATAACCAGGGTTATTATATCCAGTGGCAGTGAAGCCCGCTGATGGCAAATGCTCGCGTGCCTGTTGCCGTCTTTGATGATCAAGTTGGAGAAACTCTTCCCAATGCTTTGATTGCATGCCCCTCTGGATAGCAAGTTTTTTCATATAATCTTCTCTCATTACACTAACGGTCTGTGAATTTGCAGAATAAAGTAAGAACATATCCATATAAAATGGAAACAACTTTCGTTGATTATAAAAGGTTATTCATGATTTAGAACAAAGCAAAATAAATAACATTTATGCAAGTAGACTCAAGAAAAATAATAAAACTAAATACAAAATTATAGGGATCCAAAATTATTATTTTTTAGTCATTCCACATAAGACTGGAGCTATCAGTATAGAAAACTATATGTGTAACAAACATACGTGCCAAAGCATCTCTGGCGAGATGGATGAGGCACCACTTTCCAAAAGGCAAGGTTTAGGGAGGTCATGGGTTCGATTCCTATTGAAGTTTTAAAAAAAAACCATACATTTTTCAGCTGTATCGCAATACGTAGGTTCACCAATTGGGAAGGCCAAGCAATCACCACCAGTAGTTGAAAAATGAATACCAGTTCATTTCCTGGTGGGCCATAAAGGAGCTGGTCGGTCAGTAGAGTACGATAATTATATTGACAAGAGTTATCATATCAATTACAAATACAACTATTTCATAACATCTGAGAAGCGATAGATATGAACTGAACAATGAGGGTACCAATTGCTTATAATCTCACAATCTCAACATTAAAATCTCGACTGAAAAAACCGGTGCAAAAATGTCACAATCTCAACATGCAGACCTGTCCATGGTCCAGAAGAAAACTAACGAGATGAATCCAAAAATCAACATGTATTTTCTTGAACTTACCAAAACTAATTGCTTATGCTTCTAAGAGGAGATGAGAGAAAGGTATAGCATCTTCTCCTTCTTATTTTCATTTTATCAGCAATTAGTTTTTATTTCATTCAAACCAGTAGTAGGTTACTATAATAAAAATTAGAATAATCTTAAATTGAAGTAGAGACATTAGACAAGTGACATAAGAATGCAACAACTAACCTGTCAAACAAATAAAAGAAAGCAGTAACAGATGCCTTAGTGAACAAAAATGAGAATAGAAGACAAAGACAAGCTCATCACCTCACGGTGCTTGTAATTCTCTTCATCTTCTTCCTTGTCACGAATCTTTCCAAGTTCCATCGCCTCTCTTTTATATTGCAATTCCAGTTCTTCTAATGTCTGTGGATATGTAGAGTATTCATACTTGTGGCCAGAACTCATGTCAGAACCACGTTTATTAACATCCAATTCATCTATTTTATGAGACCCAACACTTCGGCTATGGTCTTCATATGAATTAAAAGCATTTCTTGAGAAAGTGGGACGTGCTGGAGACTTTGAATGACTTGAACGGCTTCTAGCTCCGTCATTCCCATAAGCTTCACGAAATGAAGAGGATGTTAAGTGAATTCCCACTTTACTTCCAGATGTCTAACATAGATGGTAGCTTTAACTAAGGACACTATCTTATATTGAAACTTTGAACCATCCACAACTCAAAAAAGTCCACATATGCTTGCAGTAAACAATATCGGTTTTGCAAATTTTCCAACTGATTCAGACCCAGCACGAAAACAACTCGACTATCGTACACATAATGCTTGAACTTACCTCTTGCTGCAAAACAAAATTACAAGCAAAAAGATATTTACCAATACAAAAAAAATTACCAAGACATCAAATAAAAGCAGTTCAACAACCACCCAAGTACCAATATTTGTTCAATAGATCTGATACAAAAAGGAAATCTTACCCTGTGAAGCTCTAGACAACTGCTGCAGATCCTCACGAAAGTGATCTTCATTGACCTTTTCCTGCCTGTTGATCCGTTGATGAAATTGAGATGAATTCCATGGACTAGAATGGGATCTTTGGGAATCAGAGCGTCCAAGATGAGCACCCACACGGGCTCTATCAGGAGATCTTGACCTGCTCCTTTGGGAACTAGAACCACCTCTATCACCCTTTTCTCCTTCTTTAATCACTTTACGCACTGCATCCACACCTTTTTCCATGATTGAACTGTTCTTTGCGCTAACAATTAGAAACTTCTCTTCCATTTTCAGTTTACAGCCAATATCACTTTCTATCTTATGGATTACTTTCTCTGAGAAAAGAGCCTTCACATGCTTGTCCCTAGCAGGTACCCTCTCAAAAAAATCTTGAGACTTTCGATTAGCTCCAAGAGTAGAAGGACAACCCTTAAACGAGTCAACAAAAAATTGGTAAGTTAAATTCTCGAGCTAAAGTACTTTAAAAGAGAAAACAGCAAAACAACATTTTCGAAGAAAATAGTTTTCTTTTCCATCGTTTTTTTTTTTTTGATAACTCTTTGACATCAATTTACTTGACTCCATATTATGCAAATAACATATGTTGAGGGAAAAGTTTAGATTCTGTGAGAGGGTGCTATTTTTCAATAATTTATATATGGTGTGAAACACAACCAAAAGAGGTTGTACTGAAAACCTTAAACTAAATGAAGCATCACATAGGACAGTGAAACAAATTATTGCTACCAGAAGCTCTGAGACTAGAAAGACAAGAAGAGAAGCCATGTTTTTGTTCCTGATAAAGACACCTAGAACGTAATTACACAACTACTAACAGTTTTGGGAATGGGAAAAGGTGAAAAAAAGGCGTAGTCAAGCAGTTGGCGAGGAAGCATCATTTACCCAATGGCAAAAAAAACCCCAGCTAGTAACAAAAATGTAACAGCTGACCAACTGCAAATCCAGAAAATAAATTTCACACAGTTGGAGTCACTATCAATATGCAAATAAGTATCAACAACAACAACAACAACAACATAGCCTCAGTCACAAATTAACTGGGGTCGGCTACATGGATCAAACTTTTCCATTGTGCTCGATTAAGTGCAATTGATGGTGAGCTTTGCAAACCATTCAAAATGCAAATAAGTATCCAATCAAAAAAATATGCAGGTAAGTATTAGGTTATTTCTTTTCAAAGTTCGGCCATTTCATATGTAAGTTAATAATGGTGGTTATTGACAATGATGATGGTGATAAGGCACATGCTGCTGGCATCGCCATTTTAACTACACTAAAAGAGGATAACATACTTGAGTAAAATGGCCTGATTCTCCACAGATTTTGCATATCATTTCTTCTTCCTTTCTTTTCTTCCAGTTCCTTTCAGTAGCTTTAGATTTGGCCTCCCATACTTTAGCTTCACGACTTGTAAAATCAGTCGGGACAGCATTTGGATCACGAGCCTCCTCTTCTTCATCAGAACCTGCTTGCAACGTTTTGTTCACCCTACCTTTTTCAGCCACATTTGTGACAGTTGATCGTGGTGGCCCGGTGTACTCTTTATAAATGTCACTAAAATCATCATCAATGTCGGGTGATGGTACATTTGCCATTTGAAAGTGTAAAAAGTAGTTCGCACCTGTATCAAGCCCTGAAAATCAAAAACAAAAAATAGAATAAAACAGTTCAATTAGCACGATCACCAGACTACTATAAACATTTCATAAATAATCCATACGGAAACAAAAACCTCAATAAAATATATATTTGCTCTGAATCCTGTAAAATCTTTGCTGCTTTTTTAACCTCTTCAATGTAAAGATAGATATGATAGCGCCAGGAAAGCTGATTTTCAATTAACGCAGCCATTCCATTGGATTTACAGCATAGCTCCATTGACCATAGCATATGTTTAGAATAGTTGTCTAACATCGTTATAAAAAGTTAGCCCAGATGTCCTGGTGCTATTGAAGAACAATGTTAATCAAAACCAAAAGACGCAATACATTACAAAATATGTTTCTTTTTCTTGTTTGTTTAACGAAGCGAAAAAAATGAGACGATGGAAAGAGGATCAAATGGTATTTGAACCAGTCGCTAATTCTCCAAATACTCTTCTTCTTCTTTTTTCATTTCAAACATAAGAAAATGCTCGATTCCAGACTTCCCAATGTTTGCTTTCAAATGCCACTCTCTCTGGTGCAGAAGCATATAAGGTTAAGTATATAATAATTAAATTTTGTTATATGTGTAGGACTCGATGTTTTGGAAAGCTCGCCATCAATTGCAGTAAATCAAGCACAATGGAAGAGTTTGATCCGTGTAGCCAACCCCAATTAATTTGGGCCGAGGCTTGTTGTATATGTCTAGGACAATGCTTTAATGCACTAGGGTTTTAGTATAAAAGATTATAAAAACACCACAATAGTTCGTTTTTGCCAAATGAATTATAGAATAGAGTCGAGAAACCCTGGATTGGGTGTTCATGAGTTATTCTTCTTTGTAGTGGGATGTTACCATGTAGATGCCTATTTTTTTTTTTGCATTTGCTTCATTTGAGCAAATGAAGGAAACGCCACGGAATGAAAAAAAAAAAAAAAAAACACACACAAACTGTAAATAAACCAAATTGATACCAGACCATAAACCCTAGACGCCACGGATTCGATAAATAGATTCCACATATTCATAGATAAGGAAGCTAAGGAGACGAAGTGACTACACCAAACAAAAGGCAATCGATCAAAAGTGAAAGAGACGTTGCACAGACCAATCAAAACTACATGTTTTACCTGAAAAATCGCTCTTGCTAGGGCACAATCAATGTTTCCATTGAATTAGATCTCGAGGTTCCTGAAATAACACCACTTCCGTCCGATTTAGGGTTTGAGGAGATGTTATCTTGTTCAGTGGCTCAGTCGTCGTCTCTCTCTCTCTCTTCTCTCTCTCTCTCTCACACTCACACTCGCTAGGGTTTTTTTCTTAACCCCTCCTCTCTCTCTCTCTCTCTTCCCACACACCAGTTCTTCGGCTATGGTTTGCTTTTTTATTTTTCCTTAACTCGTATTGGCGCATGTATGTGTCGTTGGATCCGCGTCGGATCATGTTTTAATGCTAATCGAGGTGCATCTGATGACAGATGACGAGTGTCTCATCGATTCACTAGCTAAGAGTCCATGCAAATATGGTTTTGAGTTTGACATGACAAAAAAAATGAGTAACTATTACCACTCGTATACTTTATATCCCATTCATTGAATTTAATGTTATTTATAACCTTTAATAAATTAAATCATATTTTAAACACCTTTTAATTGTTAGTGAACTCTTCAATATACATCTAGCTTATATTTACCCTCATTCACTCATCAAATAAAATCATTTTTTTTTCTCTTGGTGATTCCTAACTTCCAAACATCTTGTTGCACATCATCTTTTTTTCCCTAATTTGCTTTACGTTAGTAAACTCAATTTGCTTCATATTGCATTCAAAGATTGATTCTTTAATCCTTAAAAGTTAAGATACAACACGAATAAATGTTTTAACCATTCAAGAATGTGTATCAAATTTCAACCAAATACTATAATTAAGATGTTAATCCGACATTTAGTTAAGATTTTTTGTGGGATTAGCTAATCCATTGTAAGTGAAAGAGGAGATTACCACTTTACCCCTCACATTAACACACCACCAAATCACAATTCCCTTATCTCTTCTCTCTTCATCTTCTTCCTTGCCCCTACCTCGCCTCCTTCATTTTGTTTTTCTTCTACCTAACGCTCACCTCCCTCTTTTCTCTGTTTTCTCTTCTCCTTCCTCCTCTCGCCATTAATGGTCGCGGCGCTTCTCTCGCTTTATTTTTTTTTTTTTTAACTGTTTGATTGTTGTTCGTGTTGTTAATCAACTCTCCCTCTCTCTTATTTTCGATTTCACAATCCCCATACCATTTTAATACAAAATCAAATTGAAATTCGATGCTCACCTTTGATCGATGTACCCCTAACAGTCTCGATTTTGCTATTTTTCGTTCTCCAAATCAAACAAGCGAGAGAGACAAGAGACCACGAAACGAGAGAGATATGATTGAGAGAGATGAGAGTGTAAGACAATAAGTGGTGAAATGTTATCATTTAATCCCAACCTTAATATGGACAAAGATATAGGAGGAAACTGTAGAGATTAAAATTAATCCCATGTGTTAGACTTAAATGTGAAAATAAGATTAGTTTATAGTTTAATTTGGGGTGGGGTATAGAAAATAAGATTAGTTTATAGTTTAATTTGGGGTGGGGTATACAAAGTAAAATTTAAGTAGAATGGATAAGGAGAGTGTAGTGATGATTGTGTAACGGCCCAAAATCTCTAAACGTATTTAACTCCTTAAACAGGATCAATGACCCGTACTGTGGGACCTACACCGTGATATGTCCATTGGCCAAGGCAAGGGCCGAGGTATATTTTATATTTATTGTGATGTATGCCTAGTGCATTGTAAATGTGTAGACTATTAAGTCAATTTTATATATGTGTATAAGTATCGAGACAAGCAGGGATGTATCTCGAGTCGCGTGTCGACGTGGGACCGAAGTAGCGGCTTATGGGGTAAGCTTAATTAATTTGAGTTAAATGTGAGTTTATGTTGGTTTAATAAGTAGTTAATGTGGTCACATTTAATATAAGTATTAATGTGCCTAAAGTTGGTACAATAATCATTAGATGTGCATCGAGACACGCATTAACTCATCAAGAGACAATGTGTCAACTTGTTGAGTCACTCAATGTGACTTGAAGGCAAAGTGGGACAAGATGGTCCATGAGATAAACCTCGAGATACGTGTGCACACAATTATCAATGACTATAGTTCAAACATATCTTATTTAGTCAAATGAACATTAAAAGTCAACAATTCTCATTTTATCTTCATCAAATCAGTAGACAAGGAAGAGAAGAGAAGGGAGAGTTATGGCGGCCCCTCGCCGCCCCGGTGGTGACATGTCTCCGTGTACACCTTGTCAGCTGGCCTAACTACACGTGTACGGCATCTACACGTCTTTTTTTGTCACGAGATTCGTATCCACTTGTGTGTACGACGTATAAGTGACATTTTCAGCGGAAGTCGTATTTTATACCATTATTTCAAGAAATATTAATAATCAAATAAACAAATCATATTGTGAAAAAACCCTGAAAAGTACTCGATATAGAGATAGACGACTATACTATATAAAATATATACATGAACAATGTCATGATACTCTCCGGTACCCAAAAGAAGTCAAAATATCAAAAACTAACACACGTACAAGTAATCTTCAACAACATGCAGACAAAGGCAAGCACCTAAGATCCCCTTGCCCTTACTTATACTAAGATATGCACTCAGTTATCACAGAAGAAAATGGATGACGAGTCCGGTAAGTAAAATCATAAGGAACTCCTCTGAGCATTCAAATAAACAAGTGGAATTCAATAAATACTATTAAATAAACATGCGGAATGTAAACAGACAACTGTAATTAGAGCATCGCATGCATAGATAACAATAAAGTACAAATGTATGTGCATGTTCCAGTCAAGCTAAACCATACTTCTGAATACCCTTTCAAGATCTCACTAGTGGGCCCACCCAACTAGCTATAAATACCAACTGTGGCAGCCCTCACCGCCTTAGGGTGACGTGTCTCTGTGTACTCCTTTCACCGGCCCAACTACACGTGTACGTCACCTGCCCGTCATTTTTTTGTCTCGAAATTTGTATCCACTTGTATGTACAGTGTATAAGTGATATTGTACATGTAGATACCTTATATAGTATAGTCGTCTATCTCTATACCGAGTACTTTTAAGGGTTTTTCCATAATATGATTTGTTTATTTGATTATTAATATTTCTTGAAATAATGGTATAAAGTACGACTTTCGCTAAAAATGTCACTTATACGCTGTACATATAAGTGGATACGAATTTTGAGATAGAAAAAAGGACGGGCAGGTGTCGTACACGTGTAGTTGGGCCAGCTGGCAAGGAGTACACGGATACACGTCACCCCAGGGCGGTGAGTGCTACATTTGGTATCAGAGCAAAGAGGAAGTCCTAAGATAATAAACCTTAATCAATGATTAGATGTAGAAACCCGAAGTTTTTGCATTAGAACTTTAGTTAGAGAAGTGATGTGAGGCGGGTAGAGTTAGAACTTATATATGTGTTATATTTTCATTTTATTATATGATATATATGTATATGCCTCGAGACTGATCCGGATCACATTCTCGATGCAGATTATGGACGGACAGTCTGGTTTTGAGACCGGACAAACTAGTATCCAACTAGGGATGTCCCGGTTATGGCGAGTGTAGAGATAAACTTTCGGCTCAGGAGACCCAGATAGCCGAGGTATTACGACATTACGAGAGCAAACCGCGATGATCGGCGACACTCACTTCAATTTGGAGAGCCGTAGCTATGATCGATGGGGCATGTGCCCGTATAGGGATACGAATCAAGATCACGAGTACTTGTTAGGGAACAAAGTCTTGGACCGACCCGCTATGAGAACATAACATGGATTAAGTCATAGTTGTTTCTCATGATAGGTATATATTCCAGTCCTCCGACTTGAGATTACCGAGAGACTTCAACATTAGGAACACAAGGTGATTTGACATAATCAAACGTTGTCTTTAACCTAGGACGATTATAAAGGTTGTGATTGGTTATCTTGTGTGAGCAATGTGATGAAGTTGTGTAATCGAGATAGAATTTGTCCCTCTCATATAAAGAGAGATATCTAGTGGATCCTCGATGTGTTAGACTCGTTAAAAGGCCTAGTCTAAGTGAATTGATATTGATCAATGTCACTTGGATGTTTTCGATCTACCTAGAGATCGAGACTAGTACGATTGAACATGTTGGATGACAATTCCATGCCTTATGTTTGATCAAAAGGATATCGCGTGACAAAAGGATGTTATATACATTATTGATTAGGTTGTATCGATTTGATATTCGTACGACTTGGGTAGTCATAATGTCTTGCTAGAGGCCGCTTATGACTTGTATACCAAAATGTGTTTTGGTACACTGCCAACGTTGTATGAGCCTATTGGGTCGCACACTAAGAATGGTTTTGCGAGATTTTAAGATGATTCTGAAAAATGAATTTTATATGATAAAATTCATGACGGAAACGTCTTTGTGGTGTATTACACTTATACTTCTTTAAGTAGGGGTATATGTGTAATTTACTTAAACGTCTATATACAAGAGTTGTATAAATAGACGCTTTAAGTTAGAATACACTAACAAAAGATAAAAAGGCCAAAACTCCTTTTCGTTTAAGAAACGACTTAGGGTTTTTGGTATGCTCTGGATCGTTTTGGAGAGAAACAAAAAGATTTGGTATTCTCTCGAAGCTAGCACTTTGAATCTAGGTCGCCGTTCGTGTGTGGACTACTAGTAGAGGCGTTCGTCGTTGGCGCGCCTTAACAATGACCGTACCGGCGGAGACAACTGTTGTTCAGATGGTACCCCAAACACCAGTTCACGGGGGTAGCGGCAGAGGCACCCACAAAGATGGCTACCATAGTTATCATTCCTTTGGACACGTCGACTCTTATGCCTCCACTCACGACGACAGACCACGCTACTGCTACCCCCACTACTGATACGATTACCACATCGCTATTCGTCCTGGCACTAGAGATGAAGTTATTGAGAAGTTTTTGAAGTTCCAGCCTGGATTCTTTTATGGCGGCGGTGACCCCGAGGCTACAGGGAGATGGGTAGTGTCCCATCAGCGTTTCCATAACCCGATAAGGAACGATGAGACTGTACAAGCATGACTTTTTGAAGCCTATTTTAAAGGGCATGCGACAGTCTAGTAGACGACATATACGAATACTCATTTGGAACTGATGACGTGGATTGAGTTTAGGGAGCTATTCTACGATCAGTACATACTTGCGGAGGTTAGGTTGAGACTAAGAGAGGAGTTCCTGGCCCCGAGACAGGGTAATCGGACCTTGATGCAGTATATGGAGATGTTTTGACATTTGCTTCAGTTCTCTCTAGATGTCGATGGGACAGAGCGCTTACAGATCTATTATTTCACCATAGGGTTCATGACGGGATTGCGTCAGCAGTTGTCTCGACCGGAGCCACGACTCGGAGGAGATCTTTGACAGGGCATTGGCTCATGAGACATACATGCTACAAGGGGTCGACAGACGTGTGACTAGTAGGGAGGTACAGTCAGGGCAGAGTTCTGGTTCAAATCAGAGGCAGAAGAGACCGATGGGTCATCCGGATAGAGGCTAGAGAAATGATAGACGAGAGAGGGGCTGCCGGGATAATTTTCAGGGCAGTCAGTTCCGATATAAGGAGCCACGGCCAGTTCATGCTATCACCTCAGCACCAGTGGATCAATAGAGATCACAGCCACAGGGGTATCGTCAAGGTCGAGATCAGGGGGGACATGACAGGGGTCTGGTAGACCGGGGTCCGAGATTTGGAAATGGACAGACAGGTAGACTGGAGAGCCGTAGATGTCACCGATGTGGGCAGATAGGACATTTGAGGGCTAACTGCCGGGTACCACTATCGTCACGACGAGAGTCAGACCAAACCAGATATAGAGCACGTGCGTTAGCACAACCAGATAGCGGGCGACTAGGCAGCTCGTTGAAGGTACGTTACTCATATTTGGTCGCTCTATGCATGCTATGTTTGATTCTGGTAGCACGTTATCGTTTCTTGCTGGACGTATTATTGGATTGTTAGGGTTAGTTACACAGACACTAGACCCACATATTGTCATCAGTACGGCTACTGAGATAAGATATACCATAACCGAATATGTATAGACATGATGATAAAGGTGGAGGGACATCAGCTACCAGTTGATCTTCGAGTATTTGAGCACTTAGAGTTTGACACACTACTCGGGATGGATTGTTAACATCCTATCATGCACGGATAGACTATTACGGTAAGAGGATAAAGTTTCATATTCTTGGAATATCTAGTTCGTATTACTTGGATCGACAACTGACTTGCTCATCACGAGAGGTCGACTATCTACAACGCAGAGATGGAGGCGTTTGAGGTGATAGTTGAGCCGGAGGTTTGGACGGGGGTACGACTTGAGGACGTTTTGGTGGTTAGGGATTTTATCGATGTATTTCCATATGATTTACTCGGATTGTCACCGCTACGAACTGTTGAGTTCATAATCGAGCTGATACAAGGGACACATCGATTGCTAGTCGACCTTACCAGATGGCACCAATGAAGCAGGAGGAGGCGAGACGAAAGTTGGATGAGCTGTTGGAAAGGGTTTCATTCTCCTCTGAGCATTCCAATAAACAAGTGGAATTCAATAAATATTGTTAAATAAACATGTAGAATGTAAACAAACAACTTTAATTAGAGCATCGCATACATAGATAACAATAAAGTACAAATGTATGTGCATGTTCCAGTTAGACTAAACCATACTTCTGAATATCCTTCTAGGATCTCACTAATGGACACACCCAACTAGCTATCACCAGGTCCCTCTCGATAGCCGCGTAGACCTACGATGCACCGATACATGTAGCAGTTCATTAGCTCGGGTCGTTATCCACTAAGAACACCTGATACACATGTTATGGTCTAAAATGCACAGACACACAATGAAAAATTCGGTGAGAGTAACTCAACCAACCGTCCAAATAATGACAAGATATAAATGTAATAAAAACTACAAGGAATACTATAAATGAATGGCAATACGAAGCGAAATAAATACTCGAGTTTTTCATTGGGTTTTACAAACCTCGCAACGCACTCTAATACCCCGTAATCAATTCCCAAGTCCAAGTCCACTGAGTCCTTGGTCGCCAATTGATCACCCGTGTCCATCTATGTCCATTTATCAATAATTTCAATTTAGTATGACAATTTTCGACCAATTTCTAAAAAAAATTAAGCCAAATTATCATTTCGCGCTTTTCGAGGCAAAACCCCGCAAAAGTCACATCCGACATTCCCACATATTTTATTTTTCATAAAAATTCATCAATTTTTATTTATTTTATGGAATATTATTTTTTCGAGATTTTTCCAATTTGTTTTTGAAATATTTTCCATTTTTTCATTTCTATTCTTTTTTTCTTTTTTTTTAGTTATTGGTTTGGGTCGAGTCGACCCAAATGGGTCAACCCGACCTTGGACCAAAATTGGTCCAGGCTCGGCCAGTTCTGGTCCTAGCCTGCGCGTGTGCACCTTCCCTATCCGATCGAACTAGCTCTCTGGTTCGATCACTAATTTTTTTTCCATGTTGTTTAGGTTGGGGTAGATCTCCGCCCCAACCCAAGTGGAATCGATGGCAGGGGAGACGCCCCTGCCATCTCCACCCTCGACCCGGTTCGATTTCCATGGCCGAACCCCTCTCGGCCACCATGGCCGGATCACCAAACTCATAACAACATCAACAACGGACTCGCCTCCTTCTCGGCTTCTCCACCCTCTCTTCTCTCCTTCTCGGCTTCTCCTCCTCCTCCTCCTCTCTGTTTCTTCTTCTTCTTCTCTTCTGTCAAGTTCGGGTGTGTGAGTGAGAGTGGTGAGAGAGATATGTAAGTGAGAGAAAAGGTGATGGAGTATGGATAAGTTGTGTTGACTTATTTTCTTGACTTCAAAATGTGACACGTTTGGGACACTCACCTGTGTTTTAAGCACAAAGGTCATTTTCGGGCATTTCGACGCCCGATTTCTCGTCCGAACCGTGATATACGCGTACTGTCGCGTCTCTAGCCACCTAATACTTATTCCATAATAGTTACTTGGCCAATTTTTATTTAATTTACGTGTTTTAGTTTCCCTGACCTAATATTCGGTCCGTCAACTCCCCGGTACCGGCATCGACACACATATCGAGTCGAATATAGTTCGCGCAATCTTGCATGTATTGTTATGTAACATACACACATGCGATGTATTTTCATAAATTGCACTGCAAATAAGCATCCAACACACAATAAACTATCGTACCTAAGTCCCCGTGTGTCTTGGCCTACCGCGACGTCCACGTAGATCCGAGCCGGCGTCCACGTCTCTAAATTCAGATAATTAACGATATTAATAAAATGGGTCATTACAAGAGTAAACTCTGGAGTGATTTTGGTGGAGGAGAAGTGTGAATCATTGAAGTTTTGGTGAAGAAGAAGAGTTCATCAAGTGAGGTAACTTCTCCACACCATTCACTTTGTGATTTCATAAATTTAATGTTGTTGTTGTTGTTGTTTTACGTTGGGATGGGTGTTAGGGACCTCATGTAATGTGTATGAGGGTCCCTAAGGCAAAAATAAGGTCTATGTGCCGCGAAAACCCAAAATTCGAAGTGCAGAATTCTAGGTTTTGTTGCATATAGCGCGCTAGTCGATAATCTAACGTGCTAATGTTAATTAGCGCTCTAGATATGTGAAGTAGCGCGCTAATGTTCAATTAGCGCACTAATGTCAAAACTAGCATGCTAATCTTGATTAGCGCGCTATAGGTGTAACATAGCGCGCTAATTCACCTCTATTAGTATAAAAATCAGCAAAGTCTAAACATGGTTTAAACACTATAAATGGATCAAAACTCACTCTAAAACTTATCAAATAATTTCAGGGAACTAAGGAAGATTTCAAGAGTTTGGGAACGCATTTCGAAGTGTCGAAAGGTCGGATTGGCTAGGACAAACGTGTGAATTGTAAGTAAAGTTGTAAGAATTCTATATTTCATTTCATTCTCTTATTGGTTTATGGTCTAGTTGTAGACATTGCTACTTGTAATCTCACATCATGTTGTTCTTGTATCTATTCATAATTGAATATTTGTGACATGATGCCTTGTGATGTGTTTCATTAATTTCAATTCCTACTCTTGATGTTGTTTTTTATAGATAATTTATGAAAAGCATGTTATTGGGATAATTTGGATTTGATTGGACTTGTGTTTTGTTCTTTTGGACTTTGTAGCATATCTAGTTTTGGAATCCTAGAGCTTTGGAATTATGTCTTTGAAAACTAAAGTATGGATTATCTAGTGTCCATTGCACGAGAGATGTGTGGTTCACGCGGACATAGGTCTGCCGGGGTTCTGGCACTCACCACTACACTTGCGCGGCACACGAAAAGTTATGAGACTCGGGGTGGTCGACAAGAATGAGATTGATGTTGTATGAGCATAGAGCGCAGCTCCGCTATTTGTGCGAGATATGTCGAGCGCAACTCCATATAAGTAGTGGGAAAGGTTAGGTGATAGTTCTCACCTCCGATCGGACGTAGATCATCTCGACTTAGCATGTGCCAGTCTATACATCGTTAACTGTGGTATTTACTTGCATTACTTGTTTCAACAATTTATCTCGTTACTTTATTCTTTTAAATGTCATTATTATACTTTGAAAATGCTGCATATAATTATCCAGTTATTACTTAAATATTATTATACTCACCGTCTAATTTGTGACGGTGGGTATAGGTCCGTCGAGCAACAGGAAGGAGGGGAAGGAGAAGATTGACAACTTTATTTAAGTATTTCAACGACTCTTCTATCCCATTTTGTATGACTCGATTTTTGTTGTATTATTACTGCATATGTTTTTATTGTACATTTTGGGTTGTACATTGGGATAAGTGTATAGTTCCCCATTTTTGAGACTTATATACATGCATGTGATATTGTATTTTTCCTGGTTTTCTACACACTTATGATTTTGAATAATGAAAACTTCCACATAATTTTTTAAAGACATAATTAACTTTGAAATTTAATATTCATAACTGAACATGTGTTGTGAGGAATGTTGGGGCGAAAGACTGACTAATACATAATTAAGTCTTATGTGATTTGGATTAAGGCTTTGATTATGAGATTAGGTCGGACGGTGTCCTATTTGGAAGTTGGGGTCGTCACAGACTAAAATAAGAATTGAGAATTAGTTTAAGATTTCACTTGTGGATGGGTGTATAGAGTGAAAAGTAAAATTGGGAGAGAAATAGAAAGTGAAAAGTAAAATGGGAAAAAGAAAATAGGTTCATGATTTAAAGTGGGGTTATTTATGTAATTTCATCTAAATACATTTTAATTCAAAATGTATTAAAGTAAATGGGGGCTGATATAGGGTAGTGAGGGCTAATAGTCCTCCCAAAAACTATAAAAATAATAAACCTACATCGAAATGGACATCAGAACGCAAAATCGCGTTGGGTATACCTCATCCCACACATTCTTTTCAATACCACATCATTTTTTATCATAAGATTTTGAAAGAAAGCGAAACAAATGTCTCATCCCACATCGAAACAAACAAAAAAAATGCAAAAGAAACAATATGTATGTTATACATTACCCTTGTGTCATTGAAAGTAAATTTATATACATAACTCATAAAAAGTCACGGAGAAAATCAATCAAGTTTTATGATGCCAGCCAATCTCATCGACACATTCTAATAATTAAGGCCTCTCGTCTTTGTGCATCATTATATAATACATTGAAATCAAATTCTAATAAAACAAACAAGATCAATCAAGTTTTATGATGTCCGCCAATCTCATCGACACATTCTAATAATTAAGGCCTCTCGTCTTTGTGCATCATTATATATTACCCCTTGTGTCATTGAAATCAAATTTAACTAGGACCTAAAACAAACAAATTTAAAAATGTGAAGAATCTAGAATGCACATTTGGAATATTAACTAATTGTGTACTTACCGTAACATGCAAGTTATGCTCTATGAAAGTGAATGTTGGCAGTAAAACAACAACAACTGCATAAAATGAATATAACAAAAATGAGGATGCTTGGATGGATATGTGGTAAAACTCGTAAAGATAGAATGAAAAATATAAAATTCAAAAACAAGTAGAACTAGCACCAATTGACACAAAAGATTGGAGAAGGGCGATTGCGATGCTTTAGTCACTTCCAAAGACGAAGAAATTCGACGAGGTAGGTTTTGATATTTGGCTTAAAGTCATAATACACACTATAAAACATTGTGTGTTTAGTGACCTTAATTTACTCATTTAACGACATTAATTAGTGTCTCTAAAAATTTTACCAACACATCATAAAGTGTTGCTACTTGTATTGGTAAAAGTGACATCGCCCCATTTTTTTACGACACAAAATATATGAGTTGGTAACATTTATTTAGGACACTTTTGCTATAAGCGTCGTTAAAGTAGGGACGCTTGTTGTTTATGTGTCTTTAATTTTAGACATTTATTTCTTATGTGTCTCCAATTAAGAGACGCACTTTATATATCTATCCTTAAATTAAAGACACTTGTAAGTTTAGTGTCCTTAAATTGACAACACTTGTGCACTTAATGTCTCTAAGTTACAACTCATGTACACTTAGTGTTTCTAAATTGGCAACGCATGCACACTTCGTGTCTCTGAGTTGACAACACATGTACACTTAATGTCTCAAAATTGACAACACATGTACACTTAGTGTCTCTAAACTGACAACGCATGTACACTTAGTGTCTCCAAATTAACAACGCATGCGCATATAGTGTCTCTAAATTAACGACGCATGTGCACTTAGTGTCTCTAAGTTGACAACACATGTATACTTAGTGTCTTTAAATTGGTAACGCATGTGCATTTAGTGTCTCTAAATTGACAACGCATTCATATTTAGCGTCGTCATATATATAAATATATATAATAATTAATATTAATATTATTGGAAAGAAAAATTTATATATAAATTAAAGATGTTTCTACTTCTACTTATAGGAATATTATTTATTTATCAATAGAAAAAAAATATTTATTTCATTTGAACAAAAATCAAACTAACAAATATACAAATTCATGGTGAAAAAAATAAAAATAATATACAGTTGAATTTACTTGTTAAAACGGAGTTTTAAAAACTATATTTTTGATATTTCAATCAACACGTGTGCAAATCTTACTTCTACTTACAAAAACTCTTGAACTTCTCCTTCAATACTTTTCATTGTTAGATGATAACTCCACCACATCATCTGCAAATATTACTTTCTTCTTCACTTGGCACCTCCATGAATCTTCAATCAATCAATACAAGAAATGAAAAACTCAAATAAAAAACCCCCAAAGAACGTAGCAAAATTGTCAAAATCCATCAAATTCAATCCAACAATACCAAAACACATCACTTTTCGGATTAATGGATAGTCACAAAAGCATAAAACTCTTCACTCTAAATTCCTTGCATGGTAAAACAACGCTACCAGCATCACTTTTTGTTGTTGTGTTTCAATCGAAAATAACAAGTGGATTGACTTGCATGGTTCACAATCCCACAACTAAAATAATTGCTTCAAATGCTAGAAATCTTGTCAAAGCATAGTTTTATCAAAAGTATATTTATAAGCTTCTTCAATCTCACCTAGCTAGTCGGGACCAAGCTACAACTTGGTACTAAAAGATAGTCTCAGACTCTAAAATTCCAAATCAGATCAAGTTTCACCATAACATTATGAATCCAACTGAGTAGGTCATTTTAACATAGGAGACACTTATAAATTATGTGTCCATAAATATTAAAATTGACGACACTTGTTTGTGTCCTCAATTTTAATTTTAGCGACATTTATAAACTATGTGTCCTTAAATTTGAAATTTGACAACACTTATAAATTAGTGTCTCCAAATTTTAAATTTGGCAACACTTGTTTATTAAGTGTCTTTAATTTTGAAACATTTGTGCATTATACGTCTTGAGATTTTAAATTTGACGACGTTTTAATATTAAGTGTCTTTTGGAATATTAAGTGTTTTAAATTTAAATTTGGAGATGCTTGTATGTTATGCGTCTCGAAATTTTAAATTTGGCAATGCTTGTATATCATGTGTCTCTAAAAATAAAATTTGGGGACGTTTTTTTATTAGTGTTCGTAAAAAAGTGTTGTTATAGACCCACTTTGTTACGGTGACAACATGGTTTTAGTCTCCTAGTATAACTCTGATAGGTTTCAGTTTCTTAGTAGAACTCCAATATGATTTGGTATCCTAGTACAACTCTGATACCTTAGTGCATATATAAGTAAGGCAGACCATTAAATTATAACAATGTCTTGAACGTTTTGAGTTGTTGAGCGGAAGAGAGTTGGAGGCTTGATGTATGTACATGTGTAATCTTTTGATTTAATAAATTTTTTGTATTATTTGCCGTGGACGTAGGCATATTATCAAATCACGTAATTATCTTTGTCGATCATGTGCTGATGTTGTTTGTTCGTTGCATTTGCTTTAACGAATTGGTATAGCTTGTGGAGAACGATAATCGGTGACGATCGAGAGGTCCGAATTGAAGACAATGATCTGGGCAAGAGAAGCTTTGTGCAGTAGCAACTTGAAATCACCGTTTTTTTATTTGGCCTTGATAAGGAAAAGAAAAGGACAAAAACATTTTGTCCTTTTGTAATTTTTTTTTCTTGGTGCATTAATTACAAAGAAAGTTTCTTTGCTCTCTGCACGCACAAGAAAAGTCAACATGAAAACATAAAATAAAGAGGTGTGCACGGTGGACTGCACTGATCCGAGAGACGCATACGTTTCGATGGACGAGGCATATTTGTTTTCTTGATTACGGAGTCATACCGAGTTGGAACTATGCGCTGTTTTTTGCATTGGTGTTGTGACATAAAGATATGCGCAGTGGTGGGTGCGAATAATTGAGATGGCTTCCAAAATACAAAGTTGAAAAGTTCGATAAAAGAATGACTTCATGTGGCGGATAAAGGTGCAAGCCTTGTTAGTACAAGAATGCTTGCAGAGGGCGCTATAGGGAAAGAACGCATTGTCGGCATTATTGATAGAGGATGAGAAAGACGAGGCCATACAAAAAACACATAGTACAATCTTGTTGTGCTTGGATGACGAAGTCTTGAGAGAAGTATTAGAAGAGACAATGGTTGTAGGATTGTGGTTGAAGTTGGAGAACTTGTACATGACACAATCGAACTCCAACAGGTTATATCTCATGAAACAACTGCATTATTTGAAGATGATAGAAGGGAAGTCTATGAGGAACATGTTGATGAATTCAACAAGATAATCATGGCACTGAGGAATGTGAAGTGCAAGCTTGGTGAAAAACATGAAGTTATGTACCTGATATGTTCACTACCAGGAATCCTTGGAGAACTTTATTGATATAATATTGTTCAGTAAAGATTCCTTATCTTTGGAATATTTCAAGACTACACTAAGTTCAAAGGAGTTGCAGCAGATGATAACAGAAAATAGAAGGCAAGAATCTGGGGAAGGATTGTCACTTAGGGGTAGATTTGAGCAGAGAGCTAGAGGTCAGAGAAGTAAATCCAGAGGAGAAGTTAAAGTGTTTTGGTTGTCACCAAGAAGGACACTTTATGAGAGATTGTCTGAAGTGTAAAGGAAATGGTAGGCAAGAGGCCGAAGATTCTGGAAATGCATCATTTGCAGAGGAAGATGAAGTTAATGTTCTTATAGTCAGAATTGGAAACTCAAGAGACGAGTGGATATTATATTCAGGATGTTCCTTTCACATGTATCCCAATAAGAATTGATTTACCACTTATCAATCAATTGATAGGGGTAAAGTCTAGATAGGGAATGATGCAGCTTATAAGGTTGTAGGAATCAGAACAGTTAGAATCAAAATGCATGAAGATACATAATGGAGTGATGACGATATTAAATGGTGCTCTGGTCATAATGAAAGGATTGAAAGTGGATGGCCTTTACACATTGAAAGGAAGTATTATCTTAGATATTGTAGCGGTATCATCTTCGGAGACAAAACAGACACTACCAGGTTATGGCATATGAGATTAGGTCATATGGGCGAGATAAGATTGCAACATTGAGCAAGCATATATTTTTGGTTGGGGAGAAAACAGGTAAGCTTGATTTCTGTAAGCATTGTATGTTTAGAAAATAATGTAGAGTCAAGTTTAGTACTGTAGTGCATAAGACAAATGATACTTTGGATTACATCTATTCAGACATTTAGGGGTCCTTCTCCAGTTCCTTCTCTAGGGTGGTAGATATATGTTGACTTTAATTCAAAGACGACTTATCAAGGAAAGTTTGGATATTCATCTTGAAGAAGAAAGATGAAGTGTTTGACAAATTCAAACAGTGGAAAACTTTGATAGAGAAACAAATTGGCAGGAAAGTCAAACGGCTGAGAACCGATAATAGCCTCGAGTATTGCGAATGAGAGTTTAATAAGTTCTACAGTGATGAAGGGATTATGAGACACCGCATAGTTCGATATAATCCTCAACAGAATGGACTTGCAGAACGAATGAATAGAACATTGATGGAGAGAACACGGAGCATGCTTTTGAATTATGGATTACCAAAGGAGTTTTAGGTTGAAGCTATTAGCACAGCTTGTTATTTGGTGAACCGGTCACCATCCACAGCGATTAAGTGTAAGACTCTTGAAGAGGTGTGGATAGAATCCTCAGCAAATCATCAGAATTTGGGAGTGTTTAGTTGTCCCGCATATGCTCATGTGAATGAAGGTAAACTTGAACCAAGATCAATGAAGTGCATCTTCATAGGTTACGAACATGGAGTGAAAAGGTACAGGTTAATTATGGTGCCCAACACGAAGAAGATTCTAATAAGGAGGGATGTTATTTTCCATGAAGTAACATTGTTAAGTCCTAAAAGTATGCAAAGCGCGCTAGAGAAAGTTCACAGAATCGAAGAACATGTGGAGTTTGAGGATAAGAGGAACATGAAAAAAAAATGTTCCTAGCAGTTGAGTGATGGTGGAGCGCAAAACGCCAGTTAGATACTAAAGACACCTGTTGATGATCAATTATATAGTATTGCCAGAGATCGACCGAGGACGGAGATAAAACTTCCGGACTGATACGGTCATACGGATTTTGTCGCATTAACACTCAGTGTGAAAGATGAGGTTCAGTGTCAAGTTCCGGTGAGCAAGTTAAGGGATTGCCTGGACTTGGTGAAGTTCAGTGACACCGAAGGCCCCCAAGGGCATTTACAAAGTGAGGTTTTGATGAAGGTTAAATAATTCAAGCCAAGTGGAGATTTGTTTATGTTTGGCTTAAAGTCCTAATACACATGGTTTTAGTCTCATAGTACAACACTGATAGGTTTCAATTTCCTAGTAGAATTCTGATAGGATTTGGTATCTTAGTACAACTCTGATACCCTAGTGCATATATAAGTAGAGTAGACCATTAAATTATAGCAATGTCTTGAATGTCTTAAGTTGTTGAACGGAAGAGAGTTTGAGGCTTAGCGTTGGTGTAATCTTCTGGTTTAATAAAATCTTTGTGTTCTCTGTTGTGGATGTAGTCATATTGCCGAACCACATAATTCTTTGTGTTGATCGTATGTGTGTGTTTTTTATTCGTTGTGTTTGCTCTAACATAGGGGAAGACCAAAGTTAACTCGAGATGCATTAATTAAGATGGATTTGAATGGTTTAGAAATCTCGCCATCAATTGCTTTTTATCAAACACAATGGAAGAGTTTGATCCATATAGCCGCCCCAATTAATTTGGGATTGAGGGCCCGAAGCGTTGTTGTTGTCGTTGACATACCATAAAAGAAATCAAATGAAGAAAATATATATTGATCATTGGAGACGAGCGAATCCAGGATTTTTGATAGCCCTAGGCTATAAATATTTTTTAAATTATTATTTTATATATTATTATGTATACTTTAAATAAATTATACCACAATATATATATATATATATATATGCATCCATGAAAAATATAAAATTAGCATGGTTATCGCATAAATTAAGCCACAGACTATTAAGCAAATAAAAAAAAACATTTTGAACACAAACAATTGTCTTCGTTCTTTTGTTACCATGACGCTCCATAGAGTTTAGTCCAAAGCTAGTATGTTATCCTTGAAAGAAAAAATGTCTCCATAAATATTAAAGTCGTGAAAACTTCCTTTATATTCTCCTAATTCAATCAATGTAAATAGTATATGATCAAAAATATAAAAAAACATGTGAAACATAAAAATAAAATAAAAATGGACTAATGTTGCTAATTTATATACATAATAAATTTAATTTTTATCTTAATTATACATTTTTTATCATAACTTTTGAAAAAATTGGATTTGATGCATTGTTAAGTTTGTACTTAACAAATTAAACTTATATCGATACAAAATCTACTTTAAAGTTCATCATCTCAATTACCTTTTTTTATCAATTTTTATCTTAATTTATATATAAACCTACTTCAAACTAGTTTTGCAATATATATATATATATATATATATATATATATATATAACATTATATACAATATATATATGTATATATACTCTTTTATTTAATATATATAATCTATACGCTACTGTTGGGATATTTATAACTTTTTAATGTGTGTGTGTGCGTGTGTGTGTGTGTTTGTGTCAATGACATTCTAATGTGTTTGATTTATGTGAAGGTAGCCAGGTAGGAGAAGTGCAAATAAGGCTAATTGACATTTAACGGATTATATGAAAATAACTTATTATTTTAACAATTATCTTTTTTGAATGATCAAATAACACTAGTGGAACTATAAATAACTTTGTTCTATGTAGCATGTAGGTACTACTTTTAATTACTTCCATGGTAGACTTCTCTTCCTCTAGCCAAACATCTGATAAGGAAAATAATTGAGACTTGTTGATGATGATTTATTCTTTTTGTGTGATATGTTATCGCAAATAAGCTATGTTGTCAAAAAAATATGAGATTTTTGACAACATAGTTATACAATCAACCTCTTTCTTATAAAAAAAAAAAAAACCCAACTAACAAAACATCAAAAACAAACAAGTTAAGAAAAATTAAGAACTAGTATATATTTTTGCTCAATGATTTCCACATTAAAAAAATATCCCTTCAAAAAAAAGACATACAAACAAAAAAAAAATCTATGAACTAACATACATCTTTGTTGGACTTTTTGCTTGATTAATATAATTAAGGAAAATAATTAACAAAAAAACATATCTTTTGAAATAATTCCCAATATAACACATTTAGCGTCATGTCAGCGTCATGTCAGCGCCAAGGTGTCCAGCAAACACAAGTCGTGACCCTGGGTCATGACTTCTTTAGAAGAGGAAGTCGTGACCCTGGGTCACGACTTCTATACAAAAGGAAGTCGTGACCCTGGGTCACGACCTCCTTTTTGGTTTAAAAAACCAAAAAACCTCGTCCCTGTTTGCTTTTCTTCCCCATTTGGTCGCCTCTGCCTCACCGAGATCTGTGATCCCACCGTCCCTGCCGGCGTCCCCCTCCCCCCGTCGCCGTCCCCGCCTCCCGCTCGCCGTCCTGCCTGACCTCCACCGTCCCTCGCAGTCTCGTTGACGCGCCGTCCTCGCTCCACCGTCCCCGCCGGCGTTCCCGCCTCCCTGCCGTCCCTCGCTTCCTCGCTGCTTCTCCTCTGCCCGCCGTCGTCCGTCGCAGAGCCCTCGCAAGTCCCTCGCCGACCACTACTCAATTTCCCGCCGGTACATTTTTTTTTAGTTTCATTTTTTTTTATAGTTATTGCTTATGTATGATAGTTGATCTTCTGCCCTTTTCATATGATGGCACCCTATCTAGATCTGTTTTCACTCTCATTAACTCAATCTACATACCATTACCATAAAATCGTAGATGTTTTTTTTTTTTTTCACGAACTGTTGCCCTAAATATTGAGGGTGCTATTGAGACATGAGTTTGCATGTAAATTGTTAGAAATTAGGTTACAATAGCCAGCGACAACCAAGTTTAATTTAGTCTTGAATTAGTTGAAGTCTAAGTGCATGGTTTGAACAATGATAATGTAAATTGAAAGTAAATCTGCAATAAATAAGAAAATTGTGATGATTTGAAATAAGTTTTGGGGTGGCTTTTAGGTATTAAGGATAGTTTTAGTTGGAATGTTAGGAATTGCGCAAGACGACATGTATAGCAGTTACATTTTTGTTTGTGGCATATTCCGTGGTATTGACTGATATGGTATGGTTATGTATCTTCACTTATTTTCTTTCCTCTTTTCTATCACCTTTCGATCTATTTCCATTAATTTTGTTTATGCACCTTCTTGTCATAATAGCCTATATATTAGCGTATTTATGCCCATGGTACGTTTTGTGACTACATGTATGTTCATGCATACTTTAGTTCACTGTTATGACGATCTAGTTTAATTTAGAGTCGCCTAAAACCTTGTTGAGTGCCTTTGGTTATGGATTAGTTAAAAATATAAACTTGAAAAAACTTATGTGTAAGTTGGCAAAAATTAATTAAACTTTAAATGCACATGTAATATAAATGCATGTAGTCCTAATATAATTTCTTTGCTTACTTCACTTCATACAATTAATGTCCTAATATAATTTCTCTACATCAAATTTGAATTGTTCTCATTAGTTATGTATTTTTGTTTTTTACCTTCCATTGGACAAAGTGGGAATTGATTACTTTGGGGATGGATCCTTCTTTAACTTTACTCGTAATTGTTTTTAGTATGAAACACTAAACTTTTTAAAATGTTGATATTGTTGCATTCACTTCTATTGATCATGCTTTGTATTCTACATATATAGATTCAATAATGGCTGATCGAAGAGTAAGTTTGTTGTGCTATATGAATGGAGACATGGTCGATGGACCATCAGGAATTTCATACACGAAACCGCCTGTTCGACATCTTAAATCGAACATGGGTTTAGGGTACGAGGAATTTATGAGTTTTATCTATAATTCATTGGAGATAGACAATGAAAAGATGATATTGACCATCACATATCGATATCCAGCGTACATTGGTAGTGGAAATGCCAACTACGTCCCTGTGCGAATAGCTGATGAGGCGAGTCTCAAAGATGTTTGGGAGATTGTGGCAGAATTACCACCACCAAAATGCATGGAGCTTTATATCGATTTGAGAACGAGAGATTCGTATAATAGTTCAAACTGTAATATGATGTTAGATTCTGTAACTGGACCTAGCACTCAACCAATTTTTGAACACAGTCATTGTGCATCGCCCTTGATGACTGCAAATCCCGAGATGGACGAGGATCCTCGTTCCTGTGATGAGTTGAACACTAGTGAAGATGGAGACTATTGCGGTAGTGACGAAGGTACTAGTGAAGAGAGTAGCGATGATGATGTAGATGATGAAGGGGTTGATGCTCATCATGTTGATGATGGCATGATTCGATACACATTAAATCGAGTCATAGCCGATGATGGCTCATTATCTTGTCCTCCAATTTTGAGCGAGGTTAGGAACGATGATTTTTTCGATGAAGAGGCTGCTGGAATTGATGGTGCGCCCGTGGGTGTACGTGAATTTGTCGTACCTTCTCCTGCATTTATGGAATTGAGTAGTGAGGCAATGCAACCCCTCAATGAGAATGCTATGATCCTTTTTAGGTCTTTATGGAATGAGGCAGCAGAATTTGAGAAGGGCATGCGGTTCATGTGTAAAGTAGATATCCAGCATGCCGTGAAATTGTATAGCATCAAAGAACACAGGTGATTTATGGTGACTCATTCTACACCTAATGTATGGATTGTTCGTTGTAAGAAATATTTAGATGGATGCACTTGGAGGTTGCGTTGTTCGAGAAGAAAATCGCATGGAATGTTTGAGATTAGTAAATATGCAGGACCACATACATGCATCTACCCCAATCTGTCCAAAGATCATGCGCATTTGGACTCCACCGTTATATGTCGTGAAGTTGAAAATGTGGTGAGAAGAGATCCGTCCATCTCAGTTCCAGTGCTTCATCAGATGATCAAGGACAAATTCAGTTATGACGTTCGTTATAAGAAAGTGTGGTTGGGGAAGAAGAAAGCAATTGCTAAAGTCTATGGAGACTGGGAAGAATCGTATAAAATGTTGCCGCGGTGGATGGCTGCTCTTCAAGAAAGCAATCCAGGGACACGTGTGGAATGGCGGCATGGCGAGCCTAATGCCAACAATGAGGTTATATTCAAATGGGTTTTTTGGGCATTTGCACCTTCTATTGCAGGCTTCAGACATTGCAGACTAATGATACAGATTGATGGCACATTCTTTTATGGAAAATACAAACATAAACTCCTAATAGCCACTGTTGTTGATAGTAACAGTCATGTATTTCCTTTAGCATTTGCCATTGTTGATGAGGAAAGTCAAGACAGCTGGGGATGGTTTATGGCTTGCTTGCGACATCGTGTGACTGATAGGGATGGTATATGTGTCATTTCTGATCGACACCCCGGTATATTGTTGGCAATGAACAATCCTCAAAATGGATGGACCCGTGAAAGAGCTCACCACAGATTTTGTCTCCGTCACATATGCAGTAATTTTAACATGAGGTTCGGGAGCAAAGAATTAAAGGATATGGTGTACTTAGCTGGTGCACAACATCAACCACGAAAATTTAAGGCAGTCATGACAGAACTTCAAGAAATGAATGCGGAATGTATTGCGTGGTTTAATGACCTTGATCGAGCACAATGGACGAACGCATACGACAAAGGATATCGATACGGATGGATGACTACAAATCTAGCTGGTATTCATCGTCTCTATAATTTGTTACCATTGTTTATTTAATATCTTTGATTTGTTACGTTTAGATGTTAATACATATATGCATATTTTGTCACTACTGTAGAATGCTTTAACGGGGTCCTTAAAGGCGCGCGATTTTACCCCATCACCGCGTTAGTGCAACTGACATTCTATCGTGTCTTGGAGTACTTCAATAAAAGGCGAGACGAAATAGGTGCAGCCTTAGGAAGGGGCGAAGTGTACACAAGTTACGCGTTGAAGAAGTTGTCAAATTGGGCAAAGTCTTCTGGAGGTCACAATGTGACATTAGTGAATCGCGAGAATGGTACATTTGAAGTCGTCACTGCACCACGTGGCTATCATTTGCGAAAAGGGTCTAACAAGCAAATAGTGAAATTGGAGGCTCGTAGATGCACTTATATGAAATGGCAGTGTTTTGGCATTCCATGTTCTCATGTTCAAGCTGTCTGCGCCAGTGTTGCCATGGATGCTCATAAGTACATTGAGGAATACTACAGATTGGTTGTGTACAGTCAATGTTATGCTGCGAATTTCCAACCCATTCCCCACGAAAATTATTGGCCAAGCGCTAGACTTATATACTCGTTACTGGCTGATCCATATCGAAAGCGAGTAAAAAAAGGTCGTCCTCAACAACGACGTTTGCGCACAGAGATGGATTGGAGAAGCAACCGGAAACAGCCACGTCATATGCAGCGAGAGAATGAATGGAGAGAAACCCCAACCACGCTGCGATGTAGTTTGTGTAAGCAGGATGGACACAATAGACGCACTTGCTCTCGTCGTCAGCAACAACAACCACCGAGTGCTTCATAGTGATAGGCTCATTCAAGAACTCTGACATTTAGTTAAGCTAGCTATGCCTCCTGACCGTTGAGGGTCATGCTTGTGACTAACATTTGATATATTTTCATGAGGAGTGTCAATGTAGTTGATGAATTATCTCCATAATTTTGTTAAACATTTCCTACTTATTCATGTTGACTTTATTGGTAGTTTGCTACTTCTCATGTTCCTTCATTGGTAATGGTTTGGGATTGAAGCGCGATATGGATCCTGGGCCTATAGATGACTCGGTTTTGAGTTCGCAAGCTCTCCATAGATCTACCCGAGTATGGAATGGACCGGTAGGACTTCTTGCCGATTTGCATAATTTTATAGTATCGTGTATATATTTTAAATAATGTAACTTATATCTCGTATTTTCATAGGAGCCTGGTATATTGACTATCAGGCGGAATTCGGCTGCACTACATCGGTTGGTCCAACTGGATGAACGAATTGTCGAGCATCTTCACGCAGCTGTCTTTTATGGGACGTCGCGAGTAGGTTTCATCTCAATTAATTGGCATCTAATCACTGCCCTTGTAGAGAGGTGGAGACCAGAAACTCACACGTTCAATTTTCCTATTGGCGAGATGACTATTACCCTTCAAGATGTACAAATCATCTTAGGGTTGCCCGTCGATGGATTACCTATCACTGTTCGTGTAGAGCAAGATTACAATGCCTTATGCTTGACATAACTGGGCTTTCCATTCCCCGAAAATAACAGAACTGGTGGCCGGATTCAAATTCGCCAACTGTCAAGATGGTTTCCAAACCTTCCACAGGATGCTGATGATGTGGAAGTGCAACGCTATGCAAGAGCGTACATCCTACAACTTCTTGGAGGAACTTTATTTGCTAACAAGTCTAACAATCTCGTGCACATCACGTATTTGCAATTTTTGGAAGACTTTGAGGCGGCGGGACAATACAGTTGGGGTAGTGCAACTCTGGCTCACCTATATAGACAGTTATGTCTTGCAGCCAACATTGATGGAGCAGAGATAGCAGGACCGGTCATCTTATTGCAATTGTGGGTATGGGATAGGTTGCCTTTTCTCGCACCAATTATGGGAAACTACCTTCGAGATGACATGATAGACGATGAAGAATTATTTCCACATCCTCCATTTGGTCATAGGTAATTAATATTTTTTAACATTACAATTTCAATTTGAGTATATTTACATCCATTTCTTCATGCATGCTCTGTGTTGTTTGGTACATTTGGAAAGGTGGAGACATGCGTTGGAGACCACAGGAACATCGATGCACGTGCTGACAAAATACAGAGAAATGATTGACATGCAAGGACCGGATGAAGTAATAACTATACTTAATCATTCTCTCCAACAAGTGCTTATGTCGACATCTTGTTCATGACACCGTTTTATTCAATTAATGTTGTTTTTTATGGCTACAGGTTGTTTGGGAACCGTATCCGGAAACAGTGATAAGTGACCTGCCTGCATATTGTAGCAGTGGTCGAGCAATTTGGCGAACGAGGGCACATTTGCTTTTCTTCTGTGTTGTCGAACTGTACAATCCTGATAGAGTCATGCGACAATTCGGTATGAAACAAAGGATACCTCATTTACATAGCACAAGTATGGAACTACATAAGATTGACTTGAGAGGGAAAACGGATAAGGATTGGAGTGCAGAACATAGTGCTTATGTTTGCTTGTGGAACGAACGTGCTTCCAACATAGCAACTGATGAAATATTAGACGAGCCATTGGACTTTTACGACCCGTATATGCTATGGTATCGTCGCATTACACGACGATTCATGTCTCGTCGTGGAGCTATTGCTGAGGCATTGGTAAGTGCAATTTTATTTTTCCAGTCATGAAGTTTCATATACTTGTTTTCATTTTACTTTCGCATACAAGTTCTTACATATTATATATAGGCACATTGAATGACATCGATCCATCAGTTGACATTGGGTGATGACGTGTCGATTGCACGCATTAGAGATGTAGCTGCATCGACTTTGACTGCAGTACGAGTAGATTATCGCATGCATAATGTGCCCACATCATTTGAAGCTTCTCATCATACTTCTCATGATGATACGCGTTCGAGGCATAGCACTCCAGTGTATACGTCATCAGTACCTCTCAATGAGTTTGAGACTCCACATACTCCATCCGTTCCTCCCTACATGGCATTCGAGCCTACGGAAGCCGTTCCATCTTCGCGTCATTTCAATACAACTCCAATAATGATGAATTTCTCTGAGAGTACAAGTACGCATGAAGGTGGAATGCGTGATATCGATGATATTCAGAGAGAAGATGCTCAAAATCCTAGTGATATGGGGCAGTCGAATGTCCCATTAGCGTTAAATCGTAATGTCCGAGTTGTAAAGAGAACACGTTGTGGGACTGAAAGTCATTATTTGGGGTCGGAATAGGACTTGTTTTTAACAATAACAAGACTTCTTTTATTATTGCTTTGTACTCAATCACCTTGCAATTTTATGTATGTATGTATGTATGTATGTATGTATGTATGTATGTATGTATGTATGTACTCATGCTTACAAACGTCATTTACAATTAGCAGTCAAACAAGGCACTTGAAAAACTAAGGCATTTTGCCTATGCCAAAACAAGTACTCATGCTTATAAATTCTTGAAATTATTATGGGAAAAATAATCTTTGTTGAGGTTATGTGTATCCTCTATGGTTCAGTGTAGTTTGTACTTCTATTTTTATTTTTTAATGTTTTTTTACATAAGATGCAATGCTTGTTTTAGTTAAATATTTTTTACTATTTAAAAAATGATAACCTTTGGTCTGTTGCTGAGCTCATTTTCACAATATACAATCCAAAAGATTTTTTTTTTTTTAAAGATTGTATCTAAGAAGAGCCAACATTTGTATATTGACTAAACCAATGACTAAGATATGATCTTGGCCATGGAAATCGGTGGCATGTAATCGATAAGTCCTTAACAGTAGTCATTAAAATAAATAATTTTCATGAGTTGCTTCAATAAAAAAATTATCCAATGTAACAATAATCTCATATAACGTTAGATTAGTTGATCGCCTTTTGAGCATTGATCTTCTTGAAAGCCATTTGATGAATGGTTTTTTTTTCTTTTTTGCATTGTTTGAAATAATTTTTTTTTTTTTTCTCAGTTTAAACACTCCAAACTGATTTTTTCTAGATACATTTCATTAAATGTTTAGTTATTAACTTGGCCTTTGATTTCGATAATGTTAAGTGATTTTACATAGCCATTTTCAATCATAAAAGGTTATGTCCAAGTGTATTTAAACTAATCGTTGTAATTGTTGCTCTTTTTACATTTGCTATTGTTCTATTCTGGGCCACTGTTTTTTTTTTTTTTTTCTGGGAAGCTTTGAAGGGAAGTCGTGACTTGCACTATATGCAAATCGTGAGTGGAAATAACGACTTGCACAAAACGTGATTTCCACTCACGTTTTTCACCATCCCAGTCACTTGCTCGCGTGTGATGTGGCAGCCTACATGGCACTAAGTGTGTTATATTGGGAATTATTTCAGAAGATATGTTTTTTTTTAATTATTTCTCTTATTTATATTAATCAAGCAAAATGTCCCATCTTTGTTCGCAGTTTGTAAAAGAACCGTTAATCTATTCTTGTATTATAGTGCAATCTAATGAAAAAAATTAAATGTAGAGCAATGAAATTAAACCCAAAGAGATGAATTAGTTTCTTCAAACACAAAAGAACTTGAAAATATATTACTCCAAAAAACTTCGAAAAATGTAAAGAACTTACATTCGGTGAGTGTGAGAATGACGCGAATGTACCGAGAGCTTTTTTTTTTTTGGCCGTGCGTTCGTTTTGGCCGTATGTGCGTTGCTTAATTTTTTGGTTCTTAACGTAGGTTTGAGAGATTTTGGGGTGGGCTCAAATGTATGTTTGAGCAAATTAGGCTTAAACAGAAAAAAAAAAAAAAAAAAAAAAAAAAAAAAAAAAAAAAAAAAAAGGATCTTGCCCTGATTGGAGAGAATTGTGCGAAGATTTTGTACATACACAAAACATAACATAAATGAAATGTAAAGTAACTGAGCTATATATGTTTTCATGCAGTTGTTGGAGAGCCAATGCACTTGCTGAAAACAGCCGAGAAAGAGCACCTCGGGGTCCTGGCGCCGGCCGGAGACCCAGAACCTTTATTAATCTGCGTTGTCGGGGAGTTCACCTGATGATGATCTTGGTTGTACTGTTGTTGGGGATGATCTTTGTCATGCATTAACTCCATTAAATGTAGATGTCTTTGTGCCACGGAAATTCCGGCCGAGTCGAGGCTCTGAACCCTTTGGTCATCCCAAATGTGGCCTGAAGACCCTTGCCTTCTGAATGATACAGATGATCTCTGCAATTGAGACATCAATTAATGTACTTGATTTCTCTCTTTGACGACTATATGGACTCAATTAATTAGCTGCCTATATTAATTCAATAGATTTCTTGATCACTTCCTTTGGTTTTGATGGTTGATTAATGTCTTAATTAATTCATTGAATTGATAAAACTGTTTGTGTTTAGTGGGTGTAATTTGTTTGTAATTATGAGTGGTTAGATGGATAAAGGGAAATAGATGAATGTATGTATATTTGTTATTCACTTAACAAATTGGGAATGATGGTTGGTTGTTCCAGTTTCAAAGCTTCTCAGCATTGCATGGAGAGCCATTAATTGTATTGCTTTATTTTATCCTATTTTTAGGGCAATCCTAATCACAAATATATCTACTACGTGACTAAGACTATGTTTGATAAGCTAGTTTATTTATTAAGCTGTGTTTGGTTTGTAGATTATTTTAAAAATAATCTAAATGATAAGTCAATTGAAACGCAGATTGAAACACTACTCTTAGTAGCGTTTGAACCGAAAATCCGTCGTTTGGATTTTTTCTCGCGATTATACCTTGGTAGCTCTTAAACCAACAGCTATATAATACGTTATTAAAACTTATTAAATTTAAAATTAATATATAGCTTAATATTGTTAATGAAAAAAATAGTGATTAATAATTAACTAAATATTATAAAACAAAGAATTTCACTAAAATTAAAAATCATTATACATTAATTTCTTAATTATAGATAATCTTGTTAGATATTTATTACATATTAAATAAGTTTTAACAACGTCGAGTATAAAAATATTTTTAGATGTTATAAAAATATTTTTTAATGTAGTGTTCGAGTTGTGGGCTATCCTACATATTTTTAATTTTTTTTTTACTAATCTACTATTTTTTTAAGTTATAGAGAGACTTCTCTAGAAATGAAGAATATTCGCAATAACATTGCTTCTCAATTATGGATGATGTGTTAGGTATATGTATAGTTATCCAAGTCGTTTATTGTATTTTATTTACATGTAATAACATTGCTTCTCAATTATGGATGATGTGTTATGTATATGTATAGTTATCCAAGTCGTTTATTGTATTTTATTTACATGCGTTTATTTTTTATGAATTCTTATAAATTAATATAGAGTTATTTTCATGTAAGCATTTATGGACACACATAATTTAGTTTTCTAAATAATATAAATTATTTTATAGTATTAATTTGTATTTTGTAAATAAAATACAGAGTTATTTATAACAATTAATTATATGACTATATAATTAATATACTTAATTGTGTCATATGTCCTTTATTGTCATTTTACATTTATCAACTAGTTATCATTCCAAATAATTTTTAGTTAATCAGCTAGATTATCAGCTTTCCGCTACCAGCTAGTAGATTATCAGCTATCAGCTAAATTATCAGCTATCAACTAAATTATCAGCTATCAGCTAATTTATCAGCTATCTGCTAAATTATCAACTAGCCTCGCCAAACAAAGCCTACGTCTAATAGACGCGTGTTAAGTGGTTAAGACATAGTGTTTGTGAATTAGAGTTCTCGAGTTTGCACTACAAGAGAAATTATCTTTTACATGTTGTTAAGAATTATTATAAATTTTATCAATCAATTTTAAAAGAGGTTTAATAGACCTATTGAAAAAAAAAAAAAGAAAAAAAGACACACGAATATTGGCACCGAAGTTCAATTAGAAAAGGCTTATGGTAATAATAGGTAGGTCTGACTATCAAAGTTTACTTGAGATATACATTATTGTGAGTTAGAGTTGTTAAGTTTTGATAAATTGCTCTTTTTGATATTTAGGGCTTTTTTTTTTTACTTCAACATAAGTTGAACTCCCTAAATCTTGCCTTTTAGCAAGGTAGTTGACCTCTATAAATCTTGTCTTTTATCAAGTGATACTTTATCCATCTCACCATAGACATGCTTTAACTAATAGTTATGGTTCTTAAACTTAAGAGTTTTTACAGTTCTAAACAGTTTTTTGGGCAATAAAAGAGGGCCAGTGCACCAAAAATTAATATGATTCAAAGGAAGTTCTAAAACCACCTAGCTCCAACTTGAGTACAAAAGCATATATATATATGGTGAATAAAAAGCATTCTTTCTTAGCATTATATTCCAAATACGACAAATTCTGCCTCTAAACAGAACAGCATTAAGGATACAGTTAAAAACCACAAGCTTTTTGAGACAATTAATTAAGAGTAAGACAACACTTAAGAAAATGAAGTGTATATATATGTACCTATAATTACAACTAAAAAAAGCGAATATTGAACCTTCTCTGCCACTCAATGCAACACTGCGTTTTTGTGCCTCAACGAAGTGTTCCGACCGCCTTTTTATATGTATACCATTGCGCGACGAGGATATATATGAGAAAGTTCAGAATACTCAGAACAGCCAAGAGAAAGAAAAAGTAGTGCAAGTGTCCTCTGTTCAAATTGTCAGGTATCCAGCCAATTTTGCCATGCTTTGTGCTCACATCCGTGACGATTGTAACGAGTAACGAGCTCAAGTAATTTCCAAGAGCGACCGTAGTAAGCGAGAGAGCAGAACACATGCTTCGCATGGCGTCTGGAGCTTGCTCGTAGAAGAACTCCAACTGGCCGACGAAGGTGAACACCTCCGCGCAGCCTATGATGAAGTACTGCGGAACTTGCCAAAATATCGACATTGGCACATACTTGAGATCATAGTAGTTGTGTCTCTTTACCATGTCAAGCCTTACAATCTCCAACACCCCAGCAACTACCATTGAGAATATGGAGATGAATAGGCCAATTCCCATTCTTTGAAGTTGAGTGAAACCATTTTTGTGGCCAGTGAACCTCCTCGCAAATGGCACAATAAGCCGATCGTACACTGGTACCCAGAAGAGGACGCTGATAGTGTCGAATATGGAGAGCGACGCAGACGGGATCTCAAATTTAGAGCCCATGTGAGCGTCCATGTTACCGCCTTGTAGAACGAACAAGGTCCCCATCTGACTATAAACTGTCGCAAACATGATACCCGTTGCCCATATTGGAAGCAGCCTTATAACGGATTTGAGTTCCTCAACTTGAGTCACTGTGCATAGTCTCCATGGATCTACCACGCTTTTGGTGTTATCCGTCTCAGCCATCACCACCGCCGCCTTGTCAAAGAAACTAAGATTGAAAATGTTAGTGATTCATGAAAAGAAAGGTTTCACAAAAGGGCTTTTTTTTTAGTTAGTTTACCTCAGAGTTTTCGTATGATCAAGCTTGCGACTTCCTTTGACAGCAGACTCCTCATCTGCAGTCTCGTACAGAAGAGACTTGTCGTCGGGCACTTGAACATTAACTTTACGGAATGATACAACTATAACTTGAACAATGCGTGTCAGAGGGCTGCCTCCTGGTTTTTGTCTTCGGTATAAGCGAGTTCCAGAGAAGAAACTGACTACAGCAATTGCCATTGCGACAGCAGGGATCCCAAACCCCCAACCCCAACTCACATGGGTCTGAATATATACCAACACGGATGCAGCCAGTAGTGCGCCGATGTTGATTGACATGTAGAACCAATTGAAGAAAGAGCTCTTGTGTTTCTTCTCAGCTTCATCGGTGTCATCAAATTGATCCGCACCAAAGGATGAGACACACGGTTTAATCCCTCCAGTTCCGAGAGCAATTGTATAGAGTGCAATGAAGAATACAACACTCTGTGATTTTGTCGGGTGGCAGACGCCTTGATCATCGCAGAAAGGCTTTAATCCATGGACAGATGCAGACAGTGTCAACAACGTCATCCCCTGTAACCAGTTCAAAAACATCCCGTAAACATAGTTGGATACTCGATGATCTAGATCGTTATATATATTCTACATTTAATCTTGCTAAGGGCTTTGGATTAATAATGAATCACACCTAAGGTGCAAGTTGGATCGATTCAATTCAAAGCTTAACTGATTTGAATTACAACTTACAAGTACATAGAATATGGTAGAAAGACTAAAGTTCGGAACTTACAATAACATAAATGATTGAGAAGACAGCAATTGTCCAATATCTTCCCAAGTAGGCATCAGCCAGAAAGGCTCCAAGCAACGGCGTGATATAGCATGTTCCGGACCAATTTGTGACATTATTGGCCGCAGAAACATTGTGTTGATGGAGTCGAGTCTTGAGGTAAACCACGAGGTTGGTTCCCATCCCATAGTATGCCAACCTTTCACAACATTCGTTTCCTAAGGAAAATCGAAGTGTCAATCATCCCATCAAAAACACTGTTCTCAAAGAATAAATGAGTCATTGTATTATGAATACAGTTTGAAAGGTAAATATGCATTAATAATTACCTAAGATGTATGGGCATGCTCTCCAGGTTCCAGTTTCCTTCTTGTTTGCAGGATTGTCACGATAATCTACTGTCCCATCTTGAGTATAAACGTCTGCGCCTTCTCCCATGACTTCGCAGTGGAATATTACGGCTCCTTGTTTCTTGATTCAGTAATGTCACCTGCAACAATCTACGCCATTTAAACATGAAATTCAAAGATTTTAACTAAAAAAAATGTATCCACTCAAAGAATAACCTGTTTGTCTAGCACAATAATTTAAGCTTTGTACAAGTATTATATGACCAATTTTCCCGTCTAGGAATTAGGCTTAACATTTATGTCTGATGAAGCCAAGCTAAGAATGTGAGCAAGAAAGTCGCTGAAACTTAAATTCGTGACGTAGTTAAGTTTTCCCAACTGAACAAGATAGTATAATTCACAGATTTGGAGTTCAAGAGAGGAAACTTAGTATAATTCACAGATTTGGAGTTCAAGAGAGGAAACACGAGACCGAGAAAAGGGATAGCGCGATGATGGAGAAAACGTAAATCAAATGCCAGAAGTTGACTCAAACACACATAAACCTTTCCAAGGATAATTTGAAAGACCAAATTCGATCACGAGAACGAAAATTCTTCTAAAAAAAATTGCAAAGGAACAGAGAACTTCAAGAACTTGTAATGCCACCACAAAGATGAAAATCCAACGAAGGAACAGACACTCTAGAATAAGAAAGTCCATTGCGCTCGATTTTTAACAGCAATGGAAGAGTTTTATCAATACTTCTTTAACAGCAACAAAAGGGTTTTGAGGAGCCTTCTTTAACCACAACAACATAGCTATATGGATCAAACTCTTCCATTGCGCTCGATTTTTGCACTTAAGCTAATAAAAAAGAGCAAAAATATCAAAAAGTCCAACTGGGCAGAATTCAATAACCCTGAAATTTCTAGACCTCATATAGCAAAACACAAAGCAAAGACTACCCTTAAAAGATTATCTGCTAGGCTCACCACAAAATCATCTAGAATCATGTCATCATTACAGTTAATTCCCACTACAACCACCTTCCCAAAAGATCAACAAGCCCTCCTAAACACCCATATTTCAAAAACACACATAGATCAAAGAGAGAAGACTTAAAAACTGAATCTGTGAACTCACCAGATCTCAATTCTCAGGGGCACTGAATGGACCAACCTCAGCTGGAGTGCACAAAACTGAAAATGAATGAAAATCTGAATAAATAACAAAAAGGGTATGCGAAGCAAAGCAAAGCAGTCCAACATCTACAACTGACCCTACCCACTAAGCCTTTCACACTGAGTACTGCTATAGTTCATCAATTAATCATCATTTGATGGGTACAATCAATCTCTCAATAGGCCTGATTTTAGGCTTCTTTTGGGTTTCTTGAGAAATCTGAATTTGGGGAATTTGGGAAAAGAGAAGTGGAATTGATTGTAGCAGTCCCCAGACAGACCACGCAAAGTAGAATCATTGTGGGCGTTCTTTGAAGCGGTAGTATGACTTTTCAAACTCAAACTATCTAAACACAGCAAGGAGTGACAGCTCTCTCAACCTTAGAAGCCAAAAAGGTCAAAACAAAGAGCTACTATCGTTTAGAAAAAGTAGTACATGTGGTAAGGCACCGCTACTAACTTGTGCTCGAGTTGGGTGGGGTTGCTAAGTGCTTCCAAAGCACTCTCAAACTAGAATTCCAGACCATTGATTAATGGTGATGTAACCCAAGCCATTATTTCAGACTCTTTAAGGTTACTAAGTGATAGCAAAACACTCTCTTAAAAGTCGAATTTGAGACATTGAGTAATGGCATTGCGACTCGACTCATCGTTTCAGACTTTTTATAGTTATCCTTTTAAAAAAAATAATTATGATCGAAATATGCAAGACATAGCCTCGACTAATTTTGAACTCAAAGCGAGTTGGATTACTTAGGCAAAAGCCTCTTTTCATGAGAATCCATTAACGACTTTATTTATAGGATTCAAATGCAAGAACTCTAATTAAGGATGAAGTCATCACACCACAGCCTCAGTGGTTGTGGTTATCTTTTGAAGCATGGGTATCCATAGCATTGACTAGAATCTAATTGTGTCCCATGATGCTAGGCAATCTGAGGTCATGGAATATCAAACGTGTTTTTAATACTTTGTCATAGCTTATGTCACCAATTTATCCATTTTTATTAGGTCATCGTGATCCATAGTTCCAATATTGATTTTGTTTTTTTGTTGACTCTGTTTAGCTCAGCATTCTCTCCATATGTCCCCTTTAAGTACTGTGAATAGACACTTGTGCTCAAATAGGAATATATAGAGAAGCATAATAATTTTAAATCAAAATAACAACAACAACAACAACAACAACAACAACAACAATAATAATAATAATAATAATAATAATAATAATAATAATAATAATAATAATAATTTTTTATTAATTGTTCTAACATCATTCTTAAAAGTCAATCTTATGTAGAAATGTAGGTGGGGCAGAAAATCTTCATTCGCTACGGAGATTCGCCTCGATGGAGCGAAGATTCCCGCCAACTAGCCCCCACGGGGCCGGAGACGGGAGCAATTTCATCCCCACCACCGGGCCGGGGCGGGAGCGGTATTATCCCTCCTCACCATGGAGAATCCCTACGGGAATTTCTCACGGGGATCATGAATATTTCATGTAGGAATTATATTAAAATCATTAAATCTTATATTTCTCTTTTTTTGTAAGTTAAATGTTTCACGTAAAGTTTGAAAATCGACCTACAATTGCGAAGAAAAAGCTTTTAATGATTTTTAATTTGTGATCTATAATGTATTTGATCTTTTTTTTTCTAGATATTACGTAAAAAAGTGATGGGGTGGGAATCCCCATCGAGTGGGGAATGGGGGTCAAAAATTTTCCAATTGAAATTTTCAAGCGGGGAATCCCCACCCCGCCATAAGTGGGGATGGGGATAGGGATTGCATTCCCCACCCCAAACCCGCCCCCACCTGCATCCCTGATCTTATATAGTTAAATACTATTTTTTGAATAATTAGAATTAGCGAATCAATATATACTAAAATAATTAATTTTATTTCATATTCCACTAAATGTATTGAGAGTCATTAATGATTAATGAAAATTTTAATTTTTCATTAAAAAAAAAAGAATTCCTTACTTATAAAGGCCTCGTAATTTGATTCATTTTTGTCAACTAACAGGGGAGCTAATTCACAGCTAGTTAACTTATGAGGGAGTTCATATTTTCATGAGAAGTTGCAAATTTAAAAATAATAAAATATGAGGATTGACATAAATACCTTTTAAACAAGACAAGGATGTGGGTACGAAGATAAGATTAATAAGGGGTAACTATCTTCACAAGCCCTAAAAAGATAATTTTATGGTGAAAAGTTATTTCACCTCCAAGGGTGTGAATTGCGAGATAATTTGGAGGGAAGTTAAATTTATAAAACTAATCAAACAAGACTAGTTAGAACTTTCCTACGACTTAATTATCTCACTCCCCGAACTCCACCTCCACCAAACAAGAAAAGTTAATTTATTGCAACACCTTACAACTTTAAATCAATTTTTTTTGGCCAAGCACATACCAAGCCAAATCGAATTGAAATCCTAATTTCTATTTTATAGTGGCAGAGCCAAAGGGGATGAGAAAAAAAAAAAAAAAAAAAAAAAAGTAATACTTTTTTTCTCTTGGATAAAGGAGAAAATCAAATTAATTAGTACTTCAACATTGCATAGCAATTGACAAAGTAAATAAGACATCACTTGCTAAAAGACACTGTTGCGGAGGCCCAAAATTAGGTTTGACTCATGCCAAAGTCACTTATTAAAAAAAGAGTACATAGTAATCTCAACAAGAAAAATGAGTTGAGGAGTTGCAGATTTACCTGAATCTAAGTATAGACGTGAATTTGATGGAACCAGTTGAAGAAATATGAAGAGATCAAAGCATCACCATGTATAATACATCCACTCGGAAAACCAACTCAACTCAAACAGCTTAGCTGCTAATGAGCAGGACAGTGGAATCGATGAGTTCGAGACATACAGTCTTTGGTCCAATGGTCCGTCTCTTTATAGTACTAGCTGCGTCTCGGACAAACAAATTAATGCAGTGGAAGGGCGTGGGGGACGGAAATATTGAGCACCGTCGTCGCTGGCACGCGATTCAAATTGGATGGATTCATGTTAATTAAGGAAGCCTACATTGGATTGTCACATCGGACTTTTAATGTGTTGTGCATGTACTCCATTTATTTTGGAATTATGCATAAGTATTCAATTTTAAAATTTGGGGTAGGCATTCGGGCGGCACGCGTTCTTAGAAAAAAAATATATATATTAAAAAGGTAATGCTATCTAGACTCATTAATTTCGACTCAAAAATATTTTTTTTTTAATTTTAGAATGATCATCGAACAATAAATAAAGCAAAAACAACCACTTGTAAAATTCCTTTTGATTCCTTTTAATCATATATTTTTAAAAATTTTAAAACCATTTATGAGTCCCGACTCATAAGTCATGGGTCGAAATAAATTTATTGAAAATGAAAAGGACATTACTAGACTGTAAGGGTGGGGAACGGTGATCCCAATATCCCAATGAACAAAAAGTAAGGAAATAGAATTTTGCGGAATCAAAATAAACAAGAAACAAAAATCTTTTTTACGTGGTAAAACTCTAATTGGGAAACATCCATTGCTCCATTGAGTAAAAAAAATCACTATGAAGAAAGTTTACAAAGTAATATTGAATTCGGCTAAACGCCACTGTATCAAACTCTCTCCCTTAAAATTTCCTCTACTTCTTGATCTCTCTTTTTTTTCTCTCAAATCTCACTTGTGTATTTTTTTTTCTCTCTACACATATTTTGATAGATACAGAGAAAGAGATAAATCCCAAAAAAGTGTTCATAATAGGAACTAACTAGAAGTAGTTGAAACCAACTCAACTTTCCTTTTTTCCCTTTTTTCTGTACATATAAAAAATAAAAAATAAAAAAATAACGGATCAGACCTCCCCATAAGAGGTTTTTGGTCCCTCAAAAGCATTCCACTAACTAAGTGGAAAAACTTCTCTCTGACTTATTCTTCAGAGTACTACTTTGCATGATTTGAAAACTGACTCTTTTTACAAATCCCGAAAAAATGCATGATTTCCTTTTCTGGTCTTTCGAGCCTTCATATCTAAAATCAAGTATTTTGTAATTGCTTCACTTGGAACTAGATGTCAGACCTCACCTAATTAAGGCATCTGACCGACCTAGATTACCTTAATCCCTTGATAATCTAGCAGCCTTAACCTTTCCATCAATAAACAATTCTGAATAAGATTTTGTAATCTTCAGTTATAAAGTTTTATTAATCACAAAGGATTTTAAGTAAATCTTAAACCTCAAAGTTCATTTAGATTGATTTCATTATCCTCAAAATTTTGTAAAAAAATTTCACCAGCACCTCCTCTATTTCTAAGCCTATACTGAAAATCTCAGCCTTCGAAAATCTTCAACAAAATCTGGTCAGCTAGGTTGAAATGTCGAAGGACTCACAATCTATCCGTAACAATATATACGACATCAATTAAATTACATATTCATTCTACCTTGATTTAAAATATCAAAATTCTTAAATTAGTATTACCTTAACTTCAAAAATTATCTCAATTTGTCCTAAAATTGTTCTCATCATTCCAAAGGAGATCCTAATCACACTCGAACCCCTAAACTCATTTATACAATATAATATATTCAAAAGCCAATGCATACATAAAGAAAAGAACTAAGCAAGTCACAATCAGTTGGAAAGTTTTCCCTTTCCTTTATCGCCTGTCATTATCCAATTATAAAAATTTGATAATGTCAGATAAGTAAATCTTACATTATCCTGTACACCTGTAATAATCAAATGCATAATACCGCAAAGAATTTAAACCAAGAATATAATCTATGGGATTTAAATACAACCGTGAATCCATGCCCTTTATTGTAATTCGACCACAATCAGATAATGTTCTCAAAAAGTGGTAAGTAAACAATAATAAGGACTCATGCACGGGGCGAATAATCAAACGAGTCTAATTCATCTAGACAGTGGGAGTATGATCTGGTTCAACGTGATCTCATGATAACTACGTGATGCGAAGTATTAGTGACTCCAACCCCCTCAAAAATAATATAGTGTTTTATAACCACGGTATAGTTTACATTATTAGGAGACTCAAATCGCCTTATCCTCCCAAACCGTGTATGCATGTACAACAAAAATGCAATATCAATGATTAATGCAATTTATACGAAATTATAATCATATTATGTAAAAAGTTACTATATGATTTACTTAACCTTACAAATGCTTGCTCTCCGAGTTAGTAAACTAGTCCACACATGGCTCCAATTGCAGTCCTACAATTCATTAATATGTCATGCTAGCCTTCACAATAACTTCACATTTTTTTCAATTATTTGCAATTTAATTGACCCAGTCGCGTCCCAAAGCTCCTAATTACTTTCAAAATAAATTATCCGATGCCCGAATTTCATTTTTAACTCAAAATTATTGTTCGAGATCAAATATTACATTGTTTAGACTTAAATATGATTTTTTTTTCAATTTTTTTTTATATATTTATCAGTCCTACTTGACCCAAAAACCTCTGAATCCCTCCAAACCAATTCCTCAAATGTATGGATCCCAATTTTGATTTTAAATTGTGGTCCGCAATCGAAAATTAACCTTGACTAGGCTTTCAAACAATTTTCTAAATTTCAGACATTTTTAGATATCGTAGCACGCTTTACAAGAAAAATACCCGGTATAAATTCTCGATAAAATTTCGAAATCCTCATTTGTCATAAACCCCCAATTTCTATTAATATGTCAAAAATTCCTATTTTCTGTATTTTTTCAAATCTTTCAAGGATTTATTTTATTTTATTTTATTTCTTAAAACCTTTTTTTAATGAGGAAGGATTTAACACCTGAACCGATCTAGGAAATCAAACCCCCTTCCCATTGTCTTTTTCCTCATTTACAACCCTAATATGAGTTTGGGCAGTAGAGATGACCCCCTGCCATATCCTTCCTTGATCCCGTCCCATCTCATCTTCATTAACCACAACCTCAATTCCCTAACAACCGTGGCAACAACATTCAACGACAACCACACCAAAACTCGCCTTGTATGGATACCTCTCTCTCAGTCTCTCTCGGTCTCCTCTTGTTCTCTCTCCCTCCCTCTCGCTCTCTTAATCCCTTCACTGTCGATCTAAAGGTCAATCTTTATTTCAAAATAACATTGAATGAGGCGGTGTTGAGGTTGGAGATGTATATTAAGATTTACTCGAGATTCGTATTGTAATGATTCATTTATTTTATATAGTGATCTTCCTCGAGATACACACTCAAGATGCGTGTTGCATATCTCGAGGTCAATCAAGTGGTTATCAACTAGATAAACACCACCTCTTGACCGACTCACTGTGAAATCAATTATTTTGATTTCCTCGAGATACGTAAAGCGTATCTAGAGGCAAATCAAATGATTTTATATATAAAACAAACACCATTGATTTTTATTGAGATTGAACAACATACATCTCGATGCGTGGATAAATCATCTCACTAACATCATGTTCAACCATTTCTCTTCCTCGACACTCACGCTACGCATATCTCGAGGCGAATCCAATGTATACTTTAATTAATTGAAACTATAGGATTTGTTTATATATTTATATATAAACTATATATATATATATATATATATATATATATATATATATATATGTGTTTTTCACCGCTATAAATTCACCACGGGTGCCAACTACCTTGGGAGTGCATACTATTGTACACTCTACGCATGTCACTAGATGCCCACCAATTTATTAATTATTTTATTTAATTTCATGATTATTTCTTCAATTTATATCCAAATTAACGTATACATTCTACTTAACCTTATTTCGCGTCAAAATAATATATAATACATCAAATAGGCATGTGGCACACATAAATAATATTAAATATATGATCTCTGATCCGTAACATGTGGGTCCCACCTTGGATGCCTAAATCTCAAATTAAATTTGAAAATACTTCATCAGTCACCTAATCAAGTTTATAAAATTCTCAGATGTCACACTAGATCATTCACTTTTCAAAGAACCGTTGCCTTACAAGTTATTTTCTTTAAAGTCGTCAATGCTCTTTTTTCTTTCAAACCTCATATAGTTGGCTTATTTTTGGAAAGCATCCTCTAAAGCGGTAAACCTTAGGTTCTTGCATGACATTCTCAAAATCATTTAATGATCGATGAAACTCTTTTTTTTCTGATCATTTGAATAATCATTAAAATTAATTCCTATTGAATTGACAAACTCATCTTGGGTTGGTTGAATTGTCAATAAATTGAATTCTGGTTGGAGTTAACCATATGTTTGATCTGTTGTGCAATCATAAGTTGCAACTTCTTTTTCTCCTTTGATGCCATAATCTTGAATCCCTTGTCATCTTTCACTAACCACCAAATATTCTCTTACTGGTAGTAAGTAGCATCCCGGTCCCATAAATAAGAACTACTAAAAATAATTTGGCATATATCCAATGGTATGAGATTACAAGTTGCCTGATCATAAAAATTTTTATTAATTGCAAATTTAAAAGTGCATTGGCTTTTTACCTGTAACTCCAAATCTTTATTCAACCATCCCAATGGGTGAGGTTGAGGATGTGGTGAAGTATCCAATTTTAACTGCTTCACCAGTTGTTCTGCAATCAGGTTTCACTGTGATCTGCTATCAAATAAAGTGATTACTGGAGTTCTGCCAATTTGAGCATATACCCAAAATAGTTATTCCTTGGTGTATTCTGGTATAGCAGGAATTTGAGAATAAGCTACTTCCTTGAAGGTGCTCGACTCTCCTTTGTAGGTGGTAAATACTAGTTTCTCATTAGGTTCTGAGGAACTTTCGATCACTCCATCTTCAACACAAGCAGTTGTTATTATTTTCTCGTGATCTTTCCACCAATTCAGTCTCAACTTCGAATGTAATTTCCATCATTTCTTTTTGGCACGATGACCTGTCTTGCAATTGTCACAATGTTGCTTCCCCATATTTGCCATTACATTATTTTTCTTGCACTCTTTTGAAAACCTATTTTCTTGAAAATCTTCTGGTTCCCAATTGTTGTGAGGATGACTTTTCATCTCAAGAAACATTGTCTACTTTGAAGCATCGTCAATGTCTGTAGTTGGAAAGAGCGACAATTCTATTCGAAAACTTGAGAGCGAACCCCTTTATATTTATGTATGATTTAAGGATCTCGTAGATTAATATTCAGAGTCACTGCTTCTGAATTCATTTGTGTAATCTTGCACACTCAGCCTTTTTCCTTGTTTGAGAAACTGCCATCGTTCATGTAGCTGTTCCTTGTAACCAATAGGGTAGAACTGATTTCTGATCGCAGTCATAAGTAGTAACTGGAGGCTCATTATTAAGAGCCAACCTCGTGGTATGTGCTTCCCACCAACTAATAGCATGTCCTCCCAATCTTAATCTTGCAAAACCAACTTTCTGCATATCTAAATACATCTTAGTATTGAAGTATACCTTTAGAGATTTCAACAAAGCATCGAGTTGTTCCATATCTAATTATTTGTTATAGACATGAATCTCAATTTTTGCTTCATTTTGAACGGAGTCTGGTCCACCACTTCAGTATTCAGATTGTGAAGATTTGAGGATGAAACATCCGGTGCTTCAGAAACTTTAGGAGCCTTTGCGGCTGACATTGTGAGACTTTGCATGATTTCCATCATCATTTCCATATTTTCTTCATCTCATTCATGTTTTCTGCAAGCTTTTCAATAGAAACCCACGAGGATTTTGTGAAGTGGACATTGTTGATCTCTTTTTTTCTGCCGATTTTAAGATTTATTGGAACTACTTCTTCCTTTTTTTTATCGGAGTCCATAAATCCAACGAAACCCCACCAAAATAGATTCAAAAAGAAAAAGAATCGTCAAAAATAGGCGTTGATGCCAAAAATTTGATCCCAATATCCCAACGAACGGAAAATAAAGAAATAGAATTTTACGAAATCAAAATAAACAAAACAAGAATTTTTTTTACGAGGTAAAACCCTAATTAAGAAATGTCCATGGCTCCGTAAAGCAGAAAAATCCACCATGAAGAAAGTTTACAAAGCATTACCGAATTCGGCTAAACGCCTCGGTATCAAACTCTCTCCCTCAAAACTCTCTCCCTCAAAACTCTCTTTACTTCTTGATCTTTTTTTTTCTCTCAAATCTCTATTGTGTATTTTTTTTCTTTACACCTGTTTTGATAGATACATAGAAAGAGATAAACCAATAAACGTATTCGTAGTGGGAACTAACTAGAAGTAGTTGAAACCAACTCTACTTTCTTTTTTCTTCTTTTTATCTATACATATAAAAAATAAAAAATAAGAATAACGGATCAACCGATCTCTGCAAAATCACCCAAATCGTCCGAACCGCATGGTCCGGTCTGGTCTAGTCTTTTTTAAAAAACTAGTCGTTTGGGGGTGGTTTGAAAATTTTGAAAACCGCGATTCCGCGTTTTAGTGGTGGTTTTCATTTATGAAAAATCGTGGTTCACCAAACCGATGATAGTTTAGTCAATTCATTTGATTTACATCTTAAGACCCTAACCAATATAAACAACAACTTAGTTGTTTCTATTTCTGATATTCATCTTTAAATCGCCTCCCACCACCAAGTCATTGTCCGCCTCCACCAATCGACACCTCCCACCACCGCCTCCTACCAGTTGTAGTCGTCGCCGCTTCCCATTATTCACCGTTGTCGCCACCTATCACTAGTCGCCTTTTCCCACCGCGCTAGCCAATGCCTCCCGCCAATGGCCATCTCCTACTAGTCGCCTCTTTTTACTACCGCCTCCCACTAGTCATTGTTCGCCTCCACAAGTCGACGCCTCCCATAGCCGCCTCGAACGAGTTGCCCTTTTTGCCTCCTCCCACAAGTCACCATTGTCGCTAGCTATCACCAATCGCCTCTTCTCACTGCACTAGTCGACGCCTCCCACCGTCGCACCTCCCACCACCGCCTCCCACCACTCGTCTTCTATCACCGTCACCTCCCAACAATTATTATTTTTTAAATATGTATCAAGAAAATCGCGAAAATCAGACCGACCAAATGGTGCAAACTTCGGTCAGTCTGGTTGCAATTTTGAGGAGTTGCAATTTGGCAGTAGTTTTCAAAACAAACAAAACATGAATTTCCGATTTGGTAACGGTTTGATGGTTTTCACCACTAAATCGTGGTTTGATCACCCTTTCTAAAATGCGTATTGGGCCCTTGACTTTTATGTTTTACATCAGAATCTACATATGCATAAATCTCGAGACACGCACAAACGACTAATGTGGTTGGATGTACGTTTTTGTTTGTGTTCATGACGTCATTCTAGCAGGGTAAAAAAACCATTGGTCACATTTTTTATGGTACGTGCTATTTTTATTTTCTTTGGTTCTAGTCTACCATTACAAGAAACTCTAGAAATTCGACGAGGTAGGGACAGACCAAAGTTAACATGGGATGCATTAATTAAGAGGGATTTGAATGGTTTGCAAAGCTCACCATCAATTGCACTTAATCGAGCACAATGAAAAAAGTTTGATCCATGTAGCCGACCCCAGTTAATTTGGGACCGAGGCTATGTTGTTGTTGTTGTTGTTGTTGTTGTTGTTGTTGTTGTTGTTGTTGTTGTTGTTGTTGTTATTATTGTTGTTGTTGTTGTAGTCTACCATTACAGCGACTCCGAATAGCAACACTACTCGCTTGAACTTAGAGTTTTGAGTTTTTAGACTAGATCTTGGCAACAATCATGTGGGATTATTTATCAAGACAACTCATTAATATCACAACAAAATTGATTAATTTGAAAAGCTTCATCATATAGCCACATAAAAATGATTCTAATATGTTGAAGGAAGAAAAAAGCGAGTTTGAATCCCACAAACCATATTTTTTTATTTGGCAAAACCCATTATTTGTTCATTGAACTTTGAAGCTTTTACACTTTTGGTCCCTGAACTTTCAATTGTGCACATTTGGTCCCTCAACTTTCTTAAAGATATACATTTGGTCCTTCTATCACTGGGCAGTTAAATTTCACTAACGTAGTTGACAGAAGTGCCACGTGTTTGATTTTTTAATTGTACCGTCCACTCCACTTAGCTTGAATCAAACTAAAACCAAAAGAACAAAAAAAATTACAGTCTTATAATCACAAATCATGAAAATAGAGGAGAAAATTTTGTTTCAATCCTCTCATCTCTCATCTCCAACACGCATGGCTCTTTCCATCTTCACTTCCACGTTGCCACATAACTACTTCAACAATTTCTTGTACAAAAACTCGTGTTATGTTATTAATTACAAAGTGTAAATTATCTCCATCAAATTATGGAGGAGAGGGAGTCGGATCTTCGAAATCGGGTTTATGGGTTAGTAAGGATAAATATTATTGAACAAATTATATAAGTGATGTGTATTATATTGAACGCAAAGTATTGAGCAGATACCTACATCAACCCCTTCAAGCCAACTCATAAAACCATGTTTGTTCAAAATGTTCTCCTCTTTGCAAAGATGATGTGAAGGGTCGCGAGTGTAGCTAGTAAAAAAAAAGAGCTAGAGAGAGAGAGAGAGAGAGAGAGAGAGAGAGAATCGCTAGAGAATGGGGGAAGCCGAAGGGCGAAAAAAACTTGGTGAGCGAGACGAGAGGCAAGGACGACCCTGGAAGATGAACAATGGTGTTAAGCGAAATCAGGTTGTTTGATTTAGAGAAATTTTGATTTTTTTTGTTTAGGTCCGATTTAAGTTAGGTGAACATGAACCGGCTATCTAATTAAAAACTGGATACGTGGCATTTTCGTTAACCACATAAGCGAAATTTAACAGCTCAATGATGGAATGACTAAATATGCACTTTAACAAAAGTTCAGGGACTAAATGTGCATAATCGAAAGTTCAGGGATCAAAAACATAAAAACTTCAAAGTTCAAGGACTAAATAATAGGTTTTGCCTTTTTATTTTGGGTTTTTATTTCAAGCAGTTATGCTATAGGTTAAATAAAGCAGATCTTGATTTTTGACAATGTAGCCTAACTGGTCAAATGGTAAGTGTCGAGTGTAAGCTGAGAGGGCCCAGATATTACAAACTCTGCCTCATAATTCACACTAACATGCTTTTACTACTTGATTTTTTTATTTTTTAAGCTCAATGAATTTCATACATAAGATTTGTGAGATCCCATACAACATCAATACAACTTATAAGATCAGTCTCTATGAGAAAAACAGAGGCAAGTAAAGCCTTGACACAAACCACTATTGGGGCCTTCTGAGTACAGTAGTTGGAAAGAACACAGGTTATACAAAGGAAGAAAGCCTTGACAAAAAAGGAAAACGACTTTACAAAGGACAACAAGACATAAACAGAAACCATAACTAATTGCTTCCAGAAGAGAAACCACCTAAAAAAACAAATCCACCATGTCTAGTGGGATGCCACCATGCTGGAGTGCCTTTCTTTTTTCCAAAATCCTCTTTTTCAAAATCTGGCTTCATTTTTTTTCTGAAGCAGCTCCCTTCAAGCATATAGTTACGTCTTCAGCTCTTGGCTTCATCTCTTTTCTGAATCAACTCCCTTTAAGCATATAGCTACATCTTCAATTGTTAGGTATAAGTGATTGCATGTTTACCTAATAGTTAGATCCATGGGTATTTGTTGAAATATCCTAAATGTCCATAGTTGGTCATTATACTGGGAACTATAATGAATTAAAACTAGTGTGAATCTTGATTAATGGTCATGTGATGATCATGCGTATAAGGATACGAATCAAGATCGCGAGTACTTATTATAGAATAAGATATTGGACCGACCCGCTATAAGAACACCATATAGATTAAGTCATAGGTGTTACAAATGATAGGTATATCATTTAATCATTCGACTTGAGATTACCATAGACTTCAATATTATGAACATGATAATTTGACACAATCAAATGTTATCTTTAACCGAACATTTACAAAGATTATGATTGGTTACCGTGTAAGTAATATGTGAAGGTGTGTAATCAAGATAGAATTTGTCACTCTCGTATTTAGAGATATTAGTGAATCCCTCGATAAGATTGACTGATAATGGCCAAGTCCATATGAATTGATATGATCAATGTCACTTGGATGTTTTTCAGTTTACTTAAAGACCGAGACTAGTACGATTGAACATTAAGGGTGACTTTTCATGCCTTATATTTAATCACAGGATATCGCACGACAAGAATATATGATATACGTTATTAATTAGGTTGTATTGATGTTGATATGCATGCTACTTGGGTAGTCATAATGCTTTGCTAGAGACCGCTTATGATTTGTGTACCAAAATGATTTTTGGTTAGCTACCAACGTCGCATGAACCTATTGGGTCGTACACAAAGAATGCTTTACACAATTTCAATTGGTCCAGAGTAATGAATTTTATATGATAAAATTCATGACATGAAAGCTCATACGATTTGTTATACGATAACTTATTAATAGGGGCGTATGTGTAATTTACTTAAACTACGTAAATACAATAGTTGTATTATGAATATGATTTTAAGTGAGTGTTTATCGACACATATAAATAAAGGATGAATCCCTAAATACGAAATAAGATTTTTTTTTACAATTTTTGAGTTCTCTGGATTTAGGGAGAGAAAGAAAAATCGTTTTCAATATATCTTGGGACTAGCACTCCAAATTGTAGTCCTTATTCGTGTGTGGATTTCTGATAGAGTACGTGCACTTGAACGTCTTAAAAATCGAACAATCAAAAAGAAATCACAGAATAAGATATGATTTACTTTCGTATATTTAGTTTAATGGAACTTATTTTCGATCCTGTTGTGGTTTTTCAAAATTTGTTTTGAATTTTTCGCTGCGTATAAACCCCAAAAACCCAACGTAACACCACTAAGAATTTAGGAATTGTAAAGTTATGATTGGTTGTATGGATTTGTTTATTATAGTCTATATTGATTATGTCTAGCTGGACTTGTTTGTTATTCCTCACTTGTTGAGCTTAGTTTCCATGATATTTTGATAAATTGAATTCTTTTGAATCCATTCATGTGCTATATGTCATTTCTTGTTGTTTTACAGTAAATGAGGTATAAAGAGCATGCTTTTAGGAATTGTAGAGTTATGATTAGTTGTATGGACTTGTAATCTTTAGTGAATTTGTGCTTTGTAGCATAGCTAATTCTTGGATTCCTTTATGAGTCATTTTCTTGGAATTATAAAGTAGTTCTAGAGTTCATTACGCTAAAGCTGAGCAGCTCATGGGGTATGGGACTCGGGGATGTCGGTATACTAATTAGATAATGTCACGTGTCTATTATATGAGATTGGTGAAATAACTAAACGGTGACCAAAAGGGTAATACTGATGTACTGTGTGTACTGATCTATTACATTAGGTTAATAAGCCGTGTTGAATAACTAATAAGAGGTAGGTCAATGACTAAACGGTGACTAAAAAGGCAATATTAATGTACTGTGTGTATTGATCTATTACATGAGGTTGATAAGTCGTGTTGAATAACTAATAAGAGGAAGGTCTATGACTAAACGATGACCAAAAGGGTAATACTAATGTATTGATTGTACAGATCTATTACATGAGGTCGATAAGCCGTGTTGATCAATTAATAAATGGAAGGCCTATGACTAAGCGGTGATCAATAGGGTAATACCAATGTACTGTGTGTACTGACCTATTACATGAGGTTGACATGCCGTATTTTATATCCAATAAGGATTAAATATATGTGAACAACTAAATTAGTCTCAATGTTATTAATTGGATATGTCTGGGATAATGTTCTAAGTACGGAATTTGAATGGGTGGTTCACTTGAGTAGTTTATTGATGTTATATTGTTTGGTAATGCAATTGTGTGTCGATCATTATTGTGGTATAAAGAATATATGTTTTGTGAATTGTATCGTGTTGTGTTTGGAAATGTTGTTAAATGTCTCTCGGTATTACTTTTTATATTAATGTATTCACCGTCTAGTTTGTGACGGTGGATGTAGATACTTCGAGTAGTAGACCAAGGAATGAGAATATCAAGGATTAGTGTTAAGCCGTCAGATGAGAGCTTCTGTTAATTTTGTAGGTGATCATTTTGTGTATATATTATTTACATCTTTTTTGTATAATTTTGGGTTGTATAATGAGTTGAGAGAATAGACTTCTCTACTGTTTCATGTATGACTTTAAATGGTTTCATATGATCGATAGTTTACTTGATTTCCACAATAGATATTTTATAAATGCTTCCGCTAATTTATTAAGACTTTCGCTAATTATTAAAGTAATGATAACGATCTCTTAAATAACTTTGATAATAGTAGACGAGGTGAATTAGTAAATAGACTGACTAATTAGTTGTTAAGTTTTATATGGTGTGATTTAAAAATTAATAATGGATTAAGCCGGGCGGTACCCGGTTTGGGAGGCCGGGCCGTCACAATATGTCTGAAGCTTCACCCTCACCGGCGACAGTCAGTGGCTCGCAAACCATCACACAGAAGCTTATTCCTCGTTTCTTTGGCCTTTACAAAATGAACGCGTTAGTGAAGTCGCTTACCGGCTCGATCTCCCCGACTCCTCCCGGATCCACCCCATCTTATATGTTAGCCTGCTTCGTCTCCACAAGGCCCTCCAGTTCCACTGAGCGCCCCTCTGCCTCCCAGCCTTGAACGAGACCCTAATACAGTAGTTGCTCATCTCCTTGGTAAACGTGTGGTCACTTGACTCCGTAAAAATCCGATGTCCCTTGGGTCCCCATTTTCCACATACGATCTTGAGGACAAGATTCTTTCCCAAGAATGGGGCATTGATGCGGATCTTGGAGCGGGTCAACCCAACAGTTCTTTCTCAACGCCAAGTGCACCACACTTGCCCAGATCCAAAAGAACATCTCGTGTGGGCCAAAGATTATGTAATGTAATGCCCATTCTAGTTATCTTAATTGGTTGGGCCAAGTTGACTCATCTTATCCGGCTGTAATGAAATCATACTAGTATATAAGGGGAATTCCCATTCAAAGAAGGGAAGAAAAAAGTCGTCCATTTATTTTTGTTGCTATCCTTATCGACAATCCCCGGTACCAAGTGAACCATTATCATATTGCGTTAATTCATATATTTTATTATTTTTATAATTTACAATTTTTTGTAAGTTTAAAATTGAATCAAATATGAAAAATATGAATTTTACTATGAATTAATTTCATGGGGTTACCTCTCCCGTAAAAAAAAACTTCTTCGTAAGTTACAAAAACGAACCAAATGAGATTTCAAGAGATTCAATAATCAAGCAATTATCGTAATAAATTGAAATGGAACAAAAAGTTCAATCACTCCAAACAATTATTAAAAATTTAAAAAAAAGGACATACTCTATTAAAATTCTCCCGGTCGCACCGCGCATCCGTACATTAGCCTGTGGATCTCTACCAGCACCAATAATGTCCCCATCTTAACCATCTTCAACTCTTAGGTATAAGGTTTTAACTCAAAAGACATCGAGACTATTATGAATGAGTTAATCACTTATCACTTCTTTATGAAGTCATATTTAATCAATATGGGATTAAACCTTTCGGTCCACATATCTTAATCATAGTCAACTTGTGATTTTTTATTTCTTAATTTTTTTTCTCAAATACACTCAACTTGTAATTAGGAAAAATCTTAGAAAAAACTACAACCGGTACTGTCTATTTACTTTTAATTTCTTAAAATGCTATAGATTTTATTTTCATTCATTAAATAGAGTATTATGTGTTTTAAAAAGGTGTCAATCATATCCACGTGGCCACCTCAACCCACATTACACGAATGGCCTAATTGGACATTGCAAGAATGGCACATTCGGTGAATGTGTCATTCTTGCACTATATACCTAATTGAATAGGCCCTGAACAATTGTAAGTAAGATTCTCATGATTCACAACTACTACAGCTCTCTCATATATAATCAATCAAAGAGGACATTTTTTTTACGCCAGGGGACTCATCTCAAAGACTTGTGATTCTTGACTCACCTCCGCTGCCTATTAGAAACTTTATTAACGATGATAATTGAGAGATCACCAAATCAAGATTATGTTTAATGTAATTAGCTTATCTTGTTTTAGCAACCTTGTATTGGGCTCTTGCCCTATCTTTCCATATGAAAAAAGGACATATTTTTGTACCCAAAAAAAAAAAAAGATAGGAGGGTTTCGACTTTGACTATGACTCGTCTTGACATTTGAAGGGGAGAGTTCAACCTGATTTATGGTACGTGCAATATGGACCACATTACGCCTCGCAAGTACATTTAATTAGAGAAGGAACCCAAGCTTCTGTGGTTTTAAACTTTTAATATATTTGGCTTGATTTGATAAGTTCCGTAAGTTTTCTTCTTCTTACAAGACTTTTCTATCACTAAACTAATTGACTGACACTGAACTTGCAAGTTGCCAAGTTGAATGACAGGCTCACACTCCCGTTTCATAGTGTTCCCTAACACAAAAAACGCTGCACTGTCTCGAAGCGCCCATCACACCATGAATTATAACTCAAGCCAGGTCGATCCACAAAAAAGTAAAACTCTACGAAAATGAACTACACTAGTTGTGAGGCTCGATTCATTCAAAGCTGAGACATTGCTTAAAAAACCCGAACGCTGAACCACTCTTAACTGATAGTAAGATCGAGAAAAATTGAAGACAACAACAACAACAACATACCCTCAGTCTTAAATTAATTGGGGTCGACTAATCGAAAAAAATAGACAATGATGGAGAAATAGTAAAGATGAGTTTAGATTCAAACCTTTCTTTTTTCATTGTCACACAGTCAATCCCATTCAGCAAACATAATTCTTGAAACATATATTGACAAGAGAAATGGAAAGTGGCAATGCTAGAAAAGGAAATATTAAGTAGAGCTTGTAATGTATCACAAGGTCCTCATGTCACTTCCATTACAACGACGCAATTACAGGAGGACCAATATATGCGACTGTAACTAAGATAGTTGCTCGTTCGATTTTTTTTCGACTAGAAAAAAGTACCTTCCGGAGGCTGGACTAACTTTCGGTTGTGGGGGAAAGCCATTTCCTTCTTCAATTGTGTAAGGATGTCCTCCATTGTGTACTCTCGCAGCCAGTTCGTTAACATCCCAAACTTCTTCGCATCTACCTATACTCAGATATGCAAGCATAAAACAATCAGGCAGGTCTGATCAGAGTTCCAATATATTGCAAATAGGTGGCGCAATTAGTCCAAATTCCAAGAGACTGTATTGGGCATCGCATTGCAGGTCGAAAATAATGTGACATTTGAAAAATCAATAGGCATGCAAAATCCTAAGACTCTGCATCTAAGCTTATGAGTCGTAACTAGCACAATATACTGTGAGTTCAAGCGGAGACAAAAACCATCAACCCTGGATTAATTCAAGCCGTAAGGCCTACTAGGGACCGAAAGAACGCAACTAGTAACTGCTGGAATTCCATATCTTCACTCTTAAATGAACTTTGCAGTGGTGCTGCAAATGCCAATCTATACTTAAGGTGTAGAACTCCTGTGGTGCGACAAAGACAAATGAATGCATGCGATCTCATATTAGGATGAGTTGACAGTGATCATGAGTTCTAAGAATAACTAATCAGATGCACCATCAAGCGATTCTCAGACTGCAGTGGTAGTCTCGCACGAGTATAATATGCACAATAGTAGAGGCACGGGGTGTATACAAACAAGGAAATTAGTAATTACTGAATTAAAGATACATCAGCCAAGACATCATTTTGAGAAGTAAAGGATCCGGGTTTACCACTCCTGTCTCATGGTTGACACAAGTCATGTTAATCCGTGAATGAAAACGAACATTTGGGGGCTTCTCAGGATAATCTTTGTCGCAGAAGAGCTTCAACTGATAAATGCGACCTTCATGAACAGACTGAAAATGAAAACGACCACCAGATGAGGCAACTTGGCAGTAGCAGAAGTAACATCAAGAACAATAGCAAAGCCAAACAGGCAAGAGCCAAACCAAACGAAAAAGACGTATTTACATTTTTCAGTCGACGCAAAAGCTCCAATCTAAAACATCAAATATTTTCTGAATTGCCACTTCTCATGGTTTTCAATTCACAGGATGATTGAAATATGTTTTAAACCAGCGGTCCGCAGTAAGTTCAATGTAAGGTCTAAAAGATGGGTTTCCAAAATTTCTATGAGAAATTGAAAACATCATATTAGATTCTAAAAAAGAACTGATAATTATTATATCAACCAACAAGTCTCAACAAAATGTGATAGCTATGGATATTAAAAGAGATATCTATAATATCGAACAAAATGTGCAAGTCTCATTAGATTGACACACCACCAGGCCCACTCAATCCAACCAAGTGTGAAGCATTTAGCTAGATAATATAGATCTAATGATACATCTTTCTTAATCGCTTCCATCCGTGTTATTTTATTGTTCCACTTCTCTTGCAAGTTGTGCCCATTAATAACTAACACCAGAATCTTTCTGATAAGTGCCTTAATGTTTCCACATTAGGAATCTGGATTCTTTACTCTCCAAGAAAGAGTAGCATAGAACAATATTCTAAATTTATTTCAGACTAGAACTGGCCCAAAAGGCTAAGAGGGTGAGGAAGTAATGTATTAAGAATTTTGGGGACTGGAGTGTGGGGGTTCCTTCATTAGTTTGGCCCTCCCACCTTTCTCGCCTGTTAACTCTTACTATTACTTAAATGCTCTACTTTATTCTCCATAGGGAAGAAATATTAAACATACTAGACGTTTCCACACTATGAAAGAAATTCAGAGAGATTACCAAAAAGGAATCTTAAGGGAGGAAATATTTAACATACTAAACGTTTGAATACTATATGAAAAAAATTCAGAAACGAAATAGGAGAAAAAATAGGGGCTTGAGTAGTTTACTACCAACATTTGCAATAAAACATCTACCTTTTTTCTTCTCCTTGATTATTAAGCATCAAAAACTTTGTGGCTTGCTCAAAAGGATGAACTATGAGGATTTCGAAATTGCCACTTTATAAAGATGGAATAAAGCAAAGCCATTCTAAGGTATATGAGAATGACAAAAACCCTATGAACCAGATGTAGCGGATCATAAGCATTTCCTACTATTAGTTATCAACCTGAACAAACTCCACCTATGTTGTACAGTATGTGCGCTACATAGCCGGTCCCAAATCCGGATAAAAGAGGAAGACTCGGATGCCCATTTTTCAGTAGGGAGGTCTCAAACTCATTTTTCATACCCGAAAAGTGAGAGAGGGAGGCCCCAAGCTCATTTTCCATTCTTGGAAAATGGATGAGAGTTGTGATAGGTTGACAGCTAGCGTAAAATTTTGCCACTTGTCATGAAATGGATCAAACATATATAAACGTTGGGGCGTTCCCACCTAGCGACGCACTGCATCGAAGCCCAAGTGTAGTGAGAAATGAGCAATGGTTCCCACACATAGGACGTGTGTGGGTAAAGAAGCTATTCCCTTCACATCGTCGCCCGGATGTGAAGAAAAATGAGCAAGGGTTCCCACACAAAGGACGAGTGTGGGTAAAGAAGCTAGATCAAAACAAACACGAAAACAAAAACAAAATCATAGATACGGATACTAGATCTTTTTAGACAAAATGGAAATAGAAAAGAAAAACAAACACAAAGGGGAGAAAAAATTCGTTTAGGAACATGGAAAAAAAGGAACACTTATAGGGAAGTCAATAGAACTAGTAGATACTATGATTAGAAGGAGAGTCAATATTGCTTGCCTCCGAGAGACAAAATGGGTAGGAGAAAAGAGGAGAGAAATAAGAAGTCCAAGGTTTAAATTGTGGTACACTGGTATAGATAAAAAATGCAATGGAGTAGGAATTGTGGTGGATAATGATTATAAGGATAAGGTCGTAGAGATTAAGAGAATGGATGCTTGATTGATTCTAGTTAAATTAATTATAGGAGACGAAAAAATTAACATAGTTAGCGCCTATGCATCACAAGTAGGATTGAGCAAGAGCATCAAACGCAAGTTTTGGGACGACATGGATGGATTTATGCAAAAAATACCATTAGATGAAAAGGTTTTTATTGGAAGAGATTTGAATGGCATGTCAGGGAAAGTAACGATGGGTTTGAGAGAGTTCATGGAGGTTTTGGTTACGATAATATAAATGAAGAAAGAGAATCAATCTTAGAATTTGCTTCAGCATACAATCTTGTCTTAGCAAATACTAGTTTTAGGAAGAGGGAGTCGCATATAATTACTTTAGTAGTGGTCATAACAAGAGTCAAATAGATTTTCTTTTAACAAGAAAAATAGATAGAAAAATATGTTGAGACTGCAAAGCACTACCTGGTGAAGCGCTTACTACCCAACACAAGTTAGTAGTACTTGATATTAAGCTAAAACGACGACATAATATGAATAAAAAAGTTAGCGACTCTAGAATAAAGTGGTGGAGCCTAAAAAATAGTAAATAAGTAGAGTTTAGAGAAAAACTACTAAAGAAAAATGTTTGGAATTTTGACTTAGATGCTAATACAATGTGGCTAGAAATGAGTAGTTGCATAAGGAGAGTGGGATCAAACGTATTAAGTATATCTAAAGGCTTGGGACCACCAAAGAAGGAAACATGGTGGTGGAACGAAGATGTCCAACGAGCAATTAAAACTAAAAGAGATATATATAGGAAAATACATAAGTGTCAAGATGAAGATGTATACAATCAATATAGAGAAGCTAGAAAACAAGTTAAAAAAGTAGTTAGTCAAGCTAAAACAAATTTCATAGAAGATATATATAAAAGGTTAGGTAATAGAGATGGCGAAAAAAAAAAAAAAAAAATATATATATATATATATATATACTAGTTTCAAGACGTGCTACGCACGATTCCCCCCGCTCGCTTCGCTCGCAGAAATTAATTTCTAAGAATTTATTAACAAAATTTAAAATTGTAATTAAAATTTAAAAATTAGAAATACAAGTACCTTTTTTAGCTTATCAATATTCTCTAATGTGATTGAGATAATATGTGAATGAAAAAACAAGCTAATCGTGGTAGTACGTTACTTTCTCAAAAAAAGTGTATTGGATTGATGAGAATGACTTCATAATTAATTTGGATATAAAGAAAAAAAAAACGTATAGTGGATTGATAAGGAGTTAGAGTTTGATTTGAATACAAAAGAAAATGTTGATTTGGAAATTAAAAAAAAAAAAGAAGTATGGGCAAATAGGTAAATTTTATTACCACTCAAAAATTTGTGATTCGTGCTTTTATATATATGATAGTATATATATATATATAAAGTAACCAAAAAACTTATTATCTTTCACATGGAGGAGGTCAAGAAAATCAGACCTTATTTCTTATATTTTTTAATAAAATATATAATAAATATGTCTGGGTAGCAAATACCGAGGACATCAAACATGTGCTTTATATAAAATGAGTTTGGGTAATATACTTTTGTTACCCATGCACATCCCAAACTCGGATAAATTGGATTAGGTTATCTTAAACTGGTCAAATGTAGGCAGTTTTAGTGTCATTGTGTCGCTTCCTTAAAAAATAAAACTTGTGTTACAAATCACTAGTGAGACTCTTAATTAATAACAAAAAATCTGTTTGGACTTTTTGAGTCCGGACCCAAAGAATTTTTTGCTAACCATTTAAGATATCTACCTAAGTAAATGACATAATTACTCTCTATCCCAAACACTAATAATGAATTTAAATTAAGGGTCTTTATGTCTTTTTGGTTGTTTGAGTCCAGACTTTTTGAGTCCATCTAGCACTACCAATTAATAATTGGTCTACTATGTATGTCTCGTTAGATTTGTCCATATATTAAATGTTAGTATGCTTGTAATTACTCATTGTGAGCTTGGAATTGAGAGAGAGAAAGATGTCACTTACGGGGTCAAGATTGCTCCTTGTGAGCTTCTAATCACATGTTTGGGCTTCAAAAAAGGCTCTTAATTAATTGAAAAAATAGTCAAAACAATGAAATAACAAAAGCAAATAATATAATTTTTTTAAAAAAATTTTGTAAAGTCGCGGTGAAACTTAATAGCTATTTTTTCCAGTTAAATAGTTATTTTTGTGGTACTATTAAAGAATTGTGTGTGTCGGTATTGTGTTACAAATACAATTCCTAATTAATAGGAATAAAGATATGGCTTAAAACCAAGAGATACAAATATATGTTACATATGTAGAATCGTAGATATGTAGATATGCTTTATATTTGCTAATAAATAGGCGCATGACAAAACACGAACAAACCAAAAAGAAAACATTATGAAGCTAAAAAATAGGAATGCCAAAAGAGTGGAAAATAAGAACCTAAAAACACCATAATAAGTAGATGAAAAAACGAAAAATAGCCAAAAAAAAACCCTAAAAAATAGACAAAAAATGAAAAAAGATATACTTTTCTTTGAAAAATTAAAATAGAAAAGCTTAAATTTTGTTAATAAATTCTTTGAAATTAAAAAATAGGCAAAAAAGAGATAGGAGAAGATGAAAAATAGGAAGTGAGGGAGAGCCGTGAGAGAATAGGAGTGGAATAGAAATCACGGAAGGACAGATCGAAGTGATCGGTGAGAGAGAGACGTGAGAAAAGAGGAAATAGTAAAACGGAAAGATAAGGGACGCAGGAGAAAAAAAAAGGAGTAAAAGGAAAAGATAAGGAACGCACAAAAAAAAATGTGTGGGCAAGGGACAAAAAAGTAAATTTGATTACGACTCAAAAATTTGTGATTCGTGCTTTTATATATATGATAGATATATATATGTTAGGGGTGGGCAGCGGTTTTCGAAAAACCGCCCAAACCGCCCAAACCGACCAAACCGCGCGGTTTGGTTTGGTTTTTAAAACTCGCGGTTTGGTCGCGGTTTGAAAAATGACCAAACCGCGATTCTGCGGTTTGGTCGCGGTTTTCGTTTGAGAAAACCGCGGTTTAACCAAACCGAGGGCATTTTGGTAATATAAACCAAAAACCCTAAAAGTTAACTATAAAACCAAATCTTCTTCACTCTCTCACTGCCGCACAACCCTCTCCCTCTCCCACGTACGCACAACCCTCTCCTCTCCGCACAACCCTCTCCCTCTCCCTCTCCCACACCGCACAACCCTCTCCCTCTCACTCCCGCCGCCCACCTCCTCACTCTCGCCGCCATCACCTCCCGCTCACGCCCGCCGCCATCACCTCCCGCTCACGCCGCCGCTCTTCGATCCCGCCTGCGCGCTGTACACCTCCTCTCTCACTCACAGCCGCCGCCATCGTCGCGCCTTCCCACCGCGCGAACGTTCACCGCCGCCTCGCCCATTGCCTCGCCGCCGCCTCACACCAAAACCGCAACCAAACCGACCAAACCGCGCAAACCGCGGTTCGGTTTGGTTGCGGTTTTGGTGGTTCGCGGTTTGGTAAATCACTAAACCGCAGCCATTCGGTTTGGTCGCGGTTTGGTGGTTTTCACCACCAAACCGCGGTTTGCCCACCCCTAATATATATATATATATATAGGCTAGCCAAATTAAGAGATAAAAAAAAACAAGACATAAGTCATGTAAGATGTATTAAGGACGAAAATCAAAATGTTTTAACGCGCGAGGATGATATTAAGGAGATATGGAGAAGTTACTTCGATAGTTTATTTAATGATGGTCAAGTTGATACTATAATAGATGAAAACCCACACCAAGAAAGAAATGTAAACTATACACGCAATATTATAATTATAGAAGTTAAAGAGGAATTGAAAAGAATGAAAATAAAGAAAGCATGTGACCCAAATGAAATACCCATAAAGGTTTGGAAATGCTTAGGAGAAATTGGATTAACTTGGTTAACAAAACTTTTCAATAAAATTCTAAAATCGAAACGGATGCCAATGGATTGGAGAAGAAGCACGCTTGTGCCAATCTTCAAGAACAAATGAGACATTCAAGGTTGCTCAAACTACCAGGGAATTAAACTTATGAGTCGCACTATGAAACTTTGGGAGATGATAATTGACAATAGGCTAAGGAGAGAAACAACAATATCAGATAACCAATTTGGCTTCATACTTGGGAGGTCAACTATGGAGGTGATTTTCCTTGTAAGACGATTGTTAGAAAAATATAGAGAAAAGAAAAAAAATCTTCATATGGTATTCGTAGATTTAGAAAAAGCATACGATAGGGTCCCTAGAGATGTTCTTTGGTAGGTTCTAGAAAGAAAAGGAGTGCATGCTAGGTACATAGACACTATTAAGGATATGTATGATGGAATAGTAATGAGTATAAAGACATTTGGAGGAGCTACAAAAGAATTCCCCATTACAATGGGACTACATCAAGGATCGACTTTAAGTCCATATCTATTTACTTTAGTTATGGATGAACTAACTAGGCATATTGAAGAGGATATACCATGGTGTATGCTATTTGTAGATGATATTGTCTTAGTGGATGAAACAAAAGATGGAGTGAATAGAAAACTAGAACTCTGAAGGAATACATTAGAATCTAAAGATTTTAAGTTGAGTAGGACGAAAATTGAATACATGCACTGTGAGTTTAGAAACACTAAACATCGAGATGATGGAGCGGTAAAATTATGGGAAGTAGAAGTTCCTAAGGTGAACCACTTTAGATACCTAGAATCAATCATACAAAATGATTGTGATATTGAGAATGATGTCACACATAAAATTCAAGCTGGATGGAATAAATGAAAGAGTGCAACAGGGGTGATTTGTAATCGAAATGTTCCTACGAAGTTAAAAGAAAAATTTTATAGGACCGCAATTAAGCCACCTATGCTCTATGGTAGTGAATGTTGGGCGGTAAAACAACTACAATTACATAAAATGAACGTAGCAGAAATGAGGATGCTTAGGTGAATGTGTGGTAAAACTCATAAAGATAGAATAAGAAATATAGAAATTCAAAAACAAGTAGAGTGGCACCAATTGATACAAAGATTAGGGAAAGGTGGTTGCGATAGTTTGGTCACTTACAAAGACGGCCTACAAATGCCCCCCTAGAAAACTTGACTCAATAGAAACTGTAGAAATTCGACGAGGTAGAGGTAGACCAAAGTTAACATGAGATGCATTCATTATGAGGGATTTGAATGGTTTGGAAATCTCACCATCAATTGCACTTAATCGAACACAATGAAAAAGTTTGATCCATGTAGTCAACCCCAATTAATTTGGGACTGAGACTAAATTGTTGTTGTTGTTGTTGTAGTTATTAGCTTGAACACACATTAGCTAGCAACTCAGATGCATTACTAGCAAAGCTGTCAATTGAGATAACTTTTCGGACAAAAAACTAGAGTGTCGAACAGAAACTAATCAAGATAGGCAATAACCAAGAATTAGCTGATCACAAAATAGAAGTTTAATATAGTATATTTGGTCCATATCTTATGGAGAGGGACATTGGAAGAAAAATTATTGTCGTTATGCTCAACACATCCAACTTTAAGGCTATACTTGATCATAAGATATAAAGAAAAGACACAACAAAGATGGCAATGACTCCACCAATGACAGACTGTTTGCGGAATAGAGAATCAAAGCCGGTATTGTAACACAATGATGAAAGGAAACTTACATTGTGAGGACCAATTATAGTGCCGGTCCAAGAACGCATATAAATGTCATCTCCGTCATCCATGCCATAACTGACAGTACCATCTCCAATACCTTTTTCTCCACGTTCAAGTTCTTCCAACAACCTGAAGTTCCTAGGAACTGCAATGCAACTGAACATAATCAGCCACTAATTCTCGCGGTGAATCTTTAAATAAAAAATATTCTAGAATGCAACCACCAAAAGAAGTCAGAAGCTTAGAGTGATGCGCCTTAAGGATGGAATGGATGAACATTTAGACATGATTTCTGCATAGCTGATACATTCCCACTTCCAGCTACCACAGCTCTTAGACTTATATTTGTCAACTTAAATCCAGCATTCAAAACTGATGTAAAATATATTTCACACATTTCATACAGCTAAGCTGCAGCCGGCAGAATGAAGTTCTCTTTGGTAAACTTTTCAGAAACCCAACTTTCCAATTCTTAGGCATTAAACTAAAGTACAGAGGCTTATTACAAAAAGTAAGAGCTACTCGAACTAGGTTAAAAAGTAAGTGATGGGTCTAAAGTTTTTTTTTTTTTTTTTGGGTAGGTATTGGGAATACTCCAAGGAATCTGACTGAACTGTAACCCAACCTATATGACGTCCTGGATTCCAAACAAAAAAATAAATAAATAAATAAATAAGAAGCTCTTAACATGGGAAGACTCAACTTGGCCTCTTGGACTTCATGGAGATTTAAGGATTTAGGAATTTGTAAACTAAGCCTTCTTGTTAAAATCTAAAAGGTAACAAGATTTGAAGGAATATCACACCAAAGAGAATGGAGATTAAAGGGTGTGATCTACAAACTTCAACAAAAAGGGAAGATGAGGATATTATGGATGAATCATGTACAACTAATTGATCCGCCCCATGTCATATGGTGATGTTGAGCAAATCAAGTCAATTTGTCTTCTAAAGAAATATTTCAAATCAACACACATTAGGCATGTCAGTTGAAGATGGTGTTAGAGCCAAAGTAGTTTCACAACCCAAAAGCTCAAAGAAGATGGCTAAAAAAGCCCAAAGATTAGCATAAGGTCTAAGTGATGTAGTAAGTAGTAACCATGTGAGGCTTAGTATGGGTATTTTATTACCAACCAAGTAGGTGGCCCAATGGTTTGGTATGTGGTAATGTTACAAAAGTGTGGGAGTTCGAGTCCCATGGTGGGCACGAAAAGTTGATTTCTTCCTATCAAAAAAATACGGGTATTTTATTTTATTATATTTTAGGAACATAAAGTATTGACGTACTATGATTTTAGTATATAATGATGTAATGACACTATAATAGTTAGTTTTGTTAATGAATTGAAAAGAAAAGAATTGAAAACCTTGGATTGAGTTGTTTAACATTCCTTCTACTTGTTGGTTTGTTCTTTTCTTCTCCTCCTTTGATCTTCTCTACATCAGAATGGTATCAGAGTGAGGTTGTCGGCAAACGATGAGTTCCAACGAAGGAGGAAGACGGCTACATCCCTAAGACAGTGATCGAGGGATGCATGCCCTTTGACATCTTTTCATTCTTTGGAGCGGAAGTTTGACGAATTGGTGTGAGAGTTTCGACAATCCTTGCTTTGGTGAATGAAAGAGAGAGCATCACAAGGGGCGGGGATGGATTCTCCTTGTTAAGGGTACCATATTTAGAAACTAGGGCATCAAAGATATGGTTTAATGGAACAGACGCTTGAAGTTGTAAACAAAGGAAAATTGAGGAACAAAGGGTGGTTTGGTTGTTGGTAAACAAGTTGACGATGTGTAGATGAAGGCGGCGAAAATTGTGGCACCATATATGGGGTTGAACACTGAGACGTTGCTCATACCTATCTGAACATCGAGATATGGCGGAGCTTGCCTTTGCACCAATATATCATTCTGGTGGTGACTCTTGACACAACCGATCTCCATGACCAGTTTGATTCATTGAACTCACTAACCTACAATTTCATGCATTCACTGATTCCCGTCGCTAGCCATTGGAGCTTCGAGTATGAAGTGCTCGAAGACGAGGACGCAAAGATTGTCGAAACTCTCGCTTGAATTCACAAACTTCCGCTTCAAAGAATGAAAAAGATGTTGAAAGGGCTTGCCTCCCTCGATCATGTCGTGGGGATAGGGTCGTGTTCTTCCTTTGCCGGAAGTCATCACTTGCCCCTTTTTAATACCATTCTGATGCAAAAAGGATCAAAGGAGGAGAATAAAATAACAAACCAACAAGTAGAAGAACCTCAAACAACCCTATCCATGGTTTACAATTTCAGTATTTTCAATTCATCAACAAAACTAACTATAATAGCTTATTTATAACACTATATACTAAACCCTTGTACGTCAAGACTTTGTGTTCCAATCATATAACAAGACAAGATACCAAAACTAAACCTCATACGGTTACTGCATCACTAAGGATTAATGACAAGTGAATGACGTAGGTGAGGTTTGAAGCAATCGTGTGTATCCTGAGGCACAATGAGTTAGCAAATAAGAGTATTAGTTTATGTTATTTTAATTTATTTTGTTGTTAGGTTCGCTAATTAATTAGAGGGTCAAATAAGAGTATTCGTCCTATAGGAATTAGTAGTTGTGTGCGTTTGGTTTTTAGTTCAAATGAGTGTCTTACTTTATAGTCATTATTTAAAAATAGAAGTAATATGTGACAGTGGTGGGTGTTTAGATTAGGAAGTTTAGAATTCTAGCAACTATTCTCAACGTGTCGAAGTACGAAGTTACTTTTTTTTGTTTTAAATTTATTATTATACGTTGCATATTTTTAGTTATGAGGTTAATTATAATTTTTTATTTTTGGTAATTAAAAGCCTATATATAAAGGTTATGCAATAATTTGGAGATAGATGAATTATGAATAAAGAAGTTGATTTCTTTGAGAATTAGGGTTTTAATTCTCACTACCCTGAATTGATTTTTCATGGATTTCGATTAATCGATTTGGAAGATCGTCGTTGCGTTAGGAGAATGATTGGTTGACGCGAATGGGGCTCACACATGTGGCGCCCATTTTCATACGTGGGGCCCACGAAAAAGTACATAAAAGGGGCACCACATAGGCTGTGTCCCATGTGTGCGCCCCATTTGTGTCAACTAAACATTTTCCGTTGCATTAATTGGCATCAAAGCCTTCGTCACAAGTGATTTGAAGATAATCATGGTGCCGCCGAAGAAGAACCAACAACGAGTTGAAGATATCTATCATAGAGACAACTAGGCCCGAAAAGAGCAACGTTTTATCTAGTTGTTTGAGTCGCAGGAACACATGTAGACGAAGCTGGATCAAGTGGTTGCTGTTATGGGAGCGTTGTTTAGGGTTCGGATTAGAAACGACCCTACCCAAAACTATCAAAGAGAACCTACTGTTTTTTAAGAAATAGAAGGAGATTACTCTTTTGATGGAGAGGGTGAATTTGTCGACAGGAAGATTTTGTCAACTTTGACGAGCCGCCAAAATTTGACGACGACGACCAAGGCTTCATCGAAGACACGATGGTGGTCTTTGGAGATGAAGGCCGCGTCGTCACAGTTATTCCAATGTCTACAAGTTCTCTAGTGCACGTGGTTAGCAATGCGATTGACAATCAGTGTTCCGTTAAAGTTGTTGCAAAGAAAGCAGTCAAATTTGCAAAACACTTTTATTCGTTGACCGGAGTAGAGGACGATGTCGACTTCCATAAAGTTTCTCAAGACTTTCTCAATCACATTGATTCGGTGGGTCTTGAAAGTGCGACAGACAAATTCGTCTTATTTTCTATTGTCTCATAAGTCAAGCTTAGAAGGTTATTATGGATCGAAGATCACGAGAAGGTACGAAAATTTGAGGGCGAATTTTTCTCAATTGGGAGTGTATGATGTAGGCGAGGTTTGAAGCAATCATGTGCATCCTGAGGCACGATGAGTTAGCAAATAAAAGTATTAGTTTATGTTATTTTAATTTATTTTGTTGTTAGGTTCGTTAATTAATTAGAGGGTCAAATAAGAGCATTAGTCCTATAGGAATTAGTAGTTGCGTTGTGTGTTTTTTAGTTCAAACAAATGTGTTACTTTATAGTCATCATTTAAAAATAGAAGTAATATGAGACAATGATGGGTGTTTAGATTAGGAAGTTTAGAACTCTAGCAACTATTCTCAACGTGTCAAAATAGGAAGTTACTTTTTTTGTTTTAAATTTATTATTATACGTTGCATATTTTTAGTTAAGAGGTTAATTAGAACTTTTTTTTATTTTTGGCAATTAAAAGCCTATATATATAAAGGCTATGTAATAGTTTGGAGATTGATGAATTATGAATAAAGAAGTTACTAATGCAGCGAAAGTCTTCCAAATCGATTCTTTGACTCCACGAACAATCTATTTAGGGTCTAGATACTTATGGCATGTTTGGTTCGTGGGATTAGCCCGGATTAGCCACACTGGACTAGTTAATCCGCTGTTTGCTTGGAGGATTAACTAGGCCAGCGGATTAGTTAAGAGGCATGGTAGTGGATTAAACAATACCACCATTTTTTGTGGGATTAGCTAATCCATTGTAACTGAAAGAGGAGATTACCACTTTACCCCTCACATAAACCAAATCACAATTCCAAGTCCCTGTTTTTCTCTTGGGGATTTGGGAGACGGAGTGGATGAAGGCGAAGAGGATGAAGGAGGAGAGGAAGATGAGAAGGGGCTCGGCAACCACCGCATCTCCGGAGCTGCTGAGAACACATGGTACAGTCGAGCCTCCTCTGTGAGAGATCAGTCCGCCATTAAAGATGACGCGAAGCTCGAGTGGTGGTTCGGTTCGGTTTGTGAATGGCGACGCGGTTTTGATCGGAGGATTTGTTGAGGGCGTTCTTGGATGCTGGGATATACAGCTTTGATTTGGAGGATTTGTTGAGGGCGTCGGCGGAGGTGTTGGGGAAGGGGAGTGTGGGGACTTCGTACAAGGCGGTGTTGGAGGAGGGACGACTGTGGTTGTGAAGAGGTTGAAAGACGTGGTTGTCACCAAGAGAGAGTTTGAGGTTCAGATGGAAGGGTTGGGGAAGGTCAACCATGAGAACATTGTTCCTCTTCGAGCCTTTTATTACTCCAAAGATGAGAAGCTACTCGTCTATGATTTCATGCCCGCCGGAAGCCTCTCTGCTCTTCTTCACGGTATGCAAATTTTTTTTTTTTCTCGGGTTTCGAACCTTCAAACCTTCACAGCCATGGAAATCCTGGAAATGAGAAATGTAAAGGTGAGCCAATTCAAGCAGTGGTCTTCATTGGAGGAGATGAGAAATGTGTGAAATGGGGAGATTTTTGGTGTTATTTATCTAAGGGTATTTTGGTAAATGTACATGTACAACCCCATTTAATCCCAACCTCAAAACTCCCAACCAAACAAGATACACAAATGGGACTAAACTATCTAAACCCATCTGTTAGTCCCATCACTAATTAATCCCATGTGTTAGGATTCACTAAAATGTGAACCAAACAGGCCATTAAACCCTAATTCTCTAAAAAGAAAACTCAATTTCTTATTTCATAATAAAAAATTCATCCCCATACAAAACGTTTCAAGTTTTATATAGACTTTGTAAAACAATTCAATAATGTGACACCTGTACCATACTTATGACATAAAAGTCCAAAAACAAAAAAATTAAGAGTTGACATATTAGTGTCGTGAATACCAAAGCAAATCAAAAGATACTAAAAACATATTAGACTCCTACATACACAACTAATGAATTCACGGACCACTTCAAAACTTCATATTTTTTTGACACACAATTGACACCTATATTGACCAATTACTTATAAACTTCCTAATTACATTAAACTTTTATTATTTAACTTAACTAATAGACCTAATATATAGAATACTACTTACTATAGTAATTAAATATAATAAGAAATTAAACACTACACATCTTGCGATACATGGACTCCACCACAAGACATTGCTCCTTTCCATCTTCATTATTCTCCCCTTATTGGAAAAAATTAAACCTCGAATTTTCGTACCTTCCCACGACTTATAATATGGGAAAAATTTGCCTTCACAACTAATCTTGACTAACTCAACACCACTTGATGGAACAAAAATTTGGAGAACAATATCTTGAACTTCAACAATCAAATTGAAGTTTGTCAACAAACACACCACCGTGAGGGTCTTGAAGAGCGTCCACTACTAACTCTTCATCCATGTCATCGGTTAATGAACAAAAGTATTTTGTTGCCGCGAACTTGACGTTTGACTCCACACCTTTTTCAACTGGATAGTTATCGACGACACCAACATCAACCACTATCTTAAGTACTCGAGGACTTGTAGATTACGGAATAACTTCGATAACAAGACCATCATCTCCAAAGAACGCCATGTCTTCGATGAAGTCTTCGGCACCAACATCAAACTTTGGCGCCTCATCAAAGTTGACTCGTTTTTTCTCGTCTTCAAATTCACCCTCCCCGCCAAAAAAAGAATCTCCTTCTATTTCTTCCCCAACAGCAGATTCACTTTGATGGATTCGAGTAGACCATGGAATACGCCGTTGTCCATCGAACAACAAATCGAGCCTTTGTCGTTTATTAAAAAAAAAATACCTCGATGCGTTGTTGATAAGTCTTCTTAGACAACATGATTTCCTAATCACCCGGACCGGTTGAAGCTCTAATACTAAACTGATGCAGCGGAAGTCTTCCAAATCGATTATTCGACTCCACGAATAATCTATTCAGGGCCTTGAGAATGAAAACCCTAATTCTCAAAGAAATCAACTTCTTTATTCATAATTCATCAATCTTCGAATTATTACATAGCCTTTACATATAAGCTTTTAATTACCAAAAATAAAAATTATAATCAACCTCCTAACTAAAAATATGCAACGTATAATAATAAATTTAAAACAAAAAAAGTAACTTCCTACTTTGACACGTTGAGAATAGTTGCAAGAATTCTAAACTTCCTAATCTAAACACCCACCTCTGTCACATATGACTTCTATTTTTAAAAAATGATTATAAAGTAACACGTGCATTTGAACTAAAAAACAAACACACACAACTACTAATTCCTATAGGAATAATATTCTTATTTGACCCTCTAATTAATTAACGAACATAACAGCAAAATAAATTAAAAGAACATAAACAAATACTCTTATTTGCTAACTCATCATGCCTCGGGATACATATAATTGCTTCAAACCTCGCCTCTATCAGTGAAGATCTGATAGAAAGTCTAAGTCAAGTCACAACGAGGCCAACATCGTTGGACTTGAGACTTGAGAGAGGGAGTGTTGAGAATAATATCAAATTGATAAAATGACAAATTGCATAATTGATTATCAGTTTCGATTGGAGTTCCAACTTGCCTTGGCATTTTGGTGAAGCCTCTACTCTCAAACCATAAGCCCACACGCACACCCTCTTTCAAACTTGGACCGAGCTTATCAACTTACAAAAGTTATCTTCAACTGAAATGCCTAATTTATGTAAACTTGCGACAATCTATCTGATGCATATACTCAAGGAGGGAATTGAATTAAAACATATTTATTCCTTTCGCAATCTTAAAGAAATCGACATACAAAAAAACTGCCTTCACCAACTTACTGCGCATCAGATGAACAGAAACCAAAACAATTTATCGCATTTCAACTATTTGAATTGATGAGATGACAGAATAAACAAAAATCAAAATTCAACAACAATGAATAACCACCACGAAAAACCATCAATACATAAGGATTCGGTCCCCAAATCCACCAAAACGCTCAAAGAAAGAAACCCACAAAAATACAATTACAAACTATGCATACCCATTAAAGATTCTACAGAAACTCACAAGAAATGAAGAGATTTTCAATAAGGACACGCACATGGGAAGAGAATAATCGAAATCGAAAGAGTGGGTTTTTGAAGCAGTGTTTACCCACAACACTCGATCCACCTGAACCAATCGTCATTGAATTTTAGGAGTCACTTCGATTGAGATCTGCGAAAGCTTGAACGAGCGAATTGTTGACGAAAGAGAAGAGCTGAAAACGGCGAACAGAGAACAAGGAGAAGGGAGGGCTTTGATCGCGCACCCAATAAGGGTTTCGACCCAATTTTGTTTATTCTTTATCTTTTTTTTTTATTTTTTTTATTTTTGTTCTAGACCACACAATATCCGGACTGCACACCAAATAGTTAGGGGAACTTCCAATTAAGACTTGAACTCTAGTAACTAGTTAATGGAAAACAACTCGATCCAGTTGTGTCATATTATTTATTTATTATTATTATTATTATTATTTGGAAATTAACAAAGAAAAGATTGTTTAATATATGAAAAATCTTGAATGGTGAAACTTTTAGTGTATTTATGAGGGGTGAGTAGTGATCTCCGCAAAACTGCTCAAGTTGTCGAAACCGCATGGTCCGATTTTTTAAACTAGCGGTTTGGGGGCGGTTTAGAAAACTTGAAAACTGTGTATCCAGGGTTTGGTAGTGATTTTCATTTATAAAAAACCACGTTTTACCAAACTGCAAAACCACAACCAAACTTGGAATAAAATAGAATAGAGTCGAAGCCTTTTTCATGATGTTTTAACTTTCGAAATGAACTTAAACTTATAATTTTGATTGAATTCGTGTGTTTCATTGTGTTTTTGGTGGATGGTCACGTATGAACATATGTTTTTGTTGATGGACATGTATGGACCTGTATGAAATGTGTGACTTTTTTTGTTGTAAATGTGTCGCAAAAAATTGCAAAACCACACCAAACAAACCGCTCAAAACGCAGTTGATTTGGTTGCGATTTCGATGGTTCACGGTTTGGTAGTAGTTTGCAAAATGACCAAATCGAGAACCCCTAGTTTGGTGGCGGTTTAATGGTTTTCACCACCAAACCGTGATTTGTCCACCCCTAGTAATTTTGTAAGTTGAGTGACCATGTATGAAATTAACCATGTGATTGAGCTCTAAAAGCATCTCCAATAGTAAAATGTGTATTGTAAGCGTAGATTGATACGGGTTAATTTCACAGATGGTCACTCAAGATTATAGTTTGTAACACTTTGGTCACTAAACTCACATTTGTCCAAAATATATCACTCAACTTTACAAAACGTTTCAACACAATAACTCCGACCTTTCTCCGGTCAAAAACTCGGCGGCCCTGCTAACGTGGCACCACGTGGGATTTCATGGGAGGTCACTTAAGTTTTAAAGTGATGACGTGGCATTTAATACACAACTCACCCACCCCCTTTTAGTTCACCCCACATTTAGGGAGGGAGCACCGCACCAGTCACTCATCTTATTGCCTAACCACTTCCCTGTTCTCGACGCTGCCGCCGCTTCCGACCTCACCGACTCCTCCACCGTCCCCGCCACGTTGGGATGTCAACACATATGAACAAGGGGAAGAGGAATCAATGGCTTTTGATTTCTCAGAGAAATCGAGTAACAGCGACCGCGTGATCAGATTCATCGAAGGCCATCGTCTCCTGCACCGATAAGATTATGAAACTCAATCAAAGAAAGATAACCCGGTTAAGAAAAAAATGAAATCATCAATCAAAACAATGCGAATCTTGACAAACCTTTAGGGTTTCTTGCGTTGCATCATTGGGTGTGCCAAAGATCACACCATTGACACCACTAACATTAACTTGAACATCAATGTTGTTGGAAAAATTAGGCACATTTGGCGTGTTATTCGGTGTCGGGGCGAGAAGCCAAGATGGGTTTCACCACCCCAACTCGTTCTCCGCCGCGGGGGCGAAGGGGAGTTCTCTGCCACATGGCGCGGAGGCGGTTGCGGGGAGGTTGTCGGAGTTGAACTCCGCCGCCGCTGCGGAGAACGAGTTGGGGTGGTGAAACCCCAACGCGGCGGCGACGACGGAGGAGTCGGCGAGGTCAGAGGCGGCAGCGGCGTCGAGGACGGGGAAATGGTTGGGGAAGAAGATGAGTGACTGGTGGGGTGCTCTCTCCCTAAATGTGGGGTGAACTAAAAGGGGTGGGAGGGTTGTGTATTAAATGTCGCGTCATCACTTTAAAACTTAAGTGACCTCCCATGAAATCCCACGTGGCGCCACGTCAGCAGGGCCGATAGGTTTTTGACCGGAGAGTGGTCGGAGTTATTTTGTTGAAACGTTTTGTAAAGTTGAGTGATATATTTTGGACAAATGTGAGTTTAGTGACCAAAGTGTTACGAACTATAATCTTGAGTGACCATCTGTGAAATTAACCCCATGTTAGCAACTCGGAAAGGATGTGAATTGAATAGACATTGAAGTTCAAAAGTGTTCTCCAACGATTAATGTGGAATGCACTTTTTATTTAAAAAAATTGTTGTTTTTCTATATATTTTAAAAAGAATTGTTGAATTGGCTATAGATTACACTGTTTAATTAGAAGTAAGCATTCAAAATAGACAAAGTCTATTCCTTATATAACACGTCAGCTTGATATTCAAAATGCACATTTTTATTGGAGAGTTTTTTTTATCCCAATATCTATTTAGTTTTAGGTGACACACATTGACATCCAATCTATGTTCTATTGGAGATGCTCATCTCCAATGATAAATGTGAATTATAATTATGGATTCATGCCACGTCAGCAGGGTAGAGAAAATGTCTATTTTATGTGGCTTAAATAGACATTGAAGTTAAAAAAATGTTCTCCAATACACAATATTTGAATTAACTCCTTCAATTGATGAGGTGACAATTTTTTTAAAAAATATAAATAATATATATGTCACATCGTAAAATTAAAAAACGTTATTATGTTAATATAAAAAATAAATAACAAAAGTTTTTAACTTTGTATTTATCTTCTCAAATTCATTAAAATTATCGATATACATATGTATAAATAAAGAAACGAAAAAAATAACAAAAGTAAACTAAACTTAATTTGGATTGTAGCCTATATTTTTATTTTTCCGAGTTTCGATATTTTCAGTTTTTCTTTTCGATTATTTTGATGAGTGGCCACGTAAGTAAATATTATCTATTGCATCATCTATTGTGATATGATCAAACTAATAGAGTGGGAAAGAAGAAACAAGAGGGAGAGAAATGAATTGTGAATTTTTCTATATCCAAAAACCAGTGTAATCACTGCTTAAGTACATGATGCCCTATATAAATAATGCCTTACTGGGCTGACTACATAGGCCTTACTGTGATTAACATTTCCTATTTGTTTTGCTACTGGGCTTAGATTACATAGCATAGTTGTGTCCACATTACGGCCTTTCTATTGCGTTTGAGCCGAGAGCTCGTATGGCTTGGATCCGCTTGATTGGTGTTGTGGATCACGAGGCCAGCTGGCGTCGTATCAATGCTCCTTCGATGGAAATGAATCTTGTCCACAAGATTATCGTCACGTGGCAGGCCTGTCATTTGACCGGATGAGTTGTCGTGACATAGATTGGGTGTTTTACCAAAAGTAAGGCAAATTTACAATTTATTTCACAAAATAAGATGATGTACTTTGAATTCATAAAAATAGGCAATTAACGCCTTTTGAAAAGACGTTATTGCCTTTGAGGTTGATGAGGTGGCAATGAGGTGGCGGGGCAATTGTATGGATAGCGCCTTTTCACCTCACCAACTTCCAATAACGCCTTTTGAAAATGCGCTATTGCCTATTTTTGCAGTTGGTGAGGTGGCGTTAAGGTGGCGGTGATGCACGCACATATCGAAGTGGACAACTCATGCAAACGTCACCCATATATGCCGATGTGCAGATTTCATGCAAATGTCAGACACGTCTATCGAGGTGGGCGACCCATGCAACCTCATGCAACTCATGCAAACGTCACGCACGTGTCTCGAGGTGGTAAAGTCAATGCCAACGTCACGCACGTATCTCCTGGTTGAGAATCCATGCAAACGTCATGCACGTATCTCGAGGGGACAACTCATGCATATCCACTACAAACCATAGACCTCATGTAAACGTTAGCACGTATTGCGAGGCGGACAACCCGTACAACCCATAGGCGCTATTCGGTCGACCCATGTCCACGTGGTCATCCTACGTGGACCGTGTCACATATTGCGAGGCGGACAACCCGTACAACCCATAGGTGTTATTCGGTCGGCCCATGTCCATGTAGGATGCCCACGTGGACTGTCCACGCTAGCAAAAAATCCACCCACTTTGATAGCGCCTTTTGAAAAGGTGTTATTGCCTATTCTAGAGAAAAAAAAAACAACCTTATTTTTCGGATTTAAACTAAAAACATTAGTACTTTTGTAATTTTTTCTATAGATTGGGTTAGAGGGCGGTGACACCATAGAGCCGTTGTAACCGCCTCAAATATTTTATTAGCAAATAGTGACATTTATCTTATTTATACTTTATGCATAATTTTAATTATTTTTAACATCGATTTGATGCGCTAGAGTTGCATCGATATGTGTGCGCTCGGGCAAATGGATAAATCGATGTATGGAATAGAGTTAGGGTTTTGAATAGTTTATGACTTATGTACTATATTAAATTAAATGAGTACCTAAATTAATTAATGAGACAAATTTAATTAATTGAACTAGCCGATGCTAATTGAAAAAAATACCTAAGTTGATGAATCCTCATTTAATTAGCTTAAGTTAAGGAAATAATGAAAATGCATAAGTGGGCTAGATGAGAAAACAACCAAATTATTGAGTACATAAGTGAATTAATGAGATCAAATATTAAATGAAAACTAGCCTAATTGACTAATAAATTCATATGGTCTAACTAATTAAATTTGTATCTAAACTAGTTTAATTTTTCTAAGTAAACTAATCAAGGAATGTACTAATTAATGTACATAATCTAATGCGGATTTTCATATGACCATATATTCATCTAGTAATGATAGAAAAAATGAAAATCATAGGATAAGTTTGTAGATATTTATGGGTGCATGAAGTGGTTGAAAACCAATTACAGGTAGACTTAAAAAATTTAAACAAATAAAGAATCCTCAACAAGTGTCTCAAATTGATGCTCATGAACCACGAGTTTTCATATATGATAGAAATGACAAACTTATGAGATAATTAAATATGCACCCTTATGGAGAAATATAATTTATATGCAAAGTCCAAATCATTAAATATTTACAAGAAACTCCCTCCATATAACTAGAGTACCTTTAATTCTCTAAACTCATAATTAGTTTCTCATCTTCATCAAATAAAGAAAGAGAGGATGAATGAGGAAACTACCATTAATGGAGCTATATTTAGGAAAGCTTGAGCACATTAAGTGAAGCAATTAAAGAGGCAAGTGCTACTCCATCTTCTCCATACTCTATTTCTCTCTTAATTTCTAATTCTAGTTTATGTTCTTAATCTTGATCATCTTATAATTGAGATACTATTGTTTAAGACATTCATCAAGTTGTGTAACATGAAGTGAAATTAAAAGTTCATTAGCCATAACGTTTTGCAAGATTACAACAAAAACTCTTCTAATAAGTTTGTATCTTTGGTTATGATCTACGTATTAAAAACTTTTTTAATCTTTGAATTAGTTAGGTATTTGCTATCATCCTTAATTGAGTAAAATAATTGTGTTTTAATGTATAGTGCATAAATCTTGGTAATATAATGCAATAAAATTGAGATTAAAAATTATTAGTAAGCTAATAGGAAAAAAGAGATGCCACCAAAGTATAGGCATGGTTAAACTAGAAATATAATTAGGAAATTAATTAGGATACCTTAAGACTAATGTCTCGAATTAATTGTGCGTATGTCTACTAAGTGACAAACTTAAGCCACACAAAAAGTTAATTAAAATATATAAAGTACTCATAAGTTACTAATTGTGTAAACTATTCTAATTAGTAACTAAATTACTTCATCTTACTTAGAGAAGTTCATTGAGTACCATATAAACTCATATAGTACTTAATTAATTTCTTCATGAGTTATTTACGGTTTAATTCTTTTAAAAAACATTATAACTTTAATTAGTGAGTTAAGATAAGACATTAACTTAGAACACATTTTGATTGGACATTCCCATGACATATCTAACAAGATATAAAAGGTATAAAATGTGGTCCATATAAGTAATTGATACTTATGTAAGAATAATTTTTAATTAACTAGATTTAGTTTCTTAAATTGACAGAAGCTATTTTATTGTTATGACAAAAAAAAAGAACTATTTTATTGAATTTTCACAATTGGAGTGTTTTGAGTTTAGGAATCTAAACCCTAATATAAGGACACTAACACATCAAATTTAACATATATATTGACACCAGGGACTTAGCACAATAGTTTGGGGTCGGGGATTGGTTTGGGGAGCGTGTTGGAGCCGCAACAACTCATTTTTTGCGTCGATTCAAAATAAGTAAAACCAGATAGGGAATATTTAGTAATTCATGATCTATTATACTTCTTGATAGTTGACATGTTTATTCATTGGATTTCCATTCCTTATTTTGAGTGTCTAAGACCTAAGTGTGTCAGGAAGGTACTTCGGGTTTGGTGCTAGATGAACAAACTTGACCTTACCCCGGCTACTGGATTGTAGGTCGTAGACATGGGCGAGGTGTTCGGGTTACCGTTAATGCCCCCACGCTACACTGAACTGAATCGTTGACTTGTAGAGTCGCAATTCTAGGAAATCGAGTAATGGCACCCACTCTCAATGGATTAGGACCACTTAGTTTTCTTCCCATGTTTACTCAACATTCTTTATCGCTGCTAATACTTTCCAGTCCATTTATCATGCACTTTCATTTACTTATATGTCTTTTAAATTCCCGCATGATGTCTAGACCGCTTTATTTATTCATGAAATACTATCTACATCGTACTGGCTTAAACTTACTGGCCTCGTTCTTCTCGTGTTGACGACTTGAGTGTAAATCCACATACAAGCAAGGGCAAGACGTCGGTGATTGGTGACTTTCTATTAAGACTCTTAAAGTGGTCTCTCCTCTTGTTCGCTTGTAGATGTCTGACACTTTCTGCTCTTTTGTATTGTGTGTATATATATGATTGTTTTCAATAACACTTGGGGATCTCTTTGGGATTTGAGCGACACTTTAAATTTGTTTAGGTTGTGCTTCTGCTATTAAACTATTAAACTTGCAAATTACAACGATTCAACTTTAAATCACCAAATAACTTATAATAATGGAAAGGGAGGCAGGCTAGACCTGCGTTGAGGGCTGACTCGGGGGGTCCACGTAGGCTTAAGCCGAGCGGAGCCCAATTTGTGGGTAGTGGGTTTGTCACAACCATTCCCGAGAGGGCTCCTTGGAGCCTTTATGTCAGACTTACTTATGTAGTGCATCTGAACAACCTAAATGACCTTAATCTTTTGACAATCTAGTTAGCCTTAACCTCACCATCAATAAATAAACAAAATCAATTCAAAGTAATCATCAAATATAATACTTTATCAACCATTGAGGATTCTAAAGTAAATCTCAAACCTCAAAGTTCATTTAGATTGATTAAATAATCTCAAAATTTACATAAAAGTTTTATGACAACACCTCCTTTATTTCTAAGCCTATACCAAAAAATATGACCTTCAAAATCTTCAACCTGCTCAACTTGGTGGAAATGCCGAAAGGCTCAAAATCCACCCATAACAATATATATTGAATTACCATAATATATATATATATATATATATATATATATATATTCATTCTGTGACAACCCCAACTACAAATAAGAGCACCGCCCGGCCTAATCCCTTAATTAAGCCATAATCTTCCCTATAAGACCTAACAAGGAACTAGTCAGCCTTTGTTAAACACCTACCATTTATAATACCACCTATAGTCAACTTAATTGTTCTAGTGACTAACATATGGTTGTCTATAAATCAGAGTTACTGAAATTCTTTTTTATCTAACCAATTATTTAGCGGAAGTCTTATTAAGTTACTAGTGAAAATGAGATCCTAAGGCCTAGGCTATTATGGAAAAACTAGGAAATAGTGACCACATGCATATATAAACAAAAATGGTGATATATATAACATGTGTCTAGTCCTATATTCCTATCACTCAACCCAAAAGCAAAATAGCATGTACATAAAAAATGTAATACAAAAGAACACAAAACGTACAAAAGTATGTCGTAGCAGTCATCCACCGGCTTAGAGGTAGTCACCAATATTCTCTTTGCCTGGTCTGCTACTCGGCTGATTTGCACCCACCGTTACAAACTAGATGGTGAGTACATGAAATTATTTAAGTAATACTGAGAGACACCGATCCACATTCCCAAACAGACAACAAGTATCAAATGACATAATTTAAATAGCACCTATGCTGAAAGAAACATCATGCAAATAGATACTCGAGTTAACCAAATATGAAACTGACTCAAGGCTAAGTAGTAATGGATTAGGGCCGGTCGGACGTGATCTTTATCACATCAACCTTTCCACTACAATTGGAGCTCTGCTATATAGCATTTTAATACAAATTGAGCTTTATATCCTATTGTAAAAAGGACGTACTTACGATTACGCCTTTTCTATTCCAAGTGAATTAGTCATCACCGGAATGCATACTTGCTAACATACTCGAGTTTTAAAACTCATCATGTTCGCCCAAGTTATTCTTGCCCCAACAAACCCCGAGGTTCGGTTACCCCGTTCGAGGCACGTTACCACGTGTGTCATGCAAGGTAGTGGATAAATTCTCTAACATCCCGACAAGTCTAGTGACCCCGTATGAAAGCTGAATTTCTATCATCAAATGACCCTAACCACAAGAACCACTTTCATTTTCAATAATGACTCGGTAATGAAATCCAAGAGATGTAACTGCATACTAATGCACAAAGGATTAGAGTCAAAATAAACAAACTATCCTAATAGCATGCTATATCACTGACTTCCACACACAACAATCAACATGACAAAGTATAGGAATTGGAATCAATGATATACAAAACAGAGTATGCTATGAACATCATAAAATGAGCAACTGAACAAGTCATAGCATATGAATTTTAAAGGAAATTCAGTTCGAATAACTGAGAAGAAATAAATCAATAGAATGAAATGTAAATAAATGTCTCAAATCAGCTTACTTACATACACACAACAATGCCTAAGCTATCCGGCTTCTCGTTGCGTCGATGTACGCACTCGAAACCCCGTAATAGCTCTTTTACGGTCCTAGCATTTGAAAATTTATCAACTTAGTATCATTATTACTTATTCACAATTTATAAGTTGGTCGAAACCGAATTCGAGACCAATTTGCTAATTTCGCGCTTTTCAAGGTAAAACCCCTTAAAAGTCGCGTCCGACAATTTGAATATTTTATTTCTCATAAAAATTTATCAATTTCTATTTATTTTGTCGAAATATAATTTTTTGAAACTTTTCCTAAATTTTCTAAAAAATTTTTGAATTTTTTTTGGCATTTATTTTCTGTTTTTTTTTTTTTAATTTTATTTGGGTCGGGTCGACCCAACCAGGTTGGACCCGACCCTGGCCAGGGCCCTGGGCCTGGCTCGCTCCATGGGCAATGTAAGGACCACTAGGTTTTTTTTATGCACATTTAATTTAACTAATTTCACTTACCCCACGAACTGCTACCTCAGACCCACGTCAGCACGTGACTCGAGGTGCGTCCCCGCTCGTCTCGGTATCTGCATACCCGTAAATGACTTAGTAATCTATACATATACATTACACTAGGCAAACAACACAACAAATATAACATTTACCTCGGCCACTGTGCCTCGGTACTGACACGTATAATAAATGTCTAAGATACCAAAGTATCCACAAAAAAACTACAATTCTCATTGTTCTACAACAACCATAAAATACCTAAGTATCATAAAGTTTTCCATCCCTCGTTGTGCTAGCACCTGGGATGTGCTAGCATCAGCATCTGCGTATCTTCTCTTCTTTCTCCCTAATGACCCGAGACCGTAGACACGTCCTTTGGGACACTCACCCACCACCTTGTAGTATACTGCCTCATCATCCACCGGCTGGTTCGGTGTAGTCTGGGTCAGCTCCTGGCGTCTCCTTTGGAGCTTAGCCTGCATGGTTCAACAATAAGCAACTAAAATGATATGCTTGTAAGATCAAACAATGGCGGCTACCACAGACTCACAATTTACACAAGTTGCAATTCTCTCCTACACAAATCTACGAGCCCTAAAAAACATTCAAATCAGTTATAGCTTAGATTATATCTATTCACATTATTTAAGTCTTCTTTTCCACTATTGTTACCATGAATTGATGTTATTTGTTGTCTTTTACATTAATTCACTACCAATATTGAAATGAAAAGAAAAACACACAAACACACATAACGACAATAATATAATAGTAGCATTAAATTTGTTTTCTTAAGTAGGGGTACCTTAAGCTTTACTGCTCATTTTCGTGATTTCAATAACTCTACTTTTGATATACGTCTTCCTGCATAGAAAGATCAAATGTATAAGTAATTACTTACAAAAAAAATCATAAATGCACAAGGAAAAAGAAATAAAGATTTGAGGAATGCCCGCGTGACCCTTATAGAGGCATTGCAGTACAAACAGTCCAAAATGATTAAGTTACTAGATAGGAACTCGAGTGGCTGTTGACATGTGAAGCTTACAAATGATCAATGACATCACTCAGTTAAACAATTCCATTATAGTTTTCTACCATAGGCAACTCTTGGCCAAAGCCTAATCTACACGGCCACCTAAACAACAAAATATAAGTATTTAACTAGTTATGAAACATGAAACTGAATCATATTATAAAACATAACCAATAGATAAAACAACCAACATAATCAATAGACATTGGATAGTAGAAATGCAGTTTGACTAAAATGATCGCACTCAAACAGTAAAATACAGATGTTCACAATCTCAATTTGTTGCAAGAATTTCACATGCCATTTATACAAATATGGATCATATAGATTGGTTCATGCACAGTAAAGAATGAAACATCCAACAAATAGCATGAGGCATATCAATTACGAGTTTTATTTTTCCTTTTCATCAATGTGCAGTAGATTAAGGTTAGAAAGTTGGTGTTCAGTAAGATCACGCCCATCTTCTTTATTTTTGATAAGCTTTAAAAACTCTACTTAATAAAAGCTCTTTTTGATATACGTTTTCCTGCATAGAAAGATCAAAGGTATAAGCAATTACTTGCAAAGTGATTTAGTAGGTAGGTAAGATGGAAGGACGCTCTCTAAAGGTGAGGAATTATAACTAATAAATGGGAAGCTTAAAGGCTTTAGTCCAACATAAAGCTTTAGAGACAAATCAAGCCATTTGGTATTAGTAGTGGTTATTGTTTGTTCATTTTCTTAATTATCAGTCTCTAATTATAAGAACTTTTTAAATAAGGCAACACACTACAACTCATTAAGTAAGGCTAAGCACCCAATATTTCATTTCCAACAAATCATGAATAGATGTACCTACATTACTATCAGCCATAACACACTGCAACTCATTAAGTAAGGGCAAGTATAAAGGTTGGCTCCTTAAATCATTCCTATCGAAGACTTCATGTTTTAGAATTTACAAACAAGCATCACACCATAAACATATTGACATATGTGTGTACATTCATCAATAAATACAGTAACACAAATCATAGTATGTTATTTAGAAAAAAATTCAATATCTCATAGATCAACGACATTAAAGGAATGCGAGCCATAGAACGAAGTCAAGACAAAGAATGCTATGTGACAATTTTAACACGATTATTTTAGCCAAAGAAATCATAGATAGTAATAAACAATGCATGACATTACCAATATAAGATCGATAGTAAAAAAAACCAAATGATTTAATGTCAACTCAGAAATGGAAATGAAATAAAGAGAATTGCCTCAAATGGTTTACTTACCTCAAATGCACGCAATTCGTAGCCTATACCGGCTCTCGGCCACTCCAAACTCGCGTTCCACATCTTGTAAGTCATCTTCAAGCTCCAACAGTGTCCTAACAAATTTAATTTTAACTTTTATTTAGTTTGGTCAAGTGGGTTTCTATACTAAATCTTAGCTCCAAACATGTAGTATCTTTATAGTTCATTTCATGATTCAAAATCCACTTCTTTAAGGCATTGAAGGTTTATGCTAGAACTTCAAATTGGAAAATTGATCTTATTTTGGTTTTATTATTTGCAAAATTGATCGAAAAGGGTATATCAATGGATATATTACCTCACCTGGCAGCGTCGAACAACAACGAAGAGCGGCGACCATAAACCAAAACAAACTTTACATTTGTTGAGTTCTAACTTCATGTCTGTTTGTGGATTGAATGTACTACTCATTGCAAGGAAAAATGTGTCTAACTTCATGTATGTTTGTGGCTTCTATTCCTTTTGTTGATTTCAACTTTCTTAAGACCTAGCTCGGTACATGACTGATACCAAACATAGTAGGATACTTGGTCGTAAAAATAAAAGCAACAAAGTGTTCAAAAAATATCATAAATCATAAGTTATAAGCGGCATACAAATACCACATAGTATCAATGCTCCTAGTAGTTGTTCACTCGTACCTCCTTAAGGTTAGAGGTTAATTCGAATCTCTTGACGTTTTATGTGAAATAGCAACATTAACTCAAAGAGTAATCATAGTTTTTAGAACCCTCCCTAGTAGTAGAAAATATATAATTATAGGTACTATTATGTGACGACCCCAAACTCCGAGGCAAACCGGGTACCGCCACGTCGCCAGACACGTCACCAAGCATACCACGTCATCCGCACACTTACTTTTTGATTGCCCGCGACCTACACCTTTATACGTACCTTATTCGCCTTAACTTAGTATTTATGAATGTTTTATGGATATTTTCCTTAAATTGAGTAAGTTAAGTTGTTCACGATTTATCAACTTATTATAAATTAATATTTAAGCAGAAGTTTATGAAGCATGCAAACGCAGTAGAAATAAAAAGTTTGCATTGTATGATTAACCCTATAGAGTGGAAACTCGGCATTAGATACCATGTATATCGAGGCAACAAAAGTACAAAATGTGAGCATATACATGTATCACGTGTACAAGTCCTTCCCAAAATATCATAAAGTAGTTAATATATACATGCAACCACTTACGCAAAAAGTGACAACTCTCCTAACTTAGACGTAGTCGCCTAAGACGCCCTTGCCTCGGCTCGTCGCATGATCTGCGATTTGTCACTAAAAATAATGACAAATCCCAGGTGAGTAAATCCCAGAGAACGTTAGCTAATATTCACGAATTCCAATAAAACGACTACAATTCATGCAATTTAAATAAAAGACAAAAATAAAATAATCGCATGAAAGTAAGTCGTTAAGAAGTCAAATTTGGACACAAGTGTAGCGTGACAGAGAACCCTGGTCGACATTCGGGAATCTTCGTAGCTAAACCGAGAGGAACCATTGACGACCACCTCGCCAAACATCACTCGGTCGAATGAGAGGAACCATTGAACGGAAGACCCCGTCCAAACATCTCTCGAGAGGAACCATTGACGTAGACTTAGGTCTTCGTCAAACATCTCTCAACCTATGGGTTTCGCGGAGAATAGTCACCGCGTAGCCCTATCATGGCCAATTACTCGAACAGCGCGGGGTAGCTAGCCCCGGGGTGTGAGTCCGTGCCATGCCGACCCCGTCGACAAACACACATACACACGTGGGAGTGGATGAACAGTAAATGAACAACAATTGAAAGCACAATGGAATAATTTAGAATGCAAAATAAAGCAAGTGCATAAATTGAATTTTAACTAATTTTCTTGTGGGATTACTTACCTCAAACGAATCGCAAAACGCCTTCGAAATGTCCCGCACTCGCCTCGAGATACGTACCCGCCACCCGACTATGGTCTCCTAAATTCCTGGTGTCCAATCAAAACATTTTTAATATTTTTCCTGATTTTTCTGGATTTTTCCCATAATTTTCCACCTATTTTTCTTATTTTTTGTAATTTATTTAATTTAAAACTGTTTTTAAATAAATAATTAATATTATATTATTTTAATATGTGGGTGGGTCCCTGGATCGGGTTTGACCCGGTCCACCCGGTTCGGGCCCACCCGGGTCGGGTCCGTTGGGCCCAGACCGGCCCAATCGGCCTAAGGGGTTGCACGCATTAACGCGCCCACCCTATCTTCTCCATAGAGACAGGAGTCTCTGTTGTTGTTTTTTTTTTTTTTTTCTTTTTTAATACAACAACAACAACAACAATTCCAACAACAACAACAACACAACCCCATCACTTATACTCCTCAAAATTCAACGACAACAACATTAACCACTCACTTGATTAATGGGGGTCCGCCGCTGCCCCGCCGAGCTCACCACCGCTGCCCAGCCGAGCTCGCCGCCGCTGCCCCGTTGCACTCCTCGCTGGAGCTTCCCCTCTTGCCGTCACTCTCTCTCTCTCTCTCTCTACCGCCCTCTCTTTCTCTCTTTCTCTCCCTTCCTTCTCTCTTTCTCCCGATTTAAATTAAAAACATTTTTTTTTCATCATTTGGAGAGGAGAGGGGTAATGATGAGTGATGGATTTGATGTGATGTGTGATGTGATGGGATGTGTGATGTGATAGCTAAATCACATACTACCCCGTACGCCCGCGTTACGCGCACACTGCGACATCGTACACTCTCGTCACTACACACGCACAACGCGACTAATAAAATGTCGAATAATGTGACGCTAATTATTTGATATTAGTAAATTAAATAAACACTCACATACAAAAATAACAAATTTCACCTCATTAGGCGTGCCCTGAACTTTTCTGCTACGTCCACGTGGGTATGAGCTTAGGGTCTTAATCTGTCATTTGTAAGTTAATTGGGATTAATTAGAGCGGGCCGTTACATATTCATCTATACCTACTCTTTTGGTAGCTTTATCTATACACACGCATATACATACAATTGAACCAAATATATTAGGAAATACATGAAAAATGTGGCATGAAGATATCAAAGAATGTAAATTAAAAATAAAATATAGTACAAAACCTTACCTCTTCAGAGCAATTAGAGCAGTATAATGCAATCCAGACAAAGCATGTTTCACTTCGACTACGAAGGATTTCTCGCTTCCGTATAGCTCAACCACTTCCCTAATGCTCCTCTGCATCAAAACCAAACCCAAAACCAAAACAATTCAACGTCATTGGCGCAACAGAAAAAGCATGCTATGTGCCCATTGTTGCACTAAAATTAAATTCAAGAACACAGAGTCGAAAAAAAAATATATGCATTTCAAGAAACATATAACCTCATAAGCATAAAAGAAATGATTCAAAAAGACTAGTGCAACAATTGATCTAATAACGAAATTTAGTGCAAGTGAATCCTTAAGGCGAGGTAGCGACAAACATCGGCGACGACTTGGGGTGCGGCGAACAACGACGACGACTTAGGGTGCAGCGAACGGTGGCGACGGCATGGGGTGCGGCGAATAGCGGCGACTGCTAAGCTTAAGGCTTCGGAGGCTCTAATCTCGGACAGACAGCGACGGCATACCCGATGTGTCACGGTCCAAAATTTTTAACTGTGTTATTGACTTTACACATGCACAATGACCCGTGATGTGGGACCCGTAGCGTAATACGTCTCACTACCGAGGCACGGTGGCCGAGACTATCAACGTACCTTCAAACGATCGATTTCACGACTTGAGTGTGTGAACGAAAAACTTGAACCGAGCCCTAATGTGGAGACGAAATCGACCAAAACTCAGAGCCTTCAAACTCGAAAAATGTCCTACAACAGTGGAGAGAGACGGAGAGGAACAAAGACAACTGAGATTCGGGATTGCTAGCTGGTTCGTTGACGAGAAGTAGGGCAAGTCAAGCAAGATGACGGTGGTGGGGTGCCTCTGTTTTGCACGAGGGGTATTTTCGGGATTTCAGACCTAATTTTTGGGTGCCCTTGGTAATTTGATTTGTGCCCTCAATAAGAGGGTGCCTTCATGAATTGGTGGGGTGCCCTTAGCGGCCCTAAAAAACAAACAACACAACAAAGAGAGGCCGAACAGAGGAAAAGAAAGAGAGGAGGAAGAAGAAAAAAAGAAAGAAAGACCGAGAGAGAAAGAGATCGAGGAACTCGAAGCAAGTGAGTTGTTGATTTCCATTGTCAATTTGGTTGTTGGCTGTTGCTGTTATGTGTCGTCTGTTGTTGTTGTTGCTTTCGGTGTCATGGCCATAGAGGGCTGAACCTCCATGGCCGATCGAGAGAGGAACGGGAGAGATGGCAAGGGGATCTCCCTTGCCATCAAAACCCATTGGGGTTGGGAGCCAACCCCAACCCCTCATAAAGAAAAGAAGAAAAAAACGCAGAACAGAGGCTTCGGGAAGAAGAAGGTAGGAGTCGGGTCGGGTCGACCCGAACCCATGTGGGTCGGGTCGGACCGACCCTGACCCGATGGAGACCGGGTCGGGTCGACCCGGATCCAGTTGGACCGGGTCAAGTTGACCCGGACCTACCTTAATATATATAATATATTATATAACTTTAATTATTTAATTAAATTAAATAGTTTTTAATATATAATAAATTCCGGAAAATAGATAAAATTATGGAAAAACTCAGGAAAATTTCAAAAAAATAGCGAAAAATATATTTATGACCCAAATCAATAGAAATTCGAGATTTCCATAAAAGCGAAGAATTCGGAAGTCGGTCGAGACGTAATACGAGGGTTTTACCTTGAAAAACGCAAATGGGCCGAATGGCCTGAAATAAATAAGAAAAATGTTTCGACTTCGATTTGGCCTAAGTGAGACATTGAATGTTAGGGAATTACGGGGGAACTCAGGCGTTTGGGCACGCACGTCGATTCGTCGAGGAATCGGCAAGACTAGAACAAGCGTGTGACTTGTAAGTACAACTGTGAGAATTTTATATTTCATTTCATTCTCTTATTGCTTTATTAGTCTATTGGTAGACATTACTACTTGTCATCTCACATCATGTTGTTCTTGTATCTATTCATGAATGAATATTGTGACATGATGCCTTGTGAATTATTTCGTTGCCTCTAATTCCTACACTTGATGTCGTTCTTGAATATAATTGATGAAAAACATGCTAATGGACTACTTTGAATTTAAATAGCCTTGTATTCGATTTCCTTTGGGCTTTGCAGCCTAACTTGTCTTGGAATTCTAGAATTTTGAAATTATTTATTTTTGAAATTAAAGTCGGGATTATCTAGTGTTCATTGCACGAGAATGCGCGGTTCACTGGGACATGGGTCTACCGGGGTTCCGACACTCACCACTACACTTGCGCGACACACGAATTATGGGGCTCAGGGTGGTCGGCAAGTATGAAATTGATGTTGTAAAGCGTAGAGCGCAACTCCGCTATTTATGTGAGCTATGTTGAGCGTAACTCCATATGGTAGTGGGAAAAGGTAGGTGATAGGTCTCATCGCCGACCAGACGTAGATCATCTCGACTTAGCCTGTGTCTGTCTCTTTATCTTTAACTGTGGTATTTACTTGCATTACTTGTTTCAGCAATTTATTTTGCTCATTTATGCTTTTAAATACCATTCGTTTCTTTTGGAAATGTGACATGAAACTCTTCAGTTAGTACTTAAATATCACTATACTCACCGTCTAGTTTGTGACGGTGGGTGTAGGTCCGTCGAGCAGTAGCAGACCGGGGAAGGAGAAAATCGGCGACTTTCTCTGAGCAGTTCGGTGACTCTTCTCACTCATTTTGTACGTTGCGACTTTTGTTGTATTATGATTAATTATTGTTGAGTTGTTAATTATGTAATATTATATATAGATTATCTATATATTTTTATTGTCAAGTCTCCAAAATACTAGCCTAATTGCATTTATTTATTATTTTCAAGGTTATTGGAGTGCGCGGTTAAATCCGAGGCAAAAAACTACGCAAAATCGAGTATTCATATGTCCGGATCCGTTTTACACCGAAAGTCACACTAGCACGTATCTCGAGGTAAATTTGGTGGGGTCCACACGTGAGACACGAAAGAGATGATGTGGCGGACAGCTAGGCATACATGTGTCCAGTGGTGCTTGCGTGATTTAAGGATATAAGTTAGGAATGTTTTGGTTTTAATAGGAATATATTTTATATATATTATAATATTATAATATAATAGATGAGAGGGATATGCATGGACTAAAGAAAAAGGTAGGGAAGAAATAGAAACAGGGGACATAAAGAAAAACATAGAGGATTTTTTCTTCTGGGGGCGGTCTCGGCATCTTCTACTCGGCCATTCCGACCGAACTTCTTCTCTCCTATTTTTTATTTTATTTTTCTCTTTGTGTTCTTTAACTATGCGAGGCTAAAAACTTCTAGCATAGGCAAGATTGTGAGGGAGGTTCGACTGAGCATATCAATGAATTTGCGAGATTTATATATTTTAATTTTAATCTTTTCATTAATATTTTATTTTCTTTGGTATTGTTTCAATAATCGAGGTTAAATTCATATTTAAATCTTGATTTACTCGCCAGTGTGTCGTAAGCACCCGTCCTTGTGCAATAAAACCACACTAGTGGCAATTGACCATACCAATTGATTAGTCTCTTTTGGGACCGGTTGAATACTTTAAAAATCTAGGCTAAATCGGACACACGAGTGATTCGATTGTCTAGGTGTAGTGTCTTCACGAAACTTATTGCAGTCAGCGTGTTAAACCCAATGCGCTTGAGCATAGGGTTATACGTTTGACTAGAGAAATAGTCACCGTCGTACCTTGGCTATCGAGATTAGGAAGTGCGAGGAACCGCGTACGTTACCAATTCTATAGCTACACTAGGATATTTTGATTTGCATATTTTACATAAATCGACGACCAAGTCCAATTTTTTATCGAACTGAACTTGTATGTCTTGACCTATGTATTTTTATTGATTGTTTTCAAATTATTTTCCTTGTTTTATTTATTTATTTTAAACATTAGTTAATTTATTCGTTCTTTAAAACCTTCGATTTCCCTTTTTGTTATTTTTGACCTTAGAAATATTACCAGTCCCTGTGGGATCGACCCTTTGCCACTATTCTACAAAATAGTTGGTTTAGGTATTTTAATTTTATTGACGCGTTTGGCGCGCGTCAATTATGTCATTTTGGGTTGTACATTGGGTTGAGCGAATAGTGCCATATCTATACATGCATGTGATGCTGTAGTTTTTCTTGGTTTCCACACTTAGGAAATTTTTTTTTTGAGAATTAATGCTTCTGCTTATTATTTTGAATTACTAATGATTCCTCTTAACATTTGCATTACCTGTCAATGTGATAATATACAAATACATGGAGATTTGGAGAATTATAGGGACGATAGGCTGACTAATACATACTTAAGTCTTATATCATGTGGATTAAGGCTTGAATACAGGATTAGGCCGGGCGGTACCCTATTTAGAAGTAGGGGCCGTCGCACAACAACCTCGTCGCAACCTCAATCGCAGCGACGACAGAGATTTAGGGTTTGGGAGAGAGATTTCGATGAGAGTGAGAGAGAGAGAGAGAGAGAGAGAGAGAGAGAGAGAGAGAGAGAGAGAGAGAGAGAGAGAGAGAGTTGACGGTGAGTGAGATTCGGTGGGAGAGAGTGGTGAGAGAGAGAGAGAGAGAGAGAGCGGTGAAAGAGAGAGCATAGAGCGGTGAGAGAGAGAGAGCATAAAGCGGTGGCGGAAGAGAGAGAGAGCGGTGACGGTGAGAGAGATAGAGCAGAGTGCGGTGAGAGAGAGAGAGATAGCAGAGAGTGGTGATGCTTAGAGAGAGAGAGCAGAGAGCGGTGAGAGAGAGAGAGAGATTTTGGTGAGAGAGAAAAAGAGTTGGTGGTGAGAATCGGTAGAGAGCGAGAGAGAGAGAGTTCTATTGTGGTCGGTCCCTATTTTTTGGGTGTCTAGATCGAAGCACGCACGAATCTCGAGACATAATGAACAGTTATAAAAAATTAAAGTTTTGGTGGGAATGTTGGCGCCATTTTTTTGAGACGGAAATTAATTTCGTCTCAATTCCGTCTCAAACCATTTTTTATTAGCAACGGAACTAAATTCCATTGCTAATTCTGTTTCTAAATATCCATTTTTTGTAGTGTTTTGTCCTAATTAACGAATTAAACGTGTATTAATTATTGGGTCGTGGCACATTCTAACCTGATTTAAAGTATCAAAATCCTTAAACCATCATTACCTTAGTTTCGCAATTTTCTTAATCCGTCGAAAAATCGTTATAACTATTCCAAAGGAGATCTTAATCACACGAACCCGAAAATCCATTTATATAATATATTATATCAAAACAATAATTACATAAAGAGTATGAAATTAAGCAAGCCATAGAAAATCTGACTGCTTTCCCTTTCCTTTGTCGTCGCTTCAAAATATCATTACTCAATTATAAAAATTCAATAATGTCTAATAAATAATTCCTGCACTATCTAGTACACCTGTAATAATAAAATGCATAATAATGCAAGAGATTAAACGAACAATATAATCCAAAAAATCTAAATACAATTGTGAATCCATCCCGTTTCTGTTATCCGACCACAATTAGATGACATTCTCCGAAATAGGTAAGTAAACAGTAATAAGGACTCGTGCACAAAGAGAATAACCAAACGGGTCTCATTCCTTTAGACAATGGGAGTATGATCTGGTTCAACGTGATCTCATAATAACTATATGATGCAAAATATTAGTGACTCCAGCCCCTAAAGCATAATATAATGTTCACCCCTAAAACCACGATATAGTAAACATTATAAAGAGACTCGAATCGACCATATCCTTCCCCTTGTATGCATGTTCAATAAAAATGCAATATCGATGATCAATGCAATTTATATGAAATTATAAGCATACAATGTAAAGATTATAATGAGATTTACTTATTGTACAAACGCGATACCGTAACTCTTTGTGTCCTGGGTCAGTAAGCTAGTCCACAAGAGGTTTCAATATTGCAGCCATACAATTCATTTAGAGGGCCGCTAAGGGCACCCCATTGTTCATGAAGGCACCCAGTTAATGAGGGCACTAACCAATTTACCCGGGGCACCCAAAAATTGAACCCGAAATACCCAAAATACCCCTCGTTCAAAACTCTCGCACCCCACCACCCCCACCACCACCACCAGCTAACTCCTTGTGGAAGAACCCATTCGTTGAGGATCGACTATTGCAAGGATTCCCGGAAATCGTTTTTTCCATCCATCTCCGTGTGTTTCTCCTTCGTTGTAGGAGGTTTTTCCAGTTTGTAGGCTCCAGGTGTTGGGCCGTTTCGTCTCCAAATTAGGGCTCGGTTGAAGTTCATCGAACATACACATTAGGCGCGGAATCGATCGTTTGAAGATACGTTTATAGTATAAATAAGTTACATTTGGTAGAGTAGTTGAAATGTGTGTGTGGCGGTGTGTCCAATGGTTCCAGATTGGAAAATCGCGGTTCTCGGCAATACAGGCCAGAGAGTGTGTTTACTGTCTCGGCCAAGCATGGCCGAGACAGAGGGTAAATTTTGGGCAACTGGCCGTCTCGGCCATGAAGGCCGGAAGAGTTCACAGAGTCTCGGTTACGAACGGCCGAGATTCCTTGTGTTATCTCGACCGAGACATGACGAAAGGTACAATTAGTGTTAGATAGTGTTGTGTCGGTGGTGTACAACCGAGAATGTACTCCTTATCTCAGTTGTACAATACCGAGAGGGTTTGAGTCGCCTCGATCGACACTGGACGAGAGTTAGGTGAATTGAATCGGTCAAGCCATGTCGGTGGTGTACAACCGAGAATATTCAATTGCTCTCGGTTGTACACTTCCGAGATTTGTGACCCCTATTCGGTCAGAAGTGGCCGAACTTGACCGAGACATCAGAAATGGATGAATTTGAACCTTTTTTTTGTAAAGTTTTTTTAGGTTATGTTCCATGCGCTTATATGTTGTACTGTTTACAGGAATGGCTCGTTCAAAGGCGTCGGTGACTAGGGAGGAGGCTGGTGTTGAGGTGTCGAGTCCTAACCGGGGGCGAGGCGGCCGGAGACCCCCGACAGCATCTTACCGGAAAGAGAAAAAGAAGGCGAATGTAGATGTTAAGGGAAAGGCTAAGGTTGATGGAAATCGTGCAAGGAATTTACAATTGCACTATGAGGGCTCCAACATCGACACGTAGCACCGAAAAGATCTTGTTGTTGCCCGAGGGGAAGCTGAGGGTCATTGTAACATCCCTCGATTTCTAACACGACTTATGTGACACGTGTCAGGATCGTGACCCGGCCACGCGACACTGGACGGTACTTCGAACCTTGGGAGTCGACACCGAGGTAATTTTACGATTTTTGATATGTGTAATAGCATTATGGATTAAATGCGTGTCACGAACCACTCGAGCGACTTCCTTTTTGTTTATACGTGAGTTCTCGCCTAGGTAGCCGGGGGAGGAAATACAGTGAAAGTGTGCACGTGACGGAGGAAAAATACGGGTCGATGAGGTAAGGTGAGTCCGGGAACCCAGGGGTTAAGGTTGGGGACTTGTGGGTGGGCAAGGCACACCTAGGACACACCCCACCACATTGATTTGAAATTTCATTCAAAAAGAAACCAACCACCCCACCCACTCCCATCACTCACACCTCACACTCCCATCACTCACGTCACCCCCCCATCACTCTCTCTCTCCTCCCGATTTTTCAACTCTCTCCCATCACTCACGGCTTCAAAATCACTCGCTCTCTCTCGCGTTTCACTTCTCACTCACGGTCTCTCTCTCCCTCAGCTCACCGCCGCCTCCGCTCTCGCCGGTGACCGGACCAGGGACGCCGGAGGAAGTCGCCAACCGGAGGTAACACTCTCACCTCGGTTTTCTCTCTCTCTCTCGCGTTTCACTTCTCTCACGGGCTCTCTCTCTCTAGGTTCGCTCACCATTCGGTTGGCCGAGACCACGCCGTCGTCGGAGGTCCCGTGGTGGCGAGGAAGGTCGCCGGAGGTCTCACACTCTCTCTCTCTCCCGTGAGCACTCGACCACTCTCCCTCTCCTCACGGTTTGCTCTCCCTCTCGGCTCACGTTTCTCTTCATTTCTCTTTGTCTTTGATTGTTGTTCGTCACACTTATTACGTGTGCGTGTGGTTGCCGTGACGAGGACCGGCCGTGGGCGACCTCCGGAGACCCACCGGAGTCCAAAACGTCCCGGAACCACCCCCCCCGCATGGCCCATGCAAAGGAATCGATATTTCATGTGATGGAATTAGCGCGCTAATAGCGCAAATTAGCGCGCTAACAACCCTGCGACCGAAAATTCCAGAGAGGAATTAGCGCGCTAACAAACATTATTAGCGCGCTAATGTCGTGTACGTTGGGGATAATGATATGTTTAAACCTAAGTGTTAGCGAATGACTCGACCTAATAACACGAGTTTCCGACCTTGTCGGGTAACGGAAACTTGAGGATACGCGTTAGGAGTCGCGGGAGTTTTACGTGGATTACGATAATCTCGGTAAGTACACTTGCCTTAAAAAGCATTTGTACGTTAGTAAGCCACTAAGAAGATATCATGTGATTCATTTTCACTTTTCTTGTGTTCGTTATTATCCCATCATTGGCATTCCATTCTATGTTCTTGTATGTGTGTTCTTGGCATAAGTACGTCTCGAAGGTACATGCGGCCCGCACTAGAAGGGATAAAACGCGGCACTCGAGCGCACGAGTGTTTGGCCACCCCTAGTGATTGTGTGATACCATGTACTTGGATTGTTGTGGATGGTTGTGGATTGTTGTGGTATTGTTGTGGAATATGGACTACTTATTGCCTCTCTTGACTCGTAGAACACGCATGTTTCGATTGCTATCATTTCCAAATCTGTCTATCATGCATTCTTGCTTATTTATATTCCCGCATTTCGCATCTCGCATGATATTTAGACTGTCTTGTTTGTCGTTTCATGAATTATCGTTATATTCTTCTCGCTTTACTTTCAAATTCTCTCAGCTTGCTCACCGTCTAGTTTGTGACGGTGGGTGCGATAAGACGGAGAGCGATAGGGGCAAGGGACCGTGTCTAGGAGACTTTTTGTGAGCAAATGGACGTGAGGTACCGAGATGTAGGCTCGTACCTATCCTTTTTGTATGACGTTTTTGTATATACATATATGGTTGTTTTGGAACCGGAACTAGGTTTGAGGTGATTTCCAAAATTTCATTTTGTTGACTTGGATATGACTGTCTTGGGGTTTCCACATTTATATAGATTCCTAATTTCCCTTGATTGAGTTATTTCCCATTATTTGATTAGAATATGATTTTTGCTTCCGCTTTGTATTATAATTGCAATAACTCTTTCATAAACCTTAAAAACCTTAAAATGTTGATAAGTTGAGGTCGACTAGGCTCGTCCGGTTCATTGAGAAACCGACTCGGGACTGCACGGTCTAGGCGGGCGTACCCAAATGCATTGGGAATTTGGGGCCGTCAAGCGGTTGGTATCGAGCCTACGAGTTTGGTTATATAGACTGACTCATGTTGTAAATTCATAAAACACAAGCCATTGAAATCGGCGGAAGTTAGGAACGGTCAAACCGAAAAGTGGAAACCCTAGGATCCCGTAGAAACTTAGTCGGGGAAGCAATTGGGCGAGTCAAATTATTTTAATACATATTATGATTGCTATGTATATTATCGTAGTATACGGTAGCTATAGATCGATTCGAGAAGTTCATTTTCTTGATTCGAGACGACGATGACGACTGATCGTAACCGGTCGTGGCGACGATAGCGGACATCCGCACACGATATGCCGTGCGGACGATGTGCATGCCTTGACTCGAGAGTTGCGACGCAGATTCGCAGCTACAGAAATGTTACGACTGTTGAGGACACTCGTACCGCCTACCGCTACACCATCGACTCCGACTACACCATTGCCACATACTACTACTCGAGGGGCGAGACCCCGATCGCTGCGGCATCCACGCTCCGACTCCGTTAGAGCGACTACTGAGGAGCTGTTGTTGCGCCGACACGCGAACGAGGCAGAGGCACATCCTTTAGTGACAAGTGATAGCTCGAGCGACAGAGGCACCAGCCTACGCCGAACTAATGCAGAGGTCACTCCGATTACGACTCCATCGAAGAGTCCGGAGCCATCGCCGAGGCGAAGCGATGGAGGGAATTTAAGAGACATGATCCCATGAAGTTTTATGGCGGCACGAGATGTTAAGACAAGAGAGTTATTTCGAAGAATCATGAGAAGATTCACTCGACCATCGCCACGGAGGACCACATGCGAGCGACTATCTCTTCGTCGATGTTACATGGAGAGGCGATGATTGGTGGACGACGATCATTACTACCAGGGGTGTTCAGAGACTGGATCGACTTCAAGACCCGCTTAATCGAAATACTTTCCACCGATCGTACTTCGAGCAAAGAGGAATGAGTTCATGGCGTTGAGGCGGGCGCTAATGAGTCGGTTATGGAGTATATGGGTAGATTCTCATCATTGTTGCCTTATCTTTGGAGGATCGGCCGACACCGAGACCGACCGAGTGTATTATTTCACCGAGGGTCTATTACTTACGATCGGTGGTTCGTAGTCACTACACAAATGGAGACTTTACAGATTGCATACGAGCGGAGTTTAGCTCGAGAGAGTTACCTACTTACTCATCCTACGGAGACTAGATCGGCTGACTGAGTCCCGATTGGAGGAGCATCATCGAGACAAGAAGAGGAAGAAGAATAGGTGGAATTTCCGTGATCGCAGGACTCGAGCGTAGGGTCCGTTGCACGATCGACTATTCGTCCGACCCATACTAATCCGCCAAGCCTAGCTTTGCCGATCATCCACCACAAACTGAGTCGATCGGGACGCGATCACGAGACAGACTCACCGAGAGTAGGGGTACCGATCAAGGAGATAAGCAGAGGAGGACACACGGGGGCCGGTCGACTCGGACACAAAGTTCCGCACAAGGACGAGGCCGAGCCGGACTCAAGGATCGCAGGATACCCGTGCACTGCTACAGTGCGGAAAGGTCGGTCACATACAGAGGGAGTGCCCTCAACCACCAAAAGTACCGCCACGACATTATCAGCCTCAGAAAGAACGCGTTCAGGCAGCTGTTGAGCCTGACCAGGGGGCATCCCGAAACCTTGTCGAGGGTATGATTTCTATTTGTGGTACTTTCATGCACACCATGTTCGATTCAGTTCCACTGTCTCATTTATTGCTTGGTCGAATGGTAGATAAGCTAGGTTTGAAACTCGTTAGGCTTAGTAAACCCCTCATCCTCAGCACCGCTGCTGGAGATAAGATTTACCCGAATTTGTTGTGCCTCAATATTTCGGTAGAGATAGGGGGTTATGAGTTACCAGTGGATATGAGAGTGCTCGAATTTTTGGAGTTTGATGCTTTGTTGGGCATGGATTGGCTGGGATCGTTTCATGCTCACATTAGTTGTTATGAGAAGAGAATCTCGATTCCGTTAGAAGGTGGTTCGGAGCTCAGCATTCAGGGCACGGCATCGCTACTACCTATCACCAGAGGCAGGGAAGCCACGAGTGACGAGATTGAGATTGTTGCGAGCGTCATGAGCACTGGAGCGAAGCAGGAGATTTGCTTTTCAGAAGTACCAGTTGTGTGTAACTTCCCGGATGTGTTTCCTGGAGGATTTGCCGGATTACCACCACCGAGGAGATTGACTTTATTATTGACCTTGTTCGGGGACTAAGCCGATCTCGATACCACCCTACCGTATGGCACCCCGAGAGCTTGAAGAGTTGAGGAGTCGGCTAGATGACTTGTTAGAGCCGGGCTTCATCATCCGAGTATGTCGCCTTGGGGAGCACCGGTTCTATTTGTGAAGAAGAAGGATGGAAGTTTGAGGCTATGCATAGATTATCGTCAATTGGAACAGAATTACAGATGAAGAACAAATATCCGTTGCCGCGCATTGATGATTTGTTTGATCGGTTGACAGAGCGCAGTGGTGGTTCTCGAAAATAGATCTGCGATCGAGGCTATCACCACTCAGGGATTAGGGATGAAGATCGAGAAAAGACGGCGTTCAAAGACGAGATACGGTCATTTTCGGTTCATGATTATGCGTTCGGTTTGACTAATGCACCGGCAATGTTCATGGATCTCATGCATCGTGTGATGAGGGAATACCTTGATCGGTTCGTGATTGTGTTCATAGACGACATCCTCATCTATTCCAGGACTCGTGAGGAGCACGAGGGGCATCTACGAACAGTGTTGCAGACTTTGAGAGATCATCGACTGTTTGCCAAGTTCAGCAAGTGTGAGTTTTGGTTGTCGGAAGTCCGATTTCTTGGGCATGTTGTTGGAGCTACCGGTGTTGTTGACCCAGAGAAGGTTAGAGCAGTGATTGAGTGGCCTACGCCGACTCACCGTTACGCAAATTCGCAGTTTTCTGGGATTGGCGGGATACTATCGCCGATTTGTGCAAGACTTCTCCAAGATTGCTGCTCCGATGACAAAATTGACTAAGAAGAATGCAAAGTTTGATTGGGATGAGGAGTGTGAACATGCATTCAACACTTTGAAGCAGAAATTGACTACCGCGCTTTGTGTTAGCGTTGCCGAGACCGGGAAAGACTTAGTGGTGTACACCGACGCGTCGAAGGTTGGCTTGGGTTGTGTATTGATGCAAGAGGGCAAAGTTATCGCCTATGCATCTCGACAAATGAAAGTGCACGAGAGGAACTACTCGACACACGACTTAGAGTTGGGCGCAATAGTGTTCGCATTAAAAATATGGAGGCACCACTTGTATGGCGTACGTTTCGAGTTATTCACGACCACAAGAGCTTGAAGTACTTATTCACTCGAGGGAGGCGAACCTGAGACAGAGACGTTGGCTAGAGTTCTTGAAGGACTATGATTTCTCGTTAGAGTATCATCCGGGGAAAGCTAACGTGGTTGCTGATGCTTTGAGCCGTAGGGGATCTGATGCTGAGGTGGTCGTATGTCAGATGACTCACGAGTATGGTCTTCTTGAGGCAGCCGAGTTGAGGAGTTCGGCGGACGTACCGGGGACTACCAGGATACAGATTTGTGGTCAGATGAGGTTGCAGACCGTTTCACTACTGACTGTTCTCGAGGGACAGCAAGGCGATGAGTCGTACCAACAATTCAAGAAGATGGGCGACGGTTCGAACATCCAGTTGGAGTCGGTCGACGGACTCTTGTTTGAGGTATCGTGGGCGATCGTGGATTCCATTGGCGGGCGACTTACGCACCGAGATACTCCAGGGAGGCTCACCGTTCTCGATTTTCTCGTGCGTCCGGGTCGAACCAAGATGTATGCTGACATGCGACGTCTCTTTTGGTGGCCAGGGATGAAATCTGATGTGTCGGAATTCATTAGAGCGTGCGAGATATGCCAGCGTGTGAAAGCCGAGCATCGACGGCTGGAGGATTGCTGCACCCTACCTATTCCTCAATGGAAGTGGGAGCACATTGCTATGGATTTTGTCGGTGGCTTGCCCCGATCTCCTCGTGGCCATGATAGCATCTCGGGTAATTGTGGATCGATTGAAATCTGCTCATTTCATACCCGTATCCACTACACACCGAGTTGACAGATCGAGCATTCTTTACGAGCGTGAGATTGTCGACTACACGGAGTTCCGTTGTCGATCGTGTCGATCGAGGAGCGCGGCTTACTTCGTTATCGTGGCGAGCATGCGGCTCGGTTCGGCACCGACTAGAGTTGAGTACGGCGTTCCATCCACGACGCACGGACGGTCAGAGAGGTTGATACAGTGTGTGGAAGACATGCTCGGGATGTGTGTGTTGGAATACGGCGGGTCGTGGGAAGAGTATCTTCATTTGTGCGAGTTTGCTTACAACAACAAGCTTATCGTGCAAGTATCGTATGGCACCGTTTGAGGCGCTCTATGGCGAGCCTTGTAGATCACCTTCTTCTTTGGGTGACCCGAGAGGATGTTGTGACCGTTGGTCCCGAGACCGTGTGTTGATCACACCGAGAAGGTACGGCAGATCCGTCGAGGCTTAAGAGTGCTCAAGAGCGGCAAAAGAAGTACTATGATCAGTATCACGATGAGCTTCAATACGACGTGGGGGACTATGTATACCTGAAAGTCTCGCCTCTGAAGGGTCACAAACGATTCGGAATCAAAGGGAAGCTTGCTCCTAGATTTATCGGTCCCTTCAAAGTTGTGAAGAGGGTCGGTAAGGTTGCTTACCTGGTTAGAGTTACCGCCGGCGCTCGTCGGTGTTCACCCAGTATTTCACATTTCAATGCTTCGACTAGATAAGTCAGGCGGAGGGCGACGACCTACCGTGGACCTGAGTCAGATCGAATTGCAAGACGATGCCACGTACGAGGAACAACCAATTCAAATTGTCGACCGTAAAGTCAAGATATTGAGGAACAAGGAAATCCCTTCCGTTCTCGTGAAATGGCAATTCCACGGGGACGAGGAGTTAACTTGGGAACTAGAGTCATACATGCGAGAGCACTTTCCCTATCTATTTGATTCCTGATGAGTCGAAGTTTAGTTTACTTATTAGTAAATTTCGGGGTCAAAATTCTAATAAGTGGGGAGACCGTAACATCCCTCGATTTCTAACACGACTTATGTGACACGTGTCGGGATCGTGACCCGCCACGCGACACTGGACGGTACTTCGAACCTCGGGAGTCGACACCGAGGTAATTTTACGATTTTTGATATGTGTAATAGCATTATGGATTAAATGCGTGTCACGAACCACTCGAGCGACTTCCTTTTTGTTTATACGTGAGTTCTCGCCTAGGTAGCCGGGGAGGAAATACAAGGTGAAAGTGTGCACGTGACGGAGGAAAATACGGGTCGATGAGGTAAGGTGAGTCCGGAACCCAGGGGTTAAGGTTGGGGACTTGTGGGTGGGCAAGGCACACCTAGGACACACCCCACCACATTGATTTGAAATTTCATTCAAAAAGAAACCAACCACCCCACCCACTCCCATCACTCACACCTCACACTCCCATCACTCACGTCACCCCCCATCACTCTCTCTCTCCTCCCCCGATTTTTCAACTCTCTCCCATCACTCACGGCTTCAAAATCACTCGCTCTCTCTCGCGTTTCACTTCTCACTCACGGTCTCTCTCTCCCTCGCTCACCGCCGCCTCCGCTCTCGCCGGTGGACCGGACCCCGAGGACGCGGAGGAAGTCGCCAACCGGAGGTAACACTCTCACCTCGGTTTTCTCTCTCTCTCTCGCGTTTCACTTCTCTCACGGGCTCTCTCTCTCAGGTTCGCTCACCATTCGGTTGGCGAGACCACGCCGTCGTCGGAGGTCCCGTGGTGGCGAGGAAGGTCGCCGGAGGTCTCACACTCTCTCTCTCTCCCGTGAGCACTCGACCACTCTCCCTCTCCTCACGGTTTGCTCTCCTCTCGGCTCACGTTTCTCTTCATTTCTCTTTGTCTTTGATTGTTGTTCGTCACACTTATTACGTGTGCGTGTGGTTGCCGTGACGAGGACCGGCCGTGGGCGACCTCCGAGACCCACCGAGTCCAAAACGTCCCGAACCACCCCCGCATGGCCCATGCAAAGGAATCGATATTTTATGTGATGGAATTAGCGCGCTAATAGCGCAAATTAGCGCGCTAACAACCCTGCGACCGAAAATTCCAGAGAGGAATTAGCGCGCTAACAAACATTATTAGCGCGCTAATGTCGTGTACGTTGGGGATAATGATATGTTTAAACCTAAGTGTTAGCGAATGACTCGACCTAATAACACGAGTTTCCGACCTTGTCAGGTAACGGGAAACTTGAGGATACGCGTTAGGAGTCGCGGGAGTTTTACGTGGATTACGATAATCTCAGGTAAGTACACTTGCCTTAAAAAGCATTTGTACGTTAGTAAGCCAGCTAAGAAGATATCATGTGATTCATTTTCACTTTTCTTGTGTTCGTTATTATCCCATCATTGGCATTCCATTCTATGTTCTTGTATGTGTGTTCTTGGCATAAGTACGTCTCGAAGGTACATGCGGCCTGCACTAGAAGGGATAAAACGCGGCACTCGAGCGCACGAGTGTTTGACCACCCCTAGTGATTGTGTGATACCATGTACTTGGATTGTTGTGGATGGTTGTGGATTGTTGTGGTATTGTTGTGGAATATGGACTACTTATTGCCTCTCTTGACTCGTAGAACACGCATGTTTCGATTGCTATCATTTCCGATCTGTCTATCATGCATTCTTGCTTATTTATATTCCCGCATTTCAAGTATTCGCATGATATTTAGACTGTCTTGTTTGTCGTTTCATGAATTACTTGTTATATTCTTCTCGCTTTACTTTCAAATTCTCTCGATTGCTCACCGTCTAGTTTGTGACGGTGGGTGCGATAAGACGGAGAGCGATAGGGGCAAGGGACCGTGTCTAGGAGACTTTTTGTGAGCAATGGACGTGAGGTACCGAGATGTAGGCTCGTACCTATCCTTTTTGTATGACGTTTTTGTATATACATATATGGTTGTTTTGGAACCGGAACTAGGTTTGAGGTGATTTCCAAAATTTCATTTTGTTGACTTGGATATGACTGTCTTGGGGTTTCCACATTTATATAGATTCCTAATTTCCCTTGATTGAGTTATTTCCCATTATTTGATTAGAATATGATTTTTGCTTCCGCTCGTATTATAACCGCAATAACTCTTTCATAAACCTTAAAAACCTTAAAATGTTGATAAGTTGAGGCTGACTAGGCTCGTCCAGTTCACTGAGAAACTGACTCGGGACCTGCACGGGTCTAGGCCGGGCGTACCCAAATGCATTGGGAATTTGGGGCCGTCACAGTCATGCATCCGAGTCTAGTAGCAGTGACTCATCAGCGGCGGCTAACACGATAGAAACTGATCGTAATGTACACGGGAGTAGTAGTGGTGGAGCTGGCCATAATGAAGGAGAGCCAGAAGTGCGTGTTGAAGTGCGTGCTCCTTTCCCTGGTGGTCCTACAGACGGGGCGTTGCTGAAGAGCTTTAAGGATCATGTCGCATTAGCCATTTGGAGCAATGAGGTAATTAAAATTTCATTGAATGGAGTAATTTAAAACTCATGGTTTTCACAAATATGAGGAGATGTAATTTTTTGATGCAGGAGCGTCACGTTCTCAAGTGTTTCAATCACAGAGCTCAGATACAAGAATGGGATTTACAGTCGTGCCACCCTGACACGGCGGGACTTCAGAGGATTATTCAACATTCCAGGTTGAATACGCCGATAGACTGTTCATACCGCAAGGCCAACAAGGAGGTTATCTCTGCCTTTGTTGAGCGGTGGCAGCCGGAGACGAACACATTTCACTTACCTTTTGGTGAAATGTCAGTCTCTTTAGCGGATGTGAGCTTCTTCCTGAAGATTCCTGTGACGGGCAAAGTTGTGGGAGTGGAGAACTTTGCGAGGTACACGAAGGAATCTCGCTCGGACGCTATTAAGATGGTCTAAACCTACTTGGGGTTAGCGTCGAGGAGGCTGAGGAGGAGGTGAATATCAGCAAGGGGCTCACAGTGCGTAAATGTTGGTCGAAGAGTTGATGGTGCCCCAAAGCTGGTTCGAGACCCACTAATTATCCTTTTGTGGAATGCACAGCCCGAGCGTACTTGTTGTACCTTTTGTCCTGCACCCTATTTGCCGATAAGAGTGGGTCTCGGGTGTCGATCGCGCTGCTGAAGCTTCTTGAAGACTTGGACGACGTGGGAAAGTACGCATGGGGTGCGGCTGCGTTGGCCTACTTGTATCGACACTTGGGGTCTGCCACGAGACTGCAAGTGTCTCAGATTGCTGACTACCTTACATTGCTCGAGGTTTGTTATAAAATAGACTTAATTTCCTTTTGGTATAATAATTACGCCAACTTGCATTTGTGGACTAACTAACATTGTATGTATTTGCAGGGATGAGTGTACGACTATTTCAAACTTGGTTTCGCCACACCCAATGCAAAATACATGGACTACGTGCAACCTCGTGTCTGCAGATGGATTCAAAGGCACGAGACCGTGGCGAATGTTGACAAGCTCGGGTCCATTAGGAGAACCTTAGATAGGTTGCGCCCAAGTGAGGTGAGATGGTTATCCATATCATGTGATGAATGATGTATTTGTATTTTTGGTTGCTAACAATGGTTGTTGCATTTCATTAGGTCACTTGGGACCCATATGTGAATTTTAGGGACAATGGAGTCGTGCACGCGATGGCTTTTTACAGTGGGACGATCAAGTACATGGATGTGGTGGAGCCCTACCATCCGGAGAGGATTCTGAGACAGTTTGGCCACGTGCAATCTATACTAGATCATCCATACCGTCCATTGGAAGCACACAGAGGCCCATCTGCGAACAAATACTCGGTTAAGTACGGGTTCCAGCAAGACAATTGGGAGTGATGGAGGAACCATTTGTTGGCTCCCGAAGTTCGTGGTGACAGCCAGAATTCAAGTTTTTGGCTACACCAGACTACCTGCCTTGGTTCCTCAAAGTGTCTCATCCCGTGATCACCAATCCGAGCACTGAGGACAATGACATGGTCGCCACAACCATCGCAGACAACGAGCTACTGGAGGTATTGAAATGGTTATATGTATTATGCATGTATTATTCATCATGATATGTTTTACATTAACATTAACCCAATTATTTTCATCAGCGTAATAGGCATGCGTTGGACGCGGCATTGCGATGGATGGACCTCCCGCTGGAGTTGTGTATGCTTGAGTCTGCGAGGACAATGGCGAGTGCTATCGTCAATTTCCTTTCGGGGAGGAGTATAGGTCCCACCACCACGAGTACCACTCCGACGACCGCAACCGGCACAACCGCCACATCCGCCCCTACCGAAGCAGGCCCGAGGCAGTCGCAGCATGGTAGCACTTTTACAGGGGCAACCCCGGCCAATGCTCTGCCCGCCACAGTCGATGCTCGCCCTCCGAAAAGAATGCTTGGGAAGGAGTATCAAAGGAAGAATTTGAAGAAACCAAAGCAATGAGCAATGAGTGTTTGAGGAACATAGACATGTATTTTATTGTTTGCCCGAGACTAGTTGAAGAATGTTTGATGAATATGTTTTATCACAGTTTTATGACAGCTTAATACGGAGTCGTGTACATGGATGAATGGTTTATGCCCGTTTGGTAGAGTACTTGTATGTTTGCACTGAAATTTATGACAGTTTGGCTCATTTGATTAATGTTCGTGGTGACATTTTGCACGCTGTTTTACATTACTTGCTGTTCTACATTTTTTCTAGTTGTATCTTGGTCAATTTTGGTTTAGAATACATGATTTTTTTGAGTCAGAGGGTGTCTCGGTTATGCAGGTCAGACATTTATGTTGACTTGTCGGTCCTGACCAACCGACACGAACGCTGGATTCTCGGTGTGGCCTGACCGAGAATGTCGGTGGATCCTGTATTTTCCAATGTGCCGATCACTGATGGACGAAACTTTTTTGAGACTATCGATGCTTCCTAACCGACATTATAAAAGTGCTTTAGGCCACTGGTCGACGAGCTATTCCTGTGCATTTGTTGAACATGGCGACAAAATGCTCTCGGTGTGATGGTAACGAGATGGGTGGCGAACTCGCGGTTACTAATGGCCGAGAATCCCTCAGTATGCTGGGCCACTGGTCGACGAGAGGCTTAAATTTCGGCATTGTGTGACCGATCCGTCACGTTAGTTCTCGGTGTAGTATGTCCGAGACTATACCGTCGGTCTCGGTCATTCAGGACCAACACGACACTTTCCACCAAAACTTAACTCATTGTAGATCCTCCGTGACATTCAAACCAACTTTACAACAATCAAAATACAACAAGACACTTTGCACTGAAACTTAACTCATTATATATCAATGTTACATTCAAACTCACTCTACAAGAATCAAAATGTACAACAATACAACAGTTTGCACCGAAACTTAACTCATTGTATATCCATATAACATTCAAACTAACTTGCTAAATTCCAAAATGTACAACCATCAATATTGCTAGGTACAAGTTTTACATTACGGTGTACCTAAATCTACAACAGATATGGTACCTTCATCAACAGTTGCAAGGGGCGCGATATCTCGAAATACGAATCCATCTCTCCAACCTTTGGCGCAGGCCTCAACATACCGGTCCCTCGATGGATATAAGGATGACAACGATGCATTCACACGCAACTTCACCTGTCAGAGTGAACAGTATAACTTAGAATACGCGGTCACAAACCAGATCAGGGGGGAACATAACAACTCAACAAAACTCATTATAGAACTTACCCTAACCCAATGGATATTCCTGTCATTTATCATGGCAATGATAAGTCCGTTGTGCAACGACAATGGTGGAGCACTTCGTAGAGGTAGAAATGTCGAGACACTCCTATGAGAGAGGTTTACAAGAATGACATTGAATGCAGTGGATACTAACAATCCCATGTCTGGAAGTGTCAACCATTCTTTGAAAGAAGCACCAACTTGATTATCAGGACAATGCACCGCAATCTTGACAGTCTCGAAACTCGTGCCAAACACTTCTCGCCAAAGGTCTTCATACCCGGTAATCTCATCATACATCCTTCTACGAACAATCCTCCAACCGTCTACATCGGCTAGTCCAAGCCCAGAGGCAACACACCGATATCCACAATTTTCATCGGCAACCACATCGATAATGCCCTCAACATGTGGCAACCAATTCGGTTCTACGCAGTGACCATAAGCCATGTTAGATGCACTTTGCGTGCGTCGACTGGCACGACAGATTTTAGGAACAACTTTGCTTTTCTTCTGCCTCGAAGTAGAGGACTCTTTCGTGGAAAGCACGTACTCAAATCCGCTCGGCAATCTAGTCGTGGAAGAATCGTCATTATCGTGTTTTCTCTTCGATCCTGCCTTGCCTCTGATTGAAGACCCCGGTTTCATTCCCTTTGTCTTTATTTTCACCGGCGGCACAACACCCGGTGTAAACGAATGTCGACTAATCTCTCTGAGCTGCTGAATAATCCTGAGTCGATCGTCCTCATCAGTGCAAGCATGAAACTTTTCCAACACCCGCACAATCTCATCGTGCACGTTGTACCCAGACGGATCCACTGGATTCTCAGGTATCATACTCGACTTTTGCCAGTAAACATGAATGTCCTCGAGAAGGATGGGCGACCCATCAAATATATGATGGTTTAGCTCATGTGCACAAGGAAGGCCATGTGTGGTACGTATCTCGCAACCACAACGAGTGGAGTCGTGACCAACATCATCCCCACGTGTCAATTCATCTTTAATTAGCCTAAACGCCCGTTGAGATACATAACCACGCAATCGTCGATATAACTCATCAATGTACTCATGTTGGACCACATTCAAACTTTGCTCGAACGATGCCTTGATATTGTTGTGTTGGATTCTAAGGAGGCCATCAACCACATTCCATAAAGTCTCAAAATTAGCCAGACTGTTGCCAAGGTGTAGCTTCAGAATGGAATGCGCAGACTCCACCCTCTGCGTTGTTGTTTCCCCAAAGTGCATAATTCTATTTGTCCAAGCGGGGACAAATTCCTCCTTGTAGTTCTTTACCCATGTGTTGTCCAAGTACTCAGTAAGACCCTTGACATTCCCAAACTCACAACGCAGGTCATTCATCCTAACTTCGAATAAGGCCTCCGAATTGGCATACATCACGCTCGTCCACCTATCCATGAAACGCGCAAAACCATCGTTCTCCCCAAACATCTTCTTAGTCTTCGCCAATACTACTTTGTTGATGTGCCAAGAGCAAAGGAGGTGAGACGATGACGGAAAAACTTCTTCAATGGCACTAATAAGGGCTAAGTCCCTATCGGTAACAAACACGTCAGGTTTAGGCCACCCATCCAATATGGATCTCAAGTTCTCAAGTGCCCAAACGTAATTCGCATGACTCTCTGATGATATGAATGCAAACCCAACGGAGAACGTCAAGTGCGTAGAAGTGATGCCAACAATCTCCAACATAGGCATTCGATACCGATTTGTCTTGTACGTGCAATCCATCAAAATTACCGATGAGAAACACCTTAGCAACTTTATTGAGTCGGGATGTGACCAAAATAAATTGGTGACTACATTCGTATCGGGATGCTTCCTATGCCAGGACATCCACTTATTCTTCTCCAAGATGTGCAACATTTGTTGCATTTGAGTCCTCCCACCCGCATCCTCATTTCGAACTTTTTGTCTTGCATTATATATTGTCCTCATTGTCGATACGTTTCTAACATCTCTTTGCTTCAACGTATTTAGGATGTCTCTAAGCTTGACATTCCCCTTTGTCATTTGCACCACAACATCCTGCTCCCCCTTATCCAATCTTCCGGCAAATGAATGGCCGTCCAAGTTTTTTGCGGGGTCGTGATTGTGTCTCCTACATATGACAGTGACATACCACAATGAGTCATCATTTTCCTTTACGTTGATAAGGAAGGGGCATCCACATTTCTTCGTACCAGTTTGAGTCATCGCATTTTCCTCTTCTTCATCATTTCTTGCTTTCAAAGAAATTTTGGCCGCTTTCTCCTTCCCTACTCTCTGAGACATTCCCCTATATGTTCCAAACCTCTCGCATGCAAGTTTCACCCTCCCGATGCGCTTAATGCCGCCGGCATCAGAGTGCTTTGTCACTAGCACAAACATGTTCTCATGGCCTATCATTTGAAGCTATGAAATAGCCGATTCTCTAGAAGGGAATGACCTACAAGGTGTAAACGTGTCCTAGCTTGTAGTCTGGAAATAGGGTAGAAACCGACATTACCTGCAATACAAACAATGTAACATTATAATCAACCAAAATGTACAGCACAATCACGAAAAACCCCCAAAAAATAGGTTCTCGGTTGTACAGGTCCGATACTTTATTCAAAGTCTCGCTCACGTACGACCGAGAGTTACTCATAACTCTCGGTCGTCCCATACCGTGAACTACGTACACATCTCGGTCCTCTATGACGGAGACATTGCGATACATCTCGGTCCTGCGAGGCCGAATCAATCGCGCACATCGACAGAAACTTCGGATAAAAATTATCTCAAGTTCAACCTTCTATTGCACCGCAGCAGTACAATCCTCCATTATATAGTGCAAACAAGTTCGGATTTGTCGAAATTACCCAACCCTACGTTGACAAACAAATCATCATTTTCACAGTTTTACTCAAATTAATAGTTCCGACAAAGCATCATATGGTTGTCAAACATTGTTACCTCGCTGTCGGATGATGTCAAGCCGCAAAAATCGATAAATGCTCGCCAAACACAATGTCGCTTTATGGTTCAATCTTGGTGGTGGGGTGCCCCTTTTTCTTTGTCAAAATGGTTTGTGGGGTTTGAATCAATATATATACAGGGGCAAAATGGTCTTTTCCATTTTCACTGGAATTTTTACATTTTAGTTGGGTGCCTTCATGAAACAGTGGGGTGCCCTTAGCGGCACTCTTCATTTATAGGGCCCCTGAAGAGTGCACTCACTTTTATATATCAAGATGCACAGTGAGAGCGCGCTGTTGATGAGCCTCAAGATGCGTACAAGAGATGTATCCAACTGGGCGAGTGTCCGACTTGGGGACAGTGGTACACCAACATTTCCCTTTTTTATTTTTTATATTTTGGGTACAAACTGTTTAATTACCAGTTTACCACTCAAACCAACTACAAAATTCCCAATCCAACCGCTATATGGTTTCTTCTAGCCGGCTTTTCTTCCCTACATCATTCTCCTCTACCCGACAAAACGGCCGGCTTTCAATCTAGGCAGTGGTGGGTGTGACTTTTTCGACACCTGAAATCGACTCACTTGTTGGTGTCTCTTATCCACACATTGATTTGTGTGCGTATTAACATTGACGTACAATTCAAGGCACACAATAAGAATGGGTCACCGGATCATTTTCATTTCAATTGGTACAATGAGAAGGGGTAGTATTTTTCTAGTACTATATATCATTCACATTTGAACCTCAAACATCCTCATATCAATCAATCACCAAAAGCACAAAACATGAATCTAAACGTTGAAATCACTTCCAGAGACACAATCAAGCCCTCCTATCCAACCCAACCTCACCTCTCCCACATCAACCTCTCCCTGATCGACCAATTCTCCCTCAACGCCTACGTTCCTCTCCTCCTCTTCTACTCCAACTCCAATGCAACATCCAACCCCACAACCAAAATCCAATCTCTCATCAACTCTCTATCCAAAGCCTTGACCAAGTTCTACCCATTAGCAGGCACAATCAGTGGAGACAATCTCACTATCGAATGCAACGACCGCGGCGTCCTAGTCTTAGTCGCCCGAGTCACCAATTGTCATCTCTCTCAGGTTCTGAGCTGCCCTGATCTTGAACAGTTGGATCAGTTGTTGCCCACCAAAGAACGCGATGGGAAGTCGCTTTTCCTGATCCAGATAAGTAGTTTTGTGTGTGGTGGGATGGCTGTTGGCGTGTATATAAATCACAAAATTGGTGATGCTTCGAGCTTGTCTTTCTTTCTCAACAACTGGGCTTCCATTGCTCGTGCTGATGAAGTTGTGATTGAGGGTACTGAGAGTCCTGTATACGGTTTCGAGTATTTGTTTCAACGTGGACAACAAGTACCCATGTTGACGGGTGTGAATGAGATGAGAGAAAGGCTCGCGTCCCGAAAGTTCGTCTTCGATTCATCCACCATTGCTGCCCTGCAAGCCAAACATGGCATTGATAAGGCACCCGCTAAGAGCCCGTCGCGGGTGATGGCGGTTACAGCTTTCTTGTGGAGAATTGCAATGAATACAGAGGAAAAACAAAAGAGTTCAATTTCAAATTCGATTATGCCCACATTCATGGAAATCTCTATCAATTTGCGAGGCAGAATGGATCCCCCATTGTCTGATCACCACTTCGGGAACCTCTCCGTCGTAACAACAACCCCAATCAGCAACTCGACCGCAGTGTCATCGGGTTCCACTGAGAGTGAGTTGGTGGAGCATATGGAGGGTCTGGTGAGGGGAATTGACAGTGACTACATCAAGAGATTACAAAGTGGGGATGAGTACTTGGTGTTGATTCAATCAATGGCGAAAGCCGAGGAGATGTTTGCGAGAGGTGCCGCGACGAGGTACACTATGAGTAGTTGGTGTGGGTTTCCATTATATGGAGTCGATTTTGGGTGGGGGAGGCCATTGTGGCTCACACTCTCTGCAGTTTTGGATTACAAGAACCTGTTTTTGTTGACTGATACAAGCTGTGGTGAGGGAGTTGAAGCACTGGTGGTGTTAAGTGAAGAACACATGGAGAGATTTGTAAACTACCCTGAAATTGTTGCATTGTTTGGTTTGAAGGACTGATCGTGAGAATGTAATTTTAACAGAAATGTTGTTAGATTATTAAGAATGAGACGGTACATGCGATTTATGGTCTAATAATATGTGGCAGTAGTAATGAAGGACAATGTGTTATCAATTCGAGATGCGTAGACCTGCATATTAAGGTAAATCTAGCGATGATTGTAGGCCATTCATAAATGATCGCTCCTACAAAAATAAAATCCTTAAATAAAATGAGAGAATGAGTTCTAATAGAAGTTCTAAATCATCTTTGTATGTTACAGAAAAAAAAAAAAGAGAATCATCTTTACTCCATCATTCTCTCTAGGATTGAAGAATATTCGAAATTTTAAACTATCTAAATTTACTTTGTTACACTTAAGAAAGATCAAACTCTATCACACATCAAAAATGAATCTCCAAATATATTGTTAAACTAGAATGCTACGTAATTTGACAAAAAAAAAAAAAAAAAAAAAAAAAAAAAACTAGAATGTTAAATAATTGGAATATACTTGACAGCCAATGACTCAATATATTGTTCCAACCGAAATAAAAAGCAACTGTTACAAGCAGTGCATTGAATTGAAAACGAAATCTTAGGCCATATATGCTCTGCCCTCTCTCCTCCGTCCTTCTTGCGCAAGAAGTAATCTATTAGTGTTTGCTAGGAGGTTTCCAGCAAGAAGAGAGGATTTTGGGTGGATGATGTTCGATCTACTCAGAGAAGAAGATATCTCCTTCGCTCTCTTAGAGCAGTCGGCGGCGATAGCTGCTGGCCGACCCTCTCAGATCTCTGTTTTGCAGAAGGGCGTTGAGGGGAGTTTATGAGAGTTGCACATGGAAGAACTCGGAGAAGAGAGCTTTTGGGAGATCGTGGTAAAGGGGCTTCGCCTAGCCAGACTCGCACATGCCAAAAAAGTCTTCGTTGATGGAGCTCGGCGGCGTAAAGGCGATGGGAGTGCAGCTAGAGGAGGAGTACAGTTCGGTTGACGATTCTCACGGCACTATTATTCCCGGTGTTTGTCCTACTCCCGGCTCCATTTTGTCTTTGATTCTCTAATAGGTATGTTTTGAAGGAGATGCTAGCGGGTGCTTTAGAAAGAGTTAGTGGAGTGATTTGGATGAGTAAAATTTTTGGTAGTTTTTTCTTCTCCTCTATTCGTTTTATCTTTCTGTAAGCTTTGTTGAGGTTTTTTTTTTTTTTTTTTTTTTTTCTTCTAAGAATTTGTTTCTCACTAGTGAGGTTGTCAGTAGTTATTATTGTTTGTGTAGGTTTTTTTTTTTTTTTTTTTTTTCTTCTAAGAATTTGTTTCTCACTAGTGAGGTTGTCAGTAGTTATTATTGTTTGTGTTCCCATTAGGAGGGCTGCCATCTTTTTTGCAGGGGCTTTTTTCGAGCGGCTTTCTCTTTCCCTTCAGGAGACCTTTGATGGTGGACATGGTGAGGCTTCATTTCCTATCTATCTTTTCTCATGAGAGACCGAATGTTAACAAACATTGTAATTTGGTTGTAAGGGTTTTTTTTTTTTATGAATGCAATCTCATTGAGCGGTCACAAAAAATAAAAAGAATTTATACTTAATTAATTGTTTCTGCCATTTATGCATTTATATATAATTGGAAAGAGATTGAGTACCATACTTCTGAAATCAAATAATTAGATAGTATGGTTGCCTAATTGCTAATTATAAGCTTAACTTCATTTAAATAGCTTGCAGAGTGACAATAGGGCAGAGCAAGCAAATAAATATTAAAGCTTTGAGCACCGCTATGTGCACCTCAATTATTTATGAAGATACCAAAAAAATGCATGTAAATTAATACACTTTTAGAATGCCTTAATAAATAATTGGGGTGCCACCGAAAAGGATGACAGCCTCAGAATCTTCAACCTAATCTAATAACTCGTGTCAAAAAAAGAAAAGAAAAGAAATCTACTCTTATAACCTCAAATTAATCCTAATATACTCACTAGAACATTTTTTGCCTTTAATAGAGGTTTTAAAACCGCTATTAAATAGAGTGTTATTAAATGTCATATAAAAATGTGCTATGTTTTAATTTTTACTACATGTATTACATAGAGGTTTTTTAAAATTCAAACACCCCCATTTAATAGGGGTTTAAAAACCTCCGAAATTGTTCTAGTGACTTCAATATATATACCACAAACAAAACATACTAGAATGAATTAATCGTGCCAATGCGTTGTTAAATGCGCATCGTATCAAGCGTTGTTACGTCATTTGAGGTGTTGCCGTCAAGGTTGCCGTCAAGTTAGTGACATCGTAACAAACCTCTACAAGTATATAAGTACAAAATCCAATCTGTTAGGTGTACTTGCTTGATAAAGAAAAGGGTAGGATCCACATACCAAAAATTGTCTTCACAAAAAAACAGTTTTTGAATTGGTTTTATCAAAAAGTGAACAAGAAAAACTTTGGTTTCGTAAGCAAGATTAAATTAACAAGTGCATCCTTGTCCGATTCCTACATTATAAACCAACTACGTACTCACCAATGTATCATTAATTTGCAAATTGCATTAATTGTCAAAGTGAAATATATGATGAAGAAGGTCCAAGTAATTGACAAAGAGACCATCAAGCCATCCTCTCCAACTCCACCTCACCTCAGAATCTTCAACCTCTCACTCATAGATCAATACATTGTCACTGCTTACATACCCTTCATCCTCTTCTACTCTCCCAAAACTGAAATTGATCATAATGAACTGAACAACGCTCGCGATCGCTACAAGAAAAATTATCTGGACCGGTTGAAGGCATCCTTGTCTGAAACCTTAACCTTATACTACCAGTTAGCAGGAAGATTCAGCGAAAACATCAAAATCATTTGTGATGATGGTGGAGTGGATGTCCTTAACGCTCGAGTTAGTTCTCCCCTCTCCGAAGTTCTCAACCGAGCTGAACCGGAGACTCTATCAGAACTCATACCGTGCGATTACTACCAACATAGGGACAATGCACTAGTAGTTGTGCAATTCAATGTATTCGAGTGTGGTGGGATTGCTGTTGGTGTGTGTTTTTCACACAAAGCTGGGGATGCTTTGAGCCTATCTATGTTCCTCACCACTTGGGCTTCTATCTCTCGTGGGTCAAGTCCAGTACTTCGTCCCGAGTTACATGGCGTGTCGACTCAGTTCCCACCATCTCTGGACGTCCCTTTGGCCATGCACGTAGAGAGAAGAACAGAAAGATTAGTTTCAAAAAGGTTTGTCTTTAATGCATTCATGATATCTTCTCTTAAATCTAAAGCTCCATCACCCTACCAAGCTATTCGGTCAAGGGTTTTGCCGGTGATAGTGCTCTTATGGAAGACTCTCATGGCCGCAGACAAACAAAAGCATGGACGCCAAAGGCCTTCTTATGTGGGCATTGGAGTGAACTTGAGGACCAAACTAGAGCACCCTATCTCTCAAGTGTCTTTTGGAAATCTTGTCCTAATTGCGCCTGCTTTGGCAACTGATGAAAACGACGACTTAGTAGAGCAGTTGGCAATGGGGGTTGGGACGATTGATAGTGAGTACGCGAGGAAGTTGTTGTCGAAGGCTGGTTACTCCAAGATGATCGACATGTTCGGAGAGTATGAAGAGCAGTTTTCGAGAGGTGAGATCGATAGGTATGGAATGACTAGCTTGTGCAGGTTCCCTTTCTATGAGGTTGATTTTGGGTGGGGAAAGCCGGTTTGGCTTAACTTCCCTGGTTTTGAAGAAAAGAACTTGATTGTGTTGATGGACACACAATGTGGTAAAGGAGTAGAAGCTTGGGTCACCTTGGAGGAAGATGCAATGGCCCTTTTCCAGTCCAAACTTACTAGTATGCTGCAATTATCTAGTAATTTGTAGGCTTAATCTAATTCCAGCTTACGTGCTATTAGAATGGACATGGAAATAAGTAATGCGTTTGTAGCATCATCATCAAGGAGCATTGTTTATGTGAATTGAGATGCATAAATATAAATTGCATATCTTTTTTTTTAATTATTATCTAACACTAGAACAATTAAGGCTTTTAATAGCACCTAATTCATAGAGGTTTGCAAGTAACCTCCATGTATTAGGAGATTAAGCTTTCTATAACACCTAATTCAAAGGGTTTTTTAGTAACCTCTATGTATTACGCTATTAAAACTGAAAACTCAAAAGTACAATCGACTTGATCTCATCGACTCACTATCATCGTCTCCAATGCCTAAGCTAGGGTTTCGATTTCCCTTCGATGTCAAGTCGTCGAGCCTTATCTAGGGTGCAAGCACTCCTTCAATCACTTCCATCTCAGTTCCTTCCCAATCACGTCCTCTCATTCGTTCCTCTGATCGATCAATCGATTGATCTCTCACTCTCGTGAATGGTTGGTTGGTTGGTTCGTTTGTTCATTAGTCGATATCTATTGGTGCAACTGACGTGAGTACACAAATCAATTCCTCTTTAATTGGTTTTTTAAATTTTGGTTCCACTTCGATGTCAAACCAAGTTAAAACTTGCGACGTTCTTTGGTTGGATCAATTCGGTTTCTTGGAGCGATCTTCTGAGAAATCTTGGTTCAGTGTTGATGTTGTGTGTTTATTTTGGATTTGGGTTTGTATTTGGATCCGGATTAGATGTGAAGTTGAGTGGAGAGATGTGATCTTGGTTGTTTACGTTTGTTCTATAAATAGTAGTAGGGATTTCAATGGTCATAATTGGATAAATTGTATGCTGAATTTTGGATAAATTGTATGTTTGTCTTTAGATATTGATGAATAATACCTTGTTGTATGTGATTGCATATATGAAAGGGGAAGGTACGACTGTGATGAGGGTGGATTGCCAGGACATTTGATTTGGGATGCAAGACTTGTTCTGTTTAGTCCATATGTGAAATTTTGAGTTTTTATTAGTGTGTATGTATGTTTCACAATTACTTTGTGTTTTTTTTTTTGTTCAAGCTATTCTTTTAATTGTAGTGTCACTTTGATTTCTCTACTATCAATGTTGATCAATAAAAGTCTAATCTTTTATATGCAAAAAAAAATTAGTGATTTGTTGTGTGTTTATTATTATGTTTGTTTAGCCATAGTAGTGTCATTTGAATCTAAATTCTTTCTTGCGGATTGACGTGTTTATTTCTCAACTTTGAGAAATCCAAGTACCAATTTGCAAAAAAAAAAAAAAAAGGTGATTTGTTGTGTTGTACTTTTGCTCATCCTATATTATTTGGCAATCGGAGGTTGCACAAAGGACTATAAAGTTCTCATGGACTGGTTTCATGATCTTTCAATTGCATTTCTAAAGCTTGGAAAAAGGTATATCTATCACAGTGCTTTACTTTGAGATAATTAGTTGAAGAGATTTCACAAATCATGATTTTTCTTGACTAAGTTTTATTTCCTATATAATTATCTTTGTATTGGAATTATGTCGTAGTACTTTCATCTCCATAGTGCTTTATAATTGCATGGATTTGTTGTAATACTGGTAAAAGAAAGATTTCCCAATTAGAAACATAAAGTTTACATATTTTGTGTTGAGTTTCTAAAATCTTCTTGAACTGTTGTTATAGATCTGATATGTTTGGTATATATAATCAGCATTATTTTCAATTATCTAATCTGGGTAGTCTTCATTTCATTCCCAAGCCCCTTGAAAGATTAGATAAAGCTTTCACAAATTGAGATTGGTAGTGTTTGGATAAGGCAAACTGGGACAAACTTAGGGGTGGCAAAATGTGCCCGGGCCCTTTTAAAACGGGTCCGGACATGTTTTCTTGTTCGTTTTAAAAAACGGGTCCGGGTCCGGACAAATTTTTTTTAAAAACCGGTACCCGTTTCGCGATTAATTTAAATAATATTTATTTATTTATAGTAGTGTTTAGAAACTTTCATAATGTTTGAATTATAATTTTACTAACGATGATGTTATTTTTATATGGAAACTTGTACGACTTGAATTTTGAATTTATAACATGTCTTTTTTGTAGTGATGGAACGCATGACAACATAAAAATTATGTATTTTTGTTAATAGTTAAGTGAAAAAATTTATTTGATTTTATTAAAAAACGGGTCCGGACAAGAAATGAGACTTGTATATTTTAAAAACATACGGTCCGGACAAAAAAAGAGTGTCCGTTTCAAAAACGGGTATGGGTCTGGACATTAATTTTAGTCGTTATTAAAAATGGTGTCCAGTCCCGTACCTGTCCATACCCATTTTTTTGCCACCCCTAGACACACTGTTTGGTTGTTTTGAAGAAGAAACCCATCAGATATGATAGACCAACTCCCATAAATCTTCTCTCTCCCCTTTTTAAATGTAAATTTATTTTCCATTTCATCTCTTAATTTTTCCCATTTGGGGGTTAGCTTCTGTGCCCAAATGACCACTATGTATTATGAGATATAAACAAAGCCCATTACAACCCATCCTCACAACTCGTGGAGCACAACCCACGAGTATTATCGTCTTGACTCGTTAAAACCCCTATGTATTATCGTCTCGACTTGTCGAAACCCATGTTCTCACGTCTACTCGGTACTCTCCTCGTCAACTGATGAGCGAACTAGGGTTTTGCTCATATGCTATTAGTGAACTCAAATCTCAGATCTCTCAATCGTACATCTCGATGTGGCTTTCATCTGATATGTTGAATGTGTTCTTCCTCTCAATGTTGTTAGTTTGTTCAGTCCAACTTTTCTTTTGAGACTCACTCACTGATCAACGCTTGATATTGTCTTTCATTGATTCTCATCTACTCCCTTCGAATATGAAATGATTAAACATTTCTTCCTCTCGTTGTTGTTTTCAGTCTTCAATTGATTTTGTACTTTTCGAGTTCTTTGGTTCTAGATCAACAATGCACGCTCTTAATTTGTAACTTCTCATTTGAAGATCATTATGTGGGAACTAGTTTTGATGTTTTTGGTTAAATTCGTGACTCTTTCGATTTTGATGTTTTTGGTTCAAAGTCACTGTGTATTTATGAATAATGAATTGAATGCTTGGTTAGGTTTCACAATGACTATTCTATGGAATCTGTTATACAGATTGTTTACTTTGTCATTATGTCCATATTCTTAGCTATAGCACTAGCACTAGCCAAATCCAACCTTGAACCATAGGGGATCCTTTTTTTCTATTTTTTGTCTTGACTCTTTATAATTAATTAGATTAAAAATAGACTACAAAAAACATAAGGTAATCAAATGGATTTTTGAGGTAATCAAGTGGAATCAAGTGATCTATAACTATTTTTTCTTGGATGTCTTTGCCACAATTAATTAAGTGAAGTTTGATGTGATTGAGTTTGGATCTTTGAGGTCTGTCTCTTGTGTGATTCAATCTTCATTTTTGATGATTTTGGCTGTCTAATATGTCGACTCGTGCTCCGACGGTTTAGGATTTGATGATGACTATAAAAGCCAGTTCATGATTAAATCGAGGAATGTTTCTTTTTTCTTTTTCTTTTGAAAGGAGAGGTGTTTTATCTGAAAATAGAAATCTATAGAAGCCAGTTCTTGATTTAAAAGTACTAAAGTGATTGCATTGGATGGATAACAATTTACTGTTGATTTGAATGTTTGTTCATTTTCGAAGCTTTTAGCATTCTGAGTGGAGGCCATTTTTCAATTAAAAGCGCCAATTTTGAGTGGTGGAAGTAGCTTTTACGTGTCCATTTTGTCTTTGAGTTGGAATCTTTCCTTTTTTGTAGGCCAAATAAGGAGGCTACGGTAGAAGGAAAGTAGGATAAGATTACAGGAACCCAAGTCAAGTTTTAGGTAAAGTCTCATGTTGTGAATTAATATTTTTTTATGATTGTGAATTAATGTTTATTTTCTCTTATTATATATGTTCTTAGTCTCTGATTTTTTTTTAAATTTTGTGATTGCATTTTAGAGTTTGTACCATTAATTTGTTTCTCTCATTGTGTGTGATAGGTTTGTGTTTTTCATTGTAGTTGTAATATCTATATAGGCAAGACTTTTTACCTTTTTAGATTGATTTTTATGTCTATCAATGTTCATTTGTTTGGAAGATCGAAAATTAAAGAGAGATTTCTCAAGTGCTTTTCTACTTAATTCAATGTAGAATTTTGATGGCAAAGTGTGAGTTTTACTCCATAAGGCGTATTGGTAATTTATTTATATAATCTATTATTGTAATATGCACTTGTTTGTGTTTTGTGACTTTTGTGCACAATACTGTATTTGTGGTTGTGTATTACAATCAATTAGGAGTTGGGAAATGTTGTGAAAATTTAGCCTCACACGATAATTTGTATGGATGACAAATAATAATAATTCATTCTTGAATGAGTTTAGGGGCGAGTTTAAACAAAAGAGGAGGTAGTAAATATTAACATTCTTCAAATTTAACAGAGCAAAGATTACAATCTAAGGATGGATAAAGGTTGGGCCAGACATTCGAGGTTAATATTATTTTTTTATAGTGATAGAAGCATGCACATTTTTTTTTAAGGTTGAAACTTACTATTCAAAGTCTTTTTTCGTTATTAAATTTTCAAAAAAATATTGTAAAAGAGCAAAAGCATTCGTTCTTCAAGCTCAAGATAGATAAAGACATCCAAAAGGAATTATGTGTCCTTGTCAAAATTGTTGAAACGTGTCTCGTGTGATATTATTTACAACCATCTAATCATATATGGATTGGATCCCATGTATACGATTTGGTTCCATCATGGAGAGAGTAGCCCCATTGTGAGGAATGAAGTCATAATGGATGAAGGGGATGAAATTGCTATGGATGAAAAGGGATGATGAGGATGTAATGGCTACGGATGAAGGGGATGATGGGATGGAGTTGCTATAGATAAAGGGGATGAAGGGGATGATGAGGATGAAGTTGCTAGGGATGAAGTTGCTAGGGATGAAGGGGATAAAGTTGCTACGGATGAAGAGGATGAATGAGATGGAGTTACTAGGGATGAAAGGGATGGAGTTGCTAGGGATGAAGGAGATGAAGTTGCTAGGGATGAGATGGATGAAGATCAAGAAGATGTCAATATCCAAGTTGGCGACGAAATGTTATTTGAAAAGGACAAAACTCTACCTCTCTATTCAGGTTGCACAAAGTACACTAGATTTTCTGCCGCCATGATTTTGTTCAAGCATAAAACTATGTATAGTCTAGCTAATAAAGGTTTTAATGAACTATTGAAGATTGTAGTAGACATGTTGCCACAAGAAAATATTCTCCCTAAGTCATTGCAAGAGGTGAAAAAGTTGCTAAAGGAGTATGAGTTTCATTATTAAAAGATTTATGCTTGTATGAATGATTGTTGCTTATTTAGGAAGGAAAATGAAGTTTTAGCTGCATGTCATAAATGCAAGTCATCTAGATGGAAAGTAAGTAAATCTAATTAGGAGACCAAAAAAAGAATTCCTGCGAACATCTTGAGATATTTTCCTGTCATACCAAGATTCAAAAGAATGTATGGGTAATTGGAAATAGCTAAGAATTTACTATGGCACTCTTCCCATTTGAGCCAAGATGGAAAGATGCGACACCCAATAGATTCAATAGCATGGGATTCAGTAATCACAAGTAGCTTGAGTTTGCATTAGAGCCTCAAAATCTTAGGCTTGTCCTTTCTGTGGATGGATTCAATCCTTTTACTGATTTTAGCTCTTCATATAGTTGTTGACCAGTAATGTTAGTCACTTACAATTCTCCTCCTTGGTTATGCTTGAAGGAAGATAGTATGATGTTAACATTATTAATTCTAAGCCTAAAACAACTAGGAAATGACATAGAAATCTATCTACAACATTTGATTGAATATTTGTTGAAGTTATGGAAGGATGATGTCACGCCCAAATCTCTAACCCCGTTTTAATTTCTTAATCAGGATCACCGACCTTCGGCGTGGGACCCACACTGTGATACGTACACCGACCGAGGCACGTGGCCGAGGTATATGGTATTTTTGTATGCCTAGTGTTATGTATTGTGTAGACTTACTAAGTCAGTTTGTACGGTTGTAGGCGTCGAGACGAGAGCTGGGACACGCCTCGATATGCGTGTCGACTCGGGTACCGGGTAGTTGACGGGACCGAATATTTGGTAGGGAAACGAAAACACACAAATTGAATAAAAATTTGTCAAGTAACTCATATGGAATAGATATTGGTGACTAACGCGCGATTGTACGCGAATATCACGGTTCGGACGCGAAATCGGGCGTCGAAACGCCCGAAAACACGGGCGAGTGTCCTAGCGGTGTCACGAACAGGTGTCACACTTGTCCCAACTCAACTCACACTTGTCCCAACCCAAGCAACACTTGGAAAAATTCAGGCCATGTGTCAACCCCACTTACATGCACACAAAAAACCCACCAAACACTCCCACCTACACCTACACCCCCCAACGACATGCAAACCAAACCAAACCACTCATTCATTCTTACTGGAGAATAAGAAGAGATTCCTGGAGGGGAATGAATCATCAAGGTTTTGAAGGAATCCATGGGAGTTTGTGAGAAATCCTCAAGCTACATCAACTAGGCATACATATTGAGTTGAAACTTGAACAAGTTCTGGTTTTAGGTAAATTTCAGATAGTAGATCATTGAATATATGCAGTTGATTTATATATTTAAATTCCTCATTTCAAGCTGATAATCCAGCTATATTGAAGATCTTAATTTGGTGTTGAAATCATAAAGATATGAATTTTTGAAGTTGTAACATCAAAACTGGAATTTTGCATGTTGTATTAGGAATCAACCTGGGTAATTTAGTCATAATCTGAACATGTTAGATCCAAATTCAACCACACCAGTGGCATTTGAAAGTTCATATAGAGGGGAACAACTTTGCTTAATTTAAGGTATTCTGATTTGAATGTTTTCATTTCCAAACATGCTCTACAAATAGGTGCTGGAATTATAAAGGACAGTTTTGAAACGAGATTTGTTAAGGGTATAACTCCCTAACTACTTATCCAAATGAGCTAATATTTTAGTATGTTGTATTTGTATATATATTCTGCCTTGTGACAAAATTTTTTAGGAACTATACATTGGGAGAAATAGACTTTCTTAATCTGCTGGCCGGATTAAATTTCAATCAGACCTATGTTTAGTAAAATCATGATATCTCTTTCAGTTTTAATCATAATTCTGAAAACTAAACCTTTCTAGAAAGCTAAGAGAGAGATCAACAATAATTGTAATGATGGAGGAATTCAATATTTGGACCATTTCATGCCTAAAAGTGCATTAAGATGTAGGACTAAAATTGAAACTTAATTTAATCTTTAGGGGCTGATTTAGGATGATTGATTTAAAGTCTATTGAACCAATTTGAATACACAATAAACACACTAAATTGAGCTTAAATTCATTATTCGAACTAATGAGACAACAAACTCAGGAACCTAAGAAAAGGGCACGGGAGAGCGAATGCCAGTAAAGCTAGGAAGTTACTTTGTTGTTGTGAGTATACCCATTGACAATTTTACTTGGCATTTCATTCCTATAAATTGTTGTCCTTGCATAGTCCTTTTGACTATTTACCTTTGTACTCTTATATCATGTGATTCTTTGTGTCTATGCTCATTTGATGAGTCTAGTTTGCATGATATCCATTGATTTGATTTAATTCATTGATTCCATTCCATGCTATGTCTATTCTTGTTGTTTTAAATGTGAATTGAATGATAAATAGCATGCTATTAGGCTAGTGAATATCTTATAAATGTTTAAGAGGACTTGTGTTCATTATTTGTTTAGGTGTGTAGATGTGCATATGCCTCGACAATCCATACTTGGTATTTCTTGAAAATTTTAAAAGTAGTTGTTGCATTTAGGTCCCGTACTCGATCGAGGTGTGCGCGAATCACGGGGTTAGAGTCCCTAGGGATTTCGGCACACATTACCTAACATTGTATGACACTCGGGGTTAGAGTCCCTGAGGTGGTCTACACACCGGGGTTAGAGTCCCTGGTCACACTTGGGTTCGAGTCCCTTGTGCTATATGATTATTGGGTCGGGGTGACACGTTTCACTGCCGACCGACCTAAATCACTACTACTTAGCCTAGTGTCAGTATCACTTGTTTAACTCTGGTATTTACTCTCGTATGTTTTATTTTTCAGTTTTTCAATTTATATGCTTTTAAATACCATTTGAATATTTGGAAATGCAAATTAAACTTGTCATCGGGGATTACTGTTTTATTCTTGTACTCACCGTCCTTTTTATGAAGGTGGGTGCAGAGCCGTCTACTAGCAGGCCGGGCAAAGAGAAGATCGGCGATTATCCCTGAGCCAGCGACGCGTCACTGCATCGATTGTAGGTCTTCTTTTGATATTTTGATTGTATAGTTTATATATGTCTTTCAAATACTCTTTGGATTGGGTTGAGCGTTAGTTCCCCGACTTGATTTAGACCATTTTATCGTTTCGATGAATTTCGAAGACTATATATATGTGATGGCATTTCCTGGCTTTCCACACTTAGGATATTATAAATGGCTTCCGCATAATCAATAAGACTTCCGCTAATAAATTCATTTAAAAAAAGGTTTAATTAGAAAAGGCTGACTAATACGTAGTTAAGTCCTGCGTGAATATGATTCAGGCTTAATTACGGGATTAGGCCGGGCGGTGCCCTAGATTAGGAGAGGGGCCGTCACAGATGAGGTAGTTGTATTTGACGCAACCAGTCAAAGCATTTTTAATTTAAGAGTAATTTTGTTGTGGACGATCAACGATTTCCTAGCTTATGAGAATTTAGTTGGATGTTTTACAAAAGGAAATTTTGGTTGCCCAATTTGTGGGGTTAATGCATGTTCAACACGGTTGACTTCAAGCAAAGAAAACTGTATACATAGGCCACATATGATTCCTTGAGCGTGATCACATTTTTCGAAATAAAAGTACTTGGTTTGATGGAACTTGTAAAGAGCGCGAAAAACCTGAAGTAATGACTGGATATGACGTCGCGAATGCAGTAAAGAATATAAAAATGATTGGGGAAAAAAATACAAAAAGAAAGATATATGTGAATCAGGGGAAAGAGGCACGAAAAGAAAAATGAAAAAATCAAAGACGAAGAATACATCAAAGGCCATTGAAACCACTAGAATATGGAAGAAGAAGTCCACATTTTTTAGTTTTCCATATTGCGATGTATGATACTAAGTCGATGTGTAAAAAATTCTTTAATTATTTGAAATTGCATAAAACTATTCATCGCTCTTTTCAGCACTTAGTTTTACGCCACAATTCAGATGTTATGCACATCGAGAAGAACGTTTGCGAAAGTATTATATATAAAATGTAAATCAAAAGATGGACTTAGTTCATGAAAGGATTTGGAAAAGATGGGAATTCGGCGAAGATTGCATCCTTAAGTTTGTGGGAGTCGAATATATCTCCGGACAACATCATTTAGACATTCTAAAGCTGAGAAGCATATATTTTGCCAAAGATTGTCAAATATGAAACTTCTAAATGGTTATGGATCTAACTTTGCAAATCATGTATCACTAAAGAATTGCACCATTGTAGGTCTCAAGTCTCATGACTATCATGTTCTAATGCAACAATTGCTATCTGTTACTTTGAGGGGACTTCTACCCAAAAGAGCTAATATTGCAATATTTCGATCTTGTAATTTTTTTAATGAACTATGCCAAAGATTTGTAGATAAAAATAAACTCTTGGATATTGAGAATGGAATTGGGGAAACTCTATGCGTGTTAGAGAGGTATTTCTCTCCTTCATTTTTCGATATCATAGTTTGTTTACCAATCCACTTGGCAAAGAAAGCTCGCTTTGGTGGACCGGTCCAATACCAGCTCAAAAGTTATTGTAAAAATCGAGCAAGGCCAGAGGGACGCATGTTAGAATGTTATATTGCCAATGAATGTGTGCGATTTTGCAGTAGAAAGTTAGAACAATCAACTGGTATTGGAGATCAAAAACGTCAGGAAAATAATATTCATAATGAGATAATACTGGAAGGAGAACCAATCTCAACAGTACATACAAAAATGTTGTGAGCGATATGTTGCAAAAAGCACATCGATGTATATTGTTCAATTTGAAGATTGTCGAACCTTATTTGGAGTAAGTATGATAGTTGATTAGATCATTTTTTTATTTGAATTTCTGATTAGATTTCTTGCATATCAATGAGTTGAAGCATAGAGACAAATGCCTTGGAAGGAGTGCAAGCCAATTATGGATGAAACATACAAGGACAGTTAGTGAATGGTTTGAAGAGAAAGTTGTAAGGTCTTCAAAAATATTTTTAGGTTCAATTCCAACGATTATTTTAAAACTCATGCATTTTTCTTACAACTTACCGTTTATATCTCTATAGGTTAAGTCTCAGAATGTTGATGTGTCAAACATGTTGCATTGGATTTCTCATAAACCAAGAAAAATGCACTTTCTTGTTCAGGTTATGCAATTAATGGATTAAATTTTCACACAAAAGATGTTGAAAAGGTTACTCAAAATTTTGGCGTGTTTGTTGAAGGTGTCGATAGACTTTGTAGATCAAGTTCGCGAGACAATGCGCAAAGAAGAAGTGAAGTTGATTATTACGGGGTTATAAGAGAGATAATTATAATGGATTATCTTGTATATCGATTTCCCTTATTCTTGTGTGACTGGGTTAATGAGGGAAACGAAATAAAAGTTGAAGATGAGTTTACCCTATTAAACTTTAACCAATGTCACAATCATAATGATCCATTTATTTTGGCAACTCAGGCCAAACAAATGTTTTATTCCAGTGAAAGTGATTCATCAAACTGGTGCGTTGTGTTAAGGACACCTCCTCGAGGATTGTATGATATTGCAATGTACGACAAGAATGCACAACCATCATTTTTTGCTGTTGACATATCGCGTGTAGATTTGGACACTTGCGATGAAGATGAAAGTTATGTTAGATTGAATTGTCAGGGTCGATTTGTGTAATGGAGTTAAGTTGTAGCCTTATTCATGAATGATTGATCAAATGCTTATATTTGTTGTGTTAGATAATGTACTTTTTGAAACTTGTTTATTCAATGAAATCATTTTCCTTTGAAACTTGTTTGTACATGCAACTATAACTATGTATTATTAGCAATATTATTATCTTCTTTTATTCTTGTGCTAATAATTTATCTTTTGCATTTCTTTGTCTTTTCACATGTTCTAACTGGAGCATTTGCAGATATTTTTTACAACCATTTTACAACCATCATATTTTATTGTTGACATATCGCATGTAGATTTGAGGAAAACAAATGTATAAGGAAGAGGTAAAAAGTGATTTAATTAATCAATTTATAGGTTGATGAATTTATTTGTGCTCATTTACTAATTATGATATTTTCTTTGCCTGAATGAATAGAGTTCAAAAGCTGCAAAAAAGATAGCAAGAAAAGAAAAGAAAGCTATAGAAACATTGATGAGTCGAAACTTGAATGTTGGTATGAGGATAAGGTGTCTACAAAGTTCTACATATGAAGCACCACCTTCATCACGATTCTCATTCCTAATCGATAACTAGGAGCTTCAATCAACAACAATGAGAACAACAAGAAGAAGATGAAAAAAAAAAAGAACATGAACAAGAACAAAAATAGCAACAAGATGAACAACAACAAAAGAAGAAACGAGGTCCAACTAAGCTTCCTTCACTTGCCAGAAAGAAAAAAAGTACTTCGTTACTTTCAATGACAGAAATCGGCCCATTGGTGAAAATGCAGATGCTTTTTCTTCTTTCTTGGGAGTCGTGTCACGTGAAATGGTGCCAATGACTTTGTTAGATTGGTGCCAACTCAAGAGAGATAATAAGAAAAGAATATGGAAGTTTATTGAGGTTAGACTTCTATTTTTATTATATAAAAGTATATAAAGTACTCTATTTGATTGTGTTTCGTTCTCATTGCAGGAAAGATTTATAATTCAAGATAAAACATCTCATGAAAAACATGTATTACAAAGAATTGGGCGATTGTTTTGAGCTTGGAAATCGAGGCTTACTAAGGAGTTAGAAAATGGCAACAACGAAAAACCCGCCACAAATGATGAAAAACTATGGAAAGAGTTCAAAAAACAAAGGAGATTTAGCAACTTTCGTGAACAAAGCAATAAAGCTAAGGAAATTAGAGCAAAGCAAACGATTTAGCATACGACAGGTCGAAAAGGATATGCTGGCCTTGAATATGAGATGGAAAGTTTTATTCATTTATTATATTACTTATACCTATGTTTTCATCTTCTATTATTTTTTTCATGCTTATAAATTGAAGTAAGAGACTGTACTAGTGTTTCCAGAGCTGATGTGTAGATTAGAAGGCATTCAAATAAAAAGGGGAAACCACATAATGTCGAAATTGCTGAAATTGTAGTGAATTAACTAATAGATCTTTGATATTTTATATTATTAAGTTTTTCTTCCATTTGATGCAAATAGTAATTGTTTGTTTTGAAGGAAAAAATCAATGCATGTCATCAAAGTTAATGCTCGAAATCTACTGCTCAATCAATTAATAATAATAATCCCATCTAACAAGTTTTTGGTACTAAACACCAAGGTCGAGTGAGAGGTCTTAGTTTTAGAGTAACTCCTACCGATGTAGGTGCAACAACTCAGAATAACGCTATCATCAAAGAACTTATGGATTTGAGAGAGAAATATAAGAATTTATTTTCCTATGTTTACAATCAACATAAACGGGTACAAATTTATATTTTCATTATACATATATGTACATTTATTTATATTGTGAACAATATTCATTCTTAAATTATGTTGGTTATTTTTATGATAGGGTCAACAAGGGGGAGATGGGCACACTTGTATATGCCAAGTAAAAAAATATTAATCTATTAAACGTAAGTGTTATGGATAATGGAACTTCATAATTTTTTTATTGAGGCCGCAAAATGGGAACTCTTCGAATAAGTGTGGAATGAAGTGCAAGTTGATCGATTGGGTTGTTGGTATCCATATAGTGGCAGAAGGAGAGATTGCAGTAGATGACCCGCTACATGTTGTGGAGGGCACTCCTATTAGGGTTGGATCTTATATGGTATGGGTGCAAACAACCATTGACCGCAATGCATTGATATGGAGGACTCAAGCTAATACGAGGACAATAGAGCAAGCTTTAGGGGAATCAATTCCATTGCCTAAACAACATGCATTCATACCTAACACTTGATGAAAGTACATTTCAACCACTTAGTCTTACTTCTTGACTCATTTTGTGTCTCTGAATTTAGTTTTTTTGTGCTTCAAGATGATGGGAATAGCTTAAAGATGGTGCTACAAACTTGATGAGTTTCAATGTTTCATATTTATTTCAATATCTTCTTTTGTGTTAATTTTGCTCGTATATAGAAAAGGAGCTTATTTTGTCTAGTTTTAAGTGCTTTGTATTAGACTAAGCTTTGTTACTTTTATGTTTGTTTAAGTCCAAAAATCATGTTTTTGATGCAATGTTGTGACCAAATTTATCTTCGGATATTGGCCATGAAGTATCTGGGTATGTTAACCCCAAGTGCAACTGCACCTTGAAGTGTAGAATCAATTTTCTTTTCCTTGTTCACAAGATTGTGGATCTTTCGGCAATTCACAGTTTAGTAGGTATAGTGTGGTTGTAAATCATGGTTACAAGGCTGTGTGCTATCTTCTTTATTCATCTTGCCATTGCTTTCAAGGTACGTACCCTTTTAGTTTCTTGTCCTCAATTTCAAGTTCATTGTTTTTAATTTGGCTCACAATAAGACCAATGCAAGTGAGAGTGGTGAGCAGGGGAGGTTGACCCACTATTCTTGGGAGCCACTAGATACAATCATTTTGTATCATGGCCCATGGGTAATGAGTTTTAAATATTGCACAAAGAATCAATTTTTGTTATTCATTTATGTGTTAATATACTAGATGTGATGTAGATGGTATTTTGATTAGTTCTTTTTTGTTGTCTTTTACAGGGAATGTGCCACAAGGAATGTTTTGGTTTTGAGGGACCTAGGACTGAAAACCCCTTAGTCTTTGATAATTCCTTCTACAAGTATTGCTCAATCTTAGTTTGACCTTTTATTTGTTATCAATGAATTTTTTTTTTTTTTATACTTTACGATGGAGCTTGTGACTTGTCTCTTCTTTTTTAGGTTCTGAAGTGGTTTAGCCATTGACTTGGGATGATTGTTACTGTAGGTTGGAACTGACTGTTTTAATATATTTAATTAATTTACCAGGGTTCTTTTGAAACCCAATGAAGTTTGCTTATGCTTCCAACTGACAAGATTCTTCTTGAAGACCCTACCTTCCACCCTTATGTTGGGAAATATGCTGTTGTAAGTTTCTCAACAAACATAAAGTATTCATTTCTTGAGATGGCTAGGATGCAAAACTTGGTTTTACACTTAAAATCTTCACTAGCTTGCTTTGTTGATGCTTGTATATCTTGCATTTGCTATCAATTTGTTGTTTTATTTTGGGTTATGAAATTTTTTAATTGCCCCTAGGGCAGGTCTTTTAAGTTTTTGGGTTGTCACATACGCACTCTAAAAAAAGGCAAGTCGGATTGAATGGTCAGAATTCAATGCCCTTGACCAAAGATCTCGATGATAGAAAAAATGATCTAGGAGGTCATTCTAAATTATTTAGTTGGCCCCGGATCATAAATCAAACATGGAATATCGAAAAAGATGGTTACAGCAGTGGTTTAGGCACGTTTAAAGGCGGCCTGCAAATCCCCTAGCTAAAAAACTCATCACGATAGAAATTAAGGAAATTTAGTGGGTTTAACATTTCGTGCTTTGAAAACACACCATCAACTGAATTAAATCAAGATAAGTGAATAATTAAATTTTTATCCATGTAGTCCATCGAAACTAATTTGGAGATTTTTGGTTTGTTTGTTGTGGCAGGTACTGGTGTCACTACTGTTATAGAGACTGGTTACACTGCAAGGATTATGCTTCTATCCCTGACTCCCTTTATAGTTGCACAACTGCCACAAATTTTTGGTTCCAAGTCTGGTGGAGACATTGTCATGTTGATTTCTCTCATTATAACAGTTCTACTGCTCTTTATGTATTGCTTCTACCAGGTAATTAACTTGTTAAAATGTTGATTAATTTTGTTCCTCATTTGTTTCATTTAAGTATACAATATATAGCAAAATCAAACTATACATTTAATTTATTCTCATCTTTGGTGCGGGTATTTCATCAATGGATTCAAAATTGTAGACTCAAATATTTGATTAGAAAATACATAGATAACAATTCTGTAGAAATCAAACACCCATGAAGGATTAGTGAGAACTAGAACTCAAATTTTGATCATCATGTGCGTAGTTTTGTGGGTACTGAATAGTGAATAGTATGGTTGATTAAATCAGACCCTTTTTGGGTTTCGATGTACAGGGGGTTTATCACAATGTCTGCAACAATTGAAACCAAAAACACTAGAATTGGTTAGGAATCTATGGTGATTAGACCCCCTTCTCACCCTACTTATGATATCAACGTGGTTGTCAAACAAGCCATCGCTAAAAACGCCGGGGATCAAGATGATTGCTACTTATTAGTAATCTCACTATGTTTGTTTCTTCAATTGTGTGATTGGATTGATGAGTTGTTTGAATTGAATTGGTTTGGACTCATTTGGGTGTTTTGGAATCTCATTTGATGAGGTTCATTGTAAGGGATGTTACTTCACTGGCTACGATTCCGGGGGATATGGAAGTGGAATCTCACTTCTTGGCGAAGGAAGATGGGGTCATTGCGGGGATAGCTCTTGCAGAGATGATTTTCGTTGAGGTCGATCAGTCTTTGAAGGTATACCGTAGAAATATATGAGTTTGATACGGTTCATGGATTTGAATGCTTTGGAAAATCGTATTCAGATTATAGGATTGCATTTTATAAGGTATGCTTATCAACTTGTTGTTTTGTTGATTGGTTGTAGAACATTACGAATTCTTGATGGAATAACAATATTGCGAATGAAATGTTGATTTGTTATATTTTCAATTGAAAATGGAAATGGAAATTAATTTTGGGCATTTTCGGTTATTATTTTTTTAATGACATATGATAGGGGTTTGAAACCCCTATGCAAGCCTTTGATGATACTACAGAGGTTTCAAACCCCTATGAAATCATTATAATATAGAGTTTGAAACTCTTATATGAGCCTCTGAAGATGTTATAGAGGTTTCAAACCCCTATGAAATAGCCAAAATTGATAGAGGCTTGAAACCCTTATGTAAGCTTTGAAGATACGATAACGCCTTAAAAGATAATGCTTTTCATAGAGGTCTTAGACCTCTATGAAAAGTCTTTTATAGAGGTTCAAAGCCTCTATCGAAAGCTGAATTCGTTCTAGTGTAAAAGAGTGTTACCAATGCATGCCATAATAATATATGCAAGGTAAGAAGAGAATTCTCAAATTAAAATATACATACAATAGTACCATATCAACATAGCAGTTCACAAGGTTAAAGAAAAGCAAGAGAAGTGGGAAAGGCAAAACAATTCACTACAAAAATAGGGTTTTTAGGGCGGGTAAAAAATCGCCCCAAAAAATTACAAATCGACCTAAAAGGTTTTTTGGGTATGTTCTTTGCAATAACAAGGGTCGCAAAAGCTATTTGGGGCACGCACAGGCATCTTAAATGCATTTTGCAACACCTTATTGGGATGTATTGCCATGTCATCCTAATTATTTTTTTTTGAAAAAAATAAATTATTTACTTTTGGGATGGTCCTTTCGTCGTCGCAAATGGGGCTCTTGTAAACCGATAAAAAAAAACTATTTGAACAACGACATTTTTTTAGGGCACACATAACCGCCCCAAAAAGTACCTTGATTTGAAAACACCTACAACATTTGGGGTACCATTTTTCAGTCCCTAATAGTTCAGTATGTTTCTACCTTTTTTTAATTAATTAGATTTCGCACTAGAAAATACAAATGTCAAATATATCATAAAAGTCATTTATAATACACAAAACACAAACACAAATAAAAGTTCTCAATCAAAACATATGTAATTATCTATAAATACATAATTGGCACTTAATTTGTCCAAAAATAATTAATACAATCCTTACAATATTCTTAAAACAATAATCTTTATACAATCCATTATTCCAAAATATGAAGCAAAAGTTCAAAAAATCCTTCCTAAAAGAATTAATTTATCGTTCTCTTTTGTGGTGAAGGTACTCTTTGCTTTCCCTTAAAAAAAACCAAACAAAATAAAAAAAACACATTAACACTCTTGAAAAAAAAATAAAAAAATACGAAAGAAAAAAATTCTCAGAAACATGAAAGAAAGAAATGCTCGACCTATATGTTTGATATTTAAAGTCTTTGACCTATAAAGTCTTTTGATATTTTACGAATCTCCAACTCAACTCAGGGTGGCTATTAAGACATTTCTAGTCTTGTAAACTCTTATTAAATTCTTTTACTTAATTAAATCTTATGCTTACATTTGTAACAAAATCTCGGCAGAGTTTCCCCTAAAATATTGGAGTCTAAAAAATCACAAAACATGTAATAACATACTCAGGGTTCAAATAGAGATTTATAAAGCATACATAGCACAAATGTGATCATTTAAGAAGTGCATACAATAGATCCATAAGCACAACTCTTCACTATATGAATCATACAGTTAAAACATTACCTAAAACGACTAATTAGACTTAAATAGCAACTTAACTTTTATAAACTCAAGGTTAAAATAGTTTAAACTTTGATGAATTGAGAGTTAACTCACAAAAAAAGGAAATTAAAATTGATTACCAAACAAAAAATATTTTTACTTTGTTTTAATTTACTTACAAACCCATCTAAAACATGTAGCAAATCAAACAAGTGACTTCATGACATTAAATTCACGATTCCAACCATTGAGTGTCGTGAGTTCCAACATTTAAGAAACATCTAATTAAAACAATAAGAAAACTCTTAATTAGGAAAATTTATGTACATATTGAAACCATTTTAATTTAATTGGAATGTCACAAATTGAAATACTTACTACATTCTTTATTGTCAAAAAAGAGTTCATAATACTAAATTCAAGTATATATTTAATTGATTCTTTAAATTAAATGCTTGGAACGTTACATTTATATCTAGCTTTCCCTTTGTCATTATATCTCTAGTTACAAACATGATCTTGAAACTTAATTGATAAAACCAAAATACAACTATAAGGAAGTATTACATACGATCATCAACAAGCATTGTGAATGTTCACTTATAAGTATAAGTATAATTCACATGGTAAAGTTAATCGAACAGATAAATAATTGATCATGGATCATCATTGACACAAGGGACACAATTCTTAATCAAAACTTTAACTTCACCGAATGAACATTATGAAACAAAAATAATAATTTATTAAGGTTACTTACTATCTTTAAGTTGATCCTTCATGTGGACCACGAGATGCAGACAAGTTTTAAGGAAATGCTCCAGATGGTGTGATCAATGTGCACTAGATGTGTCAGGAACTTGTGAAATCAAGTGTGATCCCTTAATTGTTTGACATATGGAGTATACACAACTAAGCAATTATATGTTTTACAATTTATACTTGAATGCAACTTGAAGGAATTGAAACACGTATTTTCTCTAAATATGATTGGACCAAAGTAGGCATGTTTGCTTGCATGTAGTCTTCGAATTGACCTTTCATATCTTCCCTAATCTCCCATCTTATTTTTTCTATTATTTCAGAGCTAGACACTTGTGCAGATTTTTTAAAACATCATTTTAGGAAGGACCTAAACCAAACGTTTGGACTCGTCCACGTTTATCTTTGCCCACAACATCATCAAAAATTATATGCACATTCTCTTGTGTCCTTTCTTCCTCTGGGACATCAACAAGTCTTTCGCGCAATTCGGACTACAAACATGTAAAATCAATAAATACAAGTTACATATCAAGTAAAAAGAACAAAAACAAATAGAAGCCGCATTTGCACTTACACTAAGAACTTCGGTGTTATGATCTAATTGAACTCCAAGTTTTGGCACGTGTGTTTTAATCCATACATTTGATCTACTAATATTTTCTCCATTTTGCTTCATCTTGCGCATTGGATTGAAATAAAAAAAATTATTAAACTCATTATATATCATGTATTATTTATTATTATTAAGCTTACCTCATATCTTATGCCACCGTATTTAGTTCTTCCTTTTCTATAGGTAAAGTTCATTTTTTTCACGATTTTGCTTATTTTTTTAAGTAATTCCATACAATAACGTGTTAAATCAAATCATAATTTGTTTAAGATAAATATTAATTAATATTCAAAACTAACATTGATTCCTTTGCAGTTTCGAAGTTCTAATATTTCACCAATTCTTTCCATTGGCTAGCTATCAGTCATGGAGGAGTAACTTTCAACTTTTCATCGTCATTGACATATGGAGTAAAGTATTCAGACATCCCCAATTTCTCCATTTATGGGCTATTGGCTTGAAGCAATTCAATCTATACTCAGCTGGAGCATTTGTGTTATACTGAAAGTAATGGTTGAAAAACTCAATAAGAAATTAGTTATACACAATACATAACGAGCAATTTGGTTACGATATCTGAATTTCCTTTCAAATTCTGTCTAAATAATTAGTTGGCATGTCATTCCATGATTCATAATTTAGAGGTGCCTTGACTCCACTTCGGGCAATAACTCCTAGTTGACTTAAGAACTCAACCAGAGTAGGGCCAATAGGCACACAAATAAGTTAAACTTGGGATTGTTGAAGGCACACACCTAAGTAACCAAACTCAAATCAACAATCAAATCGAAATCAACCAAACCACACCAACGCACACACCACACCTGCTAATGCACACCGCACCAGCCAACGCACACCATACAACACCACACCAACACGCACAGCACGCCAGCCAACACACACAACACCACACCAACACGCACACACACCAGCCAAAAATGAATCGATACTTGTCGATCAAGGGTTCTTACCTGAGTTTAGGTATTCACTCATAATTGATGCTTGTCGATCAAGCACCGCTGCACCTTCAGTCCACTGAAGAACCACTTCTCCTTTGTCTCTCAACGCGAAACCCTAATCCTCATTCTCCCTCCTTAATGAGCGATTGAAATAAAGCCCCTGCATGCCTTTTTTTTGGTAGTTTTCGTTTTTCTTTTCTCAACCACCTTCGTCATGTTGTAAATTGGATGACCTTTTAACCAAGCTTATTAATTAATGATCACATTGTCAAGCATGACTCTCACATTGAATTGTAACATCAAGCATGACTTCTACATTGAATGTAATTTGTATACTCTATATAACTTGTATTCAACTCCAATGTATAATCACTTATCCATGCATTGTCGTGTAACTTGTAATCATCTCCAATGTACATCGACTCTTCCATGTATTGTCTATGTTGCTTGCGATGTGTTGTATGACTTGTGGTGTATGTATAACTTGTACACATTGTATAAGTACAATTATCATCATCACCAAATGACCTATATAAAGGGTGCCAACTCCATTGTAATACACACACCAAATTGAATGAAAACTTCTCATTCCAACTATCTCATTTCTTATCTTCTCCTTTAGTAGTAGAAGTTCTTAGTCTTCTATTTTCCTTCTGTAATTCTTAGCAAGTTCCAACTCAATTTACAACACGTTATCAGCACGAGCTTGCTTTAGCATTAAAGAGATCTAGAAGTTCAAGAATGCTTGTTAATGAGACGAATCTAGGAAGGTATAACTTTTGTTATTTAAATAAGTTCAATTTATTTCTATATTATCATGGTTGCTTCCTTTTATATTACATGCATCACTTCTATATGCATACTTTATTCATATACTATGCATTATAATGTCACCGATTGCGAGAGTATGCTCTGTAGCCGCGTCTTGTACGATATTCTACATCAGAAATGAAAAGTCAATGTGTGACATATAATTTTTCTTTTAAAACTATAAACGATTAGTTATTGTTCTATTCTTGATTTTATAATACAAATAATGCTATAAGTTTGAGTTGATAGTGGGTAATCCTTGTCCCCGGTAAAGCTAAACATTGAAAGGGAGACGGGTTATCCCGTTCGAGAAGGCATGGTATTAAGTAGACTATGTCTCGCCACCCAACCTGGAGGTTGTCCCACCAACTCATATGAATAGTACATTTTGTTTATTAATGAATCAAGTTGTGAACATATATTTAATCATATGTTATATTTTTACATAAAAAGGGAAAAACTATTTTATATTAAATTTATTTTCAAAATATTATTCAATTATAGTTGAACTTGTTGCCTTATAATATTACCAACAATAATTACTTGTCATGACAATTAGATACTACAATTTGTGAATAAAGCATATATGCAAAACTGTGTGTTATACATAATCATTCGCTAATTTCTCTTTAGAGATTTAAAAAATGAATATTTCGCTTTATATATCTTTTCGCCTTATGGAGTTATATATATACATACCAAAAGGGTAATGCTCCAAAAACTCAAAATGATGAGCGACTAGGTCTATTGTTACAAAATTTAATCAGTCAAGTATTAATTATAATTCAACAATCTTAATTACCTCTATGTTGAGGCTATGTGGAAATATGACTGATGAGACAATAAAAATAAGGTCACGTAGTCCGCCTCGATTTATTGCTGCAACAAATATCGAGTGCGCACGTAAATCCAATAAATATTAAGGATTGATTTTTTGTTTTATGGTAGCTGAGTAAAATAATGAGATATTATAAATATAATATCGCTCCCGTCCAATTAGTTCAGCTTCAAATTAAGAAGAATATGTTGCATATAATGATCATGATCGTAATAATAAATTTATGGACGTGGAAAAGGTGAAAATATCAGGTAAAGGTCGTATTGACAATTCCACCAAAAGTTGGAACAAAAGTGGTGCACCACTACAAAGGACAAATAATTATTGGCAACGAGCGCTCATTATTGTGACATTTTTTTGGTCATATATAAAAGACTATTTTGCCTAAATATTGTCATATATATACCCGAATATTTTTGTGACCTTTACCGTGCCTACAAAATCAAAGACAAAATATTATGAATTTTATCATTGAAAATGGCTCGATAAAACAAGTGCATCGAGATGTGTTTAAATCGTGACCTAAATACGGGCGATGAGTTTATGTCTTATGTATCGTGCTACATGCATGTACATTATAATATAAAAGTGAATATTTTTCGAATTTGAACTTAGCAGAGGCTAATGTTCAGACAATATCTAATATAACAATTTTATTGTTAATGTCTTGTTCAGAAGAAGTCTACTCAGAATAATAAAAAATTTATCTATATGATTTAATCTAAGTATAATATTCTCGGCTTTACAACAACAACAACATCAACGACATAGCCTTAGTCCCAAATTAACTGGGGTCGGCTACATGGATCAAACTTTTCCATTGTGCTCGATTAAGTGCAATTGAAGGTGAGCTTTGCAAACCATTCAAATCCCTCCTAATTAATGCATCCCATGTTAACTTTGGTCTGCCCCTACCTCGTTGAATTTCTACAGTTTCTATTGAGTCAAGTTTTTTAGTTGGAGCATTTGTAGGCCGTTTTTGCAGGTGACCAAACCATCGCAACCGCCCTTCCCTAATCTTTGTATCAATTGGTGCTACTCCTACTTGTCTTTAGATTTCTATATTTCTTACTATATCTATACGAGTTTTACCATACATCCACCTAAGAATCCTCGTTTTTGCTACGTTCATTTTATGTAATTGTTGTTGCTTTACCGCCCAACATTCAATTCCATAGAGCATAGCTGGCCTAATTGCGGTCCTATAAAATTTTCCTTTTAACTTTGTAGGGACATTTCGATCACAAATCACCCCTGTTGCACTTCGCCATTTTTTCCATCCAGCTTGAATTCTATGTGTGACATCATTCTAAATATTACCATCATTTTGTATGATTGATCCTAGGTATCTAAAGTTGCTTACCTTAGGAACTTCTATTCTCGGCATTAACTTCTGGAATATATAAGACACATTAAAACGAATGTCGTCGTAAATCAAATGACATTCATAATGTGGAAAGATCTATTTGATTATCCATAATCATCAATAATGCGAAAATATCATAAATTCGCACGGACATCTTTTATCGAATTGGATTTTTTTTTCAGCTAGAGATTATCTCAAGACAAATCAATAGGAGACGTATATTGATTTACTCTCCATTAATCATATTATAAGATGTCTTGAATCCATAATAAGGAAATTATTTATAGCAAGTTTTGCTAATTCTCACTTTGATGAAGCAATTTTCCCACCATTAGGGGGAGATGTAAGCCAATTCAAAAGGAATGACGTGAAATTGCTTGAAATACATCAAATTGCATTAAATTTGTTATATTATGATCCATGTATAAATTAATATGAACTCGAAGTTCGAAGGATCATTCAGTAGTAACAAAGTTATGAATCAATTACTTGATGCAAGTACTATATACAAAAGAGTGACAATGATATGCTTCAACATTAAATGGTTCATATAGAAAACGATGTCCATGTGCAAAAAAATGCACAAAATGTCTCACCCATGTGAACATGAGGGGGAGAATCAAAATGAGTTATTGGTTAGTGTATTGCACTCTTTTTTCCTTTGCTATGGTTTTATCCCACTGAGTTTTCTTTGCAAAGGTTTTTAATGAGACAATTCTAACAATATTAAAACTCTTTATCAAGGTTGATTAGTGTATTGTACTATTTTACTTTTGCTATTGGTTTGATCCCATTGGATTTGCCTAACAAGGTTTTTAAAGAGGCAATCCTAACATTATTATACTCCGTATAAAAAAAAATTTATGAGAGCAATGTACTTTTTTTCCTATACTAGATTTTGTTTCCCACATGGTTTTTCTAGTAAAAAATTTAATGAGGCATATATATTCTCTCAAAGTGTATCAATGTGTTGCACTCTTTTCCTTAGCTTTGGTTTTGTCCCACTAGGTTTTCCTAGCAAGGTTTTTAATGAGGAAATCAATAATATTATACTACAAATCAAGATTGACGAGAACATTGTACTCTTTTTCCTATACTAGATTTTTTTCCCACAGGGTTTTTCTAGTACAAGTTTTAACGAGGCATATTCTATCAGCATGTGTCATCCAAGGGGGAGTGTTGTAAATTGGATGACCCTTTAACCAAGCTTATGAATGATCACATTGTCAAGCATGACTCTCGCGTTGAATTGTAACATCAAGCATGACTTCTACATTGAATGTAACTTGTACACTTTATATAACTTGTATTCAACTCCAATGTATAATCAGTTATCCATGTGTTGTCATGTGACTTGTAATCCTCTCCAATGTACATCAACTCTTCCATGTATTGTCTACGTTGCTTGTGATGTGTTGTATGAGTTATGGTGTATGTATAACTTATACACATTGTATAAGTACAATTATCATCATCACTAAATGGCCTATATAAAGGGTGCCAACTCCATTGTAATACACACATCAAGTTGAATGAAAACTTCTCATTCCAACTATCTAATTTCTTATCTTCTCCTTTGTAGTAGTAGAAGTTCTTAGTCTTCTATTTTCCTTCTCTAGTTCTTAGCAAGTTCCAACTCAATTTACAACACTTCCATTATTTTTTGGATTTTTTCTATTACGTGCTTCTTTTTTGGTACGCCCAAATAATTTTTTTTTTTTTTTAAATTTTTTAAAATTAATAGTTTATTGTGTGCGTTGTAAATAAAGTGAGCTTTAATGATGTGGTTGCAAATAATAACAATTAGAACCTTTTTTACTGTGTGCCTTACAAAAATGCCCTAAAAACCTTATTTTCTTGTAGTGATTTGTCTTCTACTAGGTTGTTCAATCCCTACATATTCTAAATTTGTTTTATTGCTCTTGCTAATTCCTGCTATAGTTTCCAACTTTATTAAAATTGAAGGATATTAGTTGAAATGAAAAAGTACACATCTATAAAGCCTTATCACTTCTTAAAGTCCCTTAATTAGTTGATTTCTTTTGCAGAAACTTATGTTGAACAAGAAAACAAAGCAACGGTGATTCTAAATATCAAAATGAAATCAAAATTGAAAAAGGGTCTCGAGTGATAGGGTGAACCTACACCAACAATGAATCTACTCTTCTCTTGTGATGCCAAATAAAAACCACAACCACAATATATGCAATCAACAAGTAAAGAATAACGAAATGCAAGAGACAAACCACAACACACAAGATTTTTTATCGTGGAACTCAAAGTAATTAAGAACTAAAACCACGAGGTGACTAACACCTATGAAAGCTCTCCACTATGTAAAATGAGAATACACAAGTCCTCTCTAACACTAGTTAGAGAAATGAACATCAACAAAGCATCAAGACAATAAACATATATTGGGAAGAAACATCAACATTTGAGAAATGGGAAGAAATTACCTAAAGAGAGCAAAATGAGATCCTTGAAAACTATGTCGATTTGGAACTCCCAACTCGGTCTCTACCAATGATGACATAGATCTCGGCACCATGAACTCCCCCTTCAAATTTTGCCTTAAACATAATCTGTTTGGCCTTCCAATCAAGTACTTGAATAATGCTTGAAACTAGGGCTTCAAAAGCTCTCAAACAATTTCCCTCAATCTTTCCTCACAATGTGTTGATCTCTCTTTCTTTCTTTCTCCCTCTCACTCAAATAAGGCTAAACACATTTTTTATATGGAGTGCAAAAAAACTAGAATACCCTTCACTAATGGGTTGAAAACCCCAACAATCTCCCCCTTTTTCAATTAAGTGAAGGATGGATCATCAATCCTGCTGTGTCGTAACAAACTTCAAGCTTCAAACTTGGCAATGCCTTTGTAAACATACCAGAACCATTAATATCAGTGTAAATCTTCTCAATCATAAGTAAGTCATCTTTGGGAACATATTGTATCCAATGATATCTTACATCAATGTGCTTGGCCCTCGAGTGAAATGAAACATTCTTACTCATAAGAATGGGACTTTGATTGTCACAAAACAAAACATATATTTCTTGCTTTAAACCAATTTCTTAAAGAAACTTCTTCAACCACAACAACACTTTACATGCCTCAGTTGTTGCTATGAACTCGGATTTAACGGTAGAAAGTGCAATACATTTATGCAATCTAGACCGCCATGCTACTACCCCACTTGAGAAAGTTACGAACTAACCTAAAGTGGATCTCCGAGTATCCAAATCATCGGCCATACCTGCATCCATTTAAACAACCGAAATTGGCTTCCCATAACCAAAAGTAAGTCTCAAAAAATAGACCATCGTATATATATCATAATCCGCATGACTGCATCCTAATGCTTTTTTCCCAGATTAGATAAGAACCTACTGACCACACTAGTTGCATATAAATATATATATGATATATCTGATCTCATACACACTACAATATACATCAAAATTCTCATTGCGGAGGTATATGGAACTCTCTCCATATCTTGCTTCTTTTTATTTGTAGAAGGACACTGCTGAGCATTCAACTTAAAGTGACTAGCTAAAAAGAATTCACTACCTTAACCTTGTTCATGTTGAACCTTAAAAGCTTTCATTATATAGTGCTTTTATGACATAGAAAACTTTTTGGAACTTCTGTCTCACAAAATACAGATGCCAAAAATTTGCTTTTTCGAACCCAAATCTTTCATAAAGAATGACTTGCTCATCTGCTTTTTCAACTTTGTATTTTTCGAAGCATTCCCACCAACAATCAACATATCATCAACATGAAGCAAAAAATATAAAAAATAATCATTAGAGAATCTTAACATAAGAACACAATGATCAGACGTAGTCATATGGTAGCCTTGCTTCCCCATAACTGATTCAAAATTCTTGTACCATTTTCTAGTGCTTGCTTCAAACCATAAAGTATTTTCTTCAACTTGCACATAACCTTCTTTTCCATGCACTTTGAAAACCACTGGTTGTTCCATATAAATCTCTTAATCTAAATCACCATAAAGGAAAACAGTTTTCATATCCATCTGATCAACCTCCAAATCAAGACTTGCTGCCAAACTCAAAACAACTCCAATAGATGACATCTTGACTATCGGCGAGAAAACCATATCATAATCGATGCCTTTCTTTTGACTAAAACCCTTAAGAACTAATCTAGCTTTATATCGAGGCCATGAAGTTTGCTCTTCATGCTTCACTCTATGCACCCACCTATTTTTCAAAGCTTTCTTGCCATTAGGTAGCTTAACCAACTCAAAAATATGGTTATCATGCAATGATTTCATTTCATCATCTATTGATTCAACCCATTTCTCTTTAATTATGCCCATCTTATATAGCTTCCGGATAACATTCAGGCTCTCCCTCGTCACTCAATAGCACAAACTTGCTAGGTGGATACCAAATATAAGGTATTTTGCTCTCTTAAATCTCTTAGGTGAAACAATACCTGGAGCCTCTGGTATTATTAGTAACTGCTCATGATCATCATCATTTAAATTAACCTCTCGAGGAATATCAACATCGCCGACACCATGATGATCACCATGAACTATATTTGAAATCTGTGTCTGAACATGCAGTGGAGAACATGTCCTAAAGTTAATCAAATCACGTTTTATATTAGGCACCGAGCTAACTTTCTTCTCTATGTCCTCAATGATTTGATCTTCCATAAACATTGTATCTTTACTCCTTACAAGTTTCTTCTGAATTGGATCATAAAACATGTAGCCAAATTTATCTTGCCCATAGAAAATTAACACAGACTGTTTAGTCTTGACATCAAACTTAGACTTCTCATCTTTCGAAATATGAATAAAGGCCTTGCACCTAAACACCCGTAAGTGATCATAGGAAACATCATTTTCTTGCCAAAATCTATCTAAAAAATTTAGATTAAGAGGAATACACAATCTGAAATGTAACAGATGTACCACCAAACTCAAAGCTTTACCCTAAAATGATTAAGGAAACTTTGCTTCTAAAAACAAACATTTAGCTCTTTCAACTAAATATATGTTCATTCTCCCAGCTATATCATTCAACTGAGGTGTCTTAGGAGATGTCTTTTGATGTTGAATGCCCTGTAGCTTACAATACTCATTAAAAGTGCCACAATACTCACCGCCATCATTAGTTCTAATGCATTTCAATTTCTTCCTAGTCTATCTTTCAACTAATGCATGAAACTTTTGAACACAGTAAACACTTCGTTTTTTATCTTCAAGGTGTAAACCCACAACTTTCTTGAATGATCATCAATGAAAGTGACAATGTAAATAACACCATCAAATGTCCTTGTCTTTAAAGGACCAAACACATCTAAATGTACAAGATTAAGTATTTCTAACTTCTTGAATGAGAACTTGATGACTTGAAAACAACACTGGTTTTTCTCCCACCATGCAGTGAACACATTTCTTCAATGGTGAATTCTTTATCCCTGAGAACACATTCTTCTCTACTAGAACTGTCAAGCCCTTCTCACTCATGTAACAAAGCCTCCAGTGGCATAACTCAATTGTATCATCATTCTTAAGTGAATTGACTCCACTATCACATACCTTTACTTGCATTAAATACAGTGATGAACATTTTTTTCCCTTAGCCACGACTATGGAACCTCTAGAAAGCTTCCATTTGCCATAATTGAAGGTACTTCAAAATCCTTTATCATTAAGCTTACCAGCTCAAACAAGACTTATACCAATATATGATGTGTTTTTCATATTTTTCAAGATCAACTTAGAACCATTGTTTGTCTCTAGGCCTACATCATTTATACCAATGGCTTTAGACAAACCATTGTTTCCCATCCTAACATCACCAAAGTCTCTGAATGTATAAGATATAAAGAAATCTCTTCTTCATGGAACATGAATTAAGGCACCACTGCCAATAACCTAATTAGTCTCATGACATGCAAGACTAACCACATCATCATCATCACACCTAACAAGAAACTCATTGGTGACAATATCAACTTTATCTTTCTTACCATCGTCAACTTTTTCTTTTCATTCTCTTTCTTGTTGTCTCTTTTGAGTTTTTGACAATACTTATTTATGTGTTCCTTTAAACCATAATAATGACACTCACTATTCGCAAATTTATTGGACTTGCTTCTACCTCTATCATGTGACCTTAGACATTTGCTTTTGGTTATTTCTTTATTTCTTGTAACCAACACGTTTGTCTTTGTCTTTGAGGAAGAGCTTTGAAGTGACTTTTGTCTCAATTCCTTATTCATAATTTCATTTGATGCCAAATTGAAAGAAATAACAACATTTAGAGTTGAATTAGACAACGACATTCAAAATGTATCCCAAGGATTTGGTAATGTGCCAAGAAGCCATAAAGCTTGAACCTCATCATTAAAATTAATGTTCATTTTCGCCAATTAGTTTACAATTCTCTTAAATGCATTCAAATAATCCAAAACTGGGGTTCCCTCTTGAAATTTCAAGGTCATGGATTTTTTCATCAAAATCATCTTCAAGTTCCCCGTTTTTCAAGTATACAAATCTTCAAGTTTGATCCACATGATATCTGCATTGTTCTCTTCTTTATGGCTAGAAACATTGTCATCAACCCATCGTTGAATAAGCCCACACATTCATCGATGAATGATAGTCCATTCCTTATCTAACATTTCTTCGGGCTTTTTAGTCTCAAACACCAGTTGATAATATTCCTTCATGTAGAGTGTGTCCTCCATCTTCTTTCTCCATGCATGGTAATTAGAACCATTTAAGCTAATCGTATTTCTTGGATTGAATACTTGGCCATCCATTTCTAAACACGAGGAACACAAAACTTAATTCAACCACTCTCTAATACCACTTTATAGGGTAAACCTACACAAACAATGAATCTACCCTTTTCTTGTGCTGCTAAATAAAGACAATAAACACAATATATGCAATTTAACAAGTAAAGAATAATGGAACTTGAGAGACAAACCAAAACACACAAAATATTTTAATGTGGAAATCTTCTCAAAGTGAGAAGTAAAACCACGGGGTAACTAACACCTATGAAAGCTTTCCACTATGTAAAACATGAATACGCAAGTCCTTTCTAACACTAGTTAGAGGCATGAACATCAACAAAATATCAAGAAAATAAACATATCTTGGTAAGAAACACCGACATTTGAGAAATGGGAAGAAATCATCGAAAGAGGGCAAAGTGAGATCCTCGAGAACTATGTTGATTTGGAACTCCCAACTCAATCTCTAACAATAATGACATAGAGCTCGGCACTGTAAACTTCCACTTCGAATCTTTCCTTAAACGGAGTCTGTTTATCCTTCCAATCAAGCATTTGAAGAATGCATGCAACTAGGTTTTCAAAAGCTCTTAAGCAATTTCTCCCCAATCACTCCTTACAATGTGTCGATTTGTGTGTGTGTGTGTTTGTGTCAAAAATGATGCTAAACCCCAACTTTTACATGGGGAGTGAAAGGACTAGAATCATAGCATCTCCTAACCTGATTAGGGTAATACCTAGCCTAAAACCTTAATTAAGCCCAGATCACCCTTACTAGACTTAACTAGAGCCATCAGCCTTACCACCTTCACTTAATAAGTACTACTGTATATCAATTATCGATTAAAATAGATACGACACGCAACAAAAATTTAAAAACTTTTTTGATAATCAAAATAAGATATACAGTATTTAAAACAAAACCGGAATACCCATCAGTTATATGAAAATCGCCCATCACATATGATATTACAAATAAGTAATTCAATACAATATATTATACAAGAGGAAATCATTACATTGAAGAGAAATTCAAGATTCCTACAACTTCTCCGTCCCATAGCCGTAGTGCTCGTCTGTTTTACATGTAATTGTTAATTGGGGTGAGCGCTCCGACTTGCTCAGTAAGTATGGATTCACATAACCATCAACATTCCATATAGTATTCAAAGGAAACATGCAATAACAACATGATCCAATAATATCTAACAAGAATATGAAAAACATATAGTTCAATACATAAACGGATGCAAAGCAAATGTTTTGGATTAGAACACTGTGATTCCCATTATTTTATAAAAGCTAGGGCCGATTACCCACCAGCGCCACTAGTGCGATTTATAGACTAACACATTGTGCATATGTGCTCTCTAGCCTATCCACTAATGCCCAATGGTTTTATCCTAAGTCCTATAGTGTGTATGTAATCCACACAACCTATCGAATTGAGCGGGAGTTATATATAGTCCGGGAAGGGAACCCATCTCCTATAAACATATTCTCAAAACCATGATTTATAGCATGTTACATTTCACACTATTTTCCATTTATTTAAAACCACCACATCGTACATAATCCCCTATTATATTCCAACAACTACATGAGTTATATATACTAAATAGCCAGACAATATTGATAAATAAGCGAATCCGTACTTACCTCGGGTCAAGTCTTTGTCCAAATTTCCTAACTTTTTGTTCCTCTCTCATTTCCTCGGTATTCCTCATCCTATCATCAACCATTTGTGATCAAAATAGGTTTATTACAGTCTATGAGGAACCCTTAGATAAATCCCTAAGCCCCCATTCGGAATTCATGAAAATACAACTCTTATGGTTATTTTTTGGGTAATTAGTGCGCTAACAGGGAAATCTAGAGCATGAATTCCCTGTCTGATCTCCTGTTCTTCATCTCCTGCGCATCTAGCGCGCTAATCGCGCTAGATTAGCAACATAAGCATTCTGCTGCCCTACCAATCCAATCCAAAACCCTTCCAAGTCGTCCCAAACAACCACAAACTCATTCCCAATAGCTTAGAAACACCAAATATGAGTTAAGGGACTAAATTAGATTATCAAAATAGCTCAAACAACCACAATCCTAGGATCACCTACGATTTCAACTTGATAAACACCCGATCAAGACATACCTATGTGATGCTCTCGAGCAGTTCTACTGATTAAGCTCCGCAACTGGGCTTGAATCGGCTCCCTTAATAACCTCCCGTCGTGCCAAAACCTAACCGAATCTTCGTTTTCCTCTATTGATCGATTTGAATGACTTGATAAACATCAACTTTTGTTTATATATATATATATATATATCAATTCCTCGAGATACACATTATGTCATCTTTGAGACTAATCAAATGATATATATATTTCTATTTTCTTAATTTTCCAATAAATATATATTCATATATGTCCTTGTATATAAATATATATTTTATGTTGATATCTTGCGGTAAAACCACCAGGCATGCCTACGTGTAGCAACGAGCGTGCACATCCTTGCCACGTCTCCCTTGTCGCTCACTATGTACCAATTTTTCATATTTATCATATATTTTGTCTTGTATAGGCTTGTATAGACCACATTATATACACAACCTATTTATAGTTTAATTTCATCAACCAAACAAACATCATACATCATGCAAATGCACACAAACACTAATCGAGTTACACCAAGCTTAATCATGAGCCTATCTCAGATTAATTAGGATTTAGATTACCACTAATCACCAGCTTAAGGTAATGGATGGTTATAGTCTCCCCAATTTAAAAATAATTTCGTCCTCGAAATTAAAGTAACCCGAAAATTACTTAAAGTCTCGAAGAAAACTGGAAACTGTTCTTTGAACTTCGTTCTCAAGTTAGTTCCTCATCATGGTGAAATCACCATTTCACTTTAACCAAAAGAATCTCTTTGGTTCTCGGCTTATGAGTCTTTCGATCAAGTAATTCACTTGACTGCTTTTCATAAGATAAGTCTTTCTGAAGTTCACATTCATTCCAACCAAACCTTGGAATGAACCGAGTCTCCGTTCCACGAACTATTGACTTTTGGAAGACATTATGAACTTTGATTTAGCTGAGGATGCAACTTTAACCTGTAAGTAATAGGAGCGACCCTTTTCCTGTACTCTGAATGAATTAACATACCTTAAAGCTAATTTCTCAAAATCCAAATCTATACCATTCTTTTCATAGGTGAGACTTTCTACAGAACCTAATTGTCCTTTGAAAGCTCCAACCACCTATGATATTTTATCAACATATCTCTTCTACTTCAATTGTGTTGTACTTAAATGCTGGAAAATTAGCTACATCTCCTATGTGTAGTTCTAAATCAATTTCGTCTCCAACAAACTTGCATCTTAACCCCTGTCCAGATACTCCGGTGAATGACATGGTTGACCATACATAGTTTCAAATGAGTATTCCATTATCGCTTAACAACTGTTTTCACAAACAAGCTCACACAGAGAAACGTATCTCTTCCAGTTATTATCAAACTTCAAGATATAAACTCAAAGTATATCCTTTTGCATTGAAATCAATTACTTCGGCCACCCATTGGTCTGCCGATGATAAACCATACTGATGTTAGGAACAGTTCTACAAGTGTCACAACAATTCACTCCATTTTTTAGATGTGAATCTTAGGTCATAATCTAGAAATAATTGAAACTGAAGCACCCTGAACTCTAATACCTCATGTATGTATATAATACATAACCAGTTACGAGGATTTCACATCAAAACTGGCAAGAAATACGCAGACACCATCAAATGGTTAACTACCATTCTTCACTATATTGTGTTTATGCTAGCTCAGAGATAAACTAGAAACAAAATCCATCGATCATTATTCCCATTTCCAATTAGGAATAGGTAGCGAATACAGTAAACTTTAGAGTTTCTGTGCTCAGCCCTATCTTGCTAACATATCTCATATTTCTTTATTATCTTCACATCATCATTTTTCATCCCAGATTAACAATAAATAATGACGCATCATTTCATGATATTTCTTACTGCTATCTAGATGAATGCAGTAAAGAGATTTCCATAGTACTTCCTGCTTCACCTACTCCTAGACTAGTATTCGTAAGCTATCCCTGATTCATAATACATCATTACCAGAAACACAACTAATCAAGATATTCTATACTAATTGTTCACCTCTAACATTCTATATAATTCTGATTAGCTTCCTGATAACCAATCACCACTGAATTATCCCTAAGTTAGGGTGAATCAGAACTCAAAAGATCAGATTAGTAGCTCTACAATTAGCTCTCTCAGTTGTTGACGTGTCAGCTCAACTCACACAAATCATCATCATCACTTCCTCATGAATTGCAATTGTATACTGACAGTTTAATAATCCTTTCTGTGTAGTTCTTATTTTAGTCAAGCACAAATTAATTTGTATCTCCACTTCTTGTCCTCAGACAGATCAAAAATGAAGTAAACCATACAAATTGCAAGGTCAATACCTTAATAATATTTAGCCATCTAAACTTAACCACATAAAACTCACATAGTAATTATGTCTCCCAGTAACTCATATTTTCCAAGTTACAAGCTTGAAACTTTACAGTCTCTGGAAACTGAACCCAGCCGCAGACATACTGTGTGAAGATTGAGTCTTCCAACTATTATACATCTCTTCTGTCTTGAGAAAACACACTTTCAGTTCCTTACTGACATAATAATACCGATTCTCTTTAATTCTCAACTCTTCCACATACATACATCTCGCTTACCTTTCCACAAGAATTTAAATCACCATACTGGTAAGAAATTTCAAATTCTGCCGGTTCTACAATTCCATTATCAATAACCTTCAGTTGGTACTACAACTTAGGTCAATCCAACATGAAGTATTGAGCATGAAATATCATTCATATATAAGCAAGAACAATATAACCCTTCAGGTTAAAATTATTCAGCTTCTACCTGTTAATATATCTCATGTTTCTTTATAAGATTGACATCGTCAATTTTTTTTCATTTCAGATCACCAACCATTCATTTTCTCATCGTAAAGAATTTTGTAATTCACTTTAATAACTTCCTTAAAGAAATCAGTAAGATTCCTGCAACATTCTTGCTTCGCTCTTTGTTTAAAGTTCTCAGAACTTCCTTACATGCTCAATGTTTAAATTGGAGATTATCATTTTCAACACCAATAATTAGTAGTCACTCTTGAACTACTAGATAATCTCAACCGATCTCCTCAATTCAATTCATCACTCAACCAATTGCATTAACTCAGCTTTCATTTGAGCTCTAAAGAACATACTTATAGTTATTAGGCTAACATACTCAACTGATGATACGCCTGCGCAAGACTTTCACTTGGTCATCAGTAAACATCTCTCTTAAGAGTTATTACTGAGCAGCTTTTGTCATAACTATAGCCACGGTCCTTTTCTTAATTCAAATCATTATCAGCATACTTACCTCAATGATTGACATTCTAGAGTGAATTCCTAACTCTTAGGAATTTTCAAGGTAATCTCTCTTATCTTCGATCCCTGTCACTTTGACATTTCGTTATGTTTGAAACTTTTATAGTTTGAAATTTACTATTTACTCGTACACTAGTCCACTGGTGTTATATTTTCAGGTTGCCTTTTGATGATTCTTTTAAGATCTTCATTAATCTCAAAGTTAAAGTAAAAGAATTCTCTACAACCTTTCTTTTACTTTACAAATAATGCCTTGTTGTATTTGGTACAACTACCAAATAGCTTTCTTGCGTTTTCCAATCTCCAATAGTTCTTTTCCCAACTTAAGAATTATATTTTGCTTAATGGTATCATTTCCCATACTTACCTAAATCAAAAGTCTTAGGTTGAACATCTAACTTCTTTCACAATTCAGGCATCGTCAAGCAAACATTGTAGTCAGACTCTACTTCCATTCTCCTCTAAGGCATCCTTGCATTTCATTTCAAATTTTAACAATTTCTTACTTGAGTTAATTGAATAACTTACACAACAATAACATAGATTCTTGGATCAATCATTGATAATATCTAATTATTTCAAGTTTACCTTTCTTCTTTTACTTTATTTAGTTAACTCAAGTTCATTTCTTTTTACCTTTGTGTTGAATATGTGACAACCTCATATTGTCTCAATCACAATCAAATCCCCTGATTTATTGTTAATATTCAACCCTTTTAGCATTAATTCACCTTTGAAACTTAGCACAAGCACCTATAAAAGTTGGTCTAAACCAATTTACCATTACTAACCCACAATTCTGTACGGTTAGTGCTCGTACATTCTCTAAGACTTCAAAGATTTCCTGTCATTATTGATAACCCAATAATAACTTCATTAGGGTTTTTCTTCACTTAACACTATTTTTATGAAAATAGAATGAGTTTTAGTAAGTTACAATAGTTTCCACTATCCACTTAAAATGATCCAGTAACCCCTTGATATCATTTTATCATTGTATCCCTAATTCTGATCATATCACTGTGACAATTAGATCTCAACTACCTCTCGAGAACCACTGATTTCACTTTTTTTCCCAGAATGAGTTGTCCAATATGAGTAATGAATACTCATTTCCAAATACTACACATTATTCCTTGGATTCCTCAATTCCTTAAATTCATTGACCACTTATTCTCCCCAATTTAGACTATACCAGTCTATTAGATCAGATTAGGGTATCTTACCAACTCACTGCTATATTATGGATTACACTTTCTTTTATTTTCTGACAAGCCACCTGTTATTCCAATATGGACTACCATAATTGGAATATTAATTTCATAACCCCTTATGAAGTATAACTGCATTAGTGGTTTTCTAATCTCCCTTAGGCTTTTATCATTTAACCACTAATTTTTTTACTGAATAACTTTCATTATCACCTTACTAGTCTCAACACTAGTATTAATCATCTCTCGAAGTGGTCCGCCACCTTTGAGTTTCATTTTGAAAGTCATTCCATACTTCATAATTTCCATTCTCCTACTACACATCTCAAAGTCGTAATCCAATCGATACTTCTTCACTGACCATTCTTATATAATAATATCAGTAAGAATACAAACCATTGAAGATGTTACTTGGAGGAGAGTTCTATTTCATCTTTATAAGTTTTCTTTATGTCTTTCCTCGTTATTTCTCTGAGGTTAAGACTCTCCGGTGCTCTTACCTTAAACTCTTTCTTATATCATGAGAAATAGATGGACTTTAACCATCTCAGTATCATTCAGAAAAGACATAGCTCTTATATCTATCCTATAGATATAATATACATAACAAATAACATGTCTAAGTCTTTTATCTGTTGTTTACCCCTCAAAATCACGATTAAAACCATTCATTTAACCCAAAGCTTATTCATAACACAAGAAAACTCTCAGAGCCGATAAACTTAGGTTCTATTATTAGGGTAATCAGAATACTTTAAAATTTACAACATGCTGTTATTTACTTTGAACACCATCCAAAAGTGAATGTAAAGTTAGAAAGTTGCCCATGATACCCAATTGTATCACTATTACCACTTCATCTCATAAGTGATAACCTTAAGCTCTAAACCTTGCTATAAACTAGACTTCGGGACTTAGGCTGAACCTAGGCTAACCTTCATGCTTTACAACCTTAAACCTTGGCTCGAAACCAATGTCTTTGAACTTAATCTGTATTAGAGTTATTCCTAGTAAAATCAAGGAATAATAAAACTAAGATTTAAAAGCCTTAGCTCTGATACCAAACTGTATCAGAGCTAACAACCTTAAGCTCTAAGGTAGGATCTAACTTTATCTACCCTAAGCTATGATACCCTAACACTCGGGCTAAAACCCTAATTAAGCCCAGATTACCCTTACCAAACTTAACTAGAGCCAACAACCTTACCACCTACACCTGATAAGTATTATTATGTATCAATTATCGACTAAAACAGATATGGTAGGCAACGAAAATCTTAAACCTTTTTCGATAATCAAAATACGATATGCAGTATTTAAAACAAAACAGAAATACCCATCAATTATATAAAAATCACCCATCCCATATTATATTACAAAGAAATAATTTAATACAATATATTAGACCAGAGGAAGTCATTACATCGAAGCGAAATTCAAGACTCCTACAACTTCTCCATCCCATAGTTGTAGCGCTCGTCTGTTCTACCTATAATTGTTAATTGGGGTGAGCACTCCAATTTGCACAGTAAGTATGGATTCACATAACCATCAACATTCCATGTAATATTCAAATGACACATGCGATAATAACATGATTTGATAATATCTAAAAAGAATATGGAAAACATATAGTTCAATAAATAAACGGATGTAGAGCAAATGTTTTGGATTAGTACACTGTGGTCCCCTTTATTTTATAAAAGCTAGGGCCAATTACCCACCAGCGCCATTAGTGCAATCTCTAGACCAACACATTGTGCATACATGCTCTCTAGCCCATCCAATAATGCCCAATGGTTCTATCCTAAATTCCCTAATGTGTATGTAACCCATACAACCTATCAAATTGAGCAAGAGTTATATATAGGCCGGGAAGGGAACCCATCTCCTATAATCTTATTCTCTAATCCAGGAGTTACAGCTTGGTCACATTACACATCATTTTGCATTTATTTTAAACCACCATAGTGTACATAATCCCCCATTCTATTCCAACAACTACATGATTTATATATACAAAATAGCCAGGCAATATTGATAAATAAGCAAATCCATACTTACCTCGGGTCAAGTCTATGTCCAAATTTCCTAACTTTTTGGTCCTCTCTCATTTCCTCAGTATTCCTCAACCTATCATCAACCATTTGTGCTCAAAATAAGTTTATTACAGTCTATGAGGAACTTCTAAACAAATCCCTAACTCCCTCATTTGGAATTTATGAAAATACAACACTTTTAGCTGTTTTATGGGTAATTAGCGTGCTAACAGAGAAATCTAGCATGCTAATTCCCTGTCTGATCTTCTGCTCTTCATCTCCTGCGCATCTAGCACGCTAATTCCCTAATCTAGTACGCTAATCGCGCTAGATCAACAACATCAACATTCTGCTGCCCTACCCATGCAATTCAAATCCATTCCAAGTCGTCGCAAACAACCACAAACTCATTCCCAATAGCTTAGAGACATCAAATATGAGTTAAGGGACTAAATTTGATCAACAAAATAGCTCAAAAAACCATGATCCTAGCATCACCTATGATTCCAACTTTGATAAACACATAATCAAAACATACCTATGTGATGCTCTCGAGCCGTTCTACTAATTAAGCTCCTAAACTAGGCTCGAATCGGCTCCCGGAATGACCTCTCATCGTGCCAAAACCCGGCTGAACCCTCGTTTTCCTCTGTCGATCGATTTGAATGAGTTGATAAACGTCAACTTTTGTTTATATATATATCAATTCCTCAAGATACGCGTTGTCATATTAGATACTAATCAAATAATATATATAATTTCTATTTTCTTAATTTTCCAATAAATACATATTCATATACGTCCTTATATATAAATATATATTTCATGTTTATCTTTTGCGATAAAACCACCAAACACACCTACGTGTAGCCACGAGTGTGCACATCCTTGCCACGTCTCCCTCGTCGCTCACTGTGTACCGGCATTTCATATTTATTGTTTATTTTGTCCCGTATAGGCTTGTATAGACCACATTATATACATAAACTATTTATAGTTTAATTTCACAAACTAAACAAATACCATACATCATGCAAATGCACACACACGCTAATCAAGGTATATCGAGCTTAATCACGAGCCTAACTAAGATTAATTTGGATTTGAATTACTACTAATCACCAGCTTAAAGTAATAGATCGTTACAAGAATGCCCTTCACTAATTGGTTGAAAAAACCTAACTCCAACTATCTTACCTCCTTCGAGCATGTAAGAATTTGGAGAGCGATTGAGATTGATTTCATCTTCTTTGACAAGCGCATACTTCAAATCAACAAATGCTACATCAAAGGCATGAAAGATTAGATTAGCATAATAATTAAGCTTGTACGACAAGCCAATACAATTGTTCCTGAATAAATAAGCAATGATTAACAATAGGCAATGAGAAAAGCAAGTTAATAAGCCATAAATCTCAATTAACAATGCTTTATTCTGTTAGAGCTTAGTTATAGTGAAAGCCAATACTACATTACATAATTAAAAATAAAATTTCAATTCAAGAAAAATTACCTGGCACCATTTTTCATATGAGAGAAATAGTACAACCAAACTATCCCTAAATCAAGATCATTTGGGCAAAAAGAAAGAAAAACATATAAAGAATCCACAAAATACATATATCACTTTCTTGCAAAATACCTAATTCTTATAACAAAGAATGCTAGAGTCATATACATGCGATAAATTAAACCAAGAACAAACTTTTTATGCAAGAAATCCTTCTAGACAAAAAAATTGTCAAGATAAATGTACCAAACATATTTGCGATAACTGAAGTTTTCCCAACTGCGGCAATATATAGTTACTTGGTTTACATACTAAAAAACAACAAAATTCATCAAAAGAAACATTGAAAATTTACGTATTGCACCTTCAGGATTAGTTGCTCTAAACCTAAAAAAACTAAAAACAAGAGACCTTAATTAGAATAAAGAGCAAGCCATCTACTGGCAGTAGGAGCCAAGTTTATTATGTAAACAAGTAAGAATGATCCATATCCTTGACTCCATTAGTGAGATTGATAATAAAACTAAAAAAACTTTAACCATATATTTATCAAGTGGAGCTTCATTGTATTATAAAGTTGATATAAATGAATATATTCTACCATAATAAGCCCCTTTATAGTAGCATACATCATAAAGATAGCTTCTAAAGAGATCAATAGTTTTTTTAGTTTTTTTGCTTGAAAGAAATTATCTTTCAGGTTACCTAGTACCTTTTATACTTAAAAAGGTTTATCATTTTATTAGCAAATTTTTAATTCAGCAAAGAAAATTACTCACGGATTAAACAAATAAATCAAGGGCTTCACAAAATAGAAGATAATTTGAGTAATTGCATCTAAATGGAAAAATTACAGGTTGAATGGAAGGTTCCATTAGAGAAAAACTCCCATTATAGTGCTACAAAAGACCTATCAAGATAAAGTAAAACAAAGTTAATGTGAAAGTTACAACTAGAAGATCATTTACTATAGAATCATTCGTCCACTCTGATTCTAATATGTATCTCACATAGCCAAGAATAACCATTTTAAAACTTAAGGTACTCAAGTTTTAAAACTTTTATTTTGATAAGATCAATTAAAATTTTAAACTTATTGTCCAATATATAAATCGAACAAGGATGAACTATGGACCAGGACCATAAAACTTAAGAAACTTTTTAACTTGTATTGTTTGATCACGTACTACCTAAACCCTTCATTCCATGTGTGAAGTAGTGTTATGTTTCAAATCAATAAAAATGAATTTATCGTTAATCAAGGGTCACTGAACTGTGACATGGCCCGACGATGGGTACGTTGTCTGACACTGACGCTAAGGCTGATATGTATTCAATTTTTGATTGATGGATTCCTAGTGTGTGTATATGTGTAAAATATTAAATCATTGTTGCATACTATCTATAGGCGTTGAGAGTTAGATGCATAGAATATTTTAGTACCTTTATAAGTAGCATTTTGCTAATAATTTAGGCCATTAATAAGTGAATTCCTACTAATCCAATATACTTTGTTGGTTTTTAGGTGAGGAAAGCAAAGTTGAGCATTTAGATGTTATGTTGAAAATCCAAGAATATTTCCCTTAACAATCGCACTTGTTCGGATCACGATGAGGAGGAAAACGAGAACAGATGCAAGTGATGAAATAATTTTATTTCACATGGTTTTATGTGTTTTGAATATGCTTTAAAGTTACGAGATGAGAATACATGGTTCGGGAAAAGAACGACATCAAAGTGGCTAAGTTTCAACAAAGTTTATTTTGACCAAGCTTCAGTGTTTTTATCATAAATCCATTATTTCAAGTTCAAATGACTTGCTATTTCTTTTATTAGAAAGTAGATTCAGAGCTGAACATTTTCATTTCTCATGAGCCTTGTAAAATTCAGCCTCTTAGCGGTCTAAATCGGGTTACAATGCAGTGTCTATGTGCAGGGCTTGGATCCCGGTACCCTAGCGCCCGACCTGGTGCCCCAGTCCAACCTCAGTTCCACAAAATAGTGGAGAAATTGCAATGGGCGTTAAGGCACTGACCTCAGTGCCAGGGTCTGCACCTGCTCTAGGAAAGCGAGTAAAAAGTGGGTTTATAAGGTTTTTGTGTAATTTTTTTGACCAAATTGACTAGGGGTATAAATAGGACTTGAAATTAAGTTAAGGGACAACTTTTGCTGTGGAGAACTTGAAAAGAAACACTTGTGGAGGCTAGGGTAATGGATTAAGCTTGGTGATTACTCTTAAATTCTTAGGTATTGAAAAGATGTCGTTTAAATTTACGACGTTTTTTTGCAAATTCATTTTCTTCTTCTGAAGAAGAGTCGACGTCTTTATTGTCTTATTTATTGTGCTGGATTAGTTCAGTAAAATATTTATATTTTAACTAGGTTACTCATAATTTTGCAATAGGTTTTTCACACTTAGTCAACGATTTGTTGAAAAAACACTTTGCATCCTCGCTTAGCAATCAATTATAAACCCCTTAATAAAGTTTTAAAAACCATTCGGTATCCTTTACCTAATAAATATGATTTAATTAAACGCACTACTACTGCTTTAATTTTTTCTAAATTTGATCTTAAATCAGGATTTTAGCAAATTCAAATACATCCTAGCGATCGCTATAAAACTGCTTTTAATACTCCATTCGGTCAATATCAGTAGAATGCCATGCCATTCGGCCTCAAAATTGCCCGTTCTGAATTTCAAAAAATTATGAATGATAATGTCAATCCATACTGAGACTTCATATTTGCTACATAGATGATATTTTGATATTTTCCAAATCAATTGATCAACATTGGAAATATTTATATACATTCCAATCAATCATTATCAAAAATGTCCTTGTGTTATCAAAAAAGAAAATGCATATTTTTCAAACATCTACCACCTTTTTGGGTTTTAAAATCACCAATCAATCAATAACTCCAGTTAATCGCGTCATTGATTTTACTGATAAATTTTCTGATCAACTCTCTAATAAAACTCAACTAGAAAGATTTTTTGGTTGTCTAAATTATCTCTCTGATTTCTACAAATAAGCAGCTTTAGACAGAAAACCTCTTCAAGAGCTTCTAAAAAAAGATGCTAAATTTCAATGGACACCTGTCCACACTGCAGCCATAAAGATCATTAAACAAAAGGTTAAATCTCTTCCTTGTCTTCATTTAACAAATTCATCTTATCCCAAAATCATTCAAACAGATGCATCCAATTTAGGATATGGTGGCATCCTTTTACAAAAACATCCTTCTAATAAAGAATAATTAGTTTGTTTCATATCCAAATTATGGAATACCACACAACAAAACTATGCTATTGTAAAAAAGGAAGTTTTAACAATTGTTTTATGTGTTCAAAAGTTTCAATCTGATGTTCTAAATCAAAGGTTTTTAATATGTGTTGATTGCAAAACAGCTAAAAGAAATTCTTTTGAAAGATGTCAAAAATCTGGTTTCCAAACAAATATTAGCTCGTTGGCAAGCAATATTAAGTATCTTTGAATTTGATATTGAATATATTAAAGGTAATGAAAATTCTTTCCCTGAATTTTTATCCCGTGAATTTCTTACCTTCCTCAAATTCATTGCATACAGCTAATGGCAGGACGTTGCAAATCTCCAGCTGCTTCTCCATCTTCCAATAAATTCTCTCCTATATTTAATTCATACAATCGAGCTGATATTCATAAATCAAGTTATACATTTAGTTCCCGACATTTAGTCACCCTTCTTGATTATGATTTGTTAGACCAATCCATTAATGCTCAAGCCAAACTCATCATGCCTCCTTCATTACATTTTATTCCCAATCGACCCAAAGTTAGCATAAAATTCTATGAAGCTCTCCTCACCAATACCCAATCAGTTCACATTGAACACTTCAAGCATTCAAATTCAGAAGATATTGCTTATTCTAAATTCAAAAGTTTTTATCAAGTTCAGAATGGTGTCAACAACATGCTCTTCGGCAGAGTCCTTATATCTATCAATCAATGGCGCTCGTTGCCGATCGCCCTCATATGCAATTTAATTATAAAGATTATATCGACACATGGCGAAACATCTTATTTTATAAAGATCCATCCTCCGGACATTCGTGGTACATTACTTTCAAGAAATCTCTGCATATCAATCTTCCTGCTTGGTTTATGGCAGAATGCTGGATAAAGTTTGGACCTCATATTGGTTTTTTCCCTCCTGAAGTTGATACAAAATTTGAAAAGGAAAAACTATCACTCTTCCAATTTTTTCATAAACATTCAATTCCCTGGATCCTCAAATGGCAATATAATACTCATAAAATTACTACGGTGCACAATGCAACTTATACTTATTTATCTCAAGATATCCTAGTCAAATGGTGGGACAAGTTTAACATTACTTCCATCCAAGATTCAACTATGACTCATATCAGCACACCTACCTAAATTACTGAGTTCCCTCCTCTTGCAAGATCTTATAAAGACATCAGCCTAACTTCTCCTGTACAAAAACCTACAGCATCAAGAAATAATTTGGCAGGCTCTAGTTCTACCATTCGACCTGATCTTGTCGATAAAATTCTTCAACAATTATCCAATTTTCAACAAAATGTTCATCAACTTAAGAAGAATATGAAAGCTCGTTTTAAACAAATTGAAGATAAATATTTTGCTTCTTCCACGACATCCAAAACTCATTCAGACGATGATTCAGATAATCAAGACATTGAGTACGTTGCTGGTTTATAAATTGACTTATCAAGTGCTCTTCAACATCCTTCAATAAGGCATCCATTATTAGACCAAATCCTTGAAAATCTCTTTCCTCATGGTGTTGATACCTTTCTAGCAAGACTACTTTCTCAAGTTCATCCAGACATTCCCCAAGATCTAGCAATTTATGCAGACTTTGCTGAAGATTGGACTACATCTCAAGGAAATCTCCTCATTACAACCTGGTATCTTATGAATCGTGCACTCATTAAATTTTGTGTTAATTATCCTGAACCATTGCATTATGCTGACTTCATTCATTTTGAGTTATGGCAAACTTTGCGCAGGGAACCACTATTTTGGTTTTGTGAATTTTATATGATGTAAAAATAATAATAATAAATTTCAGGCCCATGCCAATAATCTTATCAAGCTCATGCTTCCATGAATTTCATGCCATCCGACCCATGCCGATCATCCTATCAAGCACATGCTTCTAGGCCTCTTTTGCCGTCACCTCATGACATATCAAGAATATAGATAATCTTATCTCTTATCCATCACTTGCCTCAAAAGTCAAAAGTGTATAAAGTAAAGCTACAGTATAAAGATTTTGTTACTTTTTATCTTGCCGTCTGTGTATACTTTTTATCTTGTCTGTTTTTCGTGTCTAGTCATGTCACGTTATCTTTAACGCATCTTTTAAAGATAATGCGCACATACGTGTCCTTGTATTCTAGGGCTATCTTTTCACGATAGCGCGTCGATTTATCTATAAATAAAGGTTTGTAGATGTTATCTGATATCCAGTTTTGAATCGAATAAGCAAGTCATCTAAGTTCGTAAGTTTAGTACTCTTGTTTCACTTTGTTTTATCAAGTCTGTATGCCTTTTGATCTTGATCTCGATCTTGATCTTCGTAATCCAGTTTGCGATCTTCCTTTCATATATCATTATCCTTTTAAAAATTTCACTGATCCAAAATTTCCTGGTGAATATTTTCCTGACTTTCCATCAAATTTCATATTTATGTTGAAGATCCAAGAATATTTCCTTTAAAAATTGCGCTTGTTCGGATAACGAGGAGGAGGAAAACGAGAACAGAGGCAAGTGATGAAATAATTTTATTTCACATGGTTTTATGTGTTTTGAATATGCTTGAAAGTTACGAGATGAGAATACATGGTTCGGGAAAAGAATGACATCAAAGTGGCTAAGTTTCAACAAAGTCTATTTTGACCAAGCTTCAGTGTTTTTGTCATAAATCAAGGGAAAGCAATTTAAATAACTCAATAAATGACAAGTCGGGACAACCAATGGTGTGGAAGCCCAGAAAGTATGATCTAATGTACATATAAGGTGACAAAATATAGAAATGTACATGTATCAAAGTGCATGCAGCCCATTTAACCAATTTTACAAAATAAATATAACATAATCAACCAAAAGGACCTATGAGTAGCAAAAGTAGAAGCCGACAATGAAGAAAGCTCAGAGGAAGTCACCAAGTACCAGTTCCTTTCCCTTGATAGACGATGGACTTGCAATTGTCACCATACATGAGAAAATTCTAATGAGTAAAGATAGAGGAGTCTCAACATTAGTTCTAGAATCCAATAAAAAGTTAGCTGCTAGATCATGGTGGTAATCACAAGAAATGAAATAGAAATCGCATGATAAATAAGCTATTAAGAAACTCGAAGAGAATTAAGCGACATTATCACATAGATATGGGCATTCAAGTGGTCCAAGTCCATCCGATTGCAAAATTCAGTACACAACTTAATTCCCAAGGCTGGTTATAGACTTAACTAAGTATCCAACAATTTAGATTGGTTCATCTACTATAGCAGACACAAAGTCACCTTTACCAGCTTGACTCTCCAATCCTAAACTGTGGACTTAGCACAATCTACAATTCGTGTAGTCACGATGGCACATACGATCACACAACACGTGTACTGCACGCGTGACTACCATCCAACCACTTAGACCCAAAACTAAGTAAATCACGAAGATAAAAAATACGGGCCACACAAGTATATCATAGACAAGGAATCGAAATCATAATTCATGTATTTCGACAAGTCAAGGATAACATGAGTATCAAAAGAAGCTATATTTCATAAAGATATAAGACATTCAAGATAACGTCCAATCGATAATATCATCAATTGGATTTTAAATAAGGTACTATCAAGGAAATTGAACTAAAAAAAATATTAATAAGGCCCCTGTTGGTTTACTTAGCTCAAACCTACGTAAAATTTAAACTTTCGCGACTCCCACACATCTCCAACCGATCCCAGACACCTGACACTATGCAACTAAGCACCTATTACCCATTTGGATCAATTCTATGATCATGAAAAGATAAAAAAAAATAGACGGGCAATGAAATCACATAAAAATTACTTGATCTGGAGAAATTGGACAAGATCCAATGAGTGAAAATGTCCCCAAACAATCCTCAAACAAAATATGCCCAATAAGTTTTAAATGTGTTATCCCTATAGATAAACTCTAAATTTTGGCCTATTTTTAACAAATCAAATAACTTTAATTTAGAAATCTAGTGACCCTAAATTATTATTCTCTTTTTAAGTTTTCCAACAGTATGCGGGCGTCAAAATCTAAGTTAAAATGAGCGAGTAATGACCATTTTATGAAAGTCAATCAAAGTAGTTCCGAGGTAGTCCAGAACGTATGGTGCACTCCACATTTTGGTGGAGCGCACTACAGGGTTAGGAAGAACTACATAAACATAGTTATGCACTCCCAAATCACCCAAAAACCATTTCATATATTCCCTAATCATACCCAATTACTAAAAATCGATAAACTTACGTTATAAGCAACCAAACAACTTTGATACAACAACTTACACTTCAATTTATCAAATTGAATCTAGATTTACATTCATGAACCCTTAAAACATGAGTTGAGATCCAAATTTTAAAAACATGACTTGGAATCACCATTAGAAAGCATAATAGACACACAATTTTAAAAGGGGGAACAAAACCAAATTCTAGAATTTTTTAACAAAACAAAATCCCCAATTACACCACATAAAACATGAACAAGATGAGAGATTTTTCTACTCAGGTTAGGGTTCTTGAATTGACTTATCTCCTTAGTTAATTGACCAATAACATGCATCCGATCTTCCCTAAATCTCAACATTTTTTTAGTTCTTCAACCCTACTTTTCTTTCTTCTTTAATGGTTTGTTCTTGAAAATGACTAAGGGTTTGTATTTATATTACTTGTCTTATTCAAATCATAGCCTCACATCTTGTTTCATTATGTCCATCTAGAGGTTCATTAAAGGCCTTTATTTACCCCATAATCTTTCGCTAACTATCTCTAACCACTAACAAAATACATTTGATCTCTTAAAATTTAGTGGTATGCGAATCTGAAGGCTAGATCTATGGTTCTTGTTTTAGTCATTGTTATCTTAGGCTTATTTAATTAGGTAAATCAATTGCCTAAGTAGATTGAGTAACCTAAGTACAATTATTTTTAATATATTTGAAACATACTTTGGTACTTGCCATATCATTTACTGCCCGAGTCTCACGCTTGTACGCATCTCGAGGCATGACTCCACTCGCGCTCTTGACTATAAAATTATAAAATTTGCATACAAGTATCTATATAGGTAGTACACGTCACCACTTCTAAATAAAATATTTTCCGGCTGTTACAGCCTTCCCAACTAATAAGAATTTTACCCTTGAAATTAAACTTAACTGGCATGAAATCTTACTAAAAGCACATATTTGGGAAGTACTAGTTCACCGGTCCCTCACTTTTCCATACGTGAATTCATCACAACGTGAGTGAACTTGGGCACTGTAAACTATGGGTACACAACAAAATTTAATAGTTTAGGTTTGTTCCATTAATCTTAGACTCATATAAAGTCTATTAGGGTTGATACCGGACTGACAAATAGTCAACACATACAACTTGATATCTTACTTCGAAGATTAGACTCATACAGAGTCAATGCACACAACTCGATATCTCACTTCGAAGTATAGACTCACACAGAGTCAATGCACACAACTTGATACTTCACTTCAAATTTTAGACTCACATAGAGTCAATGCATACAGCTCGATATCTCACTTCAAAGTTTTGACTCACATAGAGTTAATGCACGCAACTCCATTTATCTAGTTAAAAAGATAGACTCACACATAGTCACCACACACAACCTAGTTTTCTTACTTTGAATTATTGACTTACACAAATTCATCGTACCCAGTTCAATATCTCAAATTCAAAGAGTGACTCACATAGAGTTGCCATACACAGCTCTTTATCTCACTTTGAAAGAGGGACTTACAGAGTCGTCGCATGCAACTCAATATCTGAAGTTCAAGGAGGGATTCATACAGAGTCAATGCACATAGCTCGATAACTCCATTTGAAGTATGGATTTACACAAAGTCATTTATTTTTTTCTTTCATTAAACTTTTACTCTTATTTTTAGACTCACTAAGAGTTATTTTACTTGGTAGTTTTATGTCATTTATATTAATGGACTCACACAGAGTCAGCTCATGATAGATATATAATATGGACCCACCATATACACTCAATGGCATGATGCCAAAATAAATCGTACCCGCAATAGGGTCTTGCATTAGTTTTGGATTAAGATCAACAACAACGCGGGCTTTCTCACACATGCGGCTAAGTACTGTCGTGCTGCATACTCACTTGCTGCGGACAATAAGTTGCAATATGCCCTAGCTGTCTGCAATGATAACACATATTTTGCCCTTCAATCTTTTACTTCCTCTTTGGGTACTCCACGTCTCCTATTGCACCGCCTGTACTGTCGAAGGTGAAAGACTAACAAAACTTGGCGCTGAAGTATGAGTGATATCCACCTTGGGTACTGACTTTCTTATTGTTACATCTATATCTACATCATCAACATAGTTCCTCTTTCTCTTTCTGTCCTGTCCTAATCTTTGCCTCGACATTGTTCTAGTTAGCGACACACCATCCTAAATGAGATGTGTACTAAGGTAAGTCTCTCGCACTAAAATCCGCTCATATGCTCTCAAAAACTTCTTTGCCTTCCTAGTGACTACCTTACTTCTAATCTCCCGGAGGAGACCCTCCACGAAGTAATGTGTCTGGTATTTGTCAGTTTCTACTATACTATAGGCATAATGTAACAACAATATATATCAACCTATATACTACATCATTGTTTCCCTCGGATGTCGTGTCAAAGACAAGAACTCAGCTCTATTCTATTTCATGACTAAAGGAGGAAAGTACTTCAAGTTAAATTTTATCTAGAACTCTGCCCAATCCTTAGGTGCTCCTTTAGTCGCTACCATATTGCGCCACCAATCATTTGCCTATCAAAATAACGACTTAAATGGTATGGTTGCTCTCACGTTCTCCGTAGTTTCCAAAATATTGTGGATCTTCTCATGGCTCTTCATGAACTTCTCAGAAACCTCAAGATTAGTGCCACCATAAAACTCAACTGGCCTATATCACTGAAACTCACAATAATGTATTGCTTGTCTGACACCTTAATGCTCATCTTAGAAGGCGGAGATGGTGCGGTCTTGGCCTGTACCAATACTATTGCTATTGCTATAGGCGTTGTCAGAATGATAGAATTCCAGGGAGTAGCCTATAATGTAGGCGCACTTGCCTCATGAGTAGTGGGTACTTTCAACGAAAATGGTGCGGGTGAAGGCATAACCTATCCTTTCAAAATCTGAAGGACATCCTCAAGCTGTAGTCCATGTTCCATGACCTGCTTAGAAAACTCTCAAATCTCTCGGCTAGATCCTCTCTACTAGTACTGGCCTCAAGCTGATAGGCCATCGCGATCTACAGTGAAAGTGAGCCTTGATTAATGTTATAGATATCAGTATATAGTACATTATACTTCATTAAATAACACATATAGTTAAATTTTCTTATTTTCTCAACTCACCTCACTTCTCAACTAAGACTCTAAGTCAGGATCATAGGGTCCACTGTAAGTTTAATTTGTGTCATAACTCTAAAGTTGTATCTGAACTTTAGTTAATCGTGGGCTCATCAAGAGTTAAGGCAAAAACCTACACTCTGATACAACCTTTGACGACCCAATCCTATAAATTATGATCTCATGTATATGTAAGTTGACAAAATAAGGAAATATACATGTATCAAAATGCACTCAACCTATTTAACCAGTTTTACGAAATATATATAACATAATCAGCCAAAAGGACCTACATGTACATAAGTGTAGAAGCCGACTCTGAAGAAAGCTAAGAGGAAGTTACCAAGTACCGGCTCCTTTCCCTTACTAGATGATGGACTTGCAATTTTCACCAAAACATGAGACAATTCCAGTGAGTAAAGCCAGATGAGTTTCAACATTAATTCCAGAATCCAATAAAAGGTTAGCCATTGATCATGCAGGTAATCATAAGAAATGAAAAAGAAATTGCATGATAAATAAGCAAATATGGAATTAAAAAAGAATTACGCAACAATATCACACAGATATGGGTACCCAAGTGGTCCAAGTCCATCCTTTTGTAATACACAATATACAACCTAACTTTCAAGGTGGATTATAGACTTAACTAAGTCTTCAACAGTTTAGATTGGTTCGTCAACTGTTGCAGACCCGTAGTCGCCTCTACCAGCTTGAATCTCCAATCCCAAATTGCGAAGTTAGCATAATCTACAATCCATAGTTACGGTGGTATATATGATCATACACCATGACTACCATTCGATCAGTTCGACCTAGAATCACTTGATACTAGAGTAAATCGCGAAGATAAACAATATGAACCACGCAAGTATATTATAGACAAGGAATCCAAATCATAATGCATGCATTTCACCATGACAAGGATAATATGAGCATCAAAAAAGTTATATTTCATAAAGATATAAGACATTCAAGATAACGTTCAATCAATAATATCATGAATCAAGTTTCGAACAAGCAAGTCACAAGGAAATTAAACCAATTAAATGAGAAAATAATTATTATTAAGGCCCCTGTTGGTTACTTACCTCAAACCTATGCAAAATTCATAGTTTCGCGGGTCCCGTACGACTCCAACTATCCCCAGCACTCGACACTATGCAACTTGGCACCTAGTATCCATTTGGATAAGTTCTATATGTGTTAGAGTCCATTTAATTTAGTTTACATATATTACTATAAACACATCTTGAAAAGTATGTTAATAATCACAAAATGATTCTAAAATCGACAACCAATGAAATCACATAAAAATAACTTGATTGGGGAAAATTGGGCTAAATCCAATGAGCGAAAAGGTCCCGAAACAATCCTTAAACAAAATCAACTCAATAAGTTATAAATATGTTATCCTCGCAGATAAACTCCAATTTTTGGTCCATTTTTGACAAAACAAATGAATTTATTTTTGAAATCTAATTACCCTAAGTTGTCCATTTCTCTTTAAACTTTCCAACTGTATGTAGAGCATCAAGATCCGAGTTAAAACGAGCGAGTTATTACCATTTTATGAAAGTCGGTCAAAACGGTCTCGAGGCTACCCAAAACTTGGAGGGCGCTCCACGTTTTGGTAGAGCGCACTCTAGGGTTGGGCAAAGCTGCAGAAATGCAGTTTAGCACTCCCAAATCACTCAAAAACCATTTTATATGTTCCCAAATAATACCCAATAACTAAAAATCAATAAACTTTTGTAAATTAATGAACATTTTTTTATAGACAACAAAACAACATTAATACAACTTACATTTCAATTTATCAAATTAATTCAATATTTACATAAATGAACCCTCAAAACATGAATTGAGATCCAAATTTAGAAACATGACTTGAAGTTTATTTGAATATCAAATCCACAATTAAAAATCAGAATAGATACAGTATTTTAAGAAGGAAAATAATACCAAACTCCATAATTTCTTAACACAACAAAACCCCCAATTCCACTATATAAAACATGAACAAGAGGAGAGATGTTTGTTACTCAGGTTAGGGTTCTTGAATTGGATAATCTCCATCGAGGAATCATGATACACATGTGATGGTCTAGCGTGTCATAGACAAACAACGAAATACCTGACGGGAGTAAACTCAACCAACAGTACAACAATAACACAGATATAGATAACTGAAGTAAATAAGGAATATAATCAGGAATACACTGAACAAGATAGAGTAAAACATTAATAAAATCAAGTAAATACTTAAGTGAAGTTCCTATAGGTTTTATAAACCTCAATACAAACTCTAACTTCCTCGGACTACCAAATCTGACATAACTAGCTCCCCAATACCGAGCTACGGTTCCCAAAGTCCCTAAAGTCCGATTTTATAAGTTTAAGTTGGTTACAAGTGTTTAAAGATGTATTTAGTTAGAAATCATCAAAAACAACCCTTAAATTTAGTTTCCATCTATCATTAGTGCACTAATGGGTCTAATTAGCATGCAAGGTGTAATTAGCGCGCTAGAGAGTCTGTCTAGCGCGCTATTGTTCTTCATTTTGAAGAATAGTTGAGCAGCCAGACGGGATAGCGTGCTAGCCAATCTGGTTAGCGCACTATTTGCTTGAGTAACAAAATTCGCAATTCAAGAATTATGTCCCTAACACCCAAATTAGCTAACTTAACCCTATAACTCATTCTCCACTCAATAGTAACTCCATAACATCATTCACAACAACAGTAATTCGATCAAAATCCTCAAATTCGTGCATTCACTAGTTTTTCCAATTTTTACCAAAACCCCAATTTCCCATCAAAATCAGTTTTAAAACATAAATTGATTATTATTATTGACTAAGAATGTAATGACGATCATCTTAAAATAGTAAGCTAGCATAAAAATTCTTTTTCTTCAAAATCTACGAAATTGAGTTCATTTTCATGGGGAATAGATGAAGTAAATGTTGGGTTTCTGGGGTTCATACACAGCGAAAAATTCAAAACAAAATTTGAAAAACCCCAACAGTATCGAAAATTAGTTCCATTAAACTAAATCTAAAAAAATAAATCGTATCTTATTCCATGATTTCCTTTTGATTATTCAATTTTCAAGACGTTAAAGTGCGCGTCTTCTATCAGAAATCCACACACGAACGGTGACCACAATTTGGAGTGCTAGCCCTAAGAGAGATTGAAAAATGATTTTTCTTTCTCTCCCTAAATCCAAAGAAATTGAAAAATTGTAAAACGATTTTTAAGGATCCACCCTTTATTTATACGTGTAGATAAGCCCTCACTTAAAATCTTATTCGTAATATAACTATTGTATTTATCCAATTTAAGCAAATTACACATATGCCCCTATTAATAAGTTATCATATAACAAATCGTAAGGGCTTTTATGTAATGAATTTTATCATATAAAATTCATTACTCTGGACTAGTTGAAGTTGTGCAAAGCCATTCTTTGTATGCGACTCAATAGGTTCATGCAATATTGGTAGTGAACCAAAAACCATTTTGGTACACAAGTCATAAGCGGTCTCTAGTAAGGAATTATGACTACCCAAGTAGCATGAATATCAACATCAATACAACCTAATTAATAACGTATATCATATCCTTTTGTCGTGCGATATCCTTTGATTAAACATAAGACATGGAAAGTCACCCTTAATGTTCAATCATACTAGTCTCGATCTTTAAGTAAACCGAAAAACATCCAAGTGACATTGATCATATCAATTCACATGGACTTAGCCATTATCAATCTATCTTATCGAGGGGTCCACTGATATCTCTCTCTATACTAGAGTGAAAAATTATATCTTGATTACACACCTTCACATATTATTCACACGGTAACCAATCACAAACTTTATAACTTTCCGGTTAAATACAGCATTTGATTGTGTCAAATTATCATGCTCCTAATATTGAAGTCTATAGTAATCTCAAGTCGAATGACTAAATGATATACCTATCATGAGTAACACCAATGACTTAACCCATGTGGTGTTCTCGTAGCGGGTCGGTCCAGTATCTTATTCCATAATAAGTACTCATGATCTTGATTCGTATCCTTAAACGCATGATCATCACATGACCATCAATCAAGATTCACACTAGTCTTAATTCATTATAGTTCCCAGTATAATGACCGACTATAGACATTTATGATATTTCAACAAATTCTTATGAATCTTACTATAAGGTAAACATGCAATCATTTATAATAAAATAGCAAATAAAACCTCTATTTTATTAATTAAAATTATAAGATAAACAACGTTTGTAGATTGACCTAGGGTACATGCCCTAACCGGAGATGATTACCTAGTTTAGAACTTCCCCCTTGATCTTCAATCTCTAAACTTTCAGCTTCCTTGCATCAGAGATCCTGATCTCCTATAAATTTGCATGTAAATTATGAGTGGGTTTGCTAGGAAATCCAATAAGTGGGATTATATATAGTCGTCGATGTAATCAATTGTGTTCACGTATCTTGAGCATAATCTTATGGCTTCAAATCAAGCTATCCACATCTTGTCCACACAAATTTATGACTCCATATTTCCTAGTTTTATTTAACTAGGATATTATAGATGGTTATCTAAGGTCCATATTCAATCAAACTAACTATAGGCCTTTATTTATACATTAAATCATATGATTGGTGTTCTTGGAAGTTTTTGTGGATACATTAGTGATCCCACCAATCCCCGACTACCCAGCACTCGATGCTCCGTGAATCAACACGTATTTCGAGGTGCTTCATGTTTCACTTTATTTAATTAACTAACTTAGGCTATAGTTTAATTAGACATCACACTCTGGTTCGTAGACTAGTCTGGCATCCCCGGATCATTCCTACCCGATTCCCACATCAACACGCTTCCCGAAGTAACTCCTTGCCATAACAACTCGCCCGATAACAACATACACACATGAGATGCAATACGATAATAATGATTTTAAACACTGCATATAAACAACTATCATCCATAAATAACATATTCTCTCAGATCTCGTGTCCGATTTAACCGAGTTATCCACATAACGTTTGATTTACGACTGTTAATATCTGAGATTAACGCTAATCCTATTTTAATTAGTTTAGGCCGCTACAACGATCGTTAGGGCGAATGTTGGTTCGATCCACATAAAGCGGTGCGCCGAGAGAAGAGGCAACTTCTGGATTATCATGATGAGTTCATGAGCATGTTCATGCACCTGCAGTTGCCACTGTCACTGCTGCTCAAGTGATATTTCTGTTGTTGTAGGTTTTGTGGATACATGATATATTTTTGAGTCAATTTTATGTAGAAATACATTATTACTTGTTTTACTTTGTAAATATTTCATTTCATTTTTACTTAATCTTTTTATTATTCATTATTACTGTTTTACTATACTTTTACGTTTTTACTGTTTTTACTGAGTTACTTTCACCTTTTACTATTATTTACTATTTTACTGTTTCTATTTCTTTAAAAAAAACAAAAATGAGATTAGCGAGTGATGAAGTTGTCGCTAATTATTCGCTAACCTATGGATGTGACTTTTGGTTGCCATTGAGGTTAGCGCGCGGCCGATTAGCGACAAACTTGTTGTCACTAATTAGCCACTGCTTGCAGATACGTCGCTAATCTTGATTTGTGAGAACAAGTTTAGTGATAAACCTTGTTTCTCACTAATATGTTGCAAATTAGATTAGCAACAAAAAAGTGACGATAAGCGATAGATTTATCTATCACTAATCGCCTTTGTTTTTGGAGTAATAACACGTGAGTCGAGGTCACATTAAAGACTTTTGTGAGCCAACGTGTCTTGTGGTGTGATATCATTGTAGTCATTCTAGTATTTCCCATCTAATTAATGTCTGCTAGTTGGACATGCGCCCGTGGCTGGACCTGTGCAACCGGCGGGCCTAGGTCAGACCTAGGATGGCCTTTTTTTAAAGCCATGTCCAAGCCCGCCCAAGCCTGCTTTTTTATTTGGCGGACCCAAGCGCGCATAAGCCCACTAAAGGTTGGGATTGGGCGAGCCTAAATGTGGTTGTTTACATTTTTTAAAATTAAATATATTTAATAAATATTAAGTATTACAAACAAAGATAAGGTGGTGTAATGGTTAGGATGGTAATGATCTTGGGTTCAAAACTCACAAAAACTTTTATTTTTACAAGAATACATATAAAAGTTATTAGTTGGGCAGAGCGGGCCCCTGGGCTGGGAATAATTACCTTATTTATGTAGTCCACTTGGTCAAAGATCTGGAATAAAATTTGCGATTTCAATCTCAAAAAAAAAATCAACGATTTTTTTTTCCTTTTTGACATTAGAAGGAAAGTATATTAAAAAACGCAGTATTTAATTTGGCTCAATCCATACTTAAAAGCAAGCAAGAGAAAGTAGATATGCAAATTAATTTAGTGAGGTTCATAGTCCATATATGTATGCTGCCACTTGATTGCATTAATTACGCATTTTTTATATGCTAGTGGCAGAAATTTTATTTGGCGCTAGTTGAGGTGAGATAGGGATGGAGGGTATAAATTTTTATTTTTTTTTTTAAAAAATAATAATTTCGTCGAGAATAATCCCGCATTTATGCATCCCTATAAAATCTTAATTTAAAGCATCGAGAAGAATCCCGCGTTTATGCATCGAGATAGAGATAGAGGGTAGTTTGGGTTGCATTAACCCTATAAAATCTTAATTTAAAAAGAAATTGATTGAATGACGTATTTTTATGCATACATCGATAATAATCTCACATTTTATGATTACTTAAAAAATATATATATATATATATATATATATATATATATATAAATAAAAACACGAATCACAAATTTTTTAGTTGTAATGAAATTTACCTATTTGCCAGTACTTTTTTTTTTTATCTCCAAATCAATATTTTCTTTTGTATCCAAATCAAACTCTAACTCCTTATCAATCCACTATATTTTTTTTTTTTTTATCTCCAAATCAATCATGAACTCATTCTCATCAATCCAATACACTTTTTTTGAAGAAGTAATGTCCTAGCATGATTAACTTGTTTTTCCATTCACATCTTATCTCAATCACAGTAGAGAATATTGATAAGCTAAAAAATGTACTTGTATTTTTAATTTTTAAATTTTAATTACAATTTTAGATTTTGTTAATAAATTCTTAGAAATTGATTCCCGCGAGCGAATCGAAGCGGAAATCGTGCGTAGCACGTCTTGAAACTAGTATATATATATATATATATAAAAGCACGAATCACAAATTTTTGAGTGGTAATGAAATTTACTTATTTGCCCATACTTTTTTTTCATCTCCAAATCAACCTTTTCTTTTGTATCCAAATCAAACTCTAATTCCTTATCAATCCACTACACATTTTTTTTCTTTATCTCCAAATCAATCATGAACTCATTCTCATCAATCCAATACACTTTTTTTTTCTTTATCACATTATGAGTGGTAACGAAATTTACTTTTTTGCCCATATATATATATCTATCATATTTACTTCATTCCCCATGCATACCTATGATATATATAAAAACAACTATATATCTATCTATATAAGCTACCTCTTCAACATCTTGAACACTGCCTCTTCAAATCGATCAACAACTCAGCGACTCTTCTACCTCTTCAAATTGATCAACAACTCAACTGATCAACGACTTTCCTTCCTCTTCAAATCATTCATTATCTACTTTCCTTCATCGACTCATTCGTTGCTTTCATTTGCTATTCGATTCAAAGGTGAGTTAATCCACATTTCTTCTCCAATTTTTTTTTTCGGAGAGGTTTGATTCAAATGTGAGTTAATCACTTCGTCTATATGGTTCAATTTGATTCATGGTTTTTGAAAGAAATTTGGGTCTAATCCACCCTTGATTCAATGTTGAATTTAACACAAAAAGTCCTCTTTCATCTGGTCTATATGGTTCAATTTGATTCATGATTTTTGAAACAATACCTTGGAAGCTAATATGATCAATCCCTCGTTCATTGTATGGTTATAAGAATCACGGGATACATATATGTTTGACTATTTGTAGTGAGCGATTTCTTGAAGACACTAAGTCGAAACTGAATTGGGCTTTAAGATCTTGAATACTAGGTGTTTGTTGAAATACCAAAATAATCTTCATTTTCTTCCTTTATATAAGAAATATATAGATGTTTGATCCGTCTGTCTTTTTACAAGTTGGAATAAAAAAATTGCATCTTTTATATTAGCATACTTGGAAAGAAAAAAAATGACATGAAGTAATTTGAATCTTTGTTTGTTGAACTTGTTGTGTTGTTGACAACGAACTAATTTCTTGGTTCATTAATTCATACACAAATGAATGTAAAGTCTTTGTGCTCATTTGAGATAAATGAAAGCCTCCAATAAAAACATGTAGGAGATGGAAAGTAAACAATGAAGTTTTTGTGTCTTTTTACCTATATCGAACTTACAGTCGATATTTTTTATTTTTTTTGCTAAATTATGTCTTTTGTGTCTTGTTGAACAAGCTCTTCGAAGTAATCTTTGTGATACATAATTTATGGTGTAGAATTCTTTTGAGATGTCACAACCATAATACGTGCTAATCCTATTATAACTTGGAACTGAAGTTGAACTAAAAACACAAACTGCCTCCAAATTATATTTTTAATAATTGTGGTTTATCATATTATAATTTGATATGAAGGAGCAAAGCCTATTGCATTTGCTCGATTATGAAATATTATGATATATTCGACACTCTCATATGCATACACTATTTGATTGCAGTTTTCAACCGATCGGTTAATTTTCATATGTGCAGAAATACCATCTTAATTCATAGTTAAGATGAAATGATGGACCATCTTAGTTTTACAATTATGCTTGCCTACCATCTTAATTTTACAATTATGATTGACACGTTCTTCTTTGATTTTCTGTTTCAGTTAATTTCCTCAAAGTAAGTCTTGACAATAAAGCGAATAAATGAATAATAAAATAAGAATAATCTGTAACATCAATAGAAGGATAATGAGAGAGCTCCTTATTGAGGTAGTTGTCATCCCTCTTTCCATTTTTTCTAAATTATTCTCGAAGTATCCTGGGATTTGCCCCTGCCAATTTTGGACTTGAGGAATGTAGGACTACAATAATTTGCAAGAGTTTTAAAGCTTTTCAATTCCTAGAGTTCTCATCCATCTTTTCACCCGATTTATATTTTGAAAATGTGTTCGTAATCAATTCTTCTTAGTAATCCGACTTTGAAAAACTCGTGATAAATCTTTTTTAATAGGTAATATGAACTCAAACTTATATAGAGCTACTTCCATTTGGTGAATATCTAATTAAGTTTTAATGTATTTAATGTATTTAAGTTTTAAAGGTCTAATTAAGGTAAAGTTACACATAAGAAGTTCAATCCTCCAATGGGTTGCTTAAACTACTTGCATTTGGTGGCGGTAGTTATAACTTAACATCAGAAAATTGAAAGAGTTTCTTCTAGATTGAGTTAACTCATAAACAATAATTCCATAATCTTTTGTTTTGATAAGAAGCCAACTTAATTAGATACATCATACTTGACTCCAAAATGAGTCAACCCCCAACCTTTCCTTTGACATCTGCATCAATATTAATTCATCTAATTAGAGATGCTTTGGAATAACTCTCTGATCTTTCCTTCTTGCTTTCAACTTTATTCATCAAACAAGTCCAATTTGTAAAGTTGGTCATCTTTCAAATTTTAGGCTACTGTTTCTTTTTTATTTTCTAGAACAAATAATTAAACATTATAAAAATTAAAAAGACATATTTGCGAGTTGATCAAAAGTCTATTGTAATAGTTATATTTTTTTTTCAAAAGAAGATATTTGCAAGTTGTGTGCTAATCTTTTGGAAGACTAGGGAGGATTAACAGCCAAAAGTCATTAACCTCAGGGCTAAATATTGATGTATAGTTCTATTTTTTTCAAAAAAAGATAGTATTTAGATGAGCGGTTCATGTCGTCAATATATTTCATGTAATGTTTAACAATGTTTATAGTATATGTGTCCACAATTGTGAATTCAATTTTGTCACGTCTTTTGCTTTGATATTTCGTTCCTATGGATCCTTTTTTTCCTTTCTATTTTTTTCTTTGCTAAATGATGCTTCTTGAATTGCATTTTTACTTCTTACGTATTCAAATTATGTACGTTTCGATTTCATATTACATAGTTTGTTCAAACTCATACATATTATTTAAATTAAATTTTATATTTAGTTGCATATTAAATTAACATTATTTATTTTTTTAATTACTACTCTAATGTTTGTTTCATTAGATTGTAGTTTAACTATCTCATCTAAAAATTCATTAAGTATAACCATTTTACATTGCATTAGCAAGTTACCATGGGTAAAAACTTATGAGTTGTCAACAATAGTGAATACGTTGAAAGAAAAGCAATAAATACTAATCGTAGGGAGGTGGATAATTTGAAACGTAAATTTGCAATGGAGGAAGAAAAAGAAATGAAGTGGACTCGCTAAAGACAACTAAGGAGTGAAAAGAAAGTGTTGAATGATCACAGTATGAATTTGAAACTTTACAAAATATTCTATGAAATATTGAGTAGGGTAAATGCTATGAAGCAAAATGAATGATTTTAATTAATAATTTAGAAATTAAGTTACCTTTATTTTTTTTTATGTATAGGTCCCCATAATGCAAAATCACGTTATGTCGCTATGGGTTTTGAGCATGTTGCAAGTTCAGCGGATGTGTTACCATTTGTAAACTCTTGTCGAAATTGTAGTGCGAAGATATTTTTCTTGAATCTAATAGTTTATGTTGTTCAAACGGTCAAGTAACACTCGTTCCTAATGTTGTCCCTGAAGAAATGTTCGACCTATTCACTTCAAACACTGAAGAGACACGTGAGTTTTTGATGTACATCCGTACTTATAACACCAATTTTGGTCTTACATCTTTTGGTGTAAAGTGTGAGAGAGAGATGTCAAAAGTAATGTGGGTGTATATACGTTTAGAGTGCAATGCCAAATTCATCATTTTATAAAAAAATTACTTCATGACAAGGAGCATCCATCTTTTTTGCAACTATACTTTTATGATTATGATCATGAAGTACAAAACCGAATGCATTGCTTTGATAGGATGAAAGAGACAATTTTGGCAAGGTTAATTAGTATGCTTGCGAAAAATTCATATGCAAGTTTTTTTCCGTACTTTACAAAATAAAGAAGATTTAGAAGATCATGTTGTTCAATTAGTTTTAAGTGTTAGTCGCCTTCTACTTATTATTTTTCATGTTTTCTATTAATTGTAGAGGTTCTTTTCAATTTTGGTTAATTAACTAGAAATTAATTCCCGCGAGCAAAACGGGGGTCAATCGTGCGTAGCACATTTTGAAACTAGTATATATATATAAAGGAACTATTTTTATGAGAAGCTCTCTCACGTCACAACACGTGGAATGTGAGAAGCTCTCATAATGACATTATGATGTCATAATTGATATTTTATAAGAAAAAATAAAAAACACAAGTCATTGATATTTCTCGCACTTCAATGAGGAATAGGATGGTAAATCTATTTTTTTCAATTTTTTTAATAATTTTTGTTTTTTGTATTTTTTTCATCTTTTTTTAATAAGTTTCTATATTCTCTTTTGGTTTTTTTTTTTTAATAATTTTCATCTTTTATTGCCTTTTTAGGGAGTTTCTAATTTTAACACGAGCATTTGCCAAAAAAAATTGTAACACAAGTATCACAAGTTTTTTTTCTTTTATCCATATTACAACCCAAATTTAATTAGTATTTATTGTAAAAAGATACGATTTTGTCTTTAATGAGGTCAGAGTAGAAAATGAAGCAATTGATGCTTAATTTTTTAATTTACTAAGGTTACAATTGAAACAAAAAAATTCTCAAAACGTGACAAGTATTTGGGAAGGAAATAAGAACATCATAAGTTTTTTTTACACTTTTTTCTCATCAACATTATTTTATCATCGCGACACTTGGAATGCGAGAAGCTCTCACAACATGACATGTGGAATTATGATGTCATAATTGAATTTTATAAGAAAAAATAAAAAATACAAGTCATTGATATTTCTCGCACTTGATGAGGAGTAGGATGGTAAAATCTAATTTTTTCAGTTTTTCTAATAATTTTATTTTTTTGTGATTTTTAAGGAGTTTTTTTCCATCTTTTTTAATAAGTTTCAATTTTTGGCTACGGTTTTTTTAATAATTTTCATTTTTTGGTCCTTTTTGAGAGTTTCTAATTTTAACACAAGCATTTGACAAAAATAAAATAAAATTGTAACATAAGTATCAAAACTTTTTTTTTATCCATTACAACACGAATTCAATTAGTATTTATTGTAAGAGATACGACTTTGTAAGCTAAAAAAAATACGATTTGGTCTTTAATGAGGTTAGAATCGGAAATGAGCAATTGATGCTTAATTTTTTTTATTTCTTAATGTTAAAATAGAAACTAAAAAACTCTAAAAAACGTGACAAGTATTTGGAAAGAAAGGGAGAACATCATAAGTTTTTTTTTTTTTTTTTTTTTTTTTTTTTACACTTTTTTCCTCATCAAAATTATTTTATCCAATATATAGATACTTATTCTTGCATGGGCGCGAAGCGCGGATGCCGACTAGTTAATCTATAAAATTGGTTATTGTTTTGGATCGAAAACACTAAATAATGTTTTTGAAATTTTGGTGATCGGTGACAAACTTTTGATACACAAATTAAATGTGAATTGATAAATATAAGTTCATTTAAAACATTAAATATAAGTTCATTTAAAACATTAATTAAATGATTTGGCCGCTCCCAAACCTTTTGCTCGTAATCACACTTATATTAAGTCGTAGAGTACACTATTCTAAACTTAATCAATTTTTTTTTTTATATTTCTAAATTTATACCAAAAATCTTTAGTGAGATGGAAGTAAAAAACAAACAAACAAACAAACAAACAAATTGCTAAAAGAAAACATTTGTGAGGTGGTGTGGGTTCAACTCCCGCTGAAGTAAAAAAAAATTATATTATATATTGGGCCTACTAACATAAAACTATACTTCATCCATCATTATATATAAGTCGTTTTGAAAAAAAAATTTTCCTTTCAAAATTTTAAGTCGTTTTAAGAATTTAAGAGGATAATTATTACTTTTTTTTTACCTATTCTACCTTAAACAATTCAAAAAATAAAATAAAATTGAAGTAACAAATCAAATATTCTTTACAACTTAAATTAATTTCGGCGGTATCGATGTATTATGGGTCAAAGACTCAAGGACATGTATGGAGGCAGAGTAATAGCCAAAGCATCTTTGATGAGATGATAGATACATCACTTGTTAAAAAGGCAAGGTTTCGAAAGGTCGTGAATTTCACCTCCACTAAAGTAAAAAGAAAACATAATAAATAATTGAAATTGATTTGCTACTCAAATATTCATGTGCATGTAAAGCCTCATGCAACATTAATCCAATGGCATGAAAACTGAGTGCACAACTACATAATTCGGGTAGGGGCGGGCAAACCACGGTTTGGTGATGAAAATCATTAAATCGCGCCACTAAATGAACTGAGGGTTTATGGTTAGAACATTTCACAAACGATCACCAAACCGTGAACCCTCGAACTTGCAACCAAATCGACTGTCGTTTGCATGGTTTGGTAAGTCTAGTTTTACTGTTTTCCCGCGACAATTTTTTTTTTTAAAAAATCAGCCACATACATTCCATACAAGTCTATAATGTCCATCAACAAAACATACAATAAAACATATGTTCATACATGACCATCCAACAAAAACACATCGCAGGTGCTCCGTCATGTCGCGCTGCCCAGCCACCTCGCTGTTCTCGGCTCATCCTCCGCGTTGCCGTGACCCGCGGTCCGCCATCCCTGGTCCTCCGTTCTCATCGCCGCTGCACCGCCAGCCGTCTCCGCCACGTCCGGCTCGTCCTCGCCGGAGCTTCCTCTCACCGCCACCGTCCCTCTCCCTCTTGGCCGTGACTCTCTCTCCCTCTCTTCCTCCTCTCTTCTTTCGTCCTCTCCCTATCTCTCTTGTTGTCTCTCTCTCTCTCTCTCTTTTCTTTCTCTCTCTTCCAGATTTAAAAGAAAAGGAATTTTTTTTTTGAGAAAGGACAAAGTAGAATGATGAGGGATGGGTTTATTTGATGTGTGATGTGATGTGACACTCAACCCCGTACTACCCCGTACACCCGCGTTACGTGCACACCGCGACGTCGTACACTCTCGTCACTACACTCGCGTACAACGCGATCAAACGAAATTCTCAATTAACGCGGTGCTAACTATTAAATAATAATAAAATAGTTAAACACTCGCCATACAAAAATAACATCTCCCGGATTGGGTGTACCATAGACTTTTCCACGACGTCCACGTGGGTCTGAGCTTATGATATTAACCGTAATTTATCAGTTAATCGGGATTGGTTAAAACGGGTCGTTACAATCTTCCCAATTAAAGGAAATTTCGTCCCAAAATTCAGATTTAATTCGATCTCTACCTTGGAACAAGTGGAGTATCGCCTTCGCACAGTAGACTTTCTTTCCTCAATAAGGTCCGTCAAGGGAGAAACCTTCAAGTAAACCAAATCATCCACTTGTGTGACCCCGTGCATCTTGAGACACCATCCCGACTCAACTTGTCGGTATTATGTAATATTGTATAAGACCTCAATCTGGACTTTACTTAAAAGCCTTAATTTAATTTTAAATTTTTAATCAATCAACGACTGTTAAATATCATTTTAAGTGCACACATAAATCATGTTCTTTTCACCTATCGTTTGACTACAATTGGGCGCCCAAGACATATACGCTAACCTTTTTATCCAAATCTGGAGGTTATCGTGTTTTATCGAGATAAAGGTGCTTGCCAATCTGACACATAAATAAAGCTTCCATGGCGATACCTTCGATCTTCTGTCATTTCTGTTGGCAACCCTGCAACCCACCTTCTCTGATTATGTCCTACCCAAAAACATGTCAAGTTACTCGATCGTAGTGAAAATATTTTTAGGCACTTCTTCGTCGTTTTGCTTTATTATCATATTTAAGGTGTTCAAAGCTTTTCTGCGATGCTAAACAAGCACAATTTTCCAATTGAACTACGCTCGAAACTCCATATATTTAACTTCATATAAAGTCGTGTTTCAGGTTCTCGAATGTAGTTGAAACGTGCGTCCTCATGCCTTAGTTGTAGCGTATGCCTAACTAGGTCATACCTCTCGTGTATAAGGATATAAAAAGTGCAATAACTCAAATGGTAAAGTTGACCTTTGCTTCTCTTGATTCTCTAAAGAGTCGTGCATGGATAGATTTTAGATCTATAGACAATCTGCTTCTTTTGTTTCCTACCAGGATGTCTGAGCAAATATTTACAACAATAGTTAATCTACTAACTCCAACTTCGTCTCTTAACATCTTCTCTTGGACTTCCAGAGTTAAAACTTAACTCTCCATCTTTAACGCGTACCTAGAATCCTCTGTTTCCCTGTTTAAAAATCTAGTCATAATACATCACTTAAATCTTTCTTGTTTCGCCACACAACTATTTATTTATTTTTTTGATCCTCGAAACTAATGACTCGCACGCGCTTAGTTCGAGTTAAGTCACTGAGCTTTCAAGGCTTTCCATGTCCCTTTAGGGCATTATCCCAAACGTTATGTAGTGTGGGCCAGACTGATCACAAGTGCAAAATCTATTACGATTGAGTCAATTCTAGATTCGTGAGAACTTCAGAACAACTCGTTCCTTAGGTTGGCTTGAGGTCATTTCGACCTTAAGTATATTTGCAGACTCTATTTCAGCTCGTATTCCTAATTTGTTCCCAATCCAACAAGTAGCAGTGTGGCCCCACTGACCTCACGGACCGCGAACAAATCATGACACAATAGTGTAGTTACTCGAACTGTTATTTCTGCATGACTACTCCAGCGCTCTGGCCGAAGCTAAAGGAGTCTGTACTTGCTTTCATGTAGTTCTGAGTCATCTCAACACTATCTGCTTCCATAGAGTCTACTAAAAACATATTTGTCCCACGTCTTACACATGTTCCTAATCGTCGACCACTACAAAAAAATAGCAAATCAGAAACAGAATTTTCCATCTCTGATTTGCATAAATTTCGTCTCTAATTGAAATCAGAAACGGAACAGAAACGGAATCAATTCCGTCTCTAAAATCGTCGTCGCTGATTCAATTAGAAACGGAAATTTGATTCCGTTTCTGATTAGAGACGGATTTGAGACGGAAAAATTCCGTTTCTGATTAGAGACGGATTTGGAGACGGAAATTAGAAACGGAACAGAGACGAAACAGAAATGAAATTTTTTTCAAAATGGTACATTTTTAATTGCATTCCGTCTCTGATTCCGTTTCTAATCAGAAACGGAATCAGAGACGGAAATAATAAATTCATGAATTCCATCTCTGATTCCTCTTTTGATTAGCAACGGAATCAGAGACGGAATCAGAGACGGAGTTTTTGAATTTCGTCTCTGATTCCGTTGCTGATTCATGATATATTCCTGAAAAATTAGAGACGGAATAACAACGGAATGTCTGAATTCCGTTGCTAATTCCGTCTCTGAATTCAAATCCATCCGAATTATATATATATATATATATATGTCTCAATCCAAGCACATTTAACCTGCCAATATATAATAAAAATTATAGCTAAATAATATATTGATATTGCACAATTTATATAAACTTAACATATCCTTAACATTAACTTTTCTCAATGTACTGTACACGAAACAACAAAAACAATCTACAAAGTTTCTATATCGTATCTTTCTACAAAAGTAAAAGCAAAAATTGATCTAAATGAAAAATAAAATAAAAAAATGAAGTGTTCTGAGATTATATAAAGTTGATTGTGCTTCAAATAATACTTGACTTCGTACAAAACACCTGAAAAAAGATCAAAAAGAAAAAATCACTAAATTATACAAACAATAATAAGAATATAAACAATATTATGGGAGAACTACGTATCATCGCAAGCACAAGTTTATGAGCCAAACACATCATAAATAAAGTAATAAAGAAAAAGAAATTCATCATTATCCAGAAGGAATATGGTGTTAATTAGCAAATTATCTCTCGCTCCAAATAGACTAATGGAAAAAGGAAAATGGCATTCTCATCATCTCAAACTAAGTCTACGTCCCCGATATATCTTTAGAAATGCTTCATATGGCTATGCTCAGAAATGCCATCCTGTTCATTACTTAGTTGATGCACTCTATTGAATAGCAAAACTCAGTTAAGAAGAAAAAAATCTATAAGCACCAATCATTAGCATTTTCAATTGCTACTAAAAAGAAAGGCAACTTTAAACATGAACGAGCATTTTGCATTCTCATCTAGATGGTACTTGTTATATTGAGCAATGCCAGAACAAAAGATATGCAATCACAAGAATCAAATACATATAACCAAATATTGAATCCCCACCTTAATGCACAAAACATCGGTTATGCAAGAAAAAACTGAAACTACATCTCACAGTGCAACCTTATGCAAATATGCAGAAAGAAATTAACAAGAATACATCGGTCAAGGCACTCAATTGAATCCTGAAGTAAAAGAAATACTTACACTCATTCTCTCAGCATAACTTTTTTTTTTTTGAGCAAACCTCAGAATAACTAATGCTTCGGAAAATGTTGACTCATATCCAAGTATGCAACAACTTGTTCCATCAAAGTTACAGCAAGAAGTACAAACAAAAATATTCTAATACAGAAACGCAAAGAAAAATGTCTTTGAGTAAGCATTTACAGTTTGTAGTAAAGGATTATGATAAGAAAAAAAGTTTACGAAGAAGCGACATAGTTTTGTTTATTTATTTATTTATTTTTATGAGAGTTTGTTTTTAATTTCTACTTTACTGGATTGCCAAACAATTAAATCAAGAATCTAAACAGACAAATTATCATCCTATGAATGTTTACTATCTTCATCAAACACGATGATATCCCATGATATGTAGAATAGCTACTCCCAAGTGTGACTAAATCATACCTAATGATTTAAGTTACAAGCCTATAGGCCGAGCATTGATAAATGAGCAAAAAAATGCAGAAGAAAATAGAGTAAACTAGCAAAGAAAATGCAAGAAAAAAAAGAAAAAAGGAAAAAGAAACGTGGGCAATGGCAATAATTCGTACAAACGCAAAGAAAATGCAGGTAAAAGAAAAAAGGAAACAAAAGTGACCTGGGAAAGATGATAAGGAACAATGCATAATTGAGAATAACCTTCTATATTTCACTTGTCTCCGAACTTCACTGAATTACCAGACCTCCACACAAACTGAAAAAAGCACAAACAAAACAGCTTACATTACTTAAGCAAAGAAAAATGAAGAAGAAAATAGAGTAAACCAGCTGCACATTTTAAAGATGTTTACATCACAATGTAGTTAGGTAAAATCTTCCTCGCAAAGATAGAAAAGGACTAATGAAAATTGATTTTCCAATTCCCCAAGTGAAGCCACAAGTGCACTTGATCATTGCTTCTACAAAGACATCTGCGACCACATATTCACTGTTACAAGTTAAACCCCGGAAGTAAATACCTATATAACATTCTAGAGCCCTGGTTACGGAACCATCTCGCACTTAATCCGAAGTAACTCTCCCCAAAAGTTCTTTCCTTGTTTGAGTAAGTTCCAACTTAGACGTAACAATCTTGTTGCGGTAGAAAAATAGAAGAAAAAAAAACCAAAAAACTAATTAAAGGATGAAATAAAATAAGATTCAATAAAATATATATTGACTTGAGAAGGAATAGCATGTCATTAACCATCCAAGTAATCCATCTTTTTTTTGGTTCATAAATCAATCTATATTTAAGACAATGCATTACTCAAAGGATGTGCGTTGAGCAATATAAATTAATAAACATACCAACGGATTGTGGTACTTCAAAATTTAATAGTTTCCAAATTGTAGTATCTAATTGTGCTTATTTTAGAGAATCTTGAAAGAAACATGACATGAAAGCTTTGTTTGAATAAATAATCACATTAAAGTTATATCAACATGTTATTATACTTCCAAAACATTTAAATTCCTGAAATTACAATCTCGAATGTCAATAACCAATGCTTTCCAAACAAAACCTGTTCCAAGTAAATGATTTGTTTCTACAATAAGTATTGTATGTCAGTGCTATCATGTAGTCCAAAAAGTGTTTACTATTAAGTACACAAGAAGAGAGTTTGTTTTACTTCATCAAAGAGGTCTCAAGAATACTAATTTGATTGACTCGCCTCAAAAAAAATCTTTGAATAACAAAGAGTCTTTGTGTACAATGTACGAGCTATCCTTCTATATAATTTACCACACCTACTAGAAATGTGTCAACTAGAATGAAAATATCAGACTGAGATACAATAGAAACAATGTGTAAGTTTTATACATGTATTTGCAAGCGATTTATAACATGCTTGTTAGTTCTTAGTTCAGATTAATATACATGATTTTCATCAGAACATAATAGTAATAGGGATAAGCCTAGAAGGAAATGACATACCTTCGACCAGAGATGTCCATGAGTCTTATTGCAATAGCTATACAGGGAAGCATCAACATGGTCGTAACAGTGCTAATAAGGATCGATGTGGAATCCGAACTAAGACCAATGTTTGTACAAACCCCATCATCAACAAAACCCTAGCATCGACAAAACCTCTAACAAAATTCAAGGTTCGACATTCAACCTAACATCTATCCAAACAACCTAATCGCATGAACAATCAAACAACACAGACGATCGGAAACGCTAGAAATTGAAACCCAAAAAAAGGCACAAACAACTAGCTAGGGCATCGACAACAATCTCAATAGAAGCATCGATTGAAGATGCTTACCAGAAATTTCATCAACGCGAAGGTTTGAGACGGAGAGAGTGAGAGCCAAGTTAAGCGAGGCGTGGACTGAATGAGAGCACAATGAGAGAGCAGAGAGGTCGAAGAGGGGACTGAATGAGAGCACGATGTGAGAGCCGAGAGGAGCAGAGGCGCGGACTGAAAAAAGTGCAAGACTGGAGCGGATCAACGCGTTGACGACCAAAGCAGGGCAGCGCTACCAGGGAGCAATGGAGTACGAGGACGACTTGTTGGGGGTTGGGGATTTGGGGGCGGTGACCGAGAGAGACGGAGAGACCGAGAGAGACCAGAGACACCGGAGTGACTGGTTGAGCAAGAGACGGAGAGACCAGAGAGAGAGAGAGTTGAGAGCAAGAGACCGAGACGAGAGATTTGTTGGGGGTTGGAGATTTGAGCGGCGGTGACCGGAGAGACGGAGAGACCAGAGTCTCAGAGGGAGAGACGAGAGTATAGAGGAGAGACGACGAAGGACGCTGTGGGATTTAGGGATTTCAGTGGTGGGGAGGACGAGGAGGGGTGTTGGAGGGGGCTCATCAAAATCTCGAGATTTGATGAACCGGTAGAACAAAATAAAATTTTGGTGGGAATGTTGGCGCCATTTTTTAGAGACAAAATTTAATTTCGTCTCTAATTCCGTCTCTGATCCGTCTCAATTCCGTCTCTGAATTTGTCCGTCTCAATTATGTCTCTAACTTCTTTTTTTAGCAACGGAACTTACTTCCGTTTCTAATTCCGTTTCTAAATTTCATTTTTCTTGTAGTTGACGTGACGGTCACTAGAGTCTACTGTGTAGTGTAAGCTAGAATTTTTTTTTTGCTATCATGAATGATTTTCTATGAGTTATACCCCACTCACAAATGTCAGCTATCGTACTGCGCATTTTATAAGTGTCAGCTCAGAAAGAGATCATTCCTATCTTGCATGTCATTTCTTTAAAGGGTTCAAACCAATAGGATTTCTTAACTCACAACCCGTAGTATGCATGAAGTAATCGTCAAAATCTTACTCTCGTCAAGATACCAAGGTGTGCTAATATTTGTTTATATTAATAATTTAAACTTTGCAGTGGATTGCCCTTCCTTACTTGTTGTAGTAACCAAACTGGTGGCACACTAAGCTAGAAAGTCATGGCTTACGTAAACATTCTCGGCAATTATCGTTTGCCAACCTAAAATAGGCATCCTATGCAATTTGGTTATGGTAACATCTTACCTTTGGCTGCCACGCCGAGAATAACGTATGTGTTGGCTCAAAATATGGTCGAGCCCTAACTCACCTATCATGTGGCTAGGTATAAAAGGATATAGCGTCACCATCTCCAGACATTTTTAATTGAACTAATAATTAAATTGGCATTTTATTCACTATTCAGACACCACCTGAATTGGGGCTTTAGTATATAAAACAGTGCTAGTATCGATATTGTCGTAACTGATACAATTGAGTTTCTACGGACATTTATCCTTGTAACATCTCGGTTATCACACCCGAAGTAACTGATTGGTTGTTTCTCATCTAGTGATATCGTATGACTACTCAATGGTAATGGTGATGTCAAAGTTGTTAGCCTATACTACACTCTCTTTTTGTTTCTTATGGATGTACTGGAAACTATTGAGTATTTGTCCCGAAGCTGACTAACTATCCCCAAGTCTTCGGTTGCATTTCCACTTACACCTTTTTATTGCCTTAGTACTCCACTCAGTAGGTAATGTATGTTGCGAAGGTATGGGTATCATCGTACGGGTCCATTTCTTTTTCGCATTTGCCTTAATCACTGTATGCATCTCTAGCCGCTCCAACTAATCGTCTGAGCCTTGAGGAGTGTGTGTATCTCTTCCGTTGTTGATCATCATTAATAACATTGTCACGATAAGTAAGAACAAGAATAATCGCGGCGTAGTATATCACTCATCATGCCACAAATCCAGCTACAATCCGCTGTCATCCATTAATGTATGTAACTATATTCGCCTATCGGGCCAAACTCGTAATAGGTGTTTAAATATAATACGATCAAAACATAACGTGTATATAAACCTCGACACTACACTTCCCAACTAAAGTTCTAAGTTAGGATCTTCGGGTTTCCACATCTAATATTCGTTGTTAAGTTTTATTCGGTTATATTAATTTTCCCCCTAACTTCGCCTGAACCTAGGCTTTGATACCAACTGTGACGTTGGTATAAAAATGTCTTAAGCCATAAGATTTTCAAAACTTTCCCCTAGGTTTGCCTGAACCTAAGCTTTGATACCAACTGTGACGGCCCCAAATTCGGAGGCAAACAGGGCACCGCCACGTTTTCGGACACGTCATTTGCACACATGTCTGTTATGGCCCGCAAATTATCCATCTTGTATTCCGACGTAGTAAATTTCGTTGTTTTAAATGATAAATTTTCCATCGAAATATACTAAGTTAAGAAGTTTTACAACTTAATTTGTTTGTTTTAATTCTTTCAGGTTATTTTTAATAGCGGAAGTCTTAATAACTTGCATATATCTAATTTAAACAGGTTACGCATTAATTAACAACCTATGGGGCGGAAACCCAGCAAAATGATACAATGTACATCAATTAAGGCGACAAGATGTAGAATAAGTGTCAATTACATGTATCAGGTAAAAGTCTCTCAAAAACATCCAATATATATATATACGTAAATACAAACACGTACGAGTAAGCTAGTGGAGGCGCTCCAAATCAAAGGTAGTCGCCAATTACCGCCTTCCCCCGACTCGTCGTAGGATCTGCAACTTGCCACCAACAAACAATGACAAGTTCCAGGTGAGTAAATCCCAGAGAAGTTCAGTTAGTATTCATAAGAAATCCAAGAAAAAAGGCTACAATTCATGCATATAAAGTAAATGAACATGAATGTAAAGCATGAATATAAGTCGTGAGATAATCAAGAATATGGAACGCGAGTGTGGTGCATAGCTGTCGAGCCCTGGGACTAAATACTAAATCGAGAAGGCCCTGGAGGTGAGAAAATCCACACCCCTATTCACGGTCGAAATGAGGAACTCTGTTGGTCGGAAGGTAGACTTCCGCCCAACGCCTCAAAAGAGAGGAAATCTGTGAAAGAGGTGGGCCTCATGTCAACTCGCTCTCGAGATCATCGACTCGCTGAGAGAAGTCTCACGCGTAGTCTAGGGTATGACCAACAGCGTAGCAACAATCAGATCGTCATCAACGAGAGAGCCGGAAAGGGGTTACACCGTTCCTTCAACCATACACAGACACACGCAGAAATAGAGTAAACATGAAAACTAAACAGATGAAAAGTAATGTGAAATAAACATTTACAATGAAAATAAGTAAATTCTAAGGTGACTTTCTCGTGGGTTTACTTACCTCAAACGCTTTCGAACGTCCCGCACACACCTCGAGATACATGCTCAATACCCGACTATGGTAGCCTTAGTCCCTGGTGTCCAATTATACAATTTTTATCATTTTAGAGTCTCATTATTTAATTCATTTCAATCACAACTAAATTTGGTGAAGTAAACATCACCTCCATCTCATCGTCCAACTTCATCGAACTCGCGCCTCTCGTCGAGGATCGATCAGTCCGACAACGCGCCACCGCACGCTGCTTCACGTCTTTCACCGCGCACTGCCGCCGCTACTACCGCCTTTCCATCACCGCTGCCGCCTCGCATGCGCGGCTGCCGATGTCGTTGTCGGCGCCGCTGCCTCTCTCTTCTTTTCTCCTCTCTTCATTTCTCCTCGTCGTCCGCTACCTTGGTCCTCGCCATGAGCCGCCCTATCAGTCGTTGGAGTGATCGCACGTGCCACTTCGGCGCGCCCACTTCTTAGGCTCCTTGTCGTCGCTTGTCGGCTGCCTTGCAGGTGCTCCGTCATGTCGCACTGCCCAGCCACCTCGCCGTTCTCGGCTCATCCTCCGCGTTGCCGTGACCCGCGGTCCGCCATCCCTGGTCCGTTGTTCTCATCGCCGCTGCACCGCCAGCTGTCTCCGCCACGTCCGGCTCGTCCTCGCCGGAGCTTCCTCTCACCGCCACCGTCCCTCTCCCTCCTGGCCGTGACTCTCTCTCCCTCTCTTCCTCCTCTCTTCTTTCGTCCTCTCCCTCTCTCTCTATTGTCTCTATCTCTCCTCTCTTTTCTTTCTCTCTCTTCCAGATTTAAAAGAAAAGGAAATTTTTTTTTTAGAAAGGACAAAGTAGAATGATAATGGATGGGTTGATTTGATGTGTGATGTGATGTGACACTCAACCCCATACTATCCCGAACACCCGCGTTACGTGCACATCACGACATCATACACTCTCGTCACTACACGCGTACAACGCGATCAAACGAAATTCTCAATTAATGCGGCGCGAATTATTAAATAATAATAAAATAGTTAAACACTCGCCATACAAAAATAACATATTTCCCCGATTGGGCGTACTATAGACTTTTCCACGACGTCCACGTGGGTCTGAGCTTATGATAATAACCTATAATTTATCAGTTAATCGGGATTGGTTAAAACGAGTCGTTACAATAACTCTCTAATTACTTATCCGAATGAGCTGATCTTTGAGTATGTTGTTATTAGGTATGTTAACTGCCTTATTACCAAAAATTACGATTTTTGAAATAATAGATTTGGAGAAATAAATTTTCTAAGTCTGCTGGTCATATTAAGTTCCAATTTGAGCCATTTTTTGTAGAATTATGATTTTTCTTTCATTTTAAATTGGAATTTTGCAAACCAAACCTCTTTTGGAAAGCTAAATTAGAGACCAAAAAACTTTGTACTAAAGGAAGTTTTTGAGATTTGGACAATTTCATGCCTTAAAAAGTACTAGAACACATGACCAAAATTTTAAACTATTTAGTTTTTAAGGGATGATTTGGAAAGATCAATTTAAAACATATTCAACCAATCTGAATACATAATAAATACATTTAATTAACTTTAAGGGACTGAGAGAACCTAGCTTGCATACCAGGAGCTAGGCAGGGTCGAATTTAGAGTCGGGGAAAGTAAGAGCACATATTGAGGCTTATAAAACTCAATGGGACGTCACTTCAGTATTTGATTTCTTTCATTATTGTTTTGCTTTATCTTGTTCAATGTATTCATGTTCTATTCCTTATTTAATTCAGTCATCTGAGTACGTATCACTGTTTGAATGGTTGGTTGAGTTTACTCCCGCCAGGTATTCCACTATGTGTCTATGACATGTTATACTTTAACATGTATATCAAGAGTCCTTGGTTAATAATGACCCAAGCTACTACTTGTCGGTACATGTATTAGTGCGTCATATGTTTACGTCGTCCACCAAGAGGACCAAGTGATGGGTCAGTTGGGTGCGCCCACTGGATGAGTTTTGGGGAGGGTATCTGAAGTATAGTCTAGTCTGACAGAGACGAGCACACACGTTTGCGCTTTATTGTTATTGACGCATGCGATGATTCATTTACAGTTGTCTGTTTACATTCTGCATGTTTATTTAATAGTATTAATTGGATTTCCTTTACTTTATCATATTAATGCTCAATGAATTTCTTTAAGATTTTACTTACTGGACTCGTCATCTGTTTTACTATGATGGCTGAGTTCAAATCCTTCTACAAGTTAGGGTAAGAGGATTCTTAACGACTATTTCTGAGCGAACCCATTGTTCAAAACACTACTTGTAGTTGTTTATTTACATATCTTGTTACATACTTTAGGATTATGGGATACTTATTAGACACCTTCACTTGTATATATTTACTTTTGTCACTTGATATACAGTGTAGTCTATTCCAATTTCTCCACGATTGGACCGATGCTTTATATTGCTTGAAAATTTATAAAAAAAAAATTCATGTTTACTCTCACTTTAAGACTTCCGGTGTAAATTATTGATTATCTACTTATGACTCTATAATGAAAAATGAAAGGCAAACTAAATAATGGAATAATTGATTGATATAATCACCAATTAACGAGTTAACACGACTATCGAGGAGCGTTGATGTAGAGATGATGTCGACGGGCGAAAACCAGCGTAGCAGCTCACACGGTAGCCTCGAGGCGTAGAACCACCATACAATGATGCCCATCAACAGAGATCGTTAGTTACAAAAGAAAAAATTACCAAAGGTATGGGATCCTTCTAAATAATAGTAATATTTTCATCCATTGCCAACTGTGCAAGTTTATGAGCAGCACTATTACCCTCACGATGCACCCAAGAAAATTTAAGATCAGTTAGATGTTCATTGAGATAAGTAATTTCATTTATCACAAATCCAAACATACCAAACACCAGTCACTTCTTCAGTGCTTGGAATGCCACGTGTGAGCAAACTTCGAGAACATGAAGAGAAAGTTGAGAACCCAAAGCAATCGTAGATCTTTCTCGCACCGCCATTACCTCACCAACCTCCATAAAAACTCTACCATTTATCCTCTTCTAGACTTCATTCTAAATTTGCTTTGATGATTGGAAATACTTTATTTGAGTGAGGTAGAGATTGTGGACGTAATTAGGAAGAAAAGCTTGAATTAAAATAGTATATTAAATGAATGCATTCCAATTGTTTAATATAATGGTTGAAAGGAAACTTGTCTTTTTTTTCAAATTCAATAGTAGAAATTTACATGGATAAAAGAGTAATTAGATTGATATGCATCATATGCAATTATTTTTAAGAATATAATAAGCGACACTTGGCTAGTTGAAGTAAACTACTTATAAATTGATCTTGGAAGAGGTTTGGACTTCCATAAAATTAAGTAGTAATGGTTTGGTAGAGTTGAACCATTTAAAATCACTTGTTTGAGCCTAACCAAACTTAGAAAAGGTTTAGGTATAAATGCATATTAGAATAACTTATAAATTCATTTTTACTAGCACATGGAAGTAGGCTTGCATATTTAAAAGAACTATTTAATATTAATGCTAGCCTTGGGTAATTAACTATTCTAATTGGAAACTATATTTGTAGTTACATGAATCCAACAAAACCCAACGCCTTTGAATATACTTTCATATACACCACATGTTTGGACAAATGTATTGTTTAGGTTTAAATTACTAGAACAATGGTTCTATTAGCTTAGGATTTTGAGATTTATATTGCAGTAGTGCTATTAGCGCTAATTCTGGGATCTAGCGCGCTAACAACATACTTAAGCGCGCTAACGATTAAGATTAGCGCGCTAACTGCAGAAACTTCGAATATCTAATTTGTTCCTTTGTGTTAGCAACCCTTAAACTTGTCCGGACCTAACCAACCCTTATATAACATGTTATACATGTTTATTATGATTCATTAAGCTTACTTGGGTGGTCCTGATAATTTTATAAACCCCGAAAACGGAAATTCAAAGTTTCACAACTTATTAGGGGCTTTCTGCAAATTTTCGCTTAACATTTCAAAAACAAGTTTTCCTTTTTCAAAAACATTTATAATGATCTTCTAATATGTAAATGACCATTCACACATGGTTTCACATTGTTTAACCTCATTTACATAGTTAAGTGTTTAAAATCCACTTTTAAACTTTGAAATCAACTTATGACTTTGAGAAATGATTTCGAAACTTGATGTATGCATGAACTAATGCATTTGGCTTGTGTGAAAGAATTTGTATACCTTACATTGATATTACAAATTGCGGCTTTAACTTTTCTTCTTCATTTCTTCATTTATGCCGAGTCTTGAACTTGTATTTCTTGAATACTCTTGAAGTGTTGTATTGCATCACAATCTCTCCATATTTCTTGAATACCCCGATGTGTTGTATTGCATCCTTTAACACAAACTGAAATACTTGATTAGTACATTTTCACCTTGTTTGTTTCCATCAAAATCTCGGTCGGAATGTGAATGACTAACCACTTAGTCCAACAATTGTGTCATACATTGTTTGATTGTAGATACGCGTGGATGGTTCAACTAGACTATTCGAATCATCGATTTGACGTAAAAAATTATGCAATTGTATTGTAAGTAAACTAGTAAGAAATTCAATATTATTTCTTTTTCCTTTCCTTGCATATTTTAATGGAAATGATACCTATTGTTGGACTCTACTTCCCTACCGAGTGACCTAGGGTCTAAAGTGGTAGAATTGAGTCGTTTACTCGTAGGTTAAGCATTCAAGTCGTGCTTGTGGCTCCTAGACGAGACTGAATCCTCTTGGTGAGCATTCGCCATGTGTCGTGGCTCCTCACAAAACTTCAAGGATCCAATTAATGCTGAGCATCCAATTTGCAATCAATGGTCATTAAGTATCACAAATAGTTCCTACGAGATAGTGAGTGATTCTTCTATTGTCATTTCAAATATATATATAATGGCTATACAATGGATGATAAAGTGACATTACCAAAGAAACCAGCTTGGTTTGTTTTTTTTTTTTTTTTTTAGCAAGATATCATAGCAGTTCCTATCTCGGTTTGCTTGGCCACACTCTAAGCTTTTCTTTTAAAGCTTTCTTATTCTATTTGTGAGTGAGTTTTTTGCACCCTTATATGAAAATTTAAGAATGACAAACATTAGATGTTCATCGAGATAAGTAATTTCATTTGATCACAAATCCAAACATACCAAACACATTAGCTCTATCTCCTATGATGCTTATGTCCCTGAAAAATTTAAGTTCAACTATTCAATTATTAAGTTGTTTCAAATGTCCCTTGGTCTTGGAACGCCATCTCGTGATTGATAAAACTTTGAGAACATGAAGAGAGAGTTGAGAACCCAAAGCAATCGTTTTTACAGATCTTTCTCGACTTTAAAAACTAAACAAAAATGAAAATTAGAGACCATTACCTCACCAACCTCCATAAAAACTCTACCATTTATCCTCTTCGAGAATGTTAGCCCCCTCTTCATTAAGGCAATTGACCGACCAGGATTATCTTAATCCTCTAATAATATAGTGAGCCTAATTTATTCTTATAACTTTAACCTCAAAGTAATCATCATTTCAATCCTTAATAAAACTTCAAAACTAAATTCATATACTCAACGAAACTCCATTCATAATTTGTTCAATTGGAGCAAATTAAGAAATTATAGGGATCATTCTCCCTATTTTGTATAAATTTTGGCAGCACCTTCCCTAAAATGGTCTGCTAGAAAATCTTTCACCTAATAGACAACATAATTGGAAAGAGACCTATAAGGACTCACAACTTCTCGCAATTCACAATATATAACAAAATCAATTTTATAAACTTAACTTAGAGTCTTCGACAGCTTAATTTTGACTCTACAATTCCAAATAGACCAAAATTGAAACATAAACCTCTCAACTCATGTCAAACTAACTTAGGAGACTCATAACCATTGAACGACCTTAAGACTCCAAAAATAATATATAACAACAATTTAAAATAAGAATTTATTTTAAGTTTTAAAAACAATCACCACACTCTTCAAGTCTTGTCCATTTGTCCCTTGTCTTCATATTGAGTCTGGCATCATCAAAAACAACTCGAAGATTTCGGGAAAGTAAATTCCTACATTGATTCGTACTCATGTAATTATTAGTCTGATACATGGAGACATGTAATTGCATTTCCAAATAAACAATAAGATATATGCATCAACATGGCATGCAATCCACTTTGTTGCTGTCTCCTAATATAATTAGGTATCGACTTCCAAAAATAGTGTTGATACAATATTAAGAGATCATGAAATGCATAGATAACTTGTCAACATTAGAATTCGCTAGTCTCACTAGACGGCGTAGAGGTAGGATTGAGACTTAAAGCAAACTAGACTCCAAAACAAGGTTACCCCCTAACTCTCTCTATGTATGCATGACCAAGAATGATAATAACCAATTTCGAGCTTAATTTTTGGGGCTCTCGAGCTTCAGATCACCTTGAAAATGGTTATAATAGCTTCCCTATATACCCAATTATATTATGGGTCAAGCTTCAAGTGAATTCAAATCACTAAACCCAATTAAAACTGCAACAAAAATACGCTTGAGAACAATTTCAAAAAATATTAATTTATATAGTTGTTTCAACTAGCTTTCAACTAGCTAATTTGGGGTAACTTTTTAATCTTGAAAACCCTATGATTTTTCATGATGACGTACAAGGAACTTGTAGTGCTCATGTCCTACTTTCCATAGACTCTAAGAACACTCAAATCAAATTATCGACGGATAAGTTATGAATTTTCGAATATGGATTGTCAACTAGGCAAACTTTATTTATTTTGAATTGAAAAACAACACCAAATCAATATTTTCACAATTAAATCATCAAAACTTGACAAAAAACACCACGAAAACACTTCACACCAACATAAAAAAAATTTCACAGCCCGTTGAGTTAAATTGGATAAAAACCAATATTCGATTCATCCAGAAACTCAATGTAAATCAACATCAGCTATAAAACATCTCCAAAATAGTTTTCAACTGAATCACATTAGTTCAATTCATCAAAACCTTAACCTACGCCGGTGGGATTTCCAATTTGGCGCAAATCAATCTAGTATGCCAATTCACAACAATCCCTACCAATTTCTATCAAGACCCCGCAAAAGAAGTGGAGAAATCGCAAGAATTCAAATTGAATTGAGGAAAATGCCTTGAATTGAGTATTTACCAAATTGCATGCCGAATAAATCATTTTTTGTCGCAGAAACTTAGCTCGAATTATCCGCTTTTGCGATGCTCTACAGTTTTACGGAGAGAAATCGGGTGAAAATTGGACATCGAGAGGTCGCAAAGCGTAAACCTGAGTTGAGATGGTTTATTGAATGAACGAACTGATCATTTTGTTAAAATCAAAACAAATATTTTGTTGAGAGGGTTTAAAGAATGAGCGAACTGATTTTTTGCTTCTTTAGTTTCTTAAACAGCAAGGTACCATTGTTCAACGTTCATGCCCGTATACCTCTCAACAAAATGGTCGAGCTGAAAGAAAACATCGACATATCCTAGATTCTGCCCGAGCCTAACATCTCTCTGCATCTTGTCTTGAAAAGTCTTTGGGTTAAGCTGCTTTAAGTTGTGTCTTTACCATTAATCGACTTCCTACACCAGTGTTAAAGAACATCTCTCTTTTGAACGATTATATGATATACCACCAGACTATTCTTATATTCGAGTATTTGGTTGTACATGTTTCGTTCTTCTTAACCCCCCTAAACATACCAAACTTGAACCGCGTTCTCGTCTGTGTTGTTTCCTCGGGTATGGAATTGAGCATAATGGCTATAGGTGTTGGGATCATCTTTCTAGGAGACTATGCATCTCCACACATGTTACTTTTTGGGAAAATATCATGTTCTCTACCCTATCCAAATTCGACAGTTCACCATCTTGTCCTCAACCATTTTTCACTAACCCCTCTATCGAGCTTTTCCCATCTCCTGCTGCAGGTATGTCAGATGAGCTCAATGATTGTAATCCTGTTCCTATACCTGTCATCGCAGAATATGTCCCCTCTGATACTCATGTTCCTGCTCCTATCCAACCTCGCCGGTCTGAACGGGTATCTGAACCTCCTCCTTACCTAAAAGATTATCATTGTTTTTCTGCAATTTCTTATTTACATGAGCCCTCCTCCTATCAAGAGGCTAGCTTTGACCACATGTGGCAGCAAGCAATGGTAAAAGAACTGGGTGCTTTAAAGAAGATTCATATGTGGGACTTAGTGGAGCTACCCTATGGCAAGACTCCGATTGGATGCAAGTGGATTTACAAGATAAAAACTCGCTTGATGGCTCTATTGAGTGGTATAAGGCTCATCTGGTTGCTAAAGGTTACACAACAGGAATATGTTATTGACTATGAAGAAACATTTGCCCATGTAGCCCACCTAACCTCCGTTCAAAGTTTACTTGTTGTAGCATTGTTCGACATTGGCCTTTATTTCAAATGGATTTTAAAAATGTCATTCTGAACGGTGATCTTGAAGAAGAGGTTTATATGTGTCCACATCCTGCCTATTCTCATTCTTTAAAACAAGTTTACCTTCTCCATCGCGCATTATATGGGCTTAAACAGGCTCCCCATGCGTGGTTTGCCAAGTTCAGTTCCATTATTACACAGTTTGGCTTTCAATCGAGTCCTCATGATTTTGCCTTGTTTACTTGACAAACTGACGGAGGCATGGTTCTTCTCCTACTTTATGTTGATGACATGATCATCACCGGGGATGACTCAACTGGGATTTCTGACTTACAACAATATCTCAAAGCCACTTTGAGATGAAAGACTTGGGTAATTTGAGCTACTATCTCGGTCTTGAAGTCAATTCTACTTCTAATGGATATTATCTTTCACAAGAAAAATATGCCTCTGATTTGATCTCTCGTTCTGCCATCACTGATATTGATATTACATCCACCCCATTAGATATGAATGTCAAGCTAACTCCGTCAGATGGTACATTTCTTTCATATCCTACCTTATATCTTCAGCTTGTGGGAGTTTGGCTTATCTTACTGTTAGTCATTCGGACATTGCTTATGCGGTTCATGTTGTCAGTCAGTTCATGTCAGCCCTCCGTACTGCTTACTTCACTGTTGTTCTCTGCATCCTTCGATACGTGAAAGGTACTCTATTCCATGGCCTCCACTTCTCTAAAAACTTTCCGTTGGTATTATTAGGTTACTCTGATGTAGATTAGGCGACCGGCGTTCTCCTTTTGTTTACCGTTTCTTCTTGGGCAACTCGTTAATCTCCTTGTGAAGCAAGAAACAGGAAGTAACATCTCGCTCTAGCACAAAATCTAAGTATCGGGCTCTCGCTGATGCTATATCTGAATTACTTTGGCTTCGATGGTTACTTGAAGATATGAGGGTTACACATGATTCTGCTACCATCCTGCATTGTGACAATCAAAGTGTGATCCAAATTGCACACAATGATGTTTTCATGAGAGAACAAAGCGTATTGAGAATGATTATCAATTCATCCGTCGGCATCTGGTTCGGGGCACTCTTCAGCTTTCTTCTGTTTCCTCCTCCAATCAGACTGCTGATATCTTTACTAAAGCTCATCTTCCGGGTCGCTTTCATGCTTTGGTAGACAAACTCAAGTTGGTTTCTATGAACCCATCTTGAGTTTGATGGAGGGTGTTAAGGAAACTGGTATGTTAAGGAAACTACCAGTTATGGAAACTCAATATTATATTCAGCAGTTAAGGAAATTAGTATATCGTGTAATTAGTAGTTTCCATTTGTGATTGCACTTTCCTTTTGTATTCTAAGCCTTGTACGTGTATATATAGGTTACTTTGTACACAAGATGAACATACAATAAACTTATTCTCTTAAGAAATTATCAAACCTCTTCTACGAAATGCCATGCTTTTTGAATTATAAAAAAAAAACCATCACAATTAACAATACGATAACCAAATATTTTCCCGATTAGACAATTACCTAATTTGGGACTTCCCAATTCATACAAGGATTTATCTATATGAAGAGTAGGACTATCATTGGAATCCAAAGCATTTTGCAAACGTGCAAGGTCAAAAGAATCCATAAGAACACCCAATGTAAAGAGTAAAACAACAACAGACCAAAGAAACAAGTAAGTTTGAAGAAGAAAGGTCACAAAATGTGCTCGGGAGAAATTTGGTATACATGTGTATTGTTAAGGAAATTATAGTAGTTGCTATATTTCGTAGTTTAGGTATTTAAGAAGTTTCTATATTTTGATATCTAGGTAGTTTTAGTAACTTTCCTTATTTTATGATTTGTTCAGCTCTATAAATAAAAGCACTCTATTGTACTCGATTATTAATACAATAAACTTATTCTCTTGAGAAATTATCATGTATAACATAGATGTATTGTTACTGGCAATATAATAATAAAATTGTAGATAGATAAAAGCCCGAAATTCCCTAAGATAGAATAGTTCTCGACTTGATTAAGCCTCATTGTTTTTAAATAAAAAATTAATTAAATAAATAAAATTAAATATAAAAAAATATAAAAAACGATAAGATATATAAGAGAGTAAAAATATGAAAGGGAATTGAAAACATGTATAATTTCAAAAGAAATAATTAAAAAATATAAAGGGTAATATTGTAATTTCAAGCAACGAAGGATTCTTTCAACATTGGTGCTTATTAAATTACCTTACTTAGATATATATTATATATATATATATATATATATATATATATATATATATGAAATAAAATTGTTTTTATTTGTGAAGGGTAGACAAAAGACCTCTTGGTTTCAACGTCACATTGCGTTAACTCTCATTTTCTTGTGCCAGTTATTCAACAAATCATCGATTCGTTAACAAGGCAATGTGTATGTCTACTGTCTACATATAACAAACCCACTAACATGTAAAAACTCAATATCAAAATATTTGTTATCAAAAAGAAATTCAAATATCAATTGATCATCTTGTTATAATCGATGGAGTACTTCAATCATGTATATACACAAACCAATTAAAAAAGAAGTTTTTGCATGCATGCCTTTGATTCGGTCATCAACATATATAATCAATTGATTCCTCTAAAATTAACTTAAATTATATTAAGTCATGCATTAAAAAGTCCATTGCCCTTAATTCAAGTTTTAATAGATAAACATTTACTGATCATATGCATCTCATCAATAATAAAGTTTATTTATACATGCATCAAGTGCACTGATGAGATTCAAGTCAATCATGCATGCATGTACATATATATTATTGAAACTTATCAATTATTATATTTGGATAATGGATCGTGACAGTAATGCAAAAAATTATTGTATTTCGAATTGGTCGTTTCATCAACAAATTGCTGTAAATTTCTTGTGTTCAAGATATATCACAAACGCAAGACACCATTATGTTGAGATTTAAATATGGGATCCGCCATTGTCCCCTTATTAATTGCATATAATTTTGTCTGTACTTGCACTCACACATGCATATATATATACCGCTATCATTGCATGGATATCTACAACTCTTGAAAGTTAAAGAAGCTCATATAACTTACAAGTGAAAATAAATATTGTAGAGATGAAGATGATGATGAAGGTGGAACTTGTCTCCAGAGAGACAATCAAGCCCTCCTCTCCAACTCCACCACATCTCAAAACCTTCAATCTTTCCCTCGTAGACCAATTCACTGCTGATGTTTACATACCTTTCATTCTCTTCTACTCACCTAACCAACACACTAATAATCAAAACATTCTGCTTGATCAACTTAAGAAGTCACTATCTGAAACACTAACACTTTACTACCCTTTAGCAGGCATACTCAAGGACAACAACAAAATCATCTGCGACGACAGTGGCATCGAGATCCTCCACGCCCGAATCGGCTGCCACCTCTCCGACGTTCTCAACCATGCCGAACCACAACACTTGGTTCAATTTGTTCCATATACTGTCCATCAACACAATGAAAAAACATTGCTTGTGGTTAAATTTAACGTCTTCGAGTGCGGTGGGATAGCGATAGGGGTGTGTGTTTCTCACAAAGCTATGGACTCTACTGGCCTATGTGCTTTCCTCACCACATGGGCTTCCATCAATGCTCAAGGAGGCTTAGCTGAAGATGTCCCTGAAGACATGCGCCCGAAATTCGACGTCGCGACATGCTTCCCCGCTAAAGCAGTGCCTTCGGCAATGCATGTGCTCAAAACAAAAGGCAAGATAGTCACAAAGAGGTACATCTTTGATGCATCCATGATAGCTTCTCTAAGATCCAAAGCCACAAGCACTACCATTGCAAACAACCCTAATTCTAAGGGCCCTTCAAGAGTTCTATCAGTGATAGCACTCTTGTGGAAGGTTGGCATGGCCGTTGATAGACACAAACACGGGCTCGCTCCACGGACTTCATACATGGCAGTGGCGGCTAGCATGAGAGGCAAAATCGATCTCCCCATGCCTTACCTTTCCTTCGGAAACCTCGTCGTCATTGCACCGGCTATAGCTAACGACCAAAATGATAATTTGTTGGAGAAACTAGGGCAAGCTGTTAGGGAAGTCGATCGTGACTTTGTGACGAAGCTTCAATCGGGGAACGAATACTTGGAGTACATGATGTATTTGGCCGGGGGAGAACAGCAGTTCTTGAGAGGCGAGGCGGGACGTTATGCAGTAACTAGTTGGTGCAGGTTTCCCTTCTATGAAATTGATTTTGGATGGGGTGAGCCTATTTGGGCTAACGTGCCTTCTTTTGAAGATAAAAACTTCCTTATATTAATGGACACAAAGGTTGGCGAGGGAATCGAAGCTTGGGTGAGCTTGGACGAGGAAGACATGGCCATATTCGAAAGTCAGCCTGAGATTCAAGCGTTTTTTAACTAGCTAGTACCATGCACGTACTTTAATTAATAATCAGATCAAATTAATATATAGGGTGATCATCAAAGTATATTCTTAACATGCATATATGAATCGATATATAGATCTATATATAGTATTATTATGTGTGTGTGCATGGGTACTTTTGTAGCGTCGACCCTCAAAAGTGAAGATCCTTTTGAGGGGATCAGCTCTTAATTTGGAGCTCCTGTAGCGTGTGTTAGAACTTGAAATATATACATTTATATATATTTATATGTATGTGTTTGTGCATGTGTGCAGGCCATGGGATGTATCATGTATGGGTGCATGTACTGTTGATTTCATCCCTTTCAATTAAGTGAAAAGAAAAAATCTTGATTAATGTTGTGATTATTAATATATAATTATAAAAAACTCGAAGCTATATTACATAAATTTTTTTCCTTGCTAATGCATAAGTGGCATATAACGTTAACTAAGGTTTATTTACATTTTGAGAAACTAAGCTTATCTTATGACATAAGGAAACAAACACTAATCTGAGAACTTTTACAACAAAATCGAGAAGATTATAGATATTTCTCTGCCATAGGCTTCACCCTAAATATATAGTTTTTTTAAAAACCAATAGGGGAATATAATAATGTAGCTACCCAAATTTGGTCGAACCTAAAAAAAAAAGGCTCTACTTTCTGTGATGGCCGTGATCCATGGGTTCAAGTCATGCACTAGACTTTGAGCGTAGCCATGAGCACCCCATCTATTATTAAAGGAATCCAATTAAATTTTATGGTTATCCACTCCTATAAATTCTACCTTGATGCAAATGAAAAAATTTTCTAACTTTGAGAAAAAAAAAAAAAAAAAATTGTGTTTCATTTTTTGCAATAATTAATAATGTAACATGATTCTCAAAAAAAAAAAAAAAACAATAAAAATTAAAAGGACTTCAAAAAATATTAAAAGAAGTCAAAAAAAATATTTAAAGAAAATTAATCAAGATCTGTATTCTTATTTAATATATACAAGCTTTTTTTTTTTATAAACAATATACACAAATTTTTTTTTAGGTCCAAACAATATATATATACATATAAATTTTTAATGCTATGTGATATTATATTTGTCAAACTAGAATATCTTGATTTAATAAACGTTGATCATAACAAAAATTAGTAATTCAATACTTAATAGATACATGATTACAAACGGAAATAAAATAATATTCTTATTTTTGACAATAAAAAATGTTCTTATATTGAAAATCAAAATAAGAAATTAAGTTTAAGTGTAGCATATTTTTAGGTTAAAATATTTTATTTTGTTATTATATCTTTTTCACAAACGAAATATATATAATTTTTAAAAAGAATACAAACAAAATATACATTATTATTGAATTAAATGTTAATTTTTTAAATCATGTAGTATTCTTTAACTATATTATCAATTTCTTTTTTCATGAAAAAAAAACAATTTATTTTCTTAATTTTAATCAATCTAATATGCCAAGTAGCATGACTTAACTAGTTCTTATTTCTCTTCTTGAAATAAAAGTCAAGCTTACAATAAATGTTTTTGAAAGCTCCAAAACAAAATTTATATTCATTAATTGTTTTGTTAACAACATTACCTCTTATAATAGGTCACCTTAGAAGTCTCCATACCTATGGTGTAACGACCTGTTACCTTAAGCTAGTCATTAGTGTTAATCCAAATTTTAATTAACTTTGAGTTACGTTTGTGGTTAAGTCCGGCGTACCTCGATTAGCGTGTGCGTGGTTTGTGTTTGTTTGGAGTGGTTAATGAATTTTATAAGTTGTAGTATAAAAGAGAGTTTATTTATAAGCCTATAATCGAAAAATATGCCGAGTTTTTGTTATAATTTATGGAGGACTTAGGGACTGAACTAGGGGTTCTTAACATAGGGTATTAGACCTATATTAATCATAAATGGCTGTGATAGGTTGTGGAATAACAGTAAAACGTGAGTGACCTGAAAACCAAGGAAATTAGGAAACGAGAACCTAAATCGAGGTAAGTATGGATTCGCTTATTTATCAATGTTGCATGTCTATCCTAGTATATATATAGCTTGTGCAGTTTATAGACTGAATAGGGGACTATGTACACTGTGATGATTTTCAATAAATGGAAAATGGTATGTAATGTGACCCATGAAAGTAACTCCTGATTTTGAGAATAGGTTTATAGGAGATGGGTTACCTTTCTGGCCTATATATAACTCCTGCTCAATTCGATAGGTTGTGTATATTGCATACTCACAATAGGGTTTTGGATAGGACCATTAGGCATTAATGAATTGGTTAGACAGCACATCGACCAATGTGTTGGTCTAGCAATTGCATTAATGGCGTCAGTGGGTCATCGACCTTAATTTTATAAATAAAATGAGAATCACTGTGTAATATTCATTAATAGTTTGATTTGCATTCGTTATTTATTGAATTATATGTTTTTCCATATTCTTGTTAGTTAACATTGTTGCATATTGTTAGTGCATAATATTTTTGATTATTATATGGAATGTTGATAGCTATGTGAATCTCTATTTATTGAGCAAGTTGGAGCGCTCATCCAAAATAATATTAATGAATACCGATGATCGCTGCGACTATCTGATAGAGAAGGTTTAGGAGTTTTGATCTTCTCTTTGATGTAATAAATATCTCCTTATTTTATATATTTGTATTGAATTACATGTTTTGTAATATCACAAGGGATGAGGTGTTTTGTATAACCGAGGTGTATTCTGGTTTGATTTGGTACTCTATATTGTATTTATTATCGAGATTTTTTTAATTTTCGTTGCGCTTATTGTTTGTTTTACATCGATATTCGGTATACTGTTATGTTTATCAGGAGATAGAAGGAGAGGTTGCTGGCTCTAGTTAAGTCTAGCAGGATTATCGAGGCTTAATTAGGGTTTTAGGCCGAGTATTAACCTAATCGGGTTGGGGGATGCTACAGCTTAGTATCATAACCTATTTCATAGCCTAAGTTTTATCACTCCTAAGTTTTATCACTTTCGAACTAAGTGGTAAATCTGATACAGTTTGATATTAAAGACTAATTTTAAGGGTTTTGTTACATTTAATAACTCTAATATAGTTTGGTATCGGAGACTGGTCAGAGCCTCCACCAAATCTTAAGGTAATCAACCTTGATACAGTCTGGTATTATAGATCACTTCAGAGAATAACCTTATTACTTGGAAATAAGTGATAACTCGGATACGGTTTGGTATCAAAGTTTAATATTATTTTTTCTAATGTATCTTTGTACCATATCCTAAGTTTACTAACTCTAAGAGTTGTCTCAAGTTACGAATAAGCTTAAGACATAATAAATGGTTTTATCGTGATATTGGGGGTAGCCAAAAAATAAAAAAATTGAGATATGTTATTAGTTGTGCTTTATTATATATGTGTGGTAGATATAAGAGTTATGCCTTTCCCAAATTATGATAAGGTGGTTGAAGTCTATTGATTTCTCATAATATGAGAAAGCATTGAAGTGAGAGTTTAAGGGAATCTTAACCTCGAGAAGTTTGAAAAATGAAAGACATAAAGAAAACTTACAAATATGAAATTAAACTCTCCTTATATTAACTATTGTCAATGATCTTTGTTATCACTGATATTATTAGACAAATAATAGTCAACGAAAAAATATATATTGGATCTAGACCTTGAGATGGGTATTAAGAGAATGGAATTTTCAAAACAATGAAATATTGAATGACTCTATGTGGAACTCAAAGAAGGTAAGTCATTTTAAGATATGATTTAATACTAGTATTAAGACTAGTCGAGTATTAATGGAAGTTATTCAGTAAATAAATGAGGGGTTAATGATAAAAGCATATTTGAGGTTAAAAAATCACTAATTTATTTATACTTCATAAGTTGTTATGAAGTAGAAAATTCAAGTTATGGAGTGAATCCATATTGGAATAAAAATAAATTTTCAGGTAATGAAATGTGAAATTGAGAATATTAAATGGGTAAAGTTTGAAGATGATTTAATCTAGAACATGGTAGTGAGTTGGTAAGATATCATAGTCTGATATTTTAGACATGTATAGTCTAAATTGGGGAGAATTAGTGGTCAATGAATATGAGAATTTGAGGATTCCAAAGAATAATATGTGATAGTGGGAATGAATATTCATTGCTTAGGATTAACAACTCATTTTGATAATAAGGTAAAATTAGTTGTTCTCATGAGTTAGTTGAGATATGGTTGTCACAGTGGTATTATCATAATTAAGGATATATTTAAACATGATTTCAAGCGGCTGCTGGATCACTTTAAGTAAATGGTGGAAGCCATTAAAAATTAGTAGAACTCATATTATGTTCATAAATAAAGGGTGTCAGATTTTAAAACCATATTTTAATTAAGTTGTTATTGTGTTATCAATAATAATAAGAATGGAATCTTTGAAGACTTAGAAACCGCACTAGCATTACCGTACAAAAATATAAATTGTAATGGTAAACTGCTTCAAACGAAATTTTTCAAGTGCCAGTACTAAGTTTCAAAGGTAAATTACTTGTATGAGTATTGAATATTAATAGCTAATCAATGGATTGGACTATGATTGAAATAGTTTAGAATTGTCATATATTCAACACAAAAGTAAAAGAGAAAAGTAAGCTTGAAATAATAGAATATTACAATGGAATGAATATTACAGTCTAGTATCGTTGTTTAATTTATTCAGTTAACTCAAGCATGCGGATTGTTGTGAATTGAGAATAGATACAAGGATGTCTTGGAAGAAAGTCTAAGTATAGTTTGATTACAATGTTTGCTTGATAGTAGCTAAAAGGTTCATTTTAAGACTTCTTATTGAGGTAAGAATGTGTGGTGACACAATAAAGTAAAATTGTAGTTTATGTCTATACATAGTTCAAGACTTGTCAGAAGAACTATAGGAGAATGATAATCTCGACATATTTATTTTGGTAACCGTACCAAATATGGAAGGCATCAATTGTAAATAAGAGAAAAGGTTTGTTGAGAATCTTTTAATAATTATTAGAGATTATTGAGAATCTTAAAAGAATCATTAAAAGACAATATTGAGGTTAAAAGACCAGTAGATTGGTATAAGTATTGAATTTTCAAACTATAGAAGTTTGAAAAGTGGAATTGTCAAAGTGATAGAAATAGAATGTGAGATCCATACCTTGAATTTTCTAAATGTTAGGAATTCACTCTTAAACATCACTCATTAAGGTGATTATGTTAACAATGCCTTGAATAGAAAAAAGATAGAAGTTGTAGTTGCAATAAAAGCTTCTCAGTAATGTCTCTTAAATGATATGTATAATGATGAACAATTGAAGTCATTCGCAGACACATCATTAGCTAAGTAGTCTGGATCGGTAACTACAAGTCTATTCTTTGGAGCTCAGATTGGAGTTGAGCTAACAAGGATTAATTGAGTGATGAATTATTGGAGAAACTGATTGAGATTATCTAGTAGGTCAAGGTTTGACTATTAGTTACTAGTATTCTATGTGGATAATCTCATATCAAAATATTGAGTAAGTAAAGAAAGTTCTTGGAATTTGATTCAAAAAGTGAGGCAAAAATGTTATGAGAATCTCATGAATTTCATTAAAAAGATTCATTCAAGAAAATCCAAAATCATTGTGATAAGAATGAGTTATTGGTAACGTGAGATGAAAATTGACAGTGTCGGTTTTATAAAGAAATATGAGACATATCAGTAAGTGGAAGCTGAGTGATATTAACATGTAGGGTTATGTTATTCTTACCCTATATGAATAAAACTTCATGCTCAGGTATTTATAATGGATTAACTAAAGTTATGATGACAACTGAAGGTTGTTGATGTTGTAATTGAAGAATTGATTGAGTCAGTAAGTTTCTTGTTAGTATTGTGGTTTAATTCTTATAGAAGAGTGAGCAAGATATATGTGTGTAGAAAGAGTTGAGAGTTATGGAGAACCAAGATTATTAATCTAGTGGGGAATAGATGTCTTATAGCTGTGAGGGACCTTTCTCAATCTTAACACAATATATCTACAACTAATCTTAGTTTTAGAGAATATAATTTCCAAGCATAAGACTTGGAAGGTGATAGTTACTAGAAGAAATATTTTTTTGTGTGAGTTCTTTAATATTGATATTATCGGGTTAAATATAATGTTAAAGTTTTTTCCTTAAAAATTTGTATATTTTGCTTCGTTGTCAATTGGTTTGGGACAAGAAATAATGATGCAAGTTAATTTGAGCCTGAGTAATTTAGAACTATACATAAGGGTATTAACAGACTATCAATATGCAATTACCATTCAAATAAATGGAAGATATATGAGGAAGTGTAGATGGCTTGAGTTTCTCAAAAACTACGACATCGCTCGAGAGTATCACCCAAGCGAAGCAAATAGGGTTGCGGATGCCTTGAGTAGGAGAAGAACAGGCATAGAAAATGTAGCTACTGCCAGAGCTTTTCAGTCTAGACTTCTTGAGGAAGCATCTATGATGATGATTCATGAAAGTTCAATTGACACATCATCAACTGAGAGAGCTAATCTCAGAGCTATTAATATGTTCTTTTAAGCTTAGACTCAGACTAATTAGAGATGACTCAATGAATGATTGATTATCAGAAAGCTAATCAAGATTATATAGTGTGTTAGAAATTAGCGACTAGTGTAAATCATCATGATTGGTTAGTTTATGATAATGCGGCATTATGGTTCAGAGATAGATTGTGGATTCCAGCTCAATATTAGTTGAGGCAGGAGTTGCTATAAGAATCTCATGGATCTCTTTACTCTATTCATCTAGGTGACATCAAGATGTATCAAGATATAAAGCATGTTTATTGGTGGTATGGGATGAAGACTGATGTTATTAAGTTTGCAAAAAGATGTGAGATATGTCAGCAAGTTAAGGCTGAGCATACGAATTCAGGAGGATTATTAAATTTGATGCATATTCCTGAGTGGAAATGGAAACATATATCGATGGATTTTATTTTCGGTCTACCTCTAAGTTAGCGTAAACACGAGGCGATATGAGTTATAGTTGACAAATTGACGAAGTCTGCCCATTTCTTGCCAATTTCCATGCAATATTCTCTTAACTAATTATGTTAGGTGTACATACATAAGGTGTTGAGATTTCTTATAGTTTCAATGTCGATTACTTTGGATAAAGATCTGAGATTCATGTCAAGATAGTGGAGTGAATTACAAAGACAATTGGGAACTGTTCTTAACATCAGTGCGACATATCATCCTCAAACTAACGGTCAGGCTGAGAAGAGATATTGGTTCTAGAAGATATGCTCCAAGCTTGTGTCTTGGATTTTGGTGGCAATTGAAGAAATATTTTTCTTTGTATGAGTAATTCAAAACTACACTGAGAATCCAGCAGATTCACCAACGTTTAACTATGGCACAACTAAGATAAAAGATATGCCGATAAACATCATAGATTGTTGGAGTTTACAAGGGATGATCTTGTTATGTTGAAAATCACACCTATAAAAAGATTGTATAGGCTTGGATTGCGAGGTAAGCTAGCTTCAAGGTATATTGGGTCATTCAAAGTATAGGAAATGATTAGTCCTATTGCTTACATGTTAGAGTTACATCCTCAACTAGCTGAATTCATAATGTCTTCCACTTATCTATGTTTTGAAAACGGAGACTCAATTCACTTCAAGGATTGATTGTAATGAATTCGATCTTCGGGAAGACTTATCTTACAAAAAATAGCCAATTTGGATACTTGATCATAAGATTTAGAGGTTGAGAATTTAGAAGATTCCTTTGGTTAAGATGAAATGAAAATTTCACATAAATGAGGGACTTTCATGGGAGCAGGAATATTATATGAAATAGCAGTTTCCATTTCTCTTTGAGACTACAGGTAATTATATGTTCACTTTAATTCCAATGACAAAATTGCTTTAAAATGGGGAGATTGTAGCGACCTGTTACTTTAAGATAGGATTAGTGTTAATATAAATCTTAATTTACATGAGTTAGGCACATTGTTAAGTTCAGCGTACTTCGATTAGTGTGTGCAAAGGTTTATGTGATGGTTTCTATTTGTTTGGAGTGGTTAATGAATTTTATAGGTTGTAGTATAAAAGAGAGTTTATATACAAGCCTATAATCGAAAAATAAGCTGAGTTTTGATTATAATTTCTGGAGGACTTAGTGACTGAACTAGAGGCTAAACATAAGATATTAGACTTATATTAATCACATACGGTTGTGATAGGCTGTGGAATAACAAGAAAGCGTGAGTGACCCAAAAACCTAGGAAGTCTGGAAACGAGAACCTGAACCAAGGTAAGTATGGATTCACTATTTATCAATATTTCCTAGCTATCCTAGTATATGTAGCTCATGTTTTTTATAGAATGAATGAGGAATTATATACACTATAATGATTTTCAATAAATGCTAATGTGACCTATTAGAGTAACTTGTGGCTTTTAAAATAGGTTTATATGAAATGGGTTATCTTCCCAGCCTGTATATAACTTTTACTCAATTCGATAAGTTGCGTGGATTAAATACTTACTAGAGGGTTTCGAATAGAACATTGGGCATTAATGGATTAGCTAGACAACACATCGGCTAATGTGTTGGTCTAGCAATCGTATTAATGACGTCGGTGAGTAATCGACCATAGTTTTATAAATAAAATGGGAACAACAATGTAATAATCATTGACAGTTTGACTTGCATCCATTATTAATTGAATTATATTTTTCATATTCTTGTTAGCTAACATTAGTGCATAATGTTCTTGATTATTATATGGAATGTTGATGGCTATGTGAATCCCTACTTAATAAGCTAGTTGGAGCGCTCACCTCTAATAATATTTCAGGAATATCGATGAGCGGTGCGACTATGGTATAGAGAAGATTTATGAGTTTTAATCTTTTGTTTGATGTAAAGAATCTCTCATTGTCTTATATATTTGTATAAAATTATATGTTTTGTAATATCAAAAGGGATGGGAGATTTTGTATAGCCGAGGTTAATTTTGATTTGATTTGATACTGTATATCGTGTTTTAATACCTAAAAAGTTTTAATTTTTACTACATTTAATATTTTTTATATCGATATTCGATATACAGTTGTGTTTATCTAGAGATAAAAGGAGAGGTTGTTGGCTCTAGTTAAGTCCAGCAAAATTATCAGGGCTTAGTTAGGGTTTCAGACCGAGTATCGCCTAATCGAGTTAGGGGATGCTACAAATAGTAGAAGCACCATATATATATATATATATATTAGGGATAATTTGTGATTGAGATATTCCTACTAAGTTAAAAGAAAAATTTTATAGGACCGCAATTAGGCCAGATATACTATATGAAAGTGAACATTCGGCAGTAAAGCAATAACAACTACATAAAATAAATGTAGCGAAATGAGAATGCTTAGGTAGATGTGTGGTAAAAATCCTACGTAAAGATAGAATGAGAAATATAAAAACTCAAAGACAAGTAGAAGAACCACCAATTGTCACAAAGATTAGGGAAGGACAGTTATAGTGGTTCGGTCACCTGCAAAGACGGTGTAATGACCCGATACATTAAGGTGATGATTGTGTCAATTTAAATCATAATTAACCCGAGTTAGGCTCGCGGTTAAATTTGGCATACCTCAGGTAGCATGTGCATAGGTTTGTATGATGATTCATATTTGTTCGAAATGTTTAATGAATTTATAGGTTGTAGTATAAAAGGGGATTTATATGCAAGCCTATAATCAGATAATAAATAAATAAACAATAAATAGTCGGTACAAAAAGTGCGACGAGAGGATCGTGAAATGAATATGCATGCCCTAAAATACTCGTGGGCATGCCGGTGAATTTATTGGCGCGAAAATACACGAAGTATATATTTATATATTTATATATATTTGATATACAAATATATATGTATATACATTAAAATTATAAATTTGGTTTGAATTATATGGATCGTTTGATTAGTCTCGAGATCAGCATAAATGTTTATGATGTTAGAATTTGTGTCACTTTAGGAAGTGACATTACATATTAACTACTTGATTAGCCTCAAGATAGCACGATGCGTATCACGAGGAAGATTCAAATATGTAAATCCAAGAACCTCAAGTTTGTCCTCATTTCATTAATTGATCAAATGAAAGAGAGAAGTGAGTGAGTGAGAGAAAGAGACTAAGGGTTCTGATGATTTGATCTGGTGAGAGTCGGCCAGAAGAGGAATTACAACGTGAATTGAGATGCTTAAACAACTGTGGAGTAAAGATCATCACTATTGGTGAGTTGAGTTTTAAGTTTCAAGTTGAATTCAAAAATTAGTGATACTTTCTATGTGATTTATGGTATTTTATGACTTAAAATGGTTCGTTACCTCACTAGAGGTCCTCCCTGATGAATTTTAGGAGTGTTTGTTGTTGTTGTATGCATTTGGTAATAGGAATAGTGGTTGTTGCCTTGTTCACTGTCGAGGCATTGCAGGGTGGAGCGCACTCCACCTAACAAAGGAACACGATCCCTTCATCAATTTGGACAATCCCAGTTGGTAAAATGTGCCCCACCCAGTTAGGGAGCACACTCCTACCCAAAAATAGCAAATAAGCTAAGTTTTTATAATAATTTTTAGAGGACTTAGGGACTGACTTAAAGGTTTTAAATACAGGGTATTGACCTATATTGATCGAAAATAGTTTGTGATAGGTTATGGAACATCGGGAAAGTGTATGAGAACCGAAAAGTTAGAAATTTGGTAACGGAGACCTAAACAGAGGTAAGTATAGATCCTTTTATTTATCAATGTTGTCTGGTTATCTAGTATATATAGTTCTTGTAGTTTATAGACTGAATGGGGGACTATGTCAACTGTGATGGTTTTAATAAATGGAAAATGGTGTTTAATATTATTCACGAGAGTAAATTCTTGAGACAAAGACCATGTTATAGAGGAAGTGGGGTTGATCTTTTGAACTATATGTAACTTCCTACTCAGTTAGATAGGTAGCATGGATTATATACTTACTAAAGGGTTTCGGATAGAACCATTCGGCATTAATGGATTGGCTAGACAACACTTCAGCCAATGTGTTGGTCTATCAATCACATTAATGGCGTCAATACGTAATCGACCCTAGTTTTGTAAATAAAATGGGAATCACTGTGTAATTTTCATTGACAGTTTGATTTCCATACGTTATTTATTGAATTATATGTTTTTATATATTCTTGTTAGTTAACATTGGTGCATATTGCTATTGCATAAAGTTCTTGATTATTATATTGAATGTTGATAGCTTTGTGAATCCTTACTTACCGATTGAGTTGCAGCGCTCACCCCAAACTTAATATTTTACAAAAATTGACAAGAGTTATGGCTATGGGATAGAGAAGATTTAAGAGACTTGATCTTCTCTTCGATGTAATGAATCTCTCCTTGTCTTGTATATTTGTATTGAATTATATCACTACAAAAAAAAAGCAAATCAGAAACGGAATTTTCCGTTTCGATTTAAAAAAATCCGTCTCGATTGGATTCGAAACGAACGAGAGACGAATGCGTTAAGATCTCTCAAAACGTCGTCGCTGATTGGATCGAAACGGAAAATGGATTCCGTTTCGATTTAGAAACGGATCGAAAACGGAATAAATTCCGTTTACGATTAAAACGAATTTATTCCGTCTCTAATTCCGTTTACGATTAGAGACGGAATAAATTCCGTTTACGATTATTTCCGTCTCGATCCGTTGCTAATCGAGAGACGGATCGAGACGGAATTTTATCCGTTTCGATTCATATCTAAAAAAAAAAAAAAAAAATTAGAGACGGAAATAGCAACGGAATCCAAAGATTTCGTTGCTATTTCCGTCTCTAATTTTCATTTTTGTTTAGTTTTTAAAGTCTTACATATATAGGTCTCAATCCAAGCACATTTAACTTTGCCAATATATAATAAATTGACATTCATACATCGACAATATATATCAACAAATATTCAATTGAGAGAACAAAAATGTAAAAATCAAAAATTGAAAAAGATATATATCCAAAAAAAATTGTATAGTATTACAAATGCTCCAAATTTCTAAGTATTCACAAAACCACCAATCCTATTGTTCAACAACCACAAAAAAAAAAAAAAAAAAAAAAAAACTTACAATCCTATAAATATGCACAAAAAGAATTATCAATCGAAAAGTCTTGAGATGTTCTTCAACACCACCTGCACCTGACCAAGGGACATTTGAAACAACTTAATAATTGAATAGTTGAACTTAAATTTTTCGGGGACATAAGCATCATAGGAGATAGAGCTAAGGTAGAAGAGCAATGACTCACATCGAACTTATAGTGACGATCCCACTCGACCATCAAAGTCTACAAACAAGCAAAAAGATTAACATTAATTCATTTGAGATTTAAGAATCCACAAACGATGATAAACACTTGCATATCTTGATTTAAGTAAATTAAATTCTTACCAATCCAGTAGGAGGAAGATAGCAATGTTTGTCATTTTCACTTTTATCTTCATTTTCTAAAAACATATAAGAAAACAAAAATATGCTACCTCATAGATAGACCAAAAAACTCATAAGACTATTTTCAATCAATCCACTTTCACAAGCTACAAAATTTATCATAAGCTCACTCATCTCATTTCAAGCGAGCTTTTTAACTTACATGCGCACAAACTTGTCCATAAAACAATGTATGCGATCCAAATAAGCGCAAGTTCATATTTCCAAGTTCCAATTGCAAAATTTCCACTAGATATATTGCAAAGATGGTAAGATAACATTAACAAAGCAAGTTCCACTAGATATATTGCATATAATGAATTTATGATGGAAATTTAGAGAACTTAATCAAGCAGTCAGATAAGTCTATACCTAATTGCCCTTCTTTATTGCCTTGGATTGTTGAATACTTTGTTCAAAATCTGAATGGTAAGTTAAGTCAAAAATCCATAAGCAAGGAAATCAACAAAACTAGGAAAGACAATATACCATCGAAAAATAAAGGTTGCTAATCATAATCAAAGAACAATTCAGGATATTCCTTTTAGATGAATAACCATTACCGCCAAATTATTAGAATTCTAATCAAAATGGTGGCTCCTATAATTTCATTATTTGATCCAACCCAAATCAACCTAAATTGCAAAACATGTAAAAGACAATCAATCTGAATCACACTTTATTTAAACTGAATAAGTAATGAATTGATGTAAAATGTCAAATAGCTAAAAAAACCTTTAAAAAAAACTTCTTTGCTGCTTTCATTCGTGTTTGCATTGATGTAATAAGGAACATGAAAGAGGATAATGGTGAAGTGCAAGAATGCTTAAAGGAAAAAAGAAAACTCAAAATTGATCCCCAAAGTCCCATTCAATGCGTAGGAAAATAGCAACATTGACCCCCAAACTCCCATCAATGCAACATTCACAGTTCAAATTTGATCCTAAACTCGAATTTCATCCAATCTAAAAATGAAATAGTGCTCGAGAACAAACCAGCCATGTGTTCCTACTTTTAAATAAAAAATTCCAGCTGACATTCAAGAAATGCAGTGAAGAAAAGAAATAAACCATACAATGAGGAATAAGAAATCTTCCAAAAAATACATGAACATCAACCATATAAGATGCACCTATCATGTAAGTTGAGTTGGATTATTTATCAAGCTTTGAAAGGCTTGCATTTCAACATGCATATGATAAGTAATGGTGAAGTGCAAGAATGGTAAAAGGGAAAAAGTAAAAGTTAAGCACAAACCTATCATGTAAGTATGATTTTAGAACTCATCCTCTCACCCCATCTAAAACTTTGTGTGCTCCAAAGGTGACAAGCCATGTGTTCCTACTCAAAAAAAAAAAAAAAAACAAACCAATTTGGGATTATCAAAAGGAAGAGAAGAAAAGAAAAAAAAAGAACAATGTATCTATAAGAAGTCATAATCTCATCCACCAACCTCTCTATTTTCCCACCTCTCTATTTAACCATAAATCTTGATAGGAAGTCATCATCTCCTCCACCAACACTGCTGCGTGCTCCAAAACAAATCGGCCATGTTAAGCTACTCCCAAAAAAAAAAAAAAAAAAAAAACCAGTGATGTCCTCTCTTGCAGGTGAAGAAAAAGAAAAAAACTCACAAATTTTATAAGAAACCTTAAAATGAAAAGCTCACCAGCAGCCAAGCAAAACTGAGATAGGAATGAAGTTACACTGCTGCGTGCTCCAAAACAAATCAGCCATGTGTTCCTACTCCCAAAAAAAAAAAAAACAGCTGATGGAAATCTCTTGCAGTGAAGAAATAGCATAAAAACTCACAAATAGAATAAGAAAGCTTTAAAAGAAAAGCTTAGAGTGTGGCCAAGCAAAGCGAGATAGGAACCGCTGCGTGATCTTGCTCAAAAAAAAAAAAAAAAAACAAACCAAGCTTTGGTTTAGTACGTAACTTAAAGGAACTAATTCATCCACTAGCTCTTTTATAGATTTAACTCATTATATTAGGGACTTAACCCACTAAAATGATCTTATATGAGTTTCGCTCGTAACTTAATAAATATAAATCTCAAAATCCTAAGCTAATAGAACCATTGTTCTAGTAATTTAAACCTAAACAATACATTTGTCCAAACATGTGGTGTATATGAAAGTATATTCAAAGGCGTTGGGTTTTGTTGGATTCATGTAACTACAAATATAGTTTCCAATTAGAATAGTTAATTACCCAAGGCTAGCATTAATATTAAATAGTTCTTTTAAATATGCAAGCCTACTTCCATGTGCTAGTAAAAATGAATTTATAAGTTATTCTAATATGCATTTATACCTAAACCTTTTCTAAGTTTGGTTAGGCTCAAACAAGTGATTTTAAATGGTTCAACTCTACCAAACCATTACTACTTAATTTTATGGAAGTCCAAACCTCTTCCAAGATCAATTTATAAGTAGTTTACTTCAACTAGCCAAGTGTCGATTATTATATTCTTAAAAATAATTGCATATGATGCATATCAATCTAATTACTCTTTTATCCATGTAAATTTCTACTCTTGAATTTGAAAAAAAAGACAAGTTTCCTTTCAACCATTATATTAAACAATTGGAATGCATTCATTTAATATACTATTTTAATTCAAGCTTTTCTTCCTAATTACGTCCACAATCTCTACCTCACTCAAATAAAGTATTTCCAATCATCAAAGCAAATTTAGAATGAAGTCTAGCCATTGAAATTTTGAATCTTCACTTCAATAGTCTAAGTTGGAGTTAATTCATGAAGTTTAGTAAAAACCTAATTTGAGAAACAATTTTTGTAAGTTAAAATGTATATTAGTTCAAACTGATCAAACCATGCTCAAAACTCGAAATGAACAAGTAAACCTTATTTGAGTCATTTTATCAAACATTTGGTGTATATGTTCTACACACCAACTAGATTGATTATTAATTTTAAAAAAAAAACTTCAACAACAACAACAACAACTCATTCAACGCTATCTCAAACTAAATATAAGTAACAAACGATTCAAATCTAAAATCCAGAACAAGATCAACCACGATGCTCAACATCGGAAAGCAAAGAACATCATCACAAACGAATTGAATCCAAGCTCGAAAGGAGAAGAGAAGATAGAATCTCACCTCGGCCGTCACGAGAGAAGGAGATTCCTCTCGCAAATCGCCGCAACAAAACCCTAGCGAAGCGAGAGAAGAAAGAAGACTTGTGGCGAGAGAGACAGCAGAGAGAGCGGCGAGGTGAGAGAGAGAGAGAGCGGTGACGGTGAAAGAGAAGAGAGACTATGACGGTGAGAGAGATAGGAGAAGCGGTGACGGTGAGAGAGCGGCGGTGACGGTGAGAGAGAGCGGCGGTGACGGTGAGAGAGAGCGGTGAGGAGAGAGGTTTCGTTGAGAGAAAGAGAGAGAGAGAGCGGTGGGAGAGAGATTTTAGGGAGAGATAGAGTTTTGGTCCCCATTTTTGAATTATCGAGATCGAGACACGCACGAATCTCGAGACGTAACAGACGGTTGTAATAAATGCAAATTTTGGTGGGAATGTTGGCGCCATTTTTAGAGACGGAATTAATTCCGTCTCTAATTCCGTCTCTAATTCCGTCTCTGATCCGTCTCAAATCCGTCTCTAAATGTTTCCGTCTCAATTCCGTCGCTAACTTTTTAATTTAGAAACGGAACTTATTCCGTTTCTAATTCCGTTTCTGATTTAGAAATGGATCTTATTTCCGTTTCTAATTCCGTTTCTGATTTGCTGTTTTTTTGTAGTGTATGTTTTGTAATATCACAAAGGATGGGGGTTTTCTATAACCAAGGTTTATTCCTATTTGATTTGGTACTCTATATCGTATTTATTATTGAAAAAGTTTTTAATTTATGTTGCATTTATTACTTGTTTTACTTCGATATTCGATATATGGAAGTGTCTATAAGGAGATAGAAGGAGAGGTTGGCTCTAGTTAAGTCTAGCATATTAATAGGGCATAATTAAGGTTTCAGACGAAGCGTTGCCCTAATCTAGTTAGGGGATGCTACAACTTTGTATCAGAGCCTAAGGCTTATCACTTTCAAATTAAGTGCTAACTCTTATATAGGATGGTATCGGAGACTGGTCAGAGCCTACTCCAAATCTTAAAGTTATCAACTTAGATACAGTGTGGTATTAGAGATCACTTTAGAGAATAACCTTATTAGTTGGAAACAAGTGATAAATTGGATACAGTTTGGTATCAAGATTTAAGGTTATTGGTTCTTATATATCTTGGTACCATACGTTAAGTTTAATAACTCTAGAGTTGTCTCGAGTTACAAAGAACCTTAGGATGTAATAAATGATTTTTATCGTGATTTTGGGGGGTAATCAAAATATAAAAGACCGAGATATATTATTTATTATGTTATACTATATCTACGCGGTAAGAAATAAAAGTTGATGTCTTTCCTAATGATAAGATGGTTAAAGTCCATTGATTTCTCATGATATGAAAAAGCATTGAGGTAAAAGTTCAATAGAATCTTAACCTCGATGAGTTTGAAAAAGGAAAGACATAAGAAAAACTTATAAAGAAGAAATTAAACTCTTTTACTATTAGATGTTCTTAAAAGTTTTTGTTTTTTCTAATACTATTAGACAAGTAATAGTCAGTGAAGAAGTATCTATTAGATATAGACCTTAAGACGTGTATTAGAAGAATGGATTTTATAAAACAAAGGAATACTAAATATCTTTGGATGAAACTCAAATATGCCAAGCCACTTTGAATTCTGATTTAATACTAGCATTGAGACTAGTGGAGAAATAATGAAAGTTATTTAGTAAATAAATTAGTGGTTAAGGATAAAACTCTATTTGAGGTTGGAAACCACTAACATATTTATACTTCTTAAGTTTGTATGAAGTACAAATTCCAGTTATGGCGTGAATCCATATTGGAATGATAAACAAATTGTCGGGTAATGAAAGGTGAAATTGAGAATATTAAATAGGTAAAGTTTGAAGATAGTTTAATCTAGAACATAGCAGTGAGTTGGTAAGATATCATGGTCTGATATTTTAGACTGGTATAGTCTAAATTAGGGATAATGAGTTATCACTGAATCTAAGGATTTGAATAATCAAAAGAATAATATGTAATAGTGGGAATGAATATTCATTGCCCAATATTGACAACTCATTCTAATAATAAGGTGAAATTAGTTGTTCTCAATAGTTAGTTGAGATTTGGTTGTCACAACGATTTATCAGAGTTAAGGAAATATTTAAAGATGATTTCAGGCGGTTACTGGATCACTTTAAGTAAAAGGTGGAAACCATTAGAACTTACTAGAACTCATTTTATGTTCATAAATAAAGGGTGTCGAGTTTTAAAATCCTATTTTAATTAAGTTGTTAATGTGTTATCAATAATAACAAGAATGGAATTTTTGAAGACTTAAAAGATGCACGAGCATACCGTAAAGAGTTACAAATGTGAAGATAAACTGGTTCGTGCCAGATTTTGCAAGTGTCAATACTAAGTTTCAAAGGTTAATTAATTGTATGAGCGTTGAATGTTAACAGAAAATCAAGGGATTTGAATGGGACTAAGACAATATAGGATTGTCATATATTCAACAAAAAGGAAAAGAGAAAAGTAAACTTGAAATAATTGAATAGTACAAATGATTTATCTATTGATCTTTGATATCACTGTGTAATATATTTAGTTAACTCAAGTATGAAATTTTTGCAAATTGAAATTAGAAACAAGGATGTCTTACAGGAAAGTTGAAGTATAGTGTGATTACATTGTTTGCTTAGTAATACCTGAATTATGGAAAAAGTTAAAGTTTCATTCTAAGACTTCTTATTTAGCTAAAAATGTGTAGTGACGCAATAAAGCAAAATTGTAGCTTATACTTCTATCTGTATATATAATTCAAGAATTGTGAGAATGACTATTGGGATTGATAATCTCAAGATAAATATTTGTTAATTGTACAAAATATGGAAGGCATCACTTTTAAATAAGATGAAAATTTTGTTGAGAGTCTTTTAATCATTCTTCGAGATTATCGAAAATCTTAGAAAATTATTAAAAGAGAATCTAAATGTATAAAGGTCGGTGGATTAGTATAAGCAATGAGTTTCAAATTATAAAAGCTTGAAAAGTGGAATTGTCAAAGTGATAGAATTAGAAGGTGAGACTTAATACCTTAGATTTTCTAAATGTTAGGAATTCACTTTGAAACAACACTCATTAAAGGTGATTGTGATAAAAATGCCTCGAATAGGAAAAAAACAGGGGATGTAATTTTAATAAAATTGCTCAATAATATTTCTTGAATGAGATATGCAATGATGAACAATTAAAGTCCTGCGTAAGCACATCATCAGTTGAGTTGTATGGATTAGTAAGTACAAGTCTGTTCTTTGGAGCTCATATTGGAGCAGAGCTAATGATGATTGATTAAGTGATGCATTATTGGAGAAATTGATTGAGATTATCTAGTAGGTCAACGTTTGACTACTAGTTGTTGGTATCCTATATTAGTATGGATAATCTCATATTAGAATATTGAGCATGAAAAGAAATTTCATGGAACTTGAATTAAAAAGTGTGCAAGAATGTTATGAGAATCTCATGGATTTCTTTAAAAGACTCATTCAGGAGAAATCCAAAATCATTATGATAATAATGAGTTGTTGGTGACCTAAAATGAAAATTGAAAGTGTCAATTTTATAAAGAAATATGAGATATATCAACAGGTGGAAGTTGCGTGATATTAACCTGGAGGGTTATATTATTATTGTTATATATGAATAAGATTTCATGCTTATAGATTTATAATGGATTAACCTAAGTTGTGATAGCAACTTAAGTTTGTTGATGTTGTGATTGTAGGATTGATAGAGTCTGTAAATTTCTTATCAATATTGTGGTTTAATTTTTTAGGAAGAATAAACGAGATATATGTGTTTAAAATATTTGAGATTTATGAAGAACCAAGATTATTATTTAGGTGAAGAATCGAAAGTTTGCTTCCCAGTGGGGAAGAGATTTATAATAGTTGGAAGGGACCTTTCACAATCTTAACATAATATATCTTCAACTAATATTAGTTCCAGAGAATATGATTTACGAGCTTGTGACATGGAAGGTGATAATTTCTAGAAAAAATATTTGATGCGTGAGTTCTTTAGTATTAACATTATCAGGCTATAAATGTTGAGGTGTTTCCTTTAAGAGTTTGTATGCTTAACTTCGTTATCAATTGGTGTGGGATGAGAAGTAAAGATACAAGCAAGTTTGAGCCAAAGTAATTCAGAACTATACATAAATGTGTTAACAAACTGTCACTTTACAATTAAAACTTAAATAAGTTAAAAGAAATATGAGGAAATGTAGATGGCAAAGTTTCTCAAGAACTACGACTTTACTCTAGAGTATCTCCCAAGCAAAGCAAATGGGGTTGTTAATGCCTTGAGTAGGAGAAGAACAGACATAGAAAATGTAGCTACTACCAAAGCTTCTCAGTTTAGACTTCTAAAGGATACATATATTATGCTGATTTGTGTAAGTTTAGCTGACACGTCATCAATTGAGAAAGCTAGTTTCCGAGCTATAATATGTTTTTTTAAGCTTAGACTCGAATTGAATTAGAGATGATTCAGTGGTGATTAGTTATCAGAAAGCTTATCAGGATTATATAGTGCGTTAGAGATTAGCAACTAGTGTAAATCATCCTAGTTGGTAGTTTCTAACAATGGTGCGTTATAGTTCAGAGATAGATTGTGGATTCTAGCTCATAATTAGTTGAGGCAGGAGTTGCTACAAGAATCTCATTGAAATCTATACTTTATTCATCCAGGTGACACAAAGATGTATTGCAATATGAGGCGTATCTATTAGTGGCCTGGGATGAAGACTGATGTTGTTGAGATCATAAAACGATGTAAGATATGCAAATAAGTTAATGCTGAGCATAAAAGCCTGGAAAGTTATTGTATTATCTGCCTATTCCTGAGTGGAAATGGGAATATATATCGATGGATTTTGTTTTCGTTATACCTTTAAGTCAACGTAATCACGATGTTATACGGGTTGTAGTTAACAGGATAACAAAGTCAGTGCATTTCTTGCCATTATTTATGCGAGACCCTCTTGACCAATTATGTGAGTTATACGTACGTGAGGTGTTAAGATTTCATGAAGTTCGAGTCTCGATTATTTTGGATAGAGATCTGAGATTCACGTTTAGACCGTGGAGTGAATTACATATACAGCGGGGAAATGTTCTTAACCTCAATATGGTATACAATTCGCGGATTGATGAGCGCGCTTGAGCGGTTGATATTGGTGCTAGATGACATATTTCGAGCTTGTGTCTTAGAGTTTGATGGTAACTAAAAGAAATACATTTCACTGTGTGAGTAATTCAGAACTACACAAAGAGAATTTAGCAGACCAGTGTTTGACTACGACATAGCTAAGATAGAAGAGATAAGACGATAAACATTATAGGTTACTCGATTTCTTAAATGACTATTGCATTCTAGTGAGAGTCTCACCTCTAAAAGATTTTATAGGTTTGGGATTGAGAGGTAATCTAGCTTCAAGGTGCGTTAGGTTGTTCATAATACGGGAAAATATTGGTCCTGTTGGTTATAGGTTAAACTTGCCTCTTCAGCTTGCGGGTTTCATAAAGTCTTCCACGTGTCTATGCTTCACAAAATGGAAACTCGGTTCACTTCAAGGATTGATTGGAATGAATTCTATCTTTGGGAAGACTTATCTTACTACGAGTAGCTAATTCGGATACTTGATCGTAAGATTCAGAGGCTGAGAACAAAATAGATTACTTTGGTTAAGGTGAAATGACAATGTCATGAAAATGAGGAACTAACTTGGGAACATGAATATTATGCAAAATGAGCAATTTTCATTTCTCTTCAAAACTACAGGTAATTATATGTTTACTTTAGTTTTAAGGATGAAATTGCTTTAAATTAGGGAGACTATAATGACATGTACCTTAAACTGGTGATTAGTGTTAATCTAAATCTTAAGTAACCCAAGTTAGGCTTATGGTTAAGTCCAGCGTACCTCGGCTAGCGTGTGCATGGCTAGGCTTTGTATGATGATTTGTGTTTGTTTGAAATGTTTAATAAATTTTATAGGTTGTAGTATAAAAATGAATTTATATGCAATCCTATAATCAAAAATAAATAAATAAACATTAAATAGTCGGTACATCAAGTGCGACGAGGGATCATGAAATGAATGTGCACGCTAAAATACTCGTAGGCATGTCCAGTGAGTTTATTGGCGAGAAAATACACGAATTACATATATTTATATATATTTGATAAATAAAAATATATATTAAAATTATAAGTTTGGTTTGAATTATATGGATCATTTGATCATTCTCGAGATAAGTGTTAGTGTTGATGGTGTTAGAATTTGTGTCGCTTTAGAAAGTATCATTTTAACACATTAACAACTTGATCAGCCTCAAGTGTATCTTGAGGGAAATCCATATATATAAATCTAAAAACCTCAAGTTTATCATCATTTCATCGATTGATCAAATTAGAGAGCGAAAAACTACGGGTTCTTGTCGAGACCCGAAAACTTAAAATACCCACATCAGGGGGTGTTTTAGTAAATTTATAAATTTTATTTGTGTGAAGCCCTAATTATAAAAATCCACCATAAACCATAGCCACCGCTTTGGTTCAAAATCCAAGAAAAACAAAAAATAGAGCTTGGGTGGTTTTGGTGACACAAAGTGGTGGTGGAAGGTACAATCATTTCCTTATTTATTTTGTTTTTTTTTATTTAAGTTGGTATCAAAGCATATGTATTAGAACCTAGGGAAAACAATTAGGTTAGTGAAACCTAAGTTGTAGAGCCTTTAAGTTAAAGGTCAAGTTTAAGTCAGACAAATCAATAGTATGGGACATTAGTTCAAGTTGACTTAATGAGCATAAATTACCAATCCTAGGATGGGAAAGGATTTAAAACTTGAATAAAACACTTGAATAATGTTTTTTTCCCTTGTGTTATGATATCTATCACGTTTAGGTATCTTATTTACTCTCTTAATTTATAGGATTAATTCGCTCTTATTTGCTCCGCAGTTGCATTATGAGCAATCGCAAGGGCTGAAAATCCTACAATATAAGGGAAACTCAATAGTGGGAGGAGAGAAACTAGCATGCTCAAATGGAGCAATGTATGACTACTATGGCCTAAACATTCCAAAAGTCCATTCACGACATGACTTCCACTTAAGACCAGAGATTGGCAGACCTGGCGTAATCACAAGATAGGACATGGCCCGCATACTAGAGCTGGTACAGTAAAGAAATACAGGGGCGGTAGAGCAAGCATCCGTGAAGCAGGGGCCCTAACCCTTATTTAACACCTATACAAGAGGATCATCCAATGGAAGAGGGGTCGATTCTACTAGGGCTGCAGTTGCAACGGCCATACCTGTAGTGGATGGAGATCCAGATATTTGTTAGAGAGGTAAAATACAAAAAGAATTTATGAAATATGACGTCTACGCACTTTTATGGGAATCGAGATCCCATTGAGGCTGAGGCGCAGATTTTAAACATGGATAAGAATATGAAGACTTTTAACATTGATAAGTAGATCATAGTACCACTGGTGGGATTTTTGTTAGAACGCGCAGCATGAAAATGGTGGATGACTATTGAAAGAACATGGAGAACTAATATGAATTGGCCACAATTCAAGTGTTTATTTTATGAAGAATGGTTCCCAATGCCAGTGAATGATGCAAAAATTCGAGAGCTCCTTGTCTTAGTACAGGGAAATATGTCAGTATCTGAGTATGCATCAAACTACAACGAGTTTCTAGAGTTTGCACATAAGTATGTCCCAATAGAGAAGATTCATAGGATGAGGTTTATTAATGGACTGAGGCAGAAAAGTAGTGTTATGACAGTTACGTCTTGATCTGAGACATCACCAGGCATACCATCAAGCACTTGAGTGTAAGGTAGCACTTCGTGGTGGTTTCATGTAGTTTCATTAGGATCTATCAGTATGGTTATGGAAAGCGTAGTTTTGGGAGTTACCAGAATAGTCAGTGCGACGGTTTCAAGAAACACCAATTTGCAGGATCTTCGGGTGGTGATGCACCCTCTATTGTAGCATGGAGGGCACCATATACCTTGATAGGGACCACCACTCACTCACATGTCACTACATCCTCGACTATATAGAGTGTGGCTTATGGACTATCACCTCCACCATAACAGTCAATGCAAACATCTCAGACGCCACAACCAACATGTTTTAATTACAAGCGGGTAGGCCATTTTAAGAGGAAGTGTATGGAGTTACAAGCACATCTTGAAGGTAGATAGACCCAAACAATAAGGAGTGGAGTACATGCAGTTGTTGAAATGGATTCGGGACCTACTGAAGGGATTATAGCAAGTAACCTTGACATTTTGTAATCGCGATATGTGCAATTTAAGTCATTCGAACCTATTAATCCTTTTGTGTGTGATGGCTATGTTATAAAAACTGGAGATACAAAAAAAGTGGAAATCTTCTTACAATACAAATAAATGTCTTACATTGAACACTAAACATAAGTCAACCATATATATTTTGAAGAGTTCCTCGGACTTAGTGAAGTCATAATGAATCAAATGATTAGAGAACCATTAGTATCAAGAACACCTTAATAAAGGAATGTCCTTAGAATTATTATTTGAACCTGGACATGTAACTTTCGACAGACCTAGTAATACCAGAGGGTTGGTTTAGGGTAGAGAGAAAGATCATGTTGAACTTGAAACGATAATATAATCATATTAAAGGATTAGCATGTTAGGAATAAAATATTGGTAGTGCCAATACCGCAAAAGTAAAAGTTACTCCATCGAGATACATGAATAAATTTCAACACAAGGTATGATGTACTTGGAGAGCTACGTCGAAAGTTGTCGCACTAGGACTAGTTAACTGTCGTCACGGGAGTCATGATCCATCCAGGTCATCAAAGTAGTAATCCCTAACACGAAAGACTTAGGGACCTTCGAGATCATTGCAATGAAATGATTTGACAACCGTAGTCACAAGAGTAATTGGACATCTTCATTAAAATAATAATAATAATAATAATAAGGGTGTCATGTTAGTTATTCTAGCACAAAAGAAATTAATAATTTGTGGTTGTCACCAAGAAAGGATATTGTAATCATAGTCATGGATGAAACCACACCCAGAGGGGGTGAATTGGATGTATCGAGAAGTTATCCCCTTTTTAAAATAATTCAACAATAAAGATTTTATATGCCCATTCAAATGCAAGTATGAATGCAATGCAAGATGAAGGAGATAGAAGAGATGGAAAGAGACAAAATTTATAGTGGTTTGATCAAATGATCTACATCCATTACCTAACCTCTACAGTTAGGATTTTCAAACCCCTACTTATATTGCCAATAAGTGTTATAACCTAAGTGTATAAGCCTAGAATGCCAAATCACCAATTATGACTTCCTATCTAGCCGAAACGAGGTTTATGCCAAGCCTCAACAAGGTTTTCCCTTCGACTTAGATCCCACTAAGTCTTACAATCAACCACTTACAAATAACAGATAAAAATAATCAAATTCACTTTACAAAGTAAAGCGGCACCAAATTCAAATACAAGCAAGCCTCCTATAGCCTAACCACTCTAATGCATGCAAGTATGAGAACAAATGAGAAATGCAAGTATATCATTGATTTTGTGCAAATCTCAAATATGAAACCGTTTCAAATGAATCGATTAAAACAAATCCGATTTCAAATCTAAAGAAAAGAAGTTTGATAAAAATAAACTTTAAGTAAAAACTCTTGTCCAAACCAGTCTTAAGGTTTAGTAAATAAAGTTTAAGTGTAAAACCCAAGACAAATGTGTTCAAGAACACAACAAATGCCTTCCACAAGTTAAGCACACAAAAATATAAAATTTAAGAACAAGAAAAGCTAGGAAATCAAACTTTCTTACAACCCCAAGATAGTGATTTGAAAATTAGTTCTAGAGTGGATGTCGTAAGCTTTAGAATGCCTCAATAACACTAGTTTCAAGAGTAATTCAGTTGCCTCGAAAGATTACAATTGATAGAACACAAAAATCCAAGCTTTTTCTTTGAAAACTATGAGCACAATTTGGTTTTCTTGCTTGACAAACAATAAAATGTTCTTGGTGGTTTGAGAATATTCAACATTCCTTTTTAGCAATTTTTGACCATTCTAAAGATCCAAAGGCTCAGATTTGATCTTTTATTTAAATTAAAGTGTGATTTTCAGCCTTTAAAAAAAGCTGTTAGAAAAGCAATTGGTGCAAATATTTGGACCTAGTGCGCTAATCCTCTAAGCTAGCGCGCTAAAGCTGAACATTAACACGCTAACTCTACAATTAGCACGCTAATATAACTATTAGCGCACTAACTGTCAGATACCTCAAAATAGATATTTTTTGGCCCTAGAGTTAGCGACCCCTTATCATATCCGGGACCCTACCAAACCTCTTATAACATATTATACATGTTTGTTAAGGGTCATAAAACCTGTTTAGGTGGTCTGGATGTTTTCACAAATCTCAAAAATGGAAAATCATGGTTTCATGACTTACAGATGGGCTTTACTACAAATACACAATTTTTCATTTCAAAACAAGTTTTTCATTTCCGAAAACTTCCATAATGGTTTTTAAAGTACGAAGTCAATATAAAAACATGGTTTCACATAGTTTGAGGTTATAAGACCGATTCAAGTGATGAGTTGTGTTTACAACTCCAAATGATCACTTGAGATTTGAAAAACATGATACGCATGAACTAATGCATTAGGCTTGCGTAAATGAACCCGTGTAACTTACATCAACGTTACAACATGTAATATGATCTTTCTTCTTTGTTTCCTCGTGTAGACTGAATCTTGAACTTATATGGCTTGAACGCTTGAGATGTGCTATTCTGCAAACTTTGACTAACTGAAACACACTTGATAAACTTATTATTATACTTTCACATTTTTGTTTCCATCAAAATCTCGGGTGGAGTAAAAGTGACTAACCACTTAGTCCAACAATCTCCCACCTTTTTGATAATAACAAACAATATTAACTTGACAATCAAAAATGAAATTCAAGTGTATTCATATCCATAGTGCAATCTCAAACAACCTCAAGTTCAGCGCACATATTTCTCCCCCTTTTATAACATCAAAAAGTGGGACCAAGCTCCTCCTCACAACAAGCATAACCGAAAATGAGCCATGAATATATAATAATAACACACTGAGTAGAGGACTCCCCCTCACTACATGCATATTACGAGACATAAACAGTTATATCAATGAAAGTCGTTCACATGCAACCAATATAGGTTCGTGAACAAAAGCATTACAGTAACTCAGAGGTACACAAAAAGTTTTCATGATCTTAAATGCTAAAAATGAATATTAACATAGTTATGGCCTAAATAGCTGAGTCTACAACATAGCAAATGTACATCAAAACACTGAAGACTAACATAGATGACCCTAGTGTTCCCCCTAACTATGTTATGCCTAGATAATCCTCCTAATGAGATGATGTCCGACGCGCAGAACTGGAGGCAAGGTCGTCTCGTGCTGGCCTGGCTGGCAGTAGATGGCCCTCTATGCAACGAAGTCCATCACCCTGACGCTCAAGGCGGGTGTCGATGGTTGTGAATGTCTGAGTCAAGTACTCATGCAAATAACCTTATTACGCTGATAGCTCCACCGTTAATGGAGACATCTTGGAATGAGGGACAACGCCATAAAATGTCGGATAGTGTAGAAGCTATTGATCTGCTGGTGTGACTACTGCTATGATTGCTACTGTGGAGGAGATGGAGCCGCAAAGTCCCGGTGAACTTCATCCTCACCATCATCATCATGAGGGAACAGAAATTCGTAGTCCAAGTAGTCTTTCTCATCAAAATCAATTGGAGGATCGGTGGGAAGTGGAGACACATATCGCTATAGTGCTGACAATCTAGGATATATTCCTCTCGAATCCATCTTTGTGCACGACAAATATATCGGTACTTCATGGCATTCAGAGTGGTCACGTCAATGGTGTTATAGGTAGAGAGTGGACGACCGCCTAAACTGATATCCACCTGGGTTGATTCCAGATAAGAAGTGATGATGTGGGCGTACGGGAGATGATAATTGGAGCTACATGTGCTATTCATGTAGCCGATGATAAGGTGGGGCAAGCTAAGAGGGATCTTACGAAGTAGGTGCCTGAAAACAAAAATGTTAAGTAAAGTGATGTAGTTCTTACTACCGCCATGTGGATGAATAACCTTGTACAAAACCCTGTGAAGTAGGTGAGGCACGAGCTTGAAGTCAATATCAATGACTCCAGATGGATACATGGTGAGTTCCCTGTTAGACCGTGTGAAAGATTTTAACACCTCAAGCTGATTAAATTGCCAACTAAGAAACTTACACCCAACGATAGTGGTGGGAGGGTGAAAAGGAAGGTTAAACCGTTAAGCGAGGCTCTCCGGTGTAATCTTTATAGACCGACCATCAATTGACGATTGAATGACAAAGGTATTCGCCAAGGCGAGATAGGAATAAAATACTCAAACTAATGATGGATTATAGTCATCCTTATACTGAAAAAAGGTAGCCCACCCCGATTTGGAGATAACCTATCGCATTGAGAGATTAGCATTCTCGAAGAATGCGAGATTGACAACGGCGGGCTTAAGGATTTAAGCATCCGTAAGCCGTGGGCTAATCGACGCTAAAATAGACTTAGACTCATGTAGAGATTTGGGCTAACCCTCTTTTTTGGGGCATTAGCCGGGACAGTGGACCAGGTGTCGCTATGGTGACTAGAAGACCTAGTCTCGTGACGGGATAACGATTTGGAGGCGGTGTGAGACAGTATTAATGAATGGGCAGACTCGAACTTTCTACTCGACAACATGACGCGTACGGGAGGATGATGCAGGGGCATTGCGGGCAGCGAGACGGGTTTGTGGAATGGGCAGAGGTTTGACGGGTCAACATGTGTACAAACTCGAGGATGGAGATAACAATGGTGGTTCAATGTTAGAGCTAGGAAGTAAAAACACACATATTGATAAAGAAAGTAATGGAATTTACCTAGGGATGAGAGGATGAAGACCCAAGAGAGAGAGAGGTGTGTGAAAAAAAAGAATTTAGGGTTAAAAATAGTGATATGTATGTCCTGCCCAAACGACATTAGCGTTTTAATGATGTCGACAAGTGATATGGACCAGGACGATTAGCAAGCTAAGTCCTTGGATTAGTGCGCTAATCAGAGACAATTAGTGTGTTAATTATCAGATCTAGCGCATTAATTGCTCTTTAGAATTTGAAATTAGATTTTTTGAGTTTTTGCCAGACAACTCTGATTCTCCTCATACTTCATTGACACTTTACTAACAACGTATAAAACGGATTGAAACAATTAAAACATGTGTAGAAGGTCTCCACGAAACATGTCTAATCCACGCTGAGTCTTAGAAAATTGGTCGCTAAGCAATAGCTTAGTGAAGATATCAGCTAGTTGGTCCTCCGTAGGCACGTGGATTAGTTTAACATCGCCCTTTAAGACGTAATCGCGAAGGAAATGGTGTCTAAACTCAATGTGCTTGGTGCGAGAGTGTAACACCAAATTTTTTAATATGTTGATTGCACTTGTGTTATCATAATAAATTTCGCCACAACCAACTTGGATTTGGTAATCCTCGAGTTGTTGTTTCAAGTACAAGACCTGAGCACAATAACTTCAGACAGCCACATACTCGGCTTCAGTCGTAGACAAAGCAACGAAATTTCGCTTTTTGCTAAACCATATATAAGTGAATTTCCTAGCAAATGACAAACCCCAAAAGTACTTTTCCTAACCACTAGACTCCCCACATAGTCGAAATCAACAAAGCTTCAGAGTTTGAAACTTTTGCTTTGTTGAGCCACAATCCCAAATCCTTGTTTAGCATAAAACTCCTCTAAGTTCCTATTGATAAACTCACTACCCCAATCACTCCTAATGATGGTAATTTTATACCCCTTCTAATTTTCAACCAAAACACAAAATCTCACAAACACATTAAACACATCATGCTTATAAGCTAGAAAATAAATCCATATATACCTAGTAAAATCATAAACAATGACCAAGCAATATGATATACCCCCTAAAATTTGTGTTTGGGTGGGTCCGAACAAATCCATATGGATAAGTTTCAATGCTCTAGTCACATCACTTGTTATTTTCATCTTCAATGATGATTTCACTTGCTTACCAAGGATATAAGGTTCACATTCCTTGTCTTTCTTATAAGTGCATTTAGGTAGAACCTTGACAAGATCATGCTTGGTCAATTTGGACAAGATTGTCATGCTAAAATGTCCTAGTCTACGGTGCCACAACCATGCATCACATTCACTTTGAGCACTCAAATGAAACATTTCTCATATGCATCTCATCAAAGTTAATGGAATAAACATTCTTATCTCTATATGCAACAAACAGAGTTTCATGCTTCTCATTCCAAACAATGCATTTTGATGATTCAAACATGACATGAAATCCTTTTTCACACAATTGATTAATGTTAAGCAAGTTATGTTTTAAACCATCGACAAGATAAACATTAGAATGGAAAGTAAATTGTTACCAAAAATTCCAAGGCCTATAACCTTTCCTTTGTTGTTGTCCCCAAAAGTTACCTTTTTACCATCATGCTGCTTTAATTCAATGAAATGATGTGCATCTCCGGTCATGTGTCTTGAGCACCCATTATCCAAGTGCCATGGGGTGTTCTTCCTCACATCCTACACAATGGGAAAAACACTAGATTTTGGTACCCAAACACCTTTGGGTCTGAGAAAGTTAGTATCATAAACATTCTTAACTACTCATGCTAGTCTACCCATTTTGGCCTTTTGTAAGGCACATTTCCCAACCGCATGAGACATATTGCATTTTGAGCATCTATGGGCATTATCTAGTAATTTCTTGTACCTCAACAAGTTCGCTCCATAGCATATGCCTCTCTTGTTGATTGCACATCGTTGTGCTACCAACATCATGTCAAACATCTCTCTACCATTGGTGAACTTGTGCACCTTGCTAGTCAAGTCTCTACTTCCTTGACTAAAGCATCTCTCTCATTTACGACTTCATTCAAGTCACTTTGGAGATCATTAATGGTCCCATTTTGTGACTTAATCTCACTAATTGCAATAGTCGAGCTTTTTTGAGTTGTTTGGTCTTTTTGACCTCTTTTTCCAACTCTTTCCTAAGCTCATCAACATTAGGAACATCATACAAATCATCGACATCATCAAAATTGAAATCGTTAGAGTTTACCTCACTTTGTGCCATGAGACAAAGTATTGCTTTCTCACTTTTTGATTCGGATTCGAACTTGATGATGATGAATCATCCCATGTTGCCTTAAAGCTCTTCTTGCCTTTTTTCTTGGACTTGCATTCTGCCTTGATGTGGCTCGGTTTGCCACACCTGAAGCATATGGTCTCACTTGACTTTCCTCCCTTACTTCCACTCTTGTATTTCTTCTTGTCCTTGTCTCACTTGCACAAAGCCTTATTGAGCTTTCTTGAGAAAATGGCTACTTCTTCCTCAAGATCATTGTCATCACTAGATTTCTCATCTTCAATGATCATAACCAATGGAGCCGATATGGCTATTTTCCTTCAAAGCAATCTCTTTTCTTGAACTCTTAGTATCCCCACTCAATGTTTCCAATCTAGCTCAGTCCTTTAGTTCAAATCTATGGATTGTTAGCTCTCCACATAAGGCATCAAAAATGTACTCTCCAAGGTTTTCCGCCGATTGGATAGCATATTTCTTGGCATCCCACTCTTTAGGCAAGCCTCTAAGGAATTTGTACACCGAAGTCTCTTGATCATAATTTTTTCCAAGATTCTTGATCTCATTCAAGAGCTTAGTGAACCGAGTGATGGCGATGGCTATGTCTTCATCGGAGCCAACTCAAAAAGTCTCACAGTGCTCCTCAAAGATTCTAGACTTTGTCTTTTTAACTTGAAGTGTACCTTCGTAGTATACCTAAAGCTTCTCCCAAACTTCCTTGGTCGTTTGACAAGCACTAACTCTATTGAGTTCATTCTCACTTAGCGTGCAAAACAAATGATTCATGGCTTAATCATTTGAGAGCTCAATATTGGTCTCATCGGTGGTGTATTCTCTCATAGGCTTGTCCGATAAAGTGTACCCATTCTCGATTGAGTCCCATAAAAGACTATTTTGCACCCTAATGTAGAACTTTATTCTTACTTTCCAATGAGCATAGTTGGTTCCATCAAAATACGGAGGCCTACTTGAGGAGTTGCCTTCCCTAAGGTGAGCTGGATCTAAAGTTTGCGTCCTTGCTCAAAAACTCAAAGATATGTTAGTAACATTTTGAGCAATAACCCGCTCTGATACAAATTGAAACCACACCCAATAGGGGGTGAATAGGGTGTATCGAGAAGTTATCGCCTTTTAAAATAATTCAACAATAAAGATGTTATATGCTCATTCAAATGCTAGTATGAATACGAAAGCAAGATAAAGGAGATAGAAGAGATGGAAAGAGACACGCGATTTATAGTGGTACAACCCAATTATCAACATCCACTACCTAACCACCCTGGTTAAGATTTTTAAACCCCACTTATATTTCCAACAAGTGTTACAATCTAAGCGTATAAGCTTAGAATGCCTAATCACCAATTAGGACTTCCTACCTAGTTGCAACCGGGGTTTATGCCAAGCCTCAACTAAGCCTTCCCTTCGACTTAGATCCTACTAAGTCTTACAATTAGTCACTTACAATGAATATATGAAAATAATCAAATTCACTTTATATAGTAAAGTGGCACCAAAATCAAATACAAGCAAGCCTCTTAGAGCCTAACCACTCTAATGAATGTAAGTATAAGAACAAATGAGAAATGCAAGTATACCACTGATTTTGTGCAAATCTCAAATATGAAACCATTTCTAATGAGTCGATTAAAACAAATCCGATTTCAAATCCAAATAACAAGAAGTTTGATAAAAATTAATTTTAAGTACAAACTCTTGTCCAAACCAATCTTAGGGTTTAGTAAATCATATTTAAGTGTAAAACCCAAGACAAATGTGTTCAAGAACACAACAAATGATTTCTACAAGTCAAGTATACAAAAATATGAAATTTAAGCACAAGAAAAGCTGGGAAATCGAACTTTCTTACAACCCCGAGAGAGTGATTTGAAAATTAGTTCTGAGTGGATGTTGTAAGCTTTAGAATGCCTCAATAACGCTGGTTTCGAGAGTGATTCAGTTGCCTCGAAAGATTACAAATGATAGCACATAAAAATCCAAGCTTTTTTTTTGAAAACTATGAGCACAATTTGGTTTTCTTGTTTGACAAGACAATAAAATGTTCTTGGTGGTTTGAGAATGTTCTACATTCTTTTTTAACAATTTTGACCGTTCTAGAGATCCAATGGCTCATATTTGATCATCTATTTAAATTAAAGTGCGATTTTCGGTTTTAAAAAAGCAGTCGGAAAAGCAATTAGCGCGTTAATATTTGGACCTAGCGCGCTAATCCTCTAAGCTAGTGCACTCACTCTGCAATTAGCACGCTAATATAACTATTAACACGCTAACTATCAGGGGCCTCAAAATAAATATTTCTTGGCCTTAGAGTTATTGACCCCTTATTGTATCCAGGACCCTACTAAACCTCTTATAACATGTTATAAATGTTTGTTAAGGGTGATAGAACATGTTTAGGTGGTCCGGATGTTTTCACAAATCCCAAAAATAAAAATCCTAGTTTCATGACTTACTTAGGGGATTTTATGCAAATATACATTTTTTTCTTTTCAAAAACCTTTCAAAACAAGTTTCTCATTTTCGAAAACTTCCACAATGGTTTTTAAAGTACGATGTGAATATAAAAACATGGTTTCATATAGTTTGAGCTTATAAGACCGATTCAAGTGGTGAGTTTCATTTAAAACTCCAAATGATCACTTGAAATTTGAAAAGCAATTTGAAAAACATGATATGCATGAACCAATGCATTAGGCTTGCTTAAATGAACCTATGTACCTTACATCAATGTTACAACATGTAATATGATCTTTCTTCTTTGTTTCCTCGTGTAGACTAAATCTTGAACTTTTATGCCTTGAACACTTGAGATGTGATATTCTGCAAACTTTGATTAACAGAAACACACTTGATAAACTTATTACTATACTTTCAATTTATTTGTTTCCATCAAAATCCTAGGTGGAGTAAAAGTGACAAATCACTTAGTCCAACAATCTCCCCTTTTTTACGATAACAAACAATGTGAACTTGACAATCAAAAATGGAATTCACGTGTATTCATATTCATAAGGCATTCTCAAACAACCTCAAGTTCAACGTACACATTTCTCCCCTTTCGATAACATCAAAAAGTGGGGCTAAGCTCCCCCTCACAACAAGCATACCCGAAAAATGAGCCACGAATATAACAACTACACAGTGGGTGGAGGACTCCCCCTCACTATATGTATATTATGATACATAAACAGGTATATCAATGAAAGTCATTCACATGCAACCAATATTGGAAGCATAACAATAACTCAAAGATACGCAAATAGTTTTCATGATATTAAATGTTGAAAATGAATATTAACATAGTTGTGGCCTAAATAGCTGAGTCTATAACATAGCAAATATACATCAAAACACTGAAGACTAACATAGATGAGCCTAGTGCTCCCCCTTACTATGTTATGCCTAGATAATCCTCCAAATAAGACAATGTCTAACGCGCAAAACCGGAGGCAGGGTCATCTCGCACTGGCCTGGCTGGCAGTAGATAGCCCTCTATGCGACAAAGTCGATCACCCTGACGCTCAAGGCGGGTGTCGATGGTTGTGACGGTTTGAGTCATGTACTCTTTCATATAACCTAATTGTGCAGAGATGTACGTCGTCAATGGAGACATCTCGGGATGAGGGGTAATACCATAAATGTTGGATTGTGTCGAGGTTGTTGCTACTTGTAGCTAACTGCTGTTGTGTGATTGCTGATGTGGAGGTGGTGGAGCCGCAAAGTCCTGGTGAACCTCATCATCACCATGAGGAAACAAAAGCTATAGTCCAAGTAGTCTCTTTCATCAAAATCAATCGGAGGATCGGTGGGAAGTGGAGACTCGTCTCCCTCGTAGTGCTGACCACCTTAGATATATTCCTCTCGAATCCATCTCGGCGTGCGACGGATATATCAGTACTTCATGGCTTTCAGAGTGGTCAAGTCAATGGTGTCAAAGGCAGAGAGTGGACGACCGCCTAAACTGATATCCACTGGGGTGACTCCAGATAAGAAGTGATGATGTGGGCGTGCGGGAGATGAGATCGAAGAGACACGTGCTAGTCATGTAACCGTTGATAAGGTGGGGCAAACTAAGAGGGATCTTACGAAGTAGGTGCCCGAGGAGAAACATGTTGTGGCGGCCCTACCGCCCGGGTGACGGGTCTCCGTGCACTCCTCACCCGATGGGCCCAGTACACGTATCTGGCACTTGCCTATCCTTCTCTTATCTCGAAATTCGTGTCCACGTGTATTTATTAAATTACTTAGAGGATTTTTGTATGTTCTTAACCAATTCTCTTTAAGTAGTTACATATTTAATAGGTTCATTAATTTTTAGTTTACTATAATTTTAACCGCACTAGTGAGTTGTATATTACAAGTTAACTTAAATCAATGGATGCTTTAGTGGATACAATTAGGTAAAATAATTTAGCATGATAAACAATTATCTACACGAGCATATCCTAATGTGGAAAACCCAGAAAGTACTATGTATATAATTAAGCGACAGTACCATAACACATGGTATATACACACTACAAAAAAAAAGCAAATCAGAAACGGAATTTTCCGTTTCTGATTTGCAAAAATTCCGTCTCTGATTTGATTCGAAACGAACGAGAGACGAATGCGTTCCGTCTCTCAAAACGTCGTCGTGATTGGATCGAAACGGAAAATGGATTCCGTTTCGATTTAGAAACGGATCGAAATGGAATAAATTCCGTTTACGATTAGAAACGCGAATTTATTAAAGTCTCTAATTCCGTTTCGATTAGAGACGGAATAAATTCCGTTTACGATTATTTAGTCTCGATCCGTTGCTAATCGAGAGACGGATCGAAACGGAATTTTATCCGTTTACGATTCATATCTAAAAAAAAAAAAAATTAGAGACGGAAATAGCAACGGAATCCAAAGATTAGATTCCGTTGCTATTTCCGTCTCTAATTTTCATTTTTGTTTAGTTTTTAAAGTCTTACATATATAGGTCTCAATCCAAACACATTTAACTTTGCCAATATATAATAAATTGACATTCATACATCGACAATATATATCAACAAATATTCAATTGAGAGAACAAAAATGTAAAAATCAAAAATTGAAAAAGATATATATCCAAAAAAAATTGTATAGTATTACAAATGCTCCAAATTTCTAAGTATTCACAAAACCACCAATCCTATTGTTCAACAACCACAAAAAAAAAAAAAAAAAAAAAAAACCTTACAATCCCAAACATGTACAAAAAGAATTATCAATCGAAAAGTCTTGAGATGTTCTTCAACACCACTGCTGACGAGGGACATTTGAAACAACTTAATAATTGAATAGTTGAACTTAAATTTTTCAGGGACATAAGCATCATAGGAGATAGAGCTAAGGTAGAAGAGCAATGACTCACATCGAACTTATAGTGACGATCCCTGCGCTCGACCATCAAAGTCTACAAACAAGCAAAAAGATTAATAACCATTACCGCCAAATTATTAGAATTCTAATCAAAATGGTGGCTCCTATAATTTCATTATTTGATCCAACCCAAATCAACCTAAATTGCAAAACATGTAAAAGACAATCAATCTGAATCACACTTTATTTAAACTGAATAAGTAATGAATTGATGTAAAATGTCAAATAGCTAAAAAAACCTTAAAAAAAAACTTCTTTGCTGCTTTCATTCGTGTTTGCATTGATGTAATAAGGAACATGAAAGAGGATAATGGTGAAGTGCAAGAATGCTTAAAGGAAAAAAGAAAACTCAAATTTGATCCCCAAAGTCCCATTCAATGCGTAGGAAAATAGCAACATTGACCCCCAAACTCCCATCAATGCAACATTCACGGTTCAAATTTGATCCTAAACTCGAATTTCATCCAATCTAAAAATGAAATAGTGCTCGAGAACAAACCGACCATGTGTTCCTACTTTTAAATAAAAAATTCCAGCTGACATTCAAGAAATGCAGTGAAGAAAAGAAATAAACCATACAATGAGGAATAAGAAATCTTCCAAAAAATACATGAACATCAACCATATAAGATGCACCTATCATGTAAGTTGAGTTGGATTATTTATCAAGCTTTGAAAGGCTTGCATTTCAACATGCATATGATAAGTAATGGTGAAGTGCAAGAATGGTAAAAGGGAAAAAGTAAAAGTTAAGCACAAACCTATCATGTAAGTATGATTCTAGAACTCATCCTCTCACCCCATCTAAAGCTTTGTGTGCTCCAAAGGTGACAAGCCATGTGTTCCTACTCAAAAAAAAAAAAAACAAACCAATTGGGATTATCAAAAAGAAGAGAAAAAGAAAAAAGAGAACAATGTATCTATAAGAAGTCATAATCTCATCCACCAACCTCTCTATTTTCCCGGCCTCTCTATTTAACCATAAATCTTGATAGGAAGTCATCATCTCCTCCACCAACACAACTGCTGCGTGCTCCAAAACAAATCGGCCATGTTAAGCTACTCCCAAAAAAAAAAAAAAAAAAAAACCAGGTGATGTCCTCTCTTGCGATGAAGAAAAAGAAAAAAACTCACAAATTTTATAAGTGCTAGTAAAAATGAAAAGCTCACCAGCGACCAAGCAAAAGCGAGATAGGAATGAAGTTACAACTTTGCTGCGTGCTCCAAAACAAATCGGCCATGTGTTCCTACTCCCCAAAAAAAAAAAAAAAAAAAAACAGGTGATGGAAATCTCTTGCGGTGAAGAAATAGCATAAAAACTCACAAATAGAATAAGAAAGCTTTAAAAGAAAAGCTTAGAGTGTGGCCAAGCAAAGCGAGATAGGAGCTGCTTTGTGATCTTGCTCAAAAAAAAAAAAAAAACAAACCAAACCAAGGCTGGTTTCTTTGGTAATGTCACTTTATCCTCTGTGTTATAGCCATTATATATATATTTGAAATGACAATAGAAGAATCACTCACTATCTGTAGGGCTAGCTGTGAGGAGCCACGACACATGGCGAATGCTCACCAAGAGGATTCGATCTCGTCTAGGAGCCACAAGCACGACTTGAATGCTTAACCTACGAGTAAACGACTCAATTCTACCACTTTAGACCCTAGGTCACTCGGTAGGGAAGTAGAGTCCAACAATAGGTATCATTTCCATTAAAATATGCAAGGAAAGGAAAAAGAAATAATATTGAATTTCTTACTAGTTTACTTACAATACAATTGCATAATTTTTTACGTCAAATCGATGATTCGAATAGTCTAGTTGAACCATCCACGCGTATCTACAATCAAACAATGTATGACACAATTGTTTTAAGGATCGTTTGCTTAGTTGAGGTTTAGTACGTAACTTAAAGGAACTAATTCATCCACTAGCTCTTTTATAGATTTAACTCATTATATTAGGGACTTAACCCACTAAAATGATCTTATATGAGTTTCGCTCTTAACTTAATAAATATAAATCTCAAAATCCTAAGCTAATAGAACCATTGTTCTAGTAATTTAAACCTAAACAATACATTTGTCCAAACATGTGGTGTATATGAAAGTATATTCAAAGGCGTTGGGTTTTGTTGGATTCATGTAACTACAAATATAGTTTCCAATTAGAATAGTTAATTACCCAAGGCTAGCATTAATATTAAATAGTTCTTTTAAATATGCAAGCCTACTTCCATGTGCTAGTAAAAATGAATTTATAAGTTATTCTAATATGCATTTATACCTAAACCTTTTCTAAGTTTGGTTAGGCTCAAACAAGTGATTTTAAATGGTTCAACTCTACCAAACCATTACTACTTAATTTTATGGAAGTCCAAACCTCTTCCAAGATCAATTTATAAGTAGTTTACTTCAACTAGCCAAGTGTCAGTTATTATATTCTTAAAAATAATTACATATGATGCATATCAATCTAATTACTCTTTTATCCATGTAAATTTCTACTCTTGAATTTGAAAAAAAAGACAAGTTTCCTTTCAACCATTATATTAAACAATTGGAATGCATTCATTTAATATACTATTTTAATTCAAGCTTTTCTTCCTAATTACGTCCACATCTCTACCTCACTCAAATAAAGTATTTCCAATCATCAAAGCAAATTTAGAATGAAGTCTAGCCATTGAAATTTTGAATCTTCACTTCAATAGTCTAAGTTGGAGTTAATTCATGAAGTTTAGTAAAAACCTAATTTGAGAAACAATTTTTGTAAGTTAAAATGTATATTAGTTCAAACTGATCAAACCATGCTCAAAACTCGAAATGAACAAGTAAACCTTATTTGAGTCATTTTATCAAACATTTGGTGTATATGTTCTACACACCAACTAGATTGATTATTAATTTAAAACAAAAAACTTCAACAACAACAACAACAACTCATTCAACGCTATCTCAAACTAAATATAAGTAACAAACGATTCAAATCTAAAATCGAACAAGATCAACCACGATGCTCAACATCGGAAAGCAAAGAACATCATCACAAACGAATTGAATCCAAGCTCGAAAGGAGAAGAGAAGATAGAATCTCACCTCGGCCGTCACGAGAGAAGGAGATTCCTCTCGCAAATCGCCGCAACAAAACCCTAGCGAAGCGAGAGAAGAGAAGAAGACTTGTGGCATCGCTGATTGCTAGTTAGCACCACATTTTATAGCAACAAACCCTAGCGAGAGAGCGGCGAGAGAGAGGGTGAGAGAATGAGAAACGAGAGAGCTGCGAGAGAGAGAGCAGAACGAGACGCGACAGTGAGAGAGAGAAGCGGTGACGGTGAAAGAGAGAAGCGAGAGAAACTATGACGGTGAGAGAGAGAGAGAAAAGCGGTGACGGTGAGAGAAGCGGCGGTGACGGTGAGAGAAGCGGCGGTGACGGTGAGAGAAAAGCGCGGTGACGGTGAGAGAGAGCGGTGAGGAGAGAGGTTTCGTTGAGAGAGAGAGAGAGAGAGCGGTGGGAGAGAGATTTTAGGGAGAGATAGAGTTTTGGTCCCCATTTTTGAATTATCGAGATCGAGACACGCACGAATCTCGAGACGTAACGACGGTTGTAATAAATGCAAATTTTGGTGGGAATGTTGGCGCCATTTTTTAGAGACGGAATTAATTCCGTCTCTAATTCCGTCTCTAATTCCGTCTCTGATCCGTCTCAAATCCGTCTCTAATTGTTTCCGTCTCAATTCCATCGCTAACTTTTTAATTTAGAAACGGAACTTATTCCGTTTCTAATTCCGTTTCTGATTTAGAAACGGATCTTATTTCCGTTTCTAATTCCGTTTCTGATTTGCTGTTTTTTTGTAGTGACATGTACAAGTTCATCTCAAGTCCCCCAATAACCAAAATAAACCAAAATATCAAAATAACATAAACACCTACGAGTATATCTAAGACCGTCAGCAAAGTGAGATAGTAGCCCAAGATTTTCTTTTGCCACTACTCGTAGAAACGTCTGCACTCAGTCACCCAACTAATATAGTGACGAGTCCAGTGAGTAAATTTTCAAGAGAAATCCACACAATATTAAGCAAGAAATCAAATAGAAGTATGAATCATCATGTATGCTATCTGGCAACAGAAATACATACTTACATGAATATAGGGCAATACAAAAGATTTAGGCAGCATACCATGATAGTTAACATAGGGCAACAGACAATAATCAAACAAGCAGTTATTAACACTAGTACATACTAACCAAATATGCTCGAAAATAAGGCTTAATAGTAGTTAATCATATACACGAGAATGTAAACACACCATAGTTAAGTCAATCTACAAATAAATATCCTTGATGAAAACCCAAGGATGTGTCGCATGTAGCAGACTATACCATACTTCGGAGCTAAGGATCTTTCCAGGGGCTTCTCCCACCACCTCCATTGTCCCGTCCTTAGTCCTCGTGGCGCAGGCCAAATCTATTGAGACACCGAAACGTATGCATTGGTGAATCTCGCGTAATTCACCGAGGGCATGATCACACGTGTTATGGTATAGTGTACCTTAGTCCTTCCACACATCCCAGTGTAAAAACCCCGATAAATTAATTAATAAATTAGACAAACTGGTAAAGGAAAATAGTTTGACACCCATCACATGCATAAGAAAAACAAACTAAATTCTGTGAAGCATTCTCAAGGGTTTTACGCACATCAATTCGCACTCCGACTTTCTCAGACTCACGAATCCAACCCGACTAGCTCCCGATACACGATATCCCTGAGTTCGGTGTCTTCTCAGTTCAAATATAGTGATTTTAATATTAATTTAGTGTCTATTAACTCTTAAGACCAATATTTATTTCAAAATCTAAAATTTATTAAATAGTCTTTTATTAGGTTAATTCGTTCAAAATAAATTAAAAATAGTAAATCTAAGAATCGGTGTGTGAAAAGTGGGTTTCAACTAGCTACGTTATTAAAACACATTTGTATCGAATTTTTGGTGTCAAGTTAACGCGCTAATAGAGATTATTAGCGCGCTAATCGCGAAATTAAATTCGAGTTTCTGACCAGAATTATTAGCGCGCTAATTTTACTCATTAGCGCGCTAATTGCCCTCTATGACATAATTTTCAACTCGAAAATTATGTCCCAAAGTCCCCAATTATCTAACTAAACCTCATTCAACACCCTTTCTCAGAACATCAATTAAATCAAATTAATTAATTTCATAAAATCCATTAGTTTTCCCAAATTGTTCAAAAAGCTTAATTCTTCAAAACCAATTATAAATCTTCAATTTATAAGCTCATAAAATATGTAATTCATAAAGCTAACATCAAAATCCAGGGATTTAACCCTCTAACTTGCATTTCATCAAATTCTCACAAAAATGGGTTCAAATGAAAGAGTAGGAAATGAAAAAGAAGATTACCTAACTTTTATGCACCAATTTGACTTCCAAATTCCTAAAATCCAACTCCAAATCTCTCTTTTCTCTTTGATTTCCCAGCAATGTAGTTGGTTAAGTTTGCATGTGTTGATCAACCATCTTATATATATCAAAAATGAGATGTACTATTAACCCTTGATCCTCGTGTATTTACATATCCCGAGGTTTATTTAGTGATCTATCTATTGCCACTTAGCCCACTAACTACCACTAACCAAACTCAAATGACACCAATTTGTTACTCATATGGTTCCTAGATGTGTTTAGGTGTATCTCAAGGACGATCCTATAGTTTACAATTAATTACTCAAACTATAGGCCTTGATTTATTGAATTTATTTACCTTAGCTTAGGCCCACATAATATCTATGGTTAGTAGTTTTATTCACCAAAAATTATTAACTTGCGATCCCACTAACCCTCGACTACCTGGCACTCAGTGCCCCGCATTCCGACACGAAATTCAATGTATGTCATACCCTGTCATTTTAATTGAATTAACTTAACCTATGGTCATATTACCTATTTTAATTCATCAACTAATTATCTTAATGTGAATTAGTGGAGTTTCTTAGTGTACCCGTAGTTCGCCTACTCGACACTCGCGTCGACACGCCTTTCGATGCGAACACCCATCACACAACCTCACTCGATATCAACATATACACATGCAATGCAATATAATAATAATAATAATAATAATAATAATAATAATAATAATAATAAATTTAAACACCACATATATACAACCACCATCCATATATAACATATTTCCTCGGTTCTCGTGTTCGAGTCAACTAAGTGGTCCACGTAACGCCCGAATTTTGACCGTTGATTCCCGAGATGAACATTAACCCTAGTTTAATTAATTTGGGCCGTTACACATGTCAAGTAAAGTGGCGTAGTTCTTACTACCGCCACGTGGAAGAATAACTATAGTCGTAAACCTATGTATTTTTGCGGCTATAAATTTACCACGCGTGCCTACGACCATCCTTAGGCGTGCACACTATTATACATCCCACGCGTCATCCTCGAACCAGCGTGCCACTAGGCTCCCACCAATTTATTAATTATTTTATTTAATTTCGTGATTATCTCTTCAGTTTATGTCCAAACTAAATTCTAAAAATATTGTAAATTTACCAAAATTAGAGAAAATCTCCCAACTCACTCCGGAACTCACAAACACCGTGTATACATTTCAACTTGACCATATTTTATGTCGAATATAATATAATAAACCCACTAATCACGCGGCACACAAAAATAATATTTAGACGTATTATCTCTGGTCCATAATATATGGGTCCCACCTCAGATACTTAAATCTCAAATTAAATATGAAAATACTTAATTAGCATCCTAATTAAGTTTACAAACTTCTTGGATGTCATAGACTAGACAACACATCGGCCAATGTATTGGTCTAGCAATCGCATTAATGGCATCAATGTTAATCGACCCTAGTTTTATAAATAAAATGGGAATCACAGTGTAATAGTCATTGACAGATTGATTGCATCCATTATTCATTGAATTATATGTTTTTCATATTCTTTTTAGTTAGCATTGATGCATATTGCTATTACATAATGCTCTTGATTATTATTATTATATGGAATGTTGGTGACTTTATGAATCCTTATTTGTTGATTAACAAGTTGGAGCACTCACCCAAATTAATATTTCAGGAATTAAAATCGACAAGCGCTACGGCTATAGGATAGAGAAGATTTAGGAGTCTCGATCTTCTCTTCGATGTAATGAATCTCTCCTTTTCTTATATATTTATATTGAATTACATGTTTTGTAATACCAAAAGGGATGGAGAGTTGTAACGACCCTAAAAATATTATATATTTGTTTGACAACGCGTACAAAATATGTATATTCATATTGCATGATGAAATCTTATTGTCGATAGTGCGAGTAAGGTTCAACTCGAGATGCATGTGCGATACGGGTAAATAGATATATTAATGAGACTTTAGTTAAATGGGCGATTAGCGCAACTTGAACTATTTAATGAATAAGTTATTAATAAATTAATTTCAAGAGCCTAAGTTGAGTTAGTAAGATAAATTGAGCTAATATGGTCTCCTTATATTGATCTTGAGATGTGTATTTGACAATTCAATTAATTCAAGTCATATATGTATGTGTGTGGTGTGTTATTTGGGACTAAAGTGAAGCAATATAAAAGATGTGGTGGAGAGGTTTTGTAGTTGTTTTATTTGAGAAGAGAGAAAAAAGTAGAGAATGAAGAAGAGAAGAAAGAAAAAGAGGGGAAGATCCAGGTTTTAATAAATTAATTTCAAGAGCCTAAGTTGAGTTAGTAAGCCTCCTTGTTCTTTACATTTTAAAATTTTTCAAATATCAAATGGGTTATATAACCCCAACTTTGATAGATATCCTCCATTAATGCCTTCTCATTTCTTTAATAGGTATAGTTGGAGATTTAATTATTGAAGATTGTTGTTTATAGTTGATGATTATTTGAAGTCCGAGGTTAGGAGACAAAACTTAAAAAAAAAAAAAAAAAAAAAAAAAAAAAAAAAAAAAAAAGATTGGGAGCCCTCTTGTGCATTTTACGCACAACAGGGAAGGCCAACTCTCATTCATGTGCATTGGACATGAATGAGGGCTAGGCCAAGCCTAGCTATAGGCTTAGGCTTGGGCCTAGCCATGAATAGTAAAAATACATATATAAATATATATATATATATACAATTTATATATTCACTATATACATGTATAATATATATACATTATAATCTTACATATATATATTTCAATAAATTATATATTACATATGTATTATGTATATATTTAATTAAAACCACTTAATTGGTTTTGGAAAAAAGAAAAAAAAAATTAAATTCAACAAACATAGTCGAGCTGAGATTTGGCTAATGTAGTCTGACTCGAGACATGGCCAATGTGGCCATTACCCGAAAGATTTCGTATTTTCGAAAATCGAGGTAAATAGAAAAGGAGTAAAACTAAATATTTTACTTTCAAAATAGGGACTCTAACATGCCTCAATTAATTTAACCTATATCGGGAGCCTAGGGGACTAGTGTCAGCTTATTGAGCGAGTGGTTTGAGAGGTGTAGGAGTCGTGATCGCGAAGATTTGCGTGTCACTCATGTAAGTAAACCAGTTGGGGCTTAACATGATTTCACTTGTGCATTTATTGGTTATTATCCTTTGTTAATCCATGTAGAGTTGAATTATGTATGGCTTATTGTTGTGAATTCTCATTATGTTGTCCTTGTTGCATCATTGTTGTGCATTTTTTGAATTTCGTAATGAGTAGCCTAGGATCTAAGTGGGCGATATGGTTGTTACGGGCGCGGTGAAAATGCTTTGTGATATTTTGCTCCATCGTGACTACACGAGTTGTTGGACTTACCTAAGGCCACGGTTTAGGATTGAGGAAAGTCAAGCTCGTATAAATGGTTGCGGTCTACTACAGTTGATGGATCCGATCTAAACTGTCAGTCAAGAGACTTAGCTAAGTCCACTGACCGTCTTGAAATTCAAGTTATGGTACTTTATCGCACTTAATAGACTTGGAGCACTTAGATGCCTTTGCTTTGTGTGTCGATATCTCTATTTAAGTTGCGAATCATGTTTTATTCATTATTTTGTGGTAATTCACGCATGATTATTCGATTAACCATTTATTTGACATTTGAAATATTGTTAAGACTCCTCTGGCTTTACTCACTAGAATTGTCTCCACTTGGTGACAATTGCAGGTCCTTCTAGTAGCAAGGGCAAAGAACCGATACTTGGTGACTTCCTCTGAGCCTTCTTTACTGAGATGGTTTCTTCTTTTACTACTCATAGGTATATTTCGTGTAGATATGTATATCGTTTTTGTTTAAAACTGGTTAACGGGTTGAGCGAACACCTGGATACATGTATATGTTATTTACCTCATTTTTGTCACCCGATATACATGAGATCTACATTGCAGGGTTTCCACACATAAACTTGTCCCGACGTCAAGATAATTTTAGTTATTGTCGCTTTAATTATTTATTTTCACTACGTGATTTATTAAAACTTGTAAAACTAAATAACAACTCTGATAACGACCAAAAGGTAAATGAAATGGTAAAAGAAACTAACTAGGCATGCATTCACTTTGTGAGGTTTGACTGGGGGTCCACGTATGTATATGTCAGACGGGGCTCAGTTTGTGGGGAACTGGGACCGTCATAATTGGTATCGAGTGCAAGGTTTTTTTTCCTTAACTCTAGATAACCCACAACCTAGCTAAAACACAAACACGACTTATAAAGTTAGAATACCAATGAACTTAGTGTAGAACCTTATGATCCTGAGTTAGAATCTTAGTTGGAAAGTGAGGTGAGTTGCGGAAAATTAAAAACTAGAATTATACATGTTACTTGTTTATATGTATTATATATATATATATATATGTAGCTACAAAGTTGATCAAGACTCGTAATCTACATTCGCATATAGTGATGGCCGATCTGCCAGAACCTGGTGATCAGAATGGAGCCACAGGTCCTCGTTATGTCAACATAGCAGAGTTTTAGATTTGGACACGGAGGATTGAGTCTCAAGATCGTCATTTGTACGAAATCTTGATCGTTCTCAGTGGATTGACATCATTATTACCATCATCGTCTACACCCGTAGTGGTTCTGACTCAAGGTATGAGTGCGTATACGCTTCAGGCTGCTCCCACAGTTTCTATATTTCACTCAACACCAGCTACCGATGTGGTTCCCATGCTTCCAGTAATATTAGCGGCAACCCCGACAGACGTTATCTTTCATATAACAGCAGTGGCTAAATGGACTATGGAGTATAAGAAGTTCAGACCAAAGAGATTCCGTGGCGAGCCACACTTGATCGAGGCAAAAAAATTCATCAAAAGTCATGAGAAGATACATAGGCTTTTGAGGATCGACGATAGTAGGAAGCCTGGGTTAGCAGCATTCTCACTTCAAAGTGACACGGACACGTGGTGGACCAATCTAATAGGTACACACGGAGAGCCCAAGACTTGGATTGACTTCATAAAGCACTTCAATGAGAAGTACTATCCACCATCAGTAAGGATCTCTAAGAAGATGGATTTTATGATCATCAAACAGGCGGGAGACGAGTCAGTCATGCAGTACATGGGTAGATATCAACACTTGTTGCAGTTTGCAGGAGGCATAGTAGATACTTTCAAATATCAGGTTCATTTCTTTTGTAAGGGATTATTGTTGACTATCGGAGGGACAGTTGTTACCACTGAACCAGAGACTCTACAGAGAGCTTATGACTGCAGTCTCACTAGAGAAGCATACCTTCGTACTCACCCGGGGAGAGTTACATCCTGCAGGTCGAAACACATTCCGAGTAGAGATCAAGACGAGACAAAAAGAGAAAGAGGACCCGAAATCAACATTGCGATTCTCATGAGAGTCAGGGCACAGAGTTGGTGGAACCACCAGTGCAACCAGCACTTATTGTAATAGTTACACCTATTCTAATGCCAAGTTCTATCAACCGACCACCTCGAACAATGCAACCGTTACAGCAGTCATCGCCGCAAGGCACCGAGAGCAGAGGCAAAGGTATTGGTAGTAGAGCGTGTTATCATTACAGACAGCCGGGACATTACAAAAATAATTGTCCGCAGCTGGGAGTTACACGACAGAGCTTGCTCAGCCACGACCAAGAGAAAGAGTTATTGTTGTTCCTGAGCCAGATCCAGTGGCGATGTGCAACCGTACTGCGGGTAAACTTTGTTTTAGACGTTGCAACATTAATGAGATTTATAAACCTGGAATATTATAAGTACTCACGTGAGAAGGCATCCAACTACAAGTGATCTTGCATCTGCGACTACAGTGAATTGTCAGTTAAGCGACTTATTCAAGCCCACAGTTTGTACTGTCAGTTAAGCGACCTATGAGTCCGTGGTATGAGACTATCAGTCAAGTGATTTAATGAAGTCCACTGTTCAGCTGTAAGATAAAACTGTTAGTCGAATGATCCAGTTAAGTTCACAATGCATGCTGTCAGTTAAGTGGCGTTGTGATCTCGTTGTATGGCATTGTCAATCAAGTGACTTGATTAAGTCTACAATTTATAGTAGAATTCAAAAAATAGTTAATAAGTTCTTAGGAAAACAACGGTTCAAGGTTACGAGTTGAACTATTTGGAAAATTTCTTTGTGAGTCCACAACTTGACGACGTTACTATAAACTGTTTTGAAATTATCGTGGGCCCACAGTTTAGAGAGATATTCAAGTCTACTTAATCACGCTTGAACGAGTCCACATGAGTAATGGTGGAGGGACCAGCTAGCTAGCCTCCCTTGCTTTGTGTTTCTAATGAGAATTTGTCTAAATTAAATATAATTTCGAGAACAAAATTCTTATTAGTTGGGAAGATTGTAAAGACCCTAAAAATAGTTTATATTTGTTTGACGACATGTACTACATATGTATATTTGTATTACACGATGAAATTTTATTGTCGATAGTGCGAGTAAGGTTTAAACTCGAGATGCGTGTGCGCTATGGGTATAATGAATATATTAGTGAGACTTCGGTTAAATGGGTGATTAGTGCAACTTTAACTATTTAATGACTTAGGTTTTAATAAATTAATTTCAAGAGCCTAAGTTGAGTTAGAAAGATAAATTCAGCTAATGTGGTCACCTTAGATTGATTTTGATATATGTATTTTAAACTTCAATTAATTCAAGTCATGTGTGTGTGTGTGCGCGCATGTGCGGTGTGTTATATGGGGGTAAAATGAAGTGATATAAAAGGTGTGGTGGAGAGGTTTTGTAGTTGTTTTATTCGAGAAGAGAGAAAAAGGTACATAAGGAATAAGAAAAGAAAGAAAAAGAGGGATCTATGGAGGGCTCAAGTGGCTTCCATTACCTAGGTAAGGCCTCCTTGTTCTTTACATTTTAGGTGTAAATGGTTATTTGTATGGGTAGTTCAAAATTTGTCAAATATCAAATGCTTTATATAACCCCAACTTTGATGGATATCCTCCATTAATGCCTTCTCATTACTTTAATAAGTATAGTTGAGATTTAATTATTGAAGATTGTTGTTTATAGTTAATGATTATTTGAAGTTGGAGGTTTGGAGACAAAAAAAAAAAAAAAAAAAAAAAAGATTGGGAGCCCTGTTGTGCATTTCACGCATAACAGGGAGGGCCAACTCTGGGCTAGGCCACGCCTACCTATATGGGCTTGGGCCTATCCGTGAATAATAATATATATATATATATATATATATATATATATATATATATATATATATATATATATATATATATATATATAATTTATATATTCACTATATACATGTATAATATATATATATATACATTATAATCTAACTTATATATATTTCAATAAATTATATATTTTATATATATTACGTATCTATTTATTTAAAACCATTTAATTAGTTTCGGAGAAAAAAAGACTAAATTCAATAAAATTAGTCAAGCTGAGATTTGGCTAATGTAGCTCGACTCGAGAGGCGGCCAATGTGGCTATTATTCGAAACGTTTCATATTTTTGAAACTCGAGGCAAATAGAAAAGGAATAAAACTAAATATTTTATTTTCAAAATAGGGACTCTAACATACCTCAATTAATTTAACTTCATATCAGGAGCCTATGGGACTAGTGTCGGGTATCGGGCGGGTGGTTTGAGAGGTGTTGGAGCCACGATTGTGATGATTTGCATGTCGCTCAGGTAAGTAAATCAGTTGGGGCTTAACATGATTTCACTTGTGTATTTATTGGTTATTATCCTTTTTAATCCATGAGTTTGATATTCTTTATGGCCTATTGTTGTGAATTCTCATTATGCTATCTTTGTTACATCATGAGTTGTGCATTTTTTAGAATTTCGTAATGAGTGGCCTAGGATCTAAGTGGGGATATGGTAGTTACGGACGCGGTGGAAATGCTTTGTGATATTTTCCTCCACTATGACTACACAGACTGTTGGACTTGCCTAAGCCCACAGTTTAAGATTGAGAAAAATCAAGCCGGTAGAAACGGGCGCGGTCTCCTACAGCTGATGAACCCGATCTAAACTCTCAGTCGAGAGACTTAGCTAAGTCCACTAAATGTCTTGAAAGTAAAGTTGTGGTACTTTATTGCACTTAATAGACTTGCAGCACTTAGATGCCTTTGCTTTGTGAACTCGGTACTCAATTATTCGTTGATATCTCTGTTTATGTTGGGAATCATGTTTTATTCATTATTTCGTAGTAGTTCTCCCATGATTATTCGATTAACCATTTATTTGACATTTAAAATACTGTTAAGACTCATCTGGCTTTACTTACTGGAATTGTCTCTAATTTAGTGACAATTGCAGGTCCCTAATAGCAAAAGCAAGGAACCGATACTTGGTGATTTCCTTGTAGCCTTCTTTATAGATGGTTTCTACTTTTACTACTCGTATGTATATTTTGTGTAGATATGTATGTATCGTTCTTGTTTAAAACTAGTTAACGGGTTGAGCGAACACCTGGATACATGTATATGTTATTTCCCTTGTTTTTGTCACCTAATATACATGAGATCTACAATGCATGGTTTCCACACATAGACTTGTCCCGACGTCGTGATGATTTTAATTATTGTTGCTTTAATTATTTATTTTCGCTGCGTAATTTATTAAAACTTGTAAAACTTAATAACAACTATGATAAGCTACCAAACGGTAGATGAAATGGTAAAAGAAACTAACTAGGTATGTGTTGATTTTGCTGGGTTTGATTGGGGGTCCACATATGTCTATGTCGGGCGATGCCCAATTTGTAGGGAACATGGGCCGTCATAAGGGTTTTGTATAACCGAGGTTTATTATGATTTGATTTGGTACTCTATATCGTATTTATTATCAAAAAAGTTTTTAATTTTCATTGCATTTATTATTTGTTTTACTTCGATATTTCAGTATACGGTTGTCTATTAGGAGATAGAAGGGCATGTTGTTGGCTCTAGTTAAGTCTAGCGGATTAATGGGGCTTAGTTAGGGTTTGAAGCCGGGTATCGCCCTAATCGAGTTAGGGGATATTACAGACGGCCTATAAATGCCCCCACTAAAAAACTTGATGCAATAGAAACTAAAGAAATTCGACGAGGTAGGGGTAGACCAAAGTTAACTTGTGACTCATTAATTAGAAGGGCTTCGAGTAGTTTGGAAAGCTCACCATCAATTGCAATTAATCGAGCACAATAGAAAAGTTTGATCTATGTAGCCGACCCCACTTAATTTGGAGCTCGGCTATACACACCCCACTTTTTCATAAGGGCACCCAAATTTTGAGTGCGCCCCAAATTTAAATTTTTATTTATGAAAGCACCCCAACATTTTTACCAAAATACTCCTTCATCCAAATTGAATCACCCAACTCCAAAACATTGGTCGAGACATCTATTTTAGGTTCGACGACATGTGATCGAGACTTATTTTCTAAGTTCGGTATTGTCCAACAGAGCCTCTTTTATGGAATTTGGTCGAGAACTGCCGACTGAAAAGTTCATTAGGTTTCGACTGAATTTCTAATTAAAGATTTGGTAGGCTTTGACCGACTCTCTAATTAGAGGTTCGATGGGCTCAGACTGACTCTTCGACTAAAGATTCGGACATGCGAGGCGGGGTGCACTAATCACAGTGATGGGCATAAAGTTCATTTTGCAGTAGAATTAACATTTTTTAAGTTTGACTTTTATGTTGGGGTGCCCTAACTAAACGATGGAAAGCATATTGTCGGGCTTTTAATTTGAGATTGAGGCTATGTTATTGTTTTGTATATGTGTGTGTGCATGCGTGCTCGTCTTCGTCTTCGTCTTCGTCTTCGTCTTCGAGGACATTCGATTAAAAAAATATATATAAACAATTTTTCTACTAATGATTTTCTATTCGTAAGTATTTTGAAACTGGTCATGGTATAAATTGAATCAATTAATCTCATTTATTAAAAATAATAATAATCTTGACAAGATATATGTAAAATCTAAGAAAATAATGTAGTACTTGAGGTGTTATTAGGGGTGTCATTTTAGCATTTTTCATAATTAAAGGAAAATGCTAAAATGACACCCTAAATGACACTCCTATGACGTGGCGAGCGGGCCTACATAAAAATGAGTGTAAGCAAAATAATTTTTGGTGCATAAAATGCATAGTGTGTATCTCGAAGCGCGCACAACGGCTCCTATGAATGTGAACCAACATGTCACGTCATGTTTTTACATAAGACCCGTCCGTCACATCATAGAAGTCACTTGAAGTGTTATTAGAGGTGTCATTTTAGCATTTTCCATAATTAAATATGCTTCACGAAAGCGGGCCAGGGCCGATACTGTCATAAGTGATGGGCTGAGCTAGCATGGCTGGGGCCTTAATTAAAATAATATGAACCGAAAAAGAAGTACTATGGCAATTGGCAAGTGACAATTATAACAAAACTCCATTAAAGATTTTTTTGTTGTAAATTAGATGACCCTTTAACCAAGCTTATGAATGATCACATTGTCAAGCAAGACTCTCACATTAAATTGTAACATCAAGCATGACTTCTACATTGAATGTAACTTGTACACTCTACATAACTTGTAATCATCTCCAATGTACACCAACTCTTCCATGTATTGTCCATGTTGCTTCTAATGTGTTGTATGACTTGTGGTGTATGTATAACTTGTAAACATTGTATAAGTACAATAATCGTCATCACCAAATGGCCTATATAAAGGGTGTCAATCCCATTGTAATACACAAACCAAGTTGAATGAAAACTTCTCATTTCAATTATCTCATTTTTTTCTCTTCTCCTTTGTAGTAGTAGTTTTTAGTAGTAAAAGTTCTTAGTCTTCTATTTTCCTTCTCTAGTTCTTAGCAAGTTCCAATTCAATTTACAACACGTTATCGGCACGAATTTGCTCTACAAGAGGAGGTCTCAAAGATCAAGAAGCTTTTCAAAGATATAAAGCTAAGAAGGTATAATTTTTATTAATTTAAATAAGTTCAATTTATTTCCATGTTATCGTGGTTAATTTCTTTTTTTGTTACATACATATTTAATTATGTAAATGTACTTTATTCATACATCATGCATTGTAACGTCACCGACTAAGAAAGTATGCTATGTAGTTGCGTCTTGTACGATCTTCTACATCAGAAATCAAAAGTCAATGTGTGACATATAGTTTTTCTCTCAAAACTACAAACGATTAGTTATTGTTCTATTCTTGCTTTTATAATACAAATAATGTTATAAGTTTGAGTTGATAGTGGGTAAGCTTTGTCCCCGGTAAAGCTAAACATTAAAAGGGAGACGGGTTATCCCATTCGATGAGGTATGGCATTAAGTAGACTATGTCTCGCCACCCAACCTGGAGGTTGTCCCACCAACTCATACAAATAATATATTTTGTTTATTAATGAATCAAGTTGTGAACATATATTTAATCATATGTTATGTTTTTACATAAAAGGGAAAAACTTTTTATATTAAATTCAATTTCAAAATATTATTCAACCATAGTTGAACTAATTGCCTTATTATATTACCGACAAGAATTACTTGTCATAACAATTAGATACTACAATTTGTGAATAAAGCATATATGCAAAACTATGTGTTATACATAATCATTCGCCAATTTCTCTTTAGTGATTTGAAAAGTGAATATTTCACTTTATATATATATCTTTTCACCTTATGGAGTTATATATATACATACCAAAAGGGTAATGCTCCAAAAGCTCAAAATGAGCGGCTGCGTCTCAAGCTATGAAATTTAATCAGTCAAATATTAATTATAATTACACAATTTTAATTACATCCATGTTGAGGCTACGTGGAAATATGACTGATGAGACAATAAAAATAAGGTTACGTGGTCTGCCTCAATTTATTGATGCAACAAATATCGAGTGCGCACATCAATCAAATAAATATTAAGGATTGATTTCTTGTCTCATGGTAGCTTAGTAAAATAATGAGATATTATAAATATAATATCGCTCATGTTCAATTAGTTCAGCTTCAAATTAAGAAGCATATGTTGCATATAATGATCATGATCGCAACAATAAATTTATGGACGTAGAAAAGGTGAAAATATCAGGTAAATGTCGTATTAACAATTCTTCCAAAAATTGGAACAAACGTGGTCCACCACTACAAAGGGTAAATAATTATTGACAATAAGCGCTCATAATTGTGACATTTTTTTTAGTTATATATGAAAGGTTATTTTGCCTAAATATTGTCATATATACCCGAATATTTTGTGACCTTTACCATGCCTTTAAAATCAAAGGCAAAATATTATGAATTTTATCATTGAAAATGGCTCTCGATAAAACAAGCACATCGAGATGCGTTTAAATCGTGACCTAAATATGGGCGATGAGTTTATGTCTTATGTATCGTGCTACATGCGTGTACATTATAATATAAAAGTGAATATTTTTTGAATTTGAACTTAGCGGGGGCTAATGTTCAGGCAATATCTAATATAACAATTGTATTGTTAATGTCTTGTTCAGAAGAAGTCTACTAAGAATAATAAAAAATTTATCTATATGATTTAATCTTAGTATAATATTCACGGCTTTAACTTATGGAATATATAAGACGCATTAAAACAAATGTCGTCATAAATCAAATGACATTCATAATGTGGAAAGATCTATTTGATTATCCATAATCATCAATAATGTGAAAATATCATAAATTCGCACGGACATCCTTTATCAAACTGGACTTTTTTTCAGTTGGAGATTATCTCAAGGCAAATCAATTGGAGACGTATATTGATTTACTCTCCATTAATCATATTATAAGATGCCTTGAATCCCTAATAGGGAAATTATTTATAGGAAGTTTTGTTAATTGTCACTTTGATGAAGCCTTTTTCCCACCATTAGGGGGAGATATAAGCCAATTCAAAGGAATGGCGTGAAATTGCTTGAAACACATCAAATTGCATTAAATTTGTTGTATTATGATCCATGTATAAATTAATATGAACTCGAAGTTCAAAGGATCATTTAGTAGTAACAAACTTATGAATCAATTACTTGATGCAAGTACTATATACAAAAGAGTGACAATCATATGCTTCAACATTAAATGGATCATATAGAAAAAGATGTACATGTGCAACAAAATGCACAAAATGTCTCACCCATGTAAATACGAGGGGAGAATCAAAATGAGTTATTAGTAATTGTATTGCACTCTTTTTCCCTTTGATATGGTTTTATCCCACTGGGTTTTTTTGCAAAGGCTTTTAATGATGCAATTCTAACAATATTAAAACTCTATATCTGAATTGATTAGTGTATTGCACTCTTTTCATTTCGCTATGGTTTTATCCCACTGAATTTTTCTAGCAAGTTTTTTTTAAGAGACAATCCTAACATTATTATACTCCGTATAAAAAAATTTATGAGAGCAATGTACTTTTTTTCCTATACTAGATTTTTTTCCCATATGGTTTTTCTAGTAAATGTTTTAATGAGGCATATATATTCTTTCAAAGTGTATCAATGTGTTGCACTATTTTCTTTAGCTTTGATTTTGTCCCACTGGGTTTTCCTAGCAAGGTTTTTAATGAGGCAATCAATAATATTATACCGCAAATCAAGATTGACGAGAACATTGTATTCTTTTTCCTGTACTAGATTTTTTCCCACAGGGTTTTTTTAGTACAAGTTTTAACGAGGCATATTCTCTCAGCAAGTGTCATCGAATGGGAGTGTTGTAAATTGGATGACCCTTTAACCAATCTTATGAATGATCACACTGTCAAGCATGACTCTCACATTGAATTGTAACATCAAGCATGACTTCTACATTGAATGTAACTTGTACACTCTACATAACTTGTAATCCTCTCTAATGTATACCAACTCTTCCATGTATTGTCTATGTAGCTTCTAATGTGTTGTATGACTTGTGGTGTATGTATAACTTGTAAACATTATATAAGTACAATCATCATCATCACCAAATGGCCTATATAAAAGGTGTCAACCCCATTGTAATACACACACCAAGTTGAATGAAAACTTCTCATTCCAACTATCTCATTTCTTCTCTTCTCCTTTGTAGTAGTAATTTTTAGTAGTAGAAGTTCTTAGTCTTCTATTTTCTTTCTCTAGTTCTTAGCAAGTTTTAATTCAATTTACAACATTTTTAACCCTTTTTTTTCGAATAAAAAGTCAGTACTGTAGATTCATGAATGCGTCTATCTCTCCGTTAATTGTTGTTTTTTAGATAAATTGGTGAAAATATCTTTGAAAGTTGAGATTATATTCTGACTTTTGAGAAAACTTGAAGTTATATCCTAGTTTTTTTATTCTAAATTATTTTTTTTTTCAAATTTATTGATGTACCGTGACACTTAAAAATTAATTTCTCAATTAAGGTAGCAAGTTTTTAATTGATTTTTTTAAGTACCACATCAACAAAATCGAATGTCAAATTGACTACAAACTCCCATAAAATTTAAAGGTCAAGATATGATTTCAACTCTTAAAATGTTATGAAATATTTATGTTGTGAATTGAGTTGAAACTTGCTAAGCACTAGAGAAGGAAAATAGAAGACTAAGAATTTTTACTACTACAAATTACTACTACAAAGGAGAATAGAAGAAATGAGATAGTTGGAATGGGAAGTTTCCATTCAACTTGGTGTGTAAATTACAATGGGGTTGGCACCCTTTATATAGGTCATTTGGTGATGATGATAATTGTACTTATACGATGTGTATAAATTATACATACACCACAAGTCATAGAACACATCATAAGCAACATAGACAATACATGGAATAGTTGGTGTACATTGGAGAGGATTACAAGTTACATGACAATACATTGATAAGTGATTATACATTAGAGTTGAATACAAGTTATGTAGAGTGTACAAGTTACATTCAATGTAGAAGTCATACTTGATGTTACAATTCAATGTGAGAGTCATGTTATAAAATGTGATCATTCACAAGTTTGGTTAAAGGGTCATCCATTTACAACACTCCCCATTGGATGACACTTGCTAAGAGAATATACCTCGTTAAAACCTGTACAAGAAAAACCCTGTGGGAAAAAAATCTAGTACAGGAAAAAGAGTACAATGTTCTCATCAATCTTGATTTGCAGTATAATATTATTGATTGCCTCATTAAAAACCTTGCTAGGAAAACCCAGTGGAACAAAATCAAAGCTAAGGAAAAGAGTGCAACACATTGATACACTTTGAGAGAATATATGTGCCTCTTTAAAACCTTTACTAGAAAAACTCTGTGGGAAAAAATCCAGTATAAGAAAAAGAGTACATTGCTCTCATAAATTTTTTATACGCAATTTTTTATACGCATAATAATGTTAGGATTGCCTCTTTAAAAACCTTGCTAGGCAAATCCAGTGGGGTCAAACCAATAACAAAAGGAAAATGGTGCAATACACTAATCAACCTTGATAAAGAGTTTTAATATTGTTAGAATTGCCTCATTAAAAACCTTTGCAAATAAAACCCAATGGGATAAAACCATGGCAAAGGAAAAAAAGTGCAATACACTAACCAATAACTCATTTTGATTCTCCCCCTCACGTTCACATGGGTGAGACATTTTGTGCATTTTGTTGCACATTAACATCGTTTTCTATATGAATCATTTATTGCTAAAGCATATGATTGTCACTCTTTTGTGTATAGTACTTGCATCAAGTAATTGATTCATAACTTTGTTACTACTGAATGATCCTTTGAACTTCGAGTTCATATTAATTTATAAATAGATCATAATACAACAAATTTAATGCAATTTGATGTGTTTCAAGCAATTTCACGTCATTCCTTTTGAATTGGCTTATATCTCCCCCTAATGGTGGGAGAACTGCTTCATCAAAGTGACAATTAGCAAAACTTGTTATAAATAATTTTCATATTAGGGATTCAAGGCATCTTATAATATAATTAATGGAGAGTAAATCAATATACGTCTCCTATTGATTTGCCTTGAGATAATCTCCAGCAGAAAAAAAAAATCGATTCGATAAAGGATGTCCGTGCGAATTTTTGATATTTTTGCATTATTGATGATTATGGATAATCAAATAGATCTTTCCACATTATGAATGTCATTCGATTTATAACGACATTCGTTTTAATGTGCCTTATATATTCCATAAGTTAAAGCGGAATATTATACTCATATTAAATCATATAGATAAATTTTCTTAGATTTCTTCTGAACAAGACATTAACAATAAAATTGTTGTATTAGATATTGTCTAATCATTAGCCTCCGCTAAGTTCGAATTCGAGAAATACTCACTTTTATATTATAATTTACATGCATGCAGCACGATACATAAGATATAAACTCATCGCCCATATTTAGGTCACGATTTAAACACATCTCGATGTGTCTGTTTTATCGAGCAATTTTCGATGATAAAATTCATAATATTTTGCATTTGATTTTGAAGGCATGGTAAAGGTCATAAAAATATTCGGGTATATATATGACAATATTTAGGCAAAATAGTCTTTCATATATGACCAAAAAAATATCACAATTATGAGCGTTCATTGTCAATAATTATTTGCCCTTTGTAGTGGTGCACCACTTTTGTTCCAATTTTTGGTGAAATTGTTAATACGACATTTACCTGATATTTTCACCTTTTCCACGTCCATAAATTTATTATTGCGATCATGATCATTATATGCGACATATGCTTCTTAATTTGAAGCCGAACTAATTGGACGGGAGCGATATTATATTTATAATATCTCGTTATTTTACTCAACTACCATGAGGCAAGGAATCAATCCTTAATATTTATTGGATTGACGTGCGCACTCGATATTTGTTACAGTAATAAATTGAGGCGGGCCACGTTACCTTATTTTTATTGTCTCATCAGTCATATTTCCACATAGCATCAACATAGAGGTAATTAAAATTGTGGAATTATAATTAATATTTAACCGATTAAATTTTGTAGCATGAGACCCAGCCGCTCATTTTGAGCTTTTGGAGTATTACCCTTTTAGTGTGTGTGTGTGTGCGTGTATATATATATATAGATATAACTCCATACGGTGAAAAGATATATAAAGTGAAATATTCACTTTCAAATCTCTAAAGAGATATTAGCAAATGATTTAAATTTTTTATAAAACAACGTAGTCATGCATAGATGTTTTATTCACAAATTATAGTATCTAATTGTCATGACAAGTAATTCTTGTTGGTAATATAATAAGACAACGAGTTCCACTATGGTTAAATAATATTTTGAAAATAAATTTAATACAAAATAGTTTTTCCATTTTTATGTAAAAACATAACATATGATTAAATATATGTTCACAACTTGATTCATTAATAAACAAAATATACTATTCATATGAGTTGGTGGGACAACTTCCAGGTTGGGTGGCGAGACATAGTCTACTTAATACCATACCACCTCGAACGGGATAACCCGTCTCCCTTTCAATGTTTAGCTTTACCGGGGACGAGGCTTATCCACTATCGACTCAAACTTATAGCATTATTTGTATTATAAAATCAAGAATAGAACAATAACTAATCGTTTGTAGTTTAAAGAGAAAAACTACATGTCACATATTGACTTTTGATTTCTGATGTAGAAGATCGTACAAGACACAACTACATAGCATACTTTCGTAGTTGGTGATGTTACAATGCATAATGTATGAATAAAGTACATTTACATAATTAAATATGCATGTAACAAAAAAGAAATTAACTATGATAACATGGATATAAATTGAACTTATTTAAATTAATAAAAATTGTACCTTCTTAGCTTTATATCTTTGAAAAGCTTCTTGATCTTCAAAACCTCCTTTGTAGAGCAACTTCGTGATTGATAACGTGTTGTGAATTGAGTTGAAACTTGCTAAGAACTAGAGAAGGAAAATAGAAGACTAAGAATTTCTACTACTACAAATTACTACTACAAAAGAGAAGAGAAGAAATGAGATAGTTAGAATGGGAAGTTTCCATTCAACTTGGTGTGTAAATTACAATGGGGTTGGCACCCTTTATATAGGTCATTTGGTGATGATGATAATTGTACTTATACAATGTGTACAAGTTATACATACACCACAAGTTATATAACACATCACAAGCAACATAGACAATACATGGAATAGTTGGTGTACATTGGAGATGATTACAAGTTACATGACAATACATGGATAAGTGATTATACATTAGAGTTGAATACAAGTTATGTAGAGTGTACAAGTTACATTCAATGTAGAAGTCATACTTGATGTTACAATTCAATGTGAGAGTCGTGCTTGACAATGCGATCATTCACAAACTTGGTTAAAGGGTCATCCAATTTACAACAATTTCAACCTTTTTGAATGATTGAAATATTTTACCAATTTGATATTTTTTTTATAAAAATAATAACTAAAATCCCTCAACCTTGTACAATATGAGATTTGAACCCTCAACTTTATGGCTAGTTGGTTGGCCTCGCCATTGTTATATTAGAATACTAGTTTCGACTTGGGGTAGATACTTTGTTGAAGATATTAATAGGCTCATACTTTGCTTCTTTGTTTTTGTTGTGTATTTCTCTATTGATTAAGCTAGGTTTCTACTTGAATTAGGGTTTGATATATATATATATAAAGTTGTGTGTGTGTGTGTTGTGCGTTTTTTTTTTTTTTTTTTTTTTTTCGAAGCATTAAAGATGTGTTTCACATCTGTTGTGATCTTGCTTATCCATACATGCATGGAATAGTTGAGAATTCTGATAAATTAAATATGTCCTTAGTTTCATACATCCTCCCTCAAATATAATTTTGAAATATTTAAGAAGTTTCATTCTTAAATTAATTAGTTGGAGCTAGTTGAGTTCAAAAAAGAAAAAAAAAAAAGAAAAAGTTGGAGTTACCTAAGCGAATCGAATTCTTTCACTCTACTCCATTTACTCAACTTAATGGTCTACTTTAAATCTTGTAAATCTATGAGATACGTAGGCTATAAATTCTTTTTTTTTTTTTTTTTTTTGAGACAAATTGATGTTAAAAATGACGTGCTATATTATCAAAATCTTTTAAATTAATCCATGGGATCTACCAAATTTGTTAGGTGGGCTATATATATGAATTATCATATTCTATGATCATAAATGAACCAAATTCTTGAACACATTCATATAATTTCGAATAAGTCGTTCAAATATATATAAATAGAATTTAAAAAATGGGGCAGTACATTAATGTATGAGCGTTGGCCTGGGCCACGCAGCACGCTTCTCTGCTCACTGTTACAGCCTTAATAAGTTGGATATTGGGCCAGAGCCTTAATAGATGTGTAATCACCCAATCATTCACAATTTGCCTGGTTTACGTTGAGCCCGCCCGCACTTGTATACTATGTTGTTAGGCCCACTTACACATGCAGTTTTAATTCCAATTTAACCACCTTCAATTCATAGCTAGGTGTATGTGTTGTATAATCATGTTATATGGTGCATGCTACGAAAATTAAATTATCAATGTCTAATTGATGCACCAATTAGCTCCGAAGTTGTGATTTGTTGCCGAGGGGTTTCCTTGCAAAGTGATAGTTTCTCAAGAGAATAAAGTTTATTGTATATCTTTCTTGCGTACATGGTACCCTATATATACACATAGGTCTAGATTACAAAAGGAAAATGCAAACCACAAAAGGAACCTACTAATTATATGGGATTCTAATTTCCTTAACTGCTAAATACAATAATTAGTTTCCTTAACACCTTTTAGTCCCCATCTACCCCCTTAACCAAAGATCAAATTTTAATATTTTTTAAATAAATTCAGTAAATACAAACTCAAGATGAGTTTCTTATAAATCAACTTGAGTTTGTCAACTAAAGTATGAAAGCGACCCGAAAGATGAGCTTTAGTAAAGATATCGGTCGTCTGATTAGAAGAGGAAACAAAAGAAAGCTGAAGAGTGCCTCGAACTAGATGTTGACGGACGAAGTGACAATCATTCTCAATGTGTTTGGTTCTCTCATGAAAAACATTATTGTGTGCAATTTGGATTCCACTTTGATTGTCACAATATAGGATGGTAGCAGAAGCATGTGCAACCTCTATATCTTCAAGTAACCAACGAAGCCACAATAATTTAGAGGTAGCTTCAGCAAGAGCCCGATACTCGGATTTTGTGCTGGAGTGAGATGTGATTGTTTATTTCTTGCTTCATCATGATATTAGTGAATTACCCAAGAAGAAACAATAACTAATAGTAGATTGTTGGTCGGTTGGATCATCGGCCCAGTCTGCATCCGAGTAACCCTATAATACAAATGGTGAGTTGATAGAGAAGTGGAGACCATGAAACAGAGTGTCTTTAACATAATGAAGAATGCGGGGAACAACAGTAAAATGAGCAGTACGAGGAGTTGACATTAGAACTGAGTAACGATATGAACATCGTAAGCAATGTCTAGACGACTAACAGTAAGATAAACCAAACTACCCATAAGTTGACGATATAGGGTAGGATCTTAAAGAAGTGTATCATCTTATGGTGTCAGCTTGATATTTGTGTCTAATGGAGTGGATGCAACAGTAGTATGAGAAATCACAGATCTAAAGATCAAATCAGATGCATATTTTGCTTGTGAAAGATAATATCCATCAAAAGTAGAAGCAACTTCAAGACCAAGAAAATAGCTCAAGTTACCCAGTCCTTCATCTCAAAGTGACTTTTGAGATATTATTGTAGGTCAGATATCCCAGTTGAGTCATCCCCGGTGATGAGGACAAGAATCATGCCCTTGTCAGTTATGTCGAGTAAACAATGCAGAATCGTGAGGACTCGATTGAAAGCCAAACTGTGTAATAGTGGAACTGAACTTGGCAAACTTGGCACGAGGAGCTTGTTTTAGCCCATACAATGCATGTCGGAGAAGACAAACTTGCTTTGGAGAATGCGAATATCCAGGGACGGATTCATATAAACTTCTTCTGCAAGATCTCCATTAAGAAAAGCATTTTTAACATCCATTTGGAATAAAGGCTAATGTCGAACAGCTGCCACAGCTAACAAACTCCAAACAGAGGTCAAGCAGGCTACTAGAGCAAATGTCTCTTCATAGTCAATATCGTACTCCAATATGTAGCATTTGGCAACCATACGAGCCTTATACCGCTCAATAAAGCCATCAGAGTGAGTTTTTATCTTGTAAATCCATTTGCAGCCAATAGAAGTCTTGTCGGAGGGGTGGTCTACCAAGTCCCAAGTATGAGTCTTCTCTAATGAACACAATTCTAATGACATTGCTTGCAGCCAAAGAGGGTCAGAACTAGTATCTCGATACGATGAAAGGTCATGTAAAGAGGAAATAGTAGAGAAACAATGATAATCTTTGAGGTAAGGGGGAGGTTCAGTTACCCATTCAAAAGTACGAGGGGACAGGAATAAGAGCAGGAACAGAACATCATAGGTGACAGATTATTCGATGACGGGTATCGGAGTAGGTTACGATCATTGAGCTCATCTAGAGTACCTGTAGGAGATGGAAAAAGCACGATGGACGAGTTCGTGAAAAATGGTTGAGTACATGATAGGGACCAGTCGAACTTGGACAAAGTTGAAACATGGTATGTTCCCAAAATGTGACATGTTTGGAGATGCATAGTCTCCGAGAAAGACAGTCCCAACACCGATACCCTTTATGTTCAATTCCATACCCGAGAAAACAATACAGACGACCATGCGGTTCAAGTTTGGTGTGCTCATGGGGGGTTAAGGAGAACAAAACACGCACAACCAAAAACTCGAATATTAGAATAATCAGGTGGTGTACCATATAATCGTTCAAAAGAAGAGATGTTCCTGCTTGTAGTACTGGTGTGGGAAGTTGATTAATGGTATAGACATAGTTTAAGGCTATAACGACCCAAATTAATTAAACCAGGATTAACATTAATCTCGGGGATTAACATTCATAATTCGGGCGTTACGTGGACAATTCGGTTGACTTAGACACAAGAACTTAGGAAATATGTTATTTATGGATGGTAGTTATGTATATGTGGTGTTTAAAAAATTATTATTATTATATTGCACCGCAAGTCTGTATGTTGCTATTAGGCGAGTTTGTGTGACGGGTGTTCGCCTCGAAAGGCATGTCAACGCGGGTGTCTGATAGGCGAACTACGGACACACTAAGAAACTAGACTAATCCATGTCAGGATGACTAGTTAATCAATTAAAATGGGTAATGTAACCATAGGCCAAGTAAAATTCAAGTAAAACAATAGACTATGGTTTATCTCGAATTGTGTGTCGTGTAGTACGATCATCTCCTTAAAAATTCTCCAAAATCTCTCTACCTCTAATATATAAATATGGGGATTGAGTAACGGGTAGTCGAGGGTTAGTGGGATTACAAAATTTGTCAATTTGGTGAATAAAAACACTACATATATATATATATATATATATATATATATATATATATATATATATATATATATATATTATAATGGGCATAAGCTAATGTAATTGAATCAAATAAATCAATGTCTTAGTTTGGTTATTTAAATTAAAAACTATGAGATTGTCCTAGAGATACATGTTGACACATCTAATGTGAGGGCCCCACTTCCACAATCCTAAATCTAGGCCCCGCTCGGCTTAGACTTACGTGGACCCCCGACCCCATCTCGCTGAGTCATGCAAGCCTAGTTAGCCCGCCTTTATCATTTACCATTTATCAAGCAATTAAAGTTGAGTTAATCAATTAATGAGTTATCATAGTTATAGCGGAAGCAATTAAACCTAAAACTAAGTGAAAAACCTCAAAGACACAAGTTAAGACAACCTAGAGCGTGGAAACCTCGAATAGGTATATCATCATCAATGAACATTCAGATGAGAGTAAATACAAGATATACATGCCCAAAATCTCTAAAAAATCCAACTCCCAGTGTTTCAAAACAAGTATATCCAATAATACAAAAATTACTTATATCCCGTATCCTCATATGATATCTCCTAGTTGTAGTGCTTTCCTCTTGCTAGATAGTGGGTCTACACTCCATCAAACACAAGAATGACGAGCCTAGGTAAGTAACACCAATAAGACATATATACAACATTTTGAAATAACTAAATCAATCGAATTCATGCAAATAGAAAGAAATGATCAGGGAACGCGTGAAAATAAAAGACTATAAATAAATCAATCGATAAGTGAGGGTCCGAAATATGAAAAACCAAATAACAAGGAGTCCTGACCAAAAGTTCATTGAGTCGCAACAAAAGCCCAGCAAACTCGGGTTCAGGACGAGACACAGCCTACTAGCCCTAACCCTTGCGACTATGAGATATCCACAGACTCGAATAAGTGCCCCCAACATACACTTAATTGGGAGATATCAACAGCGTCTAGATAAGAGCTCATATCACAAATAATAATCATGACTCACTTGCCAATGGACACTCAACCAATAGCAATTTCAAAAAAAATGATGATCAGAGCAATTTTAAAGATAGATATCAAAGCAATGAACAATAATATTCAATAGCTTAAAATGAAATTACTGTATAATTTCCTAGCCTATTTACTTACCTTAAATTCACATAGGCCACCACTTCGACACGTGACTCGAGGTATGCCTTTTGTCCTCTTCGCGAGCAATTCATTGCGTCGAGCTTCGTCGAAGTCATGCCTCATTGTCCACTATTGTTGTGTCTCGTCGGGGATCGATTGGTCCGGCAACGCGCAACCAACCCGTTCATCATGTCGCTGCCGCTCCTCGTCGCCGGCGTCTCGGTCCTCACCGACGTCGTGGACCGTGCCGCAGCTGATTCCGCTTGAGCATCTGTCTACGCTCTTCCTCTACGACCAAGAGCATCACCGGCGCGTCCGTCATTGCCCACCGATGCACCGCCACTCGTCATCATCCCCACAACTGTGCCGCCTCCTGGTCGCTGGAACCGTCGTCCGCACTGCTGCTCCGTCGTTACTGCTCATTCTCGCTGGAGTCGTTCGCACCGTCGACGTCGATCGATGCTTCTGGTTTATCCACCACCGCTACGTCTTGGCAGACTAGTCCACGCCCACCGTTGACGTCATCTCCTCTTCCTCTCGTTCTAGTCTCTCTCTCTCTCTCTCTCTCTCTCTCTCTCTCTCTCTCTCTCTCTCTCTCTCTCTCTCATCTGTTCAAATAAAATCTCATCCCCTATTTTTTCATAATTATCTCCTCGATTTTATGTCCGAATTAAACCCCAAAAAATACCTTATTTTGCCAAAAACTTAATAAAATACCATTGCACTTCGAAACTCGGGGACACCACGCGTCTAAACCTTAACTTGACCCTATTTCGCATCGATTAAAATACAGATCACGACGAGTGGGTCCCACATATGACCCTAAATGGCACGTGGCATGAGTTAGATTTTTAGGGTTGTTACAATCTTCCCAACAAATTAGAATTTCGTCCTCGAAATTGAAGCAATTCACAAAGGAAGAATTTAAGGCCCAAGGTTATACCCTACTCTAGGTAGGGCTCCTCCGAGATGAGTTGGGCTCCTCCGAAACCTCCAAGTAGTGTGGGACTTAACTACCCACACCATCTATGCCCTCCCTCCAATATATGTCAAGGCAACATCTCGAAATATATATTGGGAATAGTCATTTACCTCTCTCGACTAGCACACGTGCCCTGGGGTCACTCCCAACAAGTACGCTAGAGATCCCGATCCGGATGGAACACTCTGTCCTTGTCCATACCTCTACCTTTAACCACTGCCTCTGCCACCTCCCTCAATCCTCTAATATTGTTGTCGTTGAGAACCAGACGGTGCCGTAGTTGTGGTGTGTTGATATAACTTCATACTGGAGCAGATGGTATTATCGCTGTATGCGTTATAGGAGGTGGAGATACAACAGACCCCACACTCTAGCTCGATCCCTTGATCTCCATTGTTTAGGTCTCTTACTCCTCTCGTCACCTCCAGGTCTGACATCTGGCTGTGATGGTGGCGGAGTTGCGTCTACTGTACTAATGCGTCCGTATCAGTTATGCCTCCGTATAGTCCATGAACCGCAAATATCGGTCCATATACTGCATCACTATCTCGTCAGCCGCCTGTCGGATGTTTCGAAACTCGATCATCTTCATGTTCCTGACTTCATGAGGGAAATACTTTTGATTGAACCTCTTATTGAGTTCAGCCCAATCCTTGGGCTTCCCTTTCGTATCCACCATGTTACGCCACTAAAGATCAGCCTCCCCGAACAATAAAGCTGATGAGAAGCTTAGCCTCATATGCTCTTGAATGGCCAAGACGTCATGAATCTTCTCGTGACTCCTCGTAAACTTCTCTGCTACTCTGAGATCCGTACCACTATTAAACTTCTCTGGGTGATCTCTTTGAACTCGCGAGATCACTGCCTTGTCTTAGCTATCGCTCGAGTGCTCCCATCAATGGGTGTATTCGGCTTATCATTCGTCGATGTATTAGGTGTAGGTGGTACTCTCTCAACATAAAAATGTACTCCATTCGATCTGATCGGCGTTGTAGAAGGTGATGTTGTAGCATGTGCCCTCAAAATTCGGAGAATCTCCTAAAGTTGTTGACTATATGAGGTGACTAGGTGGGACATCTTCTCTTCACTGGTCTCGGCCGATCGGCCATCGCAATTTGCAAAGAATGTGATTTCTCGACCACAAGATAACTATCGATAGTAGAAGTATACAACACATCAAATAGTTCATATATTCAAATTTTTACTTCCCTAACTCTCTTCACTTCCCAACTAAGACTTAAGTCAGGATATTAGGGCTCCACTTTAAGTTCAACCATTCCTAACTTCCACTAGTTTGTATTTCAATGGATTGTGATTTAAATAAAGTGTTGAGTATTTCAATTACCTTAAACCATCTAAGTCTCTAAACCCAGGCTCTAATACCACCTGTGACGGCCCCAGATCCACAATCTTAAACTAGACCCCGCCCAACCTAGACTTACGTGGACCCCCGAGCCCGTCTCATTGAGTCACACAAGCCTAGTCAGCCTGCCATTATCATTTACCATTTATCAAGCAATTAAAGTTGAGTTAATCAATTAGTTAGTTATTATAGTTATAGCGAAAGCAATTAATTAAACCTCAAACTAACTGAAAAACCTCAAAGACACAAGTTAAGACAACTTAAAGCTTGGAAACCCCGAATAGGTATATCATCATCAATGAACATTCAAATGAGAGTAAATACAAGATATACATGCCTAAAATCTCTCAAAAAACCCCAAGTATATCCAATAATACAAAAATCACCTATATCTGGTATCCTCAAATGATATCTCCTAGCTGTGGAGCTTTCCAATTGCTGGACTGTGGGTCTGCAGTTTGTTAAACACAAAAATGATGAGCGTAAGTAACGCCAACAGACATATATACAGCATTTCGAAATAACTAAATCAGTTGAATTCATGCAAATAGAAAGAAAAGAACAGAGAATGCATGAATATAAAAGATGATAAATAAATCAATCGATAAGTGAGGGTCCTGAATATGAAAACCAAATAACAAGGAGTCATGACCAAAATGTCGTTGAGTCGTAGCAAAAGCCCAACAAACTCGGGTTCAGGACGAGACACAGACTACCACCCTAACCTGTGACGAACCCAACTACAAATAAGGGCACCGCCAGGCCTAATCCCTTAATTAAGCCATAATCCCCCTTATAGGACCTAACAAGAATTAGTCAGCCTTATATAAACACTTAAACACCTACTTAAATGGCCATTAATTATTTGGATCGTGACAATACCCTTGCGACTATGAGATATCCACAGACCCGGATAAGTGCTCCCAACCTACACTCAATTGGGAGATATCAACGGCGTCCAGATAAGAGCTCATATCACATATAGTAAACATGACTCACTTGCCAATTGACCACTCAACTAATAGCAATTTCAAAAGAAATGATGAAAAAAGCAATTTCAAAGATAGATATCAAAGCAATGAACAACGATATTCAATAGCATAAAATGAAATTACTGTACAATTTCCTAGTTGGTTTACTTACCTTATATTCACATAGGTCGCCACTTCGACACGCGAGTCGAGGTACGCATTTCATCCTCTTCGCGAGCAATCCATCGCATCGTCGAGCTTCGTCGAAGTCACGCCTCATTGTCCACTGTTGTTGTGTCTCGTCAGGGATCGATCGATCCGGAAACGCGCCACCGCACCATTTCTCCACGTTGTTCACTACGCCGCCACGCTGCTGCTCCTCCTCGCCGACGTCCTAATCCCCATAGGCGTCGTGGACCCTACCGCTGCTCCTGATTCCACCGGAACAGCTATCCACGCTCCTCCTCCGCGAGCAAGAATGCCACCGTCACGTCCGTCGTTGCCCACTGGTGCACCGCCACTCGTCATTATCCCCACAGTTGCGCCACCTCCTGGTCACTAGAACCGCCGTTCGCGACCTCCGCGTCGCCAACGAGCCGCCGTCCGCCCACCGCTGTTGCTCGTCCTCGCTGGAAATGCTCTCACCGTTGACGTTTGTCGACGCTTCTGGCTGGTCAACCGCCACTATGTCTCGTCGGACTCGTCCACACCCGCCATCGACGTCATCTCTTCTTCCTCTCCTTCTCGGTGGCTCCCCTCTCTCCACCATCTCTCTTTTATCCGTTCAAATAAAATCTCGTCCCTTTTTTCATAATTATCTCCTCGATTTCATGTCCGAATTAAACCCCAAAAATACCCCATTTTCGCCAAAAATTGACAAAAATACCATTGCACTCCGAAATTCGGGGACACCGCTTCTAAACCTTAACTTTTCCCTATTTCGTGTCGATTAAAATATGGATCACGACAAGTGGGTCTCATATACAACCTTGAAATGGCATGTGACACGAGTTAGATTTTTAAGGTCGTTACATCTAGGAACCATGTAAGTAGCAAATTAGTGTCACTTTGATTGGGTTAGTAGGAGTTAGTTGGATACATTTCAAAGTGTGGATCATTAGATGAGCTTTAGATATATAAATACATGGAGATCAATAGCTAGGAATCAATATTACCTTGATATATAAGATCAACATATTTCGTGTATATTAACTATTTTCATCTTCAACTTATGAATCAAGCTAACTTTCCGGAGAAGAATGAGGTTGATGGAGAGAAAGAATCCATGGAAGATCGATGAGAATTTCTCAAAGCTAGGGGGTATATTAACTAGGTACATATCTATTTATGTCTGATTGAAATCATTTCTGGTTTTTGGCTAATTCAAGAGGGTAGATGATTGAATACTTGCAATTGGTTTATATATTTGGATTCCTCATTTTGAAGCTAATAATCCAGCTATATTGAAGTTCTTAATTTGGGTTTGAAATCATAAATATATGAATTTTTGAAGTTGCAAAACTAAAACTAGAATTTTGCATGTTATATCAAGAATTAGCATATGTAATTTGGTCATAACTTGCTCATTTTAGATCCAATCAACTTAAATTGGTGGCATTTGAAAGTTTACTCAAAGAATAACACTTTGCTTTACTAGAGATCTTAGAATTCAATTGTTTTCATGTCCAAAAGTGTTCTTCAAATAGATGTTGGAATTTAGAAGAAAAGTTTTGAAACTAAATTTGTTAAAGGCATTACTCCCTAACTAATTATCCAAATGAGTTGGTCTTTAAGTATGTTTTATTTAGGTATGTTTTCTCTCTTGTGACCAAAAATCACCATTTTTGGAAATATAGATTGGGAGGAATAGATTTTCCAAATCCATCGGTCGATTAGGTTCCAATTAGAGCTATATTTAGTAGAATCATGATTTCTATTTCGTTTAAATTAGAATTTTATGAACTAAACATCTTGAGAAACTAAGATAAAAATCAACGATCTTTGTGTTTATGGAGGATTTCAAATTTGGACCATTTCATACCTAAAAATGCATTGTAACATAAGACTGAAATTGAGACTTGATTTAGTCTCTAGGGCTGATTTGGGAAGATCAATTTGAAGCATATTCAAGCAATTTGAATACACAATAAACACACTTAACCAACTTTAGGGACTTAGGGTAGCGTAGCTCAATTATCGGGGAGCTTGTCGGGTGGAACTTGGGTGTCCAGGAAGTCGGAGCGTGGATTGAGGTGCGTAAACTCATTGGAATGCCTCACAAAATTCATGATTTGGTTTATTGATTTTGCTTTTCATGTGTAACTGCTGGTGGGCACGCATGAGGTTTTCACTCCTATTTCGGTGTGCGTATATATTGGTTGTGGCTAAATCGCATGCACGGGTTGATTGTGATAATGCTCGTGTCGATGGCAATAGAATATATCTATGACTATCGGAGGGATTAAGGTGGTTCTGATATGTATAACAGTGTCGGGAAGGGACCATGTTGTTTACATAAGTTGGGGTTTAGCCACTGTAAGCTTGTAAGTATATATGTGGTTCATATTCGATTTATCGATTACTAGTTGGTGTAGGTCATGTTTTCTCATGATTATATGGATGTTTACTAATTAATGCTTTATTTCTGAATTGGTTTAATTGGTATATGTTGTTTATTTATTTCATGCTATTGTTTTTGCTTATCGTGTGTTGTTTACGTTCATGGGAATATGACATCTGTTGTCAAGTGTTATATTTACATGTCTCATAGTTTATCAATTTTATTTCATGAATATTGTGTGGATTCTCTTGGTATTTTACTCACTGGACTCGTCACTATATTTGTTGGGTGACTGAGTGCAGATCCTTCAACGAACAAGGGCAAAGGCAAGGAGGTACTAGGGCGACTACCTCTGAGATTGTGGTACCAGCTCGTGTGTGATTTAAATATGTATTTATTTTACTTTTGTTGGGTTTTAGGGACTATAGAATATTGTTTACATGTATATGGAACTTTTGTTATACTTAACTCGTCTTGATATATACATGGTATCTATTGCTGGGTTTTCACTACTTAAAGTTGTTGAATACTATATGACTTACTTAAATTAAGACTTCCTGTAACGGCCCGACCCCCCCCCTAGTGAGCATTCGCCCACCCTAAGGGGTACATCTAGGATCACACCGCACTCACAGGATCCCCACACACCCTATTCGAACACGCGATAATATCGCGCACCCCGGGGCTTTGCTCCCATAAGCGCCATTGCTGAGTAGCTTCGACGGTTGCGGGCCTTCGGGCAGGCGGGCCGTTACACTTCCGCTGTAAGATTTTATTATAACTTGATAAATTGATTAACGAGCTAATGAAATCATTAATAATTATATGGAAATTAATTATTTAAGTTAGGATTAAATGGAAAAGTGTAAGTAGCTAGGTAGGTCACGGAACATTAAGGATAAGCGGGCCATGACGTGGCAAGGTTTTGTGACGCGAGATGTAACATGGCATGTAGCAAGACGGCCTGGAATTTGGGGTTACAAAGGCGGCTTCACCCCAAAACTTTTCAGGACAAGCTGCTAGAGAAGTTGGGCACGTACAGAATCTAGAATATGTCGGTGTTTTCTTTCATCTCGACCATTTTGTTGAGAGGTGTACGGGCAGGAATATTGAACAATAGTACCTTCCAGTTTAAGAAACTGAAGAAGAACGGAATCACGATATTCTAAGGCATTGTCAGTACGAATAATCTTAATTGTACATGCAAACTGAGTTTTGATCATGTTAGCAAAATCAATATAAGTTTGGGATATTTTAGATCGATGTTTTAGAAAATATATCCAAATGAACTTTGAATAATCATCAATGAACAGTACAAAGTATCGATAAGCATTCACAGTTGAAGTAGGTTCGGTCCCCAAACATCAAAATGAATTAATCCAAACAGAGTATTATTGATAGATTCACTAAGACATAAGGAGGAAGCAGGTTATTTTGCTAACTAACAATGCACACAATTAAAAGACTTAGCTTTAGAAATACCCAGTGACCCACTTGAAACAAGTTACGAAGTTTACTGGTAGATGTATGACCAAGACGAAATGCCATTGATAGACTGAGAGGTGGAGACTGCAGATAAATTTTGTTAACAGCAGAGCATGTGAAGTGATGTGAGTTCAAATAACCGCCCACTTTAGCCTCGTTCCAAAAACATGACCCATCTGAATTCTTGTACCTGAAAACCATTAGGAGAAAATGAAACAATCAAGCATTGATCATATAATCGACCAACATAAATTAAGTTCAGAGTAAGTTCAAAAACATAATGGGTGTTAGGAAGCTGCAAACTAGGGGTAGATACGGTTCTTGAGTGAGTAACGGACATAGAACTACCATTGGCAGTTTGAATGCTTGAAAAATGAGGTGTAGGGTTGTTGATAGAGATAAGAGATAATTTTGGTGTCATGTGATTACAACATCCAGAATCAAAGAACTAATAGTTACTTGAGGCGGCAGATAAAGCAGTGATTTGGGGAGGTATCATCTATTTGATGATTACTTCCAATCACTCATGGAAAACATCGGAGAGGAATTTGACCCATCATAGATAGCAGCAACAGCAGAAAAATCAGTTTTAAAGACAGATGCAGACTTGAATGTGCTTTTGGGACGAGATCGTCTAGTTAGGTAGTTATGCACTATATGACCACGTTCATGATAATATTAACACTCAATTGTAGGACAAGTAACGAATGAATTGCCGTTCTTTAACAGTTCTTACAAACAAGTGGGATGGATTTCGACCATGGTTGAGTAGTTGTGATGGACACTTCTGATGAAGGGCCAGAGTTAACCAAACCAAGCCGAGTTTCTTCAAACAAAATTTCTTTCACAGCTGCATCAAGAGAAAGTAGGGGATCACGATGTAGGAGGGTCGCTTGAACTGATTCATATTTAGGACGAAGAGCCATGAGAACTTGGATGAGATGAAGGTGGTCTTTGCTAATCTCACTTGTTGCAACTAGTTCCAGATTGGTTGAATGAGTGCTAAGAAATCATTGATAGACTAACTAGTTTCTTGTTTCAAACTATTCAATATGGTGAACAATTGATAATATTGTGCCAAACCAGAAGTTTTATATCTAATAGACATAAAATCCCAAATTTCTTTAGTTGTCCTAAAATCAACAAACTAAATATGAATAGAGGGAGTAGATGTGTTACAAAACCAGGTGATGATCTGATGATTCTTACTATCTCAGTTATCAAGTCGGTCAAGAAATTTGGCATGTGTTTCCGTGTCATTTTTTTTTTTTGGGTTTTTCTCCCATTATAATTCGCTAAAGTTTTCGACCAATCAAAAAACTTTTAATCCATTAGGACCAAAGTGTGTATAGTTTGAACCATCAAAGATCATGGAAATGGGATGGAAAATTTCATTTTTCTCCATATAGTAGTAAAATGGTAAGATCTATTAGGTGGCATGTGGACATCAATACACAATGGCAGCTAGAAATAAAGTGGAAATTCCACAACGTGTAGCGTGCTTGCAGATGGGCAGACGAGCAGCGTTCAGACGCTAGCAGACGTAGCAGACAGCAGTGATCGGCCAAACTAGCAAAAATGACGTCGGGTACGGAGTGTTGGTTGAAGTGCAGGCATCTAAAGCGGCTGGAGTGCAGGTTGACCAAGGTGAGCTGGTGCAGATTTCAGTCACGAAGGCGCGGACAGACGTGCAAATGGTGATAGGTGGCTGACGAATCAGACGTGTAGTTAATGGGCTCGAAGGCATACAGGTAAGCACGTGGCAACCGGTGTACAGACGGCAGCTGCAGACGTGCGGACAAGTGGCATCAAAGCGATGGCGCGGCTATCCGTTAGCTAGCGGTGTGCGAGAGCGGGCGTAGTAAGATTGATTGAGTACAGGCACAACAATCAAGGCGGCGACACACGAGATGGTCGAGAGTTTTGAGACATTATTCTCACAAACCAAAGGACATAAAATCAGAGAGAAATGAATCACGATTAGGGCTCTGATACCATGATAGTTTCTCAATAGAATAATAAAGTTTATTGTATATTTTTCTTTAGCCGACCCCAGTTAATTTGGGACTGAGGCATTGTTGTTGTTGTTGTTGTTGTTGTTGTTGTTGTTGTTGTTGTTGTTGTTGTTGTTGTTGTATCCTATATATATAGGTCTAGATTATGGTTAATTTCAGGTCACTCTATTATTTTAAGTGTAAAAAAACTCGAACTAAAATTTGAAATTTGAAAGATATGGGACTGAAATTGGACCATATGATTTAAATCAAAGATTTAAGGATTTCACAATGACGCCTTATCTTATTTGATTTTATTAAGACTAAACTAAAGGTTGTTCATAGAGAAAAAGTCGAATAGCAGCAACTGTACGAACCTATTAACTGTCAAAATGGACAAAGATCCATTGAGATTTAGTGTTGATGATATCTCAGATTTTAAAATATTTTAATAAGAAAATGGCAACCAGAGACACAAGGTTGATAAAAATGGGATATTAATCAGTTTAATAATAGGAAAAAAGAAATTGAAGATCGCACTCTTGCCGATCGATTTCTCTTCGAGGTCGATTGGTTGCGAGAGAGAGAGAGAGAAAGAAAAGGAGAGCCCGACTGAGCCCTAATAAGTGTGGGGTGAACTTAACAGGGGTGGGTGGGTGTGTGTGTTCAATGTCATGTCATCACTTAAAAACTTAATTATAAAAAGAAAGTGCAAACCACAAAAGAACCTACTAATTACATGAGACTAATTTTTTTACTGCTAAATACAATTATTAGTTTCCTTAATTGCTAATTTCTTTAACTGCTAAATACATTAATTAGTTTCCTTAACACAAAGTATTGTTGGCTCGGTCTTTTGAAGAATTGGCTAAATGAGGAAGAAAATTCTACAGGATGACATATGTACACTACATGCATGTGTCCGTATTAGGATTTTTTTAATTAAATGCACGTGTAATTTTTTTATTTTTTTATTTTTAATTACAATAAAGCACGTGCTTTTTTTTTATTTCAAAAAGAGTCAAATCCACTATTTCCCTAAATCTCTTCTTATGATAAATCATGTGTTATTCATGAATCTATATGATGTGATTTTATAGGATGTAATTTTAACACCTAATTGATATGAGTTTTAAAAAACCTCTAGAGGTGTTATTCCTCTCATCAGTAATGTTTTTGCAAAAGCACATGCACTAATTGATGAATCTATATGATGTGATTTTATAGGATGTAATTTTTGAGAAGTGCTACAATGACATTAGTTAATGCCCGCGTGTAAGAACACTCATCAACATGCACGCGCAAGTCAATTCATGCACACCTCAAATGTAGCACGTATAAACATCTCGAGGTGCATAACGCTATCTTCGGGGCCGATGTCCATTCTCATCGATCATTGCGACATTTTTGGTAATTGGTATGAAATTGATATATCAAGCTCCAAATTGTGGAATAAAAATATGAGGCGTCCCAAAACTAAATACTTTAGGACCATGTTATGAACTCAAATTTCTTATGAGAGAACTGATGAGGAGTGAGAGCATACATATGCATAAGAAAAACTTTGACGTGCAGTACCAAGTTTGCTATGTACATTTCGCCTAATTGAACTGTTGGGCCGTCTTTTGTAATTAATATCGATGTGCACATTCTTCTACTGCACGCATGCATTCTTTCTGATTTTAACCTATATATGTCGGCCACACGTGCACGTTAGTCAACACCTTAATTAATCTTCAATAAAAATTTATCAAACACGTGGAACACATGCATGCACGCAGATACAACACCCATTTGATTAATTTGAATGTAGGCCTTCTTGAGGATGAGGGAAGGTATCTTCAACTAGATAACTCAAAAAGTCATAAATTAAATTTTTTTGGTTGCTTAATTTATCTGTAAGTTATCTCACAACTTACACCTTAAGATGTGAGATATATATCTCCCCGCCACCTCCCCTAAAGAGTTATCTCTCAGGAGTTGTGGATAAAATTATCCCCTCATTAATAACCCTTTTATTATTCATCTCTCTCTTGTTTGAAGGTTATTTTTGTCAATTCATAGTTTTTATTGTTTAAAAACTTGAAATTTCCCTACAAGTTTTAAGTTAAACCAAACATGAAAATATTAACTCTAAGGAAATGAGTTAACTCTAAGGTGATAACTTTAAACTAACATTGTATGTAAGTTATCAAAAATAAACCAAACGATGCAGTAGTGCAAGAGACCCGGTTGATTAAAGAACTCGGGGGAGCAATAAATGTAGATCAAACAATTTGAACAAGCAAAGAAAGGAAATAAGGGCAAGTTAGCTGATAATAAGGTGTCAATTTGAGTCATGGCACGATTAATTAACATGACACGACACGCAATAAACATGTCATTATTTGACATAAGTGGCATGAGTTTGAGTCATAAATATGTTAACACGTTTATACACGGTTAATACATGAGTCATTAACATATCAACATGTTTAACTCATTTATGACTCACTTAACACGATTAAAGAATAATGTATAAATAATAATTATGGGGATAATAAATAGATTAGTACAAAATTCACCCATTTGAATACATGTTAATAACATGATTTAACTTTTTATTTATAGACATCTTTTATCATTTTTATTTTATTTTTTAGGAGTATTTATTTTATTTTTAATATATTATTCATATTTTAGATTTTATTAATTATTATTTATCAGTAAAAAAATAAAACTTTTCACCATAATAAAATTTAGATATTTTTAAACTATTCTTATAATTTTATATATGCTATAATTACAAGTCATTTTTCCTCTATTATTAAGAATAATAAAGACTAAGATAAAAAAGTAAAGTAAAATTTAAGACTATATATAATCATATTATATTTTATTGATTATTTAATTATGTTTGTTTAAATTTATTCAAGCAATATATATTTAAAAAAGTAGTAAACAAATTATAAAAATTAAATAAATTAAAATTTTTAAATAAAATATTTCATAAATGAGTGACAGAATACGCGACGTGTTTAACACAATTCACTGAGACACGAAAACGATTAACACGATTAATAAACATGTTATGTAATGGGTTTACATTATATAGGTCATGACATGTTTACGACACGACTCGTTTACAACTCGCCGACACAAATTGTCACTCTTAACGGATCACGATGTATATTAAAATGTGTATAAAGTAGGAGTATATGTTGAATTATGTAAGTATTTAAAATATAAAATTAATATTAGTTTTTATCAATATTAAAAGAGAGAAAAAAATTCAATCGAGTTGCCACAACGGTAAAGACGAAGGCAAAGTTGTGTGAATTAAGCGCAATACTTCGTTTTCGATTCTCCAATGTGATAAAATCGTTTGGGCCACTAGAATATGTTCAGACTAATTATGTCAAGGCCTCATGAGAATAGTTCACCTCGCCTTGATTCCCAAAAATATCAAACATATATATATATATATATATTATAGAGAGAGAAAAAATCAACCAACCATTGTATTAATCCAATGGTTGAGCTAGATAGTTATCATATATTTGTTCAACACTTATTCTATAACATTTTTTTATAAGATATAGGAGTACTATATTTTAACTTTTTGAGGTATATTTTATCTGGAAAGTCGTTATATATGAACAACACAATATCAAAAAAGGCAAAAAAATTAATCTTGCCACTTCAGTTATTTTACTAATTTAACCGACTCATCAAATGCGCTCTCTCCTTTATTTTATGATTGACCATCCACAAAACGTTGACCCTGATATTCAGGCTTGTGACTTCTAGACTTCTAGTACCGTAGTTAGAAATTTCTTTTTCTTTTCTTGTTGTCATTAAGTTAATTAGATGTTCAAGAAATATATTTTAAATTTAGATCGTTATGATCGGCCATGCATGACTCTTTAATTAATGCTATCATATATACCTACGTTTATGCACAACCCTTTACCACTACTTATAGAATTAATTATATAAGAATATTCAATGTGGATAAAAAAATGTCAACATGAGCAACAGCAATTTTTCCAATAAAATTAATGTGTGTAATGGGGATTAGTTTGTTTCAAAATATTAATTAACTAAAGAATTCTTATTAAGTTTTTGTAATAAAACCAAAAACATGTTCTACAAAAAGTAATTAAATCTTGAATTTTCGGATTGCACCATCGTTTTCAGAATTACGTGAATGAATAATTTTCAAGGGGAATTTATAAGACAAATTAAGTGTTTGAATATATATTAGGGTCGGGCTTTGACACGTCCAGTTTGAGTTAATTTGTTTGATTTTATCTTATTAATAGTGAAATTTAGTAGGGGTGACAATTCATGTCGACAAGTCGTAAACGTGTCTTATCATAAATAGATTATGACCATATAATGTAAATCATTACATTACATGTTTATTAATTGTGTTAATCGTTTTCGTGTCTAAATGAGTCGTGTTAAACATGTCGTGTATTCGTGTCACCCATTTATTAAATATTTTATTTAAAGTTTTTCATTTATTTAAACTTTTATAATTTTGTTTACTACTCTTTAAAATATATCACCATGAATAAATTTAAACAAGCATAATTAAATAGCCAATAAAATATAGCGTGGTTGTATATAGTCGTAAGTTTAACTTTAATTACTTTTTCATTCAAGTATTTATTAATTTTAATAATAGAGCGAAAATAACTCGTAATAATAACATATACAAAATTATAAGAATCGTCTAAAAAATATCTAAATTTACTTTGGTGAAAAGTTTTATTTTCTTCTTAATAAATACTTATTAATAAAATCTAAAACATAAATAATATATTAAAAGTAAAATGAATATTTTCTCTCGAAAATAAAATAAAATATGATAAAATATGTTTACAAATAAAAAAAAAAATCATGTTATTAAGCTTATTCAAATGGGTGAATTTTGTATCAATCTATTTATTATACCATATTTATTATTTATAAATTATTATTTAATCGTGTTAAGCGAGTCATTAATGAGTTAAGCAGGTCGACATGTTAATGACTCATTTATTAATCGTTATAAACGTGTTAACATGTTTATGACCCAGACCCACTTATGTCAAACCCATAACATTTTTATTACGTGTCGTGTCGTGTCGTGTCGTGTTAAACGTATCATGACCCAAATTGTCACCCCTAAAATTTAGTTAAGTTCTTAGTCTCTTAATACAATTGTTATGATAATATCCTAATCGATCTATTTAAGTAAGGGTACTAGACTAAGTTCTTTTGGGTACTTAATCAATATGAGGTTAGAGAGTGATGTTGGAAGCTAGTTTGATCGTGTCTGCTGTAATATTTTGAAAATAGTGCAAATCTCTTTTAAATCTTATAAATATTTTAAAAAATAAATCTTTTTTTTATTTTTCTTTTTTTAACCGAAAAAAAATCAAATCTCTTTATTATAACCCTAAAGTTTTCCCGCACTTCACGAGAAGTGCTACATGCATGCATTAAGTTCGGATCTTACTTAATTGATTTTCGGCTAGCTAGCTAGTTATTAAGGTGAGCATGCAAGCACGATGTGTTAATGAGTGAATAAATTGGGTGTGAATGCATATCGGGTTGTCCATTTAATTTTCCTGGAGTTGTGCATGTATAGTCAATGTTGGCGCTAAGAAATATTAAGTGATCTATCGATCATCAATCTATATATACTTAGTATATAAAGTGTTTCTTATATAACTATTTTGAATATTATTCCACCACACTTCACGTTTTTCTTAAGTCATTTAATTTGATAGTATAAAGTTATCCAGTGCGTTACGTCTCCCATTGACCTTAATTGCATAAACCTCTGCATTTAAATTTATTTATGTACAAGATGCTGATGGTGATATCACAACTATATTGTTCTTACATAGTTATTACTGGCGCCCTTGCGTGTACGAATGCGATATTTTTTAATAAGCAGTCTTAATTTCTTTAACAACAAATTATTAATGTAGAAGGTAAAATTTTCTCATACCTTTTTTTGTCACACCATTAGAGTATGTATATTTTTTTTTATATCCTTAAATATAAATGTATTATTTTTTTATAGGAACGAGACTTTATTTATTGATAACCAATTTTTTTTTTTACAAAAAGAATGCGAGAAACAATGTGCTTTTAAGTCCTTTTTTTTTTTTATCAAAATGAAAAAATAAGTCCTTTTTTAAAATAAGTGCTTTTAAGGCTTCGACTATCATGGGATCCAAGGTAGGCATTAGGGATTGTCCTCTTGCTTGGAAGCGGCAAGGCCCCAAGTAAGTTTGGACCTTCATATGGCTTGTTCTTCATGCTACCCTCCTCACAAATGAAACAAGGGTGAGAATACATACGACCCTAGATGAAAAGTGTAGCCTTTACGATGAGGAAGTCGAAACAATTGCCCATGTCCTTCGGGGACTGCTCGTATGCAAGGAAAATATGGGAAAAGACCCTGGAGGAGGACCTCCCACCTACCTTATTCCTCTCCCCTTTTAGCGACTGGTTCTGCTCGAACTTAGTATCTCGCCTGGGATTGAAAGGAATTATGATGGCTTCTTATTATTCGCAATTGGGTTGGGCTGCAAGGAACATAGTGGCCCTAGTTTGCAAACCATTATGTTAGAAAATATTTTGGGTGTAATGTTTCTGTGAAACTGCACTATGTACACTAGACCATTTTTTGCCATTAATAGATATTTTAAAACCCATATTAAATAGAGTGTTATTAAATGTCATTTGAAAATGTGTTACGTTTTAATTTTTAATACATGTATTACATAGAGATTTTTTAAAACTTCTATCAATTAGGTGTTATTTAATAACACCCCCTTTAATAGGGTTTAAAAACATCTATTAAATACCGAAATTGTTCTAGTGGTAGTTGCTACTTTTGTGTTGTAACCTCTGGGAATTTGTTCCTCTTTTGAATTTAAAAAAAGAAAAGAAAAGAGAATTGACCAATAAAAAATTAGTCATACATTCGAGGCTATGTTATGCAACAAAATAGGGAAAGTTTTGAGAGTGGAACAACCCTAATTTAGCTAATGACACTAAGGACAGCCCCCACTAGGGGCTGATAGGGCGGTGGCAAACAAAAAATGAAAGGTAATTAGGACTTGCCCTCACTTAATCACTAATTAAGGTTTAAACCTCAACCTCAGCCTCTTACACAAGTGAAACTCATACCAAATCGAAGGGCTATCCACTTAATTGGTCTGAGCATCACCTATTTGATTCACCACGTAAAAAATTTTAGAAAAATGATGTTGTTAGAGGTGCACAGCATGTGGATATAAATTGATGTGCATGTAAATGATTTTGTAACTTCAGTTTCATAAGTCATTCTCACACACACTTGATTGTGAATGTCGACTTTTGCATTGTTATAGATGCGCATGTAAATTTGATGAGCATCTAACGGACTCTCAATGCGTGTGTGCCTCGTGAAATTGAAAGTAATTAAATTAGCTGGGCACGCATGAGGATCAATGCAGTAAATGGCTGACATGAGCCCATCATGGCCCGGCTCAACCTTAAGTAACAATAAAAATAAGAGTAAATGAATTAGCTCCACCTCCACTTGTATTGAGCTTCTGTTTCCTTTCATTAAAATCTAGATTAAATACTCTTTTACTAAAGTTGGCTAATTATTTAATATCATTTACTACTAAATACCAGTCTCTCATTTATGTACCAATTTATTATGCATAATTCATCAAGATACAAGTAATGATCCTTGCAAAAGTCAAACACCTGTTAACCCTTTTTTTATTGATTTTTTTCTTTGGAGAAATATTAAATTGAATGTTTGCATAGGCAAAAAAATTGCAACTGCAACAATTACTTGCATTTGATGACGATGATCTGCATCTCAAGATGTACCTCATTCATTTAACGACCATAAATGTTGTAGTCGCCTGAAAATACAATGTCATCAGTCATTTTGCACCTCTCCATTTTCTTTTTTCATAAATTAGAAATTTATCATTTACTTAACTTTCAAGTCACTTGTTTAATTATGTGGCAATTTACACAATTCAAGCAAAAGGAATTGATCAGGGCAAAAGTCAAAGACCCTATTAAAATATTTTTGCATATTTTTTCTTGAAAAAAGAAAGTTAAAGATCGAGACTAATTAGTGTTATTACTAAGTTTGGTAGAATTGTATTTAGTCTTTTTTTTTTGGGGATTTAAAGACCGGAAGTCATACTCACTACCTCCCAAGAACTTCTTTTTTAAGCAAAACATGCGATTGCATGCTCACGAGGAGCAATCTTGCCCCATTAGGAGTCATTTTTGTCCAATTACAAGCTTACAAAGAGCAATTACAAGCCTATTTAACGTTCTGGGACAAATTTGGCTCAATATAGTAGGCCCATATCGAACTTAAGTCGGTCATAACGAACCAAAAACCTAGAAGAACCTTATGGATTCAATAAGCCGGCATAACTACTATATAGGATCCATACTACTTAGATTATTTTACTAAGATCAAATAATGGACTTGGTGAACAAATGCACCAATGGAGATAGAAAAAAACAAAAATAAACAACAAACTAATAAACAAATCAAACATAACAAGAAATATAAACCAAATATGTTTCTTCCATCTCACCAAAGATATTTTGTCGCTCACCATTGATTTAGATTGGAGACTAATTGATTATAAGTGTTGGTTAAAGGGTAAGTATTGCATTTTATAAAAGATATATATTAAATTACTTTTAAGATTGGACTAATTTTTCAACTGATTTATAAACTAAAATCATTAAAATCTATAACTTCATTTTTATTGCAGCTCTATATGTAGTTATATTTGAAAATGAAATGTTTATGTTCACACGGAATGTCTCTTTGGGCATAGACAGTAACTTAGTATCTATGAGTGCAGTGAGCACAAATATAAATTTATGTTCTTGCACACTGAATGAAACAACAAGTAAAAACAGTTTTACAGTGAAGTAAATTAATAACGCGCATAAATTATTTACGCAATTCGGAGCTAGTCTTACGTCTGCGAGGCCACGCTCAGGTGTAAGATCCACTAAGTAGTAAAGAATGATTACAGCTTTTACAAAAGGACTATGCATTTGTTTTCTCTCAAGTTGGTGATCATTCACTAAGTCCTATTGTACTAATCACTCCCCCTATCTCTTAGCTCTTACACAAGAATCTTTAAGATCTCCTTGGAGTTCAAGATCCCCTCGATGTTTAGGCTAAGTTTTCTTAGCAAAGTGTGTGTGTGAATAACACTCGTGAGATGGAGCTATTATTCTCACTTTGCTCTTATAAACTAGCTGAATTAATCAGAAATAATTAATGGAAGCAAAGGCTAATGAGCATTGAACTATATATAGAGAAGGCTTGTGGTATCTTTGACTTCAAGTTCATTCTCATTCATTGAATCAGCACCATTGTGTTTTAGAAAACATATTTGATCAACATCTTTGATTGAAATCTTTTGTTTCCTTATTCTCTAGATTTGATTGCAATGCAATGGTGGCGCGGGCTGTCCTTCTTTGTTTGTAGATTCTTGCCTTCCCATGAAAATTCAGAAGATATTTAACGATCTTGCATATATATTGGATGCTTATGTGGTGGCTTACATGGCAGAACTACACAAGGAATGTCTCAATTGATTTGTTAGTAGCATAACGTAATTCAATAGCCTGTGACACTTAAGGAGTGACACGCAATAACAATATTTAGGGAATTTACATTTTAACAATCTCCCCATTTGTTATTTGTGTGTCACAACTTAGAGTATAGATTAGATATGCAACAAGTATGCAAAAGTAATGTTAGGTAAAACACAATCATACCAAGCATTAGTGTAAAGATCAAACATAAATCCTGAATTTCAAAAACAAAATATCAGTGAAGTTCAATCAGGAAAGATTAAGTAAAAAAACCAAACGAAAACTTTAAACTACTTTTGTTACTTCCCCTTACTATATATCTAATCTTAGTTTTCCTTTTTTACGGACACAGAAAAACAAAGGATACTATGGACGACATCAAAAGAAGAAAAACAACTAACTAAAAAGAGAATTAGCTAGTGCTTCCTTTACCTTGCTATGAATATGAAAATCAGTCTCCAAGATGTGTTTTTCATATTAGTGATTACCCATTTATATAGAAAATCAAAGATTATATAAACATGGAAGTTCTCTAATTAGTTTTCAAGTATAGCTATGATATATCTTTCTTTCTTTAATTTATAGCTATGATTTATCTTTCTTTCCAATTTTCTTCAATCAAGATTTTCATATATATAGAAAGATCTTCCAATCATATATCATTTGACATCCCACGTTTTTCATTCTCGCTCTCCTTGTTGGAATCATGAATGCATGATAAATGTATGCTGGAATATGTCCAACTAGCATTCTTTCGATCTTGCGAGAACTTTTGTCGTTCTTTCAAGGATAGTTGTCTATGACCACAGACTGATTGTCCATGGCACAGCCTATGAAAGAGCTTAAGAAACAGTTAGGTGTACACATTTTAATTTATTTCCTTTGCTTACCATATCCGAGTTGTATCAAATATTGAAAATCACATAATTTTACATTAACATTCTCCATCTTTGTCATTTATTTGTCACAACTGGTGTTTATAGAACAAACAAGCAATATATGTTGCAAGATAAATTTAAAAGGTATGCAATGACAAGTAAAAGTAAGCATGCATTTAAACATAATAGAAATCCTGCAGTAAAACATTTGTGAGTGTAATCAGCATGAGCAGGAAATAAAATAATACCAAAAAAATGTGTCAAAAGTGGCATAATGTTAAGTGTATGCTCCCCCATAAATTAGGACTAAAACACTCTAAGATACTCTCCCACTTTGTGACAAAAAATTGACAAACAAGCTCCGGAGATGTACAATCTATCAACTGAGCGAGAAAAAGAAATAGACTCCCCCTTCATTCTTGCATTATCTCCTCTGTGTAGTAAAAAGTGACTTTACAAATGAAGAAACAACAACCAATCAAAAATTCGACATGAGGAAAACAATTAATCAATCGGTATAACCCAACAAGTAAAAACACCATATATGTTGGACAACTATCATATTAAAATCTACAAACTTCACAACAGAATAGTAAGAGCAGTGGAAAAACAAATGTTATATAATAGTCGTAACATGAGATAACTTCTAAGCAGTAAAAGATGCATACAGAGCCTTATAGTTACATTAACTCCCCCTAAGTTCATTATTACCTTCGAGGAAATCAATTGTGGAGACAGACAGTGGTTCTGGAATAGACAGATGTAGACAATAGTATGTGAGCACAGATGCAGGTAGAAGGATGTGTATATGCGAGCTGACTGTTTGTGGACACATAAGTTGTGACATTCTAAGGAGGCTTATTTTTATCCAACCTTTTCAACCTGTTCCTTAGCACAAAGCAAAACATAACAAATTAAAAAATAAAGAAAATAACTGAGGTTTAGCATTATACCTTTCCATAGTACATGCGGTGTCGCCTTAAGATATGAAATACGAATTCAATTAAGGATTTGTGTCATTGCATTGATGTTGTGCCTTAGGAACCCACTTTTGCTGATGATATAATCTTGTATCACCTTTCCTTGGAACATCACTCCTCTTAGTGATTGACATTTCTCATCTTGCTAGATCTCGGTGCATTTTGAAGCACCGTGGTCGTATATGCCATTTTACTCCTCGATAATAGCATATTGGCCTGAATCGACGTCGAGGATTTTAATCCCTTTCTCTAATGTCGCTTCCTTTGGTAAAAGGAGCTGCTTCCTTTCATTATGTGGAGATACATGTTTCATTTTTGAATCCGAGCCATTTGTGGTCACACGAGCCTTTTCTCATATTGAGTATGTCGTCTAATTTGGTTTTTCTTCCGTTGAGTTGCTTCAATGTATCTTCTGTATGCTTAATTGTTTTTTGCACACTTTACAACTCCTTTTCAGCCGCATCAAGTTGTTGTTGATGATTGATAACTTTTTTATACAACCAGATGTTTTTGTCAACTACCTCTGACCACTTCTCATACATCTCCTTAAATGCTTCCTTTATATCTGCAATATTAATGGAATCAATAGAATCTAAATCAGATTCATAATCAGGAAACATTACCTTTTTTGTAAGGACAGGTTGGATGTTTTCTATATCTGTGGGCACATCTGCTGAGTAGGAAATCTGGGCAGTATAGGCAATCAATTCATCTGATTATTTTTCTGAAATGTTGATATCTGATATGGAGCTGAATGCAACATGATTGTTTTCATCCTCTGATTCTGAATCACTCAATGTAGTATTGAGAGACTTCCCTTTTTTTCTTTATGAACTTCAAACATTCATATTGATAATGTTCAAACCCATCACATTCTCGGCATTAAATTGTCTTGTTTTTCCTTCACCAGCTATGTTCTGTTTGACACTACTGAACTTGTTGCCATGTACCTTCTTGAACAATTTGTTGTAGTTTTTTTTGTGAGGAAGGCAAAGTCACTTTCCTCAGCTTGATCTTCCTTGGAATGTGGTGAAACATCTCTACATGCAATTTCTCACTGTTTTTGGCTTTGATTTAGATGCATTTCATATGTTGTGAGAGACCCATCAACTCATAAAATTGAATATTTTTCAGCCCTTTAGTTTCTTGAATTACTGCAACTTTTACATCAAACTGGAAGGAAAATATCGAATGGCCTTCTCAACCATCTTTCTATTCTTGTAAGTTTTTTCGAGTTGTTCAGCCCGATTTGCGATATCTTTCAGCTTCGCTGTATATTCGGAAGTAGTCTCATAATCGCCCATTCGTAACGCTTCAAACCGTAAGGACAACAGTATTTTCTTAGAGTCACGTACGTTGTCATTTCCTTCAAACACATTTTGAAGGATTTTCCAAGCATCTCATGCAACTTTGCATGAAGATATAAACTTTAGATGTTCTTGATTCACTCCACTAAATATAACATTCAAAGCTTTGGCATTTGCAAGCAGCAACCTTTCCCCGGCATCTATCCAATCATCCATACTCTTTGGTTTTTCATCATGTTTAGGGAAGGAATACCTTTTCCGATGGCCTTCCATGCTTTCACATCAATGGATAGAATGAATCCTTCCATCTGAAATTTCTAGTATGTGTAATTTGTACCAATGAGGAGTGGTGGCTTTGTTGTAGATACACCTTCTGGTTAATCAGATTGATGATGATGAGACATTACTTGTAATTAAGACATGCCTTCTTTAACACAACAAAGGATATAGGCATTAAGCTCTGATACCAAATGAAAATGTAACGTTTATGTTCACACAGAATGTCTCTATGAGCACAAACAGTAACTTAGTATCTATGAGTGTTGTGAGCACAAATATAAGTTTATGTTCTTGCACACTGAATGAAACAACAAGTAAAAATAGTTTTACAGTGAAGTAAATTAATAACGCGCATAAATTGTTTACGCAGTTCGGACCTAGTCCTACGTCTGCGGGGCCACGCCTAGGTGTAAGATCCACTAAGTAGTAAAGAATGATTACAGCTTTTACAAAATGACTCCGCACTTGTTTTCTCTTAAGTTGGTGATCCCTCACAAAGTCCTATTGTACTAATCACTCATCCTATATATTTGCTCTTACACAAAAATCTCCAAGATCCCTTTAGAGTCCGAGATCCCCTCGGTGTTTAGGCTAAGTCCCCTTAGCCAAGTGTGTGTGTGAACAAGACTCGTGAAATGATGCTCTTATGCTCACTTTGCTCTTACAAAATTGAATTAATCAGAAATAATTAATGGATGCAAAAACTAATGAGCATTGAACTATATATAGAAAAGGCTTGTGGTATTTTTGACTTCACGTTTCTTCTCATTCATTGAATCAATATCATTGTATTTTAGGAAACATATTTGATCGACATCTTTGATTGAAATCTTTCGTTTCCTTATTCTCTAGATTTGATTGCAATGCAATGGTGGCGCGGGCTGTCCTTCCTTTGTTTGTAGATTCTTGCCTTCTCATAAAGATTCACAAGATATCAAATCATCTTGCATATATACTGGATGCTTATGTGGCGGCTTACATGGCAGAGCTACACAAGGAATGCCTTAATCGATTTGTTAGTAGCATAATGTAATTCAATAGCCCGTGACACTTAAGGAGTGACACACAATAACAATATTTATAGAATTTACATTTTAACAATATTTACTACTTTTATTAAATATATGTGTGCTACGTGGCATTATTTGAGGGTTTGAGTTCCCTGATATTTAGTATTCGACGAAGTACAAGATCAATCACATGTACAAGGAGAGTTGTCTTTGTCTAGGAGGCCTCAGGTTCTAATAACAGAAGGCGAGTTAAGCGGTTGGAAAGACGACAACATGAGAAGTTGCCAATATATCGTTATGTGATATTTTTGGAAAATAAAAAAGTACTACTAAAATTTTAAAATGACTTCGCTAATATAAAAGAAAAAACTAACTATACATGGTGATAATATAATTAGCACGTGTACATGAGTTAAAATATAGGGGAGTAAACTTTTCCTGATATTAATTACTAATTGAAAATAAATTCAATAGTTTAGTATCATATCATATAATATATCATTGAGGCTAAGGAGTAAATTATAGGAGTAATTAATAATAAAGATTAGGCAAATAGAAATTAAAACCTTTGCACATTTAGGCCTAATTGATTACAAAGAAAAAAAATTGTATAATACAAAAATATTTTTTTAGAAAATTCTTTTTACAAGTTATTTATAAGGAAAAAAAATTATGTCCGTTTGATGGCATTTTTTTTTTCCTTCATAAATCATCGATAAAATTTTTAAAATAAATAATAAAAAATGTGACATTTATACATAAATATGTTAAAAATATAAAAGTTAAATACTATGGCTTGATTATATAAAATTATAATTTTGTCCATATTATTATAAATTATGATTGTCCAGCCTTTTAGTGTTTTGATTGATTCATATATATATATGTGTGTGTGTGTGTGTGTGTGTGTGTGTGTGTGTTTATACAACACGTACATCATATATTGATGCTATATTAATATGTTGACCTATAAAAATTTGAGGGTAAAAAATACAATTTCATAAAAAAAAACAAAAATTTAATTTTATACATTAGGAGACCCGTAATTTATATTAATATTTCAAATTAGGTAAAAATATTATTTTATGTAGTTTGGGGCATTTTTAATATATAGGCAGAAAAATAATTGTATAACTAGAGTACGTATTTTGGTACATTTTCATGTTTTTTAAGGGATGACCATTAAGAGAGGCATGATGATTATTATTGAATATCAGGTAATTATGTGTTCAAAATTATTTTTTTGATAGCAAACTCAATTTTCTCATTCTAATAGGTAGGAAAATATACGTGGCTTGGGATGAAAATTAACAATTGTGATAAACTTTTTTACACTGAAATTTTGATTATCAAATACAAGAAAAAATGTAATTTTTCCTTGAAAATCACTATTTTTCATTAATTTAGAGATGTATTTTTCTTTTTATTGGAATAAATGTGTTTTCTTTAGCTAGCTCCCACCATATCAATGTGTATCTATATCTACAATTGATAAAGTCGAATGACCTTCTTTTCTTTTTTTCAAACCGTTGCATTGGATTGATGTTCCTAACCCAAAAGCGCACAACGATCTACAATAGATATTTTGTTATAATGAAGCTCGAAACTAAGATCCGACACCATGCACTTACGGTGGTGCAACACCAACCCCTAACGAGGATAATCACCCCACAAGGATAATCACCCCACAAGTGGGAACAACAACCATTTATATGGGGACAACATTTCTACTAATAAAAAAAACAAAACAAATATCCTAGATCTAACCAAGAAAGAAGCAACTAGAAAGATACATCGAAACTTAAGCCGTCACAATGTTCGTCATTCTATTCGCCGCTCGCCACTTTCTCAGGTTCGATCGTCAACGATCGCTGCCTTTAACATGGAGACCAACATTATATCTCACCGTCTCTCTTCCATTTGGTTTAAATACTAGGTGACAAAAGAGGGCTACCAACGTTGAAAATCCAATAGACCGGAGGCTGGAACTACCAACAAAAAAAAAGGGAAAGAAGAAAAGGAAGAGGAAGGGGAGACAGAGGGGATGAAGTGGGCAGAGCTGGCGGGTGGGAGAACATAAGAGGAACAAAAGAAGAAAAAGAAGAAGAAGAGATGGCAGGTGAAAGGGGGGACCAGAGTTGAGGTGTTTAAAGAAGCAGTGAAGATGAACAAAAGAAAGGAAATAGAGAGAAAGGAGAAGGGGATCTTGAATTTTTGGGAGAGGGGGAGGGGGCCGGCGGCTTATGTTTTTGGGTTTTTTTTTAAGGCATAGAAACTTCACCCTATCAAATGTCTATTTTGCTTTTCGAATGGCCTTCAGTCAAGTTAAACGCTGCCATTTAATTATTCATCCACCGGAACGAGGTATTTTTCTTTTAATTGGAATAAATGTGTTTCTTTAGCTCCACCAACTCAACTATGCAAAGTCCGAAAATGAATCAAATAGTGTCAAGATATTTTGTGGCAGAACCAAAAAATCTAGTTAACAGACTCAAATTTTAACCTAAACTTGTTCATTGACTTGGCTACATGCCCAACATGTTTAGAGCTATGGTCCACCTAACGTGGGTCGGGCTTGAGTACCCGATCTAACTCCCAATTATGTGACGTGCGCCATGCATGGATGCATTAATTACCGACCCAAGCTCTACATGTGTGAACTTATAAAATATTTATTGGTATTTATTTTAAAAAAAATGATGGAAGCAAGCTTTGAACCTCAGCCTCCTTGTTGAATATAGATACAACTTAAGATAATTAATTGACTTCATACTAGCTACTTCATGTCTATTTGTCAATTACACTTGTTAAAATATATTTACTTTTTAAGAAAAAGTTAGGGTAAATAGCATAATATATATCCTCACGTTTCATTTTTTACGAATATATTTTAACATTTTAATTTCTTACAAATTTATTATAAAATCTCTCAATTTTCAACTTTACAAATTGTAGCTCATAAGGGCCAAAACATGATAAATTAAGAGAAACTCTTCTCATTTGCAATGACATGATTAAAAGTAATCTCAAACGAACCCAAATTTATTCTTATGATACGGTTTACACAATCAAAAAATCTGTTCGGACTTTTTGAGTTCGAACCCAAAGATTTTTTTATTCATAATTTAAGATATCTATTTAAGTAAAAGACATAATTACCCTCTACCCCCACACACCAATAATGAATTTAAATTAAGGGTTTTTATGACTTTTTAGTTGTTTGAGTCCGGACTTTTTGAGTCCATCTAGCACTACCCTTACACAATTTCAAAATGTTATGATGTATTTGTAAAACAATAAATCTACTTGGACTCGTGAGTCCGGACTCATAGAGAGGTTTTAAATTTTTTGTAAATATTTAAAGGGTATCGAAAGAATTTTACAAGTGATTATGATCATTGCTTCATTAATTGCTCGATGATGTATTTGAAATTAAAAAATAGTTTTGAGTTTGTAAAAATCGAAACGTTGGGATAAGTTTGTAAAAAAGTTTTAAATGTTAGGATATATTATACTATTTACCTTAAAAGTTAACAAACCTAGTTAAGTTGTGTAGGCCACACAGAGAAGTTAAGAAGCTTAGTTAAGTCGCCAAAGCCTTTCGCATTTCTGCCAGCTTTGATTAATTTGGAGAAGTGGAACTTTTTTCAATCACAAGACTTCTAACAATTATACTTTTTATTTGATAACTTTCATGTATTTGATTAACCACTATCTCAAATGGTGCAAACAACCAAATGTCAAATCAATAAATCTAATATTTGGTTGACAAAATATTATCAAAAAAAAATATTTGGTTGACAATTATTAATCAATAAATATATTTGGACTTGTAAGTTCTGATTCACATGAGGGTTTTTAAAAATTTTAAAAATATTTAAGAGGTGTCAAAAGAATTTTACAAATGATTATGCTTGCTTAAACACTATACTATTAACTATCATATTTTCAGGAATGAAAAGCAAATAAAATCAAGCATTTATAATGTATACATACCCATATATACATATGTATATAACTATAGATATATCACTCATATATGTATATAATATGCCAATACCCTTCTTCCCACTTCCATTTTTTTATTTTGATATCTTTCAACCCACTAGCGAGGACCTCGATCATTTCAGCTTCATTAATTGGTTACTTAATTGATTAATTATTGTATATATTGATCATTCATGATCAGATTCTCATAAAAATAACCTTGGTAATTAATTAATTTTTTGATACATTCTAAGATTCTAGACAATAAAAATGCGTGTCATCGATTGAACCTTAACAACTCAGTGGTGGTCTTTGAAATGAGGGAATTTTGTTGATGTTTTATCAGGAACAATGCGTTTTTCCCCATTATATTGATAGGGATTTTTTTTTACTTTATTTATGAAAAACACATTGTTTCTCGCCAATTTACGTATGTGATTCTCCCATGTACAGTTTGGGCTATACTTGTGAAAGTAGCACATTGTGTGTTTATTCGAGTTGTGTGGTTCACATAATATGTGTGAGTCAAGTGTGTGAGTGAGGCGGTTAAGTGTGATGGCCCCCAAACTTTGAGACAAATCGGGTACCGCCACATCGCCAAACATGTCACCAAGCATGCCACGTCACCGCACGCTTATTTTTAATTGTCCGCGACCTAAACCTTTATACGTATCTTATTCGCCTTAACTTAGTATTTATGGATATTTCTATGAATATTTACATTAAATTGACTAAGTTAAGTTGTTCACGATTTATTAAATTAATATAAATTAGACATCAAAGCGGCATTGTATAAATAACCATATAGTGTGGAAACCCGACATTAGATACCATGTATATCAAGAGCGACAAAAGTACAAAAGGTGAGCATATACATGGATCAGGTAAACAAGTCCTCCCAAAACTTTCATAGAAACAGTAAATAGATACAAACAAACACCTACGCAAAAACAACCGATGGGCTTTCCTAACTTAGACATAGTCGCCTAAGACGCCATTGCCCCGGTTCGTCGCGGGATCTGCGATTTGTCACAAAAAACAATGACAAATCTCAGGTGAGTAAATCCCAGAGAACGTTAGCTAATATTCACAAAATCCAATAAAACAGCTACAATTCATGCAATTTAAATATGAGACAAGAAATAAAGTAATTCGCATGAAAATAAGTCGTTGAGAAGTCGAATCTGGACATGAGTGCAGCGTGACAGAGAACCCTGGTCGACATTCGATAACCGCCTTAGCTAAACCGAGAGGAACCCATGACGGCCACCTCACCAAACATCTCACAGTCGAATGAGAGGAACCCATGAACGGTAGAACCCCATCCAAACACACGGTAGAACCACATCCAAACATCTCTCGGGAGGAACCCATGAACGTTACAACCCCATCCAAACATCTATCGAGAGGAACCCATGACATAAACTTAGGTCTTTGTCAAACATCTTTCAACCTGTGGGCCTCACGGAGAATAATCGCGCATAGCCCTAACATGGACAATTACTCGAACAGAGGGGGTAGCTAGCCCCGGGGTGTGAGTCCGTGCCATGCCCAACCCCGTCGACAAACACACGTACACACGTGGGAGTTGATGAACAGTGAATGAACAAAAATAAATAGCACAATTGAATAATTGAAATGCGAGATAAAGTAAGTGTCATAAATGAATTTTAACTAATTTTCTCATGGGTTTACTTACCTCAAATAAATCATAAATCGCACTCAAAACGCACGCACACGCCTCAGATACGTACCCGAAATCCGACTATGGTATCCTAAGTCGTTGGTGTCCGATTATAATATTTTTCATCATATTATAGTCACATTAAATGAATTTATAATGTGAGATCAAAATTCGTATATTTTATTCCAAAAAGTTCGATTCTTGACACACTTTTTGAATCATACTAGAGATCGATTATTCCGGCAACGCGCCACCGCGCCGCTACTCCACATCGTTCACCACGCCGCTGCTGCTGCCGCCATCGCTGTCGCCTTGCCGGTACCGCTGCCGACCCCGCTGCTGGAGCTGCCGTCCACCGCTAGTGAGCTCCGCCGTCCGCACCGCTGCTGGAGTCATTGCTGGAGTTTGTCGACGCTACTGGTGAGCTCCATCGTCCGCGCCGCTACCGGAGTCACTGCTGGAGTCCACCAGCGCCGCTGGTGCTCCTCGCCGGAGCTCCTTCCACCTCTCTCCCTCTCTCTCTCCCTTTCTTCCTCTCTCACTGTTCGTTTAAATGAGAGAAAAAAAAATTAGAAAGAGACGAAATGAATGATGAGGGATATGTTTTGATGTGGTGATGTGATGTGTGATATGATAGGATGTGTGATGTGATAACTAAATCTCAGTCTATCCCAAACACTGGCGTTACGCACTCACCGCGACGTCGTACACTCTCGTCACTACACGCGCACAACACGACCAATAAAATATCAAATAATGCGACGCGAATTATTTAATAATAGTAAAATAAATAACACTTACACACAAAAATAATAAATTTTACCTCGTTAGGCATGCCCTTGACTTTTCTGCGACGTCCACGTGGGTCTGAGCTTAGAATCTTAATCTGTAATTTGTTAGTTAATCGCGGTTAATTAGAGCGGGTCGTTACAATCTTCCCAACTAAAAAGAATTACATCTCGAAATTCAAATTTAATGAAATCTTTACCTTGGAACAAGTGGGGGTATCGCTATCGCAAGGTAGACTCTCTCTCCCAAATGGGGCCCTCATTTTTATGATGCTGACATCAAACGAGTATAAGTGGTATTTCTTTCCTTCTAAGAGTCTGTACTTTGCGATCCACTATCTCAATAGGGTTTTCCTCGTATGTCACATCTAGTCGAACCTCGATTCTAGTCATATCAACCATCAGTCTCGGTCCTGATCTAGCCAACCGTAACATCGAAATATGAAAAACATTATGAACCCCTGCTAATCGACTTGGCAATCTCAACTGATAAGCGACCTTCCCAACTCGTTTCTCAATTTGAAACGGCCCAATAAATTTTGGTGCTAGTTTCCCTTTGATCCCAAATCTCTGCGGAGAAACTTTTAAGTAGACCCAATCATCTACCTCGTAGCTCAACCCATCGCAATACATATCCGCATACTTATTCTGTCTATGTTGGAAAGCCAACAACCGTTGACGAATCAGCCTCACCTTCTCTATATGGTCCACAGCAATCTCAGGCCCCACAACTGCTGTATCATCGGGCTCTGCCCTATAAGTCGGTGATCTACACGGTCTACCGTACATAGCTTCAAATGGTGGCATCCCAATACTGGCCTGATAGCTGTTGTTGTAAGCAAATTCACGTAGTGGCAAGTACTCCTCCCAATACCCACCAAACCGCAACACACATGCCTTGAGCGTATCCTCGAGTATCTGTATTAATCTCTCTGATTGTTCGTCTGTCTGAGGATGGAATGCAGTGCTAAATTGTGATCTAGTACCAAACTGCTCCTGCATAGCTTGCCACAATGTAAGACGATTGTCTCGGTCTGAAACAATCGAAATTGGTACTCCGTGCAGTTGTACAATCTCTTTTTCGAATAATATGTTCAACTTTGTGAAATTATACTTCATAGAAACTGGTAGGAAATGAGCTAACTTCGTCAACCTATCCACGATCACCCATATCGCATCATGTTTCCGCAAAGTTTGCGGTAATCCACAAACGAAATCCATCGTAATGTGTTCTCATTTCCACGGAGGGATGGGCAACGGTTGCAATAACCCTTCAGGCCTCTTGTGCTCAGCCTTAACCTGCTGAAGCACCTCACAACCCCTAACATAGGCGCCGACATCCGCCTTCATCCCTAGCCACCAAAATAATCATCGCATATCGTGATACATTTTGGTCCTGCCAAGATGCACTATATACCGGGACTTATGAGCCTCCTAGAGTATCCCATCGCGTATCTCTGCCACTTCTGGAATCCATAACCTCCCTGGGTGCCTCAAACACTGATCCACAGACTCGCTCCAATCTGGGTGATCGGGACTACGTGCCATTTCACTGAATCTCGAGTGCATCTCGTCAGCCCTCTGACACTCCAACACTCGCAAAATAGAAATAGACGATACATCAATCTATACACAAATCTATGCGTCCGCTGTAGCAGGAACCTCTGTCAAACTCAGTGTTGTCGCACGCCTCAAGTAAATCATAATCATGCATCATATGGCAGACAACTGTTTCAGAATCTGGTCATCTCCTGCTCAATGCATCTGCTACGACATTTGCCTTCCCAAGCTGATATTCGATGGAGAAGTCATAGTCCTTCAGCAACTCTAGCCAATGTCGTTGTCTCATGTTCAGATCTTTCTGAGTGAATAAATATTTCAAACTCTTATGATCTGTATATAATGTTAACATCTCACCGTAGAGGTAATGTCTCCATACTTTCAGTGCAAATAGGACTGTTGCAAGCTCCAAGTCGTGCACTGGATAATTCCTCTCATGGGTCCTCAACTGTCGAGATGGGTAGGCGATTACACTATCTCCATGCATCGGTACACAACCTAAACCTATACTGCAAGCATCAGTATGAACTGACAATCCCTTACCTCGCTTTGACAACACTAGTAATGGTGCAGTAGTCAATCTCAATTTTAATTGTGTAAATGCGTCATCGCACTCCTTTGACCAATTGAAAGGTACATCCTTCTTTGTCGATTTAGTTATCGGCGCGGTGATATTCGAGAAGTCCTTCACAAATCGCCGATAGTATCATGCCAACCCTAGGAAGCTCCCGATATCTGTCACTGTCTCAGGTGTCGGCCAATCTATGATAGCATGAATTTTACTCGAGTCCACTGATATACTTCAGTCACTGATCACGTGTTCTAAGAACTTGACTTCCGACAGCCAAAACTTGCACTTACTGAACTTAGCATATAGTTTGTGCTCTCTCAACGTCATCAATATCTGCTTGAGATGTTGCCTGCGATCTTCGCGAGTCTTGATGTAGATCAATATGTCGTTAATGAAGACTATGAAGATTTTATCCAAGTCCTGCTTCAATACTCTATGCATCAAGTCCATGAACACGGTTGGTGCATTCGTCAATCTGAATGGCATTACTGTAAACTCAAATAACCCATATCTGGTGCTGAATGCAGTCTTAGGTATGTCTCCATCTCGAATCCTGAGCTGATGATAACTCGATCTCAAGTCGATCTTAGAGAAGACACGGGCTCCAGTCAACTGGTCAAACAAATCATCGATCCTTGGCAAAGGGTAACGATTTCGTACTGACACCTGGTTCAACTTCTTGTAATCAATGCACATCCTTAAGCTATTATCCTTCTTCTTAACGAACATGACCAGTGCTTTCCCTGGTGATATGCTCGGGTGTATAAACCCCTTCTTATCTAAATCTTCCAGTTGAGTCTTCAGCTCCTCCTACTCCTTCTGTGACATCCGGTACGGTCTGCTAACTATCGGTTGTGTGTCTAGTATTAACTCAATAACGAACTCAATCTTTTTGTGTGGGGGCAATCCTGGTAGATCCTCCGGAAAGACATCAGGAAACACACTAGCAACTGGGACACCCTCAAGTCTAACCTCTGGGGGTCTCGATTGACTCTACTATCCCTGCAAACACTTCCATATCTAAGGTCGTAGCCTATCTACCCCTAGTGGTCGGTAGTATACGCGCATCACCCGTGAAACTAAACTCGGGTATGTCGGGGATCTAAAAAGCCACTACGTGTGTAGATATCGGTGTTATAGCCTCAGTACGAGTCTATAAAATTGTAGTCGGTGTGGTAGTCTATGTCATGACTGCAATGATTGGCGTACCCTGAACAATCGGCGCGGTTGTCGGCTCGATGGCGCCCAGTGTGATGGCGGCGGTAAGCGTCGCGATAGCCGCTGTTTGAGCACGGAGCAAGGCCATCATCTGCTAGAAACTATCGATCGTGTGCCGCGATCCGATCAAGTACACTCTGATCAGTCGCAATAGGCGTAGTACCACTCGTCTGTCCACCATCCTCCGAAGGTGTGGTCAGCTGTCCGTCCATGTCGTATATGTATAGCGAAGTTATGTACCAGCCTCGTATACGCGTATATACTATTACAAAAATATATAACGTATAAGCTTTGGTACTACCCGTTCCATGTTTGCTTCCCAACTAAAGTTCTAAGTCAGGATTTTCGAGTTTCCACGTCTAAATTCGTTTTTTTAAGTTTTATGCAGTTTCATTAAACTTTTCCCCTAGGTTCAAGCGAACCTAGGCTCTGATACCAACTGTGACGGCCCCAAACTCTGAGGCAAACCGGGTACCGCCACGTCGCCAGACATGTCACCAAGCATGCCACGTCACCGCACGCTTATCTTTAACTGCCCGCGACCTAAACCTTTGTACGTATCTTATTCGCCTTAACTTAGTATTTATGGATATTTTTATGAATATTTACATTAAATTGACTAAGTTAAGTTGTTCACGATTTATTAAATTAATATAAATTAGACATCAAAGTGGAAGTCTTTGAAGCATGCAAACACCGTAGGAATGAAAGGTTTGCATTGTATAAATAACCATATAGTGTGGAAACTCGGCATTAGATACCATGTATATCAAGAGCGACAAAAGTACAAAAGGTGAGCATATACATGGATCAGGTATAAAAGTCCTCCCAAAAATTTCATAGAAATAGTAAATAGATACAAACAAACACCTACGCAAAAACAGTCGATGGGCTCTCCTAACTTAGACGTAGTCGCCTAAGACGCCCCTGACCGGGCTCGTCGTAGGATCAATTTGTCACCATAAACAATGATAAATCCCAGGTGAGTAAATCCCAGGTGAATAAATCCCAGAGAACGTTAGCTAATATTCACGAAATCCAATAAAACGGCTACAATTCATGCGATTTAAATAAAGACAAGAAATAAAGTAATTCGCATGAAAATAATTCGTTGAGAGTCGAATTTGGACACGAATGAAGCGTGATAGAGAACCCTGGTCGACATCCGAGAATCGTCTTAGCTAAACCGAGAAGAACCCATGACGACCACTTCGCCAAACATCTCACGGTCGAATGAGAGTAACCCCATGAATGGTAAAACCTCATCCAAACATCCCTCGTGAGGAAACCATGAACGGTAGAACCACATCTAAACATCTCTCGGGAGGAACCCATGAACAGTAGAACCTTATCCAAACATCTCTCGAGAGGAACCTATGATGTAGACTTAGGTCTTCGTCAAACATCTCTTAACCTACGGGTCTCACGGAGAATAATCACCACATAGCCCTAACATGGCCAATTACTAGAAAAGCGCGGGGTAGCTAGCCCCGGGGTGTGAGTCCGTGCCATGCCCGACGCCGTCGACAAACACACATACACATATGGAAGTGGATGAACAGTGAATGAACAGCAATAAATAGCACAATGGAATAATTGAAATGCGAAATAAAGTAAGTGTCATAAATAAATTTTAACTAATTTTCTCGTGGGTTTACTTACCTCAAATAAATCGCAAATCGCCCTCAAAATGCCCCGCACACGCCTCGAGATACGTACCCGACACCTGACTATGGTATCATAAGTCCCTAATGTCCAATTATACAATTTTCGTCATTTTAGAGTCACATTAAATGAATTTATAATGTGAGATCAAAATTTGTAATTTTTATTCCAAAAAGTTTGATTTTTGGCACACTTTTCGAATCATACCGATGATCGATTGTTCCGACAACGCGCCACCGCGCCGCTACTCTACGTCGTTCACCGCACTGGTGTCGCTGCCGCCTCGCCGCTGCCGTCGTCGATGTCGCCTTGCCGGCGCCGCTGCTGGAGTCGCTGTCCGTCGCTGTGAGGTCCGCCGTCTCGCGCTTGCCATTCTTTGAGTCATCTTTGAGTCCGCCGGTGCCGCTAGTAAGCTCCGTTGCCCGCGTCGCTGCTGAAGTCACTGCTGGAGTCTGCCGGCGCTGCTGGTGCTCCTCGTCGGAGCTCCCTCCACCTATCTCCCTCTCTTGGTTGTCTCTCTCTCTCGCTCTCTTTCTCTCTCTTCTTCTCCCTCTCTCTTCTTTCTCTCTCTCCCTCTCTCCTTCTCTCACTGTCCGTTTGAATGAGAAAAAAAAAGAATTTTTTTTTAGAGAAAGAGACAAAATGAATGATGAAGGATGGGTTTTGATATGGTGATGTGATGTGTGATATGATGGGATGTGTGATGTGACAACTAAATCTCAGGTTATCCCATACACCGGCGTTACGCGCTCACCACGATGTCATACACCCTCGTCACTACACGCGCACAACACGACCAATAAAATATCAAATAATGCGATGCGAATTATTTAATAATAGTAAAATAAATAACGCTCACACACAAAAATAACAGATTTTACCTCGTTAGGCGTGCCCTGGACTTTTTTTCAACGTACACGTGGGTCTGAGCTTAGGATCTTAATCTGTAATTTGTCAATTAATCGTGGTTAATTAGAGCGGGCCGTTACATTAAGAAGGCTAAGTTAGTTAACAAACTATGTCATGTGTATGGTGTAAAATGAGATCCCCAAATGTAATGTATAAATACATCGATAGCAGAAATCATAGTATCGTTTGGGCAGAAAGATCATTTCATCTATTCATTCTTTTTTAATTTTTTAAGTTCATGTTGAACTCTCATGATATCAAAACTACAAGAGGTTTAGATCGCCATGGAAGACGATCCTACATTGATGACTAGTTTAGCTACTTAAGCTGCTGGTGTTGAGGCGAGTGAAACTGCACCATAAAGACCTGCAACGACATCATCTGAAAACATTGGAACGAAGAGGATGACTGGAGCTCCAATGATGATACAGAATAATAATGGACTTGGTTTATCAGGTTCGTTTAGTGTAATTGCCCCATTTGGTCATTCATTAAGTCAATTTATGTCTATGAAACTAGATGAAAACAACTATTTGTTGTGGAAGACACTGATAATGCCAGCAATTAGAGGTTACAACTTGGATGGAATCTTATTAGGAGAAATTCCATGTCTTTCAAGATTTGATCCAGAAACTGGTATACTTAATCCGAGTTTTCAAGATTGGATGTCCAAAGATCAATTTTTACTGCATTTGATCTTAAATTCATTAACTCCTGCTGTAACATCTCGAATCTTGAAAGTTGTTTCATATTCGGCTCATGAAGTTTGGCAAGCAATAACCAATTTATGTGGTGCACAAAACAAATCCAGAGCTCAAGTTTGTGGAACTGTTATCTTGACGACAAAGAAAGGCACAAAAACGATGACACAATACTTAAAATCTTCGAAAGAAAATGTTAATAGCATGGCAGCTGTAGGGGTTCCAATCTCAAAAATAGATTTAATTACTAGTGCTTTGGCTGGACTGGATGTTGAGGACATGACATACTCTACAATCTTACAAGAAAGTCCTTCATTAACTTGGCCTAAAACATATGCTTCACTTTTAAGTTTTGAAGCCAAACTTCAACAGATGTATAATGTGACAGTGAGTCTTGACAATATGAACATCGCTCCATTTGCAAATGCTGCCTATGTAAGGCCTCGTAATGGTTTTAACAAAGATGTTGCGGGAATGTATAATAATCAAGTAAGAGGCAATAGAAATAGAGGTGGTTTCAATGGTGGAAGAGGAAATAAAGGAAGAGGCAGAGGTGGAAGATATAGTTCAAACAATCGAAAGGTGTGTCAAATTTGCAAGAAAAATGGTCATGAAACTTCAATCTATTACTACAGAGTTGATTTGTCATATGGCACAGACAGTACTCACGAAGCATACGTCAATCAAAATTCTCACACTCCAATACCATCTCAGTTTACTCAACAAGTCAAAACTCCTCCACCTCCACCTAATGCATTCTTTGCAGCTGGAAGTTCATCTCAATATTATGCCTCACGTGAATCAGTGAATGATGAAGCATGGTATGCTGACAGTAGAGCTTCCTCACATGTTACAAATGACATGAATCGGCTGTGCAACAAAACTGCTTATACTAGTACATATTCTCTTACTGTTATGAATGGTTCTTTACTTAATATATCTCATATTGGATCTATAAAGTCATCAATTCTCACTCTTAATCTTCAATTACATAATACACCATATGTGCCTCGTATTACCAAGAATTTGATTAGTATTTCACAGTTAACTAATCAAAATCTTGTGTTTGTGGAATTTCATTTCAAACATTGCTTCATAAAGGATCTTCAGTCCAAGGAGATTATCCTCAAAGGGACTCTTAAAGATGGTTTGTACAAGTTCAGTTCAAAGAATTCAAGTTCCTCAATTTTTCCACACAACCTGCAGCACTGATGACCGTCAAGAATTATATTCTTTTTCGATATGGCATGCTCGTTTGGGTCATCCTTCAGCTCAAGTTTTATCTCAAGTGTTGAGAACTTATAATGTACCAGTTAATAAGATCAGTGTATTAGATTTTTGTGATGCAAGTAAGCTTGGTAAAACGCATGCTCTTCCTTTTCCCAAATCATTGTATCAAGTTGTAAAACCTTTATCACTGATTCATACAGATATTTGGGGCCCCTCACCAATAAAGTCTAATTATGGTTTCTCCTACTATATTCATTTCATTGATGACTTTTCTAGATTCACTTGGGAGTATCCTATGAAACACAAGAGTAAGGCCTTGTCTATATTCATAGAGTTTAAGCCTTTGGTGGAAAATCAATTTTCAACAAAAAATCAGATTATTCAATCTAAATGGGGAGGGGAATATAGGCCATTCGAAATGTTTTTTAAACTTCATGATGTCCATTTTCAACACATGTTCCTTATACACACCAACGAAATGGCAAAACTGAGAAGAAACACAGACATTTGGTTGAAACAACTCTTACATTGCTAGCACAAGCTCATCTTTCATGTTCATTTTGGTGGGAAGCATGTCATTTTACTGCATTTATTATCAATAGACTACCTACTTCAGTACTATTTGGTAAATCACCGTATGAAGTTCTTTGGCAGTCTCCCCCTCAATATGAATTGTTAAGGGTATTTGGGTGTTCTTGCTTTCCCTATTGATATCCTATAACAATCATAAGTCTCAGTACATGTATGAGAAATGTTTGTTCATTGGCTACAATACATGTCATAAGGGTACAAATGGTTGAGTTCAAATGGCAGGGTGTACATTAGTAGAAATGTACTCTTCAATGAATTAGAATTTCCATTCTCATAGTTTTTTCCTGCACAAGTATCATCTCAACAAGTCTCGCCTAGTCCTTCTTTCACTGTTACATATGTACCTAATATTGTTCAGCTTATCTCACCTACCACTGTGCCTTGTGGTTCACCATCTACTGGTCCGTCTTTGGACCTTATGTTTTCTCCATTAGGTTTAACTGCTGCTCCATCTACGTCATCATCTTCATCACCATCAACATCATCACCATCATCTCAATTACCCTTCATTCCATTCCATCACCATCACCTTCCCCAGCAATGCCTACTCATCTTATGATGCCTAGATCAAAACATGGGATTTTTAAAGCAAAAGTTATGTCTACAGTTGTTGAATCTGGTCCTAAAGAACCAAGAAACGCCAAAGAGGCTCTTACTAGCTCATAGTGGTTGCAAGTTATGCAGTCCGAGTTTACTGCTTTATAAAGAAATAATACATGGTCATTGGTACCACCTTCTCCAAAGCAGAAGTTAGTTGGTAATAAATGGTTGTTCAAACTCAAAATGAACATAGATGGCACTGTGAACAGGTATAACTTGCATCATTTAATTGTAGTGTCCAATAATTATATATAAATAATGTCTTTCTTCATGGTCATTTAACTGAGACAGCATATATGCCTCTGTCAAAAGGATTCATTGATTCAGCTCATCCTCACTATGTCTATCAACTTAACAAAGCCATATATGGTTTAAGGCGGTCTCCCAGAGCCTGGTTTGAGAGACTCGAGTCCAAACTGATTCAATGGAATTGCAAGAACTCCAAAGTTGATACTTCGTTGTTTGTTTACCATGAAGGGGCCACTTTAGTTTACATTCTCATCTATGCAGATGACATTCTCATCACAGGCAACTTGCTCAGGTGATTCAACGATTTATACAACAACAACAACAACAACATAGCCTCGGTCCCAAAGATTCAACGATTTATATTTAAACTAAATAATGTCTTTGCCTTGAAAGATCTAGGTGAGCTTAACTTGTTTTGGGGCATTGAAGTCTCTCGCGATACTTCTGGATTCTACTTAAGTCAGCTGCTTATGTCCATCAACTTCTGCATAATACTGGTCTAGACAACTTTAAACCAGCTTCTACTCCAACTGTTGCTACTAAACAAATCTATAAAGATGATAGTCCTCTCTTTTCAGATGTTACACAATACAGAAGTGTCTTGGGGGGCCTCCAATTTCTTATTCACACAAGACCGAACATAGCTTAGATTGTAAATAAACTCAGTCAATATCAGCAGCCTCCAGCTATAGCTCATTGGCAAGGCTTAAAACGTGCTCTGCGTTATGTTAAAGGCACTTCCTTCTATTCCCTCCAAATTAAAGCCTCTACAAATTTAGTCATCACGAATTTTGCTTATTCAGATTGGGCATCCTCACCAGATGACACGAGGTCCATTGCAAGGTACAATATCTATTTTGGGGGTCGTGGCAATCGAAGAAACAACAAGTTGTTACTCGATCCTCTACTGAAGCCGAATACAGAGCATTAGCACACTCTGCGGCTGAAATCTCATGGATTTAATCCCTTCTTCGAGAACTTCTTTTCACCCTTACTTTAGAGTGGTTTGGTCTAGTAACATGAGAACTGGTGCACTAGCATCCAATCCGGTCTTTCATTCTCGCACCAAACATATAGAAATTGATATACACTTTATCTAAGACAAGGTTCTTAATCGATCATTGGAAGTTCGATGTGTTTCTACAACTGACCAAATTGCTTACTGCCTCACCAAACCTTTATCTCAACAAAGATTTATTTTTCTTCGGTGCAAGTTGAGTGTAATTGATTTACCCTCCAACTTGAGAGGAGATGTGAGAGTAGCACATTGATATGTTTAGGTGAGTTGTGTGGTACACTCAATATGCGTGAGTCAAGTGTGTGAGTGAGGTAGTTAAGAAGGCTAAGTTAGTTAACAAACTATGCCACGTGTATGGCGTAAAATGAGATCCCCAAATGTAATCTATAAATACATCGATAACAAAATTCGCAGTATCGTTTGGACAGAAAGATCATTTCATCTGTTCATTCTCTTTTTCATTTCTTGAGTTCATGTTAAACTTTCACAATAATAAATAAAGTCTCGTTCCAATTAAAAAGAAAAATGAACCTTAACGGCTTAACCCGACTCTACGTGATAAAATGTACTGTACCATATGTCAACTGAACCTAATGAAATGTTCAATTATATATGCATGAAACAGCCATCAAATACAATTTCATATTTGCAATTTTTCTTTATTTAAAATAACAAAATAAATCATGAATGAAAAAGAAAAGGCAGAGGAAAGCATTTATTGAAGCATCCAATTTTTTTTTGAGAAAAAAAATCTTGTAAGTGGTTGTTTCACAATAAATATAAATTTATTTTATATACTTCGAAGAAAAATAAATTTATTTTGTTTTTTCAAACAAAACCTATATTAATTGTTACTACATTTTATTTAATGGCTGATGAAAAATTGGTTGCGTAACAATAATTAAATTCATTAATAAATGGACGTGCTCTAGTGCATCATCAACCACATTGAAGAACAGTGAAATTAGGTAGATATATACTTATATCAGATCATTTAATCAAGATGCATGGCTAGTAAAAAAATCATCAATTAATATGATTTATGTTGCATACTTAATACTCCGTAGTCCATGCTAACCGTGCATCTTCCATAGATATACATATATATTAGGCAAAATTATTGATTTGGTCCTTTAACTTTGTATTTTTTATGTTTTTGGTATCTAAACTTTTATTACTACATATTTGGTCCTTAAACTTTCAAAATGATTATATATTTAGTCTTTCCACCATTTAAAGTGTTAAATTCCACCAACATGTGTAACAAAGTGTCATGTGATTAGTCACGAGAGTAAAGTGATTTATATTATTGAACCGAACGACTTACATCGACCAACAAAAGTCGAAAAAAAATTACTTTTCCCCCCAACATAAAAAATTCAAAGTTTAAGGATCAAAAGCATAAAAAACTCAAAAGTTAAAAGACTAAATATACAACAATAAAAGTTTATGAACTAAATGTACACTAATAAAAGTTCATGGACCAACAGCATAAAAGACTTAAAGTTCAAGGACCAAAAAATATGTTTTGCTTATATGTTATATAGTTCAATAATAAAATAACTTTGATAAACTCGAATGGGTTGGCTTTGTGATAGAGCGAAGGCGCGTGGAATTGTGTGGTTAGACACATGGTCTCAAGTTCGATTTCCTACTATAACCAAACGTCGGACCACTGGTGGTCTCTTTCTACAATCCCAAGACTAATGTGATTAATCAAACAAATGTCCGGATACCCATAGTTAATCAAAATAAAAATAAATAAATAAATAAAAGAAGCTTGATAGTAATAAGGTAAGGTGATAACCTTTCATTGGACATATACGTCTTTGACCATCCATCACCCTGATCAATGTAGCCCTATCAATTAGGTAGAACAAGTAAATATTTCATTCACAGTTGAACAAATAGTTTTGTGAAGATAAGACCCGACCTCGTTTGATTTTATTTTTTCAATCACGGCACACAATCTTATAAATGCGAGTTTATGAGGATATTTCAATCTTACATAAGTTGAGTGGACATTTTTAAACGATTTTTTTTCCTCGGTGAAAAAGTTAAACTTTGATTACCGTAGCTATTCTAAGTTTTTATCAATTATTTTTGGATAATATTTTTTTTAAAATTTTTGTACATATTTAAGGGGTATAATAGTAATTTTACAAATGATTAGCAATTTTCAGAAAAAAAAAAAAATTTGACAAGTTTTCAAAAACATACTAGCAATTTTCAGAAAAAAAAAAATGAAAAGTTTTCATTATCGCAATTGATTCTAAAACATGAGGCAGTTCTGTTTTATTGAATATTTGAATGTATTGAGTAATGATGATTAATGTAATTTCTATTTTACTTTAAAAACAAGAGATTATAAGCGTGTATATTTATTTGATATTTTGACTATTCATCTAAAACATTAATGGATTACTAGACCTAAAAGCTTTTTTTTTTTTTTTTTTTGTTGAAAAGTCCATGGCACCAAAGGTGCGCCACCTCAACAAGTTTTGAAACTGAAACATCATGAGAAATTTGAATGAGAAGAGATGCATATGATTTTCAACATCTCATGATCAAACAACAACAACAACAACAACATTGCCCTATAAATTTATTGGAAGAGAAAGCAAAACTAAAAGCTCAAAACAGAGGAGAAACAGAGAGAACAGAAAGGGCACCACCCCGTTGATTACAACATTTTATAGACCATAATATAAAGAAGAGAGAAAAACGTAGGTGGTTTGAGAGATAGATAGATATCAAAAGAGAGTTGTGGTTGTGGAGTTGATTGATTGTCTTTTGTTTGTGAGTATTCAATTCTAATTCAAACCCCTATCCCTTTTGTTTTAATTTTTCTATTCTCAAGCCATCTGAGCAATGAATGAAGGCACTCCTGCACTTGTAAATGCAATATTTACTGCAAATTTCAATACTACATCTCTCAGCCCTTCTCTTTAATTTTTCCTACAATTAATACAAATTCTGTCCTCAATTTACACTCATCTTCTACCAATCCTTCAATTCCATTCAATCCACCTCACCCTTTCTCTCTCTCCTTCTTAATTTAAAACCTTCATAAATATTTTTTAAGAGACACCCCATCTTTTCTCTTCCCCTCAATTGCTTATATAATGGTGCTTGACCTTCAACAAGAACTACCACAAAGCCAAGTTGTAGGTTTTAGTGTTGGTGGTGTTGGTCCTAAGATTCACAATACAACAACAACACTAACAAGAAGTTTTGGTTTTGATCATAGCAGCAGCAGCAGCAGCAGCAGCTCTACTAGTACTTCTCTTCTCACTCTCAATCTCTTCCACTCATCAAACCAATCTTCCTCTTGTCCCTCTCTTGAGTTAGAGGAGCCCTGCCCCCTCCCTTTTGGTTGGCAAAAGTTTCTCAATCTTCAGGTAATTAATTGAAAAGTATATATCAACTTTTCAATTAATCAATGTTGTGATCATGCTTGTTTGTTGGTACGTATATATGTTCTTATATATCTACACTTGTATGTATTTTGTTAATTTGTTGGTTCGTTTCTTTGTGTAATTGTAGAGTGGTGAGATCTACTACTCAAAGGACAACAAGTTGCAAGTGAGATCATCATCTAATAATATTTCGAAGATGAGCCGAAACGGGAGGAGTCCGAAGCTAGACTTGAAGCTGAACTTGTCGCCGCCGAGGCTGAACCCACAGCAAGTGGAACAGAATCGATCAAGAGTTTCTTCGACTCCGACTTCCCCGGCGAGCTCTTGCTTGTCGTCGGAGCTCAACGATGACTCCACCGGTCTCCGGTACTCCAACAGCCCTGAAGCCACATCCATGGTGTTGGTTGGATGCCCTCGGTGCCTCATGTATGTCATGCTATCAGAAGATGATCCCAAGTGCCCTAAATGCAAGAGCACTGTTTTGCTTGATTTCCTCCATGACAACTTCACCAAGAAAAACAGGAACAACTAGGCCTCAACCTTTTATTAGTCATCCTACTAGTTTTTTCTATCTTTTTTTTTTTTTTTTTTTTTTTTCACTGTTGTAGTAGTACTTTTTTGTTATCATTAGGTTTATTTTGCTCCCTCGTTAGGTAGGCCCTTCACCATTTTAATATTTTTAGTTTTGTTTTTTGGTCTTGGTTCATACCATGATATTAGATTATGTTTAAGTTCATGTTATGTTTGGCTTGTTAATTAGGCTTTTCATTTTTCATTATTTTCTTCCCAAGTTTGAAAACTATAACGTGCATGTGAACAGAGAAGGTGACTCTTTAACTGATCAAATCAATGCAACTATATATTAATACAACAATAAAGAGTACAGCTTAGAAAGGAAGAAAGTACTAGTAAATCATTAACAAAGGCCATGTGAAGGCATTAAGTACATGGCTTGGGGGGTTCACATTTTAATATCTCTATACCCCAGTTTTAATTTGTCAATGTGAATGGCTAATGGAAAGTTTTACCAGAAATAGTAAACTCTAGTCATTTCCATCCAACTGTAATAATCTTGGGATTACCACGACTGCCTGTATTCGCTAATCCCGACTTCGTGAAGATCTCTTCACAAGTAGTACTTAATTAACAGGAGTAAATAATAATACCAAAACTCACTCAAATTGAACTACTTGATTAGACGCTCTAATGGACTTCTACGAGGCATGCATTACCAATGTGCACAAAAACCTCTTTTGCATTTGCTAATTAATTGATTAAAGTTCTATAAATTTGTGAGACGATCTAACTCGAGGATTGATTAGTTAGTGTTCCCATCTATTTTTTGTGATTCTTCACTATCGATCAAATGAAATGTATGAGTTGGCAGGGGACATGGGTTAATGGAGATGGTTACATGGCTTTGGTCATTAATTAATTAAAAGGAGTATACATCTGTACAGTGTACTAGCTTTCTATATAGTAGTTTTCGTAATTAATTAACAGAAATTATAATTACTATTATTGTTATTTATAATAAGGATGCCCGAACCTTTTTAAGTTCGACTATTCTTATAAGAACCGCTTGGGTTACCGTCCATTTAGTTAAATATGAATGGTAATGGTAAATTGGTAATTGGTAGTAAATACTCAGAATCTATCATAGTCAAATCTTCTTAGATTTTATTTTTTTAATGATTTTCCAGTTACTAGAAATGGAAACTTTGACGTACAGTTTTGAGTAAAAAAGGCATTAGTTCTACGTCGTCATCAAATGGGCTCCATTAAGTTTGCCATGCCCATAGTAACTTGTTTTCAAAGAGGTGCAAATTAATAGGAACTCCATAATTCACTGAACTTGCTCAAAAAAATAATTCACTGAATTACCTAGCAATAAGAAAAGGAACTAGAATGACATCACCAGAATCAGATCAGACCGTATGAGGAGCCGTTTGTACGTGCCTTAGATGTGGGCATACAAAAAATTATACAAATCCTATTGTAAAAGAGTAATGTATGTCATTCTAGCTTTTTTCGTAAGAATCAAAAACATGTTTCCTCAATCAAATTAAATGTATAGAGCCTAAAAATTATAGGTCTCGATGTCACCGGCCTCGCACAAAAAAGTTGAACTTAACTTAACAAAAATAAAAACACAACCAAATGCACGTACATCTCATAAAAAGTTTAATGGCATGTTTAAGAATATAACTCAATCCATTACTTCCAAAAAATATATATAACTCTATAAAAAAATCATTCCCTAATAACAACAACATAGCCTCAGTCCCAAATTAATTGGGGTCGGCTTCATGAATCAAACTTTTTCATTGTGTTCATTCCCTAATAAAAAACTTAAAATTAACAAATAATTGGGTAGTCCAATGGTTTGGTATGGGAATTGAAAGAAATAGATTATGAATTCAAACATTGGTGGGTGCAAAAAGTAATTTCTTTCATCATAAAAAAAAATTAAAATTAAAACTTAAAATTAAAATTATAAGTATGAATTCCGAATTTTAAATCCTTAAATCTAGAACCAGCATAATTTTAAAATCCAACAAAATTGATCCAAATCTTTACAAAACTTCTATTTGTTTTTATATTTTTTGTTTTTAATTTTGTAGCTTTCAAGTTTACCCTTGACTATTTCATGGTTGCAAACCAAGGAGCCACAATTGAACAACTTTTTTTTTAATAGGAAAGAAACAACTTTTGCATCCACCAAGATTTGAATCTTGACTTCAAAATTTCATACCAAACTATTGAGACACTCAATTGATTGATAATTGAACAACTTAGAAGTATCAACCAATACATCGAGACAAAGTTTGGTAATGTCACACTTTTACATCATGGTATTTGCTTAGGTTTTTTTTTTTTTTTTTTTTTTTTTTTTTTTTGGCGAAAGAAACAACTTCCCCAATAAGACCTCATTTGGTTCGTTTTGCCAACTTACGGTGCGAGAGGATATAACTCTTTAGAGTTAACTCACAGTGTAAGTTCATATATCATGTTTGGTTGAACTTTGAACTTATATGGAAGTTGCAAATTTTTTATTACTGTAAAATGTGGAAATTGTCATAAATATCATTCATGTTGTAAATTGGATGACCCTTTAACCAAGCTTATGAATGATCACATTGTCAAGCATGACTCTCACATTGAATTGTAACATCAAGCATGACTTCTACATTGAATGTAACTTGTACACTCTACATAACTTATATTCAACTCCAATGTATAATCACTTATCCATGTATTGTCACGTAACTTGTAATCATCTCCAATGTACACCAACTCTTCCATGTATTGTCTATGTTGCTTGTGATGTGTTGTATGACTTGTGGTGTATGTATAACTTGTACACATTGTATAAGTACAATTATCATCATTACCAAATGGCCTATATAAAGGGTGCCAACCCCATTGTAAAAACACACCAATGTTGGAATGGAAATCTCTACATTTCTCAACTCTAGCTCTCTTCTCTTTTGTCTCCTCTTCTCTACTTGTTATAGTAGTTCTTAGTTTATGTCTTCTATACTTAAGTCTCTAGCAAGTCCAACTTAAGTTCTAGTTGGCTTACAACTTAGTTTACAACAATTCAAACATATTTTTAATATAAAAAAGAAAGCATTATTATTTTCACCCCATGAACTATTATTTATTTATTCAGAATAAAAAACTTGAATTAAATAAAAAACATAAAATATTATTTACAAAAATATTAAACAACATTAAATATTTATAAGTGTTTTTATATTTATTTGAAATAATTATTAATAATAAATACTATAAAATACAACTAATGATAATTCTTATAAATATTTCTCACTTGAAAAATATTTTTTTATTAATGAATGATTTATTTAATTTTTTATTATGGATTAATAACAAGCATTTGAGAGTGTAGGGACATGAGTAAATATAAATTTGTGAAGGGTAATTGTGTCCATATAACTCCTAGGGAGTTATCTCCTTACGGAGGAGGGTGGCGAGATAATATCTCACATCATTCCCTGTAAGTTGGGAGATAACTCACATAGAATTAAGCAACCAAACAAGATTAACTCCTAACTTCATTTGAGTTGTCTCCTTGAATATATCTCCAATTATTACCAACAAGGCTTAAGATTTGGGTACATAATCTCTTACTATCAAACTTTATATCAAACTATTACCAAACAAGGCCTAAGATTTGGGTCCAAAGTCTCTTACTCCCAAACTTTATATCAAACTATTGAGCCAACCAATAGGGGCCATTGGTATGTTCCTACTAGCCTTATTTAATTATATACCATTAACTTGTAATATTGAAAGAAATGGCCCTAGATTCTCTCTAGCTACATGAAAAGGAAATACGAGAGTAAAATGTAAATAATTATGAATGAAATAAAAGCAGTATTATTAATTAAGGGAGTTATTACATACGCAATACATTAACATTAAGGATTACATATAGGTAGAGAGAGGGTTGTATATGGAGAGAGACATGAAGATGGGTAGTTCAAGCATTGAAAAACAAGAGCTCTTTTGGATTGAATTTCCATAAAAACAATTTAATGCAAGAGTAATTGGGACGGTTGAGAATTATGAGCTACTACGTCACATGATAAATACAAATTTATTTTTTCCACCTCTCTCTTCTGATCCCATGCTCCCCGGTTCATCTATTTGGGCCTCTCCCTGCGCCTCATCTTGCCACGTTTGCGATTTTTCTCAATACAAAACAAAGCCCAACACGTGGCACACTTACCAAGTCGACACGTTTGACTTTGCTATGCTGGTCGAATTGTAAGAGCTCGCACAGTGATATCAAATTTTCTTTTTTTTTTTTGGATGAAAGTGATATGAAAATTTAATATTAATTGTGTACGTATATAAATTATGGGTTTTCGTTTTATTACATGTACTCTTGTTGTTCATTTAAACACATAATGTCGCATAAACATTGCGTCAGTGAATTTACAAAACAAAAGCAGCAACTAGCTACTTACTTACTTAGCAATCTCATATCCAATGTGGGTTGTTCCTCATTTGAAATTGAAATTATAAAAAGTAACCATACCAAACAAGAACAACAACGGCTTGATGGTTCAAGTACTTAATGAGTTAAAGGGTAGTGTTATTTGGACTCATGAGTCCACTCAAAAATTATTTTTATTTCAAAGTCATCTTCAAGCAATTAATGAAGCAAACACAATTATTTGTAAAATTATTTTTATACCCCTGGTAAATTTATAAAAATTTTAAAAACCTCCGACTCATGAGTCCAAGTAGATTTAATGTTAGTTGAAATTATCCGAAGTCCATGCCTTAAGTAGGGACTTTGACTTGATTAACACATTTGCAAAAAATATTTTAAAATCTAATGCACCCAGTAAATTACTCCCTCCGCTTAAAAATATTAGTCTTTCTAACAAAAACTTTTTGGTCAAAATTATAAATCGTTTTCAAAATTTGAGAGTGTATTTATTATTTTTTAACCAATTATACCCTTATACAATTCAAATATTTATGATTCTTCAATTCTTCAATTCATTTAATGTCAAATAGCGTATATGTAAATTACACTTATAATTAAGCCGTTTTAATTCTTGTGCTCTTACCTTAAACGACTTATATTTGTAACCGAATGAAGTATATGACAACCTAACATCTTTTATTGACATGACTGAAAAGCTTGTTTTGAAAAACAGACTTTAAATGTAAAGACTGCAACAAGATTTAAAATTGCGTTTTCAGAACATGTTTTCCTTCCAACAAGGAATCATACATAGACAACGAGTTCCCTTCAACAAAAGATGTTAGATTCTTGGGTTATGTTTTAGATTTTCAAATACTTTTCTCAAATGTGTTAATCAAGTCAAAGGTCTTGTGAAGTTACAAAAGGTTGCTTTCCTTTTCTTTTCTTTTTTTTCTTTGTTTTGATAAGAAAGAAACCACAATTACGTGTCCCTCATTAAGGCTCGAACTTTCAACCTTTTATACAAGTGAGCTCATATACCGAACTAGTGAGATATTAACTTTATTGATAAGATTACTTTTTTTTTAATACATTCTATCATCTGAAATAGCATAAATTCATTTTTCATAGATTTTTCATACATGCAACAAATAAATGCTTAAAAAATGACGTCCAACACTAATCAAGTGGTCGTTCAAATGTTCAATGGCATGGTATATGTGGTCACTAATCAATGGTATGGTGTATTTGGTCACTAATCGATGAGGTCGTTAAGGGATTGAGTCTCTTCATGTGCAAGTTTGTAGGGTTAATTAATAAGTTGGTTTCTTGCAAATTATATAATTTGATTGAAGTAGAAGTTGTAGATCTTAATTGCAATAGCTACATCATGTTTCCTTATATTTGCTCATGAATAGTGAGATTGGAGCACCTGCCTAACCGGTGGGTGTCAATTGGAGTAAGGAGAGATTGAAAAAGGTTCACACAACCATAGAAACCGTCTAGTCACTTTCATTTTCTTTTTAGATGATGGATAGCATTCACCTTTAGTTGTGCCTCAAAGAAAATGGTTCTCATCTCCCTTCTAATACTACAAGTAAATATTAGACATGTCATACAGATGTTCTCAAGGCATCTCACCCATCAATATCACATCATCAACTTCATTCATTTTTGTGATGAGAAAACTTCATTTTATCATTTATTTAGATTTATTCTTCTGTGTCTCTATACATACAAGTGGGAGGGTATGGTTAGCACTTATTAAAAAAGTTAATTAAGCTTGGATGCTTCTATAAATGCATTAAATGCAGCATTTATATACACGATAAAAAGAATTGAAACCAAATTTGAATGAGACCACCGCCCATGATTTTGAAAGAGTTAATTTGCTTTGAAAGAGATCGAATCTCGTAAGATTAAAGAGCATTACATAACTAGATGATATTTGTGTTTTCAAGGAACTGATCACATTAAAATTCAACTTCCTTTTATGTAGAGTAATATGGATGATCAACATTAGATATGGGCACGCATTGCATTGCATTGCATGCGACCCTTATTTATTCACAACCAACTCCTAAGTGATACTAATACAAACTTGTACAAAAATATGTGTGTTTTTGTAATAACAAGTACAAAAAATATGTTTGGTTACTTTTAAGTCAAATTTCACCCTCACACCCTAACATCACTGTAAGGAAAATGACACAACTTTTTAATGGTTGAAGCATCACCTAAAATTAATGATAATGCCATTTAAAGGGAAATGACACAACTTTTTAAGGAAAAAGATCAAGTAACGTAAAGTAATTTTGACACATACATTTGATGCACATTTGTGAGAGATTTTTAGATTTTACATCATGTGGATTCTACCCTATAAGTAAGTTGGTAGGAATCAATCCAAGAGAGATGGTTTTTTTTTAGATCCAACCCACTGCATCAAGACAATGATTAGTAAGTGTTGAAATTTGTGCTTTAGATCTACCAATTATTTCTAATTTTGTTATTTGTGCGCAACTTTATTATTCCTAGATTTTAGGAATTTGTTTTCTTTATATGCCCAGGATTTAGTTTGTCCTATATTTTTGGAACTTTCTATATTTTTTAAGAGATCTTTTAGTTATTATTTTGTAAGCAAAAAATCTGTTCTGACTCTTTGAGTCCGGACCCAAAGATTTTTTTATTAATAATTTAAGATATCTATCTAAATAAAAGACCTAATTACCCTCTACCTCAAACACCAATAATGAATTTGAATCAAAGGTCTTTATGTCTTTTTGATTGTTTGAGTCCGAACTTTTTGAGTCCATCTAGCACTACCCTTTTGTAAGTGTCTTAGATTAGAAGTTTTAGGATTTATTCAATTTTGTTTTTCCTATTAATATGCACGACAATTAAGCCACAAACAAGAGAATCAAAATTAAGTTGTTATTTTCTATTGTGTGCTGTTGAATATTGTGATAGCCTAAAACAAATATTTTTGGGACTCCATTATTGATTCTCTCCTTGTGAAGAACTTGTCAATCTTTCTTCCTATCTTTCATTGGTCTTCAAAACCAACGATTGGTATCAGAGCTTACATCTTAAGGGATATGTGGAATGGATTTTGAAAAGAGTTTCAACAAGATTGCTCCTCCAATCTTTAATGGAGAAAACTACCAACTTTGGGCGGTGAAGATGGAAACTTACTTGGAAGCTTTGGATTTGTGGGAAGCGGTAGAAGAAGATTGTGAAATCCCTCCGTTGCCACACAATCCTACAATGAATCAAATCAAGAGCCATAAAGAAAGAAAAACCAAGAAGTCAACGGCAAAGGCTTATTAGTTTGTTGTCGTCTCAACGACCCTATTCACAAGATTATGTCTCTCAAATCCGCAAAAAATATTCGGGATAACTTAAAGAAAGAGTATGAAGGAAACGAAAAGATTTGAGGCATGCAAGTTCTCAATCTAATTTGAGAATCCCAATTGGAAAAGATGAAAGAGTCTGAGACTATCAAAGAGTACTCAGATAGATATTAATTGTTGTCAACAAGGTGCGGCTACTTGGTGCGAATTTTCTGATCCAAGAATGGTAGAAAAGATCATCGTAATGACAGAAAGATATGAAGCATCTATCACCGCTTTGGAGAACACGAAAGAACTTTCCAAGATCACATTGGCGGAGTTGTTGAATGTCATGCAAGCACAAGACCAACGAAGATTTATTAGGGAAGATCGTGTTGTTGAAGATGCTGCCATGCATGAGATCACAAGAAATTTTACAAAAAAGGTCCAACAAGTGGAGAAAACATGGGTAGAAACTCTTGAAGAAACTATCCACCATGTCACCACTGTGAGACCCACTATACAAGTGTTGGCAAAGACCGGATGCAAAGTGCACCAAGTGTGATAAGCTTGGACATGAAGCTGTGATTTGCAAAAGTGAGTCTCAAAATAATGAAGTTGAGGCCAAAGTTGTTGATCTATATGATGAAGATCGAATTTTTGTTGCAAGTTGTAATTTAATTGAAGATTCTGACAAAAGTTGGTTGATTGATAGTGGTTGCACAAACCACATGTGTCAACAAAAATTTGTTTAGAAACTTGAAGCCAATTGAAGTCAAGAAAGTCAGAATTGGAAACGGTGGTCACATCCTAGCAAAAGGAAAAGGCTCTATTGCAATCACAAGAAGTTCAGGTACAAAATTAATTTCGGATGTTCTTTACATACCCGATATTGATCAGAATTTACTTAGTGTGGGGCAATTGATTGAAAAAGGATATAAAGTATCCTTCGAAGATTTGCATTGTGCTATTTTTGATGCTATTGGTCATGAGATTTTGAGGGGTTAAAATGAGAGATAAAAGCTTCTCATTCGATCCAATGGAAGTGGAGCGGAATACCGACAATAATGAAGTCAATTCCGCAGAACTCGGGCACAAAAAACTTGATGTTTGTCACCTTCCAAAAATTTTGAATACAACGAAGAAAGATGTTGCAAGACCTCGAAGAAGGCAATTATTACATGGAAGAAAACCATTATAAATTAAGCTCCAACCGAAGATGTTTCAGAATGTGAGGTACTTTGTCGATACTCCACTGAAAACAAGGAAGCTTAATTTCAACCAAGGAAATTCTCAAGTTCATGATGTTACCGGTTCTTTTGTACCCGGTGTTCTTACAACATGTGTTAATGGAGTTGGAGAAATTAACACATTGGATGTTCCTTCTAAAAGAAAGATTGGTGGTTCAATTAAAGGAGATACAAGAATTGGTGGTTATCCTAAAGTTCAAGATTCATTGGTACATTATCCACAAATCAATGTGGAAGGTTTGATGTTATATTCAGCTTGGTTGAGTCATCCTCTTGATATTATTTCAAGTCAACAAGTTCAAGCTCCTCAATTAGAAGATTGAAGTTTGTAGATCCTAAAGCAAGGAGGAGTATTGAAATTAGTGCTTTAGATCTACCAATTATTTCTAATTTTGTTATTTGTGCGCTGCTTTATTCATTCCTAGATTTTAGGAATTTGTTTTCTTTATGTGTGCAAGATTTAGTTAATCCTATATTTTTAGAACTTTCTATATTTTTTAGAAGATCTTTTAGTTGCTATTTTGTAGGTGTCTTAGATTAGAAGTTTTAGGATTTATTCAATTTTGTTTTTCCTATTAATATGCACAGAAATTAAACCACAAATAAGAGAATTGAAAATTAAGTTGTTATTTTCTATTGTGTGCGATTGTTCTATTGTGTGATGCTGAATATTGTGAGAGCCTAGAACAAATATTTTTGGGACTCCATTATTGATTCTCTCCTTGTGAAAAACTTGTCAATCTTTCTTCCTATCTTTCATTGGTCTTCAAAACCAACAGTAAGCACACGAAATTACGTATTAGTAGGAAAGGCTAAGATCTTAATAAATAGGGGCTTGTTTGGTACCACAACTGCTTTTGATGATCACTAGGCTTGTTAGATTGCAACTTACACATAAGTAAAAGCATATCGAAAAATGCTTATTAAAACAACTCTTTGGTACATTTAAGTGTCACGTCAAATACAAAAGCATCTATGGTGAGATAGAAGAGACATCATTTGCCGAAAGGCAAAGTTTGAGGAGGTCGTGAGTTCAACTCCTACTTGAGTAAAAAAAAAAAAAAAAAAAAATGTGCCACGTCAACTAATTGAAGAGGGCAATAGAGAGAGAGAGTGGAGGGTGCTAATAAACTAAGTACATTTTTTTGATGGTACAGATCCGAAAGCTTGAATTAGCAGACTGAATTAATTCAAAACCCACCGAATAAAAAGCAGATACAAAAGCATAAAAGATCAGGAGGAATTTAATTTCTTCATACCAAGTTGGATCAACTACAGCATCACGAGAAGAAATTAAGAACATTCAAGTGATGCTTTCAATGAGTGTTAATGCTGAAAACCATCCAAATCAACCAGGGAAAAGACTGATAAGAGTACTATATATACTTACTAATTATTAAAGCATGGGTGGTACTTGCAGTAAAGCTAGTGTGAGACAGCTTCGATGAAATCAATCTACAAATGTAGTTGCATTGTATTTTCCTATGACACTCTTCAATGCAATTAACTATATCACCTGCCACAGGAAACACCTATCTCGTTAACACGAGGTACTAATTACAACCCACGTTAGGGAAACAAGAGTGTTAGATTTTAAAGACATTTAACAGGCTAACTCAAGAGGGTTCTCGACGGGAGAGGGCACCGAAGTATTCATAAACAGGTAAAGACTAGCTAGTTGAGGTGCTCTAAGAGATCAACCAGTACCTAGAACAGTAAATCGAAAGGATTACACTGAGAGGGGCCTATCAAGAAGAGTAGCTAAAACCATTCATTGTGTGCTTTAAGAACAGTAGTTACAGTTGTATGTCCTGTTTGGTGGTCCCAGTTTCTAGCTCGAAAGATCTTTAAGAGGAGAAAACTGCCTTTCTGTTAAGCATGTCAAAGCAATGTATCCATTTCATTCCTACTCTTTCGACGCAGTGGTTCAATAACATTTACGAGAAAATTTTAACGACGAAGAAAACTAGCAGGTTGAAGTGGAAAAACAAGAACCATCGACAGTGTAGCGAAAAAAAAAAGGTACCATCAACAGCATTGGGAAGGCAACATTAAAGACTTTGCTAAATAAAATTAATAGGCCTTTTGAACGCATTGACTGACTATATATTAGAACACTTCTCCCATATATTCCACCAAATCATAAGATTTTTTTTTTTAATGATAACCATGGTTGTCCCAACCTTCGGTTCGACTAATCGAACAACAAAATAGCCTCAGTCCCAAATTAATTGCAATCGGCTACATGGATCAAACTCTTCCATTGTGCTAGATTAAGTGCAATCGATTGTGAGCTTTCTAGGCCATTCAAATCCCTCCTAATTAATATGTCCCAAATTAACTTTGGTTTACCCCTACCTCATCAAATTTCTTCAGTTTCTATTGAGCCAAATTTTCTAGTGGGGGCATTTGCAGGTTGTCTTTGCAACTGACCAAACCACCGCAACCGCCCTTCCCTAATCTTTGTGTCGATTGATACTACTCCTACTTGTCTTTGAATTTCTATATTTCTTGTTCTATCTTTTAGAGTTTTACCACACATTCACCTAAGCATTCTAATTTCTGCTACGTTCATTTTATATTATTGTTGTTGCTTAATAGCCCAATATTCGCTTCCATATAGCATACTTGGCTTAATTGCGGTCCTATAAAATTTTGCTTTTAACTAAGTAGGAACATTCCAATCACAAATCAGCACTGTTGCACTACGTCATTTCTTCAATCCAGCTTGGACTCTGTGTGACATCATTCTCAATATTCTCATCCTTTTGTATGATTGATCCTAAGAATCTAAAGTGGTTCACCTTAGGGACTTCTACTTCCCCTAATTTTACCACTCTATCATCTCGAAGTCTAGTATATTTAAACTCGCAATGCATTATTCGGACTTCGTCCTACTCAACTTAAAGCCTTTAAATTCTAATGTATTCCTCCAAAGTTCTAATTTCCTATTCACTCCATCTTTTGTTTCGTCCACTAAGACAATATCATCTGCGAATAACATACACCATGACATATTCTCTTGAATATGCCTAGTTAGTTCATCCATAACTAAAGTAAAGAGATATTGGCTTAAAGCCGACCTTGATGTAGTCTTATCGTAATGGGAAATTCTTTGTAGTTCCTCCAAATGTCTTTATACTCGTTACTACTCCCTCATACATATCCTTAATAGTGTCTATGTATCTAGCATGCACTCCTTTTCTTTCTAGAACTCACCAAAGAACATTTTTAGGAATCCTATCATATGTTTTTTCTAAATCTAAAGTAACCATATGAAGGTGTAATTAACAAGATAGAATGATATCATGAATTGTACTTTGATCACTCACCAATTTCCCCTTTTTTTGGGATATCCGTAGGTGTCTAAACCTTTATCAGCCCCTCCTTACTTTGGTTCGACTAATCCCAAGGGAGTTAGTCAGGTACCTCAACCCCGATTTTCCCTTTTTAATTCAAAAGAATAGGAATTTATTGTGACGCATCAAGTTTCAACTTATATTGATCTTCTCTTGCCAGATGTGAAATGCATTGTCCTAAACTTTTGATCCTCTTCCACACATTTTCTTGATTCAATTTTTAAACAGCATTCAGTTATGTAATCTAGTCTGAAGTTTATATTTTTTTGGTTAACATATTATCATGATTAAATTATTAACCATCATTCAGTAATGTTGTTACTATAAGCTCAGACAAGGAATTTGTGGAGATAGATCCAATACAATCGCAAAAATGTCTAGACCAGCCAATGCAATAGGTTTCAATGTTGTTGGTGTAGTCACAAATCTAGAACCTATGCCATGAATCTGAAATTTTAGCATGAATTTGAATTCTAGATAATTACAAAAGTATAAACATGTTATAAAAGAAAAAGTAAAAACATAAGCTAAGTTCTCACGAATCAATTGACTAAAGATGCAGTTACAGCCTAATTAAAATACAGGAGATAAAAAGAAAAACTGACGCTAGAACCAACACCTTGCATATAAGGTAAAATTCAAGTTATTAAGAGTAAATCATTTTTCAAAAGAAAGCTGAATTGCTAGGAACTTCCCTATAATATGGCTCGATTAGATTCTTAGAAAATAGGCTACTATTTATCTTACTCATGGAATGTGTAGACTTCAAAATGATATAAAATTGGAGAATAACTCTCATGAATACTAATACGAGCAAGTCTCTTTCAAATAACTACTAACGAAGCCCATTCACTTCATGTTAAGAGGTAAGAACAACTAATGCAGTGAAAAGCGGAAGAACATACAAACTGCAGGTGGATAGCCAATTTTGTAATGGATTTTGATATACGAAATTGAAAACTTACACACAAGAGAACCTCGCAAAGTAGCTGAATTGCTTGATAGAAACAAGAGTTCTACTAACACGTACCAAACAAGAATTTGAATACTCTTGGAAGATTTCTTTCACTCAAGCTCAATAATCTTTTCAGACAATGAATTGGCAGTGCTATTCATGGCGTCATTGCCACCTTTGCATTTTTGCAACTGCTCCCGAAGATTCTGCACAAGCTCATTGAGTTTCTGAATATGTTTCTCTTGAACTAAAATGATCTGCAATTACAAATGATCTAATTATGTAGAAGCAGCTGGAATACTGTACGATAATATTGCAGATATTCAATTCAACTATGAAGGAGGCAATGCAAGTGTAGTATTATTCTGACTGATTTGAGAATGAATGAAATACCATGTCACCAAAAGAAGAATATTCATACACTCATAAGTGAATATAGAACCAGAAGAACTTAAAGGGAAACTAGATGAAAACTCAAAACAGATAAATATAAACCATGCTACCTCACAAGACAAAAACAGATTGATTTCGACTGGGAGCTCATCATAAAATACAAGGAAAACATTTAAATACATTATTAACGGTTAAGGAATACCAATTTACTAAGCTAGTTGCATGCTCACCCTTTAACATTTTTCAGGTCCCTCGTCGGGCACTATAGACCGCGGCAAAGGGAAAGTTAGTAGCGTTTATAGCTACCTTCCTCAATATACTTTGGAACCACATTTTGTAACTCTTGGTAAACAATATTTATGTAACACAATGTAGGAGTGTTTTTATACCGAGGGTTTTACCGGTATTCAGTGTAAACATTCTTTTTAGGGAATCGATACAAGTCTTCCGCCATTTTCTTTTATTTTTATTTTATCGATTCTCCGAGATATATAGGTTATTGTTAGCAAGTACAAAGGCTGACTAAAGCACTAGCATGGACAATATGGGATCTAAGGTTAGAGTTAGTGTTTTAGGCCGAACAACTCCCTTGCAGGAACAGGGTTCGTTATATTACCAGCCTAGGGGAAATCTTTGCAATTACTACTTATGGAAGAACCAAAGCAAAAACATCGAGTGGCATACGGACAAGCACATTTCGAATTAGGTAGCTTAATCTAGCATGGCTAATGGATGCTTCTTTTTCAAGCGGATAACAAAATGGTACGTGTTTAGGCGCTAGGAATCTTCGGCAAGGAGAACATCTACTCCTCTTTTGAGCATATTCATTCTTTGTTGTTTAACTTTTTATATTATTAAGGCGAAACCCATCTTTTGGTCCCTGGACTTTCAAAACCACATATTTTAGTCCCTCAACTTTCAAAATAGCACACATTTTGTCCTTTCGTTAGTTGAGTCATCAAATCGCTGATGTGGCTCATTGAAACTGCCACGTGTCTAATTGGAACGGCCACGTTGGCAATTCTTCTTTAAACCGATGGTTCGCATGAACCAAACCAATAAAAAAAAAACCAAAATTTCCTTAAATCTCATCTCAATCTCCCTCGATTTTCTTTCACACCTAATTCTCTATTCTCACATTCGACCACCGCTATCCTCACCTATCCACCACCTCTGTTTTCATTTCTAACTTGAATTTGATGGATATAAGTTACTGATTAGATTGGAGTGGTTTTTTTTTTATTGTTTGGTTGAGTTCTTACATATTATACATTAAACAACGGTCACACAATTTGCAAATGTTCGTACATACAAATTAACCCCTTAATTATTTTGTCAAAAAAATATTAACCCCTAAATTTTACAATGGGACACTAATTAAGTGCTTCAAAATTAATGGCCTCCTCAATCTCTGCAAAATCAATCTCAAACAGTCTCATTGCTCCCAGCCACATCGACGATCTGTTGAATACCATCAAACCCGTCGTAGATCTCGAGGATCGCCTTCATGAAGAGCATAAACACCCAGCCATGACCCTCTGCATCAACTCATTCATCTTGGAATTCCCCCCATAGTAACTGTACACTAGCTTCCCATGGCTCCCAATAACGGCTTCTCCGACAGGTCCACCACTGTTGCGTTAAGCAGTGACCACTCCTTCATCGACGCCTCCTGGTGGTGCTGAGGACGCACTCGAAGTAGGACAGGCGGCCGTTGTCAGAGACGTGAGTGTTGATGTTCTTTAGAGAGTACTTATAGTGGCCGCCGTAGAGGTGCTCATGGAAGACAATATGGTTGGCGAGGGTTAAAGTTGAAATTCGGGCATATATTGCTTGAGATGAGATTTAGAGAAATTTTGGTTATTTTTGTTTTGGTTCGGTTCATTTGAACCATTGGTTCAAAGAAAAACCGGCAACGTGGCCAGTCCAATCAGCCCCGTGGCCGGTTCAGTGAGCCAAGTCAGCGATTTTCATGGCCCAATTGACAAAAGGACCAAATGTGAGCTAGTTCGAAAGTTGAGGGACCAAATGTGTAGTTTTGAAAGTTCAGGGACCAAAAGCATAAAACTTTGAAAGTTCAGGGACCAAAAAATTGGTTTTGCCTATTATTAATATAAATTGTAACACAAGAAGCATGGACAAAAAAGAGAATCAAATTTGGGATACCTATATAATCGAAACATTAAGATCTAACAGAACAAAGGTTTCATCTGGTAAGAGAATCCTAAAAGTGCAATTCCCAAGAATTAAAAAGCATTGCTAAGTTTACTGACATAAAAGTCTCCAACAATGAGCTCACGTTAAACATAAATATCCTCGTTAACTATTTTTGATACCTATATCACAATGTATTTGCTTCACTAAATATTTCCAAGAATTAAAAAGCACCAGTAAGTTTACTGACAAAAGAGCCTCCAACAATGAGCTCACATTGACAGTAATATCCTCATAAACTACTTAAGATATCTATATCACAATGTATTTGCTTCACTAAATAGTTATCCTACAAAAAGCATATGCATTGCATAATTCGAAGCATGAAAAGATAAGAAATAATGAAGCCAAATAACAACAAAACTTTACTTTAATAAAAAAAGCAAAAAAAATTATAATAGACCCTCGAAAGACCCAACAACCAAAATCAAGGTTTGAAACTTCAACTTCACTTTAAACTTCGCTCACTTAAAGTTCGGAAGTACTTCGAGGAAGTTAATTTCAATGAGGGAAGTTTTACAAAAAAACTCGTCAGAGTACGGTAGTATGGAATTTTACTTTAAATGATTGAAAACTCGAATTCCTCCTTAAAGATGTTAGAAAATATAAATCATACAACAATAATGCATAATAATCACAATACAATTGCTTGAAAAAGTTATTATGCAATAAACACGTAATTCGCAAAACACGTGAATTAGTATTTCCTTTTATATGGCTTTATATGATAAATTTTGACCTTATTTGCTACTTGGTGTAAGAAGAAGTTAATTTTCAATTTTTATTTTATGTAGGGGTAACTTCAGTAAGTTCCCCAAAAACTTCGGTAACTTTCCCGAAAACTTCGTTGATTTCTTCGAATTCTTGCATTTTTTTGTCTCTTTTTAATGGCTTCAATGGAAACCACCGAAATCGATCGAAGTTTGATAAAACATGTGAAGTTTCATGCAAGACTTTGCAACTTTCACATCGCCACGTAGTTTCCCCATTTTCATTATCGACGAACTTCGGCTGAAGTTCGCTGAAGTTTGTTGATTTTTCAAACCTTGAACAAAATAAGACTCACTTAGATCAAGACAACCTCTTAAGAAAATAATAAAGAAGCTAGTTTCTAAAACACAAAGGACCAAGAACAGAGCAGGCCAAAGACAAAGCGTCTCATACTCAATAACAGAGCAATCCAAAGACACATCTCATACCACTCACATTGCTCCACCACTCTCAACATACAAATTTCCCAAATACAAAGATGACATGGAGCCACTTATTCTAGCTAGTAACGTTTAGACACGTGTATATGTATGTCTTGTTATTGTAGTCTATATAAGTCATTGGTTGTACAAGATCTTAACTGAGGATATGGCTCATATTGGAATCGTATTATAGAATAAACCTCTTTGCTCTTCATCGTTTCTTTCGTCTATCCCTCTTTGTTAATTCTCTTTTCTTTTCACTCATTCACAACAACCAAATCTTAATTAATTCCGATTCTACACAAAGAAGCCATGGAAGAATTACCCAAAGACATCTGCAAGCTTGAATTTGAATTTAGAATCCATTGAACAACTTATCCAAAGACATCCACATACATGCATGAATGTGACTTCAGTCTTGAAGCACCTCAATAAACCAAATAAACATCTCGTTGTCAACTACCCATTCTCCCTTCACATCCCCAATCCTATTCTATGTTGGACCCATTGGATAATTCTCGCGGTCTCTCTTGAGATGCCCTGGTCGACCGCATCTCCAACAGATCGAATTTCATGTACTTATTGGAACCCTTCCCAGTAGCTACCAAACTAGAGTTTTGAGATGAACCATTGCTTTCACTCTTCATCGTCTTCTCTTCAGATATTAACATGGTAGTGACCACCTAAGTGACACGGACTCGGATACGAATGTCGGGTTTGAGTGCATATCTAGAGGTCGAACCTTTTGTTCTTTAAATTAAAGGATACAGGGACTTGGCAAGAAGTGTCCAAATATTTGGAAACGGGTACTTGGACAAGGCAAAAAATAATAATATATACATATTTACATGTGTACATAAATTTAGAACTTCAATATATTCACCTCAAATACATCAATAAACATAAATTATTAATTGAATTTAAAGTGTTTATAGTGGCAACATAATGTGGGTCGCATGTATGTGTGTGTGTAATGTAGTAGCAATGTAGCATTGATATAATGTTTTAAAAGGGCAAAAGTTTAATTTGACTGGCATGTGGGGGCTATAATGGAAATTAAAAAATTTTAAAAGGTCAAAAGTTTAATTTGACTGGCATGTGGGGCCCATAGTGGAGATAAAATCAGATTGAAGAGAATGCAAGGTTTAAGGCTTCATGGGCTGCCGACACTCGATCCCTTCTCTATTAGGTACCCCATTCTCTCATCTTTCGAATATCTCCTTCTCTCATTTTTCGAATCTCTCTCCTTTCATCTTTTGAGAATCTATCTCCAACGATCTTGACTGATTTCTTATCTCCAATCTCTCAGATCTCCCATAATCATCTCCTACACCGAGATCTTCTCTCTCAATCCTATCTCTAGGCCGAAATCTTTGCATTGATCTCTCCCTGCAGAAACAACCGTGTCCAACTTCACTTTCGGAGGATCGACACGGATCTCGTGTTCGTACCCATGTCATGTCGTGTCGACACGGTCACTCCAACCCTAAATGCCGAGTCCGTGTATCGCAGGTGATCACTGCTAAACTAATGGTTTCCTTTCTGTGCATCAGTGTTGGCTTCATGTGCATGAACGAAGTCCAAAGTGACTAGATGAGCTTGAGCATTTGATCCTCATCTTTAATGTGCTCTCCCTATGGATGCAAGCAGGGTGAGGAATCCTCACAACGGGGATGAAGGTGGGGATGGGGAAAAAATATATCCGCGGGATCCCCGCGGGGAATTCCTTGATAATCCTCGTGGGAATTACACATGGGGATCCCCGCAAATATCCCCGTATATATCAAATACATCTATATACATCTTATATATCAATTTTATATAATATTACAAGACTTTCACTCAAAACACTAGTAATAAACAAGCTCTAATATGATTTATAATTTTAACTTGTTTGGTTAATTATACGTTTTGTTTTTAATTATTCGCAACTATACTTATATGTTATACTTTATTTGATTGGAATTTTCAACAATTGTGATCTGATATGTATGTGTACCATACTTTTTATAAATCTTTTTGAGAAAAATTAAGTGGGAAAAAATATGTCCCCACGGTGATTCTTCGCAAAAATCCCCACAAGAATCCCTGCGGGGATCTCCAACGGAGAATGAAATGGGAAAAGATTTTTCCCCATGGAGATTCTCCATCCCCGCGGGGATTAAACGGGGGATGGGGTGGGGATGAAAGTTCATCCCCACATGGCGATGAGTATAGGGATGTAGATGGAGATGGGGTCCCCATCCCCTACCTTACCCATTTGCATCCCTAGCTCTCCTAATTCTTCAAGTTCAGATACAATCTTGTTCAAAGCACTAAGATGGTCAGTAATATTTATACCTTCATATGTCTTTAGGTGATGATATCACTCCTCCAGGAGGAATCGATTTAACATGTTCTTCGTCATATACACACTCCAATTTTTCCCCAAGACCTTTTGCCAAATAAATATTCCTCATGTTTGAAAGAACATTCATTACCAAATTCAGTCTTATGATGCTTGTTGCTATCAAGCCCAACTCTTCTCAAACCTCAATACTTTCCTTCTCACGACTTTTCAAAGCATGCTGTATCCCAAATTGAATCAACAAATCGTTGACTTGAATTTGTCACAAGCCAAAGTTAACCTTCTCGTCAAAATTCTCCACATCGAACTTCATCGCAATTGTGTACTTCGACTTCTTTGAAAACTTCACCTTAATATTGTAACCCCTTCATATTTGAATCTTGCCTCTCAAACCAGTTTGTTGTGACGAATCACGGCAGAATACCCAAGATCGTTGTCACACACTTACACTCAAAGGTAAATAAACACAGAAAACAAGAACACGCGAAGTTAGGTGGAAAACCCCCAAAATTAGGAAAAAAATACGGGCAAGAAACAAAATATATTGCACTATCAATAATTTAGTACACAAAGGAAAACCCCCCTTGTCTAAACCTAGAAAGAAACCCAAGAACGAGATCACTCAATCTCGTATGTACACAACCCGCACACTCATCTCTCAACCACCAACTCTTTGTGCACACATGTCACTTGTATATATGTGTATTAGCCGCACCTCCTTAGTCTAAATCAACATACGGCTTCTAATTATGCAATTGCTTTGTGTACTAAACTATTGACAAGGATTTAATTGGCTTGAAGTCCAAGCAATTGCATAATTAGAAGTCGTATGTTGAATTAGACTAAGGAGATGCGATTAATTACGTATATATACAAGTGATAAATGTAAGCACAAAGTGTTGGTGGGATGAGAGTCGAGTGTACAGATTGTGTACACGGGAGATTGAGTGATCTCGTTCTTAGGTTTATGCCTAGGTTTAGACAAGGAAGATTTTCCTTTATCAACTAAACTATTGATAGTGCAATATACTTTGTTTCTTGCCCGTAGTTTTTTTCTTGATTTTGGATTTTTCCACGTAACTTTGTATGTTCTTGTTTTCTTTGTGCTTATTTACCTTTGGGTGTATTCGTGTGACTACGATCTTGGGCATTCTGCGATGATTCGTCACAACAGCTACAACAATGTGGGATCACATAATATGCGGAATATTTCTTTGAAGCACATCACCAACATGGCAACATGGACGAAGAGAAAACAAGAAATCTTGGTGTTTGACATGGAAATGAGAATGTCGAAAAGGAAAGCTGTCTTCTCTGACAAGCTGTCTAAAGACAATCGCACGAGTCAAATCCATTTTTGTCAACAGCCCAAAAGCAATATACCTCCTTTTTCAATTCTAGAATCTTGTTAGCCAAGCTCCAGTAGATCCAATCTACACATCATTTCTTAGGAGGGACAATTTCTCAGTTTCCAATGTAGAAACAATAGATCCAGCCTATAATCTTTTTCAAATATACTTCCTACTAATATGGAATGCCTACGATAGAACACGTTATTTTTTTCCTTAATTCCTATAACATGTGAATTGAACCTTTTTATTACTACAAAAACATAATTTACTAGCACCAGTTTCGCAACTATGGAACTTTATCCTCCTAGCATCCTATATGAGGTTTTTGATAAGTAAACAAAGTAAGATTCAGGTCATAAAAGTAAAATCTAAGGATTCTAATACATTTTTTAATTGTAGAGAGAAGGTACAAATAAGAAGTGAAAGGTAACTGAACGGGTGAATAATTTAGTCTCTTGTAGAGAATTGTAGAGCTAATAGACCTCTCGAACGTCTATATGTTTTGTTTGTGTTCATGTTACTTTGTAAATCCCATTTAGACCAATCAAAGTGTTCTTCCTATTTGTTGATCTCATCAATATCCCTTAACATTTTCATAGATGTCCTTATATACACAAATCAAGGAAGAACAAATAAACCACACACATATCAATCAAAATCCAAGCTAATCAAGAAGGAGATGCACAAAATAAAGAATATCATGGAACAACAAACAAATCGCAACTCGAAACTTTCCTCACCTTTTCTTTCACCACTTCTTCTCTTTGAGAAACTTGCTGCTGCTTCTGAGATATAGAAGGCGTGGCTTCAAGATCATTAGCAAACTGTTGTTTCCACTCGAATTGCGACGTAATAATTAGCACAACCAGTAAAAATACAAGCACCATCGGCCTCGACATCCTTAAAAGCACCTCTCACATTAACCGAACAAGCAAATCCAAATTCAACACATAATCCACAATTCTAAGTCGCAAAAGCTAGCACCGAATCTGCTCCTAATCACGAAATTGAGTGACCAAACTTGCACCTAATAATTGAAGTCATCGGAACCCTAATTACAGTAAACAAGCAGAGAAACCACTACTCTGACACAACTACAACATAACGACAGAGATTCAACGATCAAGATCAATCTAGAAGCTCAGTTTCAAGAGTGAAAGTCTGAAACTCACCGATCGGTATTGGAGGTCACCAACATCGCAACAATTTGCGGAAACGAAACCGAGGTTCGACGATCTGATTGAAAACTCGAACGAATCTATGCGCAACGGACGAATTGGGTCTGTTGTGGCGCGGAATTCGCGAATTCTCTTTGTAGATGTTGGGTTTTCAGGTGCGTAAACGAGAGTTTCGGACACTTGAGAAGTAAGTTATTGCCGAGAATTTCTCTCTTTCGGAGCAATTTCCGCTTATATAGCATTTGTATTCACGCGTGATAGGAAATTTTAGGAAATGCTTTGGTGACCAAGACAGTTGATGGTGTCTGTTGATTCTTGCATCGTGGCTTGCATGTATGCATCTAGATCTGTATCGATGGGACGCAAGAAACTGCTGCGTTCGGTTCGTGCGTGCTATTATCAGTTAAGTGACTAGTTTTCGTGGGTTTTTTTTTTTTTTTTTTTTGGTTATTGATTAGATTATGTATTTGGATTTTTAGACCAAAAAACAATGAGAAATACTTATAAGTAGTTTAAAGTAATAATGGCACATGAATTAAGAATGTCTTAATTATAAATATAATTTACATATACACCTGAAAGAATTGAAGAATTATAAATATTTGAATTGCATAAAGATATAATTTGTGAAATAAATAATAAATACATTCTCAAATTTCGAAACGACTTATAAAATTGATCAAAAAGTTTTGCTAGAAAGACATATTTTTGACCGGAGAGAGTAGTATCATAGGCAAATAGAATTTACCAAACGTATTATTGTGCATTTGTGATTTGTGTGTATCCTAACCTTTACAAGTTCAATAATTATATTCTAACTTTTGAAATTTATCAATTATGTCATAACATTTTTATGTAGTATCAATTATATCATCAATTAATTTGAGACACTTTTAAAGAAAGTGCAATACAAGCAAATGCTACTCGAAGAGGTATTTTTTTCATGTTTTCTTGTGATTTTTTTCCCATTTTTTGTTGTGAGCCACGAACGTGATTGTTTTGGTCGCATAAGATCGAGACAGTTGTTGTTGTGGCAGTTGATGATAATCAACATTACGTTTCAGGTCTCGATAAAAATGACTGAATCTATGTTCTCAAACACATGAGATTGAGACAGATGTTGTTTTTTGTCCGTTGGTGTCAATCGCGACATACACATGTCTCGGCACTAGGCCATCGAGATCAATTGTATAGTCTCGGTGGTCACCATCGAGTTAGGTGTCTGACCACCTTATTTAAGTATATCAATTAGTATACACCAACACTTAAATACTGACATCAACTAAACATGACCGAGCGACTTTGGGCCTTGTATAACCAAACAACATGTGAATCACAAAAAACCATCCCCGTCGATGGCTAACTTTCATCAAACAACATTCAAAATGACAAACAAATTAACACAAGAAAAGGAACTTAAAAAGCGAAAAATTAATGATTTCTTCCTTGGTTTTTATCAATTAGTGGTGAGGTGCGTTGGTTAAGAGTTAAGGTAATCAAGTGCATTTAAAAAATATCTATTGGGTGTCCTTGTATAATCGCTAGGTGTCTACTAGGAGTGCACATGAATTGTATCCAGTCCGATTGGGGTCAATCCACAATCTAATCCAATTAGTGCGGATTGAAAATTTACAGTCCAGTCCAATCTAAATATGTCATTAATCCAACTCAATTCAATTTGCAAAATGCAAACCAGACCGTATTGATGTTTTGCTATCTAAAAATTCATGAAATTAAACTTTATCAAATGAATCACAAAAATCATACATCCCAAAAATGTATATATAACATATTTTCCACAAACTTGTTATCACAATGACCTTTAAAATACAAGTTCCTACATAAATAAATATGTTATCCATAAATCCGCACCATACACCCTTACAAAAGCACAAAAAGTGCATGTTGCAATATACAACCTACAAAAAAAAACGTATGAAGTGTAATTAAAGAGTTAAGAACAATTATAGTCTTTGAAATACTACGGTTTTACTTAATAGTTCGAGTTCATGTTATTTGAGATACTATAGTACATATAATCATATATGTATATGTGTTGATGTGATAAACGGATTGGATCGTATTGGATTAGCGAATTTTTAATGTAGGATCCGCAATCCGATCCAGTCTAGCCGGATTAGCGATTTTTCAGTCCAGTCCAGTGTAAAGGATAAAAAAATTGATTTAATTAGTGATAATTGTTCCGGATTGGATTGGATTGGATTCGCGGATTAATTTAATCCGTGTGCACCCCTAGTGCCTACAATGTAACTCTTAATTTTGGAAAATGCTAGAATGACACCCTAAGTGACACCCGAGGCAGGCAGGTCTCACGTAAAAATGTGACATGACATGTTGGCCTACATTCAGGAGAGCTGTCGTATGCACTTCGAGATACACACAACGCGTGTTATGCACCAGAAACTATTTTACGCATTCATTTTTACGTGGTATGCTCGCCACGTTATGGAGGTGTCACTTAGGGTGTCATTATAACATTTTCCCTTAAATTTTTTATTTGTTATTTTTATTTTTTTTTGTGGAGGTTGAATTAATTTACTACAGTGATCAAAAGTCAATAGGAATTTTGAAAAAAAAATCAACTAGAGAATCTCTTTATCAAGTGAAGAGATGAACATATCTATATCGTCAATCAGAACTAGTTCCTCAATCCGATGAAGCAAATCGCGTGATCGCGATGGGCAACGCTCAATCTCCATCGAAAGATCCACGCTTTCTCACCGCGTGCAGGTCAGATTCTATACCACATCTTGCCATTTTTCTTCTGCGATTGAAAATTTGAATGTCTTCGTCTCGATTTGATGTTTCAGAGCTTTCACGGAGAAGGAAATCGAAGATCTCAAACGTCTTCACCGGATTCTCGCACACCAATCTCAGTGCAATGCCCAGTTCATCAGCGGATACGTTTTTGTGGTAAATCTTTCTCCCAAATGAAACCCTAGTTTTTTTTTTTTTTGGTATGCATAATTGAATTGAAGTAATTTTAAGGGACATTTTCAAATTCCGCCGCCACTCGGGGACAGATTGTTCTATTTAGCTAAGCAGAAGCGCCGCGATATCGAACTCACCTTCGAGAATTTCGTCATCGCCAAAGTAAGTTTCAAAGGGTTTTTGTTTTAATAGTCTGGTTTGTGAAGTTGTGGTTTTACTGTTTCCATACAATCTTATGAAAGAAGAGGCACAAAAGGCGATCAACCTTATGTTGGTGAAAGTTTGAGCATTGTTTTTTTTTTTATTTGCAATGCATTGGAATAAACTAAAATCAATGCTAGTTTTGAGTTTTTGCATCTGTGGTGACCAATTGTACAGTTGTTTTGAATTCTTATGGATAAATAGCGGAGGCAAAAAATTGAGGATAGGAAATTAAATAAAATGAGAAGAAGAAGGTAATGAAACTAATGGATATGAAAAGCAAAGAAGAAAATGAAACCACCAATAATCAATGAGAAAATGGATCGTAAAAGTATGGGAGAATGATCCGAGAACATATGGAACTGAATAAAGAAGGTTCAAGCGGAAGAAGATAAATGTAAGGAAAAGGAGATGAGAGGAGAACAACGATTGTAAGGCGGTCTCTAAGCCTTTTGAGGTAAATGATTTTTAGAAAATTGAAGGGGCAAGTTTCAATTAAATTTGGTGTTGTGATACGTACCAAACAACAAAATCTTAACCTAACTAATGTTACATAAGGACCTAAAGGTTTGTTAGTACCTTGTAAGTATATATTAGATATGGATTACAATAACTAATAGAAAGTTATTGTTAATTAAGGACCTATAAATAAATAATTAATAATTTAGGGGTCTCTAAATAAATATTTCTTTGGCCGCCTAGGTTAGGAAATTGCCTTGGGATCGCCTTGGCGCCTTGCAATCCTTGTAGGAGAAGGGGAAAATCTCGAAAACTGTACATATTGTTTTATTCCCTTTCACTGGGTCGCACCTTCATTTTATCATAATTTGGAGCTCACCAATTTTGTTCTTGACAATCATTAATCAATGTTTTTAAGGAGTTAAGCCAATGCCTAGGCGACTGTCATTATTAGGCAAACCAATTCTTGAATGTTGCCTTGGTGTGGTCCGTCTAACCGTCTAAGCAATAAGATTAGATGAATTTAATAATATTTGTAAATAATAATTCTGTATGCAATACTAGTTATTGAGCTTTTCTATCTTAGGCAAGTAGTTTAAGCTTTTATTAACCCCTTTGCAGAAGAATAACATTTATGAGTGGAAGAAGCATTCAAAACATTTCTTTTACACTTCTTTTTTTCTTACAATATTAGAGAAATGCATAAAATCTAAAAAAAATTGCAAATGAGTTATTTGGCAGCCTATTTTATGGCTCGATTTAAGAAATTTGAGTTAAAGGATGCGTAGACAATGGAATTTTTGTTGGTTAGGCAAGGCCTTTGCAACAATATCGTAAATTGAAGATTATTTGATTGGTACTCCTACCTCAATGCCCTAATATATTGCAATATGTTCTTGGTTGGTTTAAGTTGTTAAAGACTAGTTTATGCTTTACTTTGTTGTATTTGGGCTTTAGGCTCCATTAATATGAATAGATGTTTAATTGTGGAGTAATATTCAATCTATTCTAGCGCAAAACTTTAACTGGTTGGACTCACTTGTACGAGATGCTATGGATTGCATTAATATCCTACCTTGGCTTCCTTTGAAATAATATGTAGAGTAGAGAAAGTCTATGAGATCCATTAAGTCTCATTGTTATCTTCACAATCACTTTCACTGGCAGAGCTTATACTTGAAATTAAGAAACTTTTCTATATAATTCAAATAATTTAACTTTACTTAGTGCCTGTTTGCAAAATAAAGGCCTACCCTCAATCATGCGTTGCTACACTTGTTAATTAGAGTCCATGAATTATTAAAAGAAATGCTTGGTTTAATGAGTAGAAAGATCCACAACTATTCACAAATTTTGTACTAATAGAGAAAAAGTAGATTTCTTTCAGTTCCTAGAAAACGAAGAGACATTTATAATTCTATGTAACTAATGAGTAGAAAGATCCACAGCTGTTTTCTTACGTTCAAATGTCCATGGGTTTCAGCCTATACATGCACGATTTATTAAAGAAAAATCTATGTAACTACATACATTTATAATTCTAGTCTCTTTCCTTATGTAAGCTTCCTTTTTTATAAATATCTTTCTTATGTTTTTTTGTTCAATTTAACTGTTTAGAATATACCAGATTTTTTCCTTCCCATCATGTAGGCCATCTATGAGAGAGGTACACCAGATGAAATTGAGGAGTTCATTTATCAATTGTTGGATGTGACAGGGGATGGCATCGTGAATAGGTAATATTGGATGTCTCTGGACCTCAGTTGTTCTCTAATAGCACACATTGCAATTAAGCGTTTATGGAAACATTTTTTTGTTAATCAAGAGCCTAAATTCCTAATAACCAAAAATAATCTTCCTTCATATTCAGATTGCATTTTGGCTGATATGAAGATGAACTCATGTCCCTGCATCAAGTTTTCTTTTAATGCAATAAGAAACATCTAATCATTGTTTGGAATTACGTTGATGCTTTTCGCAGCCACTCAAGTTGATTGAAAGAAGCTAGCACCATGTTTTCTCTCTGCAAAACCAGCATCATATGACCATTCATTTTTCTTAAACTGATACTAGATAATTTATGTTATTCAATTTTTTGCATTTTTCTCATTTAAGCACAATTTGCATGATGATGTGGCTGCATCATTATCGATCAGGTCAGATCTGGAAGCTGTTTTATCTGGAGTTTATGATGCTGTTTTTTCTCAAATAAATGCTGAGGATGGATTGCATTGGCAGCTTTGGCGTAAGAACTTCATCGCCATATTTGTTGATGCTGCAACATTTTCTAAAAAAGTTGAAGGCTATGCTGAAAGTGGTATGTCTTTTGAGGAATATAAAAGATGGTGTAGCCATGTACCATCCGTCCGAAAATTTCTTGGAAGCTTGATGATGACTCCTGATCCAGGTTTCTTTATTTATGCTCTTTTATACTATTTCTTACATTTTAGTTCAACCACAATTTCCTTATGTTGCCCACTTGGGAAATTTTTTTGTTGTCTTTAGGTATGTCCTTTTATACTCTTTCTTACATTTTAATTCAGCCGCACTTGTTTATTTTTTTATCTTGCCTATTTAAGCAGTTTTCTTTTTGCTACTTTTATTTTTCTTATTTGTTTATGGCAATGTTCCTGTGTTTTTGCTAGAACTATTCTTTCTATTCCTACTGTCTCATTAGAAGTTGGAACTATCTATTCTGAAATGGTTATGCGGATTGACATGCGTGTTTTTGTTTTGATTGGCGACTTTGTTTTATTGTTTTCTTCCTTGTCATTGGTGGTCTCTGGAGTTCGGACACACATTTTCTCCATATGACTTTGGTTATTTTTCAATGGAAATTGTTTGGAATTGGTTTCTCTATCATTATTTGTATGTTTGTGTGCATTGAAGATACATAGTTACTGTAATCAGACACGACACGAGGTTATAACTTTGGTTCATGTGCTAAAGACCACGGAAAGATTTGAAATCAATATTCACAATATTGTTCATTTTACACTGATTCTCACTCTAACGTAGAGGCTAACTACAAGGTCCACAAACCTCACATCTATTTTTGAGTTTTCATGTAAGGGAGACATTTCTCTGCATAGTTATTCAACCCTTCTTTTTGTTCTTTTTTAATCTTGCTGCCAACTTGTCCATAGCTTTCGGAAACCATGACAAGGTACTGTCTTTCTTTAATTTATATCAAAGCATAGAAAAGACCCAACACTAAACTGTTTAGCAACTGAAGTAGGCAATAACCCAATATCATTTTGACCCACCAGAGCTGCCTACTGATAGAATAAATCTTGTTGCCCGTTAATCACTAACAAGTCTCTTTTCATCTACTTCCTTTTTTGCTTCTTGAGAAAAAAAAACTATTTTTGGCATTTCCTTTCTGAGTAACTCTTTTATGGTACTTCCTTTAAAATTGCTGCAACATTTTCCCTTCCTTCTTTATAATAGATGTCTAATCATCTTAGGCTATTCAACTCCTTTCAGCTGTTTTTTTCTTCTTTTCCTGCATCCTTGCCCTTTGCTAAATGCGTGAATTCCACCATATTTGCTCATTTTTATCTTGTCCCTGACTGGATGATCCACTTCTTCCTGCATTGCCCTTCACTCACTACCTAGACCATAGGGATGGATATCAAACCAAAAAATAGTCTTACTATATTTTTTGAAAAGAAGTTCCTACTCTATTATCTCTAGACAATTGGCAATAGTCATATGCAGTGTCAAATCCACTGGTATTGCAAAGCTAATTCCTCTATCAAACAAAATGTATAAAAGGGGCTCTTGAAAGTATAAATCGAGAGTAACTACCATTGAATATGGCAAATGAATAAAATGGAAAAAACTAGGAAAAATCAATAACATGAATTAGACTTAAGTTTAGTTGACTATTGATTCTAGGTAAAACCCATCTTTTGGTGCTTGAACTTTCAACTTTTTATGCTTTTGGTCCCTGAACTTTCATTATTGCACATTTGGTTCCTCAACTTTCCAACTAGTGTACATTTGGTCCTTCCGTTATTTGGGCCATCAAATTGGCAGACGTGGCTAACTGAACTGGTCACATGTCTATTTCTTCTCTAAATCGGCAGTTCATATGTGAACCGAACCGGTTCTCTAACCCATCTATTAAAAAAAAGCATTAAAACCGACCTAGTTATTCTCTAAGCCTAAACTCCATCACCTAAACCAACTCGCAAAACAAACACATTGCATCAACCCAGAGTTCATTCTGATTGTACCCCACTAATCATCGCATTCCACTGGTACAAATTCTTCTTCTCAATTCCATCAAACACACTGCGAGGCTCCAATGGCGACTCTCACATTGAGTACATTGTCATGAGATGGGTGTTGAGAACGATATCGTTTCTCAAATGGGGGTGCTCAATGGAGACCAAGTCGTGAACTTCCCGACCAATCTCGATGTTCTTGGTGATGGGGCATGTGCCCTAGGTCAATCCATTAACCGTCTTTATGAATACTTTTAGTTAATAAAATAAAGGATTTCATTTGCTGTTTATTATAATTAATTTGCATGTTTACATTATAATAAGATCCATGGGTATTTACATAAATATCCTAAATGTCCCTAGTCGATCATTATACTGGGAACTATAATGAATTAAGACTAGTGTGAGTCTTGATTGATGATCATATGATGATTATACGTATAGGGATACGAATCAAGATCACGAGTACTTGTTAGGGAACAAAGTACTGGACCGACCCGCTATGAGAACATCACATGGATTAAGTCATAGTTGTTTCTCATGATAGGTATATTTTTCAGGTCATCGACTTGAGATTGCCGAGACTTCAACATTAGGAACATAGTGATTTGACACTATCAAACGTTGTCTTTAACCGGACGATTATAAAGGTTGTGGTTGGTTACTATGTGAGCAATGTGATGAAGTTGTGTAATCGAGATAAAATTTGTCCCTCTCATATAAAGAGAGATATCTAGTGGATCCCTCGATGTGTTAGACTCGTTAAAAGACCTAGTCTAAGTGAATTGATATTGATCAATGTCACTTGGATGTTTTCATCTACCTAGAGATCGAGACTAGTACGATTGAACATGTTGGATTACAATTCCATGCCTTATGTTTGATCAAAAGGATATCGTGTGACAAAAGGATGTTATATACACTATCGATTAGGTTGTATCGATTTGATATTCGTACAACTTGGGTAGTCATAATGTCTTGCTAGAGACTGCTTATGACTTGTATACCAAAATGTGTTTTGGTACACTGCCAACGTTGTATGAGCCTATTGGGTCGCACACTAAGAATGGTTTTGCGAGATTTTAAGATAGTTCAGAAAAATGAATTTTATATGATAAAATTCATGACGGAAACGTCCTTGTGGTGTATTACACTTATACTTCTTTAAGTAGGGGTATATGTGTAATTTACTTAACCGTCTATATACAAGGGTTGTATAAATAGACGCTTTAAGTTAGAACACAGGTACGAAAGAAAAAAAAGGCCGAAACTCTATTTTCGTTTTAGAAACGACTTAGGGTTTTTGGTATGCTTTGGATCGTTTTGGAGAGAAACAAAAAGGTTTGGTATTCTCTCGAAGCTAGCACTTCAAATCTCGGCGCGTTCGTGTGTGGAATTTCTTCGATTGAGGCGTTCGTCGTTGGTAGCGCCTTAGAGATCGATCAACCTTCAGAAAGGTATATTGCGACTGAGGTATGATTAAGTTTTTCATGGTTCAAACGTTTTTAATGGAATTAGATTCGGATCCTGTTGGGGTTTTTGTCAAAACCGTTTTGTAATCTCCGCTGCGTATGAACCCCAAAATCCAACACTTGGTTTATCCACAACTTCGAATCGCATTTGCTTAGTTGCCTTAATCAAGACTTTCTTGGGATTCTCATCGTAGAAGATGAAAGGCGTGATCGAGATGGTTGGATTTGGGAGTGTTGAGAGAGAATAATTTCTTGCCAGAGACGTTCGATTCTTTGAGAGATGGGTGTCGTTGTTGTAGTTGTTGATTGTGTTGAGAGAGAAGATTTGAGAGTGTTGAAACTTAGTGAAAGAGAATGTGGGGTGAGTTTTTGAGTAGTGAATTGGGTTTGGCGATGGTGGTGGAAGTGAAGGAGATACTAACGCCATTGTCGATGGATTGGTTTGCAGACGAGATTGGTGAACGTTTTGATTTAGATGAATGAAAACTGGTCTTTTTTGTTTTTTTAGTTGTGTTTGAAAAAATGTTTTGGTTCGACCGTTGGTTCGGAGAGGAACCAAACACCTGGTCGATTCAATTAGCCACGTCAGGCGTCATCAGCCAATTTGACGACCCAAATAACAGAAGGACCAAATGTACACTAGTTGGAAAGTTGATGGACTAAATATGCAGTAATGAAGGTTCAGGGACCAAAAGCATAAAAAGTTGAAAATTCAGGGACTAAAAGATGGCTTTTGCCTTGATTCAATGACATTTTATGTCCCTCGATAAATTGGTTTTGGTTACCAATAATTTCTAGTAACATATCCCTTCTATTCTCAATACTCAATAACCAAAATAGGCTCTTCTGCTATTTCTCTTATCATTAAGTAATCCAATCCTAAACAAGCTTTTAAGACTCAACTTATTGATAATGCTAATATCTGCGAGAGACTAATTCTAACTAACAAACATGCACTCTTGGTTCATTTAAGTTAGATTATTTATTCATTTAGCATGGGCAGAATATACTTTATTGAAACATGATAGGCCCGTGAGCATCGCATGTTCTCGGAGGAACAAGAAGCATGAAGCTGATGGAGTAATTTACAAGAAAGTGGTTGTTTAAGAATTTGGGATGAAGGAGACACTTGGAAAGCAAACATAAAAGACTCGCATGGAAGTGTCAAATAATTAACATATTTGAGACCTAAAAATACCCTAGTCGGAAAACTAGGCAAAATTGAAACTAAAGATATTTGATGGGATATAGTTAGATGTAAGATAACTTCGCCCGCATGATTAGGAATGGTTTAAAGGACTTCAAAAGCTCTCCATCAATTTCACTAGATCAAGCATAGTGGAAGAGTTTGGTCCATTCAAGCCGACCCCAGCTAATTTGAAGTTAAGGCTTTGTTTTTGTTTTTGTTGTTGTTGTTTCCCTTTTCCCTCAACTTTTAATAATTTTTTTTTGTTGAAATTGTGGCCATTTAGAGCAATTTATTCATTGGTGTTCTTCAATTAATTTTTCAAAGTATCTTCACAAAAACTCAATTAAGGAAGTAGTTTTGATTTATGCTTGTGAGTTTTGAGACATATGCGGGTTGGTTTCTAAACAATGCAAAACCATCGTTGTGTGTAAAAAAATAATTGAACTTGTACTCCTACATCGAATATTCCTTTTTTTTTAAAGAATTTTATTTTCTTTGTTGTGCCGGGCGTAAAGTCAAATTTTAAAATTTCTGTGTGTAAATGGTCAAAGCATAATAAACAATGTCTACTCTCTAAATTGCTACTAGTCGCTAGGATGCATTCTTAAATTCTGAGTTTGCATGTTTCTAGTCCTACCTACAACCAATTAGTTGGGAGCATGCATCTCTTTAGATAATGTATATTTTTTCAAACATCTTAAAGCAAAATTCATCTGTGACTCAACTATTGAAGTAATTTTATTTAGAGAAAAATGCTAACTCAATCAATAAAGGTGTAAATTAGTCCCCAAGGGGTATGGTGCGATGGCAATGCGATGAACATCATAGCTTCGACTGAGGTAGAGTTTGTGAGTCCAAATTGTGGTAGCTACATAATACATTATACAACATCGTTTTCTTCCTGGTTATGGGGTTGGGGCCCTTAACTAGCTCCCACAGATTAGTTGAACAAAAATAAGGAAGAGCTGACAATGGTCCACACACCCATAGATAATTTTTTTTAAAAATATAATAATCTGGGTGTAAATTAGATCATCCTAAATTTGGGAAAATTGATACTGAACTCAAGTGATCAAGGATTTTTTTTTTCGGTAGGACAAGTGATCAAGGATGGATTCCGTTGATTCTTCATTTGTTGCATTAGCTTACTTCAAAAAAAAAAAAAAAAAAAAAAAAAAAAATAGCTGTATGCATTTTTTTCTCTTTATTCTTTAATTTGTTCATTTATTTTTCCCTTAAATCATTAGAGCTTTGCAAAAACATTTTCTATGTGAATGTTTCTTACATATATTGAGTTAATTGTCGATATAGGCTAATAAGACAATTAATCATGCAGCGAGACCAGGTTTCCAAGTACCTCATCTACTGCATTCTGAAAATAAAACTGCTGATTTTCCTTTATTGAGAAGAGAATATGCTTGGCACATAGGAGGTGCTCTTCCTTTGCATGAACTGGATGAATGGAAACTTTTATACCATAGTGCAGTACATGGCCTAAGTTTCAACACATTCTTGGGAAACATATCGTGAGTATGAATCTTTTCCGGCCTATTGTGACACGATAATTTTTTTTGACTATTGTTGAGGCCCTTGGTTTCACAAAATTCCTTTTTGTATCTATTTTCTTCTTTTTTTTTGGCACTTCTACTGCTGTGAAGTTCTAGTTTCCGAAGGTTTGGACAAATTTCTGTATGCTTTTTGAGATCATGAAAAGTAATGACTCACTTTGAGATTTGCTTGTGGGCACGTTATAGGCTTGGATTTGTGGATGGAGGCATATGGTGTAGTTTATTATATTTTAGATGTTGGTTCTCGTCATTATTTGCTTTAAATGCTGTATTCTTTTCATGGCATACTTAAACATCACGATTGCATATTGGAATATGCTAGGCCTTGTTTGGTTAGGGGTGAGTTATCTCCCTGGAGATAACTTACAGGGAGTTAGGAACTAATCTTGTTTGGTTGCCCAACTTGCCTGCAAGTTATCTCCCAACTTACACCTAGGGTGTGAGAAATCTCCCCACGACTCCCTAGGGAGTTATGTCCTGGGAGCTGTAGACACAATTACCCCTCATTAATGACTTATTTATTCCTATCTCTCTCTTGTTTGAAGGCTATTTATGTCAATTCATATTTTTTATTGTTTAAAATTTTGAAACTTCCCTACAAGTTTAAAGTTGAATCAAACATGAAAATATTAACTCCAAGGAGATAACTGTTAACTCCCAACCAAGAATGAAAATTCGATAAAATTAGCCAAAGTTTAGGCAAAGTTTATTGAAGTTGAAGGGATCAAAACAAAGTTCACGGGTACTTTAAAAATTACAAAACTTCTCCGAAGTTTATGTTCAAAATCGACAACATTGATATAAATTGATATGGATTGGTAAAAACAAAGAGAAATTGCAAACATTCTGGTAAAAAAATCAAATAAGTATGTAGGAGACGAAAGGGTTGAGGGTTGTAATTGATGGTGGCATTTAGGGGTTATTGAGAATTTGAGAGTGGCTCACTTTTATACACATCTCCACACCAATCATGTGATCCCTTGACTTTGCATTAGGATTCATTGTATGCATCGAGATTCACTTTTACACACACATCTCTACTATGCTTTGTAGTTTTTTCGATCGATGCATAATGTCAAAAAGTGGATATTTTCTTTTGCTTTAAATATTGACCCAAATTTGGGACTGAGGCTATGTTGTTGTTGTTGTTGTTTTTAAATATTGACCCATAGAAAAAAAGCAAGTTTCATAATTTTAATTTTACTTATGAGAATGTGCAATTAGTAAATGGTTAGAGAATTAAATTAAGTGTAATTATTATCACTAAAAAGTGATCTACCATACATAGTATGCATGACTAGTGCCAATAAAATTGACTTGAAGCCATTAAATTGTAAGTTATTTAGGTATAAATGCTTAATTGTGTTTGTTTTGACATCCCATAAAATGAGTTTTAGTTTATTGACCATTTAATAAATTTTTTAAACTTTTTTAAGTTAGCGAATTTTTTACCAAAATTCTCTACGCCGAATTAAACTTCTTCGAATTAATTCCGATTATCAAGAGGGCGAATTATAAGGCGAAACCGAAGTTTCGATCCTTGCTCCCAACTAACACAGTAAGTTAGCAAAAACGAACCAAACGAGACCTAAGTTGCAAACTGTAATATTTACTTGATTACTTTATACTTTAAAGTAATCAAGTAATTATTACGGTTTGGAAATTGAACTTTTTCTTCCATGCATTTATTAGCATTTACTATGGAAATTGTAAGTTACTTCCTTATGTTCATTCCTTTTTCCCCTATGGTACTCATGCTTTTTTTTTTTTTTTTTTTTGAGATTTGAATATCAATTGCACTAAATCGAGTGCAATGGAAGAGTTTGATCCATGTAGCCGACCCCAACTATTTTTTGTTTGTTGTTGAGATTTGATTTGTTGTAGTCTTAAAAAAAATAGCATTAAAAATTGCACAATCGAGTGCAACGGAAGAGTTTGATCAATGAGCTGACCCCAACTAATTTGGGATTGAGGCTTTGTTTGTTGTTGTTTTTAAAAGTCAAAAGCTTGCAATGATTCTTTATGTTTTTGCGTGTCATTATTGAAGATTTTTTCTTTTTTCATATATAAATAACTCACATTTGGTACGTATGGTCTGATAAAGTTTTTGGTGTTTTTTTGAGTAACTTTTTGGGAGAAACAAAAGACTACAGTAACAAAATAAGTGTTACAAAAAGGAGAATATTTAGATGGTTATATGGTCAGGGTTAAAGATGGTTTGAACATACACATGAGACCAATGGATGCTTCAGTTAGGAAAAGTGACCTATTTACAATTAATGTCAATTTTAGAAGAAGAGGTAGATCTTATATAACATTGGGAAAAGTCTTAGACTAAGGCAATATGGATACAGCCTTTTCAAGTTTAATTAACTGATTGAAGTTAGCAAATTTATGTAGCTCACTCCATGTAATTTGGATTAGCCTTTGTGAGTTAACATGTGTTTGCAACTAACAACTGTTGGCTTCTGTAAACCTCTAAAGAATCGCAATCATCTGCTCTATTCCCTCTCCTTATTAAACTATCCTAAACTACCATCCTTCCCATGATGGGAGTCGTACTCCTAGTCCTAGAGACCAATCTAAGTGAGAATTATGCATGATGTGTTCGGAAAACTAGAGGCACTACCGGGCATGAATAAATTACAATGCATGATGCGCACTTGAATTGAATGGGATGTGATGTTTATGAACTTCAAATGCTGCGACTTAAATTCAATGCTGTTGTTGATGATAAGAATTGAACGGTACCCTATGTGCTTGTCAACATAAATGACTAACAGATTATGTGATATAATGTTATGACGTGTGGTAAATTGTTGGTGGGAACTGAGGGTAGTCTTTATGAATCATTTGCCGACCATAAAAAAAATGAATAAAGATTAGAAAGAGAAAAATCCCTAAGATACAGTAAAATTGCATCATCTACTTCGGGGTAGTTTAACTGGTTGCATTATTTTTCTCTATTAAACTTTGTGATCAATATGTTGTGAAGAGGGACAAGTTACTTACAACTTGTGTTGCAGAAATGAAGAAGTGCCAACCGTGCTGATCATCAAAGATAAAGAAGGTTATATCTATGGGGGCTATGCATCTCAACCTTGGGAGAAGCACGGTGACTTCTACGGTGATATGAAGTGTTTTCTTTTTCAGCTATTTCCAGTGGCATCTATTTATCGTCCAACTGGAGCAAATGCTAATTTGCAGTGGGTAAGTTTCCAATTCTTCATTTCTGGATCTTTGATTCTTCTCTACAGAAAAGATAAAATAAGAAAATTAGCAATCATCTTGGTTGCAAAAATTAAATAATGGGCAAGCGAAAACGTGTGCAAAAAGGAATTATAACATGAAAGTGGTTGAGTATTATGTTGTAGAGGCTCGTCAGTCAATATTTTGTATGTTTTCCTGATCTTGGCATTCAAAGTGCATTCTATATCAACACATAAGATTAACTTGCAAGTGTTTATATGAATTTGAAGATAAACATTTCTTGGCAAATCACTGTAAAAACATTTTGAAGATTCTGATTGTTTGAATTGGCAGTGTGCGGCGAATTCACTTCAGAAAACATACCAAATGGACTTGGTTTTGGAGGACGCGCGAATCACTTCGGTCTCTTCCTATCTGCAAGCTTCGATCAGGGCCACACAATGGCCTGCACCACCTTCGGGAGCCCAGAGCTTTCCAAGTCTCACAAAATAATTCCAGAAGTTATAGAATGTTGGGGAGTCGTTTCGAAAGAGGGGCAGCTGGGGAACTTCGAGAACTTGAAAGGAACAGCGCTAGAGAGGTTTAAGGAAGACCGCAACTTGCTCAATTTAATGGGCATTGCTGCAAATTCTAGCGAGTGAAGAGGTACATTACTGCCTTAGGCTTGCTTGTTTTCTCTGCTTGTGATTTATAATGATTAGAAATATCACTGGGCATGCAGTCGAATATTGATATGGAGTATACTATGTGTACAGTGCAAGTAAACTCAGTCGCCGCTGTATAATGTTGCGTGCTGTGTTCTTCTTAGTTACTGGGTCAGTCCCAGAATGACAATGCGATTCTCCCATTCTTAAAAGCAGATTTTTCTTCTTTGTATTCAATATTTCAGGGAAAATGATTTTTTGACATACTTTGGTACATACATTGGATACACAATGGTATAGATTTCATTGAGATAGTGTGATACATGTCCCAATAAAAAATCCACACTATATATTGTGTATCCAATGTAGGGGTGTCAATTTTTTGTCCTGCCCGTCGGCCCGAAAAAAAAGGGTTTGGACAATAATTTTTAAATCGGGGTCGGGTTTGGGCAAGGCTTTTATATCCGAATTAAAATTCGGGCCGGGTTGGACAAGACCTTCTAAGTCTGGACCCGACCTAGATTTCAAAAGATGTCCCTTTTTTGAAAATATATTTATATACATTATATGATTATTCACAAAAACAATTATAAAAATAAGGAAATTATATTTATAGTTTTTTTTAAACAAATAAATATATAGATTATATAAAAATATGTTGTAAACTAAGTTGTAAACCAACTAGAACTTAAGTTGACTTGCTAGAGACTTAAGCATAGAAGACTTAAACTAAGAATTATTAGAACAAGTAGAGAAGATGAGACAAGAGAGAAGAGAGCTAGAAATGAGAATGTAGAGATTTCATTCATACATTGATGTGTGAATTACAATGGGTTTGACACCCTTTATATAGGCCATTTGGTGATGATGATAATTGTACTTATACAATGCGTGTACAATTTATAAATACACCACAAGTCATACAACACATCACAAGCAACATAGGCAATACATGGAAGAGTTGGTGTACATTGAAGATGATTACAAGTTACATGACAATACATGGATAAGTGATTATACATTTGAGTTGAATATAAGTTAGTAAAGTGTACAAGTTGCATTCAATGTAGAAATCATGCTTGATGTTACAATTCAATGTGAGTCATGCTTGACAATGAGATCATTCATAAGCTTGGTTAAAGGGTCATTTAATTTACAACACCCCCCCTTAGATGATACTTTCTGAGAGAATATGCCTCGTTAAAACCTGTACTAGAAAATTCATGTGGGAAAAAAATATAATTATAAAAAAAATAGTACAATGTTCTCGTCAATCTTGATTTGTAGTATAATATTATTGATTGCCTCATTAAAAACCTTGCTAGAAAAATCCAGTGGGACACAACCAAAGCTAAGAAAAATAGTGCAACACATTGATACACGTTGAGAGAATATATATGCCTCATTAAAACCTTTACTAGAAAAATCATGTGGGAAAAAAATTTAGTATAGGAAAAAGAGTACATTGCTTTCATAAATTTTTTATACAAAGTATAATAATGTTAGAATTGCCTCTTTAATAACCTTGCTAGGCAAATCCAGTGGGATCAAACCAATAGCGAAAGGAAAATAGTGCAATACACTAATCAACTTTGATAAAAAGTTTTAATATTGTTAAAATCGTCTCATTAAAAACCTTTGCAAAGAAAACCCAGTGGGATAAAATCATAGCAAAGGAAAAAGAGCGCGATACACTAACCAATAACTCATTTTGATTATCCCCTCATGTTCACATGAGTGAGATATCTTGTGCATTTTGTTGCACATAGACATTGTTTTCTATATGAACTATTTAATGTTGAAACATATAATTGCCACTCTTTTGTATATAGTACTTGCATCAAGTAATTGATTCATAACTTGTTGCTACTGAGTGATCCTTTGAACTTCGAGTTCATATTAATTTATACATGGATCATAATACAACAAATCTAATGCAATTTGATGTGTTTCAAACAATTTCACGTCATTCCTTTTGGATTGGCTTACATCTCCCCCTAATGGTGGGAAAATTGTTTCATCAAAGTGACAATTAGCAAAACTTGCTATAAATAAATTCCCTATTAGGGATCCAATACATCTTATAATATGATTAATGGAGAGTTAAATCAATATAAGTCTCCTATTGATTTGCCTTGAGATAATCTCCAGCTGATAAAAAAATCTAGTTCGATAAAGGATGTCCGTGTGAATTTATGATATTTTCTCATTATTGATAATTATGGATAATCAAATAAATCTTTCCACATTATGAATGTCATTTGATTTATGACGACATTTGTTTTAATGTCCCTTATGTATTCCAGAAGTTAAAGCCGAAAATATTATACTAAGTTTAAATCATATTCATATAGATAAATTTTCTATTATTCTGAGTAGACTTTTTCTGAACAAGTCATTAACAATAAAATTGTTGAACCCGATATTGCCTGAACATTAGCCTCCGCTTCGAATTTGAGAAATATACACTTTTATATTATAAAGTACATGCATGTAGTACGACACACAAGACAAACTCATCGCCCATATTTAGGTCACGATTTAAACACATCTCGATATGTCTGTTTTATCGAACCATTTTCAATGATAAAATTCATAATATTTTGCTTTTGATTTTGAAGACATGGTAAATGTCACAAAAATATTCGGGTATATATATAATAATATTTAGGCAAAATAACATTTCATATATGACTAAAAATGTCACAATTATGAGCGCTCATTGTCAATAATTATTTGCCATTTGTAGTGGTGCACCACTTTTGTTCCAATTTTTGGTAGAATTGTCAATACGACCTTTACCTTATATTTTTACATTTTCCACGTCCATAAATTTATTATTGCGATCATGATCATTATATGTAACATATGCTTCTTAATTTGAAGCTAAACTAATTGGACGGGAGTGATATTATATTTATAATATCTCATTATTTTACTCAGCTACCATGAGACAAAAAATCAATCCTTAATATTTATCGGATTGACGTGCGCACTCGATATTTGTTACAACAATAAATCGAGGCGGGCCCCGTGACATTATTTTTATTGTCTCATCAGTCATATTTTCACGTAGACTCAACATAGAGGTAATTAAAATTGTGAATTATAATTAATATTTGACCGATTAAATTTTGTAGCTTGAGACTCAACCGCTCATTTTGAGCTTTTGAAGCAGTACCCTTTTTGATATTTATATATTTACAACTTCATAGGGTGAAAAGATATATAAAGTGAAATATTCACTTTTCAAATCTCTAAAGAAATATTGACAAATGATTTAAATTTTTTATAACATAACATAGTTTTACATAGATGTTTTATTCACAAATTATAGTATCTAATTGTCATGACAAGTAATTCTTGTCGGTAATATAATAAGACAACAAGTTCAACTATGGTTGAATAATATTTTGAAAATAAATTTAATATAAAATAGTTTTTCATTTTTTTTTATGTAAAAACATAATATATGATTAAATATATGTTCACAACTTGATTCATTAATGAACAAAATGTGCTATTCGTATGAATTGGTGAGACAACCTCCAGGTTGGGTGGTGAGACACGGTCTACTTAATACCATGCCTCCTCGAACGGGATAACTCGTATCCCTTTCAATGTTTAGCTTTACCGGGGGACAAGACTTACTCACTATCAACTCAAACTTATAGCATTATTTGTATTATAAAATCAAGAATAGAAAAATAACTAACCATTTATAATTTTTAGAGAAAAACTATATGTCGCACATTGACTTTTGATTTCTGATGTAGAAAATCGTACAAGACGCAGCTACAGAGCATACTTTCGCAGTTGGTGACGTTACAATACATAATGTATGAATCAAATACATTGACATAATTAAATATGCATGCAACAAAAAGAAATTAACCTGACAACATGAAAATAAATTGAACTTATTTAAATTAATAAAAATTATACCTTCTTAGCTTTATATCTTTGAAAAGATTATTGATCTACAAGACCTCCTCTTGTAGAGTAACTTCGTGCTGATAACGTGTTGTAAATTAAGTTATACATACACCATAAGTCATACAACACATCACAAGCAACATAGACAATACATGAAAAAGTTGGTGTACATTGGAGATGATTACAAGTTACATGACAATACATGATAAATGATTATACATTGGAGTTAATACAAGTTATGTAGAGTGGACAAGTTACATTCAATGTAGAAGTCATGCTTGATGTTACAACTCAATGTGAGAGTCATGCATGACAATGTGATCATTCATAAGCTTGGTTAAAGGGTCATCCAATTTACAACAAAATATACTATTTTAGTTTTGAGACTTAGCTAAATTGCTCAGGACAACATTATGCGTTTTGTCTTTTACTTAAAAAAACTTTATTATGTTTTGTAATTTAAAAGAGTATATGCAACTTTGACAACTTTTTAAAATTATGTCTGAAAATATTATATTACGAAGGATTTACAATAATATTTTTAATTAAAAAAACTTTTAAACATGAAATAAAAATTTTAAAATTCAAAAATGCGGACATTTGGACAACCCGAATTTAAAGTAAATCAGTTTGGGCAAAACATTCTTGTTCGGATTTTAAATCGGGTTAGATCTGGACAATGCAAATGCTCGTTATGTCAAGGGTTGTCCAGATTCGGACCCGTTCGAACCTGAAAAATTGACACCCATAATGTAATGTATGCACACAAAGTATCTAACAAATAACATTGCACATATTTCAGTAGTTGTTGAAACAAAAATGTTTCAAATCGGTGAAGTCCGCAAAAAACATTTTGATTTGGTCATTGTTTGGTTTGTTTTTGCTAACTTACATTGTTAGTTGAGAGTTATCTCATTGGAATTAATATTTTCATGTTTGGTTCATGTGACGACCCTAGTTCCACAATCCTAAATTGGGCCCCGCCCGACCCTGACTTACGTGGACCCCGGAGCCCGTCTCGCTGAGTTACGCAAACATAGTCAACTTTCCTTTATCATTTACCATTTATCAAGAAATTAAAGTTGAGTTAATCAATTAGTGAGTAATCATAGTTATAGTGGAAGCAATTAAACTTCAAACTAACTGAAAAACCTCAAAGGCACCAGTTAAAACAACCTAAAGTGTGGAAACCCCGAATATGTATATCATCATCAATGTACATTCAGCGGAGAGTAAATACAAGATATGCATGCCCATAATCTCTCAAAAATCCAACTCATAGTGTTTCAAAACAAGTATATTTAATAATACAAAAAAATCATTATATTAGACAAGTAGAAAGGACTACTCCGTATCCTCAAATGATATCTCCTAGCTGTGGAGCCTTCCCCTTGCTGGACCGTGGGCTTGCACTTCGTCAAACACAAGAATGACGAACCCAAGTAAGTAACGCCAAACATGACATATATACAACATTTTGAAATAAATAAATCAATATAATTCATGCAGATAGAAAGAAAGAACAGGGAACACATGAATATAAAAGACATTAAATAATTCAATCGATAAGTAAGGGTCTGGAATATGAAAACCGAATAGCAAGGAGTCCCGACAAAGAGGTCGTGAGTCGCGGTAAAAACCCAGCTGACTCGGGTTCAATGAGACAACCAACCATCCCTAACCCTTGCGACTATGAGATTCCACATACCCAGATAAGTGCTCCCAATGTACACTCAATTGAGAGATATCAACGGCGTCTAGATAAGAGTTCATATCACGGATAAATACTAAAAATAACTCACTTGCCAATGGACCACAACCAATGAAAATTTCAAAAGAAATGATGAACAAAGCAATAACAACAAATTAAAGCTCATGAAATAACTGTAAAACTCCTCGCTAGTTTACTTACATGTATCCAAGCTATTACGCACTCAAATCGGCTCTGACATGCCTCTAAATTCGTACCCAATACCCGACACTAGTAAACTATGCCCCTAATAATCATATGAGCAAGTTTATATTGTGTTAGAGCCTATTTGAGAAATTTTAGATTTTTTAACTCCCAAAATTGTTCAAATTAGAAAATATTAGTGGTGACACATTTTTCGAGGAAATATTTATTGGTGTAAAAACTTTCGACAACGTCAACAAGTGTTTTTTCCAATTCCCCCGACTTTTCTAATTTTTTTTTTCAATTTTTTCTCGAGTTTTTCTATTTTTATTAGATTTTTTGTTATTTATTTATTTATTTATTTTTGAGTTTGGGGCCCTATTTTCACTGAATTGGGCCGGCCTAGTTCAGTTGTTTGGGTGGGGTCCAGCTCACCCAGCCCGCTGAGCCTGAGCGGGTCCAACCCAAAACTCCCCTATTTTTTGATCACGAAAGAGAGGGGGCCCGAAGTTTCACCTCCCTTCGGTTTTTTTTTCTTCTTCTTCAACCTCAAGACTCTCTAATTGCCTTGTTAAATGCGATATAAACTCAAATCCTAAACCCAACATTTAACCACCCAAAATCAACAACAACAACAACATCCAACTCATGAAGATTACCAAATTTCTCAAATGATGTTAATGGAGATGGAGAGGTACCTAGCTTGATGTTCTTGCAAGTGTGATCACCACTACTTCTCCACCCTCACTGGTTGCTCTTCTCTTTGCTCCAACATCGCAACAATCTCTTTTCTTTCTCTCCTCCTTCCTTGCCAAACGTTGTAAGTGAGAGGTTTATTTATTGGATAAAGATCGAACCATGGCCACACATCCCTTTGTGCACACGTATCTCGAGACATGTATAAAGAACCACTTTCACTCAATTATTAACAAAGTCATGCACAAATGACTTACAAGTTAACTTCATTGACCTCTTGATTTGTCAATGCGCGTCTCGAGACACTTCATGTGACCATTTTAATTTTTCACTAACTATAGTCCAATTAATGTTTACATTTAATGCAACCACATTAGCCAATTATTAAACCAACATAAATTCAACATTAGTCCAAAATAATTCAGCTTACCCCATATGCCGCTACTTCAGTCCCACGTCGACACGCGACTCGAGGTACACCTCCGCTTGTCTCGACATCGATATGCCTCGTGTGTACCTTACTCGCACATTACCAATTTTAATTAATTTAACTTGTTCAATCTTTGGTCTAATAAATAATACAAGCATCAAACAAAAATAACATACCTCAATGTTGACTCATGAGATTTGGACATGTATATCACGACAAGTGGGTCTTACATACGACCATCAAATGACACGTGGCACGAGGTAGGTTTTTATGATCGTTACAATTCAACTTTAAACTTGGAGGGAAGTTTCAAATTTTTAAAGAATAGCCTTCAAACAAGAGAGGATGAGTAATAAAAAGGACATTAATAAGGTGTAATTGTGTTAACAACTCCAAGGAGATAACTCCCTAGGGGGTGGTGGGGAGATATCTCTCACCCTATGATGTAAGTTGGGAGATAACTCACATGAAGTTGGGCAACCAGACAAGATTAGTTCCCAACTCCATGTGAGTTATTTCTTTAAAAATATCTCCACCTCATACAAAACAAGGCCTTGATTTAATTTAAGATTAGTTCTCAACTCCATGTGAGTTATCTCTCCACCTCATACTAAACAAGGCCTTGATTTAATTCAAGGTCGGGGTTACTTAAAAAAAAACACTTAAAGTTGAGGCTCTACTAATGTTATCAAGTGTGTTATAATTAAGTTGGTTTCTTATTAAATTTTTCATCGGCATTAATCTAAGCACATAACTGGGAATGAGAAGTATCTCAAAGACTTTAGAGAAACAAAAGTGTACAAAAGAGGGGTTGATTTCTTGGATTGAGAATTTCCGAATGGTACGACGTAGATAATAACCCTTGATATAAATGAGCATACTCGATTGTGTTTTGCTCAAATCCGATTTACTTAAAATTCAGGTAGTCCAATTGTTTGAATTTGTCAAATCTTTTTAATTATTTGTATATTTAAAGTTTTTTAAGTAATATATTAATTTTTATGGCTTAAATAATAAAATTATTATAAGTTACTAAGTTTTATTTATTAATTTAAGTTACAAGGGATAGTAATGTCCTTTTTTTTTTGCCAAAATTTTAATTTTTAAGTAATATATTAAGTTTTATTTTTTAATTGTTTGTATTATTTCAATTTTGGTTCATTTCAAAATTGAAATAATACATTTTTAAATGTGCTACGTAGTTTCTTTATTTTTAATTTTGTTACTTTTTTAAGTGTTGTTATTTTATGAATTATAAAATATTTGATAATATATTTTCAAAGTAATAATAGAACGCATATTTGTTCGATGAGCTAGCTTGGGCTAATACTTAATTGTCTGAGCCCACTCATGATAGGAGTTTTTTTACTAAATCTTTTTATATTAATAAAATAAATACATTTAATAAATATTATATTGAAAAATATTTTAAGTATTTGATGGGCAGGCTAGGTTGGGTGGGTATACTCGTTGTAGTCAAGTCTAACAATATGTACCATTTCAAATTTGTGTTACAATTTCTCCAATTAGAGCCAAAATGGCGCTGGTGGAAAAATAGGAAAATGATTTTGCACTAGAACAATTTGAGCTTTTAATAGTCCTTAATAGATAGAGGTTTTAATTAACCCCCATGAATTATTTAATAGCACTTAATAGATAGAGGTTTTAATTAACCCCATGAATTAGACAATTAGACTTTTCATAGCACTAATTCATAGAGGTTAAAAAAACCTCTATGGAAACTCTGGTCCAAACAATCGCTCAACCCTCACTCGCACTCAACCCTCTCGCATTGGCGCTCAACCCTCACTCGCACTCAACCCTCTCGCACTGGCGCTCAACACTCACTCCTCGCGCTCGCTCCTCTCGCTCATACTTGCTCCTCTCGCTCTCGCTCGCTCCTCACGCTCGATCGTCTGGCTCTCGCTCGCTCGATCGTCTGGCTCTCCCTTGCACTCGCTCGTCCATCATCGTCATCGTCTGACTCTCGCTTGCACTCGCTCGTCCTCACCTTCATCGTCTCTCGAGGTATAGATTCTTAGTTTTCTCTGTTCGTCGATAAGTCGAGGTTTTCGATCGATTGATGAGCTAACGCGCGTCGATTCTGACCTATTTGACCGATTTGGTCTCGCATTTCGTGTTTGATCGGTAACGTCGTCTTTGTGTTGGTTGGATCTGGATTTGAGATTGTGAGATTTAGATCTCTGTGCATTTTTGGATGTGTGTGCGTGTGTCTATGCGTGCGTGTGTTCGATTGATGAAGCTCGTTCTGGATCCATATTTGTCTTCTTCGTTGGCAGAGGAGGTCCGATTAGGAAATTGAATTAGGTTTTGATGCAATATGGTTGTAGCTTTTGTTTTGATTCATGTTATATTATGAGTTTTAGGTGTTAAAGTGTGAAATCTGATTAGAGAGTTGATGGATTTTGATGAACTTCTCTTATTTGATCTTGCATGCTCTGTTTTACAATTTCTATGGTTGTACTTTAAATTTGAGGTGTCAATTTAAAGAAGAATGCACGAGTTGGATAACATTAATTAAAAAATATCATAAAGTAAAATTTACTTAATAAATTGTAACATTAATTAAACTCATGTCATATATCTCTAGTAAATATTACCATTCTTCAACTTTAACAGAGCAAGGATTACAATCTCAGGATGGATAAAGGTTGGGCAAGACATTCGAGGTTAATATTCATTTTTTGATGATTTTGGCTGTCGAATTTGTTGTTTGGTTCAAGACTTGTTTTGTTTAGTCCATATGTGAAAATTTGAATTTTTATTGGTGTGCATGTATGTTTCACAATTACTTTATGTTTTTTTTTTTGTTCAAACTCTTCTTTAACTTGTAGTATCAATTAGTATCAATTACTTTCTGTTTAGTTGGGGCCATGTGTGTTTGAATGTAGAAGGTCCCTATGAGGATTTGGTGCCAACAGATCACCTTGTGATCTTAATGAAACTAGTACGATTCATAATGATACATTTCCTATATGTAGCGATCGATCCCTATATGTAGATAGCTTCCAAGCTTTGTGATCTTTTTAATTAAAAAATGATCATAAAGTAAAATTTACTTAATAATTTGTAACATTAATTAAATCATGCCAAATATCTCTAGTAAATATTACTGTTCTTCAACTTTAACAGAGCAAGGATTACAATCTCTGGATGGATAAAGGTTGGGCCAGACATTTGAGGTTAATATTATCATATCATCTTTTTATAGTGATAAAAGCATTCATGTTTTTTGTAAGGTTGAAACTTACTATTCAAAGTTTTTTTTTGTTATTAGAGTTTCAAAAGAATATTGTAAAGGAGCAAATGCATTCTTTCTTCAAGCTCAAGCTAGAGAAGGACATCCAAAAGGAATTATGTGTTCTTGTAAAAACTGTCAAAACGTGTCTCGTGTGAAGTGTGATATTGCTTATAACCATCTAATCATATATGGATTGGATCCCATGTATACAATTTGGTTCCATTATGGAGAGAGTAGCCCCATTGTAAGGAATGAAGTCGCAAATGATGAAGGAGATGAAGTTACTATGGATGAAGGGGATGAAATTACTATGGATGAAGAGGATGATGGGGATGGAGTTGCTAGAAATGAAGGGGATGGAGTTGCTAGATGAAGGGATGAAGGAAATGGAGTTGTTAGGGATGATGAGATAGGTTGCTATGAATGAAATGGATGATGGGGATGGAGTTGATGGGGATGAAGGGGATGGAGTTGCTAGGGATGAAGGGGATGGAGTTGTTAGGGATGAAGGAGATGAAGGGAATGAAGATCTAGAAGATGTCAATATCCAAGTTGACGACGAAAGGTTAATTGAAGAGGATAGAACTCCACCTCTCTATTCAGGTTGCGCAAAGTACACAAGATTTTATGCCGTCGTGATTTGTATAAGCATAAAGCTATTTATGGTTTATATAATAATGGTTTTAGTGAACTATTGAAGATTGTGGTAGACATGTTGCCACAAGACAATATTCTCCCTAAGTCGTTGCAAGAGGTGAAAAAGTTGCTAAAGGAGTATGAACTTCATTATGAAAAGATTCATGCTTGTGTGAATGATTGTTGCTTATTTAGGAAGGAAAATGAAGCTTTAGATGCATGTCCTAAATGCAAGTCATCTAGATGGAAAGTAAGTAAATCCAACAAAGAGACCAAAAAAAGAATTCCTGCTAAGATCTTGAGATATTTTCATATCATACCGAGATTCAAAAGAATGTATGGGTCATTAGAAATAACTAAGAATTTAATGTGGCACTCTTCCCATTTGAGCCAAGATGGTAAGATGCGACACCCAGTAGATTCAATAACATGGGATTTAGTTAATCACAAGTGGCCTGAGTTTGCATTAGAGCCTCCAAATCTTTGGCTTGGCCTTTCTACGGATGGATTCAATCCTTTTCGTGATTTTAGCTCTCCATATAGTTGTTGGCCAGTAATGTTAATCACTTACAATTTTCCTCCTTGGCTATGCTTTAAGGAAGATAGTATGATGTTAACATTATTAATTCCAGCCAAAAACAACCAGGAAATGACATATATATCTATCTACAACCTTTGATTGAAGATTTGATGAAGTTGTGGAAGGATGGGGTAGTTGTATTTGACGCAGCAACTCAAAACATTTTTAATTTGAGAGCAATTTTGTTGTGGACGATCAAAGATTTTCCAGCTTATGGGAATTTAGCTGGATGTTTTACAAAAGAAAATTTTGCTTGCCCAATTTGTGGGGTTAATACATGTTCAACATGGTTGACTTCAAGCAAGAAAACTGTATACATGGGCCATAGACGATTCCTTGAGCGTGATCACATTTTTCGAAATAAAAGTACTTGGTTTGATGGAACTTGTGAAGAGCACGGAAGAACTGAAGTAATGACTGGATATGATGTTGTGAATGCGGTAAAGAATATAAAAAATGATGGGGGAAAAAGACAAAAAGAAAGAGAGATGTGAATCAGGGGAAAGAGGCACGAAAAGAAAGATGAAAAAATCAAGGAAGAAAAATACATCTGAGGCCATTGAAACCACTGGAATCTGGAAGAAGATGTCCATATTTTTTAGTTTGCCATATTGGGAGGTATGATACTAAGTTGATGTGTAAAAATTTCTTTAATTATTTGAAATTGCATTAAACTATTCATCTTTCTTTTCAGCACTTGGTTTTACGCCACAATTTGGACTTTATGCACATCGAGAAGAATGTTTGTGAAAGTATTATTGGCATAATTCTTGATATAAAAGGTAAATCAAAAGATGGACTTAGTTCACAAAGGATTTGGAAAAGATGTGAATTCGACGGAGATTGCATCCTCAAGTTCGTGGGAGTCGAATATATCTCCCGACAACATCATTTAGACTTTCTAAAGTTGAGAAGCATATATTTTGCCAAAGATTGTCAAATATGAAACTTCCAGATGGTTATGGATCCAACTTTGCAAATCATGTATCACTAAAGGATTGCACCATTGTAGGTCTCAAATCTCATGACTATCATGTTCTAATGCAACAATTGCTATCTGTTGCTTTGAGGGGACTTCTACTTAAAAGACCTCGGATTGCAATATTTCAATATTGTAATTTTTTAATGAACTATGCCAAAGAGTTGTAGATAAAAACAAACTCTTGGATCTTGAGAATAGCATTAGGGAAACTTTATGCATGTTAGAGAGATATTTCCATCCTTCATTTTTTGATATTATGGTTCATTTACCAATCCACTTAGCAAAGGAAGCTCGCTTAGGTGGACCGGTCCAATACCGGTGGATGTATCCATTTGAAAGATATATGAAAAAGCTCAAAAGTTATTGTAAAAATCGAGCAAGGCCAGAGGGATGCATGTCAGAATGTTATATTGCCGATGAGTGCGTGCGATTTTGCGGTAGAAAGTTAGAACAATCAACTGATATTGGAGATCAAGAACGTCAGGACAACAATATTCATAACGAGACAATGCTGGAAGGAGAACCAATCTCAGCAGTACATTCAAAAATGTTTTCAGACGATATGTTGGAAAATGCACATCGATGTATATTGTTCAATTTGAAGATTGTTGAACCTTATTTGGAGTAAGTATGATAGTTAATTAGATCATTTTATTGATTTGAATTCCTGATCCGATTTCTTAATTTATATGTTTAGAATGCATATCAATGAGTTGAAGCGTAGAGACAACCGCCTTGGAATGAGTGCAAGCCAATTATGGATGAAACGTACAAAGACATTTAGTGAATGGTTTGAAGAAAAGGTTGTAAGGTCTTCAACTATATTTTTAGGTTCAATTCCAACGATTATTTTAAAACTTGTGCATTTTTTCTTACAACTTACCGTGTATATCTCTACATGTTAAGTCTCAGAATGTTGATGTGTCAAACATGTTGCATTGGATTTCTCGTAAACCAAGAAAAATGCACTTTCTTGTTCAGGTTACGCAATTAATGGATTGAAGTTTCACACAAGAGATGTTGAAAGAGTTACTCAGAATTCTATTTGTGATCATTTCAACGAACTTAACTGATTCTATTTGGCCTTTTAAATTGTTTTTATATTCATAGTTGTTATGTTGAAAATCTCAAAGAGTCTAAAAGTTTTGATTTCATGTCGAGTTTAGAGAAAATATTTTATTGGTATTGGTAGAACTACCTGCCTCTGATTTGTATATTCTATAATGCGAAAAGTGTTCTTACTAAGCTATAAGCATGCACATGTTGTGAGGGTGGTAGTGTCGAACTCCCAATCTATGTGCTTATCTTTTTTATTTTTGAATGATGATGTATGGATCTGCAATTGTGTGTATTTTGTTTGAGATCTAGAATGTTATCCATTTTATGCAGCTGAATTGACGAGGGAATTAGAGTAATTACGTATAAGCGATGAGGTGTGCGGTATATGTTTTACTTATCCGAATCACCAAGATGGCTTGTGAGTAAGGGGAAGATGCTGGAGGCTAAGAAGGTTTTGCAGAGAATACGTGGAAGGGAAGATGTCTCGGGTTTGCTTTTGGTGTTGGGTTTTGCATTTTTTTCAGTTCCTTCCTGTGCTTGTCATAGTAAATTATTTCTTCATGGCGTTTGTTTGACTACTTTTTCTATAAATACCATTCTTATGCTTGTAATACAAACAAATTATTTATGTTTTATTGGTTTTGACAACTTTATTTAAATAGACCGATCATATATTTTTTAAATACAGATGTGTTTTGAATAATTACTAAGTGAGATGATGTTAGATAAGTTAGTTTCTTCTTCGTACAAGTGCTAGTAGAAAAACCTCAAACTCTTTAGCATTTGCGATATGAGAAATGTTTGAATATGTCATGTATCATTAGTCGGTTGGAGCACCCCATTTCCCTTGCCAGCCTTTTACCGGAAGCTATTGCTTCAATTGAGTTCGCATGCTTCATTATTTATAACCTCGGTTCATATAGAAATTGATGATCTACAACTTGATGCATCATTCATTCAATTTATTTACTTTTTTGATTAAGAGGAAAGTCAACTCTAATTACCTTAAATTCTTCTTTAGGCGAGATGGCTTTATTGGTTGAAGGACTTGGAGTTGGTGGCGAAACATCTATAAAAGAGTATATTATAGGCCCAGTTGGTGGCAAAACATCTATAGAAGATATGGATAATAATATGGACAATAACCAGGAAGATGATGACAAGGATAAAATTAAGCTATATGGGCCTGAAGCAGGCTTATCTTGTGGAGCTTGGGTTTTTCTTTTCTCTTTATAACCTTTTGAGCTCCATACTTGATGTTGATTGCCTCGACTAGTTTAGACTAACCTTTCATATAGATCATTCTTTAAGGTTGCCGTCTAAATTTTGTATAAATGAATATTTCCGCAGCAACTGGAAGCACAGTAATGCACATGTTGTAAGCATGCACATGTTGAGATTCTTGGTGTCTTTTTTGTCTTCTTTGAAGTTCTTTTAGGCTACCATATTTATTGGTATTTTGGTTAAGCTAGGATTTTATGCCATATCTGCTATATGCTTGCAAGTGTATCATTGTAAGACATGATTATGCAAGGGTTCACACATTAATCTATCCCTTTTTCATGTAGGGATGCTTACACTGTCACAGATGCTGTAGAATTTGTGCAAGAGTACTGCACTTAAAACTCTGGCTATTCCTCACAAACTGGACATCTCATTCTAAGACCAATGCTTCAAGATGTGAGGGAAATGAAGGGAACAATAGTCCTGTATCTATAGTGTATTTTGCTAATATTTTTCTTTGAATATTCCTGACAGGTTATGGCCTTGTATTTCAACATGTCAGGTTTCTTGGAAGATAGAAGGTAATGGGTATTCATGCATTATTGGATTACCGATGAAAATCGAGTCTCCATTTAAATGCTTTATATTGTGATGCTGTTGTTCCAAGTTTCTTCACTGTAAACATTATATTGAAGCATTTTGTTGCATGTTTAACAAGAGTTTTTGGACTAACATAAAATATTACATGGCATTGGATTTTATGAAGATTTGCCTTCATAATCTATACCTACATAGCAGAAGATCATGTATTGCAAATAGTTGATTATTCAATGGAAAGATTGAACAAATAGTTGATTATTTGATTAAAATGTAAAGCAACATCTGAAACACTAAATAAACTTGTTAAGTTATTTATGCCTCTATAAAGACCTACTAGTATGGATTTTTAAGTTGCTTTGGATGTAGTCAATTCTTTTGAATTTGGTTGATTTTGAATGTTTATGTGATAGGTGAGGCGCTATGTTTACCACGACGTTGTCCGGTTGGATGATCTCGAGAAGCTCATCGACTGCTCCTATGTTCAGGTGCAAAATTTGAATTGAAATTGAATTAAAGATGCCGAAGTAGTAGTACTCCAAAGATTTTTATTTTTGAGCTGTTTGGTCTCTACATTAATGAATTTATTATGATGTGAAGTATATAAATGTTGGTGGGTGTTGCAGCCTTACACTATAAACAAGTGCCAAAGTGGTGTTTTTGAAGCGAGAGGCCTCATCAAGACCTTGTAAATGCTCACCAATATCTCGCCTCAAATGTGACAGAATTCTTCAATACCCTTTTCACTGCTGCTCTCTTTCATGCAAGGTTCATGAATTCAAACCATCTGATCAACTTCATTGATTTCTAGCATTATTTAGTTGATTAATGAATAACTCAAAAAACTCCCTTGATCAAAGACATGTTAATTAATTAGATCACTGATTGCATCATGATTTGCTTTATAGTATATATGTACTAGCATTATATGTACAATTTTTGATTTCATGTCGAGTCTAGATAATATATTTTATTGGTATTGGTACAACTACCTGCCTCTGATTTGTATATTCTATAATGCAAAAGTGTTCTTACTAAGCTATATATGTATATACAAACACATTTAACTATATCTGTTTGTTATGTATTTATATATGTATTTACAAACACATCTCTTTGTCTTTTTAGATTCTCTATTTCTATACAAATGTGGGTAGTGTTCTTTTCTTCTAAAAATTTTTGGGTTTTTATTTTTCTAACATGTTTGTTGTTTGCATTTTTTGTTTCTTCTTCTTCTTCTTCTTTTCTTTTATTTTTTTTGGATCTTCTACAGAGTTGTGTTCTCAAAGTGAACATACATTGTGATGGGTGTAAGCAGGATGTCAAGAAACTACTGCAGAGAATTGAAGGTGCCCTCTTATGCTCTTCTTCCCAACTTCCTATTTTTGGTTTTCCGTTCAAAACTTTTTTGTGGTCATTTGGGCTTTGTTGTTTGCAATCAAATTGTATTTACTAGTTTGAGACGTGTTACAATTTGGGGGTTACTTGATTCTAGTTTGTTATGTGATGTTTGGAAATTTTGAAGGCTTTTCGGTGTCTAGGCTTTTCAACTAGACTAGTGGAAATTTTTCAGTGATTTAGACTTGGTATTGTGAGAGCCTATTTGAAATCTATCTTGAAAAAAATAATAATAGATGTTTTTTTTCTTAGTACTATTGGTTTCTTTCAATTATTGTTGCTTATACAAAGCTTGTGATTGATTTATTCAATTTAGTCAATCTATATTCCTCTTATTCCCTTTATGCAGGTGTTTACACAAAGTGAACATAGATGCGAGATCATCGAAAAGTCTCAGTATCGTGAAGTGTAGATGCCAACACCCTGATAAAGAAGCTTGTGAAATTAGGTAAACATGAAGAGCTTTGGTCTCAAAAGTCCAATCAAAATCAGAAACAACCTCTGCTTCATTGATGAACAAAGAGATAGATCTAGATTGTTTTCCAATTTGTTTATTTGAAGTTTGGTTTGGCAGGATCCAGTTATTGGAGATAGTCTACTTCTAACATACACAACCGGCTATATTGCTCTTCTTCTTGCTGCTTCATTTGCAGGAGCATTGCAGGTATGCTTGGACTTTCTTCTCTTCGGTATATGCTTCCATGAATATTATTTACTTTTCAATGTTTGCTACAAACTATATATTATGTACTTAGTAACTTGAGCAAAATTTATACGCAGATCAAAGTAGAAGCACATCATTGGATTGGGCGATGCGTCGTGACATAATTCTTGGGATTGCTAGAGGAGTTTTATATCTTCATCGAGACTCCAGATTAAGAATTGTTCATAAAGACCTTAAAGCAAGTAATGTTCTACTAAGACGCGGAGATGAATAAAAAGATTTCCATTTTGGAATGACAAGAATATTTGTTCAAACTTTACATTATTGATTGAATGGAATAATAATATTGTGAGTGGAATGTAGATTTGTATATTTTCAATTGAAAATGGAAATGAAAATTAATTCTGGGCATTTTCAGCTATTATTTTTTTAAAATTACATTTGATAGGGGTTTGAAACCCCTATATAAGGCTTTGACGATAATATAGAAGTTTCAAACCCCTATGAAATCACTACAATTGATAGGGTTTTGAAACCCCTATGTAAGCCTCTGAAGATATTATAGAGGTTTCAAACCCCTATGAAATAGCCAAGATTTGATAGAGGTTTGAAACCCTTATGAAATAGCCAAGATTTAATAGAGGTTTGAAACCCTTATGTAAGCTTTAAAGATACGATAACGCCTTAAAAGATAACACTTTTCATAAAGGTCAAAAATCTCTATGAAAAGTCTTTCTAGAGGTTTAAAACCTCTATCAAAAATCTCGCTTATTATTTGTAATCATGATCACCGATCTGTGATATGGGATCCACACTGTGATGTGTTCATTAACCGCCCCGAGTTGGCGTTAGATTTTTATGGTGTATGCCTAGTATATTTTATACGTGCAGACTATTAAATCACTCATACTCGTGTATAGGTGTTGAGTCGTAAGTGAGACATGCCTCGAGTTGCGTGCCGACGTGGGATCGAGGGTAAATGTAATAAGGTTATTTTAAGGCTTAATGTAGCTTATATCGTGGCTTTAATGTGGCTATAGTTGATTTTGAATTAAATGTAGCCTAAGTTAGTATTTTAAAACAATATCCATGTGATTTGCATCGAGACACGTATTAATACATCTATAAACCAATTAAGTCACACTTTTGTGTTACTTAGGTTTAGTTAGTGGAGGTAAGTAAGAAGTGTGTCTAAGAATGGGCGGCCATTAGATAGGTCTCGAAATACGCGTGTGTAATTATATCAATGGTCATTATTCAATCCATTCATATATATATATATATATATATAAATCAACACATGCAAACCAAATGCTTTCATTTTCAAAACTTAACAATTAAGGAAACCTTGTTGGAGGATTGAAGAAGGAGATCAGTTTGATTTGAGGTTTTGAAGGTGTGGGAATTGATCAATCTAGTGTAGTCATCAATTAGGTAATCTATATACACTAGTTTATTTAGTTTAAGTTGATGAATTCATGAATTTAATTGTATGGATAGTTGTTTTTATGTTGTTTATAATGTCTTGAGGCTTTGGAAGTATTTGTGGAGGTCTCCAAGGCATTAATGAAGCCTATGAGTAGAGTAAACTCAGAGTTTTGGTTGCAGAGTTTTTGGTTTTCTTGCACATAGCGCACTAGGTAGGATAGCTAGTGCGCTAACTACGGATAGCGCGCTAATGATACTACTAGCTGTAACGATCCTAAAATTCTAACTCATGCCAAGTGACATTTCAGGACTGTGACCTGGACCTGTTGTGATGTGGCACACTCGGTCAACCCTTGGGAGTCGACATCGACGTATTTTATTTTTGGATGATTTGTGTATTATCCATCTAAAATAAAAATGTACGCAATTTGATTATTTTATTTTGATCGTCGATTTGCGAGTGAGGTAATTCTCGAGATGCGTGCGGTCCTCAAATGGGTTTGATATTGGCAAGGCCCAGTCCAAAGGGGAACCGGGCCTAGATTTGGTAGCTGAACCAAGCCTGATTCAGGGGCCCAAAACCCCAATTTATTTTAAAAAATATAAATTATATATTAATTACTAAGAAATTATAAAAATAACCGAAAATTATGAAAAAATAAAAAAAAACTCAAGAAAAATAGGGAGACATTCGAAAAAATTAAGAAAAGTGAGAAAATTGAAAATAAGTGATTTTAAAGGTATTTTTCGAGGATTTTCACACTGAGATTTTTTCGAAAAGCGTGTCAACGCTGTAACTTCCATATTTTGAATTATTTTGGGATTTAAAAATCTAAATCATATCAGATAGGCTCAACCACACCTAATTCATTGTAAATTGATACAAGGAGCCTAAATGACTAATGTTGGGTATCGAGTATGTATATCGAGGCGTGTGAGAGCTGCAATTGCTTGGTATTTTGCGTATTGAGGTAAGTAAATTAGTAAGAAATTCAATATTAATTTTTTCATTTCCTTGCTATATTTGATGGAATTATTGCTATTATTGGACTCTAATTCCTTACCGAATGACCTAGGGTCTAAGTGGTTTGGTCTACTTGTGTCTACTCGCGGGTTGAGCAGCCGACTAGCTCTCGTGGCTTCTCGACGGGTCTGAATCCTATGAGTGAGCATTTGCCATGTGTCGTGGGTCCTCCCAAATATTCAAATTCCATTGTAGTTGAGCATCCAGTTAAGTCTGTGGCTCCCTTTGGAATGTTTTCTCAGGCTAGGGCTCAAGCGAGCCGATAGTGCCGAACGGATTAGGTGCGGTCAATGCGGCTTTGACCCGCCGCACCAATGTTGGATACTTACACGTTTTTAGTGGATTTGAGCCCACGTGAGTCCCAGGACCACTTACTCCCTATCCTTTGCTTCTGAGTCACTTGATCCCTATCGTTGACCACTGCAGTCTGTCTATCACGTAGTTTATTGATTCTTTCTCAGCACCTTGTTTCTTTCCGTCATGATTTATAAACTCGTTTATTGTTTAATTTGAATTATTGTTGAACTTCTTTTGGATTTACTCACTGGAATTTTCTCCGCCTTTGGTGACAATAGTAGGTCCCTCTGGTAGTAGAGGCAAATAGCAAGTGATCTGCGACTTCCTCTTAGCTTCCTCAGAGTTAGCTCATCGTATGTTACTACATTAGGTTATTTTGATATTTTGTATTGTACATATAATATATATTTATGTTGTTGGTTACTTTAGGGCTCATTTTGGGTTTTAAGACGTTTGATACATGTGTATGTCACTTCTTCACACTGTTTATTACCAAATATATACATGAGATCTACTTTTATAGGATTTCCACACCTAGGCATGTCCTGACTACCATTTATCTGTTTAAGTTGCTTTAAATATTTTGAATTTCACTGTATAAACATTAATACTTGTTAAATTAAACAAGAAATCAAATATGCAACTAATGATTGAAAAACTCGAATAAGAGGCTAACTAAGCCTGCGTTGACTCTGCGGGAGTTGACCGAGGCTTTACGTAGGTTTAGGCCAAGCGGGGCCCAGTTGTGGGGTCTGGAGCCATCGAGTTGGTATCAGAGTGTAGGTTTATACCTTAACTCTATGTAACCCACAACTCGACTAAAATACAAATTTGGAAATCCTATGAACTTGACTTAGGGTATTAGTTGGGAAGTCAGGAGAGTTGGGGAAAATGAGTTTGAATTATACATATTAATTGATGGATATGTATTATATACTATTAATGGTAGTTAAGAAAACTGATCGAAGCTCGTAACTCGCCTTTGCAGACCACGATGGTTGATCAACGTGACACCGATGATGAGAGTGGAGTTATAGGTCCAGGCCCTATTGATCCGACGGACTTTCAAGTCTTGACAAAGAAGGTTACTTCACAGGATAGACGTCTGGAGGAGATTTTGACTTTTCTTAGGGGACAATTGCCATCACCATCAACACTTACAACGACTTCCACACCGGACGCGAGTGCGCTTACACCTCAGGAGACTCCGTCACGATCTACAGTACATGCAATACCCGTTACTATCGTAGTACCCGTACTATTCGAGATAGCAGCGCCAACAGTTTCAACACTGACCGAGTTATATATTGACTTTGATTTGACGCTTATGGCTAGACTGACTAGGAGTACGAAAGGTAAAGACTGAGAAAGTTTAGTGGAGATTCAGATGTGTCGAGAGGCAGAGAAATTCATTAGGAGTCATAAGAAAATCTAGAGACTTTTGAGGTTAGAGGATAGCAAGATGCCTAGGTTGGCAACTTTTTCCTTCTCCAGGGACGTAGAAACATAGTGGACCAACCTGGTAGCCACCCAGGGAGAGCCACAGACATGGAATGACTTTAAAAGGTTTGTGATTCAGTATATATGGGAGATTCCAGTGGTTGTTGCCATTTGCTGATGGTGTTGCCGATAGTGGTCGGGACCAAGTCCATTTCTTTGGTGAGGGGTTGTTTGCTATCATTGGGGGCACAATGGTTATGACCGAGTAGAGTAACTTTGATAGGGCTTACGAGCACAATTTGATTAGAGAGGCTTACCTTATCATGCACCCCGAGGATGACTCCCTACGACCACTAGAGACACCAATTGCTCAGAGTTTAAGGCGGAGATTTGAACGAGGCAATGGTAGAGACAAGAAGAGAAAGAGGAACCATCAGAGGTTTGGGAGAGAGCGTATTGTAGGTTCTGTGGCTCTCGCATCCAGTTTATGCAGTCGCGCGTCCTTTGACGCATAGTTACACAGATAGAACTCCACAGACACAACAAACTTCTCGGTCATGGCAGTAGTTTAGGGCTATCGATGGTAAAACTAGAGGTAGTGGTAGTGGCCAGCGGGGCTAGAGGTCAGGACAACAAAGCCAGAGGTCAGGCCAATGGCAGAGTGGACAGTTTAGGCAACAAAGAGCGAGATTATGTTTTCAGTGCAAACATGAAGGGCATCTTAAGATTAATTATCCGTAACTCTTTGGCGTTCAGCAAAGCTCACAGCAACAACGACCCCGAGAAAGAGAGAGAGCACACGTAGTGGCTCAGGCGGACCCACGGAGACGCGATAACTCATAGAGGGTATGATTTTTATTTATGTTGTCGCATGATACATAATTTGATTGATTCTAGTTTGACCGTGTCTTTTATTTTTGGGCGAATGATAGATGAGTTAGAGTTGAGACCCATTAGGCTTAGCATACATTTGATCCTTAACACGGCTACCGGGATAAGATTTACCCTAATATGATCTGTGAGAGTTGTACCATCGAGATAGAGGGACACAAGATGCCTATAAACATCAAAGTACTAGAGTTTTTATAGTTTGACACGTTATTAGGGATGGATTGGCTGGCAACATATCACGCACATTTGAATTGCTTCAGTAAGATAGTCACATTCCAGGTTCTAGAGCAGTCAGAGTTAAGTTTCCGTGACATTTCTACGCAGCTTCAAAGTACAAGAGGTAGAGTGGCTACGAGCTCGGAGATGGAGACATTCGCTAGTATTCTGAGTATACTAGAGAAATTGGTGGCGACCATTGAGGTGGTACGCGTGGTGTGCAAGTTCACAAATGTGTTCCCTGAATATTTACCAGAATTACCACCCTCACTGAAGATTGGCTTTATTATCGACCTAGTCCTTGGGACGAAGCTAATTTTGACCTCCATACAGAATGACACTGAAAGAGTTAGAGGAGTTGAGGACCCAACTTGTGAGTTGACGAATCTAGGATTTATTCATCGTAGCATGTCTCCATGAGGCGATACAATACTGTTTGTGAAGAAGAAAGATGGAAGTTTGAGACATTTCATTGATTACAAGTAGTTGAATCATGTTATGATCAAGAACAAGTATCCACTTCCCTGAATAGATGACTTTTTGATCAGTTGACTGGCGCTGTGTAGTTTTCCAAGATTGACTTGAGGTTAGGGTACCATCAACTTAGGATAAGGGATGAAGACAGAGAGAAAGATTGCCTTCAAGCACATTTATGGTCATTACGAGTATGCAGTCAAGCTGTCTTGGCTGACGAATGCGTTGGTAATGTTTATGGACTTGATGCACCGCGTGTTTAGACAATACTTAGAAAATTTCATGATTGTATTCATAAATGATATTTTGATCTACTTCAGGACTCATGAGGATCACGAGAGTCATATCAGAACAGTCTTAAAGACATTTAGAAAGCACTGAATTTATGTTAAGTTTAGTAAATGTGAGTTCTGGTTGTCAGATGCCAGATTCTTGGGACATTGAGTTAGAGTTAGTGGAGTATCAGTGGATCCTTCAAAAGTCCAGGCAATGATGGATTGGAGTATCCCATAGTTAGTGACAGATATTCACGACTTTCTGGGTCTAGCAGGGTATTACTCGAGACTCATGCACGATTTCTCTAAGATCGCAACCCTGATGAAGAGGTTGACTCAGAAGGATGTCAAGTTTGAGTGGGACAAGAAATGCGATCAAGCTTTCATGATATTAAATGAGAGGTTGATGGCAACTCTAGTGCTAGTACTGCTGAGAGGCAGGAAAGGGCATGGTTATGAATACCAATTCGTTACAAGTCAGATTAAGGTGTGTTCTGATGTAGGGAGATGGTGTAATCACATACGCGTCTCGACAACTGAAGACTCATGAGAAGAACTACCCGGTGCATGACTTAAAGTTCGCGGTGGTTGTATTAATTGCTCTAAAGATTTAGAGACCCTACATGTATGGCGAAAGATTTACTTTATTCACTGATCATAAGAGTTTAAAGTATCTTTTTACGCAGAAGGATCTGAATAAGAGAAAATGGAGATGGTTATAGTCCCTTAAAGATTACGACTTCTCTTTGGAGTACAACACTGGGAAAACAAATGTAGTGGCACACACATTGAGCCGTAAGAGATCTGATGCAGAGGTTGTTATTTGTAGATGACTCATGAGTTTGCACTCCTTGAGGCATCATATATGATGGATTTAGTTGACATTTCGACTACTACTAGAGGCACACATTTGTGGACAAACGAGGACTCAACTTGTCTCTATTTAGAGGGTTTCAGAAAGTCAGCAGGCCGATGACCAGTTATACAGATTCCATTAGTTGGCAAAGATTTCAAATCATCCAGAGTGGAGTCAGTTGACGGACTCGTGCTTGAGATATAGGGGATGATTGTGGATTCTATCAGTGGCAGAGTTATGTGCAAAAAATACTTCATGAGGCTCACTGCTCATGTTATACCATTCATCCGGGTAGGACCAATATATATTAAGATATGAAACGTCTATTTTGGTGGCCGGGGATGAAGGCAGACGTTGGGGATTACATCAGAAGTTACGTGATTTCCCAGCAGGTAAGGCTGAGCATCGGAGGACTGGAGGACTATTACAGCCACTTCCCATTCCTGAGTGGAAGTGGGAGAAAATTACCATAGATCTCGTCAGTGGTTTTCCTCAATCTCTGCATTTCGCATAAGCATGATAATATCTGGGTGATTGTGAACAGACTGACCAAATCTACACACTTTTGCAAGTTTCTACCAAAAATAAGTTTAAGTAGTCGAATGTCCTTTATGAGAGAGATATTGTCAGACTTCACAGGGTGCCATTATCTATTGTGTCAGACATTGGATCACAATTCACATCCATGTTATGGAGGAGCTTGCAAGCATAGTTCGATACGAGATTACAACATAATAAGACGTTCCAACCGTAGACTGATGGACTATCAGAGAGACCGATTGTGGTGTTAGAGGACATGCTCAGAGCTTGTGTGTTGGAGTATGGTGGGTCGTGGGAAGAGTATCTACATTTGAGTGAATTTGCCTACAATAATAGTTACCAGGCTAGCACCGGGATGACACTGTTTGAGGCACTTTATGGCAGGCCGTGTAGAACACAAACATGTCAGACAAAGTCTGAGGATATAAATATAGTTGGCCAAAGATTGTGGTAGATCACACTGAGAAGATACGACTAATACGTCATCATCTTTGAGGAGCTCGAGAGAGATAGAAGAAATATGTCGTCAAGTATCGAGATGGGTTAGAGTACCAAGTGGAAAACTTTGTCTACCTAAAATCTTCACCACCGAAGGGTCACAAATGGTTTAAATTAAAGGAAAGCTAACGCCGAGGTTTATAGGTCCTTTAAGGATCATAGAGAGAATTAGAAGGTTGCATATAAGATTGACTTACCATCGCAGTTGGCAGACATTCATCCAGTGTTTCTTATATCGATGGTAAGATTGGACAAGTAAAGAGAGGGATACAGATCGATAGTGGACTCGACTCAAATTGACCTAGCCGAGGATATTACTTATGAGGAGCAGCTAGTGCAGATTTTAGACCGCAAGGTGCAGAGTTTGAGGAACAATTACATCCCGTTAGTTCTCGTCAAGTGGCAACACCACGGACACGAGGAATTAATGTGGGAATGAGAGTCCTATATGTGGCAGCCCTGCCGCCCCGGGGTGACGTGTCTCCATTCACTCTTTGCCAAGTGGGCCCAACTACACGTGTCCGCTACCTGCCCGTCCACTTCTTGTCTCAGAATTCGTGTCCACGTGTGTTTTATCAAATTAGTTAGTGGATTATTAATATTTTCTTAACTTATTCTCTTTAAGTATTTAAATGTTATTCTAATGCCTAACCATACTAGTGGGTTGTATCTTACAAATTAACACATATGTCATGGGAAGCCTTAATTGATACATTTGGTAAGTAATTTAACATGGTAAACATTATCCATAAGAGCAAATCCTACCGTAGAAAACCCAGAAAAGTACTATGTATATAAACAACAGTACCATAAACATGATATATATACATGTACTGTTTCATCACAAGTCTCATAATACCCAAAATGTACAAAATATCAAAATAAAACGCGTACTAGTAGGTCCTCGACGGCGGACAATCATATAGCTGAATTAAATTTAAACAACTCCCGCTTTTCCAAGGCACGAATACTTATTCATGCAGCTCCACTATTCCCAAATACGCCACCATCACCAACATTGTCACATCTGATCCGTGCATGAAGGCAATGTCACACGATCTCATATCATATGGAAATATAACTTTTAAACATTTTCCTTCTTTGGGTTTGTACCTTCAATTTACCCCACCAATACTCATGCTGATTTTTTTACGGACCAAATTGAACATATAACCAAGGAATTTCATCAAAAATTCTGACTAGAAAAATCATTTGGTCGCTCGTAATTGATCCCCCACTCGGCTCAAATGAAAACAAGGACTATACCAAATTTAACTCCAACTCTGCTCAAATTTAACTCCAAACCATTTAAATATAGTTTAAGCGTCCCTGCGGTACTATACCAAATTTACATGAAATCCTCACCTTTACCACTGATTTGATTCCCGTATCACAATCCAATATCATTAATTATTTCGAGCGGATCCTCTAGAAATACGTGTAGGGTGTTTTCCTCAATAAGAAATCAAATGTGTCCTCGAGATACGTGCACCACGAATCTCGAGGCAACCCCAATACTTTCACCCATTTGTCCACAATGTTGTAATTACTAAAAATGAAATCACGTATGCAAATGGAACATTATCATAATCACGATTCCTCGAATCAATCCATCCATGGAATTTTTCCAACTTCCGCTTGTTTTGTGTCTTAATTGGGCCCCGCCGAACCTAGCCTAAGCCTACGTGGACCCCATGAGCTCGGTCTCGCAAGGTCAACGCAGCCTAGTCGACCTTTCCAATCCATCATTATACGTAAATTCACATTTTACAAATTGAGTTATTAATATTTTTTTCAAGTTTTACAATTTTATAGCGGAAGCAACTACTACATTCAATAACTCAACAAAAGATCGGGAGTTAGGAAACCTAAATGTGGAACCCAAGAAATATCATCGAGAGGATAGTAAAATACAAAATATACAAAACTTCACCTAGCTATGAAGTCTTCACTCTCGCTACTCGTCCATGCTCTGCACTCGATCAAATATAAAAATGACGAGCCCAGTAAAGTAAATCCAATGAGGACATATACACAACATTTCACAATATCCAAAGCAACATTTCACGATATCCAAAGCGAGTCAAATTCATGCAAATATACGAAAAGAATAAAGAACGCATGAATATACAAGACTCGTAAACAATCCATCAATGAGTGATACTCCCAAGGTAGATGTATATGTCTCCCCAATTACTCTGAAAGACATATACATCTTCTATGTTTCCCCCATATGTGTGTGCGAGCACGCTCTGCGAACTACACATATGGGCATAGTACTTTCACGCCCAATGTAGATGTATATGCCTCCCCAATTACTCTGAAAGACATATACATCTTCTATGTTTCCCCCATATACAAGACTGTAAACAATCCATCGATGAGTGATGCCAAATAACAAGGAGTCCCGACCAAAAAGTCGTTGAGTCGCGGCAAAAGCCACAGACTCGGGTTAGTTAGAGCCCCTTGCCTCACAACCCTAACCCCTGCCGACTATGAGATATCTACGGACCCGGATAAGTGCCCCCAACGTACACTCAATTGGGAGATATCGACGGCGTACGGATAAGAGCTCATATTCGCAGATAAACAGTAACCATGACTCGCTTGCCAATGGACCCCCTCAATCGACAACAGTTAAACGATAGCTATCATCACAAGCAGTGAACAACAATAAAGCTATCACAACAATAAACAATAGTCAATGGAGAAACATGAAATACTGTATAAATTCCTAACTGGTTTACTTACCTCACACATCCATTCCTAAGTTATCCGGCTTCCGTCGCGTTGATGTACGCACCCAAACCCCGTAATAGCTCATCTAGGATCCTAACAGTTGAAAATGTATCAATTTAGATTCCAGTTTAATGATTTAACATCCCGAATTTTGTCGACATCGGTCAAAATTGAGTTCGACAACAATTTGCCGACTTCACGTTTTTCGAGGTAAAACCCCGGTATAACGCCTCGACCGACTCCCGAATTCTTCACTTTTTATGAGAATATTGACGTTTTATTGATTTGGGTCACAAATATATTTTTTCCTATTTTTCTGAAATTTTCCTGAATTTTTTTCATATTTTTATCTATTTTTCAGGATTTTATTATATATTTAAAACTCGTTTAATTTACTTCAATAATTAAATATATATATATATATATAATATATATATATATATATTATATTGAGGTGGGTCCGGGTCAAACCCGACCCGGTCCAACCGGATCCGGGTCGGTCGACCCGACCCGGTCTCCAACGGTCGTGACTGGTCCGACCCGACCCACGGGGTTCGGTCGACCCGACCCGACTCCCATGGTTGTCTTCTCGCAGAGCCGCCACGCGCTCTCGGTTTTTTTTTTTTTTTTTTTTTTTTTAGCACCGGGGTTTCCCTCCCCAACCCAGTGTACGCAAGGGAGACCACTCCCCACCCCTTCCTCGAGCTCGACGAATCGCCATGGCGGTTCGTCCGAGTTCGCCACCCGAACCTAACGACCCACACATCGACAACAACAATCGACACAACAATAAGGAGATCCACTCACCTTGCTTGAGCTAGATCTCTCTCTTCCCCCGAACTCTCTCTCTCCTTCCCTTCTCCTTCTTCTTCTCACGATCTCTCTCGATCGTGTTTTTCTCTCTCTTTTTTCATCTTATCTTCTCTTTTTTTTTTTTTTCATTTCTCACTTCAATCTTATCCTCTTTTCACTTTATATATATATAATAATATATATATATATATATATATATATATTTATTTTTTTTCCTAATCCTTATCCTTTTTAATTTCAAATCAAAGTGTTCTCGAGATTCGTGCAACGCGTATCTCGAGGCACCAACCCGCCTCATTCACAATCTCGATCCTCGCGCTACACGCATCACGAGGCATATCCAACATTTCGGTCCCACGTCGGCACGCGACTCGAGGCGCGTCCCCGTTCGTGTTTCGACTCACCGAATTCCTCGCATACTTAGCATATCATCTTAAATTTAAATTATATGTATTTCGATTCGACATACGTATTTTGACGACAAGTCAGTGGGGTCCCACATAAACGACCTTTCGACACCATTTGACACGTGGCAACAAGTCAAATTTATTTTAAGTGCTCACACAAATCATGTTCTTTTCACATGTCGCTTGACTACAATTGGGTGCCCTAGACATAAAAGCTAATATTTACAACAATAGTTAATCTACTAACTCCAATTTCGTCTCTTGGACTTCCAGAGTTAAAACTTAACTCTCCATCTTTAACGCGTACCTAGAATCTTCTATTTCCTTGTTTAAGAATCTAGTCATAATACACCACCTAAATCTTTCTTGTTTCGCCACACAATTATTTTTTTTCCTCAAAACTAATGACTCGTGCGCGCTTAGTTCGATTTAAATCACTGAGCTTTCAAGGCTTTCCATGTCCCTTTAGGGCATTATCCCTAACGTTCTGCGGGTTAGGTCGGACTAATCACAAGTGCAAAATCTATTACGATTGAGTCAATTCTAGATTCGCGAGAACATCGGAACAGCTCGTTTCTTAAGTTAGCTTGAGGTCATTTCAACCTTAAATATATTTGCAAACTCTATTTTGGCTCTCATTCCTGATTTGTTTCCAGTCCAATAAGTGGCAGTGTGGCCCCACTGACCTCACAGACCGCGAACAAATCATGGCACAATAGTGGAGTTACTCGAACTGCTATTTCTGCAAGACTACTCCAGCGCTTTGGCCGAAGCTAAAGGAGTCTGTACTTGCTTTCATGTAGTTCTGAGTCATCTCAACACTATCTGCTTCCATAGAGTCTACTAAAAACCTATTTGTCCCACGTCTTACACATGTTTCTAATCGTCGATCTGACGATCACTAGAGTGGACTGTGTAGCATAAGCTAGACTTTTTTTTTATAGCTATCATGAATGATATTCTATAAGCTATACCTCACTCACAATGTCAACTATCGTACTACACACCTTATACGTGTCAACTCAGAAAGAGGTCATTCCTATCTTGCATATATCATTTCCCTAAAATGTTCAAACTAATAGGATGTCTTGACTCACAACCCGCGGTATGCATGAAGTAATCGTCAAAATCTTAATCTCGACAAGACATCAAGGTGTGATAATATTCGTTTCTATTAATAATTTAACTTCGCATTAGACTGCCATTTCTTACTTATTGCAGTATTCAAACTGGTGGCGCATTGAGCTAGAAAGTCATCGATTACGTAAACATTCTCGGCAATTATCGTTTGCCAATCTAAAATGGGCATCCCATGTCAATTTGGTTATGGTAACATCTTACCTTCGGCTGCCATGCCGAGAATAACGTATGTGTTGGCCCAACTCACCTATCATGTGGCTAGGTTTAAAATGATATAACGTCACCCTCTCCAAACATTTATTATTTGAACTAATAATTAAATTTTGTGAAGGCCCATTCCTACCTCGCCGGTCTCCTACCTCGTGGGTCTAATCCCACCTCGCAGGTCTCACCTAGAACTAACGATTAAATTTTGTGAAGGCCCAGTCCTACCTCGCCGGTCTCCTACCTCGTGGGTCTAATCCCACCTCGCAGGTCTCACTCCAACCTCGCAGGTCGCTGGAGCCCCCAGGTAGAGTGGGTCAAGACCACCCACTCCATTCACACTCCCCACGCGCGTGATATTCCGCCCCCAATCTCTGGTCGGAGTCCTCGAATAAAATTGTGGACCTGAAATCGCTCGGTCCCGGCTACGTCCATCACAAAAGTATGCAGGTACGTGAATCTCTCCATGTATTGCGACACATTCGGGCCACCCCGCCTCAGCGTCAAGAACTCATCCCTCAGTCTCAGCTGAATCTCGATCGGGATATACTGATCATAAAAGACTTTCTTGAACTCTGCCCAAGTACTCGGCTCTCCGTGAGCGGCTGTGTGGGCGATCCACCATACTGCAACATCTCCCCTAAACATAAATCCGAAAATCCTAACCCGTATGCCGTCGTGAATCCTCAAAAGTTCGTGAAGTTTCTCGTGTGAAATGATTCACTTTCCAGCTACCTCTGGGTCTCTGCCTCTATGATAGTAGCCTGACTGAACACGAACGAACTCCTTGATCAACTTCATCTCGGCTGATAAGAATGTCTCGAATGTGATCTTCAAGAGTGGAATGAATGTCGGTGTCACGATCGACGAAGTCAATGGTGTAGTGACTGCCGACAGTATCTCGGTAGTAGTGGTCGTAAGCGAGGTCGCCAGAGCAGTTGGTGCGACAACTGTTTGCTCTACAGTAATGGTGGCGGCGAGTGTGACAGAGGCTGGTATTGTCGCTGCATGCGCTCGAAGCAATCGAACATATCCTCGAGCTACAAACTATGGAGTGCGACCGTGTCGCACAATATCTGATCCGAGTTGACAGGTGTCGAGCCGCTCGGCTGGCCTCTATCGTCCGTATGAAGAACTGGTCGTTCATCCATGTCGAATTTGCAAATCGCGAACGTGCGTATCAGCCTCGTATACACATATATACGCATATATACTATTACACATCAAAATATATAACGTATAACATTCGACACTTCCCGTCCCATGTTCGCTTCCCAACTAAAGTTCTAAGTTAGGATCTTCGGGTTCCCACATCTAATGTTAGTTGTTAAGTTTTATTCGGTTGTATTAAACTTTTCCCCTAGGTTCGCCTGAACCTAAGCTCTGATACTAACTGTGACGGCCCCAAATTCTGAGACAAACCGGGCACCGCCACGTCGCTAGACACGTCACCAAGTCATGCCACGTCACCTGCATACCTATCTGTGACGGCCCGCGAACTTACCATCTCATACTCCAACTTAGTACATTTTGATATTTAAATGATTATTTTCGCAAAATATACTAAGTTATAAAGTTTTTATAACTTAATTCATTTATTATGATTTATTTAAGTTATTTCAGTTGCGGAAGTCTTAATAACATTCATATAATTAATGTAAACAACTTATGCAATATTTAACAACCTACGGGGTGGAAACCCAACAAAAAGATACCATGTATATCAGATAAGGCGACAAAAATGTATAATAGGTGTCAATATACATGTATCAGGTAAAAGTCTCCCAACATTATCCCAAAAATTATATATACGTAATACAATCACCTACGAGTAAGCTAGTGGAGGCGCTCCAATTAGTCGTCAATCACCGTCTTCCCCTGGCTCGTCGTAAGAACTGCAACTTGTCACCAATAAGCAATGACAAGTTCCAGGTGAGTAAATCCCCGAGAAACTCAGTTAGTATTCACAAGAAATCCAAGGAAACGGCTACAATTCATGCATATAAAGTAAATGAAAAAGAATGTAAAACATGAATATAAGTCGTTAGATAATCAAGAATGTGGAACGCGAATGCGGTGTATAGCTGTCGAGCCCTGGGACAAAAACTGAACCGAGAAGGCCCTGGGGGTGAGGAAATCAACACCCCCTCTTCACGGTCGAAATGAGGAACTCAGTGAGTCGGAAGGTAGACTTCCGCCCAGCGCCTCAAAAGAGAGGAAATCTGTGACGGAGGTGGGCCTCACGTCAAATCGCTCTCGAGATCATCGACTCGCTGAGAGAAATCTCACGCGTAGTCTAAGGTATGACCAACACCGTAGCAACAATCGGATCGTCATCGACGAGGGAGCCGAAAAATGGTCACACCGTCCCTTCGACCATACATAGACACACGCGGGAATAGAGTAACAATGCAAACTGAACTGGCGAAAAGTAATGTGAAATAAATAATATACAAGGAAAATAAGTAAATTCTGAACTGACTTTCTCGTGGGTTTACTTACCTCAAGCAATCGCGATTGCCTTCAAAACACCCCGCACTCACCTCGAGATACGAACCCGACACCCGACTCTGGTAGCCTAAGTCCCCGGTGTCAAATTATATAGTTTTTATTACTTTAGAGTCACATTAAGTAATTTATAATGTGAGACTAAAATTTGAGATAATAACTTTTATTTCAAAAATGTTTAATATTTGCACGTTTTTCGAACCATACCGGAAGATCGATTGTTCCGGCAACGCGCCACCATGCCGCCACCGCGCTTGTCTGCGCGCCGCCACCATTCTTTCGTCGTGCGCGCATCGCCGCTGCGCCACTTCGATGCTGCATTGCCGGGCGTCGCCGCTGCCTCGCCCGCCAGCTGACAGTGTGGTGCGTCGATGCGGCTCCCTATCTTCCGCGCGCCGCCGGTGCTCCTATCTTTCTCTCTTCTTTTCCCCGCCGCTGGTCCTCCGCCATCCGCGAGCTTGTCGCCATCCGTCGTCCGCCTCCGCGCTTGTGCCGCACTGCTGCCGCCGTTCCACCTCGGCGGCGCCACCGGTCCGCCTCTCAACGTCGCGCCGCTCCTCGCGTTCGCGAGCCGCTGCCAGCCGAGCCACCGCGCCGCCGGTCGGTCCGCGCGTGTACATTGCCGCTGGTCGTCACCGCCACTTCTTTAGCTGCGCGTCCATCTCTCGTCCACGCCCATGCTTCGCCGCCACCATCTCCATCTCTTTCTTTCTTCTTCTTTCTCTTGTTGTCTCACTTTCTCACTCTCTCATCGTTCACTCTCTCTCTTTCTCTTTCTTTTTCTCTCTCCACCCCATTTTCTCTCTCTATTCCGTTTTTAAAAGAAAGAAAGTAATTTTTTTTTTATTTTGGAGAAAAAGACAAAATAGCGTGATGAGGGATGGGTTTGATGTGACGTGTGAGATGATGTGTGATGTGATGTGACACTCAACCCCATACTACCTCGTACACCCGCGTTACGCGTACACCGCGATGTACACACTCTCGTCACTACCCGCGCACAACGCGACCAAGCGAAATTCTCGATTAACGCGACGCGAACTATTAAATAATAATAATAAAATAATTAGACACTCGCCACGCAAAAATAACATATTTCACCCATTAGGCTTGTCGTAGACTATTCTGCGACGTCCACGTGGGTTTGAGCTTAAGATCTAAATCCGTAATTTATCAATTAATCGGGATTAATTAAAACGGGCCGTTACATCTTATTAGGGGAGCAAACTTTCACCTATTTTTTTTCAAACAAATAATTATACTAGTAAAGTAAAAAGTAGTATAGTAAACTAATAATCATAATAATTTGCAATGGAAACTAAAAATACCGCAAAATTCAGCGTGAAGGATTTGAATCTTGCGATTTTGCATGTTTTGTAAACACCGAAATATCTGTACATATGCCTTGCTCAATATAACATACCATTAAGTTGCTCAACCATTCATACCTTTTTTATTTTGCAATCTTGTCTTGATAATGTTCATTGTTAAGAAAACTCTTTCAACAGTTTCACTTGCCTCTAGATCTATGCTAACTCGACGAGGAGGTAAACCAATAGAAAAACCAAATGCTTTTGAGTTTGAATCATCCTCACAACAAGAATTGCAAGATCATTACAACCTAAAAATGTAGAACTTCTCACATCATGCATGTATACTTGAAGTTGGTATTCCAAAATTACATAGTCATGTGCAGAGAAATCATTAGCATAAATTAGGTTGGAAGTACAGTCGAACAAGCATATCATGATTAAATCTACAAATGAGTTTCTTGGATCAAGACAACATATCATGATCAAATCTAGAAAATGAGTTTCTTGGATGAAGACAACCAACCCATCTCAATAACTCTGTAGAACCTTCACTGCATCAATTATTCACCTCAACAACAACAGGCAAGCAAGTCAACTGCAACAATAAAAATCTCAACATGATAATGGTGATAATAAGTAACTCATTATCCGTTATGCCTTAAATGACCTCGAGTTATTATCTTATCTTCCATATTCGACACATGAATAGAAAATATAACACAAAATTCATTAACCCCCTCGAACATTGAACCCCATTCATTTTTCCTTAAATCTTACAAAAGATCTTTTACAGTTACAATTAACTAAATTGCATTGACAATGTTTTGATTTTTCTGTTGTAAGGTATATGACAAGTCATTTGTCAATCCCAATACTTTGATCATCAAATGCAAGAAATATACAAATTCAAAGCTCTTCATTTTTTTCCAATTAGATCGAATACCATTGTTCATAATTAACTGTAAGTTTTGCCCTTAGTCGGGTAGGGCCTAGAGGACGACCGCCCACCCTGCCCTTAGATTCGCCATTGCGTGCAATCATACATGTCTTGAGCAGCCAAGACCACGACCAGGCGTTTGATAGGAATGTCATACAACTTATCTAATACAAGTTAAAAAATGCATTATTTATATAGAACGACTATAAGCACCCCTACACTCTCTATCAACCCCTATTAATTAATACATTTTTAAACTAAAATGTCTTCAGGAAAAATTACATAAATAACCACAAACTAAATTAAATCATGAATTTATTTCCTTTTCTCCTTCTACTGTTCACTTTCTACACCTCTCATCAACTTTAATTTTCACTTTTTACACTCATCCCTAAATGAAACCTAAAGCTCATGTCCAACTGGTATCTCACTCACTACACGCATCCCAAATTAAACCAACCTTTTCTTCTCTTCTAATTAATTTTTATTTTATATACCTGTCCTCCCTCAAATTAAACCATAAACACATCTCATTTTTTTCTTTTATTTTCTAATCTCTACTCCTCATCTATTCATCCATACACTTCACAACTTACAACCAAATACAATATCTTTATTATAGTATTTGGATGAGATTTGATTCACATTCTTAAATGATTAGAACATTTATTTGTGTGGATCTTAGCTTTTAAAAACAAAGAATCAATTTTGCACAACATAGAGAAGATTGAGGTAAGCGTAGAAGAAGATGGTGTGCAACAATGGGTTAAAGGGTTATGGACCACAAAGATCAAAAGAAAGTTTTCTTTGGAGAGTGAGGAGGACAAATATAGGCTACAGGTACATTGAAAAATTTACTAACAATTAATGGAGGTGCTTCTTATGGGGGGCTATAAATAACATTAAATTAAATAGGGGTTGATATAAGGTATATGGATGCTAATAGTCACTCCCTAGATCTATTGTTTTTGTAACGACCCATACCCTTAACTAGGTGATTAATCATAATTTGAATCTTAATTAACTCGAATTGAATTAAATTATTAAGTGAACTATAATTGAATCAATTGAATTAACTAGACGGTTGTATAGGTGATATAGATCGGTGGTTGTGAGAATAATCACAAACACCAAAGAGAATTCTCAAGACAAGAACTTCTCTAAATAAAGAATAAAACTCATTATTTTATTAACAAAAGAAACTTTTCAATATCAATAATCACCGAATTCACAATAGCTAGGTTATGCCTTTATATAAGCATATAACCAACTAAGACTTGAACTCATAATAGACTTACAATTAGACACAAACTATGACTGATTTAGACACAAACTAGACCTCCAACTATGCAACTCCTAATCAAAATACAAACAAACTTACTAAATCAATTTCTAACTTGTAATCACAATCTAACTATGACTTCAACTTATCTAATGATACTAGATAATTACTAAATCCTAGTCTAACAACAACTCTAATTTGCATCATTCTCCACTGGTTGAGAAAAATTCTTCATTGAATTTAATTCTCAACTCTAGATATTGCACCAATATACTACACCAAATATTTGACATTAAACATGTCAGAAGTATGCATGTCTCACGGTAACTTTAACTTGTAGACATTAGGATTTATCTTCTCAGTAATCTCGAATGTATTCACCTTTCGCTTAGACAACTTATGATAGGCACGTGATCTTTAGTGAGAATAATCCAAACCATGTCGCCAACTTCGAACTCAACATGACGATGTTTCCAATCCGTATCTTTCTTGCATTTTGCGGTAAAAGAAACCAATTTGTCAATAGTAGTTTTCAAAAATCTAAGAGTATTTAATTTGGATTTGGATGGATTTATGTGAAGTCTTAAGCAATTCATGGGTATTTGATTTTTTGGGTGATTTTGAGGCTATTTTGCTTGATTAGTACATTTAGGAATAATATTTATCAACCCAACATATCCACATAAATATTTTCCAAACTAACACGTTTTTGGCCACGCCATTGTCACATCACCCGCCACGTCAAAGGATGTTTTGTCAACAGGAAAACGTGACTTCAAGTCACGTTTTCCATCTGAAGTTTTTTTTAAATGTTGGCAGAGAGCTTAAACTGAAACCATCCATATAGGTCTGCACTGTCCAGCTGAGTTTTTTTTTTTAATTTTGTCGATGCTTCTTTGCTAACAAGCGTATCCAATAAGTCTTGGTTGTCTAAATATCACCCACAAAGTTTCAATATTTTAGCTTCTAAACTCTATAATCGTAATTTGACTTATCTCATATCATGCATAAACCCCAATCAAAGCATGAATTCCAAAACAGTTTACAAAACATGAACAAAAAATTAGTTAAAACCCATCATATCATATACTGCAAAACACAATAGAAATTCAACAAATTCATAAACTTGATTTGCTATAAATGAAGAACTTGCAATTTGAATTGCTATAAATGAAGAAATTGCAAGGCGATCAACTACAAAGCAATAATAAAAAGAAAAAAATGTCTTATTATAGTTAAGAAAAAGTCCTAGCCTGACCCCAAATAATGACTTCCAGTCCGATAACGTGTTCTCTTTACGACTCGGACATTACGATTTAAAGCTAATGACACATTCGAATGACCCACATCAGCAGGATTTTGAGCATCTTCTATTTGAATATCATCGATATCACGCATTCCACCATCATGAATACTTGTAGTTCCAAATAAATTCATCATTATTGGACTTGCATTTAAATGACGCAAAGATGTAGGTGCCCTGTCAAATGGAAAGGCTTCCGTAGCCTCGAATGCCATGTTGGGAGGAGCTGATAGAGTATGTGGAGTCTTTAACTCGTTGAGAGGTACTGATGGAGTATATAGAGTCTCGAATTGGTTGAGATGTACTGATGGAGTATACACTGGAGTGTCATGCCTCGAACGTGTATCATCATGAGAAGATTGATGAGAAGCTTCAAATGAAGTGGACATATTATGGATGCGATAATCTGCATGTATTGTAGTCAAGGTCGATGCAGCTACACCTCTAATACGATCAATAGACACATCATCACCCAATTTCAACTGATGAATTGATGTCATTCCATGAGCCTACATATAAAATATTTATGAAGTTGTATGCGAAAGTAAAATAAAAACAACTATTTGAAAGACTTTATGACTGGAAAAAATAAAATTGTACTTACCAATGCCTCGGCAATAGCTCCACGACGAGACATGAATCATCGTGTAATGCGACGATACCATAGCATATACGGGTCGTAAAATCCCAATGCCCCCTCCAATATTTCATCAGGTGAAATATTGGAAGCACATTCATTCCACATGTAGACATAAGCACTATCTGCACTCCAATCCTTATCCGTTTTCCCTCTCAAGTCAATCTTATGTAGCTCCATGCTTGTGCTATGTAAAGTTGGTATTCTTTATTTCAAACCGAATTGTCGCATGACTCTATCAAGATTATACATTTCGACAATACAGAAGAAAAGCAAAAGTGCCCTCGTTCGCCAAATAACACGACCACTGCTACAATACGCAGGCAGGTCCCTTGGTCTAAGGATACGGTTCCCAAATTGCCTGAAGTCATAAAAATAACTTGAAATGAATAAAATTCGCATTTCACCATTGTAGAATGGGTATTTGGAAAAAAATAATTAATTATATTTCTTACTTCATCGGATGCTTGCATGTCAATCATTTCTCTGTATTTTATTAGCACGTGCATTGATGTTCTTGTGGTCTCCAAGGCATGTCTCCACCTATAGAAATGTAAAAAATAACACAAAGCATGCATGAATGTACATGTAGATAAATATACTCAAATTGAAATTATTATGTTAAAAAATACTAATTACCTATGACCAAATGAAGGAGGTGGAAATAATTCTTCGTATGGTGTGATATCGTCTCGAAGAACGCTTTCCATTATTGGTGCAAGAAAAGGAAACCTATCTCATGCCCATAATTGCAATAATATGACCGGACCTGCAATCTCTGCTCCATCAATGTCGGCTACAAGACACAATTGTCTATATAGGTGAGCCAGAGTTGCACTACCCCAACTGTATTGTCATGCCGCCTCAAAATCCTCCAAAAATTGCAAATACGTGATGTGAACAAGATTGTTAGACTTGTCTGCAAATAAAGTTCCTCCAAGAAGTTGTAAGATGTACGCTCTTGCATAACGTTGCAATTCCACATCATCAGCATTATTTGGAAGGTTTGGAAACCATCTTGAAAGTTGGCGAATTTGGATCCGACCTCCAGTCCTGTTGTTTTCAGGGAATGGGAAGCCTAGTTGTGTCAAACATAAGGCATCATAATCTTGCTCTACACGACCAGTGCTTGGTAATCCATCGACAGGTAACCCTAAGATGATTTGTACATCTTGTAGGGTAATAGTCATCTCGCCAACTGAAAAATGAAACGTGTGAGTTTCTGGCCTCCATATGATAGTTATTAATGGGTAGTTTTAGTTATTGACTTGGTAGTGTTCACACATGAAATGATGCATATTACGTTAGTGGGTTAAGACCAAGTCAATGTGATAGTCTATAAGTATATAATGCGTGTGTTGGGAAATGTAGAGAGATGTAGTAAGGATTAAAATAAAAAAAATTGTTCTTTCTCACCCTTTGCATTGTTAGCTTCTCTGTTTTTTATTTTTTAATACCCAACAATTGCATAGCCATTTAATTCACATGTACAGTCAATCCTTACAAGTTTTGGATTTTTTTGTGTGGTGAGGTTGTGTTTGTATGCCATTTCACATATTACATCGTCCCACAACAATTGCTATTTAAATTGTAAGATAGCAACATCAATGTTTGAGCTCCTCTTTAAAGGACAAGATGTGGATACAAGTGGTTGTGGCAAGGCTTGAGCTCCTTTACAGTTAGCAAACCAATATTTTGGGATGAACTTTAAAAGTTCATCTTTTGCAATCTATTTCGGTGTCTAAATTATCACCAAAATTTGGTATTGGTCCATAAAAGCCATGATAGCTTCCTTGCTTTGACCAAGAATTTTCAGATTAATTGCATGGTCTTATAGTTTGTAGTTCATCTAGCGATGTAGAGTGGCTACGACTCCTGTGATTCTTTATTCTATACCAACAATTTATATTTGGATTTGGGAATTTGTCTGGCAAGTTCGGGTCGAGAAGATTGATTGAAAAATTATGACATATAGTAAAGATCATATAGTCGGCATCAAAGGTGAAAACCGCACTAATAATAAATGCATGCTCGTACTGAAAGAAACTGGTGTCTTAGAGTGCAACTTTGGCAAATAGCGATATAACATCTCACTTAAGAGTTGTTAAGATTATTAACTTCACATCTCCTAAGTGGAGGTTAATGTAGCCAAATTCTTGTCGTTGTACTATAAACTCTTGTAGAATTTTCAAGTTGATGTATTGTTCTACCTGTGTGGCTTTGAGTCCATATTGATCTAGTCTAGTTCATTGAACATGTTCTTTGACGGGTATGGAAGGTGTGTGAATGAAAGCTCATATGTGCCTTTGGAAGGATTGCATCATAATGAGCATTTGGCATGAATTCAACAAAGGTTAGAATGTTTTTGGAACTTCTGGGATATGGGTGATCTTTAAAAGTTGTCATATTTTGTTCATTGCTTGTTTGATGATGGAAAACTCGACAACGTTGGGGTCATGGGTGGGAAAACACATCTAAAATAAAATAAAGGATTTCTAGCTTGAAGATGGATTAGAAAGATCCATACTTGCAATCATATTTTAGATGGACAAAATGCAGATGCCCATGTTTGCCATTTCACAAAAAACTAGTTAATCCCTACTAGTTTGGATTTTTTATTTTTATTTTTGGTAAGATGAGGTTGTATTTGTATGCCATTTCACTTAGAGCATCCACAATGGTTTACAAGTTTTGGAGTATAATGAGGTGTCGCATCATCATTCCATTACATTATCTTCTACTACACTTCTTCCCACAATAGTTTACTCTTCACTACACACTTTATGGGACCCACAATCACATTATATCTTTTAAAAAAATCAACACATTTGAAAAAAATCACATCACATATTTTATAATTAACCATAAAATAAAATAACAAATATTTTACATACCTAAATATTTATTTTTCAAATTAAAAAATAACCATTTTATTAATTTCTTAAATAAAAGATAAACAAAAACTTCTTGAATAAAGAAGTTACATCACAACATAAAATTTAATTTCTAAAAACCAACACAAAATTTAATTTGTTTAAATAGGCTCAACACTTTTTAATTAGAAAAAACACTCCTTAATATATCAAAATATCATTCAATTAATTGACGAAAAAAGCAATAACAATATAATAAAAATTAAAAATTTTGCATCACTACAATATTAAAAATGATTGAATAAAAGATAATACTGATTGTCATCATTAACATTTTCGACGTGGTTCCATATATACTCGACCAAGTCTGCTCGAAGATGCTGATGCACTTCTTGATCACGTAATGTTGCATTTCTTTGAAGATATTGATTAAAATCTTGAGTGTGTCCTTGAATTACGACAACTAGAGGTTCCTCTTCATCGCTATCCCAATTGTCAATTGTGTGGCATTCGTCTTCAACAATCATGTTATGTAATATTATGCACACATACATTATATCTTTTAAATGTTCTCTGTACCATAATCGGGTAGGCCCACGTATGATTGCCCAACGAGATTGAAGCACACTTAAGGCTCGTTCGACGTCTTTCATTGCACCTTCTTGCATTTTTTTGAATTTCATTCGCTTTAAATCTCCTGGATATGATTTTTTTTTGACAAATGTTGCCCACTCTGGTATATGCCATCTGCGAGATAATATCCTTGTGTGTATGTTGTGTCGTTCACCGTGAAATTAATTTGTGGAGCGTGTCGTTGCAAAACGTCATTAAATAAAGGAGATTGATTTAACATATTTATGTCATTGTTAGACCCTGCAACTCCAAAAAATGCATGTCAAATCCATAAGTCAGCTGAAGCGACAACTTCTAGCATGATAGTTGGAACCCTTTGATCACCTCGAGTGAATTGCTTTTTCCATGCCACCGGACTATTTTTCCATGACCAATGCATGCAGTCAATGCTTCCAAGCATGTCGGGGAAGCGATGATGCTCAGAATGGAGCGAAGTAAATGTGAATATCTTCGCTATTTCCTCTTCTTAAATACTTATATGAAAATATTTCAACAACATATTTGCAAAAAATTATTAAACAATCAAGTGCAGTACGCTTCACCAATCCTTACATATTCATCGAATTGGTCAGCCGGTCCTACGTGTGCTAATTGGCGAATGGCAGCAGTGCATTTCTAAAGCGGAGAAAGTCCTCGTTTACCAATTGCATCAACTCTCCATTGAAAATATTCAGAATGATTTTCAAGAGCTTCGACGACTCGCATGAACAATGACTTCCCAATCTGAAATCTTCGACGAAATACATTAGCAGGATAAATTGGCTCGTCGAAAAATAGCTTTGAAAATTTGTTCATGCCCACGTTCACGATTTCGATTAATAAATCTTCGAGTCCTCTTAGAAGGATAAGAGGTTTCACCAAGTAAAGCTATTGTAGTTTGTTGCAACAACGTGAACGCTTGCATATCTCAAATGTCGTTCATCAACTCATTTCCCATATATTCTTCCACTGCTTCTATCATCTCATCAATGTCGTCCATCTTCGTAGGATGCAAATGGTGTAGGTTGGAAAAAATGAATGATAGATAGGTTGAGTAATGTGAGTTTGAGTGAGTGAAGTTTGCATAAAAGCTTATGAAATATATAGACTCATTTGAATGGTTACTTTCCAATGGCTAATTTACTAGTTCCAACGGATATTTTTAACTGCTACGTCTCAATGATACTTTCCAACGACTAGTTTTTAAAAGTTGATTTCTAACTGCTAGTTTATAATGGTTAACTTGTCCAACTCGTATTTTCTAACGACTAATACTTTTGAATTTTGAAACACAAATAATTAATTAAATGGATCACTTCAACATAATATCATGAAAATAACAACTAGTACTATATTACTACATTGTGAAAACAACAACAACAATAACGATATCAAATACTACTTCTACTACATTGCGAAAACAAAATAAGACAAACTTCTACGACAACAACTACAAACTAACAATAGTAAATACTACTTAATTCTTGTACTTTGCTCTTATGAGGTCACAAAACTCAAGATGACGCTGGCGTTGTTCCTCACTCATGCCGCCAGTTTCTTTAGTAAATATTTTGTATTCCAAACTCACACCTAAAAACTCATTGATCTTTTTCATATGAGTCGTTTTCTCCTTGTTTTCTTTGTTGAATTTAGCAGAAATAAGGATGATTAGGTGGATGTGTAGTAAACCTCGTAAATATAGAATAAGAAATATAAAAATTCGAAGACAAGTAGGAGTAGGACCATTTGATACAAAGATTAGGGAATGGCGATTGCGATGGTTTGGTCACCTGCAACGATGGCCTACAAATGCCCCAATTAGAAAACTTGACTCAATAGAAACTGTAGAAATTCGACGAGGTATGGGCATATCAAAGTTAACATGGGATGCATTAACTAGGAGGGATTTGAATAGTTTGCAAAGCTCACCATCAATTGCACTTAATCGAACAATTTAACTAGTTCGATCCATGTAGTCAACCCTTTAATTTGGGACTGAGGCTATATTGTTGTTGTTGTTGTTGTTGTTGTTTCTTTGTTGAATTTATCCTATTTTATCGAGCAATACTGCAATTTCTGCTTCTTTCTCCTTCCCTTTCGCTTTTCCTTTTCCCTTCGCTTTCGCCTTTTGCTTTCTGACCAATAGGTCGACTTTCGAGTTCACCGCATCTACGTCATGATTAGATGAAGATGTGTAATTCTAAAATTCATTGATTTTTGTTCTTTTAGAACATTGGGGAAGGGGAATAGTTGTTTTCCATTTGGGATAATCTTTCACCATTATCCATACATGTTCGTGCCGAAAATGCTTTTTTCACTCTGATAGAATAACGCGTAAGCACAATCCTTCAACATTTCGTCATTCGAACCAATGCGATTCTTACTTCTAACTTGTTGAAATGTTGGTTGAACACATTAACCAACCTTATCATCCAACGCCAGTGCCCACTCACTCTACTTTGTAGTCTTTGTGGACGACTCGATTATCCGTTCTCATTGTAGTAGTCAGTGATTCATTTCCAAAATATTTTATGTTGTTGGCCATTGTCGATGATGCTATCACTTGAAATTGTCAGTCACGCACTAGTAAGCAACTTGTCATCATCGATGAACCACAACATACGTTGCATTTATGGAATTGCTTCATTTTCTCTTCTTCAGCGAATGGTTGTGGGAAAATGAAGGAATTTGAAAATTAAATAACGAACCTGTTTTTGTTACGCTATCTTCATCATTTCAAAAATATTGTCAATATTTTATGAGAAATTTAGGACACTTGTAGGGAAAAAGAAAATGAAAAATTAAGAGTGCTTGTGAAAGGAGAGGCGTTGAAGAAATTCGGGTGTTTGAAAAATTAAACATATTTGATGGAATGAATGAATATGAAAGATTAGGATTATTTGAAGAATATTGAAAATCTTGGTGGAGTTGGATATATTGGGGATTTTGAAAACTCAATGGAAAGAAATGGCTTGAAAAATTTTAGGGGTTTTGAAAATTTTAGAAAGATGGATAATTGTTATGATCCATATGGCAAGAATAAAATTTATGAAGGCAAAAAAAGAGTATAGCAAAAAGATTGAAAAGTTAAAGTTTATTGAGTGAGTTATGTAAAAAATGTTGGTAGTATTTATATAGGTGTAAAAAATACTTAAAAATATGAAAAATTATTTGAATAGTAAAAATTATAACAAAAAAGGGTTAAAATTCAATCAAATAAAAAAAAGGTAAAAAAAAGGTCATAAAACGATAAGATGTTGAAAATTTGTTATTCAAAACTTGTTTTTATTTAAAAAAAAAAACTAAAAGTATGGTGTGTGAGACCCATCATTGCTTGAGTAATGGTAAACATTCTGCAATTAGAGAATTAGAGCATCAGCAGCGGAGGTGGGCAAAATTTTTGCTATTACACAAGCAATGATGGGTCCCATGCATATTAATGTTCATGAAACCTACCATACTTTTATTTATTTTTTTTAATAAAAAAAATTTAAACAACTTTTTAACATCATACCATTTTATTCAAATGTGCTGATTTTTTAAAAAAATGTTATGATATAATTGTGGATCTCGTTGAAGAGAATGTAATGGATAAGTGATTATACATTGGAGTTGAATACAAGTTATGTAAGAGTGTACAAGTTACATTCAATGAAAAGATGATTTTGCACATTGCTTGAGTAAAGGTAAACCTGCAATCATTATAATACAAAATTTGTAAACCATTGTGGATGCTCTTCCACAAGCAATCCATCCACGCCCCTATTGAATGGATTGGGGTGTACTTATTACATCTTCCCACAAAAAAGTTGCTCTTCGCATCAACACGAAATGGTGCGATAGTAACATTAAATGAGTTGATTTCTAACAACCCCTCAAGTCCCCACGAGGCCATGACCAAACTCATCCTCTTTCAACTTCTTTCCTTGCAGGCAAATTGGGAGAGTTTGATCTACAAGAATGGGTCCCTTCATTTACGTCAACTACAATTACTAACATTGTATTTTCACATTTCAAAAGAAAAAAAAAAAAAAAAACATTGTATTTTCACATACAACATAATATAGTGTTACAGACAATTACAACAACTTAACATTTTGAAATATCCATTCTTTCCAAGCATAATGCTAATTTTGGAGAAATTGACTAAATGCCCTTTAGTGTATTCCTAGTCATAAGAACTATGATTCTCACTGCCAAAGCATATCTAGTGTTGGAGGCATCACTTGCCAAAACACAAGGTTTGGCGAGGTGAAGAGCTCCACTTCTATTTAAAGTTTTTTTTTTTTTTAAAGAGAATTATGATTCTTCCATAATTGAAACAAACCCCAAGTCTCATAGACCTCACAAACATAAATATGAAACCAAACGAGCTTCTTGGAAACATAACATTACAGACATTCTAGGGAAATCTCAGCATACAAGCATAGCCAATCTAGGCAGGATGCAAAACTTTAAACAAAAAGCTTCAAGCCCAAACTCGTTGGGGTTGATAAAATGGACATTAAGCATTCCAAGAAAAACAAAAAACATTAGCGACAGTATAAAAGTAAACCCAAGAAAACTTTAGATCCATCAATTACATTCACAACATCCATTCGCATCAAACAAGCAACTAATTATCTCGCATTATATACTCGATTCCAAGAATGCAATCAACAAAAATTCTACTTCAAAAAAATAAGATGCATCAATAATAAAAGATTTAACAGATAATTGACCTTAATGGAAGCATTAGATCCATGTAAACGACTCTGATTGATCTTACATTAAGTGCCTTAGCCAATGTAGTCACTAGTACTAGCAATTTGATCTTGCATGAAAAATATTTCTAGATTAAACAATTCAACACTTTTGAAGAAAATAAAAGGCACATTAAATTTTTAAGCAATGTCTCCATAGTTACCTACCACATTAACTAGTAACAAAATCAGAAGAACATTAAGAAATCCACAATCGCAAAACGAAAAATCCATCGATAATCTTGTTCATAATGTGACCGTTTTTAAGCTCGTAGGACCAGCATATCTGCTTCACAAAGTCCTTGCAGAGCAGCAATTGCACCTACAAAGAAAAGCCCATCATTTATTTACTCTATTTCCAATCAAAAAGGAAACCCTAAAAAGTGAATTTGACCCATCAATCAAACGAAGTGAAATAACATAACACACAACCCTACAAAGTAAATTTGAACAAAATCATAGAAACAAACATGAACTCCAAGACTAACTCACAAAATTCATCAACATTCAAGAAGGGCAATCAAGATTATTAAACACTCCGATCAAAATTAGAGATAATATCCCCAAAGAAACCCTAAAATCACAGATTTAGGGACTCCAATACTAGCGTACAAACTTCCAAATCAAAACTTTAACAGTAATCTCTTCTCAAAAACTAAAATTACCAAAGAAAGAGTGATTTCTTTCTCCAATTCCACAAACCATTAAATTCAAAAACATCCAAATCAACCAAGGCCCACAAAAACCTTAATCCAAAACAACTAACAGAAACCAATGATCGCATAAAAATCAAAACTTTCCATCACCAAACCACCAACCAATTAGAATCTCCTTCCACCGCCACCGCCGCCGCGGCCGAACGCAGGAGCCGCAACGTTAGCAGGCTCGGCCTGCTTGACGACGCCAGGCATGTCGGACATCCCGAGCGCGGCGAGCATGTCGAGGGTCTCCTTATCGACCTCGATGAGGTCGGTCTTGATGGCGGACTCGTCGGGGACGAAGTCCATCCGGCGCTCGCGCTCCTCCTCCTGGAGCTTGAGGGAGATGCCTCTGACAGGGCCCTTCTGGATCCGCTTCATCAAGTGGGTGGTGAAGCCGGCGATCTTGTTGCGGAGGCGCTTGGTGGGGATGATGGCGATGTCGTCGAGGTTCTTCTTGTTGGTGTGGAAGTCGAGCGTCATGCGAGAGTAGTACCTCTCGATCACCTGGCGAGAGGACTTCTTCACCGTCTTCGTGCGGACTCGTCCCATGGTTTGGTTGGTTCGACGGGGAGATGGTGATTAGGGTTTCGGCGAGGGAGATGAGACGCGCTGAAAAAGATGAATAGGTATGTGATTAGGGTTTTGAGTTCTTATAAAGGAGTTTGGGGGGCTGGTTGGGCCGGCCCGGGCCGTGTTTAATCTAGTAAGTCCATTGGTGAGAAAATCAAGGCCCATTTGCTAGGCAATATAAAATACTAGAAACGAAAACACTTTGGGAAGTCCCTCACCCACTTTGGTCACCAACTCACTAGACGCACATACGCACATTTCAATTTATATCGCAAAGGTAATAAGTGAGTCGGTGACCTTTCTCGATGCTCAAAGTGGGTTACTCTTGCAGTTTCCTATTAGATATACTTTTTTGAAACATTTATCACTCAAAAAAGAAAAGTTTAACATTTACCAATAACGAGTTGGCTTAAGTGGTAAGGGACTTAGTTTTCCTTAAGCAAAGTCTTGAGTTTGAGTTTTGTGAAAGAAAAAAAATAGGTTGGGATGGTCTCCCCTTGTATAGTGCCCAAACGTGGATTTGTCAGTGCAATTAGTGCTGGACACCGCGTAGGAATTCAAAAAAAAAATTAACATTTTTTTATTTTTCAGTAGGTGGTATATCTAGTGTCAAACGCGTCAACTAATTAATCCATGTTGGAGCTTGCCTCAACTCTGAAATGGTATAAGACTCAAAATTTGACTTTAGTGTAACTAATAGCTATTTACCACTCGGGCAAATTAATTTTTGGTTATACAATTCTAATTGGGATGTTGAAACTTAAAAGTAAAAAAAGTAAGAGCGAGTGCGACTCACTGTCCACCACAATAAGAATGTTGAGGCTACTCAACTCCTTTGATTAATGAAACAGAAGAATAACAAATCCCACCAAACCACGATCAATGCACGAAACTAAACACACCACAAACACGAAAGATTTAACGTGAAAACCCTCCAAATTAGAGGTAAAAACTACGGGTCCAACTCCAAATAATCTATATGTGAATAAAGAGTACAAGATATCTTAATTGCTTGAAATTCACTAACAATGGAGTAATAAAAAAATTACCTATTCCAAGAACTTATATGATCACACTAAGAACGAAGAACACTACCTTAATTATATCAAACCCTTGCACCTATTTTCTTGAACACCAAGAAATCACCAAAGCCTCTCCGTGGGTCTTATATTCAGGATCTTGATATGCCTTCAATATAGAGAGAAGAAAACTAGAGAGATTGCAGACACCAAGATACCAATTTCACCTTTCTCTTTTTCGACTTCTAAATCATGTACGAAAGATCGACTTCCAATTCTAATGAATCCCTAATTCACTTTTTTTTTTCTTTTCATTTCTAATTCTAATTGAATTAGAATCCGTAATAGGTTGGACCCATTGATATGTGGATTTGGGTCCACACATCCAACAATCTCCCCCTACAACCCATGGGGAGATATCCCAACATCTATGATGTTTAACTGCAACTCAGTCCTATCAACTTGGTGCAAGATTGATGCTTATCACGAGTCACTACCTTCGTGAACATATCTGTTGGATTCTTATAAGTGTAAATCTTCTTCAGAGTCATCTCATGATCATTCACAACTTCCTTAAGCCAATGGTACCGAATGTCTATGTGCTTAGTGCGACAATGATAAGTATTATTCTCGCTCAAATCTAGAGCACTCTGACTATCACAGTTCACTGCATACTCATCTTGCTTCAAACCCAACTCTTAAAGGAATCTCTTCATCCAGAGCATTTCTTTTCCTGCTTTAGTTGTAGCAATATACTCTACCTTTGTCGTGGACAAAGCAACACACTTTTGCAATTTGGACTGTCAATATATAGTTCCCCCTGCAAAAGCCAACACATACCTGAAGTAGATTTTCTATCATTAAAGTCACCCGCCATATTTGAATTAGTGTATCCCTCCAAAGTAGGTTTCAAGCCCCCAAAGCATAAAAACATCGTCGAAGTACCTCTCAAATATCTCAAAATCCACTTCATTGCTTCCAAGTGAACTTTGCCAGGATTTGAAGGAAATATGTTGACTAAACTAACTACATGACCAATTTCTGGTCGGATGCAAACCATCACATTCATCAAACTCCCAACTGCTGAGGAGTAGGGAATATCCGACATTTTTTTGTTTTTTTTGTAGTAGAGGGACAAAACTTCTTGCTAAGTGTAAAGTGATTAGTAAGAGGTTTGCTAACTGACTTAGCACTCTTCATGTTAAATCTACTCAAAATCTGCTCAACATATTTTTTCTGTAACACCCACAATTTTCTGGATTTTTTGTCACGAACAATATGCATGCCTAGAACCTATTTCGCTGGTCCCAAGTCTTTCATATCAAAAGAGCTAAACAACTCATTTTTTCAAGATTCTAATCAAAGAAACATCATGTCCCACTATCAACATGCCATCAACATAGAGCAACAAGATCACAAACTTCCCATATGGAAATCTCTTGAAGTAAACATAATGATATGTATCTGTTCTGGTGTACTCTTGACCCATTATGAAAGAGTCAAATTTCTTATACCATTGTCTTAGAGCCTATTTCAGACCATACAAGCTATTCTTCAACTTGCAAACCATATGTTCTTTTCCTTTTACTTCAAGTCCCTCTGGTTGATCCATGTAAATTTCTTCCTCCAAATCACCATGAAGGAATGCAGTCTTCACATCTAACTGCTCAAGCTTTAGATCCAAGCTAGCTGCTAGAACCAAAATCACCCTGATGGAGCTCATCTTCATAATAGTGGAGAAGATCTCATCAAAGTCAATTCTTTTCTTCTGATTGAACCCCTTAACTACCAAATGAGCTTTATATTTCACTAGCTTATCTCCATCCATCTTTAACTTGTACAACCATTTATTTTTCCATGATTTTTTACCTTTTGAAAGTTCTACAAGCTCATAAGTCTTATTCTTATTCAAAAAACTCATCTATTCCTGCATTACTTTCATCCACTAAGCCTTGTCTTTATGAATCTAAACTTCTTGGAAGCTCTCTGGCTCCCCATCTTTAGTAACCGTAACATATGTACAATTGGGGAACTTTGTAAAAGGAACTTTCCCTCTCTGTGACCTTTTAAGTGGAGATTTTGTTATAGGCACATGTGGACGGGACTGCTCCCTCTGCTCATAATAATAATAATAATCATCATCATCAGCAGTAGGTGCTTGCACATCATCAACATTATCATGTGCATGCTTACCATCAACCTTATGTTCTTTAGCTAAATTCTTTTTTATGTGTAGCATTACTATTCGAATGAAAAAGTAGTCCAAGAAAAGAATCATCATCATCATCATCATCATCATCATCATCACTATGATTTTCTCTGGTGTCTTGAAATCTGTTATGGTCTTATTTTCATGGAAGACCAAATTTTTAGATGTGACAACCTATTTCTTTTCTAGATCCCATAACCTATAACCAAACTCTGCTTCTCCAAAACCCGACAAGATACATGGAATAGTCATATCATCAAGTTTCTATCTCTGCTCATTAGGTACATGCATAAATGTCTTGCATCCACACATCTTCAAATGAGAGTAACTAATATCTTTTCCAGACCATACTCTCTCTAGAGTATCAAACTCTAACGGTGTCGAATGAGAGCAATTCATTAGGTAGTAAGCAGTAATAGGAGCTTCACCCCAAAATGACTTATGCAATTGAGCCATTTTCAACATACATCTGACTTTATCTAGGATGGTTTTGTTTGTTCTTTCCGCAACACCATTACGCTGAAGGGTACCCGAAAATGTCTTCTCATGTCCGATTCCATGTTATGAGCAATAATTCTCCAACCCTTTGAAGTGTACTTTCCCTCGTTATCATTACGAATGCACTTCAAATATATTCATTTTTCTCTTTCCACCATGGTACGGAACCGTTTGAAGTACTCAAGAACCTGATATTTTGTTCTCAAAATTGTGACATTCGAGAATTTTATAAACTTGATTAGATGACTACTTAAGTATTTTTGAATTTAATTTGGGATTTAGGTAACTGGGGTGAGACCCACATGTTCGGATCGGAGATCATAAATCTAATATTATTTTTTATGTGTCATGTGCCTATTTGATGTATTATATATTATTTTGACGCGGAATATGGTCAAGTGGAGTGTATATTTGTGAGTTTCGGAGCGCGTTGGAGAATTTTTTTTCCAATTTTGGTAATTTCATAGTATTATCTCGAGATACTGTCAAAACAAGTTCCGTGGAAGTTCAAATATCGATATGAGCAACTGTTTCGAGTTTCGCAAAAAATATTTGGAATTAAGTTGGAAAACTCGAATTTTGGACTTTAAACTAATTAACAAGTCGACGTGGGCTCCATACCTCGATTTTTGTGCGAGATGGGTTGTCCAAGAATTTTGAAACATTTTGTTGAATTCTCCAACTTTTGACGAAATTGAGATATTTTTCAGGGTTTTATTTAGACGTAAATTGCAGAGATAATCATGAAATTAAAGAAAATAATTAATAAATTGGTGGGCGCCTAGTGACACGTTGGATCAAGGGTGACACGCGTGAGATGTACAATAGTGTGCATGTCCGAGGTTGGTCGTTGGTGTGCATAGCGCATTTATAGCCGCGAAAATACATAGGTGTATATATATATTTATATATATAGTTTATATATAAATATATAAGTCAATCCTATAGTTTGAATTAAATAAAAAACGAGTACTGGATGTGCCTCGAGATATGCGTAGCGTGATCATCGAGGAGTTGAAATAGTTGGATGATTCGGTGGCTGTAGGTGAGTTGTTACATGCCTCGAGAAGCGCATTATCTAATCTCGAGGAAAAATAATAAAATAAAATAAGTGAATCATTAGATTTGCATCGAGATTCATGCAATACTAATCTTGAAGAGATCCTAATATATATCAAGAAACTATACATCGCCTCATTAAACTGTTTTGGAGACAAAGATTGACCTCGAAATATGTACTTCGCATCTTGAGGAAGAACACATTTATATTATGTAATGTAACTGTGATGACCTCAATTCCTGAGGCAACTTTGGGACCCGCCAACGTCTCATTTCATGTCACCAAGCCTTGCCACGTCATGGTTCGCTTATCTTTGACATCTCGTAACCTACCAGATTGCTTACATTTTTCTAAGCTAACCCTAGTTACGCTAATTAATCTTTACATAGGCATTAATGATTTAGTTAGCTATTTAATTAATTTATCAAGTTATATTATGATTTTACAGCAGAAGTCTTAAATAAAGTAAATTATGTAGTATTTAACAATCCTAAATAGTGGAAATCCCGAAAAAGATACCATGTATATATGAAGGCGAGATAAGTATAACAAAAGTCCCATATACATGTAATCAGTGTTCTGGGGTCCTTAAAACCAAACAAAAGTAAAATAAATACATACTGATATCTCACACGAGCTGGCTCCACAATCTTAGAGGTAGTCGCCCAGTACATCCTTGCCCTTGCCTTGGCTCTTCGAAAGATCTAGATTCAGTCACCTAACAAATACTGTGACGAGTCCAGTGAATAAAATCCCAAGAGAAGTCCACACAATATTTATGAAATAAAACTGATAATTTACAAGACATGCGAATATAACACTTGACAACAATACATAATATTCCCATGAATGCACGCAATACACGACAAGCAAAATCAGTAGCATGAAATAAATAAACAGCACATGCCAACTAAACATGCTCGAAAATAAAACATTAATAAGTACACAGCCGTATAATCACGAGAAAACCCTGATCTAAACCAGCCAGTAATCAATAAAATCGATTAAGAACTACATATATACTTATAGGCTTACAGTGACTAAATCCCAACTTCGGTATGAACCACCTCTATATGCTATTTCAAGTCAAGTAAACACCCTAAATCTCTACAGACGATTGTAAGTATATCCTACTGCCGTCGACATGAGCACTAAACATAAGTAACATGTGCAAGTATTTTAGCCAAAACCAATATATACACAAACTGAAATAGGAGTAGAAAACCACATGTGTGCCCACCAGCAGTCACGCATGCAATTCGATATTGATAAAACCAACTATGAATTATGTGAGGCATTCTAATGGGTTTACTCACATCAATCCACGCTCCGACTTCCTCAGACTCTCGAAATCCGACCCGACTAGCTCCCCGATACCTGAGCTAACCCCCCTAAGTCCCTGAAGTCCAATTTTACATATTTATTATGATTATAGGTATTTGGGTATGTGTTTAAGTCAAAAATGCCAAAATAGTCCCTTAAATTTAGTTTTTATCTGTTATTAGCACACTATTGGGTCTACCAAGCGTGCTAGGGGATCTGTCTAGCGTGCTACTGTTCTTTATTTTGAAAAACTGTTAAGTGCCAATAATCATTAGTGCACTACCCTTTGTGACAGAATTCTCAACTCGAGCATTCTGTCCAAACTCCCCAATTAGCTACCTAGACCCTACAATTGCATTCTCCACGCCAAAGTAACTTCAAAACATCATTTAAATCAACTAAATCAACGTCAGTTAGATCAAATTCATTAATTTCATAAAATCCATTAGTCTTTCCCAAATTTCACCAAAAACCCAAATTATTCAAAAGCATTGTATATTCATCAATGGAAAAGCTAATAATACTTATAATTCATCAATATCAGTTACTAATCCTCAAATATCCAATTTCGCCAACATACACAAATTTCAGTTCATTTTCATGTAAATGAGTTGAAGAAGATGATTACCTTGACTTGATCCACCAATTTGACCTCCAAAGCTTTGAAATCAAGCTCCTCAATCACTTATTCTTCCCCAACAAGTATTAAGAATCACAATTGTTTCATTTGCATGCTTTTGATCAAACCATCTTATATATTAAGGTAGGAATGATTAATAACCTTTGATCTCTATGTATTTACGTATCCCGAGGTTCACCTAATGGTACATCTCTTGCCACTTGGCCCACTAACTCCTACTAACTCAAATTCAAATGCACAAATTGATACTCCTTATGGTTCCCAGATGCGCCAATACAAATCTCTAGGACAATCCTATAGTTTCCAATTTAAATATCCAAATTATAGGCCTTTATTTATTTGATTTAATTACTTAGCTTAGGCCTATTATAAAACATGTGATTAGTGCTTTTATTCATCAAAATTAACCAACTTATGGATCCACTAACCTTCGCCTACCCGTCGCTCGATGCCCAACATTTAGGCACGCATTTCAAGGTATGCTATAGCCTATTATTTTAATTGAATCATCTTAGCCTATGGTTACATTACCCATTTTAATTTAATTACTTAGTCATATTAACGTGAATTAGTTGAGTTTCCCAGTGTACCCGTAGTTCGCCTACTTAATACCCGCATTGACACACCTTTTGAGGCGAACACCTACCATACAAACTCGCATGATAGCAACATACACACGTGTAGTGCAATACAATAATAATAATTTTAAACACTACATATGCACAACCACATCCACAAATAATATATTCTATCGGTTCTTATGTCCGAGTCACCAAGTTGTCCATGTAACTGTGACGACCCCTCTCCTAATCTACAGCACCGCCCGGCCTAATCCCGTAATTAAGCCCTAATCCTATCCATGTAAGACTCAACTACGTATTAGTCACCCTTTACAACCTAAACGCCTATTTTCTCGTATTCAAGATAAGTAATACACTAATCCTACCAGTTTATAAAATTTAGAGTTAATTAAAACTTTTTATTAAGTTAATTATTGAACGAAAGTCTTATTGATTATGCAGAAACAATTAGTAACTTATGCGAAAGAAATTTATAAAATTATAAGTGTGGAAAATCAGGAAATGACATCACATATATAAAGTCCTTAAAATGTAGTGAAATAGTAAAATAGTCTAAGTCAAGTCCAGGAACTAACGCTCAACCCAATGTACAACTCCAAATAGTATCTGAAAGACATATATAACATATACAATCAAAATACCCAAAATAAGACCTACAATCGATGCAGTGATGCGTCGCGGGCTTAGAGATAATTGCCGATCTTCTCCTTGCCCCGCATCCTGGTAGACAGCCTGCACCCACCGCCATAAAAAAGACGGTGAGTACAAGACTAAAACAACTATCCCCGATGACAAGTTTAATTTGCATTTCCAAATATCCAAATGGTATTTAAAAACATATAAATGAGAAAACTGGAAAATAAACCACATGCGAGTAAATACCAGAGTTAAACAAGTGATACTGACACTAGGCTAAGTAGTGGTGATTTAGGTCCGGTTGGTAGTGAAACATGTCACTTCGACTCAATAATCATATAGCACAAGGGACTCTAACCCAAGTGTTACCAGAGACTCTAACCCCGGTGTGTAGACCGCCTCATGGACTCTAACCCGAGTGTCATACAGCGTCAGGTAACATGTGCTAACATCCTTAGGGACTTTAACCCCGTGAGTCATGCACACCTCGATCCAGTACGGGACTTAAATGCGAAAACTACTTTTAGAATTTCAAGAAATACCAAGTATGGATTGTCAAGGCATAGACACATCTACATACCTAAACAAATAAGGGATACAAGTCTTCTTAAATATTTATAAGATATTCACTAGCCTAATAGCATGTTGTTTATCATTCAATTCACCCTTAAAACAACAAGAATAGACATAGCATGGGATAGAATTAATGAATCAAATCAAATTAACGGATATCATACAAACTAGACTCATCAAGTGAGCATAGACACAAAGAACACATGATATAAGAATACAAAGGCAAAATAGTAAAAAAAAACTATGCAAAGACAACAATTAATAGAAATGAAATGCCAAGTAAAGTTGTCATTGGTTATACTCACAACAACAAAGTAAAGTCCTAGCTTTACTGGCCTCCCGATACTCCGAATCTTGTATTCACTCTCCCGTACCCTTTTCCTATGTTTTTGAGTTTGGTGTCTCATTAGTTCAAATATAATGGGTTTAAGCTCAATTTAGTGTGTTTATTGTGTATTCGAATTGGTTCAATAGACTTTAAATCAATCTTCCTAAATTAGCCCCTAAAGACTAAATTAAGTTTCAATTTCAGTCCTACATTTTAACGCACTTTTAGACATAAAATGGTCCAAATATCGAAATTCTCTATGAGTACAATTATTTTTTTCTCTCTCTTAGCTTTTCGAAAAGGTTTGGTTTGCAAACTTCTGATTTAAAATGAAAGAGATGACATGATTTTACTAAATATAAGTCTAATTGGAATTTAATCCAAACAGTGGACTTAGAAAATTTATTTCACCCAATCTATAGTTCCTAAAAATGCGGTTTTTGGTCACAAGGCAACAAATATATCCAAACACAATATACTAAAAGATTGCCTCATTTGGATAAGTAGTTAGAGAGTTATGCTCTTAACAGATTTAGCTTCAAAACTTTCCTTTTTAATTTCAGCACCTACTTGTAGAGCATGTTTGGACATAAAAACATTTGAATCAAAGTACCTTTAGCTAAGAAAAATTATTCCACTTTAAATAAGCTTTCAAATGCCACTAGTTTGGATCAATTTGGATCTAAAATGAGCAGATTATGACCAAATTACCAGGTTGATTCCTAATACAACATGCAAAATTCTAGTTTTTATGTTGCGATTTCAAAAATTTATATCTTTATGATTTCAAAGCCAAATTAAGAACTTCAATATAGTTGGATTATCACCTTGAGAAGAGAAATCCAAATATATAAATCAATTGCAAATACTCAATCATCTAACATCTGAAACTAGCCTAAAACCAGAACTTATTCTAATTTCAACTAAAAAGATGTGTACCTAGTTGATGTAGCACCCTAGCTTGAGAATTTCTCACCAACTCCCATAGATTCCTTCAACGCCTTGATGATTCACTCCTCTCCAACAATTCCTTCTTCTTCTCCAACAAAAATGAATGAGTGATTTGGTTTGCATGTTGTTTCATCACTAATGTCATATATTAAGGTGATGTTCCTTCCTAGCCCTTGATCTCCATAGATTTATGTATCATGAGGAATATCTAATAGTCCACCTCTTGCCATATATCCCACTAACTCAACCTTAAGTGACAACATTTCATTACTCACCCAGTTCCTAGATGTGCCAATGTGTATCTCTAGACCAATCCTATCCTTTCTATTTAATTTACTCAACTATAAGCCTTTAATTTGATTTACATGAACAAACACAACCATAGGCTTATAAATTCCTTATTTCATATTAGTATTAAATAAGACTTACCAAAATGCTAACTACCCGGTTTCCCGGTTTCCCGGTTTGCACGCTAGTCGAGGCGCGTCCCCGTTCTCGTCTCGATACCTACAACGGTACAAACCGACTTAGTAAGTCTACACGATACATAACACTACACATACATCAATACAAAAATATAATATACCTCGGCCACGTGCCTCGATTGGTACACGTATCACGGTGTGGGTCTCACATCAAGGGTCGGTGATCCTGATTAAAGAATTAAAACGGGGTTAGAGATTTAGGCCGTGATAATAACGCCCAAATTACGACAGTTAATCCTCAAGATTAACATTAATCCTAGTGTAATTAATTTGGGTCGTTATAGTAAACATTATATTTGTCTCGAGATTCACGTGATGCGAATTTCGAGGAAATCTAATATATTCGTTTGCAAACCAAACAAAACCTCATCCCCCATTTTCATTTCGTGCGAACCAAAGGAGGAAGAAGAAAGAGAAAAATAGAAAAAAAAAAGGAAAATTGGGATAAAGATGAGACTGAGAGGAAAGAGACCGAAGATAGAGAAAGGTAAGGTGGTATTAATTGTTGTTGTTTATTGTTGTATTGTTGTTGGGTTCAATTGTTATTTATAGCTATATTGATGTTGTTAATGGAGGTTGAAGATGGAGGGGATGTTTGAGTCCGAAGAAAGAGACGACTTGGATGTCGTCTCCCCTCCTAAGAGTGCCTGGAGTTGGGGTCAAACCCAACGTCAGTAAATTAAAAAAATTTCTCTATCGAAACAGAAAAGAATCGTGAAGGAGTAAGGGGACGACCCCTTTCCCCTTATAAATATATACGTATATGGTTTTAAAAATAGGAAAACAAGTAAATAAAATCTCTGAAAATTAATAAAATTATAAAAAAATGGGGTTTTTGAATAAATTAATGAAAATTGGGGGTTTTTACGAAAAATGAGGATTTAGAGATTTTATTGAGGTACTATACCGGGTATTTTTCTCGTAATATGCGCTATGATACCTGAAAATGTCCTAAATTTAGAAAATTATTTAAAAGCTTACTTTAGGCTAATTTTCAATTTTGAATGACAATTTGAAGTTGAAATTGGGATCTAGACATCCGAGAGGTTGATTTGGAGGGATTCTAGGGTTTTTGGGTTGAGTAGGACCGATAAATATATAAAAAATAAAAAAAATTATATTTAAACCTAGACAACATAATTTTTGATGCCGAATAATAATTCTGAGGTTTCCGATCGCGATTGGCTCAATTAAATTGTAAATAATTGGAAAGATTGTGAAGTTATAGTGGAGGCTTATAAGATGTATTAATGAATTGTAGGACCACGATTGGAGCCCCGTGTGGACTAGTTTACCAACTCGGAGCAAGGGAGTTGTGATATTGCATTTGTAAGGTTAAGTAAATCTCATAGTAACCTTTACATCGTATGATTATAATTTCGTATAAATTGCATTGATCCTTGAAATTGAATTTTTATTGTATATGCATACACAATTTAGGAGGATAAGGCGTTACAAGTCTCCTTATAATGTAGACTATGACGTGGTTATTGAATACTATATTATGCTTGAAAGGCTGGAGTCTCTGATACTTTGCATCACGCGGTTATCATGAGATCACGTAGAACCAGATCATACTCCTACAGTCTAGAGGAACGATACTCGTTTGGATATTCTCCCTGTGCATGAGTCCTTATTATTGTTTACTTACCATTTCGGAGAACGTTATCCGATTGTGGTGGAATAATATAAACGGGATGAAGTCACAGTTGTATTTAAATTCCTTAGGTTATATTCTTCATTTAAAAGTCCTTGGGTTATTATGCATTTGATTATTACAGGTGTACTGGATGGTATGGAATTTACTTATCTGACATTATCAAATTTTTATAATTGGATAATGACAGGTTCTAGCGGCGACAAGGGAAAGGGAAAAATTTCATATTGTTTACGACTTGTTTAGTTCTTTTATCTATATATGCATTGTTTTTGAATATAATATATTGTATAAATGGGTTTTTAGGTTTGAATGTGCTTAGGATCTATTACGGGATGGCTGGAACTGTGTTATGATGGAATGGAATGCTGTGGAACTAAGGTAAAGGGTTTAAGGATTTTGAAATCCCGAAATTGGTTAGAATTAATATATAATTTAGTTGATGCAATATATATTGTTATGGGTGGATTGTGAGTCCTTCAGCCTTTCCCCTCAAAACTGAGCAGGTTTTGTTGAAGATTTTTGAAGCTTAGGTTTTTTTATTTAGGCCTAAAAATAGAAGATGTGCTGTCGAAATTTTTTTTACAGAACTTTGAGGTTGAAGATTCACTTTAGAATCGATTGTGGTTAATAAAGTTTTATAATTGATGATAATAAGATCTTAATAATAATTGTTTATAGAGAGGTGAAGGCTGCTAGATTATCAAGGGGGTTAAGGTAATCTAAGCCGGTCAGATGCCTTAATTAGGTAGGGTCTAATAAAAAAACACCAAAACCTTTCCGTGAAGCATAATCAATAAAAGTAACAAAGTATCTACCACCTCTTATAGTTTCCACATCAATGGGACCAAAAATATCAGAGTAAACTAATTCAAGTAGATTTCTTTCTCTCTTAGAGGATAAAGAAAAAGAAACTCTATGCTACTTACCAAATAAGCAATCATCACACGGGTTTAGAATTTTACAGGAATGAGAGACATCTTTGCCAACATCTGCAACCCTTTCTCATTCACGTGACCCAACCTCTGATACCACAAATTTTGTGAAAAATCATCTTCAACTGCATTCAGGTCATCATTTGACGGTCTTTAATTGAGTCTCGTAAAGTGCGCAGCTCAATTTTCCTCTAGCAACAACAATTGAGCCTTTGGTGAGTTTCTTTTATTTGCCCCAAAGGCGTTATAATACCCATCTATATGTCCAAAGCATGAGTAGAAATGAAATTCAAACGCAAATCTAGAGCATGTTGCACATCTTTCAGAATCATTATGCAACTAATATCAATCTGCACCTAACATCGCTAATGTCAACTATATCAGTAAAACAGTTGTTCCCCATCATTGTCTTTCAAAAATTCTATGCTTGATAAATAGAGAAGATATCATTCCTCGGTGTACCATGGAAGGATGTGACGACCTCGCCCCACGCCGTCTCTGCCGGAGCTCCTCCGCGAAGCCTCTCGCCGGCCGGTCTTCTTGCGCCGCCTCACCTAAGCTACGGCCCGCTGTCCGGTCAGCCCGTCGTCCTCGTTCGCCGGAGCTCCAGCCGTCCGCCGCTCACTCCCGATTTTCCCGATCACTCGCCCTTTCTTCATTCTCTTCTCTTCTGATCTCTTTTTGTTTCATTCTTATCTTCTCTTTTTGTTTCTTTATATACGCGTCCCCGTTCGTGTTTCGCCTCCTCGAATTCTCAGCGTATACGCATACGTATTCCGACAAGTGGTCCCACATACGACCCTAAAATGACACGTGGCACGAGTCGAATTTTCGGGCCATTACAAAGGATGCTCCTGAATCAATGACCCACTTATTATTTGCATTAGTGAGATGACCTCGATCCTCAATAAAAGAAAGCATAATCAGTTCTTCGCTTGCATCCAATATAGTAGCTATAGTGTTCCGGTCATCCACCTTGTTTTGGTTTTTCGCATTATTCTGTTATCTTTTCCACACTTTACAATTTCTCTTAAAATGTCCTTCCTTGCCACAATGATAACAAGTCTTTGAACTTGCTCCGCCCTCTTGGACCTCTGGACTTACTACTAATTCTATGTTACGATGTAGTAACAAGAGCTTGTGAAGTATCAATCTCTTTATCTTTTCTTCTTGTTTCCTCATCATAGAGACTATCACGTACCATGTATAAGGATAAAACACTATCCGGGACGGAATTACTAAGATACACCACCAATGTTTCTCAACTTTTTGATAAAGAACTCAAAATTAATAGTGAATGTAAATCATCCTCAAACATTATCTTCATGGCAATTAACTGATTAATCAAGTTTTCGACATCATTCAAGTGCTCTATCATTGACCGTCCGTCTTTGTACTTATGTTTACAAGCCTTCTAACCAAAGAAGCCTTGTTCTGTGCACCTTTTCTCTCACACATACTTTGCAATTTTCTCCACAACCCTTGTGCATCAACTTCTTTACTGATGTGGTGATAGATACTATGGTCGATCCATTTTCTAATAGTCTCGGCAGCTTTCAAGTGCATTTTCTTCCAATCAACATTAGATGTTCCTTTTGGTTTGGTTTGTCCATGTTCAATTGGATCAAACAAATCTTTGCGATAAAAATGATCTTCCATTATAGGTTGCCAAATTAAATATTTTGAAGAAGTCAACCTGTCCATACATGATTTTTCCTCCCCCCATCTTGATTCCCACAATTAATCCCTGGTCACGATCTAACCACAGCTCTTTAATGCCATTTGTTAAGGTTACTCAACCCATTTGACCAATGAAACGGATGAATACCGAATCCCACCAGAACCACGATCAATGCACAAAAATAAACACACCATAAAACACGCAAGATTTAACGTGAAAACCCCCAAATCAGAGGTAAAAACCACGGGCCAGATTTCAAACAATCCATTATGTGAATAAAGAGTACAATATATCTAAATTGCTTGAGATTCACTAACAATGGAGTAATACAAAAATACATCTTTCAAGAACTTAGATGATCACACTAGGAACGACTACCCCTCTTATATCAAACCCTTGCACCTCTTTTCTTGAACACCAAAAAATCACCAAAGCCTCTCCGCGGTCTTCAGATTCAAGATCTTGATATGCTTTCGATATAGAGAGAAGAAAACTAGAGATTGCGTAATGGACCATTTTCCAAATGAACCGCCACGAGGGCCAATGCGAGCCCATAACCTGGCCTACCAGCGACAACAGTGTCCCACATGCCAACTCATCCACCATTTAATCGTTATTACCCTCAATGAACACAATTTACTATTTAAATTGTTACCGAACTCAAATCATCCGCTAAGATCAGTTTAAACCCAAATAAACCACAACGGAGGTTTTTTAACATGACAAATAATATATATCATTATAGTCATGCATTTAACTCTGATACCTAATGTGAAAAACCCATATGACGTCATATATCAAATATAAACCTCAAAGAGCTCAAAATATAAGTGTATAGTGTATCTCGCAAGCCCAAATCCCCAATATAAAAAATAGATATATACAAAGGTACAAGCCTAGCTATATGTCTCTGGATCACAAATATTCTGGTAGCTTGCCTTTGCCACGGCTCGTACTAGGATCTGCACTTAAGCTATCAGAAAAAGGCATATGACGAGTCTAGAGTGAGTATTCCCAAGGAAATTAAGTGAGCAATATGGAAAATAAATACTGGAATTTAAACAAAACTATTAAATAAACGCGGGGAAATAAATACAGACAACCGTGCTAATCGAATGCATAAGTAATAGTGAAAGCTCAAAGTGTGTGTTCCCAGAGTTTAGGGTCAGACTAGCGCCATATTTCGAACTCTTAATAGAATATTGCCGGCGAATAGCACTCAAGTAAGGCCAGTATCTAAATCCGCTAAGTGGTCGACATGGAACCTACGACGCACCCACATGTGCTTGACACGACTCTTGGGTCGACCTATTCACCAAGATGACACACGTGTTATGGCCTAGTGGAAGTACACATAGAAATGGCATGGAGGGAGAGCCTCAACGTCCGTCCATTATAACACACCAATAATAGAGTAATGAAAGACAGAATGTGAACTCAAAAGCAAAATAAAGTACTGCTTAATAAATTTCAGTGGGGATACTACGCACCTCACACCGCACTCCATGTCCCGTCAATCACCCCTCGGTCTGACTCCGCCTAGTCTCCGATATCCCAAATTACCATTCGAAATGACCTATTTCCATTTATAGTTAATGTTTAGTCATTTGGATGTGCTTTGAGCCACTTAACCAAAATTATATCAAAACTGCAGAATCTAGCGCCCGGGGTATGGGAATAAGCGCGCTGATTCCCAGGCAGTTATACGTTCTTCATCAGGAAGAACATTAGCATGCTATTTTCTGGACTAGCGCGCTAACTGTCATCTAGCGTGCTAGATGCTATCATTAGTGCGCGTTCTGGACAACAAATAACTGAAAATTTTCGGGTTTTAAACAACCCAACCAAACTAACAACACCTATAACACCCACAACACAACTTCAAAGCATGTCAAACCTATCTAAAAAACAACTCAACATCCACAAAAAACATCACCATAACCTCTATAATTGAGATCAAAAGATAGAGATAGTCGAGGTGTTTGTGGTTCTCACCTTGGTTTTAATGTTCTCGTTGAGTTTTAGGGTTCATAAGCAGCGGAGATTACAAAACAATTTTGACAAAAACCCCAACAGGATCCGAATCTAATTCCATTAAAATGTTTAAACCAAGAAAACTTAATCATACCTCGGTCTAAAATACATTTCTGAAGATTGATCGATCTCTAAGGCACTGCCAACGACGAACGCCCTCTACCAGAAGTCCACGCACGAACGACGGCCGAGATTCGAAGTGCTAGCTTCAAGAGAATACCAAACCTTTTTGTTTCTCTCCAAAATGATCCATAGCGTACCAGAAAACCCTAATTCGTTTCTAAACGAAAATAGAGTTTCGGCCCTAAAATTTCATCCGTGTATTCTAACTTAAAGCGTCTATATATACAACTTTTGTATATAGACGGTTAAGTAAATTACACATATACCCATACTTAAAGAAGTATAAGTGTTATACACGACAATGATATTTATGTCATGAATTTGATCATATAAGATTCATTTTTCTGAACCATCTTAAAATCTCGCAAAACCATTCTTAGTGTGCGACCCAATAGGCTCATACAACGTTGGCAGTGTACCAAAACACATTTTGGTATACAAGTCATAAGCGACCTCTAGCAAGACATTATGACTACCCAAGTTGTACGAATATCAAATCGATACAACCTAATCAATAGTGTATACAACATCCTTTTTTCACACGATATCCTTTTGATCAAACATGAGGCATGGAATTGTCATCCAACATGTTCAATCGTACTAGTCTCGATCTCTAAGTAGACTAAAAACATCCAAGTGACATTGATCAATATCAATTCACTTAGACTAGGCCTTTTAATAGTCTAACACATTGAGGGATCCACTGGATATCTCTCTTTATATGAGAGGGACAAATTCTATCTCGATTACATAACTTCATCACATTGCTCATACAATAACCAATCATAACCTTTATAATTGCTCGGTTAAAGACAACATTTGATTGTGTCAAATCACTGTATTCCTAATGTTGAACTCTCTGGTAATCTCAAGTCAGAGGACTGAAAAATATACCTTTCACGAGAAACAACTATGACTTAATCCATGCGATGTTCTCATAGCGGGTCATTCCAATACTTTGTTCCCTAACAAGTACTCGTGATCTTGATTCGTATCCCTATACGAATAATCATCATATGATCATCAATCAAGACTCACACTAGTCTTAATTCATTATAGTTCCCAGTATAATGATCGACTATGAACATTTAGGATATTTTTGCAAATACCCATGAATCTTATTATAATGTAAACATGTAAATTAATTATAATAAACAACAAATGAAATCCTCTATTTTATTAACTAAAAGTATTCATAAAGACAGTTAATGGATCGACCTAGGGCACATGCCCAAATAGTTCTCACTCCTCCACATTCCTCAAATCTCCAAGTTTGATATTCAAAACCCTTAGTTTCTCGTCTCCAATATCAGATAGAAGGATAAGGAGAGACAAAAGGTGGTAGAAAATGAGTCAAATTTAATTTATATAGGTCAAATGTCATCTCATCTCACTTGTGCATCTCTAGGCCATCAAATGAACCTTATTTTCTCCCCTTCCAACCTCTAATGACTCCAATTGTAACACCGATGGCACACTCACCCTTTGTATTTAACTTAAAAAGTGGTGTTTTGGGTGTTCCGACGCCTGATTTCTCGTCCCGAGCCACGACATACGCGTACTACCATGTCCATAACCACCAAATATACATTCCATATAAATTATTTACCAAATTTTATTCAGTTTATGTGTATTATTTCCCCTGGCCTAGTATTAAGTCGGTTAAACCACCCGATACTCGCGTCGACATGTATATCAAGGTGAATACTTAACACACAATCTAGTACATCAAATATAATTAAATCACACATATTGCGATGTCAGTTATTCTATTTCCATACAACATCGCAAACTAAATAACTCATCACACAAAGTTAACTATTTATATAGTTCTAGGCGAGCACAAGCCTAACTGCGGGTCATACGAGCGTCTCAATTGTCAACCATGTCTACAACCACATCATTAAAAATGGCGAAGTAAAGTCAAGATGTTACAATTCTTTCCAACTATGTGAAATTTTGTCCTGATCTTTAAATTAAACTGAAAACACTTATCGGCAAATAAGTGACTCAAACTCCCAAGTGAGTCCTTTGGTCTCGTGATGCTGCCATCGTACCAAAACCTTTGGGATCTCCATATTTCGCAAAATCTGAGTCCTCCTATCAATGATTTCCACAGGCTGTTCGTCGTATGACACATAAGGTCGCACCTCAATCTGGCGTATATCAACCATAAGCCTTTGTCCCGACCTAGCCAGCCTCAACATGGAAATATGAAACACTTGGTGTACCCCTCCCAACTGCGGTGGCAACTCTAAATGGTATGCCACTCTGCCAACGTGTTCCTAAACTCTTAACGACCCGATGAACCTTGGTGCAAGCTTCCCCTCAATGTCAAATTTTTGATGACCTTTCTAGGCGAAACTTTTAACTACACCAAGTCTCCAACCTCGTAGCTCAGACCCTCAAGGTAATTGTTCGCATATTTCTTTTGCCTATCATGCGTTGCCTGAAGTCTATGCCTAATCTGTCTAACCTTCTCAGTATGGTCAACAACAACCTCAGGTCCTATAGCCGCTGTACCGCCCAACATGTTGATGACCTGTAGAACCTACCATAAAGTGCCTCAAATAGTACCATCTCGATGCTCGCTTGATAGTTGTTGTTATAAAAAAACTCACACAAAGATATATAATCTTCCCACAATCTACCAAACTATAGAATACACGTCCTGAGCATATCCTCGAAAATCTGAATTAATCGCTTTGACTGCCCGTTAGTCTGAGGATGGTACTCAGTGCTAAACTGTAACTAAATGCCAAACTGCTCCTGCATACCCTCCCAAAGTCTCGATGTAAACCTCGGATCTCTATCGAAAACAATAGAGACCGGTACACCGTGCAATTTGACAATTTTTCATTCGAAAATAGTATTTAGTTGTGTAATAGAATATCTTATGGAAATCAGTATAAAATGTGCCAACTTTGTCAACCTGTCGATAACCACCCAAATCGCATCGTGTCTCCTCGTTATTTGAGGTAGACCACTAACAAAGTCCTTGGTCACGTGTTCCCATTTCCACTTAGGAATGGGCATTGACTATAGTAACCCAGTCGGTCTCCTATGCTTAGCCTTCACCTACTGGCAAATATGACAACTCCGGATGTACTTCATCCCTGGCCACCAAAACAATCTCCGCAGATCGTGATACATCTTGGTCTGACCATAATGAACTGTATATCGCGATCGATGTGCGTCCTCGAGAATGTTATCCCTAAGCTTCGATACCCCTGGTATCCATAATCGACTCATAATGCTCAAGCACTCATCAAACCCCTCAGACCACTCAGTGCACCCCGAATCTTGAGCCAATCCACTTATCCACACATATCGATCATCAGCTCTCTACAACTCAGGAACCCGCTCTAGAGACATTGTAGGAACTTGCATCTGACAACAAATCTGTAGCTCAGTAATAACCTCTATCAAACACGACACCGACGTTTCCTCAAGCAATCCGTGCTCATTATCATATGCCGAAGTCCGTCTATTTCTCGATCCCGCTCCTGCTCAACGCATCAGCTACGACATTCGCCTTACCTGGATGATATTCAATGGCGGAGTCATAGTCCTTCAGTAAATCGAGCCATCGCCGCTGTCGCATGTTCAACTCCCTTTAAGTGAACAAATATCTCAAACTCTGTTGGACTATGAACAACACGAACCTCTCGCCATACAGGTAATGCCTCCAGGCCTTCAGTGCAAACACGACCACCGCAAGCATCAAGTCGTGCATAGGATAATTCACCTCGTGAGGTCTCAACTATCGAGATAAATAGGCCACTACGTGTCCATCCTGTATCAACATGCCACCCAACCCAGTGCCTGATGCATCAGTATAGACGAAAAATCCTTTCCCCGCCACCGGTAAAGCCAAAACTGGCGCCGAAGTCAATTTCCTCTTTAGCTCCTAGAAAGCATCCTGACATTCTTGTGACTATTCAAGCCTAACATCCTTCTTAGTCAGCCTCGTCAATGGCGCAACAATCATTGAGAATTCCTGCACAAAGCGCCTGTAATATCCTGCCAAACCTAGGAAACTTATAATGTTAGATATAGACTCATGTGTCTTCCAATCAATAATCTCCTGAATCTTATCACCATCAACAGATATGCCCTGATCATTGATGACATGACCCAAGAACTTCACCTCACTCAACCAAAATGTGCACTTGCTGAACTTGACATACACTCTGTGCTCTCTCAGTGTCGACAATACATATTTGAGATGCCTCTCGTGCTCCACACGAGTCTTACTATATATCAGGATGTCATCGATAAACACAATGACATATCGATCAAGGAATAGCCTCAGCACGCATCAAATCCATGAAGATCACCGGTGCATTAGTCAGCCCAAACGACATGATTGTAAACTCGAACATGCCGTAACACATACTAAACACGGTCTTCTCCACATTTTCCTCTCGAATCCTCAACTAATGGTATCCTGATCGTAAGTCAGTTTTCGAGAAGAACTTAGCCACAGCCAATTGATCGAATGAATCGTCTATCCTTGCAAGTGGGTAACGATTCCGAATCGTCACCTGATTCAGCTTCCAATAGTCTACACACATACGCATCAAGCCATCCTTCTTCTTCACAAAAAGAACTGAAGGTCCCCAAGGTGACACGCTAGGGTGAACGAAGCCCTTCTGCTGTAAGTCCTCTAATTGGGTCATCAATTCCTCATGCTCCGATGCTGACATCCTATACGGTGTGCTATAGATTTGCTGAGTCCCTAGAATCAGCTTAATGATAAACTCAATAGCTCTCGGAGGTGGCAATCCTAGCAAATCATCAGTGAACACATCTGGAAACTCGCAAATAATAGGGACATCCTCAGTCTTAAGCATCATCTAACGCTCCAACTCAACCATAATTGCATATGCCTCCATCTCCTGCGATGTCGCTAATATGCCTCGAGTGATAGGTAATGCAGACACAACTCTGGCAAATGCAAACTTTGAAATCCCCTCGATGTCAAATGTCACTGTCTTGCCGAAATAGTTGATCTGTGCATGATAAGATGACAACTAATCTATCTCAAACATCGCGTCAAACTCCAAGAACCCTATCGCTCTCGAATCAGTCGGTAGTTGATGTCCCTCAAACTCCATAATACAATTTCGACATATCCGATTAGGGTAAATCTTATCCCCAACTATCGTGTTGAGAACGAGATGTTAATCTAAAGTTTGTGCAGGTAACCCTGACTCTTCCACCATGCGTCCAGAAATAAAAGACAAAGTACTACCAGAATCCACAAAACATGAATAGGCATACCATAGACAGATAACGTACCTTCAACTAGCTATCTGGTCACCTCCCTATCCTGTTGTGCGACCCCAAATGCTGCGGACTGAGCCCTATCTTTGGCCTGCTCCGTCTGTAGTGGTAATGGTGTTAGTCTAGTACAATCTGCCACAATATGCCCCACATGATCGCATCGGTAACATGTGCGAGTCTTTCATCTGCCAGAACTCCTCTGACTATGTGTCTGACTCTGGCCTCGACTCTGACATCTCTTACCTCGGTCATGCCTCTGTTGTCTAGGCTGATCAACGGATGCAGAAGACGTAGAATATGTCAACTGACGATCATCACGTCAATCTCTTTCATCATGACGCTCTCTGTCGCCTTTACGACCCTGATCAGACTGCCAATCACCTCGGCGAGGTCTCTGGCTCGGTCTCTGCCAATCTTGGTCTATCATTTGTCTCTTCGGTATTTGAGTAGACCGAGAACTCGAAGTTGGTTGACTTTGCTGACCCTGCAGCCCAACCCGAATCACTAAGCGACTAGCCCTCTGAACCATATATGTCTCGTGTGCGAGGGACCTATCGTAGACCTCAGTCAGAGTACGAGCTTCGGTAAAAACAATCGTGCTCGCAATCCTCTTATCCAGACCCCGAACAAAGTAATATATCTGTAGTCGATCTGTACCTGCCATGTCCATGAAGTACGATAATAGATATCGGTACCTCAGCCATGTATACGGTGACCGACATGTCACCCTGCACCAAGGATAAAAACTCTTCCCTCAAGAGGACCCTGACCTCTATCGGTATATACTCATCCATAAATAGTGTCCGGAACTCTGCCTAAGTAGTAACGGCAAGATGAGTTGCAATGTAGGTAGTCTACCATATCGCAGCATTGGCTCTCAAGCAAAAACTCGATAACCTCGACCGATCGACCTCTTCAACCCGAAGTTACTCGTGTAGCCGCTCATGGGATAACAACCATCTCCCGGTTACATACACAAGTCGAGAAATGGTCCAAATTTCTCGTTTAGATCCCTAACGCCATAAAATATCCTTGAGAGAACTTAAGAAAGTCCCTCATCTTTTTAGCCTCAACTGTCATCTGACTCCCAGAAGTTGAGGCTGGCTGCTCGGTAGTAGCAGGTGTAAGCATTAATGCAGCCTTTACTGGTACTGCTGCTGGTGTAGCCCTCTCTGCCAATGTCTTTGATACTGCCGCCTGCACCTGAGCCTCGATCATAGTAGGAGCTACGAATGCCTGTGTAGTCATCATCGGTGCAGCCAAAACGTAGTCGAAGCTGTCGTAGTCTCCCGAGCATCCCAAGCTCTCGTCATCTCTATAAGCATCGCAAACCTATCATCCATAGTCCATGCTAACTACTCAAGAGTCAAGGTTGGTCTCGTCGGATCACTAGTATCTCCAACCTCAGTCTGAATGGTATTTGATGGTTGTTCGCCCATCGGTATCTGCATCGAAGAACGTGCTTCCAATTAGCCTCAATTCCAATATACGTGTATCGTATGTATAATACACTCAAAATATAACACGTATGTCCCTTGATTTCTACTCTTCTCACCTCTCTTCCAAACTAGGACTTTAGACAATTCCTTTGGGTTTCCGCATTTAAAGTTTATTCATCAGGTTTATCCTCAAATTATACCACAAATGTAATCGCATCAGAGTTAACTTTTAATCTTAAGGTTCACTAACCTTGCTTTGATACCAAAATGTAATGACTCATTTTCCAAATGGACTGCCACGGGGGCAATTGCGGGCCTATGACCTGGCCTACTAGTGCCAGTTGTGTCCCACATGCCAACTCATCCACCATTTAATCATTATCACCCTCAATGAACACAATTTACTATTTAAATTGTTACTAAACTCAAGTCATATGATAAGATCAGTTTAAACCCAAATAAACCACAACGAATTCTTTTAACATGACAAACAATATATATCATTATAGCCATTCATTTAACTTTAATACCTAGTGTGGAAAACCCATATGACATCATATATCATATATAAACCTCAAAGAGCTCAAAATATCATTGTATAGTGTATCTCACAAGCCTAAATCCCCAATATAAGACAATAGATATATACAAATGTACAAGCTTGGCTATATCTGTCTATGAATCACAAATATTTCGGTAGCTTGCCCTTGCCACGACTCATACTAGGAATTGCACTCAAGCCATCACAAAAAGGCAGATGACGAGTCTAGATGAGTATTTCCCAGGAGATTAAGTGAGCAATACAAAAAATAAATACTGGAATTTAAACAAAACTATTATATAAACATGCAAAAATAAAGACGACCAACTGTGCTAATAGCATGCATAAGTAATAGTGAAAGCTCAAAGTATGTGTTCCTAGAGCCTAGGGTCAGATTAGCGTCATACTTCGGACTCCCAACAGACTACTGCCGGCGAGTAGCACTCAAGCAAGGCTAGTATCTGGATCCGCTAGGTGGTCGGCGTGGAACCTAGACGCACCCACACGTGTTTGACACTACTCTTGGGTCGAACTATTCACCGAGATGGCACACGTGCTATGGCCCAGTGGATGTACACACAGAAATGGTACGGAGGGAGAGCCTCAACGTCCGTCCATTATAACACATTAAGAATAGAGTAATGAAAGACATAATGTGAATTCAAAAGCAAAATAAAATACTGATCAAGAAATCTCAGTTGGGTCACTTAACCAAAATCATATCAAAACAGCAGAATCTAGCGTGCTGGGTCTAGGAATAAGCACGTTGATTCCCTGACAGTTATACGTTCTTTATCAGGAAGAACATTAGCTCACTATTTTTCTGAACTAGCACGCTAACTGTCATCTAACACGCTAGATGGTGTCATTCGCGCGTTAATCGCGTTCTCGAAGCAAACAAATGAAAATCTCTGGGTTTTAAACAACCCAACGAAACCAACAACAATCACAACACCCATAACACAACTTCAAAACACGTCAAACCTATCTAAACAACAACTCAACATCCACCAAAAATATCACCAAAACCTCTATAATTGATATGAAAAAATAGAGATAGTTGAGGTGTTTGTGGTTCTCAACTTGGTTTTGTTGTTCTCACCCCTCCACACTCCTCAAATCTCCAAGTTTGATCTTCAAAACCCCTGGTTTCTTGTCTCCAATCACAGATAGAAGGATAAGGAGAGAGAAAATATCACGACCCAAATCTCTAACCCTCATTTTAATTCCTTAATCAGGATCACCGACCCATAACGTGGGACCTACATTGTGATACGTGCACCGATCGAGGTACGTGATCGAGGTATATTATATTTTTGTATTGATGTATATCTAGTGTTATGTATTGTGTAGACTTACTAAGTCGGTTTGTACAGTTGTAGGCGTCGAGACGAGACCGGGGACACTGACACTCCTCGAGTAGCGTGCGAGTCGGGGAATCGGGTAGTTAGCATTTTGGTAAGTTTTATTTAATACTAATGCGAAATAAGGAATTACTTATAAGCATATGGTTGTATTTGTTAATGTAAATCAAATTAAAGACCTATAGTTGAGTAAATTAAATGGAAAGCATAGGATTGGTCTATAGATACACATTGGCATATCTAGGAACTAGGTGAGTAATGAAATTTTGTCACTTAAGGTTGATTTAGTGGGATATATGGAAAGAGGTGGACCATTAGATATTCCTCGGGATACATAAATCCATGGAGATCAAGGGCTAGGAAGGAACATCACCTTAATATATAATATTAGTGATCAAACAACATGCAAACCAAATAACTCATTCATTTTTGTTGGAGAAGAAGAAGGAATTGTTGGAGAGGAGTGAATCATCAAGGTGTTGAAGGAATACATGGGTGTTGGTGAGAAATTCTCAAGCTATGGTGCTACATCAAGTAGGTACACATTTTTTTAGTTAAAATTAGAACAAGTTCTGGTTTTAGGCTAATCTCATATGGTAGATGATTGAGTATTTATAATTATTTATATATTTAGATTCCTCATTTCAAGCTGATAATCCAGCTATATTGAAGTTCTTAATTTGGTTTTGAAATCATAAAGATATGAATTTTTGAAGTTGCAACACCGAAACTAGAATTCTGCGTGTTGTATTAGGAATCGACCTGGGTAATTTGGTCATAATCTGCTCATTTTAGATCCAAATTGATCCAAACTAGTGGCATTTGAAAGTTTATTTAAAGCATAATAACTTTGCTTAACTGAATGTATTTCGATTCAAATATTTTTATGTGCGAACATGCTCTACAATTAGGTGCTGGAATGAAAAAGGAAAGTTTTGAAACTAAACTTGTTAATGGCATAACTCCCTAACTACTTATCCAAATGTGCTGATATTCTAGTATATCGTGTTTGGGTATATTTTCTTCCTCATGACCAAAAATTACATTTTTAAGAACTATATATTGGGAGAAGTAGGTTTTCTAAATCCGCTGGTCGGATTAAATTTTAATTAGACTTATGTTTAGTAAAACCATGACATCTCTTTTATTTTAAATCAGCGTTTTGCAAACTAAACATTTTCGGAAAGCTAATAGAGAGACCAAAAATAATAGTACTGATAGAGAATTTTGATATTTGGACCATTTCATGCCTAAAAGTGAGTTAAAATGTAGGACTGAAATTGAAACTTAATTTAGTCTTTAGAGACTGATTTGAAAGATTGATTTAAAGTCTATTGAAGCAATTTGACTACACAATAAACACACTAAATTGAGCTTAAACCCACTATATTTGAACTAATGAGACATCAAACTCAGTAACCTAGGAAAAGGGTACGGGAGAGCAAATACAAGATTTGGAGTATGAGGGGCCAGTAAAGCTAGGACTTTACTTTGTTGTTGTGAGTATACCCAATGACAACTTTACTTGGCATTCATTTCTATTAATTTTTGTCCTTGCGTAATCTTTTTGACTATTTTGCCTTATATTCTTATATCATGTGTACTTTGTGTCTATGCTCATTTGATGAGTCTGGTTTGCATGATATCCATTCATTTGATTTGATTAATTGATTCTATCCCATGCCATGTCTATTCTTGTTGTTTTAAATGTGAATTGAATGATAAATAGCATGCTATTAAGCTAATGAATATCTTATAAATGTTTAAGAAGACTTGTATTCCTTATTTGTTTAGGTGTGTAGATGTGTCTATGCCTTGACAATCCACACTTGATATTTCTTGAAATTTTAAAAGTAGTTTTTGTATTTAGGTTCCGTACTCGATCGAGGTGTGCGCGACTCACGGGGTTAGAGTCCCTGGGGATGTCGGAACATATTACTTGACACTGTATGACACTTGGGGTTAGAGTCCACACACCGGGGTTAGAGTCTCTGGTAACACTTGGGTTAAAGTCCTTTGTATTATATGATTATTAAGTCGGAGTGATACGTTTTTCTGCCGACCGGACCTAAATCACCACTACTTAGCCTAGTGTCAGTATCACTTGTTTAACTCTGGTATTTACTCGCATATGATTTATTTTTCAGTTTTCCCATTTATATGTTTTTAAATACCATTTGGGTGTAGAGCCGTCTACCAGCAGGCCGGGCAAGAGAAGATCGGCGATTATCCCTAAGCTCGCGGCGTGTCACTGCATCAATTGTAGGTCTTCTTTTGGTATTTTGATTGTATATGTTATATGTCTTTCAGATACTATTTGTGGTTGTATATTGGGTTGAGCGTTAGTTCCCCGACTTGACTTAGACTATTTTACCGTTTCAATGCATTTTGAGGATTTTATATATGTGATGTCATTTACTGGTTTTCCACACTTAAGATTTTATAAATGGCTTCCGCATAAGTTACTAATTGCTTCCGCATAATCAATAAGACTTGCGTTAATTAATTAATTTAATAAAAAGTTTTAATTAACTCTAAATTTTATAAACTGGTATGACTAGTGTATTACTTATCCTGAACACGAGAAAAGAGGCGTCTAAGTTGTAAAGGCTCACTAATACGTAGTTAAGTCCCGCGTGGATATGAGTAGGGTTAATCACGCGATTAGGTCGGGCGGTGCCCTAGATTAGAAGAGGGGTCGTATCAGAAAAGGTGTTGGCAAATGAGTCAAATTTGATTTATATAGGTCAAATGCCATCTCATCTCACTTGTGCATCTCCTGACCATCAAATAAACCTTATTTGCTCCCCTTCCAACCTCTAATGACTATAATTGTAACACCGATGACACACTCACCCTTTGTATTTAACTTAAAAAGTGGTGTTTCGGGTGTTCCGACGCCCGATTTCTCTTCCCGAACCGCGACATACGCGTACTACCACGTCCCTAACCACCAAATATACATTCCATATTAATTATTTGACCAGATTTATTCAGTTTATATGTATTGTTTCTCCTGACCTACTGTTAAGTCGGTTAAACCACCCGATACTCGAGTCGACAGACATATCGAAGTGAATACTTAACACACAATCTTGCACGCCAAATATAATTAAATCACACATATTGCGATGCTCGGTTAATCTATTTCCATATAACATCGTAAACTAAACAATTCTGCACATAAAGTTAACAATTTATCTAGTTCCAAGCACGCACAAGCCTAACTGCGGGTCCCACGAGCATCTGAGCTGTCAGCCATGTCTGCAACCACATCATTAATAACGACGAATTAAAGTTAAGAGGCATGGTAGTGGATTAAACAATACCACCATTTTTGGTGGGATTAGTTAATCCATTGTAAGTGAAAGAGGAGATTACCACTTTACCCCTCACATTAACACACCACCAAACATGCCATAAGATCTTCCAATTGATACTCTTGTCAATCTGACGGTCTCTAAAGATCATCACCAGAGTGTCTGAAAATTGGTTTTTCACATCAAGCTTGAATCATCATTTCTAAGTCTACCAAGCTGCGCTGCAACCCTTTCAATTGGTCTCAGTGTCATTGTAGAGAATCCTCGATGTCTTCCTCTCTCGCCGTACTCTCTCTCGTGCTGTTAATGGCGGCGAGTTCACCTTCTCAGTTGGATCCTCCATCGCTGTTGTGATTTCTGGAAACTCGACAATCCTCAGCGAGAATCGCACGTTCGAGCTCGGATTGAGAGAGATGAGAGTGTGAGACAATCGAGAGAGAGACAGGAGATGAGAAATGTGTGAAATGGGGGATTTTTGGTGTTATTTATCTAAGGGTATTTTGGTAAATGTATATGTACAACCTCATTTAATCCCAACCTTAATACTCCCAACCAAACAAGATACACAAATGGGACTAAACTATTTAAACCCATGTGTTAGTCCCATCACTAATTAATCCCATGTGTTTGGATTCACTAAAATGTGAACCAAACATGCCATGTGTGTTATCTTTTGTTTGTGTTTAATTTTCTTTGAATGTATTAGTGGGATTATGATACTCATAGGAAGGAGCGATTTGCATGTCACAACACTTTGTTACTAGCATGCCACGCTAGTTGAGTAGTCAATTGTTTGTTATTTTTATATTAAAATAATAACAACAATGTTATACCGCAAGACACATTGATTCACAATAGCTTTTTTTATGTGATATCGATCCACCTATTATGCATCAAAATTTATATCGATCCGCGTATTATGCATCAAAATCTATATGTTCTCGCATCTCAAGACACGTGTGAATAGCTCTTGTGAGTTAATGCATTTTGTAGAGTAGCATGCTTTTATCTTTCCAAATCGAAAATATAAATAAATATTGTTTTTTAAGCCAAATAAATATTTTTTAATTTCTCATAACCAATTGGGGCTGAAAAGCACATTATCAACTACACTATATAAAATCAAACACAATGAAAGAGTTTGATCATGAAGTCATCTCGAGGTCCTCATCTAATTTGAGATTGATGCCATTGTGTTGTTGTTTAATTATTACTCATAACCGTAGTTTTAGAAAAAAAACGATTTTAGCATGTAGTTCCAAACACCACCTTAGTTTTGCAGCACTAGTGTGTGTCGTTTCGAGTTCTAGATGGGCATTATTGATGCTGGCTCGTCAACGTTTAATGGAAAATGTGTTTGATGTGATGAAACACTTGTCTTAAATGCACACCAGCCATCTCCACACCGACGCACAGATATGGACAAAATCAGGTTCCCACGTCAACCTCGCTCTCCATTATTATTGTTAATATGGAAAGTGATTGAGAGAGACGCACTTTTGATACATACATTATAGTTGAGATTATCTCGACATGCATTTAGATGTGTGGACGCATATCTCGACGTCAAATCTTAAACTCTTACAACTATGTAGTAAAACTGTGTAAACTTCTTTTTTGTGTTATAAAAGGGCTTATGGCTTGCTTTTTCATTTTTGTTTGGCGAGTTTTCAGGTAGAGAAACAGGAGAGTGTCTTCCAAGTTCCAAGTGTTGAAGTTTTAGTTAAATCTGTCCATGGCTTCTGCTAGCTCATCACTACCCTCAAGTGCTGCTTCTAAAAGGTAACATTAATTAAAATTTATCTACTTTAACCATTAAGTTATTAAGTGATGCTTTAATTGAAATGGAGATATGGATTAATTTACTCATTTTTCTCCATTGATAGATATACTATATAGTGTTGTTGTCCCGATGAATTAATTCAACGCTTGGATTGTGTTCCCACTTCCCCCAAACATAACAATTAGGAGAAGAAATATATAGGAGGCACCATATATGCGATTATTATTGAGGGTTAATGATGTACTTTCATATTCAACAATTAATTATTCTTTATTGAAAAAAAAACTCTTAGTTTTTATTTTTTTTTATTTATTTTTTTCACTCAAGTGGGTGTTGAACCCACGACCTCCATATATAGACCTTGCATTTTGGTAATGTCTTATCCATCTCAGATTGATGCTTTGGAAAAAAAAAAAAAACTCTTTCAAGTATTTTAGTGTATTTTCTTGAGGCAAAATAGTGTAATTGAATAAAGAATGCACTGTACCTTTTTTTAATACTCCCATCATCCATTTATATATGTTGTTTCAGGGCCTTGTTTGGTATGAGGTGTAGATATCTTCAAGGAGATAACTCTTAGGGAGTCGGAAACTAATCCTATTTGGTTGTCTAACTTATCTGCAAGTTATCTTCCAACTTATACTCTATGCCTCATGACTACCCCCTTAAAAAGTTATCTTCTAGGAGTTGTGGACACAATTACCCATTATTAATGATCTTTTTATTACCTATCTCTCTTTTGCTTGAAAGCTATTTTATGTCCATTCATTTTTTTTTATTGTTTTAAAATTTGAAACTTCCATGCAAGTTTTAAGTTGAACCAAACATGAAAATATTAACTCCATAGAGTTAACTTCAATGAGATAACTCCGAACTAACACTGTAATTTAACAAAAACGAACAAAACGAGGCCTAGATCAATTGTACTTTCCAAAATTACAAATAGCTTGCTCTTTTAACACCTTAAATACTCATTTCAGTACTTCTTTTTTTCACGCGCAACATTTAATGCCCTTAAATGCACTTCATTCATTGTGTTAAAAGGATACAAATGGAAAGTAAATAGAACGTGAATATCACCTTAGTTGAGAATGTTAATATCATATTAATTTGTGCGTTAAAGCCCAAAACAACATATATAAATGGAATGAGGGACTATAATAAACTTAAATTTTTTTTACTCCAACATGATTAGAACCCACGACTTTCCCTAATTTTATATTTAACAAGTGATGTCTCATTCATATCAAAAGAGATGCTTTGACAAGACATTTGACTTTTTTAACCCAAAACAATAGGGTCTTCTATACAATGACAACAACAAGCAACAAAACACACATTGGGCTACTAGTTATGTTGGATTCACATTAAGCCTTGAGCCATATGCATCCCGGGGTGCATAACATGGTTGTGATGGAGAATTGTGCATTTCGTTGCGCTTGACGTACTCCTTAATGTCATTGTCATTTTTGTACATTTTGAAAAATACTTAATGGAATGAATACGACACAATTAAAATTCGTGCAACATTTTTTAGATGTCATGCATGTGTTGCACTATGCGTGGTTTTCAAACAGTTAGTTTATGTGACCTTGTGCAGGATCTCAAATGTGGGTTTGTCTTTTTTAGTCCATGTAATTTAACTAGGTAATTATAGCATTCCCTTCTATTTTTCGGTAGAACATTTACAATTTTTTTTAATGAAAAATAATTTCTCCGTCTAAAATTATTAGTCTATTTTAGCAAAAGCTCCCTTATACTTTTTTACTTTTATAAAATTCTAACATTTATTACAATTAAAATTTTTCACTTCTTTATTTAGTGACGTCAGAAGTTATTTATTTCTTATCTATGTGCTCTTATAATTTATTTGGATGGGAGAGTGTTAATTAGAATATATAACACCTCAAAATACATAACCCAAGGAGTGTTTAATTAGTTTGGCATTGTAAGTTGTGAATTGTCTTTTTACTTTTTTTTTATGAATCTTTTTAAATACCGCGGCAAAATAGTAACAAAAAAAACTTAAATTGGTGTTAGATTGGAGGGAAAGGTGGCAATAATCACCGGAGGCGCGAGAGGTATAGGGGAGTGCACGGCGCGCCTCTTCCGCAACCATGGCGCCGAAGTCATTATCGCCGACATCAGAGACGATTTAGGCACAGTCGTGGCCCAAGACATCGGCGCGACATACATCCACTGCGACATCACCAACGAGTCCGACATGACCAACCTAGTCAACACCACAATCTCCCTCCACGGCAAACTCGACATCATGTTCAACAACGCGGGCATCGTGGACTCGTCCATGAAACCCAGCATTCTCGACTACGACACAACTGATTTCAAAAAAGTCATTGATGTGAACATCTTGGGCCCATTTCTAGGCACCAAACACGCGGCCAGAGTAATGATCCCGAAGCGCAGCGGGTGCATAATCAGCACGGCGAGTTGCGCGTCGGTAACCGGAGGACTGTCGTCCCACGCCTACACGTGCTCGAAGTTCGCGGTGGCGGGGCTGGTGAAGAACACGGCGGTGGAGCTGGGGAAGTACGGGATCAGAGTGAACAGCATTTCGCCGCACATAATATTGACGGAGTTGGTGAAGGAGTTTTTGAAGGTGGACGAGGAAGGGATGAAGAAGTACTATACTCATTTTGGGGGGAAGCCTTTGACTACTCAGCACATTGCGGATGCTGCGCTTTATTTGGCTAGTGATGATGGTGGGTATGTTAGTGGGCATAATCTTGTTGTGGATGGTGGGTACACCACTGGGAGCTATAACTTTGGTCTCTTTTGAGATGTGTACATTGTAGTGGCTAGCTGGTGGGGGACCTCTGTTACTGTTTGTGTGTGTTGGGTGGGTTGTTCTGTTTTTGCCAATTAAGGGTACCTTTGAATGGACTCTACTGAGAGAGTGAAAGTGGGGTTTGGTAATGGAAGAGTTGGCAATTGTGTGATAGACAGCCTTGGGAAATTTGCATGTATTTCATTAATTTATTCTCCTTTAATGATTTCCTTATAATCTCAACATGGTATGTATATATACATGATTGATTTTTTTTTTTTTTGGAATCGCACTCACACTCTCAAAAACTATCATTTAGTAATGATAAGTGTTAGAATAACAATACCATGTCACACCACGAGACACATTAGTTCACAAGAGTCATTCATGTATGCCTTGAGATGCAGACATACACATATATCTATGCATAACATGCGGGCGAGGTCGCATGGAAAGCTCTTGTGAGCCAATGTGTTTTGTGGTGTGACTTTGTTGCTGTCATTATAGTATTTTCCTTTAGTAATTAAGCAATGCCTCGCCCATCTTACTAGAGATGCTTTGGCACGTATACACCATTGATCAAATGAATAATGATTTGGTGATATTCTTGTGCTACGTAATGTTTTTCTTTTGGTCTAAATCATTCAATATCCGAACTATATGACTACTCCGAGTTCACCCCGAGTCAAAGTGTCGCACACCGCATTAATAGATAGAGCACCAACGTTGGCATTTTTTGTTGGAACAAATCTATTCGGACATAAAATACTAGTTAAGAATGGAGGAACCAAACAAAGAGTTGAGGCGCACAATCGCTCTCTTTTAGAAAAGATTTCTCTCAACTGGTCGAAAACGCATAAACACAATGAGATTAATCGAAAATTGCCATTAGGATACAATCAAGTCTCTAATGGTTGTTGGATGATGTGTATGTAACATAACTCCAACCAAGAACATTCTTTGAAAAACTTTTGAAAGAATGATGCCAAGAAAAAGAACACACTTTGGTAAAAAGCCTTTTGTGTTTTAATATGTTTCACAATGTGTTTAGTACGTATTAGACCTCTTTAATTTATAACAAATCAAGAGATTTGATGTCTATCCACAAAGGGGTGAGTTTTGGTGCGAATAGGTACAAAAAAATGGACAAAATGGACAATGAAAAGTGTCTTTTGTATTTGAACTTTTCACTTAGTGCAAACACTTCAAAGTTTCATCGTGTACTATTGTGAACGGATCTTGAACTAAGAACTTTTGCGATAAAATCGAAAGTATCACACATATTAATTTTATGTAAGTAAGAGTGTTCTGTTGATTACAAATTATGGCCTTGTGTAAGTCCTATCTTTCTTTAGTGTTCTAGAGTCATTTAGGCTCGTAAGAAGCAGCCACACTTCAACGCCCATATAGGTAAGTCTACTTAAGTGAATCAGCAAGTCACTCTATTGGACTTAATGACCCAATTGTCAACCTCCATCATGCAAAAACCAACATTAGAGCCAGGAAGGGACATTTTATAATATAAATTTCTAGTGTTCCATAATCTTCACTTGACTTGTTAGTATCACATTGAACTTATTCTACATTTTCAAGAATTAAGTTGGGTTCCCATTAAGTGAGGATCGAATTAGACACAAATTAAGAATATAGTTAGGATACGGTTGGAACTTAGAGTGGAACCCTATGATCCTTACTTAGAGTCCTAGTTGGGAAGTGATTAGAGTTTGGGAAATAAAAAAACTTGGATTCTATATATGATAATTGTTGTATTGTACTGTAGTATATCGGTAACTATGCACTAATATTATAGATTGCGATGATAAATCAGCCTGGGTCGATTGATGATAGTGGGGTCGTAGGTCCTCGATTTACGAGTATAATAGATGTCAACCACCTTGTCATTAAGACGACTGACCAACCTAGATTACCTTAATACTTTGATAATCTAGTCAGCCTAATCCATTCTTTCAACTTTGACCTCTAAATAATAATTATCTCAATCATTTCTAAGGCTCCAAAACTATAGTTATATCCTCAATAAAACTCAATTCATAAATTTTTCAATTTGAGCAAATTAAAAGATAATATCCATATTTAATAAAAATCTCGTCGGCACTCCCATAAAATTGGTCTGCCGAAAAATTCATCTAATAAATAACATAATTGGGGAGATGCCTAGAAAGACTTGCAACTTCCCACAATTCATAATATGTCCCACAGTTCATAATATGTATCAAATTCAAATTTATGAATTAACTTAGAGTCTCCAATAACTTAAACATAACTTCACAATCACAAATAGACCAAAATCGAATCATAAACCTTTCACCTTATTTAAATTTCTAACTTATAAGACTCTCATAACCGTTCAAAGCACTACAAAAAAACAGCAAATCAGAAACGGAATTAGAAACGGAAATAAATTCCGTTTCTAAATCAGAAACGGAATTAGAAACGGAATTAAGTTCCGTTTCTAAAAAAAAAGTTAGCGACGGAATTGACGGAGGCATTCAGAGACGGAATTGAGACGGATCAGAGACGGAATTAGAGACGGAATTAGAAACGGAATTTAATTCCGTCTCTAAAAAATGGCGCCAACATTCCCACCAAAAATTTCATTTTTTACAACCGTCCATTAATCTCGAGATTCGTGCGTATTCGATCTCGATGATTCAAAATAGGGACCCAAGACTCAACACACACACACACTCTCTCTCTCTCTCAACCCTAACGCTTTCTCTCTGCCTTCTCTCTCGCTCAACCCTAACGATCTCTCGCTTTCTCTCGCTCAACCCCCTAAACGCACGCTCTCTCTCTCGCTCTCGCCGGTCACTCGCCACCTCACCTTCGCTCCCCGCTCCCCGCTCCCCGCTCACCCCGCTCACCGCTCATCGATGTCGCTCCTCTCCGCTCTCTCTCCGATCCCCGCTCTCGCTATCTCTCCGCTCACCGACCGATCCACCGCTCTCTCGCCTCTCTGCTCGATGTGTTTCTCACCGCTCCCATCACCGCCTCTCGATCTCTCGCGTGCATAGGCCGATCTCTGTTCGTTCTCTCTCTCTCTCTGACCTCTCTCACCGCTCACCGAAGCTTCCCAGTTCTTGGTAGGGGTTGTGGGGTTGAATTTTTTTTTCGCCTGATGACAAGGTAATCTGTTGTGTTTTTCGCCTGATGACAAGGTAATCTTTCTTTGAGCATTTTATTTGTTCATTAGATTCTGAAAAGTCTCTTAATTGATTGATTTCTGGTTCTTGAATTGGTCATTGGAGTATTAAGTTCTGATTCTTGAATGGGTTTGGTGTTTGGAGTATTGGGGATTTTGGGGAAGCCTAATCTATGTCCAATGTGGATTGTTTGATGTTGGGTTGTGGAATTTGGAGAGAATTCTTGATGGGTTTTCTGGAGGGTTCTTTCTTTGTCAATGCACACAAAGTTTGATAGCTTTAAGGATCGGATTCTTGTATTGTGAATTGTTCTTTCTTGTGTTGCAAAATGTGGTGTTCAAGAATTGTTGAAACAATGTGATCATGTTGGGTTTCTATTAGGATTTCGGCGTTTTAAGGTTGCGTATATAGTCTGGTTTTATTATGGCAATCTCTATTAGTTATGAATGTACATTAAAGTCCTTTTTCGCCAATGGACAAGAGCGAGAGGGACATGAGGGATTTGGAGGAGTTGCTCTCGAAATTGAACCCTATGGCGGAGGAATTCGTGCCGCCATCGCTTGGTTAGCCATGGATCGCAAGTTTGGGTTTTTCGCCAACAACTTCACTATGCTTAGCAATGGCAACGGCATTGCCAACGAAATACTTGGTAGAAGGGTATGATCAAGACTCCATTTTTCACTCTTTTGAAGCAAAAATTTCCCTCTTTTTGTTTTGCGGTGTTAACATCTTTTCATTGATGGGTTTTGATTTTTTGACTTGTGTGTGTGTGTGTGTGTGTGTGTTTGTTTGTTTGCTTAGAAGAAAAATGGGTTTAATCGGGGGAAGAGGAGAATGAACAAAGGGACAAGTATGGCCCAGAGGATGAGATTATTAGGAGAACGGTATATGTTTCGATATTGATCACCAGGTGAATGGACGATTTGGTTTGTTATTTGGGATCCTTTTATTTTGATTTGTTTGTTTGTTTGTGGATTGGTAATTGTGAACCCCAATACAAACCATTAAAGTCCTTGATACGAATTTTCTGAGCTGATTAAGAATGCCCTTTTGAGATTCCACTTCAATCAGTCCATTAAAGTCCTTGATAACTCATATCCAACACTACTAAATATCTCGATGTCAAAGAAGTTTCCTCGCTCTTTTGTACCCTTTCAATAAGCATAACCAATTATGGTTAGTTATAGCTTGCAACACTACAATTTTTCAAAACTCTATTTCCCAGAGGCTACCACTCTCCCAATGTCTTTCCTTTCATTTCTAAGTTGTGTTACGCTCTCGAATGTCAGTTGTCGTACCACTCATACTGTACAAGCTAGCTTATGTTTCTTGACCAGTTCTTGACACCATCAATTGGGTCCTTTAAGAGCTTTGTAACAATTATAATTAGACCAAAGTCTTCCCAAAGAGTAAGAAACAAAAGCCCTAAGATTTTAGCACATACATGAAGCATAGACACCCATATTTGAGTATGAAATGAAAGAAAGCTTGCTACCTAGGCTTTGAATCACTTGACACTTCAGTTCCTTCTCTTCGTTCACAAGTTCTTCTAGCTCCAAATCACAAAATCTCGAACAAATCTTGTTGTAATTTCTTTCTTCTCTTAATGCCTTTAGAGAATAAAAGCCATTTTTAAGTTTAGTAATTAAAATCTAGCCACTAGATGAACTTTGTATCTCTCAATCTCATAAATCTCTAAGAAGATCTATGACTTCTTATTTAATGGAACATGCACTCCATAGATGCACTCCAAATCTGGAACACAAGTTGTACCAAGATATAGGTAAGTGCTAAAAACTTTACTATGATGTATTGGAGTTTGTTTAATGATAAGTAACATTTCACATAAAATGGAACTAGTATGTACATGCATATTTTAGTATTTAACTTGTTTTGCCTCGGCATTGCCACCTTGTCTCAACAAGGTGGATTTGATAATAATTAATTTATTCTTACTATTACGATTTTTCATATTCTATTCTTGCACTTAATTGACTCTTTCATGTTGAAATATTCGATTAAGTGGTTTAATGCATAAATTTTACTTGAATATGATCTATAATTTGCATTGTTGTTTGAATAAGGATATGTCTTCTTTAAATTTAGGCAATAACAAGTCCATATCATTTTTTTTGGTGTGATCAATAGTTTGATACTCATTAAGTTCATACTTCACAACTTAAAAGGTATCCTAGTTCCTCATCAAGTTGATACTCGTTAAAAAAGCTCAGTTTGAAATGAGACGAGTGAGCTTATGATAAATTTTGTAGCTTGTGAAAGTGGATTGATTGAAAATAGTCTTATGAGTTTTTTGGTCTATCTATGAGGTAGCATATTTTTGTTTTCTTATATGTTTTTAGAAAATGAAGATAAAAGTGAAAATGACAAACATTGCTATCTTCCTCCTACTTGGATTGGTAAGAATTTAATTTACTTAAATCAAGATATGCAAATGTTTATCATCGTTTGTGGATTCTTAAATCTCAAATGAATTAATGTTAATCTTTTTGCTTGTTTGTAGACTTTGATGGTCGAGTGCGGGGATCGTCACTATAAGTTCGATGTGAGTCATTGCTCTTCTACCTTAGCTCTATCTCCTATGATGCTTATGTCCCCGAAAAATTTAAGTTCAACTATTCAATTATTAAGTTGTTTCAAATGTCCTTAGCATTTGTGCGGTGGTGTTGAAGAACATCTCAAGACTTTTCGATTGATAATTCTTTTTGTGCATATTTATAGGATTGTAAGTTTTTTTTTTTTTTTTGTGGTTGTTGAACAATAGGATTGGTGGTTTCGTGAATACTTAGAAATTTGGAGCATTTGTAATACTATACAATTTTTTTGGATATATATATTTTTCAATTTTTGATTTTTACATTTTTGTTCTCTCAATTGAATATTTGTTGATATATATTGTCGATGTATGAATGTCAATTTATTATATATTGGCAGGTTAAATGTGCTTGGATTGAGACCTATATATGTAAGACTTTAAAAACTAAACAAAAATGAAAATTAGAGACGGAAATAGCAACGGAATCTTTGGATTCCGTTGCTATTTCCGTCTCTAATTTTTTTTTTTTAGATATGAATCAGAAACGGATCAAATTCCGTCTCTGATCCGTCTCTGATTAGCAACGGATCAGAGACGGAAATAATCAGAAACGGAATTTATTCCGTCTCTAATCAAAAACGGAATTAGAGACGGAATAAATTCCGTTTCTAATCAGAAACGGAATTTATTCCGTTTCGATCCGTTCTAAATCGAAACGGAATCCATTTTCCGTTTCGATCCAATCGACGACGACGTTTTCGAGAGACGGAACGCATTCGTCTCGTTCGTTTCGAATCCAATCAGAGACGGAATTTTTGCAAATCAGAAACGGAAAATTCCGTTTCTGATTTGCTTTTTTTTTTGTAGTGAAGTAACTTCACATCCTACACTCACCCGGAGAGTCCCAAAACAATATGTATAAACAATTTACAATAAGAATTTAGTTTAACTTTTGAAAAAAGGTACCACAATGTCCATTCATCCCTTGTCTTCATATAATATCTAACACTATTAAAAACAACTCGAAGATGTCAGGTAAGTAATTTTTACATTGATATGTGCTCCTGCAATTGTTAGTATGATACATAGAGATATGTGATCACATCTCCAAATAAACAATGATATACGTTTCAACAAGACATGCAATCTACTCTATCGTTGTCTCCAAACTATAATTAGAAGTCAACTTCCAAAAATAGCACAAAGACAATTTTCAGAGATCATGAAATGCATAGATAAATTTTTCGTTTTTGATTGCGCTAGTCCCACTAGACGGCTTAGAGGCATGATTGAAACCTAGTTTCAATCAAATAGAAATAAGCTTATCCCCATCACCCACTCTATCTATGCATAACCAAGAATGAGAAAATGCAATGCTGACTATGATACAATTACCAGTACATAAATATTCAATCAATAGTAAAGATCATTGTAGAGTTTACTTACCATTGAACCAACTCAAAGTTGGTTACGAAACCTCACACAATGTTCCCTGACTTTAATTCACATACTTCAACAAGCCCTATTCAAATCATAACATTCAGGTGTTAAAGTAACAACTCTATTTTAATACTTCAAAACCATATTTCAAGCTACAATGTAGTTTAGACCACTCCAAATTCCAACAACTTCATCTTAACTCCCAAACTTAATGTGTGTCTTCAAGTTTCGGTCATAAACTACTTAATTGGCTTAAAAAATAATTTACAAATCTACTATGAATCTTAAATTGGGATTTTAACTCAATTGGCAATTTTAATCTTACCAATTCTAAATTTAAACTTTTGAACTTTAACAAATCCCAATTTATTCATTTTATCAACTTTTAGAGCCTTTTCCTTCGCAAAAAAAAATAAACATTGCATTACAATGTTTACATGAGTTTCTCATTCATATTCCAAGTTAAAACAACCCTGAAATAAGCCTTCAACACTTAATCAAATTATAGGTAGTGCATATTTTTCATTAGAGAGACACTATGTTTGACGCTAAATTTCAACCTCTAAACCAATGAATTTCACCACAAGTCTTATTAAGCATCGAGATTGGACATATCAAGATTCAAATAAACCTATTCTCAAGTATTTTGTACATCCATAAGGTCTTTGAATCATTCGTCAAACATGGCTACTCACATCTGTCAAGATTGTTTACAATTTTGACAATAGCTTGACGGCTACATTTGCACCACTTTTTCACTACCAAAAAAATTGATCCTAAGTTTGTACTTTTCCATTATATAAAATATGGTAGACAAGGGTTAAAACAAGCTTAACCCCACATAATTTGGATATCGTTCGATACCTCAACTTATCGACCCAACTTGCTTGCTTGCAAGCAGTATTTATACTAATGCCAAATTTTGGGACTTTTAGTAGTTCAAAACTAAGGTTTCACCTCCTATACGAATTTTTAAAATTTCACACACATTTATCCAACCTTAAAATCAAAAATCTCAGATAAGATTAGGTTATATGGAGTATCAATCGACTAAAGACCATCACTAAATACCAAAAATTGAAGAAATTAACCTTACCCGACTTTTCCTATCTCGACAGCTCCAAACTTTAAATTTTCATCATTTTGATTTATCTAGTCAATCAAAATAGGTTCAATTTTAACAAATTCCCTTCCAATCGATGAAACACATTGAAACATATCAAACTCCATTGATTTCAACTGAAGTCCCATTACTTTTTATCAAAATTTATCAATTAAACATATCACCATAACAACATACTCTTTCTCATCGTCATAACATCTCCTCCAAACCAAGACTTACATCTCCTCTTTATTTTTTTCCCACCACCAATTAAACCCAACTTCAACAATCAATCAATTCTCAAAACAAAATCACAAATTCAACTTAATTTACTTTGAATATCGAATCAAAATCTTACCTAAAGAATTTACGCCTCGACTAAATCGATTCATATTGTTCTTCATCATCATCCCAACAGTGATAGACGAGTTTGGTGATTCGAGAAAGAGAGAGATAAGAGAAACTATCAAGAGAGATAACTAAGAGGGAGAATCAAGAGAGTGTGGGAATGCACAAAGAGAAAGAGAAATCAAAAGGAACGTGAGTTTGAGGCAGAAAGAGAGAGCGAGTTCGAGTGAAAAAGATGATTGACGGAAGGAGAAGAGAGAAACGATTTACGTTCAAGATGAAGCCCATTTTCATTTCTCACTGTGTTAAAAGGGTTTGGATGGATAAATGACACTTTTGCCCTTTTTATTTTAGTCAATTATTAACCATACCACTCCCCCATTTGGGTAATTTCACATTTTTCTTTAATTTTCTTATGTTTATCTCCTTATATCGAATTTAAATCCTGAAAAACACCTAAATTTCAACAAAAAAATTGGAAAAATTCTTAATGCACTCAAACACTCGCGACTACCGCGTCCACATATCCACTTGACTTTATTTCGTGCCCAATATAGTATATTACATTAATTATTCACGCGACAAATAAAAATAATATTTTAGATTTATGATCTTCGGTCCGTAATGTGTGGGTCCCACCTCGAATACTTAAATCTCAAATTAAAGTCGAAAATACTTAATTAACATCCTAATCAAGTTTATGAAATTCTCAGATGTCATAGAGGATGTACGGTTCTTGACCTATAGGGTCACATCCCAGGATCAGTGATTGGACGAGATCCTTAGGATATTCAGGGCACGGATCGCAGCTACACCATCATCGTCTTTATCGATAGTGCCCACTATTCTGAAGGGGAGTGATCCTACCGTAAAAGCCACTCGAGCGGCTCCCATCAAATCGGCAAAGCCTGTGACAGCTGAGAAAGTGCCGCTATAGACACAAACAATACTACTTAAACCCGTACTCCGGTAGAGACTACGCCGACTACGCTTAGAGAGACGAGCACTGGGGCAATAGCTGAGGTGAGACAGTCAATAGAATGCCAGAAACATAAACTAGTTGAGTTTTATGGGGGTGCGAATCTCGAGACAACAAAGAGATTTGTGAAAAGCCACGAAAATATATATGACATCCGGGCCACATCAGAGCACACGAAACCGAGTATATCATTAGGGCTTATATTTGGAGAGGTCGATTCATGGTGGCTACCCAGGGTAGGCCCAAGGATTGGGCATAATTTAAGAGGCGTTTTAACCAGAAGTACTTTTTGCCTTTAATCCCGAATTTGAAGAGGGCCGAGTTTCTGAGCATTCGATAGTACACTAGGAGTCGGTGATGCAATATATGGGCATGTATTTGCAGTTGTTGGATTATGCTATGGAGGCATAGCTGACACAAACGCTAACTATGCATACTATTTCATGAAAGGTATATTGAGGGACACCGGAGGGAACGTAGTGAATACTGAGCCAAGGAGTTTACAAACGACATATGAGAAAAGCTTGGCCAAAGAAACATAACGGAGCGCACACCCTGATGGGATCATCCCAGCACCAGGACTAGCATAGTCAAATTAAAGGTAAGATGGTGACAGGAGGAGGAAGAGGCACCGACCGTTCAGGCCAAGAGATGCTAGGGCATAAAGTATATGATCTATTGCGCCACCATCCCATCTAGCGCACACTGCACCAGTATAGTTTGCTTCAGCAAAGAGTTACGCTAGTATAACCTAACAGCCATCACAGTTAGGGCAGCCACAGCTATATCAATAGATTGAGGGTAGAGGCAGAGGGCGTTTCCAAGGGCAGAGGTACGGACGGTGCATGGATATAGATATGACTAGGATAGGGACATAGATATGACTAGGGATAGGGACAGAGCTCTAGTAAGACGCAAGGACATGGAGTTCAGATTCCACCATGATTGAGACTACACCGAGCATGTTTTGAGTATGGATAGATATGGCATTTCGTCCGTACCTATCCACCACTAGGCAGGGCTCATCCATAGCAATGCAGATAGCAGGTTCATGTCATCATCGTACTAGATCTAGCTGTCACTCGAAACCTTATCGAGGGTATGATTTATATTTGCAGTCGATTATGCATATTATGATTGATTCGGGGTTTACTGTATCTTTTATTTCTAGTCGTATAGTTGATGAGTTAGGATTGAGACCTATTAGGTTAGAGTTGATCCTCAGCATGGCTTCTAGGGATAAGATATACCGAACCTACTTTGTGTTGACTACCCACTTGAGATAGGGGACATGAGATGCCCGCGAGACTTGAGGATATTGGAGTTCTTAGATTTTGATGCCTTATTAGGCATGGATTGGTTAGTCGTGTACCACACACAGCTTGAGTGTTTTATCAAGGTGGTTACATTTCGATTTCCAGATCGAGCAAGTTTTAGTATTTTAAGGACTTCGACCATATTACTAATCACCCAATCCAGAGTGTCCATGAATTCAGATTTCGATACCTTTGCTAGTATTTTGAGTACGACAAAGACAGTTAAGACGAAGATGGAGGAGGTGCCTGTTGTATGTGAGTTTTTGGATGTTTTTCTCATAGAGCTACTAGGATTACTACTGTTTAGAGAGATCAAGTTCATCATAGACTTGGTCCTAGGGACTAAACCCATATCGATTTTGTCGTACAGGATGACTCCTAAGGAACTATAGGAGCTGAGGACCCAGCTAGATGAGTTGTTAGAGTCGGGATTCATATGTCTAAATATGTCACCTTGGGGCGTGACAGTATTGTTTGTCAAGAAGAAAACGACAGTTTGAGACTTTGCATTGACTACCAACAACTCAACAGAGTCACGGTGAAGAACAAATATCCACTCCTTTGTATTGATGGGTTGTTCGATCAGCTGATAGGGGCTCATTGGTTCTTAAAGATTGATTTAAGATCGGGCTACCACCAGCTGAGGATTTGAGATGAGGATACGAAGAAGACTATTTTCTGCATGAGACATGGGCACTACTAATTTACCATCATGAATTTTGGGCTAAGGAATGCCCCGACGATGTTCATGGATCTTATGCACCGAGTGTTGAGAGAATATTTGGATAGAATCGTGATAGTGTTCATCGATGGCATTCTCATATATTCTAGGACTTGTAAGGATCATGAGGAACACCTTTAAACGGTCTTACAGACATTAAGGGTGCATATATAGACTGTATGCTAAGTTCAGTAAGTGCAAGTTTTGGCTCACTGAGGTCGGATTTCTTAGGCATATTGTCAAAGCCAGTAGAGTGTCAATAGACCCCTAAGATTAGACCAGTGATCGATTGGCATACACCTACATACATGATAGACATTCGCGATTCTCTGGGATTGGCGAGCTACAACAAATGGTTTTTCAGGAATTTTCTAAGATTGTTGCACCGATGACATGGTTAACGAAAAAGGAAGCCAAATTTCAGTAGAATGATAGTTGTGAGTAGGTTTTCAGACTCTGAAGGAACGATTAGCCATGACACCAATATTGGTATTACCAGAGTTGGGAAATGGTTTTGAGGTGAACACTGATGCTTTTAAAGTTTTTTGGGGCTGTGTTTTGATGTAGGACGATAAAGTGATAGCTTACGCGTCCCGATAGCTAAAATTCATGAGAAGAATTACCTAGTCAGAACTTGGAGTTAGTGGCAGTAGTTTTTGCATTGAAGATTTGGTGTCATTACTTCTACGAAGAGAGATTCACGAGTTTACTGACCATAAGAGTTTGAAGTACATCTTCCTTTAAAAGGAGTTGAATATGAGATAGAGGCGTTGGCTAGAGTTCCTTAAGGATTATGATTTCTATTTGGAGTACACCCGGAGAAGGCCAATGTCGTGGAAAGTGCATTAAGCCAGAGATGAGAAGACCTAAAATAGTGACTTGCCGCATGACAAACGAATATGGGTTACTCGAGGCAGTCGAGTTGATGAATTCAATTAATATATCGATCACCACCATAGTGTTGATTTATGGGGAGATGAGGACTCGAACATTTTCTATATAGAGTGTACTTGAAGGTTAGCAAGCAGATGAGAAGTATCATAAGTTTAGCAAGTAGCTCAGGATCCTGATCACCCAGAGTGGAGTCAGTCGACGGATTCATGCTTGAGATTTAGATGGAGGCTGTGGATTCCATCAGTGGCTGAGACTTATGATGAGATACTTCAGGAGGCTCACCACTCATGTTTTACAGTTCATCCATGTTTGACCAAAATGTATGCGGATATGCGTCGTCTATTTTGGTGGTCGAGGATGAAGACCGATATTGGTGATTACATTCGAGTGCGTAAGATATGCTAACGAGTTAAGGCTGAGCATCAGAGACTTTGAGGGTTATTACGGCTACTTCTCATTCCTTAATGGAAGTGGGAACCTATTTCCATGGATTTTAATAGAGGATTACCTCGATTTCAGCGCAACCATGATAACATCAGGTATGGATAAGCTGACTAAGTCCATGTACTTCGTACCAGCATCGACAACACATATGGTGGATAGGTTAGCTGCTTTATACGAATAAGAGATTGTTAGGTTACACAAAGTTTCATTATCCATCGTGTCTAAAAAAGGATCACAGTTCACATTAGAGATTTGGCAGAGCATGCAGGTAATGTTTAGCACTGATAAGTTGCTAATTATGTAATTATATATAATTTATTTATATGGTTTTTATGTTTCAGTCTCCAAAATATTAGTCTAATTATATTTATTTGTTATTTTCAAGGTTAACAGAGTGCGCGGTTGAATCCGGGCAAAAAGTTGTATGAAATGGTGTATTTACATGCAGTGTAAGATATTAGAGGATTTGTCTCGTGACACGCATTGCTTAGTTGTTTTAGTAATGAGGAGCAACCCAAGCACGCAGGAAAGTAACAGAAATTAGTTACTTTGCATTACAGTCATGGACTCTCCTCGGGATTCGTACCCATGCTCTCTCCCACAAGTTAGCAAGAGACGTGCGAGTCTTCTCTCCTACTTGCTACGACCACGTGTCGAATCCTCACTGGCCCAGCACATGGAGGCAATATTCTCCATCAGGAGCCATTGGATTTCCTCAAGGCGTGCGTTGGTGCTCTCTCCCATGTTTTCGCTTATGCAACTCAAGTTCTCTTCTCGCTAGCTGTTGCCACACATCATCGATCCATGACAACTTGGCCAATTATCTGTTGCCACGTGTCCATGCAAACCATCTTCAAACATCAGCTCCAGATAACCATCTTACGCCGTGTCAGCGAGACCAACTGCACGTCCAATCCGCGCCCGCTACGTGTCCATGACTCCAAATTTCTAACGCCCAAAAGCCAGCTAAATCGTCCTTGGGGCACGTGTCATTATATACCCTACGAAATGTAGTTTCTCTCACCTCTAAAGATCGATTTTTAGTAATTTTTAATATAACGACTTTAGGAAAAAATAAAAGGTTGGATTTTATTAAAAACCCTATTTTTCAGCTATTATTATTCTTCGACTCTTATTCCTTTCTCTCTCTTTCTCTCTCTATTTTCTTACTTTTGCTTTATGTTTTTCAACCATGAGACACTAATATCATAGCCTAGGTAAGACTGCGAGGGAGGTTCTACTGTGCTCATTCATGGTTTTATGAGATTTATTTATTTTAATTTCACTGCTTCTCATTGATATTTTATTTTCTTTGGTATTGTTTGAACAATTAGAATTAAAATCATATTTAAACTCTGATTTAATTGCCAGTGAGTTGTAAATTTGTCCTTATGCAATAAGACCACAATAGTGGCGATTGACCCTACAAATTGATTGGCCTCTTTTGGGACCGGTTGAATACCTTAGGAATATAGGCTAAATCAGACACAGTAGTGATCCGGTTGTCTAGGTGTAATGCCTTTACGAAACCCATTGTTGTCATCGTGTTAAACCCAATCTCTTGAGTATGGAGTTATACAATTAGCTAAAGAAATAGTCAATGTCATACATTGGCTATCAAGATTAGGAAGTGTGAGGAACCGTGTACGTTACCAAGTCTACAACTACACTATGATATTTTGATTTGCATATTTTACATAAATCGAAGACCAAATCTAATATTTTATCGAACCGAGCTTGTACGTCTTGACCTAGGTGTTTTTCATTAATTGTTTTCAAAGCTATTTTCATTGCTTATTTATTTTCCCTAGCATTTAGATTAGCTAATTAAATCACTTTCTTAAACCTCTGATTTCCCTTTTTATTGTTTTTGACCTTAGAAAGATTACCAATCTCTGTGAGATCGACCTTTTGCCATTATTATGCAAATAATAGGTTTATGAATAATATTTTATTGACGCGTTCAGCGTGCGTCAATTTTTGGCGCCGTTGCTGGGGACTGGTTTTTCTAACTAGACATATTCAAGAGGATATACTATAGTGTATGCCATTTGCAGATGATATTGTCTTAGTGGATGAAACTAAAGATGGAGTGAATAGGAAATTAGAACTTTGGAGGAATACATTAGAATCTAAAGGCTTTACATTAAGTAGGACGAAAACCGAATACATGCACTGTGAGTTTAAAAACATTAGACATCGAGATGACGGAGTGGTAAAATCAGGGAAAATATAAGTTCCTAAGGTAAACCACTTTAGATACCTAGGATCAATCATACAAAATGATGGTAACATTGAGAATGATGTCACACATAGAATTCAAGCGGAGTGCAACAAGGGTGATTTGTGATCAAAATGTTCTTACTAAGTTAGAAGGAAAATTTAATAGGACCGCAATTAGGCCAGCTATGCTCTATGGAAGTGAATGTTGGGCGGTAAAGCAACAACAATTACATAAAATTAACGTAGCAGAATTGAGGATGCTTAGGTGGATGTGTGGTAAAACTCGTAAAGATAAAATAAGAAATATAGAAATTCAAATACAAGTAGGAGTAGCACCAATTGACACAAAGATTAGGGAAGGGCGGTTGCAATGGTTTGGTCACCCGCAAAGACGACCTACAAATGTTCAAACTAGAAAACTTGACCCAATAGAAACTGTAGAAACTCGACGAGGTAGGGGAAAACCAAAATTAACATGGGATGCATTAATTATGAGGGATTTTGATGAGTTGCAAAGATCACCATCAATTGCACTTAATCGAGTGCAATGGAAAAGTTTGATCCATGTAGGCGACCCGGTTAATTTGGGACTGAGGCTATGTTGTTGTTGTTGTATTTTATCTTGAATCTAGTCTTTTGCCCTTAACACTTTTGCAAGTAATTCCATAATAGTCTCCTATTTTCACAACTATGGTCAATTTGAAAACTCATACTATTATGTTGTAAATAGGGTAGGTATGTCACGTAATGGACATTAACATTCTAACTCGCAATCTTTTGCGCAACATGTTAGAGTTTGTGGAAATTGTGGCGAATACTTTCATTCTACGTATGCTTGTCCTTACTATCTGAAGTATAGGAATCATCATGGTTCCATCTGTGCATCGCCACAACCCAAATTCTATATGTTTATGCGAAGTCCACAGATTCCTCAACATGAACGGAGAACCATTGCAGACATTAAGAGAGATATGATCTTTGACTGGCTTTCTCAAATAACTACTCAATAGTCTTGCAGGAGGATATGCAGCATATAAACCCAAAGTTGCGAAATTCAAAAACTCAATTACTAATATACTTGAGCATTTGATGAATGGGAAAGAGTTGTCTCCATAACCAGTTTCTGACTCATAGGATACCGTGAATACTGCTACATTAAAAAGTGTTGAGTTTGATGAGTTCTCAATTGTGGACGAGTATTTGAGTGACCTAGAGGAAACATAAGAAGTTTCTTCACATGACCCGATATTACCATTGCATAAAATAAAGATGATGAATCTGAGAAAGAAACTGAAGTCGTTCCAAAAAGGCCGGAGGAGCCACATAAAGATAGCGAGAAAACCAACATCTAGTGTTAATGAAACCACCTACCCTTCCATGCATATTTGTTAAACTTTACAAGGGGTGGAAGTAAAAGGAGCGTTCGCAAATTTTCTACACTGCCGACACCTTTGTGTTGGATGATCATGATATGACAGAATCTTTTGTGTTAGAGGTTCCGGATGAGCACCCAAGTCTGAAAGAGAGCATGCATATTTCATTGCCTAAAGCTATAAATGCACCATTCATTTTTAATATCTCAAAAGGAGAGGGCATCACGTGATAAAATCACGCCAAGTCAAGCAAAAAACTTAAAAGAAAAGCGTTTGTTGGGAAACAACCCAGCTTTGTTTTTATTTCTTTTAATTCTTGCATTTATCTCATTTTTAGTTTAGTCTTAGTTATTTTATGTTTAATAAAGCCCTAACTTGGTTTCTTAGATTTTTACGGGTTTGATGTGCACCGAAGGCATTGGAGCACCCCCAGAGTTTTGCTAGGTTTGACTATGGATTATATATATATATATATATATATTGGAGTAATTTGAGCATTTTCTTAGGAATTAACATATTAGTAGAATTTTAGGTGTTTTGAGACTTGGTTAGGACATATCCAAATTAAGTCACCACATTAGTTGCGGGTTTTTGAATAGACCCAAAACCCTATACTTCATTCTACATCTTGTTGATTACACCCTTAGTTGAAAGACTTCGGGCTCACAAGATTTGATAGGAATCATTTGAATTAACTCATCTGCTTGTTAGTTCTTGCTCTTGTTATAATCATTTTTATATAGTTTCCTTAGTCACCCAGATATGAGAGATTTTTTTGCATTTACTAGTTTTTGGATTCTTTTATTATGCATACATTTGTATCATCTTCTTTATCCATGTTCCTTTTCACCACTCATTTTTTCTTTTTGTTGCATGGATTCCTTGACTTGTTTTGAACCTTGTGGACAAAGTTCGAAATAAGTTTGGGAGTACTTTAGGATTTGTGGATTGAGTTGGATGGATTTATGTGCAATAAGACCACATTAGTGGCGATTAACCTACCAATTGATTGGCCTCTTTTGGGACCGGTTGAATACCTTAGGAATCTAGGCTAAATCGGACACATTAATGATCGGGTTGTCTGGGTGTAGTGCCTTCACGAAGCCCATTGCGGTCATCGTGTTAAATCCAATGTGCTTGAGTATGGGGTTATACGATTAGCTAGGGAAATAGTCACTGTCGTACCTTAGCTATCGAGATTAGGAAGTGCGAGGAACCGAGTATGTTACCGGGTCCATAGCTACACTAGGATTCTTTTGATTTGCATATTTTATACAAATCGAAGACCAAATCTAATCTTTTATCGAAACAAACTTGTATGTCATGACCTAGGTGTTTTTCATTAATTATTTTTAAAGCTATTTTCATTATTTATTTATTTTCCCTAGCATTTAGATTAGTTAATTGAATCACTTTCTTAAACCCACGATTTCCCTTTTGTTGTTTTTGACCTTAGAAAGATTACTAATCTTTATGGGATCGACCCTTTGACATTTTTCTGCAAATAATTAGTTTAGGAATTATATTTAAGCGATGCATTCGGCGTGCGTCAGGCACCAGATTATATTTGAGTACAACTTATCACTCATAGACAAATGGGCAGTCGGAGCGGTTAGTGTCAGAGGACATGCTTCGTATGAATGTGCTGGAGTATAGTGGTTCTTGGGATTAATATCTTTATTTGTGTAAATTTTCTTATAATAATAGTTACCAGGTCAGTATTGGGATGACACCGCTTGAGGCGCTCTGTGGCAGGCCATACAGATCTCTATCGTGTCGGGCAGAGCCTAAAGATGTGGCAATTATTGGGCCAGAGATTATGGTGGATCACACAAAGATACAATAGATCAGACAATGTTTGAAGGGTGCATATAAGAGACAAGAAATATTACGATAAGTACCATGGTGAGTTAAAGTATGATGAGGGCGCCTATGTTTACTTAAAGTTCTAGCCTTTGAAGGGTCACAAGAGGTTCATAATCAAAGGAAAGCTCACACTAACATTCATTGGTCCTTTCAAGGTTAATAAGAGAGTCGACAAGGTTGCATATGAGTTATAGTTATTGCATCAATCAGCCGGGATCCACCGTGTATTTCATATTCCGATGCTTCAGCTGGATAGGTCGAGAGAAGGCGTACGACCAATGTTGGATTTGAGCCAGATAGATTTGAGAGAGGACATTGCCTACAGGAGCAGCCTTTTCAGATATTAGACCGTCAAGTGAAGAGACTGAGGAATAAGGACATCGGGTCGGTCCTCGTCAAATGGCAACATTACGGGGATAAGGAGCTAACTTAGGAACTAGAGTCCTATATGCACAAGCACTTTCCATACCTATTTTGATTCCGGTAAGTTTTAGTTTAAGTTATTTTGAATTTCAAGGACGAAATTTTTATTAGTAGCACTACAAAAAAAATGATTTAGCAATGAAAAAGAGACGGATTAACAACGAAATACCGACATAAATAAAATCAGAGATGGATTCGTAACAGAATCAAATTCATTTGTAAAATCGTCTTTAGCAACAAAAATTAATTCTGAACAGAGATGGATTAAAGATGAAAATAACATTTAAAAAATTAATTATGCGTTGAGGTTCGTTGTTAATCCGTTGCTACTTTGCAACAAATTAGCAACGAACTGTTGCTAATATGCAATGGATTAGCAATGGAATGAATAGATTCCATTGCTAGTTAGCAATGGTTAGCAACGAACTTCAACTCATAAACCCAGAACATTTACTTATTGTTTGGATTTCATTTCTAATTAGAAACGGATTAGCAATGGAATACTTGAATTCTGTTGCTATTCCATTAAATTTCCATTTGTATGCTAAAAGTTTTTTTTCATTGCATTTTGTTCCAGCACGGTTCTTTTAAACAAAAAAATCTGCAGCTGGCCTTCTCCTACGCCCTGCACCCCCTACAACGAAATTTTATACCATTTTATTCACATAAAATATCAAATATTATATACGAAATGGAACCCACAAAAAAAAAGAACTCAATCTCAATATGCACAAAACGTTGTTTGAAATTTGTTTACAAACCCAAAAGCTATCCAAACCAACTAAAATACCTAACTCTCGTCACCAAGGTGCTCCTTATACACCCATTCTTGGATGTCCCCATCAACATCTTCGTGTTGCTGCTATGGTGAACGATCCGGATCTATCCCAACTAGCTGGTGGTTCTCTTGAGGTGGTGGCAGTGGTGGTGCCTGAGAGGTGCTCACTCAGAAGTCTATGCGTATTCCCAACCGGCTCTGTATGAAAGCCTCAACCGCACAAGCCTCTGAACGACTGCATAACACTCTGAAGGTTGCACCATCAGCTCACGAGACGTGCTGGCACCGGGATCTTCATATCCCCTCTTCCTCTTAGCAAGTGACCCGAGCCCATAAAAACTCCCCTTTGGACATTCCCCGCTGCATCATAGTAGAGTTACTCCTCATTTATCGCCTGGTCCGGTGTAACCTGAGTGTGCTCCTCACGCCTCCTCACGAGCTCCGCCTGCATGAAAACAAAGTTGTCAAAAAAAAAAAAAAAAAAAAAAAAATAAATCATTGAGAAAATGAGAAAAAAATTTAAATAGCCCAAAATCATTTGTAGTGCTTAAAAATAGCAAAATTCATGTAAGAAAAAAAGTAAGTAATTACTGGATATCTTCCCTTCAATCATGTGCACACTATAAGTTAGGTTTTCAAGAACTCTAACAATTATGGTCTTATGACTTTTAAAGTAAAAATTGCCTATTTTTTGGTTGTAAGAAATCAAATGCTGCCTTAACTTCTTTGCATTTACAAATAATAACAAGACCAGTTGAAGCAATTTCTTGGCATTAATTTGCTTATGGTTGTAGAACATCATTCAACCCTTTGAGCAAAATGCAACAAAAGGAAATAAAACCCATGGACCGACTCCATCGTCTCCAACCCATAAGAACTATGAGATCACCCCAAGGACGCCTTCGGCATTTAGGTGTCACGGACCAACCATAATATATATATATATATATATGGATTTTAGTACATTTGGTGGTGACTTAATAGAATGAAAAATGTACATCTGGTGGTGACCAATCAAGATTGAATTTTTGAGAATGCCAATTTATACCTTAGCCAATTCCATGTAGATTAAAAACAACTACTTTCAAAACAAATTAAGTGAGATATAAATCATTTATTCAATTTTAACCACATAGAAAACTTTTATTTTCGTTGAGATGTTGAATTAAAGGGGAAAAAGAAACTTAGCATAACTGGATCTTTTACAATGCAACTTGTTTGGCACATCCAATGATTTCTTTCCCTAAATCCTCTCACTGAAAAGTCGCTTACTGTCCACAATATGGCTGCTTGCATCTAGAAATTGATTTTATGGAAACATCATACATTATTAAACCATTGTGCCATAAATCTTGTATTTCTCTCACGAGAGGTTACAAAAATACATCTATTTTATGGCTAGAGTTGGTCGGTCAGGAAATGATAACCGTCAAGAACATAAATTCTTCTTTCATGCACATCGATGGTGGAAGGTTGTATGGAGTCAAAATCAAGGTCCCCGAAGAGTAAGGCCTCACATTTAACCCAAACGATTGAAAACCATTTGTGCAGAGCCCAAAATGAACATTTCAAATCTCTGTGCTAAACTCTTTATTCACTTTGTTAAAATGACGTCATGCCATCGAAACTGAATAATGTTGCATAACATCGTTTGGGGACACGTGTTCCTTAGGCCAGTGCATATGTCTAGTTGTTGATTTGAAAGTGAACAAATGTTGCAATCAAGGGCCTAAGGGAAAGTAATACATTTTTTTTGCAAGGCCATGTTTTTGTGTTCCTACAACAACTACGTCATTATGTCATGTACCGAGAATGCCCACAAATTTTGCATAATGTTAACTCAGAGTCATCTCCCTAATAAATCATACACTGACTTTCACAACAATCTATCTTCTCGATTGGGAGACCCAATCCTCGCATAAGCCATTTTATTGAGTAGAAACTGTGGACTAATGTGTTGTTGTTAGGCAACGCTCCTTTGATGAATTGGATGAACCCATCGTAATAGCTCTCAAAGACGTGGTGCACCGATTTCAGAGAAAATAATCTAGCCATGGCGGACAATTTCGTCATGTTCTCACAACCCAACCATACTTGCTCTTTACTAGCGTTAATCATGTAGTATAGTTGTTGTGCTGGGGGTTGGACTCTTTTTCCACGCGATTCCAGTTAAAACTATGCCCCACCGCATTATGTAGCATCTCTTATCGTGATGATTTTCAGAATCGTTGAAAGTGGATGTCGTATCCTGACCTTCTTTCTCATCGTGTTCATACCAACAATAATATCCAAGAACGAACCCATACCTAAGTATATAGTACTCATGAGTTTGAATGTCAAAGTAGGGTAGAAGTCAACATTTATTACGATTACATGGGCATCTAATCCTACCCTCATTATGGTAAGTGGTGCAATTTTCCTTCGCGGATTCTATGAGTTATTTTACCCTTACAAGAAACTCCCTTCGGATAACCCATTATCAAGGCGATTGTACATCCACTCTCTATTCACAGTCGACATTCTCTGTAAAATACAATGACTTAACTTGGATGCAAATGTCGATAATTCGATTTTTATTTTGTAATAGTTGGACTAATCAATGCTTTAGGATACATTTATAAAAAGATTGTGTAAGGTTTATTGCAATGCATTTAACTAGGACATGAATATATGTTACTTCTACAAAAACTTCGGCATAGCTTTCCTCATAAAATAGACTACCAAAATTTTTAGAACCTAATTAACATCAGTGGGGGTATCCATAGAAGGTCTCACATCTCTCCAACATTTCACAATATCAAATGTATCATTGAGCTTAATCAAACATAATATATCAAAACACGTTAAAATATTTATTCCTTTCTTGCCATCGCCCTAGTTTGAATGCCATAAACAAATAACATGGCATTTTGGGCTCCAAAGAGCCGAATGATACAAGTGAATAGTACATCAGTAGAGTTATGTTCTAAAGTTTTAATACAGTGTAACTGAAGATCTAATTGACTACTATATGGGTTAAGACTTAAAGTTTATGTCTTTAATTAGATAACTAAAAATTTCTTGCTATTGTTAAAGGATAATGTATGAAAGGTCATGGATTTAATCCCATTTACACAACAATTCAATGAAGAAAGTGAATTAGTAGTAGTTACAGTGTGAATTGAAGTAGAGCACAAATAACATTAAAGACATCATACCATTACTTTTGCATATATTACAAACATTTCGGCAGAGTTTCCCTTATAAAATAGACTACCAAAAATTCGAGAACCTAATAAACATCAGAGGGAGAATGCCTAGAATGTCTCACATCTCCCCAACATTTCACAATGTCATTTTAACATGAATTAAAAAAAGGATTAAAATCACAAGTTGTAACCGAAATGAATACATTGAACAATTAAAAAACGTACCTAAATTCAGTTTATTACCTCAACCTCAACTCTTGCTTGTACATTGAACCTAGTTCACATGAAATGCAAAAATTCAATTAAGAAAAATCAATGAGAAATTTTGAGGGTAGATTTAATTATCTTCCTTTTACAAATAGATGCCATATAATACTAAAAGCGGAAAACAAGCTTTAAGAAACAAAGTACATAAAACAAGAGACCAAATAAATTTAAATAGGTTGAATCATACTCCAATGCAAAAATAATAGTAATTTGGTCTAAAGAGAAGTATCAAATTGTCTCGATATCATGGTCCTAATTTTAACTCGATTTGATTGATCTAAGCTACCAACACTCTTGGGCATAGTAGTAATTGCCAAGTCTTGATGATAGAAAATCATTTACTAAGACAAAAAGATCTAATTTGATTCTCTTGATATAGAGTCTAGCATAAATAACATAATAATCTTGCAACTTGGGTTGACATATCACTAATCAAACCGCATACTATACTTACCCACACAAACTTACATTACTTCAAAGATAAAAACTAAAAGAAATCACATGATCTTTAAAGTGGAATGCCGAAAGGAATATGAAATCTAATTTCCCTCCAAATGTTATGTAGATTTAAAGTGGGTTTGGAGGACGGTGAAAATCCGACGTAGGTAGGTTAGTTTGATAAAGAGATTCAGGTCGAGGAGGAAGATCTCGCGGACTAAGTGGAACTGACCATTGGCAGTATCCCAGTATATGGGGCTAGTATACCACCATTGGTCCCTTATTCCCTCATTCTCGAAGTAACGTAGACATACGAATACTAATTAGACACAAAACAAATAACAATCATCATTGATAAATGACACATTTTCATTCTACAAACTTATAATGCTTTTATATGTAGTTTCAAAGTCATTGAGACAAATATTAGAGACATTGATAAATTTTCCCACAAAGTACTTCCTCAATTTATTCTATATACAAATTTTTCATCAAGCACGTTGTTAAGGTTCTTCCTAACCAATATACTTTAATATCCAATTTAGCCAAACATATTCCATTAAGGCTAATGCTAGAATACAACCTCAAATCACACCCTAAGATTATATTAAACCTTTTGGGATCTTCGTGATGCATCAAGATGTTTCCGTACAAATCTTGAAGGGTATTGTATGCCTAATAAGTAGCATGATCTTAAATGTGACTTTAGGGTGTTACGATGTTTGTAACGACCCAAATTAATTAAACCAAGATTAGCGTTAATCTCAAGGATTAGCGGTTGTAATTCGGGCATCACGTGAACAACTCGGTTGGCTTGGACACAAGAACCGAGGAAATATGTTATTTATGGATGATGGTTGTGCAAATGTGGTGTTTAAAATGTTATTATATTACACTGCATGTGTGTATATTGCTATCTGGCGAGTTTGTATGATGGGTGTTCGCCTCAAAAGTCGTAGTGAGTAGGTGAACTATGGGTACACTAAAAAATTAGAATAATCCATGTCAGGATGACTAGTTAATCAATGAAAAGGGAATGTGACCTTAGGCCAAGTAAACTTCAATTAAAAAATTGGCTATGGCGCACCTCGAATTGCGTATCAAGACGCGAGGCATCGAGTGCCGGGTAGTCGAGGGTTAGTTGGATCACAAAATTTGTCAATTTAGTGAGTAAAAGCACTAAACATATATATTATAATGGACCTAAGCTAATATAATTGAATCAAATAAATCAATGTCTATAGTTTGGTTATTTAAATTAGAAACCATGAGATTATCCTAGAGATACGTGTTGACACATTTAGGAACCATGTGAGTAACAAATTAGTGTCACTTTGATTGGGTTAATGAGAGTCAGTGGGATACATATCAAGGTGTAGGTCATTAGATGAGCTTCGAGATACGTAAATATATGGAAATCAATGGCTAGGAATCAATATTTCCTTAATATATTAGATCAACACATGCAAGGAAACCACTTTAATTTTCAACTTATGAATCAAGAGAACTAGCAAGAGAAGAAAGAGGTCGATGGAGAGAAGGAATCCATTGAAGATTGGTGAGAATTTCTCAAGCTAGGTGCTGCATCAACTAGGTACACATCTATTTATGTAAGATTAAAATTATTTCTAGTTTTTGGCTAATTTCAGATGGTAGATGATTGAATATTTGCAATTGGTTTATATATTTGGATTCCTCTTTTGAACTTGATAATCCAACTATATTGGAGTTCTTAATTTCGATTTGAAATCATAAAGATATGAATTTTTGAAATTGCAAGACCTAAACTAGAATTTCGCGTATTATATTAGGAATTAGCCTATGTAATTTGGTCATAACTTGCTCATTTTATATACAAATCAACCCAAACTAGTGTCATTTGAAAGCTTACTCAAAGTATAATAACTTTGCTTAACTGGAGATCTTGTAATTCAATTGTTTCCATATCCAAAAGTGCTAGTAGATTCTGGAATTCAGAAGAAACATTTTGAAACTAAAATTATTAAAGACATAACTCTCTACTTACTTATCCAAATGAGCTGATCTTTTAGTATATTATATTTGGGTATGTTTTCTGTCTTTTGACCAAAAATCACCTTTTTTAAAATTATAGATTGGGAGGAATAGACTTTCTAAGTCAGCTGGTCGGATTAGGTTCTAATTATAGCCATGTTTAGTAGATTTTCAAATATATAGACCGACGATCTTTATATTGGTGGAAGATTTCGAGATTTGAACCATTTCATGCTTAAGAATACATTGCCATAAGACTGAAATTGAGACTTAATTTAGTCTTTAAGGCTGATTTGGGAAAATCAATTTGAAACATATTCAACTTATTTGAATACATAATATACACACTTAACTAACTTCAAGGACTTAGGGGACCGTGGCTCATGTATCGGGGAGCTTGTCGGGTCAGATTCGGGTGTCCCGAGGATTCATAGCACATGTTGAGGTGCGTAAACCCATTAGAATGCCTCACATAATTAATAATTTGGTTTATCGATTTCACTTTTCATATGTGATTGCTGGTGGGCACAAATAGGGTTTTCACTCCTATTTCGGTGTGTGTATATATTGCTCGTGGCTAAATCGCATGCACAGTTTACTTGTGATAGTGCTTGTGTCGATGATAGTAGAATATATCTACGATTGTCGAATGGGATTAAGGTGGTCATCATTGAACGTGTAAAAGTCGAGTGTTGAGTCGTTAATTATGTAATATTATATATAGGTTACCATGTCGTTGATTTATTAAAGTGGAGTGCGCGGTTAAATTCGGAGCGAAAAATTACGCAAAATCAAAGAGATACGGAGAAAAAGGAAATAAAGAAAAGAGGAGGAACGCACGTCGGCCTCTCTCGGCTTTTTCTCTTTTCTTCTACTAAGCCTCGCTCCTCTCCCCCATTCTTCTCTATTTTATTTTTCTTCTTTTCTTTTGTGTTCTTGATGCGAGGCTAAAAACCTCTAGCCTAGGCAAGGCTGCGAGGAGGTTCGACTATGCATATCAATGGATTTGTGAGATTTATTTATTTTAATTTCAGTCTTTTCATTATTATTTTATTTTCTTGGGTATTGTTTTAACAATTAAGGTTAAACACTAGTTTAAATCTTGATTTATTTGTCGATGAGTCGTAAGCGCCCGTAGTTGTGCAATAAGACCACACTAGTGGCAATCGACCATCTTGATTGATTCGACCCTTTTGGGACCTAGGTTGAATACCTTAGGGATCTAGGCTAAATTGGACACACTAGTGATCCGGTTGTCTAGGTGTAGTGCCTTCACAAAGCCCATTGCGGGTCAATGCATTAAACCAAATTCACTTGAATTGTGGTTATGTGTTTGATTAGGGAAGTAGTCATCGTCGTACCTTGGCTATCGAGACAGGGAAGAGCGAGGAACCGCGTACGTTACCGGGTCTATAGCTACACTAAGATATTTTGATTTGCACATTTTACATAAATCGAAGACCAAATCCAATCTTTTACCGAACCGAACTTGTATGTCTTGACCTAGGTATTTTTATTAATTATTTTATTTTCAATTTTATATCCTTGCTTTAATTATTTTGTTTATATTTAGATTAGTTAATTTATTAGATTTATTATTCTCTCAAAACCCCCGATTTCCCTTTTCGTTCTTTTTTAAACCTTAGAAAGAATACCAATCTCTGTGGGATCGACCCTTTGCCACTATTCTGCAAATAGTTGGTTTAGGTATTTTTAAATATTATTGACGCGTTCGGCGTGCGTCAATTTTTGGCGCCGTTGCCGGGGATTGGTCTTTTTCTTTCTTTGGTAATTTTTTCTATTTATTTATTTATTTATTTATTTTATTTCATTTTTTTGTATCTAGTCCATTGTTCTAAGCATGTATGCAAAGGCGACCCATGATGGCCTCCTACCCCCACAATTATGGTCGATTCGAAGACTCACATTATTATAATGTGAATGGGGTAGGTATGTTACATAATGGACATCAATTTTCTAACTCGCAATCTTTTGTGCAACAGGTCAGGGTTTGTGGAAATGGTGGGGAGTACTTTCATCCCACGTATGCTTGTCCTTATTCGAAGTATAAGAATCATCATGGTTCCACTTATGCATCACCACAACCCAACTTCTATATGTCTAAGCGAAGTCCACAGATTCCTCAACATGAAAAGAGGCCTATACGAGACATGATGAATGACATGATCTTCGGAGAACCAACTTTTCAACAAAGTCATCAACATGAACGGAGAACCATTGCAGACATTGAGAGAAATATGATCTCCGATTGGATTTCTCAAAGCACCATTCAGCAGCCCTTGCAGGAGGATATGCAGTATATGAAATCAAAGTTGCAAAATTCAGAAACTCAAGTTACCGCTATACTTGAGCATTTGATGGATGAGGAAGAGTTGCCTCCGCAACCAGTTTTTGACTCAGATGAGACTGTGAATGCTGATACATCTAAAAGCGTTGAGTTTGATGAGTTCTCAATTGTGGACGAGCATTTGAGCGAACCAGAGGAAACACTAGACGTTTCTTCACATGAGACGGACATGTCCATTGCACCGAATGATGATGATGACGCCGCGTTAGAAATTGGAGTCATTTCAGAACGGCCAGAGGAGCCCCGGAAAGAGAACAAGGAAGACCAACCTCTGGTGTTGGTGAAACCACCCACCCTCCCATGCATATTTGTTAGACCTTGCAAGGGGGTGCAAGTAAAGGAGCGTTCGCGGATTTTCTACACTGCTGACACCTTTGTGTTGGATGACCATGACTCGACAGATTCTTTTGTGTTAGAGGTCCCGAATGAGCTCCGAACTCTGAAAGAGGGCATGCATGCTGAATTGCCCAAAGCTATAGATGCACCATTCATTGTTGATATCTCGAAAGGAGAGGGCATCACGTGATGAATCACGATAAGTCTAGCCAAAGACTTAAAAGAAAGGCGCTCATTGGGAGGCAGCCCAACTTTGTTTTTATTTTTATTGCATTTATTTCAATTTTAATTTAGTTTTAATTTTTTTTTTATGTTTAATAAAGCCCTAACTTGGTCTCTTGAATTTTTGCAGGTGTAATGAATGTTTGATGAGCGTTGATGGCACTAGACCACCCCCTGTGTTTTGATAGGTTTGACTATGGATTACATTGTTTTTGGAGTAATTTGAGCAAATTCTTTTTTAGGAATTAACATATTATTAGAGTTTTAGGTGTTTTGAGACTTGGTTGGGACATATCCAACTTAAGTCGCCACATTAGTGGTGGGTCTTTAAGTAGATCCAAAACCCTAAACCTCATTCCATCATCTTGTTGACTTCACCCGTAGTTGAAAGACTCGGGCTCGCAAGATTTGATAGGAATCATTTGAATTAACTCCTATGCTTATTAGTTCGTGCTCTTTTTATGATAATTTTATTTCATAGTTTCTTTAGTCACCTAGACATGCGAGATTTGAGCATTCACTAGTTTTTGGAGACTTTCGTTATGCATGCACTTGTATCATCTTCTTATTTTATCCATATTTTTTTTCACCACTATTCTTTGTCTTTTCGTTGAATGAATTCCTTGACTTGTTTTGAACCTTGAGGACAAGGTTCGGAATAAGTTTGGGGGTACTTTAGGATTTGTGGATTAAGTTGGATGGACTTATTTGCGAAAGACCGCAGGTGAGATCGTTTAATTTTTTTTTCAATTATATGCGGTTACATGTGGTTGTCGGATGGTATTGGTGGTGTTTGATATCGCTTATTCACTCATTTCTTCCATTTCTTTTCCCTCCATACTCATCTATCTCACTTCATTAGGAGTTGATACACTTTCATGCATGTGTTTAGCATAGTTTTCATTATTATATTGTTTAGAGTTACCCGAAACTTTGTTTCATGCCTTTAGTTGTGGATGAGTACATTATGGTTGCCTTTTTGACTTGAAACTTATGAAAAATTAGGAGAAATACTCACTCGAGTCCGTAGCTCAACATTTTTATGATTTTATGATTAGGGACTTAGTATGATGGTTAAGCCTTATGCTAGATACCAAAATGGGTAGACGGTTTAAATTGTGCAAGTGATGAGACTTTAACCCACATTGGAGAATTTGCTTAATTATAGTGAAAGTGAGAAGGGCTAACATGAGTTTTCAAAATATAGAGAGTCCCACAAGTTTCCACAGGAAATGGAGCAGGGAAACTTGTGGTGGGAAAAAGTGAGGAAAGTGGTCCACAGGAAATGGAGCAGGGACCGTATTATTTGAAAATACTAGCCCGATTGCGTTGATTTATTATTTTCAGGGTTATTGGAGTGCGCGGTTAAATTCGGAGCGAAAAATTACGCAAAATTGAGTATTCGTATGTCTGGATATATTTTACATCGAAAGTCGCGTTAACACTTATCTCGAGGCCAATTTGGCGAGCCCACACGCGAGGCACAAGAGTGATGATGTGGCGGACAGTTAGGCACATGCGTACGTGCTTGGTTGCATGATTCAAGGAGAGAAGTTAGCAAGTTTTTATTTTTAGTTTTGTTAGGAAATACTTTAATATATAATATATTATTATAGATACATATAGATATATATAGATATTGAAGAGATATAGAAAGATAGCAACAAAGAGATACGGAGAAAAAGGAAATAAAGAAAAGAGGAGGAACGCACGTCGGCCTCTCTCTGGCTTTTTTCTCTTTTCTTCGGACGAAGCCTCTGCTCCTCTCCCCCATTCTTCTCTATTTTATTTTTCTTCTTTTCTTTTGTGTTCTTGATGCGAGGCTAAAAACCTCTAGCCTAGGCAAGACTGCGAGGGAGGTTCGACTATGCATATCAATGGATTTGTGAGATTTATTTATTTTAATTTCAGTCTTTTCATTATTATTTTATTTTCTTGGGTATTGTTTTAACAATTAAGGTTAAACACTAGTTTAAATCTTGATTTATTTGTCAGTGAGTCGTAAGCGCCCGTAGTTGTGCAATAAGACCACACTAGTGGCAATCGACCATACTGATTGATTCGACCCTTTTGGGACCGGTTGAATACCTTAGGGATCTAGGCTAAATTGGACACACTAGTGATCCGGTTGTCTAGGTGTAGTGCCTTCACAAAGCCCATTGCGGTCAATGCATTAAACCAAATTCACTTGAATTGTGGTTATGTGTTTGATTAGGGAAGTAGTCATCGTCGTACCTTGGCTATCGAGACGGGAAAGCGAGGAACCGCGTACGTTACGGTCTATAGCTACACTAAGATATTTTGATTTGCACATTTTACATAAATCGAAGACCAAATCCAATCTTTTACCGAACCGAACTTGTATGTCTTGAGGTTTAGCCACTGTAAGCCTGTAAGTATATATGTAGTTCATATTCGATTTATCGATTACGGGTTAGTATAGGTTGGGGTTTTCTCGTGATTATACGGATGTTTACTGATTAATGCTTTATTTCAAAATTGGTTTAATTGGTATATATTGTTTATTTATTTCACGCTACTGCTTTTGCTTGTTGTGTGCATCTTACATTCATTGGAATATGACGTACTGTTGTCAGGTGTTATATTTGCATGTCTCGTAGTTTATCAATTTTATTTAATGAAATATTGTGTGTACTTCTCTTTGGATTTTACTAACTGGACTCGTCACTATATTTATTGGGTGACCGAGTGCAGATCATTCGACGAGCAAAGGCAATGGCAAAGAGGTACTGGACGAGTATATATAGATTGTGGAGCTAGCTCGTGTATGATATCAATATGTATTTATTTTACTTTGTTGGGCTTTGGGGACCATAGAACACTGATTACATGTATATGAAACTTTTGTTATTCTTAACTCGCTTTGAATACTATATAACTTAAATTAAAACTTTCGCTGTAAAATTTCATTATAACTTGATAAATTGATTAACTAGCTAATGAAATCATTAATAATTATATGAAAATTAATTAGCTAAGTTAGGATTCAATGAAAAAGTTTAAGAAACTAGGTAGGTCGCGGAACGTTATGGATAAGTGGGCGATGATGTGGCAAGACTTGTTGGCATAGGATGTGACATGGCACGTAGCAAAGTGGCCTAGAATTTGGGGCTGCCACGAGTTGAGGTTTCAAAGAAGCCTCGAGAGAAGTTTATGGGAAAGAGAATAAAACTGAATCAAATAAACCTTAGAAGTGGAAACCAGATGATCGCGACTTAAAACATTAGTCGGGAAGCAGACTTGAGATGGGTAGTGATAGGTTTATATACATGTTTTATTTTGTTATATATAGGATATACATATATATATATATATATAGAGGTTGATCCATAGCACGCTTCACGACGCATATCATAAACGGACAGTCTAGTACGTTTCGTGAAACTGGACAGACTAGCAATGCGGCTAGGGATTTCCTTGTTATGGCGAGTGTAGAGGATCGACTATCAGCTCAAGAGACTCATATGTCCGAGGTATTATGATTGTTACAGGATCAGACCTCTACACTGACAGCACTTTCTACGGCGGTTGCAGCACCTCGAGACTTAGGAGTAGTTACAACACGTGCAGGGATAGCCATCTCCCCAGGTTCCCTAGATACCAGTGGACGAGTAGCTTCAGAGACACAGGCAAAGAGAGCTACAAGTTTTGTTGTTCTACTGAAGATGTCGACTCCTACGCACCCACCCACGACTATAGTGCAGACGCCTGCTACTACATCGAGATTTGTTTTGGCCCCAAAACCGAAGATGTTGAGGAAATTCTTGAAGTTCCAACCAGGTTTCTTTTACGGAGGCGGTGACCTTGAGGTGACAGGGAAGTGAATAATGTCTTATCAGCGTTTCCATAAGTTGACGAGGAACGATGAAAGCATTTAGGTGTGTATTTCTGGAGCATGCATGAGAGGTCATGCAACAGTCTAGTGGACTACATATACGAATAATCATCTAGAGTTGACGACATACCTGAGTTCAAAGAGTTGTTCTACGACCAGTATATACCCATGGAGGTGTGGTTGAGATTGAGGGAGGAGTTTCTGACCTTAAGATAGGGTAGTCGGACGTTGATACAGTATATGGAGCGATTCCATTTACTTCAATTCGTTATGCATGTGGTTGGGACTGAGTGACTATAAATATACTACTTCACATGAAGGACCGATGATAGGATTGATGAGGCAGTGGTGTCATCTAGAGCTTGCACTTTGCAGGAGATATTTGATTGAGCATTGACACACGAGACCTTATTGATGCAGAGAGAAGGTAGGTGAGTTACTGGTCTGAGGTACATACTGGACATAAAAGATAAGGAGATCGGGATGATAAAGAGGACAGAAAGTACGATGGAGACCGTAGGATGATGATCGGGCAACTAGAGCTTATGATGTACCCACATTACCAGCATCGCCGCCGAGACAGGTACATGACTAGGTAGGAAGGGACTGGAGATCGCAGAGTCAAGGCCGGAGGCCAGGATATGGTTATTCGACTGCATGTTGGCAGTATGGACAAGAGGGGCACATCAAGAGAGATTGTCCCAAAAGATGAGTGGCTCCAGCAATAGTGACACCGATGCAAACTCGAGAGCCGATGCACGTGGTGACTGAGCCAGTGGGAGATGTACCTGCAGCGGGTTCAGGGTATGTGAATTTTTAAACTTTTAATCATTACAACTTAAGTTCATATATGCATAATAGATTATTTCATTATGGCATGTGATTATCATAGGTCGTAGCATGACATGGAATTGTCATGGTGTGTAAGGATAGGTCGTAGCATGGCATAAAATTATCACAGTGAGTAAGAGTAAGTCGTGGCATGACATGAGAATGTCATGGTCAGTAAGAAAGGATATGGCATGTCATAGGATTGTCATGGTATGTGATGGTTTGTTAGGCATATTATGTTGGGATACATGATATAAGAGGTTTACAGTTACTGGTGTTAGATAATTGGGTTAGGAAAACTTGAACACATAAATCAAACTGAGAATAGGTTGCGGGGATGTTGGGAAGAGAGTGACTGATTTTGACCACCTCGACAACACGCGCCTATGTTTCAGGGTAACACTACAATCCATGTGATGAAGTAGTGGAGATGTGCAAAGGACTGTAGCGAGAGAGAGACTTTCAAGGTGTGAGGCGTGGTCACACGGAGATATGATAGTTACACAAGAGTATACTCGAGATTTAAATTTCGAGGACGAAATTCTCCTAGTTAGGAAGAATTGTAATGACCCAAATTAATTAAACTAGGATTAGTGTTAATCTCGTGGATTAACGGTTGTAGTTTGGGCATTACGTGGACAACTCGGTTGGCTTGGATACAAGAACTGAAGAAATATGTTATTTATGGATGGTGGTTGTGCATAAGTGGTGTTTAAAATTATTATTATTATATTGCACCGTATGTGTGTATGTTGCTATTAGGCGAGTTTATGTGATAGGTGTTCACCTCGAAAGGTGTGTCAACGCGGGTAGTGAGTAGGCAAACTACGGGTACACTAAGTAACTAGACTAATCCATGTTAGGATGACTGGTTAATCAATTAAAATGGATAATGTGACCATAGGCCAAGTAAACTTCAATTAAAATAATAGGTTATGGCATACCTCGAACTGCGTGCCGAGACGCAAGACATCGAGTGTCGAGTGTTAGTGGGACCACAAAGTTTTACAATATGGTGAATAAAAACACTAACCATATATATTATAATGGGCCTAAGCTACTGTAATTGAATCAAATAAATCAATGTCTATAGTTTGGTTATTTAAATTAGAAACCAAGAGGTTGTCTTGAGATACGTGTTGACACATCTAGGAACCATGTGAGTAGCAAATTAGTGATACTTTGATTGGGTATGTGGGAGATAGTGGGATACATGTCAAGGTGTGGATCATTAGATAAGCTTCAAGATACGTAAATATATGGAGATCAATGGCTAGGAATCAATATTACCTTAATATATTAGATCAACACATGCAAGGAAACCACTTTAATTTTCAACTTATGAATCAAGAGAACTTGCAAGAGAAGAAGGAGCTTGATGGAGAGAAGGAATCCATTGAAGATTGGTGAGAATTTCTCAAGCTAGGTGTTGCATCAACTAGGTACACATCTATTTATGTCGATTAAAATCATTTCTAGTTTTTGGCTAATTTCAGATGGTAGATGATTGAATATTTGCAATTGGTTTATATATTTGGATTCCTCTTTTGAACTTGATAATCCAACTATATTGAAGTTCTTAATTTGGATTTGAAATCATAAAGATATGAATTTTTGAAGTTGCAAGATCTAAACTAGAATTTTGCATATTATATTAGGAATTAGCCTATGTAATTTAGTCATAACTTACTCATTTTATATACAAATCGACCCAAACTAGTGGCATTTGAAAGCTTACTCAAAGGGTAATAACTTTGCTTAACTAGAGATGTTGTAATTCAATTTTTTCCATATCCAAGAGTGCTCTAAAAATAGGTGCTGGAATTCAGAAGAAAATTTTTGAAACTAAAATTGTGAAAGGCATAAATCCCTAATTACTAACCCAAATGAGCTGATCTTTTACTATATTGTATTTGAGTATGTTTGTTGTCTTATGACCAAAAATCACCTTTTTGGAAAATATAGATTGGGAGGAAAAGATTTTCTAAATCCGCTGGTTAGATTAGGTTCCAATTAGAGCTATGTTTAGTAGAGTCGTGATATCTCTTTCATTTTAAATTAGAATTTTTTAAACTAAACCTTTTCAAAAAAGGTACGATAGAGACCGAAGATCTTTGTGTCGGTGGAAGATTTTGAGATTTGGACCATCTCATGCATAAAAATGTTTTGTAACATAAGACTGAAATTAATACTTAATTTAGTCTTTAGGGCTAATTTGGGAAGATCAATTTGAAACATATTTAACAAATTTGAATACATAATAAACATACTTGACTGACCTTAGCGACTTAAGGGACCATAGCTTGGGTATTGTGGAGCTTGTCGGGTCGGATTAGGGTGTCCGAGGGAGTTAGAGCACGTGTTGAGGTGCGTAAACCCATTAGAATGCCTCACAGAATTCATGATTTGGTTTATCGATTTTGGTTTTTATATGTGACTGTTGGTGGGTACAAATAGGGTTTTCACTCCTATGTCGGTGTGTGTATATATTGGTTGTGGCTAACTTACATACATTGTTTACTTGTTATAGTGCCACGTCGATGGCAATATAATATAGCTACGACTGTCGAGAAGGGACCATGTCGTTTATTGAAGTTGAGGCTTAGCCACCGTAAGCCTGTAAGTATATACGTGGTTCCTATTTTATTTATCGATTACTGGCTGGTGTAGGTCATGATTTTCTCGTAATTATACAGATGTTTACTGATTAATGCTTTATTTCGGAACTGGTTTCGTTATTATATGTTGTTTATTTATTTCATGTTATTGTTTTTGTTTCTCGTGTGCTGCTTACATTCATGGGAATATGACGTACTGTTGTCAGGTGTTATATTCACGTGTTTCGTAGTTTATTAGTTTTATTGCATGAATATTGTGTGGACTTCTCTTGAGATTTTACTTTTTGGACTCGTCACTATTTTTGTTGGGTGAATGAGTGCAGATCCTTCGACGATTAAGAGCAAGGGCAAGGGCAAGGGCAAGGGAAAGAGGTACTGGGCAACTACCTCTGAGATTATGGAGTCAGCTCATGTGTGATATCAATATGTATTTGTTTTACTTTTGTTGGGTTTTGGAAACCATAAAACATTGATTACATGTATATGGAACTTTTGTTATACTTAACTCGCCTTGATATATACATGGTATCTGTTGCCAGGTTTTCCACTACTTAGGATTGTTGAATACTATATAACTTACTTAAATTAAGACATCCGTTGTAAAATTTCATTGTAACTTCATAAATTGATTAACTAGCTAATAAAATCATTAATAATTATATGGAAATTAATTTGCTAAGTTAGGATTAAATGGAAAAGTGTAAGTAGCCAAATAGGTCGCGAACGTCAAGGATAAGCGAGCCATGACGTGGCAAGACTTGGTGACATGGGATGAACGTGGCAGGTAGCAAGGCGGCTTGGAATTTAGGGCCGCCATAGTTTTACTATTTCATTTCTCTTCTATAAAAGTGAGGTACAGGTCATCTCAAATGCAAGTGTGGAAGAGGTATTCAACCAAAAATGGCAAGAAATTGAACTATAGCAAATCTATGATACCCATCATAAATTACTAACTCCAAGAGTGAAATTGGGAACAAAGAAACATTATATGATAGATCAAGGTAAATGAAGTCTCACCCAATTATGTCTAGTTAAGGGAAAAATAAGAAAAAACACAATTTGACAAAGTAAGTTTGAAAGAAAACATTCATGTCAATTTACTATGTACATTCAACAAAGCTGAAACACATTTAGCAGACAAAGTGGAATTCAATAAAAGGAAAAAATAGAAGATGAGATACTTAACTAATACATAAACTTAAAGAACAAGAAAGCTTGGAAACAAAGACATAAAGAGTGCAAGTAAAGTACCCACAACTAATCAAGCAAAAGCAAGAATAGCCATTAACGCTAACTAGATTAGATGAAGTAGAAGAGCAAATCTTTACAAATATATGGAAAAATAGAGAAGACCCAAAAGATCAAGGACAAAAGAGGGCATGAATCAACCAAATTGAAGAAAAGAACGTGAGATGGGCCAGTTTGAATGATTTAAAGCACCTAATTAGTTCAAATTTAAAGCATGAATCGAACAAATAAATAAAAAGTGCAAGTAAAATACCTTCAATATTAATTCAGGGTGTGTTTCATGATTTCACTGTGTGTACTATTCATGTCTTTGATTGATCATGATTTGCTTGGAACTTGAGATGGTGACCAATGATGAAGTGAAAATCTTTATCCTTTTTTATCTACATCAGTGAAGTGATTTACATAGTATCCAGCCTCAAAATCTATCCCCAACCAAGAATACCCAATCACCAAAAACAAACATTCGGGGAAAAGGAAGATAAAATATAGTTCAAGTTTCATGTGCAGTATAAAGCTTTCATGACAATTCCTGCTCAAAAGAATAAATACTACAAATCGACTATAATTTTTCTTCCACTTCCCCCTCCTTCGTCGAGGAAGAAATGCATTTGCCCAATAAGCAGGCTGAGAAAACTAATTTTTCCCTAATAAAACCTTAATTACACAGTTAAGATTTCAAAGACAAACATGGAGCGCTGTGAAAAAAAAAACTAACATGGAGATGTGAAAAAAAGACAAACATGGAGAGTTAAATTTTTAACATTATGACAATAAGATGACTAGTTTTGCAGCCCTCTTACATATCATGAATCCAATTCACATGAGATCATGTGCCAATGCACAAATGAACATGCAAGTATTCTAAAGTTTGGTTTTATAAATCCAGATACCATAGATTGGGAATTTCATAATAAACAACCTCCGTCGTGGTAGGACAACTTGTTCAATGGAACTGAACCGTCCTAAAATGCATATACTAAAAGACTACCAACAGAAGCTAACCATGGTAAAGGCGTCCTTCTCCTCCTTTCACAGTAGTAATATCACTACGATAACGATTGTGAAACATTACATACCAAGGATATAATTATATTGAGCAAAGTCCATACAATAAAAAAATTGTAATTTAAACAAAAAAATAAAAAGAATTTGTAATATTTTCAAAAAATTGCATGAACTGCAAACGTCACAAACACTGTGAAGCAGAAGCTACCGAAATTCCCAAAAGAGGCCCATAAAAAGTCAACTTAGATTTTAGAATGACACATTTGCTGAAGAAATGAAAGGAATCATAAAGTTGAATAACATCATTTTTAACATTTGACAAGGTAAACATAATTTTCCATTCGGGGAAAATATGACACATTTTGCACACAGAGAAAGAGAGAAGCCCCAAATATGACCAAATATACAAAGTGTATTATTCGAAGCATTTTGTCGAAGCCAAATCTTTCATGAGGTAGACCAAATATGCAGTAAGAGAGAGAAATAGAGAGAGAGAGAGCGAAGACGACGAAGCGATCGTTCTCTCCTCTCCACAAACTAATATACAAAGAAAAGCCACGGCGTGGGAAATCACTGCAATCGCGCTAACAAATAGGTTCAACAAAGATCACCAAAACCTAGGTTTTCTCCTCAACATTAACGTGATTCAATGCACCAAAACAACATAATCACAAACACTTACAAACAAGTAGTACACAACACACAAAGATCACATAAAACACCAAACACGGAGAAATAAACAAACGTCAACACTAACCGATTTGAGACAAATAAGGACTTATTGAGAATGACAACTAGAGCGTGCAGATCGAGAGGTCTGATCAATCGAGTGGAGGAAGTTCGATCAATTTGGATTTCGATTTTGATGATTTTTTAGGTTTTGGAGTTGTGCGAGTTTGGTTTGTAGGGTTTCGAGAGTTTCAGGAGTTTAAGGTTTCGAGTGAGAGTACGCCTGATGAGGGGTGTGACATGTTTTTATGTTTTATTGAAGAAGTCTAGGAGAATAGTTGAGGATGAATTTCTTTTGTTGAAGACCAACGATGGTTGAAGGAGGAGAGGGGAGGCGTTGAGAAGGGATTTGTTGAAGACCAATAGTGGATGGGTTCGATCTGGTAAGGCACGACATTTGTGCCTTTTTAAAATCTCATTTACCAGTTTAACAACGGAATAGAAACGGATAAAGAGTTTTCGTTGCTAATCAGTTACAATTTGGTGTTTGCAACGGATCTTGACTAATCCGTTGCTAATGTGTAGGTATTCCATTGCATATTACAGATTGCAACAGATTTGCAAACAATTAGCAATGGATTAGTCTAAATCCATTGCTAATTTGTAATCCGTTGCTAATCGGTTGTAAATACTAAATTGCAACGGATTAGCAACGAAATATTAGGCGGGACATTTTCGCTGGGTTTTTTACCAACGAAATTTATTTATGTTGCTAAAATTCCATCTTTAATCCTTTGGTAATCCATTTTTGAATGGTCAAACAACTTCCCACCCACAAGTCGTTGTTATTTTGTTGCTAATTAGCAACGGAAAATTATTTTATTGCTAATTGCATTTTTAATTTACTTTTTTTGGTAGTGAAGGAAAGACTATAATGACCCTAAAATTTTAACCCGTGCCACTAACATTTCAGAACTGAGACCTAGACCGTCGTGACGTGGCACACTCGATCAATCCTCAAGATTCAACACCAAGGTAATTTATTTTTTGGTGATTTGTGTGTTGCCTATTTAAAATAAAAATGCCCATAATAATAGTATTTTACTTTGATTGCAAGTTTACAAGTAAGAAAACTTCTCGAGATACGTGTGTTTATAGGTATGAGACTATAATTTGATTAATAAATCAACAAAATCTCCTAAAATCTTAAATTGTGTTAGTTTGGAGAACGTGTTAGAGTTTGAAGGCGTGATAGCGTGGATCCGAGGTAAGTAAAACCAGCTAAAAAAATGCACAGTAGTTCATTTGAGCTTATATTTTATTGATATTGTACTGTGTCATTTTATAATAATTCCCACCTTACTATGATTGTCCATGGGCTAAGTGAGCTATGAGAGTGTCTCTGATGGAATGGTCGCTGGCTTGCAACTGGGTCATGACCTCGAGTCACTTGAGTATTTTGTCAAAATGAGATGTGTTTTATCCAAGGGCACCGTTGATATCCCTCACTCGCAATGGTCAAAGTACAGCAGGCACTGCCGCGTCTTAGAACTTGAGTCTGCTTGGTCCTACCATGACTCTATAACCCTGACCCTATGGCACTCGTACTCGGTGGCGTTAGATTACTTGGGCACATCTCTATTGTTTCTTTTGACACTCGTTCCTCATTGTACTTTCATTTTTACAATATTATTATCATGAATTTCATATAGCTTTCTTTCTATCTGCATGACTTTCAGACTGCTTTATTTATTTTGAATTACTATTTAGATCTTACTAGCTTTTACTCACTAGACTCGGCATTTTTGTGTTTGACCGATTACAGATCCGCAGTCGAGAAAGGGCAAAGCGTCAATACTTGGTGATCTACTATGAGGATATCAGAGCGGCCCTCGTCTACTCTTGTAGGTTTTTTTACTTTTTTATATTACTTAGATATGTTGTGAATTGATTTGAGACTTGCTAAGAACTAGAGAAGGAAAATAGAAGACTAAGAACTTCTACTACTACAAACTACTACTACAAAGGAGAAGAGAAGAAATGGGATAGTTGGAATGAGAAGTTTTCATTCAACTTGGTGTGTTTTTACAATGAGGTTGGCACCCTTTATATAGGCCATTTGGTGATGATGATAAATGTACTTTATACAATGTGTACAAGTAACACATACACCCATGTCATACAACACATTACAAGTAATTTGACAATACATGGAAGAGTTGGTGTACATTGGAAATGGTTACAAGTTACATGACAATACATAGACAAGCGAAGGTACTATTAAGTAAGAAATACAAATTACATGACTACACAATATGTTGGTGTACATGTATGGTCATCCATATTCCACAACAATATATGTTTTTTATCACACTTGGGATACTTGTTTGGATTGAGAGATACACATGACTTTTATATCATTTTTGCTTAGTTATTACACATGTTTACAGAGTTCCACATTTAGGATGTCCAACTCTTTAACTTTATCGTGAGTTATTTGACGTATTAAATTTTTTCGCTAACTTGTAAAACTTGAAAAATAGAAATAACTAGACTTAAAATTATGAATTTACTTGTATGGATGGATCAGAAGGCTGATTAGGCCTGCGTTGACCTTGCGAGACTGGCTCGAGGGTCTACATGGGGTTAGGTCGGGCAGGGCCAAGTTTGTGGAAAACCGGGGCCGTTACAAAAGGCAAGTTAAAACTCAGGAGCATGGAATTAACCATCTTTCCTAAAGCTCTATTATTCCTTTTCGCTACACCATTTTGTTATGGTGTTTAAGTTCCGGTGACTTGATGTATAATTCCATTAGTCTCATAAAATTTTGTAAACTCCTCGGAACAATACTCACCACCTTTATTGAATCTTAAAGCTTAAATATTCTTGTTATGTTGATTTTCAACTTTCGATTTGAAAACGAGAAAATTTTCATAAAACTCATCTTTGCTTTTCAAAAGATAAACATACAAGTATTTTGAAAAATCATTGATAAAAGTGAGAAAATATTTGTTTCGTCCTAAAGTAAAATGACTTTTCAAATCGCAAATTCATTATGTATCAAATCAAGAATTTTGAAAGATCTTTGAATCGATTTGTGTGATTGTCTTGTGATCTTCATTTGTGCACATATCTAACAATTTGTATCATGATCGATTTTAAAATCAATAATTAGGCCTAAGTTATGCATATTTCTAAAGCAACAAAAATTACATGGCATAATCTATCATGTCATAATGAACAAGAATCAACAATATAAGAAGAATAATTCACTGTTATTGCATTCAACTTAATCATGCTATTACATGAGTACTTCTGGCCAATAGAAACATCTCCATTGGATAAGATAAACTTATCTGATTCATAGACAAGACATAAACTTCTCTTATTAAGAAGGTCACCGGATACAAGATTCTTACATATTTTGCTAACCACCTTGGTGCGATTATTGTTCATTATGCGCATTACTTCACTAGTGGCAAGATCTTCATATGTCTTGAAACACTACGATCCTTGAAAATGTGTATGGTTGCACCTATTGGGGCATGTGCCCTAGGTCAATCTACAAACATTAGTTATCTAATAATTTTAGTTAATAAAATTGAGGTTTTCGATTGTTGTTTTATTATAAGTGATTACATGTTTACCTTATTATAAGATCCATGGGTATTTGCTGAAATATCTTAAATGTCTTAGTCAATCATAATACTGGGAACTACAACGAATTAAGACTCATGTGAATCTCGATTGATGGTCATATAATGATCATGCGTATAGGGATACAAATCGAGATCATGAGTATTTGTTAGGGAACAAGGTACTGGACCGACCTACTATGAGAACGCAACATGGATTAAGTCAAAGGTGTTACTCATGATAGGAATATTATTTAGTACTTCGACTTGAAATTACCATAGACTTTTAAATTAGGAGCATGATAATTTGACACAATCAAACGTTGTCTTTAACTGAACGATTATATAGATTGTGGTTGGTTACCATGTAAATAGTATATGAAAGTGTGAAATTAAGATAGAATTTGTCACTCTCATATAGAGAGATATCAGTGGATCCCTCGATATATAGGCTGATAATGGTCGTATCCATGTGAATTGATATGATCAATGTCACTTGGATGCTTTCACTTTACCTAAAGATCGAGACTAGTATGAATGAACATTAAGGGTGACTTTCCATGTCTTATAATTAGTCAAAGGATATCGCATGACAAAAGGATATGATATATGTTATTCATTAGATTTTTTCAATTTTGATATTCATGCTACTTGGGTGGTCATAATGTCTTGCTAGAGACCGCTTATGACTTATATGCCAAAATGGTTTTGGTTTATTGCCAACGTCGCATTAACCTATTAGGTCGCACACAAAGAATAGCTTTGCGCAATTTCAATCGATCCAGAGTGATGAATTTTATATGATAAAATTCATTATATAAAAGCCATTTCTATTTGTTATATGATAACTTATTAATAGGGGTGCATATGTAATTTGCTTAAACTGCCTAAATATAATAGTTGTATTACGAATAAAATTTTAAGTGAAGGCTTATCTACACATATTAATAAAGGGTGAAACCCTAAAACAAAATAAGGTTTTTTGTTTTTGCAAATTTTGAGTTCTCTGGATTTTGGAAGAGAAAAAAAATGTTTTCATCTCTCTTGGGGCTAGTACTCTAAATTGTGATCGTCGTTCGTGTATGGATTTATGATAGAGGACGAACACTTGAACTTATTGAAAATTGAATGATCAGAGAAGAAAATCACAGAATAAGTTATGGTTTACTTGTTAGATCTAGTTCAATGGAACTTATTTTCGATCATATTGGGATTTTTCAAAAATCTTTTTGAATTTTCAGTGCGTATGAACCCTAAGAACCCAACTGCGCTGGTATCCAGCCACCATCCAACTTCATTTGTAAATTGGCTTGGCAAACCGTTGCTATGAGTTCCATATTCATGTGTTCCACATTGTGACTTTCCTTGACAACTTCCTTATTTTTTAAGAATTTCTTATTGGAACGACAATCCTGTTGGGTTCTTGAGGTTCATACGCAGCGAAAAATTCAAAAAAAAATTGAAAAACTCCTACAAGATCAAAAATAAGTTTCATTAAACTAAATCTATAAAAGTAAACCATACCTTAATTAGTGATTTTCTTCTTTGATTGTTATATTTTCAAGACGTTCAAGCGCGCGTCCTCTATTGGAAGTTAACACACAAATGGTGACCATAATTTGGAGTGCTAGCATTAAGAGAGATTGAAAATATTTTCTTTCTCTCCCAAAATCCAGATAACTTGAAAATTGTAAAAACAAAATCTTATTCATTTTTAGGGTTTCAACCTCTATTTATATGTGTAGATAAGCTCTCATAAAAAATATATTCGTAATAGGACTATTGTTTTTAGGCAGTTTAAGCAAATTATACATATGCTCCTATTAATAAGTTATCATATAATAAATTGAAAGATTTTTTACATCATTAATTTTATCATATAAAATTTACTACTGTGGACTAATTGAAATTGCACAAAGTCATTCTTTGTGTGCGGCCCTATAGGTTCATGCGACGTTGACAGTGAACCAAAATAATTTTAGTACACAAGCCATAAGCGGTCTCTAGCAAGGCATTATGACTACCCAAGTAGCATGAATATCAAAATTGATGCAACCTAATGAATAACATATATCATATCTTTTCATCATGTTATATCCTTTGATTAAACATAAGGCATGAAAAGTCACTCTTAATGTTCAATCGTACTAGTCTCAATCTTTAGGTAAACTGAAAACATCCAAATGACATTGATCATATTGATTCACTTGGACTTGGCTATTTAATAGTCTAACATATTAAGGGATCCACTAACATCTATCTATATATGAGACACCTTTGCATATTATTCAAATCGTAACCAATCACAATCTTTATAATCGTTATAGTTAAAGACAACGCTTAATTGAGTCAAATTACAATGCTCCTAATATTGAAATCTATAGGAATCTCAAGTCGAAGGACTAAATGATATACATATTATGAGTGACGCATATAACTTAATCCATGTGGTGTTCTCATAGCGGGTCAATCTAGTACCTTGTTCCCTACAAGTACTCATGATCTCGATTCGTATCCCTATACGCATGATCATCACATGACCATCAATCAAGATTTACACTATTCTTAATTCATTATAGTTCCTTGTATAGAGTCTCGATTTTTCACAATAGTATCACTTCCATTTCTTGCTTGAAGTATTTTTATTGACATTTCCCTTGAATTTTGAATCATTATTAGCTTTAAATTTTTTGGAATAGTGAGATTCTACTAAATTTACCTTTGAACCGGATTTAAAATTCAAGTCATCTCCAACCCTTTTTTTTATAGACTTCCCCAATTCGAATATGGCGTTGGAGGGATTCAAGAGTATAACTCTTCTCCTCATGAATGAGTTTCTTCTAGTATTTATTCCAATTTGTAGGCAACTTTGAAATAATTACACCCACTTAGAACTCCTCTTCAAGAGAAAAATTTCAACCATCTTAAGATCACCAACAATCTTTTGCAATTCATGTACTTGTGTAAGTAATGACTAATCATTGGCCATTTTGAAATTCAAAAAATTTGAAATTAAAAACTTACAATTGCTAGACTCCTTAATTAAGTATTTGGTGTCCAACGCAATCCACAACTCCTTCACTGATTCAATTGTTCGATGTGCCGCATAACCATTGTCGAAGAGTACATCAAGGTTGGATGTAGCCCTGACAAAGATAGTCATCTGCCTTCCTTGCGACACATTGATCAACCACTTTGTTTGAGTCATCTAGAGTTAGTTCAGGAAAAGTCTCTAGCGTATCGTCAAGGATGTATGCTAACTTGAAAGATGTGAGAAAGAACATCACTTTCTCTAGTCATCAAATGAAATTATTGTCGTTAAACCTTTTGAGGTGAGTAAAATCATGGTTCATGATTTGTATGGAATGAGGAACGAACCCGCCATTAGAATTGAGTTTGGAGGACAATGAAGAACCACCATTCTCATTCGTTTGCGCAATTCTGTCCGAAGTCGAAGAAGCCATTGATGAAGAATTTTCTTGTCTAAAAATTGTTGGAACAAACCTCTTCAGACAAAAAATACTAGTTGAGAATGGAGGAACCAAACAAAGACTAAAGGCGCATAATCGCTCTCTTTAATACAAGATTTCTCCATACTGGTTGAAACCATGTATACTCGGATTAATAAAAAATTGTCTTCAGGATAAAATCACGTCTCTAATCGTTGTTGGATGATGTTTGTGTAACATAACTCTCTCCAAGAACACTCTTTAAAGAACTTTCAAGAGAATGAATGTAAGAAAAAGAACTCACTTTGATAAAAAAAAAAAGCTTTTAGTATTTCAATGTGTTTAGTACGTACTTGACTTTTTAATTTATAAAAAATCAAGAGATTCGGTGTCTATCCACAAAGGCTTTGTATTTCAATGTGAGTTTTTGTGCGAATAGATACAAAAAATGGACCAAAAATAGACCTAATAACACCTAAAACTCACATGTATTCGTTCTTGGAACTGAGGCGCCGAACCAGCGCTTCAACGCAAAAAACCAGAGAGTTCTGGTGTTGAAGCGCCAGGCTCGGCGCTAGACACCAAAACTAGTTTTTCCTTACATTTTTATTCTTTGAGCTCAAACTCGTTTCACTAATTAAGGAATAATAATAATTTGTTTTTAGTGGTATCAACCAATCATTGATGTGAATTTGCTTTTGCTACATGTTGTGTTTTTTTTTTTTCGTCAAAGCTTTTGCTACATAGTTATTGCCATATTGGGTTTATTGAAACGAAAATGTAGACTTTATAGAGAGACGTGCGCGTGCACATTGCAATGTGTGTTCATGTAGCAAAAAGGATGTTAGTACCACATTAGGATTGCCTAATTAAAGTTTGTGGTCGTGGGCTTTTATGTCTTTTTCTTGAGGAAGTGGGCTTTGTTTTGTGGGCTTTAGATTTTTTTCAGATGTGAATATATAGGTTTGGTTTTGTGCACTTCACTACCCTATTCTGCCCACTTCCTCATATTTTCATGGTTTTATTTTAGTCAAAACCCATCTTTTGGTCCCTGAACTTTCAACCTAATTTCATACTTTTTGTTCCTGAACTTTCAAAACTATACATTTGATCCCTCGACTTATTAATAAGTGCACATTTGGTCTTTCTGTTAGTTGAGATGTCAAATTGGCTGATGTGGCTAATTGAACCAACAGAACGTATCCAATTTTTCTATGAATTGGTGGTTCAAAAGTGACCTGAAAAGATTTTCAAACTCAAATTAAAAAAAAATGGTTCAATTTCATCAATCTTTACAACAAAACAATAGAAATAGGAAGTGTCAATTCACATCCCACTTTTTGCTTCTTTTACCATATTACTTTGTTAGACCCCATTTTTGAATTTGTTTACTGCGTTTACCTCGTTTTTTTGTCAATTACTCTGAAACTATCCCTCTTCCTCAACCTATGTTACTCATTCTCCTACCCTTATCCCAACACACCCTCAATCCTCTTTGTTTCTGTTTTAGTCATTGTAGAGCATTTGTATTAGATCACCAACATATGAGTGTTTTTTTCGTTGAAGTAATTAAAGAGGTATCAGCCGGCTTCGACCGAGATTGAAAGAGAACTTGATCTCAATGGTTGAAGAGAACTCGGACTCAATGGGTGACGGGGGATCCAGCCAAGACCTCTTTAGAGGTGTCGGTTGTGTGTGTCTGAGATCTTCTTAGAGTTGTCGGCCATATGTGTCCAACAAATGCGGGCGTGAACGAACAAAAGAATTTTCAAACTCCTAAAAAATACATGATAATGATAAAAAATAGTGGATTTTGCTCGAAATTGCTTGATGTTTTCGATTTCATCGAGACTTTGTACCTAAAATACAAAATTTAACCCTCAAATCGAAATACTAAACCCAACAACAAAACCATAAACAATACCGACTAAAAAAATAAAAAAAAACTTTAAAAAAACTCGAAATCGACACTAAAATAAATGAAAAATGCACACATGGCATCGAAATGATGTATTTTTACTCGAATTTCATCGGATTTGGGTTAGTGGTGAAAATGCGATTTGAGAGATGGGTGATTGGGGTATGCGTGAGTGGGTAGTTGAGTCATTTCACTTGGAGATGAAAAAAAATTCAAAAATGGAGTATGTAAGCAAAAAGTGGGTTGCAAATAGCCGCTTCCTTAAAAATATAATGCAATTGAACACGAAATAGGAGAAAAGGCTCGATCTTTCCTTCCAATCTCAATTTATTCTCATGAATTTCTATAAAGTTCACAACTTCCCTGCGTTTGCAGCTAAATTTAATTCCATTAAATAGTTATTAATGTAATTCGAATCTCATCAACAAAATTGAAAACAAAAAGAATCAAAACTCGCCCAAATTAATAGTGATAAAGGGAACACCAAAATACTTAGCCGCAGCCGCCAATTCGACACCTCCACTAAATGTGCACTAATTGGAAACATGAGAGATCAAATGTGTAGTTTTGAAAATTCAAGGACCAAAAGCATAAAATTTTGAAAGTTGACCAAAAAATAGGTTTTGCCTTTATCATAGAGGGCCGCTAAGGGCACCCCACCATTTCATGAAGGCACCTAAGTATTTTGTAATTCTCCCGGCTAAAATGGAAATTACCATTTTGCCCCTTAATATATAGTGACTCAAACCCCACAAACCATTTTGAAAATGAAACTGGGCCACCCCACCACCACTATTTTCTTCACAAGTGAAACCTAAAGCCACATTGCGTTTGCCGAGCGTATCGATTGTTGCGGCTTAACATCATCCGACAGCGAGGTAACAATGTTTGTCAACCTAATGATGCTTTGTAGGAACTGTAATGTCGGTCAAAAATTGAGAAAATGATGGTTTGGTTTGTCGACGTAGGGCATGGTAAATTAGAGCAATCCGAGTTTGTTTGCACTATAAAATGAAAGATTGTACTGCATTGGTGCAAGAGAGGTAGAACAAGTGGTAATTTTTGAAATTTAATGTGTTATATATGCGGTTTCTCAAATTTTCAGCCGATTTTTGCACGGGCGCGAATGTCTCGGCCTCGCAGGACCGAGAGTTGTAGAAATGTCTCGGTCCACATCAACCGAGACTTCGTCGTAGTTCACGTCATGCTGTGAACCTAACGAAGGCATAATCGCGTATGGATCGACCGAGACAATGTTGTAGGTCTCGACTGGACATAGCCGACACTATGCATATATTCGCGGATCTGTACAACCGAAAACGTGGTTTTTGGGGTTTTTTAATGAATTAACTGTGCATTTCGGTTGATCATAATGTTAAAATGTTTTTATTGCAGGTAATGCTGGTCTCTACTTTATTTCAAGACTACAAGGATACGTTTACACCTTGTAGGATATTCCCCTCTAGAGAAGCGGCAATTTCATGGCTTCAAATGATAGGCCGGGAGAACATGTTTGTTTTAGTGACAAAGCACTCTGATGCGGGGGCATTATGATGGGGCATGTGCCGTAGGTCAATCCATTAACTGTCTTTATGAATACTTTTAGTTAATAAAATAGAGGATTTCATTTGTTGTTTATTATAATTAATTTGCATGTTTACATTATTATAAGATCCATGGGTATTTACATAAATATCCTAAATGTCCCTAGTCGATCATTATACTGAGAACTATAATGAATTAAGACTAGTGTGAGTCTTGATTGATGATCATATGATGATTATACGTATAAGGATACGAATCAAGATCACGAGTACTTGTTAGGGAACAAAGTATTGGACCGACCCGCTATGAGAACATCACATGGATTAAGTCATAGTTGTTTCTCATGATAGGTATATATTCCACTCCTCTGACTTGAGATTACCAGAGACTTCAACATTAGGAACACGGTGATTTGACACAATCAAACGTTGTCTTTAACCTAGGACGATTATAAAGGTTGTGATTGGTTACTTTGTGAGCAATGTGATGAAGTTGTGTAATCGAGATAGAATTTGTCCCTCTCATATAAAGAGAGATATCTAGTGGATCCCTCGATGTGTTAGACTGTTAAAAGGCCTAGTCTAAGTGAATTAATATTGATCAATGTCACTTGGATGTTTTCGATCTACCTAGAGATCGAGACTAGTACGATTGAACATGTTGGATGACAATTCCATGCCTTATGTTTGATCAAAAGGATATCGTGTGACAAAAGGATGTTATATACACTATTGATTAAGTTGTATCGATTTGATATTCGTACAACTTGGGTAGTCATAATGTCTTGCTAGAGACTGTTTATGACTTGTATACCAAAATGTGTTTTGGTACACTGCCAACGTTGTATGAGCCTATTGGATCGCACACTAAGAATGGTTTTGCGAGATTTTAAGATGATTCAGAAAAACGAATTTTACGTGATAAAACTCATGACAGAAACGTCCTTGTGGTGTATTACACTTATACTTCTTTAAGTAAGGGTATATGTGTAATTTACTTAACCGTTTGTATACAAGGGTTGTATAAACAGACGCTTTAAGTTAGAACACACGTACGAAAGATTAATAGGCTGAAACTCTATTTTCGTTTTAGAAACGACTTAGGGTCACTACAAGAAATTTGAGCTTTTACTACAAATTTGACGAATCATTTGTCACGGTTTAAAATAAGCGTATCCAATAGGCGTTTTAGTGACGGTACATTAATCGTAAACAAAGCTTTTATACATTAACACTTATTTTTGTCACGACTTAGATTTTGCGTGATGAAAAGAAGCTTTAGAGACGAACATGTTTCCATCACAAAAAGGTAAAAAAATTTCGCCACGTAAAGTGTGTTTGCTCACAATCATTATTCCGTAACAAAAGAAAACACAATTTTTTAACCCCCCTCAACCTCCTTCCCGTTTTTTGTTTCCATTTTTTGCGCGAAACCCCGCAATTTTTTCCGCCCATCTCGTCCCACTCCTCCACCTCCTTCATCCGCCCTACTACTCACACCAATCATCCTCCTCAAGCCTCCGATCCGCCGCCGTCGTCATCCTCGTCGTCGCGCCTCCACTTCGTCGTCGTCGTCCTCGCACTCCTCCTGCCTCTACTTCGTCGTCCTCTCTGATCCGTCGTCGTCCTCTTCCCTAGTCGTCATCCTAGCGCCTCCTCCTTGGTCGTCCTGCATCTCGCCGACGCCTCACCCTCGCGCCTCTACTCCCTGGTCGTCCTCTCGCCGACGCCTCACCCTCGTGCCACCGCTCCCTGGTCGGCGCCTCTAATCCCTGGTCGCTGGTCGGTGCCTCTGCTCCCTGGTCGGCGCCTCTGCTCCCTGGTCGGCGAGCTCCCTGGTCGTCCTCCCGCCGACGCCTCACCCTCGCGCCACCGCTCCCTGGTCGGCGCCTCTACTCCCTGGTCGCTGGTCGGTGCCTCTGCTCCCTGGTCGGCGCCTCTGCTCCCTGGTCGGCGAGCTCCCTGGTCGTCCTCTCGCCGATGCCTCACCCTCGCGTCTCTGCTCCCTGGTCGTCCTCTCGCCGATGCCTCACCCTCGCGTCTCTGCTCCCTGGTCGTCCTCTTCTCCCTAGTTGCACTGCTTTGCTCCCTGATCGTTGCTCCCTGATCGTCTTCGCATTCATTCGTCGCGAAGATCCGCGGTGATTGATTTGGTTTTGGAGTGATTTAGGGTTTGGTTATGTTGTTACTGCGATGGAAATGTCAGAATTTGACGGGTTTGAGTGGTTGCGCTAGTTGTTAGTGGACGATTTGTGTTGATTTGTGTGGAACTTGTGTTATTTTTTGGGGTAATGTGAAGTGTATTGAAGCAGGAAGAAAGGCACTCTATAAGAATATATCTCAATTATGATGTTGTGGGGCACTCTCCCGAAAGGGATTGTCGGAGTGTTGGAGACATCGTGAAGGTTAGTGTTGTTTCTAACCACCGCGACCTTGCTACGTTTAGCTATTAACCTATACTTATGCCATTTTTCTGCAATTGCCGGCTTGGGAGCCTTCACAGTTCTCCGGTCCCAGGCACTCCAGCTTGCAATCCCCGTGGAGAACCTCCAATTTTTGGGACTTTGTTGGTACAATTGCACTTCGATGATATCTCCAGGGGAGGACAAAAGGCGTGCGCTTTCGCGGGTTCGTTCTTCGAAGCTTTTATATGTTTAGCTTGCTTTAAGCCCCTGACGCTGGAGTATAAGAATTAATTGCTATGAAATTGACTTAGGTTATGGAATATGGTTCATATTGAAGATATCTAGTTGACTTGAATCTGATACTAAGTAATCTTGGATTGGAGTGCATGCATGACAGATTACAACAACGTTTTTTCTTAATTAAATGCTTTGTGTACAATCATGTCTGTCATGCAAATCTTTTATTCTTTCATATGCATTTCATTTTGTTTAGCTCTGTGTGCCTGTTAAAGGAAACCTGAGGTTGAGTGGATATTCTGCATGTGGACAAGATGGCGGTGTATAGCTCCCGCGGGAATATGTGGAAGATATTTTCTATAGATGTGTTATGGTTATTTTACTTATCACATGTTTTCCCTTGTGATTCTTATTTCTCATATTGTGGCAGAGGGTGTAAGTAATGCAGACTTGGTTCTTTTGGTAACCACAAGACCTACAACAGGGAATACTCTTGCATGGGCAGTAGCTTGCAAGCGTGATCAATGGGGTCGTGCAATTGAAGGGTCTTTGTTAGATTGCGATTCTCCCCTTTTGTATGTTTTTCTTTCTCTGAAAACTAATATTGCTTTTATATTTCTAGGACATGTAAATGTGGCGCCTCGCCATTTGACTGCTGAAGCACAGACCTTAGGTTGGTCACTCGCACAAAACAATAACAACATACACATACAAAGTTAATATTGAAAGTCAATCTAACACATGTACATTCACGCTCCACGACAACAACTATTCTAGTTGGCTTATTTGGCTTCATGTAGGTGATGCATGTTCTTGGTTTTGATCCACATGCCTTTGCACATTTTCGAGATGAAAGAGAAAAAAGGCGTAATCAGGAACTTGGTAGTTGTGTTAATTGCTTTGAGTGTCCGTTGAGAATTGATTTCTTGTGGAATGGTGAAATCTATTTTTTTCCAACTGCCTTGCCTTTGGTCTTCCATTGCTTGCTCCGTAGCAACTTCATTTGTTTTGAACCCTTGTGACATGCTATTTCATTAATCCATTCGGTCACTTCTTGTACTTATCTATTCATGAGTTAGGCCCCACGTTACAATTTTAGTATTTGAACACTATCTGCCCTATCCTTGCCACAATAGCTGGACTCCAAGCCTTTGATGTAAAGCTTCTGTTGTGAGGTTGTTTCTGTTTTTCGCATTTTGTCGTATAATGTTGTTTTATGTAGTCTTAGATATTATATAACATTAACAAGAGGAGAATTTGGTGTAGGGAAAAAAAGAATATGCTGAAGTTGGTGATGGTAACAATGAACATGTTATTCTAATATATTATCATGATAGAAAAAGGACGGAATAGAAAAAGAACAGGTTATTAGTTATTACTTTCAACCAAGTGGAGAAATTCATTGTGCATTAGTGTGATTTTTGGCTCGTAAAGAGAGAGTTGTTTTAAAAAAAAAAATGTTTCCTTTCTCTCTGGTGTTTCATTCTATAAAGTTAACATGGTTTCTGAGAAATTTCTGCCCTTTCATCTTTCCCTACTGTCCTTTGGGAGTTTGATGAAATATATGTAAGTGTTGAAGTGCTAATCTTTAATTTAAGTGAAGGTTCTGTTGAAATTTTATTACTACATTATGATTTATTAAAGATTTACTTATATTTATAACTTTGAAATTTTAGATGCGCAATTGGATGAGACTTCAAAGGGTAAAGATGATGAACTGGAAGAAAGCTTCACGTGAAGAAGAAATTGAAGAAGCATGGAGTGAAACATTGAAGAAAACATGGATTTATTTTATTTTACTATGTTAGACTTAAGCCATGAAGAAACCTGTCAAAGTTTAATTTTATTTTGCTATGTTAGACTTCTAAATTAAGTATTATCATTTTTTTGGTACTTTGGATTCAAAATCACAAAAATCAAACTTTGAATAGATTGATAATGTTGGCCTTGTAATGCAAGTAAAGTAAATTCTTAATATTTTAATAGATGCAATATTTTTATATTGACAGATGCAAGATAGTTACAACAACTTTTATATAAAAACTTTTTTTTGTGACGGAGCAATGTACATATAAAATATTATTATTTTTTGTCACCAGTAGAAAGTCGTAACTATATGTATTTGTGACGGACAAAGTCTTGTGACGTAAAACATTTTTCTTCGTTGTTTAATGAAACGTTTGTGACACGAATACAGTCGTAACAAAAATGTGTTTTTTATGACGTGCAATAATCTCGTAATAAATATGTCAAAGATCCGTCATAAAAGGTTTTTGTCACGCTAATTTCCATGACAAAAATGTTTTTGCAACGGAGTATACGCAACTTTAGTTTTTCCGTGACAATACCGTGACAAAAACTATAGGTGACGGAAAAACAACTTGACCCTACGGAATCGAAGCCGTGATAAAAACTATAATTTCTTGTAGTGGATTTTTGGTATGCTCTGGATCGTTTTGGAGAGAAACAAAAAGGTTTGGTATTCTCTCGAAGCTAGCACTTCAAATCTCGGTCGTTGTTCGTGTGTGGACTGATGATAGAGGGCGTTCGTTGTTGGCAGCGCCTTAGAGATCGATCAACCTTCAGAAAGGTATATTGCGATTGAGGTATGATTATGTTTTTCATGGTTTAAACGTTTTTAATGGAATTAGATTCGGATCCTGTTGGGGTTTTTGTCAAAATTGTTTTGTAATTTCCGCTGCGTATGAACTCCAAAACCCAACACATTAAGCGCAGAGGAAGGGTGAAACTTGCGTGCGAGAGGTCTGGAACTTATAGGGGAATGTCTCAAAGAGTTGGGAAGGGGAAATCGGCCAAAATTTCCTCGAAACCAAGAAATGAAGAAAAAGAGGAAAAGGGAGGACTCAAACTGGTACGAAGAAATGTGGATGCCCTTTCCTTATTAACATCAAGGAAAATGTCGACTCTTTGTGGTACGTTACTGTCATATGTGGGAGGCACAATCACGAGCCCGCGAAAAACTTGGACGACCACTCATATGCTGGAAGATTGGATAAAGGGAGCAGGTGATTGTTGTGCAGATGACAAAGGGTAATGTGAAGCCAAGAGACATCCTCAATACGTTGAAGCAAAGAGATGTTACAAACGTATCGACAATGCGGACAATATATAATGCAAGACAGAAAGTCTGAATTGAGGATTCGGATGGGAGGACTCAAATGGAACAATTGTTGCACATATTGGAGAAGAATTAGTGGATGTCGTGTCACAAGAAGCATCCCGATACGAATGTCGTCACTGATTTGTTTTGGGCACATCCTGATTCAATCAAGTTGCTAAGGTGTTTTCCTTCGGTAATTTTGATGGATTGCACGTACAAAACAAATAGGTATCGAATGCCGTTATTGGAGATTTTTGGCATCATTTCTATGCATTTGACGTTCTCCGTTGGGTTTGCTTTCATATCATCAGAGAGTCATGCAAATTTTGTTTGGGCACTTGAGAACTTGAGATCCATACTGGATGGCTGGCCTAAACCTGACGTGTTTGTGATGGATCGGGACTTAGGCCTTATTAGTGCCATCGATGTAGTATTCCCATCATCGTCTTACATTCTTTGCTCTTGGCACATCAACAAAGTAATATTGGCTAGACTAAGAAAATGTTTGGAGAAAACGAAAGCTTCGCTCGTTTCATGGATAGGTGGACGAGTGTCATGTATGCTAAGTCCGAGGCCTTATTTGAAGGTAGGATGAATGACTTGCGTTCTGAGTTCGAGAATATGAAGGGTCTTCTTGATTACTTGGAGAACACATGGGTAAAGACATACAAGGAGAGATTCGTGCCGGCTTGGACAAATCGAATCATGCATTTTGAGGAAACAACAACACAGAGGGTGGAGTCTGCGCATTCCACTATGAAGCTACATCTTGGCAACAGTCATGCAAACTTTGAGACTTTGAGGAATGTGGTTGATGGCATCCTTAGGATTCAACACAACAACATCGAGGCTTCATTTGAGCTCAGTTTGAATGTGGTCCAATATGAATGTATTGATGAGTTATATCGTCGATTGCGTGGTTATGTCTCTCAACGGGGGCTTAAGTTAATTCGAGAAGAATGCGAACGTGGGTAGGACGTTGGACACGACTCAACTCGTTGTGGTTGCGAGATACGTACCACACACGGCCCACCGAATGGTAAGTGAAATGTGTTCGTCTCCGGCTGCCACCTCTTCATAAAGGAAGATATAACCTCTTTGTTGGCCTTGCGGTATGAGCAGTCTATCAGCGTATTCAACCCTGACAGCTGAATAATCCTCTGAAGGCTCGCGGTGTTAGGGAGGTAGGACTGTAAGTCCCATTCTTGGATCTGAGCACCGTGATTGATACACTTGAGTGTTGGGCGATCCTGCAACAACAAAAAACATTTCGTCGACTAATTAAACACCCCAAATTTTAAACTACACCAATGACCATAAACGAAGAAATGTATGTACCTCATTGCTCCATATCTCTAAGGCGACATGATCTTTAAAGCTCTTCAACAGCGATCCATCTTCGGGACCACCGGGGAAAGGAAGCACACATTTCCTCCTGCCCATGTGACTCTCCCTCATTCTGGGCACCTCCACCACTAGTACTCCCACCCACATTACGATCACTACTATGGGTATCCGCCGATGCTTATGAGTCACTACTGTTAGAGTTAGATGACTCGGAGGCATGCGCCTCGTCTTCGCCTCGGGTAACGACAACATCTGAGTGTCGCTGCGCGTCGATGTTAGACCCCTCATCGTGCAATTCTAGTTTCTTCGCACGTCTTCCACCAATCTTACCCTTTCCCTTCAAATCCACCTTATATTGCCCTTTCTCTTTCCGATAAGATGTCGTTGGGTGTCTCTGGCCGCCTCGCCCCCGGTTAGCCCTCAACACCTCAACACCGACCTCCTCTCTTGTCACCGGTGCTTTCGAACGAGCCATACCCGAAAACACTGCAACATTTAAGCGCCTAGAACAAAACCAAAAGTACAACTCTAAAAAAAAGTTCAAAATCATCCATTTCTGTTGTCTCGGTCAAGCAGGTTCGAGACATACGACATAATTTCGTTCACTCCTTACCGAAAGTGGAAGTACAGTCTCGACAATGTACAACCGAGAGAAATGCAACGTTCTCGGTTGTACACCCCCGATATGGCATAACCTATTCAATTCGCCTTACTCTCGTGATGTGCAGACCGCGTCGACTCTAACCGTCTCGACAATGTACAACCGAGAGATAAAGTACATTCTCGGTTGTACACCACCGACACAACATTAACTAACATTAAATGTTACTCTCGTGATGTCTCGACCGATATAACACAATTAAGCTCGACCATTCGTAACCGAGACTGTGTGAACTCTTTCGACCTGCCTGGCCGAGAACGAAGAGTTCCCAAATATTTACCATTTGTCTCGATCTTGCTTGGCCGAGATAGTAAAAACACTTTCGGGCCTGTGTGGCCGAGAACCACGAATTTCCAATAATGGAACCATTCAATACACCGCCACACAAACATTACAACTACTCTACCAAATGTAACTTAATTAGACTATCAACGTACCTTCAAACGATCGATTTTGCGCATTGAGTGTGTGTACGACGAACTTCAACCGAGCCCTAATTTGGAGACGAAATATGCCCAACACCCCGAGCCTTCAAACTGGAAAAACCTCCTACAACGGCGGCGAAACACGGAGACGAACGAACCAAAATGATTTTCGGGATTCCTAGCAATGGCCGGGTATTAACGATTTCGTGGTTGCTCAAGAGTTCGGTGGTGGGGGTGGTGGGGGTGGTGGGGGTGGTGGGGTGCCTCTGTTTTGAACAAAGGGTATTTTGGAAATTTCGGGCCTAATTTATGGGTGGCCTTTGTAAAATGCTTAGTGCCCTCAACAACAGAGTCCCTTCATGAAATGGTTGGGTGCCCTTAGCGGCCCTCTTATCATATTAGTAGTTGTCTTCCTTATTAGAAGTCTATAATTGTTTCCTTTATCAGAAGCTTTTTTTAGGAAGGTGCTATGGTGACCTTTTTGGAACACCCAGAATGGACACCCAGTTGCTAATACCCATTCAATACACATTGATTTGTGTGTGCACAAATATTGATACGAAAATGAATGGACACCAACAACCGAGTGTCCATTTCGGGTGTCTTAAAACGTATCATCCTATTATTTTTTATCTTCTATTGTTAAAAGTTTTATTTTTTGTTAGGCAAAACATATTTTTTGGTCCTTGAACTTTGAGTCTTGTATGCTTTTGGTTCCTAAATTTTCATTAGAATACATTTGGTCCTTAAATTTTCATTGTTGTACATTTGGTCCCTGAACTTTTAAGTTTTTTATGCTTTTAGTTCATGAACTTTGAGTTTTTTATGTGTTTGGGGAAATTAAATTTTTTCAGCTTTTGTTGGTCGATTTGAGTCATTTGGATCAATAATATAAACCATTTTACTATTCTTGACTAGTCACGCGACATTTCTGTTACCCACGTTGTCGGGATTTAAAACTTTAAATGGAGGAAAATGCTAAATGTATATCTTTGTGAAAGTTCAATGACCACTAGAACAATTTCGATATTTAATAGAGGTTTTTAAACCCCTATTAAAGGGGGGTGTTATTAAATAACACCTAATTGATAGGAGTTTTAAAAAACCTCTATGTAATACATTTTTAAAAATTAAAACATAACACATTTTCATATTACATTTAATAACACTCTATTTAATAGGGGTTTTAAAACCTCTATTAAAGGCCAAAAATGTTCTAGTTGACCAAATGCGTATTAATAAAAGTTAAGGGACCAAAAGCATAAAAAACACTAAGTTCAAGGACCAAATGATAGGTTTTGCCTTTTTGTTATAAGATTTTAATAGTGCATGTGTTTGTATACTATTGGATTTTAGACGTTTGTTACGAGAATAGTTACCGACTGTCATAATATTCTATTGTTAGACTCGCAATTCTTCAAAATCAATTTTATAACAGTTGAATGCTCGTTTGAACAAATCAGTACACTTTTAGCAGTGTAGGTAACTGATTTTATATCCGGGTTTATTCTATCGAATGTAATTAACCATCATGATTAAGTAAAATTCTATTTTACTTTAAAAAATCAACTCACCCTCAAATATCGAATCTCAATGTTTTTTTTTTTTTTTTCAAATTAAGCATTCCTTTTATTTTTTCATTCCAACCAATACTAAAACAATTCCCTAACACCAGACATGTCAATGTGCGCCATAGACATTCTCTACTTTTTCTTTTTCCACGTCAACTCTACTTTCGCAACTCACATCTATATTGAGAGGCTTTTTTGTGGTTCAATGTCCAGCCATTCCAAGTGGCATCTGTTTTCACCTTCATCCATCTATTGCATTGGAGATGCTCTCACTACAAAACATTATGTGTTTAGCGACATTAATTTAGTCATTTAACGACATTAATTAGTGTCTTTAAAAAATTTACCCACGCATCATAAAGTGTCGCCACTTGTGTTGGTAAAAGTGATGTCGCCCCATTTTTTTGCGACGCAAAATGTATGCGTTGGTAACATTTGTTTAAGAAACTTTTGAAATAAGTGTCTTTAACGTGGGGACGTTTTTTTATTTATGTGTCTTTAATTTTATGACATTTATTTCTTATGCGTCTCCAATTAGCAACCCTCTTACACAACACTTAATGTCCTTAAATTAACAACAAACTTGTGCACTTAATGTCTCCAAATTAGCACAACCCTTAAACACTTAGTGTCCTTAAATTGACAACACTTGTGCATTTAATGTCTCCAAATTAACAACCCTTAAACACTTAGTGTCCTTAAATTGACAACACTTGTGCATTTAATGTCTCAAAATTAACAACTCTTACACACTTAGTGTCCTTAAATTGACAACACTTGTGCATTTAATGTCTCCAAATTAACAACCTTTAAACACTTAATGTCCTTAAATTGACAACACTTGTGTACTTAATGTCTCCAAATTATATTATTATTATTATTATTATTATTATTATTATTATTATTATTATTATTATTATTATTATTATTATTATTATTATTATTATTATTATTTGTAGATATAAAAACAAACATAAAGAAAGACAAATGAAAACAATTTATATATTTTCCAATTATTTTTCAATTCAAAAGAGAATTACAATACATTCTCAAAAATATATTTTTACTTACAATGATATCAACATGTATACTAAAAAGATAGAAACTTCTAACTATGCAAAGCAAAAGTATAAGATGATATTTTTGAATTGATATGCTCCTCTTTTCAACACTTTTCTATAAGCGCAAAACAAACAAAATCAACCCAAACATAATTAATTTTGAGCACCACCCGATCACAAAACAAGATTTTATGAAAATGTCAAGATCTCAAAGTTCTATAACCAAAAAGAAAGCATTCTATAGTCACTGAAATTTTTGAACAAATACTACTAAACTGAAGATCTGCTCTTCAAATTGCTCATTCACAGCATACAAGCTGAAATGGTTAAAGAAATGCACTCCAACATTCTATTAGTAGCTGACAAGGCAACTAAGGCAAGAACGTAACTCCTTCAAGACCTTGTCCATTGATATCCATAGAAGGGCTTAGCAATAAATCATTGCACATATCTATAACTCATCAACAAAGATCTTGAATCATTGTTTCTCTCCTTATCCAATGTTTTTAAACTTGATAAAATACATACATGCAGATTTCTTCATGTCTTTGACAAAGCAATCAGATTTAGGTATAAAATAAAAAACTTCATTGTTCCCTGTGTTTGTTTTCATTTTCTATTTTGTTTAAAAGACCTAGACTCCTTATTTATAGTTTTGATGAATCACAAACCATATGGGAAGTTGAGTTTTTTTTTATGAACAATGGAAAAATAGCATTTAAAAGAATGCTAATGTAAGATTCTAACTCGGGTTTCAAACTTTCGAAAAAGAAATCCCCTAACATGCATGAGTAATTTAATCATTAAAAACAAAACAAAACTATACAATCCATTTTATATGCCAAAAAGAGTAACAAGAGTAACAAGTTATTGACTTCAAAAGAATGCATTTGAAGCCTAATTCAACTCTTACCTTCTTAGTTGTAGCTGCATCTCTATTTCTTATATTCCTCTGCAATTGCTCTCGTTCTTCTTGGTCTCGTAATATAGCTTCCTCATTGCCAAAAAAGAAGGAAAATATGTTCGAGATATAATCATATACATCTCATATTCACAACTGGTTATCTAAGTGTTTTTATTGCTAAAGGGGAAAGAATTAGAGTGTTGTGCAAAAACAAAAAGAAAGTGTTTTCTATATCTACTATTACTTTCAGCAATATTTAAGCTCATAGTCTTTTCACATTTACAAATATAATAAGCATTGTGAGTTTGACTGTACAATCAAGAACACTGTTTTCTTTAGAGAAACAACAGAAAAGATACGCATTGTTCTGCAATTGAACTTATTGAAAAAGGAAGTTTAAGCATTCAAATAGCCACACCAATGCACCCAAAAATGCAATTAAGCTCACAAACCATAACCATGTACTGCGTATAAATAGATCGAGCTCTCCATTAAGACAATGGAAACTTTTTATAAGTCATCACTGTGCTTCATCAAATTGAGTTTTCAGAAAGTCCATTTTGGTAACTTATGGATATATTCAATCTCCAAATAGTATGTTATGAAGAGGAACAAAAAAATCACATTATATATTATTTTATTAAGTTCCAACACAAGTATCCACAAGTGGCGGCCTAGTTCCAGGCTGGGAAAACTCCTTACCGGTACTCCTCGATCATTCATATTAAGTTCGAAAATATAGCACATAAACATGGCAATATATTCAAGAAGTAGTACCACATACATTCCTCCACTAGCAAGTACTATGTTAAGTAAAAAAGTACATGAATTATCTTTAATGGGCAGATTTATTGACCAAACAAGCAAGGAATTATTTGGAAGTTCTACTATAAATACCCTACTTTTACTTCTCACTTTTGCTTCAAACATAATTACTTGTGATGTGGTACCAATAGATATTCTAGCAACTTGCAAGTGATGGAATTATTCATAGTACTCCTTCAAGTAGTCTTATAAAAAAAAAGTATAGAGCATCCAAAACTTAAAGAGAGAACAATACTTGAAAAAGACCGTAGAACAATTTCGATTAACAATTGGTTCAAGTCAATTGCAGGAGATAAAAAAAACTACTGGTCATTTTAATAAGTATGAAAGTTTAATAAGAAAAAATAAGAAATTTAAGAAATTCACAAACCTGGTCATCAATGGAAATGACATTATTTTTAGGTGTTGGAGTAAGATCACCCAGAAACTCCCTAACAGTTCACAAAAGAAAGTTAAGATAGAATAAAAGAAATGCACAAACATCATTGGAAAGTGAAAGAATGGTTGAAATGAACATCCAACCTGTGAAAATAGCTTTTGAAAGAGTTCCATACTGGTGCGAAACTCTTCCAAATCCCTTGTGACACCGTTCAACCTTCTTTCATGTTCATTTGTGACATCGTTTAACTTTTCTTTATAGGCTTTAGTCACACTGTTCAACTTTTCGTCATAGCCCATCTTCATTGCGATTGATTTTCTCTCGTAGTCCTCCTTCATACTCTCTATCTTTGCCTCATAAAGGGAATGCATATTCTCCATTTGGTGTTGAAGCCTATCAACTTCAAATTGAGATGCCCTTCTTTTTGGTTGTAGTGCACCAGAAAGTTGTGTTGGTGTGACCCCCAATCCATAGCCTCTTACCTTCCCATACTTGTCTTCTTTGAAAACCGAGGCAAATACAACGTCTTCTATATCGTAATCACTATGATTTTCCACCGTTGCGGCCTGTTCTTTAATAAGACTGATCGCTTTCTCCGCTAATTCTTGTGCCTCTCTATTGATGAATTCCCATCCTTTCGTTTATGGGTGACAGAAAAAAACTCAACTCTCCCTGGCCTTTTCTTTCGGGTCATCTCCTATGGCAACATGAAACAAAAAGATTAATTAATTTCAAGACAAAATATATATATATATATATATTAATAGTAGAGAACTTACATAATCATGTCTAACTCGAGCAAAACTTTTAGATCTAGCCGTATGTGGCGTCTTATAGTATGTTCGTGCCGCTTTACCCCTTTCAGAGAGATGCTTTAAGAAAATATAAAAAAATGATGTATCACATTTATGATCCAAACATAGGTCATGAAAATAATACTTATATGATAAGTATCAATGAGAGAAAAATAATGCACAACATAGGTCATGAAAAATAATGCACAACATAGGTCATGAAAATAAGCATTTCGAAACCGATACATATTCGTGCGAGACAAAGTGTGAATTGAGAATTGTAGTGTAAAATGAACTAAACAGCTAGTGCAACATATAATAAATCTGTGGTTGGACAAGAAGATAACATTTAATAAGAACATTGACAGCTTCTCAATGTCAAGTACTATATGGATGAATAGAGTTGTACTTGCATATACAAAGTAAATATGTCTTGTTCATATGTGCAGATATCATAATCACATTGTTTGTTAATGGGAACAAAAAGGTGTTGTTTGAAAAAGAAAATTTCTTATGAATCTATGGGCATGCATGGCTTTATAGCCATGTCTACAATATTTATCAATTTACAATATTTATCAATTCCATTAAAACACTAATTAAAAGAAATAAAACTTATCTCTCAAATTTAAAGGCATAATTGTTACCTTTGATTTTTCAAAAAACCAATAGTGTACCATAGCTTTCCACTGATTAGGAAAGAATCTAATCGGAATTGATTTTTCAATCTCCTCTCTAGTCTTGTCAGCCTTAAAATACTTAGACTTTAGTTCAAATTTGTGCTCCTTCCATTTGCGCGCAATAGACTGAAGGATCCACTTCTCTACTCCACCATCATTAGGGATCTCAAAGAACCTCTTTTGCAATATAGAGGTGATCAAATAAATCAAAATAAATATGTATTCAGACATTAAGGAAAATAAGAAACTCACTGTGAATGACAACATGAGAGGCTACCTACCCATTGAATAAAAACATTAAGAAACCCTCTTTTTCAATCTCTTCTTTCTATCACAAATTCATGAAATATAACATATCAATTTACCTTGGTAAAATTTATCAAAGCTTGCTTATCCTCCTTAGGCATCAACCTCCAATCCGTCCATTCAACGAAACAATGTTCCTTTTTCCTTGCAATTGTCCAACCATCCACCTAAAATCCCTCCTCCTCTTTTAATTGGTTGGCCATACTCATTAAACTCAACCACAATTATTTGGCCCTCAAGCAAACTAGTGACGTCCTTAGCTCGTGTGAGTCCTCGCTTTTTTCGCGCAATCCCTTGATTATCTATAAAAATTCCCAATCAAACATAAAAAAGAAAGGAATCATATAATATTTACTAACATTGGCATACAAAATATCATAGTGTCATAAACAACAACGAGACAACAAACAATTGATATTTACCTCTTACTTCTACATCATTATATAAGTCATTTTCGACCTCATCTTGTGTTTCATTCTCATTGCGTTGATCTTCACTTGGTGGTTGAGTCTCATCACTGTCAAAGCTTTGAAGATCTTCATCAGTGTTTGTTAAAACACAATCTACAAGGCGCTTTTTAGTCATATCTAACAACCTACACACAAGTCGCAAATCAATTTGATCAATTAATTCATAATTGCAATTGAAAAACAAATGGTAATAGTTAAAAAATAATAAATGTTCAAACACTGAAATTAAAGATTAGAAAGCGAAAGGAAGATCACGACGTGCAAGAATTTCCTTTAGATGGCAAAATACATATAGAGAAAAAAAATAAAAATAAATGTTCAAACAACAATTGAGAGTATGAGACATTATCCAGTTACCACATAGATGGCAAAATACATATAGAGAAAAAAAAATTATGAAAACAATCTTAAGAAGTTGAAGTGCCAAAACAATCATTTCGAGTCTCATTTCAATAAAAACGAAGGAAATGCAGTCATGTACTAATCGAGATACAAGAAAAACAACTACTACATTAGAAACTGTAGTTTATTTCATCAAGTTGGCAATGGTGGCAAAGTGAATAAATCAAAAAACTGTTAATATGATGGCGGATGCAAATCGTACTCAGGAACAAAGAATAGAAGTTGCCTGACCCTAATAGCTTGCTTGCACATTTAGGCCTACCTAATGAATTAATGGTAGTTAGGTTGCTCTAGGAAAATTCAGGTATAAGATGAAAGGAAAATTCTAAAAAGATGTTCATCGCATGGTCTCTATTCTAAATATGTGACTTAACAATTACAAAACAATTGCCAGCCATTGTCCTACATGTGTTGTATAGTGCCGATTAGAAATCTAATACAAACAGGTCAACAAATCAAATAAACATATTTGTATTAGATTAGAAATCTAATACAAAGTACTACATGTGTTGTATAGTGCCGATACATATTCGTGCGAGACAAAGTGTGAATTGAGAATTGTAGTGTAAAATGAACTAAACAGCTAGTGCAACATATAATAAATATGTGGTTGGACAAGAAGATAACATTTAATAAGAGCATTGACAGCTTCTCAATGTCAAGTACTATATGGATGGATAGAGATGTAGTTGCATATACAATGTCCAAATAATACGAATGCAACATGTTAAAATGCATGATCAAGATTGCAACCATTTCTCATCTTTCCATTACAAAGGTCTAAACCATTTCTCATCCTAGTACGGAATGCAAATCATAGCCATTCAATTCATAGCTTAATTACAATCAAAATTGATTCAATCATATAAATCAGGACATGATTGAATGAATTCATGAATCATGACATACCAAATTGAAACACAAAACCTCGATTAATCAAACAAACAAACCAATTGTACAACACTCACAAACCCTAACTAAAAGACTAACTAACTAATGGTGATCTCCGATTGAACCACTCCACTATTCTGGGTTTTTCTAAATCGTTCTCGACTTTTGGTATGAAATCTAAAGCCATTTATAATGAACCCACTAAATCTTTTGGCAATATTGTTTGGGCCTCTAGCAATAGAAATTAATTCCTTTGAAGCATTGCTCTTTGTCATTCGCGAGACCTAAAACATCATACATAAAATATTTAAGAATGTTTTCTTTCAAAACATGCAACTCCTTTATAAAGAAAGCAATAATGTTTGTCCACTACTCACTTGGTTGCAAAACCACTCCGGAAATCTCTCTAATAGCTACTTTTGTTCAATTCGTTTGTTAGCTCGGTTTGGCCGATAAGCCCTTTTTTGTACACTCAAAAACTCGCTAAAAGAATTTACAAATCAATTATGTTTCTATATAACAAAGAAAATAAATTAAATCATTTATTTTTAATAAACTTACCTACGATAAGGAGATATTTCGTCAAAGTGTAGCATCATATAATGATTGACTTGTGCTAAGGTCAACTCATCAAGAACAATGCTTTCTGTTTTCCCCAAAATACATCCTCCAGTTGTGAACATGAACTTTCCACTAGTATCAACACGATCAAAATTTCTTTGCGGACGATTGATCCTTGTTTCTAGTCCTTCAAGATATCTTGAACAAAATATCAAACATTCATCCGTAATATAACCTTCCGCAATTGAGCCTTCTAGATGTGCTCGATTTTGGACATGTGATTTTAAACGCATCAAATCCCTTCAAACACGAGAATTTAGATAAAAGTTAATAAATAGTAACGCATTCGAAAATAGCAAATATTTTATAAGTGAAAAACGTGAATAATATATATATATATATGTCACCTTTCAATTGGAAACATCTATCGGTACTGAACATGACCTCCAAGTCTTACTTCAACAACCACATGTATGGTTAAGTGAACCATAATGGTAAAAAAAACTTGGAGGAAAGATCTTCTCTAGAAGACAAAGTGTTTTAGACACACTTGCTTGTAATTGGTCAAGCTCATGCACATCAAGGCTTTTACAACATAATGACTTAAAAAATGATGACAACTCAGAGACAACGAAAATAATTTGAGGAGGCATGGATGCTCTTAATGCTATAGGAAGAATATCCTGCATTAATATATGACCATCGTGGCTTTTAAGATTTGAGATTCTATGCTCTTTTAAGTTTACACACCTTGAAATGTTTGATGCATAACCATTTGGAACCTTCAAGTTCTTTAACACCGTTAAGAAAATTTCTTTTTCCTTCGAAGTCATTGTGTACAATGCATGAGGCAAACGGATAACATCATTATTTCCACATATAGGATGGAGTTCACGCCTTATACCCAATTCCATCAAAATCAAGCCTTGTTTTGTAATTGTCTTTACTCTTTCCCTCAAGATTTAGTAAAGTGCCAATTAAATTGTCACAAACATTCTTCTCAATATGCATGACATCCAAATTGTGACGAAGAAGATTAAACTCCCAGTATGGCAAGTCAAAGAAGATACTCCTTTTCTTCCACAAACAAGGTGACATAGAAGCACCTACACCGTCACCTTTTTCCAGAATCGACAAAAGTCATGACGTCTCCATTAAAATCATCATTATCTTCAAAAACTTCTTGACGACTAGACATAACTTCTTTTTCAGAGTTGTCAACTTGTACATTAGATCGTCTTTTGTTGGTTTTCAAAGACTTTCCATAAGAGAAAACGACACCATGCAATTGATTTAATATTTCTGTGCCTTAAGGTGTTAAAGGTGCTCCTCGTAACTCAACGGTGCCATCGAATATATCTTTTTGGAATCTAAAAGGATGATCTTGATCCAACCATCTCTGATGGCCCATATAACAAAACTTACCCCCATTTCTTAACCATCGAGAATAAGTCAATTCCCCACAACACGGGCATGCAACTCGACCTTTAGTGCTCCAACCAGACCAATTCGCATAACCAGGAAAGTCATTAATAGTCCATAAAAGTGCACCATGCAATTTGAAGTTTTGCCCTGAATTGGCATCAAAGGCATCCACACCATCCCATAATCGCAATAATTCTTTAATTAAAGGTTGTAAGAACACATCAATATCATTACCTGACCTTTTTTCTCCAGGAATCACCATAGACAATATCAATGACGATTGTTTCATGCAAACCCAAGGTTCTAAATTATAAGGAACTAATACAACTAGCCAAGTACTATATGTGGTACTCATCGTTCTGAAAGGATTAAAACAGTCGCTTGCTTAGCCAAGTCTCACACTACGAGGATCTGCATCAAATTCTGGATGACGCTCATCAAAGTGTTTCCATGCCAAAGCATCGGCAGGGTGCCTTAACTTTCCATCTTTGTTTCTCCTTTCCGCGTGCCACCTCATTGATGCAACTATTTTTGATGACATGTAAAGCCTTTTCAGCCTTGGAATCAATGGAAAATACCGTAAGACTTTAGCAGGTTTTTTCTTTTTTTGTTTGCCATCATTACCTTCTAATGATTCGCCATCTTCATTTGTGACACTCATCCATCTTGAGGACAAACATTTTTTGCAAGATTCACAATTGGCATTCTCACCCCAATACAACATGCAATCATTAGGACAAGAATAAATTTTTTGATATCCTAATCCTAAGTCTTTAATTTTTTTCGTAGCCTCATAAGACGAGGATGGTAAAGAAGTGCCACTTGGAAATGCATCAATTAATAGCTCTAACAACATGCTAAATGACTTGCCTGACCATCCATTCAAACACTTCAGATGGTATAATCTCAATATATATGAAATCTGTGAGAATTTCGTACATCCTTGATAAAATTCCTTATCACAATCTTCCATCAACATTTGCAACGGATTTTTATCTAAGTTTGTTGGTGATGGATTAACAAAAGAATGCTCATTCGTCACATTTTCTGGATTTTGCACTTCGGTGGGTAAGCCCATTGAAGGCATAGTACTAGTTGTAGGATTTGAAGTTCTCGTATTAACAACCCTAAAAGCATCATGAAGAAGTTCTCGTATTTCAAAACCGCCGTCATTACTTGAAGGCATGACACTAGATGTAGGATTTAAGTCATTAGTCTGCGCACTTGATGAAGAGAAAATGGGTTCTCCATGAAACACCCAGTTCTTATATCCTTCTAACATACCATTCCATAACAAGTGTCCGTGAACTTTTTTAGAATCCAATAAATGTCTATTATAACATTTTTTACACGGGCAATAGATTGCTCCATTAACGGATGTTTTCTCAACGACAAATTGTATGAACTTGGATACTCCGTCTAAATAAGCTATGCTTAACCTTGACTCATTCATCCAACTTTTATCCATTTCTTTTATGCTTAATAAAATATCATAATCAATTAGACCAAAAACTTAAAAAAAGAACGCTTCAAATAAATTACATATTTTTTCCAACAAAACTTAATCATGATACACAACAGGATTCAGTATGTAATTACCAATTAGTGTGAATCATTAATGTAGTTTGAATCACACTCCAGTTAATGTGAATAAAAACTAATCCAGATACAATGCCTAGGTAGTAGCAAATATCATTGAACAACCAAATCAACTAATCAAACATAAATCCAAACCCTATGACCGCAAACACCAAAACTGCCATATCCAAAGATCCGTCATATTGACAGTTAAAAACTAATTTTCAAAAAACATATGAACTGACTTTTTAAACCTTCCCAAATCCCTCAAAAACTTTTCTAAAGTTCCAAATAGCAATGAACATATTTAAATTGATATACAAATATTGATTTGAAATGTTTAAATCATGATTCATAGCCTAGAGTCCCCAAATTTGTTCACAAACCATGACAATAATAAAACTGCAAAAATCCCAACTTAATTTTAAAACATGCTTCATACCGATTGAATTCGATCAAAAGCACTGCAACTCGATTCAAGTCATCAATAAACCTTAATGAACCTCTTGGAATCCTAAAACAGTTCAAATAGGATCTATGAACATCAAAATCTATCTAAGGCCTATTAATTTCCACAATTTACAGCCACCCAATCATCAAATGGAATCTCAGGTAATAACAAAAATCTATGAACATCAAAATCTATCTAACAATTGCCTCCTTTCTTCTTTCCCAAATTGAATCTCGAGGTAATAACAAAACTCAACAATTTTCAAATCAACAAAACTAATTGAAAAATCAACAATTAGGCCGAACAAGTGTAAATTTCTCACAATAACAACAACATCCTCTTCGTTTCCATCAATTCTCAACGTAAGCAACAACAACAACAACAACAACCAATCATACAAGAACGCTAACAAACTCCAAACCAATTCGATAACTAGAAATTCGTACCTCCCTCAATAATTTGGAAGAGGAAGCGTGACTGTGAGAGGGATAACGAGACAAGCTGTCGAGAGGGAGGAAGAGCAAACTCAAGAAAATAAAGAGAATACGAGACAAGCTGTCGAGACTGACCAAAGTCGAGAGGGAGGAAGAGCGAGACGTGGAGGCGGACGACGTAGGAGAAGAAGAGCCAGACGTCGGAGGCGAAGGCGATATTGAGGTGGAGGCGAGATTTGCAGGGGCGATATTGAGGCAGAGGCGAGATTTGCAGGGGCGAGATTTGCAGGTGTGACGACCCTCCTTAATTAAACCCTAGGGTCTCAATGGGGGGTGTTTGAGCACCCAATGGATCCTTAATTAAACCATATATTATACAACATATAATTAGTAAGACATGCATATAAGACATTGCATTAACATATAATTTAAACCTAGAGCATAAAACATTTATATAATACATAAGAAATTAATGATCTTGAAATGGTGGCCCTCAACCTGCTCATGATACCTGGAGAGGATTCACGATGCGCACCCAAGCGATCGAGCCTCCTGAGCATTGTGTGGAGTACATGCGGTTGTATGGGTTGTTGGATTTGGACTTGAATGATCCAAATTTGGCTCTCCTTTTTATTGTTTCAATGTGAGGGCGAGTGTTGGTCAATTTTTAGTACTTACACTTTTTTTTTGGCTTAATGTTAGGTTGTAATAAAATTCTTATTTTTCTTGTTGTTGCTTACCTAGAGCAATGATAAATTATTTTCTCACTTAGTTTTTAAAGTAATAACTAAAAATTAATATCTAATTATTTTTTTTGTTTAATAACTTTTTTTGAAAAAAGTTAATATAATTGTTTTAGTTATACACTTAACACTAAATTAACTTTTTTTATTTTTTTATTTTTAAAATTTAACAACACTTGTAAATTATGTGTCTTTAAATTTAAAGTCTAACAACACTTTGTAAATTATGTGTCTTTAGATTTAAAATCTAACAACACTTGTAAGTTATGTGTCTTTAGATTTAAAATCTAACAACACTTGTAAGTTATGTGTCTTTATATTTAAAGTCTAACAACGCTTGTAAATTATGTGTCTTTAATTTTAAAATCTAACAACACTTGTAAATTATGTGTCTTTAAATTTAAAAATTAACAACACTAGTAAATTATATGTCTTTAAATTTAAAGTCTAACAACACTTCTAAATTATGTGTCTTTATATTTAAAGTCTAACAACACTAGTAAATTATGTGTCCTTAGATTTGAAATTTAACAACACTTGTAAATTATGTGTCTTTAAATTTAAAACTTAACAACACTAGTAAATTATATGTCTTTAGATTTAAAATCTAACAACACTTCTAAATTATGTGTCTTTATATTTAAAGTCTAACAACACTTGTAAATTATGTGTCATTGGATTTGAAATTTAACAACACTAATAAATTATGTGTCTTTAAATTTAAAACTTAACAACACTAGTAAATTATATGTCTTTAGATTTAAAGTCTAACAACACTTCTAAATTATGTGTCTTTATATTTAAAGTCTAACAACGCTTGTAAATTATGTGTCTTTAATTTTAAAATTTAACAACACTTGTAAATCATGTGTCTTTAAATTTAAAACTTAACAACACTAGTAAATTATATGTCCTCAAATTTAAAGTCTAACAACACTTGTAAATTATATGTCTTTAAATTTAAAGTCTAACAACACTTCTAAATTATGTGTCTTTATATTTAAAGTCTAACAACACTTGTAAATTATGTGTCCTTAAATTTGAAATTTAACAACACTTGTAAATTATGTGTCTTTAAATTTAAAACTTAACAACACTAGTAAATTATATGTCCTTAAATTTAAAGTCTAGCAACACTTCTAAATTATGCGTCTTTATATTTAAAGTCTAACAACACTTGTAAATTATGTGTCCTTAGATTTGATATTTAACAACACTTGTAAATCATGCGTCTTTAAATTTAAAACTTAACAACACTAGTAAATTATATGTCCTTAAATTTAAAGTCTAACAACACTTATAAATTATGTGTCTTTATATTTAAAGTCTAACAACACTTATAAATTATGCGTCCTTAGATTTAAAATTTAACAACACATATAAATTATGTGTCTTTAAATATTGAAATTGACAACACTTATTGTTTGTGTCATCATTTTTAATTTTAGCAACACTTATAAACTATGTGTCTTTAAAATTAAAACTTGACAACACTTTTAAATTAGTGTCTCCAAATTTTAAATTTGGCAACACTTTTTTAAGAAGTGTCCTTAATTTTGAAACACTTGTACATTATACGTCTCGAGATTTTGAATTTGGTAATTACGAGCAAAGATGTACTCTCTTTCCTCGAGGTATCGAGTGGTATGTTTACCTAATGTTTGACCTTGATGTGTAAAAATGAAAAAAATTGCAAGAGAAATTTAGGTCGGGCTCAATGCTGCCATCATCATTGTGAGACAATCGATCATGCTTTGTTATGACGTGTTCCTCGAATAAGTAAGAACAAAACGAAGTTGCTTCTTCCAAAAGGCAAGCTTCACATATTGTGGCCTCAACTTTCACTTTGTTTTGAATATTGTTTTAAGATGTTGAAGGTACGTAGTTACCACTTGGAGAAGAAGGAGTCCAAGTTTCGGTCAAAATTTTAAATTTGACAACGTTTATATATCATAAAACAAATTTCCATGATTGTTTTCCCTGCTATCTCTAAAATTAAAATTTGAAGACATTTTTTATTAGTGTTGGCAAAAAAATGTTGCTATAGACCCACTTTGTTGTAGTGTCTTGCTCTTACTTGAATGCTGCTAGAGCTAGACATACATAGAGATGCTATATTAAATTATTAATTAATTAAGCTGCCTAGATCAATTAAAAAAGTCAACTAATGCAACTAAACATAGAGATGCTGTGGGATGAGAATTGGATGGATTCCCATCGCTAGCAAACACAAATCAATGCCTTAAATTATGGTCTTGCAAGTTGCGCCCTCGAAAGCTACATACCAATTTATAAAGAATTGACGAGGCATTTTTTGTATGCGTTAATATGGAATATGGAAGACACCCCACTCCATGACATGTCCGGGCTTATGTAAAAATGAGTGTGCGTCAACTCTCATAAATACGGATCCTTGCCATGGTGCATATTTTGTATGTGCTAGTTGGAGATCGACACAAAGAAACAATACTAGTTGTTAACTAGTAACTAGTAGTTACTAAGTAGCCTTGTTGTCTTTTTAAGAGAAAGCATCTTTTCGGATCGATCCATTTTATTGTTCGCCGTAACTGATCAGTATTCGTTGCAGATTGATCGATCGATCGATCAGCGGTGATTCCAATAAACCATGGCTGCAACCTCCTCATCACTTCTCTCTGCTCTTGCTAGAAGGTACGACTTCAATCTCAAACCCTTCACTAACTAAGCCATTTGTCTCTAAGTTTCCCAGCTATATACGGTAAGCAGTACTCTTAATCTGTGCCTTGGATTACATGGATCTGCGGAGGACGCCCTCTTGGTGCAAGCCTATCTATGTCACGAATTTTTATGATTTTAATCTTTCTGCTTGATTTCGATTATATATATTTAACTTGTTTAGTTCATAAATCTTCTTCCAATAATTTATCTTCTCTAATCTTTTTGTTTTCATCACTTTTAAGGTGTAAACTATAAATTAAAAGCTGGAGACTTTATGATCTAACCTCTTCTAATATTTTTAAATTTCAATTTACTAGTGTGTTGTCGCCAACTTTACCATCCTTAGATAAAATTGAGACACATCCTAAAGTTATTTTTCTTATGAGACTATTTCAAGAGTAGTGTTAGATGGACTACTACTCAAACTAAGTAGAAAGACTTAATACCCTGGTGTAAATCCATTATCTTCTTCATCAAGCCACCACTGACTGCTTCTGCTGCGGTGCTGCCGCCACTGCCTTGACCACCTGCGATTGACGGCACCGTCGTCATCATCTACCACAGCCGGCCACCTTCCTCTTCGATCTCGGCCAGATCCGACCGAGAGAGGCTTCGATCTCTGTCAGATTCGGTCGCCGAGAGAGAGAGAGAGTGAGGGAGAAGAAATGAGGGACGGAGAGGGAGAGATACGAGGGTTGGATGGGGTTTGTATTACCTTGAGAAAAGAGCAAATGAAAGTGTGCAGTAGATGACGGCGGCAGCAGTTGTCATTGGTCGGCGGCGGTCTGCGGCGGTTGTGACAGTGGAGGTGGTAGAGGATGTGAAAATAGGTTTTTTAAAGTCGTAATAAATTTTTTGTTCAAGAAAAAACTGCAAAAGTCAATATTATTCTATTTAATATTTATATTTATTCTTTTGAAATGGTGCGCTTTAATTACTTCCTCTTAAACATTTCAACTTAAGCACGTTTAAACTTGGGGACAAAAATTCAATCGGTTGCTTTAACTCTCGTAATCAATTCAGACTAGATGGCAAGGTTGCATTGATCACCGGCGGCTCTAGCGGCATTGGCGCAACGACGGCAAAGCTATTCGGCCAACACGGAGCCAAAGTAGTGATTGCAGACATCCAAGACGAGCTAGGCTATGCGGTGCGGGACGAAATTGGGACCAAATCGGCCACCTACGTTCACTGCGATGTGACCAACGAAGACCACGTTCGAGACGCCGTGGACGCCGCGGTTGCCAATTATGGAAAGCTGGACATAATGTTCAACAATGCGGGCATAGCGGACGAGCCCAAGGCGAGAATTGTTGACAATGAAAAATCTGATTTTGAGCGAGTCCTCAGCGTTAATGTCACGGGGGTCTTTTTGGGGACCAAACACGCGGCTCGTGTTATGATACCAGCAAGAACAGGTGAGGAATTTTATTTTATTTTTATTTTTTTTTCCCACAAAATGGTACTACTTGTTACAACTTTTTTTTTTTTTTACAGAAATAATTGTTACAACTTTTTAGAAAAATATATTTTGTAAATTAGTTTTTCGTTGAGTAGTTTATTAACTTTGAGGTAGTGGCTCCTATATTTTTAGCTATTAACTAGATTAGTAGTACTATTGCCAAATAAATTAAAAAAATACTCTTGCCAATGAAAATATAGGTCGTTTAAGGTAAAGACATAAGAATTAAGACAACCTTAATTAAGAGTGTAATTTATATATATATATATATATATATATATATTTATCATATTAAATGAATTAATTGAAGAATTAAAGAAGTGTAAGTGTTTGAATTGTATAAAAATAAAATGGGTAAAAAAATAATAAATACACTCTTGAATTCTGAAAACGGCGTTTTTGCTAGAATGACTTATATTATTGATTGAATGAAGTAATTTATTATATTTAGTAGTTTGTGTAAGGCAAATTCATATATAATGAAGTATATTATTTAATACATTTGTATAGATTCAGCAATGGAACTATGCTTTTGATTAAAAATAAACTAAATTAATTTAAGATATTATGTGAACTATAGTAGAGTATACATTTAGATTTTTTATGATATTATGTGAACTATAGTAGACTTTTTTAGTAGGGAATTTCAAGTAGGCAATCCCCAGTTCACCAAAATTAGGGATGGATATGGAGATTGCATTATTCACCCCAAACTCACCCAACTTGCATTTTTATTCTAGGGTTGGATCAGTCCCAAACTTTTTTTTTTCTTTTTTTTTTTTTCAAAGAAGCCTATGAACTTGTTAGCAACCCACAAAAGACAATGCATAATCAAAACGCTTTATTTTTTGGTATGAATGAAACAACTTGTCATCACTTACTCCAAAATCACATGCCAAATTATTGGATCACCCAAATGGTTGATCATTTTCCATGTTTAATTGATTACACACATGCATTCTCCTTTTTATTGAGTTACGCATTTTCCTTGCTACCCCTGGTCAATATTACAAGTTGTTTTACTCAAAGGGTAGTGATATTTGAACTCGTGAGTCCGGACTCAAAATTTTTTAATTTCAAATATATCATCGAGCAATTAATAAAACAATCATAATCACTTGTAAAATTCTTTTGATACCCCTTAAATATTTACAAAATTTTTTAAAAACTCCATATGAGTCCGAACTCACGAGTCCAAGTAGATTTATTGTTACTCAAAATACAAATATTTACATTATTGTTTGTACTTTAATTAGTTGTTTAATTACACTAACTTTCTATTATATCCAACCAAAAAAGAATTAGTGCAAAAAAGGAGCCGCTAAACAGAGCTTAATTTTTTCTAAGGGTGTGTTTGATAGCAAAGAAAATGAAAAAAAATCATAGAAAATTGTCTACTTTTTTTATGTAACCGTTTTTTCCATTGTTTGATAGCTTTGTAACTGCACTGAGAAAAAAAATCACATTCCCCTATTTTCCTCATTTATTTTCTCATTTAATAGTGTGAAAAATTGAAAATCTCTCTATCTCTCTCACGAACTAATCATTTCTTCCACCCAAACAAACTTGACATTTGCTACTCTTTCGCGGATATACATTCCTTCTTTCTCTCTTCGTCTCCGGCTTCGTCACCAACATCATCGTCGAGCCGCCCGACATTGACGATGATTTAGATGCGCACACGGATTGAACTATAAAAGAAAATTCTTTCTCGTGCAATCAAACAACTATGAGAAAATTTTCTTTACAAAATTCTCTCAAGAAGATTTGCTAAAAAGAAAGTTTTTTCTGATTGAAGATTTTTTTTTGTTATCAAACACACCCTAAATGTACCTCGTTTTTTAATTTTTACTTCGTCGTACCCCACTTTTTTATTAGTGTACCCCATTTTTTTTCTCGAAACTTCAAAAATACTTTTATTGTACCTAATTACTGTTACCGTCACCCCAACACCCTTCTGAAGATGTTTCGGACATACACACATGATTGACACCTCTTTAGATGTGTCATACACACATGACCGACACTTCTTAAGAGACCTCGGTTAGATTCTTACGTCCCATCACCCACTGAAACTTAGTTATTTTTATAGTTTCGATCTAAGTTGATCGATATCTCTTTAAAAGTGTCGGTCCTGTGTATCTGATACCTTTGAAAATGCGTCAGCTCCGTGTGTCCGACATGAACGAACACAAAATTTCAAAATTCCTAAAAAACAAATGAAAAGGATAAAAAAATTATAGGATTTGCTCAGAATCGTTTAATATCTTCGATTCCATTGAAACTTTGCATTTAAAATACAAGATTCGACTCCCAAATTGAAGTCCTAAACCCAACAATAATCTTACAAAATACTGACTCAAAAAGTAAAAAACAAATCATAAAAACTTTGAAATTGACACTAAAAGAGATGAGGAATACATCTAAGGCATCGAATCGATGTAGTTTTACTCGGAATTCGTGGGATTTGGGTTGGTGGTGAGATGTGATTGGTGAGTGGGGCGCTAAAGTGGGATAAGTTTAGCAAAAATGCCAAAAAAAAAAAAGTTATAGGGTAAAAGGTATAAAGAGATAGAAATGTTTTCTAGAATTTGAAAAATGATTTGTATTAATTTCTGTTATAAAAATACCGAGAACGAGTAATAATATAAAATTTAGGACAGGAAGCATATTATCGACGGCAAGCGTGAGCTCTAACGTTGGAGGGGCAGCATCTCACGCGTACACGTGTGCGAAGCACGCGGTGGCAGGGCTGACGAAGAACGCAGCGGTGGAACTCGGGCAGTTCGGGATCAGAGTGAATTGCTTGTCCCCATTCGCCCTGGCGACACCATTGGCGACTGGCTTTGTAAAACTCGACGACGCGCAACTCGAGGAGCATATGTGCACTGTTGCGAATCTCAAGGGAGTGGTTTTGAAGGCTGAAGATGTGGCACGTGCGGCTCTATATTTGGGTAGTGATGATTCGAAGTATGTGAGTGGGCAGAATTTGTTCATTGATGGAGGGTTTACTGTTGTTAATCCCACTTTGGGCATGTTTAGGTACCCTGATAGTAATAATTAACTTGTTAGATGTAATGGGATGATCGTCATTGGAAAGGGTTTTACTGAAGTTTTTATTCATAGAGTTTCTAAAGTTTCCAATTCGATCTTATCCGTTTAGCTCTAATTGATTCGTAATTTGAGTTTGTTAATTTGGATTTGATTGCAAAAGTTGTGCGTATTGAATTGAATTGCGGATTGTAGACCTTAAGCTGTATATATAATCTGCAATTTGGTCCAATTAACTTTTATATACATTACATTATAGATACACATATACTCTTAAGATCTTGAACTATATTTAGATAAGGTTAATATTTTTATGCCACTAATTTATTTATTATTTATTTAGATATACTTGAAAGTATAAATTTTTTGCAATTTAAATTAAGTTCTTTTCATACTTAAGTACACATTTTAAGTTATTTAGTCAAATAAATATTGAAATTTTTAAAACTAATATGTTTGAAGTAAAAGTCGGTATTCATCATTTTTCTTACCAATCATAACTTTATTTGTTGCCTAAGTCTTAATTTAAAATACTAATTTATATTTATCAATCTGTATAACTTTATTCGGTCTGGTCCTTATTTAGTTAAATTCACGAAATAAATGGACTGGATTGGATTGGATTGCGATTTCTCAATTCATAATAATTGGATTAGATTACGAATTGACTCATACATTGGATCCAATCTGTGTGCCCTGTGATGACTCAATATTTTATTAATAACGTTTATTCGTATTTTCAAATTAGGATTCCAGCTCTGACCCACGCGATGTCGCATATAGGATTAGAGCATGTCTGACTATAGATAATTAGTTATTTTTTAATGTTGGTTGTTTATAGGTATTTAAATTATTAATTTCCATAATGCATCGCAAGTGTGTGCCAATTATCATTTTCGGGTGAGTTAGTGCGACGGGTACTAGCCTCGAGATACGTGTCGACACCGGTATCGGATAAGCGATTGAAGTACGGGTACACTAGACTAGCATATACTAATTTAATAAATCCCAAATAAACTTTGGTTTGATGACACATAGTGAAAATAATAGAAACATATTCTAAGGCAAATAATTTAATAACGCGCAATTTGGCTCACCTCGAGATGCGTGTCGAGACATGGGGCATCGGGTGCGGGGTAGTCGGGTACACCAATAAAGGACCTTAAGTAGCCCACAAATGTATTAATGTGCCTATGTTGTCAATTAGATTAATTAAATAATAAAAAAGCATATAATTTGATCAAATTAATGTAGACCCTTAAATTTCATGGATATGATCCTTAATGATGGACTTAAGGCAAGATGGTGTATTAATGTGTCTCATCCAAGGTTGGACTTCACAAATATGTACTTTGGATAGTCTAGAGATGAGCATAAGGGCCAAGATGAATGGCTGTGATCCTAGCACCAAAACTATAAAAGAAACCCATAATGGGATTTATGTACATGCGTATGAAAAAAAATCAATCTCAAAATTCTGGAGAAGAAGAAGAAGCCACTGATTTGGCTGGAAAATCCAGAGGAGTGGAAACATGGAGATCAAATTGAGAAGCTCAACAACTAGGTAATCAACTCACACCAATTTCTTGTTTTAGTTCATCAAAATGGGAGTTTTAACATCAAAACGAATTTGGTATTGTTGAGACACTGTTTCCTATTTACTCTCCATGATTTCTAAGTAAATTAGAGTCACAATCAAGTTTTCAAACAAATTTTCAAAACCAAATTGATATTCTTGATATTTTGAAGGAATGCATGAGTTTGATTCAATTATGAGATTGTTGTTGCTTGTTGTTTGCTTGGTATTTGAATTCCCCTACGAGGTGAGGATGGGGTCCATAGCGCAAGGAGATGGCCACCCGAGTTGGGAATTCTGGGTCTTGACTATACTAACGCGCTAATGAGCTCTATTAGCACGCTAAAAATTATGGGTCTCGACTATGTTAACATGCTAATGAGCTTTATTAGCGCGCTAACCCCCAGTAGCGTGCTAGGGATCACTCGTAGCGCGCTAACGACCATTAGCACGCTATGGAGCTCTATTAGCGCGGTAATGACCCCTAGGACCGTTAAATTTTCTAAATATTGGAAATAAACTTTGAGTCTTAATCACACCTAATAGGACTCTAACCTACAGTAAATGAAATAATGGGACACTAAGGACCGAGAAGTCGTGGAACTAGTGTTGGGGATGAGAAAAGGTCATTAGGGATGTATCTGGGAGAGTCCACGTGTTTGCGAGGTAAGTAAACCGTCGAGAAACACACTTTAAACATTTTGTCACCGCCCAAATTTCTAATCGTGTTTTAATCCTTAATTATGATCACTGAACCGTGACGTGAGACCTATACCATGATACGCACACCGACTGAGGTAGTGGTTGAGATACATTTTATATTTATGTGATGATTTCTTAGTGTATTATATATATATATATGTTGACTACTAAGTCACCTCTACTTATTATTTATAGGCGATGAGACGCGAGCAAGAACACGCCCCGAGATACGTGTAAGCATGGGATCGAGCAGAGAGTGACATGGTGAGTCATTGAATTGATTGAATACAATTAGTGAGATCATTTTAATTTAATTGTCTATGTCTATGTTATAATGTAAATGTGGTTACAAATTTTAAGTAAATAACAAAATAAATTAACACCATAAGATCTTACCTTGAGATGCGCGCCATAAGATGAAGTGAACTTTGTGTCATTGTTATTGAGTTGAAACCAAGTGAGTGGTAGGACTGGATGTGAGCCATTAGATCTCACCAAAATGGATGGCCAAGATTGAGAGTTTAAGTAATATATAAATACACACTGACGTTTCTTTGCTTCTCGTTTCCATGTTTAGAGACAACTAAAAATCACAGCTGAGTTCATCAAGTTGGGCTTAAACTTGGGGGGTTTAAGAGGAATAAATTGGTCATCCTAGTTAAAGAATCATGTTCCACCCATCTACATAGCAATATAGGTAACTATGCTTACCTCTTCTCTACTTGAGGTTGAAGAATTTAGGGTACGATTAAAGGGCTTTGTGTGGAAATGAAATTAAGCTATCAAATTTACTGATTTCCATCTATATAAGGCAATGTAATGTTTTTCAGACCAATTTTAGGATTTCTCAAGTTTTGCTAAGAAAATAAATTGGGGATTTTTCATGAAAACGTGAGTTTAAACCATGGAAGGCAAGGCTGAATTCTAGGTTGTTTAGAAAGTATTTAAGAGGTTCATTAGAGTCTCATTTTAACGGAAAAGAACAACAACTATGCTGTCATGAATTTCTTTATTAGTTTAGGTTCATTTTGCATTTCAATTTTGAGAATTAAGCTTAATTGTAGGCATTATACCAGATCACATAACTTTTTATATACATATCTGAATAGGCTGATTTCTGGATATGTTGTTAATGGATATGTTAGGAAGCTCCACACTAAAACTCACAATTTTTAGGTGTCTATTTTGGGAGTTATGACTTTTCTAAGTTGCTGTCCTAAGTTTGTTGTCAATTGAGACTGGTTCGGTGTTTTATGTATAACCCATTCATTTTAAATCGAAATTATGCAAACCTTACATTTTCGAAAAGCTAAAAAATAGAGCTTCAATTTCTTCGTGGGCGTGTTTTCCAAATCTTGATGTTTAAAGGCCCAAAAATGGTCTGTAACAGTTTAGCTGGGAAAACAGTTCTGATAAACATCTTTTACTTAGAAAAAAAATAATGGAAAAGGGAGTTTGGTTCGCGAGACTTGAATGAGACTTGGGCTAACATTCTAGGATGATGCCAAGACTAGTCTAGAACTATAATTGATCAAAATTACTTAATGTTCTAATGTAGATTCGCCCAAGAGTACTTTATGATACTCGGGAGTCCGAGTGTGAGTTTTGGGGCTTCGGGAGGCTGAATTAAGCTAGGATTTTGCGTGCTTTGTAAGTAATCTTGTCGAGGTTCTTGTTTATATTTCATTCCAATTATGCTTTTTTTTTACAGTCTATTTTACTATAAAAGGCCTTGAATTATGATATCATGAATTTGTTCATATTCTGATTATATGAGTGTTTTTATCATGATATCATTTTCTTATGAACTCATTGACTCTATTCTCGTATTCTATGTCTTTCTTACTGTTTTGATGAAAATGTGATTGAGAATAGCATACTATTAGGATTAGAGAAATGAAGTTGGAATGCTTATGGACTTGTATTTTATACCTGTTGGCTTCGAAGCATATTGCCATGTCTTGAAATCCTTGATGCAAGTCTTTCTTGAAATTACAAAGTAATGGTAGTATTTAGGATCCATTACATGATATGGGATGCGCGACATACGAGGTTACTAGACTGCTAGGGTTATCTGTAACGACCCGTTTTATTAACCCCGTTATTCATCTTGTAATTTTAGACATGGACGCCAGCTCAGATCCACTTGGACGCCGCGGGTATGCTAGGACACATGTCGACCTAGGTACACTAGTTAATTTTATGTTGAATTGCTTATTTGTGACGCATTTCAATTTATTTTTTAATACATCGCATGTGTGTATGTTGAATAGTGATATCATGTGAGGGTGTGTGACGGGTAGTTATCTCGAAGTGCGTGTCAATAAGAGTATCGAGAGGCGAAGTATGGGTACACTAGAAAAACTTAACAAACTTACATAAATATGACTAAGTTATTAAACTGAAATGGGTAATGTAACCATATACTAACTATATTGAAATTTAAATAATAGACTATAACACGCCTCAAAATGCGTGTCGAGACTTGGGGCACCGGATACCGGGTAGTCAAAGGTTAGTGGGACCATGAGTTGGTTAAATTGGATAAATAAAACACTAACCACATGATTTTATAAGGCTTAATATAATGTGAAATCAATTAAATAAGTTAAACCTATAGTTTACATTAAATAATGAAGACCATGAGATGAATATCTAGATAATCATAATGAGTAGTACTAGGAGATGAGTGTTACAACATGTTTATACGCCACAAGATAATCCTCGAGATACGTGCACATACTTGATCTTAATCAAATATATATCTATACAGGACTTAGTGGATTATTGATTTAAACCACTTACACCATCCATGCAAAAACCACTAAAACTAGAGGAGAAAAATAACTTCAAGTTGAGAATAACGCCTTAGAGACCGATTCAAGAGCTCAAATCAAGGTAATCATCATCTTCATCTCCTTTACTCTTCAATAAACCCATTTTTGATTGAATTAGGTGAGTTTGGGTTTGATGGTTAAACGTCTAATTTTGGGTAAAAACATGATGAATTACATGTTATTAGATCATATTCAAAAGGAATTTATCATTTGTTTAACTAGATTTGATGATGTTGATGAAATTGGGAAGTTGTGGTGAATGCATGAATTCGGAGAATTTGGGTTACATTTGATGTTCTGGAGTGTACTAGATGTTGTTTTGAAGTTAATATTATATGTAAAGCATGTTTAAACCAATAAGGTAGCCAATTGAGAGGAGAAAGACATAATTCTCGACTTGAGAATTCTATCGCAAAGGACAGATAGTGCGCTACTTGGAATGGTTAGCACGCTAATCGTTCTGGGTTTCCAAGTGCTCTTCGTCCTGAAGAATAGTGGTGCACTACATGAATCCCTTAGCGCGCTAACGACAGATTAAATATGGATTTACAAGACATTTTTGGTGATTTTCCATTTAATACATGTCTAAACACTAGGAAATAACTTAAACCTATAAAACTTGGACTTCAGGGACTTGGGGGACCGTAGCTCAGTGTCGGGAGCTTATCGGGTTGGATACGGGAGTCCAGGGAGGTGGGATAGTGGTTTGAGGTTTGTAAAGCCCAACTAAAAGACTCTGAGTATTTGATTATGTTTCTATTTCATTTCCATCATTTTCTTGCTGTTTCTACTACTTTATTCCGTTACTTGGACGTGGGTTAAGGTTACTCCCCCGAATTTTCCTTGTTGTGTTCTCATGATGCACTGGAGTGTAGCACGTGTGACCTGAACCTCAGTGAATGGCAACCTGAGCTTGCCCTTGGTGCACGTATCGGTGACTCAGTAGATTTGGCCAGCACCGCGAAGGACCAAGTGTCCGGCCAGTTGGGCGCGACCACTGGTGGGAACTTGGTGACCCGAAGTGCAGTCTAGTCCATTTGGAGCTAGCACACACGTTTGTTAGCTTATCTGTTATTTATTCATGCGATTAGCCATTTACAGTTGCCTGTTTATAATTCGCATGTTTACTTGACAATATTTCTTGCATTTCATTTACTTTATTATGAGAATGCTCAGAGGGGTTCCTTGGGATTTTACTTATTATACTTGTCATTTATCTTGTCGTGATGATTGAGTACAGATGCTAGTACTAGTAGGGGCAAGGGGATCCTAAGCAAGTACATCTGATTGCCCGCCGTCAAGGACCTATTCATACGTGTTTTATTTTGATAGTTTATATATTTTGGGGTATTGGGAGACTTGGAATGACACATTACATGTATATATACCCTATTTATGGTATTGTTGCTTATATATAGAGTAATTTTTCGGGGTTTTCCACAATAGGATTTGCTCTTATAAATAATGTTTACCATGCTAAATTATTTACCAAATGTATCAATTAAGACTTCCACTGATATATGTGTTAACTTGTAAGATACAACTCACTAGTATGGTTAGACATTAGAATAAACATTTAAATACTTAAGGAGAATAAGTTAAGCAAATACTGATAATCCACTAACTAATTTGATAAAACACACGTGGACACGAATTATGAGACAAAAGGTGGATGGGCAGGTGGTGAACACGTGTAGTTGGGGCTACATGGCAAGGAGTACATGGAGACACGCCACCAGACGGCAGGGCCACCACAATTGGTATCAGAGATAAGAGTTCTCGAAACTTGGGGATTTAAACTGAAAGAGCATAACATTTAAATAAATAAATTTTAGTTATGGAAACCCGATGTTATTGCCTTAAAACTTTAGTTGGGAAGTGATGTGAGGCGGGTATAGTAGGAGTTATATACTTGTTATATTTTATTATATATATGATATACGTATACATATGAGTCTTATCCGGAGCACGCTTCTCGATGCAGATCATGGACGGATAGTCGACTATGCCTCAGGAAACTAGTCAGACTAGCAATGCAGCTAGGGATTCCCTGGTTACAGCTAGTATGGAGGATCAACTCTCGGCTCAAGAGACTCAGATGACCGAGGTATTAGGTGGACCACATATCAGGATACCCATCCAGAGCCGATGACATGGGCTGAGTTTAGGGAATTGTTCTATGATCAGTACATTACTATATAGGCGAGATTGAGACTAAGGGTGGAGTTCTTGACCTTAGCAGGGTAACCAAACTTTGATGCAGTATACGGAGAGATTTTGGTACTTACTCCAGTTCTTGATGGATTTCGCTGGGACGAAGGGTCTGCAGATCTATCACTTCACCATAGGAGTTGATGATAGGATTGCTTTAGTAGTCGTATCATCTAGGGCACCTACTTTGTAGGACATCTTTGATAGAGTGTTGGCATATGAGACCTACTTGATGCAGATATATAACAAAAGTGTGACTGGGACTGTGGTGTAGACAGGGAAAAGTTCTCTCGGCCAGATCAGAGGCCGAAGAGACAGAAAGATCATCGGGATAGTGGTCGGAGGGATGACAGACTGGTTAGAGGCCGCAGGGATGATTACCACGACAATCAGTTTCAGTATAAGAAGAGACTGCCGATGCACGCTAACACACCAGCACCGGTGGGTCACCGTAGGCTACAACCATAGATGGACCATCAGGGTCGAGATGAAAGAGGACATGATAGGGGTCAGAGAGACCGAGGTCAGTGTCCGAGACCTTGAGACAGACATATAGGTGGGCATGATAGACGCAGATGCCATATGTGTGGTCGGGAAGGGACACTTAAGGATAGACTATAGGACACCACTATCGCCACATTGAGAACTTAGTGCAGGCGAGAGAAAAAGCTCATGCAGTAGCATAGCCGAATGGCAGGGCGACCATGAATTCTGCGAGGCATTCCAATGGGTTTACGCACCTTAAATACGTCGAATCCTCGCCCGCGAAGCTCTTAAATCAACCTCAAAAGTGTAGTTGATACCCGACTATGAATTCCTTGGGTCCCTAGTATCAAACTAATCCATAAAAATTAGGTTTAGATCAGGTCATATGGGTTTAGGAACCTTAACCTAAAATAACCCCTTAAGACTAAACAATATTCAAATTTTAGTCCTATATTGCAGTGCAATTTTTGGCATAAAATTTTCCAAATCTCAAAATACTCTCTCTGTACAAATTCTTTGGTCTTTATATTAGCTTTCTTAAAAGGTTTGGTTTGTGAAGTTCTAATTTAAAATGAAAGAGATATTGCAGTTCTACAAAAAATGGCTCAAATTGGGACCTAATCTGATCATCAGACTTAGAAAATTTATTTCTCCTAATCTATAGTTTCAGAAATTACGATTTTTGGTTACAAGGCAGTTAACATACTTAATAACAACATACTAAAGGACCAACTCATTTGGATTAGTAATTAAGGAGTTATTCCTTTTAAAAGTTTTGTATCAAAAATCCTGTAATGCATTCAATCACCTACATACTAAAGGACCAACTCATTTGGATTAGTAATTAAGGAGTTATTCCTTTTAAAAGTTTTGTATCAAAAATCATGTAATGCATTCAATCACCTATTTATAGAGCAAATTTGAACATGAAAACATTTGACTTACAAAATGTTCAGTTGAACAAAGTTGTTCCCCTTTGATTTAGATTTCAAATGCCATTAGATTTGGTCTATTTCGATTTAAAATGAGCAAGTTATGACCGAATTACATAGGCAGGTTCATAATACAACATGCATAATTTCAATTTTTTGGTCTTGCAACTTCAAAAATTCATATTTTTTTTTCTTATTTTAAAACCAAATCAAGAACTTCACAATAGCTGGATGATCAACTTGAATTAAGGAATCCAAATATATAAACCAATTTCAAAGACTCAAACATCTACCCTCTGAAAATGACTAAAATCCAGAACTGATTTTCAACTTGAAATAGAGAGATGTGTACCTAGGGTTGATTACACTTTGATTTGAGCTCCAACTCTCCTTGATCTCCCTGAATATTTCAGCCAAGACCCTCCGCAATTCCTCTGCTTTTTCAGTTCAAGTGTATATGTTGAGCTCCCCCACAAAGTATAGGCCTTATATACTTAGTAAGTGAATTAATTAGCCAAATCTTTGATTTATCATTAGTTAATTACTAGGACATGTATCCTCCATTAATGCCACTTGTCCCCAAATGAAACCACTTGTCCCACATGAAGCCACTTATCCTAAATGAAAGCCATTCATCTTGCCTTGTTCTATTTAACTATAGGACTTTATTTTAAATCAAATTAATTCACCTAGGCACATTATTACATATGGTTAGTATGTTTAGTCATATATTTAATATATTTGTAGTCGCACTAACCCCTGGTTACTCAGCATGCGGTGCTGAACATCTCGACATGTATCTCGAGGTACACCAAATTTCACTTTTTTAAATGAACTAATTTAGGCTATAATTTTAATTTGACACCATATCCTACTATATAGATTAATCTAACATCTTCAAGTAACTCCTGCCTGCTACCCACGTCGACATGTTTCCCAATGTACCTGCCCTTCACACTAATTCTTCCGATAGCAATATACATACATGCGATGCAATACAATAATATAATGATTTTAAAACCACATTATAAGTATCCATCATCCATAAATAACATATATCCTCGATTCTTATATCCGAGTCAACCAAGTTGTTCACGTAACGCCCAAATTACAACCATTAATCCCTAAGATTAATGGTAATCTTAGTTTAATTAATTTAGGTCGTTACATTATATGATAGGACTCATGGCCGACTAGACCTAGGTTATTACTACATAGCATACGTCAATCTTATGTTGTTTAAGTGTGGTATTTTCTAGCATATCTCCATTTCAACACTTCTTTGCTATATTTATTGTAACGACCTATTACCTTAAGCAAGTGATGAATGTTAATTCAAATTTTAATTAGCCCAAGTTAGGCTCGTGGCTAAGTCCGGCGTACCTCGATTAGCGTGTGGGTGGGTTTGTATGATGATTGGTGTTTTTTTGGAATGTTAATGAATTTCATAGATTGTAGGATTAATAAGAAATTAATACATACCTATAATCGGTAACCAAACAATAAATAACCGGTATGCCAAGTGCGACGAGGGTGGTCATTAAATGAATGCGCATACCCGAGAACACTCGTAGGCATGTCCGGTGAGTTTATTGCTGAGAAAATATGCAAAGTGTATATATATTTATATATAATTGATATAAACATATATTAAAACTAAAAGTTTGATTTGAATTATGCGGATTGTTTGATCAGCCTCGAGATGAGCATAAGTGTTGATGATGTTAAAATTAGTGCCACATTATGGAGTGTCATTTCAACACATCAATCACTTGATCAACCTTGAGATTGTGCGATATGTACTCGAGGAAAATTCATTTATATAAATTTAAAATCATCAAGTTTATCCTCACAGTTACATTCGATCTTTCGAAAAGTGAGAGATGAGAGTAGCTGAAGGTTTATGGTGATTGAAGAGTGGATCAAGAGTGATTTCCTAATAGAGATGAGGAGGTTAAACACCCGAGGGACCAGAGATCATCATCTTGGTGAGTTGAGTTTGGAGTTTCAAATCCAATTCAAAAATTAGTGATGATTTCTCTATGAATTATGGTATTTGATAACTACAAATGGTTTGTTACCTCATTAGAGGCTTTCTTGATGATTTGGGAGACTAATTGAGGCTGTAGTGATGATTTGGTAATGAAACAGTGGCTGCTGCCCTGTTTACTATCGAAACAATGCATGGTGGAGCATGCTTCACCTAGCAAAAAAGCGCGCTCCCTTCATTTGTTGGGATGAACTCAGTTTGTATAGCACACTCCCACCCAAAAAAACAAATAAGCTGAGTTTTGATTATAATTTCTGGAGGACTTCAGAACTAAAATAGGGGTTATAAATATAGGGATTTATACCTATATTAAGCACAAAGGGTTTATGATAGGTGTTGTATCACTGAGAAAGCTTGAGTGCCCGAAAAGTTTAGGAGCTTGAAAACGGGAACCTGAACCAAGGTAAGTATGGATTTGCTTATTTATCAATGTTGTATGGCTATCCTAATATATATAGTTCATGTAGTTTATGGACTGAATGGGGGGACTATACACATTGTGATGGTTTTAAAAATGAAAAAGGTGTTTAATGTGATTCATGAGATTGAGGCCAGGTTATATAGGACGCCAAGTTGATCTCCCTGACTATATGTAACTTCCTACGCAGTTAAATAGGTTGCGTAGATTAGATACTCACTAGAGGATTTCAGATAAAATCATTAGATATTAATGGATTGGCTAGACAACACATTGGCCAATATGTTAGTCTAGCAATAACATTATTGGCGTCAGTGGATAATTGACCCTAATTTTATAAATTAAATGGGAATCACAGTGTAATAATCATTGATAGTTTGATTTGCATCCGTTATTTATTGAATTATATACTTTCCATAATCTTGTTAGTTAACATTAGTGCATATTGTAAGTGCATAATGTTCTTGATTATTATATGGAATGTTGATGGCTATGTGAATCCTTATTTACTGAGCAAGTTGGAGCGCTCGCCCTAAACTAATATCTCAAAAACCGACGTGTGCTATGACTACTGATAGAGAAGATTTAGGAGTTTTGATCTTCTCTTTGATGTAATGAATATTTCCTTTTCTAATATATTTTTATTGAACTATAGTTTTATAATATCATAAGGGATAAGAGATTTTATATAACCGAGGCTTATACCTGTTTGATTTGATATTGTATATCATGTTTTAATTATCGAAAAAGTTTTTAATTTCCGCTGCGTTCAATATTTGTTTTACATTGATATTCGATATACAATAGTGTTTATTAGGTGTAAGAGAAGAGGCTGCTTGCTCTAGTTATGTCTAGAGATATTAACGAGTCTTAATTAAGGTTTCAGACCGAACGATTCCTTAATTAGGATAAAGGTCATTATAACTTGCTATTAGAGCCTGATTTTAAGGGCTTTGTTACATTTAATAACTTTGATATAGTGTGGTATTAAAGATCACTTTAGAGAATAACCTTACTACTTGGAAACAAGTGATAACTCAGATACAGTTTGGCATCAAAGTTTAAGGTTATTGCTTCTGATATATCGTAGTAGCATACCCTAAGTTTACTAACTCTTAGAGTCGTCTCAAGTTACGAAGAAGGTTAGGACATAATAAATAGTTTTATCGTAATTTTGGGAGGTAATAAAAAATAAAAAGACTGAGATATGTTATTTGTTGTGCTTTATTATATCTACGCGGTAGATATAAGAGTTATGTCTTTCCTGAATAATGATAAGATGGTTGAAGTCCATTAATTTCTCATGGTAGGAGAAAGCACTTCACCTTGAGGAGTTTGAAAAAAGAAAGATATAAGAAACATTTGTAAAGATAAAAAATTAAATTCATTCTTGGAGCAACTGTATTCAATGGTCTTTGTTCTCACTGATATTATTAGACAAATAAGAGTTAGTTAAAAAGTATCTATTAGATCTAGACTTTGAGACGTGTATTAGGAGAATGAAATTTATGAAATAATGGAATACTAAATGACTTTGGATGAAATTCAAAGATGATAAGCCACTTTGAGTTGTGATTTAATATTAGTATTGAGACTAGTTGAGAAATAATGAAAGTTATCAAGTAAATAAATTAGTGGTTAATGATAAAGCCTATTTGAGGTTGGAAACTACTAATATATTTATACTTCATAAGTTGTTATGAAGTACAAATTCTGGTTATGGTGTGAATCCATATTGGAATAACAAACAAATAATCGAGTAATGAAAGGTTAAATTGAGAATATTAAACTGGTAAAGTTTGAAGATAGTTTAATCCAAAACAATGCATTGAGTTAGTAAGATATCCTAGTCTGATGTTGTAGATTGGTATAGTCTAAATTAGGGAGAATGCGTTATCAATGAATCTAAGGACTGACAACTCATTTTGATAGTAAGATGAAATCGGTTGTTCTCTAGAGTTAGTTGAGATCTGGTTGTCGCAGTGGTATGATCAAAGTTAAGGATATATTTAAACATGATTTCATGTGGTTGCTGGATCACTTTAAATACATCGTGGAAACCATTAGAACTTACTAGAACTCATGCTATGTTCATAAATGAAAGGTGTTAAGTTTTAAAACCCCATTTTAATCAAGTTGTTACTATGTTTAAAATAATAACTTAAAATCTTTGAAGACTTAGAAGATGCATGAGCATTGCAATACATAATTGTAAATTATAAAGGTAAATTAGTTCAGACCAGATTTTGTAGGTGCCAATACTAAGTTTTAAGGGTAAATTATTTGTATTAATGTTGAATATTAACAACAAGTCAAGGGATTTGACTAGGACTGAGACAATATGAGATTGTTATATATTCAATGCAAAGGTAAAAAAGAAAAGTAAGCTTGAAATAACTGAATATTAGAAACAATTAACCCAGGGATCTCTAGTCTCGTTCTGTAATTTATTCATTTAACTCGAGTATGGGATTGTTGTAAATCGAAATCGAATACAAGGGTGCCTTAGAGGAAAGTTAAAGTATAGTCTGACAACAATGTTTGCTTGATGATATCTGAATTGTGAAAGAAGTTAGAGGTTCATCTTAAGACTTCTTATTCAAGTAAAAATGTGTGTTGACACAATAAAGCAAATTGTAGCTTATACTTCTAAATATAGTTCCAGAATTATGAGAAGAACTATTGGGATTGCTAATCTTAAGATAACTATTTGTTATTTGTACCAAATATGGAAGGCATCACTTGTAAATAAGAGGAAAAGTTTGTTATGATTCTTTTAATCATTCTTAGAGATTATTGAGAATCTTAGAAGAAGTATTAAAAGAAAACCTAGAAGTATAAAAACCAGTGGATTGGTATAAGCAGTGAATTTCAAACTGTAGATGATTGAAAAGTGAAATTTTCAGAGTGATAGAAATATAAAGTAAGTATATACTTTGAACTTTTTTAAATGTTAGGAATTCGCTCTGAAACATCACTCGTTAGGGTGATTGTGTTAACATTACCTTGAATAGAAAAAAATGGAGACTCTAGTTGCAATAAAAGTTTCTCAGTAATATCTCTTGAGTGAGATGTATATTGGTAACCTATTGAAGTCTTGTGCATGCACATCATTAGCTGAGTTGTCTAGATTGGTAACTACAAGTGTGTTCATTGGAGCTCGGATCGGAGCCGAGCTAATAATGATTAATTAAGTGATGAATTGTTCGAGAAATTGATAGAAATTATCTCGTAGGTCAAGGTTTGACTACTAGTTATTGATATTTAGTATGGATATCTTAGACCATAACATTGAGCATGAAAAGAAAGTTTTTAGAACTTGAATCAAAAAGTGGAATAAGAATGTTATGAAAATCTCATTGATTTCTTTAAGATATTCATTATGGTGAAATCAGAAATTATTGTGATAAGAATGAGTTGTCGGTGACCTGGAATGAAAATTGATAGTATCAATTTTATAAGGAAATATGAGATATATCAAATATTAACCTAAAGGGTTGTATTAGCCTTGGCCTATATGAATGAGACTTCATGCTTAGAGATTCTTAATGGATTAACCTAAGGTGTGATGACAACCGAAGGTTGTAGATGTTGTGATTGTAGGATTAATAAAGTCTATAAATATATTACCAGTAACATGGTTTAAGTCTTGTAGAAGAGTAAGCGATATATATATATATATATATATATATATATATATATATGTGTGTGTGTGTGTGTGTGTGTGTGTGTGTGTGTGTGTGTGTGTGTGTGTGTGTGTGTGTGTGTAAAAAGAGTTGAGAGTTATGGAGAACCATAATTATTATTTCAGTAAAGAACTAAAAGTTTGCTTCCAAGTAGGGAAAATATATATAATAGCTGGGAGAGACCTTTCTCAGTCTTAACACAATATATCTGCGGCTGATCTTCGTTCCAAATAATATAATTTCCAAGCTTGAGACTTGAAAGATGCTAGTTGTTGGAAGAAATATTTTCCTATGTGAGTTCTTCGGTATTAATATTATCAGGCTAAATATGATGTTAAAGTGTTTTTCCTTAAACACTTATATATTGTACTTTGTCGTCAATTGATGTAGGATGAGAAGTAATGATACAAGTTAATTTAAGCCTAATTAATTCAAACTATAGAGAAAGGAGTTAACAGACTATTAGTATGCAATTACAACTCAAATAAATAGAAGGATATATGAGGAAGTGTAGATGGTTTGAGTTTATCAAGAACTACGACTTCACTCTAGAGTGTCATCTAAGCAAGGAAAATGTGGTTGAGGATGCTTTGAGTAGGAGAATAACATGCATAGAGAATGTAGCTACTACAAAGTTTCTCAGTTTAGACTTTTTGAGGAAGTATCAATGATGATGATTCATGAAAGTTTAGCTGACACATCATCAACTGAGAGAGCTAGTTTCAGAGTTACAAATCTATTTCTTTAAGCTCAAATTCAAACTGAATCGGAGATGATTCAATGTGTGATTGGTTATCAGAAAGCTAATGAAGATTATATACTACGTTAGAGGTTAGCAACTAGTGTGGATCATCTTGATTGGTTAGTTTTTGATGATGGTGCGTTACGGTTCATGGATAGATTATGGATTCCAGTTTATGGTTAGTTAAGGCAGGAGTTGCTACAAGAATCTTATGGATCTCTTTACCCTATTCGTCTAGGTGACACTAAGATGTATCACGATATGAGGCGTATATATTAGTGGCCTGGAATGAAGACTGATGTTGTTGAGTTCGTAAACAGATATGAGATATGTTGGCAAGTTAAAGTTGAGCATAAAAAACCTTGAGGATATTGCATTCTCTGCCTATTCCTGAAGGGAAACGGGAATATATATCAATGGATTTTGTTTCCGGTCTACCTCTGCCTATTCTTGCCAGTTTCTATGTGAGATCCTCTTGACCAATTACGTGAAGTGTATGTACGTGATAAGCAGTTTGAGCAGTTGATTTTAGTGCTAGATGATATGCTTCGAGGTAGTGTCTTGGAGTTTGGTGGTAACTGGAAAAACACATTTCTCCATGTGATTAATTCAGAAACACACAGAGATAATTCAGCAAATTTGCTAGCGTTTGACTACGGCAAAGCTCAGAGAAGAGATACGCCCATAAACATCATAGGTTGTTGCAGTTTTCAAAGGACGATTACGTTCTATTGAAAATCTCACCTATGAAAGTATTGTATAGGTTTGAATTGTGAGGTAAGCTAGCTCTAAGGTATATTAGGTTGTTTAGAGTGCATGAAAGGATTGGTCTTATTGCTTACATGTTAGAGTACCCTTCTCGGCTAGCATGAGTTCATAATGTCTTCCACGTGTCTATGCTTCGCAAAACGGAGACTTAATTCACCCCAAGGATTGATTAGAATGAATTATATCTTCGGGAAGACTTATCTAACCTAAGAGCATGAATATTATATGGAGCAATTTCCATTTCTCTTTAAAACTATAGGTAATTATATGTTTACTTTAATTTCGAGGATGAAACCGCTTTAAATTGGGGAGACTATAATGACCTATTATCTTAATATGGTGATTAGTGTTACTCCAAATCTTAATTAACGCAAGTAAGGATCGTGTTAAGTCCGACATACCTCGATTAGCTTGTGTGGGTTTGTATGATATTTGTTGTTTGTTTGGAATGTTAATGAATTTCATAGGATGTGGGACTAACAGAAAATTAACACAAATATATAATCGATAACCAAACATTAAATAGCCGATATGCCAAGTGTGACGAGGGGTTCCTGAAATGAATATATACACCCGAGAACATTCGTAGGCATGTCCGGTAAATTTATTGGTGAGGAAATGTGCAAAGTGTATATATATTTATATATAATTGATATATATATATATATATATATATATATATATATATATATATATATGAAACTATAAGTTTTGTTTGAGTTATATGGATCGTTTGATCATCTTTGAGGTAAGCTGTAATGTTGATGGTGTTAAAATTGGTATCACTTTAGGGAGTGTCATTGTAACAACCTGTTACTTTAGGCTGATTATAAGTACTAATCTAAATTCTAATTAGTCTGAGTTAGGCTCGTGGTTAAACTTTATGTACCTTGATTAGCGTGCATATGTGATTGCATGATGGTTGGTGTTTGTTTGAAATGATAGTTGAATTTTATAGGTTGTGGGATTAATAGGAGATTAATACAAACCTCTAATTGAGAAGATAAATAATTAAACAATAAGTTTCTAGTACACCAAGTGCGATGAGGTGGTCATGAAATGAATGTGCATACCCGAGAATACTCGTAGGCATGTCTGGTGAATTTATTGGCAATTAGGGTTTCTGGTTAGGTATCGTCCTAATCGGGTTAGAGGATGCTACAACCATTTTAACACACCAATAACTTGGTTAACCTTGAGATGGTGCGATGAGAATCTCAAGAAAAATCTTTATATAAAAATCCAAAATCATTAAGTTTATAATCATTGTTACATTTAATGTTTCGAGAAGTGAGAGAGGAGAGTGGCTGAGGGTTTGAGGTGATTAAAAAGTGGATTAGGAGTGATTTCTCAGTGGAGATGAGTAGCTTAAAAAACTGAGGGATTAGAGATCATCATCTTGGTGAGTTGAGTTTTGAGTTTCAAGTTCAATTTGAAAATTAGTGATAATTTATCTGTGAATTATGGTATTTGATTTTTTGAAATAGTTTGTTACCTCACTAGAGGTCCTCCTGATGATTTAAGAGAGTGTTTGAGGCTGTGGTGATGATTTGGTAATGGAACAGTGGCTGCCCTGTTTACTGTTGAAACAATACAGGGTAGAGTGCGCTCCACCTAGCAGAGGAACACACTCTCTTCAACTATTGGGATGAACTCAGTTGGTGGAGCACGCTCCATCAAGTAAGGGAGCACACTCCAATTCCAAAAAACTGGGAATAAGCTGAGTTTTAATTATAATTTATGGAGAACTTAGGGACTGAACTAAGGGTTTTAAATATAGGGTATTAGACCTATATTAATCATAAATGGTTTGTGATAGGTGTTGGACTCCCGGAAAAACTAGAGTGCTTGTAAAGTTAGGGAGTTTAGAAACGGAAACCTGAATTGAAGTAAGTATGGATTCGCTTATTTATCAATGTTGTCTGGCTATCCTAGTATATATAGTTTATGTATTTTATGGACTGCATGGGGGACTATGCACAATGTAATGGTTTTAAAAACAAAAAATAGTGTTTAATGTGATTCGCGAGAGTAAGTTCATGAGACTAAGACTAGGTTATATAGGATGCGGGGTTTATCTCCCGAACAATATGTAACTTCCTATTCAGTTAAATAGGCTGCGTGGATTACATACTCACTATAAGGTTTCAGATAGAACCATTAGGCATTAGTAGATTTGCTAGATAACACATTAGCCAATGTGTTAGTCTAGAAAACCGCATTAATGGCATTGGTGGGTAATCGAACCTATTTTTTTAAAATTAAATGGGAATCACAATATAATAGTCATTAACGGTTTGATTTGCATATGTTATTTATTGAATTATATATTTTCCATACTCTTGTTAGTTAACATTGGTGCATATTATTTGTGCATAATATTCTTGATTATTATATGGAATGTTGATGGCTATGTGAATCCCTACTTACTGAGAAAGTTGACTATAAGCTAGAATCGCAGAGCGCAACAACCTATAAAATTCATTAAACATTTCAAACAAACAAACCAGCCTCAATTGACTCTAAGCTAGAATCCATAATTTATCCATGAACCGTAATGCACCTTCATCAGAAACTGACCAATTAGGATGATCTACAATAGCCGCTAACCTCCGACGCACTATATAATCATGATCAACTTTCCGACAATCAACCACCCGCATAATCATTTCTGATTTAGTCTGAATTTGAGCACATAAGAACATATTAGTAGCTCTAGATCTAGCTCTCTCTATTAATGATGTGTTAGCTGGACTTTCACGAATTATCATCACTGATGTTTCTTCAAGTCTAAACTAAGAAGCTATGCCAGTAGCTTTGTTCTCTCTACCTGTTCTTCTCCTATTAAAGGCGCCATCAACTACATTTGCTTTGGCTGGATGGTACTCCAGAGTGAAATCATAATCTTGGAGGAATTCAAGCTGTCTGCACTGCCTCATATTCAATTTACTTTGAGTAAGAAAATGTTTCAGACTGTTACGATCTGAATGTTGGGGCATTTGCCCTAGGTCAATCTAGAAATATTATTTATCTTATAATTTTAGTTAATAAAGTTGAGGTTTTCATTTGCTATTTTATTATAAGTGATTGCATGTTTACCATATAATAAGATCCTTGAATATTTGTTGAAATATCTTAAATGTCCCTAGTCGATAATTATACTGGGAATTATAATGAATTAAGACTAGTATGAATCTTGATTGATGGTCATATTATGATTATGCGTATAGGGATACGAATCAAGATTATGAGTACTTGTTAGGGAACAAAGAACTTGACCGACCTATAAAGAAAACACCATAAGGATTAAGTTATAGGTGTTACTCATGATAGGTATATCATTTAGTCCTTCGACTTGAGATTTCCATACATTTAATATTAGGAGCATGGTAATTTGAGACAATCAAATGTTGTCTTTAACCGGACGATTATAAATATTGTGATTGGTTACCAAGTGAATAATATGTGAAGGTGTGTAATCAAGATATAATTTATCACTCTTGTATAAAGAGAGATATCAATGGACCCCTTGAAATGATAAAATGATAATGGCCAAGTCCATGTGAATTGATATGATCAATGTCATTTAGATGTTTTCCTGTGTACCTAAAGTTCGAGACTAGTACGATTGAGCATTAAGGGTGACGTTCCATGCCCTGCTAAAGACCGCTCATGATTGGTGTACAAAAATGTTATTCATTAGGTTGTCGTACGACCAAAGGATATGTATATGTTATTCATTAGGTTGTATCGATTTTGATGTTCATGCTACTTGGGTAGTTATGATGCCTTGCAAGATACCGCTTAAGATTGGTGTACCAAAATAGATGCTGGTTCACTGCTAACGTCGCATGAACCTATCGTGTCGCACACATAGAATGGCTTTGCGCAATTTCAATTAGTCTTGAGGAATGAATTTTATATGATAAAATGATGACATAAAAGCCCTTGCAATTTGTCATATGATAAGTTATTAATAGGGGCGTATGTGTAATTCACTTAAATTGCCTAAATATAGTAGTTGCATTACAATAGGATTTTAAATGAGAGTTTATCTACACGAATAAAAGGTGAAACCTTAAAAATGAATTTAGATTTTTGTTTTGCTATTTTCGAGTTCTCTTGATTTTGGGAGAGAGAAGAAAAAATATTTTTTGTCTCTCTTGGGACTAGCACCCAAATTGTGGTCATCGTTCGTGTTTGATCTGATAAAGGACGCGCACATGAACGTCTTGGAAATCGAACAATCAGAGAAGGAAGTCACGAATTAAGGTATGGTTTACTTTAGTTAATCTAGTTTAATGGAACTTATTTTCGATCCTGTTGGGATTTTTCAAAAACTTCTTTTGAATTTTTCGCTGCATTTGAACCCCAAAAACTTAACAATGAATACACTATAAATTTATCACCGTACTAGTAGTGCCTCCAAATTTTCAAGTAAAAACCAACTTAAGCTAGCTCAAGATCATGTACTGGATAATTTCTTTAATGAACTTTGAGTTGCCTTGATGCATAGGCTACAACCCCACCTTCCTACATCTCACACACCCAAGCCTGAATGAGAAGTATCCATACAAATCACAAATTCCTTTTCATCCCTGGGAATGTAAGAACAAGTGTTGTAGTTAAATATCATTCAAACCTTTAAAGGCAGCCTTGCACTTATCAAACCAAACAAATTCAATGTCTTTATGTGTTATTCAAGTCACTAGCAGAGCAATACGAGAGAACCCAACAATGAATCGTCTATAATAACATATTAACGCCAAAAAACTTTGAACCTCTGACACAGTGGTAGGAGTAGGCCAATCCTTAATTGCCTCAACCTTCACTGGATCAATAAATATACCCTAAACATTAACCACATGTCTAAGAAATTTGACCTCTGAAAACCATAATTCACACTTACTAAACTTGGCATACAGTTGATTATCCTTCAAAGTCTGCAATGTAAACTTGAGTTGGTGCGAATGCTCTTCTTGAGTCTTCGTATAAATCAAAATATCATCGATAAACACTATGATAAACTGGTCAAGATAGGGTTTAAACACCCTATGCATCAAATCCATGAACATAGTAGGAGCATTAGTGAGCCCAAATTGCATCACTGTAAACTCGAAATGCCCATAACGACCACTAAAAGCCGTATTCGAGATATCCTCGTCCCTGATCCTCACTTTATAATAACTGCACCTCAAATCAATCTTTGAGAAATGTGTAGCACCATTAACCTGATCAAACAAATTATCAATCCTTGGAAATTGGTATTTGTTCCTAATAGTCTCCCGATTAAGCTATCTATAATCAATGCATATAAGTTGGGTTCAGTATTTTTTCTTCACAAAAGAACTGGTGCTCCCCAAGGTGACATACTAGAATGGATAAACCCCTTCTGTAGGAACTCCTCAAGCCGAGTCTGCAACTCATGTAATTCTTTTGGTGCCATATGGAATGGAGGAATGGATATAGGTCTGGTATCAGGAATAAAATCAATGAAGTTATTGACACGTGGCGGTAAAAGTCTAAGCAAGTCAAACGGAAAGACTTTTGAAAATTTACAAACCACGGGTATCTCACCAACCTTAAGTTCTTGACCAGGCTGTCCAAATGTGACAAATCCTGCTATACCTTCTAAACTTCGAGGAGTAGCTTCCCTTCTAAGAGTTACAAGTTGTGAAGGGTTATAGACTTTATAGACTATAATTTTAGAAAGGTTAGGGATTTGAAAGATTACTCTATTATGGAACAATCAATACTGACATGATATGCTAATAACCAATCCATCCCTAGTATTGCATCATACTCCAAGAAATTCATTACCTTCAAATAAATTGGGAGTTCATTCTCCCCAATTTTGATTACACATCCCTAGTAGATTAGGTTAAGATAAACCTTCTCACTCTTTATTATGCTCAAAATCAACAATGTACTGGCTCTAATAGGTTTCAATTTCAACTCATCAACCATTACACCAGTAATAAAGGAAACTGTAGAAACGACATAAATCAAAACATGTATATCTCAACCATAAATGTTTAATATACCTTCCACTAGTCTTCGATTAGCCTCTGGATCTGCTTCAGCCACTGCACGAGTCTGCCCCCAAGTAGGCGGTGTTGTACTACCTAATGATGTAGCCAATGACAAAATACATTCTATTTGAATATGCCCTATCTGCCTACATTGATAGCATCTCGTAGAAGCCCTCTGAAGAAACCAGCACAAATCCACTAGATGTTTGTGGTGACTAGGCTCTGCTCTTGCCTTTACCTCTAAACTAAGGTGGTGGTAGGGTGGTTTGGCTACTGAAGCCTAAAAAACTTATGGAACCGGTGCACTAATAAATGTTATCCCCGTAGACCGTGACTGTGTTGCTACTCCAGCTACATTCCTTTGCCTATTCTTTAGACGAAAAGAAGCAAACTACTGGATTCTCTGGCTTCTAGGAAATTGTAGTGCTGCTGGTGGTGTAAGTACAATTTTGGAAGGTCTGGCTAAAATGGCTGCTTCTACCTCTATCGCACTCTCAAATATAAAAGCATAGCTAGTGCGAGGATGAGAGGAAACCACAACTCTGATATCGTAATTCAGCCCACCTAGAAACAAAACTATTTTATTCTTTTCCGAGTCTTGCATCTTAGAAGTGAATTCACTCATCTCAATGAACCTCCTCTTTTACTCCCGTACAAACATGGCTCCCTATTTCAACTAAATAAAGTCGGTTTTTTTTCCTATTCATGACTGATTTCGGGAAATAGTGTATGTAGAATACAATCCTAAATTGTGGCTAGGTGGTATCAATCTTCCCTTATATTTCTAAAGATTTCCACCGCTTTTGTGCAAACTCAATCAATAAAAATGTGACCAGTTTGACCTTAAATCGATTCTCCACATCTACAGTAATAAATAGTGGCTCCATCTCTGATACCTACGTCTCAGCTACATATTCCTTCTTTGTGCCATCAAATATCATAATATCGTATTTCATAAATTCTTGCGGGTTTTGAGAAATGCAGTCTTCTTAGAATTCACTAGCACTACGGCTGCTGTTTCAGGCACCTTTGAATATGTGCTAATACATATTGAGCTGGAGCTATTACTATCTCAGCTCCTCCTATAGCTCTACTAACCTCAGGACCGGTTGCAGGTTGTGCCTCGGTTTGATGTATTGGTGGTCCCATCAGAGCCATCAGCAAAGCCATAAGTTTTTCCTGACGCTCCGTAAGTTACTTCATTTGCTGCTCCATTCTAGATTTCCATTGATCCTTAGTTTCCATGTTACCTTGAGGTCCAGGCCTCTGTGAACCCTCTCCCTGATTCGGCTTAGATCATTAGATAACATTTAGAGAAAAGAAGGAAATCATATATATACAATAAATAACAATGAATGCAACATATTATGTATGATAATATTTTCATTTATAATTTTCCCCCGAAAGATGATAAAACTGTTTATCATATCTTAAGCTTACTATAACTCAAGACAACTCTCAAAATCAATATACTTAGGTTCCGGTACAAAAGAATTTGACATCATTTAAAAAAAAATTTGAAAGTGAAATTGAGGTCGGAGATACTATTTAATTTAAAAGTGATAAACCTTAGGCTTTAAAGTAGGCTCTGATACCAAGTTGTAGCATCCCCTATCTCAATTAGGATAATACTCGGCCTGAAACCTACTTAGGCTCTGATACTATTTAGACTTAACTAAAGTGAGCAGCCTCTCCGTCTGTACCTGATAAACTCAACCTGTATATTGATATCAAATAAACAATATAAATTATACATTGTGAAAAATTGAGATTTTTTGATATTTAAATAATATATTGAAATCAGAGTTTATCAAAACCTAAAATCTCATTTATAAACCTCCTAACCCTATTTATATACAACAAAATATATCAAACAATGTATTTATGTATAAGAAGGTTCATTACATCGTTAAGAAAACAAAAAGACACCTAAATCTTTTTTTTGCTTTTCGCTGAAGTGGTAAGTTGCGAACTTGAAATATTAGATTTGGAGTGAGTGCTCCAACTTAATCAGTAAGCAAGGATTCCCAAAGTCATCAAAATTTTATATAATAATCAAGAACATTATGCGGTATCTTACATTTCTAAATTTTTGTAAATAGACTCAAAATTCTATCATAGATGAGACGTTTGTTGATCTTTCGATTGGTCCTAGTCGATCTTGTAATGTGTACCCTGGTTACCTAGTGAATGGGTATAAGTTTCACTCCTCAACATATGACATTAATAGATTGACTCAGAGCAGCGGTGTTTTGGTAAAGGGTTCTAACTATGCTAATGTTTCCCATGACTATTATGGAGTACTGCAAGAGGTTGTAGAGATTGAATATATCGGCATCGAGCGTGTGGTCTTGTTTAAGTGTGAATGGTATGACCCTACACCGAATCACGGTGTGAGGACTCACCTAACACTTCAATTGGTAAAGGTTCATCGAAGTCGACGATATAACAACTACGAGCCATTTGTCCTTGCAATGCAAGCAACTCAAGTGTACTACCTTTCGTACCCTTCTTTGAGGAACGAACGACAAGAATGCCTAGCGGTTTGTTGGTGTCAACCAAAATTCGGCGATAAGGAAACAAGCAAAAATGATAATGACCAAGGCTCGACAGAGATTGCATTCCAAAATGACCTACCCACCAAGTGCGTAGTCGACGATGCAATTCAGGATTTCAACAATCCGGATGATCCAAATGGGACCGGCATCATTGTTGAAGCAGGTCCAAGTCAAGAAGACAACGACTTCATTGTTGATAGTGGTGATGATTCAGAAGAAGAATCGTGTTCAAGGTACACCGCATTAATGCACAAGTTAAAGAAGAATCGTGTTCAACCAAACTTTGTTACAGATGAGGCGTGGAGGAGATACTTGGAGTACTGGGAGAGCGAGGACTTTCTTGCCAGGTCTAGGTAAGCGTCTACGAATAGGAACACTGAGGTCGAAAGACCTGGGACTGGACCCTCTAAGCACGGTGGTGGCTCGGTGTCTTTTGTGACTACCAATGAAAGATTGGTAAGTATTTTTTACACTTTTGTTTTTTTTTTCATTTCTACACCTGTTCACTATGCAATTGATTTGTGTTTGGCGAATATAAGTGCGCCAACCTAATACTAATTGACATATTTAACATTTTTATAACTTTCGTATGCAGACTAATACATCCGAGATGCCACCTACCGTGAATGAAGTGTATTTGCATCTCCACACCGTAAATCATGACGGGGTGACATTCATAGATACTAGATCAGAGCGGTTCTATGTAAGTATAGAAGTGAAATGTGGAATAGTACTAAGTTTACTTTAAAACATATCATGTAAGTTGTTTATTGCTAATCCATGCAGGCTAAGCTCCAGAGGAGACATCTGGAGCTGACCCAGGCTACACCGGACCAACCGGTGGATGATGAGGCGGTGTACTTCAATGTGGCTGGTGAGTGTCCCAAAAGATGTGTCTACAGTCTAGGGTCTTTAGGGAGAAAGAAGAGAAGATATGCAGATCCTAGTGCTAGCACATCCCAGATGCCGGAGATGGTGCCACGTTCAGAGTTCGATAGCGTTGCCGAACAAATTACGACATTATACAGAGGCAATTCGAGATGACCATGGACGGAGCAGGCCTATCTCAGCCACCACCATCACCACCACCGCCGCCACCACCACCACCCACCACCACCTCATGACCAGCAGCAGCCATCGCAAATAGATCCCGCCGATCCACCACAACATTATGACAATGTTGAGCGAGAGATGCAAGATTGGCTTATGAGAGATGAGCAGCTTGGTGATACTTAGGTATTTTTTTGTTGTTTGTGTAACTTTTGATATTATAATTTTGCTTTTGTAGATAACTTTTATAGTTATTTACAGGACTTTTAGATTGATAGTTCTTTTTGTGCATATTTAGAGGATTGGGAGTTTTTTTGTGGTTGTTGAACAATAGGATTGGCGATTTTTGTGAATACTTAGAAATTTGGAACATTTATTATACTTGACAAGCTTTCGTAGATATATAAATCTTTTTCAATGTCGAATTGTACATTTTTTCTCTCATTTGGATATTTGTTGTGGATATATATTGTCGATGTATGTATGTCAAATTCTGCTTTTTTGGGGGAAGTTAGGAGTTGTTGGAGGGGGTGCAGGCGATGGAGCAGGTCCTATGGTTGTATTTTCAAGTTTAGAGGTTATGGAGAACCAATTGGATTGATCTTAGATGTGAAAACTAAATAAACGTACAAACGGAACTGAGACGGATTAGCAACGAATTCAGAGATTCCATTGCTATTCCGTCTCTAATTCCCAAGGAAATAGTCGCGCCAAACTGAGTAAGACAAAACTTTGATACGAAATAGAAACGGATCAGAGACAAAATTTTTGAATTAGCAACGAATCAGAAACAGAATTCAAACATTCCGTCTCTGATCCGTTTCTGATTCGAATCGGATCAGAGATGAAACTATTGCCGACCGCCTCTGATCCGTCTCTAATTAGTGACGGATCAGAAACGGAATTCGAGCATTCCGTCTCTGTTCCGTTTCTGATTAGAGACGGATCAGAGATGGAACTATTATTGACCATCTCTGATCCGTTTCTAATCAGAGACGATCTGAGACAGAATGCAATAGTTCCGTCTCTGATCCATTTTTGATTAGCAACGGATCAAGAGCGGAACTATTGCTTTCCTTCTCTGATCATTTTCTTATTAGAGACGGATCAGAGAATGCTCGAATTTTGTTTCTGATCCGTTTCTGATTAGAGACGGATCAGAGACAAAATGCAATTAGAATGGCACCCTTTGGAAGAATGTCCATTTCTATTCCGTCTGTTTTCTGTTTCTAAATCTGTATCAAATCTGTCTCTAATCCCTCTCTTATCAAATTAATGGAAACACATTTTCATTAATAACTAAATTAGCGACGACAATTTTAGAGACGAAATAGATTCCATCTTTGTTTCGTTGCAGAATTCAATTGGAGACATAATTTATGCTCATCAGCAATGGAACTTTCCGTTTCTGATCGACTGTTTTTTTGTAATGTTGTAAGTAATCTTGTCGAGGTTCTTGTTTACATTTCATTCCAATTATGCTCTATTTTATAGTCAATTTGAATATGAAATGCCTTGAAATCTGATACCATGAACTTGTTTCATATTCTACTCATTATATGTGTGTTTTATCATGATATCATTTCCTTATGGGTTAATTGACTCTATTCTCGTGTTTTATTTCTTTCTTACGATTTTGATGAAAGTGTGCTCAAGAATAGCTTGCTCTTAGGATTAGATTAAAGAGATTTGAGTATATATGGAATTGTGTTTATGATTGTTGGCTTTGAAGCATATTGCCTTGTCATGATATCCTTGATGCTATTCTTTCTTGATATTATAAAGTAATGATAGAATTTAGGATCCATTGCACGATATGGGATGCGCAACATATGCACTAGATTTACGCGTCTCTTGGGTCAATAAGACTCGGGGTAGTCGACATGAATAGATAAACGAGTGATTATGAAAGCATAGAGCTCACCTCCAACCTTAGATAGTGGAATAAAGGTCTATGTTATGTAACTCGTGGCCGATCGGACCTAGATCATTACTACTTAGCCTATATCAATCTCATGTTGTTTAACTGTGGTATTTTATAGCATATCTAAATTTCAACACTTATTCGCTATATTGGTGGCTTTAAATACCATTCAATTATGATTGGAAATGTATATAAAAATCTATAGGAATTACTTTATTACATATTGTACTCAACGTCCTTTTTATGATAGTGGGTGCAGATTCATCGAGCAATGGGCCGAGTAAAGAGAAGATCAGCTACTATCTCTGAGCATTTGGCGATTCTCTACTTCATATCTTGTAGGTCTCAATATTTTGATGTATTATCTATTTTATGTCATTATTGTATTTTTCGAGGTGTATATATTGAGTTGAGCATATAGTTCCCCGACTTAAGACTTAATTATCACATTATTTCTCATCTTATGATGTTTATATGCATGTGATGTTATTTCTTGGTTTCCCCAATTTATGATTCATTTAAATTGCTTCTACATAACTGTTAAGACTTCCACTTCATCATTTGAAATTGTAAAAAGTTTTTAATTAACTCTAAAATTTAAAATAATGATAAATTGAGAAATACTTATCCTTAACATGAATAACGAGGTTAATAACACAAAAGGCTGATTGATACGTCATTAGGTCCTACGTGGTTGAGATTAGGGCTCAATGGTATGATTAGGCCGAGTTGTACCTTGTTTTAAAGAACGGACCATCATAGGGTGGGTTTGAGGTGGTTGTCTTTTTTGCCCCACCTTAAGCATGATCCTTTATTATATGTCATCATTTATGCAAGATGTGAAAGGTGTTATTGTAGTGATATGTAACCAACTAATTGAGTGGCCTAATGGTTTAGTATGAGATTTGGATGTAAGAGGTAAAAGGTTCAAACCTTGGTATGTGCAAAAGTTGTTTCTTTGTTATTAAGAAAAAAATTATTGTAGTGATATGTTGATTTTTATAAGAAAAAAGTTATCGTTTACATGTTTTTTGTCCCACATGTTATAAATACAAAGTGATATGGCCATGTATATATGTTTATTGTCCGTTGATCCAAATAAGGAAATGTTAGAATGACAACTATTAAGATGTGTGGACCAAAACAATTATCCCACATCGATTAAATGAAACTTCATAAAGAAGTACATAAGTAATTATCTTCCTCTTAATAGTACTGATGCCTTTTGAGATAAAACCTCACACCTAAGAGTTGAAGGTGGTTAAGTTGAGGACAATATTAATACTGAAGAAGATCCACGGCTCGCGCCACACATCCTACATTGATTAAATAAAACTTCTCAAAGAAGTACATAAGTGATTATCTCCCTCATAATAGTATCGAGGCCTTTCGAAATAAAATCCACACCTAAAAGTCGCATGTGTTGCGCGACTCGGAGAATTTGACAATAACACTTAGTCATAACATATTGCACAAATGTTAATGTGGTGTGTAGACCTCGTATCGAAATCCGATAAAAACACACTTCCAACTCCTTTATTTTAATGTGGAGGCTACACGACATATAAGTTGTTGTGCAAAGCATTTCCCATCCAAATAACATTAAGCTCTATTTCGACTTCACATCACATGTGTTAATGTTGTAATCATATCGAAAGTTTTGATTTGTCATTATAGTTGTTACAATCGATGTTACGATAAATGAGTCATCCAACACATGATCTATGTGCTCAAAATTAGATAAGAAACAGTTGGAAATTGGATGAAGATATGCGGTTGTAATCGATGGCTTAGAGCAGGATTTATGAATAAGACAGTTACAAATCTTATCTAAAAGCGATTAGAGCTCAAGTAAAGATCATGAAAAGGTTGAAGATTACAATTCAGAGGAATCATCACTGCATTTTTATCATGCAATGACATGGTTATTTAGAGATGAAAATTAGACAGATCTTAAATTTATTGTTGGGATTATGTAATCTACAATGGTCTATATATTTGTCATAGTATTTAAGTCATGCACACCAATTATTTAATTTACTTTTTATTCGATTGTAACCGCATTTAGTTATTTCAATTGGTATCAAAGTGGACATTTTGAAGTCTTTATTTACAAAGACAAATGAGATCTGTATTAAACATAATGTCTCAAGGAAATCAATCGGAATAATGCGAAGGCATCTCAAATACAAGACCACAACTACTGACTAATACAAATTACATGTACTTGAAAGCTCGCGTGAAGGGGTACATTCTGTCCATCGACGTTAAAGCATGGAGGGCTATTGACGTCAAAACATACAGGGCTATTGAGAAAGGATGCAAGCCACTAGAAGTTGATGGAGAACCAAAGAATCTAGAAGAATGGACTGTTGATGAGGCGAAACTTTTATCAGCCAATGCCAAGGGATTGAACACTATTTTCGGAGCTGTCAACCAAGAGCACCGCCAGCTCATCTCATTATGTAAAGTGGCAAAAGTGGTTTGACGTATTTTAAAAATTGTTTTTAAAGGTAATAAAGATGTTCATGAGTCCAAAATTGTGTTGTTGGCATCTTATTTTGAAACGCCGAGGATGAGAGAAGAAGAAATTGTCACTGAATACACAACCAAATTCAAAGACATTGCCAGCCAAGCTTAACAATTAGGGAAGAAGTATTCTAATAGGAAACATTTTCAAAAGGTAATCAGAAGTCTCCCTGCAAAATACAATGTAAAAGTTGCTGCAATTTAAGAGAATCAAGGTCTCGAAGATCTAAAGTTCGAAGAACTTATAGGGTCCTTCACCACCTATGAGATGCATCTAAACCAATAAAAGAAATCTAGAGAACTGGCTTTGAAAGCAACATCTCAATTTAGTCATGAGAAAGATGTTGATCATGAGGAAGATGATCTTGCTTTACTAACGAGAAAGTATAATAAAATGTTTTGAAGATTTCAGGGTATGAAGACCAGTGGTAAAAGAAATACCACAAAGAAAGAAGTCAAACAAAAAAATAGTAGACAAAAGTACGCTCACATGCAAAGAATGCATAAGATTATAGCATTTCCGAGTAAAATGTCCATCCAAAAGAAAGGAGGAATCACTGACTAGCACATGGAGTGATTTAGACTTAAAAAATGAAGGAGATTATGTGAATCTTCAAATTGCCTTGACTACCATGCATTCATTTACAATCGACACCCATGAGTCTCCAGTTGCAACCACATCAAAAGGAACATAAATTTGAATATTCAAAAGATGATGCTAGTGATTCATATGATTCTGATTATGATTTACCTAATCACACTAGTCATGCAGATATGAAGGGAAATTTCACTGAGATGATCAAAAAGTGGGAAAAAACTGTTGTATGCAATCAAGCACTTAAACATCTCTTGGAAGAAAATGGAGTTGATCGAGTGCAAAAGCAAGCTTGAACAAGAACAATGAGAATATTCAGACCTACTTATTACTATTGTGGCATCAAAGGATACATACATCATAGGTGTTTCAAAATTATTTGAGAACTGGTACGAAGACAGCATGAGATCACCCGGAAAGCTGCTCAAGAACAAGGACAACACCAGCACAATCATCGAAAATGATGTATGTCGTGATGCACATATATCACTAGAGTTCATGTCATCCTCTGACTGGCACTTTAACGGTGGTTGCTCGAAGCATGTGATCAAAGATAAATGACTTCTCATTAACCACCAATCTTATGTAGGGGATATGTCACATTTGGAGATGGTGTGCGAAGCCAAGTCATTTGGAAGGGAATTGTGGAAGTTCCTGGTTTACCTATTATGGAAGGAATTATTCATGTTGAAGAGCTAAAAGGAAATTTACTTAGTATTAGCCAGTTATGTGATCAGAATTTCTATATAAATCTTACTAAAAACATATTTGATTTATATGATGTAAAAGGAGAATGTATCATGATGGAGAAAGGTCATCTAACGATTGTTACATGTTGTCACAATTTAGCAGGTGTTGTTACAATGTAGCAGCAGACACAACATAGGTATGGCATCAACGACTGGGATATGTCCATTATTACCACTTGAGAAAATTGTCAAACTTAGAGACAATACGTAGACTACCAAAAATCAGTCTCTCCACCATCAAAATCTATAAACCTTGCAACTTGAAAAATAGAGAATAGAAAGTCACAAACCAATTGAAAAATGTAATATTTCAGCTATTCTCGAGCTCCTATATATTGATTTGGTTGGACCCACTCTAGTAACAAGTTTGTCAGGAAAGAGTTACATTCTAGTATAGGTTGACGATTTTTCTCGTTTCACTTAGGTTCTTTCCTAAAAGAAAAATCAAATGTTTTTGACAGTTTCAATTATCTGTATTTGAAGTAATGAATGAAAAGGCAGTTTCTAAAGAGCATATTGTGAGGATTAGGAATGATTTCGAGAAAGAATTTGAAAACTCTAAGTTTTAAGAATTATGCACGACTTCAGGAATACATCAGGAATTCTCAACACCCAAAATAACTCAACAAAATGGGGTAGTCAAAAGAAAAAATAGGCATGTTCAAGAAATGGTGAGAGTCATGCTCACATCTAAGGATCTTCCAATCAACAGAACTTATCTCCGTCCATTCACTCACAAGACACCTTATGTGCTTTGGAAAGGTAAAAAAACCAAACCTTGTTTACTTTCACATCTTTGGAAGCAAGTGTTTTGTACTAAAAGATAAAGAGGTGTTGCAAAAACTTGACATAAGAAGTGATGAAGCGATCTATACTCCACAAACAGCAAGGCATACAGAGTTCTAAATTGATGTACCCAGAAAGTAATGGAATCAATCAGTGTTTCATTTGCAATCTCTCCATCAGAACAAAAAGTAATATAAGCCGACAAGAACGATGATGAACCAATTCTCGTTGCAACCACCACTAGTGCTCCAGTTGAAACCTCACATGGCACAGTTGATATGCAAACTTCACAAATGAGTGAGTCAGATTTAACTACATACTATTCGAGTACCCTCAAATAGAATTCAAGAAGACCATCCACCGAACAACATTATTGGAGAGAAAGAAAAAGGGATAATAATTAGAGACACAACAAGAATAAACAATAGGAGGTTAGCCGGGTATGTTTGCTATGTCTCTGCTATCGAGCCTAAAAATGTGTTCGATGCATTGCAAGATGAGTATTAGACCATAGCAATGCGAGAGGAGCTGAACCAATTCCAAAGACTCGACGTCTAGACCTTGGTACTAAGACCACAACATGCTAATGTAATTGGCACAAAGTGGGTTTTCAAGAACAAATCTGATGCAAATGGAGAAGTTGTATGAAACAAGGCTCGTCTAATAGCTCAAGGGTACAATCAGTTATAAGGAATAGATTTCGATGAAACTTTTGCTCTTGTTGCTAAATTAGAATCTATTCATCTACATCTTATTGTTGCATGTTCTTTTGGTTTTAGGGAACGATGACGGTGGAACACTCCGTAGAGGAAGGAATGTCGAGCAACTACCATGCGAGAGGTTTACTATTATGACATTAAAGGTCGTTGATATTAACAATCACATGTCTGGAAGTGTCAACCATTCGTCAAAAGAAGCCCCAACATGATTATCTGTCCAATGCACAGCTATCTTGACCTTCTCGTAACTAGTTCCAAGCACTTCCCGCCAAAGGCTTTCATACCCGATTATCTCATCAAACATCCTTCTACGTACTATCTTCCAACCATCGACATCGGGAGCCCGAGGCAACACATCGATATCCACAATTACCATCACCTAGTACATTAATAGTGCTCTCAACATATGGCAACCAATCCGGTTATATGCAATGAGAATAACCAATCTTAGCTGCACTGATCTGTCGACATGAAAGACGTACTTTATGCCCCACTTTCATTTTCTTTTTTTCTCGAATTAGAAGCCTCTTCTGTCGATATTACATACTCAAATCCACTATGCATTCTTGTCGTCGAAGTATCGTCTTCACCGTGATTCCTTTTTGTCCCTATCTTCTTTTCTCTATTCAACAAACACTCAATTGAAGACCCCTGTGTCCTTCCCTTTGTCTTTATTTTTGTAAGTGACACCACTCCTGATGTAAATGAAGGTCGACTAATCTCCCTAAGGTGCTGAATAATCCTGATGCGATCGTCCTCATCAGTGCAATCATGAAACTCTTGTAACACTCTTCCAATCTCATCGTTCACATTGTACCCAGACCGATCCACATGATTCTCTGGTATCGTACTCAACTTTCGCCAGTAGACATGAATGTCCTCAAGAGGGATGGGTGAACCAAGAAATTTATGAAAGTTTAGCTCGTGGGCGCAAGGAAGACTATGCATGGTACGTATCTCATAACCACAACAAGCAGAGTCGTGTCCAATATCCTCTCCACGTTCCAATTCATCTCTAATTAACTTAAGCACCCTTTGAGAGACATAACCAAGCAATCGACGATAAAATCCATCAAAATACTCAGGTTGTACCACATTCATACTGAGCTCAAATGATGCCTTGATGTTGTTATGTTGGATCCTAAGAAGACCATCAACCAATCTCCACAAAGTCTCAAAATTAGCCTGACTGTTGCCAAGGTGTAGCTTCAAAGTAGAATGCGTAGACTCAACCCTTTGTGTCATTGTTTCCTCAAAGTGCATAATTCAATTTGTTCTTGTCGGTACAAATTTTTCCTTGTAGATCTTCACCCATGTGTTATCCAAGTAATCAGTAAGACCTTCACATGACCGAACTCACAACGCAAGTCATTCATCCTAAGTTCTAATAAGGCTTCCGACTTAGCATACAACACAATCGTCCACCTATCCATGAAACGAGCAAATCATTCGTTATCCCCAAACATCTTCTTAGTCTTGACCAATACTACTTTGTTGATGTGCCAAGGCAAAGAAGGTGAGACGGTGATGACAATACTTCTTCGATGACACTAATAAGGTCTAACTCCCGATCCGTAACAAACACGTCAGGTTTAGGCCACCCATCCAATATGGATCTCAAGTTCTCCAGTGCCCAAACATAATTTGCGTGAGTCTCCGATGATATGAAAGCAAATCCAACGGAGAATGTCAAATGCGTAGAAGTGATGCCAACAATCTCCAATAACGGAATTCGATACCTATTTGTTTTGGTAGTGCAATCCATCAAAATTACCGATGAGAAACACCTTAGCAAGTTGATTAAATCAGGATGTGGCCAAAATAAATCGGTGACGACATTCGTATCAGGATGTTTCCTATGTCACGACATCCACTTATTCTTCTCCAATATGTGCAATAGTTGTTGCATTTAATTCCTCCCACCCGCATCCTCAATTTGAGATTTTTGTCATGCATTATATATTGTATGCATTGTCGATAAGTTTTTAACATCCTTTTGCTTCAACGTATTGAGGATATCTCTTGGCTTCACATTACCCTTAGTCATCCGCACACAACCACCTGCTCACCCTTATCCAATCTTCCTGCAAATGAGTGGTCGTCAAAGTTTTTGACGGAATCGTGATTGTGCCTCCCATATATGATAGTGACATACCACAAAGAATCAGCATTTTCCTTGATGTTAATAAGGAAATGGCATCTGCATTTCTTTATACCAGTTTGAGTCCGCCCCGTTTCCTCTTCTTCTTTAGTTCTTGGTTTCAAAGCAATTTTTGTCGCTTGACCTTTCCCTACTCTTTGTGACATTCCCCTATATGTACCGGACCTCTCACAAGCAAGTTTGACCCTTCCCCTACGCTTTGTGACATTCCCCTATATGTACCGGACCTCTCACAAGCAAGTTTGACCCTTCCCCTACGCTTAATCCCTCCGACATCAGAGTGCTTCGTTACTAACACAAACTGTTCTCACGACTAATCATTTGAAGCCATGAAATAGCCGATTCACTAGATGGGAATGGCCTACAAGGAGTAAACGCATCCTTGTAGTCTGGAAATAAAGTTGAAATCGGCATTACCTGCAATGAATACATTGTAACATTACGACTCAACAAAAATGCACAGTAAATTCACCAAAAAACCCAAAAAAACATTTTCGGTAGTACAGGTCCGCGAGTCTAAACCAATTCTCGTTCAATGGCAACCAAGATTTACGTGATAGTCTCGGTAGTTTTAACCGAGACTATATCATTAGTTTCGGTCACAACATGACCGTGACTTACTCATAAGTCTCGGTGGCTTTTGAGAGACTTATGTATAAGTTTCGGTCCTGCGAGGCCGAAACAATTGCGTCCGTGCAACTTCGACTGAAAACATGAAAAATCAGAAAAAAGAAAAAAAAAAACACAATAAATTTCATCAAATACCTCTTCTTGTTCCTCATCTTGAACCATTGCGGTACATTCGCCCATTTTATAGTGGAAACAAGTTCGGATTGGTCGAATTTAATAAACCCTACATTGACAAACCAAATCATCAATTTCACTGTGTAGATCAAAAAAATGTTTGTTCAAAGCTTCATATGGTTGTAAAACAGTGTTACATTGTTATCGGATAATATGAAGACGCAAGAATCGATACACGCCCGACAAACAAAATTGTGGCTTTAAGTTTCACTTGGGATCCAATGTGGTGGGTGCCCCAAAATTGCTTTGAAAATGGGTTGTGAGATTGGAGAGAGTATATATGAAGGGGCAATAGAGTCATTTACATCAAAGTGTAATTTAGAGGAGAGAATGACAAAAAAAACTGGGTGCCTTCATGAATTGGTGGGGTGCTCATAGCTGCCCTCAATATAAAAAAACAAAATTAAGAATTTAAAATATCGTAGGTTACAAAACTTCTTACCATTCAACTTCAACTTAAGTTCATGACTATTGGTAAAAAATAATGATGAATTTGTATATAATTATATATGAAAGGGTAATTTAATTCTTTTTAATTATATCTTCATTAAATCATACTAAATGTGGAAATATAAATTACGAATTTAAAATATTGTAGGTTACAAAACCACTTATCCTTCAACTCCCCCTAAAAGATTGTGACGATTAATAAAATAATGGCTTTGTATATAATTATAAAACGGTTATTTAATTAGTTTTAATCAATTATATCATAATTATTTGACTATTAGAATAATGCAATAATGATTTGATGGTTATTTTTTAGGGTCATGCAACTTTTCAAATCTATAAGATATCCACTTAAACTCATGACGATTAGTGGAAACCAATAATGGCTTTGTATATAAATATTTAATTATTTTTAATTATATCATAATTACTTGACAATTAAAATAATGTACTAATGATCTAACGGTTATTGATTGTCCATTAAAGATTTCATAATACTTTCCTACTTTTTTCTCATCAACATTTTATAATGAATATGTTAATATTTAGACTTGCTCGACTAGTTAAAGATAAGTCATGTGTTTCTTATGAAATGTGCATACCTCCAAATGGTTGCTTTTTTTTGTCAAGGCGTAATGAAATTTCATTAATAAGTGAGAACCCATACATTCATGAAACAATATAAAGCTCAGTCTCTAAAAGAGAAACAGAGGTAGTGAAGTCCCACCACATTCCACCATCAAAGGCCTATAAGGCTCGATTGATGGGGAGGAAAACCAAATATAAACGGATATATATAAGCTGAGAAAAACCCTAACAAAAGGGAAGAAACCACACCAATAGATAAACAAATCACAACAGTGCAGAGGCAACATTCGCACCCAGGCGGGAACCAAACTGACCTAAACCCTAGATAACTGAACTAAACACAACCCTAAACACTAGAGATAGCAAATCCAAAAGAAATAGATATGAGAAACACACACCGCTTTATCTCGATGACGACGCGACTACCCAGATACAACATGAACCAATGACACCGAAATCCAAGATCTGCTCGGCCATGATTGCGGCCACTGCTAGGAGACGTGTACATGCAAGTGAAACTCTTAGAGAGCCAGCTGGAGAGTCGTTGAAGCAACATTGTCATCGTCCCTCCCAAAACACCTCTCTCAAGTTGCTTCCTCACTGATAAGCTAATGAATGTCAGATATGGAGATGATCACATTGCTTGTTGGGCCGAGCAATGCTGTGTACGCATAAGGGTCATGGGTTTTAGTGTCGTATTTTATTTAATTAGTTAATATTGATATAGTTTTTTAAATATATAGAAAGTTGATTGAACTTTAGTTTTAGGAAGTTAAGTTTATTAGGAAATGTGACGCATAGCTAATATATTATGTGACAAGGATTAGGAAGGTTTTGTTGGGTGTTTATGTCTTTATTCAACTTAATTAGAAGTTAGGATCATTAGTAATTTTAGAAATATTAGAGATATGTTCTTTTAGTTGTTGAAATATATTGAGTTTGTATTGTATCCACTATTAGTCCCACATGGGAAAGAAACTTTTTGTTTCTTTCCTTATAAGAGATTTTTCACTTGAAAGTCTTAGTTAAGTGAATGTGGGGTTGGAGGCAAAGACCATGGTATTCCCCATTGATTAATATATATTAAATACTTGATATTTAATATGTCTTTGATTAGGCCTTGGGCCTTGGGGCTAATGTTAAAATAACTTAGCCAATTCACAACACAAAATTTTATTTTTTACATTAAAGTTGGTTATTTTCGAAATTGTTATTAGTGGTGAACAGTCACCATTAAAATTAGTTATTTTCGAAATTGTTATTAGTGGTGAAGAGTCACCATTTTTCATTTTTAAAAAGGTGTGTAATTAGTGGTGAAGAGTCACCACTAATGACCTCGTTTTTGAACAGTTGTTATTGTTCAAAAGAGGTGTCTTTTGATCTATAAATAGGGGTTGTAACCTCATTAGAAGGGATAGAGAAAAATTTCGAAATTAAGAAGTTTTTTCTGGTTTTGAGAGAGAGATTTTTGATGTTGCAGAAGAAAGGATCTTTTGGTTGGTGTGTAATCAAAGATCAATCCAGTTGTATCCTGGAGACGAACCTCTTGAAGCATTCATACACCGAATTGGAGGAAATTTTGTCTAAGGACATTGCAATTTAGTGCAAGCCTCTGGTATGATTTAATTTAGTTCTTTGTAATTGAATTCATGCATGATATAACAACAGTTCAATTATATGCATGTTTTTTGTATATTGTTCTAACAATCTTAGACGAAATTGATGTTATCATTGGTTTACATACAATAGTTGATTGCATATAATTTGTCACTGTTTTTACAAAAACTGGTCACTCATTTATACGAAATTGTTGTTTGCATACTAGTTTGAAATGGTATCTCTTGTAACTGAGAAATCCACATCTGCCGATCCCAAACATGAAAGACCATAGAAGTTCAAGAGTCTTGAATTTAAAAGGTGGCAGCAGAAAATGCTATTCTGGCTGACCACTATGAATCTTGCCAACATATTGAAGGAATAAGTTCCGAAATCTGATACCCTTTGTCCAGGGAAACTCTCCTTACTATTGAAGCGTGGAGGAATTCTGACTTTCTTTGCAGAAATTACATTTTGAATAGACTTGATGATACACTGTATGATGTCTATTTTGAATGTAAAACCGCAAAGGATGTTTGGGATCTTCTCGAAAATAAATACCGAATTGAAGATGCAAGGGGCTAAAAAATTCGTAGTAGGCAAGTTTTTGAAATACAATATGATGGATTCAAAGTCCGTGGTAAAGCAAGTGGAAGAACTGCAAGTTCTGATACATGAATTGCACGCTGAAGGGTGCATCGTAAATTAACATTTTCAGACTGGAGCCATTATTGAAAAGCTTCCATCGTCGTGGAATGACTTCAAGGTCTACCTAAAGCACAAGCGAAGGGACATGTCCATTAAGGATCTCATTTTGCGACTTCGTGTTGAGGAAGATCATAGGAAGGGAGACAAAAAGGAAATGGCTAATGCTAATGCTAACATGGTGGTAGGACAATCAAGCAAGTCCAAATTTCAGAAATTCCAGAATAAGAATTTCAAAAAAAAATCTTAAGAGAACCGCCAAGCCGTTAGCATCAAAAGGGAAGGATTTCAAGAAAATTAAGGGAAGTTGCCGGGTTTGTGGAAAACAGGGCCATAGGGCTCAAGAATGTCGCCACAGGAAAGATCAGAATTCCGATAATTCTGGTTTGAACAACCAAGCAAATGTTACTGACATGAAAATTGATAATACTGACTTTGATCTCACTGCGGTTGTTTCAGAAACTAATATTGTTTTCTGATGCCAAAGGATGGTGGATCGATACTGGTGCAACGAGGCACATATGCAGTGACCAAAACTTATTTTATGAGTTTCATCCGACTGATAGTGAATAGAAACTTTACATGGGAAACTCATCTTCCTCCGTGGTTGAAGGCAAAGGAACAGTGAAGATGAAGTTCACGTCTGGAAAAATAATCACTTTACTTGATGTTCTTTATGTTCCTGATATTAGGAAAAATCTTGTATCTGGCCATTTACTGAATAAGAAAGGGTTCAAGCTTGTTTTCGAGTCTGACAAATTTGTATTGACCAAGGGTGGCATGTTCGTAGGGAATGGGTACCTTACTGAAGGTCTTTTCAAACTAAGCATTGTAATTGTTAATGGCACTGGTAATATAATGATTGTTTCTGCGTATATGACTGTCTCTGCTTATATGATTGAATCATTTGATATATGGCATGCTAGACTAGGGCATGTAAATAACAGATTAATTCATAAAATGGTACATTTGAATATGTTACCAAAGTTTAAAATTGATTTAAAACATAAATGTGAAGATTTGTGCTGAATCAAAGTTTGCTAGGCAAACATTTAAGTCTGTTCAAGAAAGATCAAGTGAATTATTAGATTTAATTCATAGTGATCTTTGTGACTTCAAATCAAATCCTACAAGAGGAGGAAAGAACTACTACATCACCTTTATTGATGATTGTAGTAAGTACTGTCACGTCTTTTTGATCAAGAATAAAAGCGAGGCCTTTGATGTATTTAAAATATATAAGGCAGAGGTCGAAAATCAGCTTGACAAAAAGATAAAAGTACTAAGAACTGGTCGAGGTGGAGAATATGATTCCATTGAATTTGCAGAATTTTGTAATATAAATGGAATTATTCATCAGACCACCGCGCCACATCTCAACAAAATGGTGTGGCTGAGAGGAAAAATAGGACTCTCAAGAATATGATTAATTCTATGTTGAATGATCTGGACTTCCCCAAAACTTGCGGGGTGAAGCACTACTGACGGCAAATCATATCTTGAATTGAGTTCCTTTCAAAAAATCTGATAATTCTCCATATGAGATTTGGAGAAAAAGAAAGCCCACTTACAAAACTTTAAAAGTGTGGGGTTGCTTAGCAAATGTTCAAATTCCTTTACCAAAAAGGACTAAATTAGGACCTAAAATCGTAGATTGTGTGTTCATTGGTTTTGCTAAGAATAGTGCAGCATATAGATTCTTAGTAGTTAAATCACATATTTCATATATCAGTGATAATACTATTATAGAATCTGCAGATGCTACATTTTTTGAGCATATATTTCCTTTCAAGGAAAAACAAAATGGTTCATCACGAAAAAGGACGGCTGAAGAAAGTCTAGAAGAACCAACCACTTCAAGGGTTCAAGAACTAGAATCGGAACCTAGAAAGGGAAAAAGAATTAAGGTTCCAAAGAATTTTGGACCTCATTTTATAAGTCTGTTACCTGAAAATGAACCACAGACTTATAGGGAGGCTATGTCTTCGTCGGAAGCTCCTTTATGGATGGAAGTCATCAATAGTGAAGTTGAATCCATTTTACAAAATAATACATGGGAATTGGTTGATCTACCATCCGGAATCAAACCAACTGGATATAAATGGATATTCAAAAGAAAGCTTAAAGCTGACGGTATTATTGATAAATACAGGGCACGATTGGTTGCAAAAGGTTATAGACAAAAGGAAAGTGTAGATTACTTCGACACCTATTCTCCTATTTCGAGAATAACTTCCATTAGAATGTTGATTTCCATAGTTTGCTTTATACAATATGAAAATACACCAAATGGATGTTAAAAGCGCATTTCTAAATGGAGAGTTATAAGAAGAAATATATATGGACCAACTTTGAAGGGTTCATAGTCAAAGGCCAAGAGAATAAAGTTTGTAGACTTGTTAAGTCATTATATGGACTTAAACAAGCTCCTAAACAATGGCATGAAAAATTTGATCATACTATGCTAGCAAATGGTTTCAAAATAAATGAATGTGACAAATGTGTGTACATTAAAGAAATGAAAAACTTTTGCCTCATAGTATGCTTATATGTTGATGACATGTTGATTATGAGCACAAGTAAGGATGCTATAATGTCAACTAAAAAGATGTTGAATTCCAGTTTTGACATGAAAGACTTAGGTCTAGCTGATGTAATACTAGGAATTCAAATCAAAAGGAATAACGAAGGTTATGTCCTCACACAATCTCATTATGTTGAGAAAATCTTAAAAAGATTCAATCAATTCGATTGTAAACTTGCTCCAACTCCTTTTGATGCTAATTGTCATCTTAAGAAAAATAATGGAGAAGCAATTTCTCAATTGGAATATTCTCAAGTAATTGGAAGCTTGATGTACTTGATGAACTCTACTAGACCGACATAGCTTATGCAAGAAGTGCGGTAGATATACAAAGTAATCCTAATGATGCTCATTGGACATCATTAATAAGAGTTCTAAGGTATCTTAAATATACCTTAAATTATGGACTTTATTATACAAAATATCCACCTGTACTTGAAGGGTATAGTGATGCAAATTGGATTTCTGATAATATAGAAACCAAATCAACAAGTGGATATATATTCACATTAGGTGGAGCAGTGATTTCTTGGAAATCAACAAAACAAACGTGTATAGCACGTTCCACCATGGAATCTGAATTCATTGCTCTTGACAAGGCAGCTGAAGAAGCTTAATGGCTAAGAAATTTCTTAGAAGATATTCCTTGCTGGCCAAAACCAGTCACAGCAATATGCATACATTGCGATAGTATGGCAGCACAAGCTAGAGCTAAAAACAACATATATAATGGTAAGTCGAGACATATAAGGCGCCGACACAATACTATAAGACAATTACTCACAAGTGGAGTAATTAGTATTGATTATGTTAAGTCTAAGGAAAACATTGTAGATCCTTTGACTAAAGGCTTACCAAGAGATCAAGTGAAGATATTATCGAGGGGAATGGCTTAAAGCCTATAGAGTAAGTCAAGTCTAGTGGAAACCTAACCTAGCTGATTGGAGATCCCATGGTCTAGGTTCAATAAGCAAACTGGTTAGACTTGACTTAACAAACAGGACACACAATTACTTGTTCCTATGATGAAGTAAGTGTGTTGATAAGAAGTTTAGGGTATGCAATAATGTATTTAATGATTAAAGATAAGTCACCTATATGATAGTAAATGTGGGGTCGCATTTATGAGAATGAATAGGCTAAATTCTCTAAAGCTATCATGAACCCAAGATACGTTCAGGACCAAAATGAACAACAAAGAATAAAGCGCATCAGGAATCATGTCATAAGTGAGACATATTGTCTTAGTTTACTACAAAAAGTGAACAGTTCAAGATACATACATCATTGCGTCACGAAGTGAACTCGATATGATCTTAGTAGGGTAAGTTCAAGTCTATACATCACTTTCCTGATTAACATGACATGATAATCTCTCTCAATTGTTTTTAAAATAATGGTTATTATTTAATATTTGTTTAAATTTTGTGTTTGTGATTTGGCAAAGTAAACTCGGTCATGGTTGCAGATGGATACAATACAAATGTGGGGTATTGTTGAAATATATTGAGTTTGTATTGTATCCACTATTAGTCCCACATGGGAAAGAAACTTTTTGTTTCTTTCCTTATAAGAGATTTTTCACTTGAAAGTCTTAGTTAAGTGAATGTGGGGTTGGAGGCAAAGACCATGGGTGTTCCCCATTGATTAATATATATTAAATACTTGATATTTAATATGTCTTTGATTAGGCCTTGGGCCTTGGGGCCTTTGGGGCTGATGTTAAAATAACTTAGCCAATTCACAACACAAAATTTTATTTTTTACATTAAAGTTGGTTATTTTCGAAATTGTTATTAGTGGTGAACAGTCACCATTAAAATTAGTTATTTTCGAAATTGTTATTAGTGGTGAATAGTCACCATTTTTCATTTTTTTAAAAGGTGTGTAATTAGTGGTGAAGAGTCACCACTAATGACCTCGTTTTTGAACAATTGTTATTGTTCAAAAGAGGTGTCTTTTGATCTATAAATTGGGGTTGTAACCTCATTAGAAGGGATAGAGAAAAATTTCGAAATTAAGAAGTTTTTTCTGTTTTGAGAGAGAGATTTTGAGAGAGAAAGGATTTTTGGTTGGTGTGTAATCAAAGATCAATCCAGTTGTATCCTGGAGACGAACCTCTTGAAGCATTCATACACCGAATTGAAAATTTTGTCTAAGGATCTTTTGGTTGGTGTGTTTAATCAAAGATCAATCCAATTCAATTATATGCATGTTTTTTGTATATTGTTCTAACAATCTTAGACGAAATTGATGTTATCCTCTTTGAAGCATTCATACACCGAATTGGAGGAAATTTTGTTTGCTACTAGGACATTGCAATTTAGTGCAAGCCTCAAGGTATGATTTAATTTAGTTCTTTGTAATTGAATTCATGCATGATAAGTTCCGAACAACAATTCAATTATATGCATGTTTTTTGTATATTGTTCTAACAAAATACCGAATTGAAGATGCAGGGGCTAAAAAATTCGTGGTAGGCAAGTTTTTGAAATACAATATGATGGATTCAAAGTCCGTGGTAAAGCAAGTGGAAGAACTGCAAGTTCTGATACATGAATTGCACGCTGAAGGGTGCATCGTAAATGAACATTTTCAAACTGGAGCCATTATTGAAAAGCTTCCACCGTCGTGGAATGACTTCAAGGTCTACCTAAAGCACAAGCAAAGGGACATGTCGTGTTGAGGAAGATCATAGGAAGGGAGACAAAAAGGAAATGGCTAATGCTAATGCTAACATGGTGGTAGGACAATCAAGCATGTCCAAATTTCAGAAATTCCAGAATAAGAATTTCAAAAAAAATCTTAAGAGAACCGCCAAGCCGTTAGCACCAAAGGGGAAGGATTTCAAGAAAATTAAGGGAAGTTGCTGGGTTTGTGGAAAACATGGCCATAGGGCTCAAGAACGTCGCCACAGGAAAGATCATAATTCTGATAATTCAGGTTTGAACAACCAAGCAAATGTTACTGACATGGAAATTGATAATACTGACTTTGATCTCACTGCAGTTGTTTCAGAAACTAATATTGTTTCTGATGCCAAAGGATGGTGGATCGATAATGGTGCAACGAGGCACATATGCAGTGACCAAAACTTGTTTTATGAGTTTCATCCGACTGATAGTGAAGAGAAACTTTACATGGGAAACTCATCCTCCTCCGTGGTTGAAGGCAAAGGAACAATGAAGATGAAGTTCACGTATGGAAAAGTAATCACTTTACTTGATATTCTTTATGTTCCTGATATTAGGAAAAATCTTGTAGGAAAAATCTTGTATCTGGCCATTTACTGAATAAGAAAGGGTTCAAGCTTGCTTTCGAGACTGGCAAATTTGTATTGACCAAGGGTGGCATGTTCATAGGGAAGGGGTACCTTACTGAAGGTTTCTTCAAACTAAGCACTGTAATTGTTAATGGCACTGGTAATATAATGATTGTTTCTGCGTATATGACTGTCTCTGCTTATATGATTGAATCATTTGATATATGGCATGCTAGACTAGGGCATGTAAATAACAGGTTAATTCATAAAATAGTACATTTGAATATGTTACCAAAGTTTAAAATTGATTTAAAACATAAATGTGAAGATTTGTGCTGAATCAAAGTTTGTTAGGCAAACATTTAAGTCTGTTCAAGAAAGATAAAGTGAATTATTAGATTTAATTCATAGTGATCTTTGTGACTTCAAATCAAATCCTACAAGAGGAGGAAAGAACTACTACATCACCTTTATTGATGATTGTAGTAAGTACTGTCACGTCTTTTTGATCAAGAATAAAAGCGAGGCCTTCGATGTATTTAAAATATATAAGGCAGAGGTTGAAAATCAACTTGACAAAAAGATTAAAGTACTAAGAACTGATCGAGGTGGAGAATATGATTCCATTGAATTCGCAGAATTTTGTAATATAAATAGAATTATTCATCAGACCACCGCGCCACACCTCAACAAAATGGTGTGGCAGAGAGGAAAAATAGAACTCTCAAGAATATGATTAATTCTATGTTGAATGATTCTGGACTTCCCCAAAACTTGTGGGGTGAAGCACTACTAACTGCAAATCATATCTTGAATAGAGTTCCTTTTAAAAAATCTGATAATTCTCCATATGAGATTTGGAGAAAAAGAAAGCCCACTTACAAAACTTTAAAAGTGTGGGGTTGCTTAGCAAAGGTTCAAATTTCTTTACCAAAAAGGACTAAATTAGGACCTAAAACCGTAGATTGTGTGTTCATCGGTTTTGCTAAGAATAGTGTAGCATATAGATTCTTAGTAGTTAAATCACATATTTCAGATATCAGTGATAATACTATTATAGAATCTGCAAATGCTACATTTTTTGAGCATATATTTCCTTTCAAGGAAAAACAAAATGGTTCATCACGAAAAAGGACGGCTGAAGAAAGTCTAGAAGAACCGACCACTTCAAAGGTTCAAGAACTAGAATTGGAACCTAGAAGGGGAAAAAGAATTAAGGTTCTAAAGAATTTTGGACCTGATTTTATGAGTTTGTTAACTGAAAATGAACCACAGACTTATAGAGAGGCTATGTCTTCGTCGGAAGCTCCTTTATGGATGGAAGCCATCAATAGTGAAGTTGAATCCAATTTACAAAATAATACATGGGAATTGGTTAATCTACCATCCGGAATCAAACCAATTGGATATAAATGGATATTCAAAAGAAAGTTTAAAGCTGACGGTACTATTAATAAATACAAGGCACGATTGGTTGCAAAAGGTTATAGACAAAAGGAAGGCGTAGATTACTTCGACACCTATTCTCCTATTTCGAGAATAACTTCCATTAGAATGTTGATTTCCATAGCTGCTTTATACAATATGGAAATACACCAAATGGATGTTAAAACTGCATTTCTAAATGGAGAGTTAGAAGAAGAAATATATATGGACCAACCTGAAGGGTTCATAGTCAAAGGCCAAGAGAATAAAGTTTGTAGACTTGTTAAGTCATTATATGGACTTAAACAAGCTCCTAAACAATGACATGAAAAATTTGATCATACTATGCTAGCAAATGGTTTCAAAATAAATGAATGTGACAAATGTGTGTACATTAAAGAAATGAAAAACTTTTGCCTCATAGTATGCTTATATGTTGATGACATGTTGATTATGAGCACAAGTAAGGATGTTATAATGTCAACTAAAAAGATGTTGAATTCCGGTTTTGACATGAAAGACATAGGTCTAGCCGATGTAATACTAGGAATTCGAATCAAAAGGAATAACGAAGGTTAAGTCCTCACACAATCTCATTATGTTGAAAAAATCTTAAAAAGATTCAATCAATTTGATTGTAAACCTGCTCCAACTCCTTTCGATCATCTTAAGAAAAATAATGGAGAAGCAATTTCTCAATTGGAATATTCTCGAGTAATTGGAAGCTTGATGTACTTGATGAACTCTACTAGACCTGACATAGCTTATGCAGTAAGCAGGCTGAGTAGATACACAAGTAATCCTAATGATGCTCATTGGACATCATTAATAAGAGTTCTAAGGTATCTTAAATATACCTTAAATTATGGACTTTATTATACAAAATATCCACCTGTACTTGAAGGGTATAGTGATGCAAATTGGATTTCTGATAATACAGAAACCAAATCAACGAGTGGATATATATTCACATTAGGTAGAGCAGCGATTTCTTGGAAATCAACAAAACAAACGTGTATAGCACGTTCCACCATGGAATCTGAATTCATTGCTCTTGACAAGGCAGCTGAAGAAGCTGAATGGCTAAGAAATTTCATAGAAGATATTCCTTGCTGGCCAAAATCAGTCACAACAATATGCATACATTGCGATAGTATGGCAGCACAAACTAGAGCTAAAAATAACATATATAATGGTAAGTCAAGACATATAAGGCGCCGACACAATACTATAAGACAATTACTCACAAGTGGAGTAATTAGTATTGATTATGTTAAGTCTAAGGAAAACATTGCAGATCCTTTGACTAAAGGCTTACCAAGAGATCAAGTGAAGATATTATCGAGGGGAATGGGCTTAAAGCCTATAGAGTAAGTCAAGTCTAGTGGAAACCTAACCTAGCTGATTGGAGATCCCATGGTCTAGGTTCAATAAGCAAACTGGTTAGACTTGACTTAACAAACAGGACACACAATTACTTGTTCCTATGATGAAGTAAGTGTGTTGATAAGAAGTTTAGGGTATGCAGTAATGTATTTAATGATTAAAGATAAGTCACCTATATGATAGTAACGCATTTATGAGAATGAATAGGCTAAATTCTCTAAAGCTATCATGAACCCAGGATACGTTCAGGACCAAAATGAACAACAAAGAATAAAGCGCGTCAGGAATCATGTCATAAGTAAGACATATTGTCTTAGTTTACTACAAAAAGTGAACAGTTCAAGATACATACATCATTGCGTCACGAAGTGAACTCGATATGATCTTACTAGGGTAAGTTCAAGTCTGTACGACACTTTCCTGATTAACATGACATGATAATCTCTATCAATTGTTTTTAAAATAATGGTCATTATTTAATATTTGTTTAAATTTTGTGTTCGTGATTTGGCAAAGTAAACTCGGTCATGGTTGCAGATGGATACAATACATATGTGGGGTATTGTTGAAATATATTGAGTTTGTATTGTATCCACTATTAGTCCCACATGGGAAAGAAACTTCTTATTTCTTTCCTTATAAGAGATTTTTCACTTGAAAGTCTTAGTTAAGTGAATGTGGGGTTGGAGGCAAAGACCATGGGTGTTCTCCATTGATTAATATATATTAAATACTTGATATTTAATATGTCTTTGATTAGGCTTTGGCCTTGGGGCCCTTGGGGCTAATGTTAAAATAACTTAGCCAATTCACAACACAAAATTTTATTTTTTACATTAAAGTTGGTTATTTTCGAAATTGTTATTAGTGGTGAACAGTCACCATTTTTCATTTTTAAAAAAGGTGTGTAATTAGTGGTGAAGAGTCACCACTAATGACCTCGTTTTTGAACCGTTGTTATTGTTCAAAAGAGGTGTCTTTTGATCTATAAATAGGGGTTGTAACCTCATTAGAAGGGATAGAGAAAAATTTCGAAATTAAGAAGTTTTTTCTGATTTTGAGAGAGAAATTTTTTCTGTTGCAGAAGAAATGATCTTTTGGTTGGTGTGTAATCAAAGATCAATCCAGTTGTATCCTGGAGACGAACCTCTTGAAGCATTCATACACCGAATTGGAGGAAATTTCGTCTAAGGACATTGCAATTTAGTGCAAGCCTCTGGTATAATTTAATTTAGTTCTTTGTAATTGAATTCATGCATGATATAACAACTGTTCAATTATATGCATGTTTTTTGTATATTGTTCTAACATTAGTAACTTTTATTAAGTATAAATATCATTGTGTCAAAATTATTTGGAAAGTAGGTGTGAAGAGTCGTGCATGCAGTAGAATTTAAAAATCTTTTTGTATTGCTATTTATTAGCTAAGTCGTTAATTAGGTGTTATAGGTTAATTAGGAAGTTACGTTGTGCGTTTCTATTTTTTATTTTTTGTGTCCTTAATTAAAGGCCTATATATATGGCCAAGTTGATGTAATTAGTGGACTTTGATTTGATTAACAAAAGAATTTGATTTCTTTTTAGAGAATTAGAGTTTTAATTCTCAAGGCCCTGAATTGTATTATTCATGGATTTCGAATAATCAATTTGGAAGACTTTCACTACATCAGTTTGGTATCAGAGCCTTAACTCAGTTCGGTCACCATGCAATTGAGAGTGAAGTTTGCTTTTGGTGAAAAGCCAAAAGAGGAATAATCCGACGAGGAGGGATTTGTATCCGAGGAAGAAATAGATGGAGATCTTTTTATTTACGGTGAAGGTAAAGTAGATCCAATTTTCTTTGAGGATGATTCTAACAACTTGGACTAAGGACCAAAGTTCAATGATGATGGGTGCGACTTCATGGAGGATAAGATAGTCTTTGGAGACGATGGCTTTGTCATCGAAGTAGTTTCCTTAAAAATCCTCACTTACTTGAAGTGGTAGTTTGTAGGGCTGGCAAAATGTGTCCGGTCCCGTTTGTCCAGTTTCGTCCGGACCCGTTTTAAACGGGACCGGCCAGAATTTTTGAGAAAAACATACGGGACTGGAAAATGTTTTTTGTCCGTTTAAAAACACGGGAGCGGGTTCGGGCAGAAATTTCAAAAAAACGGGTACCCGCTTGTGATTAATTTGAAGGGCATGTAAGTAATTTCACAATGTATTTAAAGTTTTTAACTTTTATGAAATTTAAAGTTTTTAATTTTTATGTCAGTGTCATCTACTCATCTCCCTCAAGAGTCAAGACTCAACCCAATCTCGTTCTCCCGCCCTGCCTCCCTCTCCGACGCCACCTCCCGCCTCCGCAAAAACCTCTCCTACTTCCGCACCAACTACGCCGCCGTACTCGCCAGCGATCCTCGCCTCTCCGTCCTCTCCCACCCACTCTCCCTCCTCCTCCTCCTCTCCCCTCCTCTCGCCGCTTGGCTCTTCCTCTACCTCTTCCGCCCCTCCGACGCCCCCCTCGTCATCCTCGGCCGCGCTTTCTTCGACCGTGAAACCTTAGCCCGATCCTCGTCCTCCTCATCGTCTTCCTCGTCTTCTTGACCGGCGTCGGATCTCTCTTAGATCTCCGCGGCTTTGGTCGGGATGGGGATTGTTTCCCTTCACTCGCGCGTTTAGGGTTCCGGAGGATCTGTTTTTAGACGATCGGGATGGGGGGGGGGGATCGGCGCTGGGGGGGGAGTCTGGGTTCTTGTCATTTTTAGACGGCGCGCCACTTCCGCTTCTTCTGCATGCGGCTTGCGATCAAGCGACACACCGCCTTCGCCGTGGCGTCTAGGGTTGATTGGGAGGTCTGATTTTGATCTGTCGTTTTATTGGTGATTTGATTTTGATTTGATGAATGCTATTGTTTGTTGAAATTTATTCATTGAATCTGAAACTTCGAATTCTTAGATTTTGGGGAGGTGGAAGACGGTAGGATGAATCAAAATATTTAATCATATTTAAAAAAAAAACAGTCAAAACGGGTCCCGTATGTTTGTAAAACATACGGGACTGGACAAAAAAAATCGAAAACTGTGCCCGTTTTAAAAACGGGACTGGGACCGGACCGGACACCAAGTTTAAACTCTTTCGAAATGGGTGTTCAGTCCCGTTTTTGTCCGTTTTTTGTATTTTTGCCAGCCCTAGTAGTTTGTGATACGATTGTCAACAAGTCTTCAGTGAAGACTTTTCCAACTATCAACACTTTGTTGTTAACTTTTCAAATGATGAGGTCAAGCCTGTCTTTGAAGATTAAGTGATGTCAAATCAGAAGGTGCACCAATGTACGAGAATTCAAAGGACGAATTTTTCCAATGCAGGGAAGAATGATGAAGGTTAGATATGGAGATGATCACATTGCGTGTTGGGCCGAGCAATGTTGCGTACGCATAAGAAGGGTCATGGGTGTTAGTGTCGTGTTTTATATAATTAGTTAATGTTGATATAGTATTTTTAGTTTTAGAAAGTTATGTTTATTAGGAAATGTGATGCACGGCTAATATATTATGTGACAAGGATTACGAAGGTATTGTTGGGTGTTAATGTCGTTATTCAACTTAATTAGAAGTTAGGATCATTGGTTATTTTAGAAATATTAGAGATATGTTCTTTTAGTAACTATTATTATTAAGTATCAATATCATTGTGTCAAAATTATTTCGAAAGTAGGTGTGGAGAGTCGTCCATGCATTAGAATTTAAAAATCTTTTTGTATTGCTATTTATTAGCTAGGTCGTTAATTAGGTGTTATAGTTTAATTAGGAAGTTGAATTGTGCGTTTCTATTTTTTAATTTTTTGTTAAAGGCCTATATATATGGCCAAGTTGATGTAATTAGTGGATTTTGATTTGATTAATAAAAGAATTTGATTTCTTTTTAGAGAATTAGGGTTTTAATTTTCAAAGCCCTAAATTGTATTATTCGTGAATTTCAAATAATCAATTTGGAAGACTTTCGCTGCATCATAAGCTTGATTGTCGTCCTCATCATCTTCTTTTCGGTAATCGTAAAAAAAAAAAGAAGCTAGAGAAAGTGAAAGAGATAGGGAAGAGAAGGAGAGGCCGAGAAATGAAGGGGGAACAAAAAGGAAGAGGTCGAAGACCTTAAGGGCCACCGAAGATGCTTGTGGCCACCAAAGCGAGCCTTGACATCGCTGAAAGCCCCACACCAAACGAATCTGGAAGTTGAGAGCTTGAAGAGGCTATGATGAAAAACCTTAAGCAACACGTAACTTATGTAAGACCTTAATGTGTCTCATAATATCTTATTAATTAATGAATAACTTATATATCGTATAAACCTAAAGCCTTTTGAGTTTTACTACCGTTACTAATTTTTTAAAAATTGATATTAATTAATGTGAGATGCTCAATGGTTTTTTTCTCGAGCCTATAAATATAACATCTTGTAGCTCTGAAAGTCAAGGCTCATGAGAGCGATAAGATTTTTATTGTAATGGTTAAGATATTTCAACTAGATAATTGCTTCCACATCTAATTCTCTAACTGATATATATTTTTTATGTTAAGAATGCTTACAACCGACCCTAACAATTCATGATGGAGTGTTGTTTTTCAAAGAGAAATGCGCATACCTTTATCGTGAACCGGAGGAGTAATAAAATTGCACACACTATCTCTAAATTTGTAATGATCATTTATTGATGGCAAATGCAACACTTAATTAATAATCCATAAAATGCGTGGTTCCGGTAATGAATCCCCCATCAACAAGAAGATTATGCCCACCAACATACCTAGACTCATCACTTGCCAAATACAAAGCAGCCTCAGCTCTATCTTTGGCCGCAAGAGCTCTCCATCGAGCACTAAACCAGTAAACCGTAATACCTGGGGAGCTCATCATCACGACCAAATCCCCTAGCAATAGATGTATTAACAGCCCAGGGAGACACATAATTAACTCTGATCCCGAACCACCCGATCTCCGCCGCAGTGGCTCTGGTTAGCCCTGCGACGGCGTGCTTCAAGCACGTATACCCCAACGTACCGATCCCACATGAATAGCTAACACACGCAGTGCTTATTATGTTGCCTGTCCTGGCCGGGACCATGACCGAGGCAGCGTGCTTGGTACATAAAAAGTACCTGTCACGTTCACATCGATGACTTGTCTAAGGTCTGATTTATTTGTGTATATTAGGTGATTTGAAATCAACGATGCCGGCGTGTTGACGACGATGTCTTGCTTGCCGTGTTGGAGAAGGCAGTGTCGATGGCGTTTTCGACGTGGGATTCGCCCGTGACATCGCAATGGACGTAGGAAGCGGAGTTAGGGCCCATGTCCTTGCAGACGGAACGGCCTAGATCGTCTAACACATCTGCAATGATGAGTCTGGCGCCATGTTGGGAGAAGAGTCGCGACATGGACTCGCCGATTAGTTTTGTGAGATGTAGTAAAATGAGAGCTTATTAGGCATGTTAGAGCAAATCAAGTGTACATACCTTTTGGCGACTGCGGAGAGGACTCTGGTACTCATTTGTTGATCAAGTACTTGAAACTACTCGCAAGGCACAATTTGAGAAATTTAGCTGGGTAGGAACGGCTCAGTCATTCATACACACATACACCCCCAAGGAGATCCACAAGTAACCAAAAAACAAGAGACATCCACATGGATAATGCTGATTATTATTCATGAGGCCATCATGGTTCAAAAAAGGTGTGGCATAATGATTGGATCAATTTTGTCATGACTTGAAAGTCATCTGGTTCGAATTAAAAACATAACTAAATTGGCAAATAAGGCGAGGTTTGGGAAGTCCTTGGTTAGACTCCCCTTCAAATGAAATAAAAAAATTAAATTTAGATGGAAAAAAAGTCTAAGATCTTGTTGGTTAGAGGTGGAGTTATCTTCCAACTAACACCTAATGATGACAAATATCTCCCATCTTTAAGAGAATTATCTCTCGAAAGTTTGTTCCCTAACGTTTATTTTATTATTTGAGTCATTGAGGCATCCTTTATTACATATTCACACAATAAAACTTAAAACCACATGAATGTTTTTTACAAAAATTTTGCCCATCCGTTTAAAACAGTCCTAACTCGTAACAACTAATCAACAATAGTCTCTAATATGATATATTTGTTATGATCCATTTTATTATTTGTTGAAATATCATAAATGTCCCACATGAACAACCCTCTTTAACATCATCATTATACTTGAACAACTAATCATAAATATGAATGTAAATCCACTATTTGTTGAATCATGATTGATTGTCATACGATGATCATGTGCATATGGATATAAATCAAGATCATGTGTACTTGTTAGGGAATAAAGTACTGGACTGACCAGCTATGAGAACACCACATGGATTAAGTCATAGTTGTTACTCATGATAAGTATATCATTTAGTTATTCGACTTGAGATTATCATAGACTTCCACTACAAAAAATGGATGCCAATAGCGACAAGTCAGCGGCTGGGACCATCGTTGACCCGTTGAAGAAATTAGCGAAGGTGTAGTGACAGCCCCCATCGCTATTTTATGGGCGGGAGTTTTCTCGCCCCGAACCAATTTTTCTCAACCACGTGGCGAAAGAGAACGCCACATGGCCTGGAACAAAATGGCCACGTGTGCAAATAACGACGGGATTACCCCGTCGCTATTCTCCCATCTCTAATTTGAGAAAATTTGATCCAGACTAAAACCCTATCTCTTCTTCTCCTCTCTGGTTTTCACTCTCCTCTCGGCCTCTCCCTCTCTCTCTCTTCTCCTTTCCCTCACCGTGACCATCTCCCTCACTTTGACCCTCTCCTCTCCTTTCCTCCACCTCCACCTCCACCTCGGCCACCTTGCCGATCCGCTCCCCCGCCTCGACCGACGCCCCACCTCCGCCTTGTCACAGCCGCCCCGACTCCCATTTCCTTCTTGATTTGGATTTATGTATATTTTTTTTTATTTATTTTATATATTCCATTTTTTGTTGTTATAGTTGATTTATTTATGTTTTTGTTATTTAAGATGATTTATAATATTTTTTGTGAAATTTTGTAATTTATATGAAAATTTGTATTTTCTGTGAAAAAATTAGGTTTTTTGTATTTTAAGTTAGAATGAGGATTTGGAATAAAGTTTGTATATATATATATATATACATTTGCATGTTAAATTAAAAAATGTAATGGTTTGATTAAAAACTTGTAATTTTGTATTTTATGTTGGAATAAAGTTTTTGAAAATTAAATTTGTATTTCATGTATTTTTAGGTGAATAAAATTTGTTAAGTTGATTAAAATGTTGGAATAGATTTTGTATGTTGATATTTATTATTTCTTTATTTTTGTGACAAATAAAATGCATGCTTGTGATTTGAATTTAATTTTTTTTTTTATTATTTGTGATGTTTATTGCATGATTTTTTTAGTATTGATATATATGAACTTCTTTTGTAATGTTTTAGTATTAAATTAGTTGAATTTCAAATATGTCCATTAAACTATTATTTAATTGTTTTTTACACTAATTTAAAAAACCAAATTAAAATTTATTTAACTATAATAAATAAATTATGTTAAGTTGAAATAACTTTAAGTATAAAGCTAATTTAATGATATAAATTCATATTGGACAAATTAAATTTTGATTAGGGCCAAAAATAAAAGAGTACGTATAATATATTATACTATAAATAAATATAGAGTAGTTAAAAGCAATTTAACTATAATAAAGAAATTTGTAATTAGTTGAACAAAATAATATTTATATAACAACGCTTACATACGATATATATATATATATATATATAGGTAGGTAGGGAGGATTGATATTCATATATATAATTATATATATTATGTTAAGTTGAAATTAAAATAAATATGAAGTTACAAGTTAAATGAAATATTAATACGATACATTGTATGATAAAAATTTAATAAATGGACAAATTAAATTTCAATCAGGACAAAAACTTAATAAAATGATATACATTAAATTTAATAAAATGAGACAAAATAAAATTATAAATGGCAAATATTGAAGTAAAATTTAAAAATTCGAAGGAAAAATTAAAAATTTGGTAAAATCACGCAAAGTATGTGTATATGCAACCGATTCGACTAATTACAATTAACACTCGACTAAAGTTTCAATAGTAATTGATATGTACGTGTACTCAATTAGGGTTGTTTATGGCTTTCGAGATGTCTGTGTCTAGAAATTGGATGTACAACCGTATTGAAGGCGATTACATTAGATTAGAGTTTGTGGCTGGCGTGAAGGAGTTTATAAAATATGTCATGCAACACTGCACCAGTTACTAGAACGAAGTGAAAACTCGATGTCCTTGTCGAGAATGTCGCAACGATAAATACTACGATGTAGACACCGCAGAGCTTCATCTAGTGAGGGATGGATTCATTCCCGATTACTATTGTTGGACCGCGTATGAGGAGGAAGAAATAGTAAGCGATGAGGACGATGGATGTGATGATCTAATGGATGAATATCCGACGTCATATCATCATATAATACACTGCATCGCGGGCCCCAATTTCATTGGAATCGTGAAGGGAGCCGAACTCTGAAGCGAAGCATTTCTTCGAAATGATTGACGCGGCGAATCAATCGCTTTGGTCGGGTTGCGAGAAGATGACTAAACTCTCAGCAATAGCACGTTTATTGACGATAAAGTCAAATCATCATATTTCGGAGCAAGCATTCAATGAAATTTTGCAAGTATGTAAAGGCATGTTACGTGAAAATAATTGTTTGATAAATAGTTTCTACAAATGTAAGGGCTTGATGCACTGGTTGGGTCTCCTGTATGAGCGAATTAACTGTTGTCCCAACTCATGCATGTTTTATTGGGAGCTCGACTCCGAGTTTACATCTTGTAAATTTTGCAGAGAATTTACGTTTAACTTTGACAAACGCCCGCATAAAACAATGCTTTACTTCTCTTTGGCGTCTCGTCTCAAACGTTTGTACGCGTCGAAAGCTACTGCGAAACACAAGCGGTAGCATGCAGAACACATCGGAGAAGAAAAAAGTGATGTTCTTAACCGTGATCATACCTGGGCTAACTAATCCGTCACAAAAGATTGATGTGTTTCTCCAATCATTGGTGAAAGAATTACAAGAGTTGTGGTATAACGAAGTACATACTTACAATGTATCGACTAAGACAAATTTTCAAATGCGTGTTGCACTTATGTGGACTGTTTGCGACTTTTCAGCGTACAACATGCTGTCGGGATGGAGCAAGCACGGGAGGACTACTTGTTCTTATTTCATGGAAGATACCGACGCTTTTCAATTGAGGTTCGGAGGGAAAGCCAGTTGGTTCGATTGTCATCGATGTTTCTTGACGCGATATTCGAATGAGCGGAAAGACAAGTCTAGTTTTCGCAGATATAGAATCGTATCCAACAAGCCACTAGCTAATAAATGAGGTTAAGATATCTTGCGAGAAATTGAAGCTTTATGGCTGATGAAAGTCACTGAATTAGGATCAGATGCAATAAACAACAAAGTCTCGAAGACTAGCGGGTGGAGAAAACGAAGCATATTGTGGTTGACGGACTTCAATTATTAACTTTAATTTCTAGTTATTTCAATAAATTATATAGTATAAATTAAAATATATTATTCTAATAATAATTTTTAATAAATTTTATAAATAATTTTTAAATTTAAATATTATTTTTAAACATTTCATTTAAAATTTAATTTTAATTGAATTAAGAAAATTTAATAAAACTTTTAAATATTATATGTAATATTTTTGCATTTATATAAAAAATATATAATAGTTAAATATTTTAAATATTTAAATTTCATTTCATTTCAAATTTAATAATTTTTAATAAAATTTTTAATATTTAATATTTATAAATTAATTATATTTTAAATATTTAATTTTAGATTTTTAAATATTATATTATATATAATAGTTTTGCATTTTATAAATATTAAATATTTTGAAATATTAAATATTAGATATTATATATATTATTTATAATATCAAACTTTAAAAAAAATTTCCCCAATTTAGCGACGGTCCGTCGCTAACCCCCAATCCACATGGCTACCAACGAACCATGTGGACAATTGGCGATGGGTTTTAGCGACGGCGACCCCGTCGCTAATTGTCCACGTGGTGGTCAAACGAGTTTCAACCAAAACCACGTGGCACATTTGCGACGGATAGTGTCGACGGGATCCCATCGCCAAACCTAATACACTGTCGCTAAAAAATTAGCGACGACTAGGTTAGCGACGTGGTTTCCCATCGCTAATCCAGTATCCTTTTGTAGTGTTCAATATTAGGAACATGATAATTTAACACAATAAAAAATTGTTTTTAAATATAAATTAAGATTGTGATTGATTACCATGTGAATAATATGTGAAGGTGTGTAATCAAGATATAATTTGTCACTCTCGTATAAAGAGAGATATCAGTGGATCATTCAATATGATAAATTGATAATGGTTAAGTCCATATGAATTGGTATGATCAATGTCACTTGATGTTTTTCAGTTTACCTAAAAGTTTGAGACTAGTACGATTGAACATTAAGGGTGATATTTCATGTTTTATGTTTAATCAAAGGATATCGCACAACAAAAGGATATGATATATGTTATTCATTAGGTTGTGTCGATTTTGATATTCATGCTACCTAGGTAGTCATAATGTCTTGCTATATACCGCTTATGATTGGTTTACCAAAATGGTTTCGATCACTGCCAACATCGCATAAACCTATTATGTCGCACATAAAAAATGGCTTTGCACAATCTCAATTGGTCTTGAGCAATGAATTTTATATGATAAAATTCATGACTTAAAAAGCTTTTACGATTTGTTATAGGATAACTTATTAATAAGGGCATATGTGTAATTTGCTTAAACTGTCTAAATCCAATAGTTATATTACGAATATGATTTTAAGTGATGGCTTATCTACATGTATAAATAAAGGGTGAAACCCTAAAATGAAATAAGATTTTCATTTTTACTATTTTTGATTTCTTTGAATTTTGGGAGAGAGAAGAAAAACGTTTTTATCTCTCTTAGGGCTAGCACCCTAAATTGTGGTCACCATTCGTGTGTGCATGGATTTTTAATAGAGGACGCGCAGTTGAACGTCTTGAAAATCGACCAATGTCTTTAAAGTCATCCAATCATAGAAGGAAATCGCGTAATAATGTATGATTTACTTTTGTAGATTTAGTTTAATGGAACTAATTGTCGATCATGTTGGGGTTTTTAAAATTGTTTTGAAATTTTTCGTTGCGTATGAACTCAAAACCCAACACTACTTTGTTTACATCTTAGACCCAACACTACTTTGTTTACATCTTAGATTATATATATATATATATATATATATATATATATATATATATATATATATATATATATAAAAGATCACTAATCCTAATTGTTCAAAAAAAATATTATAGTTGCTACATATATGATTTTAAAAAAATTGTGATTATGGCAATGGAACACTATGATGATTAGTGAGTCAGTAATTGTTCTCTTGAGAAACATTTGAAACATAATTATATACGAAGAAACTACTAGAACCATAGCAAAATTGTCTATCGATAGAAATTGGGAGTAGGCTAAGCGGACCTCAATTTTTTCTAAATAGACCCCAATTTTTTTATAAAAAAGTTTAATGTATGTGTGAAATGATCCAACTGCCTAAAAGGGTTTTTGCTTACTCATAACCTGCTCACCACACTCATCCATATCTTAGTCACCCCTCTCTCAAATCGTGTTCTAACTTTCGACACAAATCGAAGAAATTTGAGCGTAACCACATCAATTCGACGTCGTGAGTATATTTCATACCTATTTTCATGTTGATTTTCCGGGTTTTCTTGGATTCTTTTTTGTGTTTTTGAGTCGGTAGTGGTGTTTGTGGTTGGGTTCAGGGCTTTGATTTGGACCTTGAATTTTGCATTTTTGGCTCAAAAATATCAATGGAATCAAGATTATCTAGTGATTCCGAGCAAAACCCACTAATTTTTTAATCGGTTTCATGTATTTTTTTGGAGTTTTGAATTTTTTTTGTTCGTTCTTGTCACTCAAGGTTTTCAGACACACAGAGCCGATACTGCTTTGAAGTTTCGATCACACAAGTTTGAGACCTCTTTAAAGGTTTTGGTCGGCTCCTATCGAGACCAACACCAAGACCGAGTCCTCTTTAAATGTATTGGTGGGAGTCGACCATATGTGACTGAAACCTGCGGGGTACACTTCCTCCTTCTAAGGCATGGGGTAAGCAAGGGTGTTTCTAAAATTTATGAAAATAAATGTGAAGTATGTTTAGCAAAATTATGGTATGTTTGACTAATATGGTACGTTTAGCAAAAATTAGGGTTTGTTTAGCCGCCGCTCCCTAAAAATTTTGTCCAATCCACATTAATGAAGTAGAATGCCAGTTCATGGTTGCGGTCCACTTTGTACATTAGAGATGCTCTTATTTTGTACTATTTCTTTTTGTCTATGTCTGGCCCATTCGAGGAGCCTAAATCAGGTTAGAACACCCTTAAAAGTGACAAAACAGGTCTAAATTCATGTACCTCGATTTGTCCCTTTCTTCATTTTCTTTTTCTTTTCTTTTTTTCCTTTTTTTTGTCAAATGGAGTATTAAACTAAGTATATTATACATTTCGTCAAAAAAAAAGCACGTTTTAACTATGGGGGCCTGTTTTAGATAGGAAAATATTTTTGAAACCCACTTTGGATATTTAGTAGGTTTAAGTGAGTGACTCTTTATGTGATATACCTTAAAGAGTGTAAGAGCATATATTGAGGTGTATCGCACAAATGGACACTCACTCGAGCCCACTAAGTGTCCAAAGTGAATGTTCAAAGCAAGTTACTCTAGCATCTCCCTTAAAATATACTAACTGCAAAGAGTGACCTTATTTATATTTTGATTTTCTTATCAATGTTTCGTGTGCATGCAAAACGATATACATTTAAAGAACACCAACAAATGGGTGTATTTTTAGGTTACATTAGTACTACCTTATTACTGTGCATTATAAATATTTTATTGATTCAATTATTTTCTTCAATTCTTAATAATAGTTTTTTTAGAATATATCTTTTCCTTCCTAAAAAAATATTTCTTTTGTTATTTAGACCATCTCCAATGATAAATGTGGATTGTGGGCGTAGATTTTTACCACGTCATCAACGTGAAGATGTTGTCATCTTATGTGGCACAAATATACATTGAACTCCAAAAGTAATCTCAATGGTATTTAAATGTATATTCAATGTCAATTGATGAAGTGACGTTTCTTTTTACAATTTTGTTAATTAAAATGTTAAATAAAAATCTAAACAAAATAAGTAATAAATGTATTGGTCCTATGATGTGGATGTCAATTTCAATGTCTAGAGTTCACATCCAAAATTGATAATGTCAATTTTTTTTATGCAACATCAACATGATATTATAACTACACATTCTTATTGGAAACCTTTTTTTCATTTCAATGTCAATTTAATTCTAGGTGACACACATTGACATTCAACCAACATTCTATTGGAGATGCTCTTAGTCATTTTAGAATATTTATTTATTTTCATTTTTAAAATAGTTGTACTCTATCATAAGTATAAAATAAAGCTAAGAGATGTGCATCCCTCCAAATGGTTGCTTGCTTTGATGAGCAATAATAAGAATTGCCAAATAACAAGTATAAAATATTAGACCATAATGTGTCTCATATATAATATCTTATTAATTTATAAAATGAATAATTTATATAAAGTATGAACCTAAAGGTTTTTGATGAGTTTTATCATCGTTGCTAGTTTGATAAAAATTGATATTAATGTGAGAAACTCAATGATTCTCCCTCAAGCCTATAAATAAAACATTTTGTAGTTATCATACTTGTGTCGAAGGTTGAAACTCATGAAGGTGCTAAAGTTTTAGTGTCTCCGTGCTTAAGGTATGTCAACTAGATAATAGCTTGCATAAGTAATTCTCTAACTGATATGATTTATATTTCTTATGTTAAGAATGCTTACAACGCTCTAACTAATTCATGAATGAGTATTTTTTGGTGCTGTTGTTGTTGTTCAAAGAGAAATGCGCATACCTTCATCGTGAACCCGAGGAGTAATAAAATTGCACACACTATCTAAAAAAATAAAAAAAATAAAAAATGCAACACTTACTAATCCATAAAATGCATGGTTCCGGTAGTGAAGCCCCCATCTACAAGAAGATTATGCCCACTAACATACCTAGACTCATCACTTGCCAAATACAAAGCAGCCTCAGCTACATCTTTGGCCTCAAGAGCTCTCCCATCAAGCACTAAACCGTAGTACCTAGGGAGCTCATCCTCACCAACAAATCCCCTAGTCATACATGTATTAACAGTCCAGGGAGACACACAATTAACTCTGATCCCGAACCGCCCGAGCTCCACTGCAGTAGCTCTGGTTAGCCCTACGACGGCGTGCTTCGAGCACGTATACCCCAACGTACCGATCCCACCTATGACCCCGCAAACACTGCAGTGCTTATTATGTTGCCTGTCCTGGCCGGGACCATGACCCGGGCAGCGTGCTTGGTACATAAAAATGTGCCTATCACGTTCACATCAATGACTTGTCTAAAGTCTGCTTTATTTGTGTCCATAATATTAGGTGATTTGAAATCAATGATGCCGGCGTTGTTGACCAAGATGTCTAGCTTGCCGTGCTTGGAGAAGGCAGTGTCGATGGCGTTTTCGACGTGGGATTCGTCGGTGACATCGCAATGGATGTAGGAAGCGGAGTTAGGGCCTATGTCCTTGCAGACGGAACGGCCTAGATCGTCTAACACATCTGCAATGATGAGTTTGGCGCCATGTTGGGAGAAGAGTCGAGATATGGACTCGCCGATGCCCCGAGCGCCTCCGGTGATCACCGCAACTTTTCCTTCCAGTCTACAAAAAATGTTGATTAGTTTTATGAGATATGTAGTAAAAATGAGGGATTAGGCATGTTGAGCAAATCAAATGTACATACCTTTTGGCGACTGCTGAGAGGACTGTGGTACTCATTTGTTGATCAAGGTTAAACTGCTCGCAAGGCAATTTGAAAAATTTAGCAGGGCAAGAACAGCTCACACATTCATGCACACACACACCCTTTTTAAGGAGATCCACAACAACAACAACATGTTGATGGTGAAGCTTTGCAAAAAAAAAAAAAATCGCAAAAATCTTGAGATCCACAACCACAATGATCAAAAAAAGGAGATCCACAATTATAATGCTGATTATTATTCATGGGGCCATCAAGGTTCAAAAAAGGAGTGGCATAAAATATTGGATCAATTTTGTCGTGACTTAAAATTCTTTAAAGTTTTCTTGTTCAAATTAAAAAGCTTACTAAATTGCAAAATAAGGCAAGGTTTGGTAGGTCCTAAGTTCAACACCCTTTTAAATGAAAGAAAAAAATAAATAAATAAATTTGGATGGAAAGAAAAAAGCCTAAAGAACAATAAAAAGGAAATGAAAACTATGTTCCCTAAATTCTATTTTATTATTTGAGTCATTGAGGCATACCTAGTTGATCCTTTATTACACATTTACACAATAAAACTTAAACCCACATGCACAACCCTCTTAACATCACTTAAATGACTAACTGTAACAACTAATTAACAATAGTCTCTAATATTGCTCTTGCAAAGACTAGATATAGACAAGAGAGATAATACCTGTTTTTCTCTTTTAACAGAAAACACAGATGCTGTACTAATATTGCTCTTGCCAAGACTAGACATAGACGAGAGACACTACCAGTTTTTGTCTTTTAAAAGAAAACACTGATGTTGTCAAGTACGTGAAACGAGCACTGCAACGCCTCTAAACTCTATTAAAAATGAGTTACCAGTAATGAAACCTCCATCAACCACAAGATTATGTCCACTCACTTTAGATTCATCACTTGCCAAATACAATGCAGCTTCCGCAATATCTTGAGCTTTAAGAACTCTACCAACAAGATTAGAGAAATAGCTACCAATGTTCTTATCATCAAAGCCGAAGAAATTCTTAGCCAATGGCGTATCAACCACATAAGGCGACACGAAGTTTACTATGATCCCATGTTGTCCAAGCTTCACTGCTGTGTTCTTCATGAGCCCCTCCACTGCGTGCTTGGAAGCTGTATATGAGTGGGACGCAATGCCACCCATGATTGAGCACACACTAGCTGTGCTGATTATGCTTCCTTGGCACGCAGGGTTCATTGCTCTGGCCGCATGTTTGGTACCTAAGAACACGCCTGTCACATTGACTGCAAGGACATGTTCGAACTCTGCCTTCTCATCGTAAACATGCACCTAAGAACACGCCTGTCACATTGACTGCAAGGACATGTTCGAACTCTGCCTTCTCATCATCTAGAATACTTAATCTCCCTTTCTTCGTTAAAATGCCAGCATTGTTCATCATGATATCGAGCTTCCCGTGCTTGGTCACAGCCATGTCCACAGCCCTTTGCACTTCAAGTTCATTGGTGACATCGCAGTGGACAAACGTTGCAGAAGGACCCAAGTCTTTGCAGACCAAGTAACCCTGTTCATCCTGGACATCTGCGACGATCACTTTGGCACCGTGTTGAGTGAACAATCTGGCTGATTGTTCACCAATTCCACTAGCACCTCCAGTGATCAGCGCTACCTTCCCCTCCAATCAGAAACAAAGGCACAATCACAATTAATTAATGAAGAAAGCAACCAATGAAATTAAATAAAAAAGGATATGAAGATATATTTTGTAATGGGCTTCTGAAAGCACAACCACCTTCTTGCGGTTGAAGACGGGTTTCCGCTAGCCATGTTTCTATAGACTTCACACACACAGCTCAGTAAGGGACTTGTCTAGAAGGAAAGGGTGTTCTAGTTTTATGTATATTCCTAAGAGACTCCGTACTATTCATTACTCAAGTCTTTACATTATTGATTTTCCAACAGACTAAGAGTAATACCACGTTGATTTACTAGCCTAATGAGACAATTAGATGATTTCAAATGACTTATCGGTCTGTACATATCATGAATCCTAAGTGCCAAGGATAAGGCATTCAAGTAAAACATAATTGGCGTGAGAAAGTTTGTCCATTTCCTTCATCAACAAAAGTTCATAGAGCATCAAAGATGTACAGATTAGAGAGGTCATTCCAAAAATGCAAGGCCCCTGGAAGAAACATTTTATCGTGATTACAGTAGGCAGGCTCTTATAAATGTAACCCGATTGAGTTGGCCAGTTCCTTTCATCTACAAAAGGCACCACACATGATTCACACGCATGCTTGTCCAAGTGTCAACGTGCGACAAAGCAGATGGTTCAACCCTAAAATATGTGTCTTACGCCACATAAAATTTTTGCAGTCGCTGTAAAAGGGATGTATCATGTATGTAATTGGGCAGGGTACCAAGTTGAGAACAAAAGAAAACATACCTCAAAATTTCACTTCCAAACTCAGAGATGGACTTTTAAGTTTCATCTTGAAGTAAGGAGATTGTAATTCAATCTCAAAGCTCAATAAACAATCCTCAAGGTTCCACTTCTCTTTCAAAGCCAGAATCAACAGGATAAAGGCAGGTAGAGTAATAGAGAAAGGTCTCAATTACTCGACCAGGAACATTCGATGCACGTTGTTTTTATAGCAAATAGTTAATGCCTTCCAACCACAACAACGTTTCAGTTGAACCCATCACAAGCTGTAGCTGCCAATTCAATTCAGTCAACAATGTGCAAATCTCACTGGTAATATGGTGGTAATTTTGGAAACTATAAATTCATGAACTTCACTGTCAATTTGAACCATACTAGACCCGGGACATTTCTTTAAAGCCCCATGTTCCTTCATGGCTGACCGGAGTCTTGCAACTTCACCACACTGGTTTGCTTCTGCATAGGCCTAAACTACAACAACAAAGCCTCAATACCAAATTTGTTGGAGCTGACCGCATGGATCAAAATTTCCAAATCTCAATGAAGCTTTCAACCACCAAACCAAAAATCCCCAAAAAAAAAAAAAAAAAAATGGTTCAACTTTCATAGTTTCGAACAAATCCAAAGCTTTTTCAAGCAGGCCTGCTCTCCCTAGAAGATCATGTATCATGTTCATGAAGCACCTACTACCCTCCGTGACTACTTCTGCGCGAGTGCCAGGCACTAAGGACACCCACAAAGGTTACGTCATTTGGTTCGACTTCCTCCAGCTCCATGCATTGCAAGCCCTTTAATCATAGAATTCCAAAACAAAATAAGTCCTTTCCATGCACCTAGAAGAAGAGGACAAGCTATCTCTCTATGCTACCGGACTTCGCATACCAATCAACTAATGCTAAACCAATAACAACGTCTAGATTAAGTCCATTATGCACTGCGATAACACCAAATATTTAAACTGGGCACAATCTGATATAAAAGTGGTCATTCCAATACCCACGGTGAATGCACAAGACCTAATTCCAGCAGTTTCGGTACATTCAAAAGTTCAACTACATCTTTAAATCGCTCATTCATATAGAGAAAGCATAAACAACAACATTGCCCTAACACGCAAAAAATCCTGAAACCACAGCAGTCCAACCAAAGACATCTCTGTTAGACATTTCATCAAACACCTTTCAACAATAACAACAACAACATATCCTCAGTCCTAAATTAATTGGGGTCGGCTACATAGATTAAACTCTTCCATTGTGCTCGATTAAGTGCAATTTATGGTAAGCTTTCCAAACAATTCAAAACCTCATAATTAATGTGTCCCAAATTAACTTTGATCTACCCTAGCTCTTCGAATTTTGTTAGTTTCTATTGAGTCAAGTTTTCTAGCGGAGTCATTTGTAAGCCGTCTTTGCAGGTGATCAAACCACCGCAACCGTAATTTCTTAATCTTTGTGTCAATTGGTAGTACTCTCACTTGTCTTTCAATTTATATATTTTTTTATTTTATCACACGTCCACTTAAGCATGCATCTTAAGCATGCTCGTAACCTTTCGTGAATCAATTATTTCACCAAAACACAAGCAGAATTCAATCAATTCATATAAATGTACAAACTTGGATAAAAAAGAGTACGTATCGATTTGGTGAAACGCTTGACAAGATGAGATCAATTGATTCAACAAAAACGATCGGTTACCTAATAATCAGGCGATTAGTGTGGGATTTAAGGTTCGCCGCCGAATTTCTTGTTGAAATATTGTTTCAGGAACTCGCGACGGGCTTCCATGCGTCGTTGTTGAGGCTCGACGTTGCGGAAGGAGAGATGGGCGCCGATTGCGAAGAGCGAGATGCCCGTCGCGAACAACACTGTCGTGATTCCCCACCGTCCGCCGCCGCCGTACCAGAGCCACCGCACCATCGAATTCACGATTTCCAATCACAGAGTTCGGTTTCTCTAGGTTAAAGGGTTATTACGGTGACATTTTGGTGTCCTTTGGATGGGCATCGTGTGAAGAAACAGCGATGCATAAATAAAGGTTAGAATAGAGCTTCGATGCGTGTTATGCACCAAAAACTATTTCGTACACACTTATTTTTAAGTAAAACCCGTTTGCAACATTATATGAGTGTCAGCATAGGGTGTCACTAAGAGTGTATTTCTAACACTTTTTTTTTTTTTTTTTTTAATATATTAGTTTTGTGAACGTGATAACGAGCGAGCTCGCTCGCTACTTTTGCGGGAAGACTTACATAAACATTAATTTATAAATAACTTAAAAATCACGTACTCACATGATTATTTTATTTTTCTTTAAAGTAAAATTTGATCTACCAATTAACCCCCAAAAAAAAAAAAAAAAAAAAAAAAAAAATATCCAAAAAATAATAAACAAAAGAAATATATAGTAAAATATGATTTACACATATAGTTTACATTCTCCAAAATTTTGGTCATCATGGTCATCTTTATTATAGTTATCTTTTATATTATGTATTTCGAACAAGTCAAAATTATTTTTTATGTATATTATTGCTTTAACAATTATTTGGATGATCTTATCTCTAAATGTCATAATCATTGCAGGGTTTATGTCAATTGTTTTCTCCTCATTGGTTCAATTTGCTTTAGATGCAACTAAAGATTCTTGGTGCGCTTTAAAAATTAATTGAAGAAGTCATTTTCCATCATTTTGTTTGGATTGCAAGCTCTTCAAATGTGCATTCAAGATGACATTTTGCAATCAGCTGCAAAACATCAATTTAATTAGATATAATTAGTCTTTATTTATCATAGGCTATTAAAGCTAAGGTTACTTGTTTGTAGATAGTCACATAAAGACAACATTGGTTGGGAGGAGCCCTTAAAAATTAAAAACAAAATTAAAACGAAAAACAAATATTTACCGAGATTGCAGAACTCTTCATGATACTTTATAATGTCCACAAATAATTTATTAGTGTTTCAGACAAGGAAATGTTTCATTTCAACATATAATTTATAACTTTATGACTGACCAATATTGGTGCTATAACTTATAAGCAATGGAATCCAACTCCACAAGAAACATGTGTGGAAGTACCATACTTGAACATCTCTTATTTGTTGACCAAGCAGTGTCCGCTGCCTCAAAAATCGGCTTTTCAAATCCTTGTCATGTGAAGAGTTCCCATATTTAACTGTTAGGAGATTGTGCACAACATTGTATATTTAACTAACTTCCACAGGTTTAGGTAACTGTAAATTAAATGAAAAGGAAGAAAAAAGTATATATGAACTTACCTTCACTTCCCTAGGAGCATTTTTTGTAATAGATACACCACAGTTTTTGTAATAGATACACCACAGTCAGATACAATCATATTCTTGATAGCTGTTTTCATCTTTTGACAACGAAAATGAATAAGGAATTATTGAAGCACAAATGAAACATTGTAATTAAAGCTTTTTGCTATAGCAGAGAATATAAGTATTGATGTTAGAACGTTAGAATTATTTTACAGACACGAGTTTGAATGGAAGGAAGTAAAATTTCTATGGTTATCATGGTTGAGAGCTAATAGGTGAGACTAACCATTTCATTGTGATTAGCAAGACGTCGCTCAAACTCCTCTATAACCTTAATTAGCATAGACTCCGCCAATTGTTAGAAGCATAATAAGAGGTGCGGTTCTTTTAAGAATTAGAAAGAATATATTAACTGTTGAGGAAAGTCATGCAATGAAGGTCCGATGAACGAATGGAAGTATTTCTTAACTACCTATTATTAACATGAAATAAATAGTGAATTAAAACATTATTTTGTAAATTATGGTGCAATGGAGAACTCTATAGAAAAACATGCTTATGATAACAATACGGTGAACAAGGAAGAACAAGGAATCCCTATACTCGTCCTCAGTAGATATGCAATATACATTCTTGAACAACTAACTGCTTTACAAACAAAATTATGCTCACCGTTGTGACTTCTTCAGAGTTTTTTGTTTGACAAAGCAGCACGGACAAGTATGTTTAAGGATGTGTCATGTATCAACATAATTTGAATAAAATTAATCAATGTTATAGCACTAAAACAATTTCGATATTTAATAGAGGTTTTTAAACCCCTATTAAAGGAAGGTGTTATTAAATAACACCTAATTGATAGGAGTTTTAAAAAACTTTTACGTAATACATGTAGTAAAAATTAAAACATAACACATTTTCACATAACATTTAATAACACTCTATTTAATAAGGGTTTTAAAACCTCTATTAAAGACAAAAAATGTTCTAGTGTAGAACAGGCTAAAATAAGAATCCAAAATTAGAAACACCTACTAACCGTTTCAGGTTCATCATGGACAAGGTCCTCATTCAAGTTTTGATTAGCATTGATGGATTGGCTCCTCAACAAAGAGTTCATGAAAGGCTCTCCATTCTTACGTACAAAATATTTTCCAAAGTTGTTGGGTCTCAAATTACCGCTAAATTTTGACGAATCATCATTTGCCCCAACTTGTTTTATTTCGCTATATGATTTGAGTGCAAGAACTAAGTTTATAATCTTTACAGATTTGCCTCCTTAAAGTTAGAGAAAATGGAGAACTTTTTAAAATCATCCCCCAATGCATCTAGTTCCCTTCCATAATTCCAAATAACTAAATTAAAAAAGGCACAATCCATGAGTGTCGAATAATGGAACAATTTTAAATCCATTTCTCCTAGTTTAAGCATTATATTATGCATCTACTCTTGTCATACATGAATCAATAAAAACTTCTTTATCAATTGTCAACTCACGTGTTCTAGATCGGAAGCTTTAAAGGTTGGCAACCCCAACCCTTGCATGGTAACATGGAAGTTCCTCACATTCTCAAAGTATTGATAAGCCGACAAATTCGCTCTAGCAGGAACAATAATCGAATCCCCTGGACTCTCAACCACCTGAAACAATAAAAACCACATTGCACAAAATGCAAGACAATAATGCAATTCAATTGTGTCTTCCTATTGATCATTGAATCCCAATCTTTGACACTGCTAAAGTCGAATCTTGTTGAGATCATTGCAAATGATAATCCCACTTCTCAACTCGAGGCGAGACTCATCCTTCGATGGCTCAGCTGGCAAATCCTAAGCTCTAACCATTTTTCACCATTTTCGCAGCAACCCGCTGCCTCATGTCGGCTCAAAGCTACAAAACAACCAAAAAAATATCAAAATTTCAGTATGCACTGATTATAGGCTATTAAAGCTTACATCACAAATCCAATATCTATGTCAAACACTCAAAAGGGTGTCAGATTTCCAGTCAGTGTTGATTATAGGATATTGAAGCTTACATAAAAAATCCAATGTCTATGATTTTTATTATTTAATTTGATTTAATTTCTCTATTTCATTAGTTGATTTTAAGAAATATGGTTTAGATATAGAGTATGTATATGGCCAATGCATGCTTTTAGGTAGACAATCTATAGTTATTTGGACCGATTTATATCCGTAATTGTACTTTTGGATCAATAAAGTGACAAACATTTACCCGTTTGCTGTAAAAACCCTTTCGGTTCTTGAGTGTGCAATAATTGAATTTATGTTAAATCGAAAGCGGACGCGATTAGGTTATCTAGGATTAGTATTCCCACATATCCTTATTATTGTAGTTAGTGTGTTAAACCCGATTGGCGGATGTCTAGGGTTATACATTAATTAGGGAAGTAGTTAGTGGCGGACGTCCTGGCTATCGAGATTAGGGGAATGAGGTGTTTCTGGCGGATGTCGATTTTCTATAGCTAATCTAGGAGAACTTAAATTAATAACTTTTTTGGTTAGTATTGAAGACCGTGATATGCAATTGAATATTGATTCTGATTTATGGAACCGTAGACCTAGGTACCCATTAATTGTTTTGAAAGTTATTTTCATTATTTTATTTATTTAGTTTATTTTAGTTTAGTTAGTTAAATTATTTTTCCTTAAACCACCGATTTCCTTTTGTTGTTTTAAACCATAGAAAAATTGTCAATCTCTGTGGGATCGACCCTTTGCCACTATTCTACAAAGTAGTTGATTTATGAACTTTATTTTATTGACGAGTTCGGCGCGCGTCATGGACTATTCTTAAACCCCCCACACCCACCACCAATGGTTGATATGTAGGGTGACTCATTTTGTACACTAGAAATGGATGCTCAATTACTAATGTCCTTAAATACACATTGATTTACGTGCAAACAAACATTGATGCACAACTTAATTAATATTGATAAGTGGGTGTCTATTCCGAGTGTCCAAAATGAGTCCACCTAATTTATTTTGTGGGGCTATTCTTAACGTGTATGGTAGCTCATGAACTCTAAGGGATTTATTTCTTCATTTATTTTTTGTTTTACTTTTTATTCTCAGGAGGCTAGAACCAATATTGTCTTCAATTTAATCACCTTCAACTTATTAGCGTCGAGTTTTTCTTTATGAAGTTTTATTTAATCAATTTTTGACTAACTTTCGGTCCACACATGTGACGACCCTCCCCCGACCTAGGGTCGGGTCGTCCGGCCTTAACCATTACCCAAGCCCGATACATGAACCAAGCCTAAATAACAGCTTGACATGCCTAATTCAACTTGCAAAATAATCATAAAGACAATATGGAAATAAAAATTGAGGAATGAAATATAAAACAAATCCATATGTCTACCAAAGAACTGTAATAAGAACTGTAATTGGGTTTTCATTTTGTGCGACTATGTAGGGTCATCCAAAGGCTCTTGGATAACTCGACTACAAGGGAATTATTGTTCAAACTACCCAAAATAAATTTTAAAATATAACTCAAGTTTAATAATTTCAAAAAAGAATATATAAATAATACAATATAAGGCTCACATTTAGAGAAAAGGCTTCAAGCTATCGCTTCTCACTTTTCTCGATCTAGCGACAACGTGGATACTTGAGATGTAAGTAGGGTGAGCTAAAAAAACCAATGGAGCTCGATAAGAGAGAAGACTCGCTCAAACACTAAATATGCAAGTATTATCTATAAAGTAAAACAATTCTACACATGAAGTAATAAATCGAATTGTAAAGCATTTAATGAAAAGTAATGGAAACACGGTTCTTGTTCGTAAAGGGGTACAAACAAGTTCCAAGTCAATTAAAATATAAATGTACGATTCATAATTCAATAAGCAAGAAAGTGAGAAATCTTTTGAAACCACATCATGAACAAAGATTTACCATAATGAATAGTAATAAATATAAGTCATTGTTCCATTCAATGCATTCTAGTTAATGGTATGAATTCGGTGACCGAAACACTCACTCTCGAGGTGATGTGAACCATTGGCGATCACAATGGCCGTTATGACCTCCATCTAGTTCCATCAAACCAACAGTAAGTGTTTCCAAGCCATCATCAATTTCGACCACTTGTGAACTTGATATTTCGTGGTGCAGACCACTCTCTTTTTGGTAGGATCATAACCACATCACTGTAATTCGTGGTGCGGACCACTCTCTTTTGGTAGGCACATTGCCACACCACCGCTGCTCGTGGCGCGGGCTACTCTCTTTTGATGAGCATACTGCCCATCATCATTTTTGATCGAATAACACAAGTGTTCATATCACATGCATTTCATAGATAAGCATATTTATACCATTGACCAAATGCATCCCAGTCCCAATTCTTTCAATATGAATATGATATTTCTATTCATCTAATATTCAAGTCATATTTAATGCGTGAGTGAAACTCCTCACTTACCTCGATTCGCTAAACTAAACCCTCTTTTTCGACCTCGCACGCTCGGGGCTCGATGTGAACCTCTTTGCGAATTTAGACAATTTAAATAACAATCATATTATTCGACGATTCGAAATCTAAAATTAATCATCTATTCAATTACTTCGGGGTGGGGCTCACTGTAGTCCCCGCAAGTCCCCCATCGCCCGTGAAAGGGTCAATGGTGGGGGCCCATTCCAACCCATTTGAAAATGTATTATTTTTATATTTATTTATGATATATATACATTATTTTATTTTATTTTTTGTGTTGACCGGTCAACTAAAAGTTGGCCAACTAGGGGGTTTGGCCCCTGGTCTAATGTCCAGGGGCCAAACATCCTCTAGATGCATTGGGTAGGGACGACATCCTTTGGGAGTGGTGCTGGGGACGTTCTTGCCGACGATGGTGTCGCTGCCCACTTCCGGCGGCGTCGTGGTGACACCGCCCCTAGATGGGGGTTTTTATTTATTTATTTATTTTGTACAAACCCCAACATATATAAACCATTGAAACCTTTTAAAAAGAAAGCATGATGAAGAAGATGAGGGTGTGGGTTACCTTCTAGGTGATCACTTTGAGTTAGTCAATCCAACCGATACCAATTTCTCCATTGTCTCAAACGTGTTGATTTCGAACAAAAGGGGCTAGGGTTTTCACTTTGATTTTTATATTAAGGCTAAATTACTTTATGGTTTGAAAATTTACTAATTTTCCCATGGGGCAAGTTTATTTGGATTTTAGGTCGTCACATCACTTCTTCAACAATCACCGTACTTTGGACTAAAATTCATTATCTTTTTTTCTCACAGGTCCTATCTGAACCGTGTGTTGTGATACCATGTTAAATTTGCTCACATGCATAACATCCACAAGTGACCATGTAAGTTTTTTGCTTACGGGCACAACATCCACAAACAGTCTTTGTGACGGCCCCAATTTTCCATGAATTGGGCTCCGCTCGGCCTAAACTCACGTGGACCCCCGAGCCAGTCTCGCGAGGTCAACGAGAGCCTAGTTAGCCTTCCAATCCATCATTATACGTAAATTCACAATTTTTGAGTTGAGTTGTTAGTATTTTTCAAGATTTTAAAAATTTAGCGAAACCGACTAATACATTACAAAACTCAACAAAAAATCAGGGAGTTAGGCAACCTAATTGTGGAACCCAGTAAATATCATCAGAGGAGAGTAAATACAATATATACAAGAATTCACCTAGCTATGAAGTCTTCCCTCCGCTACTCGTCCGCAGCTCTGCACTCAGTCAAACATAAGCATGACGAGCTTAGGTAAGTAAATCCAGTAAGACATATACACAACATTTCACAATATCCAAAACAACAGTTCACGACATCCAAAGCAGTCGAATTCATGCAAATAGAACAAAAGGAATCAAGAACGCATGAATATACAAGGCTGTAAACAATCCATCGATGAGTGATGCCAAACAATAAGGAGTCCCGACCAAAAAGTCGTTGAGTCGCGGCAAAAGCCCAGCATACTCGGGTTTAGGACAAGACCCCTGCCTCCCAACCCTTACCCATGCGACTATGAGACATCCATAGACCCGGATCTAAGACGAGGCCCCTGCCTCCCAGCCCTATCTCGTACGACTATGAACTATCCATGGACCCGAATAATATCGACGGACAACCATGAAAGACATTGGATTTAGGACGAGGCCCCTGCCTTCCAGCCCTAACCCTCTCATATCGCAGATAAACAGTAACCATGACTCACTTGCCAATGGACTCACTCAATCGACAACAATTCCAAAGATAGCTATCATCACAACGTAGTGAAAAATAATAAAGTTATCACAAAACAGTAAACAATAACAGCCAATGGAGAGAAATGAAATATTGTATAGGTCCCTAGCTGGTTTACTTACCTCGAGAAATCGCGAACCTCAAAACGTCTCGCGTCTTGATTTGCGCACCTGACACCCGAATCCTAAATCTTTGGTGTCCATTTCGACATTTTATGCATATTTTACGTAAAATCATGCAAATACAATTTGGTGAAATAAACATCACCTTCATCGCGTCGTCGCGATTTCGTCGAAACCGCGCATCCGACCGGTTGACACCGCGCCACCACGCCGTCGGCGTCGCTGCCCCGCCGGAGGCGCCGCCGTTGCTCTGCGGCCGCGTCGACCACCACCGCGACTTTCGCCGACCGCCGCCGCCGGCAGCCGTACCACCACGTTGCGTCACGACGCCACGCTCGCGCGACATCACTTGTTGTACCATCGTCACGTTGCCGCAAGTTGTCGCGCCGCCGAGCCGCCGCCGGCGTAGTCATCCCGCCGCCGTGCGCCTCCGATCCAACCCTCCGCGTCGTCCGCACTCGCGAGCGACCCGCGGCTGGCTGCCGCTGACCCTCGCCGCGCTTCGCGTCCAGCTCCTCGCCGGCCAGCGTCGTGCGTCACTCAGCAGCCAATCTCCTTCTCCGCCACCGATCTCTTTCTCCCTCCATCTCTTTCTTTCTCTTCCTCACAATTTTTTTTTTTCCTTCTCTTCTGATGATCTCGTTTCTTATCCTTTAGTTTCCTTTTTATATCTATATATATTATATATATATATATATATATATATATATATTATATACATTTTTTTTAATTTCAAATCAAAAGTGTCCTCGAGATTCGTGCTACACGAATCTCGAAGCAAACTCAAAAATCGAGCAACGCGCACATCGAGGCACCAACCCGCCTCATTTCAAAATCTCGATACTCGCGCTACACGCATCACGATGCGTATCCCACGTCGGCCCGCGACTCGAGGCGCGTCCCCGTTCATGTTTCGGCTCCCCGAATTCTCCGAGTATACGTTTCTTAACAATTAGCATCTCCACTCGAGATTCGGACATACGCATTTCGACGAGTGGATCCCACCAACGACCCTAACCTACACATGGCACAAGTCAAATTTTCGGGCCGTTACAGTCTTCCCAACAAATTAGAATTTCGTCCTCGAGATTGAAGCAATTTTCACCGGACAATGGTGTTTTATGAACGAAGACACAAGGCCATACCCGCCCAAGGCCATACCCCCATCTTACTCTGTAGGGCTGGGCTTCTCCGCAAAAAGCTGGGCTCCTCCGTGACGAGCTGGGCTCCTCCGCGACGAGCTGGGCTCCTCCGTGACTTTCAAGCAAAGAACACACCATATTTCTCCTCTCATCAATATATGCCACGGCAACATCCTCGCAACATATATTGGCAATACAAATGAATATTTTAATTTCATGATCCACCGTCACTAACATACGTATATCTGATGTATGCCCGCGAGAAATGTAAATCAGTCTCACGCATCGAGTGAGTTTCAACCCAACTCGTACCCTCTATCAGGTTACGATGGATAGTAGTCAGACATGACGTGGCAGTAGCATGAATTTGTTTCTGGCTTTCCACACGCCCATACAGGTACGTTGCAATCCCACTCCAACTGGAACATGTCCATATCCTTGCCCCTGTGCATGACTAGATCGTTGTCCCTGTCTGTGCACTCGATTGGATCTTTAAATATGTCTCCAGCCACTGCTAAGGATCTGACGGTGCTATTTGCTGTAATACACTAGCGTAATTCTGTGCTGGTCCATCTAACACTGGCGCCATACAAGCCGCATATGGTGGAAACGCAATATGCTCTAAGGTTGCTTTATTTGCCACGACTGTCTAACCCTCGTTTTCCTCTGATCATCTCCAGACCCTCGCACTGAATGTGACGATGCCGAGAATGCGACTGGTACTCTGACGCGTGTGCTCCCACGCTCTCACTCACCATAACACCGACCGCACTCCAGAGCGTCCACATCGATGCCACCGTAGTGCACAACCAAACATCGGCCTCGCCTGAGTCGTCACTCTAATTCTCGTATCAGTTGGCGCGCTCAACATCTCCTCATGTAAGTACAAGTTCAACACGTTCACTCGAACACGTTCACTTTTTGACTTTCAAAGTAAATGTGTCCTCGAGATTTGTGCGACACGAATCTCGAGGCACCGCCTTTTTCACATTTCACAAATTGCGTATCTCGAGACACCTCCAAAAATATATTTATTATTATCTCGCAAAGTTAGTGGCATCTAACTTTTAGAATGAGTCGCAGACCCTACTTCGACACGTAATTCATTTACAAGTCCCTAAACGTGGTGGTCGACTTCACCGACCCTGAGATTATAAATGCTTAGTGTCACTAAAGTGGAGTTACTTGGGCTTCTGATCCAACACTACTACTCCAAAGCTTTCGTCAAAGCTAAGGAGTCCGTACATAATGAAATCGTTAGCTCTGAAGTCATCTCAACACTTTGCTCATTTAGAGTCTGCTCTTCGTTTCTTTTCTTTTTTTTTTTCAAACTTTACTTTCTCGAATGTTCCTTACATTAATTGTTCCATTCATTTTATATTATCCAACAACATCAATTTCCTTTATTATCAATTCAACACCATTTAGAGATTCAAAATTCCATTTCAAGTCTCACTACTATAGGAAAATCCTCAATTTCGGTACTAACTGAACAACTTGAAATGAATTTAATGAACTCTTTTGAGTCCTCCAGTTAATTTGGGACTGAGGCTATGTTGTTGTTGTTGTTGTTGTTGTTGAACTCTTTTGAGTCCTAAATAAGATCAAAATTCCTCTAAATGGCTTGAAAATCAATTCACAAGTGTGTTTGAGTCCTACATGGCATGTTAAGTCTCAATTTGAAACCATACCATTTGTAATACCAAAGTTCTCATTTTACTCAAAATGAATTGTTTCATTTTCCACTGGCTTCACCAAACCAACCATGCTATTTATCTCAATTTATCAATAAAACTAACTAAATTCTTAAGCCATTATCCGCGAGGCTAAATTGAATTTAAACAACTCCTGCATTTCCAAGGCACGAGTACTTATCCAAAAAAAAATTTTGCAGCTCCACTATTCTCAAATTTGCGACAATCACCAACATTGTCACATTCGATCCGTGCATGAAGGCAATGCAATACGACCTCATATCCAGAAAAATGTTGCCCAGGAGGTAGCTTCAAAGTAAAGAATGCAATTGGTTTCACACAATTTTCACATAAATTAAGTTACTCATCGTGTCTCACGTGATACACGAGAGTAAATACGATTATATCATATATCTATCGATAGTTTCCCTAACTCTCCTCACTTCCCAACGAAGACTTAGGTCAGGATCATAGGGTTCCACTCTAAGTTCAACCATTCCTAACTTCCGCTGATTTACGTCTTAATTTATTTTGCTTTAAATCCAGAGTCGAGTTCTTTAAAACGTCGGCTCTGATACTAACTGTGACGACCCCAATTTTCCACGAATTGGGCTCCGCTCGGCCTAAACTCACATGGACCATCGAGCCAGTCTCGCAAGGTCAACGAGAGCCTAGTTAGCCTTCTAATCCATCATTATACGTAAATTCACAATTTTTGAGTTGAGTTGTTAGTATTTTTCAAGATTTTAAAAATTTTAGCGGAACCGACTAATACATTACAAAACTCAACAAAAAATCAGGGAGTTAGGCAACCTAATTGTGGAACCCAGTAAATATCATCAGAGGAGAGTAAATACAATAAATACAAGAATTCACCTAGCTATGAAGCCTTCCCTCCGCTACTTGTCCGCGGCTCTACACTCAGTCAAACACAAGCATGACGAGCCCAGGTAAGTAAATTCAGTAGGACATATACACAACATTTCACAATATCCGAAACAACAGTTCACGATATCCAAAGCAGTCGAATTCATGCAAATAGAACGAAAGGAATCAAGAACGCATGAATATACAAGGCTGTAAACAATCCATCGATGAGTGATGCCAAACAACAAGGAGTCCCGACCAAAAGGTCGTTGAGTCGCGGCAAAAGCCCAACATACTCGGGTTTAGGTCGAGACCCCTGCCTCCCAGCCCTAACCCATGCGACTATGAGACATTCATAGATCTAGGACGAGGTCCCTGCCTCCCAGCTCTAGCCCGTACGACTATGAACCATCCAAGGACCCGGATAATATCGACGGACGACCATGAAAGACATTGGATTTGGGACGAGGCCCCTGCCTTCCAGCCCTAACCCTCTCATATCGCAGATAAACAGTAACCATGACTCACTTGCCAATGGACTCACTCAATCGACAATAATTCCAAAGATAACTATCATCACAAAGCAATGAACAACAATAAAGTTATCACAAAACAATAAACAACAACAGCCAATGGAAAGAAACGAAATACTGTATAGGTCCCTAGCTAATTTACTTACATCGAGAAATCGCGAACCTCAAAACGTATCGCGTCTCGATTTGCGCACCTGACACCCGAATCCTAAGTCCCTGGTGTCCATTTCAACATTTTAGGCCTATTTTACATAAAATCATGCAAATACAATTTGGTGAAATAAACATCACCTTCATCGCGTCTTCGCGATTTCGTCGAAACCGCACATCCGACCGGTCGACACCGCGCCACCACGCCGTCGGCGGCGTCGCCGGCCGACGCTGATCGCCGGCCGCGTCGACCACCACCGCGACCGCTGCCGACCGCCGCTGGCCGCCGTACCAACGCGTTGTGTTGCGTCACCACGCTCGCGTGCCATTGTTGTCGTACCACCGTCGCGCCACCGCTGTTGCCGGCGTCGCCGAGCCGCTGCCGGCGTAGTCATCCCGCTGCCGTGCACCGCCGATCCAACCCTCCGCGCCGTCCGCGCTGCCGAGCGACCCCGCTGCCGGCGTCGCTGGAGCCTCGTCGTCGCCTGCCGTCCAGCTCCTCGCCGGTGTCCGCGTCGCCGTCGCGCTGCTCGCGCCGCCGATCTCCTTCTCCGCCAGCCGATCTCTTTCTCAGCCATCTCTTTCTTTCTCTTCCTCACGATCTTTTTTTTCCTTCTCTTCTGATCTCGTTTCTTTTCCTCTTCTTTTTTTTTCCTTTTTGTATCTATATATATATATATATATATATATACATTTTTTTATTTCAAATCAAAAGTGTCCTCGAGATTCGTGTAACACGAATCTCGAGGCAAACTCAACAATCGAGTAGCACGCAGCTCGAGGCACCAACCCGCCTCATTTCAAAATCTCGATACTCGCGCTACACACATCACGATGCGTATCCCACGTCGGCACGCGACTCGAGATACGTCCCCGTTCATGTTTCGGCTCCCCGAATTCTCCGCGTATACGTTTCTCAACAATTAGCATCTCCGCACGAGATTCGAACATACGCATTTCGACGAGTGGATCCCACAAACGACCCTGACACATGGCACAAGTCAAATTTTCGGCCGCTACGCCGTTACAGTCTTCCCGCGACACTTCTTCGAGTGCATGTAAATCTTTGCTAGTGTTAATATTGTCATCAACTTAACTACATTCAACTCATTGGTGTGAGGATTTGACTCAAAATGTCTCAATACTAGTTAAAAGGAGATAATCACTTATATCTACTAATACATAATATGTGAGAATAAATCGGTCAATCGACCGTGACTTCAAACCTCATATTTACCCTTCCTTACCCAATTTACCCTATTCGTAGGTTTCTTTAAGCATATCTCTCGCTTATCGTCTATTCTATCGGTCGTTTGCTCATAGCATTTTTCAATGGGAAATGTGGATTATGGGCGTGGATTCGTGCCACGTCATCAACGTGGAGAAGATGTCAATCTCATTTGGCTTAAATAGACTTTGATTTTTAAAAACCAATCTCTAATGGTAAATGTGGATTGCACCTCCGTTGATGAGGTGACATTTATTTTTTAATTTAGTTAATTAAAAGGTGAAAATAAAATCTAATAAAAATAAATGAATAAATAATTTAGAGAGGATGACGTGGTTGTCAATTGCACCCTCCATAAATCCATAACTAAAATAGACGGTGTGTATTTTTTGTCCGCCACGTCACCTCCACATATGGAATGGACATTTGTATTGGAGAAATTTTTTTCTTTCAATGTCTATTCAGTCTTACGTGTCACACATTCTCCCCAATTCACATCTCCATTGGAGATGCTCTAAAACTGATGTCCAATGGTAGATGTGGATTGAGCATCAATTGATGACGTGTCATTTTTATAATTTTCTCAATTAAAATGTGCAAATAAAAATCTAAAAAAAGAAGCAAAATCTTATGTGGATGTCAATTTGAAAGCCTAGAGTTCACATCCAAAATTAACAATATCAATTTTTTATGTCACATCAGACATTCTAAATACACATTCCCATTAGAGATTTTTTTCATCTCAATGTCAATTTAATCTTAGATAGCGCACGTTGACATTCAATCAACATACCATTGGAGATGCTCTCATCGTCCATATCTTTATCTCTTCCATCTACGGATTCTACACACACACACTCTCTCTCTCTCATTTTATTTTCTTTATTTTCTTTTGATTCTTCATAATTGGTGTTGTTGTGTGTTGAGTAAGAAATATTGCCAATTTCATTTTATTTTATTTTTTTGAAAACAAATATTACCAATTTCTTTATTATGCAACTCAATGAGTTTTTTTTTTTTCATAAGAAAGAGGCTATGGAACTTTATTGCTGATAATGTTATGCATAGCCCTAGAGCCAATGTGTTTCAAATGACTAATTCCAAGCCCAAAATCTCATGAAAATGACTAATTCCAAGCCCAAAATCTCATGAAAAGGAGTTCAATAAGGGGAAACACAATATGGTAAATCAATTCAGATTTTTAAGCCGTCTTGTAGTATCACCATATTTACATGAAATAGTAATTGGGTAACACAATATACCTTAATAATGATTTCAAATAACTTTACTATATTTCTGTTGCACTTTTTAAGAATTAAAATAATTGTTATAATTCAATTTCTGCGAGCGTAGAGAACAGCAGGCTCAAACATGCGTAGCACGTATAAAGAATTAGTATCTTTATAAAATCTTATTTAATCAATGTGAGACTATATATATTTCGATCCACACATCTTCAACATGGTTATTAATTGGTTTCTTATCAAAAATAATTCTCAATTTAAATTTTAAATATTCACAAAAATATAAAGAAGTGTTAGAATGACTACGGTATGTCACATCCCATGACACATTAGCTCACTGGAGCCGTCCATGTATGCGTCCATATGCACCTCAAGATGCGGGCATACATAGATTTCAATACATAACATGCAAGTCGAAATCAAATAAAAAGCTCTTGTAAATCAATGTATCATGCGATGTGATATAATTATTGTCATTCGAATATTTTCCTCTTACTTTTAACCATTGAGGTTGTACAAGTCAAGACTACAAACAATATCTTCCACCCTGCTCTGGCCCGCCCTGGCCCGCCCCCACACTTCAACTTCTTTCAGTTTTTTCCTGACGAGATTCCCAACCCCACCACATACCTTTCTCGTATAATTCAACAACTACAGACACTACAATCTTCAATAATATCACCAAAACCAATTGGGATCAGTGTACATGTGAGAGCTGGCTAGGACTTCTTCAGTACTGCAACATAATGAACTTCAAGAGAGATCTCATGTTTCTCCCATCACTTCTCTTATTTTTCTCCATCTCTTCAACCTCAAATGCCAAAATCATTCCCAAATTCCCCTCGAAAACGAACCTTCCGCCGACGGATTCTTTATCGGTCACATTGATTCAGAACAATCCTAAATATTCCTATGAAACCAAGTACTTCACACAAAATCTTGACCACTTCAACTTTAACCCTCAAAGCTACCAAATATTTCAGCAAAGGTACCTCATAAATGACAGATTTTGGGCAAAAAACAATGCTCCAATTTTCGTGTACACCGGAAATGAAGGCGACATCGAATGGTTTGCACAGAACACCGGCTTCATGTTCGAGGTCGCGCCCAAGTTCAAAGCCCTCCTAGTCTTCATTGAGGTGACCATCAATTACATAGATCTAGATAATTACAAGTCATACATGTACATTATTATTAATTAAATGCAGTGACATAACATATTATGTTTTGAATTGGATGTAATTCACAGCACAGATACTATGGCAAATCAATACCTTTTGGTGGAGACAAAGAGGTGGCTAATAGCAACACTAGCACACTCGGGTACTTGAGTTCGACACAGGCGTTGGCGGATTACGCCACTTTGATTATCGATTTGAAGAAGAATTTAACAGCATATGACTCTCCAGTGGTTGTTATTGGAGGCTCATATGGAGGAAGTAAGTTCTCCAAAGTACTGAACAATGTTATATTAATTTCTTACATTTTTGTTCTTTTTTCGATTGATTGATTGATATAGATTTGGATTGTCATCGCAGTGTTGGCGGCATGGTTCCGATTGAAGTACCCCCATGTGGCCATTGGGGCATTGGCATCATCAGCTCCAATTCTCAATTTTGAGAACATCACTTCTCCTTACAGCTTTAACAACATCATCTCACAAGATTTCAAGGTCACTCCAATTAAAAAACAAAACATCATATTAAGTTTACTGAATTACTCAACCAATTAGTAGATCTTCATGTACTAAATGAATTGGTTAATTAAAATCTAGAGCGAGAGCGCAAATTGCTACGAAGTTATAAAAGGGTCATGGAAGCAGATTCAGAACAAGGCAGGGCAACCTGGAGGGCTTGAGGAGCTGAGGAAGTCATTCAAAATATGCAAGTTAAGTTAATAAACTTATATATTAATCACATTATGTATTTTGATTACATTATATTGTTCAATTTGATTAGTTTGAAGTAATATGAAATGTTTACTAATTATAACTTGGTTTGATTTTTGACGATCAGGAACTATATCAATGTTAATGCATTAGAGGTTTGGCTTCAAACTGCATTTGTTTACACACCCATGACGGATTACCCAACTCCTTCCAACTTCCTCGCTCCTTTGCCCGCGTATCCAATAAAACAGGTCTAGATCCTTAAAAATATGAATTCGTATATTAACTTTTTCAGTCGTCAATCAAGTTTTTGGTTATAGAATTGGGGTGTTTGAATGATTCTTGTCGAATTGGTCAAGCTTAATTAGTACAGAGGGTAGTGAAAAAATTGTTAATTCAATTCTCTTATATTTTTAAGATTTTTTTTTTTTGGTTTTTTTAAGAAATTTGTTTGGGCCTTTTTCGGCCCTTCCTAACGTAGACTTGATTATTTCGATGATAGTAAATCAAGTGCCCTAATTATGATTAAGAGTTGAACAATATGATTTATATCATGATTTATTGGTCATCGAGTGCAATTTAGTAACTGTTCCACTGCCCCAATTCTATTGGGTATATATGAGCTAACTTTTGAGGGGAATGCATTGTGTTTTTGTGTAGATGTGCAAGGCAATCGATGAAGGGAGAGAAGGGAATGACACGTTTGCTAGGTTGTATGGTGCAGCCAACATATACTACAACTACAGCGGATCTGCCACGTGTTTCAATCTCAGCGATAATTCAGATCCGCATGGGCTTGGTGGGTGGACATGGCAGGTAATTACCTATGGCCCATGGGCCCATAGAATAATAGATTTATTTATGGTAATCGCTAAAGTAACTTACTTTGACATCGATTTTAGAAGGGCATCCGATCAGTCGGATGCTATGCAATACATACCGAAATGCGTATATATCTGCGTCTTGAAATGCATAACATTTGACTAAATCGGTGTCCAAATTAGGTTACTTTAGCATTTTTCTTTATTAATACTCATTTTATCCATCTAGATCTATTTATCTAGTTTTGAGCAGGTGCTCAGATGCTCCACATGTTAAACTTTTCTATTAATAACAAATTGTAAATTTAAAAGAAGGGTGTTATGTATACCCCAATCGTTTATGAGGGCACCTCAAAAGTGTATCAATTTACATGCGTTTTGGGGTGCCCTCATAAACAATTGAGGTGCACGTAGCGGTGCACATTTAAAATCATAAAGTTCACCATTTTTCTCACACAAACTAGGCGACCAAACAATTTTAAATGGTAATATAATTAGGGTTTTTTTTGTTGCATTGAATAAACAGTTTTATAACAATTGTGTGCATCATTTGGTTTTTTTTTTCATTGGTTAATGTAGATCTTAGAGATCAATAATCCCGGTCCTGATACAAAACAAGTCCTTTATATGAATGCATTATCAGAATCAAAGAACTAGTGAAACCTTAGTTAAGGTTTCCAAGAAGAGAAGGTTCTGGAGAAAGAAAGAGAGATAATGATCTGTCTCAGTGTCGACCGACTCATCACACTATATATTTATCATATATATAAAAGCACGAATCAAAAAATTTTGAGTGGCAATGAAATTTACCTATTTGCCCATACTTTTTTTTTTTTTTTTTTATCTCCAAATCAACCTTTTCTTTTGTATCCAAATCAAACTCTAACTCCTTATCAATCCACTACACGTTTTTTTTCTTTATCTCCAAATCAATCATGAACTCATTCTCATCAATCCAATACACTTTTTTTGAGGAAGTAATGTCCTAGCATGATTAGCTTGTTTTTCATTCACATCTTATCTCAATCACAGTAGAGAATATTGATAAGCTAAAAAATGTACTTGTATTTTTAATTTTTAAAATTTAATTACAATTTTAGATTTTGTTAATAAATTCTTATAAATTGATTCCCGCGAGCGAAGCGAGCGGAGAATCGTGCGTAGCACGTCTTGAAACTAGATATATATATATATATATATATCTACCATGATGATTGTGAAAAATTATCATAGATTGTAACTTTAAACTTGGACCATTAGTTTAGATCCAATGATAGAATATGCATTCTTGGAACTTGTGCACACATTTAAGAGTCATAAATTTAGTTTTTATAATCACTATTGGATCTAAATTCAATGGTGAAAATTTTAATCATGGTGATTTAAAAAAGTCACCACAATAGAATTTTCTATATATATATATATATATATATATATATATATATATATATATATTGTAAATTGAGTTGAAACTTGTTAAAAACTAAAGAAGGAAATAGAAAACTAAGAACTTTTACTAATATGAATTACTACTATAAAGGAGAAGAAAAGAAATGAGATAGTTGGAATGAGATGTTTTCATTCAACTTGATGTGTTTTTATAATGAGGTTAACACCCTTTATATAGGTCATTTGGTGATGATGATAAATATACTTTATACAATGTGTACAAGTAACTCATACACCCATGTCATACAACACATTATAAGTGATTTGACAATACATAAAAGAGTTGGTGTACATTGAAAATGGTTACAAGTAACATGACAATACATAGACAAGTGGAGATACCATTAAATGAGAAATACAAGTTACATGACTATACATTATGTTGGTGTACATGCATGGTCATCCATACTCCACAACACTCCCCTTTGGATGACACTTGCTTAGAGATTGTGCTTCGTTAAAACTTCTACTAAGAAAAACCATGTGGGAAAAATATAGTAAAAGAAAAAAAATACACTATTCTCATAAATATTAAGATGACTATAATATTGTTAAGATTGCTTCATTAAAAATCTTGCTAGGAAAACCCAATGGGATAAAACCACAGCTAAGGGAAAAAGAGTGCAATACATTAATCATTAACTCCCCATCATATGAACATGGGTGAAACTTGTTCAATTTCGTTACTTGCATTGTCCTTAAGTTTATGCAAGTCAATACCATATATAAGTCTTTTAAATGTCGTAGTTGGTAAGGCTTTCGTGAATAAATCAACAAGATTATCACTCGATCGGATTTGTTTGACATCAATTTCACCATTCTTCTGAAGCTCATGTGCATATAAGAGTTTTGGTGAAATATGTTTTGTTATGTCCCATTTTATAAATCTTTCACTTAATTGTGCTATACATGTTGCATTATCTTCATATAATATGGTGAAGAATATTTTATTGAAGGCAACCACATGATTCTTTAATATGTTCAATCATGTTTCTCAATCATACACATTCACGACTTGCTTCATAAATTGCAAGTACTTGAGAATGATTGGAAGAAGTAGCAATCATAGTTTACTTTACTGACTTCCATGATACAACAGTATTACCACATGTGAATACATATCCCGTTTGAGAATGAGCCTTGTGGAGATCAGATAAAAATTTAACATCAGCATAACCTAGGAGATTTAATTTTACCACTCTCAACTAAAATAAACCATGTCACTTGTTCCTCGAAGATATCAGAAAACATGTTTAACACCATTCTAATGTCATCGAGTTGGTGAAAAGTTGTATCTTGTAAGTAGGTTGACAGAAAAAAAATGTCAGGTCTTGTCCAATTTGCAAGATACATAAGTGCACAAATTGTACTTATATATGGTACATCTGGACCAAGTAGCTCTTCATCACTTCCATGAGGTCGAAATTGATCATTATCCACTTCAAATGATCTGACAACCATTTGAGAGCTCAATGGATGTGCCTTGTCCATATAAAATCTTTTTAATATTTTTCTAATATAATTTCACTAATGGACAAGTATTCCACTTGAAAAATATTCAATTTGCAAACTAAGACAAAATATTATTTTTCAAAGTTCTTTTGTCTCGAATTCTTTTTCCAAGTGTTCGGATGTTCTAACGATGTTGTCATGGTTTTCCACTATATTTAAATTATAAACATATACAACAATAATCACAAATCTTGTCGATGATCTTTTAATGAAGACATATGGGCAAATCGGATTATTTACATATCATTCTTTGATAAATAATCACTAAGACGTTTGTACCACATTCGTCAGAATTTTTTTAATCCGTACGAAGACTTTTGTAATTTTATAGAATGCATATTATGAGGTTTTGATTTTATTTCTTCGAATATTAAAAATCATTCAGGGATTCTCATATATATATATATATATATATATATATATATATATATATATATATATATATATATATATATATATATATCTGTCTTTGGATCCGTACAGATATGTTGTAATGACATCCATTAAATGTATATCAACCCTTCAGAAACTGCAAGACTTATCAAGAACCGAAATGTTATTGCATCTATAACAAGAGAATATGTTTCCTCATAATTGATGTCAGACATTTGTGAGAAACATTGAGCTACAAGTCTTGCTTTATACTTTGTAACTTCATTTTTTCAATTCTCTTTAGTACAAATACCCATTTATATCCAACAGGTTTTACGCCATCTGATGTTTGAACAATTGGTCCAAAAACCTCTCGTTTTCTTAACGAGTATAGCTCTGCTTGGATAGCCTTTTGCCATTTTTGCCAATCAAGTCTTTTTCGACATTCGTCCACTGATCGTGGTTCTGGATCATCATCATTTTCACATATTTCAAAGGACACATTGAAAGCAAATATATCATCATGAACAATTTTATTTTGATCCCAAATCTTACATAAGTTCAAATAATTTATTAAGATCTCATTATTTTCATATTTTTCCTTTTTCTAAAGGTAGTTGTTCCTCGTCAGAATCAACTTGTTCTGACAAATCCTTATCAAATGATTCTTGTGCTTTCTTATGAGTATTTTGATTTATATTTATTTTTACTCTTGTTTTCCTCTTTCGAGAAATTGTATCTTTTGAACCAACTGGTCTTCCACACTTTAAGCATTTCGTTGGTTCTTGTGTATTTTTTGTATAAAGAGATCAATTATTGCATGAGCATTTACAGCTGTAATATTTGATTTTGTCACTTGTTTTGTATTATTAAAATGCAAAATGTAATTGATTTGTGATTTGTTGCAAATGAATGATCATTTGAACTTTAAGTTCATGCTGATTTGTGTGTGATTATAATGTGATAAAGTTGATGCATTTCAATCAATTTTGCGTCATTCCTTTTGAATTGACTTATTATCTCCCCATAATGGTGGGAAATTGCTTCATCAAAGTGACAATCAACAAAACGTACAGTAAATAAATCCTCATGTTAAGGGCTCAAGGTATCTTATAATGGACGATGAGTTAAATCCAACATAAATCCCAAGTTTTTGTTGTGGACCCATCTTAGTTCTTTTGGGATGTGGTATAAGAACATACACTGCACAACAAAAAATTTTCAAGTGTGAAATATTTGGTGTTGATCTAAAATGAGTTGTATGGGGGAATGTTCATGATATGTAGTAGGCTTATAACGAATGATAGATGCTGCATGAAGGACCGCATATCCCCAAACTGAAATTGATAACTTAGTTCTCATGATTAAAGTTCTAGCAATTAATTGAATGTGTTTGATCAGAGATTTTGTCAAACCATTATGGGTATGCATGTGTGAAACAGAATGTTCAATGGTAACCTATAGACGTGCAATAATTTTTAATGGCTTGAGATTGAAATTCTCCGGCATTATCAAGACGGATGTTCTTGATTGGGTTGTCAGAGAATTGTGCTCTTAACTTAATGATTTGTGCTAAAAGTCTAGCAAATGCAACATTGCGGGTCGAAAACAAACAAACATGTGACTACCTAGTTGATGCATCTATCAAAACCATGAAGCATATAAAATGGTTCATAGTGATAATGAATAGGTCCACATATGTCTCCCTGAATGTGTTTTAAGAAAATTGGGGATTCCATAACAATTTTACTTGGGGATGATTTAACTATCAATTTACCTTGAGAACAACTAGCACAATTATAATCACTAGCTGAAAATATCTTATGACTCCTTAAAGGATGTTCATGCGAATTATTAATTATTATTCGCATCATTGATGATAGTAGATGACCAAGCCGGTCATGCCATAAAATGAATGTCTTTTGATCATTAATTTTCTAATTTAAGACGACATTCGTTTCAACATGCCTTATATAGTAAAATATAATCCAGATGATAAAGCTGAGAATTTTTCTAGCAATTCTTTTTCTCCATTTGAAACCAATGTGACATAGAGAGATTCTCTATTATTTTTGTTCATGGTTTCAATGTGATATCCATTTTGTCGAACATCTTTAATGCTGAGTAAATTTCTTCTGAACTTTTCAGAGTATAAGACATTGTCAACATGAATTGTTGTTCCCTCATGCAATATAATATTTGCTCTTCCAGAGTCATTAATCAAATTGGAAATGCCAGATATTGTTTGAACATTAGCCTTAGCTAAGTTCAAATTGGAGAAATATTCTATGTTTTTAAAGTTTGTGTGCGTTGTAGCACAATCAACAAGACATATATCGATCGTATTTGATTCATGATTTGAACACATGATTTGTTGATCCATCTAGACAAATAATGTTTGGCAAATTAGAAAAAGAGTGATATTTCATTCATAATAAGAAAGTAGTACATATAACTAATAAGCATAACAAAAACTACTACATAGAATCATTGAAAATTATTACATATGATCATTAAAAATATTACATATATCGAAATTAGTGTTTGGATCATCATGAAAATTCGTGACATCCATATAATTGATGTCCGACGAGCCATCTCTGATAGTGAAATTCATTTCAACTGTTTTGTCTTTCTCCTTTAATGAGGCTTAATAAAGATCAATAAAATATTTAGGCGTGAAGTATACATGAGCCCAGTGGCCTTTTAGACCACACCTATGACATGGTTGGTCACGATTACGAGCATGCCCATTTTTAGCAATATTTTTCCCTTATTCTGAACGGCGTCATTCTTATTCTATTTATTTTGGAACTTATTGCCACGAAATTTAGAATATGGCTTGCCGCACGATCTTTGTTGATTGATCATTTCCCATTTCCACGTCCGTAGTTTTTCTTTCCTTAACCATTTTTATGGTCATTATAGGATGCAACATTTGCTTCATTAATTGAAGCAGAACCAATTGAACAAGAGTTACGGTTCTTCAATAGAAGCTCATTATTTTGTTCAGCCACCATGAGATAAGAAATTAATTCCGAGTACTTTTTAAATTAACGCGCACGATATTGTTGTTGCAACAACATATTCGAGGAATGAAAAGTACTAAATGTTTTTTCCATCATTGCATCATTAGATATATTTTCTCCACACAGCCTCAAACTAGAAGTAATATTAAACATGGTGGAGTTATACTCACTGACTGTTTTGAAATCTTGTAGCCTAAGATTTAGCCAATCGTTTTGAGTTTTTGGAAATATCACCGTCTTTTGGTGATCATATCACTCTTTCATGCTTAACCACAAGGTGAGAGAATCTTTTATAGTGAGATATTCACTTTTCAGACCTTTGTGGAAATGACGATGAAGGAATATCAGTGCTTTCGCACAATCTTGCATTGATATTTCATTTCCTTCTATAATTGTTTCTCCTAAGTCTTTAGCTTTGAAATGTATCTCGACATCCAGTTGTCATGACAAATAATTATTTTCAGTGATATCAAGAGCAACAAATTCAAGTTTTCAAGATTTTTCATAGTCTGAAAATATGTCAAGAAATTAAGTAAATAGTTTTTCTCTTTTATATAAAATAAATAATATACTATTAAATATATGTTCACAACTTGGTTATTAATATGCAAAATGTACTACTTGTATGAGTTGGTGGGACAACCTCCAACTTAAAATAATGTCTCATCGAACGGGATAACTCGTCTCATTTTCAATGTTTAGCTTTACCGGGGATAAGACTTACACATTATCAACCCAAACTCATAACACTATTTGCAATATAAAAAATCAAGAATATACCATAATTAATCGTTTGTAGTATAGCGAGAAAACTAGTTATGTTCAATATTGACTTTTGATTTCTGATGTAGAAGATCATACATGATGCAACTACATATCACTATAGCAATCGGTGATGTTATAATGCACAGTATATGAATAAAGTATGCATATAGAAGTGATGCATGTAATAAAAGGAAGCAACCATGATAATATAGAAATAAATTGAACTTATTTAAATAACAAAAAGTTATACATTCCTAGTTTTGTCTCCTTAACAAACCTTCTTGAACTTTAAGATCTCCTTAATGTTAGAGCAAGCTCGTGCGATAACGTGTTGTAAATTGAGTTGGAACTTTCTAAGAACTAAAGAAGGAAATAGAAGACTAAGAATTTTTACTACTATAAACTACTACTACAAAGGAGAAGAGAAGAAATGAGATAGTTATAATGCGATGTTTTCATTCAACTTGGTGTGTTTTTACAATGATGTTAGCACCCTTTATATAGGTCATTTGGTGATGATGATAAATGTATTTTATACAATGTATATAAGTAACACATACACCCCATGTCATACAACACATTACAAGTAATTTGACAATACATGAAAGAGTTGGTGTACATTGGAAATGGTTGCAAGTAACATGACAATACATAGACAAGTGGAGGTACTATTAAGTGATAAATACAAGTTACGTGACTACACAATATGTTGATGTACATGCATGGTCATTTACACTCCATAACAATATATATATATATATATATATATATATATATATATATATATATATATATATATATATATATATATATATATATGCATTGATATAGAGATAATACAACTCATAACTCACAATACTCATAACTCACATACATTGTCATTCTGTGACGTACAATCATACACCTCAACTCTGCACCATTGAATACACCTCGAGATTAGACAAACTACATTTAGTGGTTAATCCTAATATGTATTTACTTCATTTTTTTTTTTTTAAAACATAGATATACTCTCTCCATTCTATATTATCTGTCATATTTGAGCTTATGCACATAAATTAAGGTAATGATTGAAAGTCTTAAAAAGATAGATATTGAAACTAAATTACTCCTTATTAATAGCTTACTTTTCATAAGTTTAGCTTGAAAAAAGTAACATAGTCCCTCAATCATTTATATAAGTCATTTAAGGTAAGGATACAAAAATTAAGACAATTTAATTACGAGTATAATTTACATATATTTCATTTGACATTAAATGAATTGAAGAATCATAAATGTTTTATTGTATAAGGGTAAAATAGGTTAAAAAAATGCAATAAATACAAAATTGAATTCCGAAAATAACTTACAATTTTGAACAAGAAGTTTTTGCTAGAAAGATTTATATGAATGACCAGATGGAGTATTAATTATACAATCCTAATTAAATTAGTGGTAAAATTGAAAAAAAAAATATCATAAATACACTTTTGATTTTCTAATATGACATATGTAGGAATAAGAAAAAAAAATTATGTTCAGGAAATATGAAACGAGTAGTATACTTTATTCATTCACTTTTTAATATTCGAGAAGTTAATCATGGTTGGGATATAATTATGAAAACCATACATAGGATCATATATAGGATAGGCTCACATTTTTTATAGCAACATTTTTAGGAATCTCTCTAAGTACGGTGGTGACAAATGCGTTAATTCATATATGTTTATAATTTTAGTGGGGCCGACACACATATATAAGTGAGTTGCATTAAATTGAAGGAATTTGATTCCATGTATGTGATCACGTGTTGTACAAATTAGTGCAGGCATGTACAGAGATGGTCATGCCAACAGATGGCAACAATGAACACAGCATATTTCCTCCTTCGAAGTGGAACATTACGGATCGTTTTACTTTATGTAAAGCCTTGTTTGATGTCAAGCCCAGACCTAATTGGATCTCAACAGAATTCGGTGGCCATGTGAGTAGCTCATTATTATAAGTCTCACTAATTTTGGATTAACTTACTCTAGAATTCGAATTAACATCTATTTTCATTATAAACATTATAAAAAATTAAGAGAGATTAGTTCTTTCTCCTTTTAGTCATCTATATTAATTTTTGTTTGACTAAATTAATTAGGATATCAAGAGAGTTTTGAAACGTTTTGGAAGTAACATAATCTTCTTCAATGGGTTACGAGACCCATGGAGCGGTGGAGGGTACGTATAAATCCGATTTTATTTATTTTTCAATCTTAATTTCCTCTTTTTTTTTCTTTTCCTATAAAATGGATCAAACAAATAAAAAATATTATACATAGTCGATACTTGATTAATTTTGTGATTTTTTTTTTTATTATTATTTTACAGGGTCGTAAAGAATATATCAGATAGTGTTATCGCCCTAGTTGCAGAACATGGTTTGTGTGCAATTATAATTGAATAAAAAATTAAATAATTAGCTAATTAATATATATCTCTAAATTAGTTATTATTATGGATTACCTTTTTATTTTTTGTGACAGGGGCTCACCATGTTGACCTAAGGTTTTCAACTAAAGATGATCCAAAGTGGCTTACAGAGATCAGAACAAAGGAAATTGAGATAATTCAGTTGTGGCTTCGCCTGTATTACAACGATTTACATTTGTGATGAGCTTTGATAAATAAGGAAGAACATTTAATTCACAGGGATTTGATTGCTAAAGTCCAAAGTCGGCATTTCATTTGAAAGACTTGTATTGTATTTTCATAAATATAAAGAAAGGCCCAGCTTGCACAAGGTAAAGCCCATTATTCTTACTTCAACTACGGCCCAAAAAATAAGTACACATGTAACGATTTTTTTTTTTTCCTTTTTTACAAATAACAACTTAAATATCGAAGTTTTTCAGTTATCCAACCTTATAATCTAAGAGAAACTCATGGAATATATTGTAGCTAAAATACCAGGAACTGAAACCATAATTAACCACAATTGACACCACACCCCTTGGGGCATAATATTTTGACGATTGATATTTTTGTCTGTCATCCTATATACAAATTCTTTGTTTTCTGTTTTTTTTTTTTTGTCAAATAATCGTATATACAAATTTCACAGAGAATAATAATGGATGCGTATATTAACGAACGAAGGTTCAAGACTGAGCGGCTGGTATTCAAAGTGATAGTACGTACTAACAAAGTAAATACATGGAGAGACATATAGAGCTGAAGCAGGAGACATTTATAATATGCATCCATCGCATTGAAATGACTGCACTGCCCTAGACTTTCCCCAAAGAGAGATATATTAGACTGACCTCTCGTTTCATCAGGTGACCAGTGACCTTAATCACTTATTTTATAAAGTATATAACATAACGCGCGGATCCTATATATATAGACACACACGTACCTGGCCATCTATCTATCTATATGTGTCTATCACACCATATATCTGTTACTCTTTCTATATCTACTAAGTTGCACAAATGCATATGCATATACACAATGCGGCTCGAATTAGGTGATGCGTCAAAAGAATTATAAGGGTCTCGGAAATTCGAGGTCGAGTGGATTCAATAGTTTAGGTTTTAAAAATAGATATGATTTTTTTTTATATAAGAAAGATAGATACGAGTCCTTATTCACGATGAAGTCAGTTGTCTTGCCATTGTTAGAGATCACAGTTCTTCAGCTTCTACTGGTAATGAGACAGTTCAAGATCACAGTGACACATGTTTACTTAGTTCATGTAAATAAGGCAGGGGAGTTCTTGATCTGATGTAACAGTTGCTGATTAAGCTAAGTAGCTCAGTAGGTCAGTTCGTTAGGTTGTTATGGCAGTTGTAAAGTTGTTGTAAGTTTGTTATTTCAGTTAGGCTGTTTGTAAGAATGTCTATAAATAAGACATTCTTTGTAATCATTTGTTCATTCAATACAATTTCGTTTTTCTCTCTTTTGATTACTGTTCTTGCTGTTCTTGCTGTTCTTCTTTGTTTGATCAAGTGTATTCACTCATTAGTGAATACTTTACAGCCATCATAATTTCTCTGCGTTGCTAATTAACATGCATGTGTTCTAAACTTTAATTCAAAGTGCTTCAAAATTGTATAAGTAGAACGATACATCTTGTGACAAAAAAAAAAAAGATGATTAGGTGATATTTTATTACATTTCTCAGCTCTCAACTATGTATCCAAACTCTGCAACGAATGTGCACGTATCCCAAGGATTTAATAACATCAGGTGTTCCGGACCACTGCATCTAATTAATCCGCCCTGTTCAGAGATGACGCCAGATATGTAGCCATATATATGGACCCAATAAATAAGGCCACCACCTTGGCACCTGTCAATGAAGGGTACGTCGGCTGGCCTTATCAAATGGGACTACCTAACCTTTTAATTTTGTTTTCCTTCTTTGCTACTGGCCTAAAAGCTACCGCTTCCACTAGGGATGCAAATGAGTAGCGAAGGAAGCTTCCACTAGGGATGCAAATGAGTAAGGTAGGAAATGGGGATTTCATTCTCAAACTCATACCCACTAAAATTTTATCACTCATATTCATATTCATACTCACTCGGGGATGAATTCTCATACTTATTTTCATATCCATCAAATCCTCGTGGATATGAGGAATACTATGGGTAAAATATTTTACCCATTTCATTCTCCATTGGAGATCTCTGCAGGTATTCTCAAAAAAGAATTGTAACAAATAAGTGTCAAATATACATATATAACAACATAATTATTAAAATCCCAAAAAAAAAATCAACATAAAAAAATCTTAACTACTAAGTGCTAACACTTAAATTAAGTTTCTACAAAATCATTGGCATATGCAAAACGAAAAGTTTGAATTCAAAATATTCTTTAAAGTCACTACCACCAAATCATTAACTTTTTTCAGTACTTTTGATCTTAAAATTTAAAATATAAATATAGTTGCAAACAATTCAAAACAAAAACATATAGTTATTAATTAACCAAATAAATTAAAATTATAAATTTTATTAAGAGGTTTTTTGTAATATGTATGAGTGTTTCGGAGTGAAAACTATGTAATATTATGTAATATTTATATATAATATTATATTGAATATCATATGGTATATAAATTGATATATGAGGATCCTCATGGGTAGATAGGCATCCTCGTGAGGTTTACCCGCAGGTGTCTTCATGGGGATTACCCGCGGGTATCCTCGTGGGGATTACCCGTGGGTATCTCGCGGAGATTACTCATAGGGATCCCCATGGGTATATTTTATTACCCATACTTATGTGGGTATAAGTTTCTGTACCCATCCCCACCCCCATCCCCATTTAAAATCCTCATACTTATGCCCGTTAAGGTAAATCCCCATCACCCATAGGTATTCCCCTACATATTTGCATCCCTAGCTCCCACATCGCCCGTATTTTAAGCTACATCAATTGAAGTAGCCATGTTATACAAGGGTCCCTTGCATGTGTCTCGCATTCAAAAAGCTGCATAGCTAATTCACCTAAAAGTGTTAATGAAACTCACGAATCTGGGATCTAATTCGAATAAGTCAATTTAGTTTTAATTGGTTCATGAATTGAGTTTGTTAAATTGGATTTGATTACAAAAGTTGCAATTCGCGCAAATTGAATTGGACACTTTAATTTGCAGATCTATTCCATAATCCAATCCAATTAACATTTATATATTTTACATTATACATATACGTATATTCTTAAAATCTTGAATTATATTTAGATAGTGTTAGCATTTCTATGCCACTAATTCATCTCTTATTTATTCATATATACTTGAAAATCTAAACATTAACAACTTAAATTAATTCTTCTCATTATATTAAAGCGCACATTTTAAGATATCTAGTCAAATAAAAATAAAAAATGTTAAAACTAATTAGCTTGAATTAAAATCAGTATTTAACATTTTTCTTACTAATCATAACTTTTTTTTTTAACTTCACTAGGAGTTGAACCAACGACCTCCTTAATTAAATTGTCTTATGGAAAGTGATAAATTATCCCTATCTCACTATAGCGAGTGTGGAGGACCTGCGGGCGTGTTTTACCACTGAGCTAATAGCCCGTCGTGCAGGCCTGCCGCAGGTGACCCGCTATGCCAAAAGCGAGAGAAACCTTATCCCTCTCTTTCTTTTTTATGTGTCCCCATGTCGCCACACGGGAGGCCGGGACATGGGGACACATAAACAGAGAACGTCCTATCAACTTGTTTTGTTCCGACCTAGGATAATAAGCCTATAAGTTTGGTCTTATTTCCCTTCAACCATTTTCGAACACCTCATAGGTTCTTAGAGGCATATAAAGGCTCAATCATTCATGCATGATTCCTCATCTGCCGCCCCTTCCAATGCAATGGGGTTAAAAAAAGACTTTATTTCCTTTTCTATTGTCATAAACCGATCTGGGTGAATCGATGAGCTCGATTCAATTATGCCCTCCTATTTGTTAATAAGAATCTGAATCTTGAATTGGTTTATGACTTATCAACATCACATCTATTGGGGTAAAATAAAACTATGAATAAAGCAAGCAATTGATTCATGTTTGCTTAGCACAAAAGTCAGAAATCTAATCTAATTCAAAATCTAATTAATTTTTTTTTGAGTTTAGTTGTGAGTTTTTCTATTTTGACTTGCTCCCCCGCCGTGATGGAATGAGAATGAATAAGAGGCTCGCGGGATTGACGTGAGAGCACTCGCTACAGGCGGAGACTCAGATGGTCGAGGTACTCCGAATGTTACGGGATCAGGCCACTGCACTTACAGAACTCGCTACAGTTGCGACTACAACACCTCAAGACTCGGTGGTAGTCTCAGCACCTACACGGGCAGTCGTCGCCCCGGTTGTCCCACATACACCAATTGATAGAGCAGCCGCGGAGACAACAGAGGGAGCCACACCAGTTGTTATTCCAATGGAGACTTCCACTCTTACGCCCCCACCCACGATTACGGAGTGGTTGACTACCACTACTGTTGCTGCTACATCAGGGTTTATTTTTACCCTAAAGAGGTGAAGATTGGAAGAGAGTTTATGAAGTTTTTGCCAGGTTTCTTCTACAGAGGTGGTAATATTGAGGCTATAGGGAAATGGATAGTATCCTATTTGAGGTTCCATAAGCTAATGATGAACGACGAGAGAGTGCATACATGTTTTATTTCGAGCGTCTCCAAGAGGTCACACATCAATCCAGTGGACCACATATTGGGACACACACCATGAGCTGTAAACATGGGCAGAGTTTAGAGAGTTATTCTATGATCAGTATATTCCCATAGAGGTGAGGTTGAGGTTGAGGTTGAGATAGGAGTTTCTGGCCGTGCGACAAGGTAACCGCTTACTGATGCAGTACATAGAGCCTTAACAATACTTGTTACAGTTCTCAATGGGTGTGGCAAGGACTGAGCGACTACAAATCTATTATTTCACCCGAGGAAATGATGAGAGGATTGTTGTGGCAGTGGTGTCATCTGGGCCTTACTTTGCGGGAGATCTATGAGAAAACGTTGGAACACGAGACTTTTCTAATGCAGAGAGATGGTAGGCATATTACTAGGGCTGAGGTACACATAGGATAGATTTCTCGGTCGGACTAGAGGCTGAAGAGATAAAGGGATAATTCAAACATGAGTCAAAGGGATGATAAATGGGACACGAACTATATGGATGATCATCGGGATAGTCAATTCCAATATGAGGATAGAGTAGGTTCAGGTTCACGTTATGACACCATATAGACTGATCAACATAGGCAACAACCACAATAGTACCGTCGGGGTGGAGTTCAAGGAGGACATGATAGGGGTCAAAGAGACCAGAGTCAGGGTTAACGATCTAGAGACAAACATGCTGAAAGTTTAGAGAGGCATCGATGTTTCCGGTGTGGTAGGGTTGGACATCTTAAGTTGATTATTCGATTACATCACCACTATTAAAGCCAGATCAGACTCGATATGGGGCTTACATAGTTAGTCAGTCGTACGGGGAGGCGACCAGACAACATATCGAGGGTAAGTTGTCTAACGCATCTTGTTAGTTATTTATTTAAATTATGCACATATGTATGTTGATTCCTAGCTATGCATATGAAGACTCGGTGTTGTGCTATACCCTAGGTCATAGCACGTGGCACGGGCGTCCTAAGTGAGTTACGACTTAAGTTGTTTGTCTTCGACGTATGTATCGGTGAGTCGTAGGTTTATGCCAACCACCACAAAGGCTACTAAGTGATGGACCCGAGGAGGGGGTTGGAGAAGCCCACCGGAAGGATTCTAACATACTGAAGTATGATCTAGTGGGATTCGAGAATAAGTTGGCAATGCAGTTGTTTCGCCACAATTTCAGTTTCATGAAGAGGTGAACCAAAAATTCCTCGAGATCTAAATTTTGGCGACGAGATTCCCCTAGTTGGGAATAATTGTAATGAACCAAATTAATTAAACTAAGATTAGCATTAATCTCGAGGATTAACGATCGTAATTCGGACGTTACATGGATAACTCAATTGACTCAAGGGAATATATTACTTGTGGATGATGGTTGCTTATGTATGATGTTTAAAAGCATTATATTATTGTAACATCGCATGTATGTATGTTGCTATCGGGCGAGTTGGTGTGATAGGTACATGCCTAAGGATGCGTGCCAAAATACGGGCATTGTGCGGCGGGTAGTCGAGGGTTAGTGGGACCACTAATTAGATTAAATTAGTTATATGCAACACTAACTATATGATTGAATGAGCCAAAGTTAATTAAATTAGATCAAATAGTATAAGGCATATAGTTAGGTTACTTTAATGTGGACCTTACATATGCATCTAAATGATCCTAGTTAAGTAAACTAGGATAAAGTGAGTCATTAAGTTGTGTTAACAAGATGTGAATAGCTTGATTTAGAGCCATAAGATTGACCTCGAGATACATGAACACAATCGATTACATCGACAACTACATAAACCCACTTAATGGATTTCTCAACAAACCCACTAACATTATTACATGCAAATATGAGGTGCTGGAAAGAAATTGCTGGTGAATTCAAAGGGAATTAGAGATCTAGGAGTTCAAATTGAGGGATCAAACTTAAGGTAATCATCATCTTCACCTCCTACACATGAAAATGAGCTCAATTTGGTATGTTTTGGGTCAATTCAAATTTTAGGACTTGATCACTATTTTTAATGATTCCTTGGTGATTTACAAGTCTAATTAACACTGCAATTAAAATTAATAAATTGATTTTGATGGAAATTGGGTTTTTGGTGAAATTGAGAAAACTAGTGAATATATGAATTTGATGATTTTGATTATATAATTCTTGTTTCTGTTGTTGTTAATGGTGTTATGGAGTCCTTTTGGAGTGGAGAATGGGTTGACAAGGCTAGGATAGCCAATTAGGGGTATTAAGGACAAAATTCTCGAGTTGAGAATTATGTCACCCAACATGGATAACACGCTATCTAGTCTAGGTGCTCAACTGTTCTTCAAAATGAAGAACAATAGCGTGCTAGACATACTCCCTAGTGCGCTAAATACTTTTAGTGCGCTAAACAAACCCTTTAGCACCTTAATGACAAATGAAAACTTAATTTAAGGGTTGTTTGAGTAATTTTCAACATACTACATACTTAAACACTTGCAACTAGTTTAAGTACATAATTGACTTGAAGGGAATGAGGGACCGTAGCTCGAGCATATCGGGAGCTAGGCGAGATCGGATTTGGGAGTCCAGGGAAGTCAGAGTGTGTATTGAGCCTAATGGAACATCACTTGAGTATTTAACTTCTTTCATTACTATTTTACTCTATCTTGTTCAGTGCATTCCAAATTTCATTCCTTATTTACTTTGGTTATCTATGTCTCTATCACTTTTTGAACGGTTGGTTGAGTTTACTCCGTCGGGCATTCCGTTTTGTCTATGGTACGCTAGACCATGACATGTGTATTAGATACCTCGGTGAATAATGACCCAAACCACTTTGTCGGTACATGCGTCAATGCATCGTGGTCTACGTCGGCCACCAAGAAGACCAGGTGATAGGTTAGTTAGGTATGCCTATTAAAGGGATTATGGGGAGAGAATCCAAAGTATAGTTTAGTTTGACCGGGATGGGCACACGTTTGCGCTTTATTATTATTTACGCATGCGATGACCCCTTCTAGTTGTCTATTTACTTTCCGCATGTTTAATTAACAATATTTATGAATTCATTTATTTTATCCTATGAATGATCAATGAATTTCTTGAGGACTTTACTCACTGGACTCATCATCTGTCTTTTGTGATGTCGAATGCAGATCTTAGTATCAGTAGGGACAAGGGAATCGTAGGCAACTATATATGTTTGCATGTTATTCGAGGACCTACTCGTACGTGTTTATTTTGATATTTTTTTGGGTATTTGGGAGACTGGAGTGACACTGTAATTATATATACTGTCTATGGGTATTGTCGCCTATATACAAAATATTTTTCGAGTTTTCACAAGTAGGACTAATGCTCTATAAAACTTAAGGGTTAATGAAAATCCATGTTTATGTTTACTTTAAGACTTTCGCTGTAAATTACTGATTATCTACTTACAACTCTGTAAAACACAAACCACTATCACGGCTAAGACTTGAGTAAGCTACATACAGTTGAACTTAACGAATTGAAAGACTTAAGAAAATAACTTAAGAAAAATATGAACAATCGATTAATTAAACTAATAACACATAAGTGGATACGAATATCGAGACATGAGATGGATGGACAGGTGTCGGATACGTGTAGGTGGGCCCACTTAACTAGGAGTGCACAACTCGACGACACTGCCGAGGTGGCCTCGGGGTGTAAGGCCGTCACACATCACCCATTGGCCCCTATTTAGGGTCGAGCCTACCTCTACCTCAATCTAGAGGTGTGCACGAATATGATTGGATCCATCCAATTAGGGTCCATCCTAATCCAATCCAATTATTGTCGATTGAAAAATCACAATTCAGTCCAATCCATTTGTTTTACTAATCCAACTTATCCGATTTACTAAATGCGGACTAGGCTGGATCAAGTTATGCGGATTGAAAATTATAAAATTAATATTTATAAAACTATGAAATTAATATTTTATATTAAAACTTAAGTAATCTCAATGAGTAATAAAGAAAGTTATAATTAATAAGAAAATATTGAACATGACTTTTAATTCAAATGTATTAGTTTTAATATTTTCAACATTTATTTATTTTTTGTCAAAGTTGTTGCATTGATGTTCGTACGACCCAAAAGAGTACAACAATCTATTACATGAGGATAATAGAAAATACAATACTCTAAAGCTCTGGAACAACCCCTTAACGAGGACTACATCCTCTCGAAGGAGGGCAACAACCCCACGAATGGGGACAACATCCTCTTAATGGAGGGCAACAACCCACGAAGGGGAAACATTCCCACAAAAGGGACAAAAACCATAGAATACTACTATAAACAAAGAAAAAAATAATGATATTATTATACCCATGTTGTTGCATGACTCACGCCACCAAGACGCCGCTCGCTACTATAAAGGGTCGGTCGCCGACATTCGCCATTTACGCCATGGAGACCCACTTCTTGTCTCGTTGTCCTTCTTTGTCCGCACTAGATACAAGGGGAAAAAAAGGGTCGTCGGTGACAGTCACCGGAAACCCACAAGTAAAAAAGAAAGGGAAAAGAGGGAAATGGAAAGAAGGGGCAGATGAGAGGTTTAAGGCAGTTGGAGTGGGATGGATGGGGTTTTGAAGATGAAGGGTCACGGTGGTGAAGAAGGAGGAGGAGCAAGGTGGTGGTGGGAGAGAAAAAGAGGGATGCAATAGGGTGAGGGAAGAAAATCAAGAAAAAATGGGAGAGAGGAAAATAAGAAAGAATGGAATCGGAAGGACCACCATAAACAACCGCGTCAGCGCCGGTAGCCAGACGATGATCTGAAGTCGACTCTCAAAGGGACTAGGTGTCGGCGACTCTAGGGTTCTCTTTGAGAGAAAGCCCTAACGCGCTGCTTCAAATATATATATATATATATATATATATATATATATTTAAATTTATTTTTAGCTTTAATTTTAAAATTTATACTTGAATATGAAAAGAATTAACTTGAAAAAGTTTATATTTTCAAATGTATATGAATAAATAATAGACAAAGGAAGATGTTAAATGTATATGAATAAATATATAATGTTATGTATATAAAGGTTAATTGGACCGGATTGCATATTAGATCCGCGGATTAAGGTGCTTAATCCGTAATTTAGTTCAATTTGTCCGGATTACAACTTTTACAATCCAATTCAATTTAACAAATTCAAATTATAAATCAATTATAGCTAAATGGATTGGATCGGAATTGGATTCGTTGATTTTATAAACACCCATAACTCAATCAATGCCTTTTCAGAAGAGTCGAACTAATGATTTTCTAACTAAATTAATTGTTTGAGAAATGCTTTTTTATAATTCTAATAGCTCACGTGTGGAACGAGTCAAGTCGCGTCTCGAGTGATTTATTATGCAATTAGTCAACCCAACCCCAACTAAAAGGTGCTTTACTATTTTCAAATTTCCTTTTCAGCTTTTTGGCTTAAAGTATCATTTCTAGAATAATTTAGACTAATTTTGGACTTCAAATCTGATCTATGAAATACGAATACTTTAAATGTCCTTTTTTATATCTTATGTCAATGATATTGAAAATTTGAGACTGAGGCTATGTTGTTGATTGTTGTTGTTGTTGTTGTTGTATCAATGATATTGCAAATTTACTGTATAGATTAATTATATCACTATAATTGTCAAATTATCACTGGTGAGATGGTAGTGATATGATTTGCCAAAAGATAAAATTTGAAAAGGTTGTAAGTTTGACTCTTACTTACGTAAAAAAATAATTACCATACTAATTTTTTTTTATGAAAAATAAAGTTATTACCTTCAAATTTGTACGGTACTAAGTGCTCCCTCAACCCTCAACCTCTTATGTAAGAGATTAATTTTATATCAAATAATTCAGCCACCCCTTGGTAATTGGTCCCCTAATTAATTAATCAATTTTAATCTCACTAGCTAATATTAATTCTACCTAGAAACCCAAATATACAGATCTTGAGAGCTTCTTTTACGTTTCACATAGCGGATCTCAAATTCTTCCAAAAAAATGGTAAATTGACGATCAAACATATCATCGTTGTTCACACACAAGGCAGCCATACTTTATGCGTGTTGACCCAAACATCAAGATAAATAAAAACCCTGTCGCATAAGGACCTCTTCCAAAGCATCATGTAATTTTTGACATAAAATCGTGTTCCACTGCCTTTTGGTCCTCCAAATTGGTACGCCATCAAACCATACACCACCCACTTTGACCATATCAGAGTTCCACATCTCATACAGGACCGAGGTTCATGACTGACCAGGAAACGCGCTCACCAGACACCACGAGTGTGTACATAGAGAGGGGAGCGACCGTAATGGACAAAAGGTCGGGCGCACTACCTTGTTGGTACTTCAAACAAAAGTAATGCCCAATTGGCCCCCCGACCTTTTTGCCTCCACAAAACAAACGTAAGCCTGCAAAAACCAATCCAGCAAATCATCAACAAAAATCAGACCAGTTTCCTTGCCACTGTTGCCATGACCATCCTGCGAATTCTTTATGTCCATGCAAGGCCAAGCCTACATTCCTTTTCGTAGATTCCCATATCTCTTGCCAAGTGTTGTCAATCTCTTTAAAAATTCGTTGGTTTCTCTCCCCCCACAGTGCCCAAAGGAGTGTCAAAAGTCCGGCTTTGAACAACAAATTCCTTTTATTGTCGCACGAAATAGACGTCGCTTGTTCCATCCATGTTCTTAAAGATTGGGGGTTTTGCCACTCGATGCCTATCTCTCTCGACAACTCCTCCCATAACCTACACGAAAATGAACATGCCAAAAAAAGGTGATCAATGGATTCCATATGAGAAAAACACAAACAACATCTTGACGGCAAGAGGGTGATATGAGGGAGTCGTCTTTGGAGCACGTCTGTCGTATTAATTTTTCCAAGCCACGCCATCCAAGCAAAAACCCTAACCTTCATAGAAGTAACAGATTTCCATATTAGATTATAAACCGGAAAAGATGCCAACGAATTTTCAAGACAAAGACCATAGAAGAAAGATTTAACAGAGAAGAGCTGGGAAGGGTCCCACCCCCACCCACGTTTATCCTCCGTGTGTAGGGTGAGGGAAACTTCCTGGAGACGATGGGTGAGTGCCGCGAATTCTATAGCTTCTGTTTCTCCTAACCTTCGCCGAAAATCATAATGCCAAGAGTAGTCCCACTCGCTCCCGCCGACGAAAGAGGCCACCTCCGCCACACTTGCTTCAGGATTTCGCGAGAGAGAAAATAAACCCGGAAAGTCCTCAGCAAAAGATCGCGTCCCGTTCCATGCATCCTGCCAAAAACGCAGTTTCATGCCATTCCCTAGCGTGAACTCCACACCTTTGATGAAATCATGCCTGCAGCTAGCAATAAAGCGCCATGGAGATCTGAACGAGGGCCTAAATCTTAATGACGTATCCCAGCCATTAGCTTCCTTACCATAGATACTTCCTATGACATTCGCCCAAAAAGCCTCTGGCTCCTGCTGGAAACGCCAGAGCCATTTACAAACAAGGGCCGTATTGCGCTTTAAAAGATTTCCAATTCCAATAGATTGTTCACACTTTCTATAAGATTGTATATCAACATGCATGCATCGAATAAATATATAGGTAGTTTAGGAATACCAACCAATTCATTCGCCTAGTGGTTTGACATCAGGTTTGGGAGTAAAATGTCATTAGTTCAAACCTTGGAGGGTGCATTGCTTTTTTATTATAAAAAAAAAAAAAGTTTCACATTGCTATTTAGTATATGTGGACTCCAATTAATTTAGGACTAATATTTTGTTCATTGTTGATTATTATCCGTGAATTAAATAAATAACTAGAAGTTTTCAAAAATGACAAATAGTCACAATAATCCCAAACTTTCACTTTTGTGTCTAAAAAATTTCAAATTAATAATTGTGTCTAAATAATCTTAATCTTTATTTTTTGTGTCAATTTTGGTCTAATTATTTTTTTGGCATATTGATGTTAATGTGGTATATGAAATTAGTAAAGTCGTTTTGTTTTAATGAGGTAGTTTAAGTTTTAAGAAATAAAAGGGGTTGATTGAAAATTTAAAATGTTACACCTACACAAAGACAAACAATTAGTTTAATGCGGATCAAACTTAAAGTTTGAGATTATTTTGATGTCAAAATTTAAACCACTTCATTTAGCTATCAACTTAATTTACCAATATCATATGTCACAACTCAATTTATTTTTTTAAAAACGTTTAGGTCAAAATTTACACAAAAAAATAAAAATTGAGATTATTTAGACACAATTATTAGTTTAAGACTATTTAAGCACAAAATGAAAGTTTGAGATTATTGTGGTTATTTTGCCTTAAAAAAAACGGTTGTTCATCAAAAAAAAAAAAGGTTTGATGAAAAAAGATTTTTGGTATATTATTTTGATAGTGAGCAGTCGAATAGAAGCAAAAAATGGCCAATTATTCATGCACATGGTCCAGGTGATGAAACGGTCCAGAGAAGATAAATAAATTTAATGGTTCCGGGTCCCGGCCACACGAAAGACCCTGTCGCACAAATGGTCCTTCAGGGAATTCAAGGCAGGCGCGTAAAGTCAATACAGCAAGTACCCGGCCAATTTAGGCCGAGCCCCACTTGGCCTCACAAGTCTATAATATCGGCTTATATGTATTTGTGGCGTTGTAGTACTACTAGTTCTATACCCACTATTAATTACCACTAGGATTGCTCTTTCTGACTCGATCTCACTGTATATATGCCTCCTGAATTTAATGTGTGAACATATGGGACTCCATTCAACTTAAACGAGCTGTCGAGTTCAAACCTTGTGGACAAAAAAAATTGGGTTGAAGGAACTGCTTTTGTATAAGCCTTTTAGAAATACGTGAAAAATTAAAAATAAAATATATTTATTGATTTGCTAATAATTATTTATTTGATAATTGTGACAGTGCATGTTTTTATATAGGTGCGATCAATCTCATGAGGATCAATCGGACGCCCCAACTCTTATAACTTGGAAGAAAATATACTAATTGAAGTTGCACAAGTTTTGATCATGATTCATGATCTCATGACGTTTTGGTCACCATGCAAGTAGATCTCAATAACTTTATCACGCATTAATTCTACGAGGAGTCGAGGACTGTTATTTTATTTACTAAGATCTTATATAATGTTTTCTTTTTTGGGTCAAAAAAGTTATTAGTAAGTTATTTAATTAATTTTTATAAATTTATTTATCTGGTCCCCTTATTTGGCCATTTCTATCTATCTGGTTTTGGAAAAATAAAGCAACTAGGTTGAGAGTACTAAAGATGTCCAGCAAACAGACATGTATGCACGCTTGTACTTAATACTCAAAATGATGCAAATACATGAGTCCTGTCATGCTTTGGAACGTTTACTTTGTGGGTGCTGTCTTTACTTGGACGTGTACCTTTCCTGGCCAGCTATACATGCTGGCCATGCAAGTCATGCTGGCTTTGGACCATTAATGGAAGTTACCATTTTCAATACTTTTATGCATCTATCAATAACTACTTTTGCTTTTGTAATTTATCAAGTATGTGTGGGACTAAATTGGGAATTTGACGGATATATTTTGAATAAAAATTGCTATATTGAAAGCACACATATATGAGCAAGTTTCATGTTGTTAAATGTGCATCGAATAATATAATATAGCGTAAAAAAGTGACACGAGGTGCATGTGTATTTAATTAGAATTGAATGAAGAAATGGCGTGTATTGGATGTCCTCAACTAATTTGAAATTAAGGCTTTTATAGTTAATGTTCCCCTGTTTGATGTATTCCCTTCTAAAAGTTAATTAATGTCAATGTCACAACACTTTGAATTAGCGTTCAATGCCCCATAATTCTTCGTTCTAGAGATGCATTTAATTCTATTTACTAGGTCATTTTCTTAAAAAGGTGTATGTTTTTTGGATTTCCTATATTTTTTCCAAAATCAAATGTATGGTACTAGACATGTATAGTTGGTTCCAAAAAAAAAAAAAAAAAAAAACGAGTTGTTAAAAATGCTCAAATTAACCTGCATCTTTTGCAAAAAAATGAATGTAGCAGCAATAGCCTAGAAGTTAGACAATATCAATTAAGTCTTCCTTCTTTTGCCTCTAAAAGGAATCGGAAGCTAAGTTACGAACCATTTGACGCTAGAGTCAACTTGAAGTTACATATTCTTTTCAATCATTTATATAAGTCGTTTAAGGTAATGACACAAGAATTAAGACAACTTTAATTAAGAATGTAATTTACATATATGTCCTTTAATATTAAATGATGAATTGAAATGATGAATTGAAGAATTGATGAATCATAAATGTTTGAATTGTATAAAGGTAAAATAAGTAAAAATGCAATAAATACACTCTTGAATTTCAAAAACGACTTACAATTTTGAATAAGAAAATTTTGCTGGAACGACTTATATAAATTACTAGAGGGAGTATATAATTCCAAAAGCACTGAGCGGATGACTTAGTTGTGATACACAATTGAGCTACACGTTTGATGGAATTGTTGGATATGTACATTAAAATGTAAACTCACTTAGCAGACATATATATATATATATATATATATATATATATTGGTTGACCAAACACACAAACAGCTCTTATTTTCCTTTAAAGTGAAATCGTGACCCGAAGTCACGACTTCTCTCGATAAAAAAAAAAAAAAAAAAATTTAATCGTGACGTGTCAGTTACGTGGCAGTGACGTGGCCAAAAGTGTGTTAGTTTTGAAAATATTTTGGTGGGTGTGTTGGGTTGATAAATTTTTTCCTTAAATGTACTAATCAAGCAAAAAATCCCCAAATCTTATCATATGTTCAAGTTCGAAATTAAATATTTTCCCAATTTTGCTAGGGAATTGAGAAAGTGCAACAATGTTAACAATTTGAACTATTCTACTACCATGCCCCGTTAACTAGTTTTAGCTTTCCTATAAGGAAAATACCACGATGATCACGGACACTCCCGATGATGCAGTGTCCATGTATTCGCGGATTATAATATAAGTTCACACCCAACTCTTAATAAGTTAACTACAGATCTTGTTCGGTCAGATATACCATGGAATCAAAGGGTCATTTTGTTGGTGCCTAGAACCTAGCCTTAATTCCACTGCATCATTTTACACAAACTTGATCACATTTGTCATTAAAAACACTAGCAAATCTAGACATTTGAAGATATTGTCTGACATTCAGATTAACATCAACTATTAAAAACCAAGGTCCCCCTTTTGTGATGCAATGCTCTTGGCACAAGGTTTAATTTGCTAGTTCTTCTAGTTAAATACTACATCAGTTTTTAATGTGTGAAACACAACTGGTCATGACTACTCCAACTGTACCATGATATTTAGATATTGGCTTAGCCAGGACCACCCCTCATACTGCCCAAAAGGTATAAATCTTCATGGGAATCTAATCTAAGCCTAGAGAATCTTAACCTATAGTGTACGTATATATTTCTTAATTAACTATATACAGCTTTATATAGTCTTATAGGGCGTGGTTGGTAATAAAGTGATTAACTTGATTAAATACCTATAACATCCAAAATCAAGATTCTATTAGTTCTTATTATAATATATATCTTCTTCTTAGAGAAGAGGTGGCAAATGATGCACAGGCGAAAACGCACAAGATGAATTAAACTTATGATCTCTACCACCAACCATATAAGTGGCTTAGTAGTTAGATGTGGGGTTACCGATGTAAGAGGTTGGGGGTTTGATTAATTCTGATCGGGAGCAAGTTTTTTTCTTATTAAAAAAAATTAAGTATCTCCATCATTTTGCTATGCTATGTTACCCCATGTTATTAAAAGTATTTTCATTCTCTGCCAAAAAAAAAATATTTTTTCATTCATAACATTAAAAGGTAATAAAAAAAATATTTTTTTTTATAGGAACGAGACTTTATTTATCACATTCTATATGTACAAAGAATGTATCCCTTTACAAAGGCGAGAAACAACGTGTTTCCCATAAACAAAGTTGAAAAACCTCTACCAATATAGCAGGAGAAAAATGTGTTGTTTCGGTTCTCAAACATCTCCACCACTCCAGAAACGACTGTTAAAGAGGCACGCTCCTTTGTGGTGCTATGTTCACACCAAATCAACTAGGTTGAACCTACGTTCCCATAGTCGGGATTATAGAAGTGAAACCCAAAATTACAAGACAATTTCCCCTGAACTACATCACTCATTCGCACACCCTGCCCTTTAGGTGTACTCACCTATGATAGCAGCCGCATCCATTGCCCATTCAGTTCCATCCAAGTTCGACCCTTAAATTCATTAGCGCCCATTAACAATGAAGCCGAGGCCTACATGATCAACTCCCATACACCTTCGACTAGTCGCGATGTTTCCCCTCGAACAAGTGTCGATTCATCTCTGCCCAAATGAACCAGATGACCGCTAGTACCCCAGTCTGCTAAAGTGCTCGCCGCTTACACACTGCCCTTCATGTCAGCCCCTCAATAGCGTGACCCAGTAGGCTGGGCTGGGCGGCAAGAAACCTAGCCAAAGACCGAGTTCAGGAGGGCTCAGATGGTTCCATAAGGTTCGGTCGCGGGAGAACATGCGAAACAGCGCGTGAGGCGTAAAGGGGTTGCGCCTGGGCGCGCGCCTTGGCACGATGCCTTGGCGCGCCTTGGCACGACACCTTAGCGCAAGACACGGGTGGACCTTGGCACGCGCCTTGGCGCGGGCACGGACAAGACTTTGCAAATTCCTTTGGCACGAGAAAGGTCGTGCCTTGGCACGAGCAAGGCCGCGCTTTGGCACGAGGCGGGGTTGACAAATCTTGACTTGGGCGTTGACCAAGTCAAAGTATGCTTGGTCTCATTTTGGGATGTTTCCTATTGGAGCTGAGGAAACGATTTGACATCTGCTATTAGGAGAGGTGTGTTCTCTCCCAGGGGCGGCATAGGCGAAGTAGCAAGGACCCTTGAGCATGCCTTGAGCGCAATGCCAAGGCACGACCCATGGACGGATCATGGCGCCGGCCACCCCGAGCTGGTGGGACTCGATCGATCCCCGGCTAGCACCCGAAGTGCCTGGGCATGACCAGGTACCACCGAGCAGTCCCTGTCCCGTACAGAAACATGGGCCACGTCCCTTGAGGCGTGGATAGACCAAGTCAAGGCAGTTCCAAGCGGTTGAGAAACTACCTTGGTCATGGGCAGAGGCCATGATCAAGGCGCGACCAAAGAAGTCCCGAATACGCGAAGCATGTTGCAATTGACCCTGTAGTGGTGACGGTTATGGAACGATGTGGGAGCAAGAGAGCAAGGTAGTTGGGTAATTACCTTGACCACAAAGGAAGTGGTGTTTTACTTGGTCTATAGATCAATGTACACAGGACATGTGTCCTAGTTGGTTATGTAACTACCTGTTGGCTGGTCTATAAAGCCAAAGGCTCTAAGCTTGTGGAAGCATAGAGTTCCAGTGTTGTATTTTCAATTGAGAGCTAGTAAAAACGTTCCCTTGTTGCTATTGCTTGTTGTTCCTTTAATTTGAGTATTCGTGTGCTGAACTAAGGTGGCCCTTAGGAACCACGGGTTTGATTGAGTGAGAAAACCCCTCTTTAATCGGCCCCATGACAATTGGTATCAGAGCCCTGTTTGGAGACGATGGCGACCCGAGCAGCGAGCAATCTAAGTGAGAGATAGCTCACTTAGAACACCTGATGGCGACGATGTCTGCCCCGGCAGAATCGACGGAGTCTTCAACGACGGCACAGCGCATTAAAGGCTTGGAGATGTTGGTGGCTTCGTTGGTGACTAGATGAGAGTCACAGGAAGCTGTAATAGCTATGTGGGAATCAAGATTTGACGAGCTTGTAGCGGATGTACGTTCGATAGGAGAACTTACCATTGAAACATCCTCGACGATGGCTATGGAGGTGAATCTGCTCAAGCGAGCCGTGGGTAGATCCTCGGAGGTTGCAGTTGCGGTGAAGTGTAAAACCAAGGTACCCGAGCCAAAGAAATTCTCAAGCAAGAGGAGCGCAAAGGAGCTTGAGAATTTCTTTTGGGACATGGAGCAGTACTTTGCTACTGCTGGGACGGAGGAGAACCAAAAGGTCATCCTGACCTCCATGTATCTAGAGGGTGATGCTAAACTTTGGTGGAGAACCAGGTAGATGATGATGCGGCTGCGGGCAGACCCAAGATCGTGGACTGGGAGGTGCTTAAGAAGGAATTGAAGGATCAATTCTTTCCTACCACTGCGACTTGACAAGCGCGGGAGGCCTTGCACAAGCTCAAGCAGACGGGATCGGTCAGAGACTACGTTAAGGAGTTTTCATCTCTCTTGTTGGACATCAAAAACATATCAGAGGAGGATAAACTCTTTAACTTCACCACTGGATTGCAGTCATGGGCTCAATCCGAGCTAAGGAGGCAAGGAGTGAAGGACTTGCCTGGAGCGATTGCGGCGACAGATAGTCTTGTGGATTTCAACATTAGTTCTTCCACGAATGAGGGGAAAGCAAGGAGAAGAAGTCGTTTAAGGACCATCACAAGAAGGGCGAGAAGAAGTCCTTCCCTCCTAAGCAGGTGAACCCTAAACCAGTCCCGAAAGCAGACGCTAAGCCCTCATCAAGTTCCTTGGGTAAGGGCTATTTCATTTGCAATGGCTCTCACAGGGCACGGAACGCCCAAAGAAGGAGAAGATTTCGGCCTTGATCGCGGAAGATGATGACCAACCCCAAATGAACCCACTACGGTTGTTGAATGCCATTCAACAAGCCAAGACTAGCCGTTCGGGGGGGGGGGCTGATGTACGTGGATATGTAGGTGAACCAGAAACTAGTCTTGACAATGGAAGATTCAGGAGCTACACACTCATTCGTGGTAGACCACATGGTGAGAAATTGAGACTAGATCTTGTCGAAATTTTCGGTCGGATGAAAGCTGTGAATTCGGAAGCAAAGCGAATTCAAGGTATGGCCACTGATGTGAATCTTAAGGTTGGGTCTTGGGAGGGGAATATCAACCTCATGGCAGTTCCCTTAGATGGACTTTGATGTCGTCTTAGGGAATGACTTTCTACATTTGGGGAGTATTGCATTGATGTCGTTCTTAAGGGGATTGTTTGTGATGAACAAATCCCATCCTTGCTTTGTTCTTGCGGCTAACACAATTGCAAGAAAAGATAGCGCAAAGCTATCCCATTTTTCAGCCATTCAGGTGAAAGATGGATTGAGGAAGGTGAACCAACATTTCTAGCGGCCTTGGTGGAGACTAAGGCAGGAATGGCAGCAAAGGTCCCTGATGCAGTTGCTTTGAGGTATTAGAGGACTTCAGTGATGTAATGCCAGTGGAGTTTCCAAAATAATTACCCCCACAAAGGGTAATTGACCACGAGATTGAGCTAATCCTTGGCTCAAAACCCCCAGCACAAGCCCCATACAGAATGGCTATAAAGGAGTTGGATGAGTTCGAGGAAGCAGTTGCAGGAGTTGTTGGATGCTAGATTCATTCAGGCATCCAAGGCACCCTATGGTGCACCAGTCTTGTTCCAGAGGAAGCATGATGGGTCTCTTCGGATGTGCGTGGATTACATGGCTCTGAACAAGCTGACATTGAAGTATAAATACCATATTCCATTGGTGGCTGACTTGTTCGATTGGCTATCCAGCGCAACCTACTTCACGAAATTGGACTTGAGGTCGGGATACTATCAAGTTCGAATTGCAGCTGGAGATGTCCCTAAGACGACAATGGTGACTAGGTATGGATCTTTTGAGTACTTAGTCATGCCATTTTAGTTGACAAATGCCCCTGCTACACTCTGTAATTTGATGAACGATGTGTTAAGGGAGTTCATCGATAGATTTGTTGTTGTCTACCTAGGTGACATTGTAATCTATAGTCAAAACCTCCAAGATCATGTGGATCACTTACGGAAGGTTTTGACTACTTTAAGGGTAACCATTTGTATGTAAAGAGGGAGAAGTGTGAGTTTGCTACGCAAATGATCACTTTCCTAGGTCATGTTGTAGGCCATGGAAGATTACGGATGGACCCGGAGAAGGTACGGGCGATCATGGAGTGGCCGAACCCTACGAAGGTCCAGGAGTTGCGGTCTTTCCTAAGTTTAGCGAACTACTATCGGCGGTTTGTGGAGGGCTACTCACGGAGAGTGGCACTGCTGATAGATATGTTGAAAAATGATCGAGCTTGGGTATGGACGGATCGATGCAACCAAGCCATGGCGGAGCTGAGGCAGGTCATTGCCTCTAAACCAGTATTGGGGTTACCCAATTTTGATCTACCTTTCAAAATACACACAAATGCATCAGATAGAGCACTGAGGGCGCTACTTGTCCAAGAGGGACACCCCATTGCCTTCGAAAGCAAAAAATCGAAGGAAGCAGAGCATAGGTACCCGGCTCACGAGAAGGAAATGCTTGTCGTGATCCATGCTCTTCGTCTCCGGAGGCACTATTTATTGGGGACCAGTTTCATGGTATACACGGATAATGTTGCTATCACTTACTTCGATGAGCCAGAAGAAGCTCAATCAAAAGCAGGCGAGGTGGCTAGATTTCCTAGCGAGTTCGATATGCAATTCGAGCATAAACCTAGAGGCTTAATTCGGTCTCGGATGCTCTCAGTCACAAGGTGGTGGCTGAGATGGTATCAGCAGTGTTGAGGCTGGAAAGTGAGTTCATGCCTCGCATCAAGATGAGACAAGCAAAGACCCTGTTTGCGTGAAAATGATGAAACTAGTGGCTGAGGGAGTCACTCGGAGGTTTTGGTACAAAGTTGGAGTCCTCTATGTCAAAGGAGGACGTCCATATGTCCTTAGTACTGGTGGACTAAGGCGACAACTTCTAAAAGAGACACATGATGCTCGGTGGGCGGGACACCCGAGCATGGAGCGCATCTATGCCCTCTTATCACGTTCGTTCTTTTGGCCGAAGATGGAGGAGGACGTGGATTAGTATGTGCGGACTTGTCTTGTGTGCCAACAAGACAAGACGTAAAGGAGGAAGGCCCTAGGGTTGTTGGAGCCTTTGTTTGTACCGGACATACACTTTCAAATCATATCGATGGATTTCATTACTGGTCTTCCTAAGGTGCAGGGAATGACCAACGTGTTAATGGTGGTGGATCGATTCTCAAAGTATGCTACATTCATAGCTGCTCCGAAGAATTGCGATGCGACCAACAACAAAATTGTTCTTGAAACATGTGGTGAAGTATTAGGGAATACCGGAGGACATCATCAGTGATCGAGATGCTTGCTTCACTAGAAGGTTTTAGATGGCCCTATTCAACTTGTTGGGCTTGAAGCTGAAGTTTTCTACAACAAACCATCCTCAAATAGATGGGCAGATTGAGAGAATCAACGCATTGCTGGAGGACTACCTCAGACATTACGTGAATGTTACTCAATCTATTGGGTAGATTTACTTGATACAGCCCCACTTTGCTACAATCTTCACAAAAGCTCAGCTACGGAGCTGAGTCCATTCTAGGTTATGATGGGACAACAACCGGCTACTCTACATGAGATAGCCAAGTCAAATTCGATGGGATCGCGTCGGCGGCCTATCACTTTGCGAGGAACAAGCATGAGCTGAGGGAGGCAACTCAAGACAGTTTGGCCAAAGCTGTTAGAAGGATGAAGAAGTATGCAAACCAGCACATGAGACCCTTGGAGTTCCAGGAAGGAGACCTAGCCTTGTTGAAGCTTACTCACCAGATTCTAAAGAAGTTCAACAAGAAGGAGACACATAAGGGCCTGGTCCAGCGATACGAGAGACCATTTGCGTTGGTCAAGCGAGTTGGGCGGGTAGCTTATCGCCTTAAGCTACCAGAGAGGTTGAAGATACATCCTACATTCCATGTAAGTTATCTTAAACCTTTCCACTCTGATGAGGCAGATCCAGAGAGGAGCACAATGAGACGGCTCCCCTTTGGTGCGAAAAGAGTTTGCAAGGGAGATCGAGCAAATTCTAAGACAAGAAACGCGTGGCCAAAGCAAGAAAAATAGGCGAACATCTTATTTGATCAAGTGGGTTGATGTCGAGGAACCTACTTGGGAGCGAGACACTACTCTATGGCAGTTTGGGAAGGAAATAGCAGACTATGAGAAACAGCAGCAACTGAGCAGTTCGATGAGGGCATCGAACATTTCGGCGGGGGATGTTTGTCAGCCCCTCAATAGCGTGACCCGAGTAGGCTGGGCTGGGCAACGAAAAACTTAGCCAAAGATCGAGTTCAGGAGGGCTCGGATGGTTCCATAATGTCCGGTCGCGGGAGAACATGTGAAACATCTCATAAACGTAAAGGGAGTTGCGCCTGGATACATACCTTGGCACGACGCCTTGGCGCGCCTTAGCATGATACCTCAGTGCAAGGCACGGGTGGACCTTAGCACGCACCTTGGCGCGGGCACGGGCAAGACTTGGCAAAATTCCTTTGGCACGAGCAAGGTCGCGCCTTGGCACTAGCAAGGTCGCGCCTTGGCATGAGGCAAGGGTTGACAAATCTTGACTTGGGCGTTGACCAAGTCAAAGTACGCTTGGTCTCATTTTGGGATGTTTCCCATTGGAGCTGAGGAAATGGCTTAACATCTACTATAGGGAGAGGCGTGTTCTCTCCCGGGGCGGCATGGGCGAACTAGCAAGGACCCTCGAGCATGCCTTGGGCGCAATGCCAAGGCACGACCCATGAACGGATCATGTCGCCAGCCACCCCGAGCCGGTGGGACTCGACCGAGCCTCGGCTAGCACCCGAGGTGCCTGGGCACGACCAGGCACCACCGAGCAGCCCCTATCCCGTAGAGAAACATGGGCCACGCCCTTTGAGGCGTGGATGGACCAAGTCAAGGCAATTCCAAGCGGTTGAGAAACTACCTTGGTCATGGGTGGGGGCCATGATCAAGGAACGACCAAAGAAGTCCCAAATACGTGGATCATGTTGCAATTGACCCTGTAGTGGTGACGGTTATGGAACGATGTGGCAGCAAGAAAGCAAGGCGGTTGGGTAACCTTGACCACAAAGGAAGTGGTGTTTTACTTGGTCTATGGATCAATGTACACAGGACAAGTGTCCTAGTTGGTTATGTAACTACTTGTTGGCTGGTCTATAAAGCCAAGGGCTCTAAGCTAGGGGAAGCATAGAGTTCCAGTGTTGTATTCCCAATTGAGAGCTAGTAAAAACTTTTCCTTGTTGCTATTGCTTGATGTTCCTTTAATTTGAGTATTGGTGTGCTAAACTAAGGTGGCCCTTAGGCACCACGAGTTCGATTGAGTGAGAAAAACCTCCTAGAGAAAAACACCTCTTTAGCTGGCCCCGTGACACTTCCTTATATGTGTAATGCTAGACATTCATGAATGGTTCTAGGAAACACCCACTTCATGTTGAGCTCAATAGCCTACCGCACCCACAACTTCTTTGCATAAACATATGTAACAAATAAATGATTCACTGACTCACCACCCTTCTTGCATAGCATACATATATGAGAGGATAAAAACAAATCATGTTTCCGCCTTTGAAGCACTTCCATCATGCTCACTTTGTCTCGCCACACCAACCAAAAGAGAAAACTATACTTTATTGGGGCATTCCCTTTTCAAATCAATTTAAATGTTTCATGGTTCATCTCTTCTCCAAGTATGCAAGTCGAGACCACCCTCCCTTTTTAACTTCAACACATTTTCCTAAGCCACAAGTGTTTAATAATCTTCATATCCCATCTTTTGTCGTATGAATTTGCATATCAAATTTCCTTTTCACTAGCCACACATACTAGCATATGATATAAAGACAAAAAATATGAGGGAAGAGCTTCCAATTTGGAATGTATCATAGTCAATCGCCCGCCTTTCTACAAACAACTACCCTTCCACTTTAGAAGTTTTGTGATCTTTTATATAATCGGCCGGCCCCCAAAAAGACTTAGATCTTGGTTCACAACCAATAGGCATGCTTAGGTACTTGACTGGCCAACCTTCCTCCATACATCCAACATCTCGTGCCGCCAGTTCCACCTCCGCCTCATATACATAAATCCCCATCAACAATGATTTGTTGAAGTTGAGTAGTTACCCAAAAACATCACAAAAACCATGCACAACCCGCATCATATCTTTCACTGCTTCCTTATCCCCTTCCACAAACAACAATGATTCATCGACAAACTGTAAGTGTGAAATGTGTAAATTACCACACCCAATGCGGAATCCTTTGACTCTTCCACGTGCCTTAGTGTAATGACCCTAAAACCTAACTCGTGCCACGTGTCATTTCAATGTAGTATGTAGGACCCCACTTGTCGTGATACGTATGTCCAAGCCCCAGAAGTCGACACCAAGGTATGCTATTTTTGTTTGATGCTTGTATTATGCATTATGAACGTAATTAGGCCAGCTATGCTCTATGAAAGTGAATGTTGGGTGGTAAAGCAACAACAATTACATAAAATGAACATAGCAAAAATGAGGATGCTTAGGTGGATGTGTGGTAAAACTCGTATAGATAGAATAAGAAATATAGAAATTCAAAGACAAGAGACAAGTAGGAGTAGCACCAATTGATACAAAGATTAGGGAAGGGCGGTTGTAATAGTTTGGTCACCCGCAAAGACGGCCTACAAATGCTCCAACTAGAAAACTTGACTCAATAGAAATTGTAGAAATTCGACGAGGTAGGGGCATACCAAAGTTAACATGGGATGCATTAATTAAGAGGGATTTGAATGGTTTGTAAAGCTCACCATCAATTGCACTTAATCGAGCACAATGGAAAAGTTTGATCCATGTAGCCAACCCCAGTTAATTTGGGACTGAGGCTATGTTGTTGTTGTATTATGCATTATGTATTATACAAGATTGAAAAATCTAAACTAATCAATTTCGGACATGTGCGGGTAAGGTACACAGGGGGCATATTGGTGTCGAGACGAGCATAGATATACCTCGAGTTGCGTGTCGACGTGAGATTGAGGTAGTGGCCTATGGGGTAGATTTTTTATGTAAGTTAATTTAGGTCTTAACTAGCTTTAATGTGACCACATTTAATGTGAAACTAGTGGGCCTAAAGTATTTAAATTATTCAATTATCACATGATGTGCATCGCAATACATGTCAACCAATCAAGAGATTGATGAGTCTAATTGTAGAGTCGTTCATGCATGACTTGGTAAATAATTGAGTGAGGTGGACCACAAGACATACCTCCAGATATGCGTGCACACAAGGTCAATGGCTAAGGTTTAAACCTATCTAATACATATAAATCAACAATTTTGATTTCCAATTCCATACCAAAATCGTTGAATAGGAAGGAGAGAAAGAAGAGGAGGTGTTGGAGTGCTCTTGGGAAGGAGGAAGGTAAACAATTTAGTGATGGTGTGTTGAAGAAGAAGATCAAGATATAAAGATAGGTAACTCCTTCAACTTAGCTTGGTCAAATTGTTCAATTTGATGTTGTTGTGGTGCTATTTTTACATTGGGGTTAATGTCGGGGACTTCTAGTAGGGTGTATGAGGGGTCCCAAGCCATTAACAAGGCCTATGTGTAGAGGAAACCCAAAATTCGAAGTGCAGAATTATGGGTTCTGCTGCACATAGCATGCTAGGTGGATAATATAGCGCACTAATATGCATTAGCGTGCTAGATATCAGAGGTAGCGTGCTAATGTCAAGAACTAGCGCACTAATCAAGATAGCGCGTTAAAGTGAGGGATTAGCACACTTAGTGCGCTAATTACTCTGACAATACAAAAATATGCAATTTTCAAAAGTTCCTCAAACACTCTAAATTGGTGTAATACCCCAAGTAAAGTGTGACGACCCCTCTCCTAATCTAGGGCACCGACTGACCTAATCCCGTAATTAAGCCTTAATCATATCCACGCAGGACTTAACTACGTATTAGTCAACCTTTACAACATAGACGCCTCTTTTCTCATGTTCATGATAAGTAATACAATGGTCCTACTAGTTTATAAAATTTAGAGTTAATTAAAACTTTTTATTAAATTAATTAATTAGCGAAAGTCTTATTGATTATGTAGAAGCAATTAGTAACTTATGCGGAAGCCATTTACAATATCCTAAGTGTGAAAAACTAGGAAATGACATCATATATATAAAGTCCACGAAATGCATCAAAACAATAAAATAGTCTAAGTCAAATCGGGGAAACTAACTCTCAACCCAATATGCAACCCCAAATAGTATCTAAAAGACATATATAACATATACAGACAAAATACCACAAGAATACCTACAATTGATGCAGTGACGCGCGTCGGGCCCAGGGATCATCGCCGATCTTCTCTTTGCCCGGCCTGTTGGTAGACAGCTCCGCACCTATAGTCATAAAAAGGACGGTGAATACAAGAATAAAATAGTAATCCCCGATAACAAGTTTAATTTGCATTTCCAAATACTCAAATGTTATTTAAAAGCATATAAATGGGAAAACTAGAAAATAAACCATATGCGAGTAAATACCAAAGTTAAACAAGTGATACTGACACTAGGCTAAATAGTGGTGATTTAGGTCCGGTCGGCAATGAAACATGTCATTCCGACTCAATGATTATATAACACAAGGGACTCTAACCCAAGTGTTACCAAGGACCCCGATGTGTAGACCACCTCAGGGACTCTAACCCCGAGTGTCATACAGTGTTAGGTAAAATGTGCCGACATCCCCATGGACTCTAACCCCGTGAGTCGCGCACACCTCGATCAAGTACGTGACCTAAATGTGAAAATTACTTTTTAAATTTCTAGAAATACAAAGTATGAATTGTCAAGGCATATGGACATCTACACACCTAAACAAATAAGGAATACAAGTCCTCTTAAACATTTATAAGATACTCACTAGCCTAATAGCATGCTATTTATCATTCAATTCACATTTAAAACAACAAGAATAGACATAGCATGGGATAGAATTAATGAATCAAATCACATGAATGGATATCATGCAAACTGGACTCATCAAGTGAGTATAGACACAAAGAACACATGATATAAGAATACAAAGGAAAAATAGTCAAAATGACTATGCAAGGATAAAAATTAATAGAAATGAAATGCCAAGTAAAGTTGCCATTGGGTATACTCACAACAACAAAGTATAGTCCTAGCTTTACTGGCCTCCCGATACTCCAAATCTTGTATTCCCTCTTTCGTACCCTTTTCCTAGGTTCCTGAGTTTGGTGTCTCATTCATTCAAGTATAGTGGGTTTAAGCTCAGTTTAGTGGTGTTTATTGTGTATTCAAATTGGTTCAATAGACTTTAAATCAATCTTCCTAAATCAGCCCCTAAAGATTAAATTAAGTTTCAATTTATGTCCTATATTTTAATACACTTTTAGGCATGAAATGGTCCAAATATCAAAATCATTCTTCAATACAATTATTGTTGGTATCTCTCTTAGCTTTCCGGAAAAGTTTTGTTTTCAAAATTCTGATTTAAAATGAAAGAGATGTCATGCTTTTACTCAACATAGGCCTAATTGGGATTTAATCCGATCAGCGGAATAGAAGATCTATTTCACCTAATCTATAGTTCCTAAAAATCTAATTCTTGGTCACATGATAGAAAATATATCCAAATACATCATACTAAAAGATCAGCTTATTTGGATAAGTAGTTAGGGAGTTATGCCCTTAACAAATTTAGTTTCAAAACTTTCCTTTTTAATTCCAGTACCTATTTTTAGAGCATGTCTAGATATAAAAGATTTGACTAAAAATTTTTCCAGTTAAGCAAAGTTATTTACCTTTAAATAAGCTTTCAAATGCCACTAGTTTGGATCTATTTGGATCTAAAATGAGCAGATTATGACTAAATTACACAGGTTGATTCCTAATATAAAATGCAGAATTCTAGTTTTGATGTTGCAATTTCAAAAATTTATATCTTTATGATTTTAAAACCTAGTTAAGAACTTCAATATATTTGGATTATCAACTTGAGATGAGGAATCCAAATATATAAATCAATTGCAAATACTTAATCATCTATTATCTAAAATTAGTCTAAAGCCAGAACTTGTTCTAATTTCAACTGAAAAGATGTGTACCTAGTTAATGTAGCACCCTAGCTTGAGAATTTTTCACCAACTCCCATTGATTCCTTCAACACCTTGATGATTCACTCCTCTCCAGCAATTCCTTCTTCTTCTCCAGCAAAAATAAATGAGTGATTTGGTTTGCATGTTGTTTGATCAGTAATGTTATATATTAAGGTAATGTTCCATCCTAGCCCTTGATCTCCATGGATTTATGTATCCCGAGGAATATCTAATGGTCCACCTCTTGCCATATATCCCACTAACTCACGCTAACTCAACCTCAAGTGACACCATTTCATTACTCACCTAGTTCCTAGATGTGCCAATGTGTATCTCTAGACTAATCTTATGCTTTCCATTTAATTTACTCAACTATATGCTTTTAATTTGATTTACATTAACAAACTCAACCATAGGCTTATAAGTAATTCCTTATTTCAGATTAGTATTAAATAAGACTTACCAAAATGATAAATACCCGATTCCCCGCTCGCACGCTACTCGAGGCGTGTCACCGCTCTCGTCTCGATGCCTACAACTATACGAACCGACTTAGTATGTCTACAAAATACGTAACACTAGGCATACATTAATACAAAAATATAATATACCTCGGCCACGTACCTTGGTCGGTGCATGTATCACAGTGTAGGTCCCATGTCAAGGGTTGATGATCCTGATTAAGGAATTAAAACAGGTGTTAGAGATTTGGGCCGTGACGAATATTCCCAACAAAATGAAGATTTCTTCCCCAAAATTAAGTTTAAGTTACCGTTCTACCTGACTCAAACAGGTACAAGAATCTATCTCGCATGTATTCCTCCCGCTCCCAAGTGAGTTTTCTGTCATCGTGGAACTGCTACTTGATGGGTACCTTCGGGATGGACTTGCTCCACAACTATTGCACCTTTCGATCTAGGATCTGAATGGATTGCTCCTCTTAAGAGATGTCATTGCTCGGGTCGATCTGACTTAAGTCAACTGTCGGTCGCACGCGTGCATTCGACTCGACCAGTCGAAGCATTGAAATGTGGAACACTAGATGGACCCCTGACATCTGTGGAGGCAATTCAACCTCATATGCCACTTTCCCGACCCGTTTCTTAATCATGACACGCCTGATGTACCTCGGCGCAAACTTGCCTTTCACCACAAATCTCTGGAAACCCTTCCGAGGGGAAACCTTTAAATAGATTAAGGCTCCTTCGGAATACGCGAGATCACCGTGATATTTATCTGCATATCTCTTTTGTCTCTCATGTGCTCCTCTGAGTCTCCGATAGATCATTTTGACCTTTTTCGTGTGTTCAACAACAATCTCAGGCCCCACTATCTCTCGGTTCTCTAGCTTAGCCCAACATGGCGAGCGACACGGTCTGCCATATAAAGCCTCAAATGGTGCCATCTCAATGCTAGCTTGATAACTGTTGTTATAAGTGAACTCACATAATGGTAGTTACTCCGCCCAAGATCCGCCAAACTCTAACACACATGCCCGCAACATGTCCTCGAGGACCTGAATCAATTTCACAGTCTGCTCTTTGGTATGAGGGTGGAAAGCCGTACTGAACTATATGCGCATACCGTACTGCTCTTGCATACTTCGCCACATCATGGACGTACATGTAGCATTCTGATATGACGTGATTGTCAATGGTACCCCGTGCAGCCTGATAATTTTTCTGTCGAACAATACGCTCAGCTGATCGAACGCGTAATGCGATGCCATTGGCAGGAAATGAGCAGACTTAGTCAGTCTGTCAACTATCACCACGATTGAGTCATGTATCATCGCGATCCTCGGCAGTCCTATCACAAAATCCATAGAGATGTCTTCCCACTTTCATCGAGGAATAGGAAGCAACTGTAGTAATCGCCCAGGTCTGCGATGCTCGGACTTCACTTGCTGACAAATACCACAGTTCCTGATGAATCTAGATACGTATGCCTTCATCCCAGGCCACAAAAAATGCCTCCTCATGTTGTGGTACATCTTAGTCCTACCTTGATGTACGGTAAGTCTAGAACGGTGCGACTCTTGGAGGATCTCATCTCTCAGCTCCGACACATTTAGTATCAACAACCTGCCCCAGTATTTCAGAAACTGATATGTCGTTTCTGCCCAATCTGTACATTTTACACTCGACGCTAACTTGTTGAATCTCGAGTACAACCAGTCGGTCCTCCGACATTCTTACACTCGCTGTGTGGACACAGTCTGTAGTCTCATTTGTGCGCAAATCATCACCTGAGTATCGGTAGGAACCACTGTTTGACATGCTGTCAGTGTTGCCTCGAGTAATCTGTACTCATGCATCATGTGACATATACCACCTCTGCATCTCTAGTCGGTCTCCAACTCAGCGCATATGCAACTAAGTTCACTTTTCCTTGGTGATATTTTAAGGAAACGTCGTAGTCCTTCAAGAACTCCAACCATCTGCGTTGTCTCATGTTCAGCTCTTTCTGTGTGAAGAGATATCTCAGACTCTTGTGATCAGTGAAGAGTGTGAGCCTCTATCCATACAAAAGGTGTCTCCAAGTCTTCTGTGCAAATACACCGCTGCCAACTCTAGATCGTGCATGGGGTAGTTATTCTCATATATCTTTAATTGTCTCGATGCGTATGCCGAAACACCGATGCCCCGCATCAACACAACCTAGACCCATATGAGAAGCATCTGTGTACACTAGAAATCCTTGTTTAGCCTCTGGCAGTACTAACACTGACGCGATAGTTAATGACTCTTCAACTTAGTAAATGCAGCCTCACACTTCTCAGTCCACTCATAAGCAACATCATTCTATTTAAGCCTCGTCATCGGTGAAGCGATCTTCGAGAAATTCTTTACGAACCTATAGTAGTATCTTGCTAACCCTAGAAAGCTCCTGATCTCCGGTACTGATGTCGGTGCCAGCCAATCCATGATCGTCTGAATCTTGGCCGGATCTACTACAATCCCAGTTTCTCCAATAATGTGCCCCAAGAACTTGACCTCTGCAGGCCAGAATTCACACTTGCTGAACTTAGCGAAAAATTGGTGTTCACTCAATGTCTGCAACGTCTTTCTTAGGTGTTTCTCGTGATCCTCACGTGTCCTCGAGTATATCAAGATGTCATCGATGAAGACTATCAAGAAGCGGTCGAGATATGGTCTAAGTATTTGGTGTATCAAGTCCATGAATACGGCGGGGGCGTTGGTCGGCCTGAATGACATGACCATGAACGGGTAGTGTCCGTGTCTGGTGCTGAATGCTATCTTGGACCTGTCCTCATCCCTGATCCTAAGCTGATGATAGCCCGATCTCAGGTCTATCTTGGAGAAAAACAACGCTCATCTCAGCTGATCAAATAAATCATCTACCGTGGAAGTGGGTACTTGTTTATGACTGTCACTCTATTCAACTGCCTGTAGTCGATGCATAGTCTCAGACTACCATCCTTCTTCTTCACAAAGAGAACTGGCGCTCCCCACGGTGACATCGAAGGTGTGATGAAACCCTTCTCCCCTAAATCCTTAAGTTGATTCCTCCATTCCTACCCCCTCAGAGCCATATGGTACGACAGTATCGCGATCAGCCTGGTACCCATTACTAGGTCGATGATGAAGTATAGCTCTCGCAATGGCGGTAATCCAGGTAAGTCTTCTAGGAAAACATCTGAGTGGTTTTGAAAAACCGGTACCTCCTCTAGTCTGGGTACTTGACTCTTCGCTATTACATATAACATTACCTAAAGTCTCCATCTCTCCACTAGATGCAAGTCGAACTCTCATTGCGCTGAGTCCCGTGGTTGGGGGTGTTGTAGTAGTAGCTGTGGTGACGAGGGGTGGTCGAAACCAGTGTAGTCATCTACGCCGACATGTAAGCGATGAAATCAATAATTTGTCGCTCTTGAGCGGTCATCTAGTCAAATATCCTGTAAAAATTGTCAACTGATAGGTGGGAGGCTGACTATCGCTAACTCCGATGTCTTCGGCCTTGCGCGAATCCACCATCGGTGTCTTCAAGTGGAAAGTGAACACGAATTAGAAACTACGTGGCATAACCCACATATATACATATAGTAACTAACATGTACATATAAGAAATCCCCATCTCACCTTCACTCAATTCCCAACAAAATAGTTCCTAGGAAAGGATCATCTAGTTTCCACTTCTAAGGTTTGTGTTTTATACGAGTTCGTGTTTTTCTTATTTATCCCTAAGGTTCTAATTCCTATGCTCTGATACCAACTGTGACGACCCCTCTCCTAATTTTGGGCACCGCCTGGCCCAATCCCGTAATTAATCCCTAATCATATCCACGCAGAACTTAACTACATATTAGTCAGTCTTTACAACCTAGACACCTATTTTCTCATGTTATGGATAAGTAATACACTAGTCCTACCAGTTTATAAAGTTTAAAGTTAATTAAATTTTTTTATTAAATTAATTAATTAGCATAAGTCTTATTGATTATGGAGAACTAATTAGTAACTTATGCAGAAGCCATTTATAATATCCTAAGTGTGAAAAATCAGGAAAGGACGTCATATATATAAAGTCTACAAAATGCATTGAAACAATAAAATAGTCCAAGTCAAATCGGGGAAACTAACGCTCAACCCAATATGCAACCCCAAATAGTATCTAAAAGACATATATTACATATACAGTCAAAACACTACAAGAATACCTACAATCGATGCAGCGACGCGCCGCGGGCCCAGGGATCATCGCTGATCTTCTCTTTGCCCGGCCTGCTGGTAGACGGCTCTGCACCCACCGTCATAAAAATGAAGGTGAGTACAAGAATAAAAAGTAATCCCCGATGATAATTTTAATTTGCATTTCTAAATATTCAAATGGTATTTAAAAGCATATAAATGGAAAAATTGGAAAATAAGCCATATGTGAGTAAATGCCAGAGTTAAACAAGTGATACTGACACTAGGCTAAGTAGTGGTGATTTAGATCTGGTCGGCAGTGAAACATGTCACTCCGACTCAATAATCATATAGCACAAGGGACTCTAACCAAAGTGTTACCAGGGACTCTAACCCCGGTGTGTAGATCACCTCAGGAACTCTAACCCCGAGTGTCATACAATGTCAAGTAACATGTGCTGACAAACCCAGGGACTCTAACCCCGTGAGTCGCGCAAATCTCGATCGAGTACGAGACCTAAATGCAAAAACTACTTTTCAAATTTCAAGAAATACCAAGTATGAATTGTCAAGGCATAGACAGATCTACACACCTACAAAATAAGGAATACAAGTCCTCTTAAACATTTAATAGATACTCACTATCCTAATAGCATGCTATTTATCATTCAATTCACATTTAAAATAACAAGGATAGACATAGCGTAGGATAGAACCAATGAATCAAATCAAATGAATGGATATCATGCAAACTAGACTCATCAAGTGAGCATAGACACAAAGAACACATGATATAAGAATACAAAGGCAAAATAGTCAAAATGACTATGCAAGGACAACAATTAATATAAATGAAATGCAAAGTAAAGTTCTCATTGGGTATACTCACCACAACAAAGTAAAGTCCTAGCTTTTCTAGCCTCTCGATACTCCAAATCTTGTATTCGCTCTCCCGTATCATTCTCCAAGGTTCTTGAGTTTGGTGTCTCATTAGTTCAAATATAGTGGGTTTAAGCTCAATTTAGTTGTGTTTATTGTGTATTCAAATTGGTTCAATAGACTTTAAATCAATCTTCCTAAATCAGCCCCTAAAGACTAAATTAAGTTTCAATTTTAGTCCTACATTTTAATGCACTTTTAGGCATGAAAATGGTCCAAATATTGAAATCCTCTATCAACACAATTGTTGTTGGTCTCTCTCTTAGCTTTTCAAAAGTTTTGTTTTCAAAACTCTGATTTAAAATGAAAGAGATGTCTTGCTTTTACTAAACATAGGTCTAATTGTGATTTAATCCGACCAACGGATTTAGAAAATCTATTTCTCCAAATCTATAGTTCCTAAAAATTTAATTCTCGGTCACAAGGCATAAAATATACCCAAATACATCATACTAAAAGATCAGCTTATTTGGATTAGTAGTTAGGGAGTTATGCCCTTAATAAATTTAGTTTCAAAACTTTCCTTTTTAATTCCAGTACCTATTTGTAGAGCATGTTTGGACATAAAAGTTTGAATAAAAAAAACCTTCAGTAAAGCAAAGTTATTCCCCTTTAAATAAACTTTCAAACTCCACTGGTTTGGATCAATTTGGATCTAAAATGGGCAGATTATGAGCAAATTACCCAGGTTGATTCTTAATACAACATGCAGAATTCTAGTTTTGATGTTGCAATTTGAAAAATTCATATCTTTATGATTTCAAAACTAAATTAAGAACTTCAATATAGTTGGATTATCAACTTGAAATGAGGAATCGAAATATATAAATCAATTGCAAATACTCAATTATCTACTATCTGAAATTAGTCTAAAGCCAGAACTTTTTCTAAATTTAACTGAAAAGATGTGTACCTAGTTGATGTAGCACCCTAGCTTGAGAATTTCTCACCAACTCCCATTGATTTCTTCAACACCTTGATGATTCACTCCTCTCCAGCAATTCCTTCTTCTTCTCCAGCAAAAATAAATGAGTGATTTGGTTTGCATGTTGTTTGATCACTAATGTTATATATTAAGGTAATGTTCCATCCTAGCCCTTGATCTCCATGGATTTATGTATCCCGAGGAATATCTAATGGTCCACCTCTTGCCATAGATCCCACTAACTCACACTAACTCAACCTCAAGTGATACCATTTCATTACTTACCTAGTTCCTAGATGTGTCAATGTGTATCTCTAGACTAATCCTATGCTTTCCATTTAATTTACTCAATTATAGGCTTTTAATTTGATTTACATTAACAAACAAAATCATATGCTTATAAGTAATTCCTTATTTCAGATTAGTATTAAATAAGATTTACCAAAATGATAAATACTCGGCTCCCCACTCACACGCTACTCGAGGCATGTCCCCGCTCTCGTCTCGATGCCTACAACTGTACGAATCGACTTAGTATGTCTACACAATACCTAACACTAGGCATACATCAATACAAAAATACAATATACCTCGACCACGTACCTCGGTCGGTGCACATATTATAGTATACGTCCCACATCAAGGGTTGGTGATCCTAATTAAGTAATTAAAATGAGGGTTAGAGATTTGGGGCGTGACAAATATTCCCAACAAAATGAAAATCTATTCCTCAAAATTAAGTTTAAGTTAGCATTCTATCTGACTCAAACAGGTACAAGAATCTATCTCGCATGTAGTCCTCCCGCTTCCAAGTGAGTTCGTGTCATCGTGGAACTGCTACTTGACGGTACCTTCAGGATGGACTTGCTCCTCAACCTCCTCTATCCTCTGTTGGGCATTAAATTAATTGCTTTGTGTCAACAAAATCGATTCTACAACCTCCTCACTCTCTATTGAGCATTAAATACATTCCCAAGTGGCGGCATGAACATTGCGCCATATGGACCAACGTGCGTCATCTCCTGCACAGTGTCGATTGCCAAATCAATGAAACAATGCTAAAAATGAATTGTTTATTATTATGCATGAACTCGTATCATTTCCTTAATTCTATATCTATCATGTCCTTTCAGCCTCTTGCGTGTTTATATGTGAACCTCTTGACTTGTTTTGAACTTTGGGATAAGGTTCGAATAAGTTTATGGTACTTTAGGATTTGTAAATTGAGTTGGATGAATTTCTTTGCAAAGGACCGCAGGTGAGATCGTTTAGATTTTTCAATTATATACGATAAAATGCGGTTGAAGGATGGTAATAGTAATGGAGTATTCCCGCTCCCTTCGTTAATTGACGCGCAATCCTCAAAAGTTCAACTAAGATCGTTGTAGTATGGTAATGAGTATTTCCGCCTGTCACGCGGTGACCTAAGTTTGATCCCTGGTAATGGCGCCAAAATTTAACGCTTGTCTTATGCGTCAAAATAAATAATCCCGAATAGATTACCAATTACTGCAAGAACTGCAGATGTAGTAAGCACGGGGTCGATCAACGAAGGCCAAGGTTTCTAACTTAGGTTAACAAACAAGAAAGTAAACCGAGGGATTTGCAAAAGTTGTAGTCAAGAGTTTACCATAAACAAGGAATAAAAATATTTTGCAAAGAAATCAATCAAGAAAAGTAATTTAAACCCTCGTTATCACAAACTTCCTCAATTGGCAAAATGAACCCTATAGTCACCAATATATATAAAGCATGCAATTCGAATGTATTCTAGAGTAGTTATAGACAATGTAATGTACACGTGTCCTCGCACTTCCTAATCTCGGTAGTCAAGGTACTACATTGACCACTTTTCTAGCCAAACATATAACCCTATACTCAAGCAAATTTGTTTTAACACGATGAATGCTATGGGGTTATGTGAAGGCACTACACCTAGACAATCAAATCACTAGTGCATCATATTTAGCCTAGATCCCAAAGATATTTGACCGGTCCTAAAAGAGGCGAATCAATTGGTATGATCAATTGTCACTTGTGTGGTCTTATTGCATAAGGACGGATGCGTACAACTCACTACCAATAAAATCAAGGTTTAAAACTAAGTTTAACTCCAATTAATCAATCAATAACAAAAAGAATAAAACAACAATGAAAAGCAGTTTAATTGAATTAAATTTGATCTCGCATAAGATTGATGCCAAAAGAGTTGCTTGATCCACCTCTGGTCTAAATTTATGAGATTAGCCAGACATAGTTTTGAATAACTCTATTAAAATATTAAAAAAAGAAAACAATTATCTATTAAGAACTAGAGATAATAGAAGAGTAGAAAGAGTTCTCCATAAAACCCTAAGTCCTACTTATAGAAAATCAATTAATTTCGTCTCTCGAAGATAGAGAAATTGATTTTTGAGGGTTGTTTGATGACTAGTGCATCGAGGGAAATCTGGAGGCAATTGTGGTTTTGTTACTGGGTTTTGGACATGAATCAAGCACCGGTTCACAGTGCTCTTGTTGTATGCTGACATGGCGAGTCCTAGTTGGTTGCTAATAAAGACGTAGCTGGCCACACACAAGACGACACATGGCATCAACTGGTAGGGAGAGAACGTAAAGAGAACTCGTGTGAATGTCTGGAAGTTCATGTGAGCATGAATCTCGAGGAAAATCCACGGCTATTGTAGCTAGATAGAACATGTGAGAGAGTCGCCAAAAATATGGGAGCCCGTGCTAGTAGAGATCTCGAGGATGATCAAATGTTGTTGTATAGAAGAAAACAAACGTGAGAGACATCGAATAAATGGGAGCCTATCCTAGCATGCATCCCAAGGTAAGTCAATCCCATCATTTCTCATTTGATTTTGATTTACTGTGTGAATCTCGAGACTTGATGATTGGTCCTGAAGCTAAATGAGTCACGTGTGTTACCTTCCTACGTTACTTGTGTAACAAGCTATTATTTTAAACTAGTGATTAGTGTTAATCCAAATCTTAATCAACCCAAGTAAGGCTCGTGGTTAAGTTCGGTGCACCTCAATCAGCGTGTACATAGGTTTATGTGATGAATTGGTGTTTGGTTGGAATGTTTATTCAATTTTCAGGTTGTAGTATAAAAGAAATTTTATATACAAGCCTATAAAAGGAAAATAAGTAATTAAAGAATAAATAGCTAGTACATCAAGTGCGACAAGGGGGTTATGAAACGAATGTGCACTACCGATAATACTCGTAGGCATGTCCAATGAATTTATTGGCTAGAAAATACATGAAGTATATATATATTTGATATATAAATGTATATATTAAAATCATAAGTTTGACTTGAATTATATAGATCATTTGATCAACCTCAAGATGAGTGTAAGTATTAATGGTGTTAAAATTGGTGTCATTTTAACACATCAATCACTCGATTAGCCTCGAGATAGCGTGATGCGTATCTTGGGGAAAATTCATATTAAGGCTGGCAATTCGGGGCATGAAACATTCAACACGACACGACATGACACGTAATAAACATGTCATGGGTTTGGTATAAGTGGGTCTGGGTCATAAACATGTTAACATGTTTATACACGATTAATAAATGAGTCACTTAACATGTTATCCTGTGTGATTCATTTATAACTCGCTTAACTATATACATATGCGACTTATGATTTATATATAATTTATCACTCATATAAATAAATTTCTTCACTTCTATTAACTTTGTTCAAAACCTTAAGTCCCTAACATTTCCACCGCAGCTCCAAAACTCCTACATCTCATTTTCTCAACTCGATGACGACGAGGAAGAGCAACAATAAGAGCTCCACTATAATTTCTCAAACCCAACAAGGAAGAAGGAGATTAACTCAGCCTCAACCTCAGGTAACAATCTCTCTCTATATAAGTAGAACTCGACCTAACCCTACGCCCCTACTTCTGTTCCCCAATCCGACAGTCCCCCACCTGTCTCTGCCTCTGGACCCCCACGCATCTTCACCTTTAGTCCCCCACCCATATTGACCCTAGTCCCCCACCCATCTCTACATCTAGTCCCCACCCACCTCTCTCGCCCCAATCCCCCACCTATCTCTACCCCAATCCCCCACCTATCCACCCTCGGTTCCCCACCCATATCTGCCTCTGGTCCCGAGACGACCCAAACCCTGGTGGGCCTAGACCGCTCAGCCTAAACCATTGCCAAATCCTCGAGATAACCCAATGATGTCGGGTGATGATCTAGTCAGCTTTAACCAGCGGAAATAAATCATGGCATTCTACAAAATAAACTAAACTTGATTAATAAATGCGAAATATAACAACGCTTTTATTGTATAATAAAATGTGAAACTAAATGTAGAAGCCTTGCATACCAAATTAAACATAAACTAATTCAAGTACTATAGGTTCAAACATCTACCCAAATAAATCTCATGTTCATTACATAAAGTCTGAAAGAAAATAGATAATTATTATTAAACCTTGCAAACAAGAAAAGAGCTTTTATGCTAAGGCATTGCCATTTCCTTTGTCATGAGCATCAGCTAAGGTACTTGGAGGGGGCAAGTAATGGGGTGAGCAAAATATATCAATGGGCTTAATAAAATAGAAGCCTACCCTACCATCAATCATCCAAGTAATACCTAGTAATAAAATCAAACTAGATTTCAATAGTTCAGATCATAAGATCCATTATCATGTTCGGGCATTAAATACATACATAATCAAGCATAGTAATATAGTAAGATAAAAGAGCAACAATGCCCAATCGATACTTCAACAAGGATAACGGTGATACCGAATGCCTTTAAAGTCGGAAGAAGTGGAAACTAATATATCCAACTGGAACAATGGGCAATAGCTTATCCTTACCTAAATGTTATGGTTTAGGCAACAAGAGGTTTACAAGTCTGAATGCCAATAGTCCTATCATACAGTGGGTCTTAGCTTAACCTTCCCCCAATTGTGCGGTTTAGACAACATGAGGTTCACAAGTCTAAAGAACTATTGACCTTGCATAGCTTATCCTTCCCCCAACACTGCGGATCAGACAGCATGGCATTTACAAGTCTAGCAAAACTCCATAGAGTCATATCAGAGGAGGGACCGAATGCCTCCGACCTTCCAATCATGGTACCAAGTATATTTATTCGACGTATATCAGTTCCATAGGCATCCAAGAGGTCGAGTAACAAAAAGGCACATGATAAGCAACATATCAATAAAAGATATCAAGCGATTCCAAGTAATTCATAGACCAATTATTGAAATAAGATCATAGCATATCTACTAGCATGACATAATTGATAATAGAGTAAACCCACTTACCTCAAGCACTACTAAATCCTAATTCCAAGCCTTTTATGAGTTCCCATGGTGTTCCTGAGTATCTACATCTTATACACACTTTATGAGGTTCACAACACTATTGGATATGTTTATTAAGAATTCTGGACCATGGGTAGGACTATACTCAGAGTTCGTACTCGAACTCGCATTTAAGACATTAATGGTGCTCTTAACTTCTAACACATTTTTGAATAAGTTAAAAACTTAGTTTGGTTGGTTTATCAATCTCATGTTGTAAAGCTTTCCATAAGCTTTCCAATGGTGTTTGAAACGTCAAAATCAAAGTTAAAAAAATAAGTTATGGCCGTTTAAAGTCGAGGGATAAATTGGAATTTTTCATAATTTTGCAAGGACATCAACCGCGATGATGTATAAGTTGTTTGCCCTCCAACTCTCCGATTGAGTCCCGAAGACCCTCGAAACTCCTTCGGACCTTCCTCGACATTCTCTTCGCTCAAAATTTAGTAAATAGGGTACCAAAACACATTTCCTAACAACAAAACCATCGATTTGATATCAAAACATCAAGGCTCAAATCTATTAATTGTTCTTGTTAAAAACTTGAAAACAAAAACTTTACCAAACCATAAAGGATCCATCAAATCCGAAAATCAAAGTAATCCACAATCAAAACCAAAGCCACGATCACCACCAATCTCAAACTCAACATATACCCATCATGAAAACCCATGTGTTAATCACATATTTGCATCAATTCATCAAGGAAGGCTCCTAATCCACATATTCAATTATTTGGAACTTGAATAACAATATTTGAACATTAAAACCCTTGTAAATCCACTTGAAAACATTGGATACAACACAAATCCGAGAATACATACTCAAAACCAACATTTTCTTTTGAGATTTATGATTTTTGTTGTAAGATTTACCTTAGATTGTGCTCTCTAAGCTTTAGAGAGTTGTAATGATCTCCTACCACTCCAACTTCTCTTTCTCACACTAAGCCCTAGCCTCCATTTGTGTTTTTGACCAAATAGTTGCAACATAAGTTTATAGCTACTATTTATTTGTTCAACCCATCTAGGTTTGATGTGACCAATCTCAACCCTTGATTTAAGTCTTATGCCCACTAGTTTTAGGATTATCAAGTGTCTCTCATTTAAGCCATCCCATATGGATTTTAACCACTTTACCCTTGCTTGCTCTACAAGCATTTTTTAGTAATAGATACTAATACACATATTTAGGCACATACGCATACACCAAGTCATATTAAATAGTTTTAAATCACCTCTAGTATTTATTAAACTAGATTTAAGAAATTTGGGGTGTTACAACATTCCTAATTTTTTGGAAGTTTCGTCCTTGAAACTTGAAGTAAGCCTTACCTTAAGATTTAAAGAGATTCAGGAAGTGTTGCATCATATAATCCTCTTGCTCCCAAGTCAAATCCTTGTCACCACGGAATTGCCATCGTATTTTTACTAAGGGAATTTCCTTGTTGCGGAGCTTCTGAACCTTTATATTAAGAATTTGAATAAGTTGTTCATAATATGTCACATCCTCCCTTAAGTCAACTTGAATCCAATCGATAGATGGCATATGCTTCGTTGGTGTCTTCCGCAACATAAATACATGGAAGACATTGTGAACTCAAGCTAATTGTGGTGGCAAAGCTAACCTATAGGCTACCAGTCCCACTTGTTCAGTCACTACAAATGGTCTGATGTACCTAGGAGCAAGCTTTCCATTCATACTGAATCTCTAATGTCCCTACTTTGGTGAAACCTTAAGCAACACGTAATCTTTTTCCTTGATAAGAGCCTCTCGATGATCCTTATCGGCATACTTTTTTGCCTGTCTTGTGCAGTACATAGTCATTGCCTAATTTATTTAATCATTTTGGTGTAATTCTGCACAATCTCTAGTCCAATTAACACCAAGTCACCAGCATCTGCACAATATGCCAATGAGTTGCAAGGCCTCCCATAAAGCACCTCAAATGGTGTCATATCAATGCTCGCTTGAAAGATGTTATTATATGCAAACCTACATAATGACAGAGAATCCTCCCAACTCCCACAAAAATCCAACACACAAGCCCTAGAATGTCCGTGAGCTTGGTTCCCATCCTAGTATGTAAAATTTCCAAAACTTAGAAGTAAATTGTGGATCTCAATCCGACACAATAGGCATAGGGAAATCATGTAGCCTCAAGATCTCATCAAGATATTTCCCGCTTAGCTTGTCTATTGGATCCCCTATGGAAATTAGAATAAATTGTGCAGACTTAGTCAAACGATCTACAAGAACCCAAATTGCATCATGTTTCTTCTTGTTTGTCAGCAATTTGGTCACAAAGTCCATGGCTATATGTTCCCACTTCCACTCAGGAATAGGTAATGGTCACAACATCCCTCCGGGTTTCTGATGATCCGCTTTCACTTGCTTATAAGTCGCACAATCGGATATACCTCGTGATATCCGCTTTCATCCCTGACCACCAGTACATTCGTTTCATATCATGGTACATTTAGTGCTCCCCAGATGAATAGTATAGCGTGACCGATGACTCTCAAGTAAAACCTCTTGCAACTGCGCATGTGATGGAATCCATAACTTGTCCTTAAACCTTATGCTCCATCTACCGAAAGCTTCCAATCTAAGAATTCCTCACTATCAGCCTGTGATCTGTACTTGTCGTACTCAGAATCAACCCTTTGATAGTCTATAATTCTAAAAATAGCTCCTGGCTCTGCTCTAATCTGAACCCTACTAAGGAACATAAAATGTTTGACTCATTTTCATTGATTTCATGAATACACATCACTGAAACTTCATCGAGTAACTTATACTCCTTTTTCATCGTCATGCCAGCATTTCTTGTTTCTTTCCTTATATGACTCAGATCATTAGCTACAATATTTGCCTTCCTCGGATGATACTTAGAGTAAAGTCAAAATCTTTCAAGAATTTAAGCCATTGTCTTTGCCGCGTATTCACTTCGCTTTAAGTAAACAAGTAGTTCAAACTCTTGTGATTCGAGAAAAAAGTGAACTTTTTGCTATTAAGTAATACCTCCATAATTTCAGAGCAAACACAACCGCTACTAACTCCAAATCTTGAGTTGGATAGTTCTTTTCATGTATCTTCAGTTGCCTAGAAGTATAAGCTATAACTTTCCATTCTTACATCAATACGCATCCTAACCTAATCTTTGAAGCATCAGTGTAAAGAACCAACTCTTTCACTGCCTCTAAAAGTACCAATATAGGTGTCAATGTTAACCTATCTCGTAGTTATTAGAAAACATTCTGGCATTTTCCAGTCCATTCAAATTACACATTCTTATGAGTTAGCCTCGTCATTGGTGCTGCAATCTTTGAGAAATCCTTCACGAGCCTTTGATCGTACTCGTTAATTCTAGAAAACTTCTAATCTCCATCGGCGCAGTGGGTTGTGGCCATTTCGCGATGACATCAACATTAGTTGGATCTTTAGAAATTCCTTCTGCACTCACCACGTGACCTAAGAACTTCACCTCCGAAACCTAAAACTCGCACTTGCTAAACTTAGCGGTAATCGGTGATCCTTCAAAGTCTGCAAAGTCACCCTGAGATGTCTCTCATACTCTTCCTAGGTTTTGGAAGAAATAATGATATCATTGATGAATATAATGACGAGCTCGTCGAGGTAAATCTTGAAAACTCTATGCATAAGGTCCATAAACACTGCCGGTGCATTCGTAAGTCCAAATGGCATTACCGTAAACTTATAGTGTCCATATCTCGTGCGAAAAATGGTATTCTTTATTTCTTCTTCCCGTAATCTCAACCGATGGTACCCGATCTCAACTTAATCGTTGAAAAGAACTTCACTCCCTGCTATTGATCAAATAGGTCATCAATATTAGGGAGTGGATATTTATTCCTAATGGTCACCCGATTCAACTGATGATAGTTGATACACATTCGCAAACTACCATCCTAATTTTTCACAAACAATATTGAGGCTCCCCAAGGCGACATGTTTGGGTGGATAAAACCTTTCTCTAGCATATCATCCAACTGATTCCTTAACTCTCCTAACTCCTTGGGTGCCATTCTATAAGGTGGTATGGATATGGGTTTCGTACTAGGAACAAGGTCAATGATAAATCAATGTCCCAGGGTGGAGGGATTCCATGCAAATCTGAGAGAAAAACTTTTAGGAATTCTTTAACCTTCGAAATATGTTCAAGTTGAAGTTCATGAGACTCATAGTATTTCATTACTCATTGTCAGTTGCTACATTCCCACGGGTGACAACTCGTTTTGGTGCACGACATTTGTATCTAAATGGCAATATACCAAGGATTTGAAAAGTAACTGTTTTGTGAAAACAATCAATATTGGCATGGTAAGCTCTCAAACAATCCATCCCTAACAAGGCATCGTATTCTAAGTACTCCAACAATCATAGATTATAGGATAAAACATGATTCCCAATTTTAATAATACACCCCTCGCACACCATATTAGGATAAACCTACTCACTAGTAGCGGTACTCAAAATCAAATTAGTACTAGCTCTAACCGGCTTTAGTCCAATCTCATCAACCATTTTACCAGACAAAAATGAAATAGAATACCGATAATCAAATAAGGCATACATGTATCTATCATTAATGTAAACTATACCTGCCACCAAATGACGAGTGGCTGGAGCATTTGGCTCTATAATCGCATTCACTCATTCCCTGATAGGTTTGGCTACACTAGCTTTTGAAAATTCTGTCCCCCTAGGATAATCTACCTTATAATGTTTCATTATTTACATAAAAAGCACAATCCCTAGGCCTCTTAAATGACGCAAATGACGACCCTGCTGAGTTTCTTGCCTTTGACCCTTCGATCACTTATTCTTACTCTGAGTGTTCTCCGACTGTAGAGGTGGAAGTCGTGGCTTATACACCGAACCATGAGTAGCCGAGGGACAAGAGTGTGAGAAATCCCCACCAAGGTATGTCGTGCCCTCAAGTCCACTTTTGATGGTGCATTCCCACATGTAGATCCTGCTCCCTTGAACTTCTTGTTGAACTTGTAATTGTTGTACCTTTCTGACTTATTTTTGCCAAACTTTTATTGAGAATATGCTGACTCGATGTCAAGTGATATGGCATGTATCTTCCTCGTCCTTATCATAGCTACCTCACACACTTCAGCTGCGTTCACTGCATCATTATAAGTTTGCAACCTAACAGCTGGGTATAGTTTACTGAACGTCATCCTCAATCCCTCAATGAATCTGGTAGTCCTTTTTGACTCAGTGGATACATACTCGGTTGCGAACTTGGACAACTCTTTGAACTTAAGATCATAGTCTCTGACCCTTATGCTTCCCTATTTCAAGTCAAGAAACTCTCGTCTCTTACCATCTCTAATGTCTTTCGGAAAGTACTTTGAATAGAATAATACCATGAATTGTTGTCAGACCCACCTAATTAGGGCATTTGACCGGCCTAAATTACCTTAATCCCCTCAAAACCTTATAGCCTTAACCTCTCCTATAATAAATAATTAAAAATTTATCAAAAAATTATCAAATATGTTTCTTTATCAACCACAAAAGATTCTAAAATGAATCTTTAACCTCAAAGTTCAATTGGATTGATTACATTATCCTTATAATTCTGTAAAAAAATCTCACCAGCATCCCCTCTATTTTTAAGCCTACATCAAAAAACCAGACTTTCAAAGATTTTCAACAAAACCTGCTCAACTTTAGTAGAAATGTCGAAGGACTCACAATCCACCCCATAACAATATTTATTGCATTCATTCTAACTTATCTCAGACTTTCAACATTATTAAATCATTAATACCTTAACTTCTCGGCATTCCAATCCATCCTAAAACCATTAAAACAATTCCAATCATTCTCAAAACCATTTCAACACTTTCAAAAGATATCCAAACCTTACTCGAACCCAAAAGTCCATCTATACAATATTGTATATTCAAAAGTAATACAAACAAAGAGAGAAAGAAACTTAGCAACTCACCAATAATCGGAGAGTTTTTCCTTTCCTTTGTCGCCACTAAAACCTATCATTATCCAATTATAAAAATTCGATAATGTCATATAAGTAAATCCTACACCATCCAGTACATATTTAGTAATCAAGTGCATAATAATCCAAGGAATTTAAATGAATAATATAATCCAAGGAATTTAAATACAATCGTGAATCCAACCCGTTTATGTTTTCCGACCACAATCAGACAACTAGTCTCTCAAAGTGGTAAGCAAACAATAATAAGGACTCGTGCTCGGGAAGAATAACTAAAACGAGTCTCGTTCCTCTAGACTATGGGAGTATGATCTGATTCAATGTGATCTCATGGTAACCATGTGATGCAAAGTATTAGTGACTCCAACCCCTCAAGCATAATATAGTGTTCACTAACCCCGACATAGACACTATAAGGAAACTCATAACGCCTTACCCTCTCAAACCGTGTAAGCATGTAGAACAAAAATGCAATTTATACAAAATATAATCATACAATGTAAAGGTTACCATAAGATTTACTTAACCTTACAAATAGCCAAGTCCAAGCTTAATTTTTTTATGTTCTCGGAGCATCAAGTCACCTTATAAATGGTTCCAATAGCTTCCTTGCATACCCAATTATATTATGGGTTAAGCTTCTAGTGAAACGATATCATGAAGCCCAATGAAAACTGCAATCAAAGTACATTTGAGAACAGGTTCCAAAAATATTAATTTATATAAATATTTCAACTAGCTTTCAACTAGCCAACTTGGGATAACTTTTTAACTTTAAAGACCTCGGTTTTTGTCATGATGACCTTAAAAGAGCTTGTAATACTCATGTCCTACTTTCCATAAACTCTAAGAACACCAAATCGTATCATCGACGGAGAAGTTATGAATTTTCCTATATGGCCAATCGACTTGATAACTTTATATATTTTGAACTAAAAAAAACTTCTCCAAATTAATATTTCCTCAATTAAATCCTCAAAACTCGACAATAAACGCCATGAAACAACTTGATACCAACACTAAAATATTTTCATAGCCCCTTGGAGTCAAATTGGATTAAAACCAATAATCAATATCAACTATTAAAACATCTCCAAAATATTTATCAATTGAATTGCATTAGTTCACCTCATTAAAACCCCAACCTACGTCGGTGGAACTTATCCAAATTGACGCAAATCAATCTAATATACCAAATAACAAAATTTCAACCAATTTCTATTACAACCGTGCAAAAGAAATTGAAAAATCGCGAGAGTTCAAATTGGGTTAAGGAAAAATGTCTGGCATTAAAATTTACCAAATTGCAGCCCGGACACCTCGTTTTTACCGCATAAACTTAGCTCGAACTGAATTTCTTGTAATGCTCTACGTTTTATGGAAAGAAATCCAACGAAAATCGAATGTCAATAGCTCGTGAAGCAAAAGAACGAATTGAGATGGTTAGGAGAAAACGTTTTATTGAATATAAAAGAATCGATTGATTTTTTTATTTTTGATTTTTATCTTTATTTATATATAAACTCTTAGCTGCTTGTCAACATCTTAATTTCTTTTATTAATCAATTCCAGAATCCCTATTTTGACTTATTTTGACTTACGGCGCCTCGTTTTCTATTCAACGTTTCACCAAATTGAAGAAAACTCTCACAAAACAATCCATCTTAATAAAATGTCCATAACACTGATTTTGGTCACACCAAAACCCCAAAAATCTTAACTTTGTCTATGACATATGGAACCCTTATGGAAAATTTCCATTGCCATACTTATCCAAACTTGCACCAGTTTGGACCAAATCTCAACCTCGACTACTGTCAACCGACACCAAACTCGAAAAAAGATCTCATGAAACTTTGTCTCATTTCACACTACCTCTAATCTTGACTTACACGTAACCCGAGGCAAATCCTCACATCACCTCATTAAGTCCATTAAGGTCCAAATTTTGAATTTTGAATTTAAATTCAGTTATTTGTTGCAAAACTCAAAACTACTATGTAAGTCAATATTTTGACTATCTCCGTCTCGACATGTATCTCGAGATAAAATCCCGTGAATCTCGAATTTACTCAATCACCAAAATTTTCCAAAATATAATAATATATAATACATAACACTAGGCAAACATCACATATTAATAAAATTAATTATAAATCTCAAATTCACAAGTGTTTAATTCTTGAGTCGCGGCAAAAACCATAATTAAGCTTCCTTAATCCCTATTTAACCATAATTATCAATTTATAAATTTCAGGATTTGACAATTGTGACCAAGTCTCCACTGGTCCCTCAGTCCTCTGTGTAGATTCTCACCATTTCTCAGCACTTTCCTCCAGTAAGAAAGAAGCCAATGGTACCATAGTTGCATCATCAATCTTTATAAGTTTCATCATCTTTTCAAGATTCATGATCCATTCATCAGCAACTCCAGTCTCCAAAGTCCCAAAAAATTTTGGTACATCATATTTCATCAACTCCTTTTAGATCTTGATCATTCTCAATGTCTCATCATCATGTTTTATTACTGGTACAGGAACTACAACAACTGTTGAGTTAGCGACTTCATCTACTTGAACATTCTCTCCAATAGGTACTTGCGGTTGTAGTGGTGGTTGAAACAGTACCCGTGATGCCTGCGGTGCCTGCTTCACATGTTGTCCCCTATAACATCATTTAGTTCAGTAATCCTATGTTCATGCGATGCATTCATGTCCTCGAGCTACTTACGATGATTCTTTGTTATCTCAGCCATACACGTTGCTCCATATGAGCATGCTATTGCCCATCATTAGTTTCCCTAATACTCCTAGTATCCCGAGGAGCATATGAACTTCCTCCTCTAATACTCAATATGCACTGCGAATATTTTAAGAGAGTTAGTTCCAATCATATTAAATAGGAGATAAGATGAAATGAGCATTATATTTAAACCATATAAATAATATCATACAAATAAATATCATCATAACATATAATGGTTCATTTTCAAACCCTTCCCACCTTAAGTTTAGTCGGTTATGCATATTAGGTCGATGCAAATCAAATGCCCATACAAATGATTTCATGACTTAATTTTGAACAACATTTCCTAGGTTTAACACTTACTTAAGTTTTAAGATGCTTATGTAGAACCATTTTGGTTTCGATTATGATTACAACTATAAGTCATATTCCCAATTTTAGGATAGAACTACACATTTCCCTCTAGGCACCATTACCTAAGGATGTTATACCATCCGTGATTTCCCTAGGTTCAAATGCCTATATTAGATACCAACTATGGTGTTATTTACAAACTCGATTAACCTTAACCTACTTTGTTTCTAGGTTCGCTTAACCTACGCTCTGATATCAACTAAGACAAACCAAACCCAGGTAGGCCTAGACGGCCCGGCCGAAAACATCGTCAAACCCCTCGAGATAAACCAGTGATGTCGGGCGAAGATCTAGTGTAACGAACCTAAAATATAATTCATCCACACGTGATTTTAGGGTCATACATGGGATCCACTCGTCATGATCCGTATGTCCAAATCATCCAAGTAATACCTACTAATAAAATCAAACTAGATCTCAATAGTTTCAATCAAAAGTTCCATTATTATTTTTTGGGCATTAAAGACATACATAATCAAACATAATAAGATAGCGAAATAAAATAACAAAAATGCCTAACCGATACTTCAACATGGATAAAGATGATATTAAATGCATTTAGAGTCAGAAGAAGTGGCAACTGATATATCCAACTGGGTAATAGGCAATAGCTTATCATTCCTCCATTATTATGGTTTAGGCAACAAGAGGATTACAATTTTAAATGTCGATAGTCCTATCATGTTGTAGGTCTTAGCTTATCCTCCCCCAATGGTGCAGTTTACACAACATAAGGTTCACAAATCTAAAGACCTATTAAGCTTGTATAGCTTATCCTTCCCCAACACTACGGATCAGACAACATGGGGTTCACAAGTCTAGCAAAACTCCATATAGTCATACCGAGAGGAGGGGCCGAATGACTCTGACCCTTCAATCACGGTACCAAGTATATCCATTCAACGTATATCAGTTCCACACGCATCCATGAGATAGAGTAACAAAAAGGGACATGATAAGCAACACATCAATAAAAGATATCAAGCAGATTCCAAGTAATTCATAGACCAATTACTAAAGCAAAACCCTAGTATATCTACTAGCATGGCATGATTAATAATATAGCTTATTCCTTAAGTATCTACATTTTGTACATACTTTATTAGGTTCAAAACACTCTTATATAATTATATTAAGAATTCTGATTATCGGTAGGCCCGTACTCGGAGTTTGTACTCAAACTCGCATTTAAGACCTTAATTGTGCTTTTAATTGTTGACACATTTTCTAATAAATTAAAAACTCATTTTGAGTGGTTTATAAATCTCACATTGTAAAGCTTTCAATAAGCTTTCCAATGTTGTTTAAAACATCAAGATTGGAGTTAAAATGAAAATGTTATGGTCGTTTAAATTCGACATAAAAACTGGGATTTTTCAAAATTTTGCAAAGACGGTAGCCACGGCGTTGTGCGGGTTGTTTACCCTCTGACTCTCCGAGTGAGTCCCGACGACCCCCGAAACTCCTCTGGACCTTCCTCGATGTTCCTTTGGCCCAAAACTTAGTAAATAGGGTCCCAAAACATATTTTCTTACAACAAAACCATCGATTTGATATCAAAACATCAAGGCTCAAATCTATTAATTGTTCTTGTTGAAACTTGAAAAATACTTTACCAAACCATCAAGGACTCGTCAAATCTAGAAATCAAAGTACTCCACAATCAAAACCAAAGCCACAATCACTACCAATATTGGACTCGACGCATACCCAACATGAAAACCCTTGTGTTCATCACATATTTGCATCGATTCTTCAAGGAAGGCTCCCAATCCACATGCGCAACTATTGAGAACATGAAGAACAACATTTGAACATTAAAACCTTTGTAAATCCACTTGAAAACATTGGATACAACACAAATATGAGAATTCATACTTAAAACCAACATTTTCTTTTGAGATTTATGATTTTGGTTGTAAGATTTACCTTAGATTTTAATCTCTAAGCTTTGGAGAGTTGTAATGGCCTCCTAGCACTCCAACTTCTCTTTCTCACACTAAGCCCTAGCCTCCATTTTTGTTTTTGACCAAATAGCTAAAACATAAGTTTGTAGCTACTATTTATTTGTACAACCCATCTAGGGTTTGAGGTGAACAATCTTAACCCTATATTTAAATCTTGTGCCCACTAGTTCTAGGATTATTAAGTGTCTATCTTTTAAGCCATTCCATATGAATTTTGACCACTTTACCCTTGCTTGCTCTACAAGTAGTTTCTTAATTAGTAATAGATACTAATACACATATTTAGGCACATACACACACCAAATCATATTTAATATTTTTAAATCACCTCTAGTATCTATTTAAACTAGATTTAAGAAATTTAGGGTGTTACAGGTCCCCCACCCATCTTCTCCAACCTCGCCACTACCTTCGGCTCTCTTCCCGACCTCCCACCTGCCACTTCCTTCGTCCCTCTTCCCCAACCCCTAACCCGTTGTCACCTTCAGCCCTATTCCCCAATCCCACCGTTGTCGCTACCTTTGTCCCTCTTGGTGGGCTTTTTTTGTTGTTTTAATGTTTTTAGGCTTTTTGAGTTTTCATTTTGATAATTTGGTTTTCTTGTGTTTGTATTGTTGGGGTTTCTCTTAGGTTTTTCATATTTTGAGAGATTGATTGATTGGAAAGGAGACTAATTTTTATAAATATTATGTATGCATTGTTGATTTTGATGTGTTGTGGACAACATTCTTGATTAGATCAATGATGATGAGTTCAACACCGACACTATTGATGATGTTGGACTTAAATATATTAATGATGATAATGTTATTGTGATTAAGATACAAAGCTCGAGCGTAAGAGAAAGAAAACTTCTCTTGTACGGCGACATTTTGAAAGAACTTCCAAAAGGCTTAGATAGAGGAAAATGGCAAAGTGCAAATATTCTAAATTGGAGTACATCTATGATAGTAGATTTAACACAGGTAACTTGTAACGACATACCTCATCTTGTCTTAAAAGAAAACATCATGATATTAGTCATTTCTTCCTTTCATAAGATAAAGGTTATATTTCTTTTAGTTCATCTAAATTTGATCTTGAAAGGTTTCGTAAGTTATTGATAAAAGCAATAGTGATGCATGATTTGCCTTCTAATTTTGTTGATTATGAGGGCAAAAGAGATTTTTTATTTATTTGTATAAGGATGTTTAACTTGTGACAAGGAACACTGCGAAGGCTTATATATAATAAGTGTAAAAAAAAGAACAAAGTAATAAAGTCTTTATTGGATGAAACTCTTATGAGGATATCTTTTACTTCTGATTTATGGACTTCTTTGACCACTTATGGATATATGTGTTTAATATGCCATTTTATTGATAAGAATTGGACTTTGCAAAAGAGAGTCTTAAGTTATACGTTCATGCCTCTTCCTAATTCAAGACTTGCATTGTCTACGAAAATTCATAATTTGTTATGAGAATAGGGCTTGAAGGGAGAGTTTTTAGTTTCACTTTAGATAATGCTTATACTAATGATATTTCAGTTGACATGTTTAGAGATGAATTGAGTCTTAAAGACTTACTTGTATGCAAAAGTGATCATTTTCATATTAGATGTCGTGCCTACATTCTTATCTTGATTGTTTAAGAAGGAATGAAAGGAGTTGATCCATCAATTGTCAAAATTTGAGAAACGGATCTCAAACATGAAAGCATTGGTTTCTTGATTGGGAATTAAGATTAGTATTGAGTGGGAATTAAGGATTAAGTCAAAATGTGTCAACTAGGTGAAAATCAACTTATATTATGCTCCAAAGTACTATCCATCATCGTCGGGCATTCCAACATTTCGATTTAATTGATTCGAAATATAAGTATTGCCCTTCAAAAGTGGAGTGGGAAAAAATATAACAATTTTTTTCTTTTCTTAAAGTGTTCTATGACTCCACATTAATGTATTCTAGCACCAATTATCCTATAGCGAATTTGTATTTTCCAATCATATATTTGTGTTACATAAAATTGAAAAAACAAATAGAAGGGGATAATGAGCACTTAAAAGTTATGGCAAGTAAGATATGGTTGAAACTTGAGAAGTATTGGTACGAATCTTATGTAACTATGGCTATTGCATGTGTCTTGGATCTGCATTATAAGATGAGTTTTATCTACTTTGTCTACATGAAGATTTAAGTTAGTTTCTCTTGAATTTCGTTGATTCAACGCCAAGTTGCAAAGTTTATTTCAGGCTTACAAGTCAAGCCATTCTCTTCAACTTCAAGTTCTAATGTATTAAATAATTATCTTAAAGTTAAAAATGATGACACTTTTGACACTATCAAAGAATTCAAGGTAAGAATCTTATTTTATTTATTTTATATAGTATGTTCTATCAATGTAGTAAGAACCCAATTAATTAGAGATTAGAGCTATGTTGTTATATTTCTTTTTGAAATGTTATTTGTTATGTGTTTTACGAATTTGATGAAATGTCATCCAACGAATTTGGATGTAATTGACAAAAGTGTCAAATTGAGCTTTACTTAGATGAACCAAAAATGCTAAGACATGTAAAGTTGGATATTCTTGACTTTTGAAAGCCAAATCAATTTTGTTATCCTAATATAGCTTCAATGGCTCGAGATATATTGAGCATTGCGGTGTTTACTATCACTTTATAAGCTTCTTTTAGTTTTGGGGGACGTGTAGTTGATGTTGGGGTATGTGCCCTAGGTCAATCCATTAACTGTCTTTATGAATACTTTTAGTTAATAAAATAGAGGATTTTATTTGCTGTTTATTATAATTAATTTGCATGTTTACACTATAATAAGATCCATGGGTATTTACAGAAACATCCTAAATGTCCCTAGTCGATCATTATACTGGGAACTATAATGAATTAAGACTAGTGTGAGTTTTAATTGATGATCATATGATGATTATACGTATAGGGATACGAATCAAGATCACGAGTACTTGTTAGGGAACAAAGTACTGGACCGACCCGCTATGAGAACATCACATGGATTAAGTCATAGTTGTTTCTCATGATAGGTATATTTTTCAGTCCTCTGACTTGAGATTACCAGACGTCAACATTAGGAACATATTGATTTGACACTATCAAACGTTGTGTTTAACCGGACGATTATAAAGGTTGTGATTGGTTACTGTGTGAGCAATGTGATGAAGTTGTGTAATCGAGATAGAATTTGTCCCTCTCATATAAAGCGAGATATCTAGTGGATCCCTCGATGTGTTAGACTGTTAAAAGGCCTACTCTAAGTGAATTGATATTGATCAATGTCACTTGGATGTTTTCAGTCTACCTAAAGATCGAGACTAGTACGATTGAACATGTTGGATGACAATTTCATGCCTTATGTTTGATCAAAAGGATATCGTGTGACAAAATGATGTTGTATACACTATTTATTAGGTTGTATCGATTTGATATTCGTACAACTTGAGTAGTCATAATGTCTTGCTAGAGGTCGCTTATGACTTGTATACCAAAATGTGTTTTGGTACACTGCCAACGTTGTATGAGCCTATTGGGTCGCACACTAAGAATGGTTTTGCGAGATTTTAAGATGGTTCAGAAAAATGAGTTTTATATGATAAAATTCATGACAGAAACGTCTTTGTGGTGTATTACACTTATACTTCTTTAAGTAGGGGTATATGTGTAATTTACTTAACCGTCTATATACAAGGGTTGTATAAATAGACATTTTAAGTTAGAACACACAAACGAAAGATCAAAAGGTCGAAACTCTATTTTCGTTTCAGAAATGACTTAGGGTTTTTGGTATGCTCTGGATCATTTTGAAGAGCAAATAAAAGGTTTGGTATTCTCTCGAAGCTAGCACTTTGAATCTCGGCTGCCGTTCGTGTGTGGACTACCGGTAGAGGGCGTTCGTCGTTGCCAGCGCCTTAGAGATCGATTAATCTTCAGAAAGGTACATTGCGAATGAGGTATGATTAAATTTTCATGGTTTAAACGTTTTTAATGGAATTAGATTCGGATCCTGTTGGTGTTTTTGTCAAAATTGTTTTGTAATCTCCGCTGCACATGAACCCCAAAACCCAACAGTTGACCGATATCGATCTTCTCTTAAGCATGAGAATGTAGAAGCAATTATTTGCTTGCGCGATTGGATATGTGAAGGATTAGAAATTTATATTACTTTTGACATTTTTCTTGTTATTTATCTTTAGTATCCTAAGCTTTATAATTATTAATAAACTCTACTATTTTATTTGTTGTAGAGCAAGATGGCAAATTGGATTTAGAGAGCATTACAAAAGATGTACTTAACTTGAGTGCGAGTGATGATCCATGGTCAACCACTTGCTCAAAATTTGTTGGAAACTAGAGAACCGAAGCCTTTTTTTGCTCATTAAGCTTGAATTTATATCTCATTTCTATGTTAATTTCATATAACCTTTAGTTAGGTTATTAAACTTGAACTTAACTATTGGGAACTTGTGTTTTTGCTTATTAAAATTTGATTTTGCCTATTTCTATGTGATAACATTAATATAACTTGGTAGGCGGGTTTATATTTTAAGTTGTTTATATTGATTTTATTAGTGACCTATTTAATAAACTTGTTAAATGTGTCGTACATAGGTTAATAAGCAGTATGTACCTATTTAATATCGATATAACTTGGTTAAACATGACATGTTTAATAAACGTGTTAAACGTCGTATACGGGTTACATGTTTATTAAACATATCGTGTGTCGTGTTTGCTAATAGTGACTCATTTAATAAACATGTCGTGCCCATGTTTAGGATAACTAGATCGTGGCTCATTTACAACACGACACATTTACGACTCGATAACACGAATTGTCAGCCCTAGTCCATGTATATATATAAATCCAAACTCATCAAGCTTATCATCACTGTTGCATCAATCAATCGATAGATTGAAAGGAACCAAGCAACTGATGGTTTGATATCGACGGGATCAATCCAGGAGTTGATTCAACGTGAATTGAAAAGCTTAAACAACTAAAACCTAAAGATCATCACATTGATAGTTTGGTTTTTTAGGTTTTAAGTTCAATTCGATGGTGTGTGATGATTTCTTTGTGAATTGTTGTTATTGATTACTAGAAATGGTTTGTTACCTCACTAGTGGTCCTCCCTGATGATTTGGGAGAGTGTTTGAGGTGATTTTGGTGATTTGGAAATGAACCGGTGGTTGTTGCTCTGTTCATTATCGAGATAGTGGAGGGTGGAGCGCACTCCTTTCATCAATTCGGATGAACCCAATTTGTGGATCGCGCCCCACTAATTGAGGGAGCACGCTCCCACCCCAGAAAATATCAACTATGCTTAGTTTTAGTTAGATTTTCCTGAGGTCTTAGGGACTATATTAAGGGTTTCAAACATAAAGTATTAAACTTATATTGATCACAAATAGTTTATGATAGGTGTTGGAACACATGAAAAGCGTAAGTTACTCGTAAACTTAAGAAGTTTGGAAACGAAAACTTAAACCGTAGTAAGTATGAATTCGTTTATTTATCAATATTGTCTGACTATTTTAGTATATGTAGTTCATGTAGTTTATAGACTGAATGGGGTGACTATGTACACTGTGATGTTTTGAATAAAATGGGACATGGTGTTTAATGTGATTCACGAGAGTAAGTTCCTGAGATTGAGACTAGGCAATATAAGATGCACTATTAATTTCTTGGCCTATATGTAACTTCCTACTCAACTAGATAGGTTGCGTGGATTATATACTTAATAGAGGCTTTCAGATAGAACCATTTGACATTAATGGATTAGCTTGACAGCATATTGGCATATGTGTTGTAACAACCCAAATTAATCAAAACAAATATTAGGGTTAATATCGAGAATGAACAGTCGTAATTCGGCGTTACGTTGACAACTCAGTTGACTCGGACATGAGAACCGATGGAATATGTTATTTATGGATGATGGTTATTTATATGTGGTGTTTAAAATTTTATTATTATATTTAACTACATGTGTGTACGTTGTTATCGGACAAGTTGGTGTGATAGTGTTCACCTCGAAAGGTGTGTCAACGCAGGTATCGGGTGGGCAAACTACATGTACATTAGGAAACTCGATTAATCATTTTAAGATAACTAATTAATCAACTAAAATAGGTAATGTAGCCATAGGCTAAGTAAATTCAAGTTAAAACAATAGGTTATGTCGTGCCTCAAAATGCATGTCGTGACGCGGGACACCGGCTACCGGGTAGTCAAAGCTTAGTAAGACCATAAGTTCCTTATTTTGATAAATAAAACACTAACCATAAGGATTAATAAGGCTAAATGTGAAGTACATAAATTAAATAAATAATAAGCCTATAGTTCAAACTAAATAAGGATGACCATAAGATGGACATCTAAATGGTCATAATGAGAGAAACAAGGAAGGGAATGTGATATTGGAGTCATCAAGTGGTGTGGGACAACATGAAATGAGATCACAAGATAATCCTCAGGATATGTACGTACATTTGATTCCAACCAAACATATATAAACCAAGGTTACTGGAATTTTTACTTCAACCACTTACAAATTCATGCAAGATCCTGAAAAAATTGAGAATTGGAAGAGAATTCAAGCTGGAATTCAACCACCTTGAGGTCAATTTGAGGATTCAAACCAAGGAAATCATCTTCTCCATCATCTATACTTTCATTTAAACCCATTTTTTGTGAAATTTAGTTCAAATTGATGTTCTGAAGTTGTTTGGTTACTATTTTAAAGTTAATTGATATAGAAATGGTATAAACTATTTTTAGGTGGCCAAATTGGAGGGGAAATATTGAATTCTCGACTTGAGAATTATGTCCCATAAACCCATAGCGCGCTACCTGGAACGATTAGCGCGTTAATCATTTTGGGTTTGAAACTATTCTTCATCTTGAAGAACAGTAGTGTTTTACATCAATTATCTAGCGCGCTACACGATTCCCATGGTGCCCTAACAATAGACGAAACTAAAATTAAAAGGTTGTTTTGGGTTTTTTTGACTTAATACATATCTCAAACACCTATAAATGTACTAAACATTTAAAATTGGACTTCAGGGACTTAGGGACCGTAGATCGGGTATCAGGGAGCTAGTCGAGTTGAATGCGAAGTCTGGGGAAGTTGAACTATTTATTTTACTAGTTTGTCTAACTGATTGATTGGTTTATCGGAGTTTTTACACCGGCATGTGCGATCATGCCCTCGGTGAATTGCGACCCGAGCCGCACTCAGATGCACGTGTTAGTGACTTAACGGATTTGGCCAGCGCCACGAGGAATAAGGAAACAGGACTGTGGAGGTTGTCAGAGAAGCCCACAAGAGAGACCCTTAGCTCTAAAGTATGGTACATTCTTCTGCTACATGTGATACATCATTGGGTTTTCATCAAAGACATTTATGTGCATATTGACTTAGCTGTTGTATGTTTACGTTCTCATTTACCTCATTAACTGATACTTGGTTTGATTATTGTATGTTGTGTTGTATTACTATTATTGAATGTTGCTTGAGATTTTTGTATTGCCCTACATTCATGGAAGTATGTATTTCTGTTGCCAAATAGCATACTTGCATGTCTTATAGTTTTATTTGTTTTCTTGCTGAATATTATGTGGACTTCTCTTAGGAATTTACTCACTGGACTTTCACTATATTTGTTGGGTGACTAAGTGTTCGGGTCTTTCTACGAGTAGCGGTAAAGGACAATCTTAGGCGACTATCTCTTTTTGCTTACGATCTTGGACATACTCGTAGGTGTTTATATTATTTTGATATTCTGGTATTATTTTGGGTATTGGTAGATTTGAGATGACGTGTACATGTATATACCTTGTTTTATGGTACTGTCGCTTATATACAGGGTACTTATATAGGTTTTCATAGTAGGATTAGCTCTTATGATTAATGTTTACCATGGTACATTACATTACCTAATTGTATCAATTAAGGCTTCCGCTAATTTATGTTAACTTGTAAAATGCAACCCACTAATATGGTTAGGATTTGAATAAACCACAAATTATTAAGCTTAACATATATTTTAATACTTAAAAAGGATAATATAAGAAAATACGAATAATTCGCTAACAAATTTAATAGAACACATGTGGACATGAACTTTGAGCTAATAAGAGGACAGGTAGGTGTCGGACACATGTAGTTAAGCCCATTGGGCAAGGAGTACAACGAGACACGTCACCCCGGGGTGGCAAGGTCATCGCAGTGTTAATCTACCAATCGCATTATTGGGGTCAGTGGGTAATCGACCCTAGTTTTGTAAATAAAATGGGAATCACAGTGTTATAGTCATTGACAATTGGACTTGCATATGTTATTTATTGAATTATATGTTTTTTCATAATTCTGTTAGTTAACATTGGTGCATATTATTATTGCATAATGTTCTTAAACATTACATGGAATGTTGATGGCTTTCTGAATCCTTACATACTGAGCAAGTTGGAGCACTCACCCCAATTAAGATAGAGAAGATTTAGGAGTCTTGATCTTCTCTTCGATGTAATGAATCTCCCATTGTAATATATATATATATATTGGTATTGAGTTATAGTTTTGTAATACTACAAGGGATGGGGGTTTTATATAACCAAGGTTTATTCTAGTTTGAATTTATTTTGTATATCTTATTTAAATATTGAAAAGTTTTAATTTTTGGTGCTTTTAATATTTATTTTACATCAATATTTGATATATAATTATGTTTATCAGGAGATAGAAGGAGAGGCTGATTGCTCTAGTTAAGTCTAGTGGGATTATTAGGGCTTAATTAGGGTTTTAGGCAGAGTATCGCCCTAATTAAGTTAGGGTATGCCAAGACTTGGCTGCAGCTCCTATTTTATTAGCTCTACAATGAGTGTCTCGAGACATATATAGGGGTAGTTGAACACACTATCTATAAAATAGTCTATTTCATGTAGTTTTTCTCCCTGGATTCAACCGTGCACTTTATTAAACTTGAAAATAATAAATAAAGATAATTAGACTAACATTTTGGAGACTTAAACATAAAAATATATATACATACCCTAAATTATACTACATGATTAACTACCTATCAGTTATACAGATCATCAACAATGTTAGGGGCCAAGCAATGCGGATTAACAAGATGTACTCGGGAGGGTGCAACCAGTCGGTCCTTAAACTAGTAGGTAAGGAGAAGAAGGCACGGACTCGACCGTGGGAGGCATTATCCTCATCCAGCAAGGGGAAGCACTACTATATAGGCGACCTCACTTACCTGAGCAGGCCCTCCAAGAGAACAGAGAAGAGGATAGCACAGCATAAAAAAGGAAGGCAACACATATAGACTAGCACATCATCACAGGGATTTTTGCCTAGTCTAATGGCAATAGTACCACATTTCAATACCTTAATGTTAAATGATAGCATGATATCCGATCCTATTAGGGTTCTGATAGATTCAAACTTGGATTCTCAGTCAAATATGAGCATTCATAGAGGGGCTCCTGCGCAGCTCTGCGTTAGACTGTCAATGTGCCATTTTTATCTTTAAAAAGATATGAATTACCCCATAGGAGGAGGAGAACAAAGTTTTATCTTTAAGCTAAGGATGGGAGATCGGTGTGAATCTGGTAGGTATGGATAGGGCTATCTTGATTTGCACTAAGGAAGAAGAGAAAACTCGAGTGTACAATGAAAGATATGAAATGGGGAAAAATCTTATATATCAAATTCATCGTTGGAACCCGGATTTCCATTAGGTTGAACAACATTAAGGCGGGCTCAATTTTTGGTTTGGTATTGAAGGTCTTCCCTTAACATGTTAAATGTGTTTGTGTTTTATATGATCGGTGGGATGTTTGGTGGTCTGTTGGAAGTGGATTCGGAGACCCTAGATCAAACAAAATTAGAGGAAAGACAAATTGAAAGTTCGAGGTAACTCTCATCATTTTTCTCCCGACTAAGGTTACCATTCCTAGTTGGGGTAGGTTCACGACGCTGCTGGTACATAAAGTTGATGATATCCAGGGAAGGCGACCAGAGGTGCCAAAAGGGGCAGTACAGGATGGAGGTGGTAATAGGGTGTCTGACAAAGGAGGGGATTACTTGTCGCTCAATTGAACTCTTAATGATTGTTTCCTCTGCATTGTTTCTTTCGAGTTTTGACGGCAATTCTTTTCGATCTTTGGATCAAAAGGGAGTAGAGGTCCGATGGACTTCAATTTACAAAGACTTTGGGCATAAAAATGAATACAAGAAAGGAAAAAAGAAAAACCTAAGTAAAAGAGGACTTGGTCCTCGGCAACGACACCAAATTTAACACATATCGAATGCATCAAAATATTTAATCTAGATGAGATTATCAATTACCACAAAACTGCAGCAGTGGTGAGCAATGTGTCGATCCACGAAGATTAAGGTTTCTAACTTAGGCTAATGAACAAGAAAGTAAATCGCGGGATTTTGCAAAAGTTGTTGTCAAGAGTTCAATTGAGCGACGAGCAATCCCTTCAAATGGCTTATCAAGATGGAAATCCACCACTTGAGAGACAGGAAGAACACCAAGTTGTTCCTTCCAAACAGTTTGAAGCACCTGCTGCGCCTCACACACCAGTGGCGCTGCAAAGGCATGTCATACCTTAATACCAACCACTAAATCAAGGAATGGTTGATCCCGCTCCACAAAGGCCATAAGCTGACCTTGTGGATAACTTTTTGTCGATTATCGCATTACTATTGGGATGGCAAATGATGAAATACAAGATCTCCTAGCTCATCAACCACACCACATTGCATTCTCAGCTCATATGGGCAATTTTGAGCTCAAATCCTATTTCATAAACCTTATCTTTTGTTTTACATAGACTAGATCATAAGGATCTAGTGACCTTCATCAAAGATTTTCACTCTAGGTGCAGGACCATGATTCCCCGAAGAGTTAACAAAGAGGAAGTCAAACTTTCTATTTTTCATTTTTGCCTTAAAGACAAAGCCCAAGACCGGTTCCTCTTCTATCTCCCCCTAGTTCCATCACAAACTTGAATAATATTATTACTACATTCCTCAATGAGTTCTTCCCTGAATCTAGTTCTTCCCAAATAAATAGGGAGATATGCACTATCAAAATGAAACGAGGGAATCATTTACCGACTGTTGTAGTCGTTATAAGGGATTACTTGCGTAATGCCCCCAACATGGCCAAAGCAACCTCTCCATTGTTCGTTTCTTCTATATGGGACATACCCCTTTAAGAAATGCATGATTGAAAATGCATGCAGAGGCAATTATAGATGTAAGACAACTCAAGAGATGATTGATTTGTATGATTCTATAGCAAGTCAATCACGTCATTACATTGATGACGGGGAAGACGGACTTTCACGAAATATTTTTGATAGAGTAGGGTCAAGTCCTACTAATTGCAAGCTTGATAAACTCACTGATCTCATGGAGCGATTCCTTACCTTCGAAAAGCTCAAGTTAAAGCTTTTGATTTCTGCTAGCCACTGAGTATTTCATTTATTCTTGTCCCACCTCGTTCGAGGAAAAATGAGCGATGCTATAGGTTGTAAATTCCAAGGATCACTAAGGAATCAATATAGCAACAAATCCAATAACACTTATAATCATGATGTTAAAAGCTCTAATCATAGTTATGGACCTCAGAACTAGACTACTCTAATATGTTTGAAAGGGACAACCTCCTCCTCAATAGTCATAACCCGCTTAGAATTTGGAGTCTTTAGAAGAGGTGATGAGGATAATCATCACTAATCAAGACAGACTCTCTAAAGATTCAGCTCAATTTAAAATTGAGTCAACAAGTCATGTTGTAAGCATTAAAAGTCTCAAGGTTCAAGTAGGGCAACTAGCCCAACGGTAGGGCGCATGGATAAGAAAAGAAATTTTCCTTCCTAACCACTTCTGAATACTAATGCAAATGTCAACTCCTTCACACTTCATAGCGGTAAAAAGTTAGAGGAAACTCCTAAAAAACCCAAGCCTAAAGAGGCCGCTATTAAATCCATGAAGTCGAACTAAAGCTTGAAGTTCAACCGTGTCCTACCGAAGATATAATATTGTATATGGAAGCACAAACTTCTATAAAAACCTTACCCCATTTTCTTAATGCCCCATTAGAATAAAAAGGTGGGAGAAAATAACGAAACTCTGGAAATCTTAAGGAAAGTGATGATAAACATCGCACTTCTTGATGCCTTAACACATATGCCTCGCTATAATAAGTTGCTCAAAAACCTATGTACCAATAAAGGTCGATTCAAAGGCAATGAGAAAATCACCATAGGTGAAAATGTTTCAACCATCTTACTTAAGAAGTCTCCCACCAAGTGTGAGGACCCAGGCATGTTTGATGTCCCTTGCACAATCGGTGAAGTTCAGATCTAGAAAGCAATGTGCGACCTTGACACCTCTATCAATGTCATGTCATTATCCATATGTGAGACATTGAAGGCTGACACTCCGTAAGATATTGGAGTTGTCATACATTTAGCTGACCGGTCCATCGTACATCTCATGGGTGTCTTGAAAGACATTCTTATGAAAGTTAGTGAGCTCGTATTCCCTATTGATTCTATATCATTTATATGAAGAATCAATCATGCCTCCATTTCTCTTTAGTATTACTTGGTAGGCATTTCCTTAATAATGCTAAGACTAAGGTTAATGTTCACATTAGTTATTTTACCATGGAGTTTGATGGTGAACTTATTAAGTTCAACATCTATGATACGATACGTCATCCTTGCGATTCCTCTTTTGTGGTGCTTGCCTTAGATAGTGTAGATTCACTCGTCCAAAAGGTTTTTCTTGTGAAAGATGGTGATATGAAAATGGTGTTAGAAAATCATCACGACACCAACTTTTTATGAAAGCAATACTTAGCCTCGATACTGAGATCAAGGAGTTGATCTTGGATTTGGACTTTGTTCCACTCCATTTCCCCACCCTAACATATAATGACTTATCTACGTCGAACTCTATACTTCTCCCTTCTATGGAGTGAGCCCCACATTGGAGCTCAAACCACTACTAAGTCATCTCAACTACATGTTTTTAGGTGAGAATGACACATTACATGTGATCATCTCAAATAAATTCACATTACCAGAGGAATATAAGTTTATAAACATGCTTCGAGAGTTCAAAGAAGCTTTAGGATTGACCATTACTTATATCAAAGTTATTAGACCTTCCACATGCATGCATCAGATACATATGGAAAAAGGGTTTAAACCTTCACGAGAAGCACAACGATGATTGAACCCACTGATGATGGAAATGGTTAAAAAGGAAATTACGAAGCTCCTTTATGTTGGGATGATCTACCCGATCTTCGACATCAAGTGGGTCGGTCTCATTCTGGCGTTACCTAATAAATGAGGTAGTCCCAACTCACATCCAAAACGGATGGCAGGTTTGCATCGATTACCGAAAGCTTAATGGTTCCACTTGAAAAGGCCACTTCCCATTACATGTCATCGATCAGATGTTAGAGCGATTAGTAGGCAGGTTGCATTACTGCTGCTTGGTTAGATATTTTGATTTTCACCAGATTCTCATAGCACCTAAGGATCACAGAATACCTCTTTCACCTGTCCTTTCGATACCTTTGCTTACTAGCACGTGCCCTTTGGGTTGTGTAATGCACCTACTACCTTTTAGATGTGTGTGATAAGCATCTTCTGTGACTTTGTTGAGCACTTCATCGAAGTCTTCATGGATAAATTCTTCTTTTACGACAATTTATTCAATATTTTCCTTAGTCACATCACTAAGGTTCTTCATAGATGTATCGAGAAAAACTTGGTCCTCGATTATACAAAATGTCACTTCATAGTGGACAAAGGTCTTATCTTGGGTCATATCATTTCTAGGATGTAAAGACAGACCCGAAAAAATTGAAGTATTTCAAAAATTGCCTTACCCCACAATTGTGTGAGAAATCCGATCCTTCTTTGGTCATGTCAATTTCTCTCGGCATTTCATTAAGGATTTCTCCAAAATTGCACAACCCTTATGTCATCTTCTTCAAAGAGACGTGTCTTATGATTTTGACAAGGCATGTAAGAGTGCATTCGATTCACTCAAATACTCTCTCATCTTTACTTATGCGATCCGAGCTCCCAACTGGGAACTAACTTTTGAGATCATGTGTGATGTCAGTAACCAAGCAGTAGGAGCTGTGCTTGGGCAATGAGTCGGGCATGTTTTACATATCATATACTACGCCTCCCGAACTCTTAATCCTACACAACTGAATTACACCACTACCAAGAAGGAGCTTCTAATTTTTGCCTTCATTTTGGTGGGATTTCGGTCCTATATATTAGGTACTAAGGTGGTCATCTATTGTGACCATGCAGCCTTAAAGTACTTAATGGCCAAAAAAGGAGCCAAACCCCATCTCATTCGATTGATATTCTTGTTATAAGAGTTTGATATCGAAATTGAAGATAAAAGTGGTGTGGAAATCTAGATGCTGACCATCTCAGCTGCATCGAGAATGGCAAAACACTTATCCCTCTTCGAGATGATTTCCCTTATGAACATCTCATCCTCGTCTCTGAAGAACTCCCTTGGTTTGTAGATTTGGTTAATTACCTTGTTACAAGTGATTGTTCATCTCACCTTACAAGAGCCTAAAAATGACAAAATCCAAATCGTCTCTAAACATTATGTTTGGGATGATCCATATTTATGGAAGTTTTGCTCAGATAAGGTAATCGGTTGATGCGTCTCCCAAACTGAGATATAATCTATCTTAGCATTCTGTTACTCATACACTTGTGGCGGTCATTTCGGTCCACATAGAACGGCTATGAATGTCTTGGAGAGTGGGTTCTATTGGCCCACCATTTTTTACAACTCCTATCTATATGTCAGGATTTGTGCTAGATGTCAATCGACTGGTAACTTGATTCGCCAGATTAAAATACCATTGACTTTGATCTAATTTTGTGAGATTTTTGACATTTGTGAGATCAACTTCATTGGGCCATTTTCACGGTCTAGAGTATACGCCTTGAAGATGTGGTACGAGCTTATCGAACGACATATAAAATGTAAATTGAAATGTCACTGTATCATTTAGTCTTCAACAAATCTTGCCTTTTATCGGTTGAGTTAGAGCATAAGTCATTATGGGTTGTCAAATAGCTCAACATGGAACACGACGCAGTCGGTAAAGAGAGAAAGTTGAAACTCCAAGAATCGGACAAAATCCAGAACGATGCATACAAGAGTCCTCTCGAATCTACAAAGATAAAATTAAGGCGTTCCACGATTGCAATCTATCTCGCAAGATTTTCACTGTAGGTCAAAAGCTCTTACTTTATAATTCTAGATTGACTATCCATCCAATGAAGTTAAGGTCACGATGGCTCGGACCTTTTGTTGTTACTAACCTTTTTGGACATGGTGCAATTGAGATTAGGAGCATGGATAAATGGAAAGTTTTTAAAGTGAATGGCACCGACTAAAGCCATTTTACGAAAACCTCCTACATCATGAGATAGAAAATGAAACTCTATCAATTGTAGAGTACACCAACTAAGACAAAGCCCGACTAATTCAGCCCACGATGTTAAACAAAAGCACTCTCGGGAGGCACCCCAAGCTTCTATCCCTTGTCTATTTGATTTCTTATTTCGGTATTCTTGTGTTATTCTTATCATTATCTCTTTTACACGTGTTACGGCCTTTAAATAGTGCACCGAATTATGAGAGTCCGACAACACTCTTGCGACTCATCACATTGTCATATTGAGACGACCCTAAATCCCAAGGCAATTTGGGCCCCACCATGCCGCCGAACAAGTCACCAAGTTATGCCACGTTATCTACCTGCCTGTCCATGATGGCCCACAACAAGTCCTCAACTTTTTCAATTGTCTAACTATTTCAATTATCCAATGTTTTATGAAAATATATTCTTAATTTAGTTTAGTTAGTCAATTCATTTATCTAACTTAACTTATTTGATAAGTTATTTAGTTGTTCATTAGTCTTTTCAACTAAATGCGTGAGTTATCGATAATAGTGGAAGTCTTTCATTTTAGATAAAAGAAATGATAAATATCATAAATTTACTTCATTAATAAACCCTAAACAGTGGAAAACCCATCAAAAGCATATGATGTATATATAAGGCGACAAAATGTACAATATGATCAATATACATGTATCGGTGTATCAAGTCTCCCAAAATATACCCAAAAGCAGTAACATAATGTATACAAACACCTATGAGATGGGCTATCGAAAGCTCTCGATGATCAAATGAAATCGCCAAATACAACCTTCCCCTAGCTCGTTGTAGGATCTGCACTCGATTGTCCATGCAAAAGTTAATGACAAATTCAGTGAGTAAATCCTCAAAAGAAACACAAGTTGCATTTAATAAGAATATAAATAAAGCAGCTACAAATCATGCTAGTCAATAAGAAATATACTAAAAAGGGATAGTAGCATGAAAACAAGCCGCTCAGAGAAAATAAATATTGGACGCAAGTGTGATATATATATATATATATATGCCAACTCTGGGACTAATAACACTAGATCAAGGAGACTCTGGTGACGAAGTAACTCCCTGCCACCGCTCCAAGGTCAATGAGGAACTCTGTTGGTTAGGAGTTTACAACTCCCGGCCAACTGCCTCAAATGAGATGAATCTGTGTTTATAACTATCGTCCTGTCGACCATATATATACACACGCGGGAGTTGAGTAGTCAAATAAACTAAACTGGCATAATTTACTGGAATCATGAAATAAAACGGTAAATAAATGCTTCGTTTTTTATGGGGTTTACTTACCAAAAATACGATAAATACCCGGTCCTAGTCGCTCGCTCATCCCCGAAATACCCGTCCATCGATCCCCTGAGCTTCCCTATGACTCAAGTGTCCTACATACAAATTTTAATAATTTATGGTCACATTAATTGATTTTATATTTTGGGAACAAAAATTAGAATTTTGATTCTAATTTTTAGTTATGACACATTATTTATTTTCGGGTTACACAGGGTGCCAAATGCCCGAATTTCTCTCAAAACCCATTTTTATACCTTTTTTCCAATTCCTCATATTTTCAAAGATTTTTCTGAATTTCCCTGGAATTTTTATTTATTTTTACATATTTTTCTATAATTTATTGTATTTATTTTATATTTTATTTTATTTTAAATTAATTTTTAGTAAATAAATGGGGTTGGGCCCACCTGAACCAGGTTCAGGTGGGCCCAATTCGGCCGGGCTTGGGCCCAGGCCGACCCAAGCTCGTACGCACGCACTAAGCATGCGTAAAAGCTTCCCTTCCCCCAAATCGATTTGGGGGGAAGGGGAGAGACGAACTTCTACCTCCCCAAACTAATTTTTTAAATTTTTTTAATTTTTTTTGTTTGCTTCTTTTTCTCTTCTTTCTCTCCTTCAACAACAACAATTTCAATGAATTCATCAAATCATCCCATCATCAACATGCAATCCATTATATTCATTAAGAACATTAAAATACCTAAAAAATTAATTTGAAAGCCAAGATTTTTCAATCATCTTATTCGTCATATTTAGTCTATTAACCCGATAAATCATCAAAGACATCTCCTCAAAATTTATTAGCAAAAACCCCCATTTTTTGTTGTATCTCAATGCACCATTAGAACAAAAGGGAAGAAAATAGCTACGGGTTTGAGTTACCTAAGCTTGAAAATTTGAATCTTTGACAAGTTTGGCTCCAAATCCCCTTTATTTAGTTCTTAATACTTTGGATTTCCAGCACGTAAATTTGAGATTGCACTCTTGCATGCTCAAAGGTTCTCCATGCTTGCATGTTGGGAAAAATGCACTAAGTCTTGTATTTATACTAGTTGGCCTATAGTCTTAGCCATTGATCAAGTCACACACTCTCGTATCGAGGTCCATCAATGGCTCCTATTAACTCCATCCATGTTTTTGTCTCTTATGCGTCAATTAAGTCAATACAAGGTTTTCTAAATAATTTTCTCGCTTAAGGCAAAATTTTCTTATTTAATTTAATTACACATCTTAGGCACATTAATTATTTAAATAGCTTAGCCTATTTAACTTACCATAGGCCTAGTATTTTGTCACATTATTCTAGCCAAATGTTTATTTGAAGTACACATACCAATATTAGGCTAGGTACTTGTCTAACCGGCTACCCAGTGTCGTCGCACATCACAAGGCACGTCGGTCCATTTTTTATCTATTAGTATTTTGTTTCACTTGGGTCAAGTTTGCTTGATTATTTAGCTTAGAATAACATTGTATATTGATAATTTATGCATATAAACTATCACGTTTCCGTACCCGCGTCTCACGCATCTCAAGGCATTATTCGCCATACTCATAACTTACACAAAACGCGATAATCAATGGTACATATGGCATAATGCTATAATTCATAGTAAAACCATCATAATAAACAAGCATCACAAATATATATCATTATAAGTTTTATCTTGGTAAATGTGTCCTAGACTAATCCATGACGTCCACATGGGTCTAAGCTGGGTCCTAGTCTGAAGACAATGAAATAATCTTTAAATTAGGCGGGCTATTACAATCTTCCCAACTAAATGGGATTTCGCCCCAAAATCCAAACTCAAAGTAAGATACTTAGTAGAAAAGTTGGGGGTATTTCTCGCGCATAATAGACTATTTCTCCCAGGTAAGGCCATCGTCTCTATAATACTGCCACCTAACGAGAACCTGGGGAGTCTGCTTAGTCCTAAGAACCTAAACTTTACGGTCTACAATCTCGATAAAGTGATCCTCGTATGTTACATCATGCCTAACCTCAACATGGGTCATATCTACCATAGGTCTTAGCCCTGATCTCGCTAATCTCGGCATGGAAATATGGAAGACGTCGTGAACCCCTGCCAATTGTCTCGGTAGCCTCAACTGATAAGCAACCTCCCAAACTTGACTGATAATCTGATATGGCCCATTATTACCGCAGTGCAAGTTTCCCTTCGATCTCGAATCTCAAGTAACCCTTCAAAGGAGAAACTTTTAAGTACACTAAGTCATCTACCTCATAGCTTAGCCCGTTGCATTAATTATTAGTGTATTTCATCTGTCTATCCTGAGCAGCCTATAATTTTTGATGAATCAGCCTAAATCTCTTTGTGGTCTACAACAACCTTTGGCCCAATGGTAACTGCATGTTTGGGCTTTGCCCGACAAGCTATTGATCGGTCTCCCATACAGTGCCTCAAATGGTCGAATCCCAATTTTGGCCTGAAAGCTATTGATGTAGGTAAACTAAAAAAGTGGTAGCATCCCAATTTTGTCAAATAGTTATGTCTTTCAAGATGTAGGTAAACTAAAAATGGGCCGATATTGCTATTGCTCCTGCATAGCCTACCTAACTATAGCATCAACCGACTATATTTATCTGATACTATCAATACCGTTACACCATGTAATCTAATGACTCTCGCTTGAAGAGCGTGCACAGCTGTGGAAAGGTGTATCTTAAGAAAGTGCACTAGAATGAAATGGGCTGATTTCATCAATCTATCAATGATAACCCATTCACATACTAGCACACCTCACATCCCCTCACATACTGGCCAACATTTTCCTTCATCCCGAGCCATCAGAACAAGCGCTTTATGTCTTGATATATCTTGTTCTGGCAGGGTGAACTATGTATCTAGATCTGTGAGCCTCTTGAAGAATGCCATTTTGCAACTCTACTATTGCAGGAATCCATAGTCTTGATATAAACACCCATCTACTAACTATTTCTAATATGGGAAGTCAGAACTCTTTGTCATGTCTATGAACCTCTGATACATTGTATCAGCTCGCTGACTCTCTAGGACTCGTGGGATGGAAACTGTTGGGACTCTCGATATGTCCGCAAATGTGTGTGCCCCTGCTATCTCTGGGACCACTGACAAACTAATGGTAATTCCTGCCTCAAATATACCGTATAAGTGAGTCATCACATCTCTGTCTGGTCCTCTCCTACTAAGGGCATTTGCTACGACATTCCCCTTCCCGGTTGGTACTCAATAGAAAATTTGTAGTTCTTCAACAACTATAACCACTGTCGTTGTCTCATATTTAGATCGTTCTAAGTGAATAGATACTTCAAACTCTGATGATCTGTGTATAGGGTGAACATTTCACCAAAAGGTAATATCTTCACGTCTTTAGTGCAAAATGATCACTGCAAGCACCAGATCGTGCACTGGATAGTTTCTCTTATGGTTCCTCAGCTAACGTGATAAGTAAGAAATATATTAATTTGCCATTTTGCATCATTACACATCTAGTGCGATGCCATGCATCTGCGCGAACTGTCAACTCCGTGCCCGAGCTCAGGTAATATTAACAGCGATTCAGAAGTCAACCTTTTCTCCATCTCTACAAAAGCTGCCTCGCACATATCGGACCAAAAAATTTCGACGTCCTTCTTGGTCAATCTGGTCGTAGGCACCGAAATCCTAGAAAAATTTGATACAAAGCGTCGGTAATAGCCTGCTAGTCCCAAAAGCTCTTAACGTCATTCAAAAACGTCACAAATACTTGCACTTATTTAATTTATCAAGAACTTTATAAAAAACAAAACTTGCACTTATTAAATTTAACGTATAACCAGTGCTCTCTCAGAGTTTTCAGCGTCTCTCTGAGATGCCTCTCGTAGTCCTCACGAGTCTTGAAATAGATCAAGATATCGTCAATAAAGACTATCGTGAATCGATCCAAAAATGGACTCAAGACTTGATGCATTAAATCCATGAATATTATCTACGCGATCGTTGGTCCGAACGGCATAACAATAAACTCGAACAATCCATAACATGTATTAAACATTATTTTGGGTATATCCTCCCTCTTGATCCTCAACTGGCGATAACCTGACCTAAGATTAATCTTGGAGAAGAACTGCGTTATAGCTAGCTAGTCGAACAAATCGTCGATCATCTGGGTAGTAGGTATCGATTTCTGATTGTCACCTGATTGAGTCTCCTATAATTAATGCACATCCTCATGATACCATCCTTTTTCTTCACAAAAAAGACTGTTGCTTCCCAGGAAGACATACTCGGGTGTATGAAGCCCATTTCGACAAGTCCTCCAACAGAGACCTCAACTCGCCCTGCTCTATTCGCGACATAAGGTACGGTCGGCTCGCTATTGGATGGGTGCCTAACGCTAGCTCTATCATAAACTTTATCTACCTATGTGGAGGTTATCCAGGTAAATCATCAAGATAAATGTCCAAAAACTCACACACGACTGGGATGTCCTCAAGTCTAACTACTAGCCTCTCATTTGATTGTACATTCTCTAAAAGAATGTCCATCTCCTGGGTGGCGACTAATCTACCCCTGGTGATCGCTAATGCGTTCGCACCTCTAGTAAACGTAAACTCGGGAATCTTTGGCATTTGAAAGGTGACGGTCTTACTAAAATAGTCTAACCAAGCATGGTAAGCCACTAACCAATCTGTCCTAAGAGTGCTTCAACTATATGTATTCAAGTACTCAAATATCTATGGGTAATTAGTGACCATTAACCTCAACTGGACAGTCTCTACAGATCCAGTTAGGGTAAATCTTGTCCCTAGCAGTCGTGCTAAGGACAACGTGTGTGCCTAAAGTTTCTGATGTCAACTCCAAATCTCCTATTATCCGTCTCGAAATAAATGATAGTGTAGAATTGGAATCAATCAACGAATGCATACTAGGACCGTAAATGATCAACGTACCCTCGACTAGATGTCATGAAGTGTCACAGTCAGGCTCTGCCATTGCATGAACATGCTCTTTGGCATGTACATGTGGAGCTGCAAGTGGTGGCACAAATTCAGTGGTGCACTGATTCTAGTAGTACCCTATCTGTCTAAATCGAAAATAAACGATGTGTTCCTTACTCCTAGATCCCTGTCCCTTTTGACCTTCGACCCTGACACTGTCTACCCTGCCTCTGACCCCGTCCATTTCTCTGTCCCTGCCACTGTTGCCCTCTGTCTCTGCCCCTCTAGCCCTAACCCTGAGCCTACCTCCGTGGCGACCGGACTGATGCTGTTGAGCATGTGCTATTGCATAAGCATCAATTGTTTGCCTATCATCATGTATGCGCCTCTGTCCTTACTGATCTCTCAGCTAATGGTTTTTCTTGCCCTTCCTATCTAATCTAACCTCGTTGCTCTGACCCTCGTAATATATGGGAGTAAAGGCGGTGTCACTCCTTACGACGTATGTCTCATGAGCCAATGCCCGCTCATAAACCTCTTGTAGGGTCCTCGCCCATGTCAATACGATGGCACTACCGATCTCTGGCCGAAGACCCCATATAAAGTAGTGGACCTGAAGTCGCTCAGTCCTAGCTACATTTGTAGTGAACAACAAAAGGGACTTTAACCTCTTCATGTACTGAATCACGGTGCAAGAGCCCTGACTCATTGTCAAGAACTTATCTTTCAATCGTAGCTAGACCTTAATCGGAATGTACTAATCGTAGAAGAATCAACGAAACTCGGCCTAAATGGTCGGCTCTCTATGGTCAGCTCTCCATGAGCGGCTGTGTGTGCGATCCACAATACCACGGCGTGTCCCTTCTATATGTAGCCAGAGACCGTAGCTCATTTACTATCGTGAATCCTTAGTAGTGCATGAAGCCTCTCATTAGCGAGAACCCATCTCCCAACTGCCTCTGGGTCTCCGCGTCCTTCAAATTGTCATGGCTGGACTCTAGAAAACTCATTTTCTAGCTTAGCCTCAACTGTCAATGCCGTCTCAAATGTTGTTTGCTTCTCTGTTACAAGTGCAAGAGTAGCCACTACGGTAATCGCTGGTGTAGCTGCAGGGATAACCAACTCCGCAAGGATCTCAACTTTGGGTGCTGCGAGCGACGTATCCTAACTAGTTGGCGCGACGACTCTCTCAATAGTAGTAGTGGTGGTAAGTGTCGTAATCGCCTATGTGGTCGCTGCCTGTGATCGAAGTAGTCTTAAGATTCCCTCAAGCTATGCGCTATGAAGTGCGACGGTGTCACATAGACTCATATCCGAGTGGACTCTCGCAGGGTTGCTCGTATGGTCTCCATCAGCCGTAGTAGGTGGAATCGCCTGTCTGTCCATCTCGAATCTGCAAGCGTGGATGTCCTCCAATCATTGTCGTATACAAGTATATATACATATTACAAGTCAAAACATATACATATAAAACCTTAAACTACCCCTCTCGCTATACTTCCCAACTAAAGTTTTAAGTCAGGTTGTCGGGTTTTCCACATTCTAAGTTCGTTTATTAGGTTTTATTCACTTTCATTAAACTTTTCCCTAGGCTCATATGAACCTAGGCTCTGATACCAACTGAGACGACCCCAAATCCCAAGGCAATCTACGCCCCGCCATGCTGCCAGACACGTTACTAGGTTATGCCACATTATCTACCTGCCCGTCCAGGCCCAAGTACTCAATCTTTCCAATTAGCTTAACTATCTCAATTATCCTTTCTTTTATGAAAATATATTCTTAATTTAGTTTAGTTAGTCTATTCATTTATCTCACTTAACTTATTTGATAAGTTATTTAGTTGTTCCTTAGTCTTTTCAACTAAATGCATGAGTTATTGATAATAGTAGAAGTCTTTCATTTTACATAAAGCAAAAGATAAATATCATAAATTTACTTCATTAACAAACGTTAAGCAGTGGAAAACCCATCAAAATGATACCATGTATATATACGGCGAAGAAATATACAATATGATCAATATACATGTATTAGCGTATCAAGTCTCCTAAAATATACCCAAAAGCAGTAACATAATGTATACAAGCACCTACGACATGGGCTAGCGAATGCTCTCGATGATCAAATGAAGTCACCAAGTACGGCCTTCCTTGGCTTGTCGTAGGATCTGCCCTCGGTCATCCATGCAAAAAGTTGATGACGAGTCTAATGAGTAAATCCCTAGAAGAAACGCAAGTTGCATTTAATAAGAATGTAAATAAAGCGTCTATAAGTCATGCTAGTCAATATGAAATACACTGAAAATGATATTAGTACAAAGATAAGTCGCTAAGAAAGCAATAAATGTCTGGCGCGAGTGTGGTATATACCTGCCGAACTATGGGACTAATAACACTAGATCAAAGAGACTTTGGTGACGAAGTGACTCCCCGCCACCACTTCAAGGTTAATGAGGAACCCTGTTAGTCGGGAGTTTAGTATTACAAGTCAAAACATATACATATAAAAACCCTAAACTGCCTATCTCGCTATACTTCCCAACTAAAGTTTTAAGTCAGGTTATCGGGTTTTCCAAATTCTAAGTGTTGGGGGATGTTCCCTAGGTCAATCCATAAATGTCTTTATGAATACTTTTAGTTAATAAAATAAAGGATTTCATTTGCTGTTTATTATAACTAATTTGCATGTTTACATTATAATAAGATCCATGGGTATTTACAGAAATATCCTAAATGTCCCTAATCGATCATTATTCTGGGAACTATAATGAGTTAAGACTAGTGTGAGTCTTGATTTATGATCATATGATGATTATACGTATATGGATACAAATCAAGATCACGAGTACTTGTTAGGGAACAAAGTACTGGATCGACCCGCTATGAGGACATCACATGGATTAAGTCATAGTTGTTTCTCATGATAGGTATATTTTTCAGTCCTCTGACTTGAGATTACCAGAGACTTCAACATTAGGAATACAGTGATTTGACACAATCAAACGTTGTCTTTAACCGAACGATAATAAAGGTTGTGATTGGTTACTGTGTGAGCAATGTGATGAAGTTGTGTAATCAAGATAGAATTTATCCCTTTCATATAAAGAGAGATATCCAGTGGATCCCTCGATGTGTTAGACTGTTAAATGGCCTAGTCTAAGTGAATTGATATTGATCAATGTCACTTGGATGTTTTTAGTCTACCTAGAGATCGAGACTAGTACGATTGAACATGTTGGATGACAATTTCATGCCTTATGTTTGATCAAAAGGATATCGTGTGACAAAAGGATGTTATATACACTATTGATTAGGTTGTATCGATTTGATATTCGTATAACTTTGGTATTCATAATGTCTTGCTAGAGGCCGCTTATGACTTGTATACCAAAATGTGTTTTGGTACACTGCCAACGTTGTATGAGCCTATTGGGTCGCACACTAATAATGGTTTTGCGAGATTTTAAGATGGTTCAGAAAAATGAATTTTATATGATAAAATTCATGACGAAAACGTCCTCGTGGTGTATTACACTTATACTTCTTTAAGTAGGGGCATATGTGTAATTTACTTAACCATCTATATACAAGGGTTATATAAATAGACGCTTTAAGTTAGAACACAGGTACGAAAGAAAAAAGGCCGAAACTCTATTTTCGTCTTAGAAACGACTTAGGGTTTTTGGTATGCTCTGGATCGTTTTGGAGAGAAACAAAAAGGTTTGGTATTCTCTCAAAGCTAGCACTTCAAATCACGTTCGCCGTTCGTGTGTGGACTGCTGATGGAGGGCGTTCATCGTTGGCAGCGCCTTAGAGATCGATTAACCTTCAGAAAGGTACATTGCGACTGAGGTATGATTAAGTTTTCACGGTTTAAACGTTTTTAATGGAATTAGATTTGGATCATGTTAGGGTGTTTGTCGAAATTGTTTTGTAATCTCCGCTGCGTATGAACCCCAAACCCAACAGTGGTATCAGAGCCTTCGAGTTCGATTCCATTAAATTCATTGCATGTTTTCTTCTGATATATACTTGATATATGATTGAAAGCATGTTAATAGTTGATGTATATGTGATATACATAAGTTGTCTTTGAGATTTATTATCATGTTTTGTGTATATGATACACATATTCGTGATTTAAATAAAATCAGTTTCGTACATGCTAGTAACCATGTTAGGTTAATTCAAATAATTTTAATGAATTGAAATTAGGTTTACATGATCCATGACACCATTAGGTTCGATTGGGATAGTAGTTCATGATCCAATTACATGTTTGTGATTATTTGGATAAGGACCGAAATTGCAAATAATTAATTTTCAAAATTATTTATTTATAAATAATTAATTTTCAAAATTATTTATTTATCGTGTTATATCTATTTTGTTATGAAGTTTCTATTTGATAAAGATAGATAACAAATTAGAATATGAAATAAATATCAAGAATCTTGTTATTGGTGATATACTATGATTCAAATATCTTAAATCTAAAATAAATAATTAATTTTCAAAATTATTTATTTATCTTGTTATATCTATTTTGTTATGAAGTTTCTATTTGATAAAGATAGATAACAAATTAGAATAAGAGATAAATATCAAGAATCTTGTTATTGGTGATATACTAGGATTCAAATATCTTAAATCCAAAATAAATAATTAATTTTTGAAATTAATTATTTATCTTGTTATATCTATTTTGTTATGAAGTTTCTATTTGATAAAGATAGATAACAAATTAGAATATGAGATAAACATCAAGAATCTTGTTATTGGTGATATACTAGGATTCAAATATCTTAAATCCTAATTGGATTAGGATAAGATGATTAGTTAGATGTGGGCCCGGGTTAATTAAAATGTTTTAATTGACTTAATTTCGGATAAATTAAGGGGTTAATTTATGATAATAAAATCAGTGAAAATTTATGATTTTCTATACCGAATTTTAATTTTCGGAATTGAGATTCGTCTTCTAAAAAAAAAAAAAAAAAAAAAGGGGCGGCCCCCTTGCAGATCCTTGTCTCCATTGACGGCCATGGGACCGCCGTCTAACTAATCATAGCGTACGTAAATTCTTTTGTTAGTGAAAAATATATAAAAAAAAAATTCCAAATTGTTTAGTGATTGAACAAATCAATAAAATATATGATATTTCATTGTTTACATAAAATCAGTAAAACTGAATAAAATCCCTCTATTAAATCTTAAGTCTCGTGCCATCAATTTTAAACACTTGTCAAGGCCTCGATCACACTAATATAGTTTCAGCCATAGTTGGGTGTATTGTGTTATCTTGGTGAGACAAGTTGGGTAAGAGTTACCTTAATATTTAAAATGGTCCGACTTAATAAAGCCATCGAAATAGTTTTGAGCTTTAGGCAAATGATGAGATAAAAACATGCTAAGACATAAGATGTCTCATATCTCATAAAAGGATCTAAAAATTAAATAAGATGTAATTGGTAACTGTTACCTACCTAAATAATCTAGTTCTGTGTTTCATGCCATAGCTGTCATAGAATTATGTGAAATATGGATTTTAGTCCCCTAAATAAACAATACGTTTTAGGAGGGTTGTTAATTTAGTGGGAGTCTATTCCTCTATAATAAAATAAACTTTGCATAATCTTTATTGTAGATCAATCGCCTATTCAAGTAACAATAATCCCATGTCACTGCGATCCATCCTTGAGAAGGATAAGCTATCTGAGACTAACTTTCTTGACTGGTTCGGAAACTACAGAATCGTTCTCAAGCATGAACGCAAGTTGTATGTCCTGGATGCTCCAATCCCTGAGGACCCACCAGCCAATGCTATGAAAGCTGTGAAGGATGCGCATAATAAGCATGTCAACGATTCTACTGATGTTGCATGTATTATGCTAGCAACTATGGTTCCTGAACTTCAGAAGGACATTGAACTAATGGAAGCCTACGACATGGTCGTAACGCTGAAGGAAATGTTCCAATAGCAAGCTAGGCAATAAAGGTTCGAGACAGTCAAGAACCTACATTCTTGCAAAATGACTGGAGGTGAGTCAGTTAGTCCTAATGTTCTGAAGATGAAGGGCTATGTTGACCAGCTTGATAGACTCGGATTTCCCATAAGCCAAAAGTTGGCTACGGATTTGATCCTGAATTCATTACTAGAAAGTTACTCACAATTTGTGATGAACTACAATATGAATAATATGGAGAAATCAATTTCAGAGTTGCATTTTATGCTCAAAACTACTGAACAAAATATCAAGAAACCCACTAGTAATATGTTGATGGTCTAAAAGGGAAAGGGAATGAAGAAGAAAGGCAAAGGCAAGGCTAGAGTTGCCAATGCTGTTGCTGGACCTATGGCAAAGCCTATGGAACAAGTCAAGACCCGGGCTGTTCCTGCTTCAAAACACCCAAAAGAAAAGGAAGAAAAATTTCATTTCTGTAATCAAACCTATCTTCGGCATTGTCGTCTCGGACACATAAACGAAAAACGCATAACGAAGCTCCATAAAGATGGGCTTCTATATTCATTTGATTTAGAAACATATGAAACATGCGTATCTTATTTACTAGGCAAGATGACTAAAAGTCCCTTTATCGAACACAAGTGAAAGGGCAAGTGATTTATTGGGTCAAATACATACTCGATGTATGCGGTCCTATAAACACAATGGCTAGAGGAGGTTATCGGTACTTCATTACATTTACGATGATTTCAGCAGATATGGTTATGTATATCTTATGAAACATAAAGCTGAATCATTTGAGATGTTTCGAACGTTTCAAAATGAAGTGCGAATCAACTTGGTAAAACTATCAAAACACTTCGATCGGATCGAGGTGGTGAATATTTAAGCCAAGAATTTGATGATCATCTTAAAAATCGTGGGATTGTCTCCCAATTGACTCCACCAAAGAACTCCATAATGGAATGGAGTTTCGAAAGGAGAAATCGAACCTTATTAGATATGGTTCGATCTATGATGAGTCATGCAGATCTTCCATTATCCTTTTGGGGTTATGCATTACAAACTGCAGCTTTCACTCTAAATCGAGTTCCTTCTAAAGCGGTTGATAAAACACCATATGAGATATAGTACGGGAAGAGACCTAGTTTGTCTTTCCTTAAAATTTGGGGTTGTGAGGCATACGTAAAACGACAAGTCTTAGAAAAACTAGCACCTAAATCTGACGAGTGTTTATTTGTGGGGTATCCTAAGGAAACGAAATGATATTACTTTTATAATCCCGTTGAGAACAAAGTGTTTGTTGCTCGGTATGGTGCCTTTATGGAAAAACAGTTTATTTCAAAAGACACTAGTGGGAGAGAAATAAATCTTGCGAAGTTCAAGAATCACAGATAAACCCTGAACATTCTTGGAAGTTCAACAACGTTCTGAACCAGTTGAACATCCGCAAGTGACACAAGGCCCACGTAAATCTGGTAGGGTAAGACATGAGTCAGAGAGATTCAGATTTCTTATTACTGATAGTCGTGATGTGTTGCTTATGGATCAAAATGAGCCCACCACTTATCAGGAGGCTATGTCTGGACTAGACTCAGAGAAATGGCTAAGTGTCATGAACTCTGAGATGCAATCCGTGTATGATAACCAAGTTTGGAACTTGGTTGATTTACCTGAAAGTGGTAAGACCATTGGATGAGTTTTCAAGAAGAAAACTGACATGGATGGCAATGTACATACTTTTAAAGCAAGACTTGTAGCAAAAGGTTTCAGGCAGACTCAAGGTGTTGATTATGATGAAACTTTTTCGCCGGTAGCCATGCTTAAATCCATAAGAATTTTAATTGTCATTGCTGCATATTATGACTATGAGATATGGCAAATGGATGTAAAAATAACATTTCTTAATGGAAAGATGCTTAAGGACGTGTATATGACACAACCAGAAGGTTTTGTACATCCTGAGAATTCTAGGAAGGTATGCAAGCTTCAAAGATCCATTTATGGATTAAAGCAAGCTTCTCGGAGTTGGAATCTTCGTTTTGATGAAGCAATCAAGGATTTTGGTTTTATTAAGAACGAAGATGAGCCTTGTGTATACAAGAAGGTCGGTGGGAGTGTAATTTTTCTGGTACTATATGTTGATATATTACTCATTGGAAATGACATCCCAACATTGCAGAGTGTCAAGTCTTGGTTAGGTAAGTGTTTCTCAATTAAAGACTTAGGAGATGCAGCCTATATCCTAGGGATAAGGATTTATAGGGATAGATCTAAGAGGCTAATCGGTCTAAGTCAGAGTGCTTACATAGACAAGGTGTTGAATAGGTTTAGTTTGCAAGACTCTAAAAGAGGATTGTTGCCAATGTCTCATGGCATAAGTCTTAGCAAGAATCAATGTCCTAGGACAAATGATGAGCGAGATCGTATGAATAAGATTCCATATACATCAGCTATTGGATTTATCATGTATGTCATGATATGCACTCGACCTGATGTATCATATGCTTTGAGCACTACAAGCAGATATCGGTCGATCCTGGTGAGAGTCACCGGATAACAAGAAAGAACATCCTTAAGTACTTAAGAAGGACTAAGGAAGTGTTCTTGGTCTATGGAGGTTTTGAAAATGATCTAGTTGTAAATGGTTACACAGATGCAAGTTTTCGAATTGATATAGTTGATTTTAGATCGCAATCTGGATATGTGTTTACTTTGAATGGGGGTGCGATGAAGTCGAAAAGTTCGAAACAAGAGACCGTGGCGGATTCTACAACAAAAGTTTAGTATATTGCGGCGTCCGATGCAAAAGAAAGGAGGCGCTTTGGATCAAAAAGTTCATTTCGAACTAGGTGTGGTTCCAAGTATTGCTAACCTTGTTTGTTTGTATTGTGACAATAACGGGGCAATAGCACAGGCCAATGAACCTAGATCACACCACAGATATACTCAGGCGTTTTCATCTCATCAGAGAAATTATTGAGAGGGGAGACGTAAAGATTTGCAGAGTACCTACTGAAGACCACGTTGTGGATCCATTGACAAAAGCTCTTCCACAAGCAAAACATGATGGTCATGTTAGATCATTAGGCATTAGATGCATGTATGATTGGCCCTAGTGCAAGTGGGAGATGTTGGGGCATGTGCCCTACGTCGATCCATAAATGTCTTTATGAATACTTTTAGTTAATAAAATAGAGGATTTCATTTGCAGTTTATTATAACTAATTTGCATGTTTACATTATAATAAGATCCATGGGTATTTACAGAAATATCCTAAATGTCCCTAGTCGATCATTATACTGGGAACTATAATGAGTTAAGACTAGTGTGAGTCTTGATTGATGATCATATGATGATTATACGTATATGGATATAAATCAAGATCACGAGTACTTGTTAGGGAACAAAGTACTGGATCGACCCGCTATGAGGACATCACATGGATTAAGTCATAGTTGTTTCTCATGATAGGTATATTTTTCAGTCTTCTGACTTGAGATTACCAGAGACTTCAACATTAGGAATACAGTGATTTGACACAATCAAACGTTGTCTTTAACCGGACAATAATAAAGGTTGTGATTGGTTACTGTGTGAGCAATGTGATGAAGTTGTGTAATCAAGATATAATTTGTCCCTTTCATATAAAGAGAGATATCCAGTGGATCCCTCGATGTGTTAGACTGTTAAATGGCCTAGTCTAAGTGAATTGATATTGATCAATGTCACTTGGATGTTTTCAGTCTACCTAGAGATCGAGACTAGTACGCTTGAACATGTTGGATGACAATTTCATGCCTTATGTTTGATCAAAAGGATATCGTGCAACAAAAGGATGTTATATACACTATTGATTAGGTTGTATCGATTTGATATTCGTATAACTTGGGTAGTCATAATGTCTTGCTAGAGGCCGCTTTTACTTGTATACCAAAATGTGTTTTGGTACACTGCCAACGTTGTATGAGCCTATTGGGTCGCACACTAAGAATGGTTTTGCGAGATTTTAAGATGGTTCAGAAAAATGAATTTTATATGATAAAATTCATGATGGAAACGTCCTCGTGGTGTATTGCACTTATACTTCTTTAAGTAGGGGTATATGTGTAATTTACTTAACCGTCTATATACAAGGCTTATATAAATAAACGTTTTAAGTTAGAACACACGAATGAAAGATTAAGGGCCGAAACTCTATTTTTGTTTTAAAACGAAATAGGGTTTTCCGGTACGCTCTGAATCATTTTGGAGAGAAACGAAAGGTTTGGTATTCTCTCGAAGCTAGCACTTCAAATCTCGGCCACCGTTCGTGTTTGGACTGCTGATAGAGGGCGTTCGTCGTTGGCAGCGCCTTAGAGATCGATTAACCTTCAGAAAGGTACATTGCGACTGAGGTATGATTAAGTTTTCATGGTTTAAACGTTTTTAATGGAATTAGATTCGGATCCTGTTGGGGTGTTTGTCAAAATTGTTTTGTAATCTCCGCTGCGTATGAACCACAAAACCCAACACTAAGTTTATTTGTTAAGTTTTATTCGCTTTTGTTAAACTTTTCCCTAGGCTAATCTGAACCTAGGCTTTGATACCAAGGAGAGGAATCTGTGTCGGAGTTAACTCCTTATGAAACCATCTCTCAAGTCATCAATTTGCGGAGTAAATCTCAAGGTTAGCGTAAGGCATGTCCGGAGCACCGTAGCAACAATCAGTCGCTAATCACGAGGAAGCTAGTGAGGGGTCATACCATCCCGTCGACCATATATAGACACACGCGGAGTGGAGCAATCAAATAAACCAAACTAGCATAATTTAATGGAATAATAAAATAAAATAAAAAATAAATGCTACATGTTTTTCCTGGGGTTTTACTTACCAAGAATGCGATAAATACCCGGTTCTAGCCTCTCGCTCGTCCCCGGAATACCCGTTCGTCGGTCCCCTAAGCTTCCCTAGGCATATAGTGTCCTATATACCTATTTTAATAATTTATGCTCATATTAATTGAGTTTATGTTATGGGAACAAAAACTCAAATTTTTATTCTAATTTTTAATTATGACACATTATTTATTTTTGGGTTACATGGGGTGCCAAATGCCCAAATATATCTCGAAACCCAATTTTATATCTTTATTTTTTCCAATTGCTCATATTTTCTATGATATTTTTGAATTTTTTGAAGTTTTTATTTATTTTTACATTTTTTTCTATAATTTATTGTATTTATTTTGTATTTTATTTTAATTTAAATTATTTTTTACATATACATCATTATTGGATTTATCATGTATGTCATGATATGCACTCGACTTTGATGTATCATATGCTTTGAGCACCTACAAGCAGATATCGATCAGATCCTGGTGAGAGTCACTTTGGATAACAAGAAAGAACATCCTTAAGTACTTAAGAAGGACTAAGGAAGTGTTCTTGGTCTATGGAGGTTTTGAAAATGATCTAGTTGTAAATGGTTACACAGATGCAAGTTTTCGAATTGATATAGTTGATTTTAGATCGCAATCTGGATATGTGTTTACTTTGAATGGGGGTGCGATGAAGTGGAAAAGTTCGAAACAAGAGACCGTGGCATTCTACAACAAAAGTTTGAGTATATTGCGTCGTCAGATGCAAACGAAAGGAGGCGATTTGGATCAAAAAGTTCATTTCTCGAACTAGGTGTGGTTCCAAGTATTGCTAACCTTGTTTGTTTGTATTGTGACAATAACGGGGCAATAGCACGAGCCAATGAACCTAGATCACACCACGAGATATACTCGAGCGCGTTTTCATCTCATCGTAGAAATTATTGAGAGGGGAGACGTAAAGATTTGCAGAGTACCTCATCAAGACCACGTTGTGGATCCATTGACAAAGCTCTTCCACAAGCAAAACATGATGGTCATGTTAGATCATTAGGCATTAGATGCATGTATGATTGGCCCTAGTGCAAGTGGGAGATGTTGGGGCATGTGCCTACGTGCGATCCATAAATGTCTTTATGAATACTTTTAGTTAATAAAATAGAGGATTTCATTTGCGTTTATTATAACTAATTTGCATGTTTACATTATAATAAGATCCATGGGTATTTACTGAAATATCCTAAATGTCCCTAGTCGATCATTATACTGGGAACTATAATGAGTTAAGACTAGTGTGATCTTGATTGATGATCATATGATGATTATCGTATATGGATATAATCAAGATCACGGTACTTGTTAGGAACAAAGTCTTGGATCGACCAACTATGAGGACATCACATGGATTAAGTCATAGTTGTTTCTCATGATAGGTATATTTTTCAGGTCTTGACTTGAGATTACCAGAGACTTCAACATTAGGAATACAAGATGATTTGACACAATCAAACGTTGTCTTTAACCTACAATAATAAAGGTTGTGATTGGTTACCTTGTGTGAGCAATGTGATGAAGTTGTGTAATCAAGATATAATTTGTCCCTTTCATATAAAGAGAGATATCCAAAGTGGATCCTCGATGTGTTAGACTGTTAAATGGCCTAGTCTAAGTGAATTGATATTGATCAATGTCACTTGGATGTTTTCATCCTACCTAGAGATCGAGACTAGTACGCTTGAACATGTTGGATGACAATTTCATGCCTTATGTTTGATCAAAAGGATATCGTGCAACAAAAGGATGTTATATACACTATTGATTAGGTTGTATCGATTTGATATTCGTATAACTTGGGTAGTCATAATGTCTTGCTAGAGGTCGCTACTTTACTTGTATACCAAAATGTGTTTTGGTACACTCGCCAACGTTGTATGAGCCTATTGGGTCGCATTACACTAAGAATGGTTTTAAGAGATTTTAAGATGGTTCTAAAAATGAATTTTATATGATAAAATTCATGATGAAACGTCCTCGTGGTGTATTGCACTTATACTTCTTTAAGTAGGGGTATATGTGTAATTTACTTAACCGTCTATATACAAGGCTTATATAAATAAACGTTTTAAGTTAGAACACACGAATGAAAGATTAAAGGCCGAAACTCTATTTTTGTTTTAAAACGAAATAGGGTTTTCCGGTATGCTCGAATCATTTTGGAGAGAAACGAAAGGTTTGGTATTCTCTCGAAGCTAGCACTTCAAATCTCGGCCACTGTTCGTGTTTGGATCTCTTTGATAGAGGCGTTCGTCATTGTGCGGCGCTTAGAGATCGATTAACCTTCGAAAGGTACATTGCGGCCGAGGTATGATTAAGTTTTCATGGTTTAAACGTTTTTAATGGAATTAGATTCGGATCCTGTTGGGGTGTTTGTCAAAATTGTTTTGTAATCTCCGCTGCGTATGAACCACAAAACCCAACACTAAGTTTATTTGTTAAGTTTTATTCGCTTTTGTTAAACTTTTCCCTAGGCTAATCTGAACCTAGGCTTTGATACCAAGGAGAGGAATCTGTGTCGGAGTTAACTCCTTATGAAACCATCTCTCAAGTCATCAATTTGCGGAGTAAATCTCAAGGTTAGCGTAAGGCATGTCCGGAACCGTAGCAACAATCAGTCGCTAATCACGAGGAAGCTAGTGAGGGGTCATACCATCCCGTCGACCATATATAGACACACGCGGGAGTGGAGCAATCAAATAAACCAAACTAGCATAATTTAATGGAATAATAAAATAAAATAAAAAATAAATGCTACATGTTTTTCCGGTGGGTTTTACTTACCAAGAATGCGATAAATACCCGGTTCTAGCCTCTCGCTCGTCCCCGGAATACCCGTTCGTCGGTCCCCTAAGCTTCCCTAGGCATATAGTGTCCTATATACCTATTTTAATAATTTATGCTCATATTAATTGAGTTTATGTTATGGGAACAAAAACTCAAATTTTTATTCTAATTTTTAATTATGACACATTATTTATTTTTGGGTTACATGGGGTGCCAAATGCCCAAATATATCTCGAAACCCAATTTTATATCTTTATTTTTTCCAATTGCTCATATTTTCTATGATATTTTTGAATTTTTTTGAAGTTTTTATTTATTTTTACATTTTTTTCTATAATTTATTGTATTTATTTTGTATTTTATTTTAATTTAAATTATTTTTTAGTAAATTGATGGGTTTGGGCTACCTGAACCGGGCTCGAGTCGACTGGGCCCGGTTCGGCCTAACTAGGCCAGGCTTGGGCCGGCCCGTCCCAAGCTCGTATCCCTCCCCCCAAATCGTGGGAAGGGGAAAAGACAAACTAATGTGCAGTTCGGCTATGCCTCCCCAAACTGATTTTTTTTTATTTCTTTTATTTTTTGTTTTTCTTCTTTTTCTTTTCTTTCTCTCCTTCAACAAGAACAATTTCAACAAATTCATCAAATCATCACCACCATCAACATGCAATCCATTATATTCATTAAGAACACTAAAATACCCAAAAATAATTAGTTTGAAAGCTAAGATTTTTCAAGCATCTTATTCATCATATTAAGTCTAATAACCCTGAAAATCATCAAAGAAATCTCCTAAAAATTTGTTGACAAAAACCCTTATTTTTTATTGTATCTCAATACACCATTAGAACTAAGTGAAGAAAATTGTAAAGGGTTTGAGTTACCTGAGCTTGAAACCTTGAGTCTTTGAAAAATCTGGCTCCAAATCCCTTTTGTTAAGTTCTCAATACTTTGAGCTTCAAACACACAAATTCGGGATTGCACTTTTACATGCTCAAAGGTTCTCTATGCTTGCATGTTGAGAAAAATGCACTAAGTCTTATATTTATACTAGCTGGCCTTAGCCACTTGATCAAGTCACACGCACTCGTATCGAGATCCATCAAGTGCTCATATTAACTCCAACCATGTTTTTGTGTCTCTTATGTGTCAATTAAGTAAGTCAATATAGGGTTTTCTAAATAATTTTCTCACATAGGGCAAAATTCTCTTATTTAATCTAATTACACATCTTAGGCACAATAATGATTTAAATAGCTTAGCCGATTTAATTTACCATAGGCCTATTATTTGCTTACATTAGTCTAGCCAAATGTTTATTTGAAGTACACATACCAAAATTAGGCTAGGTACTTGTCTAATCGGCTACCCGGCGCCGTCGATATCACAAAGCGCATCGAGTCCATTTTTGACCTATTAGTAATTTGTTCAACTTGGGTCAAGTTTGCTTGATTATTTAGTTTAGAATATCATTGTATATTGATAATTTATACGTCTAAGCTATCACGTTCCCATACCCACGTCCGCACGCATCTTAAAGCGCTATTCACAGCACTCGTAACTCATGCAAAACGCGATACTCAATGGTACTCATAGTGTAATGCTATAATTCATAGTAAAACTACCATAATAAACAAGCATCACGCAAATATATCATTTTAAATTGTACCTCAGTAGGTGAGTCCTAGACTAATTCGCGACGTTCACATGGGTCTGAGCTGGGTCCTAGTATGAAATTAAATAATTAAATAATCCAGGCGGGTCGTCACATATATACCCACAGTTAGTCATACTGAGATTTGGTAAGATTACTCAACTTTATTTTACTTACTTTTATGCTTATTTATAAGGATTAGTTTTAGTTTTACTTTTTTAATTTTAAAAAATGACTTGTTTATTATTGTGCGTGAACTCGTATTTTTTCCTTAACTCTATCATGTTCTTCAAGTTGAACTCTTGAGGATCTCTACTCGTACCATTTCCTTAATTGACGTGTGACACGCGTCAATAGCCATCATGGTAGACCTCTTTTTTCTAAGGCATCGCTCCTCCCTCTCTGAATTTTGCATCAGCATCATGGAAGAGAGGAGAATCAAGATCAAACTTAACATCCCCGGGAAGGGGAGTAGCGATGAACTTACAATCGCAAGTCCAAAGATCGAAAGTAAATCTAAAACATATTTCCTTTGATTCAGATAAAGACCCGCATCAGATCTAGCCAATTCCACACCAAGAAAATAATGAGCCTGGCCAAGATCTTTAATAGTAAACTGGGTATGTAAAAAATCCTTCACCAAAAGCATATCCTTAAGAGAGGATCCAGTAAGTAGAACATCATCAACATAGACTAACAAAGCAAGAAAAACAGTTTCTTTGGAAAAAAAAACAAGCAAGGATCATGTGAAGACTGAGTAAAACCAAAGTGATGCAGTTTGGAAGTAAACTCAATGTTCCATTGCCTGGAAGCTTGTTTTAGGCCATAAAGAGACTTTTTCAACTTACACACCTGACCAGGTAGAGCCTTTGTATATCCCTCAGGGGGCTGCATATACAAATCCTCATCAATATAGCCATGCAAAAATGCATTATTCACATCAAGCTGATGTATAGGCCAAGACTTAGCAGCGGCTAAGGCCAAGAGCATTCTCACAGTAACATTTTTTGCAACAGGAGAAAAACTATCAAAAAAGTCCACCCCTTCAATTTGATGGTAACCTTTTGCCACAAGCCTAGCCTTGTATTTATCTAGGGAACCATCGGGATTATATTTCACTTTATAAACCCATTTGGAGCCAATTGCATTCTTATCAGGAGGCAAAGAAGTGAGCTCCCAAGTATCATTGGATTCTAATGCATTCAACTCAATATTCATCGCATCAATCCAATGAGGATCATGTTGAGCATGCTTAAATGACGATGGTTCTTTGATAAGAGAAACTGCAGCTAAAAAGCTTTTGTAATGATCACTCATGAAAGGGGAAACAAGAAAAGGAAAAGTGGGTGGTTGAGTAGAAGGAACTGTAATGAAAGAGGAAGAAGGAAAAATATTAGAAGAATTAACATGACAAGTTACAAAATCATTCAACCAACCAGGTGGATGTTTCAATCTAGTACTTCGTCGAGGTGAAAGAGAACTAGAATCAACTAAAGGAGAAGCAGAAATAGAAGAATCAGCAGGAGGAAAGGAAGAAATATTATCAGATTCATCAAAAGAAGAAACAGGTAAAACTGGTGTAACAGGAGAAGAAGGAATAGAATGAAAAGGAAAAACATTTTCATAAAAAACTACATCTCGAGAGACAAATACAGAGTTTGTGGAAAGATTGAAGAGTTTATATGCCTTTTGTCCAGGAGAATATCCTAAGAAAACAGATTCGAAGGCTCTAACATCAAACTTGTCCTTGGATGGAAGTGTATTTGCAGCAAAACACAAGCAACCAAAAGTTTTGAGAAAATTATAATCAGGAGTTTTGCCAAACAAAACTTGATAAGGACATTTCCAATGAAGCAAAGAAAAGGCAACCTATTGATCAAAAAAGTGGAAGTGAGAATAGAATACCCCAAAACCTTTTAGGTAAGCCAGATTGGAACATTAAGGCTCTAGCAACTTGGAGTAAATGCATATGCTTTCTCTCTACAACACCATTTTGTTGAGGAGTATAAGGAGTAGATCGTTGGTGAACAATACCAAATTGAGAAAACAATTGAGTACATTGATGATTAACAAATTCTGTTCCATTATCAGTTCTGATAACTTGAACATATTTGTTAAATTGTGTTTGAACAAATCTAAGAAAACTGGTGATAGTAGATACAGTAGTAGATTTACATTGTAACAAATAGGTCCATGTAAATCTACTAAAATCATCCACAATGGTCAAAAAATAATGCGTGCCTTGTATAGATTGTTGTTTATAAGGCCCCCACAAATCCATATGTTACAATTGAAAAGAAGTAGAACTTTTAATAGAACTCAACATAAAAGGTAAACGAGACTGTTTAGAAAGATGACATACATCACAAGGTAAGTCATTTTTATTTGAAGAAACAGGAAACAAAGAAGGTAGATGTTGAGCAACAATTGGTGAGGGATGACCCAATCTATGATGCCAAGAAAAAACATTATTACAAGAAACAAACTCAGAAACAACAGCAGTAGAATTAAAAGTAACAGATTGAATAACCTCTTGGTTGAATGATTGTTGATCTAAAATGTATAATCCTCCTAATACCTTCCCAACTCCTAGGATTTGAGTAGACTCAATATCCTGTATCAAACAAAACATTGGATGAAAAACAAATTTAATATGAGCGGAAGCTGTAAGTTTACCGACAGAAAGAAGGTTGTATTTGAAAGAAGGAACATGAAGACAATTATGCAATGTCAATTTAGGTGTAAGAGAAACTTGGCCAATGGACTCAATATATTTTACGGTTCCATCCGGTAGATAGACAGTGTAGGTCACAAGGAATGTGAGTAGAGGTAAACAGCAAGTGATCAGAACACATATGATTTGAAGCTCCAGTGTATATTATCCAAGAACCATGCGTAAGATAAACATGAGCACATGAATTTGGTGATAAAAAACTACCTGCAAAGTCTGTAATGTGAGCCATGTTAATTTGTGATGAGCCTTCAACACCAGCAACAGATTTTCCTTTCATATATCTCTCAATGCCTTGTTGAATCATTGCTGCCATATTGAGTTCAAAAGAAGGAGATACTGCATCATCAACATCCACTGGGGATTCCAACATATTTACCAGATTCTTGTTAACTTCAAGAACAAATTTCTTGTCACCATTGATCCTTTGGTTTTTAAACCAATTCGGATAACCATGTAACTTGAAACAATTTTCTTTTGTATGTCGTTTAGCTTTACAATGATCACAAAAGAGTTCATCCTTGTTTACAGACCTTCGTGAATTGTTCCTACTAGTAAAACTTGTAGTAGATTGATTACCAAAACCTGAACCATTCTGGAAACCAATACCAGAACCATTACTACGATAAGTAGGATTTTTCACCATCATCGCAGTTTCCATTTCTGAACCAAAATTGATATGAATGAGTTTTTGTTTCTCCACTCGCTGAATCATAGAACATGCCTTATTAACACTCGGTAATGGATCCATGACCAAGATCTGATTGCGAACATGATCAAAATAGTCATTTAATCCCATAAGAAACTGTATCAATCGATCATTGGACTCCAATTCCATCAATTTGGTGTGATTTCCACAATCACAATGAGGAATTGGAGCTAAACATGCAAGTTCATCCCATAACTTCTTCAATTTTGTATAATACTTTGCTATTGACAACTCTCCTTGAGTTATTGAACAAACCTCTCGTTTCAGCTGATAGAGAAGAGGTCCATTGCATTCTCCATATCTCTCTTTAAGGTCCAGCCACAAAGCATGTGCAGATGAAGAGTACAAGAAAGCTTCAACAATCTCCTTGGAGATGGAGTTAAGAATCCATGAAATTACCATGAAATCAACCTTGCACCAACGATCAAAGTCTTGATGATCCTCATTAGGTTTTGTACAAGTTCCATTAACAAAATCGAGCTTCATTTTGGCTCCCAAAGCAATACGCATTGCTCGACTCCATGAAAGATAGTTAAGATCTGTAAGTGGATTAGTAACCAGAACCATACCTGGATGATCCGAATTTGACAAATATAATGGACCTTCAGCACTGTAAGATTGTGCATTCGGAACAGTAGATATGGTAGCTTGACAATTTGCAGCTGCATATGTGACCGCCATTATCAAGACTGCAAACAAGATGAAAATCAAAAGGCTTCCGAGATCAAGGTGAGGAAAACCTTATACAGCTCCATAAGACTCAAAATCTTGAGTTCACTTCTCAGATCTGAATCACAGATCAGCAAACAACAAGGTAGAAACCTAGGGTTTGGATCGAGCTCACATGGCTCTGATACCATGAACAAACTTCAGAGCAAAACATCAGAGCAAAAACAGGTTTTATTGATCACCAAAAAATTAATACATGACACACTTGTTTCACCTTATATAGTGGTGTATGTGTCTAAGCTCTCAACACTCACTTAGATCACACAAGCACGTGACCTCAAGTTATCTAACTCACACACAAACAATTACAACAGTAATAGGAAAAAGAGAAACAAAAACAATACAATATGTACAAGACAGTAACAAATTAAAACAGCAACAAAGTCAATACTTACTACATATAGTAGTGTAACTAGTGTTAAGGATATGACTTTATACTAAAAATTATAAAGCTTTCTTGAACAATTGGACCTTATTTTAATAAGGAATCCATTTAATTACAATAACCCTTTACTTCAACACAAATCAAACTCCTGACCTTGCCTTTGAACGCGATTATAAATTGACTAAGTAGCTAGCTAGTACTGTATTTATTTATTTTTACATATATATATATATATATATATATATATGAATCAAGACTGCTCAATAACTTTTGTGAATTAAGATGCAATGAACCTTTTAAGTTTCCTAGTTGTTGAGAAGTGCGTTAAGTTCCATTAGATCTTAATCGAACAGTCCCACCAAAGATGATTTTTTATTATTCCCAATCACTAAACCCGGTTGTGGCCTAGAAGACAGGGTTACGTGGGTTAGAAACACGATCTCAATTTCAATTTTCTGTGATAGTCTAACGTGGTGCCCTAGTGATCACTTTTCGTAATCTCAGGTCATGTAAGACTAGTATATCAGACAAAGTATCAAGATACCCGAAATTACTCAGCAAAAAAAAATATTCCTAAATACTAGTTTGCATATATTTTCGTGACAGGGGAAGAGAGAGAGAGGGTGCCAAAATACAATGAATGACTGAAACTTTGAAAAGGAAAAGAATTGAGAGGGCAGGGTTGAAACACGTTTGCTAAAATGAGATTGAACATATAATATGTATGTGAAGCGTGTGCGTGTGTAGATAAGTGTCTCTTTTATTATCTCTTATCATACGTTACTCATCGATCAGGCGGTTTTGTTGGAAAGGCAAATTAAGGGATCTCTGGCGTTTTGCAGATCCAGCTTCCCCCCCGGCCCTTCTTTTATTTTCTGGGAAGGGACCCCCTGCCTTTCCTCTTGAAAAGTCTCAAACATTAATTTTAATTATTAATGCTGTCACACATGTGACAAATTTGCATTTTTTTGCTGGTGAATAACAAATTAACTTTTATTTTTCCTCCATACACGTACAAACAAAATTGTACCATCGCCGATTATTGCTCGGGTTGGGACCTATAATTTTATTTTTTTTAATAGTCGTGAGTAGTATCCAAGCTGGATTAACAATTCTCGACTAATCTCTCCAGACCCAAGGCTGGTAGGACCCGAAAGCGGCAAACCTTTCGTCTAGACTTATTTAATTCGCTTTTACATTCTCAAGTGGAAAATTGAACTCCCACGACTTGATTAAGTGAAGTGCAACGTGCTATTGCACAACAACGACCCGAGTTGAGTTGAGACCTATAATTAATTGGTCACTTGAGCCTCTTAAAAGTCGCAGTCTCGAATATTTTAACTTTTCAACTAAATATATCTTTTGTATAGAGTTTTACCTATATATGCTCCATTTTATTGAATTAATTATGTCAACTTGATTTTCTCAAGCATAAAAATTTCCTTTTACAAAATTAAGGCTTTGTATGTATATGCTAGCTGATTAGTAGGTGATACTTAAAAGTTGATAATTAACCTAGCCGATCGACTATTAAAATTGTTTGGAAAAATTAAATAATTGAGTAATTTTTTTTTGTCAAAAAATAAAAGGTCAAACAAAAATTCTTTACTACTATGACAAAAAAATCTTAAATATATCTATATCAAATTTAAAAGAAGATAATTTTGATGAAATACTTGAAAAGGAGCATGTGTATAAATTACTCGGTCTTAATATCCTAAAGATTCTTTTTATGTTCAATGAAATAAATAAATTAAATTGTAAATATGTTACTTTATATGTTTAGCAGCACTAAATCAAATGTAATGGGAAAGTTTGTTTAGCAGCACTAAATCAAACGAATGTGGAACATTAAAGTTTGATTTATGTAATCGATGCTAATTAATTTTGCAGACATTCAATATTTCTCTTTTATTGATTTTTTTTTTCTTTCGAAGTATCATATTGAAAGAAAATAATCAAAAGAAAACAAGCAAATTAAGTGACAAAGTTGGCGTCGGCCAGTTTCAACAATCTGAAGCACCGACCCTCTTATTTTCACACGAACGGGTTAACTCGCCTACTTTTAGGAAACCGGTCAACCATTTCAGCGACTAGGGTGTGGAAAAAGAAGGTTGCAACACTCCTCCTTTCGTGTTTTAATTATCAAAAAATCTATTCGGATTCTTTGAGTCCGGACTCAAAGATTTTTTTATTAATAATTTAAAATTTATTTAAGTAAAAGACTTAATTACCCTCTACCCCCAAACATCAATAATGAATTTAAATTAATGGTCTTTATGTCTTTTTGGTTGTTTGAGTCCGGACTTTTTGAGTCCATCTAGCACTACCCTTTAATTATTTTAACAAAAAATTTAGTTGGACTCTTTGAGTCCGGACTCAAAGAGCTTTTACTAGTAATAAGAGATATCTAATAAATAAAAAGATCAAATTATCCTCATCTCTAACCTCAATACATATAGACCTATGCATCTCTTCCATCGCCGACAACCGCCGTCGACCACTACTTACAGTCGCCGACCGCCCGTCTTACACCGGCCCACGTCGCCGGCCTCCACCGCCTCTCCGCCGGAGCATCCTTCGCCGCCGCCACCACCCCCGCCTCCTCCACCGCGCCCAACCTCCCTCCTTTAACAACCTCGCCCACGAAGTCATCACCCACCTCCGCAACTCCTCGATCCCCATTCTCCCCGGCCTCTCGAACTACGAATTCGTCCGCGCCGAGGCCAAGTTCGGCTTCTCCTTCCCTCCCGACCTCCGCACCGTACTCTCCGTCAGCCTCCCCATCTCCCTCGGCTTCCCCGACTGGCGCGCCCCCACCGCCTCCAACTCCGTGCCTCCCTCGACCTCGCCATCTCCATCACCTCCTCTATAACCAGATCTGGCCAGATCTAACATGAGAAAAGGAGGCTAGCCTGAAGGGAGGAGGAGGAGAGGCTGGCCGGCGATGGAGGAGGGTGGCCACGGGTGATGATGACGCGACGTTGTTGATGGTCGGTGCTCACTGCGTCGTAGACTGTGGCGACGGTGAGTGGTGTAGGTTTGATTGAAGATGATAGATTTGCATCAAGGTTATTTAAGTCTTTTCGATTATTTGAGTTCAGACTCATTGAGTCCATTTAGCATTACCCTTATTTTAAAAAATATTAATTGATTATCCAAACCTTTCACTTTTCAACTATACATACATCTTTTGTGTGGAAAATATATGGATTTAAACCGTGTTTTTCACAAAACTTTCAAAATTTTAAGTGCCTCGTCATGTTTTTTACTTGAATCTCATTTTCAATAGATAGATATTTAACTTAAAAAATATTCTCTAGAGCACGATGTGGATTGAAAGTTTTTTTAGTTTTTTATTTTATTTTTATATTGAATGAGACATTTATTTTATTTTTTTCAATTTCTATAACAAAAAATGATCAATAAGTGATAGTAAAGAAAATGTCTTCCGCGATGTCTATAATTAAGTAAATATTAGAATAGAGTAGACAACCTCTACTTTGATTCATGTCATGCACATCAGATAGACACTCATAGTTTATGATTACATTGTAGAGCTTTTTTTGGGTTGGATGCGCATTGTGTCATAAGTAGATTTATTTTCACTCTAATAAATGGTACCATTAATTATAGACGATCTAAGAGATGATCTACGATGAGAAGAGTGTGGTGATTAATTTATATATGTGCTTAAGTGTAAAAATGAAGTTCACTTTAAAATGTAAAGGTAAGATGGAGTCCACTCCACATTTATAAGCCTTATTTTTTCTTATACTAATATATATATATATATATATATATATATATATATATATATATATATATATATATATAGTCAATCAATATGAGATTATTCATAATATCTCTTCAACAAATGTTATGTGTACGTAATAAAAGGCAGGCTACGCGACGACCCACCTTTTCTTCTCTTGTTGGTTCCAACAACACAACTTAACAACACCGTGATAAAATCAATGCACACTTAAAACATATTGAATATAGACGCATAAATAGTATGTACTCAACGCTATTAAAGCTCCAACAGCGCCACCACCACCACCACCACCACCACCACCACCACCACCACCAACAACAAAAATAATAAAAATAATAAAAATAAAAATAATAATAATAATAATAATAATAATAATAATAATAATAATAATAATAATAATAATAATGTTGAGATCAAAATACTGTTGAGATCCAAGTAAAAACAACTTTCCCCTCTCCTAGTTTTCCACACAAAAAAGAAAAAAAAAAAGAAAAAAGATTATTTATTTCTATTTTGTTTGTTTAAAAAAGCCCACAATGATTGATATTTGGGGCAAAAACATTTAAAAGTACCCTCTCTCTCTCTCGTACTTACTGCACACACATGAACATTGGAACCATTTTCTCTCTCTCTCTCTCTCTCTATAAACACCCATAAAAACAGCTCTCCGTCTCCCCCACCACCATAACACAACACAACACAACACAACACAACACAACACACACTCTTCATTCATTCATTCATTCATGATGAACTCAAGCAACACGAAAGAGCAGATGTTCGAGAAGCCATTGACGCCGAGCGACGTGGGGAAGCTGAATCGGCTGGTGATCCCGAAGCAGCACGCCGAGAAGTACTTCCCACTCGGGCGAGTCGACTCGGCGTCCGAGAAAGGATTTCTCCTGAGTTTCGAAGACGAGTCGGGGAAGCCCTGGCGGTTCCGCTACTCCTACTGGACCAGCAGTCAGAGCTACGTGTTGACCAAGGGCTGGAGCCGCTTCGTCAAAGAGAACCGCCTCGACGCGGGAGACGTTGTCTCCTTCGACCGCCTCCGATTCGATACCGACAAGTTCTTCATCCGATGCAGACGCCGCTCCACGACTACTACTACTACTACCGCTACCTCTCCTCACGTGCTCGCTCACGTTCCTCCATCATCATCCGTCGAACCCGCTCATCCTCCTCTGTGGGCGCATGCGCACGCTCACGCTCACGCTCTCTATCATGCGCACCATCTCAACAACAACAACGGCTACCCTTCTTACTACTCTCCTCCTGCTTTCCCTCATCAGCCCCAACAGTGCTACGTGGACGATTTAGGTAGACTACTTACTTAACACTCTCACACACCTCCCCATGGGAACATTTTGTTCTTCTAACATTGTTTTTTTAAACCCGATCCACATCGGTAAGAGGGCTGGGTTATGTGATTTAACCTGCGCTCGACCTTGGTTTCGATTTTTCAATGTGATAATTTTGCTCCAACCACTGAAATAAGTATAGGCTGATTATACCAAGGTTTTGTGTGAATAATCAGATTCGCCTATCAAAAAAAAATGCTAGAAGTTAATCAAACCCTCCAACCTTATGGCTCAAGAAAAATTCACATGTTTGGAATTGGATGACAAAATTTCATTTTATAATCTCTTTAAAAAAGCCTCAAAACGTATTTTAATTACCTTTTAAAAAATACACATTTTATTAATTTTATTAGAAGGGTCTCTTATTTCTTAAATATAATATAAATATTATATTCAAGAAATAATTTCTCCATCCAGACATTTGATAGAATTCTGCCATCAAACTTTATAAATATTAGTTTCTTTAGTGTTATGGAGCTCGGGTGCCTAATTAATTTTTATGAGAATTATAGTCGAGCTTAAGTAAAAAGGGTAAAAAAATAAAAAACCCAACTCCCACTAAATCTTTTTTTAACTTATTTTAGTATGGTAGATTTTAGGTGAAGTAGTGATGTAATATATTAATGTTGTTGTTGGATTTGAAGGGGGAGGAGTGGTGGGTGGCGAGGCCAACGCAGGAGTATCAAGCAATAAGGGGGGAAGCTCAATGAGGAGCGTGAGACTGTTCGGGGTGAATCTAGAGTGCGAGATGGTAGCAGAGGATGTTGATGATGATGATGATGATGAGGTGGTGGAGTTGGGCCCGCAAGACGGGTCTGATTGCTCTGGGTTGTCGGCCCAACAAGGCCCAGCCCATCTTGTCTTCTCCCAACCCCATGGTCCAACCCATTACACTCACATGGTAATTACAATCCAAACTAACTTAACAACTCCTGAATTCTTTCATTCATTCCTCATTGTTCACTCACTCAACATATGTGTATGTCAATTAATATTAGGAAAATAATACAATGAAAGTCACATCGGGCCATAGAAGCCATCAACGCAACCTCGACCCTAGTGTGATGCATTGAGATATGCGTATATCCACGTAAGTGTGCATAGACATCTTGATAATATAGGAAAAATATTTAATTTGGTGCCTCATTATTATTTATATACATGTGTTAGCGCCCTTTTTTTTTTTTTTTTTAATACCTCGAAATGCATTTGCATACGTCTCCTCGATGTGTATCGTATAGTACACACGATCGTTTTCTCATCAAGTCATGGTGCAGGAATTTATGATGTCCAGAGGTGTGGGCCCGGGGGGAGAGTAGCGGTGGAGGCCACGTGTCGAGTTCTGAGGTGGCTGGACTGGGAGGGGAAGCCTAACAGCAAAGGGAGAGTGAGGTGCGGGGCCCACAAAACTTAGGGCTGACGTCTCAAGTGGTCTCAGGTTCATTTTCAAGTTCTTCTGTATTTATTTGTTGTCTCTCTAATTAAAAGCAATCTCTATTGTCTCCACGAAGTAGAGAATTAAGCTGTTCTCGGGATCTGAGATGGGGCTGTGATGATGAGAATGGAGGATGGGGATTTGATAGGATGGTGATATTTTTTGGTCAAAGAAAGCTTGGGGTGTGTGTGTTGTATATGGTGGTGATGTTGATTGTAATGGACGGCTGGAATTTTTACAGCCTTGCCTTGGGCATTCCTTTGTATGATTATGATTTTGATAATGACTTAATAGTTAGCGTGCGTGACTAAATTATACTACTATTGTATCTCGATACCTTCTACTTCACCCATAATATTGGTTGAAACCTACTAATTATTTATCCTACTTCATTATTTTTTAATTCTTTGACATATATATCTCGAGAATAGGAAAAAATAAGACCTTATAAAACTTCTAAATTAAAGGGCATCAAGTGACAAACTCAACCTAACCTTCATAATTGGTAAGATGTTATTTGTATGACTGCGTCAATGTATCTCAATTTCATGAGCCACTTAACATATTGGATTTTTTTTTTCTTCTTTTGAGATGAGGAGCTCCAACACGAGGTAAACTTGTGACCTCCTTCATCTTACCTCTTAACAAGTAATGCTCATCCAACCATTTCAGTTAAGATGCTTTTGCAACATACTAGATTAAATTTAATGCTACAATAGCTAAGGCTAGATATCTAAGGGGGAAACAAAGTTCAAGTCATGTAGTAGAATACTAGATTATTAGTTGATATATATATATATATATATATCTAATCTGCCTAATCATGAAGATAATAGTAGCAAACTAAAATTGAAGGCCCTTGGTTCTCACAAGTGACCCTTTGGGCCATGCAAATTTTTACTATCCTAATTAAATTAAAGAATTTGTTCCTCATCAATTTTCCATAATGTAAATGTGCTAGTTATTCAAAATAAAAGAAAAATGGTCCATAATTGTTGGTTTAACTTTGATGCTTTAAATCCCAAGTATATATTAATAAAGACTATAAAGTAAATAACAGAAGTCAACTTAATTCCATGTGATATAATTCGACACAAAAGTAATGTCAAGTTGGTTAGGGACCACCCTTACTTTATTTGGTTCCAAAGCCCCTCGTGTTGAAATGCCTGTCACACACATGAGATTCAGCATACATGAGAAAGGGCATGTAACAAAGATGGCTACAAAAAAAAAAAAAAAAAAAAAAAAAAAAAAAACAAAACACTTTACCTAAATTTTTGAGTTTTAATTAGGTCAGGTCAAATAACATTTTGTTCCATCCATTACTTCTAGTTGGAGGGAAGATTCCTATAGTTGTAAGTTGGCTCCCATACCAAATGAAGTAACAAGTCATTGGTCCGGGGACTTTACCTAATTCATTCACCTCAACAGAACCAAGCCAACAAGAATTCAGGCTTAGAATAACATGGTAGGACCCCAAGTAAAGTGTGAGTGAATCAAAAACAGATGACAAGAGATCACCCGTGACTGCACTGCTGTTAAATAGTCACATATCATATCACAAGAAGACACCACAGCACAAATCTCATCAACTCATCATCCAACCCAGATAACAATATCTACAATGACCCTTTCCGAATTTTAGCTTGTAAAAGCTACCTCACTTCACTAGCTTGCTTGCTTGCCAGCCATGTACTCCACATGGATCCAATGTTAATGTTCAGCTGCCCTGCAAGGCCTCTGTGTTTTGGCATCTCTTTGGTTACAATGGGTCCACATGGATACCAGTAGTCCTCTGTCATCTTTTCCACCCCATGTTAGTGCCCAATCATGCCCAAAAAGGCCCCTCAATTCATGACCACTCCTGGCACCACTACTACTACTACAACTACAACTTACTACTACTCATATGATCATGGGATTGTCCTGCGTGAGACCATGTTCCATCATCACTATATATATGCTACTCATGCTTTGGTACAGTACCAAATTGCATGCCCAACTTGTAATCTTTTGATCTTCTTTTCTTTGATTCTTCTGTATCTGAAACAGTACTGTAGTTGTGTACAAGATTAGCATGTCAGTGAACAGTGAAACTATACAGAAAGATTTAAAATGCTATATGATAGATAGATAGATAGATTGATAGTACCATATTGTTTTTGCAGATGAGAGTACAGTGTCGTTAATGGGTTTCCTCCACTTTGAAGAAAAACAAATCATGAAGCCTAAAGGGCAGAGGCCCCATGCCTTATCTGCTGGAGATTCGGATTTACTGTTTGTGGCAAGAAGAAATTCAATAACTTATGATAGAAAACAAGGATTTTAAGTTCAACACCAGGTGGTACTGCCAATATAAACTTGGCCCTTTTTTGTTTTCCTTCTTTTTCTCTTTTTAGGCAACCCCACCAACACAGTCAATTCTATAACAGGAAGAACCACTCAGAGATTTTTGAAGGAGATTCTCTTTTCCAGGTATAGTTGTAGTCCCGCAAGCCTCAAATTGAAAAAGACTATTTTTCCCATAATGAAAGCCAAAAAAAGCACGCCACCAGATGCATGCATGAAATCAAACGCAATGAAAAAGTTAGTATTTTTTTTCGTGCCAAAGAAAGAGTTTGATACATATAGCCAACTCGGACTAATATGGGATATATCACAGCTTTATTGTTGTTGTCATTGAAAGCCAGTGGTAAAGTTAACTTGTGTTAATCTTTACAATGGAGCTATAGTTAAAAAAGGTGGTCTCCAAAATGGAGGCTATGGTGGCACCAAAGAGTTCTCTTTGTCAATCAATTAATACTAGAATATGGAAAATCAATCAGCAACATATTTAAGATAAAGTACACATGAATCTCGGTGTAAATTAAGCCAGCAAGAGTTGCATATATTTGATATGTGATTAGTAATTGATGATAGAGAATATTCTCCCAACTGCATCAAAGAAGAACTGTACAAGAAAATATGTTTGTGTAGGCACAAATATGTATAGAGAAAGAAAGAGGGTGATTCGACTAGTCTATCGTTCTTTTCAATAGATCATGACCAGGACCTAATAAACATGATAGCGCAATACCTACAATTGGTGCTTTGTAGTTAGAATAGTACTTTGAAAGTGAGTTCCTCTAAGCCATTAGTCATGACTCATGAGCATATCTAGATAACTAAGACATCCACAGACCAGATTCAACTCTTCCAATTAGTTCAAGAAAAAGCATGTAAGTAAACATAAGTTCTAGATAGATAAAGAAAACAAAAATACTACATTAACATCAAATAGCTAGGGGCATCAAACACAAACTACTTCCGTGCTGTCCGATGTGTTTAAATTATATGGATTAGCGTGATTCGAGGCATATCTGACAACAAAGAAGTTGCTTGTGAGTGGTAAAAAAAAAAAAAAAAAAAAAAAAGAAATAACCTGTACTGCAGGTTTCCTTAGTTTAGACAATATTATTTTACCAACACATGAAAGCACATCCATCAAACAAATGAAAAGCTAACTCAAGCCTTTATCTTGATGTTTCAAATGATGAATAGAGCCAGTTTTAGTTCCACATTAATGAGTAACAAGAATATGCGCAGTGTTCCACCAATTAAGCCTGTTTGATAAAAGATTAGTTATCAACTTATGGTCATTAATCCTAATGGCTTCTTGGAATGTTAATTCCATTTAAGTTGTGGTGAATTATAATTGAAAATAATTTGCTTTCCAAACCTAAATCTTCACCAAGTTGATTTCTCGTTTTCTCGACGCTTTACTTTAAATATCCATCTAGAGGCAATCGGCACACATGTTTAAACAATGCAATCCATTTTCTAGTCAGAATATAGTTGCCACCAGTTGAAAGATCAAAATAGAGAAGCATAATAAGATTCTACATCATGACAACTTTTCACAGAAAGAGACCAATCAACTAGCAAAGCCTTTAAACAAGAAGGATTTTGAGATAAAAAAAAGGCCAATCATGTAGTCTTGAGACAATATTCATAGAAAGAGACCAATGAAGCAACAGATTTCTTAGTGTCAACAGCTAAGTTCATACATGGGCACTTTCTCAAAAAATACAACTAAAATTGATTGATCACTGTCCTAAATGTAGATATTTAGTGGAACATACTGATAACCACATTCACAGATGATTACTAACCACATAAAAATGTGTATCTATAAGTTGACATGAAAACCCAGTTCAATATTTCTATTTCTCTCTATTTTGATATAATTTAATAATGTTGGCTCATTATGTGATGTGACACGTGTATGCATATATATTTTTTGGGGTCATTCCAACTTTCATTTGAGATTACTTTACATTGCATGCTCCAAAGCTATCCAGCCTCCTCTTCATCCTACACAGCAACTACAGCAATATACAATATACAGAAATATCACAAAGTTTGATTGGTTACACTCTATTTTTGGCAAAGTTTACCACTGAAAATTCATCATAATTAGAAAGGTTAGAGAGGTAAATAAAGTGTGAGAAAAAGAGATCTTCAAATTGCACAATCACCTTTTTTTTTCTGGTAGAAGTGATACTGACTTGGAAATGGTTGCTTCTGCATATAATGGGGTGCTGAAACTGAAAGACAGTGACAAATCATCAGATGACTCTAAAAGGATTGGATGGGATTAGATAAGACCAAACAATTATTGATACAACTCAAATTATGCTGGATATGACCACACCCACGAATTCAAGATATTGGAATTTATTGAATAGATGCAACGTTTACAATAATCAATTACTTGCACATTCATGAATAGGTTTGTGTATGTTAAGTACATGTATAGCACATCCATGGTTGTAAAATCTGTCTAGATCTTCTTGATTGTTCCACACTGAGGAGCAAACCATGCTGGGCAGAGATTGCAGAGACAGCAGGATTTCATCAGGAATTCACTGCTACCTCTGCACAAGACAACTGGGTTTCTATGTGGGAGCCCAGACTTGGTCACCAATTTTTAAGTTTTAACATATTAAATTCATCATGAACTGAAGATCAAGATCAAATTCTAGAAAGCTTGGAAAACATTGGAAGCTAAGTTTCCAAGTTGTCCAAACTTCATAACTAAATTTTGGGTAGAATCCAAGAAAATCCAGATTTCTCATAATCAAACTGATCCCATGTGTTTGAGTTTTTAAACAGTGAAAGGCCTTCAAATCATAAAACAAACAAAGCCCACCTTTGTTTAGGTCTTCTAGTTAGTATACAAGACAAATGCACCAAAAAACTTGCCCCTATAGAATCAAGTACTCACACTACTGTCCTGTAAGTTCTACAGCTGGTACTGCCAATTCTCTGTGGACCCATGAGACCATCTTCTTCAAATAATATCTGTCTGTCCTATTAAGTGACTTTTCTGTTACAAGGGCTTGCATAACGGATGAAAGCAAAAGCACTGACAAGATGATCTTTCCGGAGAGGGAAAAAAACTAATACACTGTTAAGAATATTAGAAATAGAGAACTGCTAGAGTAACCCACTTTGGGCACCCATCCACTCGGATGACGTGCAATACACGCCGAGATATGTGTGTGCGCATCTCGAGGTGAAATGTACGGCATCTGATTGGATCGGTGTCCAAAGTGGGTTACCCAAGCTTTTTCCTTAAAAATAAAGGCAACATCTGAATAAATTGAAAATTGAGATTGCTGATAAAGAAACTTTTCTAGGAATTGACAATCTTGCATAACTATAGTCTCAGAAAAGCTAAAGGAAAAATCTTTGGGCCCTCAATACTAAAGTCAAATATCCATCAAGAAGATTACATGAGATAAAGTTTTGGAGTCACATTGGCAGAATGTACATCAGGACACATCCATCGAACTGTATCACTTTTGTAATGGAAGCCCAAGAACCACCCATCCACAAAGGCATGCCATGGTTCATACTATTCAACAATTGCCAAGAATTTCAACTTCCCCCAGGAGTTGCAGTTGATTAAATTTGGGAGATATTCTAATTTGATGCAAAAAAATGCTTGAAAGATTTTGGCAGCAAGGAGAGGTAAAAAAATTCATCCAAGAGATCCTTGTTTCGTCGAGGCACACTAAAGAATCACACTATGTGCTTCAAATACAGTAGACTCTACGATATGATGGTTTAAACTTAGACTTAATATCTATATAACTTTGCCATGATTGAGAGGATGGGCCACTATCATATAATTTACCGTGATTTTCTTTGTTTCGTAGCAGGTGTTTTATTGATGTTGATTTTGCAAGAGGTTACAACCTCCCATCTTTCCGTCTTTCCATGGTGCACTCAAAAGAATGTATAGGAATATTTTTTTTTTTGATTGATGGAGGCAAAACTCCAGAATGTATAGGAATATGAATATGGTGCATTCATGAATTGTATAAGAAATCATGAAAACTCAGCAATTATTTTGCATCCACTTACCTAATGTAATCTAATGTTAATGAAATTAGCTATCTTCTCATACATGGCACGCGCTAGAAAGTTTAACAGCAATTTTAAACTTTTATGACACAGTCTGGGAGTTTAGAGTTCAACGTGATGCTAATAAATGAAATTCAAAGAAAGAAAAAAAAAAAAAAAAAGCAAGCATGAAAGCAAAATTAGTCCTTTGCATGATAACAACCAATAAGCGGTTACTTCTATTTGTCAAAGTATAACACTTGGATTGATGCATAAAAAATCATAGTAGCTGAAGACCTTCTCTATCAAATAAACAGCACATCAAATGATAATGCAGAATAGACATCTCTCAACACCCAAACCTTCAATTCCACCTAACAAATATAGACAATAATGGAAATTGGATGTGCATTTTCCAACTACCAATATGTCAATCCGACAGAGAATGAGTCATATCTCAATGACAAAGGCTCAAATCCATAATTGTAACATCCAATAAATGAACTAAATTTTATTTTATTTTTTTTTCAGTCAAAAAACATGAACAAAAAGGTCTGTAATGATAGATTAGGATGACTGATGTAGAGAATATGATTCTAGTCTTGACTAAACCAGTGAACAACCATTTTAAGCCGTCGGCTATAGCATCAAGAAAAGAAGTGAATTCTCAATGAGAGATTGTACTTAGAACTTAAGCTCCTCCACAAATAAAAACAATTACAGAATCTTGAACAGATCACAGCTGGCTGGGACTGCAATTTCAATTGTCTCCACTAATGACATCTGCAACTGGTTAAGCAATCCTTAGCGGCCAGCTTGGCGGCAATGTTGCCAACTATTCTAGACCAATAAGATACTCTTGCAATGCCACAAACAATAAACTTCTATTCATGTTCACTAGCCTGGATGACACTTTTCAGGCTTGAATACCAAGTATGACTAATAAGAAACTAGTGGAACTAATCATTTCTAAACCTGACAACATCTAGCACGGTTACTCAGTAGTAATGCCAAGGGACTACTATTCTCATAAATCCAATCCGAAATCATCAAAATGCTGCAATAGAATCACTTAGGATCACGTTGCCGATACAAGGTGCCAAACTTCAAGCTACTGGAAATGTGATCCTTTGGTATTGGTTTTTGAACCTAGGAAAAACTCGATGGCAATGCCAACAATGCAACAACATGGTGTAACAATTTTGCATCATCGGCATGCTCCATGAGGATCTACAATGGATCCGAATCGGGAAGCAATTTCTCGGCACATGAAACTCTTTCCAAACATTAATTGCAAGACAATTACACAATAGTAGGGGCCGCATAGTAATGTGCGCGATTTGGAATTAGTTCCGTGCTTAATTGTTGTAAATTTTATTTGTAATAGAAGCTTGTCTAGTTGGACTAGGAACACATCGATACAATCTCTCTTAGACTGACAAAAAAAAAATACACCCCAGTAGGACCTTCCGCGAAGAAAACATGCGAAATTAAATAGTTAAACCATTGTTTACCTAAGAAGACAAGAAAAAAAAAATCATGTTTTCTCTGCCACCTGTAGTTGATCATGCCAAACCGCCTTAATCTTAACTTAAGTTACATCAACCTGACGTTCGACCAAAGATTTCACCTAATAATAACCGGCGACATACTTCGTCATACAAGATATAAATGTGAATCTCCCCTTCAATAGTACCTGTACCAATTTGCTTTTACAAATGCAAATACTAAATCGTATAAAATTATAAACCTAAACCCTAAAAAAGGAGTTTTAAAGTGCTTGATGGCCTTATTTTTGACATAATTTCTACTTATTCAACCATTTTATGGCAGAAGAAGAACTACAAAGAAGCTACTATGAAGCGTCCAACAAGTAAGCTACTAATTCAACTATGAACCAATTGTATTTCTTTAAATTTCAAGACCCCAAACCATTCGAAAACAAACAAAGCCTTAACATTACAAATTACAAAGTTAACATTTTTTTTTTTTCAGAAATTGTATACCCCAAAAGAGAAAATCTCCACATTTGAGTTGAAATTCAAAGACCTAAATCCCCAAACCGAGAAAAGTAAGGGAATTGAAAAAATTAAAAGTAAACAGAGAGATTAGGTACCTGAAATCCTTCATTAGCCGAGCAAGAGTGGCATTGAGAGTTCTTGAGACATTTTGGGCCTCTGTTGTGAAAATCAGTTTTGTTTTGTTTTTTCTATTCTCTTTTCTTTTTTCTTTTTTTTTTTTTTTTTTTTTTTGACTTCACGTTGTGAAAACCAGTTGAAGACCCTGTAAAAGAAAAAGAATTACAAAAGGCTGGTCGGTGAGATTGGAAATATCTTTTGACTAGTGACTCGAGACTCGAGTTCGAGTCTCAAAATGAAAACATCAACGTTGGGAGCTCCCTCACTTATACGTACGCGACTTGGAGCAAATTTAAAGTATTCTGACGGTTTAGATACCGAATGATTTAGATACAAAAAGAAAGAAAAAGAGTTACTTAACAACAAGTTAGTTCAAGTGATAAGAGACTCGCTCTTTTTAGACGTTGTGAATAGGGAAAATTAAGTTGAGAGCATCTTTCCTCAAATGGGCCATACAGTGCTTAAACGTGAATTAGTTAGTGCAGTTGATGGATGACATTAGTATATCACGTAATAAAAAAAAAATTGTAAAGAAAATAGACTGTCTATATATTAATCAATTTTTAGATAAATATGAATTTTTATTTTTATTTTTTTATGAAATGGAGGCGATATTCCATTGTGCCTCCATTGTGTGTGTGTGTATATATATATATGTACAAAAATTGGAGTCTTTTTCACCTAGTAAGGTGGGTTTACTTTTTTATTTATAAGTAGGAGAGCTACTTTAAAATTATAAAAGTAATGCATATCTCATTTTCAAAAGGAGCTATGATGATGATGTGGGTGTATGGCGTGGTATGTTGTGGTGTGATTTGATGAGGTGGAAAGAACTTGTATGAATAAACTCCTTTTGAAAATGAGCTATTTATACAAAATACTAAAGTGTAAGAATTATTCATTCTCAAAAAGAGTTATTTATTCAACTCAAATATCACACACGCACGTATCGAGGTGGACAACTGTGACGACTCCTCTCCTAATCTAGGGCACCGACCGACCTAATCTCGTAATTAAGCCCTAATCATATCCACGCAAGACTTAACTACGTATTAGTCAGCCTTTACAACCTAGACGCCTATTTTCTCGTGTCTGGATAAGTAATACACTAGTCCTACCAGTTTATAAAATTTAGAGTTAATTAAAACTTTTTATTAAATTAATTAATTAGCAGAAATCTTATTGATTATGAAGAAGCAATTAGTAACTTATGCGGAAGCCATTTATAAAATCTTAAGTGTGGAAAATCAGGAAATGACATCACATATATAAAGTCCTCAAAATGTAGTGAAACAGTAAAATAGTCTAAGTCAAGTCGGGGAAACTAACGTTCAACCCAATATACAACCCCAAATAGTATCTGAAAGACATATATAACATATACAATCAAAATACCAAAAGAAGACCTACAACCGATGCAGTGACCCGCCGCGGGCTCAGGGATAATCGTCGATCTTCTCTTTGCCCAGCCTGCTGGTAGACGGCTCTGCACCCACTGTCATAAAAATGACGGTGAGTACAAGAATAAAACAGTAATCCCCGATGACAAGTTTAATTTGCATTTCCAAATATTCAAATGGTATTTAAAAGCATATAAATGGAAAATTGGAAAATAAGCCATATGCGAGTAAATACCAGAGTTAAACAAGTGATACTGACACTAGGCTAAGTAGTGGTGATTTAGGTCCGATCGACAGTGAAACATGTCACTCCGACTCAATAATCATATAGCACAAGGGACTTTAACCCAAGTGTTACCAGGGACTCTAACCCCGGTGTGTAGACCACCTCAGGGACTCTAACCCCGAGTGTCATACAATGTCAAGTAACATGTGTTGACAAACCCAGAGACTCTAACCCCGTGAGTCGCGCAAACCTCGATCGAGTACGGAACCTAAATGCAAAAACTACTTTTAAAATTTCAAGAAATACCAAGTATGAATTGTCAAGGCATAGGCACATCTACACACCTAAACAAATAAGGAATACAAGTCCTCTTAAACATTTAATAGATACTCACTATCCTAATAGCATGCTATTTATCATTCAATTCACATTTAAAACAACAAGGATAGACATAGCGTAGGATAAAATTAAGAATCAAATCAAATGAATGGATATCATGCAAACTTGACTCATCGAGTGAGCATATACACAAAGAACACATGATATAAGAATACGAAGGCAAAATAGTCAAAATGACTATGCAAGGACAACAATTAATAGAAATGAAATGCCAAGTAAAGTTGTTATTGGGTATACTCACCACCACAAAATAAAGTCCTAGCTTTACTGGCCTCTCGATACTCCAAATCTTGTATTCGCTCTCCCGTACCTTTTTCTAAGGTTCCTGAGTTTGGTTTCTCATTAGTTTAAATATAGTGGGTTTAAGCTCAATTTAGTGGTGTTTATTGTGTATTCAAATTGGTTCAATAGACTTTAAATCAATCTTCATAAATCAGCCCCTAAAGATTAAATTAAGTTTCAATTTCAGTCCTACATTTTAATGCACTTTTAGGCATGAAATGGTCCAAATATTGAAATCCTCCATCAGCACAATTGTTGTTGGTCTCTCTCTTAGCTTTTTGGAAAGGTTTAGTTTGCAACATTATGATTTAAAATGAAAGAGATGTCATGATTTTACTAAACATAGGTCTAATTGGAATTTAATCCGACCAGTGGATTTAGAAAATCTATATCTCCTAATCTATAGTTCGTAAAAATGTGTTTTTAGTCACAAGGCATCAAATATATCCAAATACAACATACTAAAAGATCAGCTCATTTGGATAAGCAGTTAGGGAGTTATGCCCTTTAACAGGTTTAGTTTCAAAACTTTCCTTTTTAATTCCAGTACTTATTTGTAGAGCATGTTTGGATATAAAAACATTTGAATCAAAATACCTTCAGTTAAGCAAAGTTATTTCCCTTTAAATAAGCTTTCAAATGTCACTGGTTTGGATCAATTTGGATCTAAAATGGGTAGATTATGACTAAATTACTCAGGTTGATTCCTAATACAATATGCAGAATTCTAGTTTTGGTGTTGCAACTTCAACAATTCATATCTTTATGATTTCAAAACCAAATTAAGAACTTCAATATAGTTAGATTATCAGCTTGAAATAAGGAATTCAAATATATAAATCAATTGCAAATACTCAATCATCTACCATCTGAAATTAGCCTAAAACCCGAACTTGTTCTAATTTCAACTAAAAAGATGTGTACCTAGTTGATGTAACACCCTTGCTTGAGAATTTCTCACCAACTCCTATGGATTCCTTCAACCCCTTGATGATTCACTCCTCTCCAAGCAATTCCTTATTCTTCTCCATAAAAAATGAATGAGTGATTTGGTTTGCATGTTATTTGACCACTAATGTTATATATTAAGATGATGTTCATTCCTAGCCCTTGATCTCCATGGATTTATGTATCATGAGGAATATCTAATGGTCTATCTCTTGCCATATATCCCACTAACTCAACCTCAAGTGACACCAATTTCATTACTCACATAGTTCCTAGATGTGACAATGTGTATCTCTAGACCAATCATATGTTTTTCATTTAATTTACTCAACTATAGGCCTTTAATTTGATTTACATTAACAAACACAACCATAGGCTTATAAGTAATTCCTTATTTCATATTAGTATTAAATAAGACTTACCAAAATGCTAACTACCTGGTTCCCCGGCTCGCACGCTACACGAGGTGTGTCCCCGCTCTCGTCTCGACGTCTACAACTGTACAAATCGACTTAGTAAGTCTACACAATACATAACACTAGGCATACATCAATACAAAATTACAATATACCTCGGCCATGTGTCTCGATCGGTGCACGTATCACAGTGTAGGTCCCACGTCAAGGATCGGTGATCTTGATTAAGGAATTAAAACGGGGTTTAGAGATTTGGGCCGTGAAAAATACTCTCAACAAAATGAAAATTTCGTCCTCGAAATAAGTTTAAGTTACGGTTCTACCATACTCGAAGAGGTACGGGAATCTATTCGCGTGTAGTCCTCCCGTTCCCAAGCGAGTTTTGTGTCATCGTGGAACTGCCACTTGACGAGTACCTTCGGGATGGACTTGCTCCTCAACTGTTGTACCTTCTGATTTAGGATCTGAATGGGTTGCTCCTCGTAGGAGATTTCCTCTCTCAGATCGATCTGACTTGAGTCAACTTTCGATCGCACGCTTGCCTTCGACTCGGCTAGTCGAAGCATCGAAATGTGGAACATTGGATGGACCCCTAACATATGTGGAGGCAATTCAAGCTCGTATGCCATTTTTTCGACCCGTTTCTTAATCATGAAATGCTCGATGTACCTCGGTGCAAGCTTGCCTTTCACCCCCAAATCTCTGAAGACCCTTCAAAGGGGAAACTTTTAATTAAATAAAGGCTCCATCGGAATACGCGAGATCACCGCGATACTTATCTGCATATCTCTTGCGACGGCCCCAATTTTCCACAAATTGGGCCCCGCCCGGCCTAAGCCTACGTGGACCCCCGAGCCAGTCTCGCAAGGTCAACGCAGGCCTAGGCAGCCTTCCAATCCATCATTATCAGTACATTCAACATTTTACAGTTGAGTTATTAATATTTTTCGAGTTTTACAATTTTAGCGGAAGTAACTAATACATTAAATAACTCAACAAAAAGATCAGGGAGTTAGGCAACCTAGTTGTGGAACCCCGTCAATATCATCAGAGGAGAGTAAAAATACAAAATATACAAAAGTTCACCTAGCTATGAAGCCTTCCCTCTTCTACTCGTCCGCGGCTTTGCACTCAGTCAAACATAAGAATGACGAGCCTAGGTAAGTAAATCCAGTAGGACGTATACACAACATTTCACAATATCCAAAGCAACATTTCGCGATATTCAAAGTAGTCGAATTCACGCAAATAGAACGAAAGGAATCAAGAACGCATGAATATACAAGACTGTAAACAATCCATCAATGAGCGAGGTCAAATAACAAGGCATCGATGAGTGATGTCAAATAACAAGGCATCGATGAGTGATGTCAAATAACAAGGCATCGATGAGTGATGTCAAATAACAAGGAGTCCCGACCCAAAAATCGTCAAGGCCCAGAGCTTTCCCCCCCAGCCCAGGCGAGCACGCTCGCTTGCGATCGATCGGGCAAGGCAAGCAACCCTGGCACCCCCAATGCAGATGTATATGCACCCCCTGGCGAGCACGCTCGGCGAAAGCGAAGCCATATACATCTTCTCTGTCTCCCCCCCCCCATATGTGCGGCGCGAGCAAGTTCTCATGCGAGCACACACATATGAGTATACTCATACCCCCCCCCCCATATGTGCAACGCGAGCAAGCTCTGCGAGCACACACATATGGCTAAGTGCCATGAATTCCGAGATGATATCCATGTATGATAACCAAGTTTGGAACTTGGTTGATTTACCTGAAGGTGGTAAGACCATTGGATGTAAATGAGTTTTCAAGAAGAAAACCGACATGGATGGCAATGTGCATACTTTTAAAGCAAGACTTGTAGCAAAAGGTTTCACGCAGACTCAAGGTGTTGATTATGATGAAACATTTTTCGCTAGTAGCCATGCTTAAATCCATAAGAATTTTAATTATCATTGCTATTGCTGCATATTATGACTATGAGATATGGCAAATGGATGTAAAAATAGCATTTCTTAATGGAAAGCTGCTTTAGGATGTGTATATGACACAACCTGAAGGTTTTGTACATCGTGAGAATTCTAGGAAGGTATGCAAGCTTCAAAGATCCATTTATGGATTAAAGCAAGCTTCTCGGAGTTGGAATCTTCGTTTTGATGAAGCAATCAAGGATTTTGGTTTTATTAAGAACGAAGATGAGCCTTATGTATACAAGAAGGTCAGTGGGAGTGTAGTTTTTGTGGTACTGTATGTTGATGATATATTACTCGTTGGTAATGACATCCCAACATTGCAGAGTGTCAAGTCTTGGTTAGGGAAGTGTTTCTCAATGAAAGACTTAGGAGATGCGGCTTATATCCTAGGGATAAGGATCTATAGGGATAGATCTAAGAGGCTAATTGGTCTAAGTCAGAGTGCTTACATAGACAAGGTGCTGAATAGGTTCAGTTTGCAAGACTCTAAAAGAGGATCGTTGTCAATGTCTCATGGCATAAGTCTCAGCAAGACTCAATGTCCTAAGACAAATGATGAGCGAGACCGTATGAATAAGATTCCATATGCATCAGCTATTGGATCTATCATGTATGCCATGCTATGTACTCGACTTGATGTGTCATATGCTTTAAGCACTACAAGCATATATCAGTCGGATCCTGGTGAGAGTCACTGGATAACAGTAAAGAACATTCTTAAGTACTTAAGAAGGACTAAGGAAGTGTTCTTGGTCTATGGAGGTTTTGAAAATGATCTAGTTGTATATGGTTACACAGACGCAAGTTTTCAAACTGATATAGATGATTTTAGATCGCAGTCTGGATATGTGTTTACTTTGAATGGGGGTGCGAAAGTGGAAAAGTTTGAAGCAAGTGATCGTGGAAGATTCTACAACAGTAGTTCGAGTATATTGCGGCGTCAATGCAAAGAAAGGAGGCGCTTTGGATCAAAAAGTTCATTTCTCAACTAGGTGTGGTTCCAAGTATTGCTAACCCTGTTTGTTTGTATTGTGACAATAACATGGCAATAGCACAAAGCCAAGGAACCTAGATCACACCACAGATCCAAACATATACTAAGGCGTTTTCATCTCATCGAGAAATTATTGAGAGGGAGACATAAAGATTTGCAGAGTACCTATCAAGACAACGTTGCGGATCCATTGACAAAAGCTCTTCCACAAGCAAAACATGATGGTCATGTTAGATCATTAGGCATTAGATGCATGTATGATTGGCCCTAGTGCAAGTGGGAGATGATGGGGCATGTGCCCTAGGTCAATCCATTAACCTGTCTTTATGAATACTTTTAGTTAATAAAATAGAGGATTTCATTTGTTGTTTATTATAATTAGTTTGCATGTTTACATTATAATAAGATCCATGGGTATTTACGAAATATCCTAAATGTCCCTAGTCGATCATTATACTTTGGGAACTATAATGAATTAAGACTAGTGTGAGTCTTGATTGATGATCATATGATGATTATACGTATAGGGATACGAATCAAGATCACGAGTACTTGTTAGGGAACAAAGTACTCGGGCCACCCATATGAGAACATCACATGGATTAAGTCATTGTTGTTTCTCATGATAGGTATATATTCCGGTCCTCGACTTGAGATTACCAAAGACTTCAACATTAGGAACACAGTGATTTGACACAATCAAACGTTGTCTTTAACCGGACGATTATAAAGGTTGTGATTGGTTACTGTGTGAGCAATGTGATGAAGTTGTCGCTACAAAAAAATAGCAAATCAGAAACGAAATTTTCCGTTTCTGATTTGCGAAAATTCCGTCTCTGATTGGAATCGAAACGAACAGAGATTTTAACGCGTTCCGTCTTTGAAAACGTCGTCGTCGATACGATCGAAACGGAAAATGGATTCCGTTTCGATTAGAGACAGATTTAGAGACGGAAATTAGAAACGAACGAGACGAACGAAATGGAATTTATTTCGAAATGGTACATTTGTAATTGCATTCCGTCTCGATTCCGTTTTGATTAGCAACGAATCGAGACGGAATTAATAAATTTATGAATTCGTCTCGATTCCGTTTCTAATCAAGAACGGAATCGAGACGAATGCAAATAGTCCGTCTCTCGATTCCGTCTCTAATTAGAAACGGAATCAGAGACGGATTATTCCGTTTCTGATTCCGTCTCTGATCCGTTTGTGATTGATAGAAATATTTCTGAAAAATTAGAGACGGAATAGCAACGGAATATTTGAATTCCGTTGCTAATCCGTCTCTAATTTTCTGTTTTGTTTAATTATGACACAAAAACATAATCCAATTGATTCTCCAACCTAAAAATTCAAAATACAACCCGATATGACCTACTCCATCGCTCGCACCCTCCAACAACTCCTTGGGGGTGCTAACATCCCACAAAAAAGCCAAATTGCACATCCATACATCGACAATATATATCAACAAAAATTCAAAAGATCAAGAAAAAATGTGAAACTCAAAATTAGCAAAAAAAATTATATATCCACGAAAAATTGTCATGTATTACAAAAGCTCCAAAATTTGAAAGTATACACAAAAACCACCAATCCTATCGTTCAACAACCAAAAAAAAAAGAACACTCACAAAAGGTCCAAAATTTGGAAGTATACACAAAAAGGACTTCATCTAATAACTAAAACGCGCTTTGAAGCATTTCGATTCTCCATCTCGAGGGCAACAACCAAACAGTATGCACTGAAAGAAGTAGGCAAAGGAGAGATTATTGAACTAAGGATGTACATTGGAAGCGAATGAGAAAAATGGTGGATTTGAAGAAACATAGAAATTACTAATAATCATACATAAAAAGTCGGCTCCGAACTTATTTTTAAATTTCTTTACGATTGAGTTTGCTTTGGTCTTTTGTCAATTATGCACATATGTAGGTAGAGAGGAGTACTAGAGCTAATAAGGAACATGAAAGAGGATAATGGTGAAGTGCAAGAATGCTAAAAGGAAAAAACTAAACTCAAATTTGATCCCCAAACTCCCATCAATGCGTAGGAAAATAGCAACATTGACCCCCAAACTCCCATCAATGCAACATTCACATGCATCAAATTTGATCCTAAACTCAAATTTCATCCCATCTAAAAATGCTTGTGTGCTCGAAAACAAACCAAACCATGTGTTCCTACTTAAAAAAAAAATTCCAAATTGACATTCAAGAAATGCGATGAAGAAAATAAATAAACCATACAATGAGGAATAAGAAAGCTTCCAAAAAATACATGAACATCAAGCAAATGCGATCAAGGACTGAAGTTTTGTTGTTGTTGTGAGTTTGGGGGTCAATGTTGCTATTTTCCTACGCATCGGAGATGGCGAACAATGTATCTATAAGATGCACCTATCATGTAAGTTGAGTTGGATTATTTATCAAGCTTTGAAAGGCTTGCATTTCAACATGCATATGATAAGTAATGGTGAAGTGCAAGAATGCTAAAAGGGAAAAACTAAAAGTTAAGCACAAACCTATCATGTAAGTATGATTCTAGAACTCATCCTCTCACCCCATCTAAAACTCGTTGTGTGCTCCAAAGGTGACCAGCCATGTGTTCCTACTCAAAAAAAAAAAAAAAAACCAGCTGGGATTCAAGAAAAGCAGTGAAGAAAATAAAAAACCATACAATGTTGAATAAGAATGCTTCCAAAAAAAACATGAACATCAAGCAAATGCGCCAAGGATCGAAGTTTGGTGTCAATGTTGCTATTTTCCTACGCATAGGAGATGGCGAACAATGTTTCTATAAGATGGACCTATCATGTAAGTTGAGTTGGATTATTTATCAAGCTTTGAAAGGCTTGCATTTCAACATGCATATGATAAGTAATGGTGAAGTCCAAGAATGCTAAGAATTTAAAAAATGAAGGTTAAGCACAAACCTGACATGTAAGTATGATCCTAAACTCATCCTCTCATCCCTTCTTATTACCCTGCATCTCAAACAGAATTTCACGTCAGAAAAACATCTTTACAAAGAAATGAAACATGCCCACGAATATCAATCATTTTTTATTGCAATAAGAAAAAGCTTTTACCTAATCTATTTGCTATCCACATGCCCACTGTTCCTTATCTTCCAACTCTCTTCTTGCTCTGTAAGTCCTGCAATGCTAGCTGTGATGCTGAAAATGGTGCAGCAGTGACAAATCTTTCAATTACTCGATGCAATCAAAGTATATATCTTACAAACTAGTACTGCTTGGCAAGCAACATTGCAAATTGGAATTTTTTTGCATACCTAATCTTGTTGACATGAATGCAGACCTCTTCACTACTTGTCATTCAGAATTATTTGAGCTTCTTGTAGTGGGCTTGATTGTTGTTTTGTATGTACTTGTAAAAGACAAGTATCCAAACCGACAGCTCTTGTCTAGTAAAATCTTTTGTTGCCCATGATGTCCAAACCGGGCTAGAAGCCATGGATCTAGGACTTCGAGAGCAAATGCATCAAGAGCAAAGATCAATTGTTAGGTCTCTACGACGATTTATTCGCTTGGATTACCTATTTCATATATTACACGTAAAATCACCAATGACTTGTTTGTCTAGAGCAAACGTATTTTGAAGGTCTAGTATTCCATCTATAATATTTCTAAGGCACACAAGATAAAACATGTTTTATCAAAGATCGCCGCAATAAATTAGTCTAACTCACCTTTAAACTAGGTCTCAAAAGACGACCCCGTTCCGTGGCAATCTTGATTAGTTGACCTACTCCTTTTTGATCAAGAACCCGAAAAAGGCAGCTAGAAATGCTCATTGAGTTTTGAAAATCTCCTAGTTGGGATTTAAGTGCTCTATGTACATATAGTGGCCCTCAACTTACAAGTCTTACATGGAGATTAACTAGGAAAGATGACGAGGAAACGACGAATGCTTGGGTTCCTAAATGTCTCTAAAATGGAAGACTCGTATATATTTCAATTCAACCTCTAAGAAAACGAATTGTGATTCGAGAGAGAGGAGGAGAAAAATTACTGAGATTTGAATACATGGATTCTACATATGCGTAGTATAGCTATTCATGTTAAATTTACGCACCTTATCGAGGAAAGTAAAAAAGAAACTGCCTTAGACAAGAGATTACACATATCTTTTCTCTCTCCATTGAGCATAAATTAAGATTTTGTGTAAATGGGAACTGACTCTTGTCATGAGCTTCGTTAGGATCAAATCTAGAAACGAACATGAAGTGGAATATATGGCAAAAAAATTATTGAGCATACTAACCTCGAAGGGATCATGTTGCAGAATTCCTTTGGATAGGTATATAGGAAGAAACTTTCCAACATCATCTCTACCGTATCCGAATGTCATTTGTGTGAGGTCGTTGGTCCCAAATGAGAAGAACTCCACTTGTTCCGCAATCTACAAAAAGGAAGGGAATCAATTTTACATGGTAATAAAATAATAATGCAAATTGATGACCTTTAATAATTAATAGTAACTTGAGCTTAACATCTTCTTGATGAATTATGAGAACATATTTCCCTACATACCTCGTCCGCAACAAGTGCTTTGCTCTAGGGATCTCAATCATGGTGCCAATTTTGTATCCTATGGAGGTGCCCATCTCGTAAAAGACTTTCTTTGAGACATCACGTATCAAACTCACTTGATGTTCCAGTTCATTAGAGAAAAGATTCATTCCATAAGTACTAATCCAAGAAGAAACGATGTGCTTCTTCTTAAGTGATAAAATTCATTTAGAGGAAACGATGCACCTTGTTAACAAATATATATCTATATATGCAAGTATATATGCGCGTAGAATAGATAGAATAAGATGAAGGAAAAAGCTCTTGCCTGAGGTGTTCCAACAAGAGGAACCATTATTTCAGTAAGTAAATCTCCTCAATCTGCTCAACCCCAAGGTTCTTCAATCTCTCAAGTACCTTATAACCAGGAAAAATTAAAACAAAACAAAGATCGATCAGTGAAGACAATCAAGTGATAGGTGCATTGCCCTGCAAAGAACAACATAGGAAACAATATGAACTACTGAATCAGTAACCTTTTGTCCTACTTAAAAGCCCATGTAGGGAAATTAAACCAAAAACCGAGAAAACAACTAGATCTTTACTTGCTCTCTTGTCCATGTCTTGCAAATCTTGCCCATGTATAGAGTATTTGTTCCATCCTTCAAATCGCAAGGACCTTCCTTGCTTGCTCGGGAGTAGCATACCTGATAAATGCAAATCCCTTGCTTTTCTAGAGAGGGAAAAAGGGGCAGGGAAGAAAATATAGATATGTACATGATAAGAGGAGTAAAGAACCAAGACATAAGAGCAATCTTCTATTTAATAATTTTCACACCTAGTCAAGAGTGAATCTATTGACACCTTTTAACATGTTAGGTCATTTATAGTCTATTCAAGAAACCCTTTCTTATTAGTTTTACTTATATAAAAGATTCTCTTCAGAAAAGTAGAGACATACTCTTAGTTAATACAATTTAGCTAATTTGACACGGCAAATTAGCATAATTACAACATCAAAGATGGGTTGGCTGCATGGATCAAACTCGACAACAACGAAATAGCTTGATTCATTGCGCTTGATAGTGTTCTTTCAAAATCCTTAAAAATCTTTTTCTAGTCAATGCATCCAAGCTATCTTAGGACTAATCGTATACCACCAAATTTCTTCAAATAATGCAACTAGTTTAAACTTATCTTCTGGAGGTTTGACCATGAAAAGACATTGCCTTCTCTAAGTAATGCACTTGGAACTCTAAGAAACCATGTATTGATTAGATAAAGAGAACAATCAGTGCCATCAATCATCACCTTCTTTTGGTCCAGTCTCTTCACCCACATGATTATCTATATCTGCCATCTTTTTCCTCAAATCATCTACGGTATCCGACTATAATAAACTAATATGTCTATAACAAACTAAACCACCAGCAATATGTAAATCAAGTAACTTAAAAAGTCTACACGACAAACTATTGAAAGGAAGTGATTCAGTCACTAAAATAGAATAGCCAAGAGAAGATTCACCTCGATAAGCACCTAAGCCACCGCGCCAAAGCCTCCATAACCCCCACCAAGCTCACCGCCTCCACTATACCCACCAAGCCTACCTCCGAGACCTGGAGTCCTATAAGGACCAAAATCACCACCACCAAAAAAAGAATGAGTTTAACATGCAAATGAAACAAATCGTCTACAACATGCTCATCGTCAAAAGCAATGAACCCAAACCCTCGAGAACGATAGGAAAAACTAAAACCCGCCTATCCGAAAACCGCAAAAAACGAAATAAGGAACTTCATCATCGCACCCTCCACTACATCAGCTTCAACAAACCACCATCCACCGCAGTACATTCATTGTCCATTTATCCTCTCGTATATCTTAGTTGGCTTGGACGCCCAGCTTCATGCATAAGTTATCATGGATTTTATTTTTAATACATTATCCTCCCCAAAATAAATTTTTTAACCTAAGTTTAAGTAAAATATACTATAAGTACCGAATGTTTGCGAATTAATCCATGGGAGAAGAAAACATCTTTGGTTGCATGTGTGCAAATCTTATGCGTTGCAGAGTTCTCTCGAGTGCTATGATGAAGAAAGTGGTAGAATCGACATGGAGCAACATCTTCATGCCATAGCAAATGAATTTGGGAAATCGATAAAGGGTCGTTTTTCGGTCATCCAGTGTTGAGAACATGTAGGCTATTCTTCTTCTAGCGACATGCCATAATAGAAGAAGAAGAGCCTACATGTGCTCAACACGATGACCGAAAAACGAGCCTTTATCGACTTCCCAAATTCATTTGCTATTGCATGAAGATGTCGCTCCCTCGTCGATTCTACCACTTTCTTCATCATAGCACTCGAGAGAACTCCGCAACGATAAGATTTGCACACAACAACAAGATGTTTTCTTCTCCCATGGATTAATTATGCAAACATTCGATACTTATAATATATTTTACTTAAAAACAAAAAAAAATTGGGGGAGCAAAAGGGAAAAATATTAAAATCCACGATAAAATATGGAACATCGACCTAAAAATGCACAAAAAGAAGTGTGAATCATAAAGTAATTCGAAGAATTTCTAAAGTTGTCTACACTATAAAACGTTTAATCTAAGAATTTACACAAACAACAAGTGAAGTACCTATGTATCACCAACCTGCTCATCTCTCGAGAGCCACGCTTACGTCTCACGCCCAACATTGTCCCCTTGTCGGGGTGGATCGATCGGATCTATTTGCGGCGGCTGTTGCTGGTCATGAGGTGGCGGTGGTGGTGGCGGTGGTGGTGGTTGTTGCTGAGCTAGGCCTATTTCGTCCATGTCCATCCCAAGACGCTAATGCATGAACTCCATAACCTTTCGTAGTTGCTCCGCAACGACATTGAACTCTGCCCGCGGCACCACATCCGGCGTCTGCAACGTGCTAGCACCAGGAGCTCCGTATCTCCTCTTTTTTCTCCCTACGGACCCGAGTCCGTAGACACGTCCTTTGGAAGACTCACCCGCCACATTGAGGTACACCGCCTCATCATCCACCGATTGCTCCGGTGTAGCTCGGGTCGCCTCCCGACGTCTCGTTCGGAGCCTATCCCGCATATATGCACAACAAACAAAATACATGATATGGGGTAAAGTATACTTAATAATATTTTACATATCATTTCTATACTTACATAGAACCGCTCTGATCTAGTATCGATGAATGTCATCCCGTCGTGATTAACGGTGTGGAGATGCAAATACAAGTCATTCACAATGGTGGCGTCTCGGATGAATCACTGCGTGCGGGACCAAGCATAGTGAACAAGTGTATAAATGTACAAAATATCCTAGATGTTACAAAAAACTTACCAATCTTTCTTGGGTAGTCACAAAAGACACGGAACCACCACCGTGCTTCGAGGGTCCAGCCTCGGGGCCTTCGACCTCGGTGTTCCTATTCTCCGTCGCTTGCCTGACCTAGCCTCGGAAGTCCTCGCTCTCCCGATCGCAAGTATCTCCTCCATGCCTCATCTCGTAACATAAACCGTCGCACCCGATTCTTCTTCAACTTGTGCATCAACGCGGTGTACCTTGTGCCTGCAAGCCTGTCGTACGCCGCTCGCACGAGATCCTCGGGAAGCGTATCATCCCATCTAAAAAATATCTACAAATTGGCGATTGCTATTGTTACCTCGCATTGAGAAAATAGTATAAATCATAAGGCATATGGTAGTCTTGTTTACCTTCCATTGGCGCCAGTATTGGTCTTTATGATGAGGCGCATCCGACTTCCAACAATACCCTTCAGAATCATCCATCGTTTAAAAACTTTTGTCATCCTCCGTGCACAAAAACGCGAAGGATGCAACTCCCTGTGTTTCATGAACACGCATATCACCTTAACTACTTCTTCAATATTTGACATCCATATTGAAAATGACATATAAAAGTCAAACACAAACTTACGTATCATTGGCAATCGGCGTGATAGGGATCCCCGCACGCGAGGGGGCTCCATCCCCGTCCTCCTCGAGGTGGCCGCGGAGGGCTGTCACCTCCAACCCCGCTCTTACGTCTTCTTGTCGGGATGCTTTGCCGGTGATGCCGTGGCCGGGGTGCAGCCTCGTGGGTAAAGGAGTCATTGATGTCGGAGAAGGTGTGGGAAGCTCAGTATATTAGGCATAGTCCTTGATGACGACGATGATGGTACGACGACCCCGACGGTATGGAAGGGGAAGGTGACGCCGCGCGGCGTATCGTGCTCGAGAGACCGAGAAGTCGGAATCGATAATGCGGTATCGAACCACGACCTCCACCGCCACGACCTCTATGGACCCCTCGTGTGGCCTGACCACGAGGGCCAGTTGGTATTTCGCCGCCAGATGTCGGTGCCGCACCTATTCCGCCTGGACGATGGCCTCCTAATGGCAAACCTCGACATCCCCTATGACCACGTCCGCCATGATACCTAACAATATTCACGAATAAAACATCAGAGAAGGAGGGCATACAAAAAGTAGAAATTCAGTCTAAATTATTGGACTTAATAACACAGGATCCATGCTAATAAAAGTAACTACATTATTGGTCGTTGACATGTCATATACATACTTTATTTGCTATCATCCGTTTCAAATTCACTCTCATGAGTAGAAGGTGAGGATTCTTCTTTTGATTCATCTCCACTATAAACTTCATCGCTTGGACCCGCTTCAACAATGAATCGAGTCCCAGTCGGAACATCCAGATTGTTGATATCGGCGACTGCATCATCGACTACACACGTGGTGGGCATCCCATCTTGGAAAGCAATCTCTGTCGAGCCCTGGTCATTATCGTCTTTGCTAGTTTCCTCGTCAACGCCGAATTTTGGTGACAAAGAACAAACCGCTAGCCATTCTTGTCGATCGTTCCGCATAGAAGGGTACGAAAGGTAGTAGACTTGAGTGGCTTGCATTGCTAGTACAAATGGCTCGTAGTTGTTATATCGTCGACTTCGATGAACCTCAACCAATTGAAGTGTTGGGTGAGTCCTCACACCATGATTCGGTGTAGGTCATACCATTCGCACTTAAACAAGACCACACGTTTGAGGCCTAGTATACTCAATCTCCACAACCTCTTGCGGTACTCCATAATAGTTATGGGAAACATCGCGTAGTTTGAACCCTTCACCAAAACACCGCCGCTTCAAGCGTCGATCTATTAACGTCATATGTTGCGGAGTGGAACTTATACCCATTAACAAGGTAACCAGGGTAGACAGTACATGATCGACTAGGACCAACAGAAAGATCAACGAGCGTCTCGTCAACTATAGAATTTCGAGCCTATTCGTCAAAATTAGAGATGCAATATGACACATTAGTTATGGGAGAAACATTTGAATCTATAACGTACAAAAGTAATGACCTTACATATGTTTGAAACCAAATGGGGAAGTTGTGCTCTAGACTACTATCAACTTCCGACTCCCCCATTGCGTGAGTGATTTCATCGACGAATACCCTAGAAGAAACGAACGTGTAAGTCGGTTGTCTTACTAAAATATGAACAATGAATGTACTGCATTATTGAAAGAAAGTGATGGACATACTGAACGTAAGGAGCGATCTCTGGACAATTGAGCAGTATGTACGAATGAGCGGCATTATACTCCTGCTCTGTTAAGTACCGCTCCTTCGACTTGCCCATGGGTCGACCAGGATAAGTGAAAATCGAGAAATTGCCAACGAAGTTCGGTGTGGGCCCGAGACCGCCATCGTCGTTACGTGGCACTTTGTCATGCAACGTAAAGACGTGATCTTCGAAGTAGTAAGAAGAAAAGGATGTGACCTCTTCGACCAAATAAGCATTACACATGGAGCCCTCAACCTTCGCTTTGTTTCGCACATTGTTCTTCAAATGATTAAGGTACCTATATGAATGTTATAGGAAATGTTGATATAAAACCTATTGAATGGGAAAATAATATCAAGGGCTCAAGATAGTACCTCTCAAATGGATACATCCATCGAAATTGAACGGACCGCCAGACGGGCCAGAGGCCAAGTGGATTGGTAGGTGTTCCATAGAGTCAAATAAGCTTGGAGGAAAATTGTTTCCAACTTGCAAATGATTTTTGGTATTTCGTACTCTAAGACCTCCATATCTTGATACTCGACACATTTCGCAGCTTAGGGACCTAAGAAAAGGCTTAATTCGCTAATTGCAACCCAAACCGGGTTTGGGAGAAGTTCTCTCAATGCAATTGGTATCAACCGTTGCATGAATATATGACAATCATGGCTTTTCATGCCGAACATTCGCAGCTTTCTTTGGATCTACACATCGACCAAGATTCGATGCGTAACCATCAGAAAACGCAACTTTTCAACCCACTCGCACGATTTTTGTCTTCTTGATGTATCAAGAGCATAGCACCCAAGGACGTAAGTATTTGTCGCCGAATCAATGTGTAGAGAAGGTCGGTGACAATATTCACGAATATCTTGCCTCGATTTTGCATTGTCCTTACTCTTGCCCTACACACATAATAGTGTTGAATATGTTGTCAAAAACATTTTTTTCGATGTGCATGACATCTAAGTTGTGGCGGATCAAGTTTGTCTTCCAATACGGCAAGTCCCGTAATATGCTTTTCTTCCTCCATCCCGAATTCTTAGCTATTCGCCCATTCACGTATTCAGCGCCGATTTCTCGTCACCTTCATCAAGCCAAACGATTCAATTTCGCAAAAATTTCTTCACCAGATCGCAAAGCGGGCGGATCATCATTTATGACCATTTTGCCTCTAATGAAATTTTTTTTGTCTTTCCTTAATGGTGACGACTTCTCCAAGAAACGACGATGACAAATCGAACCACGATGTCTTACCACCATTTCGCAATTGAAATGCATTTGTATCCTCCATACAATATGGACAAGCGTACTTACCGTGTGTGCTCCAACCGGACAACATGCTATATGCGGGGAAATCACTAACAGTCCATAAAAGGGCAACTCGCATGAGAAAATTTGTCTTGGTGGAAACGTCGTATGTAACCACCCCATTGTTCCATAAATCTTGCAACTCTTTCACAAGCGGTCAAGGAACACGTCGATTTTCTGCTTTGGGCTGGTCGGTCCAGGAACGATAACCGTTAAGAACATAAACTCATATTTCATGCACATCGACGGTGGAAGGTTGTAAGGAGTCAAAATCACGGGCCACGAAGAGTACGATTTTCCGGAAAGCCCAAATACTTGAAAACCATCAGTGCACAATCCTAAACGAACATTCCGAACCTCGGCGGAAAAGTCTCTATTGACGTCATTAAAATGTCTCCAAGCAATCGAATCAGAACAGTGTTGCATAACATCTTCAGGCGATGAATGATCTCCATGCCATCGCATATGTTTTGCGGTTGACTCGTACGCATACAATCGTTGCAACCGAGGGCCCAAAGGGAAGTAGTACATTCTTTTGGAAGGGCGGTTTTTTGTGTTCCGACCACGACCTCGTCGATGTGCAACGTATCGTGATTTCCCACAAAATTTACATGACGTCAACTCGGAGTCCACTCCCCAATAAATCATACATTGGTCCTCACAACAATCTATTTTCTCAACAGTAGACCTAGACCTCGCATTAGTCTTTTAGTGGCATAAAAATACTCAACCATTGAGTTGTCATTTGGCAAACAATCCTTCATGAGTTTAATGATTTCATTATACTCTCGTTCAGATATATGATGTTCAGACTTGATCGCAAGTAATCTTGCCATTGTGGACAACGTTGTCATGGTTTCGCAACCAGGCCACAATTGTTCCCTACTTGCATCAATCATGTCATATAGTTGGCGTGCTTGGGGTTTGGTGATTCTTCCACAAAGATTCCAATTGAAACTTGGACCTGCCACGTTGTGTAGCATCTCGCGGTAAGGTGTCGGATCGTATCCTCCCACATCGGCATCATCAATATGGCTATCCATTTCGTGAAAATTTTGCGGGCCTTCATCTCCGTTCTCACCATGTTCGTACCAACCGTGATATCCCGGGACAAATCCATACCTACATATGTGGTGCTCAACCGTTTCGACGTCCAAGTACGGTACAAGTCGACATTTCTTAAAATTGCACGGACATCTAATCTTCCTTTCACTTTGGTATGTAGGACAATGTTGTTTTGCAAATGATATGAATTCTTTAACCTTCGCCGCGAATTCAATTCGAACGTAACCGTTGTCGAGCCGGTTGTACATCCAGTCTCTGCTTGTAGACGACATTCCTAGTCGAACGTAACCCTTGTCGAGTCGGTTGTCTATTCAAGTAATGAAATAATAATTATTAAGATGATAAGAAATCTCACTAATTGGAGAATATTGTAAATCAGAATAGCGATCTAGACCATCTAGAAGAAATTGATAGCTAAGTGAAAGAACGAGGTTCGCACATTAAACTCATGAATAGAGAATAAATTGACAAAGTTAGGAAGTCATTAATTTTCTAGCTAGTCAGCGTTACACGATGTCTCAGGTTTCATTTATGATCGTATTGTAATGTAATGTCTCTTTTCATATGATGGTAGATGTAATTTGGAGGGGGTAAAGAGAAATCTCGAGATTTGATGAACGGGTATAACGAAATAAAGTTTCTGCGGGAATGGTGGCCCCATTTTTCAGAGACGGAATTTAATTTCGTCTCTAATTCCGTCTCTGATCCGTCTCAAATCCGTCTCTGAATATTTCCGTCTCAATTCCGTCGCTAACTTTTAAATGTAGAAACGAAATTTCCGTTTCTAATTCCGTTTCTGATTTAGAAACGGAACTTATTTCCGTCTCTAATTCCGTTTCTAATTTGCTGTTTATTTGTAGTGGATATAAGAGGCATACAAATACCACATAGCATCAACGCGTCTACTACTTGTTCACTCATACCTCCTTAAGGTTATAGGTTCCATTCTCTAGAAATTTAATGCCAAATAGCAACATTAACTAAAAGAGTAATCCTAGTGTTTCTAATCCTAACTAGTAGTAGAAATTAAGTAATTATAGGTACTATTCAATCGTAACCAACAACACCTAACTAATCAATCATCCATAGCAAGTGCATGAATATGAAATTACTAACAACTATAACATCAAACGACAAAGTAATTACCTCAGTACATGATTCTAATGTATTATAATGTTGATCATGACATGCTTTACCGATAAAATAAACATGGAATAACAACCAAATACGGATGGCATGCTTTACCGATAAAATAAACATGGAATAACAACCAAATACGGAATCAATATAAATCTTGAATTGCTCAATTAAAAGGTTGAAATGAAATATTACATATTAATAAACCTAAAAATAGAACAAGCATAACCACAAAACACTATGCATGTAAGAGAAGAGCAGAACAAAAACTTCTAAACCAAACAAAAGACACAACATTAACTTAATAGATCAAGTGAAGAACACCAACTAATGCACATGAAAGCCAATCCGGGGGAAAATGTGAGCAGATACAATGTGAAGAGAATTCGGGTGTTAAAAAAAAAAAATTTTGTTACCTTGACGAGCGGAGAGCGGAGCGGTAAGCACAGAGCGACCAGAGAGCAGAGAGCAATGAAAGAGACGGAGATTCAAGATCGAAAATAAAAAGAATCAGAACGATGTGCACTCATTCACTGCACAATCAACCACGTAACAAATCATATCACTCAAGAACAGCTTAAAATAAAACCTCAAAAAGTAATAACAATTAAAAGAACTGAACTCTTTAAATATGTCACCTGATCAAGAGTTTGTTCCTTCACAGTTCATAAACAATAAGGTAGTACTATAACACCGCCAATTGCCAAGACGAATTTAAAATAATAAAAAGGATTCCATGACCATAATAGCTAAGACCTATCAAGAAAATAATTTTTTTTTTTAATCCATTTAGTAGACTAGTATAGCTGAGCCGCTAAGAAAACCTAGTATACACAATGGTCAGCCACATTATGTTCATTTCCTATGTTTGAACATCAAGGCATATATATGATTTGCCTTGCCTAGCGATATATAACTTCGCTTCAAGTGAAAATCTATAACATATTTCATTCATGAGCATAATATTTGCAATGCTAACAAGTATTACGACTTTAATATTTCTGGATGCCGCAGATAAGGTACGTAGGAACACCGGACACCCCGAATATTTATTGATAGATGGAAATTTATGAAGTCTCGCATGCTTAATTTAAATTGGAAAATCTTTCAAGATAAAAAAGCTTCTTGCCTTCAACTCCGATCTTTACTAGAAGATCGAACTATCAAATGAACCATAGCGGAAACTTAAATAATTCTCATGTCACCCTTGGTTTTCCATAAATTTTTTAAAATAGATAAACAAGGGGACTAGAATGCCAACCCGACAGTACGCAAAAAGTTGAGCGAAAACATTGTAGCAGATTCAATACTTCCTCAAAACCGTCACAAGGTGAATGATCTCTATGAAAGTCAAGAGCTCTTGATCATGAGTGTTGGCGCATTATAAAGAACAATAAAAAACAAATAGATTATATCGAATGTAGTAAGACTCCAAAACTACAAATGCCAATAGAACCGGAATCGAGACCAGAGGCTGAGCGAGAGTTGAGGGCGATGATGGAGACCGGCGCGACGAGACGGAGAGACCGAGAGAGACGGCGAGACCGAGAGACAAGAGAGAGACCAGGTAGCACGACCAGACGGAGAGACGGAGACCGGCGCGACGAGACGAGATAGACCGAGACAAGAGAGAGACCAGCTAGCACGACCAGACGACGAGAGACGAGACGATCGAACGGGATGGACGTTTGGGGACGAGACGATCGAATGATCTCTGGACGAGACGGAGAGACAGATTTAGGTTTTGGGGTTTTTTCGTGAGAATGATTTAGGGATTTCTGGTGTTTTGTTGGGAAGGGGGGTGGCGTGCGGGAAAGAGGAGGGGGTGCAATGATCCAAGAAAATACAAATCTAGAGGAATGATGAACGGTCATAAGAAATGAAGAATTTGGCGGGAATGGTGGCGCCAAATTTCAGAGACGGAATTTAATTCCGTCTCTAATTCCGTCTCTAATTCCGTCTCTGATCCGTCTCAAATCCGTCTCTGATTTTTTCCGTGTCAATTCCGTCGCTAACTGTTAAATTTAGAAACGAAACTTATTCCGTTTCTAATTCCGTTTCTGATGTAGAAACGGAACTTATTTCCGTTTCTAATTCCGTTTCTGATTTGCTGTTTTTTTGTAGTGTGTGTAATCAAGATAGAATTTGTCCCTCTCATATAAAGAAAGATATCCAGTGGATCCCTCGATGTGTTAGACTGTTAAAAGGCCTAATCTAAGTGAATTGATATTGATCAATGTCACTTGGATGTTTTCAGTCTACCTAGAGATCGAGACTAGTACGATTGAACATGTTGGATGACAATTCCATGTCTTATGTTTGATCAAAAGGATATCGTGTGACAAAAGGATGTTATCAACACTATTGATTAAGTTGTTTCGATTTGATATTCGTACAACTTGGGTAGTCATAATGTCTTGCTAGAGATCAAGCATTTACTTGTATACCAAAATGTGTTTTGGTACACTGCCAACGTTGTATGAGCCTATTTGGTCGCACACTAAGAATGGTTTTGCGAGATTTTAAGATGATTCGGAAAAACGAATTTTATATGATAAAATTCATGACAGAAACGTCCTTGTGGTGTATTACACTTATACTTCTTTAAGTAAGGGTATATGTGTAATTTACTTAACCGTCTATATACAAGGGTTGTATAAATAGACGTTTTAAGTTAGAACACACACACGAAAGAAAAAGGCCGAAACTCTATTTTTCGTTTTAGAAACGACTTAGGGTTTTTGGTATGCTCTGGATCGTTTTGGAGAGAAACAAAAAGGTTTGGTATTCTCTCGACGCTAGCACTTCAAATCTCGGTCGCCGTTCGTGTGTGGACTGCTGATAGAGGGCATTCGTCGTTGGCAGCGCCTTATTGATCGATCAACCTTCAGAAAGGTATATTGCGATTGAGGTATGATTACGTTTTTCATGGTTTAAACGTTTTTAATGGAATTAGATTCGGATCCTGTTGGGGTTTTTGTCAAAACTGTTTTGTAATCTCCGCGCCGTTCACCACGTCGTCGCCGTTCACCACGTCGTCGCCGTTCACCACGTCGCCGTCGCTCCCGCGTCGCTGCCGCTGCCTCGCCGGCGCTGCTGCTTGCTTTCAAGCCGTCTCTCCACGTTGCGTCGCGTTGCCTCGCTCGCGCGCCATCGCTGCCAATCCGCCCCTTTCCCGCGCCGTTGCTGCCTCGCCGGCGCAGCAGCTCACCGGCGTCACCGAGCCGTCGTCCTCCGCGCCGCGCATTCACGTCGTGGCCGCTTGCTCTTCACCGCGCGCCCACCGCCGCATCGCATGGCCACTGGAGTCGCTGGTTGCCGCCGTCCGCCAGCTGCCCCCTAATCGTCCACGACCTCGCCTCAACCGTCGCACCGTCTGCGCCCCCGTCTCGCCGCCGTTGGTTGGCCTGGAGTTGCCGGTCTCGCCGCGCGACGCGGTCTTCGCCCTTTCACTTCCCGCGGCCTCCGCGTGGACCACCACCGCGACCACGCCGATCTTGTCGGAGCTGATGTGCCGCAGCGTCGCCGCCGTCCACGCCGGAGCTCCAGCCGGCATCCCTCTATCCCTTCTCCTCCTTTCTCTCCCCGATCACTCTTCGTTCTCCTCCTCCTTCCGATTTTTTTTTTTCATTCTTATCCTCTTTTTTTTTCTTTATATATATATATATATATTATATTATATATATATACATTTTCTTTTTGATTTCTAATCAAAAGTGTCCTCGAGATTCGTGCAACGCGCATCTCGAGGCAAACTCAACAACCGAGCAGCTCGCATCTCGAGGCACCAACCCGCCTCATTTCAAAATCTCGATATTCGCGCTACACGCATTCACAAGGCATATCCAATGTACATTTTAAACCCACATAAAATCACTATCTCGGTCCCACGTCGGCGACGCGACTCGAAGCGCGTCTTCGTTCGTGTTTTGGCTCACCGAATTCCTCGCATAGTTAGCATTATCATCTCAAATTGGATTCGGATATAGGTATTTCGACGAGTGGATCCCACAAACGACCCTGACCTGACACGTGGCACAAGTCAAATTCTCGGGCCGTTACATCTCTTCTGTCTCTCCCGTGCTCCTCTGAGTCTCTGACAGATCAGTTTGACCTTTTTCGTGTGTCAATAACAATCTCAGGCCCCACTATCTCTCGGTCCTCTGACTCAGCCATAAACGATGGCGAGCGACATAGGCTGCCATACAAAGCCTCGAATGGCGCCATCTCAATGCTAGCCTGATAATTGTTGTTGTAAGCGAACTCGCCTAATGGTAGGCACTCCGCCCAAGATCCGACAAACTCAAACAGGCATGCCCACAACATGTCCTCGAGGACCTGAATCAATCTCTCAGTCTGCCCGTCGGTCAGAGGGTGGAAAGTTGTACTGAATTATAGCGCGTACCTTACTGCTCTTACATACTCCGCCATATCCTAGACGTATACGTAGCATCTCTATCTGACGTGATCATCAATGGTACCCCGTGCAGCCTGATAATCTCTCTCGAACAGTACGCTCAGCTGATCGAACGTGTAATGCGATGCCACTGGTCGAAAATGAGCAAACTTCGTCAGTCTATCAACTATCACCCTGATTGAGTCATGTCTCCTTGTGGTCCTCGGCAGTCCTGTCTTCCCATTTCCATCATGGGATTCTAAGCGGTTGTAGTAATCCCTCAGATCTGCGCACTCGGGCTTCATTTGCTGACAGATACCACAGTTCCTAATGAATCTAGACACGTATGCCTTCATCCCAGGCCACAAGAAATGTCTCCTCATGTCATAGTACATCTTAGTCCTGCCTGGATGTACGGTAAATGTGACGGCCCCAAACTCCAAGATAAACAGTACCGCCATGTCGCCAGACACGTCACCAAGCATGCCACGTCACCACACACTTACTTTTGATTGCCTGCGACCTTCACCTTTATACGTACCCTATTTGCCTTAACTTAGTATTTATGAAAAATTTTATGGATATTCACATTAAATTGACTAAGTTAAGTTGTTCACGATTTATCAAATTATTATAAATTAACATTTAAGCGAAAGTCTTTGAAGCATGCAAACACGGTAGAAATAAAAAGTTTGCATGGTATGATTAACCCTATAGTGTGGAAGCCCGACATTTGATACCATGTATATCAAGAGCAACAAAAAAAACAAAAGGTGAGCATATACATGTATCAGGTGTACAAGTCCTTCCCAAAGATTTCATAAAACAGTAAATAGATACATACAACCACTTACGCAAAAAGTGACGACTCTCCCAACTTAGACGTAGTCACCTAAGACGCCCTTGCCTCGGCTCATCGCAGGATCTACGATTTGTCACGAAAAACAATGACAAATCCCAGGTGAGTAAATCTCAGAGAACGTTAGCTTATATTCACGAATTCCAATGAAACGGCTTACAGTCCATGCAATTTAAATAAGGGATAAGAAATAAAGTAATCGCATGAAAATAAGTCATTGAGAAGTTAAATTTGGACACGAGTGTAGCGTGACAAATAACCCTAGTCGACATCCGGGAATCTTCGTAGCTAAACCGAGAGGAACCATTGACGACCACCTCGCCAAACAACTCACCGTCGAATGAGAGGAACCATTGAACGGTAAAACCCCATCCAAACATCTCTCGAGAGGGACCCATGACGTAGACTTAAGACTACGTCAAACATCTCTCAACCTACGGGTTTCGCGGAGAATAGTCACCGCGTAGCCCTAACATGGCCAATTACTCGAACAACGCGGGGTAGCTAGCCACGGGGTGTGAGTTCGTGCCATGCCCGACCCCGTCGACAAACACACATACACACGTGGGATTGGATGAACGGTAAATGAACAGCAATGGAAAGCACAATGGAATAATTTAGAATGCAAAATAAAGCAAGTGCAATAAAAGAATTTTAACTAATTTTCTCGTGGGTTTACTTACCTCAAACAAGTCACAAATTGCCTTCAAAACATTCCGCACATGCCTCGAGATGCATACCCGACACCCGACTATGGTAGCCTAATTCCATGGTGTCCAATTATACAAGTTTTATTATTTTAGAATCTCATTAAATGAATTTATAGTGAGAGAACAAAACTTGTAAAATTTTATTCCAAAAGTTTAATTCTTGGCGTACTTTTCGTATTATACCGGGGTGTCGATGCCCCAATGTCGTCAACACTACCCTTTATATTTTTTCCATTTTATTACATTTTCTTGATTTTTTTGGATTTTTCCATAATCGTCTAGCTATTTTCCTATTTTTCTAATATTTATTTGATTTAAAAATATATTTTATTTATATTTTTAAAGTTTTTATTATTTAAGGGTGGGTTGGGCCCAAATCGGGCCCGGTTCGGTTGGGCCCGGTTCGGCCCAACCAAGGCCACTCGGGTTCGGCCGCTCGGCCGCTTCGGTTCGGGCACTGCCCGACTGGCAAATTTAGGCAGCCTGTGCCAGCCCCACGTGGTCGGGACAAACAGTGCCCATCTCGCCTCTACTTCTTCTTCTTCTTCTTCTTCTTCTTCTTCTTCTTCTTCTTCTTCTTCTTCTTCCCCCATCTTCTCTGCGGTTTTCTTCTTTCTCCTTTTTTTAGAGAGGAGAGGGAGAAATGATGAGTGATGGAGAGGGAGTAATGATGAGTGATGATTGATAGGGTGATGTGATGTGTGATGTGACAGCTAAATCCCATACTACCCCATACACTAGCGTTACGCGCAAACCGCGATGTTGCACACTCTCGTCGCTACATGCGCACAACGCGACCAATAAAATATCAAATAATGCGACGCTAATTATTTAATATTAGTAAATTAAATAAACACTAACACAAAACAATAACAAATTTTACCTCGTTATGCGTGCCCTGAACTTCTCTGCGACGTCCACGTGGGTATGAGCTTAGGGTCTAAATCTAGAATTTGTAAGTTAATTGGGATTTATTAGAGCGGTCGTTACAATAAATCTGGAACGGTGCGACTCCTGAAGGATCTCATCTCTCAGCTCCAGCACCTCTGGTATCCATAACCTGCCCCAGTATCTCAAACACTAATTTGCCTTCTTTGCCCACTCTGCACTCTACGCTAAGTCGACGAATCTCGAGTATAGCCGGTCAGTCCTCTGACCCTCTGACACTCACTGTGTAGACACGGTCTGTAGTATTATTTGTGCGTAAATCATCACCTGAGTATTGGTACGAACCTCTGTCTAACATGCTATCGTGGTTGCCTCGAGTAATCCATACTCATGCATCATGTGACATTTGACCACCTTGACATTTCTAGTCGGTCCCCTACTCAGCGCATTTGTGACTACGTTTGTTTTTCCTGGGTGATATTCTAAGGAAAAGTCGTAGTCCTTCAAGAACTTCAACCATCTGCGTTGTCTCATGTTCATCTCTTTCTATGTGAGGAGATGTTTTCGACTTTATGATCAGTGAAGAGTGTGAATCTCTCTCCATATAGAAGGTGTCTCTAAATCTTCAGTGCAAACACAACCGCTGTAAACTCTAGATCATGCGTGGGGTAGTTATTATCATGTATCTTTAATTATCTCGATGCGTATGCGACGACACTGCTGCCCTGCATTAACACACAACCTAGACCCGTATTAGAAACATTTGTGTACACTAGAAATCCTTGTCCAACCTCTAACATTACTAACACTAGCACGGTAGTTAATGACCTCTTTAACTGAGTAAATGCGGCCTCGCACTTCTCAATCCACTTATAAGCAACATCCTTTTGTGTCGGCCTTGTCATCGGTGAAGCGATCGTCGAGAAATCCTTCACGAATCTACGGTAGTATCCTGCTAACCCGAGAAAGCTCCTGATCTTCGGTACTAATGTTGGTGCCGACCAATCTATGATAGTCTGAATCTTGGTCGATCTACCGCAACCCCTGCTGCTCCAATAACGTGACCCAAGAAATTGACCTCTGCGAGCCAAAATTCACACTTGCCGAACTTAGCGAAAAGTCGGTGTTCCCTCGATGTCTGCAACGTCTCTTTGAGGTGATGCTTGTGATCCTCACGTATCCTCAAGTATATCAAGATGTTATCGATGAAGACTATCACAAAATGGTCGAGATATGGTCTAAGTACCCGGTGTATCAAATCCATGAATACGACGAGGGTGTTGGTCAACCCGAATGACATGACCGTGAACTGGTAGTGTCCATATATGGTGTTGAATGTTATCTTGGACCTATCCTCATCCCTTATCCTAAGCCGATGATACCACGATCTCAGGTCTATCTTGGAGAAAAACAACACTCCTCTCAACGGATCAAATAAATCGTCTATCTGTTGAAGTGGGTACTTGTTTTGACTGTTACTTGATTCGGCTAATTTGCTTGTAATCAATGTGTAGTCTAAGACTGCCATCATTTTTCTTCACAAACAGAACTGGCGCTCCCCACGGTGACATAGAAGGTGTGATGAAGCCTTTCTCCCCCAAATTCTTAAGTTGAGTCCTCCACTCTTTAACTCCCTCGAGCCATGTGGTACAACGGTATCGTGATCAGCTTGATACCCGATACTAGGTCGATGATGAAATCTAGTTCTCGCGGTGGTGGTAATCCAAGTAAATCTTCTGAGAAAACATCTAGGAGGTCTTGAACAACTAGTATCTCCTTTAGTATGGGTCCCTGACTCTCCGCTACAGCGTACAACGCTACCTAGAGTTTTCATCTCTCCACTAAATGCAAGCCAAACTCTCGTAATGTTGAGTCTCGTGGTCGGGGGTGATGTAGTAGTAGCTGTAGTGATAGGGGCGGTCGAAACCAGTGCAGTCATCTGCGCCGACATGTAAGTGATGAAATCGACAATCTGTCACTCCTAAACGGTCGTCCGATCAGACATCCTCTAAAAATTGTCAACTGATATGGTGGGAGGCTGACTGCCGCTAGCTCTGGTGTCTTTGGCCTTGCACGAATCTATCATTGATGTCTTCAAGTGGATAGCGAACGCGAATCAGCTACTACGTGGCATAACCCAAATATATACATATAGAAACTAACACGTACATATAAGAAATCCCCATCTCACCTTCACTCAATTCCCAACAAAATAGTTCCTAGGCAAGGATCATTTGGTTTTCACTTCTATGGTTTGTGTTTTATACGAGTTCGTGTTTTTCATATTTATCACCAAGGTTCTAATACCTATGCGTTGATACCAACTATGACGACCCCTACTAATATAGGGCACCGCCCGACCTAATCCCGTAATTAAGCCCTAATCATACCAACGCAGGACTTAACTACGTATTAATCAGCCTTTACAACCTAGATGCCTCTTTTCTCGTGTTTTGGATAATTAATATACTAGTCCTACCAGTTTATAAAACTTAGAGTTAATTAAAACTTTTTATTAAATTAATTAATTAGCGAAAGTCTTATTAATTATGCAGAAGCAATTAGTAACTTACGCGGAAACCATTTATAAAATCTTAAGTGTGGAAAACCAGGAAATGACATCAAATAGATAAAGTCCTCAAAATGCAGTGAAACAGTAAAATAGTCTAAGTCAAGTCGGGAAACTAATGCTCAACCCAATGTACAACCCCAAATAGTATCTGAAACAGAAAAATAGTCTAAGTCAAGTCGGGAAAATGTATTCGCTCTCCCGTACCTTTTTCTAGGTTCCTGAGTTTGATGTCTCATTAGTTTAAATATAATGGGTTTAAGCTTAATTTAGCGGTGTTTATTGTGTATTTAAATTGGTTCAATAGACTTTAAATCAATCTTCCTAAATCAGCCCCTAAAGACTAAATTAAGTCTCATTTCTATCCCACATTTTAATGCACTTTTAGGCATGAAATGGTCCAAATATTGAAATCCTTCATCATCACAATTGTTGTTAGTCTCTCTCTTAGCTTTCTGGAAAGGTTTAGTTTGCAAAATTATGATTTAAAATGAAAGAGATGTCATGATTTTACTAAACATAGGTCTAATTGGAATTTAATCCGACCAACAGATTTAGAAAATCTATATCTCCTAATCTATAGTTTTTAAAAATGTGATTTTTGGTCACAAGGCAGAAAATATATCCAAATACTAACATACTAAAAGATCAGCTCATTTGGATAAGTAGTTAGGGAGTTATGCCCTTAATATGTTTAGTTTCAATACTTTCCTTTTTAATCTTAGCACCTATTTGTATAGCATGTTTGGACATAAAAACATTTGAATCAAAAGACCTTCAGTTAAGAAAAGATATTTCCTTTAAATAAGCTTTTAAATGCCACTGGTTTAGATCAATTTGGATCTAAAATAGGTAGATTATGACCAAATTACTCAGGTTGATTCCTAATACAATATGCAGAATTCTAGTTTTGGTGTTGCAACTTCAACAATTCTTATCTTTATTATTTCAAAACCAGATTAAGAACTTCAATATAGCCGGATTATTAGCTCGAAATGAGGAATTCATATATATAAATCAATTACAAATACTCAATCATCTACCATATGAAATTAGCCTAAACCCCAAACTTGTTCTAATTTAAACTAAAAAGATGTGTACCTAGTTTATGTAGCACCCTTGCTTGAGAATTTCTCACCAACTCCCATGGATTCCTTCAACACCTTGATGATTCACTCCTCTCCAGTAATTCCTTAATGAATGAGTGATTTTGTTTGCATGTTGTTTGATCACTAATGTTATATATTAAGGTGATGTTCATTTTTAGCCCTTGATCACCATGGATTTATGTGTCTCGAGGTATATCTAATGGTCCACCTCTTGTCACATATCCCACTAACTCAACTTCAAGTAACACCATTTATTACTCACCTAGTTCCTAGATGTGCCAATGTATATCTATAGACCAATCATATGCTTTCTATTTAATTTACTTAATTATAGGCCTTTAATTTGATTTACATTAACAAACACAACCATAGGCTTATAAGTAACTCCTTATTTTATATTAGTATTAAATAAGACTTACCAAAATGCTAACTACTCGGTTCCCCGGCTCGCACGCTACAAGAGGCGCGTCCCTGCTCTCATCTCAACACCTACAACTATACAAACCGAATTAGTAAGTCTACATAATACATAACACTAGCCATACATCAATACAAAAATACAATATACCTCGACTCATGGAAATGTTATGTACGTATGTCGAGATGCGCCATCCAAACAACACGCAAGTATCTCGAGTTGTACAACCCACGCAAACATCACGCACGTATCTAAAAGGGATAATTCATGCAAATGTCACGCACGTATCTCGATGTACAACCATGCATATTCACTACAAATCATGCAACCGCACATCTCGTAAACCCATGTATTCACGTACAAATCATCTCATGTAAAAGTCACGTACGTATCTCGAGCTTGGCAACCTGTGCAACCTATACAAACCATGGAACCCATCCTTTAAAGTTTTGTCTTACTTTTATCTCATGATCATAAGAAAAAATATGAAGATTAAAAAAACTTTAGGCCAAAACCATGTTATTTCTTTGTCTAGAGTTTAAAATCAAAACAATAAGGAAGTTTTGAAAAATAAGTTCATTCCATGAAAAAGCTTGTATACAACTTAATTCACCTAAGATATAAATTGAAAAAAAAATCACCACGACATCAAAAACTCATCATACAGCTCTATCGATGGTTACATTGATGTTTTTGCTCCATAAAGCCAACCGTATGTACTTTATATCGAGTTGGACGTTGTGTTTGTACATCAGGTTGAGTTTGTTGAGGTTGTTGATCTTGCATTGAATTTTGTTGAGTCGATTAATCTTCTTCCTCTGGTTCATTCGACTCGCCTTTAGTACTAATGCTTCCAAAAATAGGAGGTTGAACTATTCCAAAATACCGACTTCCTGTATGTGGTTGGGTGAAAGGAACATGAGGCGACGACATGCTTAACAGGTTCATGAATGAGCCATATCCACTATATGACATATTGTAATTATAACATGGTGGAGTAAATGGACTCGGTATGTATTGAGAAAATGAATGTCTAGGCATTCCATGGTTTATATATGAAGACGATGATCCGGGTACATAAGGATCACAATGGTAAGGAGAAAGATTCATGATCGACGGCCTATGTAAAAACATTTGAGGTTCTAGTTGCATTTGGGACAATGTAGAAATGTACCCATGAGAAGAATGACGAGGCGGGGATGAGCGTTGGCTACTCTCACTAACAGTCTATGTTCTTCTCACTCTTCGACGAGATTAATGTGGTGGAGGAGAACGTCTGCTACTCTCGGTAGCAGTCTCTATCCGACGAGATGGACGTGGTGGACGAAGACGTCTGGTACTCTCACCCACGGTCTATGTTCGTGTTGTTCTTATTCTCACCTCTTTATTTGATTCGCCATGATTCTATTCTTCATTTTCTTCTCCATTCTCCTCATTTATGGCTTGTTAGACATCAATTCCATCATTCCATAGAGTAGATCTTTGCATTTCATCTTCATCAAAATTTTGATGCTTTCATCAAGCGTAGTAAGACCTTGCTCGTACACATCCTCAATGAACACTCGCCGTAGTCGATGTACCAAGTTACACTGATATAAAAAACATGAGTTTAATACATGCAATTTAAGATGTAACTTATGAGGAAAACAAAATAATAGTTTCAAGGTTATCGAATAGTTATGTAAATCCCCGTCGTGCCAAATGAATCGTCTAATAACTAATCGATATCACATCATGTATCCTTGTTGATCATGTCTTTTTTCTTGTTCCGTTATGACTATGCTGTCACCACAATTTTCCCACATTTGTATAAAGTTTGCGTGAAAAGCCACCTAATTTTCTTGAGTGTGTCATCGCAATTCGATGTGGTGTAGTCGGGTGTCGTAATCACGATTTGGTGGCACGAACTGTATCATTCTGAATTGTCTCATAACCCTTTATGGTCGATGTCATTTGACTATGTGGAAACAAATTAGAGGACAAGTCGATAGCCAACTACCGTGACCGTCAGTACAGTATACGGGAAGTGACCCGATGACTTCAACATAAAGTTGCCACACCACATCATCCTCCTTCTGCGAGTCGAGTGCATTACGGTAAACCGATAAGACGTGTTTCACACTCTGATTAACCGAAAATGCATCGATTCATCTGTATACAAAACAATAAATTAGTGAAAATGAAAATGGAGTTAATATTATAGAAATTGCGAAATAATATTTGTATTACCTGTGTCCCAATGGAACATCAATAAGCATGTGTTCTCCATCCACTATTCGAGCTCAAACTCTAGAAACACCCAAATGCCTTGGTGCTATGAATGGAAATCTGTCCCATGCCCACATATGTACAAGAATTGACACGCATGCAACCTCATGTACACTCGCACAAGATCTGCGACACAACTCCCTGTACAAATGAGCCAAACAAGCACTCCCCCAACTATATTGTCCAACTGTTTGAAAATCCTCGAGTAACGGTAGAAACATCAATGTACAAATCGATTTGACTTGTCAGCGAATAAACAACCACCGATAAGTTGCAGCATGTAAGATCGAACATAACTTTGCATCGATTCCTCATCATTTCGTCATTTATAACTGGTACGTTACATTTAAGCCATTCGACTTTATGTTTATTTCCAATAATGTCATCTCCAATAGGAGTTCCACTAAGTAGCCTCTCACACACCTCAACATGTCTATATCGGTGGTTCTTGTCACGGACATACATTTGATAGGTAAGCCGAGTTGTACCTGCATGTCCTGAGTGTAATTGTGTACTCGCCACATTACATGTGAAATCTATGTGTCTATGGGCGCCATCTCTCAATGAATGCAGTAACCAAAGCCCAATCAAGGCCGCAAAATGATACGCGGGATGTGGCGGCCCCAAATTCCATGCCGCCTTGAGATCTCTCCACGTCGCATCCCACGTCACCAAGTCGTACTACATCATGGCCCGCTTACCCTTGACGCCTCGCGACCTAACTAGTTACTTACACTTTTCCAGCTAACCCTAGTTATGCTAACTAACCTTTACACAAGTATTAATAATTTAGTTAGCCAATTACTCAATTTATTAGGTTATATGATAATTTTATAATGAAAGCCTTTTAATAAGTAACTTATGCAGTATTTAACAATCCTAAGTAGTGGAAAACCTGGAAAAAGATACCATGTAAATATCAAGGTGAAATAAGTATAACAAAAGTTTCATATACATGTAATCAGTGTTCTACAGTCTCCAAAACCCAACTAAAGTAAAATCAATATGTATTGTAGTCACACACGAGCTGGCTCTACAATCTCAGAGGTAGTCGCCTAGTACCTCCTTACCCTTACCCTTGCTCGTCGAAGGATCTGCACTCAGTCACCCAACAATTACAGTGACGAGTCCAGTGAGTAAAATCTCAAGAGAAGTCCACACAATATTCATTCAATAAAACTGATAAACCACGAGATACGCGAATATAACTCCTAGCAATAGTACATTATATTCCCATGAATGTAGGAAACATATGACAAGCAAAAGCAGTAGCGTGAAATAAATAAGCGGCATGTACCAATTAAATAAGCTTGGAAATGAAGCAATAATCAGTAAAAACCCGTCTAATCACGAGAAACCCTTGACTTACACCAGCCAATAATCGTTAAATCAAATAGGAACCACGTGTATACTTACAGGCTTACATTGACTAAACCCCAACTTCAGAAAATGGCATGGTCCCTTCCCGATGTTGTTACACATCAAGACCACCCTAATCCTTCTCGATGGTCGTAGATATATTCTACTGCCATCGACACGAGCATTGTCACAAGTAACTCGCGCAAGCGGTTTAGCCATAACCAATATATACGCAAATCGAATAGGAGTGAAAACCCTTTGTGTGCCCACTAGCCGTCACACATGAAATGTGATATCGATAAAACCCAAAACACGAATTCTGTGAAACATTCTCATTGGGTTTACATACCTAAATCAGCGCTTTGAGTTCTACGGACTCTCGTATCGACCCAACAAGCTCCCCAACACTGAGCTGTGGTCCCCTAAGTCCCTGAAGTCAATTAAGTGTGTTTATTGTGTATTCAAATTGGTTCAATAGACTTTTAATCAATCTTCAAAAATCAACCCCTAATGACTAAATTAACTGTCAATTTCAGTCCTATATACTAACGTACTTTTAGACATGAAATGGGCCAAATATTGAAATCCTCCATTAGGACAATTATTTCTGGTCTCTCTCTTAGCTTTCCGGAAAGGTTTAGTTTGCAAAATTCTGATTTAAAATGAAAGAGATATCATGATTTTACTAAACATCAGTCTAATTGGCATCTTATCCGACTAGTGGCCTTAGAAAAATCTATTTCTCCCAATTTATAGTTTCCAAAGATTTGATTTTTGGTCACAGGTCAGAAAACATATCCAAATACAACATACTAAAACATCAGTTCATTTGGATAAGTAGTTAGGGAGTTATGTCCTTAACACGTTTAGTTTCAAAACGTTCCTTTAAATTTCCAGGACCTACTTGTAGAGCATGTTTGGACATAAAAACGTTTAAATCAAAATATCTTCAGTTAATAAAAGTTATTCCCCTTTAAATAAGCTTTCAAACTCCACTGGTTTGGATCAATTTGGATCTAAAATGAGCAGGTTATGACCAAATCCCCAGGTTGATTCCTAATACAACATGCAGAATTCTAGTTTTGGTGTTGCAAATTCAAAAATTCATATCTTTATGATTTTAAAACCAAATTAAGAACTTCAATATAGCTAGATTATCAGCTTGAAATGAGGAATCCAAATGTATAAATCAATTGCAAATAATAAATTATCTACCCTATGAAATCAGCCTAAAACCAGAACTAGTTCTAATTTCAACTAAAAAGATGTGTACCTAGTTGATGTAGCACCCTAGCTTGAGAACTTCTCACCGCTCCCATAGATTCCTTCAACACCTTGATGATTCACTCCTCTCCAGCAATTCCTTCTTCTTCTCTAGCAAAAATGAATGAGTGATTTGGTTTGCATGTTGTTTGATCACTAATGTTATATATTAAGGTGATCATTCCTTCCTAGCCCTTGATCTCCATAGATTTATGTATCCCGACGACTATCTAATGGTCCACCTCTTGCCATGTATCTCACTAACTCCCATTAACTCAACCTTAAGTGACACCATTTCATTACTCATCTAGTTCATAGATGTGCCAATGTGTATTTTTATACCAATCATATGCTTTCCATTTAATTTACTCAAATATAGGCCTTGATTTATTGCATTTATTCACCTTAGCTTAGGCCCATCATAATGCCTATGATTAATGTTTTTAGTGACCAAAAGTTATAAACTTGTGGTCCCACTAACTCTCAACTACCCGGCACTCAGTGCCCCGCGTCTCGGCACATATTTCAAGGTACGTCATAGCCTATTGTTTTAATTGAAACAATCTTATCATATGGTTACATTACCAATTTTAAATTTATTAACTAGTCATTATAACGTGAATTCGTCAAGTTTCCTAGTGTATCCGTAGTTTGCCTACTCGACACCCGCGTCGACATGCCTTTCAAGGCAAACACCTTTCACACAAACTCGTCTGATAGCAATATACGCACATGCGGTGCAATATAATAAAATAAAGTTAAACACCACATATATACAACCACCATTCATAAATTACATTTTTCTGTGTTCTCATGTTAAAGACAACCGAGTTGTCCACGTAGCACCCGAATTATGACTATTAATCCCAAAACTAACGCTAATCCTAATTTAATTAATTTAGGCCATTACAAATCCCATAGAACCCACTGGAACGTAGATATGGGGATTATCCGAGAATGATACTGCACCGTTCGATGAACAAAACCATGTCTTCACAGTGCACGCGCAATGTTTCGTACACCTTATAATTGAAAATTTATTAGTCGATATATATATATATATATTATACGTTTATGCATGAACATTGGACGTATACATCTAAAAGGGTTTACCTGACCCCTCCAGGTTCAAAGGATCTATATGTAAATTGGAGATGTAAAAGTGAAGGATCTGATGGACCTGGATCCATTGGTGTACCTACTACAACTAACTAATTTAAAATATTAGTCATGTTGTCCAGAAAGTCACAATAATTCATTAATATAAGTTCAAACAATAACGAATACATAAACATTTCATGACGTGAAATTTTTGGACACTAAAAAAATCTCAATATAATCAAATTACCAACTTCAGCCAGTGACAAACAATATACAAAATCGGCTATTAGTTTTGATTGAAAGGTTGAGCTCTGGTTGGATAATTTTTTTGTTATGTTCATCTGAATGACAAATGTCGCATCGGTTCTTCCTAGTAGAGACTCGATCATGGTCTTTATTAGGATATGTTGTTCTTCTATGTTCTTCATGATGACATATGTCACATCACAAGGCCCTTGAAATATTAGGAAAATCCATCTCGTCTTGCCTTCGCATTCCCTTTGGTCCCCCCGGCCATGCTTGCACCTTGGGTTTGGTATGATCTTCGTCGCAAATGTCAGTCAATATTTATCATTTGGGATGGCTTTGTAATTAGAGGAATAACATTGCACGTATACATCTTTAATGTAGCATGACTCCACGAATTGCGTGTAGCTCACTCGAATAAAGGCACATGCAGCTAACACGTGTGAGCAAAGGAAACCAAACGATTGCCATTTATTGAAATTGCACACGTGATCCATCAGGATGATGACTTGGGTATTTTTGCCTTTCTGCATACGATCTCTATGTCGTCCATTCGGCACTTCAAACTCATTTATATCATGATTTATTAAATTGACTTTATGCCTCCTAGCAGATTGTTCATAATGTGTCAGTTTATCCGTGATGTATTCTGTGTAGGATAGACCGTTTGAGATTGCTTCATTCATTTCCTATTTACATTGATCGTGGTATGTCACCAATCTGTAGTAAATCATCTGAGTAATCGTTGTTATTGGCAAGAATCGAGGCCCCTTCAATACACCGTTAAAACACTCTACAATTGAAAATAATTTCGTGTAAGTAATATAACTTCAGCAATAACTAAATCGTTGAATGAGAAACGAAACTTGCATTTCATACAACCCAACACCATTAGAAGTCATCCATCCGTACCGCATGCCTCCGTCATGCGATCGAGTCCTTAGTTCTTTGGGGATGACATAGACATATTGCACACATTGAGGAGTTCGTGATGATAAGTATGCAAAATGCTTCATGCACGCATTAAGTTTTTGTTCTTGATGTTGAGCAGCTGCTATAGAAATGAGTTCTTTCAAGGGTTCATTTTTGAATTGGGTGTTGAAATTACTAACCAAATGTCGTAGGCAATAACGGCGGTACCCTTTTGGGGGACAAAAATCATTGGTCGGTGTATTGACTGCCTCCATAATGCCAAGGTGACGATCACAAATAAGGCAAATAACATCTCTATCTTGTTGGGGCATGTGCCCTAGGTCAATCCATTAACTGTCTTTATGAATACTTTTAGTTAATAAAAGAGAGGATTTCATTTGTTGTTTATTATAATTAATTTGCATGTTTACATTATAATAAAATCCATGGGTATTTATAGAAATATTTTAAATGTTCTTAGTCGATCATTATAATGGGAACTATAATGAATTAAGACTAGTGTGAGTCTTGATTGATGATCATATGATGATTATACGTATAGGGATACGAATCAAGATCGCGAATACTTGTTAGGGAACAAAGTACTGGACCAACCGGCTATGAGAACATCACATGGATTAAGTCATAGTTGTTTCTCATGATAGGTATATTTTTCAGTCCTCTGACTTGAGATTACCAGAGACTTCAACATTTGGAACACAGTGATTTGACACAATCAAACGTTGTCTTTAACCGGATGATTATAAAGGTTGTGATTGGTTACTGTGTGAGCAATGTGATGAAGTTGTGTAATCGAGATAGAATTTGTCCCACTCATATAAAGAGAGATATCCAGTGGATCCCTCGATGTGTTAGACTATTAAAAGGCCTAGTCTAAGTGAATCGATATTGATCAATGTCACTTGGATGTTTTCAATCTACCTAGAGATCGAGACTAGTACGATTGAACATGTTGGATGACAATTCCATGTCTTATGTTTGATCAAAAGGATATCGTGTGACAAAAGGATGTTATATACACTATTGATTAGGTTTATCGATTTGATATTCGTACAACTTGGGTAGTCATAATGTCTTGCTAGAGGCCGCTTATGACTTGTATACCAAAATGTGTTTTAGTACACTGCCAACGTTGTATGAGCCTATTGGTTCGCACACTAAGAATAATTTTGCGAGATTTTAAGATGGTTCAGAAAAATGAATTTTATATGATAAAATTCATTACCGAAATGTCCTTGTGGTGTATTACACTTATACTTCTTTAAGTAGGGGTATATATGTAATTTATTTAATTGTCTATATACAATGGTTGTATAAATAGACGTTTTAAGTTAAAACACACGAAAGATTAAGGGCTAAAACTCTATTTTCATTTTAGAAATGACTTAGGGTTTTCTGGTACGCTCTGGATCATTTTGGAGAGAAACAAAAAGGTTTGGTATTCTCTCGAAGTTAGCACTTCGAATCTCAGCCGTCGTTCGTGTCTGGACTGCTCGTAGAGAGCGTTCGTCGTTGGCAATGCCTTAGAGATCGATCAATTTTCATAAAGGTATATTGCGAATGAGGTATGATTAAGTTTTCATGGTTTAAACGTTTTTAATGGAATTAGATTCGGATCCTGTTGGGTTTTTGTTAAAATTGTTTTGTAATTTCCACTGCGTATGAATCCCAAAACCCAACAGTGGTATCAGAACCTTCGAGTTTGATTCCATTAAATTCATTGCATGTTTTCTTCTTATATATACATGATATATGATTGAAAGCATGTTAATAGTTGATGTATATGTGATATACAAAAGTTTTATGTGAGATTTATTATCATGTTTTGTGTATATGATACACATATTCGTGATTTAATTGAAATCAGTTTCGTACATACTAGTAACCATGTTAGGTTAATTCGAATAATTTTAATGAATTGAATTTCGTGTTTTGTGATCCATGACACCATTAGGTATAATCTTTATTTTTCGTGTATTAATGCATGGATGAAATCTCTGTAATTCAGTATGCATATTTAGATTACATTGTTTTAAGTTTCTTAAATCATTTAAATCTGAATATTAATTTGAAACTAATATGATTAGGTTCGATTGGGATAGTAGTTCATGATTCAATTACATGTTTGTGATTATTTGGATGAGGACCGAAATTGCAAATAACTATTTTTTGAAATTATTTATTTATCTCGTTATATCTATTCTATTAGGAAATTTTTATTTGATAAGAGATAGATAACAAATTAGATTATGAGATATTAACAAAATCGGTTTGTTATCCCTATTTGATAGGAGATAAATATCGAGAACTTTGTTATCGGAGATATGCTAGGATTCAAATATCTTAAGTCCTAATTGATTAGGATAAGATGATTAGTTAGATGTGGGCCATGGTTAATTAAAAATGTTTTAATTGACTTAATTTCAGATAAATTAAGGGGTTACCTAAATGTTTAAAATGGTCCGACTTAATAAAGCTATCAAAATAGTTTTGAACTTTAGACACATGATGAGATAAAAAAACATGCTAAGACATAAATAGTCTTGTATCTCATAAAAATATCTAAAATTACATAAGATGTAATTGGTAACTGCTACCTACCTAAATAATCTAGTTATGTGTTTGATATCATAGCTATCATAGAATTAGGTGAAATATGGATTTTAGTCCCCTAAATAAATAGTATGTTTTAGGAGATTTGTTAATTTAGTGGGAGTCTATTCATCTATACTAAAATAAACTTTGCATAATCTTTATTGTAGATCCATGGCTTCTTCAAGTAACAATAATCCCCTGTCATCGTGATCCATCCTTGAGAAGGATAAGCTATCTGGGACTAATTTTCTTGATTGGTTCAGAAACTTGAGGATTATTCTTAAGCATGAACGCAACTTGTATGTTCTGGATGCTCCAATCCCTAAGGACCCACCAGCCAATGCTACGAAAGCTGTGAAGGATACGCATAATAAGCATGTCAACGATTCTACTGATGTTGCATGTATTATGCTAGCAACTATGGTTCATAAACTTCAGAAGGACATGGAACTAATGGAAGCCTACGACATGGCTATAACGCTGAAGGAAATGTTCCAACAGCAAGCTAGGTAAGAAAGGTTCGAGACAGTCAAATACTTACATTCTTGCAAGATGACTGTCAGTTAGTCCTCATGTTCTGAAGATGAAGGGTTATGTTGACCAGCTTGATAGACTCGGATTTCTCATAAACCAAGAGTTGGCTACATATTTGATCTTGAATTCATTACCAAAGAGTTACTCACAATTTTTGATGAACTACAATATGAATAATATGAAGAAATCAATTTCAGAGTTGCATTTGATGCTAAAAACTGTTGAACTAAATATCGATAAACTCTCTAGTAATGTATTGATGGTCCAAAAGGGAAAGGGAATGAAGAAGAAAGGCAAAGGCAAGGCTAAAGTTGCCAAGGCTGCTGCTCCACCTGTCGTAAAGCCAGTGGAACAAGTCAAGCCCCAACTTGTTCCTGCTTCAAAACACCCAAAAGAAAAGGAAGGAAATTTTCATTTCTGCCATGTGCCAGGACATTGGTTCAGAAATTGCAAACTCTATCTGGAAGATCTAAAGAAGAAAAAGGGTAGTGCGACTACCACTACAGATATTTATGTTATTAAAATTAATTTATCTACTAGTGATTCCTGGGTATTAGATACTGGATATGGATCTCGCATTTGTATAAATGTGCAGGGACTCACCAAAGTAGAAAGTTGAAGATAGGAGATGTCATCCTCCGCGTAGGGAATGGAGCAAGAGTTGCTGCCCTGGCTGTTGGATCCTATGACTTAGTCTTACCTAGTGGACTTATTTTAACTTTAAATAATTGTTATTTTGTGTCTGCCTTAAGAAGAAATATCATATCTGTTTCATGTTTGGATATGGATGGTTTTGATTTTACTATTGCGAATAATAGATGTTTCATTTCTCGTAAAGGCATATTTTATGCAAATGTTGATTTGTGTGATAGTCTTTAAATTCTAAGCATGAAAATGTCCACTGATACTCCAATCTTTAACATAAATACAAAGAGATTCAAATCAAATGATTTGAATCAAACCTATCTTTGGCATTGTCGTCTCGGGCACATAAATGAGAAACGCATAACGAATCTCCATAAAGATGGACTTTTAGATTCATTTGATTTAGAAACATATGAAACGTGCGTATCTTGTTTACAAGGCAAGATGACTAAAAGTCCCTTTACTGAACATAGTGAAAGGGCAAGTGATTTATTGGGTCTAATACATACTGATGTATGCGGTCCTATAAACATAATGGCTAGAGGAACTTATATGTACTTCATTACATTTACTGATGATTTCAGCATATATGGTTATGTATATCTTATGAAACATAAAGCTGAATCATTTGAGATGTTTCGGACATTTCAAAATGAATTGCAGAATCAACTTGCTAAAACTATCGAAACGCTTCGGTCAGATCGAGGTGGTGAATATTTGAGCCAAAAATTTGATGATCATCTTAGAAATTGTGGGATTGTCTCTCAATTGACACCACCAACAACTCCACAATGGAATGAAGTTTTTGAAAGGAGAAATCGAACCTTATTAGATACGGTTCGATCTATGATGAGTCATGCGAGATCTTCCATTATCCTTTTGGGGTTATCATTACAAACTTACTTTCACTCCAAATCGAGTTCCTTCTAAAGCGGTTGATAAAACACCATATGAGATATGGTACGGACTATCGGTAATGAGAAATCCGAATCGGTAATAAGTCATGCGAGATCTTATTAGATACGTTTCCTTTATTGGAGTTTCGAAAGGAGAAATCGAAACTTATTAGATAAATGATGAATCATGCATCTTTCATTATCATTATGCATTACAAACTCTGAACTTTCGCTCTAAATATTCCTTCTAAAGCGGTTGATAAAGCATCATATGAGATATGGTATGAGAAGATACCTAGTTTATCATTCCTTAAGATTTAGGGTTGTGAGGCTTACGTAAAGCGACAAGTCTCTGAATAACTAGCACCTAAATCTGACAAGTGTTTCTTTGTGGGGTATCTTAAGGAAACAAAATGATATTACTTTTATAATCTCGTTAAGAACAAAGTGTTTGTTGCTCGGTATGGTGCCTTTATGAAAAAATAGTTTATTTCAAAAGAAACTAGTGGGAGAGAAATAAATCCCGAAGAAGTTCAAGAATCACAGATAAACACTGAACCGCATCGAAAGTTCAACAACGTTCTGAACCAGTTGAACCTCCACAAGTGATACAAGGCCCACGTAAATCTAGTAGGGCAAGATATGAGCCAGAGAGATTCAGATTCCTTATTACCGATAGTCGTGATGTGTTGCTTAGGGATCAAAATGAGCCCACCACTTATCAGGAGGCTATGTCTGGACCAGACTCAAATAAATGGCTAAGTTCCATGAACTCTAAGCAATCCATGTATGATAACCAAGTTTAAAACTTGGTTGATTTACCTGAAAGTGGTAAGACCATTGGATGTAAATGAGTTTTCAAGAAGAAAACCGACATGGATGGCAAAGTGCATACTTTTAAAGTAAGACTTGTAGCAAAAGGTTTCAGGCATAGTCAAGGTGTTGATTATGATGAAACGTTTTTGCTAGTAGCCATGCTTAAATCAATAAGAATTTTAATTGTCATTGATGCATATCATGACCATGAGATATGGCAAATGGATGTAAAAAAAGCATTTCTTAACGGAAAGTTGTTTGAGGACGTGTATATGAATCAACCTGAAGGTTTTGTACATCTTGAAAATTCTAGGAAGGTATTCGAGCTTCAAAGATCCATTTATGGATTAAAGCAAGCTTCTCGGAGTTGGAATCTTTGTTTTGATGAAGCAATCAAGGATTTTGGTTTTATTAAGAACTAAGATGAGCCTTATGTATACAAGAAGATCAGTGGGAGTGTAGTTGTTTTTCTGGTACTGTATGTTTATATATTACTCATTGGAAATGACATCCCAACAATGCAGAATGTCAAGTCTTGGTTAGGGAAATGTTTCTCAATGAAAGACTTAGGAGATGCAGCATATCCTAGGGATAAGGATCTATATGGATAGATCTAATAGGCTAATCGGTCTAAGTCAGAGTGCTTACATAGACAATATGCTGAATAGGTTCAGTTTGCAAGACTCTAAAAGATGATTGTTGCTAATGTCTCATGGCATAAGTCTCAGCAAGATCCAATGTCCTAAGACAAATATGATGAGCGAGAGCGTATGAAAAAGATTCCATATGAATCAACTATTGGATCTATCATGTATGTCATGCTATGCACTCGACCTGATGTATTATATGCTTTGAGCACTACAAACAGATATTAGTAAGATCCTGGTGATAGTCACTGGATAGTAGTAAAGAACATTCTTAAATACTTAAGAATGACTAAGGAAGTGTAAATGGTTCTTGGTCTATGGAGGTTTTAAAAATGATCTAGTTGTAAAAGGTTACACAGATGCAAGTTTTCAAAATGATATAGATGATTTTAGATCACGGTCTGGATATGTGTTTACTTTGAATGGGGGTGCAGTAGCTGGAAAAGTTCGAAGCAAGTGACTGTGGCAGATTCTACAACAGAAGCTGAGTATATTGCGGCATCCGATGCAGCAAAGGAGGCGGTTTGAATAAAAAAGTTCATTTCTGAACTAGGTGTGATTCCAAGTATTGCTAACCATGTTTGTTTGTATTGTGACAATAACGGGGCAATAGCACAGGCCAAGGAACCTAGATGACACCACAGATCCAAGCATATACTCATGTGTTTTCATCTCATTGGAGAACTTATTGAGAGGGGAGACATGAAGATTTGCAGAGTACCTACCGAAGACAACGTTGGGGATCAATTGACAAAAGCTCTTCCACAAGCAAAACATGATGGTCATGTTAGATCATTAGGCATTATATGCATGTATGATTGGCCCTAGTGCAAGTGGGAGATGTGGGGCATGTGTCATAGGTCAATCCATTAACTATCTTTATGAATATTTTTAGTTAATAAAATAAAGGATTTCATTTGTTGTTTATTATAATTAATTTGCATGTTTACATTATAATAAGATCCATGGGTATTTACGGAAATATCCTAAATGCCATAGTCGATCATTATACTGGGAACTATAATGAATTAAGACTAGTGTGAGTCTTGATAGATGATCATATGATGATTATACGTATAAGGATACGAATCAAGATCACGAGTACTTGTTAGGGAACAAAGTACTGGATTAACTCGTTATGAGAACATCACATGGATTAAGTCATAGTTGTTTCTCATGATAGGTATATTTTCCGGTCCTCTGACTTGAGATTACCAAAGACTTCAACATTTGGAACACAGTGATTTGACACAATCAAACGTTGTCTTTAACCGAACAATTATAAAGGTTCTAATTGGTTACAGTGTGAGCAATGTGATGAAGTTGTGTAATCGAGATATAATTTGTCCCTCTCATATATAGAGAGATATCCAGTGGATCCCTCGATGTGTTAGACTGTTAAAAGGCCTAGTCTAAGTGAATTGATATTGATCAATGTCACTTGGATGTTTTCAGTCTACCTAGAGATCGAGACTAGTATGATTGAACATGTTGGATGCCAATTCCATGCCTTATGTTTGATCAAAAGGATATCGTGTGACAAAAGGATGTTATACACACTATTGATTAGGTTTTATCGATTTGATATTTGTACAACTTGGGTAGTCATAATGTCTTGCTAGAGGCCGCTTATGACTTGTATACCAAAATATGTTTTGGTACACTACCAACGTGTATGAGCCTATTGGGTCGCACACTAAGAATGGTTTTGTGAGATTTTAAGATGGTTCAGAAAAATGAATTTTATATGATAAAATTCATGACAGAAACGTCCTTATAGTGTATTACACTTATACTTCTTTAAGTAGGGGTATATGTGTAATTTACTTAATCATCTATATACAAGGTTGTATAAATAGAGGATTTAAGTTAGAACACACGTATGAAAGATTAAGGGCTGAAAATCTATTTTTTGTTTTAGAAACGACTTAAGTTTTTCTGGTACGCTCTGGATCGTTTTGGAGAGAAATGAAAAGGTTTGGTATTTTCTCGAAGCTAGCACTTCGAGTCTCGTCCGTCGTTCGTGTGTGGACTGCTGGTAGAGGGCGTTCGTTGTTGGCAGTGCCTTAGAGATCGATCAATCTTCAGAAAGGTATATTGCGACCGAGGTATGATTAAGTTTTCAATGGTTTAAACGTTTTTAATGGAATTAGATTCGGATCCTGTCGGGGTTTTTGTCAAAAAAATTTTGTAATTTCCGTTGCGTATGAACCCAAAAACCCAACATATCCATCATATGTTTGCGCAACATCCTTAGAAACGATCCCCGAATCTAAAGACTCGATATTTGCAATGACAAATGCAACCGGTAGTATGTGTCCATTACCATCAACAGAGATGACAATCTTTAGCTTACCACTATATTTGACATATAAGAAAGTTGCGTCAATCTGAAGAAAGATGCCTCCAAAACTTGAAAGCTTTTATTGATGCTTCGAATGCGGAAAACAAACGATGAAATTGAGGATACTGAGTCCTTATCTCATCGGCAGCCCATTGTATATGTGACCACCCGATTTTTGTCCCCGAACTTTTATTCTTCACAGCCGCCAACCATCTTAGGAATCTAGCATATGAATCATCTGAATCTCCAAATGCATTTGCAATTGCCTTCCTTTTGGCATCCCACATTCGCTTGTAGTTTACTTCGTGTCTAAGTTTTTTCTTAATGATTTGTATTAATGTCTTGATAGTTATTGCTTGATCTATCTGGACAATGCTTTGGATCTCTAGCGCAAGTATGTTGGCATCGAGTTGGGCATGACCGAGTTCTACATCGGGATTCATACAGTTGTGCGACACGTCTAATTATGTCATATCCCATAATTGTGTTTTCTTTTGCAAACAAGCACGAAGACGGCACATGCACCCGACTCTTGCGCACTTCTATACTTGATCGCCCACAGAGTTGTAGTTGATTCCATCACATGATATCGACAATGTCTGTTAACATGTCATACTTTGACGACATGTTGTAAGTCTTTTTGTTGTTAAAGCAATTCCTATTTTCAACTCAAAACTAGACATGTCCCACCCAGTTTGTTAATAAGAATGTTGTGTTGCAGTAAAGTTAGCCGCCTCCAAATTGATTTCATTATACACCAACAATGGTTGGTGAATTTCATCATCTTGCACGTTTTTTTACCCCTAGATACCTTCGGTCATCTATAACAACATTGAGGTTTTCCCAATCGACATTTGTTGCAGCATCCTCGGGGGACGTACGTCCTCATCTGTTTCATTATTGTCGTCGTCGTTAACTTCATCGCCATTAGAGGCATTAATGCCATCATGTACTGGACGTCTTGTTCTATCTTGCGCGACATTACCTTGTGGTGATTGCATATGCATACTTTTCATCATCGATCTAGTGTCTAACGTGTCGAAATCTTCATTTACCAGTTGTGAATGAACTGTAGGATTTCGAAACGAGTCGATTTACTCAAATGTTAAATTGATATCAACCGTTGCAGTTAATGGTAATTGGTCATTGTCGCCCGCATCAAGTGAAAGTGTGTCGCATCATGCAGCAACACAGAGACAAAATATTGAGAACCTTTGGGGACGATTATCACGTGGCGATAATTTATCCTAACTAGAGTCTATGTAGGTGAGATATTGAATGCGTTATACACATGATCCATCAATTTTCATCTACTCATCCTAAACTTAACCATCAACACTGTTGATGGGGTGCGTTGTACGTGATGCCATGTAAATCGTTTATAATTTCACCGTGCACATAAAATAGAAATGGGATGTTCATATGTTCCATGACCTACATAATTTATTGGACATTGATGTAAAAGGATTACATATATATCAAGCGAAAAAGTTGATTAGACATGAGATTTAAAGCGCAATCGAACTTTCTGATGTAAAAGATCACCTAAATAGCACAACTACAGAGCATTCTCATTTGTTTGCATGAAGTACAAATTAATAACTTATATTTACATCCCAAATAATGAAAACTACTAAACCAATTATAAAGGAGTATGTATTTCATCAAAACAAGATCATAATAATTTGTTCCCAAAGACTAATATGTATATATACACTATATTTATCATCAATAGTAGTTGTACTTATTCAAACCTATTTTTCGTTCCTTTTTTAAAATATCAAGCGAAAAAGTTTATCAAATTGAGGATTTAAAGTGCAATCGAACTTTTTGATGTAGAGGATCGCCTTAATAGTGCAACTATAGAGCATAATCATTCGTTTGCTTGAAGTACACCTTCTTTTTGAGTTAGTTAATGTTTTATATTTTTAACTGTAACATGATATATATATATATACACATATATAGGACACGACGTAGTTAAAAAATATTTTTTAAGCACAAAAATGTTTTTTAGCACAAAAAAAAATTAAAACACTGTTCAAGTACACATACCATGCAATGACCATCTCAACTATTTTTTAAAAAGCCATGTAACTACAGTCTACATAACATGAAAATAATAATAAAACCAAATAAAAAATAATAGAAAAATAATTTTTCGTACTTATTATTTTTCTCCTCTTTTGATCTTCAATTTAATATTCCTGCAATAAAAAATAAAATTGGTTCTTTTATTTAAATGGGAATTAATAACTAAAAAAATATTCTTTAACAAAAACAAATCCTAACATAACACCTCTTACGGCAACAAAAAATGACTAAACTATCTCTAGCCAATCGTTTGTTGTCTTGATGTTGTCCTGCAAAAAAAAAAATTTAAGTTCGACTTGTGTGTATATTAAGGGACACATGGGAACACATGAGACTTTTTTTTTTTTTTTTTTTGCCAAGATATGACATTTTTTGGTTTGTTCACATGTGTTGGTTGGCCAAAGTAGTTGGTTTTTGTACAAACTCTCAAAGTCATAACAACTTTTAACAAAAAAAAAAAATATGTAATAGCTTTCAAAGGAGTTTTGCTTCTCGTGAAAAGAAGTTTAAAAAAAAAGTTTAACAAAAAAACAAATCCTAAATTAACACTTCAAACAAAATCCTAAACTAAACTAAACAAAATTCATATGAAAAATTTTAACAAAAAAAAGTTTAACAAAAAAATATCCTAAACTAACACTTCAAACAAAATCTTAAACTAAACAAAATTCATATCAAAAGAGTTTAACAAAATAAAAGATTAACAAAAAAAAAGTTTAACAAAAAGCTTACCAAAAAAAAAATCATAAACTAACACTTCAAACAAAATCCTAAACTAAACAAAACAAAATTCATATAAAAAAGTTTAACAAAATAAAAGATTAACAAAAATAAAAGTTTAACAAAAAGCTTAAAATAATCATAAACTAACACTTCAAACAAAATCCTAAACTAAACAATATCATAAACTAAACTAACTCTCGCACTTTCTCACGATCTCCTTCTCCTTCAAGCCGTGAGCACCAATATTGATCGTTCTCACCTTCTCCTTCTCCTTCAAGCCCCGACCTCTCTCTCTCTCTCTCTCTCTCTCTCTCTCTCTCTCTCTCTCTCTCTCTCTCTCACGATCTCCTTCTCCTTCAAACGGTGAGCACAACAAATTTTTGTTCTCACCTTCTCCTTCTCCTTCTCCTTCTCCTTCAAGTCGTGACCTCCTTCCCACCATCTCTCAATCTACTTCTCTTCTCCAAATCAAAAAGCTCTCATAACCTCTTTCTCATCTTCTCCTCTCTTCCACTTCTTTCTTTCTTAGATAGATCACCACCCTTCCACTAACACCATTAAATAGAGAACTAACTCTCACCCACCTCATTCAAACCTTCCATGACCTACATGCCCTATAAAATAGTATCTAGTACCTATACGCCATAGAAACGCAGAGAATATATTCTTCGCGTTTATGTGGAAGATGACGATTGGGTTACATAGATAGCGCCATTTCTGAATGCGTTATTCGTGTTAATCTGTTCGAATCAATCCACTGGATTGATTTATCTTAATAATGTGATATTCGTGTTATGTGACCAATGTGGATCATAAACATGGATAACACCTTTTGAGAAGGTGTTATTCATGTGTCCTCGTGGCAAGAAAATTTTTCTTCCATTGATAACACATTTTGAAAGAGCAAAATACATTAGTTAACAAATAAAAATAAATACATACTTATTTTATTCATTTAAACTATTTTTTTGTAGTACTTATGTATTTTTTTCCAAAAATTGGTGCAAGCTATACAAAACGCAAAAAAGGCCAACATGGCTCTCGTTACCAATCGCAACCTCAAACCCCATTAGCATTACATTCACTCTACAAAAACAAGTACAACAGTCTTCTATCCAAACCCCAATGTCATCTCTTATTAATTTGACATTGCAAAAAAACTCATAGAACAAATTCTCATCATGCAGTCAGAAAACCCCATTGGATTCAACAAACCAAATATCAGCCATATTGTGATCGCCCAAATTGAATGTCGACTGGACAGAGACTTCAAGCACAAACCACGTAACCACAAGTGCTCAACCACATTCCTAACCACCACCACTTTTCAATTTCCATACTAGACCTATTAGCATATTGCAATTAGATCTATGCAATGGGCAGGCTTGGGTGGGCCCGAGCCAGGCCTAAGCTGGCTTTTTTTAAAGCCTTGTCCAAGCCACCTAAGCCCACTTTTTTATTTGGCAGACATAAGCCCATTATGGGTCGGGTTTGGGAGGGTCTAAATGTGGTTGTTTACATTTTTAAAAATCAGCTTTATTTAACAAATATTATGTATTACAAACAAGGATAAGGTGATGTAATGGTTAAGATGTTTACTAATACTAAGACTTATTGGGTCACAAATAACTTTTATTTTTACAAGAATATAAATAAAAATTGCAACAATTTAAATTGCGAGTCAAACTTTTATTAAATTTCAATACCCAAGTCCGACCCATGTTTCCCTGACCGAGTCGGCCGAGTCCCGACCCGCTAAACAGGTCTAATTGCAATGAACACCAAAACCAACATATGAATAGAGACCACGTCGCACCCTAATCAGCCTCTCCCCAACTATTTCAAACTCGAGCACATATCCACCACCAATCAAACAAAATAAAAAATAGACCCAAACAAAGTTGAATCATATCGACTAACACAAACCTATTCAGCCGTGCCTTCCCTGGGAATGGCGTATCTCATACTTGGATGCTCTGGACAATCTGATGTTATGTAGGGCGCACTACTTCTGTCCCGCTGGATGTAAGCAATACCCAGTTCGCCCCCCACATATCAACCTAAACTTCACAGAAGAAAAACCCAAGAGCCATTTAATTGGTGCAATGACCACTCCTTGAATTCTTTATGTCCATGAAGGATTGAAACCACACATCTCTTTGTGGATTCCCACACCATTCTGACCAGATTGACCAAAGCATCGCAAGGAAACCTACTCTACAGAGTATGCTTCTCCAGTTTCCATGGGTAATTGTACCACCCGAGTGAACCACGTCACTAGAGATTGGGGCCTCTAGCACGACATGTCCAATTCATCTAGCATCTATTCCCAAATCCTGCAAGCAAAAAGGCAAACCAACAACACATGGTTAATAGATTCAAAATTAAAATAACATAAAGAACATCTTGATTGGAACAATATATAGTTGGGGCATCTTTTTTGGAGCACGTCTATAGTATTGATCTTTCCTAGCCATGCCATATTGAGAATACCCTAACTTTCACAGACGTACAAGATTTCCAAATTATATCGCGTGCCAGAAAAGTTCCACGCACATTCTCCAAACATAAACCATAAAATACGGATTTAACGGTAAAAAGATTAGAGACTTCTTACGCCCACTTACGCTCGTCCTAGACCTGAGGATGTAGCACTATGTCTTGTAAACATTGTGTAAAATCCTCACATTCTGTAATGTACTACTCTCTTAATCTCCTACAAAAATTAAAATGCCATGTATGTTACCATTCACCATTGTCCTCAAGTATCCCTACATTCGCTACACTTGTGTTAGGCTCCCGCGTTAGCGAAAAAAAAACCTCGGGAATTCCTATGCCAACCCTCCGACCCCTTTCAATTAACCAAGCCAAAATCCGGATCCTCTTCTTATCTCCCAATTGAGAAAAAAAACCATCATGAGTTTTTCCTTATGATTCTTGATGAAGCGTCATGGTGCCTTGTACGAAGGCATGAGTAGCATCCTCGAACCTTAACCGTTTGTCGCCAACCCATAAATGCTTCTTATAATACTCACCCAAAGCCCCTGGTTCCTTCTGAAACCCCCAAAGCCATTTGCATGCCAACGCTTTGTTATGATTGACCAAGTTGTCAATTCTAAATCCGCTGAGCTTTTTAGATCGTGTCACATGATCCTAGGCTACTAGAGCCCAGGGTGCCTTCCCATTCATTCGTTTCCAAAGAAAATGATGTATCGTCTTTTTATCCATTTTGGCAACACCAATAGGCAAGCGAAATAGCGACATGAAGTATGTCGGATTCGAGTTGAGGACGCATGCTATCAGTGTGACTCTACCACCTTTCAACATAAATCTCTTCTGCCCATCCAACTGACGTCCAATTTTCTTAAGAACTGGTTCCTAGAATACGTCTAATAGAGGAGAGACACTTAGTAGCATATCGAGGTACTTCATCGACTACGAACTTGCTTGGCAATCGATTCCCCCACCACTTGACGTACAACATGCTCATTCACATTGATTCCTAGCAAGGAGAACTTGGCCAAGTTCAATTTGAGACCCGACATCATACATAACATTGAACCGAGTGTATCATCTTCACTGTCGCGCCCTCCGCATTCCTTATAAAAAGTAAGGAATCATCTGCATATTGGAGATGTGCCACGTGTATGTAGCGGTCTCAAATCCCAAGACAACCCTTAGCATCGCCATGCACATCACACGTCACCAAGCCTTGCCACATCATGGCATGCTCATATATGACGCCCTGCGACCTAACTGGTTATTTACACGTTTCCAACTAACACTAGCTTAACCAATTGTTCTTCATATAATTACTAATGAATTTGTTTAGCCAGTTAAATAACCTATCAGGTTTAATTATCATTTTACTTCGGAAAACTTTAAGATATATGAGTATTTTACGCATATTATCAAAAAATTTAAGTTGTGGAAAACCCAAAAATAAAGTACCACGTATATAGACTTGATCACTAGGCTGGTACCCGCCTAGCCCAGCCTGGGCCCGGTCAATATGGACCAGACTTGGGCCTTAAAAATCTTAATAGGCCCGGCCCAATCCAAGCCTGTAATGGCCCGTTATTTTTGGGCTGGGGTTGGGTTTGCACTAATCAACCTAAACCCGAACCGGCCTACCCGTATAGACTTATATATAAAATGTAGAAATATATGTATAAATGTCTTTAAAAAGTAAGGAAGTGTGGTTCGAACATGTTGCCCAAATGCTACAATTGAGTCTTAACCAATATGCTAATCATTTGTTCTTGTCATCTAACTGCATATGTATATATTTATTATAATATGTTCACTAATCAATTTTCTAAACATTTTTTGTTAATACTTTGAAAATTAATAAACTATAATTGATACATTATCAATCAATCTTATATTTGATTTAGTAAAACAACTAATGAAAGTGTGTTTTTACATGTTGCATTTGTCTATTTACAATTTTTTTTTCTTACCATTCAATAACAACATAATAGACCCAATCTAAAACTAGTAGAGGTCATCTATTTTTTTCCCTTACCATAAATATATAATATTTTTGTATCAACTTCAATCATGTTAAAATTTTCTTTTGAAGTCATGCTACTAAAAAAAACGTTAGAGGATATACATATATTAATATTTTTGTTATAAATTAAAAATAATTTATAAATTTAGTTACTTAGTTTTTTGTCAATCATAATTATTATTTGTCTTTTACCCATAAAAAGTATTATTTGTCTTTCGTTTCATATACGGAGACGACGTTAGAGAAGGGGAACAATAATCTAATAATAATAACTAATTATATTTACTGAATTACTGATAGTTTACTATCAATATATTTTTATTTTTTCCTTTTTATTTTGTTCATACTACAAGACGGATGTTATGTTGTTGTTGTTCTAGATCCTTCATACCAAAAATTAGATTCTTGTTATTTAGCAAACTAAACTTTTTGTGTTGTTTAACAATAATTAATTTTTACGTTTCTAATAAATAATAATAAGCATATTTAACTTTGTGTGTTGTTTAATAATTATTATTTTAAATAATTTTTTATTTTTCGATGCCCTATAAGTTATGGTTTGAAAACTTGGAATGTTAAGTTATATAAAAAAACTAAATCTAATTCAACAAATATTCAATTGAAGTGGTCAAGAGATAAACTCGAGAGTCGAGTGTCGAGACCAGAGAACCAAGGCCCTTACGAATTACCGTTCGGAGAAACGAGTTTTTTTAATCGTTGTTGCCGGTCCTCAAACACCATATAAAAAACCTAAAATCAAAATTATACTTATTTTTAAAGTAAAGATTATAGTCTACTTATTAGTTATTCTTAAATAATGTTTTTTTGTTTTTTTAAAAATAATTATTTTTACATCAATTGAGTACTAATTAAAATATGTGTGTTCTATTTTTTTGTCAAAAAATATGTATACTATTGGTAAAATATTTTATAAAAAAAATAACTCTGAGTTATTCTTTTTGAAAAAAAATATGGTTATTTTTTTTAAAAAAAATATGACTTTTTTTTTTTTGAAAAATAGGTATGGCTATTTTTGGTACGAAACTAAGAATAAATATTGGCAATATTTTTGTCAAAATTTTTCCCTTAATAAATCACTTTGACTATGTATATAAATTTTGGCAATTAGGGATTTAGCACTTTCTTTTTTTAATATATTTCTTTAATAATATAACACCCAAAAAAACAACCTTAAATATAAACTCCTATAAATCCAATAATACAAAATCTTACTAAAAATCATAAAATATCTTAGAATATCAATCACAAGATTCACAACTTACTCAACAACCAACATTCCCAACATTGATAATCGACAAAAAAAAAAAACTCAAAACATCAAAAAAACTAAACACGCGAATACACCTCGCGGTCACGGCACAACACACACCCTTTCCTCTTCCTCCGACTCTTCAACTTTTGTTGTGCAATCATTGAGAATTTTGGAAGGGATCTTCATTTTCTCTCTCAAGCTTTCCTCTCTACATCTCCAATCTCCATTTTAAGAGCTACCATCTAGATCTTGTTGTTGGTTGCTCGTTGTAACTGTTCTCTTCAAAGTTTGAGATAAGTGTTCAAATTGATCTTACTTATTCATTGTTCTATTCCATTAGATCTTAACTACTTATGTTTTTCATCTTCAATGCTCTTGCCATTGTAATTTAATGAGCTTTGTTGATGAAATCTTCCGTTTGAGTTTTTTTCTTTTTCGTGAAATTCAGTTTGAGTTTTTGTTCCCATTACTTTATTATGTTTAATATTTAAGAAATTTGTTTCTGTAATTATATTAGGGATTGATGGCTCAAGAATCAAATTATACTATTACTGAAGTGAACAAAGAACCATTTGAAGATAAAGAAAAAAAAAAAGAAAAAGAAAGGAACCAGTTGAAGATGGATTTGATGAAGAAGCCGATGTTTAACCACAAAAATCTACTTCAAAAGTGTGGGGTCATTACTTGCTATTTAAAGTGAAGGGTGAAAGAAAAGCCAAATGTAAGTATTGCAATTATATTTTTAGTGCAAGCACAAAGAATGAAACATCTCACTTGTGGCATCATATTGATAATTGTTCAAAGCGTGTTGATTTAGATATCAAGCAATATTTCATACGTAGTGAAACCTTGAATGATGGAAGTACTGCAATTAAGAACTTCAAATTTGATTATGATGAATTGTGTCGTTGCATTGCCACGTTTGCTATTGAAGGTTCTCATCCTTTTGCTATTGTGCAAGAAAGGGGTTTTGTGTGCATGATGAAAAAGGTATGTCCTTAATTTCAAGCTTATAGTAGGCATACTCTAAGGAGGGATATCTTGAAATTATATGTCAAAGAGAGAGACAATCTTAAACAAAAGATATCTAATTTGTCTAGTAGAGTTTGTTTGACAACTAATAATTGGAAGAATATGCATATCAAAGCTGAGTATATTTGAATTACTGCTCACTATGTTGATAATGCTTGGAAATTGCAAAAGCGAGTTTTAAGGTTTAGAGCATTAGTCCTCCTTATGATAGTAGATGCATAGCATATGAGATTGAGTTATTTTTTATTTAATAGAACTTGAAATAAATGGTGTTTTCAATTACTCTCGATAATGTTTCTTATAATACTTCCATGATTTCCATGCTCAAGAGTCGTCTTGTTGGAAAACAATTTCTTGTTTGTGATGGTGAATTCTTTCAAGTTCGTTGTTCATATCTTAAATTTAATTGTTAAAGATGGATTGGTAGTAATTGAGAGTATTATCGAAAAAATTAGAGAAATGATCAAGTTTGTTGATAGATCTTCGATTAGAAGAAAAAAGTTTTTGATGCAGGAACAAACACTTTTAGTTTACAAAATGAAAGAAAGTTTAAAATTGATGCTCCAATAAGGTGGAACTTTGTTTATTAAATGCTTGAGAATGCTTTTTACTACAAGGAAGTGTTTGATTATTTTGGGGGCTAAATCATGCACTTAGGCTTTATGAAATTTCAGTAAAAGAGTGGGAAAATGTTCTTGAGACCTATAAGTTTTTAAAGGTGTTTTATGAAGTGACGGTTATGTTTTCAACTCATAAGACTCCTACTTTGAACTAGTTTACCAAAGGTGTATGGAAAACTCACTCAAAGTTGTTGGAGGTGGAAAGTGATCATTCCCATATCTTGTATGCTACTATTAAAGCTATGCAACCAAAGTTTGACAAGTATTAGGCTGACTATAATGGACTCTCGAATTGTGTTGGAATTTCGAATCCTAGACTAAAAACTAATATTTTAAGGTATGTCTATGGAAAGGTTTATGGCAAGGATTGAATGGATGAAATGGTTGATAAAGTCGTGGCAACTCTTCGAAGATTGTTTGAAGAATATAAGCAACCCATTGATTCAAGTGGAAGTGGAGTTGCAAATGCAAGTGAGACAAACATTGAAAGTCTTTCGAGTGATGACCAATTTATTGACTATTATGAATTCTTAGGTGTTTCGTCATCTACCAAACACACAAAGTCACAATTGGATTTTATCTTGAAGAGCCAACTCATGATATGAGTGAAGACTTAAATGTTTTAGAATTTTGGGAAAAAATCTCAATGAGGTATTTAGAACTATAAAGATCGGCATGAGATCTTTTATCTATTCCAGCTACAAGTGTTGCTTCTGAATCAGTTTTTAGCATTGGAGGTAAGATTGTGACAGCTACATGAAGTTCTTTAAAGTCGCCGACGGTTCAAGCATTAAATTGTCTTAAGGATTGGATTCAAGCAGAAGGTAATTAATCTTCTTCTATTAATTTTTATCTTTTAAATTGTAAATATTGTAAACATTATGTAATTCAAAAATTGTTTGCATAGGGAATTTAATTGAATCTGAAAGCTCTAGCGATGAGGAGGCGGATGACATTTCAGGTTAAGAAGATGAATTAAATGATTTAATGCGAGGTAATTGTTCTTTTTGTGGAATTGAGGCTATGTTGTTGTTATTATTATTGTTCTTATTTTTTTACATAATATACAAAATATTACTATCTTACCTTTTCTTTAAAAAAATGGTTAGGAATGGAGTTATGGAAGCATGAAACATCAAAGTTGTCTTTCAAGAATTAAGTTAGAATTTTGATTGTAAGAAAGTCAGTTGATTCATGAATGGTGACTTTTTTGTAAGGTAAATGTTTAAAGTATATTATTTATTTTTACTACACTTCTTATATTTTTAATGTATATTTAATTTATTTATTTTTTATTATTCAATCATTTTTCACATATTAATTAATAACAATGTCTAACTTTTTTATAATTTTTTTGTAGGAATTGGGAGCATCAAAGTATGGCACGTTTTGATTTGATGTTTTTAGTTTTTATTTTCAAGCATGGAACTTGTCATTTTGATAATTGTTGTTGTGATGTTGTGATATGAATTTCTAGTTCTATATTTATATTTTTAATAATTGTTTTTATTGTTATGGTAAGTTTGATGTTTGGACATGAAAATTTTGCCATTATATGTTGCTTTTTATATTGTGGAATTGGGTTCTTAAGTGATTGTTTTTAATTTTGATTCGCTTTGATTTCTTAGTGCATTATAGCTAAAAAAATTATGGCTCATTTTTTTCAAAGGCCTATTTAGGTCCGACCCAAGCCTAGCCCGTGATGAGCTTGGGTCGGCTTGGGCCAGCAATACTAAAAGCGGGCTTGGGTGGGCTAGGACAAGGCTTTCAAAAAAAGCCCGCCTAAGCCCTACCTGAGCCCGCCCAAACCCGCCCGATGATCAGGTCTACATGTATATAAGGCATCAAGATAAACAAAAGCAGTCGTATATATGTACATTGTCTCTCATGGTCCCCTAACACCCATAGCAAAGCAAACGTGTCAAGATATGAACACCTATGAGTATGTCCAGGACCGTCAGCAGAAAGTGATAGTCGTCTGAGATTCTCCTTTTCCGTTACTCGTAGAAGGATCTGCACTCGGTCATCCAATAAATATAGTGATGAGTCTAGTGAGTAAAATCCCAATAGAGGTTCAGATAATATTCTACAAGAAATCAAATAAAACTACGAGACATGCAAGCACGCTATATGGCAATAGAAAGGCATACTCCCATGAATGTATAGCAATGCAAAACCCAAAGCAAGAGGTTAATAATCAAAAAACATAACAACAGTTATATAAGTAAGCATAAGTGTAAACACAATTACCCCGATGAACCACTCAACAGGTAAATCAATCACTCCACACCTTGTCTTCTAAAGCCCCAGTGAACCATTCAACTAGCAGATCATTCCGTCATACAACAATAACACAACATAACTCCAGTTAACCAACTTAACCGGTCTTCATAGCAAAATCCCCAAAATGAACACATAAAGCACATTTATTCAACATGAACAAATCAACAATAAATCATGATAACATCGAAGTGAACACAGTTTAGCAACCGGAAAACAAATGTTAAAAACAAATGAATCTTGTGAGTTTTCTCGTAGGTTTTAGGCACCTCAATGACACGCTACTTTTGAAAACTCCCGAACACGATCCTCACTCGCTCCCAGTACTCGAGCTATGGTCCTGAGTTCAATGTCTCATCAGTTCAAATATAGTGGGTTTAAGGCCAATTTAGAGTTTATTAACTCCTAAAACCAATATTCATTACAAAATCGAAAAATTATTAAATACTCTTTTATTAGGTTAATTCTTCTAAATAAATCAAAAATTTGAAATCGAAGAATCGGTGTGTCAAAAGTGGGTTTTATCTAGCTATGTTATTAAAACTTATTTTTATTTAATTTTTGGTGTCTGAATAGGGTGCTATAGGGTCTCTATAGCGCTATGAAGGTCGAAACCCAAAACTTACTCGGGAATTTTGGTTTTTTCACCTTCATGATCGTTTCTAACGCTCGTCAATCCTACCCTCTCATCGTAAGGGAATCACAAACACCAAAACACGGCAAAGACATCATCTATACACAAGATTTACATCAAATCATATGGATCGTCATGCATTATTTCAAAAACTTCAATAACACTAATTTCTAATAACAATCAGTTTATATACTTTAATTTACTGTTGCAATTAACTTAAAACATATCCATTTCATAGGAAAATAGTGTGCAATCACAAATGAATTCGCTTTGGTTGAGAACCTCAATAGAACATGCATTCTAGATATAGTTATGAAGAAAAATGAGGAGAAGTTGAAGGCTTACCAAAAATTAAGGATGAGAACTAAATTTCATAAGCCTTAATAACTTCGGTTACTTTTTGAATTTGCAATTCCAGCAGCTCTCTTTATCCCAATCTCTTGAGTTTTCCTGTGTGTATGCATGGTGAGAAAAGTCATTAAGTGTTGGGTTTTAATTATAGTGTTTCTTTTTATCAAGTGTGCATACATATCTCGAGGACTATCTAATGGCCTCTAATTAAGCTGTCCAAACACAAATCGTGACTCATATATAGGTGACTCATCTTCCCTAGATTCAAGTGTCTGGGATCATCTCAAGACCCATCTAAGGTTCATTTATTCTCATTTCAAACTATATGAAATCATGTTTAATTAAATCAATTACTCCATTTAGGTATATAATAACCATAATGTATAGATGGTTGATGTACTTAGTGTTGGGGCATGTGCCCTATGTCAATCCATTAACTGTCTTTATGAATACTTTTAGTTAATAAAATAGAGGATTTCATTTGTTGTTTATTATAATTAATTTGCATGTTTACATTATAATAAGATCCATGGGTATTTACATAAATATCCTAAATGTCCCTAGTCGATCATTATACTGGGAACTATAATGAATTAAGACTAGTGTGAGTCTTGATTGATGATCATATGATGATTATACGTATAGGGATACGAATCAAGATCATGAGTACTTGTTAGGGAACAAAGTCTTCGGATGACCCGCTATGAGAACATCACATGGATTAAGTCATAGTTGTTTCTCATGATAGGTATATATTTCAGTCCTCGACTTGAGATTACCGAGACTTCAACATTAGGAACACAAGTGATTTGACACAATCAAACGTTGTCTTTAACCTGGACGATTATAAAGGTTGTGATTGGTTATCAGTGTGAGCAATGTGATGAAGTTGTGTAATCGAGATAGAATTTTTCCTCTCATATAAAAAGAGATATCTAGTGGATCCCTCGATGTGTTAGACTGTTAAAAGGCTTAGTCTAAGTGAGTTGATATTGATCAATGTCACTAGGATGTTTTCAGTCTACCTAGAGATCGAGACTAGTACGATTGAACATGTTGGATGACAATTTCATGCCTTATGTTTGATCAAAAAGATATCGTGTGACAAAAGGATGTTACATACACTATTGATTAGGTTGTTTCGATTTGATATTCGTACAACTTGGGTAGTCATAATGTCTTGCTAGAGGCCGCTTATGACTTGTATACCAAAATGTGTTTTAGTACACTGCCAACATTGTATGAGCCTATTGGGTCGCACACTAAGAATGGTTTTCCGAGATTTTAAGATGGTTCAGAAAAATGAATTTTATATGAAAAAATTCATGACGGAAACGTCCTTGTGGTGTATTACACTTATACTTCTTTAAGTAGGGGTATATTTGTAATTTACTTAACCGTCTATATACAAGGGTTGTATAAATAGACGCTTTAAGTTACAATACACATACGAAAGAAAAAAGGCTGAAACTCTATTTTCGTTTTAGAAACGACTTAGGGTTTTTGGTATGCTCGGATCATTTTGGAGAGAGAAAAAAGGCATTTAGACCCATTTATTGTTGATTTAGTGGTCCCACCAACCCCGACTACTTGACACCCAAAGTTCCCACATTTTGGCACGCATCCCGAGGAATGCCATAACTTGTGTATCTGGTTAATTTGACTTACTTATGGTTCTATATTCATTTAATGTCACATTCACCTTGATTATAGTCATATTATTCTACTTTGGCACTGTCTAACCTTAGTGTTCCCGTGCTTCGCCTACCCGATACTCTAATCGACATATTTTTTTAGGAAAACTCCTATTGCACAATCTCACTTGATTACAACATTCTAGTACACACATGCGATGCAATATGAAAATTAACAATTTAAACACCACAATATAACAACCATCACGTAAAAATAACTATTTTGTCTAGCTCGAAGTGTCATAACCCTATCCATGTTGTCCACATAAACCTGGGCTGGCGCCCTAGTCTAGAATTTTCGAACAAATGCAATTAATAAATATTGGGTCGTTACAATTCTTCCCAACTAGGGGAAATCTCGTCTCGTAAGTTAAACAAAACATTATATCGTGAAATTGCTATAGTACTCTAACGGCCCAATGAACCTCAATACTAGGTTCTTATCGATCTTAGATCTCAGATAGGACTGAGTCATCTGATTCGTCATGGTAACTTTTCGCTATAGCTTTCTATCTGCCTTTAGCAGCCTAAACTTCAAAACAACACTGTCCGACTTCCTCTGTATGATCAACTATCATTCTTGATTTCTCTATAACTGTATTCCTCAAGCGTTGCCCCACACGCAATGTGCCTTACAAGACCACTCATACAGCTCTTCAGATCTTCACATAATTGTACTTGTAGGCATTGCCCTGCAGTCAATATGCCATGCTTCGCCCCTCACACAGCCCCTCAGCTCTTCATATAACTGTATCCTCAGGCATTCCCTTGCACGCAATGTGCCCCGCTAAGACCTTAATACAGGTCTTCAGATCTTCGCGTAACTATATCCTCATGGCATGGCCATGCACGTAATGTGTCACGCTAGGCCCTTAATACAAGTCTTCCAATCTTCATATAAATGTATCCTAGGGCATTGTGTAATGGCCTCAACCCTACAAACTGGTCACCGCCCGACACAAGACCTCTATTAACCCCGAGTAAACTAGTGCGAGTTAATAAAGGCCTACTCAGCCTCACAAACCGGTCTTCGGTACCTGATAGTCCACACTACAGAGTATATATATATGAAATCATATGCAGCGAAATTTAAATGCAGTGAAAACCTGATAAAAAAATTAAACACACAACGAGTTCTAAGTATGAAGGCTAGAATGTGGAAACCCCATACAACGGATACAATGTACAAATTATAGTGATAAGGAGAAATACAAGTATCTTTCAACCCAAATACCCATTTATAAAAATATATTAAATATAATATAAATTCATCAAATGACCTACGTATGATGCACATTAATGTTCTTGAGCTCGAAGATTATGCTTGCAATTGTCACCAAAAGCGAAGACAATTCTAGTGATTAAATCCAGAAAACGCTCAACAACAATTCAGATAAACAATAAACAAGTCTATAAATCATGCAAGAAAGAAATGAAGCTGAAAAGAACAATAAATTGCATGATAGACTGACTACAATGCTCAATGATAGAGACTAAGTGACCCGAAAGCAAAAGATAGGCACCTAAGTGGTATTGACACTCTACACGTGGGCTCAAAACCATTTGACTATGAGTAAGTGTCAAATACTGGTACATCGGGACTAAATCAGTTACAACCGCACCTAATCCCGTTCTGCACTATCGGCACACTTGAGTCACAGCCCAAGAAAATCCCAAAGGGAGCCATATCGCAATCCGAATGCTCAACTGCAATGGAATCCTTAAAGCCTTTTGAGGAGCCACGACACTTGGCGGATGCTCACTCAAAGAATTCACTCTCGTCTAGGAGCCACGAGCGCGACTCAAATGCTCAACCCACGAGTAAACAATAATTCAATTCGACCACTTAGACCCTAAGTCACTCGGTAGGGAAGTATAAACCAAGAATATGTATTATTTCAGTCAAAATATGCAAGGAAATGAAAAGAATTAATATTAAATTTCTTATTATTTTACTTACAATACAATAGCATAAATAGTCATTTCAAATCGATCATTTGAATAGCCTAGTCGAGTCCTTTTTGTGTATGTGCAATCATACATATATAGCAAAGTTGTTTTAGGGACCATTTGATAAATCAAAGTATTTTTCATAGTTTATGCTTTCCTTAGTTCATGAATCTACCAATTATAATTTTTCAAGTAGCATAGCTTACTTTCATGTGCTATTAAAGTAAATTTATTGTTATTCATTTAAGCATTTGGATTACCAACTCGTCTAAGTTCATTTGACTCGAACAAATGGTTTTTCAAAGAGTTGGACACTACCAAAGCCACGACTTAGTTCCACGAGAATCAAAACAAGTGCAAATTGATTACTTTTGATAAAAAGAGATCTTAAATCACCACAAAATTCAAATAAATTTCAACATGTATTAAAGTTCAAAATTATGTCAAAACCCATGTTAAAACGAGGTTGAGTTCATTTCTGGATTCCAAACGAGTTTGATAAGAGAGTACAATTATTTCAATAAGTAAAAAATTCATCAAAGATGGTTCAAACAAAAATGCGACTAAAGCTTTAACTAAAATCAAGCAAATATAACTTGCATTGAGTTAAGAATCATAGAGAGATAAGGAAACTCATCTAAATAAATTGGATACATCTTAAACCTCCTTTGAAATCTTGCAATCATATGAAGGTCAATAAATCAAGGTTAAGTAATTCATGTTCGCTAGAAAACTTAAGAAGAAAACAAATAAAACCTTTTTTGATGCATTTTATCAAATATATAGAGTGTGTTTCAATGAATCATATCAATTTATATATTTTTCATCCTCTCTAGCTATCTACAAGTATCACCTATAAAAACAACTTCAATCTTCACTAAAGCTAACCTCTTAAGTAATTAAAACTTATCCAATAAGGCTACATATCCAATTATTTCATCAAATGAAGTAACCCTTTATAAGTGGATTCAAATTATTTAATAAGCAACTATGCATCAGGTCCTTGAATTGAGTGACTTTAACTAATCCATAGCATTAAAACTAAGTTCGGCTCTTCCTAATAAATAAATTTAGTGAAACAAGGTAATTAGGTATGAGATTTATACTTAGAAGTTCCCCAAATAGGAATTGATGCACCATCAATGCTCCTTGCTTGTTAATGCTCCATTTCAATGTAATTCTACTTATAGATTTGGATGAAACATGTAATTTATCTTTTAGGCATTTACTCGAACATGTGGGATATAGCTTTACAAACTTGCTTTCAATTTTTATCTTCTACCATTTCTTTTAAATACATTTCTCAAACACTTGGTAGGCATGACTTGGAACTCGGTAGATTGTTTCCTTTTCAACCCAAATCTAGCTACAACACTCATTTCAAAAGCAAATCAAACTTGAAGCATGATTTGAACAAGTATGAAAATTTCACCTAGCCTTTGATGGAGTAATCCACTCTGATTCTCCTTAAAAAAAAACACAAGTCTAGTCAAGATCTATACCTTCCCTATCATTTTCAATCAAGATTCAACATCAAACATCAAGGTTTAGTTAGATCTAACCAAAAACCTTTTTTAAGACATCAATACCTTCTTTATTTTCTCTTTTTCTTCTTCTCCTTCCTCTCAATTCGTCGTCGGCGTTTACTTGTAAGGTGTTATCGCCATCTCACTAGAGTTGCGACATCCATCATCGATGACCGCCCGCTGCTCCCCTTTATGCGCGAAGAAAGGTTCCCCCTCCTTTGCGTTTTCTTTTTCTTCTTTTTTTCTTTTTTTACGTTTGTTTTTTTAATTATATTATTTTTATTAGGCAAATTACCTAATGGCTCTTCTACTAGTAATTTTTTAAAATCTAACTATAGTCACTTATTCAAATCATTGGTATAGTTTGACTTTATTTAAATCGAATTAAATTGATTGTACATTATGAAATAGGAACACCAAACATAATTAATTTTTGTTTATATTTGAGCGGTCGACTTACCGCGACTCCCGATTGGGTAATAGACCATTAATAATTCATGATTAGTGATTAATTAACGAATTAAAAATACGGGTTGTTACACGTTGCCCTGCACGCAATGTGCCTCGTTAGGCCCTTAATACATGTCTTCCGCTCTTCATCTTTATCGAGAGAAATTGTGGCGGGAAACGTTCACAATTGCCAACTCACTCCCAAACCCAACTAGACCATACTTCGAATTCCCTCCTCATGATCCCTCTAATGAGCGCAACTAACTCGTCCATCACCTGTGTCCTCTCAGTGGCCAGTGTAGACCCATGACGCATCGACACATGTACTAACAAAGTAGTTCGGGTCGTTATTCACTATGGAATTCTGATATACATGTTATGGTCTAGTTGTTACTTGACCTTGCTTGAAGGTGAGTCATGTCCACGACCATAGTTAAACAATTTTCATTCTCATTGTCAAGCTTCTAACATCTACTGCTTCAGTCGTGCTTTCATTAACTTTACCTGGATTCATACCATCACAACTATGGTATTTTTGTAGTGCTTCAGAGAGCACAGGACTCTAAGTAGGCAGTGAAATATGATTTGATGACACTATAATTATGGCCATCATGAGTAACTCTTGCTCATGTACAAGTCACGTATTGTCTCATCCTGCCTTTTTTGCACCGTATATCTAATAAGGTCACACACCTTGTATACTATACCTAATGGAGAGTAACCATTCATCCTGTAACAGCCTCTTTCCCTAAACTAGGGCCCCTCCTGACTTAAGCCTTGTAGGACTTAACTATGTATTAGTCAGCTTTTTGTCTTATTCTCCTCGTTATACGCATTTAGGATATGTAATACACAAGTCACGTTATTATCGAATTTCGGAGTTAATTAAAACTTTTATAGTTTATTAAGTTTTACGGAAGTCTTAACAATTATGCGGAAGCAATATAATAAATCCTAAGTGTGGAAACCAAAAAATAATGATCACATGAATATATAAATAAGTGGCGAATATAAACGGTGTGATAGTCATGAAAATTTGGGGAACTAAACGCTCAACCCAATATACAACCCAAAAATGTAACTGAATGACATAAATATATAATACATTAAAATAACAAAATAACCTACAAAGTTAGAAGTGAATGATCGCTAAAGGGCTCGGAGATAGTTGTCGATCTTCTCTTTCCTCGATCTGCTACTCGAAAGCTCTGCACCCGCTGTCACAAACAAGACGGTGAGCACAAAGTGTAATTTAAGTAAAACTTGAAGTTATTCAATCATAATTCCAAATATAGAAAACGGTATTTAAAAGCACATCAATAACGAAGAAAATCTGAATAAAAAATATGCTAGGAAATACCAGAGTTAAACAATTGAGATTGACACTAAGCTAAGTAGTAAATGATCTAGGTTCGGTCGATCATGAGCTACGTCACATTAACCTATAAATCCACAATATCACTAGGGACTTTAACCCCAGTGTGTCAACTACCCATGGACTCTAACCCCTTGTGTCGCACAATGTCAATTAATAGGCACCAACATCCCAGGGACTCTAACCTTGTGAGTCGCGCACATTTCGATCGAGTAAAGGGACTTAAATACGAGGACTACTTTAATTATTACCAAGAAGACTCACGCTAAGAAGTTAAGGTTCGACTAATTGCTTAAGAGCACAATGGGATAGAATACAAGTCCACTCATTCATTTATTAACAACTACACTAATAATAGTATGCTATTGAGACTCAAATCACCAAATATAACCACAAGAAAAACATAAGGCACAAGAAAAGAGTTTGAGATTGAAAATACAACAATACCATGAATAGATAAATTCACCAAGTGATTAAAATAGCAAACAAGTCATGTCATTTAATTTCAAAGGCGATATAGTCAAAAAAGACTAAAAATGATTCAAAATAATAGAATGAATTGCAGAAAAATAACTTGGCAAGTTTACTTACACTCCACGCAATAGTTTCCTAGCTAAACCGACCATCTCACACCTCACGTCGCATTCCCTACACCCAACGTAAATTCTCTCAGATATATCTCCAATGTTTTGTGTGTTAGGATCTTATTTGAATACTTATGAGTAATAATAGTTTAGCTAACTGACATGAGCCGCAAGTGTACGGCAACGCGGAAGTAATAGCGACACCAACTAGTGTTAGTACCAAGTTTATTAAATTTACATGGATGATTTCAATGATAATTTGTGTTTTCATTAAGAAACAAAGTTAGGCAGTAATTGATTTTGATTTTGTAAAGGAGATTGACGACTAAATTATTCTAACTAATTGCGACGAATTAAAATTGAGTTTTAACAATGGAGAAATAAACTAAGAGAGTTGATTTCACCTAGGTTGCATTCTTTCTGTCCAATTCTCATAGTGCAATCCCCAATTAAAGTCGAATTTCCATAAATTTTCACTCCAACCCCAGGTCTCGGCAATGGAGATTCTAGCATTGCACTCGGACTCTACCGGTCAGCGTAAGTAGCGTAAGTGCAACAACACGTTAGACTCCAAGTTCTAAGACATCCCTCGTCAGCGTCCGTCGGTCGACGTACTGTATGTTTAAGGGTTGTGTTCCCTATTTCTGAATTGAAAAATCTAAGATCATGGGTGAGTTAAATCCCTAAGTTTTATACCTACTTGATTAAGGCAAGTATAACATTAAGTTCAAGAAAACACAAATCCACACCATAAATTAAAGAGAACATGATGAGTCACATTGCAATTAGAGAGAATAGCAACCCGGGATCTATCGATCCATGTAACAAGAGTATTACCCCATTAGAGGACAGGAAACATTACTTAACATGATGAAAATTAAAGAAAACACCAAATCAATACCTAGAAATTTAAAATGAATCACCAAGTCTGATCCAATACCCTAGCTTCTTATAGTGTGTTCTCCAAGTTTCTCCAAAGCAAAAGTTCTTAAATATAATTTTAAGTTCTATTTATACCCCCAAGTCAATTCGGTCCGAAAATTACACAAAACCCCATAAATATACTTTTTACGCACTTTTTTGGAGTGGGTGCTGACCCTGGCGATGGGGCGCCAGCCCTAGCACCCATTGAAATTTAGCCACTATTTGTGGCGTTAAGGTTTCCTTCGGGTCTAGGTCGGGCGCTAGGGCGCCGAGATTAGAATCTGGTGAATATATTTCAGTTTGCGATGCGATTTTAGGTCACTTAGAGGCTAAATTTGATAATGCTTATGAAACTTGAAAACGTTTAGCTGTAAGTCAACTTTCCAACCGAAAAAATGGCAAGTCATTTGGACTTTAAAGAAAGGGCTTTATGGCTAAAACACTGAAGCTTGGTCAAAATAAAATTTGCCAGAATTTAGCCATTTTGATTTCGTTCTTGTATTCTCATATCGAAACTTCCAAACATCTTCAAAACACATAAAACCATATGAAATATATCATTTTATCACTCGCCTCCTGTCTCATTTTCCTCCGCCTCATGATACGCACTAGCGCGTTTTTTAAGAAAAATCTTCTCATATCTTCAACATAACCTCTAAATGCTCTAAAAATCAACAAAATATATCAGATTAGCACAAATTCACTTATTAATGTCCTAAATTATCAACAAAAAGCTACTTATAAAGGTACTAAAATATATTACGCATCACTAACTGCTTTTATCGAGGTTGCTTCAAGCTATCTTTGAGTTTGCTCAATTATAACATTTAATATGCTTTAAATAATAACATCCAACATGCTTTAAAATACTAACATTTGAGCTTTGAGCTAACTCGAACTAATTCAAACAGTCTTAATCCAAATAAGCAAGCTCGAAAATCCATAACAGTCTTATTTCTATTTAGCAAGCTCAAAATTTGTAACTATCTTAAATATCATCGAACACATTAAAAATTTATTATCTTTTGAGCCGACTCAAACTACATAGAATGAATTTTATGCAACTCTAAAGCTTTCGATTCTTGGGTCTAAGACTACTCAAATCACCTCGAGCTTGGTCCATTTGGCTTAAAAACAAATTCATTGAGTTCTAACATCATCATACCAACATTTACACTCAAGTTCCTTGCAATAAATATTCAATAACCATTAAGTAAATTTATTATTCATCTTATTCACATAACACAACTCAACAATCGCAATGATTTCCACAATGATCCCAACACGGGATTTTCACTAATAAAGGGTCGGTCTACGCTTATGACCCACATGTACCCAAACTCATCAACTGCAACAACTTGGAGCATAATTTTTATAGAGATCTGGTGAAGAAAACATATCAAAAGCTTTAATGGAGTTGTCTCCTTTCACTTTATGAACTCCTCTAAGTTAGATCCATACTCTCTAGCATCAACCTTCTTGGATCTTAAAAAATTCTAACAACACATGCAAGATTTTCTACAACTTCTTTGATCTCATAATTTTCTCACAATCTCTCTAACGGTATTGGAGTTTATTTTTCATGTTGAACAAAAGACCATGAAACTTATATAGTAATTGACTTTAAATTTCACCCCACTCACAAATCTTTAGGTGAATCAAAGACTCACATTTAAGCCATCATATTTCACTAAGTCCAAATCAAACCACCGCTTGTCCCTTTTTGCATGACACCTAACATGCACCTTAGTTTCTATTAGTCCATCTGCACATGTCATAAGATATTTTCCATTTTGTCCATGCCATTTTAAATTAATTGCATGCAAGTCTAATTCCACAAACTTAAAAGTTGCTCTTGAATTTGACTATATTTACAATCAAACCATATGCATATTTTATTTAAGTTAGCTAATATTAACTTAATCTAAATATAGCTACTAACCAAAATATATCCTTTCATTATACAGAAACTCAAGTCTATTTAAGTACTAATCACAAAATCTACTACCTGCATCCCACACTCGCATGCATCTCAAAGCGCATCCTCGTTCTTGTCTCGACGCCTATATATATTAAATAAAGGTGATTTAGAAGTCTACCCACATACACAACACTAGGAATACATCACCCAAATGTGAAATATACATCGGCCACGTGCCTAGGTCTATTTGCATATCTCAATGCGTGTCCCACATAATGAGTGAGCTTAAGATCGTATGCAACTTTCCTGACCCGTCTTTTAATCATGAAAGGGTTGATGAACCTCAGTGCAAGCTTGCCTTGTGATAGTCCCTTTCCTAATCTAGGGCACCACTCAGCCTAATCCCGTAATTAAATCATAATCTCAATCACATAGGATTTAACTACATATTAGTCAGCCTTTTGTCATATTCTCCTTATTAAACGTGTTTAGGATAAGTAATACACATGTCACTTTACAATTTAAATTCATAGTTAATTAAAACTCATTAAGAGTTATAAAGTTTAGCAGAAATATTAATAAATTATGTGGAAGCAATATAAAAAAATTCTAAGTGTGGAAATCAGAAAACAATGATTACATGCAAATATATAATAAAGTAGCGAATATAAACAGTGTGATGGTCATCATAAGTCGGGATACTATATGCTCGACCCAATATACAACCCCAAAATGTATCAAAAGACGTAGTAGTATAATAAAAAATATCAAAACCTACAAAATGTCGATGCGAAAGTACGTCGCTAGCTCAGAGGTAATCGCTGATCTTCTCCTTGTCGGGCTTGCTCATCGACGGCTCTGCACCCACCATCGTAAAAAAGATTATGAGTACAAAAAGTCATAGTAATCCCCGTTGACATACTCATTCACATTTCCAAAATACTAAATGGTATTTAAAATCATAAGTCCAATAAAGAAAGACTAGTACCAAAAACATGCTAAGAAATACCACGGTTAAGCAAGTGAAACTGACACAAGGCTAAATAGTTATAATCTAAACCTGGTCGGACGTGACATCGTCATCGAAGCCTTTATGGACACTAAAGGATGTGCTTGACATCGCACAGTCTAATATCACTATGGACTCTAACACCAGTGTCGCCAGGGACTCTAACCTTGGTGAATCGACAACCCTAGGGACTCTAATCTCGTGTGTCGCGTCATAGTGGCAAGTGTCGATATCCCTAAATACTCTAACACCGTGTGTCGATCAACTCTAACATAGTTCAATGGACTCTACATTCTGAACTACTTTAAAATTCCAAGAAATTGACTCTTTAAGGATTCCAAGGCTTGGCTATGCTACAAAGCACAATTCCCAAAGAGTACAAATTCATAATGTCAATCACAAACTCACAATTCCTAATAGCATGTTATTTACACTATATTCACTGTACAACATCAAGGAATAAAATAAAGCACATGGATGGATTTAAAGGAGTTCAATTCATCATAATATCATGAAAGTCAAGTTCAACAAGTGAGGAGTATCTAATAAGTTCATGGTATAAGAGTACAATGTTGGACATAGTCAATATAAACTACAATAAACAAGCATAAAGTAGATATGAAATGAAAACAAAATAATCAACGGGAATACTCACTTCAAGCAATGTAAAGTCCTAGCTTTACCGGCCTTCCAACACCCCAAATCTCGTATCCGAACATAGACACTTCCTTAGGTTCTTGATACTAGTTTACATGTTTTTGAATGTGCTTAAACCTTTAACTAGGGTATTTAATTTGTTTAAAATATTTACTTTAATTTAAAAAATCATAGATTTTGTGTTGTCAAAGCAATTAGCGCATTGGGTGTTTTGTCTAGCGCGCTAGTGACCTCATTAGCGCGCTAGTCAAATTTATTAGCGCACTACACACTGGTAGCGCGCTAGCCAGCTCATCTAGCGGTATATGCAGGAAAAGCCAAAATTCCGCACTTAGAATTTTGAGTTCTCTCTACACATAGATCAAACCCTACACCTTGGGACCTTTATTACACCTATCAGAAGTCCAATATAACCATCAAAACCATTTACAACATCCATACATCAATTATATCATAAATTCATCAAATTAAGCTAAACTAATGGTGTATGTTTTAATTACCTAGTTGATGAACTCCTCCAACTTTATCTCTACACCTTCAAACTTGTTAATCTTCTCTGGCTCTTCTTCTCCATAAAGCTTACTTATTATCTAAGTTTTCAAATGAGAATAAAATGGTTTTCATGAGTTGATCAATTCAATTTTATATACATATAGATAAGGTTGATTATTAGCCATTAATCTTGATGTGTATGCGTGTCTCGAGGCTGATCTAATGGCTTACACCTTGCCATAATTCTCGCTTAACTCTCCATTATCTCCATCTGCTAACGCTAATTTGAAACTCAATTGGTCTCATGATGTGCCAACACATATCTCTAGAATCATTACATGGCTATTATCTTAACTTGCTAACTTAATTTACATTTAATATAAAATCAACTATAACCACATTAATTCTACTATTTAAGCTACACTAAGTATAAACCAACTTACTACATCACTCTCTACCCTGGTCCTACATTGGCACGCATCTCGAAGTGCATCCTCACTCATGTCTCAACACCTATACACAAGTAGGAGTGACTTAATAGTCTACATACATATAATACACTAGGCATACACCATAAAGAATCAAACATATACATCAGTTATCTCACCTCGGTCAATGTACGTATCACGGTGTGGGTCCCATGTCACTGGTTGATAATCTTGATTACAAATAATAAACGAGATCAGAAATTTGGGTCGTGACATTCCTTTCACACCAAATCGCTAAAGACACTTCTGAGGGAAAACCTTTAAATAGGTAGAGGCTCCCTCTGTGTACATGAGATCACCGCGATACTTGTCTGCGTACTTCTTCTCTCTTTCATGAGCACCCTTGAGTATCTGAAGAATCAGTTTGACCTTCTTCATGTGGTTAACAACAATCTTAGGCCCCACAACCCCCCGGTCCTCTAGCTCAGCTCAACACGATGGCGAACGGCACGATCTGCCATACAAAGCCTTAAAAGATGTCATCTCAATATTAGCCTGATAACTGTTGTTATAAGCAAATCCACATAATGGTAGGTACTCCTCTAAGGATCTGCTAAACTCTAACAGACATGCCTGTAACATGTTCTCGATGACCTAAATTAATCTCTGAGTCTGCACGTTAGTTTTAAGATGAAAAGTCATGCTAAATTGTAGGCGAGTACCATACTACTCATACATACTCCTCCACATCTTGGATGTATACGTAACATCTCTATCTGACAAGATAGTAAATGGTACTCCATGCGGTTTGATGATCTATCTCTTAAACAATACATTCAGCTGATCAAAAGTACAATACGTGGCTATCGGCAGGAAATGAGCAGATTTCATTAGTCTGTCAACAATCACCCATATCGAATCATGTCACCAAGTGGTATTCAATAGCCCTTTGATAAAATCTATAGAGATATCTTTCCACTTCCATCGTGGAATAGAAAGTGGTTGTAGCCTCATCTGAGCACATACCATCACCTGAGTATCGATAAGAGCATCTGACTAACTCTTTATTGTCGTTGCCTCAAGTAAATCGTACTCATACGTCATATGACATCTAATGATATCAGCATCCCCAGTTGTTTTCCTACTTAATGCATCTGCGACTACATTGGCCTTTCCTAGATGGTACTCCAAGGAAACGTCGTAGTCCTTTAGGAACTCTAACCATATGTGATATCTCATGTTCAGCTCCTTCAGTGGGAAGAGATACTTCAAACTATTGGGGTCAATGAAGAGTTTGAGTCTCTCTCCATATAGATGATGACTCCATATCTTCAATACAAATACCACCGCTGCCAACTCCAAGTCGCGTGTGGAATAGTTATTTTCATGTATCTTCAACTGTATAGAAACATATGCCTACCCTGCATCAACATGCAACTTAGACCCATATGAGAAACATCTGTGTACACCAAGAATCCATGTTTAACCTTTGGCAAAACTAACACTAACGTGGTAGTCAACTACCTCTTCAATAATGCAAAAGCCTACTCACATGTCTTAGTCCACTGAAAAGCGACGTCCTTCTATGTAGTCTGGTAATCGATGAAATGATCTTCGAGAAATCTTTCATAAATCGACGGTAAGACCCTGCTAAGCCCAGAAAACTCCTGATCTTTGTCACTAGTATCGTTGTTGGCCAATCCATAATCGCCTGAATCTTGGTCTGTTCCACTACATCCCTGATGCTTTAACGACATGACTCAAGAACTTGACTTCTAAAGGTCATAACTCACACTTACTGAACTTGGCGTAAAGTAAGTGCTCCCTCAATGTCTGCAAATTCTCTCTTATATGTTGTTCGTGATCTTCTCTTATCCTCGAGTATATCACAATATCTTCGATGAAAATTGTCACAAAGCGATCGAGAAATAGTTTAAACACCCTGTGTATCAAGTCCATGAATATTGTAGGGGTGTTGGTCAGCCCAAATGATATGACCTTGAACTGGTACTGTCCATATCTCGTGCAGAATGTTGCCTTCGATTTGTCCTCCTCCCTAATCCTAAGCTGACGATACCCTGATCTCAAGTCAATCTTATAGAGAAATTGCGTTCTTCTTAACTGATTGAATAAACCATCAATTATTGGTAATGGATACTTGTTCTTGATTATGACCTCATTCAACTATCTATATTCGATAAACAATTTCAAGGCGTCATCCTTTTTCTTCGCAAAAATGACAATTGCTTCATATAGCGACATAGAGGGTGTGATGAATCCATTATGTCACAAATCCTGAAGCTGAGTCTTTAAATCCTCTAACTCCCTCGGGGCCATATGGTACAGCAATATCGAAATAGGTATGGTGCCCAGTATTAACTTAATAATGAAGTCAACCTCTCGTGGCGGCGGTAAATCAGGTAAATCATCCGGGAACACATCTGGAAACTCGCTAACGACTGGAATATCCTCGAGTTTATGTCCCCGACTCTCTACCACTGTGTACAGTGAAATTAATGCCTCCAACTCCTCCCTAGTCGCAGGTCGACCACTCGTGCCTACAGTCCTCATTGAACTACCTCTAAACATGAATATCGGATGCCCTAGGATCTCAAATATCACTGTCTTATTGAAACAATCGATAAGAGTGTGGTATGCTGATAACCAATTCATCCCTAACAACGCGTCGAAATCTAGGTACTCAAGAACTCGAAAGTTTGCATGTGACTCTACCCCACCTATCTTGACTGGACATCCCTCGATAAGATTATACGAAAAAACCCTATCCCCGATTGCGGTACTCAAGGTCAAATGTACTCTAAGCCTAACCGGTGTCAGTCTTAATATGCCTATCATGCAACCAGAAATGAAAGAAATGGTAGATCCATAATAAATAAAAAGTACATGCATATATGTACTGCAAATAGAAAATGCACTCTTGATGAGTGGTCGTGTCGCCCCGGGATCTGGCTGAGCTCTTACACGGGCTCCTCTCTACCCTATTGCGGATACATTTGCAGGCACTCTCTCACCATATTTTCGGGCTGGCCACATCAGAATCATGTGATCGGTCCACGCTGACTATACTGCTACCTTTGTCCCAGGTCGTAATACTGTGCCTAACCCTGTGTCTGCCTCTGTCCCTGTCAATACCTATTTTGGCCTCTACCTCTGCCTCAGCCTCTTATTTGGAGCACTTCCATAATATTGATTTTTGCTAGCCATGCCATCCATGAAAGAAACCTAACTTTCATAGACTCACAAGATTTCCAAATTAGATCATGCGCCGAAAAAGCTTCATGCGCACTCTCCAAACATAAACAATAAAATGTCAATTTAATAATAAAACACTTAGAGACTTCCCACGTCCATTTACACTAGTCCTTAACCTAAGGATGTAGCAATATGTCCTGTAAATGTTATGTAAAATCCTCACATTATGTAATCTTCATGTCGCCTAATCTCCTACGAAAATCAAAACGCCGTGTATACGACCATTCACCATTGTCCTCAAGTATCCTAACACCTGCCACACTTGCGTTAGGCTCCCGTGTTTGTGAAAACAACCTCAGGAATTCCTCTTCCAACGTTCGGGCCACATTCAACGAATCAAGCCAAAATCAGATCCATATCCTATCTCTCAATTAAAAAAAAAAACCATTCATGGATTTTTCCCTATAATTCTCGATGAAGCGCCATGGTGCCTTGTACAAAAGGTTGAAGAACATCCCCGAATCCCAATCGTTTGTTGCCAACCTAAAAATGTTTCTAATAATACTCACTCAAAAAGCCCTTAGTTCCTTTTCGAACCTCTAAAGCCATTTGCATTCCAATGCTTTATTGTGATTGACCAAGTTGCTGATTCCAAGTCCGCCGAGCTTTTTTATGCGTGTCACCTGATCCCAAGCTACTATAGCCCAGGATGCCTCCTCATTCATTCGTTCCCAAATAAAATGATGCACCATTTTTTTGGCCCTTTTGATAAAACCAATAAGCAACCGAAATAGCAACATGAAGTATGTCAGAATCGAGTCGAGAACGGATGCTATAAGTGCAACTCTGCCACCTTTCGACACAAATCCTCTTTTCTACCCATCCAGCTGACTCATAGTTTTTTTGAGAACTGGTTCACAGAATATGGCTGACAAAAGAGAGCCACTTAGTTGTATACCGAGGTACTTCATCGGCCATAAAACTGCAATCTCCCCTACCACCTAACGTACCACGTGCTCATTCACATTAATTCCTAGTAAGGAGAACTTGTCCAAGTTCAATTTGAGACCCGATATCATGCATAACGATTGAACCAAGTGCATTTTCTTCGTTGTCGCGCCATCCGCATTCCTTATAAAAAGTAAGGAATTATCCACGTATTGGAGATGTGTCGCATATGTATAGTGGCCCAAAATCCCGAGACAACCCTAGGCACTCCATGTCACATCACACGTTACCAAGCCTTGCTACGTCATGGCCTGCTTATATATGGCGCCCTGCGACCTAACTAGTTGTTTAAACGTTTCCTACTCAAACTAGCTTAGCTAATTATTCTTCATATAATTACTAATAAGTTTGTTTAGCTAGTTAGTTAACCTATCAGGTTTCATAATCAATTTACAGTAGAAGATTTCAAAATATATGAGTATGTTATGCATATTATCAAAATTCTATGTAGCGAAAAACCCGAAAATAAAGTACCATGTATATAAGGGAACGGATAAACAAAAGCATGTATATACATGTACAGTGTCTCTCGTAGGCCCCTGGCATCCATAACAAAGAAAAAATATCAAAATGTAAACACCTACGAGTATGTCCAAGACCGTCAACAGAAAGAGATAGTCGCATAAGATTCCCATTTGCCGCTACTCGTAGAGGGATCTGCACTCGATCACCCAATAAATATAGTAATGAGTCCAGTTAGTAAAGTCCCAAGAGAAGTCCATACAATATTCAACAAGAAATCAAATAAAACTACAAGACATGCAAGTACGCTATCTGGCAACAGAAATGCATACTCCTATAAATGTAGAGCAATACAAACCCAAAATAGCAAGTAAATAATCGAAAAACATGACAACAACTATATAAGTAAGAAGAAATGTAAACACAATTAGCCCTGGTGAACTACACAATCGATAAATCATTCTGTCACACCACAATAACATAACATAACCCAGGTGAACCAACTCAACCGATCTTCATAGCAAAACCCCCAAAATGTATACATAAAACATGATTACTCAACATGAACAAATCAACAATAAATCATGATAACTGTGAAGTGAACACAGTTCGAAAACAAGAAAACAAATGTTAAAAATGAATTGAGTTTTTGGAACCTTTCTTGTAGGTTTTACGCACCTTAATCACGCGCTTACTTTCCAGAAACTCCTGAATCCAACCCCAACTCGCTCCCGCTACCCGAGCTATGTTCCTTGAGTTTGATGTCTCATTAGTTCAAATATAGTGGGTTTAAGGTCAATTTAATGTCTATTAACTCCTAAAACCAATATTCATTACAAAACCTAAAATTATTAAATACTCTTTTATCAGGTTAATTCCTTCTAAATATGTCAAAAACCCATAAATCGAAGAATCAATATGTTAAAAGTGGGTTTTAGCTAGCTACGTTACTAAAACTTATTTTTATTTGATTCTTGGTGTTTTGATAGCGCGCTATAAGGTCTCTATCGAAACCTAGAACTTTTCCCAACTCGGGAATTTTGGTTTTTTTCGCCTTCATGACCATCTCCAACGCCGTCAACCCTAGCTTATCCTTGTAGGGGAATCAGAGACACCAAAACACGACAAAGACATCATCCATACACAAGATTGACATCAAATCATATGGATCATCATGCATTGTTTCAAAAACTACAATAACACTAATTTCAAATAACAATCAGTTTATATACTCTAATTTACTGCTGCAATTGACTCAAAACACATCCATTTCATAGGAAAATAGTGAGCAATCACAAATGAATTCATTTTTGGTTGAGAACCTCAATAGAACATCATTCTAGATATGATTATGAAGAAAATTAGGAGATGTTGAAGGCTTACCCAAGAATTGAAGACGAGAACTAAATTTCATAAGCCCTAACTACCTCGATTCCTTTTTGAATTGGCAATTGCAACAACTCTCTTTATCCCAAGCTCTTGAATTTTCTTGTGTGTATGCATGTTGAGAAAATTCGCTAAGTTTTAGGTTTTAATTATAGTGTTGGTTTTGATCAAGTGTGCATACGTATCTCGATGACTATTTAATGGCCCCTAATTGAGCTGTCCAAACGCAAATTGTGACTCATATATAGGTGACTCATCTTGCCTAAATTCAAGCGTCTAGGATCATCTCAAGACCCATCTAAGGTTCATTTATTCTCATTTTAAACTATATGAAATCATGTTTAATTAAATCAATTTCTCTATTTAGGTATATCATAACCATAATGTATAGATGGTTGATGTATTTAGATTCATTTATTGATAATTTAGTGGTCCCGCCTACCCTCGACTACCCAGCACCTAGCGCCCCGCATCTTGACATGCATCCCGAGGTACACCATAACTTTTATATCCGATTAATTTGACTTTATCTATTGTTTGTATACATTTAATGTCACATTCACCTTGATTATAATCGTGCTATTCCACTTTGGCATTGTCTAGTGATGCGCGCCGAACGCGTCAATAAAATTAAAAATACCTAAACCAACTATTTTGTAGAATAGTGGCAAAGGGTCGATCCCACAGAGATTGGTATTCTTTCTAAGGTTTAAAAATAACGAAAAGGGAAATCAGGGGTTTTAAGATAGTGAATAATAAAGCTAATCTCAATATCAACAAAATAAATAAAACAATGGAAATAAATTTGGAAACAATTAATAAAAACACCTAGGTCAAGACATACAAGTTCGGTTCGATAAAAGATTGGATTTGGTCTTTGATTTATGTAAAATATGGAAATCAAAATATCTCAGTGTAGCTATAAAACCGGTAACGTACGCGGTTCCTCGCACTTCCTAATCTCGATAGCCAAGGTACGACGGTGACTATTTCTCTAGTCAAACACACAACCATATATTCAAGTGAATTAGGTTTAATGTGTTGACCGTAATGAGCTTTGTGAATGCACTACACCTAGACAACCAGATCACTCGTGTGTCCAATTTAGCCTAGATTTCTAAGGTATTCAACCGGTCTCAAAAGAGACTAATCAATTGGTATGGTCAATTGCCACTAGTGTGGTCTTATTGCACAAGGACGGATGCTTACGACTCACCGACAAATAAATCAAAGTTAAAACCAGTGTTTAACCTCGATTGTTAAAACAATACCCAAGAAAATAAAATATTAATGAAAAGACCGAAATTAAAATATATAAATCTCACAAGTCCATTGATATGCGCAGTCGAACATCCCTCGCAGTCTTGCCTAGGCTAGAGGTTTTAGCCTCGCATAGTTGAAGAACACAAAGAACAAAGAAAAATAAAATAGAAAAGAATGGGGGAGAGGAGCAGAGGCTCCGGCCTCCAGAGAGAGAACGAAATATATCGATCCACTTCACCAATAAATTCGGTTCTTTCCTTTGCGTCCTCACTTCTTTCCATCTCTCAGTTGTTATCTTTCTATATCTCTTCAATATCTATATATATATATATATATATATATGTATCTATAATAATATATTATATATTAAAGTATTTCCTAACAAAACTAAAAATAGAAACTTGCTAACTTCTCTCCTTGAATCATGCAACCAAGCGCGTACATCGCATGTGCCTAACTGTCCGCCACATCATCACTCTTGTGCCTCGCGTATGGGCCCCACCAAATTTGCCTTGCGATACGCGCTAGCGCGACTTTCAATGTAAAATGGATTCAGGCATACGAGTACCCGATTTTGCGTAGTTTTTTGCCCCGGATTTAACCGCGCACTCCAATAACCCTGAAGATAATAAATAAATGCAATTAGACTAGTATTTTGGAAACTTGACAATAAAAATATATAGATAACCTATATATAATATTACATAATTAACGACTCAACATCTAGCCTTAATTATCAATGTTTCGCCTACCCAATACTTGCGTCGACATGTTTTTTTAGGCAAACTCTCATCGCACAATCTCCCTCGATTACAACATTCTAGGACACACATGCGATGCAATATGAAAATGAACAATTTAAACACCGCAATATAACAACCATCACGCAAAAATAACTATTTTGTATAGTTCGAGGTGTCTTAACCCTATCCATGCTGTCCACGTGGACCTGGGCTGGCGTCCTAGTCCGGAATTTCTGAATAAATACTATTAATAAATATTGGGTCGTTATAGTGTGTACCTTCATGCCCTACCTTGAAGCCCTCAATCAGTTCATGACCTTTAGCTATCTCAATCATCCGTCTTAGCACATTCGCCATTATGACGAAGAGGAAAGTAGATAATAGGTCTCCATGTCTCAACCCACGTTATCCCTTAAAATTCCCTACGAAACCAACATTGATCAAGATCGCATAGTTGGCCGAAGAAATGCACTATTTCATCCACATTCTCCATTTCTCTCTAAAGCCTTTCTTTCCTAAGACAAAGACTATAAACTCCCAATCATCATGATCACAGGTTTTCGCAAATGCAGTTTTAACACAAAACAATGTTCATGTCGTTTCCTAGCATATTCTACCACTTCACTAGCAACTAGGATCGAATCTAACATATGTCTATTCGGAACAGATGTGTTTTTCTCCTTTGCGATCGTGTATTGAAAAACCTCCCTTATACGATATGCGAGGACCTTGGACAATAGTTTGTATATCGAGGTGACCAAACTTATTAAAAGGTAGTCCTCTACTCGCCCAGTTTGGTCTCCTTTGAGGATCAAACATATAAAAGTAGAGTTCATGTTCTTGCGCGCCGCAATACCTTCTAATGAACTCAAAGGTAAAGTCATTCGGCCTGGCGCTTTGTCTTCATCACAAAAATCTGTGGCTACCTATACCTCCTCTTCAAGGAACGACTTTTCCAATTGTACTGTCGCCGTTGTGGGATTCACTCCCCACTCAATGCCATCAACCTCCCACCTACGATCCATCACGTTCGTTTAAAGCTTCCTATAGAAATCAATATCTTTTTCTTTATCCAGTCTGCATCCTTGGTGAATGCCCCACCTTACACCTGAAACCTATCAAGCAAATTCTTATTCCTTCGAGACCCTAGAAGACAATGAAAGGACTTGGTGTTTGCATCACCATCCTTCGCCCATCGAGTCCTTAACTTCTATCAATATTATATTCTTGGTAAGAATGAGTTTGGCTAACTGTAGCTTTGCTAACTTCCATTCCTCCACATTTGCAGACTCCATTCGTCATTGCCTTCCACGTCATCTAATGTGGTAATGTAAGATCGAATTGCATCCTTTTTTCGCCTGAGTTCGCCCAAAAACTTCCCTATTCCATATTATCACCTCACGCGAGACATTCCATAACTTATGCATCAGCTTGAAACCCGGCCCTCCATGCCCCCTAATCCCACATTCATCAGCCCTCCAAATAGTTCTAAAAATTACTATGATCTAACCATACATTTTCAAAGCGAAAGGGGCGTTGCACTCCATCGAACTGTCCTAGCGTCCAAAATCGTAGGTGAATGATCTTATGTAACTCTATTGCCTAGTCTCTGCCTACCATTCGGAAACATATTCCCCCAATCTCTGAGAAACAAAAGCGGTCTAATCTTGCACGAACCAAATTTAAATGAAAATTAGACCATGTATATTCCATGTAGAGCAGAGGGAGGTCAACGAGTTCCATCTCTTTGATGAGAGCATCAAATCTACGCATAATGGTCGTGGTACGAGAACTTTTTGAATTCTCCGCAAGAAACCTAAGAACATTAAAATCACCAGCGACATACCATCGAAGGCTACACATGCCAAACAACGCACCCACTTCATCTCAAAACTCATGTCTTCCCTTAGATGAGGACGGTCCAAACAGTCCAGTTAGCTGCTATAAGGTATTATCATCCCCCATTTACCTGGATTGATATTAAAAACGACCCAACTAAGCTATAAAACACATTAACCCTACGAGTATCCCTAATGATTGCAATCCATTTGCTTGCACCTATTGAATCTAAGGCTACCCATTCCTTAAACCACCCGCTCCACACTTCGGATGCCTTATAGCGACTAAAAGACTCCCGCTTAGTCTCTTGCAAAAATAGAATATCAGGATTATGTAACTTAATCTCTTCTTTAATCAACCATCTCTTATTCTCATTCCCCAAACCCCTTACATTCCATGTAATTATCCTTATGAGGATGGTCCTACGCCACTCCTATCTGACTTACTGTAATCCATCTTATATATAAGCCTCTACTGCTCTTTCCTCAGCTTGGCCTCACTAAAGTCCCCATGCGTTACATCTCAAAGGTGACTAGAAATCCCAATGTCACATTGAGATATAAAGTCAGTTAAGGCAACCGGCTCCCCACTAAAGTTTCCATCCCCAAAGCTCCTTTCATCATGCCCTTTTTATAAAGAACCTCAAGTTATGATGATTGAGTTCACCGATTCGTGGTGAGTTCCCCTGGGCGATGAACCCAAGAAGCGACAATCCTGGGCTAGCTCTAGATTCCATTAGGAGACCAGTAGCCTCGGCCTCAATCTTCATGATGTCAGTCGTCACCTTTTCGCAAAGTGGTTAGGCCTAAACTATATCGAGTTTTAGGGTTCATACGCAGCGAAAAGTTTAAAACAATTTTTGAAAAACCCCAACAGGATCGAAAATAAGTTCCATTAAACTAGATCTATAAAAGTAAACCATACCTTAATCCATGATTTCCTTCCTGGTTGTTCGATTTCCAAGACGTGCAAATGCGCATCCTCTACCATAATTTTGAGTGCTAGCCTCAAAAGAGATTAAAAACGTTTTTCTTTCTCTCCAAAAAATCAGAGAACTCAAAAATAGTAAAAATGAAAATCATATGTCGTTTTAGGCTTTGAACTTCTATTTCATGCCTAGATATGCTCTCTTAAAAAATTTATTTGTAATACAACTATTGTATTTAGGAAATTCAAGCAAATTACACATATGTCCCTATTAATAAATTATCATATAACAAATCATAAGGGCTTGATGCCATGAATTTTATCATATAAAATTTATTACTCTGGACCAATTGAAATTGTGCAAAGTCATTCTTCGTGTGTGACCCAATAGGTTTATGCAACGTTGGCAGTTAACCAAAACCATTTTAGTACACAAGTTATAAGCGATCTCTAGCAAGGCATTATGACTACCAAAGTAACATGAATATCAAAATTGATACAACCTAATGAATAACATATATCATATCCTTTTGTCATGTGATATCCTTTGATCAAACATAAGCCATAGAAAGTCACCTTTAATGTTCAATCGTAATAGTCTTGATATTTAGGTAGACAAAAAATATCCAAGTGACATTGATGATATCGATTCACTTAGACTTAGCCATTTAACAATCTAACATATCGAGGGATCCACTGATATCTCTCTATACGAGATGAACAAATTATATATTGGTTACACACCTTCATATATTATTCACATGGTAACCAATCATAATCTTTATAATCATCTGGTTAAAGAAAACGTTTGATTGTGTCAAATTATCATACTTCTAATAGTGAAGTCTATGATAATCTCAAGTCGAATGACTAAACGATATAGCTATCACGAGTAACATCTATGACTTAATCCATGTAGTATTCTCATAGCAGGTCGGTCTAGTACATTGTTCCCTAACAAGTACTTATGATCTCGATTCATATCATTATATAAATGATCATCACATGACCATCAACTAAGATTCATACTAGTCTTAATTCATTATACTTCCCAATATAATGACCAACTAGGGGATTTATAATATTTCAACAAATATCCATAGATCTTATTATAAGATAAATATGTAATCACTTATAATAAAACAGCAAACGAAAACTTTTATTTTATTAACTAAAATTATAAGATAAATAATGTTTGTAGATTGGCCTAGGGCACATTCCCCAACAGATTATAGTGTCCAAGATCCTCTCCTCTATAGTTTCATGTATGATCTCTTCCGGATCGAACCCCTTTCCCATGCAATTCCAACTCAACTGAATTGCCACTTGGGAACCATAATTGGCCTCATTGTGGATCAAATCTCCACTCATTTGAGCTTCCACAGTACCTACATGGGTCCCTTCCTCACACATTTTATCCGCCTCAAGTTCGTCGTTGGCATCACCATGCAAAACGCAATCATGACGTGCACCAGACCCTGCTTTAACCAAGGCCCGGATGAACCCCTGGGTGAGGCTTTTGGTTGTCATGCATATTGATAGCTGTGATTGACTGGGATGCATCTGACATGTGCCCCTTGTTCACACGAGCAACCGAGCACGACCAATCGAACACGAGGTTCTCTATTTAAGAGTTTAAATTTTATCTCTTTCCCTTTAATCTGCCCATCAGAATGACAGATACGTCCAGTTTGTAGCTCTACCACTATCAGAGGTGGCAAGACACGAGGGGTTGGCGCAGCAGGCAAATCACCTGGTGAGACCGCCACTTCATGTTTCGACCTCATGACGACTCTGTGGTCAAGTGTGATTCTGCCCTCTCCCGCGTCCTTGTTAAGACTAATCTTAGAAAAGTACCTTATGATATTGGTTTGTTCTAATGGCCTGTTTGGTTCGTGGGATTAGCTCGGATTAGTCACACTGAACTAGTTAATCCGTTGTTTGCTTGGAGGATTAACTAGGCAAGCGGATTAGTTAAGAGGCATGGTAGTGGATTAAATAATACCACCATTTTTTGTGGGATTAGCTAATCCATTGTAATTGAAAGAGGAGATTACCACTTTACCCCTCACATAAACCAAATCACAATTCCAAGTCCCTGTTTTTCATGTTTGGAAATTTGGGAGACGGAGTGGATGAAGAAGGCGAAGAGGATGATGGAGGAGAGGAAGATGAGAAGGCGAAGAGGATGATGGTCGCTTTGCAAGACAGTGCCCTTCTTTGCAAGGCTCTACCTTTCCATGGCTGGAACGTTCTGGGCAGCGCTAGGGCACTGCCTTGGGACCTCCCTAGGCCATCTTAACAGCAGCTGTTGCTGCTGCGTTTTTTTTCATCGATTCTTTATTCCATAACTTACAACATACTTCATCATCTCCCCAAATCAACAGTTCAACATCATCAACACAACAAACAATCAAAACACAGAGAGGAGAAAATGACAATGAATAGAGAGGAGGGTGTGTAGTGAAGAAGACATTGAACGGTGGGAGAGGCGTGCAATGATGGAAACGAGTTTTGATCGAACGAGAGAGAGAGACCCAGGGCATTCCTTGAGCTATCTTCATTAGAGGAGATGAGAAATGTGTGAAATGAGGAGATTTTTTGTGTTATTTATTTAAGGGTATTTTGGTAAATGTACATGTACAACCCCATTTAATCCCAACCTTAAAACTCTCAACCAAACAAGATACACAAATGAGACTAAACTATTTAAACCTATGTGTTAGTCCCATCACTAATTAATCACATTTGTTAGGATTCACTAAAATGTGAACCAAACAGGCCAAAAGTGTTCAAGCCCTTTTTTTTGTTTTTGGGCTCGACCCACTCTAATTCTCTCATCACGGTCCAAAAAGAATTGGAGGGTTGGTTGGACTAATATTGATTTAGATCAGCCCATTGGCACAGGTTCCACAGTCGCCGATTTATGTGAGCCCACGATTTTCGGTTCGTATGGACCGACGCCAGTAGCCACATGGTCACTGCCCCCCGACACCCGTACATACAGTTGTGTCGTACCCCTGCCGTTTCTCATGTCCTGTCGTCTCGTGCGTGATGCATGCCTCTCTTCATGTGCCTTGAATCTTCAGGATTTCCATGTCACCTCTTTGTCTATTAATGGTATTTGGATCGATGTCCAACAGCCCCCATATCTGTCTATGATGTCCGGCCTTCAGTTACCATTTCGCCACCTACCACCCTTGTTTTGCCTAATACCCGCTGCAACCTTATCCCTATCGGTGAAATTAAAACAAAACAAGAAGGTTGTATCTTCCCCAAATCGAGACTGCCACATCAGCCTATAAAGATGAGTGTTGTAGTATTTGTTTGTAGTGTATTAGTGTATTCAGGGATATGTTGTAGTATCTGTTTGTAGTGTATTCAGGGATAGGAAGGTCTTTGTACTTGTGAGGATTAGTTGTTGTTTTAGTTAGGACCAAGTTCACAAGTTTTGTGTGATATGGTCACTTGAGTGTGATTGACACACACACCACTATATAAGGTGAATCATGTGTGTTATGTAATTAGTTTTTTGAATCAATAAAGTGAGTTGTTTTTGGTTTCTTGAGTTTCTAGAAGTTGTTCATGGTATCAGAGCAGGTTTTCTCTGTTGTTGATGAAGATATGAGTATCAGATCTGAATCTGATCTGTGATTCAGTCATGGTGATCAGTCAAGCAATCGGAGACAACACAAATCGAGCTTCAAGTATGTCTGAAACAAATGTTGAAGGACTTTTGTATCTATCGACATCTGATCATCCAGGATTGGTGCTTGTATCAAATCCACTCACTGATTTGAACTATCTCTCATGGAGTAGAGCTATGCGTATAGCTCTTGGTGCAAAGACAAAGCTAGGATTCATCAATGGGAGTTGTGTTCAACCAGAAGAGTCTCACAGTGATTATGATCGTTGGTGCAAGGTAGACTTTATGGTAATTTTGTGGATTCTCAATTCCATTTCAAAAGAAATAGTAGAAGCTTTTCTTTATGCAAATTCTGCACATGATTTGTGGTTAGATTTGAAAGAGAGATATGGTGAGTGTAATGGACCTCTACTTTATCAATTAAAGAGAGAAATTTGTTCCATTACACAAGGAGAACTCTCAATTTCGAAGTATTTTACCAAACTGAAGAAACTGTGGGATGAGTTAGCTTGTTTGGCACCAATTCCACACTGTGATTGTGGAAACCATACAAAGTTAATGGAGCTGGAATCAAATGATCATTTAATTCAATTTCTGATGGGATTGAATGATGGATTTGATCATATACGTAATCAAATTCTTGTTATGGATCCGTTGCCTAATATCAATAAGGCTTACTCGATGATTTTAAGAGTTGAAAAACAACGACAAGTTCATGCGAACTTTGCTCCAGCAATGGATTCGATTATGATGGTTAAGAATGCTAACAAAATGAGTAACAACTTTCAAGTTCCTGCAGCACCAAGGTTTCCTTTTTCTGGACAGAACTTGAATGATTCGGGTACCAAGTTACATGGAAAAAAGTTCATCAATAAGGATGATCTTTACTGTGATCATTGTAAGATGAAAAGACACACGAAAGAGAATTGTTTCAAGTTACATGGCTATCCTGAGTGGTTTACCAAACAAAAGAATGCAGTGGAGAAGAAACCAGTTATGGGACAGAATTACAATGTGGCAAATATGCTTGAAACTCCTCTGGATTTTGAAGTGGAAAGTTCACAAAAGTCTGAGGATTTTCAAACCAATATGGCAGTTATGATTCAGCAGGGCATTGAGAAATTTATGAAGGGAAAGTATATTGCTGGATCTGAAGGAAACAACCATGTCAACACAACTCACTTTGGAGACTTTGCAGGTAGTCTCTTTCACTCAACTTTTTGTGCTCATGCTTCTTTGAGACATGGTGATTGGATTATAGATACAGGAGCCTCAAATCACATATGTTCTTATCACTCTTTATTTCTTTCTTCTAAACCACCTCTACATTCTACACCAGTTTACTTACCAGATGGTACTGTTAAGCTTGTCGATGCCATTGGTGACATTATCCTCACATCCAAACTTACTTTGCATTCTTGTCTTCACATTTCCTCATTCAAATACAACCTTTTATCTGTTAGTAAACTTTCTGCTTCTGCTCACATTAAATTTGTATTTCATCCTTCTTTTTGTTTCCTACAGGATGTTGAGTCCTCTCAAATCCTTGGAGTTGGAAAAGTGTTAGGAGGGTTATACATTCTTGATCAAACCTCATTCAACCAGGAGGTTATTAATTCTTTTACTTGTCATTCTTCCACTGTTTTGGAAACTAATGTCGTTTCTTCACATGTAAATAATGTTTTTTCATGGCATCATCGTTTAGGCCATCCCTTCTCTTCAGTTGTTACTAAGCATTTACCTCTCATTATCTTCTAAGTCGGCATTGTATTCACCGGATGTGCCTTGTGATGTCTGTCATATGTCCAAACAATGTAGACTTCCTTTTCATTTGAGTTCAATCAAAACTGTTTCTCCTTTTCAGTTATTGCACATGGATTTGTGGGGTCCTTATAAGCATACTTCAATACAGGGAGCACATTATTTTCTTACTATTGTAGATGATTTTAGTAGATTTACTTGGACTTATCTTCTCCAATGTAAATCCACTACTTCTTCTACTATTGAAAGTTTTTTACTCTTTGTTCAGACTCATTTCTCACAAACTGTCAAGACCATTAGAACTGATAATGGTACTGAATTTATTAATCAACAATGTAATACTTTGTTTTCAAAGTTAGGCATTGTTCATCAGAAATCAGTTCCTTATTCTCCTCAACAAAATGGAGTTGTGGAAAGAAAGCATAGACACCTTCTTCAAGTTGCTAGAGCACTTATGTTTCAATCCAATCTTCCTAAGAAATTTTGGGGAGACTCCATTCTTACTTCTACATTTCTTATCAATCGCTTACCTACTTCTTTACTTGATTGGAAATCTCCATTTCAAGTTTTATTTGGTCATTCTCCTGACTATAATTTTCTTAAAACTTTTGGTTGTCTTTGTTTTGCAGCTAATATTCTACCCTCTAAAGATAAATTTGATATTCGATCTTTTAAGTCTGTCTTCCTAGGATATGCTCCTGCTCAAAAAGCTTATAGGTTATATAATCTTTCTACTAATTCTGTTTTTGTGTCTCGTGATGTTGTCTTTTATGAGACTGTTTTTCCTTTTCAGTCTTCTTCTTTTTCTTCTTCTGATTCTCCTATGATTCCTCTTCCTCTTGCTGATGATTCGATTCACTTTTCAATTCTCCAGTTCTCCCTGTTTATGTTCCTTCTGTTTCTCGAACTTCTTCTTCTCCTATTGTTCCTAAACGTAGTACTAGAATTACAAATCCTCCTGGTTGGCTGAATGATTTTGTTACTAATGTTATAATTCCTCCTAATCTTTCTTCCTCTTGTTCTCATTCTTCTTCTTTTTTTGATCCCCCTACTTTTCCTTATATTGTTTCTCCACACATGAGTGATCATTATAAGGTATTTTTGGCTGCTGTTTCTATGGTTAAAGAACCATCCTCTTTTAAGCAAGCACAAAAGGACCCTCTTTGGGTGGATGCCATGAATAAGGAGTTGCAAGCTTTAGAGCTTAATGAGACTTGGATTCTCACTGATTTACCTTCTGATAAGAAGGCTATTGGATCTAAGTGGGTGTATAAGGTGAAATATCATCCTGATGGCACTTTAGATAAATATAAAGCTCGTTTAGTTGCTAAGGGTTACCATCAAATTGAGGGTGTTGATTATGTTGATAGTTTCTCTCCTGTTGCTAAGACTGTCACTGTCAGGGTTTTCTTAGCTATTGCTGCTGCCAAGGCTTGGCCAATTCAACAATTTGATGTTAACAATGCTTTTCTTCATGGTCTTATTGATGAAGAGTTGTATCTTCTTCCTCTGAAGGCTATTCTAAGGCACTTCCAGGCCAAGTGTGCAAACTTAAACGTTCTTTATATGGACTAAAACAAGCCTCTCGTCAGTGGAATATTACATTTACTGATAAGCTTCAGCTTTGGTTTTCTACAATCTTCTCATGATCCTTGTTTGTTCATTTACTCCAAGGGTGCTGTGTTTCTTGCTCTTTTGGTTTACGTTGATGATATCTTACTCACTGGTTCTTCCTTTGATGATATGCTTTCTTTGAAGTGTTTTTTAGATGATCAATTTACTATCAAGGATATTGGTCAAGCTCATTATTTTCTTGGTCTTGAATTGGCTCGGTCTACTTCTGGTCTCTATGTGAATCAACGCAAATATGTTTTGGATCTTCTCAATGATTCTGGTCTTTCTGGTTGTAAGTCTGCTGCCACACCTCTTCCTCGCGATGCTAAGCTGGATGTTGTTGATTCTCCTGTTCTTCATGATATTGAACAATATCGACGTCTCATTGGTCGATTGCTTTATCTGGGATTTACTCGGCCTGATATCTCTCATGCTACTCAACAGTTAAGCCAGTTTGTTCAGGCTCCTACTGAACATCACTGGTCCCTTGCTCTTCATGTTTTGCGTTACTTGAAAGGGTGTCCTTCTAAGGGTCTTTTCTTCCCTGTGCAGTCTGATTTGCAGGTTACTGGATATTGTGATGCGATTGGGCTTCTTGTTCTTTGTCCCGCAAATCTCTCACAGGCTATTGTGTTTTTCTTGGTTCTGCTCTTATTTCTTGGAAGACTAAGAAGCAATCTACTGTTTCTCGATCCTCTGCTGAGGCTGAGTATCGAAGCTTGTCTTCAACTGTTTGTGAGCTCCAATGGATTTCTTATCTCCTTACTGATTTTCAGCTTTAGATTTCACTTCCTATTCCTCTTTGGTGTGATAATCAGGCTGCTATCCATATTACAGCTAACCCTGTGTTTCATGAACGTACCAAACATCTTGACATTGATTGTCATCTTGTTCGTGATCAGTTCAAGAAAGGTTTTGTTGTTCCTCAATATATTCCTTCCAAAGATCAGTTAGCTGATTTGTTTACTAAAGGTCTTGCTGCTCCTCAGTTTTCTCTTTTATTGTCCAAGCTGAACCTCTGTGATTGGCACAGAGATTGTTCATCTTGAGGGGGGATGTTGTAGTATTTGTTTGTAGTGTATTAGTGTATTCAGGGATATGTTGTAGTATCTGTTTGTAGTGTATTCAGGGATAGGAAGGTCTTTGTACTTGTGAGGATTAGTTGTTGTTTTAGTTAGGACCAAGTTCACAAGTTTTGTGTGATCTGGTCACTTGAGTGTGATTGACACACACACCACTATATAAGGTGAATCATGTGTGTTATGTAATTAGTTTTTTGAATCAATAAAGTGAGTTGTTTTTGGTTTCTTGAGTTTCTAGAAGTTGTTCAATGAGCCTCCAAGTGTTGTGAAATCATATCCCAACCCTACTCGACTGAGACACAAAACACTACCAGGGTAACATCCCAATCCTTTAGTTCCCAAATTGTTTGATTCAACATACCTGTCTTTGAAAACTTCTTTGAATCCTCATGCCAATGTTCAGAGTTATATAGGGTACGCATCGCTGACTGTGAGACAACTACATTTTCCTTAGTGTGTGTTGTATATGCTAAGGCCTTTTGGGCATTCATTGACAATGGTCCTTTAGCCTCAAATGTGGCAGTAACTGGTGTCGTGTTGAGTTCGATACACAACCCATTCTGCCCAACTCCTGCCATTGCCGCCTTCAGGTAAGATGCGCAAACGCCTCTTTTGGTGTCCACCTAAAACTCCCTCAGGCCGTAGACTTGGAGATGCACTCCCCTCCTTGTTTTCTTCTTAAAACTTTGAAGAATTTCCTCTCCACATGGAAAGAGTGCCAAAGTTATGCAAAGTGTTGAATCTTCCACCTATTCGATGTATTGTATCCCCCGCGGCTTCTCCGGAGTACCTCCACCCAACCCTCCTCCATTCTTCCCTCAGGAATGGCCATTCACCTACACCTCCATCTACAACCAGCTGCATAGACAAAGCTACTACCCTGACTATGCAAATCTCGTGATGCCTACCTCCCACCGAGAGCTTTGGGAGTAATAACATTGTTCATCCGTGTAAAGACCCACTTTAATTAATCTCAATTAATTAGATGATTAAATATTATGACTTTAAGCCTAGAACCATGTGAAAGTCACAAAAAATTTTAGGGCACGCCTAAGGTAAATTTTGTTATTTTTGTGTGACGCATATTTATTTATTTTATTATTATTTAATATTTGTGTCGCGCTAGAGTTATAATTTCGATTGGTTGCATTGTGCGTGCGTTGTAATGAGAGTGTAGGACACTGCAAGATGAACGCAACCGGGCGTATAGGGTAATCGAGGCTTTAAATGTCACATCACTCTTCACATCACCCATACATCACTTTCTCTCTCTTCTCTCATCCATAAATCATAAAAAACCCTCACTTTCTCTCTTCTTGAATCGCCTCTTCTCTCCCTCTCAATTTTCCTCTCTAATTCTACTTCATCATAAAATTGGTCTCACCCTCACCAAGCTCTACACCTACAACCCTCTCGAGTTTGACATCACCATCCTCACGTCGGCGATCTTTTACTCTGAGGTAAGTGGTGGTTGTGTGTTGTGAGGTTTTGGAGAAATCGAGAGTTTTAATGGTAATTGTTGTAGTTTTGTTATTAGTGATGTAGTACTAGTTGTTGTTGTTGTTTTTGCGTTTGTAAAAAAGATAAAAAATGACTTTTCCAGAGACGAATAATGAGGGGAGGGGGTAACCAGGCAGACCGAGCCTAACTACCCCAAGTTGGTTGGGTCGGGTCGGACGACCCATGTCCAATTGAACCGAGTCGGCCGACCCTGGTCCAAGCGGTTAGGCCATCCCGGGCCCGATTCAGGCCCAACCCTCCCCTAAAATAATTAAATAAAATAAACTTAATTAAAAATTAGATTAAATACAATTTTAAATAAAATAAATTACATAAAAATAGAAAAAATAAGTAAACAAATATGGAAAAATCCAAAAAAGTCAGAGAAAATATAAAGAAAAATGGAAAAAAGATAGAAAGTAGTTTTCGAGATATTTTCGGGCTTTTGGGACCTCAGTGTTACTCGAAAAGCGTGCAATAACTAAATTTTGGAATAAAATTCTAAGTTTTAGTTTTACATTATTAAATCTTTAAATAAGACACTAAAACAATTTAAAATGATAAAGTTTGACACTAGATAATTAGGAGACTAGTCTGGTATCGAACACGTAGTTCGAGGAGCTAGAGCGGGTCTTTTCGGAGCGACTTTATGAGCGCTGAGTAAGTAAACCCACGAGAAAATCAGCTTAGAATTTACTTATTTCTCTTGAAATTTATTATTTCACTTTTACTTTTTGCCTATTCGGCTTGCATATTTACTATATTCACACGTGTGTCTGTGTATAGTTAAAGGGACGATATGACCCCTTTCAAGCTCTCTCGTAGATGACGATCTGATTGTTGCTACGGTGTTGTTCATACTTTAGACTACGTGTGAGATTTCTCTCCGCGAGTCATGATCTCGAAAGTGGGTTGACGTGAGGCTCGCATCCGTCACAGAGTTCCTTTCATTTGAGGCATTGGGCGGAAGTCTACCTTTCGACCCACTGAGTTCCTTGTTTCGATCGTGAAAAGGAGGTGTAGATTACCTCACCTCCAGAGCCTTCTCGGTTTAGTATTTGCATCTCAGGGTTCGACAGCTATACACCACACTCGTGTTTAATATTTTTAATTATCTCAGCGACTTATATTCATGTTTTACATTCCCGCTTATTTACTTTATCTACATGAATTGTGACCGTTTTTCTTATATTTATTGTGAATACTAACTGAATTTCTCTGAAACTTTACTCACCGGAACTTGTCATTATTTTTTGTGGCAAGTTGCAGATCCTACGACGAGATGGGGAAGGCAGTGCTTGGCGACTACCTCTGATTTAGAGCATCTCCACTAGCTTCATTCTTAGGTGTTTGTATTTATACATATAATGTTTTTTTGGATCATTTTAGGAGACTTATTGCATGATATATGTATATTGACACTTACTACACCTTTTTGTCACTTTTATTGATGTACATGGTATTCTTTTGTTGGGTTTCCACCCCATAAGTTGTTAATAAATGTAAAAATTGTTTACATTATTTATTTGCATATTTTAAGACTTCTACTATTAAAAATAATTTAAATCAATCAAAACAAACAAATTAAGTTGTAAAACTTTACTTCATCCGTTTCTATATAAGTGTTATTTTAAGATTGTTTACAATTTTTAAGAAAATTATTTAATTATCTTGAATGAGGAGAAAGTCACAGTTAAATAAGTAAATCACCATTTATCTCTTCAAACCTCGCCACTTTTACATCCACTAATTATTAATGTGTAATTCATAAATTTTCTTTTTTTATGAAAGGTATAAAAGTCAATTAAATAATTAATGCGTATTGAAACTATCAAATGACATATATTGTGAAATATTTTAAAATGGCAAGAAAGTCACTTATAAAGAAACGGAGGGAGTATAACTTAGTGTATTTCAACAAAATAATCAATTAACATCGAAATCGACTAAATCGGATTATTAAATGGTTAGTTCGATGGCCGTCATGTATAGGTGTACAAGTGACATGGCATGACTTGATGACATGTTTGAAAACTTGGCGATGCCTGTTTTGCCTTGAAATTTGGGATCGTGATAGTCGGGGTTTCACTGGGGAAGTGTATGTTGAGAGATCACGCTGAGATGTCATGCAATTACTTTCTATATTAATGAAATCCCATTTAGCCTCTTAACTAGAGGTCTTAAGACTCTTTCAGTTGGAGTCTCGTGTACGAGGCTTTGTGAAAAGTCAGCCTATACTCATATATTGGAGCAAATTTTAAGCTAATGCCAAATGAAATATGCCGAGATAACATACAATTTGTCAACAAGCAGCACTACTAGTTTTTTTTTTTTTTTTTTTTTTTTTTTTTTTTTTTTTTTTTTTTTTTTGGGTTTTGGTAGATACGTAGAAGCACTACTAGCATTTTATTTTATTTTTTTTATCTAAATTACTTCGTATCCATCCGATTATTTTAAATTTGTCTCGACCCACAAACCCTATAAATTAGGGGATATTCCAATGTTGCTGTTAAGTACTAGTATTTTTTTTTTTTTTTTTAGGTCAGAAAAAGTACAACTAGTATTTGGCATAAAGATCTGGGTTTACTAGTTATGTAGTGGCCCAAAAGGTTGTTTAGAACCAATGGATATGAAAAATGGGTCGATTATTTGGTTACAGAAACTTATAAAGCCCTCATCGCAGCTGGGCTGCAGTAGGCCCAGTAGAAATTATTGTTTTTGTTCGGAATTGTGAAAGCACAATTTTTTTGATAAGAACTAATAAGGATATTTGGTTTGGTGAGGAAGAATTTAAGGTGTAATAAAGTGGCCTAAAATATCCTATGCTTTGGTGGCTGTATCAATTGTAAACCTAGTAGACAAATATATCTTAAAATCTCAAGCTATTGTAAAAATAAATCTATCTTAATATTTCGATTTATGCACATTTTTTACAAAAACTTTGAAACTTAATGATATATTTGCCTATCCTAATCTTATAAATTTATTAACTGTATCCAAAACTTTTCGATTTTATTTCACTTGCATCCTCAATCAATATATTTGCCTATCCTAATCTTACAAATTTATTAACTTCAATTAAACTTATATTGTACATTGTAGTTGACTGTGTAGTTTATTGAATGAATAATACTTGAAAAATGTAATTCAAATCACTGCAGATCAAAAGAGAAGATCAGCCGTGGTCCAAGATTTTGAGACAAAAATTTCGAGACACGGAGAAAAAATACTCCCTATATTGATTGAGGATATAAGTGAAATCAAATAAAAAAGTTTTGGATATAAATTATTAAGTTTGTAAATGTGACAAATCTTCAAAACAGAGATTCAAGAAATAGAGTTCTTGATCTCACTCGAGAAGAGAAATTGAGAAGGAAAGGGAAAATGTTCCAGAAACTTCTTAGATCTTAATTTATTTCTTTAAAGGAAAATCATTCATTGACATTTTTTGGAACACAATCTCAACATATAGTGACACCCGCTTGGCACGTCCTTTATGTACTTTTGGTGAGAACTACATATGAAAAAAAGACGACGCTACACAGGCGGCACGTAGTCTATGCGATGGATTTGTGTTCTGGAAAATGTCGCCTAATCATTTTCTTTAATACTGATCAATAATACACTGTGAATATATATAAGTATTCATATTAATTTCAAAGTTTTTGTAAAAATATATCTTAATTAATTAACATTTTGATTTTGACAAAAATATTTTAACCTTCCTTAACAACTTAACGCGAAAGACGTGCATGGTAGAATATCCTTAAATTGATTGAGGATATAAAAATAAAAATATTTATGATATAATTGATTAATTTATATTTGACAAAAAAAAGGAAAACTGATAAACTTGTAGGGTCGATTAATTAGGATATAATTGAAACTCTCAGCAAAGTTGAAGCTCTTTTTTTTTTTTTTTTTTTTATCGCTATGACCTTTTGACCACCAGTCAAGTCTAACTACTTTAAAAAATTTATAAAAATAATTGAAAATTAATTAAGTTGTTTTTGTGCAATATATATAGTGCAGGACCTTAATTATATACTAATTAATGAGTCTTTTTCTGTTTTTGGAGTAGCACTACTGTACTAGCTAGAACAAGTGTAGTCCAATGTCCTTCCTATGTCATTCAATATATATATATATATATTAGGGGTGGACATCGATTTCCCTAAAATCGTCCAAATTGTATGGTTTGGTCTGATTTTTAAAACTCGAGGTTTGAGGACGGTTTGAAAAACTTGAAAATCGCAAAATCACTATTTTGGCGGTTTTTCATTAAAAATTGCCAAAACCAAACCGTGGGTAATTTAGTAAATTTATTTAATTCACATTTTAAAACCTTAACGAATATAAACAACTTAATCTTAACCAATATAAATAATTTTCATTTTTTCATCTCCATCTATTCCCTCCACCAGTTGAGGTCATCCGTTGCTGTGCCTTCCACTAGTTGTCATCACTGCTGCTTCCCACCGTCGCCGCGCCGCCACCTACCACCATCATCGCCGCCGCTCTCACCGATTGCCTCCTTCCACCGTGCCACTCGTCGCCTCCCACCTCCCACCACCTCCACCTCCTCTCACCACCACGTCCCACCGCCACCTCCTCTCACCACCACGTCCCACCGCCACCTCCTCTCACCACCACCTCCTAGGCTCCTACGGTTCTACGCCTCCTCCACTGCTTCCCACTGATCACCTCCTCTCACAGTTGCTTCCCACCACCGCCTCCTGCAATTCCATGCCTCCTATCGCCATCTCCTACTAGTGATCTCTCACTACCGCCTCCCACCACTATTTTTTTTTTTTTTTTTTAGAAAACATGTAACAAGAAAAACCGCGAAACCAAACCGATTAAACCGCACAAACCGCAGTTCGATTTGATTGCGGTTTTGGTGGTTCGCGGTTTGATGGTGGTTTGCAAAATGACAAAACTATAAACACTCGATTTGGTCACGATTTTATAGTTTTCACCACCAAATTACGGTTTTCCCACATCTAATATATATATATATATATATATATATATATATATATATATATATATATATATATATATATATATATATATATATATATATAGTCCACACACCATAAATTTACTTTATATATATAACTTGGACGGATTGGCAGATCACTGATCACCCACAATTATAAAAACAAAATAAAGCACACGTATATATTGTAGAAAATAATTAAAATGCCCTAGAAGTCTAGAAGATCGAGAAGGGTGGATCAACGTGGCCATTCATAGCTATATAGGTAGGGCACCACTTGTTCCTCCATCAAGGCATACAAAATGTACAAGATCCACGAAACACTACAAGCTGCTACGACTTACATAAAGGTTGACTGACATGCAACCGATCAAGCCATACATATATCAGCCATGCATAAGAAACCAAAATTCATTTCATGAAACGACCGACCGGGCACCATTATTGTAATTGTTGCATGTAGTAGTACTGTACGTAGTAGTGTGTACAACATTCTTGAATTCGACAAAAGCTGCACCACGAGGTGGGCTGCCTTGTCTTTAGTATGTAACAACTCTATATGTGTGTCGCGGAAGAGGACAAGCAAGCGAGGAAGGAGAGGACGTACAAGAGACAAGAGTATTAGGGGATGGTGCATGAGGACGCGGGCTCCTACTTCTTTTGTCTCAACCTCACCCTGCAGTATGTATGGCTCCAAATTAGAGGCTTTTGATAATTAATTAGGTCCCTTGATGATTTGATGCGAGATTTGAGAGTAAGAGAATTATAGATTCAAATCTATCCGAATTTTTTTAAAAAAGGCTTTTCATTTCTAATTATACAACATGCTAGGACGGACAATTTATAGCCCGATCAACACCAGGGTGTACCAATTTCCATGTCCAAAATTAATTTTGGATCTCTTCATTTTTTTCTTTTCATAATTTGAGAAAGGACTGTGCTAGGTTAAACCCAATAGTACATGTGCATGTTCCTTCGATGTGCTTTGAGATGCGTGTACAAATGTGTTCTATTTGGGTGTTTTATCTGGGTAACTCAAGCATTTTCCTTTAGAGAAATGATATATTTTTTTATTTATTATAGGAAATGAACATTTTAACTTTTAACGTGCGGATTAATCCTATGGAAGCTAGCTAATTGTCGAAATCTCATAATTAGTTCAAGAAAAATCAAACTGTTTTAGAGAAAATAAAAGACAATAGCTCCCGAAAGTTGCATTATATATCTCGTAAAGTATATGTATATTAGAGGGATTGTGTACCCTAGCTCCAACGCATATATATATATATATATATATATATATATATATATATATATATATATATATATATATATAGGCAATTTGGGTCATGAAACGATTAACACGACACAACACGACACGTAATAAATATGTCGTGGGTTTGGCTTAAGTGGGTTTGGGTCATAAACATGTTAACACGTTTATACACGTTTAATAAACGAGTCATTAACATGTCAACCTGCTCAACTCGTTTATGACTCGCTTAACACGACTAAAGAATAATGTATAAATAATAAATATTGTATAATAAATAGATTGATACAAAATTCACCTATTTGAATGCATGTTAATAGCATGATTTATTTATTTTATTTATAGACATCTTTTATCATATTTTATTTTATATTTGAGAGGAAATATTCATTTTACTTTTAATATATTATTTATGTTTTAGATTTTATTAATAATTATTTATTAAGAAAAAATAAAACTTTTCGCCAAAGTAAAATTTAGATATTTTTTTAGATGATTCTTATAATTTTGTTTATGTTATTATTACGAGTCATTTTTGCTTTGTTTTTAAGAGTAATAAAGACTTGAATGAAAAAGTAAAGTAAAACTAACGACTATATACAACCACATTATATTTTATTGGTTATTTAGTATGTTTTTTCGAATTTAATCATTTAGATATATTTTTAAAAAATAGTAACTTAATAATAAAAGTTTAAATAAAATAAAATTTTTAAATACGATATTTAATAAGTGGGTGACACGATTACACGACATGTTTAACACACGACCCACTTAGACACGAAAACGATTAACACGATTAATAAACATGTCATGTAATGGGTTTGCATTATATGGGACACGACACGTTTACGACACGACACGTTTACGACTCGCCGATACGAATTGCCACCCCTATATATATATACAAAAAAAAAAAAGGAAAACGAAAGATTTGTATAATCAGGGTTTTCTTTTCAATCAATTAGTTTATGTTTACGAAGCTAGGGCAGCACCCACGTTCCTAACAAGAAGCTAGGTCCTGAATTATTATTTTTTTAAGAAAATTAGTATATGTTTAAGGGAGTCTTGATTTTCAATCAATTAACCAAAAAAATGTGGTTTTTTTGTGACAATCAATCAGTTGGAGAGAGGCGCATGAATCAAGTATTTCTTGATATTACACACACAGATTTATCTCGATCCTTTCACCTTTCGAGATTCTAAAGTTAATTTGACGCCCTTCCTTCTTAATTTCAAGTGGCAAAAGTTTTAGGACCTTATTATAGAATCACGGATTGACTTCGCATAACGCATTTATTATCATCATATATTGTTGAAAAAAAATAAAGTTTCGTCAAAAAAAAAAAAAAGTTGAGACAAAAAACTTTTAAAAAATATTCTTTCAAGAATATGCTAATATTAATTTTGTATTTTTAATTTGGCAAGTTGTGTTAATTTGAATTTGCCTAAAAAATCTTTACCCCAAACTTTGGCTCATCTAAAGTTATTATGGGATTCCAATAAGGTTTTCCCATAATATTTTTGTGAAACAGTGATGTTGCCCATGCTCACATGCAAGGGGGCGCATATTAATTAGTACTTGACCCTTGGATTGCAATTTAATTAAGGTGCTTTTGCAGTGAGTATTCTAACGCCTTAAGTAGAAAAAAATACAAAAGTACAACATATTTTAGTTTGAATGAGGAAAATAAGTGTTGTATTTTTTATTCAAAAAATAGGGTATATCGTCTTTTGAAAAGATGCTATTAGTTGGGGCAAATTTTTGTGGCTTACATGGACATCCCACGTGGATGTCGATGTGGCAAGAACATACAAATAACACATTTTCCGAATGCTCTATTTGTGTGTACTTGCCACGTGGACTCGGGGTACACGGATAGCGCCTCGAGATACGTGCATGAAGTTTGTATGAATTATCCACCTCGAGATACGTACATGTCTGACATTTGCATTAGTTGCCTACCTTGAGTTACGTGCATAACGTTTGGATGGTTTGCATGGACTGCACCAGGTTGCATGGATTGTCTACCTCGAAATACGTGCTTCACATTCCCATGGTTTGCATGGATTGCACGAGGTTGCATGAGTTGTCCACACCTCGAGATATGTGTGTGACGTTTGAATAGTTTGCACGAAGAAGCATGGCTCACCCACTTTGACATACGTGCGTGACATTTCCATGTGTTGTCAACTATAGGAGATACGTGTGTGACGTTCGCATTGGCTTTATCACCTCGAGACACGTGCATGACGTTTGCATAAGTTGCACGAGGTTGCATGGGTCGCCCACCTCAACAGACGTGCCTGATATTTGCATGAAATATCCACCTCAGCATACATGGGTGACATTTGCATGAGTTGTCCACGTCGATATGCGTGCGTGTTGTTTACATTGGTTGTCGACCTCGAGATACGCGAGTGACGCGGGTCGTCCATCTCCATATGCACGTGTCGTTCATAGGGCGAAATTTTTTGTATAAATAGCTCATTTTCAAACGGAGTCATTCATAGAGTGTATACTTTTGTATAGATAACTCCTTTCAAATGCCTTCCACCTCACCACCATGCATGCCACCTCATCATCAATAGCTCCTTTTCAAAAAGAGTTATACCTTACTTTTGGAATGTAAAAGTAAACCTCACTATTTTGTGACATACAAACTAAATCCACCCACTTTTTGAAATAGCCTCCATAAGTAGGTAGTTTAGCTAGTATTTTTCGACTGATATATATCAATATAATCCCGACAAATTAATATCATTTACGCCTTGTTTGGTTCAACTTCTCGTGGAGCACACTTTTTATAAATCAATTAATAAAAGTATTTGGTAGAGTTTTATACTTTTTGAGAAGTCGAATATTTAAAATACAAAATAGTAAATTATATAGAAGGGTCATTTAAGCTCTAAGGGTTTGTTGTAAGGGTGGGCATCAGTTTCCCTAAAATCGTCCAAACCGCCCAAACCATATGGTTTGGTTTGGTTTTTAAAACTCGCGGTTTGGGGGCAGTTTGAAAAACTCGAAAACCGCAAAATCGTGGTTTGGTGGTGGTTTTCAATTCTGAAAAACTCCAATTCACCAAACCAAACCGATGGTAATTTAGTAAATTTATTCACATTTTAAAACCATAACCAATATAAACAACTTAACGTTAACCAATATAAACAACAATCGTTTCATTTTTTCATCTCCATCTCAAGATCCTAAACATATTCGCCTCCACTAGTTGAGGTCATCCGTTGCTGCCTTCCACTAGTCGTCGTCACTGTCACTTCCCACCAGTCGCCATCACCATCTCCTACCAGTGATCTCTCACTGCCGCCTCCCACCACTTTTTTTTTTTTTTTTTTTTTTTGAAAACATGTAACAAGAAAAACCGCAAAACCAAACCGCGGTTCGGATTGGTTGCGGTTTTGGTGGTTCGCGGTTTGGTAGTGGTTTACAAAATGACCAAATCGCAAACCCTCGGTTTGGTCGCGGTTTGGCGGTTTTCACCATCAAACCGCGGTTTGCCCACCCCTAGTTTGTTGTGACCCATTTAGATTCTATAAATCTATTATGATCACCGATTATATTTGCTTACGTACTGAACATCAACAAGTTTCAAATTGATGTTTTTGAGTTCGTAATTGTGAGAAAATATCTCTTCGAGGAGAGTTGCTCTCAGCGAGCTTATAATATAATATTTTTTTTATTTTTTTATTAAGATAGAGGGTATATTAATTTGTTAAAGTGCACTTCCTTGAGTCAACTAAATAATTCTTGATTTATTAATTAAAAAAAAATATAAGAGCTATGAATTCAAACCGAAATTTGTTTTTTTTTTTGCATAATTAATTAGATATGTACATATTTATATATATGGGGGGCCATATATAAGATCTATTGGGGTTTCATGGAAAAAGGTCATTGTGACAGAGAAAGTACATGAACCAAAAAGGGAATGTAGAGGAGAGACGAGTACCACACCTATGGCCCAACTCTCTTTTGTTGAGTAGTTGTCGTCCATTAATTCCGTCCAAATCACAAAAGATATGAAATATATCAAAGTTGAATAATGTATGAAAAGAGAAAAACATTGATGGAGAGATAAGGTTCTTCTCTCCGATCTCTCCTCCTGTGGTCGGCTCCTTTATCATGCACACAGATATGTGAACAGTTTCTACCACATCTTAATGAGCTACAGATTTTCTTCATGTCTACAAATTTATTTCCAACTCTTCTTTTTTTTTTTCAAAAGAACTTGATTTTGGTTGTTTGATTTCATTAACCAAAGAGTTAGGTGAAATGAAAGTACTCTACCAACGTGATGCATGCATATGACCCTAAGACATGGGCGAATCCAGGATTTTTGATAGCCCTGGCTATAAATATTTTTTAATTTATTATTTTTATATATTATTATGTATACTTTAAATAAATTATACCACTATATATATATATATATATATATATATATATATATATATATATATATATATATATATGCATCCATGACAAACATAAAATTAGCATGGTTATCGCATAAATTAAGCCACAAACTATTAAGCAAAGAAAAAAAAACATTTGAACACAAACACGTGTAATAGATCAAATCGAAACCAAATCAATAGATAATGAGTTCAACTGAAGTACCTTAAATTAAAAATTGTTGTCTACTTGTCACAAACATGACTCGATCAATGAAAAGTGTATCAAATTTAAGCAAACACAAACAATATAGAATCAAATATAAATTATATTGGTGGGTAAAGAATAAAAATAATACTTAAATAATAAATTATATAAAAATCAGAATATGAAGAAAAATAACCTATTTAAGTTGTGCCCTCCTTTGCTTTAAAGAATCGAATTCATCAATTACTTCATCTATATCGATATTTTGAGCGAATTCTCGTTCGATATTAATGATCATAGTATCTGCCAAGAATTCTTCTTCCATTCTATTTCGTAAATCAGTCTTAATACGCTTCATAGCTAAAATGCTCGCTCTGTTGATGTCGTGGATACAAGTATAGTCAAAATAAGACGAATCAATCTCTCAACCAGGTTGTAGTGATGCGACTTATTTGTTCGAATTAATTTCTGCAATAACTCAGAAGTTGATGACAAATTATGAAAACACTTGTGGTGAAGTACATCAACCTCATAATGCTCCAATTGAAATCTCAAATGATGCATTTCTTGATCACTAAAATCAGCGGGGATAGAACTTTCTTGCAAGAATACATATTTGATCAACATCAAATAATTTGAACTGATCATTTGGTTGTAAAGCACAACTCAACTTAAGGATTTCTAATGCATCATCATTGAATCTGTAATTCAACTCTTCCAATTGATAGTCAATCACGGAATTGAACATATCAAAGTGGTAATGATGCTCAACCGTGACGAGACTTTTTCTTGACAAAGAACGACTGTGCCCTCATTGTACCAAGCATTCATATCGGGTGTTTCGATTTCATACTCTATGCAAATCGAATTCACACACATCAAAAGGTGATCAAAGCTTTCATTTCGTAATTTTAGAAGAAGTACTTTTGTTGTGGCAATTGAATCTATTGCATTCGAAATATCTAGAGTTTTTTCTTGCAAGTTTCGGCAAAGCATATCTCAATTCCCAAAATTCTATGCATTACATGCAACATGAATACAAAGTCAAAAGTTTCCATCATCATTAAAACACCTTTTGCTTCACCACGAATATCATCAGTAGATCCATCACTAACCATTTTTTTAAGCACTTGCATCGTTGCCCAATACATATCAATCACACTGCAAATAGAATCAAAATGAGAGCTCCACCGTGTTTCTCCCGCTTTCGTTGTAAACTTCCGATTTGATTAGCTCCTTTACCGGTTTCACGTTCACCACTAGCTACTTTACGTGCAATCTCTACAGCTTGAAAGGCTTGCAACTCAGTAAGGTGTTTTGGAGAAGAACCTATAAGGTTAACAATAGAAGACAACTTTGAAAAGAGTAACCAAATCGACGGTTCCTTTTTAGAAGCTGCAACTAATGCTAGTTGTAGTCGATGAGCAAAACAATGCACATAATATGCATATGGACAGTCTTTGAGAAATAAAGCTTGCAACCCATTCCATGCCCCATGCATGTTACTAGCACCATCATATCCTTGACCACGCAAGTCATCTATAAGTAAGTTATACCGAGCAAGAGCGTTACATACACTTTTCTTAAGCGTTGAAGCAGCGGTGTTTTCGACTTGGACAATATCGAAAAAACGCTCTTTAATTGAGCCTTGACCATCCACGAATCTCAACACAATTGCCATTTCTTCTTTGCCTCCTGCATCCTTGGCTTCATCAACTAATAGACAAAACTTTTTATCTCCAATTTCTTCACGAATTTTTTTTCTCACCATGTTAGCCATAATATGCAAAATCTCTTTTTGAATATTTGGTGAGGTGTACTTTGCATTCCCTGGAGCATTGTCGAGTATAACATCCTCAATGTTAACATTTAATCTACCCATAAGCTTCAACATTTCTATGAGATTTCCTCGATTTTCTGAAGTTGAACCTTCACGATGACCTCTAACTAGCGACCTTGTAAACTAAGCCATCGAACACCTCACTTGTAACCTTAAGCCGCAACCGATTTTTTCGAACATCCTCTGAAGTTTGTGCATTTATCACCCTGTTAATGTGTCGAGTAACATTCGACAAATTCTCAACAGATTGTACGGATTTTCTATGCGGCGAATTGATGCTTCCCATATGTATCAAGAATGGACAATTAACCCCTTGATTAACTCTCTTCCAATTTTAAGTCCCCCATTAGTTAATGTGCAGTGAGGTGTATTACCATTTTCAAAAAGGTAACACGGGAAACAAAATACCGCGTCCTTTGAAGGAGAATACTCCAACCATTGAAATTCTCCAAACCATTTTGGTTGAAAGCGACGATATTGATTTTCGAATAGAGTTCGTGGGTATTCTGGCAACCTAGGTTGATAAGGGCCCATCTTTATATATGCTCGTCTAATCTCATCTCTCACATTGAAGGAATATTGCCGTATTGGAGTACGCAAGCCCGGATCTCTTTCAAGAGAATTAGAATCAATATAAACTTCTTGAGTTGGAGATTCTAAAGGTCTCGTTTCCTCACGAGATGAAGCCTCAACAACTAATGGAGAAAGATTGTCAACCTTAGATGCCTCCCCACTTGATTTAAAAAATGAAAAAATTGTCTTCGATCTTTTGTTACCATGACGCTCCATAGAGTTTAGTCCAAAGCTAGTATGCTATCCTTAAAAAAAATGTCTCCTTAAATATTAAAGTCATGCAAACTTTTTTTATTCTCCTAATTCAATCAATGTAAATAGTATATAATCAAAGATATAAAAAAACATGTGAAACATAAAAACAATCGCAACGTAATTGAAATCGAAATCAAACGTACAAACGCAAATGAAGAAGATCACATCTCAAGAAGAGATTCAAAACAGAAACAAAACTGAAATAGATCGTTCATTTATCAAAGAAAAATCTAGTAATCACCCGCACAAAACGAAAACAAAATCAAAATCATCACTAAAGAACAAGGCCACATCACAAGAATAGATCTAAAACAGAAACATAACTAAAACAAGCAATGCAGCTGCAATTCCCCTCTCTCATTCTCAACATGCCTAGCTAAAACAAGCAGACCTTTCTTCTCGGTAATTCGAGTACTATTTGACAAATTCCCCCTCGACAAAAACCTCAATGCCTCTGCACACCTAGTGACCTAGTCTTAACCTCCAATTTCACCGCCTCCCCTTCACTCTCCCTATCTTTCCTACCCTGCCCAGCAAACCGCGACGACGAAGACGAATTCGAACGAAGCCGATTCGGGCATGTAGGCTTACCGGTCTAGAATTTTGTACAAACAAAATCAAAATCAACAACACGATCGAAGAAACCGAACGAACAGATTGAAGAGATGACAGCCGGCAGCGATCAATCAACGACAAAAACTGAAGAGATAGAATCATAAAAAGATGAACTCACCTTGATCGATTGGAAACCCTAGGAGAGCTAAACAGAGAACCAAAGAGATTTGCTTGAGGAGGCAAGGAGCGATGTTTAGGTTGAAAAAAACTAAAAACAATAGAGATTGGGGAGCCCCTGGTCGCACCTTGCAAGTGTGGCTGTTGAGCCTGTTGTGTGGGCTTAAAAGCCTTAAATACAAATTTATTTATTTTTTTTGGGCTTTTTCTGGGCCTTGCCCTGGGCTACGTAGCCCAGGGCAAGGCCCACCTGGGTACGCCCCTGCCCTAAGATGGAAAGCGTATATTAAGTTAAGGTTTGAAGCACGAGGCTTCACCAAAATGTGAAGGTAAGATATTGAGATGGTATCTCCAATTAAAACCTATAACACTTTCTTTATCTACTTAAATGTCCGATGTATGTGGGACTATTCTTTTTTTTTTTTTTGGATCAAAGGGGAGGCTAGATGCCTAATTCCCCCCCCCCTTACATCCTCCTCTAATATATATGGAGGCCACACCCAAAGGTATTAAATCAAAGTAATGCATGCGCGGACGACAATTATGTGCGAATGAAGCAAGCTAATCAACCGACCTATTGCCCTCTCGGTGAACATGAAAAATCTTCACTTCCTATTGATTATCCAATAGTTTGAAGAGAAGAGTAATGCCCTCTCAAAGTTCAGCCTCTCTATCACTACTTTGCGAAGGCCACTGTCCCAAGCGAGTTGTAAGAGGAGTAATGCCCCCCAGAGTTCAGCCTCAAATATAGAACACTTCCCTAGATTCGCAGCGAACCCCCGAAACCCAATCGCCAGAGGAGTTCCTAAACCACCGGTAATAGCCTTGTCGTCCTCAATAAGTGACCCATTCGAATTTAGCTTAACGCATCCCTCTGGAGGCGGTGACCAGCCTATAAGACGTAACTCCCCATTCTTCTCCCCAAATCTGCCATCACCAGAAACCTTGAAACTCGCTAAACGTCCCATGCCTTAGCTTTAATGGATTGGACCAGTTGAGTAAAGTTCATAGACTCTTCCGCAACCAACTCATTATTCCGCTCTGTCCACAACTTCCAACAAGTCACCCCGAACAGTGTAGACCACCGAAGACCTACAACAATTGAGTCATCCATTAGATTATCACGAAACCACTGCTCAAATTGCACATTAAGAAATATAGGCAATCCCTTAAGGCGACCAAAGCGATTCCAAACCGCAGTTGCCCTTTTACAATGACGCATTAAATGACTAATAGTTTCAGCCTCCAAATCACATAGCTCACATCACTACAAAAAAATAGCAGATCAGAAATGGAAATTTCCATCTCTGATTTGCATAAATTTCGTCTCTAATTCAATTCTGCAACGGAACAGAGACGGAATCTATTCCGTCTATAAAATCGTCATCGCTAATTCAATCAGCAACAGAAATGTGTTTCCATTACTGATTAGAGACGGATTAGAGACGAAATTTAGAAACGGAACAGAGACGTAATAGAAATGGAAATTCTTCTAAAGGGTACAATTGTAATTGCATTCCGTCTCTGATCAGTCTCTGATTAGCAACGGATCAGAGACGGAATTATTATATTCCGTCTCTGATCCATCTCTGATTAGCAACGGATCGGAGACGGAATACAATAATTCCGTCTCTGATCCGTTGCTGATTTATGCATCTATTCCTCGAAAATTAGAGACGGAATAGCAACAGAATCTCTGAATTTCGTTGCTAATCCGTCTCAATTCCGCTTTGTTTAGTTTTCAAACTTAAGCTTAATCCAATTGGTTCTCCATAACATCTAGACTTGAAAAGACAACCATAGGATCTGCTCCATCGCCTGCACCCTCTCCAACAACTCCTTGGGGGTGCTAACATCCCCCAAAAAGCGAATTTGACATACATACACAAATCAATAATATATATCAACAACAAAGATTCAAATGAGAAAAAACATAAAATTCGATATTAAAAAAGATTTATATATTCACGAAACGTAGTCAAGTATAATAAATGTTTAAGATACCTAAGTATCTATAAAAAAAACTACAATTCTCATTGTTCTACAACAACCATAAAAATACCTAAGTATCGTAAAGTTGTCCATCCCTCGTTGTGCTAACACCTGGGATGTGCTAGCATCAGGATGTACGTATCTTCTCTTCTATATCCATAACGACCCGAGACTGTAGACACATCCTTTGGGACAGTCACTCGCCACCTTGTAGTACACCGCCTCAACATCCACCGGCTGGTCCGGTGTAGTCTGGGTCAGTTCCTGACGTCTCCTTTGGAGCTTATCCTGCATGGATCAACAATATTTTGTTAACAATATAATAGTAGCATTAAGTTGAGAAGGCAGCAAAATGAAGAGATATGTAAAAAAAATAAAGTTACGAAGGCAAATCTTACATTTATCAATTAAGTTCAATAATTCTGCAATACCCAACTGTAATGAATCTCATATTCAAACACAAAATGATTCGTCAAGATTGGATCTCATGCTTTAAAAAAAATAAAAAATTCTTAATATCTAAAACCCGCATACCATACCATAGAATTTTAAACAAAGCCTCAATCCCAAATTAGTTGGAGTTGACTAACCTACACAATGTATCACATAATTTTTAACTCCAAACCTAAAAATCCTAAACAATTGCCATAATTCCCAAAAACATTTGATTTAAACTCTTAAAAGTTCTAGAAGCCTAAATCCAAGACATTGAAATCTCAACCCTAAGTAAGTCATGCACCCCTAAAACACTAAAGTCACACTCCATAATACCAAAAAAAAAGTCACTCCATATCCTAAATTTGCAATTTCAGAAACATCAAAGCCACTAAAATCTTAAACCCACAAGTATGAAAAATGAGGCAATATCGGAAGTAAAACTAGAAACAAGAAGTGGCTTTCTCCTTGAACTGCATTAAAATAAATTAGAACGAACCTTCAATTCATTCACAACCCACCACAAAATTTTCATCATTGATATGCATAATACACCAAGATAGATTTATGAGAAGAGAAATGTATTTGGGATTCTATCAATCCTTACTATTGCATACCTCTTTGTCCTTCTTGGTGCCAGTAAAGGGTAAGGATGAGGTATACAGTTTACCGCACACGAGCAGTTGTCCTTTCAGATCATTATATGAATGGATGAATCTCTGGACAATCATGAAAGCGTATTAGACAATTAGAGTTGTCAATGTCGTAACAACAATGCCGTGGTAACTGGTAATACAAAAAATGGTAGAGCACTGAAGAGTAGAACAAAGATTAAGATCCAAACAGTTTTAGTAGAGATTTTCATTTTTGTATAATGACACTATGGCCTATAGGCCAAGTCTCAGTATTCTATGAAGTCATGTTTTCTTCAAGGAAACCAAAGTGCATGTCTTAGCTTTCACAACTACGATAATCATAATCCAATAAATATATAATAAATAAAGTAAATCGGTAAAAGGCACTCACATATTGATTTGATTAATAGCCGAAATAGCCATCGCATTTACCCATAAGTCCTCCAATACTACCGATGACAACCTCAAGGAACTGTGTTTGTGTGGTTCTGAAAAGGGCGATTTTAATGCTCATGCCAAATATACCCATAATAACAATGGCTACACTGACAAACAAGTTTGCAGAGCCAAGAAGAACCCCCATCTGTAGAAAATGATTATGTTTGTCATCCAGCATGATAATGATGTAGACTTCGGTGTTATCTACATATGCTCTCAATTTCAGAGAGTGAGAGAACTTAGAATCAAGATGATAAGCAAAAATACAAGTGACGGAGATCTCTCCAATCAGAATTTTTTTTTTCAAGTATGGAAGACTCCTAAAACAAAATGAACCACCATAAAGCCAATTATTTCGAAACACGGCTAACAATGTTAGAGGTTAAATTTCTATGAATTGATAGTGATGAACAAATACAATAACTGAAGCAGAATACAATAACTAACTATGTTCATATCCCAAACATATGATGGAGACCATTTAGCTACTATTTTCCAAGTTATATTTTGAACCATTATACTATCGATGCACCCTAACGTCTCAAACGAAATGAAATGGCATCCCCTAAGTGGGACAAGATCAGCCTCGATGTCGAAAGAACCTGCATAATTTATTATAACATATGTTTATTCCAGAAACACAAGAGTAATGTCTCTTTATTCACAATGGTTAATGAAACTGTCATTTAGAACCTGAATTCTTGCGGAGAATCGCCCAACAATTGAATTGGCTAGAAGACAAGTGAAGTCAAACTTTTGAAGAAGTCATGAACAACAATTGAACATTTGGAGTGACACGTGACTATACTTTGGACAATCCTACTCAAGATTTCATGGATTGACATTCTATAATAGATGAGATAGTTGACAAATGATCTGTAATGCACAATAACTTGCAAGCAGATGACAAAAGGTAGGTTTAACGTACAGTCGATAGTTTGTTCAAGGTTCCCTCTACCTGTGCGAAGTAAGCTCCTAAACCCATCTCCAACGCATTAACATTTGGCTTAAAACCATTTAAAAAAAGTCACTCCATATCCTAAATTTGCAATTTCAGAAACATCAAAGCCACTGAAATCCTAAAGCCACAAGTATGAAAAAGGAGGCAATATTGGAAGTAAAACTAGAAACGAAAAGTGGCTTTCTCCTTGAACTGCATTAAAAGAAATTAGAACGAACCTTCAGATGTTGCTAGACAAAATCAACAGCATCGCTTGGTCCAAATACCTGCATCCACAACATTGTTTTGTATCTCAATAAACCTGAAAAATAATGAATTCAGAGAAATAGTGAGATACACCAACGGATATTTCTAACCGACACATACCATCGAGAATCACCGTAGAAAGACAACTAATATAAAAAACTAGGCTACAATTATAATGATAATCATAGTCATCATAGAATATTACAACGTTGATTTACAATAATGGAGTATTTAGAATACTTGAGGATTTGGGCTTGCGGTAAAAATAATGATACCCAAATCATAAACAAATGAAAAACCATAATCCATATCTCTTCTCCATTTTCAAGACCTTCAATAGAGTAAATCATATATTTACCAACTCAACAAACTTCAGAAGCTACACCCTAGGTCCCTAGCTTTTGCCTACCATTCTCCTATGTCTTAATGTCTTATCAGACTCATCTAGAACTATATATTGAAATGGTTGATGTCGCTGTACCTTAGCTTCTATCAATGGTTCAACAAAGTCTTGGACTATTAATGAACTAAACATTGTAATGCTGAAGGTCAGGCTCCATGAACTCAATCAGTCTTATAATTCTTCTATTTCAGTCATTCCACTAAGATAAAAACAAATAGGCAATATGTAATATTTGATGGTTTGACCCCTGACCAGCCAATTTAAGCAGTAAATTAAAGGGGTTCGATTAACGTCTAAATACAGGCAACTGAACAGCAAGAAAAACATTCACCAAGCACTCAAGGTTTTAAAAAAAGGGAATCCCCAACAGTCATGACACATGAAGCAAGAAAAGGTACAGATGAAAAATGTTAGTTTCATGCTATAGTAGATGAGCACAGATATCAGATCATTTATTTGGAAATAACGTAGTCTACCAAAATTGTCCAACTATTATAGTAAGGCCTGCAAGTTTCATAGAATTACCTTGTCAAATATGGGATACTTAGCTTTGAATCTAGTGCAAGCAAACTCTACAATCTGCTTGCTCGTTCCCGCTCTCCCGCCCACCAAATCGATTGCATGGAAATGCTAGTATTTCCGGACCTAGAACAAGCAGAAAATCTCATCATACCTTCATTGTAAGCAAACAACAAACAACTTCTAAATTTCATGGCTCATTCCACATCGCCACCAAATGGTAACATTTAAGTGATCAAATATCATTAACTTAAGCAAAAATAAACCTTGATCTATGTACTTCTCATATAACTTGGCCAGCTCTATATAGTTCGAGTTGGTCAGTCCACTGCAACCAACATAAAAGATAAATTAACTCCTTTTCCCCTCTTAGAAAAGAAAATGTATTAATATGGATAAATTAATCATTTGTGTATTAGATATGACTCCAACCTAAGATCTGAGATCAAAAATATGAAACTAATCTAGATACCCCGAAAATCGCAACAAAGGCAATGACTTCCCCAAAAGCAGGAAACAAGGAAAAATGAAATTACCATTGTGAGGTGACATTCACAATTAACAGAGCCTTCCCCTTGTAAGTGCTAAGATCAACATCAGTGCCCTTGGCATCCTGCAAGCATTATAAATGAAGGAAAATGGTTAGTCCTCACAAGTTATCATTCAAAATCAAGATATAATTCAAAGACAACAACATAGCATCAGCCCCAAATTAGTTAGGGCAAAGTATCAGGATCCAGTCACATAAAAAACATACAAAATGCATTCCAAAAAAGCACAGACCACCATCAATTTCTCACAAACCCCAGAAATCATATCAATCATACACTCTAACCCTAATTCAAACAACCACAATCGAAATAACCAAACATTAAGACATCCAAAAACTAAAAATTTAGGGTTTGGGAGAGAGATTTCCAAGGCTTAGGGCTTCCGAGGCTCTATTTTGTGGCGACGGGTTAGGGTGCGGCGAACAGCGGAGACGGCTTAGGGCTTCCGAGGCTCTAATCTCCGGCTGATGGCGACGACAGACCCGACGGCCTCGTCGCAGCCTCAGTCGCAGCGACGACAAAGATTTAGGGTTTGGGAGAGAAATTTCAGCGAGAGAGAGAGTTGACGGTGAGTGAGATCCAGTGAGAGAGAGAGGTGAGATTTCGGTGAGAGAGCAGTGAGAGAGAGAGAGTAGAGAGCGGTGAGAGAGAGGGCGAGAGAGTGAGAGCAGAGAGCTGCGAGAGAGAGAAAGCGGAGAGCGGCGACGGTGAGAAAGAGAGAGCGGTGACGGTGAGAGAGAGGTTTGTTGAGAGAGAGACGGTGAGAGAGAGCTTCGTTTAGGGAGAGAGGTTTTTTGAGAGAGAGAGCTGAAAGAGATTTTAGAGAAAGAGAGAGAGAGAGAGAGTTTTGTGGTTGGTCCCCAATTTTGGGGTATCTAGATCGAAGCACGCACGAATCTTGAGACGTAATGGACGGTTGTAAAAAAAAAGAAAGTTTTGGTGGGAATGTTGGCGCCATTATTTAGAGACGAAATTTAATTTCGTCTCTATTTTCGTCTCTGATCTCTCTCTATTCCGTCTTTGAATTAGTCCGTCTCAATTCCGTCTTAAACCACTTTTTCTTAGCAACGGAACTTTTTTCCGTTGCTAATTCTGTTTCTAAATATCATTTTTCTTGTAGTGCATGTATCATTATCACCCATATGCCTTCTAAACGTCTCTGCATTTATGAGAAGGGCATTGTTTTTCACAAGCCAAAAGTGAAACGACCCTTCCCTGACTTTCGAGTCGGATTGCCTGACCCAGACTATTACTTAGACTTAATACTTGAACTAGGCCCAAATAACGGTCTAGAACACCTAAACAACATGTGGAATAACATATAGACAATATGGCAATAGAATGCGAAATTTGAATTTAAATAAATATCGTATGTCATCATAAACCAAACTATCGGGTATCTCAAACTCCCCATGCTAATCAAGCAATATAAAATCTTCATAACCTTCAAATATTTATAAATGTACCCAACTAACTAAAGAAAGGTTTAACTACCTAACATACTTGCTTAGGTTGCACTCTTACTAACAGTTTTCAAAAGAAATAGTAGATATATCACGCAAGGCTCACATTGCAAAGAGACTTCAAGCAATGGCCTTCCCCTTGCCACGATCTATCGTACTCGAAGATCGACCTGTAGTGTAAGCGGGTGAGTTAAAGAACCAACAGAGCCCAATAATTGAAGAACTACGCTCAAATATTAAATATGCAAGTAATACCTATAAAGTAAAAATAAAGCTAACATGCATTTAAAATCAAGATAACATTGAAATCTGTAGCATGACATCAATTTCCATGAAAAATAAGCATATCATATTCATAAAGTAACTTAAGTAGTGATAGAGAGTTTCAAGGGCTGTAAAATATAAGAAAATCAACTTTTGCATGCAAAGGGGTTCCAAAAGATATACATAGAATGTAATAGATATAAATGTAAGTTCATTGTCTCATTCATCATTACCTCCCCTTGTTGAGCAATTATCATAATATAATGAATATGCGTAGGTGACTTGAATGACCGTGTGTCCATGGTTCCTCAAGAGGCCCGAGCAACTTGGTTCCATCGTGCATCCACGACTCCCCAAAGGCCCTTGCAGAAATGGGTGACTTGGTTCCACCGCGTTACTACGGCTCCCTAAGAGGCCATTAAGCATATAAGGTGACTTGGTTCCACCATTTGACTATGGCTCCCCAAGAGGCCTTACACGAAGTTAACCAAAATAGGTTATAAACCCATCCCAAGTCATTTTATTAAAATCTTGATTCTGAATATACTAGTAGCATGCCACATTTAATAGATGAGTGGAGCTCCCTCCTTACCTCGACTCGCCGAGTTAGGCTCTTTTAGCCGACCTCGACTCACCGAGTTAGGCTATCTTGGCCGACCTCGCACGCACCTGGCTCGATGTGAATCTCCTTGCGAATTAGACAATTTAAACAATAATTGCGTTATTCAATGATCTGAAATTCAAACTTAATTATTTATTCAATTACTTCAGGGTGGGGCCCACTAGTGTGGTCCCCACAGGTCCCACGTCGCCCGTGAGAGGGTCGAGGGTGGAGGCCCACCCAACCTATTTGAAAATATATTATTTTAATATTTATTTATGAGATATATCTATATATCTATATATTATTTTATTATTTTTATTTATTCTTTTAATATATATATATATATATATAGTGTTTTTTCAACCGTGTTGACCGGGGTCAATGTCTAGGGGCCAATTGACCACGGGGTTTAGCCCCGTGTTGGTTTTAGGGTTCTACGGGGAGATTACAAAACAATTTTGCCCCCAACAACAGGATCCGAATCTAATTCCATTAAAAACGTTTAAACCATGAAAAACTTAATCATACCTCAATCGCAATATACCTTTCGGAAGGTTGATCGATCTCTAAGGCGCCGCCAACGACGAACGCCCTCTATCGCCAATCCACACGACGAACGGCGAGATTCGTGCTAGCAAGCGTCTATTTATACAACTCTTGTATATAGACGGTTAAGTAAATTACACATATACCCCTACTTAAAGAAGTATAAGTGTAATACACCACAAGGACGTTTCCGTCATGAATTTTATCATATAAAACTCATTTTTCTCGAACCATCTTAAAATCTCGCAAAACCATTCTTAGTGTGCGACCCAATAGGCTCATACAACGTTGGCAGTGTACCAAAACACATTTTGGTATACAAGTCATAAGCGGCCTCTAGCAAGACATTATGACTACCCAAGTTGTACGAATATCAAATCAAAACAACCTAATCAATAATGTATATAACATCCTTTTGTCACACGATATCCGTTTGATCAAACATAAGGCATGGAATTGTCATCCAACATGTTCAATCGTACTAGTCTCGATCTCTGGTAGATCGAAAACATCCAAGTGACATTGATCAATATCAATTCACTTAGACTAGGCCTTTTAACAGTCTAACACATCGAGGGATCCACTAGATATCTCTCTTTATATGAGAGGGACAAATTCTATCTCGATTACACAACTTCATCACATTGCTCACACAAGTAACCAATCACAACCTTTATAATCGTCCGGTTAAAGACAATGTTTGATTGTGTCGAATCACTGTGTTCCTAATGTTGAAGTCTCTGGTAATCTCAAGTCAGAGGACTGGAATATATACTTATCGTGAGAAACAACTATGACTTAATCCATGTGATGTTCTCATAGCGGGTCGGTCCAGTACTTTGTTCCCTAACAAGTACTCGTGATCTTGATTCGTATCCCTATACGTATAATCATCATATGATCATCAATCAAGACTCACACTAGTCTTAATTCATTATAGTTCCCAGTATAATGATCGACTAGGGACATTTAGGATATTTATGTAAATACCCATGGATCTTATTATAATGTAAACATGCAAATTAATTATAATAAACAGCAAATGAAATCCTCTATTTTATTAACTAAAAGTATTCATAAAGACAGTTAATGGATTGACCTAGGGCACATGCCCCATCATCTCCCACTTGCACTAGGGCCAATCATACATGCATCTAATGCCTAATGATCTAACATGACCTTCATGTTTTGCTTGTGGAAGAGTTTTGTCAATGGATCCACAACGTTGTCTTTAGTAAGTACTCTGCAAATCTTTACGTCTCCCATCTCAATAATCTCTCTAATGAGATGAAAACGTCTGAGTATATGTTTGGATCTGTGATGTGATCTAGGTTCCTTGGCCTGTGCTATTGCCCCGTTATTGTCATAATACAAACAAGCAGGGTTAGCAATACTTGGAACCACACCTAGTTCATAAATGAACTTTTTGATCCAAACTGCCTCCTTTCTTTGCATCGGACGCTACAATATACTCAAACACATTTGTAGAATCTGTCACGCCTCTTGCTTCGAACTTTTCCAACCATCGCACCCCCATTCAAAGTAAACACATATCCAGATCGCGATCTAAAATCATCTATATCAGTTTGAAAACTGCATCGCATCTGTGTAACCATTTACAACTAGATCATTTTCAAAACCTCCATAGACCAAGAACACGTCCTTAGTCCTTCTTAAGTACTTAAGGATGTTCTTTACTCGCTATCCAAAGTGACTCTCACCTAGATCTGATCGATATCTCGCTTGTAGTGCTCAAAGCATATGATACATCGTGTCGAGTGCATAACATGGCATACATGATAGATCCAATAGCTGATGCATATGGAATCTTATTCATACGGTCTCGCTCATCATTTGTCTTAGGACATTGAGTCTTCTTGAGACTTATCCCATGAGACATTGGCAACAATCCTCTTTTAGAGTCTTGCAAATCCGAACCTATTCAAGACCTTGTCTATGTAAGCACTCGACTTAGACCGATTAACCTTTTAGATCTATCCCTATAGATCTTTATCCCTAGGATATAGGTCGCATCTTCTAAGTCTTTCATTGAGAAACACTTCCCTAACCAAGACTTGACATTCTCGCAATGTTGGGATGTCATTTCCAATGAGTAATATATCATCAACATACAAGTACTTAAAAAATAACTACACTCCCACCGACCTTCTTGTATACACAAGGCTCATCTTCATTCTTAATAAAACCAAAATCCTTGATTGCTTCATCAAAACGAAGATTCCAACTCCGAGAAGCTTGCTTTAATCCATAAATGGATCTTTGAAGCTTGCATACCTTCCTAGAATTCTCGGGATGTACAAAACCTTCAGGTTGTGTCATATACACGTCCTCAAGCGAACTTTCCATTAAGAAATGCTTTGTTTTTACATCCATTTGCCATATTTCATAGTCATAATATGCAAAGAATGTCAATTAAAATTCTTATGGATTTAAGCATGGCTATTGGCGAAAAGTTTCATCATAATCAACACCTTGAGTCTGCGCTGAAACCTTTTGCTACAAGTCTTGCTTTAAAAGTATGCACTTTGCCATCCATGTCGCTTTTCTTCTTGAAAACCCATTTACATCCAATGGTCTTACCACCTTCAGGTAAATCAACCAAGTTCCAAACTTGGTTATCATACATGGATTGCATCTTAGAGTTCATGGCACTTAGCCATTTATCCGAGTCCGGTCCGTACATAGCCTCCCGATAAGTGGTGGGCTCATTTTGGTCTATAAGCAACACATCACGACTATCGGTAATGAGAAATCCGAATCTCTCTCGGCTCATGTCTTACCCTACTAGATTTACGTGGGCCTTGTGTCACTTGTGGAGGTTCAACTGGTTCGGAACGTTGTTGAACTTCCAAAGAGCGTTCAGTGTTTACCTGTGATTCTTGAACTTCTTCAAGATTTATTTCTTTCCCACTAGTGTCTTTTGAAATAAACTGTTTTTCCATAAAGGCACCATACCGAGCAACAAACACTTTATTCTCGGGGGATTATAAAAGTAATATCATTTTGTTTCCTTAGGATACCCCACAAATAAACACTTGTCGATTTAGGTGCTAGTTTTTCTCGAGACTTGTCGCTTTACGTAAGCCTCACAACCCCAAATCTTAAGAAAAGACAAACTAGGTCTCTTCCCGTACCATATCTCATATGGTGTTTTATCAACCGCTTTAGAAGGAACTCGATTTAGAGTGAAAGCTACAGTTTGTAATGCATAACCCCAAAAGGATAATGGAAGATCTGCATGACTCATCATAGATCGAACCATATCTAATAAGGTTCGATTTCTCCTTTCGAAACTCCATTCCATTGTGGAGTTGCTTTGGTGGAGTCAATTGGGAGACAATCCCACAATTTCTAAGATGATCATCAAATTCTTGGCTTAAATACTCACCACCTCGATCTGATCGAAGTGTTTTGATAGTTTTACCAAGTTGATTCTGCACTTCATTTCGAAACGTTCAAAACATCTCGAATGATTCAGCTTTATGTTTCATAAGATATACATAACCATATCTCGCAAATCATCGGTAAATGTAATGAAGTACGATAACCTCCTCTAGCCATTGTGTTTATAGGACCGCATACATCGGTATGTATTAGACCCAATAAATCACTTGCCTTTTCACTGTGTCCAGTAAAGGGACTTTTAGTCATCTTGCCTAGTAAACAAGATACGCATGTTTCATATGTTTCTAAATCAAATGAATCTAGAAGCCCATCTTTATGGAGCTTCGTTATGCGTTTCTCGTTTATGTGCCCGAGACGACAATGCCAAAGATAGGTTTGATTACAGAAATTACAATTTTCTTCCTTTTTCTTTTGGGTGTTTTGAAGCAGGAACAGGTTGGGGCTTGACTTGTTCCATAGGCTTTGCGACAGGTGCAGCAACAGCCTTGGCAACCTAGCCTTGCCTTTGCCTTTCTTCTTCATTCCCTTTCCCTTTTGGACCATCAACACATTACTAGAGGGTTTCTCGATATTTTGTTCAGCAGTTTTGAGCATCAAATGCAACTCTGAAATTGATTTCTCCATATTATTCATATTGTAGTTCATCACAAATTGTGAGTAAATCTCTGATAATGAATTCAGGATCAAATCCGTAGCCAACTCTTGGCTTATGGGGAATCCGAGTCTATCAAGCTGGTCAACATAGCCCTTCACCTTCAGAACATGAGGACTAACTGACGCACCCTCAGTCATCTTGCAAGAATGTAGGTTCTTGACTGTCTCGAACCTTTCTTGCCTAGCTTGCTTGTTGAAACATTTCCTTCAACGTTATAGCCATGTCGTAGGCTTCCATTAGTTCCATGTCCTTCGAAGTTCAGAACCATAGTTGTCGGCATAATACATGCAACATCGGTAGAATCGTTGACATGCTTACTATGCGCATCCTTCACAAATTTCGTAGCATTGGTGGTGGGTCCTCGAGATTGGAGCATCCAGGGACATACAACTTGCGTTCATGCTTAAGAACAATTCTCAAGTTTCGAACCGATCAAGAAAGTTAGTCCCGAGATAGTTTATCCTTCTCAAGGATGGATCGCATGACGGGGGATTATTGTTACTTGAAGAGGCCATTGATCTACAATAAAGATTATGCTAAAATTTAGCATAGAGGAATAGACTCCCACTAAATTAACAACCCTCCTAAAACGTCTTGTTTATTTAGGGGACTAAAATCCATATTTCACCTAATTCTATGACAAATTATGGCATGAAACACGAACTAGATTATTTAGGTAGGTAACGCTTACCAATTACATCTTATGTAATTTTTAGATCCTTTTATGAGATATGAGACATCTTATGTCTTAGCATGTTTTTATCTCATCATTTGCCTAAAGCTCAAAACTATTTTGATGGCTTTATTAAGTCGGACCATTTTAAACATTTAGGTAACTCTTTTGACCCAACTTGTCTCACCAAGATAACACAATACACCCAAATATGGCCGAAACCGTATTAGTGTGATCGAGGCCTTGACAAGTGTTTAAAAAATGGATGACATGAGACTTAAAATTTAATAGAGGGATTTTATTCTGTTTTAGTGATTTTTATGTAAACAATAAAATATCATATATTCTATTGATTTGTTCAATCACTAAACAATTTGGAAATTTCTATATTATTCACCAATAAAAGAATTTCCTTGCGCTAGGATTAGTTAGGCATGTCCCATTGACCGGTCAATGGCTAAGTGGTTCCATTGACGGTCAACAGACGGGAAGTGTGCTGGCGCGCCCCTTTTTTTTTTTTTTTTAGAAGACGGATCTCAATTCCGAAAATTGAAATTCGCTATAGAAAATCATATTTTTCGCTGATTTTACTATACTAAATTTACCCCTTAATTTATCCAAAATTAAGTCAATTAAAACATTTTTAATTAACCCCGGCCCACATCTAACTAATCATCTTATCCTAATCCAATTAGGACTAATCTTATCCTAATCCAATTAGGACTTATCTTATCCTAGTCCAATTAGGACTAATCTTATCCTAGTCCTATTAGGACTAATCTTATCCTAATCCAATTAGGACTTGTCTTATCCTAATCCAATTAGGACTAATCTTATCCTAATCCTATTAGGACTAATCTTATCCTAATCCAATTAGGACTAATCTTATCTTAATCCTATTAGGACTAATCTTATCCTAATCCAATTAGGACTTGTCTTATCCTAATCCAATTAGGACTAATCTTATCCTAATCCTATTAGGACTAATCTTATCCTAATCCAATTAGGACTTGAGATATTTGAATCCTAGCATATCACCAATAACAAGATTATTGATATTTATCTCATATTCTAATTTGTTATCTATCTTTATCAAATATAAACTTCATAACAAAATAGATATAACAAGATAAATAATTAATTTCGAAAATTAATTAATTATTTTGGAATTAAGATATTTGAATCCTAATATATCACCAATAACAAGATTCTTGAAATTTATCTCATATTCTAATTTGTTATCTATCTTTATAAAATAGAAACTTCATAACAAAATAGATATAACAATATAAATAATTAATTTCGAAAATTAATTAATTATAAATAAATAATTTTGAAAATTAGTTATTTGCAATTTCGGTCCTCATCTAGATAATCACAAATATGTCATTGAATCATGAACTACTATCACAATCGAATCTAATCATATTAGTTTCGAATTAATATTCAACCTTATACAATTCAAGAAACGTAAAACAATGTAACCTAAATATGCATATTGAATTAGAGAGATTTCATCCATGCATCAATGCACAAAGAATAACGATTATACCTAATGATTTCAATTAAATCACAAATATGTGTATCATATACACAAACGTGATAATAAATCTCAAAGAAAACTTATGTATATCACATATACATCAATTATCAACATGCTTTCGATCATATATCATGTACATATCAGAAGAAAACATGCAATGAATTTAATGGAATCGAACTCGATGGCTCGATACCACTTGTTGGGTTTTGGGGTTCATACGCAATGAGATTACAAAACAATTTTGACAAAAACCCCAACAGATCCGAATCTAATTCCATTAAAAACGTTTAAACCATGAAAAACTTAATCATACCTCAATCGCAATATACCTTTCAGAAGGTTGATCGATCTCTAAGGCGCTGCCAACGACGAACGCCCTCTATCAGCAGTCCAACACCCGACCGGCGCCGAGATTCGAAGTGCTAGCGTCGAGAGAATGCCAAACCTTTTGAATCTCTCCAAAACGATCCAGAGCATACCAAAAACCCTAAGTCGTTTCTTAAACGAAAAAGAGTTTTGGCCTTTTGATCTTTCGTTAGTGTATTCTAACTTAAAGCGTCTATTTATACAACTCTTGTATATAGACGGTTAAGTAAATTACACATATACCCCTACTTAAAGAAGTATAAGTGTAATACACCACAAGGACGTTTCCGTCATGAATTTTATCATATAAAACTCATTTTTCTGAACCATCTTAAAATCTCGCAAAACCATTCTTAGTGTGCGACCCATAGTCTCATACAACGTTGGCGTGTACCAAAACACATTTTGGTATACAAGTCATAAGCGGCCTCTTTCATAAAGGCACGTCCCCATCACCTCGGGCACGTCCTTGTCAGGGACGTCCTTGCCGACGGTGGTGGCGCCGCCCATTTTTGACAGTGTTGCGGTGGCGCTGCCTCTATATGAGGTTTTCTATCTTTTTTGTACAAACCCAACATATATAAACCATTAACACTTGAAACAAAAGACATGATGAAGAAGATGAGGGTGGGGGTTACCTTCTTGGTGTGATCTTTTAAGTTAACAGATCCAACTGATTCCAATTTCTCTTTTCTCTTAAACATGTTGATTTTGAATATAAGGGTCTATAGGGTTTTCAATTTGATATTTACATTAGGGCTAAATTAGTGTAGGGTTTGGAAATTTACTAAGCCGCCCCTAGGGAAAGTTTATTGGGTTTTGGATCGTCACAACATCCCCAATTTAAAAAAAAAATTCATCCTCGAAAGAAAACGTAAGGTACACTCGTAATCTGAGGTAATTATTTGTAATGATTTCTTTTAGAGACCCATTTTTTTAATTGATATGAATCCGCTCGTGTGAAATTTGATTGTACCCTCGTGAAATAAAATCTTACTCTTGAATCTAACTTTTCAATAGTATTATTTTTGTCCTACAAGCTGAAACTCACTAAGTCGGCCTCATATGAGTCCCGATGGAATCATTATATCTTAGCTACATGCCAAGTCATTGTATCATCGCGCATTTCTGGGCATTCCTTTGTAATCTTCACTAAAGTCGCAATGTGCACCCAAGTCGTCCAACCAACATTTAGAAAAAACAATACTGAGATGTGATATGGTGTCTATCTATATCGTAAAACATCTCTGCTATCCTGGAAACAAATACACACCACCAACTTGTAGTAGGAATTAGGATAACTATTTGCTATGATATAAACACTAGCACACCATCTCAATTTCACATATCCATGAACAACTTATCATGTCGTTGCGACTTATCTGTGTAGGCTACATATGTGCATACATGATATTCCTTTATGGAATTATACTTTAACATCTTTGTCATTACACGCTTATCGACATTGATTTCTGCGGGTTCATAATTCAAGTCAACTCTTGACTAACTGTCCAACTCGTAACTTCTTCATCACATTTAACCGTTTACTTACACATCAAGCTTCCACCCTTGGTAAGCTGTGTCATCATCATCATCATCATCATCATCGCTATCCCTAAGAAGCTTTCAATACTCATTTGTATGCATTTTATTACAATGTAATTTTTTTGTTTCATACCAAAGTCTCCTATTGTAATTACTCAATTTATGGAGACTTATTGTATCACATCTTCGTACTAATCAACTTTCACATTCATGGGTAACCATTTCAAATTCTTTTTGCGTTGTCGAGGTTCACATTTATTACACAATCGTCTCTTATTGTTCCATCGAGCCAAACTCTTAGCTCTTATAGTTCATTTAGAACTTCTCTCACTGAGAAATAAATAATGGTTTAACTTCCATATCGTTTTTTGAAACTATATAACCCATACCTTGAGTTTTTCATTAAGGACTCATAATCTCACTATGACCCAATTATTTTGAGTTCATAATTCACCCTCAACATTTTAATTTGTTGCTTTTGTGCGTTACTATTGTCGCATTTTCATTTATTTTTTCCGGGTACTTCGTAAGTAAAGTACGCGACTGTGTACTTAGTACTTAGGAAAGCATACTCGCACGTCATGCCATTTAAAGCGTTGGTTCAATGGTATCTAAACTCACGTTTATACATGCTTCGAGAATTTTCTTGCAACGTTAAGTTGTTGGTTTCGAATTTTAAAATCGCATTAAGCTCTCGAGCTTCCAAGTGTAAACGACACATTCTGTTTAACAATTCTTAACGGTGTCAAATTTAGAAGATCTCATATCCACATAGAGGTACATGTTTCATAACTAGCTAATATGTCTTTTCATCTTTCCTATTTATCGTATTGTTCATGTTACACAATATGAATGAAATGACCATCACCTCGGGTCGCCTGGCCCAGATCATTACTCAAGCTCGATACCTGAACAAGACCCAAATAATGGTCTGGCACACCTATTTTAACCTGCGGATTAACATACTAACCATTTGGAATAATAATTGTGCAAATAAATCCAAAACTAGAATTATATATAACGTAAAGATCAATGTGATCAAAATCAATTATCTAAGTAGGATTCGTTCATCTCAAAACCTTATAATACTACCAATAAGCTTCTAAATAGTGCAAAATAAATAAGGAAGGTTTCAAACTACCCGAATGATCTACTTTGAGTTACAACCCAAGTTTATTGTTCACAAAATCAAATAAATAAGTAATAGGAATGTGCGATTTCTCACAAAGTAAGGAAAGACTTCAAGCGGGTGTCTTTCCCTACTCCTGAGCTAAAGCAGATGTGGACGCACCCGGAGAGTAAGTGGGGTGAGCTAAAGAAACAACGGAGCCCAATAAGACAGAAAACTCGCTTAAACATTAAATACACAAGTACTACCTATTAATTGTGCAAAATCTAACGTGAATTTGAAAAACTAAATCTCAGGCATTTAGTAGAAATCGCGCAAGGATTGATCAAATTCAAATTTCAGTATGTGGATAAGATATAAAAGCAAGTAGGAACATGGAAGTATTGTTCATTGTCATAAGCAAGGTTATAGTCATGCATTCATACTTCTAAAATGAGTTTCAAGAATTATTTAAAGCATAACATAATTCAAATCATTCGTGTAAGGGGTCCACAAGAGAGATATCATAAAATATAGTAACAATTATAAGTCATTAGTCCATTCAATGCATGCCAGGTATTAGTAGGAATCCGGTGGCCGAATCCCTCACATTTGATTTGATGCAAAACGTTATTGAACGCAATGGCCATAGCGTCCTCCAACTTGTAGCATCATAACAAAGTGAGTTCATCCAAAGCCGCCACCGATACATGTCCCGATGTCACCAAGTTACACGAGCAGGAACTCCAACTCTTATACTTATGTGACACATTTATGCATTCAATTACGCAAGTAAAAACCCTCGGTGGCGAATTCCACAAACATCCTGGGGCATTAACTAGTAAGCCCTCGGTGGTACCACAAACATCCTGGGGACTTAAATATATTAACTTGCCAATTAGGCCCTCGGTGGGAACTTCACAAACATCCTGGGGCAATAAAATGACACAAATTAGGAAACAAGTGCATTCACATTCCATAGATTTGGAGATTCAAACCAATACCCCGATGCAACCCTCAACCAAAGTTTTTCATTCAAAGCATGATACTTAAATATCTAATAACAAGCTATATTTACCCCACTTACCTTGACTTGCAGCGTCACCTATAGAAACTCCCGGTACGTTTATGGCCTGATGCGAACCTTCATGCGACACTATACAATCATAATACATCTTATCAATACATGCTTTAATTTCAATTAACTAAGTCTTTCATTTGTTGGTCTTGGGGATCCACTAGTGTGGGTCCCGCGAGTCCCTCGTCGCCCATGCGACGGTCGAGGAGTGAGACCGATCGGTCTCCCTCGGAGACGTGATAGTGCCCCTATTAAAAGCAATTACCTAGCTTTTATTTTGTTAAATATTCTTTTATTTTATTTTATATATACATACATATTTTATACATTTATTTATATATATATATATTTAGAAATATATATATATTTAGAAAAATATACATATATATATATGTATATATTTATATTTTTTCTTAGTTTGATCGGTCAACAGTGTTGACCGGTCAAACCCTCCATTCATGACCAGGGACGGGGAGATCCCCCTCCCTGACCGTCGGCTAAAGAGGGGGAAGGGGCCCAGCACTAGCCGACGCTGGGTGCCCTCCCCAGCCATGGCCGGCCTGCCCATGGTGGGTGTGGGGTGGTCGAGACAACACCCCTTCCCTTTCTCACATGCAACAAAGGTAGGGGCAGCCTAGTGGCGCCCCTACTGCTCCGGCGGCGACAACGAAGTCATCGCCGATGGCGACGCGAAGCCGCTGCCCCGCTAAGGCATTCGGTCGCCTCGTTGACGCTATAACCACCATTCTTGTCAAATTCTCAGTTTTATTTTGATTTAAGACTTGAATAAAAGAATGTGGGGATTTGTACCCTTGAATTGTGTTCTCCTCGAGTTAGACCTCGACCACTCTTTTTCTCTCGTAGTTATAGTTTCAAAACCAACAAGGAGGCTAGGGTTTCTACTTTGATTTTTATATTGGGGCCACATTAGTTTAGGGTTTGAGGATTTACTAAACTGCCCCTAGGGCAGGTTTATTTAATTTTAGGTCGTCACAACGAACTTCATCGTGAGTCGATACTAGCTTAAGATCCTCAATTTTAAATTGTCAACCTATCATTGGTTCGAGCCATTTTCTTTCCAAAACTGTGCAGTTTGGTAGTCCAAGTTCTTCTAATAACGTTTACTCATATCGAGAGATTTTGGGTTACTTTTCACACGTAATTATTATTATTTCCCATGCGTCACCATTTCGATTAAGAATTTTAAGTTTTGAGACACAATACTCCCAGATGAAAGTCCAACGACTACTAAAGCTATCGTAGTAAGTGTCTTCCCTATAGGGATCACAATTCTTCATACCACCAATTTATTAATATTAATAATAATAATATTATTATTATCATTTTTATCATACGGGTCGATCCGCAATTTTAAAGATTCAATCATCATTGACTTCGCTTAGATGACATTAGTTACATTATTTATCTTTCAGCATTATTTTCATTTAACTACCATTACGATCATGTTAGGTTCCATTTTGCCTTAATAGTCGTTAGTTCGCGTGTCCATTACCAGACAATCATACCAATGATATCCTTTTAGCTGGGTATCCCCAATTTCAATGGTTCACATAACCTTGGGTTTATTAAGATATCGTTTATAGTGGTGCACACCCTTTAAGTTATAGATATTTTGACTTATATGAAGCATTGAATTTTAAGTTATTCCTTAATTTCTCAGTTATGGTACCGCCACCGCGTACGTACATTCATTTCGAAACTGATTCATCAAATTTTGGTATCCCCAATTTTATGATTCAACTCACTTCTAGTTATATTAGAATGATTTATCTTTTTGTTGGTTGCCTTTAATTTATATCATCTTAATCTCAAATCCAAAGTCCTTACAACATCTATAAATCCTACTTGGCAACGTGATCTTCACACGTGGCAATTCACCGAAAATAGTCCTTGATTGGGATCTCTAATTTTAGTAACTTGCTTATCTACGAGTGTACTGGTTTGACATTTTGTATTCACCGGATTCTCTCGTTGAGTTGTTTCAAGGGACTCTTTAACTTCTCATTTACTTTGCATTTCATTAAGTCAAACTTCAAGTTCAGTTCAAACTTTTTCGCAGAATCGAATTAGGTTTAAATTGTCTTAAATTCAATCATCCAAGAAATCTCAACCACATTTGCGAAACTCATTTCAATATTCTTCATTTTATTTAAATAGCCTTTCGGATTCTCACGACGAGTTGAAGACTCATAAGTCGACTTCATCCCATTTCAATGATACAAATCAATTAGTACAGATTTCGAGCAAAATTACGACAATGTGTGTGTGTGTGTGTGTGTGTGTGTGTGTGTGTGTGTGTGTGTGTGTTTAAATACATAAAAGTCTATTCACTCAACTTTCATTTTTTTTTAACACTAAGGAAAATGAGTCATTTCCTTTTATACTTGCTTATACTTTCAAAACTTGTAAAACAAGCACGTTTCTTTCTTAAAACTTTATGAAAGTGTGATAAACATTAACTCAGATCAACACAAAATTATGATCTAATATAGTTGAAACTTTTTTTAAAGGAAAATAGATTACGTAAAATAACAAAATTCGATTATAGTATTGATCTTTTAGTCGAGTTATAGATCGATGATTCGTATCTTTAATCAAGAGTTAGACGTTTAAGAGTCCACATGTTCTCATTATCTCGAATTAAGTTTTTTAGCTTAGTTTCGTAGTCAAAACTATCTTGACTTGATTTATTTATGACCAAGACTCATTGACATTTTTGCTAGAATCGTTAACTTCTTTTAAGCATGTCTTATGAATTTTAACTGTTTTATTAGAATTTCAAGAGTCAGAATTGCTTCTCTAAAGTGTGACCACGTCACTACTCCCTTTTGCATATATAGCATAACATCTCACTGCCCTTTCAAGTCTCATGATTCTTGTCTCACTATTTTATTTGCTACTCTACCATTATGTATAGGCCCATCTCCTTGTAATTCCAAACCGAGGCCTATTCATTTTTGCAATAGTCGGTTTTTTTTTTTGCAATAGTTGTTGCAAACACCATTTGAAGCGTGTGTGAACTCTCCTAAAGAGTTCGCTTCGATTTCCTTGCGCCGTCCATTGCCCTTCCCTTCTCATGGAACTCACGTTCCTAGTCTTAAAAGAGGAAAATTATCTATATATCTAGCAATATATTTATAAACATACAAGGTAGTAAATAATCATCATAATAAGTTTTTTATCAAATTTCTTATCTCCCATCCCATCCTAAGATTTTGTCATTTACGTATGTTAAGTCGAATTTGAACCAGTGTCCCATACCATTGATTCGTCTCACTTAAACTTGACCTTTAAATCTTAATTGCTTTAAAAACTTAGGTTCCACTAACCTAACGTTTCCCTAGGTTCTAATCCCTACTCACTGATACCAACGGAAACGACCCTTCCTCGGCTTTCGGGTCGGGTCGGGTCGTCCGACGCAGACCATTACTTAGGCCCAATACCTTAACCTGGCCCAAATAACGGTCTAGCATGCCTAAACAACATGCAGAATGATATATAGACAATATGGCAATAGAATGCGAAATTTGAATTTAAATAAACACCATATGTCATCATAAACCAAACTATCAGGTATATCAATTTCCCTATGCAAATCAAACAATATAAAATCTCCATAACCTTCAATTATTTATAAATGTATCCAACTAACTAAAGAAAGGTTTAACTACCCAACAGACTTGCTTAGGTTGCACCCCTTACTAATAATTTTCAAAACAAATAGTAGATATATTACGCAAGGCTCGCACTGCAAAGAGACTTCAAGTAATGGCCTTCCCCTTGCTATGATCTATCGCATTCATAGATTGACCTGTAGTGTAAGTGAGGTGAGCTAAAGAACTAATGGAGCCCGATAAGAGAAGAACTACACTTAAATATTAAATATAAAAGTAATACCTTTTCTAACATGCATTTAAAATCAGATAACATTGAAATATGTAGCATGACATCAATTTCCATAAAGAATAAGCATATCATATTCATAAAGCAACTTAAGTAGTGATAGGGAGTTTCAAGGGTTGTAAAACATAAGAAAAATAACTTTTGCATGCAAAAAGGTTCTAAGAGAGATACATAGAATGTAATAGATATAAATGCAAGTTCGTTGTTTCATTTGTCATTACCTCCCCTTGTTGACCAATCATAATAATATAATAAATATGCGTGGGTGACTTGATTTCAATGTGTGTTTACGGCTTCTCAAGAGGCCCGAATGACTTGGTTCCATCGTGTATCCATGACTCCCCACGAGGCCCTTGCAGAAATGGGTGACTTGGTTCCATCACGTTACTACGGCTCCCCACGAGGCCCTTAAGCATATAAGGTGACTTGGTTCCACCATATGACTATGGCTCCCCAAAAGGCCTTACATGAAGTCAACCAAGGTAGGTAATAACCTCATCCCAAGTTATTTTGTTAAAATTATGATTCTAAATATACTAGTAGCATGCCACATTTAATAGATTAGCGGAGCTCCCCAATTACCTCGACTCGCCGAGACTCTCTCAGCCGACCTCGCACACACGGGCTTGATGTGAACCTCCTTGCGAATCTAGACAATTTAAACAATAATTGCATTATTCGACAATTCGAAATTAAAGGTTAATTGTTTATTCAATTACTTCGGGGTGGGGCCCACTAGTGTGGTCCCAGCAGGTCCCCCGTCGCCCGTGAGAAGGTCGAGGGTGAGGGGTTCGCCTAACCCATTTGAAAATATATTATTTTTATATTTATTTACGAGATATATCTATATATATTATTTCATTATTTCTTTATTTATTCTTTTAATATTATATATTTCTTGAGTGTTGACCGGTGAACTGGTCATTTGACCATGGGTTTGGCCCCAGGTCTAATATCTAGGGGACGAATGCCCCTAGATGCGTTTGACATGGATAAAGTCACTACCCAATGCACGGGCTGCCCATGGGCACCTCCCTTGGGTGCCCGACGTCCTTGGGGGCTGGTAACGAGGACGTCCCCGCTGGCGGTGGTGGCGCCACCCACTTTTGATGATGTCACAATGGTGCAGGCTCTATATGAGGTTTTCTATCCTTTATGTACAAACCCAACATATGTACACCATTAATAGTTTAAACAAAAGACATGATGATGAAGATGAGGGTGAAGGTTACCTTCTTGGTGTGGTCTCTTTAAGTTAACAGATCCAACCAATACCAATTTCTCTTTTCTCTTTAACGTTTTGATTTTAAATAAAAAGGGCTAGGGTTTTCAATTTGATATTTATATTAGAGCTAAATTAGTGTAGTGTTTGGAAATTTACTAAGTTGCCCCTAGGGCAAGTTTATTGGGTTTTAGGTCATCACAAAAAGAATGACCATATCCGTTCGGGACCTCTCCACTTCCCGATAAAATCCCACATCCCAGACTACACCACCTCAGGCCCCCCACTGATAGAGTCGTAGGTGAAGACACCGTAAAATAGCTTGAACGAAACAAGTTCCAAAAGATTTGATCCTCGCCAAGCACTTCCGTATGAGGTAAAATAGCTGCAATATGAAGTAAACACTCATTAGACAACAAGTGTTATTACTTACCCCAATTCTATTCTCCGACACCATTAGCAAAGTTCAATATAGTACAACATACTTGATCTTCTGGAATCAACATCACGGACAATTCAGCTAGCGGGCGACTGAGATATGTCTATACATCCTCCCAGAAACGCACTGTATTACCATTCCCCACTGACCATCAAATCTTCCTTAGAGTAGTGGGCCACGTCTTCCATAACTTCCTCCATAAAAAACACCATTCCTTTTTGAGATATATTCAACAGGTCCCCGATGTGAAAGGCTATACTTGGCACGCAAAAGCATCACCCACAACGCATCCTGGTTTGAAAGAACCCCCCAACACAGCTTCATAAGAAAAGGCTAAATTCATATTATGCATTTTCTTCATACCAAGACCACCACGTGACTTTGGCAAGCACACACTATCCCAATGAACAAGGCTAATCGTCCTTAATTTTACTGAAGACTCCCAAAGAAATGTATAGCTTGTCTAAATTATCACACACCCCCTTCGGTATAGCCGCAGTCTACATCGTGTATAGAGGTGTCGAGTTCAACACTGAATTAAATAAATTAGCACGACCCGTAAGAGAGAGCCTAGAGGGTTCTACGAGTCCACTTTAGTCCGCACTGAATTGAGTACCGTTCGATAAGTGTTTTAGTTACTCTACCATGGATCATGGGTACCCTCTAATATTTCCCAAGATCTTTCGTGAGAGGAATACCTAAAGTGTTGCTAATCTCCAACACCAATAAGTTATCCATATTCGGGGAAATGAATAGTTATAATTTGCTTTTACTGATTCGATGGCCTGAAAAGTCACAGAACTCTTCGACAATCCTATTCACCACTTGGGCCTGTCTACTAGATGTCGAACCGAAGAGAATAAGATTGTCTGCGAAGAAAAGATGAGATATCACCACATCATTACCAAACTTAGAGGCAATCTAATCCCCTTGTCGAACCGCTTCACTAATAGATTAAGATAGCCTCTCCATACACAATACAAATATGTATGGGGATATTGGGTCTCCTTGTTGTACTCCCCTCATAGGCTTGAATTCATCGGTAATCTCCCATTCCACAACAGTCTAGCAAAGCTATACTTCAGACTACTCATTAGAACATTGGATATACTCGAAGGGATATGAGCATCCTCGAGTGTGTCTTGAATAAATTCCCACTCAAGTCGATCATATGCTTTCTCGAGAATAATTTTCACTGCGAACCAACCCATCTTTCCCTTCATACTACCCATAGAATGTACCGGCTCTTGAGCCAATATGATCTTTTTCGTAATATGTCGTCTCGAATAAAGCTAGTCTAGAAAGGACTAATCAGATAAGGCATTAACGGCTTCAACTTATTCGCAATTACTTTCATGATAACTTTACATAATACAAAGCAAAGACTAATCGGCTTGAAATGATTAAGAGAGGTTGGATTATCAACTTTCAAAATGAACGTAGTTAGTGATTAGTTCATCGAGTCATCTACCACCCTTGAAGTGAAGCATTATTGTACCATATAACATATAGAATTCCATACAATTCCCCAGTGCTTATAGTAAAAGAACGAAGAAATATCATCCAAGTCGGGAGCTTTATTTGGGGATATATCAAACATAGCCATTCTGATATCCTCTAATGTTGCATGTGCATTGAGCGCACCCAGCTACATCGATGATAAAACTGAAAAGACCCTAGTTAGGTAGTGCAGCCCCCTCCCAGAACCTTCACTATAAAACCTAGCATAAAATTGTATTATCATACTTTCAAAATTATATTATCATCACACCAAGTGTCATCCTCCATAATAAGGCCTTAAATAAGTCTTTTCTTGGCTCTAGAACTCACTCGAGCATGATAAAAATGAAGTATTCTAGTTACCTAAGACACACCAGTTCATACTAGCCCTTTGATTCCACAGCAACTCTTATTGGGTGAGTATCTCTTCCAGCTCTCGACGTAGAGAGATGTCCGGTGCTCAGATATTAGGCGTAAAATGTGTTTCAAAAACTTTCTGGATGCCCGCTGGCCTTGCTAGAACTATCCGCTTCCGATTAAATATATTACCAAATACCTATTTATTCCATTCGTAAGCTTTAGAGTCAAACTGATGAACTGTATGTTGTAGTGGGGAGTCCCGGTCCAACTTATCCACAACAAATTGGGCCCAATTCGGATGCAATTACCATGCCACCATATATCGAAACCGACGTATATATGTTAGGTTACTATTGTGCTCTAAAATACAAAAGAAGATGAGGGAATGATTAGAGTAAATTTATGGTAGATGTTCCACTATCGAAGGCGAAAGCTGACTAGACCAAGCTAAGTTGACGAAGGCCCGATCCAACTTTTCATAGCAAAGACCCCTTGCCTAAGTACATTTCAAACCAAACCAATCAACTTGGTGAAAATCATTCCTGTAACATGATACCTTGCGTAATGTTTCATTTGATTCCAATTTCTACTCTTGATGATATTCTTGCTAGATAGTTGATCAAAAGCATGCTATTAGGATAAGTTGGAATGGATTAAATTTGTGTTTTATTTCCTTGGGCTTTGTAGCTTAACTATTTTTAAAATCCTATAGACTTGGAATTATTGGTCTTTGAAAACTAAAGCAGGGATTATCTAATGTCCATTTCACAAGAGATGCGCAGTTCATGGGGACATGGGTCTATCGGGGTTCCGACACTCACCAGTACACTTGCGCGGACACGAGGTATGAGACTCGGTGTGGTCGGAATGAATGAGATAGATGATTTGTATGCGTAGAGCGTAGCTCCGCTACTTGTATGGAATATGTTGAGCGCAGCTCCTTATAGTAGTGGGAAAGGTTAGGTGATGTTCTCACCGCCGACTCGACGTAGATTATCTCGACTTAGCTTGCGTCAGTCTATACATTTTTAACTATGATATTTACATGCATTACTTGATTCAACAACTCTTTCGCTACTTTATGCTTTTAAATACCTTTCTTATGTTTTGGAAATATGGCATATAATTTTTCAGTTATTACTTAAATATCGATATACTCGCCGTCTAGTTTGTGACGGTAGGTGTAGGTCCGTCGAGCAGCAGCAAACCAAGGAAGGAGAAGATCAACGACTTTCTTTAAGTATTTCGACGATTCTCCTATCTTATTTTTGCATGATTCGACTTTTGTTGTATTATTACTATTTATATCTTTACTGTACATTTTGGGTTGTATAGTGGGTTGAGTGCATAGTCCCCCATTTTGTAGACTCATATAACATACTTTGTGGTTACCTTTATGATATATACATGCATGTGATGTTATGTTTCCTAGTTTTCCACACTTAGGAATTTTGAGTAGTAAGAACTTCCAAACAATTTTTAAACTACGTGATAATATTAAAATGATAAAAAGTTTTAATTAACTCTAAAATCTTATAATATCTAAACACGTGTATTAAAGAATATATGGACGAAAAGCTGACTAATATGTAATTAAGTCTTATGTGTTAGGATTAAGGCTTGATTACGGGATTAGGCCGGGCGGTACCCTGTTTAGAAAAATGGGCCATCACAATTCCTCTCCACCAAACTGTTATATCTTTTACACATTTTAACTTGAGTCGCACCCCTAATTTTATCTTCAGGTTTAAATAGAGCATTGAAATCCCCAACAATAACCCAAGAGTTGTTTAGTCCAGCCGATATAGAGTCGAGAACCTCCCATAATTGCCTTCTAGTTGCATGTGATGGACTCCCTTACACTGCGAGAAGAGTAGAGAACAAAGTAGAGATAACTGCACACGCATATGCACCACTTGCTAATGATTATACAGAATTCAAATATTCGCACAAAACTTCTAAAGGATCCAGATTCCTCCGAAGAACCTAATCGCTTCCACCCGATGAGATATATCAAACCATAACCATTTGATTGTCGTCTCTGCTCACATTCCACTAATCCTAGGTTTGGTTAGCATAAGAACTTGAACTCGTCTACTCCTAAAAATAGACTTCAAATATCAAAAAAGCTTTGCTTGTAGCTCCCTAACAGTTCCAGAAAACAAAGAGGGTCGATATTAATAAAGAATGGAAATCAAAGGTTGAGGGAATACGTACTAGTGTGATCCTCCATCCTAGCTGGCCCCGGCATATGATCATACTTTGATCCTTCATACTCCGAGCTCGAAGACTCCATATCCAAATCATCAACAAAATGGCCCTTTGTTGAGGCTAAATTTTTTTTTTATTTTTTAGGATGGTTTTTAAGGTGGAACCCTTTAGAAGCATTTGATGGTCGTCCACCATCTTCAATCCGAAGCGAAGATGAAGATGGCAATGCTTTTGCATTCCTAAAGGCTGCGTTCCAGTAGGCGAACCTGCTAGGCGAGCAACGGTGCAAGCATTAGCATCTAGAACCCCCCCTTTTGGTGAAGATGCCTTTGAAGTCCCTTTAGTCGACGTAGTGGGGCTCCCTTAACAACAAACATTTGTCTTTATTATGGGTTGGGCCTGAGGTTAAACTTTGATGTCCTAGCCCTTGGGCCGAAGCTAGCTAAGCCTTAGACGACTCCCTACTAGGTCCCGATGAAATAGAGGTCTTCTTAGTTGACAATTTAGAAGCAATTGTCAGACTTTAGGCACCACCCCTCCTTTCTTTGCACCAAAAAAACCAGCAGACTTCCCATGATTAGTAGGCAAGACATTCTCCACCAAATCAGCACTTTCTCCCATCAACGTATCAACACTTTCCATAGAATCCTTACTTTCCCCCAATACTTGAAAATGCGACGGTTGTGCCAGAATATTCTCCATATCCCTAGATTTTGGTAGGGTATATTTCCTAGTTTCGAGGCGCAGGACGTTTGCGTTTATGCGCAGCGTGAATCCACGGCACGACCCCCATTTTTTGGTAGAGGTGGTAGTTGTGGCGGTGGTGAGGCTCCCTCTTGAGCTACCTTATTACCAGTCTGAACTCTCCTATGTGTTGCTTATTATTGGAGAACTAATGGACAACGTTCACTAACATGGCCAAACTTGGAACATGTATAGCAAGTGTATGGAAGCGATTCATACTCAACTTTTTGTGTATATTTATCTAACTCAATAACCGAAAATAAAGGCTTACTAAAGTCAAGAATAATTATCATGCGAGCAAATTGACCTCGTTTCCCACCATCATATTGTAATCAATCTTAAGTACTTCCCCCAACAATTCCACAATAACACGAAGAATGCTCTTATGATAATACTTTGCTTGAAAATCCGAAAACCGAACCCATGTCGCCACTACCGAGAAATTGCTACTAGCTGGATCGAAATCCTCAGTTCAAGGCTGGACAAGTAAGATAATGACACAAAACATTCCAGGGACCATTCAAAAGAACATGCATATAATCATCCATACGAGCAAACCTTACCAAATAGTAACCATGTTCAATGTCCATTACTTTCATATCTCCCTTAGGGTTCCACATCCCATGCATTTTATTCAACAAAGTTTGAAAACCAATTGCTCGTCCCAAAATAAGAACTACTAGGGCTTTCTTCATATGGTTATTCATATTATCATGGATATTATCAGCAAAGAATAGTTTCAACACTCCATTCTCTTTCGCCCTCATATAGTTCTCGGATCCTACTTCATATTAGTCACATAAAAGGATTCATTTTTTTGTTCTCTGATCCTCTTGTGCCATTGCTTCCCTGAAGGAGCGTTAATACCCTTCATCCGTATCGATAGTCATCTCTCCATTCACAATCAGGTCATCATTGTGGCCCTTGTGCCTATTTTTCACTTTCTTGATAGACCGATCTGTTTCCTCAGCGAAACCCGGCGAAGATGCTTTCCCCAGAGAGCCCTTGGACGCTATGACCTCTTGAAACTAAACTCTCGACTATTCTTAACAATATAACAATATATAATTAATTGAAACAAAAAACAAGCGCTTTAATTATATAAAAAATAAAAAAAGTGTAAATACTTAATTAACAAATGGTAAAATAGATATATATATTTATATATATGCTCTATAGTTCACAAAACAACTTATATTTTTCGAAGATTATTCACAGTAGAATGACTAATATTTTGAATAGAGGGAGTATGTTCCTTGAGTTTGAGTTAGATTAATTGGAGATTTGTCTCGGATATATACCCTAACAATATAAAAATATATTATGTTTTACATCATATAATGTTTCAAATATATCTACATATATATTAAAAGCACAAATCTTAAAATCTTCTTTCGTTACTTGAATGTACAAGTCTGCCCTTATCTAATGATAGTAGTTAATTATCTGCCTATTTAATAGCAATATATAAAATCGGTTCTAATTAGATAGAGTTTTTATTGCTCTATTTAATAGCAATATATAAAGTCAGCTCTAATTAGATAAACTTCTTATTCTAGTATTTAATATCAAAATATAAAATTGGTTAGAATTTTTGTTTCTATCATGATTTTGTTATTGGATTGATATTCGGATACCGTGTATAACAAATTAAGAAAATTGAATAAGTTATAGTATTGTGATAAGCCTATCTTACAATAATAACAACATAGCCTCAGTCCCAAATTAATTAGGGTCGGCTACATGGATCAAGTTTTTCCATTGTGTTCGTTTAAGTGCAATTGATGGATATATATATATATATAAGCACGAATCACAAATTTTTGAGTCGTAATCAAACTTAACTTTTTGTCCCTCACCCACACTTCTCGTGGGTCCTTTATCTTTCCTTTTTTTTCCACACTTCTTGCGTTCTTATCTTTCCTTTTTTTTTTCGTGCGTTCTTATATTTCCTTTTTTTCTAGTGTGTCCCTTATCTTTCCTTTTTTTTCCACACTTCTTAGTTCTTGCGTTCTTGTCTTTCCTTTTTTTTTTCGTGCGTTCTTATCTTTCCTTTTTTTCCGTTTAATCTCCACATCAACTCTAAACTCTTCTCTGAATTCGCCAAGTTCGTCCACTCTATTTTTCCTTTTCTCCTTCATTCCGTGATTGATGTTCGTCCACGCCAGAAGTTAGAATTTGTGCATTGACTTGGATTAGTGCAACGAAGATCTACGCAAGTCCAGATATTGAAGAAATCACATCATTCATGAAAGGGTATAAAATTTTCTTTAAACATATGAGTTCTTTCATATATAATGCGTAAATTACATTCCATGACAAATGTATATACATATATCTATATCGGAGGTACGTTAAAATTATATTATACAAATGTATGTCACTTTTATAAATTATGTATATCATTTTAACATGCATCTTTGAGTCTTATTAGCCATACCTTAAAACTATTTATTATTAATTTTCAATTTCCTAAGATTCTTTGTTGTTGTACTGTATATACATATATCTATATCCGAGGTACGTTAAAATTATATTATACAAATGTATGTCACTTTTATAAATTACGTATATCATTTTAACATGCATCTTTGAGTCTTATTAGCCATACCTTAAAACTATTTATTATTAATTTTCAATTTCCTAAGATTCTTTGTTGTTGTATTGTATATAAATATATCTTGTCAAAAATCTAATTCATGATAATTGGATTTGTTTTTAGATTCAAAGTTCATGTGGCGTCGAAGACAATTCAGGGTCCACGACTTTTGTTCTATTCGATAGCATAGTGAAAAATATTATTGGTAAAGACAATGGCGAAAGAATCTTGAATAAGGCATCTTCGGATCTTTTTCTAATTTAGAATACAAAACTAATTGAATGCAAATGTAACATTCTATATAATCTAAATCTTATTCATTTTTATGGTCCTTTTGTTCTAATTTATTTTTTGCTTATATTGTTAGACAAACGAAAAGATTGCAGTCCCAATAGAACTCTGCGAGATTGTAGGAAGAAGTTTACTTTTAAACTAAAACTCACTAATTACAATTTAGCCAGTGGAAATGAAAATTTAATTTCGCCGTTTCAAGTATATGTCATGAAGAATATGGAGATAATTTTCGTCATAATGAGGTATTTATTTTATTTTACAGTAACTTACAAGATCATATTATATAATTTAATTTTACATATTGTCTTATTCTTGAAAATAATAGGGGAAGTTGTCAAATGATATTTCAACACGTAAATACGAAGTCGACAACAACAAAGAAGTCAACATGAAGAGAAATGAAGAATTTGGCGCCACCATTCCCGCCAAATTCTTCATTTCTTATGACCGTTCATCATTCCTCGAGATTTGTATTTTCTTGGATCATTGCACCCCCTCCTCTTTCCCGCACCCCACCCCCCCCCTTCCCAACAAAACACCGAAATCCCTAATTCATTCTCACGAAAAAACCCAAAAAACCTAAATCTGTCTCTCCGTCTCGTCCAAAATCATTCGATCGTCTCGTCCCCAAACGTCCATCCCGTTCGATCGTCTCGTCTCTCCGTCTGGTCGTGCTAGCTGGTCTCTCTGTTGTCTCTGGTCTGTCCGTCTCGTCGCGCTGGTCTCCGTCTCTCCGTCTGGTCGTGCTACCTGGTCTCTCTGCTGTCTCTGGTCTTGCCGTCTCTCTGGTCTCTCCGTCTCGTCGCGCCGGTCTCCGTCATCGGCCCTCAACTCTCGCTCTCTCTGGTCTCTGATTCCGGTTCTATTGGCATTTGTAGTTTTGGAGTCTTACTACATTCTGATATAATCTATTTGTTTTTGATTGTTCTTTATAATGCAGCCAACACTCATGATCAAGAGCTCTTCAGCTTTCATAGAGATCATTCACCTTGTGACGGTTTTGAGGAAGTACTGAATTGCTACAACGTTTTCGCTCAACTTTTGCGTCTGTCAGGTTGGCATTCTAGTCCCCTTGTTTATCTATTTTAAAAAATTTATGGAAAACCAAGGGTGACATGAGAATTATTTAAGTTTCCGCTATGGTTCATTTGATAGTTCGATCTTCTAGTAAAGATCGGAGTTGAAGGCAAGAAGCTTTTTATCTTGAAAGATTTTCCAATTTAAATTAAGCATGCAGACTTCATAAATTTCCATCTATCAATAAATATTCGGGGTGTCCGGTGTTCCTACGTACCTTATCTCGTCATCCGTAAATATTAAAGTCGTAATACTTGTTAGCATTGCAAATATTATGCTCATGAATGAAATATGTGATAGATTTTCACTTGAACTGAAGCTATATCTCTAGGCAAGGCGAGTCATATATATGCCTTGATGTTCAAACATAGGAAATGAACATAATGTGGTGACCATTGTGTATACTAGGTTTTCTTAGCGGCTCAACTATACTAGTCTACTAAATGGATTAAAAAAAAAAAATTATTTTCTTGATAGTTCTTAGCTATTCGGTCATGGAATCCTTTTTATTATTTTAAATTCGTCTTGGCAATTGGCGGTGTTATAGTACTACCTTATTTTTTATGAACTGTGAAGGAACAAACTCTTGATCGTGGTGACATATTTAAAGAGTTCGAGTTCTTTTAATTGTTATTACTTTTTGAGGTTTTATTTTAACTGTTCTTGAGTGATATGATTTGTTACGTGGTTGATTGTGCGGTGAATGAGTGCACATCGTTCGATTCTTTTTGATTTTCGATCTTGAATCTCCGTCTCTTTCATTGCTCTCTACTCTACTGTCGCTCTGTGCTTACCGCTCCGCTCTCCGCTCGTCAAGGTAACAAATTTTTTTTTTAACACCCGAATTCTCTTCACATTGTATCTGCTCACATTTTCCCCGGATTGGCTTTCATGTGCATTAGTTGGTGTTCTTCACTTGATCTATTAAGTTAATGTTGTGTCTTTTGTTTGGTTTAGAAGTTTTTGTTCTCGCTCTTCTCTTACATGCATAGTGTTTTGTGGTTATGCTTGTTCTATTTTTAGGTTTATTAATATGTAATATTTCATTTCAACCTTTTAATTGAGCAATTCAAGATTTATATTGATTCCGTATTTGGTTGTTATTCCATGTTTATTTTATCGGTAAAGCATGTCATCCGTATTTGGTTGTTATTCCATGTTTATTTTATCGGTAAAGCATGTCATGATCAACATTATAATACATTAGAATCATGTACTTGAGGTAATTACTTTGTCGTTTGATGTTATAGTTGTTAGTAATTTCATATTCATGCACTTGCTATGGATGATTGATTAGTTAGGTGTTGTTGGTTACGATTGAATAGTACCTATAATTACTTAATTTCTACTACTAGTTAGGATTAGAAACACTAGGATTACTCTTTTAGTTAATGTTGCTATTTGGCATTAAATTTCTAGAGAATGGAACCTATAACCTTAAGGAGGTATGAGTGAACAAGTAGTAGACGCGTTGATGCTATGTGGTATTTGTATGCCTCTTATATCCACTACAAATAAACAGCAAATTAGAAACGGAATTAGAGACGGAAATAAGTTCCATTTCTAAATCAGAAACGGAATTAGAAACGGAAATTTCGTTTCTACATTTAAAAGTTAGCGACGGAATTGAGACGGAAATATTCAGAGACGGATTTGAGACGGATCGAGAGACGGAATTAGAGACAGAATTAAATTCGTCTCGAAAAATGGGGCCACCATTCCCGCCGAAACTTTATTTCGTTATACCGTTTCTTCAAATCTCGAGATTTGTGACAACAAATCTCGAGATTTCTCTTTACCCCCTCCAAATTACATCTAACATCATATGAAAAGAGACATTACATTACAATACGATCATAAATGAAACCTGAGACATCGTGTAACGCTGACTAGCTAGAAAATTAATGACTTCCTAACTTTGTCAATTTATTCTCTATTCATGAGTTTAATGTGCGAACCTTGTTCTTTCACTTAGCTATCAATTTCTTCTAGATGGTCTAGATCGCTATTCCGATTTACAATATTCTCCAATTAGTGAGATTTCTTATCATCTTAATCATTATTATTTCATTACTTGAATAGACAACCGACTTGACAAGGGTTACGTTCGACTAGGAATGTCGTCTACAAGCAGAGACTGGATGTACAACCGGCTCGACAACGGTTACGTTCGAATTGAATTCGCGGCGAAGGTTAAAGAATTCATATCATTTGCAAAACAACATTGTCCTACATACCAAAGTGAAAGGAAGATTAGATGTCCGTGCAATTTTAAGAAATGTCGACTTGTACCGTACCTGGACGTCGAAACGGTTGAGCACCACATATGTAGGTATGGATTTGTCCCGGGATATCACAGTTGGTACGAACATGGTGAGAACGGAGATGAAGGCCCGCAAAATTTTCACGAAATGGATAGCCATATTGATGATGCTGATGTGGGAGGATACGATCCGACACCTTACCGCGAGATGCTACACAACGTGGCAGGTCCAAGTTTCAATTGGAATGCCGTGGATGATGAACCAAACCCCCAAGCACGGCAACTATATGACATGATTAATGCAAGTAGGGAACAATTGTGGCCTAGTTGCGAAACCATGACAACGTTGTCCGCAATGGCAAGATTACTTGCGATCAAGTCTGAACATCATATATCTGAACGAGGGTATAATGAAATCATTAAACTCATGAAGGATTGTTTGCCAAATGACAACTCAATGGTTGAGAATTTTTATGCCACTAAAAGACTAATGCGAGGTCTAGGTCTACCTGTTGAGAAAATAGATTGTTGTGAGGACCAATGTATGATTTATTGGGGAGTGGACTCTGAGTTGACGTCATGTAAATTTTGTGGGAAATCACGATACGTTGCACATCGACGAGGTCGTGGTCGGAACACAAAAAACCGCCCTTGCAAAAGAATGTACTACTTCCCTTTGGGCCCTCGGTTGCAACGATTGTATGCGTCTGAGTCAACCGCAAAACATATGCGATGGCATGGAGATCATTCATCGCCTGAAGATGTTATGCAACACTGTTCTGATTCGATTGCTTGGAGACATTTTAATGACGTCAATAGAGACTTTGCCGCCGAGGTTCGGAATGTTTCATTTAGGATTGTGCACTGATGGTTTTCAAGTATTTGGGCTTTCCGGGAAATCGTACTCTTCGTGGCCCGTGATTTTGACTCCTTACAACCTTCCACCGTCGATGTGCATGAAATCTGATTTTATGTTCTTAACGGTTATCGTTCCTGGACCGACCAGCCCAAAGCAGAAAATCGACGTGTTCCTTCAGCCGCTTGTGAAAGAGTTGCAAGATTTATGGAACAATGGGGTGGTTACATACGACGTTTCCACCAAGATAAATTTTATCATGCGAGTTGCCCTTTTATGGACTGTTAGTGATTTCCCCGCATATAGCATGTTGTCCGGTTGGAGCACACACGATAAGTACGCTTGTCCATATTGTATGGAGGATACAAATGCATTTCAATTGCGAAATGGTGGTAAGACATCGTGGTTCGATTTGTCATCGTCGTTTCTTGGAGAAGTCATCACCATTAAGGAAAGACAAAAAAATTTCATTAGAGGCAAAATGGTCATAAATGATGATCCGCCCGCTTTGCGGTCCGGTGAAGAAATTTTGGCGTAAATTGAATCGTTTGGCTTGATGAAGGTGACGAAATCGGCGCTGAATCTGTGAATGGGCGGATAGCTAAGAATTCGGGATGGAGGAAGAAAAGCATATTCGGGACTTGCCGTATTGGAAGACAAACTTGATCCGCCACAACTTAGATGTCATGCACATCGAGAAAAATGTTTTTGACAACATATTCAACACTATTATGTGTGTATTAGGGCAAGAGTAAGGACAATGCAAAATCGAGGCAAGATATTCGTGAATATTGTCACCGACCTTCTCTACACATTGATTCGGCGACAAATACTTACGTCCTTGGGTGCTATGCTCTTGATACATCAAGAAGACAAAAATTGTGCGAGTGGGTTGAAAAGTTGCGTTTTCTGATGGTTACGCATCGAATCTTGGTCGATGTGTAGATCCAAAGAAATCTACGAATGTTCGGCATGAAGAGCCATGATTGTCATATATTCATGCAACGGTTGATACCAATTGCATTCGAGAACTTCTCCCAAACCCGGTTTGGGTTGCAATTAGCGAATTAAGCCTTTTCTTCCTGTCCCTAATGCGAAATGTGTCGATATCCAAGATATGGAGGTCTTAGAGTCTGAAATACCAAAAATCATTTGCAAGTTGGAAATTTTTTCCTCCAAGCTTATTTGACTCTATGGAACACCTACCAATCCACTTGGCCTACGAGGCCCGTCCGGCGGTCCCGTTCAATTTCGATGGATGTATCCATTTGAGAGGTACTATCTTGAGCCCTTGATATTATTTTCCCATTCAATAGGTTTTATATCAACATTTCCTATAACATTCATATAGGTACCTTAAACATTTGAAGAACAATGTGCGAAACAAAGCGAAGGTTGAGGGCTCCATGTGTAATGCTTATTTGGTCGAAGAGGTCACATCCTTTTCTTCTTACTACTTCGAAGATCACGTCTTTACGTTGCATGACAAAGTGCCACGTAACGACGATGGCGGTCTCGGGCCCACACCGAACTTCGTTGGCAATTTCTCGATTTTCACTTATCCCGGTCGACCCATGGGCAAGTCGAAGGAGCGGTACTTAACGAGCGGAGTATAATGCCGCTCATTCGTACATACTTGCTCAATTTTCCAGAGATCGCTCCTTACGTTCGCATATGTCCATCACTTTCTTTCAATAATGCAAGACATTCATTGTTCATATTTTAGTAAGACAACCGACTTACACGTTCGTTTCTTCTAGGATATTCGTCGATGAAATCACTCAAGCAATGGGGGAGTCGCAAGTTGATAGTAGTCTAGAGCACAACTTCCCCATTTGGTTTCAAACATATGTAAGGGCATTACTTTTGTACGTTATAGATTCAAATGTTTCTCCCATAACTAATGTGTCATATTGCATCTCTAATTTTGACGAATAGGCTCGGAATTCTATAGTTGACGAGACGCTCGTTGATCTTTCTGTTGGTCCTAGTCGATCATGTACTGTCTACCCTGGTTACCTTGTTAATGGGTATAAGTTCCACTCCGCAACATATGACGTTAATAGATCGACGCAGAGCAGCGGTGTTTTGGTGAAGGGTTCAAACTACACTGATGTTTCCCATAACTATTATGGAGTACTGCAAGAGGTTGTGGAGATTGAGTATACCGGCCTTAAACGTGTGGTCTTGTTTAAGTGCGAATGGTATGACCCTACACCGAATCATGGTGTGAGGACTCACCCAACACTTCAATTGGTAGAGGTTCATCGAAGTCGACGATATAACAACTACGAGCCATTTGTACTAGCAATGCAAGCCACTCAAGTCTACTACCTTTCGTACCCTTCGAAGTCATCGAAGTCTACCTTCCATACCGTCGGGGTCGTCTGTACCATCTTCGTCGTCATCAAGGACTATGCCTAATACACACTTTCCCACACCTTCTCCGACATCAATGACTCCTTTACCCACGAGGCCTGCACCCCCAGCCACAGCATCAGCGGCAGCATCCCGAGAAAAAGACGTAAGAGCAGGGTTGGAGGTGACAGGCCCTCCGCGGCCACCTCAGAGGCCAGGGATGGAGCCCCCTCGCGTGCAGGGGATCCCTATCACGCTGATTGCCAATGATACGTAAGTTTGCGTTTGACTTTTATATGTCAATTTCAATATGGATATAATACATTTGAAGGTGATATGCATGTTCATGAAACACAGGGAGTTGCATCCTTCGCACTTTTGTGCACGGAGGATGACAAAAGTTTTTAAACGATGGATGATTCTGAAGGGTATTGTTGGAAGTCGATGTACCGCCTCATCATAAAGACCAATACTGGCGCCAATGGAAGGTAAACAAGACTACCATATGCCTTATGATTTATACTATTTTCTCAATGCGAGGTAACAATAGCAATCGCCAATTTGTAGATATTTTTTAGATGGGATGATGCGCTTCCCGAGGATCTCGTGCGAGCGGCGTACGACAGGCTTGCAGGCACAAGGTACACCGCGTTGATGCACAAGTTGAAGAAGAATCGGGTGCAGCCAGTTTATGTTACAGATGAGGCATGGAGGAGATACTTGCAGTCCTGGGAGAGCGAGGACTTCCAGGCTAGGTCTAGGCAAGCGACGGAGAATAGGAACACTGAGGTCGAAGGCCTTGGGACTGGACCCTCGAAGCACGGTGGTGGTTCCGTGTCTTTTGTGACTACCCAAGAAAGATTGGTAAGTTTTTTGTAACATCTAGGATATTTTGTACATTTATACACTTGTTCACTATGCTTGGTCCTGCACGCAGGCTGATTCATCCGAGACGCCACCGACTGTGAATGACTTGTATTTGCATCTCCACACCGTTAATCACGACAGGATGACATTCATCGATACTAGATCAGAGCGGTTCTATGTAAGTATAGAAATGATATGTAAAATATTATTAAGTATACTTTACCCCATATCATGTATTTTGTTTGTTGTGCATATATGCAGGATAGGCTCCGAGCGACGTCGGGAGCGACCCGTGCTACACCGGAGCAATCGGTGGATGATGAGGCGGTGTACCTCAATGTGGCGGGTGAGTCTTCCAAAGGACGTGTCTACGGACTCGGGTCCGTAGGGAGAAAGAAGAGGAGATACGGAGCTCCTGGTGCTAGCACGTCGCGAGACGCCGGATGTGGTGCCGCGGGCGAGTTCAATATCGTTGCGGAGCAACTACGAAAGGTTATGGAGTTCATGCATCAGCGTCTTGGGATGGACATGGACGAAATAGGCCTGGCTCAGCAACAACCACCACCACCGCCACCACCACCGCCACCTCATGACCAGCAATACCACGCCGCAAATAGATCCGGTCGATCCACCCCAACAAGGGGACAATGTTGGGCGTGAGACGTAAGCGTGGCTCTCGAGAGATGAGCAGGTTGGTGATACATAGGTACTTCACTTGTTGTTTGTGTAAATTCTTAGATTAAACGTTTTATAGTGTAGACAACTTTAGAAATTATTCGAATTACTTTATGATTCACACTTCTTTTTGTGCGTTTTTAGGTCGATGTTCCATATTTTATCGTGGATTTTAATATTTTTCCCTTTTGCTCCCCCAAATTTTTTTTTGTTTTTAAGTAAAATATATTATAAGTACCGAATGTTTGCATAATCCATGGGAGAAGAAAACATGTTGGCTGTTGTGTGCAAATCTTATGCCGTTGCAGGTTCTCTCGAGTGCTATGATGAAGAAAGTGGTAGAATCGAAAGGGAGCGACATCTTCATGCAATAGCAAATGAATTTGGGAAGTCGATAAAGGCTCATTTTTCGGTCATCTGTGTTGAGCACATGTAGGCTCTTCTTCTTCTATTATGGCATGTCCCTAGAAGAAGAATAGCCTACATGTTCTCAACACAGATGACCGAAAAACGACCCTTTATCGATTTCCCAAATTCATTTGCTATGGCATGAAGATGTTGCTCCCCGTCGATTCTACCACTTTCTTCATCATAGCACTCGAGAGAACCTGCAACGACATAAGATTTGCACACAACAGCCAGCATGTTTTCTTCTCCCATGGATTAATTCTGCAAACATTCGGTACTTATAGTATATTTTACTTAAACTTAGGTTAAAAAAATTATTTTGGGGAGGATAATGTATTAAAAATAAAATCCATGATAACTTATGCATGAACTGGGCGTCCAAGCCAACTAAGATATACAGAGGATAAATGGACAATGAATGTACCTGCGGTGGATGGTGGTTTGTTGAAGCCTGATGTAGTGGAGGGTACTGATGATGAAGTTCCTTATTTCGCTTTTTGCGCTTTCGGATAGGCGGGTTTTAGTTTTTCCTATCGTTCTCGAGGGTTTGGGTTCATTGCTTTTGACGATGAGCATGTTGTAGACGATTTGTTTCATTTGCATGTTAAACTCATTCTTTTTTTTTGGTGGTGGTGATTTTGGTCCTTATAGGACTCCGGGTCTCGGAGGTAGGCTTGGTGGGTATAGTGGAGGCGATGAGCTTGGTGGGGGTTATGGAGGCTTTGGCGGCGTGTGGCTTAGGTGCTTATCGAGGTGAATCTTCTCTTGGCTATTCTATTTTAGCGACCGAATCACTTCCTTTCAATAGTTTGTCGTGTAGACTTTTTAAGTTACTTGATTTACATATTGCTGGTGGTTTAGTTTGTTATAGACATATTAGTTTATTATAGTCAGATACCGTAGATGATTTGAGGGAAAAGATGGTAGATATAGATAATCATGTGGGTGAAGAGACTGGACCAAAAGAAGGTGATGATTGATGGCACTGATTGTTCTCTTTATCTAATCAATACATGGTTTCTTAGAGTTCCAAGTGCATTACTTAGAGAAGGCAGTGTCTTTTCATGGTCAAACCTCCAGAAGATAAGTTTAAACTAGTTGCATTATTTGAAGAAATTTGGTGGTATACGATTAGTCCTAAGATAGCTTGGATGCATTGACTAGAAAAAGATTTTTAAGGATTTTGAAAGAACACTATCAAGCACAATGAATCAAGCTATTTCGTTGTTGTCGAGTTTGATCCATGCAGCCAACCCATCTTTGATGTTGTAATTATGCTAATTTGCCGTGTCAAATTAGCTAAATTGTATTAACTAAGAGTATGTCTCTACTTTTCTGAAGAGAATCTTTTATATAAGTAAAACTAATAAGAAAGGGTTTCTTGAATAGACTATAAATGACCTAACATGTTAAAAGGTGTCAATAGATTCACTACTGACTAGGTGTGAAAATTATTAAATAGAAGATTGCTCTTATGTCTTAGTTCTTTACTCCTCTTATCATGTACATATCTATATTTTCTTCCCCTGCCCTTTTTTCCTCTCTCAGAAAAGCAAGGGATTTGCATTTATCCGGTATGCTACTCATGAGCAAGCAAGGAAGGTCCTTGCTGATTTGAAGGATGGAACAGATACTCTATACATGGGCAACATTTGCAAGACATGGACAAGAGAGCAAGTAAAGATCTAGTTGTTTTCTGGTTTCTGGTTTAATTTCCCTACATGGGCTTTTAAGTAGGACAAAAGGTTACAGTTCAGTCGTTCATATTGTTTCCTATGTTGTTGCTGCAGGCAATGCACCTATCACTTGATTGTCTTCACAAACTGATGCTGTTTTGTTTTAATTTTTCCCGGTTATAAGGTACTTGAGAGATTGAAGAACCTTGGGGTTGAACAGATTGAGGAGATTTACTTACCTGAAATAATGGTTCCTCTTGTTGGAACACCTCAGGCAAGAGCTTTTTTCCTTCATCTTATTCTATCTATTCTACGCGCATATATACTTGCATATATAGATATATATTTGTTAACAAGGCTGCATCGTTTCCTCTAAATGAATTTTATCACTTAAGAAGAAGCACATCAGTTTCTTCTTGGATTAGTACTTATGGAATGAATCTTTTCTCTAACAGGAACTGGAACATCAAGTGAGTTTGATACGTGATGTCTCAAAGAAAGTCTTTTCTGAGATGGGCACCTCCATAGGATACAAAATTGGCACCATGATTGAGATCCCTAGAGCAAAGACTTGTTGCGGACGAGGTATGTAGGGAAATATGTTCTCATAATTCATCAAGAAGATGTTAAGCTCAAGTTACTATTAATTATTAAAGGTCATCAATTTGCATTATTATTTTATTACCATGTAAAATTGATTCCCTTCCTTTTTTTGTAGATTGCGGAACAAATGGAGTTCTTCTCATTTGGGACCAACGACCTCACACAAATGACATTTGGATACAGTAGAGATGATGTTGGAAAGTTTCTTCCTATATACCTATCCAAAGGAATTCTGCAACATGATCCCTTCGAGGTTAGTATGCTCAATAATTTTTTTGCCATATATTCCACTTCATGTTCGTTTCTAGATTTGATCCTAACGAAGCTCACGACAAGAGTCAGTTCCCATTTACACAAAATCTTAATTTATTCTCAATGGAGAGAGAAAAGATATGTGTAATCTCTTGTCTAAGGCAGTTTCTTTTTTACTTTCCTCGATAGGGTGCGTAAATTTAACATGAATAGCTCTACTACGCATATGTAGAATCCATGTATTCAAATCTCAGTAATTTTTCTCCTCCTCTCTCTCGAATCACAATTCGTTTTCTTAGAGGTTGAATTGAAATATATACGAGTCTTCCATTTTGAGACATTTAGGAACCCAAGCATTCGTCGTTTCCTCGTCATCTTTCCTAGTTAATCTCCATGTAAGACTTGTAAGTTGAGGGCCACTATATGTACATAGAGCACTTAAATCCCAACTAGGAGATTTTCAAAACTCAATGAGCATTTCTAACTGCCTTTTTTCAGGCTCTTGATCAAAAAGGAGTAGGTCAACTAATCAAGATTGCCACGGAACGGGGTCGTCTTGCATGAGACCTAGTTTAAAGGTGAGTTAGACTAATTTATTGCGCGATGCTTGATAAAACATGTTTATACTTGTGTGCCTTAGAAATATTATAGATGGAATACTAGACCTTCAAAATACGCTTGCTCTAGACAAACAAGTCATTGGTGATTTTACGTGTAATATATGAAATAGGTAATCCAAGCGAATAAATCGTCGTAGAGGACCTAACAATTGATGCTGCTCTTGATGCATTTGCTCTCGAAGTCCTAGATCCATGGCTTCTAGCCCAGTTTGGACATCATGGGCAACAAAAGATTTTACTAGACAAGAGACTGTCAGTTTGGATACTTGTCTTTTACAGTACATACAAAACAACAATCAAGCCCACTACAAGAAGCTCAAATAATTCCTGAATAACAGTAGTGAAGAGGGTCTGTTCATGTCAACAAGATTATGTATGCAAAAAAATTCCAATTTGCAATGTTGCTTGCCAACCGTACTAGTTTGTAAGATATATACTTTGATTGCATCAGTAATTGAAAGATCTCACTTCTTTGCACCATTTTCAAGATCACAAATAGCATTGCAGGGACTTACAGAGCAAGAAGAGAGTTGGAAGATAAGGAACAGTGGGCATGTGGATAGCAAATAGATGAGGTAAAAGCTTTTTCTTATTGCAATAAAAAATGATTGATATTCATGGGCATGTTTCATTTCTTTGTAAATATGTTTTTCTCGACGTGAAATTGTTTGAGATGCAGGGTAATAAGAAGGGATGAGAGGATGAGTTTAGGATCATACTTACATGTCAGGTTTGTGCTTAACCTTCATTTTTTAAATTCTTAGCATTCTCGCACTTCACCATTACTTATCATATGCATGTTGAAATGCAAGCCTTTCAAAGCTTGATAAATAATCCAACTCAACTTACATGATAGGTCCATCTTATAGAAACATTGTTCGCCATCTCCTATGCGTAGGAAAATAGCAACATTGACACCAAACTTCAGTCCTTGACTGCATTTGCTTGATGTTCATGTTTTTTTTTGGAAGCATTCTTATTCAACATTGTATGGTTTTTTTCTTTTCTTCACTGCTTTTCTTGAATCCCAGCTGGTTTTTTTTTTTTTTTTTAGTAGGAACACATGGCTGGTCACCTTTGGAGCACACAACAGTTTTAGATGGGGTGAGAGGATGAGTTCTAGAATCATACTTACATGATAGGTTTGTGCTTAACTTTTAGTTTTTCCCTTTTAGCATTCTTGCACTTCACCATTACTTATCATATGCATGTTGAAATGCAAGCCTTTCAAAGCTTGATAAATAATCCAACTCAACTTACATGATAGGTGCATCTTATAGATACATTGTTCGCCATCTCCGATGCGTTGGAAAATAGCAACATTGACCCCCAAACTCACAACAACAACAAAACTTCAGTCCTTGACTGCATTTGCTTGATGTTCATGTATTTTTTGGAAGCTTTCTTATTCCTCATTGTATGGTTTATTTCTTTTCTTCACTGCATTTCTTGAATGTCAGCTGGAATTTTTTTTTTAAGTAGGAACACATGGCTGGTTTGTTTTCGAGCACACATCATTTTTAGATGGGATGAAATTTGAGTTTAGGATCAAATTTGATGCATGTGAATGTTGCATTGATGGGAGTTTGGGGGTCAATGTTGCTATTTTCCTACGCATTGATGGGAGTTCGGGGATCAAATTTGAGTTTAGTTTTTTCCTTTTAGCATTCTTGCACTTCACCATTATCCTCTTTCATGTTCCTTATTAGCTCTAGTACTCCTCTCTACCTACATATGTGCATAATTGACAAAAGACCAAAGCAAACTCAATCGTAAAGAAATTTAAAAATAGGTTCGGAGCCGACTTTTTATGTATGATTATTATTAATTTCTATGTTTCTTCAAATCCACCATTTTTCTCATTCGCTTCCAATGTACATCCTTAGTTCAATAATCTCTCCTTTGCCTACTTCTTTCAGTGCATACTCACTTTGGTTGTTGCCCTCGGATGGAGAATCGAAATGCTTCAAAGTGCGTTTTAGTTATTAGATGAAGTCCTTTTTGCGTATACTTCCAAATTTTGGACCTTTTGTGAGTGTTCTTTTTTTTTTTGGTTGTTGAACGATAGGATTGGTGGTTTTTGTGTATACTTTCAAATTTCGGAGCTTTTGTAATACATGACAATTTTTCGTGGATATATAAATTTTTTTGCTAATTTTGAGTTTCACATTTTTTCTTGATCTTTTGAATTTTTGTTGATATATATTGTCGATGTATGGATGTGCAATTTGGCTTTTTTGTGGGATGTTAGCACCCCCAAGGAGTTGTTGGAGGGGCGGCGATGGAGTAGGTCATATCGGGTTGTATTTTGAATTTTTAGGTTGGAGAATCAATTGGATTATGTTTCTGTGTCATAATTAAACAAAACAGAAAATTAGAGACGGATTAGCAACGGAATTCAAATATTCCGTTGCTATTCCGTCTCTAATTTTCCAGAAATATTTCTATCAATCACAAACGGATCAGAGACGGAAATAAGAATTCCGTCTCTGATTCCGTCGCTAATTAGCAACGGAATCAGAGACGGAATCAGAAACGGAATAATCCGTCTCTGATTCCGTTTCTAATTAGAGACGGAATCAGAGACGGACTATTTTCATTCCGTCTCTGATTCCGTTGCTGATTAGAAACGGAATCAGAGACGGAATTCATAAATTTATTAATTTCGTCTCGATTCCGTTGCTAATCAAGCAACGGAATCGAGACGACGAATGCAATTACAAATGTACCATTTCGAAATAAATTCCATTTCTCGTTCGTCTCTGTTCGTTTCTAATTTCCGTCTCTAAATCCGTCTCTAATCGAAACGGATATTTTCCGTCTCTATTCGTCTCTAATCGAAACGGAATCCATTTTCCGTTTCGATCGTATCGGCGACGACGTTTTCGAGAGACGAACGCGTTCGTCTCTCGTTCGTTCTCGATTCCAATCAGAGACGGAATTTTCGCAAATCAGAAACGGAAAATTCCGTTTCTGATTTGCTGTTTTTTTGTAGTGTTTTAACTATAATGCATGACTCATATCCTATTATAATCTTTTTTTCAAGTTAGTAGTCGATGAGCACTTGCGTTGCACGTGAGGAAGATATTAGAGAAAGTCGGGAAAGAGATAATCGTGAGGAGAGAGAGAGGGAAGAGATAACCGTGAGGAGAGAGAGAAAGTGTAATGAGTGGAAGAGAGAAACGTGGAGGAGAGAGAGAGAAAAAAATCTTATAAATCACACTTTATTAGGAAAACCCGCATATTAATTTGGACTTATCAATTAAATTACCAATTTATCCTTAATTTTAACTATTTTATCAATTCACACAGGGTCATTGTTGGGACTTTTAGCCAAAAAGGCTTCACGGTTAACCGTTTTGGGATTGCTATTATAATAGTATAGATATATCAATCTATCTATCATTAATTAGACTGTAGGGAAACTTAAGTTGTCTGCAATTACTAAGTTTGATGTTATTCTAGATCATGATTAGGATTTTGTTTGACATGATTCTCATCTTTTTAGATCACATCCAATAATTCTAGCATTGGTTATTTCTATGAAAAATGACAATTTATTGATGCATTATTCCATACATACTCACAAGATTGACATATCTATTAAGCATGGAAACTCCACTTCTATTTTTTTATTGATTTTTTTTATTGGATTATGACAATATATTGATGCATTTTCTTGTTCACCATCATTTATATTACGTCCACTCCATTTTCTTTAACATAAATGACCTCTTAAAACATCAATTTATCATCCATTTAGTTTCATATGCATTGATGAAAGTTTTGTATTGGGTTTTGTGATTTTGAATTTTTTTTTTCTTATTTTAAGTTCTTCTTCTTTGTTTTTTATTTGTTTCTATATTTGATATAACCAAGTTATTGTATTCTTATATAATATAGTTACCTCTCACCTTCATTAGTAGACAAAAAAAGTGATTGAAACCATGAATTCTCAATGGGATTTCATAATTCTTGTTTCATTCATATTATTTTCTCTTTGTTTTATTCATGCGCTTGCACTCAATAAGGTATGAACTTTTTGTATTCCTTTAGTGTCATGATTAAACATAGAAAAACTTTTGGAGTTTAAATATCTAAACATTTCTCTATATGTGATTATTTGGTCTCTTGTACAGTCTTATGTGGTGTACTTGAGTTTAATAGAGCAACAAATTCACATTATGAGTTAGTTGGATCTTACTTGGGAAGGTGAACTAATCTCAACTCTATTGTATGTTGCATACATGATATATGTTCAAAGTGCTCTCTTACATACAATCTATTAAGTAAGCCTTTTCATGAACATTGACATCCTTTCGTTATATATACTACTTGTTCTTCACCATTTTCATCATTCTCCCTCCTTTATGTGCAAAATTCAATTTGATAATCATCAGGTCTCAAATGGCTTACATGAAATTACCAAGAACATAAGTAGGACCTAAACCAGTACCTTCCCGCTGCATTTAGAGATTTGGGTGGCCTTAGTTTTAGTAGTTTATTGATGTTTTCCATATGGATCTTGTTAAAATTGAGAAATTTGACAAAAAGGTTTAGCATTTTTTGGAATTCAATCAAAATCAATTGATGAATTGAGTTTTTTTTTAATGTTTTCTTCTACTATTCAAGTCTTCTTTGATCAATCTAGAAATTTGACAACCTCTCTTTTAATAATTCTTTTTTTTTCTTGGTCAGGGTGTCTAAAGCTTTAATCCCAACTAATTCAATTATTTACATTCATAATTTCGAAGTTATCTTTTCTATCTATAGAGTTTGAGGTAAATATTGAACTTTATGTACAATTTTATGGAATCTCCACAAGCAAGTGTTCATAAATTAATGGGACAAACCACTTGTGTTTTTTTCCTTGTTTCCCTTTTTTTTTTAGGAAGTAATGGCCTAGCATGACTATCTTATTTTTTCATTCACATCTTATCTCAATTACATTAGAGAATATTGATGAGCTAAAAAATGTGCTTGTATTTCTAATTTTTAAATTTTAATTACAATTTTAAATTTTATTAATAAATTCTTAGAAATTAATTCTCGCAAGCGAAACGAGCGGGTCAATCGTGCGCACGACCTGAAACTAGTATATATATATATATATATATATGTATGTATTAACGGACCTACAATCACTAAAAAAGTGGTCCTACAACGCACGGACCTACAATCACTAAAAAGGGGACCCTACAACGCGTTGCTATTTATAAGCAATATTTTTTTAATGAATGGAGTCCATGCTCCTATATGTGTATCAATAACTCCTATAAAAGGGCCTTAAAATGTTGATTTCAACGTTCTAATTTTTTTAAAAAAAATTACTTACCATCGAATTAAGTAATTTATAGTTTCTATTATATCTTTTCAACTATTTCTCTTTCACGTTCATAATAAGTTTCTTTATTTATAGTTATTTACTTACCATCGAATTAAGGAAAGAAACTCAATATTCATTGAGGTGCTTAAGTTCATTTTTTTCCACCTTTTCTTCTTACACTGGTCTCATTTTCATCTCCTTCCCCTCTTTGTAAAGAATGAGTTAAAATATATTACTTAAAAATAAAATTGCATAGAATATTACCATATTTTTCGAATATTAAAATAAATTATATCAATTCATGATGTCACGCGAGCGTAGCGAGCGAGCTTAATCATGCGGAGCACGATAATGTAACTAGTATATATATATCAAGATAAGTGTAATTGAATACATACTATTATTAGGTCGATATAATTCATTGCATCCCAGATTCCCAATACATTCTTCATACAAACGATCAATTAGGGAAAAAAAAATCTCTCAAACTGAAATCGTGAATCCATGATGACCCAAAAAGCACGCAACTAATGACTACATAAAGACGTATCAAACTAATACGACTCCATTATAGTAACGTAACCCGTTGTACTAATTTAATTGAAGCACCACCACCACCAATAACGAACCTTGTCATTATCATCAAATGAAAGATATATAACTGCAAGACAAGGCCCTATAAAACAGGAAGAAATAAGGGCTTCACTTTAATTAATTGATTTTTTCCCATGCACACTATTTCATGGTCAACAGCACGCACTGCTATATCTCTGCCCCTACTGATATTGCGTTTTTTCTCATTGGAGGAAAGTTAACTTTAATTTGCGTGCTCTATGTTTTGAATAGACTACACTGTGACCAACTCACATTTTTGTCAAGCCTCCAGTCACCTTATAATATTATTAACGCACTCTTCTTAAAAATATATAGTAGCAGTGGCCAGTCAGTAGTTTAGTTCCTCGCAGACGTCTATATATCCATATATGATATGTATACATTGTACTGATCAGAGGTGTTATTATTTAATCTGTTTCATCATTTTGTAAAAGAAAAAAAATTGTTTCTACACATGCAGTAGTTTTTATTTTTGGTTTCCACGCGCCAAGTTTGCTCGCTTAAAAGGAACTAAATTTTGTAGCAATAAATTGTTGCTCGTGAAGATCAATAACACATTGAAGGTCTGTTTTTTTTTTAATAAGAAAGGAACCAACTTAATTATCTTGCCTGTTACAAGACTCGAACCGCCAACTTCTTAGTTACTTAACCCCATACTAAATTATTGGACCATCTAATTGGTCATTTTTAAACCACATGCAATTAGCTAGCTAGTGCTTTGACAACAAATGATAATAATTAATTGTTGGTGCAAAATCTAAAATGTAGTGATCGATGGTTCATGTATAGCAATCTACACAGGCCTTTACTTACTAGTAATATAGCTATAACACCATATTAATTAAGTAGCAATAATTTAATGATGATATCGGTGGCGATTGTTAATTATGATAATAATATCGGTGGCGAATCTGGCGATAGTTAATCGGTTATGATAATAATTCTATACTAACAATCGAATAATTAGTACTTTTTAGTAGCATTAATTACGTCTCCTTTCTTGATTAGTGTTAATTTAATTTTTCTAGCTTGATAGCACTCAAAAGCACCGTTACATTTGCATGATAGGATTAAGGATGCAAATGGGTAGGATAGGAGATGGGGACCCATCTCCATCCCCATCTCTGCTTAAGAATTCATCATCTCATTCCCATACCCATCTCTACGCGGGGAAGAACTTTCATACTCATCCCCATCACCGCCTAATCCCCGCGGGATTGGAAATCTTCATGGAAAAAAATCTTTCCTCATTTCATTCCCATTGAAGATCCCATCTGGGAGTCTTGCGAGATTTTCCGAAGAATCACCGCGGGAAAATATTTTTCTCAATTAATTTTTCAAAAAGAATTATAAGAAAGTGTTGTACACATACATAGAATCACAATTGTTGAATACTCCAACCAAATAATTATAAGATATAAATATAGTTACAAACAGTTCAAAACAAAACATATAATTAACCAAACAAGTAAAATTATAAAATGACATTAGAGTTTGTTTATCACTAGTGTTTTGGGTGAAAGTCTAGTAATATTATATAAAATTGATATATAGAATTTATATATATACTGTTGTGAAGTATGGATGACCATGCATGTACACCAACATATTGGGTAGTCATGTAACTTGTATTTCTTACTAAATAGTACCCTCACTTGTCTATGTATTGTCATGTAACTTGTAACCATTTCCAATGTACACCAACTCTTCCATGTATTGTCAAATTACTTGTAATGTGTTGCATGACACATGGTATATGTGTTACTTGTACACATTGTCTAAGTACAATTATCATAATCACCAAATGACATATATAAAGGGTGTCAACACTACAACATTAAGAGGCTTTAGTATCAGAACAATAGATAACGGTGTATAAAAACCATTAGCAAATTTAAAGTTTAATAATAGTGACCGTTATCTACGTATAAAATAAAAACCAAAGTTAACACGAGTTCTCAGCCTCCTTTTTTCGCCTAAAATGAAAACCCTTCTTCACCTTCACCGCTCACGAGTTCACGGCCTCTTTATTGTTCTCAACTAAAGTTCACACGAGTTCTAGCTCATGAGTTCATGACTTCACCGTCTCACCAGATCTCTCTCAGCCTCTTTCACGCGACCTCACCAAATCTCTCACACAGCCTCACCAGATTTCTCTTGGAAATTCAAAAGTGTAAGCTTAAGTGTTGTAGTTTCTCTCCATCATCTATTCCATCTCTCTCTCACACACGATCTCTTTCAATCTCTATCATTAGATCTCTCTTTTCTCGCCATTGTTGTGTTCTTCATGCGATTTTTCTCTCAGTCAAGCGGAGTCGAAGCTACACTATAAGTCTTACTCAACTTTTTCAAAAAATCAGGGTTTCGTTTGTTCTGGTTGAAAGATTCAGTGATTCAATGATGGATTGTGTTCAATGTCTTTCATCTGATAAGTTGTGCATTTTTGTATTGTAATGTGTTGGTTTTCTCTATCTTTCGTACTTCGATTGGATCTGGTTTGGTGTGTTCGATTGGTTTTGACTTGATTGGTCTTGATGTTTCTATGTTTTTTTATGTGATTTGTGTTTTTCATCTTCACATGAGCTAATGTGCTTTCTACTGATGTGCTCTTCTTTCACTCTTTGAAAGAAAGGAAGCCTTACTCAGTTTTGTCCACTAGTAATCTACAGCTTTGATTTTCACTCTTTGCATTTGTTTATGTGATTTGTAGACTCTCATAACACCTGTTCAGCTGCTTGTCTTGCAAAACACAATAATTGCAAGTTCTTGTCTATGTAAGCTTATTATATGTATATGATCAAACCACTACAAAAAACAAGAGATCAGAAACGGAAATTTCCGTTGCCGATTAGCATAAATTCCGTTTCTAATTCAATTCTACAACGGAACAGAGACGAAATCTATTCCTTCTATAAAATCGTCGTCGTTGATTCAGTCAGCAACGGAAATGTGTTTCCGTTGCTGATTAGAGACAGATTAGAGACGAAATTTAGAAACGGAACATAGACGGAACGGAAATGCAAATTCTTGTAAATGGTACAATTGTAATTGCATTCCGTCTCTAATTAACAACGGATCAGAGACGGAATTATTGCATTCTATCTCTGATCCGTCTCTGATTAGCAACGGATCAGAGATAAAATTATTTATTCCGTCTCTGATTAACAACAGATCGAGACGAAATGCTTGAATTATTCTCTCTGATCCGTTTCTGATCAAAACGGAAACACAAAAACAAAGCAATTAAATGATTTTATATATAAATTAAAGGATGTTTCTGATTAGAAACGGAGTGCTAATTTTAACACAAAACCAAAAAAATTATTTATTTCATTTGAAAAAAAAACTAATAAATGTTAAAATTCAAGGTGAAAAGAACAAACAACATTATACAGTTGAATTACATAATTAAAAGAAAGCTTTACAAACTCTATTTTTGATGTTTCAATCAACGTATGTGCAAATCTTACATCTACTTACAAAAACTCTTGAACTTCTCCTTCAATATATTCTAGGACAACATCTATCATGGCGATGGTAACAAAAAATCAGACGTCGATAGAGAATTCAGCGGTTTGGTGAAGTTCTCAGTGGCTTTGATAAATCTCTCCAATAGTTCTCCTCCATTATCAAGGGGAATCTTAAAGCCATTAACTTTTATTTTCCCATCTGGAAAAAAAAACTTTTTTTTCCTTTTCCAAATATGAAATCTGGTCTTAAAACAGCTCCTGAGAAGTCCAAATACAACAAAATGTCATGATATGAAACAATAAATATAAGAATTAGAAATTAATAAGGAGATTAAGATCAAGTATAGAGTCCAGAGAAACTGGTATATATGATTATGAATGGTGTTAGAGTTATATAAGCGGGACAAGAACATGTACATACATATATGGAGTTCACCTAAATGGGGAACTTGCGGAAGCTATTGGCTTATCAAACTCAAATTAAATTAAGCGTAAACTGGAAAATGCAATAATTCTATCGGATTCAAGGTCAATCATTGATATGATACAATAAGACATTCATTCAGATACTAAGATATATAAATGCAATAGTCCACTTTGTCTATCCGGGAAAATGTTAAAAAAAGTTTAACTATCACAAATAACATAAATTTTCAATGACAATGTTAATGGAGCTTCAATTGAGAAGAATTTCAATGTTGATGTTAATGGGTTGTTGTTCAACAAAGGAGTAAATTCAAAGCCAAACAACACCAACTATGAGAATCAGAGCAAACAGGGAAGAAAGCGAAGAACAAAAGCAATGATACTAACAACAAGAGCAAATCAATAGTAGTAATAAGAGCAATGGTGATAAGAGATTCCAACAATAAATATAAAAATCAAGTCCCCAACTCAATCAATTTCACCAAAGTCTTTCAAAACATGAGATCCCCACAAACTTAAACACTCGGCACTTCAATTACCCACCAAAATCAAGTCTAGACAAAATAAAAAGTAAACTCTAACTTAATTAAGCTTGATAGTGGTGATCATACCAGTCAAGGAGAGGGCATAACAATGGATAAGAGAAGAAATAGAGAGACTCTTACATAACTTCAAAAATATCAGAGGTAAATCTAATATATAATAATAATTCAACAGGTACTAAAGCAGTTGTAAATATCATATCAAAGGCAAATCACATTACGAATTTAATTTAGGAATTAAGACTACATACTATAGTTGACTTTTTGGTGGAGATCTATAGTAGGAAATACATGAAAAAATGTGGCATGAAGAGATCAAAGAATGTAAATTAAAAATAAAATATAGCACAAAACCATACCTCTACAAAGCAATTAGAGCAGTAGAATGCAATCCAGACAAAGCACGTTGCACTTCGACTATAAAAGAACAAGTGACACATAACTCTTCTAAGGCTCACTGAAATTCACAAACTTGCATAGAACATCAAGAAACTATAGTAAGGGATATATATCATGTCACCAGTTAGCAAACAACCCAAACCATGCGAAAACTAAAGCAATTGAAAATTTTGCAAATAGTTCAAGTAAACTAATGAATGCAAAGTCTTAAAAGAAGAATTAATGGAAGGAAAAAAAAAAGCTCACCTTCTAGAAGTTGATTTGGAGTAAGTTCCTGCATAAAGGTTAAGTTAGTGAATGACCATTTGTATTATAATCCATCACTAATTTAATAACCATTCACAATAGGGTCACCGAAAAAATGCCACAGCTTAGATGTTGATTACATACAAATAACATTTGGAAATCTTCCAGTCGCAATGTGACTAATAAATGTATAGACCTTAATTCTCATAAAGCCAGAGCTGATTGTGGAGTTTTGAGAAAAACAACAAACGAAACAGATGCTTACAAGGCAATCAGAGATTGTGAAGTAAATTTAGTCATAGACACGGATACAAAAATAATCGTCCTGAAGATCAAGATATTCAAGAACTCTCCAAAGAAGAGAAACAAAAAAAGGAAATATATATATATATATTTTCCTAATGGCCATTGGCTTCATTATTAAAAAACTAATGTCCTAAATGAAATAATAAACTACCAAAAATGATGGGAAAGTTGGCTAAAATATAAAATAAGCTAACAATAAAATACATTCTTTGCATTTGAATCGCTATGCATATTGCATCAAATTACATAAGTAAATTTTCATGGACCAATCAACGTGAAACAGAGCTTCCGAAATTTAAGTAATTCTAATTATTTAAGGGAAAAATGATGCATGTCTCATCCAATAATAAAAAATCCTTTGCCAACTAAAATGTTGGGAATGATAAGTGGAAACAGAAATTAAACTTACTCTTTAGCCTTTTGGAATTGCTCATCAAGACCCATAATAAATAATGTATCAAGAGAATCTATCAAGGTTGCTCCAAGACCACCAAAACTATTAACACCGTCCTTTGACTGTGGTTGATGAAAAAAAAAAACTCAATAGTTTAGTTGAGCAACCGATATGATATAGGTTGAGAAAAATTCAGCATGAGTTGGTCCTTGGTATAGCACACCAAGTTTGGCTACAGAAATCATATTAGAAAAGAAAATAAACAAATCCTAGTCAAGCTTAAGCCTAAGATAAACACTTTTGACACAAAAAAGTAACATATACAATACATTTTCTCTCAACACTCTACAATCCTAAAAATCAACTCTCAACACTCAACAATCCTAAAAAACTCTCAACACTCTACAATCCTAAAAAACTTGAAATGTTTTTAATTTGTGGAGATGATGGACAGTCGAAGACCGAATTTAAGCTTCGCGATTGAAATTCTCCCAACTTCGGAAAACTTGGAACACAAAACTTCAAAGATCAAATTCGAGAAAATCGCGAAAGTAAATGAAGATACAAAACTTGCTTAGAAGCCAATATCTTTGATCATATAAACCTCATAATAAGTGAAACTATAGTCTATAAAACTGTATTAGGATGAAATTTATGGAAAAATGATCAGATTGTATTTGGGTTCAAATGAAATGAAAAGCAAAGGACTGAGACCCATAAAAGTATGTACCCTTATCACAAGATCAGCTGCACAAAAGGAACAACGACGGCCCAAAACAATTCAATGCCACCAAAACAATGTCAATTTCAAAGCCAGGCCACAAGGACAAAATGTAAATAAAAAAGAATTAAAACCCATCAAATAAACCATGACAAATTAAGCATTTTCAAACTAAACTTCTAACAAATACATTTTAATAAAAAAATCAGCTCTTCAAACAAATCAAATTAGCACAAGTTATAGAACAGAAAGGCATGCAAAATCAATCATTTCTTCAAAAGAATTAAGACTTTTAATAACATATGTTCACAACCAAGAAAACAGGAAAACAATCAAAACCTAAACAAAAATATGACAGATGAGTAATACCAAAATTAAATGGTTCTCGCTTCGGAGATGGCGAGGTACAACGGCGACGACTTAGGGTGCGGCGACGGGTTAGGATGCGGCGAACGGCTTAGGGCTTCGGAGGCTCCAATCTCTGGCAAACGACGATGGCAGACCCCACGGCCTCGTCACAACCTCAATCGCAGCGATGGCAGAGATTTAGGGTTTGGGAGAGAGATTTCGATGAAAGAGAGAGAGAGTTGACGATGAGTGAGATCCGACGAGAGAGAGCGGTGAGAACGAGAGAGAGCGAGAGCGGTGAGAGCGAGAGATAGCAGAGAGCGAGAGAGAGAGAGAGAGAGAGAGAGAGAGAGAGAGAGAGAGAGAGAGAGAGCGGCGAGAGAGAGAGAGAGCGAGATAGTGGTGACGTGAGAGAGAGAGAGAGAGCGGTGACGGTGAGAGAGAGAGCCGAGAGCGATGACGGTGAGATAGAGAGAAGAGAGCGGTGAGAGAGAGAGCGGTGAGGGAGAGAGATTTCATTGTGAGAGAGAGCGGTTAGGGATTCTGTTGAGAGAGACGGTGAGGGATTTCCGGATTTCGTTGAGAGAGGCGGTGAGGGATTTCGTTGAGAGAGAGAGAGAGGTGAGGGAATCGGTAGAGAGAGAGAGAGGTGAGGGAATCGGTAGAGAGAGAGAGAGTTCTATTGTGGTTGGTCCCCATTTTTGGGCATCTAGATCGAATCACACGAATCTCGAGATTTGATGAACGGTTATAAAAAAGAAAGTTTAGGTAGGAATGTTGGCGCCATTATTTAGAGACGAAATTTAATTATGTCTCTATTTCAGTCTCTATTTCCGTCTCCGATCTCTCTTTATTCCGTCTCTGAATTAGTCCGTCTCAATTCCGTCTCTAACCATTTTTCTTAGCAACGGAACTTAATTCCGTTGCAATTCCATTTCTAAATATCATTTTTCTTGTAATGAACTCTACCTCAACTTTACCATTTTTTTATGGTTTTGCACTTTGGTTCATATATGATATATATCTATGTTCTCATCTTGATGTCTATTTCGGTAGATCCGAATAAATTAATTTGTTTCCCTATATATGATACTACTTAAAACAACAACTAATCCTAGTTAAAGTTACTAATGGACTACTTAATCAATAACGTTGAGCGATGAATTATGGCAAAAAGCTCATCGATGCGTGTTTTTTAATACAACAATTGTGGAACCTTATTTGCGGTAAGTACATCAGTTATTAAGAATTATTTTATTTATATGGATTGCATTATGACTTTCTATTTTTTAAATATATATGTGTAGAATGCATATAGATGAGTTGAAACAAACTAACAAACGTCTCACTAGACAACAAGGTCGGCTATGGTTGAAACATACTAAGACATTTAGTAAATGGTTCGAAGAAAAGGATCGTAGATATTCCACATTAGTTTACTTTCCATTTTTTATAACGAGACCCACCAATCACATTCATATTCCATGTTCTCAACAAGTTATCTAATTCTCTTTACAGGTTAAGTCTGAGAATATTGAATCGTCAAGTTTGTTATTGTGGCTTGCTCGTAAACCTAGAAAATAAGCATTATCTTGTTCTAGTTACATTGTCAATGGATTGAGGTTTCACACAAGAGATGTAGATAGCACTACAAAAAAACAGCCGATCAAAAACGAAAATTTCCGTTGCTGATTAACATAAATTCCGTCTCTAATTCAATTTTGTAACGGAACAGAGATGGAATCTATTACGTCTCTAAAATTGTCGTCGGTGATTTAGTTAGCAACAAAATGTGTTTCCGTTGCTGATTAAAGACGAATTTAGAAACGAAATAGAGACGGAACATAAATTCACATTCTTCTAGAGTGAATGGTTTTACTTGCATTCCGTTGCTAATCTGTCTCTAATTCGCAACGGATTAGCAACGAGACTTATAAATTCTATTGCTAATCCGTTGCTAATTAGAGACGGATTAGCAACGGAACTTATAAATTATGTTGCTAATCCGTTGCAAATTATAGACGGATTAGCAACGAAATTCATAAATTTCGTTGCTAATTTGTTGCTAATTAGAGACGGATTAGCAACGGACTTTATGAATTCCATTGCTAATCCGTCTCTATTCCATTTCTAAACTCTGTTTACCCTGTTTTTTCATAATATTGGGAATGATAACTGGAAATAGAAATTAAACTTACTCTTTAGCCTTTTGGAATTGCTCATCAAGACCCATAAATAAATAATGTATCGAGGGACTTTATCAGGGTTGCTCCAAGACCATCAAAACTATTAACACCGTTCTTTGACTGTGGCTGATGAAAAAAAAACTCAAACAGTTTAGTTGAGCAATTGATCTGATATAGGTTGAGAAAAATTCAGCATAAGTTGGTCCTTGGTATAGCACACCAAGTTTGGCTACATAAATCATATTAGAAAAGAAAATAAACAAATCCTAGTCAAGCTTAAGTCAAAGATAAACACTTTTGACACAAAAAAGTAACAGATACAATACATTTTCTATTATGCGCTTAATAGTTAATATCACAAGAAAAGCATATAACAGTCAACACTAGTTCGTGACTTTGTGATAAAGCAGAATAGAGGAAGGGGATTCATGTAACCACAAATGTAGTTGGGATAAGGCATAGTAGAATTGAGGTATTATATTATTTTTCAAGTATAAAATATCCTTGGAAACTATGAGCGAGAATCATAGCTATAATGTACCAAGTAAATATAAAATAATATCATGAAGAAATCTTATCACACCAAAAACACAAAGCATAATATCCCTAATGCTTTTGGCAATTGAGATTTGCTCAACATAATATTAAGAAAAAAATTTACTAGACCAAATGGCCTATCAAAACCTAAACAAAAATATGACAGATTAGTAATACCAAAATTAAATGGTTCTCGCTTCGGAGATGGCGAGGTATAGCGGCGAACAACGGCGACGGCTTAAGGTGCGGCGACGGGTTAGGGTGTGGCGAACAGCGGCAACGGCTTACGGCTTCAGAGGCTCCAATCTCCGGCAGATCTAACGGCCTCGTCGTAGCCTCAATTGCAGACGACGAGAGATTTAGGGTTTGAGATAGAGATTTTGGTGAGACAGAGAGAGTTGACGGTGAGTGAGATTCCGGTGAGAGAGAGTGATGAGAGAGAGAGAGAGAGAGCAGAGAGCGGTGACGGTGAGCGATGGGAGAGAGAGTAGAGAGCGGTGACGGTGAGCGGTGGGAGAGAGAGTAGAGACCGGTAAGAGTGAGAGAGAGCAAAGAGCGATGACGGTGAGCGGTGGGAGAGAGAGAGAGCAGAGAGCGGTGAGAGAGAGAGAGAGCATTGATGAGGAGAGAGGCGGGAGAGAGAGCAGAGAGCGGTGAGAGAGAGAGAGAGAGAGAGAAAGAGCGGTGAGAGAGAAAGAAAGATTTCAGTGAGAAAGAAAGATAGTTGGGTGCAAGAATTGGTAGAGAGAGAGAGTTCTATTGTGTTGGTCCCTATTTTTGGGGCGTTAGATCTAAGCACGCACGAATCTCGAGACGTAATGAACGGTTGTAAAAAATTAAAGTTTTGGTGGGAATGTTGGCACCATTTTTTTGAGACGAAATTTAATTTCGTCGCAATTCCGTCTCTATTTTCGTCTTTGATCTCTCTCTATTCCGTCTCTAAATTATTCGTCTAAATTTCGTCTCAAACCATTTTTTCTTAGCAACGGAACTAAATTTGTTGCTAATTCCGTTTCTAAATATCTTTTTTTTGTAGTGTAGAGTCACACGGAATAGCGGCGTCTCTATTGATTCGTCAAGTCTATGTAGGTCAAAATTAGGAGTCCCTTCACAAGTAGTGATTGTTTCTTATTATGAGGTCATAAAGAACATCATTTATTGGACTATCGAGTTCTTAAAGTTCCAGTATTCTTGTGTGACTAGGTGAACGAAGGCAAATGCATGAAATATGAAGATGGATTCATCTTAGTTAATCTTCATCAACAACATAACGATCCTTTCATATCGGCCACACAAGCTAAACAAGTATTTTATGCCAGGGAGAGCGATACGTCTAATTGGTATGTCGTATTAAGGGCACCGCCTAGAGGATTTTACGACTTGACATGTACAATGGAAGTGGTCAACAATCATCTTCTCCTTTTGACGTATCACGCATGAATCTTAATACTTGTAATGAAGATGAAAGTTATGCTAGAGAAGATCGTGAGGGTCAATTTGTGTGAAAATGTGGTTCTTTTATATTGAAGTTGAAGTTGACAACCATTTATTAATTCATTGTCCTTTGTTTGTGTTTGTTTGGGAGCTTTTTTGTGTTTTTGGAGTTCTCTCTTTGTAATTGAAATGGGGTCTCTTGTTTAACTTTTAGAGCAATAAGATATTTTTGGTGGGCCTGTAGAGTTTTGGCAACCAGTGTGCATGTACTTTCATGTGATGTGATTATACATAAAAAAGTTGAGTTCATGCCCACTTCTAATTTTGTTGTTTTCAACAATGCAACAATGGTGGTGGAAGGTATGCATTGCAAATTGATAAAGAGGGTTGTAAGTGATACATCATTTGTAACTTACTAATTGTATTTTTTTGTGAATGTTTGGGCAAGTTTAATGTGACATACTCAAAAGATGCATCCACGTGATAGGAAAGGAAAAGGTGTAATTGAGGCTCGTGAGGGAGAAGTAAAAGCTAAAAAGCTCAATGTATTATTTTTGTGTAAATAAGTAAATTTTTAGTTGTCGTTAACAAATTCATTAATTTTTATTAAATTTTAGAAAAGCACATAAAAGAATGAGAAAGATAGACTAGCTTGTGAAAATGTACTAACTCAAAATCCAAATGTTTTTGTAAGGATTGGAGCTTCACTTAGGCCTGCTCATTCCATTTCAGCTTCATCTCCAGGTTCGCCTCGAGCTCCATCTCATGCACCATCTCGAGTTGCATCTACTGCTACTACTCCGACTTCACTAGGTGGTTTTGATTCAAGAAGAGCGCCAATCAACAGAAGTTGGACCACCAAAAATACCGAGAGAGGTCTAACAAGGCTTCGGGCACTTGTTTCAAAAACTCACGAAGTCATTCAGTTTAATGAAAAGGGTCACAACTTATTGGAAAGAATTCTGAAAAGGTTGCTTCTTGTTTGGGCGCTTTAGGGCGTGATATTGTGCTAATCAATTTGTCAGACTGACGCCTTTTTCCAATAAGAGAGAAAGAAGGATTGTGGAAGTTGGTGAAGGATAGGATTTTTTTTTAATATTATTGTTAACTTAATTATTTAGTTCCTTAATCTAATTGTATTCACCTCATTACAACAAAGATTTGATGGTGTAGAATAATATCTAAAAAACAGAGTTTTACAACAAATTGGAAGTCTCTGGAGATCTTAGAAATCAAGGTTGACAAGTTCTTTAAAGAAAGCCCTTAAAGAATGATGGTCAGAAGATGAAATCAATATTAAAATCAAACCTGAAGAAGTCGAGTTAGTTGATTGGTTAGCATTTCAAAAAATTAGAGAATCATCAGCCTTTGAGGAGATAAGCAATAAATTCAAGAATCTTAGATCGAAGCATGTATATCCTCACACTATGAGTCGAAAAGGATATGTTCGCCTCGAGGAAGAAATGGAAAGTTTAATTTGTTTAACTTATATATATACATCATTACTTCATTTTATATCGTGACAGTTTTTTTTTATTTTTGTAGAGAGCCAAACCGGAGGAACAATATAACCAAAGTTGATTTGTGGATTGAAGGCCATAAAAACAAAAAGGGGCAACCAAATAATGCTCAAATCGCCGAAATGGTGGTATGATTAAGTGATATATAAACTTGGTTATTTTATTTTGTTTAAGTGTTCTTTTATTTAATGTTAATATTTTGTTAATGTGGAAAGACAAAATTAATGAATCTCGAATTAGATCATCGGCGACGGTTTCTCAATCAATAAACGATGACCCGATCGCGCAAGTGTTTGGTCCTAAACATCAGGGTCGTGTAAGAGGGCTTGGATTTGGAGTGACTCCTTCTAATGTTGGCATAATAACTTAAAGCACAATTTTGGTTCGGAAGCTTCTAGGATATTTTCAAAGATTAGAAGAAAAGCATGAACAATTGCAGGTTAATAATCTTTCTTGTTTAACTAGCCTCTACTAGATGCATTTTTGCAAAACTTTGCAAGTTGATTGGGTGGATGAGAAAAACCGCTTCCAAACAATTGCAGCTTCCCTTGGTAACTTCTATGTTATGTACCCTCCTTTGCTTCCTAATCCGAAAGTGAATAAGGTTTGCGGTTCTATAAGAATATCAAAGAACCAAGGACTAGTGAAGATCTTAAAAAAGACTAATGATTTAGGTATGCATTTTTGCCCCATCTTTAATATAATTCATATATGATTTATCTTGTAGGTATGCTTGGTATGACTGCTTTTGTGGATTTAAATGAGCTTTGCTCCCCTATGAAGGGGACGGTGGATGAAATCTAACACACCCATGTCCGAGTTAGAGGAATCAAACTTCATGTTGCAGAGATTGGGAGTGGTAAATCCTCAAACCATATACAAACAAATTTTAACACATAAATGCCAATTTTGAAGCATACTTGTATTATGTGTATTTGGTGATTAATATATAATTTATGTCAAAGGCACACTCTAAAATTGCATGGTAGTGAATATTACACGCTAGATACTCTTTGTTTTAATCTATAGAATCATCTTAGTTTCTATGTGTTTAGTCTTGTTTTTAACGTCTTAAATGTTTTAATCTAGAATTATTCTTATTTTTTAGAGTGAGAAATATGTTTTTAATATGAGAAACATGTTTTTTGTTGCTAAAAATAATTCATTCGAATTTTATCCTTTTTTGTTTCAGCTCAATGCGCTAAACAATTTATTAGAATTTTATTAGAAATTTGCTACTTGCTTACAATGTATTCTTTTTGGGACTTTGTAGGAAATTGGTAGGCACAGACAAGTGACTAAAAAGGAAATGCTAAAAGTTGAGGTAAGTTTGCTCTTCCTAAAATGGCTTGTAATTTTTTCACATTACCTTATTAAATGTGTAAATTCATGTTTAGTTTAGTTAACAGTTATATGCTTAATAAAATTGTCTAATGCCTCTGTTTTTTCTATTGTTGAATAAAGTTTGCTCCATTTTCTTGTTTGGTTTGTTGTTCATGTTTCTCATCTGGGTATTGATGAAATCCATATTTCTCATCTGGGTTTTAAAGACATCTAAGAAAGAAGTTCTGTTTGTTGTTGTTTTTTTAAAAAAAAAATTGAGAGCCCTTTAATATCGGTTACCGTTATTAAAGGCTATTAAAGCCTTTCTTTATGTTGAATAATCGATACGAATTGAATTGGATATCAACTATATAATAACGGTTTAAAACCATTACGAAAGGCCTTAAGCTTTCGTAACGTCTAATAAAATGATGGTGGTTGTAATGGTTTTAAACCGATATAAAAGCCTTTAATAACAGTTTAAAACTGTTATTAAAGGTATTTTATGTACTAGTGTAACCTCATTAAAAAAATACAGCAAGTTGAATGAATAATTGTTCATTCCAACCCTCTTATTTCTTCTCTTCTCCTTTGTAGTAGTAGTTTGAAGTAGTAGCAGTTCTAAGTCTCTAAGCTATTTTCCTTCTCTAGTTTCTAGCAAGTTTCAACCCAATTTACAACACATTATCAGCATGAGCTTGCTCTTGCACAAAAGGGAGATCTTGAAGTTCAAAAAAGCTTGCTAAGGAAACAAAGCTAGGAAATTATAATTTTTGTTAATTTAAATAAGTTCAATTTAGTTCCATGTTATCATGGTTGCTTTCTTTTTATTACATGCATCACTTATATATGCATACTTTATTCATACACTATGCATATAACGTCACCAACTGTGAAAGTATGTTCTGTAGTTACGTTTTGTACAATCTTTTACATCAGAAATTAAAAGTCAACATGTGACATAACTAGTTATAACTAATTTTCTCACTATACTACAAGCAATTAGTTATGCTCTATTCTTGATTTTTATATTGCAAATAGTGTTATGAGTTTGAGTTGATAGTGGGTAAGCATTGTCCCCGGTAAAGCTAAATATTGAAAGGGAGACGAGTTATCTTGTTCGATGAGACATGGTTTTAAGTAGACTTCGTCTCGCCACCCAACTTGGAGGTTGTCCCACTAACTCACACCAGTAGTACATTTTGTATATTAATAATCAAGTTGTGAACATATATTTAATCGTATATTATTTATTTTATATAAAATAAAATAAAATCTATTTACCCAATTTCTTAACATATTTTCAGACTATGACAAACCTTCAAAAACTTGAATTTGTTGCCCTCGATATTGTTGGCAATGATTATTTGCCATGGCAACTAGATGCCGAGATACATCTTCATGCTAACGACTTAGGAGAAACTATTATAGAAGGAAATAAACCATCAATACAAGACTATGTGAAAGCAATGATATTCCTTCAACATCATTTTCATGAAGGTCTGAAAAGTGAGTATCTCATTATAAAAGATCCTCTCACCGTGTGGTTAAGCTTGAAAAAGCAATATGATCACTAAAAGACGGTGATATTTTCAAAAGCTCAAAATGACTAGTTGAATCTTAGGCTACAAGATTTCAAAACAGTCAGTGAGTATAACTCCATTATGTTTAATATTACCTCTTGTTTAAGGCTACTTGGAGAAAATATATCCGATAAGGCAATGATGAAAAAAAAAACATTCGGTACTTTTCATGCTTCGAATCTGTTGTTGCAACAACAATATCAAGTGCCTCAATTTAAAAAGTACGCAGAATTAATTTCTTTTCTCATGGTGGCTGAACAAAATAATAAGCTTCTATTAAAGAACTACAACTCCCATCCAACTGGTTCCGCTTCAATTAATGAAGCAAATGTTGCATCATATAATGACCATAGAAACGGTCAAAGAAAGAACCAACATAAGTGGAAAGGGAAAAGAATCAATCGGCAAAGATCGTGGCAAATTCTATTCTAAATTTCGTGGCGATAAGTTCCAAAATAAATGGAATAGAAATGATGCCGCTCAGAATAAAGGAAAAAATGTTGTTGAAAATGGGCATGCTTGTAATCGTGACCAACCATGTCACAGCTGTGGTTTGAAAGGCCATTGGGCTCATGTATGTCGTACACCTAAGCGTTTTATTGATCTTTATCAAGCCTCCTTAAAGGAGAAAGGCAAAACAATTAAGATGACCTTCACTGTCGGAGATGGCTCATCAGACATTAATTATATGGATGACCCAAATTTTTATGATGATTCAAACACTAGTCTTGATGTTTTTAATGATCACATGTAATGCTTCTCAATTTCTATAATTTTATGCACTAGTTTTTCTATCATGCTTTTATTTCTTATGTACTAATTTCTATTATAAATGAAATGACTTTTTTTTCTAATTTATTAAACATTGTTTATCTAGATTGATCTTTAAATCACGTGTTCAAATTATGAACCAAATAATAGCAATATTTGTCTTGTTGATTGTGTTACAATGCACACAATCCTTAAAAAGAGAGAATATTTCTCCAACTTGAACTTAGCTGAGGCAAATGTTCAAACAATATCTGGCATTTCTAATTTGATTAATGATTCTGGAAGAGCAAATATTATGTTGTCTAACAATTCATGTTGACAATGCCTTATACTCTGAAAAATTTAGAATGAATTTACTTTGTTTTAAAGATATTCGTCAAAATGGATATCACATTGAAACCATGAACAAAAATTATAGAGAGTTTCTCTATGTCATATTGGTTTCAAATGGAAAAAAAAATGTTAGAAAAATTCTCAACTTTATCCTCTGGATTATATTTTACTCATATAAGGCATGTCAAAACGAATGTCGTTTTAAATAAGAAAATTAACGATCCAAAGACATTCATTTTATGGCATGACCGACTTGGTTATCTAGGATCATCAATGATGAGAAGAATAATTGATAATTCGCATGGACATCCTTTAAATAGTCACAAAATGTTTTAAGCTAGTGATTATAATAGTGCTAGTTGTTCGCAAAGTAAATTAATAGTTAAGCTATCCCCAAGTAAAATTGTTGTGGAATCCCCAATTTTCTTAGAACGCATTCAGGGAGATATATTTATACCTATTCATCCTTACTATGGACCATTTAAAGATTTCATGGTTTTGATAGATGCGTCAACTGGGTGGTCACATGTTTGTTTGCTTTCGACCCGTAATGTTACATTTGCTAGACTTTTAGCCCAAATCATTAAGTTAAGAGCACAATTCCTTGACAACCCAATCAAGACCATACGTTTTGACAATGGTGAAGAATTTCAATTTCAAGCATTTAAAGATTATTGCATGTCTATAAAAATTACCATTGGACATTTTGTTCCACATGTGCATACCCATAATGGTTTTGCAGAATCTCTGATCAAACACATTCAATTAATCGTTAGGCCTTTAATCATGAGAACTAAGTTACCAACTTCAATTTGGGGACATGCAACATTTATCATTCATTATAGGCCTACTGCATACCATGAACATTCCCCCATGCAACTCATTTTAGGTTAACAACCAAATATTTTATATTCGAAGATTTTTAGTTGTGCAGTATATGTTCCTATACCACCTTCCAACATAACTAAGATGGGTCTACAATGAAAACTTGGGATTTATGTTGGGTTTAACTCATCGTTCATTATAAGATACATTGAACCCCTAACATGGATTTATTTACTGCATGTTTTGCTGATTGTCACTTTGATGAAGCAATTTTCCCACCATTAGGTGAGCCAAGAAGCCAATTTAAAAGGAATGACGTGAAATTATTTTAGTTAGCATCAACTTTATCACATTATGATTCACGCACAAATCAGTGTGAACTTGAGGTTCAAAAGATCATTCATTTGTAACAAATTGCAAATCAATTACCGATGCATTTAATAATGCAAAACAAGTGACAAAATCACATATTCCAGTTGTAAATGCTCCTGCAATAATTGATGTCTTTAAGCAACAAAATGCACACGAACCAACAAAACGCTTAAAACGTGGAAGACCGGTTGGTTCAAATGATACAATTCCTCGAAAGAGGAAAACGGGAGTAAAAATAAATGCAAATCAAAATACTCCTGAGAAAGCACAAGAATCATTTGATAAGGATTTTTCAAAACAAGTTGATTTTGACGAGAAAAAATTACCTCTAGAAAAAAAAATGAAAAGATGAAAATAATGAAATTTCAATAAATTATTTAAACTCTGATAAGATTTGAGATCGAAATAATATTGTTCTTGATAATATATTTGATTTCAATGTATCTCTTAAAATATGTGAAAATGATGATGATCTAGAACCACGGTCAGTGGACGAATAACGAAAAAGACCTGATTGATAAAAATGGCAAGAGGCTATCCAAGCAAAGCTATATTCGTTAGAGAAAAGAGAGGTTTTTGGACCGATTGTTCAAACGACAAATAGATTAAAGCCTGTTAGATATAAATGGGTATTTGTACGAAAAAAAAAATGAAAAAAATGAGATTACAAGGGACAAAGCAAAACTTATAGCTCAATGTTTCTCACAAAGACCTGACATTGATTATAAGGAAACATATTCTCATGTCATAGATGCAATCACATTTTGATTCTTGATAAGCCTTGTAGTTTTTGAATGGATTGATATGCATCTAATGGATGTCATTACAACATATCTGTATGGATCCCTAGACAATTAGATATATATGAGAATCCCTGAAGGATTTGAAATATCTGAAGAAATAAAATCAAAACCTCGTAATATGCATTCTATATAATTACAAATGTCTTTGTACGGATTGAAACAATCCGAACGAATGTGGTATAAACGTCTTAGTGATTATTTACTTAAAGAATTATATGTAAATAATCCACTTTGCTGATATGTCTTCATGAAAATATCATCAACATGATTTGTGATAATTGATGCATATGTTGATGATTTAAATATAGTGGAAAACCACAACGACATCGTTAGAACATCTAAATACTTGAAAAATGAATTTAAGATGAAAAAACTTGGAAAACAATACTTTGTCTTGGTTTGCATATTAATTATTTTTCAAGTGGAGTACTTGTCCATCAGTCAAATTCTATTGAAAAAATATTAAAAAGATTTTATATGGACAAGATATATCCATCGAGTTCTCCAATGATTGTCAGATCACTTGAAGTGGATAAAGATCCATTTCAACCTCATGAAAGTGATGAAGAGCTATTTGGTTCGGAGGTACCATATTTAAGTGCAATTGATACACTTATGTATCTTGCAAATTGTACAAGATCTGACATTGCTTTTGCTGTCAACTTACTTGCAAGATACAACTATTCAACAACTCGAAGATATCGAAATTGTGTCAAATATGTTTTTCGATATCTTCGAAGAACAAGTGACATGGGTTTGTTTTACTCGAGAGGAGTAAAATTGAATTTTCAAGGTTATGTTAATGCTGGATTTTTATCTGATCTTTACAAGGCTTGTTCTCAAACGGGATATGTATTCACATGAAGTAATATTGCTATATCATGGAAGTTAGTAAAACAAACTATGATTGTTACTTCTTCCATCATTTTGAAGTACTTGCAATTCATTAAGCAATTGCAATTCATGAAGCAAGTCGATAATGTGTATGGTTGAGAAACATGATTGAACATATTTAAGAATCATGTGAATTGCATTCAATAAAAGATTCTTTAACCATATTATATGAAGATAATGCAACATGTATCACACAATTAAATGAATGATTCATAAAAGATGATAGAACAAGATATATTTCACCAAGATTTTTTTATGCACGTGAGCTTTAGAAGAAAGGTGAAAATGATGTCAAGCAAATCCGATCGAATGATAATCTTGCTGATTTATTCACAAAAATCTTACCAACTACGATATTTAAGAGGCTTAGATATGGTATTGGCTTGCGTAAACTTAAAGACATTGCAAGTAAAGAAACGGAATAAGTTTCACCTATGTTCACATAAGGGAGAGTTATTGATTAGTGTATTATTTTTTTCCTTTACCTATAGTTTTATCCCATTAGATTTTCCTAGCAAGGTTTTTAATGAGGCAATCCTAACAATATTATACTCATCTTAAGATTTATGAGAATAGTGTACTCTTTTTCTTTTACTATATTTTTCTTACGAGTTTTTCCTAGTAGAAATTTTGACGAGACATATTCTCTAAGCAAGTGTCATCCAAGGGGAGTGTTGTGAAATATGGATGACCATGCATGTATACCAACATATTGTGTAGTCATGTAACTTGTATTTCTTACTAAATAGTACCCTCACTTGTCTATGTATTGTTATGTAACTTGTTACCATTTTCAATGTATATCAACTTTTTTATGTATTGTCAAATTACTTGTAATGTATTGTATGACATGTGGAGTATGTGTTACTTGTACACATTGTCTAAGTACATTTATCATCGTCACCAAATGGCTTATATTATAAAGGGTGTCAACCTCGTTGTAAAAACACACTAAGTTGAATAAAGAACTTCTCATTCCAAAACTCTCATTTCTTTCCTTCTCCTTTGTAGTAATAGTTTGTAATAGTAGAAGTTTTAAGTCCCCTAGCTATTTTCCTTCTCTAGTTTCTAGCAAGTTCCAATTCAATTTACAATATATACATATATATATATATATATATATATATTTGATATATATGAGGATCTTCGCGGGGATACCCACGAGGATCCTCACGAAGATTACCAATGGAGATTCCCTACGGGGATCCTCACGAATATATTTTAATTTTACTCATCTCCATATTCATACTTGTGTGGTTATGAAATTTTATTTTCATCTTTATTTAAATTTCTCATCCTCATCTCTATTACAGGGAATCTCTATATCTCGTGGGAATTTTTTACCCCGCTTGCATCTCTAGTTGAAATTGAATGGATAAAAGTCAATAACAAATGAAACTTCGTAGATGTCCTTTAAGAGTTGGCAAGCCATATCCATTAATTAAAAAAACTATTGCTGAATGGTCTTGAATCTATCTTCTTCTCATGATAAGGTTCATAGGGCCTGTGGTCACAATAATTCTGACTCAGGTAATGCTCCTGCATTCCAACCAATAACTGTAAATCATTGACTTGATTGGATCTAGTACGTAGGCATACTATATTAGAAATAATGATTAAACAGTACTAATATAATTTTTTGAGGCCAAACAATCTAGCTAGTACTGACATTTATGAAAAATAAATAGAAATGAAATTTTTTTATGAAAACTCAGGATTTTGGAACTTTCATAAGTAGTTATACTAAGGTTTTTCTCGTAATACATATCACGATACTCGAGAATATTCAAAACTTGAGAAATTATTTAAAAGCCCAAATAAGGTTAATTTTTGATTTCTAACTACAATTTGCAGTCAAAATTGATATTCGAACATTCGAAGAGTTGATTTGGTGTGATTCTTTAGGACTTGAAAATACCAAAATAACTCAGAAATTGGTCTAAAACTAAAGAAATTTGAATATGAGACTTATCCGGATTTCTCAATGATTTTAGGTAACATCAAGGGTCCTAATTAAAACTATTGAAAACAAAGCTCGAGGAATAGGTTCAAAGTATGTGAAAGCCGAAAAACGTTGTGTGAGGCTTCGTAACCAACTTTTAGCTTTTATTCCTCCTCTCATCGATCTCTCTATCTCTATCTCGATGTTCCCAATTTGTATAGGTTTTGCATGAGGTTTGCATGGGGTTACAATTGCAATTGGTATGCAAGTCGTCCATATCCACCTCGAGATATGCGGGCAATCAAGTTTCAAACCTTCATTAGGATTCGATTTGCATGGGGTTTGTATGTAAGATGTAGTATTTTCAATTTAGATTTGGGTTGAACGAATAACTCATTTTTAAAAGAAGTAATTTATACACTTTTTAGGTTGAACAAATAACTCCTTCTCAAAAGGAGTAATTATTTCCACATCATCACCAATAACCTTCATTAAGAATTTTCCTATTTGTTAAATATTAAAAAAACCCACATTAGTTTTTGAAATATCCCGATTAATCAAACTAAAATAAAGAGGGGCCCAATAATGTTGGGACACCATGATTATTTTTTTTTAAAAAGGAGAGGTAATTTCTCAATAACACTAGCTAGTCATTTATAAAGTTCTCTTTACTTAAATTTAAATCGCTCTTACTGATATCCATTTTTTCCCTCGTTAGCATTCAATAATATTTGATGCGGAGGAAAATTAACTTATAAATATTTACACTTGATCAAATTCTTTCCGAATCTCGAGATGCTCTTCGCCTTTTCGGACGGCAAGAATCTCAACAGTTCCATCCAAGTTCCCCTCAGCATCATAGCTAGAATGAACACTGTACAACAAGTAGAAAACCACCGCCCCCGCCGTGAACACTCCGAACCTCACGTACGACGCCCCATCCAGCGTCCCCAACAAGAATACATTCAAAAAAATCGACGTCGTCGGAATCCACGGCATTAGCGGCACTCCCCAAAACTCCGGCCGCCGCGCCTGCGCCACCCAAAATTGAAAAACTTGCACTAGCACCACCGCGACCGCCATACAACCACCGAGCACCACCACTTTTACCCTCCCGTACCGACATAACCGCCATGTAACCGTAAATATAACTGCCGCGGTAGAGAACATCAGTAGAAAAGATAATGTGGGCCATGATCTTTTCGTGGGCCCAGTGGTCCCCACGTAACGTCTGTAGATAACGGCGTTAGCCACCATGTAGAACACAAACAGCGTCCCTATCGATACCAAGTTGAGGAGCACACTCAAATCCGTAAACAACGCGATCACAGCCGTTAAAACACCTGTGATAGTAGCGGGGTCGATTTAGCTAATCAACGTCCCGGACCACATGATCATAATTCATGATTACTAACCTTTATTTAACGTTTCAGTTGCGCTTACCGAGAAAAGCTGATGCGTTGATTGGAGTGGCAGTGATCGGGTGCACCTTCGCGAACCAAGTGGGGACAACGTTGGACCGTCCGATCACGCAGAGGTACCTCGCTTGGCCCAGCATCGCCACCAACAATGACGTCAGGATCCCAAAACTGGCCCCACCACCAATCACATTCGACACCCACCCCCAGCCGTCCGATCTCCCTCCTCGAAACGCGGACGAGAAAGGCGCATCCACGTCAATCTAATCTAACAAAACCAAGGTCAGTACCGTAATTCCACACCCCGAAACAGAAACGCAACGTAAAATCGGTTTTGCTGACTCACGGAGTCGTAGGGGACTAGCTTAGACATCGAAGCGGACATCAGACAGTACAAAACCGTAACAATGACTACCGATCCCGATACGCCGATCGGAATGTCGCGTGTCGGGTTTCGGACCTCTTCAGCCATAGTGGACACCGCATCGTATCCGATGTAGCTGAGGTACACCATAGCGGCACCGTTGAACACGCCCGAAGCGCCGTAGGGGAAGAACCCGTGCGGCTTGGAAGGATCGGACGGCTGGGAGAAGTTCGTCCAGTTTCCTTTCGAAAACCCGACCGCGATGACGAAAGCGATGAACGCCACGTGGAGGGTGGTTAGGAGTATGTTGAGGGTGGAACTCTGTTTTGTGCTGTAACAGATGATGAGTGTGATGAGGAGGAGGAGTGCAACGGCGATGAAGTCTAGTTGGTTGAAGCCGTTTGGGAGGAACGGAACGGTGAATCGGAATTTGTGTGTGGTTGGGAGTCCGATTGCGGAGGCTACGTAAGCGGTGAAGCTTCGAGCGACCGCTGCGTTGGAGAACACGTATTCCATCACTAGGTTCGCGCCCGTTATGAAAGCTGCAAACTCTCCTGTATTAATTGAATGTGAGCATTGTTAGTAATAATGTTACTAGTTATTAATTAATTAATGTTTTAATTAATGATAGCGTGTCACGCCTACATTAATAAAATGAAAATGGTTCAATCACAACAATAATATCACAGACAATAATAATATCACATTTGATTAACATCTGATATGGCTTGAGATGTGACATGGTATGATCATTCTAGAACTTCTCAAAAAGTACTAGAATGTCAAATCAATGTCATGCCTCAAGATACATTAGTTTTTATGAGTCATTTATGTGCACTTAGAGATACATGCATACACACACGCATAGAGGGGCTCTTGTGAGAGCTTGTCCATCTTGTAGTGAGATATTATTATTGTCATTTTCCTCGGTAACCCTCCACTAACTCTTGTAAAATTGATTAAATTGAAGCAAAAGAAAACGATAATACGGCGGCATTACGCACCAAAGGTGACGCGGAGGTAGCTGAAGGCGCCGCCGGCGACGGGCATGTCGACGGCGAACTCGGTGTAGCAGACGGCGGAGAGGAGGGCGCAGAGGCCGGCAATGGCGTAGGAGAGGACGATGGAAGGACCGGCAAGGTCGCGGGCGGCGGTGCCGCTGGTGACGAAGACACCGGCACCGACCATGCCGCCGATCCCGAGGCCAACGAGGTCGAACCAGCGGAGGGTCCTCTGCATGGTGGATCCGGAGCGGGCTCGGATCTTGCTGGTCTCCTCGGTGCTAGTGGACACAGCCCCGGCCCTGCAGGCCAGGCGCTTGGGGGTCTCGGCCAGGGCTCGGCCATAGGCCTTAAGGCTCGAGAACGACGAGCCATGGCTCCCCATTAATATAATACTAATTAATTAATCAATTAATTGACCTTCTCAATTGTCTCTCTCTAGCTAGACTCTCTTTCTCACACACTCGATCTTTGTGGGTGAGTGAGGAGAGGAATTTGTGGTGTGTGTGTATATATATATATGAGTTGAAAGGGATCGAAACAGAGGAAACGGAGAAAAAGTGTGGTTGGTACAGATTTTGGCGGTACAGATACACTTGGATATAAAGATAACGGTTGGGTTATAATGTTCAAAACGCATATGGAATCTACGTTTGTGTACGCTTTCGGCGAAAATAGAGCAATGAGGGCAGACTCAGACTCTGTTTGGCAAGGCTAGCTGATAATCTAACTGATAACTGATAAACTAACTGATTAGCTGATAATCTACTAGCTGGTAGCGGAAAGCTGATAATCTAGCCGATCAAGTAAAAAATGTTTGGAATAATAGCTGATTGATTAGCTGATTAATGCAAAATGACAATAAAGGACATATGACACAATTAAGTATATTAATTATATAATTATATAATTAATGTATTTTATTTACAAAATATAAATTAATACCATAAAATAATTTATATTATTTAGAAAATTAAACTATGTGTGTCCATAAATGCTAACATGAAAATAGCTATATATTAATTTATAAGAATTCGTAAAAAATAAACACATGTAAATAAAATACAATAAACGACTTAGATAACTATACATATACCTAACGCATCATCCATAACTGAGAAACAATATTATTGCGAATATTCTTCATTTCTATAAAAGTATCTCTATAACTTATAAAAAAATAGTAGATTAGTAAAAAAAAAAAAATTAAAAATATGTAGGATAGCCCACCACTTGAACACTACATTTAAAAATATTTTTATAACATCTAAAAAATTTTTATACTCGACGTTGTTAAAACATATTTAATATGTAATAAATATCTAACAAGATTATCTATAATTAAGAAATTAATGTGTAATGATTTTTAATTTTAGTGAAATTCTTTGTTTTATAATATTTAGTTAATTATTAATCATTATTTTCTTATCAACAATACTAAGCTATATGTTAATTTTAAATTCAATAAGTTTTAATAATGTATTATATAACTGTTGGTCTATCCTAGAAGAGTTTAAAATGCTGATTTCGCTTTGTCAACTCTATCTGGGTATAATCGCAGGTATTAATATTCATGAGGTTCGTTTAAGTATTTGTTTTACTAATTTGCAAATGACGAATTTTCGGTTCAAACGCTACTAAGAGTAGTGTTTCAATTGAGAGCTTATCATCTAGATTATTTTTAAAATAAACTACAAACCAAACACAGCTTAATAAATAAACTAGCTGATCAGCTAGTGATCAGCTAGTTTGTGCTTACCAAACAGAGCCTCAATCAATTTACTATCAGTGTGAGGGAATTTCTTGTCTTTGATTCTATGAAGAAGTTTATGATTAGTGTGACCGGGTATTTATTATACATATAATCAGCTTCTAAGGATTCAATTTGGTGTTTAAATATGTTTGATCTCATTAGTTCATATCTGGACTGAATGTGTTGATTAAACTAATCTCAGGTGTTTTATTAAATTGGGAAAATGTTAGGGTGCCTCAGGCAGGACACCCATGTGCGACATGCACTCATCCTGTTGCCTTTCATTCTTGAGGTAAGGTGCACACGCATATTAAGGTATTAAGGTGTATCCAAGGTTCAAAGGTGGACGATGAGTGCGTCTCCTGCCTAGAGCACCCTAGCATTCTCTATTTATTTAATTAGCTTATATATGTTATCCCTTTATATTGTAACACACTAAAATACGCCTAGTAGTAGATAATAGCTACTGTTTGTTGCTATAGTTTACATATAAAACAACAACAAATTTTTTATACATTTTTTGCAACTTGTTTTTACTATATAAGAAAAAGTGTTATAACAAAAACAAGTTGGTTAAAAAAAAAAAAAGTTTGCAAAAAATGCTTACCAAGAAAAGTTGGTCTCAATGGTTTACTATTCGAGTCCATTAGTTTTAAGCTCTTTGAATGAAATCGCTTCTTTTGAGATATTCGATAACCTTATCCCTTCATATGATGACATGACTCGAGTTTCAATTAGTCAGATCTTAGAAAGCTTGCAACTAAATGTTGCAAAAAAAAAAAAAAAACACACACACACACACACATCTATAATTCCCTTCCAAATCAATTTTAGTTACTTTGTTTTTATTCAATTTCCGGGAGAACTAAATTGACCTGTTATTTCAATCATTCTTATTCTTTTGAATACACATCAAATCAAAGTATAAAGTGATCAAAAGCAACTATTGTACTAACTTTCCTATGTTAATGGTCTTGCAAAACAACTTTTAACGAAAAGATTCCAAGAAGATAGAAAAGAAGTACTTCACGATGACTTGCAACTTACAAGGAGATATCCTCTAAAGATAGAAATAAAATCCATGATTTAGTTGAAGAAGAAGAAGATGAAATATTGATGTTGTCACATGGGCATCCATGCCACCACTGTACTTTATACACGACATGATCAATTTAAAATTAAGACTTAATTAAAAGAAGGAATATAATTAATTAAGAATGCACAATTTGCCAAACTCCCAATTATTCTCATGGATTCTAAATATTTTATTTCAAACAATTAGCCTCTCTAATTGGCTTATAATATTGAGTTTCACAAAGAAAATGGTTTAGAATATTATGTTGCCCAATTGTACATACACCAAATGCGTATCTTATATCAACCTCAGTTTTTAATATACCAATACTAAACCACAAACGTCTTTTTAATTTTATTTCATGACCGATTATTATTTGTAATTTTGCTTAGGTGGATAAATATGTATATGCTAAAATGTAAAATGCTTACAAATTACTATAAATCTTTTGGAAGCATTTTTCGATAGTTTTAGGTGTCACATCAATTAATGGCGAGAAATATATATAAATCAAACTAAAAACAAAAAGTAAAAATTGTTTTTTTGGTGTCAACTCCGCAATAATCATTTGCAATTAATCGTTTAACCAAATGAGCTTAGTTTTTAAATTTACGAAAATCACTGCATATGAACATATACATTTATGTTTTAATCCCACTTTCAAAAAGCAGGCATACATATAAGCATTTTGGTTGGACGTGTACCTATCAACAAAAAGTAAAGCAACGAGAAAAGGGTTCGTCCCTCCGTATCCATGTGTTGTGTATACGTACATCCATGATGTTTTAAGGTATATTAATGCATAACGATAGTTATTTTATTTGATAATAATATCCAAAAGAATCGATTATTAAGCATTTCTCTTTTTTAAAATGCAACAACAATAACCATCAACCAAATATCAATTTCAAATTCCACAAAATAGAAAGAGTACGGCTATAAGCACCCCATATTTTCACAATGGCGCTCAAATTTTGAGGCATTTCCAAATTTAAATTTTAATTTATGAGGGCATCCCTAACATTTTTACAAAAATACATCTTCATCCCAATCGAAGCACTCATCTCCAAAATCTTGGTTGAGACATCTATTTTAAGTTTGACAATATGTGACAAAGACTTATCTTCTAGGTTCGGTGCTATCAAACCGAACTTATTTTGTAGAATTTGGTTGACGACTGCTAACCTAAAGGTTTGATAGGTTTCGTCCGACTCTATAATTAATAGTTCGATAGGCTTTATTGACTCTCCAACTAGATATTCAGTAGGTTTTGACTAACTCTTAAATTAGAAATTTGAACCTGCGAGGCTGAGCCATTTGACGATGCACTACAAATCACAAGAAAAAGAGTGTGTTGAGGGATGATAATAGGGTGTACAAAACAAGAGGAAAATGATGGTGGGGGTATACTAATTGCAGTGAGAGGCATAATGGTCATCTTGCAGTAGAATTGATCATTTTCTAAGTTTGACTTTTTCGCTGAGGTGCTCTATATAAATGGTAGGGTACGTATAGTTGGGCTCAAAAGAAATAATGTCACAGTTAGGTTTGGTTATGTAAATTAAACTTTTTCACCCTACTCGATTTAATACTTTTTTAAAAAAACTATAAAATTACTAAAAGAACTTTAAATACATAGAAATACAGTCTATGACTCTGTCTACTTTTTTTTCCTTTTTAAATAAACTTATGCATATAAAATTTCTTAATTTGTTTTTAGAAGAAAAAGACAAACGAGCCGTTAAAGTGTTGTGAACTTTTTTTTTCTTTTTTTTTTTTTTTTTTTTTTCAATTGAGATCGAAGTGATTGCCACTTCTGTACGGATTTCGAATTGGACAGGAATCGATAAGCCAATGCATTAAATGGCTTCCACGTGGAACTGTAATAATACATTCAATTCAATTAAGTGGCGGTTGACCGAGTTTACATGGACACGTGTCGTGGGTTAATGAAAGACTGTTCAATGGAAATAACACGTGTTATGGAGGAGATAAAACCCAGGCAAAGCAATGGATGAGATCAGAAGAGACGCCGCGGTGGCTATCCTCTTAACTCCAGTTTTATCCAATAAAGCCACAAGAGTTATTAGTATCTCATGCAAAAAAGTAGCGAGAGAAAGTAAAAGAAACCCAATTACATATATATATATATATATATCTATCATATATATATATATATATATCTATCATATATATAAAAGCACGAATCACAAATTTTTGAGTGGTAATGAAATTTACCTATTTACCCATATTTTTTTTTTATCTCTAAATCAACATTTTCTTTTGTATCCAAATCAAACTCTAACTCCTTATCAATCCACTACACGTTTTATTTTTTATTTTTTATTTTTTTATTTTATTTTTTTTATTTTATTTTTTTATCTCCAAATAATCATGAACTCATTCTCATCAATCCAATACACTTTTTTTTTATTTCAATCACAGTAGAGAATATTGATAAGCTAAAAAAGGTACATGTATTTCTAATTTTTAAATTATAATTATAATTTTAAATTTTGTTAATAAATTTTTAAAAATTAATTTTCAAGCGAAATGCGGCGAATGGGAATCGTCGTATGCACGCTCTTAAAACTAGTATATATAAAAGCACGAATCACAAATTTTTGAGTGATAATAAAATTTACTTATTTACTCATACTTCTTTTTTTTAATCTTCAAATCAACATTTTCTTTTTTATCCAAATCAAACTCTAACTTTTTATCAATCAACTATATTTTTTTTCTTTATCTTCAAATCAATAATGAACTCATTCTCATCAATCCAATACATTTTTTTTTAGGAAATAATGTACTAGCATGATTAGCTTGTTTTCATTCACATCTTATCTCAATCACATTAGAGAATATTGATAAGCTAAAAAATGTACTTGTATTTCTAATTTTAAAATTTTAATTACAATTTTAAATTTTGTTAATAAATTCTTAGAAATTAATTCCTTATCAATCGCATTAGAGAATATTGATAAACTAAAAAGGTACTTGTATTTCTAATTTTTAAATTTTAATTACAATTTTAAATTTTGTTAATAAATTCTTAGAAATAATGAACTCCTTATCAATCCACTATGCGTTTTTTTTTGTATCTTTATCTTCAAATCAATCATGAACTCATTCTCATCAATCCAATACAATTTTTTTGAGGAAGTAATATACTAGCATGATTAGCTTGTTTTTTCATTTACATCTTATCTCAATCACATTAGAGAATATTGATAAGCTAAAAAAGGTACTTGTATTTCTAATTTTTAAATTTTAATTACAATTTTAAATTTTGTTAATAAATTCTTAGAAATTAATTCCCGCGAGCGGAGCGAGCGGGGAATCGTGCATAACACGTCTTGAAACTAGTATATATAAAAGCACGAATCACAAATTTTTGAGTGGTAATAAAATTTATCTATTTATTCATACTATTTTTTATCTCCAAATCAACATTTTCTTTTGTATCCAAATCAAACTCTAACTCCTTATCAATTCATTACACGTTTTTTTATTATTATCTCCAAATCAATCATGAACTCATTCTCATCAATCCAATACACTTTTTTTGATATCAATCACAGTAGAGAATATTGATAAGCTAAAAAAGGTACTTGTATTTCTAATTTCTAATTTTTAAATTTTAATTAAAATTTTGAGTTTTATTAATAATTTCTTATAAATTAATTCCCGCGAGCGAAGCGAGTGGGTCAATCTTGCGTAGCACGTCCTGAAACTAGTATATATATATATATATACTAGTTTCCTAATTTCAAGAAGTGCTACGCACGATTCTCCCGCTCGCTTCGCTCACGGAGGAATTCATTTCTAAGAATTTATTAACAAAATTTAAAATTGTAATTAAAATCTAAAAAATTAAAAATACAAGTATATTTTTTTAACTTATCAATATTCTCTAATGTGATTGAGATAAGATGTGAATGAAAAAGCAAGCTAGTCGTGATATGACATTACTTCTTCAAAAAAAAGTGTAATGGATTGATGAGAATGAGTTCATGATTAATTTGGAGATAAAAAAAAACGTGCATAAGGAGTTAGAGTTTGATTTGGATACAAATTTGTGCAATTTGGATTAGGTTGAATTAATTTATTAATTTTAAGGGAAGGCACGAGAAGTATGAGCAAATAGGTAAATTTTATTAGCACTCAAATAGAGTATGGGCAAAAAGGTAAATTTCATTACCGCTCAAAAATTTGTGATTCGTGTTTTTATATATATATATATATATATATATATATACTAGTTTCAGGACGTGCTACGCACGATTGACCCGCTCGCTTCGCTCGCGTGAATTAATTTCTAAGAACTTATTAATAAAACTCAAAATTTTAATTAAAATTTAAAAATTAGAAATACAAGTACCTTTTTTAGCTTATCAATATTCTATACTGTGATTGAGATAAAAAAAAGTGTATTGGATTGATGAAAATGAGTTAAAAAAAGTGTATTTGGAGATAAAAAAAAACGTGTAGTGGATTGATAAGGAGTTAGAGTTTGATTTTGATACAAAAGAAAAAGTTGATTTGGAGATAAAAAATAGTATGAGCAAATAGGTAAATTTCATTACCACTCAAAAAATTTGTGATTCGTGCTTTTATATATATTATAGATATATATGGCTTCTACCATATTAATGTGTTTTACTGTGTTTTAATGTGTTTCTACCATGAAACTCAATTACACACACACACACACACACACACACACACACACACACACACACACATATATATACTAGTTTCTAGACGTGTTACGCACGATTCCCCCGCTCGCTTCGCTCGTGGGAATTAATTTTTAAAAACTTATTAACAAAATTTAAAATTGTAATTAAAATTTAAAAATTAGAAATACAAGTACATTTTTTAGCTTATCAATATTCTCTATTGTGATTGAGATAAGATATGAATGAAAAAACAAGCTAGTCATGCTATAACATTACTTCCTAAAAAAAAAAGAAACAAGGAAAAAAAAAAACAAGTGGTTTGACTCATTAATTTGTAAACACTTGCTTGTGAAGATTCCATAGAATTATACATAAACACATAAAGTTCAATCTTTACCTCAAACTCTATAGATAGAAAAGATAACTTTGAAATTATGAATGTAAATAATTGAATTAGTTGAGATTAAAGCTTTAGACACCTTTTTTTACATGATTAATCAAGATTTTTTTCATTCAAGTTTCTTTTGGGACTTGGGTTTCATCATTTTCTCATACGTGTTACACTGCTCATTCTAAAACTGAAGTTCTAATAGAGGCAAAAAAATAAAATAAAAAACTGAGAGCACTTACAAGTCGTCGTGACATGTTAAGCAAAAAAGTTAAGGTTCTTCATCACTATAGCATAAGTTATTGGATGAACAACGTATGGTTTCTGAAGCCTCCACTTGGCTTTCTGTGACTGCATTATCAGCCAAAAATTCAATAAGTAAAGCACAAAGAAAATTACAAACTTTCGGGGGGTTAATTTAAAAATGTTTAAAAGAAAGACATAATAATGTGCACTTTGAGATGATAAAAGGCATAGAATGTGCTGTAAAATTAGCAAATGAAAAACGATTATCAGTTTCATACCTTAATGCGCGTTACACAAGAAAAAAAAGAAGAAGAAGTTAAAGGTGCACTGGAAATTGCTAAAGAGACAAAGGCCGCTCTATTGAAGCTCCTAACATAATGTCACACCAATTAAAGAGAACATATTGCTATAAATTGTCACAAACCAAACTATTTCCTTCTTTAGTGCAATGCACATGTTAATTAACTTGTTTGACTTCTCCAGCTTCATCACAACAGTTAGACTGCCCCTCTATTTTGGTTTGTTCCATTGCCATGCAATCCAAGCATATTTGAGTTCCCACCATATTTATGGGATACATTTTCAAGCATTGATGTTGCTATCAGATGCTTGTGGGAAAACCCACACCATTCTAAGGAAATGGAAGAAAAGACAACATGCCCCAACTTAAGTTTCTTCAATGATTACATAACTGCAAACAAACAATATTTCAAGGATCCTCCAACTAAACAAGTTGGAAGAGTCAATGTAAAGGAGTTCTTCATGAATTCACCTAGGGGAAATATGAAGTATCATACAAACATCTAAAACAGTTGCAACAGTTAGTAATAATTTAGCTTTACCTCAAGGAAAAAGATGGAGTAACCAACTTTATACACCGACCCAGTCAATTACCAATATAGACACACTAAAGTAATTGCCCCTAAAGAAAATAAATTGATGGACATATCAATCAAATTGAAGCTAGCACAGATAACACTAATTCACAGATAACACTAATTAAGTCAAACGTGAATAATCAAAAACTAATAAAGCAAATCAAGATTGTCGTACCTGTTAAGATCAGCAGGGTTGTTTTAATATTGGAGTAAAATAGAGTTGGGGTTAGAGAGAAGTAGATTACCAGGATGCGGAAAGAAATTTATAGGTGCACCAGATTAGCGAGCACCATTGAAGAACATAGTGAGGGGTTGAGGAAGTGATGATCAATTGAATTGGTTGAGGCAAACCAAAAATCCTTAAATCAATAAGGAGTTGAAAAACAAGCTACGAAATCGATTGTGGAGTTTGAAGATATGCCAGATGCAGAAGCCGTAAAGATAGAGAAGATTAGCATCCAGAAAGAGAGAGAGAGCACAAAGATCGAAATCGATGAGGAAGGGTTATTTCGTCATTTCAAGAAAAAAAAACATTATCCCGCTTTTAAATAGCTAAGTAAATATGATATATATATATATATGGGCAAAGAAGTAAATTTCATTACCACTCAAAAATTTATTATTCGTGCTTTTATATCATATGATAGATATGTGTGTGTGGGTGCTTTTACCATAAAACTCAATTATATAATATTTATTGCGTATTTAATGTATTTTGGGGTGTTCATGTGGCTTCTTCTCATGCTTCCTTTGTGCCACGTCATCACGCATATGCCACATCACCATCTCCAACATATTAAAAGAAGGGGTGTCCATGTGGCTTCTTCTCATGCTTCCTTCATGCCATGTCATCACGTATACTCCACATCACCAACTCCAATGTAATATATATATATATATATATATATATTAAAGGAAGACCTCTTAGGGTGTCCATGTGGTTTATTCTTATGCTTCCTTCGTACCATGTCATCACTCATACGCCACATCACCAATCTAATGTAAATGGGACTAAAGTAACATCTTAAGTTGCCACATTGCACCTTCTCGCAATAGTATTTTGCCACATCATTCTCAATTTAAAGCCACGTCATTGTCAATTTAAATATGTGTCACATGGTGAAGGTTACAAAACTTACCACCCTTCAACTTCCACTTAAATGAATACCAACCATAATTATTCATAAAATGGTAGGTTACAAAAATTAAGAACTTATACCAAAATGGTAGCCAACGTGGCAGTTTCCAGTAATTAAGAATTAATTAAAAAATAAAAAATAATTAAATATACTGTTCCGTATGTGGTATAGATAGATTTTTTTTTCTTTTTGATGTTGAAGTGAAACGTTTCTATTTTTTTCATATATGGTATATAATATTGTCTCATTATTGCAGCATAGTAATTAAACATTTCCATCGTTCAATTATCAAAACGTTTCTATATTAGATTATTAATCGGGATTTTAACGAAGGAAGACTTTGGGGTTTTTTATATGGTACATTTTATATGGTCTCTTTCATCACTTTCCCTCATAAGAAATTGATCCGTTAGAAGAAAATCTGTTACTACTCATTATTGCCTCAGTAATCAAACCTTACCATCATTCAATTATTAAAAAAAAAATGATTTGTTTTCTTTTAGTTACAGTTACAACAAAATTGAATATTATAAATCACACCCCAACTATCCATACATACTTATGTGTTTTCTTTCCTAATTCTTAAGTAGGTATTTGTGGCGCTTATTTAGGCAATAGCTTATATGGATTTTCGATTATTTAAATATTTTCTTTTTCATTTCTTAGGTAGGTATTTCTGGAGCTTATTTAGGCAATAGTTACCCATTTGTTTTCTTTCATAATTCTTAGGTAGGTATTTATGAAACTTATTTAGGCAATAGTTTATATTTTCTCAATTATTTAAATATTTTCTTTCCTATTTCTTAGGCAGGCATTTATGCATAGGGGTGCACACAAATTGCAATAATCCGCGGATTCGATCCAACTTGAACCAATTACCGTTAATTGGATCAATTTTTTAATCCCTTGGATTGGATTAGATTGAAAAATCACTAATCCACATGAATTTGACTGGATTATGGATCTTACAACAAAAAACTGCGGATCCAATCCGTTTATAACATAAACACATATACTTATATATGATTATATGAACTTAGTATCTTGAAAAGCATTAATAACAACTATCAAATCTAAATTAAAATCCTGACTTACTTAACCCTAACAGCTGACAGTTCCCTCCCCAATCTCGTCCGCGACATTGCTCCCCTATCTTGTCTGAGAGTCAGCCAACCCTTTCTCCCTCATTTTCATTCAAGAGCTCCGACGACCATTTTCTCCCATCTTAGCACACTTTCTAGGGCTCTAATTTTTTTCAAATCCACTCAATAGTAACAATCAATAACCGCAATCACATCAAAAATTGATATTTTGTTTAGTTACGAATCAATCTTTCTTATCTGCGTTGATCCTCGTGTTTAATTTCTTCTCATTATTTTTTATCACTATTGTTGTTCTCTTTTTTAGTTTCGCAATTTGGTTTGATTTGTTGAATATGGTATAGATTTATGAGATGTATGTTATAAATTTGGCGTTTGTAAGATTTATATGTGGTACAAATTTTTGTGGTTCATTCGACTATGTTTAATTTCACGAACCTTTCGATAGAAAAACATCAATTTGCGGAATTTGATCAAGTCTTGTCCGCATTACGCAAATTGAATTTAGTTGGATTGATCAGTTATTTGGATTAGACCGGATTGTAATTTTTCAATCCGCAATAATTGGATTGGATTGCGGATTGATCCTAATTGGATTAGATCCAATTCATGTGCACTCTTATTTATGGAGCTTATTTAGGCAATAATTTATCTTTTTTTAAAAAAGTTATCATGGTTATAGTTTCATAATTTTTTAAACAAAAATGTTAGTTCTTATGATTATCAGTTTTTAATTTATCTTTCTAATAAAAACTACTTCTCTTCTCTTAATCTTATTATTATTGATAAAATGGTTCGGCTTTTTAACAAGATGTGATTGGTTATTGCAACGTAACCCTCCAATTGATCTAGAGCCATGCTAGATGATGAAAATTATTTTTTTTGTCTCTATTCTATTATATTTCTTATTAAATAACATTTTGATTTAGGAAGGCTATCACATTCATTGAAGAATACAACAAAGTGTAATTATTTAGTTGTATGTCTATATTTTATCTAATACTAATATTCAACCTCTTCCAAGCACGAAGCGCTGGACAACCGCTAGTTTCTAATAAATCCATCTCCAGTAGACCTTCATTAACATTGAGATTATCGAATTTTAGTTGCTTAATTAAGAAATAGACAGAACAAACTAGAAATTATGATCATCTCTGCGCGTGCCTGACTGGCTAGTATATAAATCAATGCCCTTAAAATCTTATTAACTCTAGTTTTACACTAGTTTTATAATTGCCCTCATTTTTTATTTAAAAAGTAATAAAGAATTAGAGCCGTGGCTTTTCTTTCTTCGTGAAACCTTAAAATTTTTCTTGATTCTCCTTCGTGATTTTTGATCTTAAACCATCATCGATTCTCCTTTTGATCGATAATTGTTCCAATCACATCTTTTTACAATTTATTCACCCAATAAGCTGCAGATCTAGTCAAGTTTATGAAGATTGATTCTATCCTTGTTGTGGTACATATTTCTCAACGATTGTGCGTAGATTTGCACGACGGTTGGGTTGGCCTTTTATTTATTTATTTTAATAGTTAGTTTGTCTTCTCTAGTTGGAAGTTTTTTATTTGTTTTCTTTTGTTGGAAGTTTTTGGTTTTCTTCCTTTTATATAATGAAGATTTTGTTATTCGTTATGTGGTTCTAATTTGTATATTTTCACGTGTTCTAGATGTTATAGAAAGCAGTCCCCTATGTCACACTATTTGAATTTCATAATCGCATTCACATCCAAATTAATAACAGTTCTTTTGAACAAATAGGATTAGCGAATTAATTTATTTTTATTAAGACAATCAATTCTATGCCTAATCATGTATCGAGCTATGAATAATTAATATAGTTTTTATTTTTCTTCAATAAGAAAAGTAAGAAAGAACTCAATAACCAAGTGTTTTTGGAAACTCTTACTATCTTTCAAAACAAAAGAAATTACATGACATTCATTGATTCCTCGTCAATTAATTGACTGAGTGAGGATAAATCTGCTCCAAACTTAATGGGGGTATTTATATTATTTGTATATATATATACATATAAATAATTTATTGATATAAATGTTTCAGCTCACGAATAGAACTAGTTAACCAACTACTCATAAAATCAAGATCTTGAACCACCGTCGATCATCTCTTTTGACCTATAGTGGTTCTAATTAGTACATATCTTAGCATTTTATTTGTAGCATCCCTTATTCCGATTAGGGTGATACTCGTTTTGAAACCCTAATTAAGCCCCGATACACCTTTCAAACTTAACTAGAGCCAACAACCTCTTCTAAAAAATCTAATAAATGCAACCTGTATATCTCGATAATTGAATAATAATTAAAACAAATGCAATGAAATTTAAGACTTTCTCTATAAAACACAAGATATACAAAAATCGGCATAAACCTCGATCGTAAAATCATATTCCAACCTTGCTTATTACAAAATAGTTATTCAATACAATATATAAACAGTAAGGAAATTAATTCACCGTAGAGAAGATTATAAACCCTCAATCTTCTATGTTCCTGAGTCGAAGCACATGCCGATAACCTGAAATATTAATTAGGGAATGAGCACTCCAACTTGCTCAATAAGTGAATCTTATAAACGTATCAATTATCAACTAATATCAATGAATTAATGAATAACAATATGAATCTAAAACATATCTATTTAGGCATTGGAAACAATATAATCAATATATAAACTGAATGCAAGTATTAAAGTTCATTTCAATATATACATGACTTGTATTTCATTTTAAAACTAACCTGTAAACTCATGTTACCCTAGATTACGGTCCACATAACTCATACGTTGGCCGACGTATTATTTCTGCGGTATATCCAGGCATAGCGTAGCTACCAACTCAAATAGGAAAACAACATTCAGGTACCTTAAGGTTTTTGAAGGGAAAGCGTTGGTAATGATCTAACACTTCCATCTTCACTCCAGTCCGATTCGCCCTTCGTACCTCTTGCTAAAAATTTAAGCTAAAAACAAGTTCAAGTTATAGTATATATACGGCCTCATTCCCAGTCCATAATGTTATATGAACTAAATATACTAATTACTTTGTATATTTGATAAGAATATGAGTCTCACTTACCGGTGTCGAGCTTTCCTAACTTTTTTACCTATTTTCTCAACTCTCAAAACTCATAGACTTTTCCCCGTCAATCGGGAACCTAAATTAAATCAATTGTCATCGATTTGAGTCTAATACTCTTTAATTAGATCTTTAAATTGGTCATAATCAAGTTCGAAACCAATTTGCTACTTTTTAGGTCAATCCGACCATTTCACATTTTTCGAGCCCTTTAAAAAGTCTCGCACGAATCCCGAATTCTTTATTTTTCATAGAAACTCATAAATTCCTATTCATTTGACCAAAATATTATTTTTCTAGAATTTTTCTTATTTTTTTGAAACTTTCCCTATTTTTTAACAATTTTTTTTTTCTTATTGGGTAGGGTTTAGCTCGCCCCAAAGGTAAAAGGTCGCGCGTATGCACCCCTTTCCCCAAATCAATCCCTGATTCGATTTTTTTTATCTCAAGCCAAACCTCATAGTTGATTTTAGCAGGGGAGATCACTTCCCAGCATCTCCTTCCTCCTTCCCAAATCATCATCTTCATTGACAACGACACACCACCACCACCACCAACAACAACAACAACAACAACAACAACAATGACAACTATTAACAACAACTACAATCTTCTTACCTTCATCGATCCATCATCTTAGTCTCCTTCCCCCTCGTTTGAATTCTCTTATTCTCTCTGGTTCGAAAACAAATTGGGATGAAGTTGTATTCATTTGTTTGTGATTAATATGAGATTTCCTCGAGATTCGCATCACACCAATCTTGAGGTCGATCTCTATGGCTATAAATGAACCCAACACCTCTTGACCGACTTACATAAGATCCACTACAAGTTTTCTCGAGATTCGTACGTACGAATCTGGAGGGCAATCAAAGGGACAGGAGATAAAGTCACATTCCTTAATGTGACACCAAATTTGGCACATGCAGACACATGCACATTGATTTTCTATGTGATGTGGCTGCACGCATCTGGAGGCATCACAAATGTCAACCACCACTACCGATCAACTTATTTCATTACTCGATTCTCACGCTACACGTATCTTGAGGTGAATCCAATGTATAATTTTATTTGATTTAAACTTTATGATTCATTTATATATATATATAGACAACTATGTATTTTGCGCTTATAAATTCGTTGTGACGTCGACGACCATCCTCGGGCGTGCACACTATTGTACATCCTACGCGTGTCACCCTCGACCTTGCGCGTCACTAGGCGCCCACCAATTATTAATTAATTATTTATTTTTGATATATATAAATATATTTATATATACAATTTATATATTAAATATATAAGCCTATATTAGCACGCCTATAACTTCATAGTGCAAGCCAACGATACACTCGGGCGTGCACTCTACCCACGACTCGTATGCATCACCCTTGACCTACATACGATATTAGACGTCCCATAATTTGTCAATTATTCAATTTATAGGCAATAAATCTAATTATTTCCATAATTAATAATGCACACCATATAAACACAATACAATCATGCAAATGCACGCACACGCTAATCGAAACAAGTTGGACTTAATCATCATGAGCCTAACTCGGGTTAATTAGAAATCAGATTAATGTTAATCACCTACTTAAAGTAACGGGCCGTTACATTATTTGTTCAATAAATTGTTGGTCTTTGCAGATATGTAAAGATTGGATCCAACCTTGATGCGGTACATCTTCCTTAATGATCGTTCATGGATATGTGCGGCAGTTGGGCTGGTCCTTTAATTTAGTTTTTATTCTAGGTACTTTGTTTTCCCTTGTCGAAAGTCTTGATTTTATCTTCTATTTGTTTAAAGTCATAGCTTTTCTTCCTTTGTTGTAAGTTTTGTTTTTCGTTATGTAGTTCTAATGGTGTATATGTATTGTAACGTGATTCAGATGTTTGTAGATAATAGGTCCTGATTGTCACACTGTTTCAATTTTACGTTCGCATTCACCGCCAAATTCATGATGGTTATTTTGAACAAATAGGTTTAGCGAGTCGTATACTTTTATTAAGGTAGTTGATTCTATGCATGGTCCTGTATCGAGCAATTAATGATTAATGAAATTTCTATTTTACTTGAAAAAATCAAATGTAGCTCACCAACAACCTGGCATGGTATTGGGTGTTCGATAGACCTGTCCATTGGGCGAGGCTCGAACTGGGCAGGCACGACCCAAATTTCTAATCTCATTTATTATTCGTAATTAGGATTACCGACCCGTAATGTGAGACCCACACCGTGATATGTGCATTAACCGCGGCGAGATGGCCGAGGTACATGTTTGATTTGTTGTGGTGCATGCCTAGTGTATTGTATATGTATAGACTACTAAGTCACTCCTATTCTTGTATGAGTGTCGAGACGTGAGTGGAGATGTGTCTCGACTTGCATGCCGACGTGGGATAAGGGTAAATAGTGATGTATACAATTTTGAGTTTAGTATAGCTTATATAGTGGCTTTAATGTGGCTATGGTTGATTTTTAATTAAATGTAACCTAAGTTAGCATTTTAAAACAATAGCCATGTGATTTGCATCTAGACACGTATTAACACATCTAGAAACTAATTAAGTTACCAATTTGTGTTATTTAGATTAAGTTAGTAAAGGTAAGTGGGACATGTGTTAATAAGTGTTCCATTAGATAAGTCTCGAGATACGTGTGTGTAATTAGATCAATGGTTATCATTTAAGCATATTCATTATATATATAGTTAGAGATCAATTTATGTAAACCGCATGTTTTCATTTCAACAACTTAGGAGCAAAGAAAACTTGCTTGAGTGATTGAGGAAGAAGAGAATTAGGAGAAATCAATAGCTTTGGAGAAGAAGATCAAGTTAGGTGATGTGAACATCAACTAGGTAATATACATACTCTAGTTTATTTAGTTTAAGTGTAATGAATTCAAAATCTTTTTAGTATATGTGGTTGTTTTTATGTTGTTGATGATGTCTTGGAGTTTTTGAGGTATTTGTTGATCCCCAAGGCATTTGGGTAGCCTATGTGTGGAGAAAACATGGAATTTTGGTTGCAGAATTCTGAGTTTTCCTGCACATAGCACTAGGTAGGACAATTAGCGCTCTAGATACAGTGGTTAATGCGCTAATGGCTAATTGCCCTGACAACATAAAAATCTACAATTTTCCAAATTTACCAAAACACTATATATAACTAAGTCTAAAAACTTAAGTAAAGGTCTAAATACATCCAAAAATATGTTATATGATATCAGAAACCTAAGAAAGGGAAACAAGGGGTTCGGATATAAGATTTGAGGTGTCGAGAGGTTGGTAAAGCTAGGACTTTACATTGCTTGATGTGAGTATATCCGTTGATTGTTTATTTGCATTTCATTTCCACTTTTAAACTTGTTTGTTATAGTCTATATTGACTATGTCTAGCATTGTACTCTCATATCATCGACTTAATTGTTATTCCTCACTTGTTGAGCTTGGTTTCTATGATACTTTGATAACTTGAAACCTTTTGAATCCATTCATGTGCTATATGTAATTTCTTGCTATTTTACAGTAAATGTAGTACAAATAGCATGCTATTAGGAACTATGAAGTTATGAATGGTTTTATGGACTTGTATTCTTTAGAGAATTTGTGCTTTTGTAGCATAGCCAACTCTTAGAATCTTAAATGAATCAATTTCTTAGAATTATAAAATAGTTATAGAATCTAAAGTCCATTGCACTATGAGTCGATCGGCACACGGGGTTTGAGTCCCTGGGGATGTCGACACTCACCACTATGATGAGGCATACGGGGTTAGAGTCCCTAGGGTTGCCCATATACGAGTTTGGAGTCCCTAATGATATCGGGGTTAAAGTCCCTAATGACACTGAGGTTAGAGTCCGTAGAGATATTAGAATGCGACACCACGCACGTCCTATAGTAGTTAAGGCTTCATTGACGTATGTCACGGTCGATTGGATCTAGATCATAATTATTTAGCCTTATGTCAATTTCACTTGTTTAACTGTAGTATTTCTAGTCATAATTGTGGTACTAGTCTTTCTTTATTGAATTTATGTCGTTTAATACCATTTAGTTTGTTTTAGAAATGTGAATGAATTTGTCAACAAGGATTACTGTTACTTTTTGTATTCACCGTCCTTTTTATGACGGTGGGTGCTGAGTCGTCGACGAGCAGGCCGGGTAAGGAGAAGATTGATGGCTACCTCTAAGCTAGCGGCGTACCTCTGCATCGACATTTTGTAGGTTTTGATATTTTGTGTAATATACAGTTTTATTTTGAAACATTTTGGGGTTGTATATTGGGTTGAGCATTTAAATCCCTTATTTATGATGACATCACACTGCTTATATTCGCCACTTTGTTATATATGCACGTGATTGTTATTTTCCTGGTTTCCACACACTTAGGATTTTTAATAATTGTTTCCGCATAATTTATCAAGACTTCTGCTAAATTTTATAACTTTTAATAAGTTTTTAATTAACTCCGAAACTCAATTGTAAAGTGACATGTGTTTTATTTATCCTAAACATTATTATGAAGTAGATTTGGATAGAAAGGTTGACTAATATATAATTAAGTCTTGTGGGGTGAGATTTGGGCTCAATTACAGAATTAGGTCAGGCGGCGCCTTAGATAGAGAATGGTCATCACCTGGGTCTGAGCGGGTTTATTTTTCAAGCCTATATCCAGGCCCGCCCAGGCCCGAATATAGTTGAGGCAGGCCCAAGTCCACCCGGGCTTGGTGTGCATGGATCGAGCTTGGGCGAGCTTGAATGTGCTTGTTATTATTTTTATAAAACAAATATATTTAATAAGTTTCAAAAGTTACACAAAAAAATAGTGTAGTGATTAGAACTTTGACGTATTACCATGAGGTTTTAATTTCGATCCTTACAAGTTACAACTAGCATTAATTGTTATACAAATAATATATAAAAAATAATATTCATATTCAAATGAGGGCCGTACTTGGGCCATAAGCACAAACTCAGGCTCCGCCCATTAAATGGGTGGCTTTTGGCTACCCAGGCCAAACTTTCTTATTGTTAGACCCAAGCTCGGCCCGTGTTGGGCAGGCCTAGAAGAGTTGATGAGCAGGCCCCTGATCCAGTGAATAGATCCAGTGTTCGAGTAAGAGGTCGAGGTTCGATTGAGTCCTAAAGAGAACAAAATGGTTTCTTTATTGTCCAAAATAAATAAATAAATTCCCACCAAAATAAATAAACAAATACTTAAGATAAAAAATAGTCTTTTTATAAATCCAAGTTCCATTATTATAAGATTTGGGACTGAAGCTATGTTGTTGTTGTTGTTGTTGTAAGTTCCATTATTATAAGGATTTCATCACTTTTATTTATCAAGGACTGTCAAATAAAGGTTTTGGGATCCCTTCTAAATTGAAAAAAAAAAGTACTGCTATTTGGACTAGGGGTGCACAGAGATTGCAATGACTCGCAGATCCAATCCAACTCAAATCAGTTATCGATAATCAGATTAGTTTTTTGATCCCTTGGACTGAATTGGGTCGAAAACTCACTAATCCACAAATATTGTACCAGATTATATACGAATCCTACAATAAAAAAACGTAGATCCGGTCCGATCCAACCCGTTTATAATATAAACACATATAAATATATGATTATATGCACTGAATATCTTGAAGAGCATCAACCATAACGATTAACTCTAAATTAAGACCCTGACGTACTTAACCCTAACTGTCGACAGTCTCCCTCCCTTCATCTTCTTTGCGTAACACTCCCCACATTGCGTTCGCGACATTGCTCCCCCATTTTGTATGAGAGTCTGTGAACCATTCCCCCGCCTTTTCGTTTAAGAGCTCCGACAACCATTCTTTCCATCTTAACACATTTTCTAGGGTTCCAATTTTTTTTCTCAAATCCACTCAACAGTCTCAATCAATGACCGCAATCACATAAAAAAAGAGATTTTTTGTAGTTACAAATCAATCTTTCATATCTGCGCTGATCCTCGTGTTGAGTTTATTCTTTCATCATTTTTTATCATTATTGTTGTTCTCTTTTTTTAGTTTTGTAATTTGGTTTGATTTGTTGGGTTTTGATTTTTGTTGAGAACTTAAAATTGGTCTTAATTTGATGTTTGTTAGGTTTTGTTTATTTTTTGGTTGATCAAACAACACACTTGAAGTGTTATAGCGGGTAATCCTTTATTTTGTAAAATGTGGGGAATTCTCTATATTTGATCATGTTTTCTTTTACGATGCATTATACCTTTTATCCTAGTAATAAATATCTTAGTAGGACTTGTTTGGCTCAAGAATTAGTGAATCCTTCCATATTTGCTTCCTTAACGCAAGTCATATCTTAGCTAATCCTTTGTTTGCCTCTAAACACAAGTCATACCTTTTACGATGCATTGTACCTTTTATTAGACTGTTTGCAAATTGGATTGAGTTGGGTTAATGAATTATTTGGACTGGACTAGACTATAATTTTTCAATTCGCAATAATTGGATTGGATTGCGAATTGACCCTTATTGGATTGGCTCTAATCTGTGTGCACCCCTAATTTGGACTTTTTTTTTAAATCGTCCTCAAAAGTTTATCTTACTATTCAAACACTCTTCAATAAATTGGGGGATTTGAATTTTGATTTTTAACTTTTTAATTCTTTTTATTATATAACTTTTTAAAAACAAGTAGGAGTAGCACCAATTGATACAAAGATTAGGGAATGACGTTTGCGGTGGTTTGGTCACCTACAAAGACGGCCTACAAATGTCACACTAGAAAACTTGATTCAATAGAAACTGTAGAAATTCGACGAGGTAGGAGCATACCAAAGTTAACATGGATGTATTAATTAGAAAGATTTGAATGGTTTGAAAAGCTCACCATCAATTGCACTTAATCGAGCACAATGAAAAAGTTTGATCCATGTAGCCGACCCAATTAATTTGGGACTGAGGCTATGTTGTTGTTGTTGTTGTTGTTGTTGTTGTTGTTGTTGGGTTTTGGGGTTCATACGCAGCGGAGATTACAAAACAGTTTTGACAAAAACCCTAATAGGATCCGAATCTAATTCCATTAAAAACGTTTAAACCATGAAAAACTTAATCATACCTCAATCGCAATATGCCTTTCTGATGGTTGATCGATCTCTAAGGCGCTGCCAACGACGAACGCCCTCTATCAGCAGTCCACACACGAACGGCGATCGAGATTTGAAGTGCTAGCTTCGAGAGAATACCAAACTTTTTGTTTCTCTCCAAAACGATCCAGAGCATACCAAAAACCCTAAGTCGTTTCTAAAACGAAAATCGATAATAGATTTTCAGCCTATTAATCTTTTGTACCTGTGTTCTAACTTAAAGCGTCTATTTATACAACCCTTGTATATAGACGGTTAAGTAAAAATTACACATATACCCTTACTTAAAGAAGTATAAGTGTAATACACCACAAGGACGTTTTTGTCATGAATTTTATCACATAAAATTCATTTTTCTGAATCATCTTAAAATCTCGCAAAATCATTCTTAATGTGCGACCCATAGGCTCATACAACGTTGGCAGTGTACCAAAACATATTTTGGTATACAAGTCATAAGCGACCTCTAGCAAGACATTATGACTACCCAAGTCATACGAATATCAAATCGATAAAACCTAATCAATAGTGTATATAACATCATTTTGTCACACGATATCCTTTTGATCAAACATAAGGCATGGAATTGTCATCCAACATGTTCAATCGTACTAGTCTCGATCTCTAGGTAGATCGAAAACATCCAAGTGACATTGATCAATATCAATTCACTTAGACTAGGCCTTTTAACAATCTAACACATCGAGGATCCACTAGATATCTCTCTTTATACGAGAGGGACAAATTCTATCTCGATTACACAACTTCATCACATTGCTCACACGGTAACCAATCACAACCTTTATAATCGTCCGGTTAAAGACAACGTTTGATTGTGTCAATTCACTGTGTTCCTAATGTTGAAGTCTCTGGTAATCTCAAGTCAGAGGACTGAAATATATACCTATCATGAGAAATAACAATGACTTAATCCATGTGATGTTCTCATAGCGGGTCGGTCCAATACTTTGTTCCCTAACAAGTACTCGTGATCTTGATTCGTATCCCTATACGTATAATCATCATATGATCATCAATCAAGACTTACACTAGTCTTAATTCATTATAGTTCCTAGTATAATGATCGACTAGAGACATTTATGATATTTATGTAAATACCCATGGATCTTATTATAATGTAAACATGCAAATTAATTATAATAAACAGCAAATGAAATCATCTATTTTATTAACTAAAAGTATTCATAAAGACAGTTAATGGATTGACCTAGGGCACATGCCCCATCATCTCCCACTTGCACTAGGGCCAATCATACATGCATCTAATGCCTAATGATCTAACATGACCATCATGTTTTGCTTGTGGAAGAGCTTTTGTCATGGATCCGCAACGTTGTCTTCAATAGGTACTCTGCAAATCTTTATGTCTCCCCTCTCAATAATTTCTCTGATGAGATGAAAACGCTTGAGTATATGTTTGGATCTGTGGTGTGATCTAGGTTCCTTGGCCTGTGCTATTGCCCCGTTATTGTCACAATACAAACAAACAGGGGTTAGCAATACTTGGAACCACACCTAGTTCGAAATGAACTTTTTGATCCAAATCGCCTCCTTTGTTGCATCGAACGCCGCAATATACTCGAAACTTTCATTGTTGTAGAATCCGCCACGCCTCTTGCTTAGAACTTTTCCACTTATCGCACCCCCATTCAAAGTAAACACATATCCAGATCATGATCTAAAATCATCTATATCGCTTTGAAAACTTGCATCTCGTGTAACCATTTACAACTAAATCATTTTCAAAACCTCCATATACTAAGAACACTTCCTTAGTCCTTCTTAAGTACTTAAGGATGTTCTTTATTGCTATCCAATGACTCTCACCTGGATCTGATCGATATCTGCTTGTAGTGCTCAAAGCATATGATACATCAGTCGAGTGCATAACATGGCATACATGATAGATCCAATAGGCGATGCATATGGAATCTTATTCATACAAATCTCGCTCATCATTTGCCTTAGGATATTGAGTCTTCTTGAAACTTATGCCATGAGACATTGGCAACAATCCTCTTTTAGAGTCTTGCAAACCGAACATATTCAAGACCTTGTCTATGTAAGCACTCGACTTAGGCCGATTAGCCTCTTAGATCTATCCATATAGATCTTTATCCCTAGGATATAGGCTCGCATCTCCTAAGTCTTTCATTGAGAAACACTTCCCTAACCAAACTTGACATTCTGCAATGTTGGGATGTCATTTCCAATGAGTAATATATCATCAACATACAAGCACTGAGAAAAACAACTACACTCCCATCGACCTTCTTGTATACACAAGGCTCATCTTCGTTCTTAATAAAACCAAAATCCTTGATTGTTTCATCAAAATGAAGATTCCAACTCCGAGAAGCTTGCTTTAATCCATAAATGGATCTTTGAAGCTTGCATACCTTCATAGAATTCTCGGGATGTACAAAACCTTCAGGTTGTGTCATATACACGTCCTCAAGCACTTTCCATTAAGAAATGCTTGTTTTTACATCCATTTGTCATATTTCATAGTCATAATATGCAAAGAATGACAATTAAAATTCTTATGGATTTAAGCATGACTATCGGCGAAAAAGTTTCATCATAATCAACACCTTGAGTCTGCTGAAACCTTTTGCTACAAGTCTTGCTTTAAAAGTATGCACTTTGCCATCCATGTCGGTTTTCTTCTTGAAAACCCATTTACATCCAATGGTCTTACCACCTTCAGTTAAATCAACCAAGTTCCAAACTTGGTTATCATACATGGATTATCTCGAGTTCATGGCACTTAGCCATTTATCCGAGTCCGGTCCGACATAGCCTCCCGATAAGTGGTGGACTCATTTTGGTCTATAAGCAACACATCACGACTATCGATAATGACAAATCCGAATCTCTCTCGGCTCATGTCTTACCCTACTAGATTTACGTGGGCCTTGTGTCACTTGTGGATAATCGGTTTGGAACGTTGTTGAACTTCCGATGAGCGGTTCGTGTTTACTTGTGATTCTTGAACTTCTTCAAGATTTATTTCTCTCCCACTAGTGTCTTTTGAAATAAACTGCTTTTTTTCCATAAAGGCACCATACCGAGCAACAAACACTTTGTTCTCAGCGGGATTATAAAAGTAATATCTTTTGTTTCCTTAGGATACCTCACAAATAAACACTTGTCGATTTAGGTGCTAGTTTTTCGAGACTTGTCGCTTTACGTAAGCCTCACAACCCCAAATCTTAAGAAAAGACAAACTAGGTATCTTCCCGTACCATATCTCATATGGTGTTTTATCAATCGCTTTAGAAGGAACTCGATTTAGAGTGAAAGCTGCAGTTTGTAATGCATAACCCCAAAAGGATAATGGAAGATCTTCATGACTCATCATAGATCGAACCATATCTAATAAGGTTTGATTTCTCCTTTCAGAAACTCCATTCCATTGTGGAGTTGCTGGTGGAGTCAATTGGGAGACAATCCCACAATTTCTAAGATGATCATCAAATTCTTGGCTTAAATACTCACCACCTCGATCTGATCGAAGTGTTTTGATAGTTTTACCAAGTTGATTATGCACTTCATTTTGAAACGTTCGAAACATCTCAAATGATTCAGCTTTATGTTTCATAAGATATATATAACCATATCTGCTGAAATCATCACTAAATCTGATAACCTGCTCTAGCCATTGTGTTTATAGGACCGCATACATCAGTATGTATTAGACCCAATAAATCACTTGCCCTTTCACTGTGTCCAATAAAAGGACTTTTAGTCATCTTGCCCAGTAAACAAGATACGCACGTTTCATATGTTTCAAAATCAAATGAATCTAGAAGTCCATCTTTATGGAGCTTCGTTATGCGTTTCTCATTTATGTGCCCGAGACGACAATGCCAAAGATAGGTTTGATTCAAATCATTTGACTTGAATCTCTTAGTATTTATGTTAAAGACTGGAGTATCAAGTGGACTTTTTCATGCTTAGAATATAAAAACCATCATACAAATCAAGCATTTGCATAAAATATGCCTTTACGAGAAATGGAACATCTATTATTAGCAATAATAAAATCAAAACCATCCATATCCAAACATGAAACAAATGATGTTTCGCTCAAGCAGAGACAAAATAACAATTATTTAAAGTTAAAATAATTAAGTCCACTAGATAAAACTAAGTCATATGATCCAACAGCCAGGGCAGCAACTCTTGCTCCATTCCCTACGCGGAGGATGACTTCTCCTTTCTTCAACTTTCTACTTCTGGTGAGTCCCTGCACATTTATACAAATGTGAGATTCACATCCGGTATCTAATACCCAGGAATCACTAGTAGATAAATTAATTTCAATAACATAAATACCTGTAGTGGTAGTCGCACTACCCTTTTTCTTCCTTAGATCTTCCAGATAGAGTTTGTAATTTCTGAACCAATGTCCAGTGCATGACGAAATGACAATTTCCTTCTTTTTCTTTTGGGTGTTTTGAAGCGAGAACAGTGAGGCTTGACTTGTTCCACAGGCTTTGCGACAGTGCGAGAACGAATGTACTTGGCAACTCTAGCCTTGCCTTTGCCTTTCTTCTTCATTCCCTTTCCTTTTGGACCATCAACACATTACTAGAGGGTTTCTTGATATTTTGTTCACCGCTTTTGAGCATGAAATGCAACTCTAAATTGATTTCTCCATATTATTCATATTGTAGTTCATCAAAAATTGTGAGTAACTCTTTGGTAATGAATTCAATATCAAATTCGTAGCCAACTCTTGGCTTATGGGGAATCCGAGTCTATCAAGTTTGGTCAACATAGCCCTTCATCTTCGAACATGAGGACTAACCGACGCACCTCGGTCATCTTGCAAGAATATAGGTTTTTGACTGTCTCGAACCTTTCTTGCCTAGCTTGTCTTGTTGGAACATTTCCTTCAGCGTTATAGCCATGTCGTAGGCTTTCATTAGTTCCATGTCCTTCGAAGTTCGGAACCATAGTTGCCGGATAATACATGCAACATCGTAGAATCGTTGACATGCTTACTATGCGCATCCTTCACAACTTTTCGTAGCATTGGGTGGTGGGTCCTCGTGGGATTGGGGCATCCATGACATACAACTTGCGTTCATGCTTAAGAACAATTCTCAAGTTTCGAACCGATCAAGAAAGTTAGTCCCGAGATAGCTTATCCTTCTCAAGGATGGATCGCATGACAGGGAGATTATTGTTACTTGAAGAGGCCATTGATCTACAATAAAGCTTATGCAAAGTTTATTTTAGTATAGAGGAATAGACTCCTACTAAATTAACAACCCTCCTAAAACATACTGTTTATTTAGGGGACTAAAATCCATATTTCACCTAATTCTATGACAAATATGGCATGAAACACGAACTAGATTATTTAGGTAGGTAACAGTTACCAATTACATCTTAGGTAATTTTTAGATCATTTTATGAGATACGGGACATTTTATGTCTTAGCATGTTTTTATCTCATCATTTGCCTAAAGCTCAAAACTATTTCGATGGCTATATTAAGTCGGACCATTTTAAACATTTAGGTAACTCTTACCCAACTTGTCTCACCAAGATAACACAATACACCCAACTATGGCTGAAACTATATTAGTATGATTGAGGCCTTTGACAAGTGTTTAAAATAGATGACATGAGACTTAAAATTTAATAGAGGGATTTTATTCAGTTTTAGTGATTTTTATGTAAACAATGAAATAACATATATTCTATTGATTTGTTCAATCACTAAACAATTTGAAAATTTTTTATACTATTCACTAATAAAAGAATTTTCGTGCGCTAGGATTAGTTAGACGGCCGTCCGCTGACCGGTCAGCAGACGGGGGTAAAGAAGCGCGCCCCCAATTTTTTTTTTTTTTTTTTTTTTTTTTTTTAGAAGACGAATCTCATTCTGAAAATTAAAATTCGCTATATAAAATCATATTTTTCGCTGATTTTATTATCCTAAAAATACCCCTTAATTTACCCGAAATTGAGTCAACTAAAACATTTTTAATTAACTCGGGCCCACATCTAACTAATCATCTTATCCTAATCCAATTAGGACTTTAGATATTTGAATCCTAGCATATCACCAATAGCAAAATTCTTGATATTTATCTCCTATCCAATAGGGATAACGAAACCGATTTTAATTATATCTCATAATCTAATTTGTTATCTATCTTTATCAAATAGAAAGTTCATAACAAAATAGATATAATGAAATAAATAAACAATTTCGAAAATTAATTATTTGCAATTTCGGTCCTCATCCAGATAATCACAAATATGTCATTGAATCATGAACTACTATCTCAATCGAACCTAATCATATTAGTTTCGAATTAATATTCAGCCCTATACAATTCAAGAAACGTAAGACAATGTAACCTAAATATGCATACTGAATTACGTAGATTTCATCCATGCATCAATACACGAAAAATAAAGATTATACATAATGGTGTCATGGATCGCAGAACACGAAATTCAATTCATTGAAATTATTTGAATTAACCTAACATGGTTACTAGCATGTAAGAAACTGATTTTAATTAAATTGCGAATATATGTATCATATACACAAAACATGATAATAAATCTCACAGGAAACTTATGTATATCACATATACATCAACTATTAACATGCTTTCAATTATATATTATGTATATATCAGAAGAAAACATGCAATGAATTTAATGGAATCAAACTCGAAGGCTCTGATACCATTGTTGGGTTTAGGGGTTCATACGCAGCGGAGATTACAAAACAGTTTTGACAAAAACCCCAATAGGATCCGAATCTAATTCCATTAAAAACGTTTAAACCATGAAAAACTTAATCATACCTCAATCGCAATATGCCTTTCTGAAGGTTGATCGATCTCTAAGGCGCCGCCAACGACGAACGCCTCTATCAAGAATAGCCCACACACGAACGGCGACCGAGATTTGAAGTGCTAGCTTCGAGAGAATACCAAACTTTTTGTTTCTCTCCAAAACGATCCATAGCATACCAAAAACCCTAAGTCGTTTCTAAATCGAAAATCGAAAATAGAGTTTCAGCCTATTAATCTTTTGTACCTGTGTTCTAACTTAAAGCGTCTATTTATACAACCCTCGTATATAGACGGTTAAGTAAATTATACATATACCCTTACTTAAAGAAGTATAAGTGTAATACACCACAATGACGTTTTTGTCATGAATTTTATCACATAAAATTCGTTTTTCTGAATCATCTTAAAATCTCGCAAAACCATTCTTAATGTGCGACCCAATAGGCTCATACAATGTTGGCAGTGTACCAAAACATATTTTGGTATACAAGTCATAAGCGACCTCTAGCAAGACATTATGACTAACCAAGTAGTACGAATATCAAATCGATACAACCTAATCAATAGTGTATATAACATCATTTTGTCACACGATATCCTTTTGATCAAACATAAGGCATGGAATTGTCATCCAACATGTTCAATCGTACTAGTCTCGATCTCTAGGTAGATTGAAAACATTCAAGTAACATTGATCAATATCAATTCACTTAGACTAGGCCTTTTAACAGTCTAACACATCGAGGGATCCACTAGATATCTCTCTTTATACGAGAGGGACAAATTCTATATCGATTACACAACTTCATCACATTGCTCACACGGTAACCAATCACAACTTTTATAATCGTCCGGTTAAAGACAACGTTTGATTGTGTCAATTCACTGTGTTCCTAATGTTGAAGTCTCTGGTAATCTCAAGTCAGAGGACTGGAATATATGCCTATCATGAGAAATAACAATGACTTAATCCATGTGATGTTCTCATAGCGGGTCGGTCCAGTACTTTGTTCCCTAACAAGTACTCGTGATCTTGATTCGTATCCCTATACGTATAATCATCATATGATCATCAATCAAGACTCACACTAGTCTTAATTCATTATAGTTCCCAGTATAATGATCGACTAGGGACATTTAGGATATTTATGTAAATACCCATGGATCTTATTATAATGTAAACATGCAAATTAATTATAATAAACATCAAATGAAATCATCTATTTTATTAACTAAAAGTATTCATAAAGACAGTTAATGGATTAATCTAGGGCACATGCCCCATCAGTTGTTATATTATAACCTTTTAAAAACACAACAATTTTAAAGAAAATTGGAAAAATAGATTTATTGAAAAAGAATACCATCTTTGAAAGAATACGTATATGGGCAAGCAGCCAATCAAGCAAAACTTCATATATTACCAAGTTGCAACATTTTCTTACCAGATCCACATATGATTGGGCAAAGATAGATATTAATTTAAAATACCTAAGATTTGAAGCTGGTCAGCTGCCTTATGAGCTGACAAGGAGACTAATTTTGTTTCATTTTATCTCTCTTTAGACCAAACTTCGAAGTCTAGACTTGAATACATTATCGAATCTTTGTTGCCCACACTAACCTGACTCATGGATCCATGCGTATAAATATCCTTTATTATAAAGATTTTGGTCATACTTGTTACCACTTTGACTGCCAACACTTAGTTGTTTGGCACTTATAAATGAGGTCTCAAATAGACAAAATTAATCCTGATTGGTTTGCCATTAATAAGACAAGGAAGGACACTGATGACCAAGTTTGCCTACACACAAATTGGATTTTTATAAGTTAATTTAGAGCATAGTGTTATGTATCTAAATTTTACAATCTCATTGGCTGGACAAGAGTCCACATAATTAGCTGTAAACTTTGACTGATTTTTATAAGTTAATTTGCTCTCTAATGCTTCTTGTTGATTATCTGTAATCCACATGCACCATTAGTTTATATTAACCATAATCACTTGAAAGCTCACCACCTTTACTTATTACTTCTCTAATTTTTCCCTTTTCCCGAGATGCTTGTCCAAATCAAAAAGTTTGTTTTCATCTTGTGATCTCATCACATGCTGTCAAGGTCGTTTGATATCGATTCAAGTCACAATTAAACTCATGCATTGGGTAGCTTGTACAGTTCGTGTTTTCTTTTTAAGGGTATTACCGTTCCATTCAATTTGCTAAACATTAATTACAAGAGAGATTAGATCATAACCAATTTCCTCACTAATTAAACATATATAATTATACTGTGTTATTTTAAAATATTTGAAGGTTTTTTTTTTTTTTTTTTTTTTTTTTTTTTTGTATTTTGAAGGTTATCTTGATATACCTAAAACATTGAAACCAAACCAAAACCAACCCAATGTGTCTACAATCGTTTTAATATTTGATCATAGTTTATAATTATATGTCAATCAAAAGATACGATTTGATAAGCAGATTGGGGCCATATTTTTCACTTTGTCACATCTCTATGATTGGGTCCAATTTCATATCTATGTACTTCAAACAGTTAATATACTCCAATTTTTTAATCTTTATTTTTTTATAAGAAAAAAATAACTTTTGCACTTATACTCTATTTTTTCTTTGCCAATCCTTCACAAGAATGTATTGATTTGCAAAGTAAAGAAATCTTGACAATTAAAGTTAGGGTAGTGCTAGATGGACTCAAAAAGTCCGACTCAAACAACTAAAAAGACATAAAGACTCTTAATTCAAATTCATTATTGGTGTTTGGGGTAGAGGGTAATTAGGTCTTTTACTTAGATAGATATATTAAATTACTAATAAAAAATCTTTGAGTCCGGACTCAAAGAGTCCAAACAGATTTTTTGTTAAAGTTATTATTATTATTATTTATAAAAATAAACTCTAGGCACGCAAACTTATGTTGGACTTTTGACTTATCAAAATGAACTCATGTCTCACGTTTAGAAATTGTTTTGCTTACTTTCTAAACAATATGGATTAGGCTCAAGGATTTAGAACCACTAACCTCAAAACCTGCATGCCAACCAAGTATCAAGTCAATAGTCAAAGATTATAAACCTATCAGGTATAGTTTGTATCTTTATTGGGCAGAAAAAACAGGAAAATAATTTTGACAATGTATAGATGAGGCCCTTAAATTTTGGTAGTTAAAACCCTAAAATTTTATATAATGGAGGATCACTACTGCAACTATAACTAACAATCACAAAGTAGTTAAAGCCGGCTACAAAGTTATACTTTTTCACCCACTCAATTAAATGTTGATGGCCCTTAATTTGATGCATCTCGAGATATTTTGAGCTTGGGTTTATTTTTATAATATAAAAAATTTGAAGTAAAGCATTTGCAGGTCTTCCTAAGAGAAGGAAAACTTCTGAGTATCATAGAGATAGTGCATGCTCAAATAAGATTTCATTAGAGATAACCATAGCTATTCTTCTAAAAAAAAAGCACTCAATCTCCTGCATACTATAACTATAACTATTCTTCTGAAAAAACATGCACTCAAATCTCCTACATACTGCTACTCCAAGCAAACATTTCATTCACAGAGGCTGGGTTTAATCGATGAAACTCAATTATGCTAGTTCATTAAAGGTTTCAACTCAATCTTATTAAAAACTTAATTGCAAATGCTTCCGCCATAAATGAGTTTTACAATATGTCGATATGACTAGTTGAAATAATAACTTTAAATCCGAGAGGAACAAAGAAAAAAGATAAATAAAAAAAAAAAAAAAAACATGTAAAAGCACAAGAAATATGCTAGCCGCAAGGCCACATAACAAGCTCACACTGTTGAATTAATTGTTGTTGCAGGGCCCATCGAAAACACCTTTGTTTTTTTAAATTTGTTTGTCAGCTTTTACTAAATTTTTTTTATATGATTATCACATATAACCAATCAACTTTAAGCATTAATTGTTAGCATGCCAGCATTTTTCAAAGCATGCCAAACAAAAAATCTATTTGACTTTTTGCATTTTTTTGTTAACAAAGCATAAGTAAAAGAAGCACTAGTTAAATTTAAATTAGACGTACCACGTAATTCTTGACTAGATTTCTTTCTTTCTAGCTACCCTTAGCTTTTGATTAGAAGATCAGAGGACAAGACGTGGGTGATTCTATAAAGTACATAAATTAACCTGCAATCCAGTTGACACCTAAAATCCAAAATAAAAAGTTGCTGTTCTTATCACTACTCTCACAATTGTGGTGCCCCTTATCTGCTACTGCCGGTCTGGTTGGCGACAAACGGCCGGCCTACACTTCCCATCTTGCCAACCAGACTGCTCTGCTACAACGCAGCCTATGCTCTATGACTACGCTGTATGCCTATTCAGTTTCCTAACTAGTATCAGTGCGTCCTTCCATACACTTCCACCTTTGATGTCCCATCCACTCCCTTATCGCCACGTGGACCACAAAAGTCTATCTATCTACTACAAATTTACAACGAGGACACTCATGTCAATTTGGTCCAAAATGGGTTTCATTCTTTAACTAAAAGGGGGGTTTGATTTCCATATCATCCCTATCTAAATCACACACCAAGATTTGACCATGTTTAAGCATCTTATTTATTTTTATAATATTATTGTGTTCACTTCACCTTACCCTACAAAAAAAAAATATGTCGAGAAAAGTTAAAAATTTTGAAGTGACCTTAGAAACCTCAATGATATATTTGGTTTGCAAAAACTTGTAATGAGAATTTAAATTTATGAGAACTCAATTGTTGAGAATTAATTGTATGGGAATTCAAATATGTGAGAATTAAATTTCATGAAATTAAAAATGCTTAGAATTCAAATTCTTCTATTTGGTTGCACGAAAAAAAATTATGATCGAAATTTAAAATTCATGCAAAGCCTACATGCTACATTACTCAAGTGTGAATTTGAAGTGTCAATATAACATCTTCTCTAGATAATAAGAAAAGTATGGTTAACTTTTCATCTATATGTTAAGTGATTCACAATCAAAAGACAAGAAACTTCAGGCACTCAATAGGCTACAGCCGTTACACTAACCAAGACATCTACTTAACTATGCTGGTTCTTTAACCATGAGGGAGAGGCCAAAATCAAACCATGGTTACAAAATTTATGGCATGTAAGAAGATATAATGAGTTAAGTAGAAACTTCTTGGTTACAAAAAAAGGGTGAAGTCAACTAGGATCATGACTTAATACAGTTGTAAATCATTGTTTCAGCTTATGAATTAGAGATTAGGGGTTTTCGGTAAATATATTCCTCAATTATGTCTTCATACTCTACTTAGGAATCCCAAAAAATTAGCTACTTGGAAGCCTTAGTAATAATAAAAAAAGGAGATTGAAAAAAAAAAGTCCGAAAAAAATTAGAAGACAGAAAAAAATAAGAGTTCCCCAGTAAGAATTGCAATCACAACTAAATTTGAGATGTATTATAATTCCTTCGTAAGTATCAAAATAAGTTAGTTACGAACTAAAATTTCTTCTTAATTTTAATTTCATGCCTTTACCAAACGTAAAATTTAAAATCTTTTAATTTGAGTTCTAATTTCTTATTACCAAAACGTGAAATTTAATTCAATTTCACTTCCCACCTTCTAATTCTTATCAACCAAACACCACCCAAACACCACCCAAGTGAACATCTAATAGCTACTTCATCAGAGCAATGATTGGTGGTCAAAAGCAGCTTTGATGAGCCTATTTGAGCATTCAATCCCAATCTTCACAGTGGATTTGGCAAAGATTTCATTCAAAGTAAATGAGAAAGACATGAGAGGTAGTCAAATCAGGCAACTTACAGCCATCTTTAAAGATTTGAAGATTGGGAGGAAACTGGAATGAAAGCCCATGCTTGTGTGTGCTGGAACCTCTGACCGAATCAATAGCCTTTACAGTTGGAAGTGAATTGATCTAATATACCATCCAACCATTCAACCATCCATCTACAACAGTATATCCATTCCATTGCATGTTGCATGACAGTCTATCCAAAAATCTTTGACATTTAGGGACTTGGGAGTGAATAAATCTATCCATCCATCCACCCATCCAAGCATGGGAGTTTTTACTTGATTAATACGTTTGGGAGAAAAAATTAGCAACTTAACACACCCACCAAACTATTTCCCCATCTAACACACTTGTAGCCACGTCAGCGCCACGTAATTCGTAGTGTTGTCCACTCAAATTGAAGTCGTGAGATAGGGTCACGATTTCACTTTAAAGTGAAATCGTGACCCGAGATCACGATTTCACTTTAAAGTGAAATCGTGATTTCACCTCACGACTTCACTTTGTCTCCAGAGAGCAAATAGATCCAGATCTGTTTCTCTTGCCCTCATTTCTCACTTGCCTTCCTTCTTCCTTCAACTCCCAACAATCGATCCGAAGTCCTTCAACTCCCCCAACGAACAACTCCACTCTTCATTCCCTCAACTCGGTAAGATCTATTTGGTTGGAGATTTTGTGTGTTAAATTATTTGTTATTTTCTCCGGGGATGTTTAAATAACCTCAAAATATAATGTGTCTCTGAGATTTTTGATTAGGTGCATTTTTTTGTTGTATTTTTTGTTTCTAGCAGCTCATACTTGAATGTTCTTCTATTGGCGGAGTGATCCTTTTTTTTTTTTTTTTCAATTTGTGTATGATATATCATTCTTACTGATGCATTGCATATTTATTCTAATTGATGCATTGCATATTTAAGTAAATAGCTAGAAAGTTTGTTTTTAAATAGTACAATTTATACATTAATTAGTGTGGATATATGTCATTGCCATATTGAGATGTAAACCATGTGGGGTACCCAAGGGGGGAGTAGAAATTGTTTGATTTTGGGTGTATGGGGGTATGGTATGAATCCACCAAAAATCCCATATACATGTCAATAATTTAGTAGGAAAATTTGGAAGAGCATTAGGCGTGCGCTTAGGAGATGAGACATTGGCGGTGATAAGGTTGCTTAGGAGTAGAAATTGTTTGCTTTTGGGTGTATGGGAAGTTGTTTATAATATATAATAGTTATTTGCATATAATAGTTTCTTTGTTGCAGAATAAGATACTTAATTTGATCACTAGGCTATTTAGTTACCAATACACCAATTCTATTAGGGTGCCTAAGCAATTTTATTAAGGTCATATATATTTGAATTATTTCTATAATGATTAATTATATTCTACGTATATAGATTGAAGAATGGTTGATCAAAGAGTATCGTTGTTGTGTTATATGAATGGAGACATGGTAGAAGGACCATCAGGAATTTCGTACACGAAACCGCCCATTCGACATCTCAGATCGAAGATTGGGTTAGGGTACGATGAACTGGTGCGTTATATCGTAATTCATTGCGGATAGACAATGACTTACGAGATTACACATGACATATCGATATCCAAATAGACATTGGAAGTGGATCGGCCAACTACATCTCATTGCCAATAGACGATGAGTCGAGTCTCAAAGATGTTTGGGACTTTTTGTCACAATTACCACCACCACATTGCATGGAGATTTATATCGCTGTAGTTCCGAGGCAACAATACAATAGTTCCAATTGCAATGTAGAGTTACATTCGGAGCCGGACCTAGCACTCAACCAATTTTTGAGCATAGCCATTGTGCATCGCTTTGTGACGACCGCAAATCCCGAAATGGACGAGGATCCTCGTTCTCGTGATGATATGAATACTAGCGAGGATGATGACTATTGCGGCAGTGATGGGGATACCAGTGAAGATAGTAGCGAAGATGATACAGACGATGAAGGGGAAGATGGTCATCATGTAGATGATGGCATGATTCGATACGCGTTAAATCGAGTCATAGCAGATGATGGCTCCTTATCTTGTCCTCCACTTTCGAACGAAATTGGGAACAATGATTTCTTCGATGAAGAGGTGCTTGGAATTGATGGTGCGCCAAATGGGTGTACGTGAATTTGTCGTTCCTTCCGCTGTATTTATGGAATTGAATAGTGCGGCAATGCAACCCCTCAATGAGCATGCAATGATCCCTTCTAGGTCTTTATGGAATGAGGCATCCGAATTTGAGAAAGGCATGCGGTTCATGTGTAAGGTAGATATCCAACATGCCGTGAAAATTTATAGCATCAAAGGACACAGCGCTTTGTGGTGACTCATTCTACACCGATGTATGGATTGTTCGTTGTAAGAAATATTTGGATGGATGTACGTGGAGGTTGCGGTGTTCGAGACGAAAATCGCATGGAATGTTTGAGATCGCAGTACATATGCAGGGACCACATACATGCATCTATGCTAAACTGTCCAAGGATCATGCGCATTTGGACTCCACCGTTATATGCCGTGAGGTAGAAAATGTGGTGAGAAGAGATCCGTCCACCTCGGTTCTCGTGCTTCACCGTATGATCAAGGACAAATTCGATTCGACGTTCATTATAAGAAAGTATGGTTGGGGAAGAAGAAAGCAATTGCTAAAGTCTTTGGAGATTGGGCTGAATCGTACAAAATGTTGCCGAGGTGGATGACCGCGCTTCAAGAAAGCAATCCAGGGACACGTGTAGAATGGCGGCATGGTGAGCCTAATGCCAACAATGAAGTTGTCTTCAAATGGGTTTTTTGGGCATTTGCACCTTCTATTGCAGGCTTTAGACATTGCAGGGCCAATGATCCAAATTGACGGCACATTCTTGTATGGAAAATACAAACAAAAACTCCTAATAGCCACTTTGTTGTTGACAGAAGTAATAATCATGTATTTCCTTTGGCATTTGCCATTGTTGATGAGGAAAGTCGAGATAGTCGGGATGGTTTATGGCTTGTTCGCGACATCATGTGACTGATAGGATGGTGTATGTGTCATTTCGATCGACACCCGTGGTATATTGTTGGCAATGAACGATCCTCGAAATGGATGGACCAACGAACGAGCTCAACACAGATTTTGTCTCCGCCACATATGCAGTAATTTCAACATGAGATTTGGGAGCAAAGAATTAAAGGACCTGGTGTACATAGCAGGAGCACAACATCAACCGCGAAAATTTAAGGCGGCCATGAAAGAACTCCATCAGCTGAATCCCGAATGTATTGCGTGGTTTACTGACCTAGATCGAGCACAATGGACAAACGCATACGACAAAGGTTATCGATACGGCTGGATGACTACAAATCTCGCGGGTATTAAGTTTGATTTATTACGGTTGTTACTATTAATTACTTAAATTTCGAAGAATTATTATGTTTCCAAGCTAATACGAATATGATTTTTTTCTGGTCACAAATGTAGAATGCTTTAACGGAGTCCTGAAAGGCGCGCGATTTTACCCCATCACCGCTTTAGTACAGATTACATTTTACCGTGTCGTGGCATACTTTAATAAAAGACGAGACGAAATAGGTGTGGCCCTAGGCGGGGCGAAAGCACGTACACGACGTACGCAATGGATAAGTTGTCAAAATGGGGAAATGTGGTCGAGAGGCACAATGTAACATTAGTAAATCGTGACAATGGTACATTTGAAGTAATCACCACACCACGTGGCTATCATTTGAGAAAAGGGGTAACAAGCAAGTTGTGAAATTAGAGGCCCGTAGGTGCACTTGTATGAAGTGGCAAAGTGTTATGGCATTCCATGTTCCCATGTTCAAGCTGTTTGTGCTAGTGTTGCCATAGATCACTTTGTCAATACATCGAGCCATACTACAAATTGTCGTATACGATCAATGTTATGCCGCAAATTTCCAACCCATTCCGCATGAAGATTATTGGCCTAACGCAAGACTTCCACACACGTTGTTGGTGATCCATATCGGAAGCGAGTCAAAAAGGTCGTCCTCAATCTAGCCGTTTGCATGCACCGAGATGGATTGGAGAGGCAATCGAAATGACCACGACACATGCAACGTGAGAAGGAATGGAGAGAAACCCCGACAACGCTGCGATGTAGTAAGTGTAAGCGGGATGGACACAATAGGCGCACTTGCAATGTCGTCGTCGCAAGGACAACCGTCTAATGCTTCATAGTGAAAGACTCTTTCGAGTTTTATGTCATAAACGAACCTATATTTCCTTGTAGTATAGGTTTTTAGAAGTTTTTGTATTATTTGTTTGATGAGAGATAAATGAGCTATATTTCGCTTCTTACATGATTTGCAATGATGGAAGGGGAGTAGTAATGCATTATATGCATCTTGAACTTTGTTGTAGTATGCTACGTATATTTGCACCAATCCAAAAATCGATATCTTCTTTGTAGATTTTTTGTTTTTGAGTGGGTATCTTCTTCTTATTGTTAAAACCATGTTCTTGGTGGTTTTATAGTGCTAGGTATTCCAATATGACCGTTTATGACCGTTCCAGGGATCCCAGGGTCAAAAATGAATCAAAAATTAAAAGTAAATTTCTGTTTCCAATTTTCAACAAAAGCTGGCAGTGAGTAATTAGCGCGCTAATTCTGTTTATTAGCGCGCTAATTCTGGACTTAGCGCTCTAATAAACTTATTAGCGCGCTAACTGCAGGGACCTCCAAAATAATTATTTTGGCCCTTTGTGTTACTGACCCTTATACTCGTCCGGGACCTAACAAACCCTTATATAACATGTTATACATGTTTGTTATGAGTCATTAAGCCTAATTGGGTGGTCCGGATATGTTTACAAATCCCGAAAACGGAAATTCACAATTTCAAAACTTTGAAAAATGTTTTTAGAAACTTAATGTATGCATGAACTAATGCATTTGGCTTGCGTGAAAGAATTTGTATACTTTACATTTAAATTACAAATTGCGGCTTAGACTTTCAGCTTCATTTCTTCATATGAAGTTTACAATGGAATTAATGACAACATTGGTAATGATTTTGGGTTTCAGCGCGATATGGATCCTGGCCCTATAGATGACTCGGTTTTGACTATGCAAGCTCTCCATAGATCTACCCGCGTTTGGAATGGCCCGGTAATACTTCTTTTCGCATGTTTCTCTACTTTTTTAGCTGCATAGCCACGTTGTAACTAATTTCACTTTAATCTCATATTTTCATAGGAGCCTGGTATATTGACTATCAAAGTGAATTCACACTTCACCGGTTGGTCCAATGGATCCACGCATAGTTGGTTATCTTCATGAAGCTGGATTTTACGGGACTGCGCGAGTAGGCTTCATTTCAATTGATTGGCATCTCATAACTGCCCTTGTAGAGAGGTGGAGGCCCGAAACTCACACGTTCCATTTCCCCGTCGGCGAGATGACTATAACCCTCCAAGATGTACAAATCATCTTGGGGTTGCTTGCCTAGATGGATTACCAATTACTTGGCCGCGTCGACCAAGATTACGAGGCCTTGTGCTTGACACAACTTGGATTCCCTTTCCCCGAAAATAACAGATCGGAGGGCGGATTCAAATCCGGCAACTTTCAAGGTGGTTTCCAAACCTCCCGAGAGAATGCTAATGATGTGGAAGTGCAACGCTATGCGAGAGCATACATCCCGCAACTTCTAGGGGGAACACTGTTTGCGACAAGTCGAACAACCTCGTTCACATCACATATTTGCAATTTTTGGAAGATTTCGAGGCGGGACAATACGGTTGGGGTAGTGCAACTCGGCTCACCTATACGAGACAATTATGTCTTGCAACCGACATTGATGGAGCCGAGATAGCAGTCCAGGTCATCTTATTGCAATTATGGGCATGGGATAGGTTGCGTTTCTTGCACCAATAATGGGTAACGTTCTTCGAGACCCCGTATTAGAAAACGAAGAATTCTTTCCACCTCCTCCATTTGGTCATAGGTAATTACTATTTTCTCACATTATAATTTCAATATCTTCATATCTATGTACATGTGCCGACATACATGCATTGCGTTTTTCTTTTTCACTTGTGAAGGTGGAAACATGCTTTGGAGACAACGGAGCATCAATGCACGTCCTTACAAAGTACGAGAGAAATGATAGACATGCAAAAACCGGATGAAGTAAGAGACATACGTAATTACTTCTCCACGTAGTGCCTTACACTTACATCATCTAATATGCGTTTCTTATTCATATCAAAATGTTTTTGTTGACTACGGTAATATGGGAACCGTATCCCGAGGCGGCGATAATGGACCTACTGCGTATTGTAGCGAAGGGTCGTGCTATTTGGCGAACGAGAGCACCTTTGATTTTTTTCTCGTGTAGTCGAAATGTATCATCCCGATAGAGTCATGCGCCAATTTGGTCTCGTGCAAAGGATACCACCCGTACGCAGCACAAACATTCACCGCATAAGATTGACTTGAGAGGAAGACGATAAGGATTGGAGCGCGAACATAGTGCTTATGTCTCGCATGTGGAACGAACGTGCCTCCAATATTGCAACCGATGAAAGCTTAGAGGAGCCAATGGACTTTTACAACCCGTATATGCTATGGTATCGTCGAATTACACGACGATTCATGTCTCCTCGTGGAGCTATTGCTGAGGCCTTGGTAAGTACAATTTGATTTTTTTTCATTCTTGAATCCTTTCCAAATTGTTGTTTTCCTCGTACTTTAGCATAAAACTTCTTCAATATTTCATATGTAGGCACATGGCATTACTTCAATTCATCAGTTGACACTGGGTGATGATGTATCTATTGCCGTATTAGAGATGTAGCTGCATCGACTTTGATGCAGTATACGAAGATTATCGGATGCATAATGAGCCCAGGTTCATTTCAAGCTTCTCATCATTCTTCCCATGCTGATACACCTTCGAGGCATGACACTCCATTGTATACTCCATCAGTGCCTTTCAACGAGTTTGTGACTCCACATACTCCTTCAGTTCCTCCCACCATGACATTCGAGGCTACGGAAGCCTTTCCATTTGACACGGCACCTACATCTTCGCGTCATTTTCATGCAAGTCCAATAATGATGAATTTATCTGGGAGTACAAGTACTCAGGATGGCGGAATGCGGGACAACGATGATATTCAACCAGAAGCTGCTCAAAATCCTGCTGATGTGGGGCATTCGGATATTCCACTTGCACGAAATCGTAATGTCCGAGTCGTCAAGAGAACACGGTGTGGACTCGGAAGTCATTATTTGGGGTCGACTAGGACTTTTTCTATATTGTTATAAGTCATTTCCTCTTTATTCATTTTTGTCTTGTAGTTGATCACCAACCAATTTCATCATTTATATCAATTCAACTTTCAAGTTCTTTATTTTTTTTGAGTTTTAACTAATTTTTCCTTGATGTGTTTAACCTCTTGTATTCAAAAGTTGTGTATGCTATTATGTTTATGAAAAAGGTACTACAAAGATTTGGATTGTCAATGGTCTCCTCTCATGAATCATAAATAGCTTTGTCATCATTTTTCATGAATTAGTTGCGTGGAAGCACAAGAGCAAATTGGTCCCGTAATTAATCAAAAGGGCCAAAATATCCCACCACCCAATTAGGCTTAATGACTCATAATAAACATGAATAACATGTTATATAAGGGTTGGTTAGGTCCCGACGAGTATAAGGGTCGGTAACACAAAGGGCCAAAATAATTGTTTTGAGGTCCCCGAGCTAGCGCGCTAATAAATTTATTAGCGCGCTAAGTCCAGAATTAGCGCGCTAGGTCCCAGAATTAGCGCGCTAATTACCCACTGCCAGCTTTTGTTGAAAATTGGAAACAGAAATTTAATTTTAATTTTTGATTCATTTATGACCATTCACACAAAGTCGTGACTGCAACTCACTAGATGTTTATTAGTACATTTTTTTCATTTACCAAAAATGCAGGGAAAAATAACTAAGCACAAAAAATACAAATTAGTAAAACGTGAGTTGCAGTCACGACTTCTATTCGATGGAAGTCGTGACTGCAACTCACGACATCCATGTCAATGGAAAACGTGACTCTAAGTCACGTTTTCCAGTGACCAAAAAAAAATTTTTGCGTGGCTGGTGATTAGGCGCTGACGTGGCTGCAAGTGTGTTAGATGGGGAAATAGTTTGGTGGGTGTGTTAAGTTGCTAATTTTTTCTCCCAAACGTATTAATCAAGTAAAAACTCCTCCAAGCATGCTATTGCTATCTATCCATTCCATTCCATAACAGTCTATCCAAAATCTCTGATTCAGAATGGTAGAGAGTTGTTCTGTGGACACTAGTTGAATTCTGTGGCAGTGAAGATGAAAGCAGATATATGCAAAATATCTAAAAAAATATCAAACAAGACAACTGGAGAAGAGTTCTTATTTACATGCAAACAAGAAGGTAAAAGAAAAGTTAGTTTATTTCTTGTGCAACTAAGACAAATTTTGTGACAAAACTGACACACCCCATGTAGTAAAAATGGTTGAAACTAAGACTTTTGGCTGCTAACAACACACACTAGCCAACTTAAAAGCCACTGCAAAAGATGGGACCCAATGATGGGCACCTAATTCATCTTCAACATTGGATAATTGGCCTGCAACAGCATCCAATACATTGCAAAAATTTACTAAATTGCTACACACTGAATTGAAAAATAAGCTACAAAGCTGAAAAGATAGAATGTGAACTTAGGTTAATTCTTTAGGCGCAGTTTAGAAGTCAAAGGTTCAAGCGACGCTAGCTTATGGTGGATGCTATAAACAAAAAAGCTGACTCTCTAGTCTCCCCGGCATGTTTTGAGTATTTCAGCAATGCTACATCTGCAAGACTCCTTTTGACTGTATTCAGATCAACTCATGTTAAAGAGATTAATAGGTGGACTGATTTCTTAGCATCGAAAACTCTAATGTCAATGACCAAATTTAGACCTCGGATACATCTTTGGGAAGGTTTGTCAGCTCACTCAAGAGGATGCTTTCAATGTCTTCACATAGTTTATGATTTCCACAGTTTCTATCTTTCAATACTATATCCCTTAAATAAATAGGTAGTTTACCTACTAAAGGAAAGGTGGCAAGACCTAATTTTCTATGTAACATAGCCTTGCTTGCATCTTCTAGTATTCCTAATTTCATAAGAGTTCAATCTAGATGCATCACGCACAGGTAGTTGCATACTAATAAAGGACCACCAGTAATGGAAACAAAAGCTATTTGATACATAATGCAGAAACTCATCTATGATGCTGGCTATGGAGCCCCACCAAAAAAAGGACAACTCAAGGTAATAAGGGTATATTATAAGGGACGACGAATTGAGATAAAAAAAAATGCATCGAGAGAGCAACATAATGAAAAATATACGACTGGCAATAAACGGAAGAAGAAAATGGTAATTGATAACGCCAGTAAGATCAATAGAAAAAGTAGGTATTTCAAATAAAATTGATGAACTCAAATTCGATGCAAAATAAAGCATGGATTATTACTGATAAGATGTAATGGTCATAGATAATATATTCAAATAAAAATCAAACAATCTATAGTGTAGTGACAAACACATCAACACAAGGCATCCCCTTCAAATGAATACAATATTTCTATTGTTCACTCAATGGCAATACTCTGAATCATTCTTGCCCTCCTGTCAGCCAATTTTTATCCTCGAGTACCAACAACAAAACCTCAATCGCAAGTTAGTTGATGTCAACCACATAGATCAAACACTTCCACTCCCCTAGATTAAATGCACTTGATGGCACAACCTAAAAGCAAAGACATTGACCAAATAAACTCAATACCCTGACAAATCTCGTCAACCGGACCTTAAAAGGACAACATTCTATTCACTATTTGAAATTTTCTTTTTGAGGCAATTGAATGTTGGCCTAGAAGGGAAGACCTTTACAATTGTGGATTTTGATATAACTTAAGTAGCCCACTAGCATGATGCCAAGGGTGAGACGCTTCACGAATCATGTTATTCATTATTTACCACAACGTCCCCGTAAGCAAAGCTTTGGGAGCTCCTAAGATCACCCTTATGGCTTCTAAAATGCATAATTTCAACGCCTACTGTCCACAGTCAAGGCATTCTTTTGGCATTGCTAGCTTTCAGTGATTCAGACGCTTTTTCACCAATGAACTGGACAGCTAACATGTAAATGGAAATGAGTCTAAGATCTTTATAGAATGGAAACAATGGCCTCTATGGGATGTAAAGTCTGAAATTCACCATCTCTTCTTTAGGCAAGACAAGCAAGGAGAAGATAATATCCAAATGTATGTGATCCTCATGCCCAGGTTCATTAAATGCTAGCATCGAAATCATATGACCACGAACTCTTGAACATCATATAACCCCAACTATTTGGCAGTGGAAGTCATGCCGATTATTGCAGAAATGTAATCTGGAAAATACGCAAATAACATAAAATTGAATATAGCAGAGGAATGCAACAAAGCACGACTACTGAGATTTCTTCAAATAATGAAATAATTGAATGAATGAAGAGTGAAGGACAAATTTAATCTTCCAAGCATATCTTACAGCTGAGATGTACAGTCAACCTTAATTAACATGAGGGTGCTATCATGCCAATTTCTTTAGTTGAGCCTGCATCCACTAGAGCCTTGCTGGAATGCCAGACACGGAAGAATGTAACCCCCTCCACTGACAAAGAATAATACCATCAAGAACATTCAACTCAGTAAAATGAGTGGAAAAAATTACTAGAATAGAACAACCAAGATTAAGCACAGACCTGTATTAGAAAAAATATACTTCATTCTAGCCTAATCATTCGTGCTGTTCCTGCTGAGGCTATTTTCCTCGGAATTCCCACTGGTGTTCATCTCGCTGGGTTCCATCTCCTTCACTTTCTCAAGTTGTCTCAAAAGATCTAACCTATCTTGCCCATATGTGGACGGTATCTGCAAGTTAGACGAGTTAGATTTACGCCTGGGGGTGTCATTGAAGAAGAAAGACCAGACATTTTTAATTAAAAAAAGGAAAAATCAAAATACCAGAGCTGGCACATATCTCTGAATAGCGGCCAAGATGGCTGCATGTCCAACAGCAGTGACCTGCAAACCATGTGATTATGGGTTCATACAGAAGGCAAAGAGTATAATATTCATATATTACTAAATTAGTGAGTGAGACATCAGTAACGCATTAGACAAAAGAAAAAACCTCAACTCTGAGTGTTCACTTGTTCAAATTTTCACCCCCAACAATGTAAATAAACTAGCTGCAGATCATGCAATAACTAGATGAAATGAAGATTGCACTCATTGCAATGCAAATATGTTTTTGTTATGCAGAAACTGACTGGTGAAGAGTTAGCAGGTTAAATTAAGAGGCCAGAGAGCACACTTATACGATTATATCATCCAGGTTACAAGATAACCGCAATATCTAATTAACATGTCTAAGTTTCACCTGTAAGACAAGCTATGACATGTCAAACTCTCAACAGCGTTGAATCTGCTGCGAGATATCCAGCAAGAGGCAGTTCATATTAGAGATTATTTGGAAAAAGAAATGACCAACAGATCGTAGAGTGCTAACAGAAAAGTGTAAAAAAGAAAAAAACTTGTCTTCTTGTCAAATCACAACGTTATTCTGGAAAATCTAAACCATACTGCCTTGCATGCACAATTTGCTTGGCTTGCAGTTTGGAACTTGGATCTCTTGCGACTACTTGACCATCACTTTGAACACCAACAAACGGTTCTCAACAACTTCTGAAGAGAGGAGTTGAATTGATATAACGATAATGATGACAGTCATAATAAAGATTACCCCTTGAATCTTCTTACTTTATCAAATAGAAGATAAACCTACTCTTTTGAAAGGGGATGGCTTCAACTGACTCAACTAATTAACCAGGAAATGCATTTACTTGGCGAGACGCGATATATGAGAAAGAAGTAAAGGTAATGACAAGTTTCATTACTGATTCAGAGGAAGTCCACTAGAGTACCTAAATACGTATGATAGGTCGTTTCAGGGATTAAAAAAGGTACAAATTGGTAGACTAACTTGACGTAAGATATGTATGATCACAAATAATACCAGTGAAGGGAATGAGTTGAAAGACCCAATAATTATAGGTTCTGACAAGGATCCTTGTCATGCCTCTCCTTTTTTAGGGGGCAAATTCTGTACCCAAATTAGCAAACAGTCATGATATATGTTGTTTGCTGATGAAACAATTGTTGCAACTAAAAAATAAGTTAACGCTAAACTAGATGTCTAGGAGAAGCTTAAAAATCTGAATCTTTTAAAATAGAACTCAGAAGAACTAGAAGTAATACATTAAGCATATAGAAACAAAAATGGATGGAAAAAATGATTATTAATCAAGAGATGCAAACAAGAGTAACTCTTGTTATTTATGATCAATTGTTTAAAAGAAAGTGTTAAAGGGATGACATTAACGACAGAATTAAAGCTGGTAGGTCAAGAAAGAGATTAGCTTCTAAAACAAGTTGGAGTCAACCCTATTAAAACATTATCAAAGGGCTACTCTGACTCTTTTCATTAATAAACCTACATTGAAATATTGAACATAACTAAAAGTCAACACAAGGAGTGAAATCAGGAGCAGATAAGTAAAAACATGGGCTGATTCCATTTAAACGTGTCACTAGCTCTGCACTTGTGAGATATTCTGGTATTCCTAAGGTGGGCAATTCAAGGAAAAAATTTCTTCGATCAAGTAGTCCCTATTTACAAAAGATTAGAAGAGCGGAAGGAAGCTTCTCTGGGTAGGGGCAAGACTTTAAGTATGGTGGTTTTTGCTTACGTCCCAATACGGTGACTATTTGTACAGAAAATGCTTGGAGAGTTGCTAATAAGCTGGAAAAAAAAAGTGCAAAGGGTTCTAGTGCAGAAGAGCCAATAGGATGATGTATCAAACCTAATAGAGTGGTATACTGTTGTGATGATTTTGGAAAAGTGTGAAGTTCTTAAGGTGGAACGAGGAAGAATAGGATGAAGGAACACATTTCAAAATGCAATACTTTACCTATAATATAGACCTAAAATGTCATAAACTTATATGTTTGGCCTCACTCAGGTGTGCGCCTTGCCTTGCCTTGCACCTCAGGGCCTCAGGCTTTCAGGGCAAATATTACCTCAAGTGTGCCTTTCATAACACTGATCGATTGGTAACATATATCAAGAGGTGCTTAGTCCTCCAATAATGTGGGTGCAGGATTGAAGATTACCTTGGGAGAGGAAAATTCTCTGGCAAAGGTCTTATGTAGCATATATAATAACAGTGATGGCATCAAAGCAATTGAGATAAAGGTCTAGACAATACAGTTCAATGCTCATTCCATTGATTGACTCATTTACCTAGCCTTGTCAACCTTTCCTGATGAATCACTTATCGTGGTTGCTCCTCTATTCCTAGGTTACAAGAGAATAGAAGCTAGTTCACTTATCAAGAGTGAAAAATCCTTTAGTTTATCAAGATGTAATTTCCTTTCGCCCTGCCTTCTCCATGTACTTCAGGGTCTAAGGTGTGAAAAATTATTCTTTAACAAATGATTTGAGAGAGAAATGGGAGAGTTTTTAGGATAAGCCAAGGGCAGTCTAAGTGTTTGGGATATATATCATTTTAGAACTTTTATTGGTTTCTAGGTCGAAGTTGATAAAGTTTATCATCTCTCCAAGTGGTTGACAAGGTGGAATAGCACCACGAATTTTAGTTCAGAGCAATTTTATTAATAGATGTAAGTGGTGGGTCCTCTTTGTCGATTACATAATATATACTAGAAAGCATGAAGTTATGGCTCTTGTACTCACTGAAGTTTCACGTGGACATTGAGCTCACAAATTGAGATTGAGGGATATGAGAAAAGAACTGAAGTCTGCTGGGCTAGATTTTCAGGCTGATAGAATCTGATGCTATGACCATTTAAGTCACTCAAATATGCTAGCGAGTTGCATCCAACATCATAGGAAAAAAATCATTACAATATGCCATTTAAGATCCACAGTACTAACTATAAAAAAAAAAAAAGTTCCACTGTACTATGAAAAAGGCTAAGATGTAAAAACATAAATAGCTTAGAGATTAGAGATTGATTGTAATTTGTAAATACTCACAGGAAGAAGCATGAGGATGCCGATGGGAACTACTGAAGCCAAGTCGGTTAGAGTCCTCCGTAGTGCCTTCTTTTCTTTCTCTGTTAGTTCATCCCCAATAAGAGCTCTTCTTAACAACTCTACAGCAGCAGCAACATCAATGGCTAAGAGCTGCGTGCCTTGCCAAACATCCTATTTTACAAAAAAGAGTGAATATCAATGAATTGCAAGATTGAGATATAAAGATTTATGTATACTAATACATCAAGCCCCAAATAAAAATTACACATTGTCAATAAGGAGAAATTATGTTCACTGCAAAGTTTTCACATAATGGTACGCCAATGATCTTTCTTCCTTCTTAAAATAAATAAGTATTACAGTTCTTAATAGATTTCCTAATAAAACAGCTTTTTACCAAGGACCAAATAAAATGATGAAACATGTACCAAAAAAATAATAAAAATAAAATGATAAAACAGAAAGACTTCCGCAAAATGGTATGCCAATGATCTTTTTTCCTTTTTAAAATAAATAAGTATTACAGTTCATAATAAATTTACTGATAAAACAACTTTTTACTTGGAACATAGCCTCAGTCCCAAATTAATTGGGTTCGGGTTCAGGATGAAACTCCACCTATGTAGAACACTAAGTGCGCTACATAGTCAGTCCCAAGTCCGGATAAAGGAGGAGTCTGACGCACATTTTCCATACCGAAAATGAGTAAGGAGGTCTCAAACCTATTTTCATACCCGAAAAATAGGGGAGGGAGGCCCCAAGCCCATTTTTCAAGAGTGGAAAATGGAGGAGGGTTACAATAGGTTGACAACCAGCGTAAAACTTTTGTCACTTTTCATGAAATAGATCAAACACATAAAATGATGAAACATGTACCAAAAAATAATTAAAATAAAATGAGGAAACAGAAAGTCTTCCACTTCCTTACCGTGCTAGCGTCTTTGATCTTGTCAATGGATTTTTCAATGATATTTTCTTTCTTCGGCACCTGAATCAGAATACCAGCTCCAGGACCAAAGCTGGCTTTCTGATCAGCAACATTAACATCCTGCAGGAAGCCATCCAAAGCACCGAGTCACGAACTGAGTCACGAATGTGGCCTTTGAAGAGACAAGCTCATAGAAGAGTTGATATCAAATAAGAAACTACAAAAGACAAAATGAAAAGAAATTCCTCCAACATTTCTATTCATCCAAGTAACATTAATTTTACCAAGTTTGCAATGCGAATAGATTTTTTAAAAAAAGGGTATGTTGGGAGATGGACCTCATCATTCTCTGGTTGGGCTGTACTCTTTTGAACTCTCTTTTCAAGTTCAATTAGTTCATGTCTTAGACGTTCAAAACGGTGAATCTCATTTGATTCTGATTCTGCATCAGCCAATTCGACAGTTGAAGCTACTTTTGAACGCTCATCATCCTGCAACAAGACAATGATGATTTTGCTTTGACAAGTCCAAATACAAGGAAACACTAATTTGACTGAACTAAAGTTGGTAAAAGAGAAGTAAAACCTCAATATTTGTTTGCAATGATTTAAACCACTAAGACTTTTTATTAAAAAATGACTTCAGCCTAGAAAACTAAGAGTGCACAGTAACATTGTAGAAACCTTGTAACACTGAATGGTTCTCATACTTTCCTATAATATCATAAAAGGGTCTCTACAAGGTTTAGTGTTTTCAAGGTGGCAAGATGTAACTAGGCAGTTTTGTACCGCCTAGCCTAGGCGGGGACCAGGGGGACTAAAAAAAATATTCACTTAGACCTCCTTAAGAAATAATGTAATTTTTTTAGACCCCACAACAATAAGACCCATATTTTTTACTTCCATAATTTTCCCTACACATTTTCTCCCACATTTTCTGATAAAATTAAATATAAATAAAAACTAAACAGGATGGTTGTCTTCCTTGAACACAGGGGACAGTAGCTTCTGAACACAGGGGAGAGCAGCTCCCGAATTGGAGGAGTTGCCAAGGTTGAACTGCCGAGACGATGGTGACTGAGAGGAGTGGGATCGTGAGGATTTAGGTTAGATTTAACAAATATTAGTCTTTCATATAAAAGAGTTTCTATAATTGCAACTCCTGCAAATTTTAAAAATATATTTTTAGGCCCATGCCCGCCTGATTAAGGCCTAGGCAGTGGACACACTCTACTGTCGAAGGCGACACCTTAAAAACATTGACAAGGTTAGTTCCTGATTATCTAGGCTACTATCTATGTCACAAATTCAAAGATTCAACTTTTTATTAAGAATTTTAAATGAAACTCATAAAAATATGCATAAAATAATTAAACCAAGAGAAAATTGATTTGAAACCAATTACGGTACCTAGAGAACACTTGATAAAATCTAACACAATTTAATCAATATTTCATATCATACATTTATAGTCATAAATCAACACCAAAGCTATCTGATTACATGGATCGCCACTCACTGAAGCAACTTAACATTAAATGAGTCATTTGACAGAAGATGTTGATGGATTTGAAGTTTAGCAGTAGTATATAGCCATTGATGTTTTGGAGGGAAGTCTTTTGTAGTGCTTACTACTTATAGATAGTTGTCATGTTAGTCAAAGGGGATGTCGAGTCTTCAGGTTAGTAGTAAATACAGGAGAGAAGAACATAGTAACATATCGCTCGAATTGTCCAGGAACCTAACGTACTTTTTTTTTCTTTCTATATCAATAAAATCTCTCTACCTTTTGTTTAAACCATTGACTTGAACCAATTGAGTTGAACCTCATTAATAACATTGTATACACTTACCGAGTCTGGAGTTAAATGCATAACAGCCTCTATCCAACTCCCACTTGGTATAGCTTTCAAGACCACAACTTATCCCAATTATTGTATATTTTTCACATCCAAATAGACTAAGAAAATGATAGAATACTAACACAACTAACACAACAGATCAAGAGTAGCACAACAATTTCATTGATGAAGAACTAAAAAGAGAAATACAACCAGAGAGGAGAGAGAAGAACTCTCAAGATCTCACCAGAGAGAGGCGCACCTCTTCTCACCAGACCTAAGTCTCAATTACATTCCAATTTCAAGATACCCCATCCTACTAACTCGCCCCTATTTATAAAGTGTCTAACTAACTAACTCTAATGACCTGTGAGAACGTATCATTACTCCCTCCTTTAAAATCCACCTTGTCCTCAAGGTGGCAGACAAAGAAATGAAGCATGGAGACAATGCATAGACCTTGAACTGGTGAGAGAGACAAAGAGTGACTAAACACGAGAAGAGAGTCATGCTAGGATCCATATAGTCCGTAAAATCTAAGGCGGAGAAGTATCCCATAGAGTGACCGAAAATGCCACAAGACCCATATAAAGGATCCAATGCTGAAATGAATTTGGTAGAACAAATGCAGAGGTACTCGGTGCGCCAACCGTAATGGAACTAGAGAACGTAAGCACGGCTTGGGGCAATAATATGCTATATGCAATGGCCGAAACCAAAGCAAATAAAAAATGTAACAGCAGAACAAGACACCTTCATGTCACTGTAATTGCAAGATGGAGTTGCCAAGAATGTGTGACAAAATGTCAATGAAGCACACGTGTAACCCAATAACCAGTAAGACGTGAGAGGTGATACGCCATCACCCACCGTGAGAAGTGATGTGCCAGTCGAGAAGCGTCGATGATGACAACATGGTGTTCAAAAAAATTGGGCAAGTGAAAATGGATGAGGACATGTCGTGAGATAAACCCCATCCCAGTGTCAACGCGAGTACCACTGCATATCCTCGATCTCTCAAGTGACAATATACCATCATCTTCCCCAAATAAGCACCTCCAATAGAGTAAAAATCAGTGAAGAAAACGAGTAAGGGGACATCAAAGGACGTCGGCGTGGAAGAAGGTGGAGGCCATGGCGGAAGGCTCACAGCTATAGATCTGTTAGAGATCCTCAAAAACTCCTTAGTAGAGGCGGTTGAACCCCAAGATCCATGTGTACACAAAGGGCTGATCGTGAACTCAACAAAGTCATTCCGATCTATGAACACCAACATCTTGGACGCCACCAAATATGTCGAATCTGGTGGTTCTAGTTCGTCAACAGTTGGCAATCCCACTGATAATCCTGGATCTGGCACTTTTGGGCCGTTCAACTCCCTAACCTGTTGAACATGTGAAATCATCGATGAGCAAGCGCGAGGTTGATGGAGAGGCTCATCGATTAGCAACACCAACCCTCCTTTCTTCGATTTCACTTCAGACATGCGACCGAACGACTGTTTTGTAACTAAATCTGTATCACCAACAAATCGAGTCACCTTCGACGCCACCAAATTCGTATCACCAACAGTCGGCACCTCCTTGGTCGTCAATGGATCTAGATCACCAGTGATCGGAAACAACTTCGACACCACTAAATCTGGCGGATCTGGTGCTCTGGTGAGATCTGGTGCTCTTAAGCCGAGATAGTGATGGAGTTGTTCGTCAAACCTCTGAGCCAAGCATTTCAACGCCCACTTTACTTCAGATCTGAATTCGCCAATCGACACCTCAATGGCCGAAATCCTCTTCGCTTCCTCTTTCATTTGATCTAATCGAGCTTCCAATCGATCTAATCGAGCTTCCATGTTTGAAAGTGTGCTCTGATACCAATGATAGAATACTAACACAACTAACACAACAGATCAAGAGTAGCACAACAATTTCATTGATGAAGAACTAAAAAGAGAAATACAACCAGAGAGGAGAGAGAAGAACTCTCAAGATCTCACCAGAGAGAGGCGCACCTCTTCTCACCAGACCTAAGTCTCAATTACATTCCAATTTCAAGATACCCCATCCTACTAACTCGCCCCTATTTATAAAGTGTCTAACTAACTAACTCTAATGACCTGTGAGAACGTATCAGAAAACTCAGTATACAACGCAAGGCAGGAGCAGGACAATACAAACAACAAAATCAGTAGTCTATATGATTTCAATGCAGTTAGAAACAATTTATTGAACAACAGTTAGCAAATGCCTAAACACAACGAGTCACAGTCAAAGCAAAGTCATACCATTTCGTCCACTGTTGATTTTTGGGGTTTTGTTCTAGCAGTGGAATGTGGCACCAGGAAGCCCCACAAAGTACGAGATTTCTTGACTGACCTGAAAATGAGGAGCAGTTTGTTAGCTCAGAAAATACAAATGAAGGGAAAAAAACCATGACACCATAAGATTTCACAATGCCACCAGAAGTGCAACAGAATGAAACAGCAATAAATAAATACAAGTGTGCAAGGAACCAAACCTATCAGCAACGTGTCCATCACCAGCACTCCTGTTGAAGAGCAGATTTGAACCTTTTCCAACTTCTCTTTTGGGATACTGTCTCTGCACGCTTGAAGATGATTTTGAATAGTCTTCATCACCTCCCTGGTTGGTCATAAGCAGATATAAATAAAGATGAAGAGTAACTGATACTAGATTGAAATAAATATGCTTATCTAGTTTCATAAACTTAAATGATTCGGTCAGCCTTATAATCCACCTATGCTGAGAAGAGAAGGTTCAAGGTATACGATACACAATGAAATCGACCAATCATCCCATTTGTTACACAATTTACACTTTCCTGTTGTCACTTTCTGGCTGTGTCAGATCCTTCTCCTTAGCTTCATTCAATATTCTGAACACTCTACTTTGAATAGTGTTCTGTGATGTTCGATATTAATTGATGATTTATACTACAAATCAAAGCTAATCTTGAAATGCATAATAGATAAGTCGTCCCTGATAGAAGTTAAACACTTAAAGTAACAGAGCACAGTATATTGTTTTCCTTTAACGAAAGTGCCATCCATGGAAATAATAACAATGCCAAACAAGATGAAAGCAACTTTAGGCTAGATTGAACTAACAAAGAGAACCATGTATGCCCCAACTCCTCATCCAATTAAAAGAAAGGAAAGCAGATAATGTAACAAATATTCACATGAACTGTTGACCTATAACTTAAGGAGGCAAACTGAGAAAAGACCTGCTGAAGTGAAGCTTCCTTAGCTCTGAAAGATGCCTCCAGAAATTCAGCCTCTTTCTTAAGCTTTCTTATCCTCTCTAGATCAGAACAAGCAGCTTTCAGGTGTTCCTTTCCAGAGTTGGAGTTAGATACATGCATCTCTTGGAGTAATTGCTCCAATCTTTTAAGAGCTTCTTCAACACTCTCCAATGCCTAGTATTACATTTCAACCAAGCTTAGAAACAGAAAGTAATTCAGTTGCCATATCGTTGGAGCATTAGAAGTCCCTAATCTTGAGATAGTCAAAAACTAACAAATTTTCCAACCATTCAATCAAAATACATAACAACAACAACAACAACATAGCCTCAGTCCCAAATTAACTGGTATCGGCTACATGGATCAAACTTTTTCATTGTGCTCGATTAAGTGCAATTGATGGTGAGCTTTCCAAACCATTCAAATCCCTTCTAATTAATGCATTCCATGTTAACTTTGTTCTGCCCCTACCTCGTCCAATTTCTACAGTTTCTATCAGTCAAGTTTTCTAGTTGGGCATTTGTAGGCCGTCTTTGCGGGTGACCAAACCACCCAACCGCCCTTCCCTAATCTTTGTATCAATTGGTGCTACTCCTACTTGTCTTTGAATTTCTATATTTCTTATTCTATCTTTACGAGTTTTACCACACATCCACCTAAGCATCCTCATTTCTGCTACGTTCATTTTATGTAATTGTTGTTGCTTTACCGCCCAACATTCACTTCCATTGAGCATAGCTGACTTAATTGCGGTTCTATAAAATTTTCTTTTTAACTTAGTAGGAACGTTTCGATCACAAATTACCCCTGTTGCACTCCGCCATTTCTTCAATCCAGCTTGAATTCTATGTGTGACATCATTCTCAATGTTACCATCATTTTGTATGATTGATCCTAGGTATCTAAAGTGGTTTACCTTAGGAACTTCTACTTCCCCTAATTTTACCATTCCGTCATCTCGATGTTTAATGTTTCTAAACTCACAGTGCATGTATTCGGTTTTCGTCCTACTCAACTTAAAGCCTTTAGATTCTAATGTATTCCTCCAGAGTTCTAATTTCCTATTCACTCCATCTTTTGTTTCATCCACTAAGACAATATCATCTGCAATAGTATACACCATGGTATATCCTCTTGAATATGTCTAGTTAGTTCATCCATAACTAAAGTAAATAGATATGGGCTTAAAACCGATCCTTGACGTAGTTCTATCATAATGGAAAATTCTTTTGTAGCTCCTCTAAATGTCTTTATACTCTTTACTACTCCATCATAGTGTCTATGTATCTAGCATCCTCATTCAAAATACATAAAACCTAATTAAAGTAAACATCATTGAAAGACCAAGCAAGAAAATACCCCATTAACCTCTCCCAAGAGAATGATAAGGGCAAACCACTTAGCATGCGTCTCATTGATGCTATGGTTGATCAAGAATCAGGACACAGAAATAAATTTCCCTTACAAAGTTTTTAAGCACAAATAAGTTTTTTTTTAAATTACGCAACATAGTATTATCCAAACTAATAGGTCTAAACTAAGAAAACATTGAAGTTCTAGGCTTCTAGCATCAATCACTATGAGACAAGTTGATGAACTAATCGATTTTTAGAACTATTTTAAATCGTTAACAAAATATCTAAATAGTTCAGAAAACTTGTCTCCAGAAATTTATCATGAAAATCCAGAACACTATTGAAAGTTTTACACAAAAGTTTTACACAAAATATCTAAATAGTTCAGAAAACTTACTAATCTACAAAGTAACTAGGTACAGATCAATGAAGATTAAAGCTACAAACCAAAAATAGTTGGAATTGAAAACAATTGCTCTGTTTCAAAAAAAGGCTAGTCAATAGGATTCTAAGAAATTACGTACATGCTACAACATTGAGTCTTTCATCTAAAGCAACTTATGAACATTATTGTAATGGATTGTTGCAGTTATATTTCAGTTTGGTTAATCCTGCAGGTTATTCTTCTTCTTTGGCTTTGATGTGGCCGTCTCGGGCTCTTGGCTACAAAGTAGAATAAATGTAAGATCTGCTTTTGGAATATATGAAGCTTCTTTACTATATACATAACATAAAACCAACTTAGCATTAGGAGCAACAAGTGGGATATGGACAAATAAGTCATACATGTCATTTACTTTTTGAAGGCAGAAGTTTTGGTTGCCACTTTATGGTAATTGGGACAAAGTAAAACTTGAAGCACTTCCAATGGAGGTACTATAAACTTGGAACAGTCCTACAACTATTACCCCAAGAACCAAATAACCAAATGAAGACTGGATGAGTTGCAAACAATAGCCAAAACAAGAAGACAAATAAACGTGATGAATATTGATTATTAAATACATCACGCCCTTTTATATCCCATTGATAAAGAAGTACAATGTATCTCCTAAAATGAGATACTCGAAAGTCATTCTGTGCAAGAATGCTTGAGCAGATTTTCGTATGGTAGATTGAGATTTTCCCAAGAGAATAATTAGGAAATGAAAGAAGTCCAAGCCAAGCCAACCAGTGAATCAGTACTTCCACAAAGCACTCCGGTTTTTATACCACAACTCTCTGGATCAGTTTCAAGGTCATGGTGGGCCACGTCACACTTAATGATTTCCTCGATTTCTTCACTTTTCAGAAACACCAGAATTTTAGGAAGCGAAAGAAATCTAGAAAGCTTTTTCACGGAAACTACTTCAAATGTCTCACCTATCATTCCTTTTTTAGATTGTAGGAACCCAAATCATATCATTTTCTTTGTCGCATCTATTCCACATAAAAACCCTAGAGTCGGTTAATGGAAAAAACACAACTAAAATCTTAAATTTGCTGCCATCGCAATGAAAAATATATAAGTTCTCCCATTTTAGAAAGCACAATAGAAGGATTTCAAGCAGCAAAAGTATAAATAAATGACAAAACAAATAAAATGAAAAAAACTTGAAAATTGAGTCTTTTAGACTTTTCAAGGAACGATGGCCACCTTGTCAAAGGAATCTAGCTCTTTCTCAAATGACGAACTCAATCCAGATGTAGTCTCTAGACCTGAACGTTGTGCAATACTCTTCTTGTCGTTCCTGCAGCATTTATAGTTTTAGGAGTACAGAACACTCTAAAAACATTGCTGGAACAAAAAAAAAAAAAAAAAGGAAAAATGCCTTCTAAAACATTTTAGCTGTCAAAAGCAACCTGAAATATGTGGATCATCTTTGCAAAACTTGCACCACTGCTCAAACCATTTGGAAAAATTGGGTGAATCTATTGTATCAAGGGTTACGTGGTTGAGGTGGATGTGTGGTAAAACTCGTAAAGATAGAATAAGAAATATAGAAATTCAAAGACAAGTAGGAGTAGTACCAATTGATACAAAGATTAGGGAACGGCGGTTGCGGTGGTTTGGTCACCTGCAAAGACGGCCTACAAATGCCCCAACTAGAAAACTTGACTCAATAGAAACTGTAGAAATTCAACGTGGTAGGGGGCAGACCGTTGACATGAGATGCATTAATTAGGAGGGATTTGAATGGTTTGGAAAGCTCACTATCAATTGCACTTAATCGAGCACAATGGAAAAGTTTGATCCATGTAGCCGACCCCAGTAAATTTGGGACTGAGGCTTTGTTGTTGTTGTTGTTGTTGTTGTTGTTGTTGTTGTTGTTGTATTGTATCAAGGGTTAATATGTAATAGAAGTGATTTGGAGCAAATATTAGTGGTATTACATTGTGAATAAAATATACTGGTTTTAGCTGTGTTACAACATATTTGGAAGGAGGAATTTAAGAGTGTATAAGAGACTAAGCAAGCCAACACATTAAGAGAGTGGGAATTAGCAAAGATTTTTATTCGGTTCTTTGGATGGCGGCAGTTAAGAATGCCTTATGTTGGTCTGTGCCATATTGGCAAATGCAATGGGACAACATTGTATAAAATTCTCGATGGCCTGCTATCTCCTAAATACGTGTGGTTTATTGTTTTCTGTTTAGCTTTTTTGTAGTTTAAGATCCTTTGTAGATCTGCAAAGTCACATTTCTTACTAAAAAAAGGCCACTTGTAAATGTTCAGTGTTCACAAGCTATTAATTTGAAGCCCTTCCATTTGATAGAAAAAAGAACAAATGAGTAAGATTTGGAGAAAAAGTCACAAATAATGAAATATAACTTGGTAACAGGAATCAAATAACCTACCATAGGAAACCTAGTTCTTGCATGCACCCATTTAACTTGCTGTGCCTGAAAGAGAGAAGATGCAACCCGGGTGGGTCAATCAGAAAAAAGTGATTAAATACTAATACACCAGTGTTTCAAATGACTAACTAAAAGATGAGATATTACTTTTACCCTCTAGAAAGGAATCTTGCTGCCTTAATGTTGGAAGGACTCTCCACCCATGTACTGTACTTAATAAAGCTTTCCATCCAGAAAGAACACACATCTAACACATGGGGAATGGCTTCTCCATTTGGAGGCCTTTCTTCTTTACTTTGATGATGAGAATGAGATGGCCCTGACATACCTCGAATTCCAGGATAGAAAGGAAGCCACTCCAACTCTTCACAGACCACCTGAGACTCCCAAATTAAGATCAGGTCCAAACAACTAAATAAGGAAATGTAACTGCATATACAATAAATATATATAACAAGAACAACATAGCCTCAGTCCCAAATTAATTGGGGAATATACAATAAATATATAACAATAGAAATTATGGTTACCTCCACATATAATTGGTAAGAACTTATTGATGACAACTGAGGATAGTATAACACACTGCCACCTATGAGGTACCTACAAAATTATAAAAATGAACAATGCTAAAACACACTGAAATAATAGAACTGATTCATTATGCAATATCCTGAATGGAAGGATAAAATGAAAAGCATGAATATCCCCCATTAATTGCAAATCTCCAAATCCACTGGAATGGACTTAAAACCAGATAAGCAAGAAGACTTGCATTCTTCAGCGTTCATTTCTCCATCTCCTTTCGCATTATTATCCCTTCAATATTATACTACTTAATAAATAAATTAAAACAAAAAAAAAAATGTGGCGCCATACCTCATAAAGATTTCAATAGGATCATCCACAACATCGAAACCATTGGCAGATAAGTAGAACTTTGAGCTTCTCCCCAAGGCAATAAAGAATCCAAATATTGCTAGATCCTTCTCTAAAACCTGTGAAAATCAATATGAATTGGCATGATAAAAGGACAGAAGAATTTTAATAATGGTTTTGAAATTAGACCTATTATGCCATATCGATCGTTTTCCATGAAAACATACTCAGAAAAGATCATGAGTTTAAGAAAGTCACATGAAAGCCCCTGTAAATGAAATACATACATAGATACATGCATAATATAAATGATTCAACTATATAAGTAATGCAAGAAGTTTGTATGCAAACTAATAGCCAAAAGGCCTGAAATAATGCCAGTTTACGGCATTGACTATGTACAATTTAATTATGTATTGTAAGTGAATTACTATGACTTAAGTAAATGGGACTGGTGCTGATCTTGTTGTTCGGAACCCTCAGCCGAAGGATACGAAAACAATGGTGTGGAACAAGAAAACTCAATTGGTCTTTTGGTGAAGGGGTTAGGATTCATTCGTATTGGGATTTTGCAAGTGTCACCATTCTCAAAGGTAGTTACGAAGTCATAAGGAATGCATTGACAGAAGTTTGCAGAGCAGGATTATAGAAAGAGGAATAAAACTGATGAATTGATGGTTGGTTTCCTTTTTTACAAATTCTGGCTATATACATGCCTTGATGGGCTATTATTATTAATGTTGTTATCAATTATTTATGATAGGTATTATTTTGCTATAGCTGCCCCAAGTTCAGGATGACTCTAGAGGTCTTCTAAGCCATGGTGTATGAAGTTACGAAGTCACATTTCATCAAGTCTATGAAACAAAAATAAACATTTCAGAATAAACAATTCAGTATGTGTGCCCACAGATGCAGATAACTGAATACTTGAGTAAGCCTTCGCCCAGTGTTGCAGCAGTTAGAAGTTTTTCGAGGAATTATACACTAGAAAGCCCATGGATACTAACCTCAATACTCTCACACGTCGTCAGCTTTGACCATAACTTCTCCCTATCGATAGTCTGTTGCAGCTGCTTCTGGATAAGTTCAACCCAAAATGCAATTTCCTCCATTCCACCATCATCTTTGGTGCTACAGCTAGCAGCACGAGGACCGAAATGGATGAGAAACTCTCTGCATAGACCAATATCCTTCACACAATAATAAGCTTGACGAATTGGAACAAGTTCAACGAGCTTATCCATCAATCTTCCAGTTACATCTGGGATCATGGAGAAGAACTGAGAGCAGCAAACTTTTGCAGGTCCAAGCTTCAGTATTGCAGCAATGCTGGTCAAAGCAAGAATGAGAATGGAAACATCACTTGCATTTCCAGAACCAATGTGTAGTCCTCCCCTGGACCTGGCGATAAAGAAAAGCAACACTCTTCATCTTCCAAATGATTTCATTTATGCAAATGTAAAGTATTCACTTGCATATGAGTTTGCATACACTGTAATAGTTGCCAGAAAACATGCATCCTTCTCGAAATGATCAATGAAAGTTTCAACAACCATTGGGAGTTGCTCAGACCAAAACCATTCTGAAGCATCAGGTCGTTTTGCTGAAAGTTCCTCCCTGATTAAGCTCTCCAAAGAGGCTGATTGTCGAAGAAGGCTGCATTCAAGGCACCAAGGCTAGAATCTTAAAGACAGGAAATATTAGACAAAATAACTTAAGATTGAATTACAAGCAGCAACTAACAATAACTATGATAATCCCTATTCTCCAGTTACAGAAGCTTTACTGTGGATGCTAAAAAGGTGAACATTCGATTTACGGTAAAAAGAGTGTTTGAGGAAATTCCACTTCTATGATCAAGTTTCTAAGGCACAGGCAACTGTGCCAGTATAATTTCTTTCATTCATAATCGAGAAGCCTCGATCGGAGCATTTATGTAGCATTCACAAGTTCTAACAAACAAAAATACGCCAATTTCAATAACACCAAGTTCATTAGTATAAATTATAAAAACTAAATATCAACAAGTGCAGCATAGAATTGCAATAGAAATGGTTGCACAGGAAGATTTGTTACCTCCGATGAACAAAAACATTTACATCACAGTCTCTTCCATCTCCTCTAGCTGAAATCTCACTTGCTGCTTGCAATAAAGAATATACAGAAGCCTGGCTAGTTTATAAACGAATTTTCAGTGACTTTCAATTAACACATTATAATCCAACATGGCTTATGGATTGCGTATAAAATCAAACCAAATTTACCATGCGCTGTTCAAGAATTCAACAGTAAACGTAAGATTATACAAGTCTTACATAATGAAATCTCAATTCACCAACCTGATATGATAATGTCTTGAACCATGCATTTTTATCTACACCGAGCCATGAAGATGAAAACCAAGAGATTTTTGATGAATAATTCTGCTCCTTAAATGCCAACTCAAAAACTCTGGCTGCATCATGCAAGGACTGGATAAGTCCATCACTGTAATCTTTGCCTTGCAAAGACTGATTAAGTTTAACCCTCATTTCTTCCATGTCACTGCCAGTACTGGTTTGAGGAATCCCATTAACTGTAACTCCTTCGTCGGAAGAAGCTAAGGGAGAAAGGTGATTAAACCGTCTTGATCTGCTGAAGCTTGGGTAGGTTTCCCCCAGATCCACCCACATGTAATGCTGATGACACTTCCCAAATTCCCACAAGAAATGCCTTCCACGACATTTATGCCTTGGATATGCATTTAGTAGGCGATTTAGGTAAACTACTTTATTAAATTGAAAATGAGGTCCAGACTGCCTGCATGAAAAACATGTATTCGAGCTGGTGCAAACAAAATTTTCAGCAATAAGCAATGCAACAAGCAAAAGTTGGATTAACATCAGAGTAATATGTAAATTAATTGGTAGCAGGAATATATGAAGATCAAGAAAATAAGGCATCGTTGCAGAAGCAAGCAAATGATGGGAATGCCCCAAGTTAAGCAAATTGATGTAGATTCTTTTTCTTTGGCAAGGATTGAACACATGACTTTGCACAATAAGAAAATATTTAACATCTCAACATGGAATCGGCCTGTAGAACTTCAGCAAGTCCCTTGTGAGGCAGGATATGCCTCCCATAGCAGAAACTCACAAAAGATGCAAGTCCTGTGATCAGCCACTTCGCCTGAGTGACGTGGTCTAGCTGGCACTTTGTTGCTTGCCTTGATAAGGATTCACAATCCTAGTTTTATTAGGAGCTTTTGTTGCTGACTTCTATAAATTGTTTACCCTGTAAAATTTTAACATGCCAATTTTTTCAAATGAGTTGAAACCAATAAATTTCTTTTATTGCTGGTTCTATCTTGAAAGTCCTCTTTTGTTGCACCATAAAATGTCTTGCCGATCATAATAAATGAACATGATCATAACATTTGGAGTTTTAAATAAGAATAATCAATATGATGTTTGGCTCACACTGACCAAGAACCATTGGTAAGTTTACTCTTAAAATCGAGAGCGGAATAGAAGGTTGAGTACATCAATATAAATATTATATGAACTTCTTGTCTCTTCATTCAATCTCAATTTGCACAGCGTGATTAATGGTGTTTAAAGATCATTTATCCCTCCACTCATTCATTAGATTACAACAATTAGAGACCATGAGAAAAGCCGGTACCATGGTTGATTTAAAATAAAAAGCTCGCACCATGTTTCTCACTATCTACAAAGGTTTTCAAAAACTATGGAATAATACCACTCGCCATCATCTATTGTAATATAACTTCGACTGAATATCACTTCCCCAAATTCAACCTACCATGTGTTATAACTATTACACTCCCTTATCTTTAAATATTGAGACCACGGAACAGCTCCCCAAGTTTAAACCATTCCATAAACCGTTTTTCTTTCACTATACTGACAATTGACAACCATAATATCAAAAGACAAGCAATCACCCGAAGGACACAAACTCTTATTAAGTACATCAATATCTAGATATCATGAGAATAAGTACACATAGCCTAAGCGAAAGAGTAAAGACACGATGCTGCAGTAACTTCTGCTTCAATCTTCATCTCCTAAAGCAATAGTTGCAATTTGAACCTTTTTATAGTTTTTCAAGTCCATAACAGTAGGAATTACGTTTCATTCATACTTATTCCCTTTCCATTCAATTAAGATTTGTCATTGGCAGCCAAAGCATCTCTAGTGAGATGAGGGATCACTAGCTAAAGGCAAGGTTGGGGAGGTTGTGGGTCCGACTCATGTTGGTGTCAAGTTGTTGGTTTTTTATAGTTAAAAAAAAAGAAGAAAAGATTTGTCATTGGCACCCTGCCATTCCCAATTCCTATATCCTACTGGGCTCACCTATCATTTCATCCATGTTCTATGCTATATGAAGTAGGAGAAGCTGGCTTAGATGGTTTGCTCAATCTGAGACAAATATCAAAGTTTACATGTAGAAGAAGCGCGATAGTGCAGGTTAAGAACCAAGTTCATCAAAACGTTTCTAATAAAAAGCTATCAGAGTGAGGGCAAGTAATACTAGGAATCGTACCACACCCAATGCTTACATTCCTAAGATCCAATGCTGCTTCCTTTGAACATCTTGAACTGGCAAAATACAGCCACGTTCTTCTACTCATGGAAGAAGATATTGATTTTGAAAGTTGATGCAGCGAGGGATTCACCAAATTGCTCATTACAAAGAAAAATGATAGATTTTTCTAGCAATTTGTTGGTTCCATGAATACTGAATTGAAGAAACATGTTACTAACTTGTGATCGAACACACAAAGTTTAAGAAACCAAAACAAACAAAGAGATACTGATGCAAACCAAAATTTGTGTTAGATTAGGATTTCTTGCACATCATCAATTACACTAAATCAAGCGCAATTGAAGAGTTTGATCCATGTAGCCGACCCCAACTAATATGAGATTGAGGCTACGTTAGTACATTGTATTAGCAAAATTGTGCTATATCCACAAACAAAATATTAGCAAAATATCATCTCGGAAAGAACTAAGAACCACCAATTAGGGCTTGACACGAACGTTAAAGACAAAAATTATAACAAGATTGGATTGTCTGAATATGTTTTTCATGTGACGACCAATAAACCCAAAAGACTTGCCCTAAGGGCAATTAAGTAATGTCATAAACCTTACACTAAGGCCTTGTTTGGTTTATTTTTGATAACTTACCGTGCTAGTTGAGAGTTATCTCCTTGAATTTAAACAATAAAAAATATGAATTGACAAAAATAGCCTTCAAACAAGAGAGATGTGAGTAATAAAATGGTCGTTAATGATGGGGAAATTTTGTTCACAACTCTTGGGAGATAACTCCCTTGGGGGGAGAGAGAGATCTCTCACACTATAAGGTAGGGGTCGGCAAACCTCGCGGTTTGGTGGTGGAAACCATCAAACCGCGACCAAACCGAGGGTTCGCGGTTTGACCGATTTGCAAACCACCACAAAACCGCGAACCATCAAAACTGCACCAAAACCGCCCGCGGTTTGTGCGGTTTGGTGGGTTTGGTTTAGCGGTTTTCATCCGACCCATTTTCAAAAAAAAAAAAAAAAAAAAAAAAAAAACAATCATACATATTACATACTATAAAGTCCATACATGTTTAATGTTCAATTGTTCATCAAAAATTCAACATAAGATACAACAAAACATATATAACCAATCATTCACAAAAAAGAACTCAACAAAGTTAGAAATCCAAGTTCATCTCAAAAGTTACAACAAAAACAAATAAATTAGAACAAATAAATGTTGGGTATTTACTAAAATACCTTCGGTTTGGTGAAACCGCAATTTTTTTTAAAATAAAAACCACGCCCAAACCGCGATTATGCAGTTTTTAAGTTTTTTAAACCGCCCCCAAACCGCGAGTTCTAAAAATCAGACCAAACCATGCGGTTTACACGGTTTGGGCGATTTGAGCTGTTTTTCTGAAACTGCTGCCCACCCCTACTATAAGGTGTAAGTTGAGAGATAACTTGCAGGCAAGTTGGGCAACCAAACAAGATTAGTTCCCAACTTCTTGTGAGTTATCTCCTTGGAGATATCTCCACCTTATACCAAACAATGCCTAATTAACCTCACTATATAAATCAAATTGAAAGCCTTAGCCCCCTTTTTGTTTAAAATTTTAACCACGGAGAGAGAAAGGGAGATTGAGGTGTTGAAAGTCTGACTCAAGGAGAACCCCAAATTGAAGATACACACATCTCCCCCACCCTTTTAATCTTGTTTTAAATGAATATTGAACTTGAATTTGACAAAATATGGTGGAAAATCACGACAGTAATGATTTGTGGAGTCGACAAGGCGACCAGCGACCAACGACCGAAGCGACGGCCTCACGGTCACCGACCACCGACAACTTCCCTGTTGCCGCCACCTGTAGGGTGGGGGCGCCACCAGTCTGCCCCCCATCAGCACGGTGGAAGAGGAAGGGAGTGGGGGCCACCCCCATTATCGCAGCAGCCAAGGGCTGGCAGAGGGTTGTCGAGAAGGGGCCAACAGTCCCTGGATCGATCAACACCATAAAAAATAAAATAAAATAAAAAATATATAATAAAGTATAATATAATAATAATAAAATACAATACTATATGTATTATAAATAAATAAAATAATATATATATATATAAAATAAAAGCAAATATTTGCTTTCAAACGGGGTACTACCGCGTCTACGAGGGAGACCGACCGAGTCCCACCCCTCGATCCTCGCATCTGACGACGGGGGACCCGCGGGACCCACACTAGTGGATCCCAAAGACCAATAAATGAAATATTTAATTAACTTTAAATTAAAACATTTATTGATGAGATGTATTATGGTTGTATAATGTCGCACGAAGGTTCAAATCGGGCCCCGGGCGTACCGGGAGTTGTTATAGGCGTCGCGACGAGTCGATGTAAGTGGGGAGGTTCACTCACGCATTAAGTATGGCTTGCTATTAGATAATTAAGTATCGTGCTTTGAATGAAAGACTTGGGTTAGGGTTGCATTGGGGTATTGGTTTGAATCTCCAAATCTATGAAATGTGAATGCATTTATTTCCCCATTTACGTCATTTATTGCCCCAAAATGTTTGTGGAGTTCCCACCGAGGGCTTAATTAGCAAGTTATCATATTTAAATGCCCCAAGATATTTGTGGTACCACTGATGGCTTTACTAGTTAATGTCCCAGGATGTTTTGTGGAATTCGCCACTGAGGGTTTACTTGTCTAATTGAATGCATAAATGTGTCACATAAGTATATGAGTTGGAGTTCCTACTCGTGTAACTTGGTGATAGTGGGACATGTATCGGTGGCGGCTTTGGATGAACTCACTTTGTTGTGATGCTACTAGTTGGAGGACGTAACGACCATTGAATCCAATAATAGTTTGCATTAAATCAAACGTGAGGGATTCGGTCACCGGATTCCTACCAATACCTAGCATGCATTGAATGAACCAATGACTTATAATTATTATTATTTTTTATGGTATATCTTTTGGGGACCCCTTGCATGATTGATTTGAATTTCGTTATGCTTTAAATAAATCTTGAAACTCGTTTTGAAAGTTATGAATGCATGACTCTTTCCTTGTTTATAAAGATGAATCATACTTCCTTGTTTCTACATGTTTGAGATCTTATCTACATGTTTAAATTTGAGTTTGATCAATACGTACATGCTTTCTACTTAATGTTTGATATTCGGTTTCAACTTCATGTTAGATTTTGCATGATTAGTACACAGTACTTGCGTATTTAATATTTACGCGAAATTTCCCTCTTATTAAGCTCCGTTGTCCATTTTAGCTCACCCCACTTACTCTCCAAGTGCGTCCACATCCGCATTAGTTCGTGACAAGGGAAAGACACCCGCTTGAAGTCTTTCCTTGCTTGTGAGAAGTTGCATACTCCTATTATCTATTTATTTGATTTTGAGAAAATAAATTTGGGTTGTAACTTAAACTAGGTTATTTGGGTAGTTTGAAACCCTCCTTATCTATTTTGGACTATTTGGAAGCTTTAAGGTAGTGTTAAAAGCTATTTGGGATGATCGAACCTACTTAAATAGTTGAACACTTGTCGATTTGATTTTATGGTACATGGAATTCTAGTTTTGATTTTACTTCTGCATTTCTTATTCCATATGGGTCGTTTCATTTCACATTTTGAATGAACTCTACTAAAGTAGCAAAACCAGTAAACCAAAATCCCTAAAAACATAACAAATCTTCAAATCTACATATCAACCAACCTAATAACCTAACATATCTTCAAATCTACCAAATTCACACAAACTAAACCAAGTTATCGTAAATTATCACAAAGGAATTGCCAAAATACGACCTAGAGACGTGAAAAGAGTGGTGACCTGGATGAGATTGAGCACGGATTCTGCAACTTCATCGCCATTAAATCGATCGATCGATGGCGAAAGCTTTCCAATTGAGAGCGCGAGAGGTTTCAGTGGAAATTTGGATAAAAGTGAAGAGAGAGAAGGGGAGAGAAGTGGAAGACGAGGATCCGCTTACGTGGCGTCTTTGGTCTATCCGTCGACGTGGTGCCGCGGCTGATCACAGAAGCAATCGCTGCTTCTCGAACAACACCAACCTCTCACGCGCGCGCGCACCGTGTTCTTCGAGTGGCTACTGTGTGTAGCGAGTCTAGCAACTGGTGTGTGTGTTGGGTGATCGGACGGACGAGAATCGTCTGATTGCGTCGTTGGGTTTGATCTTATCGTTGTGGAAGTAGGGAGGAGTGCAGTGGATTGAGAGAAAGGGCCTGACACTAGAGATTCTATTTTTATTTTTATTTTTATTCTTTTGTTAAAAGACACTAGAGATTCCTTTATTTTTTTTTTTATTCTTTTGTTAAAAGACACTAGAGATTCCATTTGACCAACATGTGTGCTGACTAAACCACCGAGTAGCTTGACTACCTGATTACTCTGAGTTCGCTCCGAGTCGCGCATCATTTAAATGCGGGAGCACAACCTGCCCTATCAGCGTCAATTGTGTCCCACGTGCAAGTTCATCCACTATTTAATCATTATTAACCTCAATGAACAACAATTTACTGTTTAAATTGCTCATGAACTCAAGTCATCTGTTTTAATATTGTTTCAATCCTTAATAAATCACAGCGGAAGTCTTTAAACATGACAAATAAAATGTTAAACATCAAAGTCATATCTTTAACTCAAATACCTAGTATGGAAAACTCACATATCATCATAGATCAAAAATACACCTCAAAGGTCTCAAAATATCAAAAATATAGGGTCACGAAGTGTCTCACAATCCCAAATCCCCAAATTAAAAACAATATATATAATACATGTTGGGTTTTGGGGTTCATACGCAGCGGAGATTACAAAACAGTTTTGACAAAAACCCCAACAGGATCCGAATCTAATTCCATTAAAAACGTTTAAACCATGAAAAACTTAATCATACCTCGCCGCAATATACCTTTCGAAGGTTGATCGATCTCTAAAGCGCTGCCAACGACGAACGCCCTCTATCAGCAGTCCACACACGAACGACGACCGAGATTTGAAGTGCTAGCTTCGAGAGAATACCAAACCTTTTTGTTTCACTCCAAAACGATCCAGAGCATACCAAAAACCCTAAGTCGTTTCTAAAAACGAAAATAGAGTTTCAGTCTCTTTTTTTCGTACGTGTGTTCTAACTTAAAACGTCTATTTATACAACCCTTGTATATAAACGGTTAAGTAAATTACACATATACCCCTACTTAAAGAAGTATAAGTGTAATACACCACAAGGATGTTTCCATCATGAATTTTATCATATAAAATTCATTTTTCTGAACCATCTTAAAATCTCGCAAAACCATTCTTAGTGTGTGACCCAATAGGCTCATACAACGTTGGCAGTGTACCAAAACACATTTTGGTATACAAGTCATAAGCGGCATCTAGCAAGACATTATGACTACCCAAGTTGTACGAATATCAAATCGATACAACCTAATTAATAGTGTATATAACATCCATTTGTCACACGATATCTTTTTGATCAAACATAAGGCATGGAATTGTCATCCAACATGTTCAATCGTACTAGTCTCGATCTCTAGGTAGTCTGAAAACATTCAAGTGACATTGATCAATATCAATTCACTTAGACTAGCCCTTTTAACAGTCTAACACATCGAGGGATCCACTGTATATCTCTCTTTATATGAGGGACAAATTCTATCTTGATTACACAACTTCATCACATTGCTCACACAGTAACCAATCACAACCTTTATAATCGTCCGGTTAAAGACAACGTTCGATAGTGTCAAATCACTATGTTCCTAATGTTGAAGTCTCTGGTAATCTCAAGTCAGAGGATTGAGAAATATACATATCATGAGAAACAACTATGACTTAATCCATGTGATGTTCTCATAGCGGGTCGGTCCAGTACTTTGTTCCCTAACAAGTACTCGTGATCTTGATTCGTATCCCTATACGTATAATCATCATATGATCATCAATCAAGACTCACACTAGTCTTAACTCATTATAGTTCCCAGTATAATGATCGACTAGAGACATTTAAGATATTTCTGTAAAACCCATGGATCTTATTATAATGTAAACATGCAAATCAATTATAATAGACAGCAAATGAAATCCTCTATTTTATTAACTAAAAGTATTCATAAAGACATTTATGGATTGACCTAGGGCACTTGCCCCAACAATACAAAGGTACAAGTTTGGCTCAATGTTGCTGAATCACAGATACTCTGCAAGCTTGCCCTTGCCATGACTCGTACTCGAATCTGTGCTTAAGCCATCACAAAAAGGCAGATGATGAGTCCAGAGTGAGTATTCCCAATGAAATTAAGTGAGCAATACTGAAAATAAAAACTAGAATTTAAACAAAACTATTAAATAAACATGCGAAAAAATACTGGTAATTGTGATCATCGCATGGATAAGTAATAGTGAAAGCTCAAAATGTGTTCCTAAAGCTTAGGGTCAGATTAGTGTCATATTTCGACTCTCCACATAATATTGCCGACGAATACCACTCAAGCAAGGCCGGTATCTGGATCCCCTAGGTGGTCGGCGTAGAACCTACGATGCACCTACACGTGCCCCAACGCGACTCACGGGTCAAACTATTCACCGAGATCCCTAACACACGTGTTATGCCCTAGTGGACATATACACATGAATGGTATGGAGGGAGAGCCTCAACGTCTGTCCATTTAAACTAGAACCAAGAATAGAGTATTGAAAGACATAATTTGAATTCAAAAGCCAAAATAAGTAAATTCTCAAGAAATTTCAATTGGGATACTACACACCTCAAACCACACTTCATGTCCTTATAAATAACCCCGAGCCCGACCTAGTTTAATCCCCGGTATCCAAATTATCGCCCGAAATGACCTATTTCCATTTATAATTGACTTTTAGTCAATTGGATATATTTTATGTTGATTAGTATAAACATTATAAATTCTGCAATGTAGCGTGCTATACATTCTGGGCAACTAGATGTTCTTCACAAGAAGAACACTAGCGTGCTATAAGTTTCCACCTAGCGTGCTAATCATCATGTAGCGCACTAAGTGACCTCCTTAGCATGCTACCGAGACTCATAACAACAATTTTGTTGACAATTTTTTAGCAACACCACCACCAACAACAACATATATTACTCAAGTCATAGCACTTGAAACCCACCAAAACAACCATATAACACTCCATCTTAAATTCATACAAACACCCCAAAATTCATACCAAAAGATGAAGGAAGTTGAGGTGATAGGAAATAAAACCTCAAACTCAAATGATTTTATTGCTCCAAACCCTTCTATTTTTTATCTCCAATTTTCAGATTTAATGATCTCTTGATTTTTATACCATTTAATGATCTCTACTCACATGTGCATCCCATTGCCATCAAATGGACATCATTTACTCCATTTTTCAATCTATAATGACACCTAAATTGACTTCGATATCAAACTCTCCCTTGTCCTTAACCAAATAAATTGTTTCTCGGCGTTTCGACATCCGATTTCGTATCCCAAATCGCGACATACGCATACTACCATGACCATAACCACCAAATAGACATTACATATTAATTATTTAAGTCATTTAATTCATTTCATATGTATATTATTTTCCCCGACCTAGTTTTTCGTATTTTAGCCTACTCGGTACCCGCTTCGACATGCATATCGAGGCGAATACTTATTGCACAGTATCTGTGACGGCCCCAATTTTTACAAATTGGGCCCCGCCCGACCTAAACTCACGTGAACCCCCGAGCCAGTCTCGCAAGGTCAACGAGAGCCTAGTCAGCCTTCAAATCCATCATTATCAGTACATTCAACAATTTACAGTTGAGTTATTAGTATTTTTCGCGTTTTACAATTTAGCGGAAGCAATTATACGTTAAATAACTCAACCATAATATAGAAAGTTAAGCAACCCAATTGTGGAACCCAATAAATATCATCAGAGGAGAGTAAATACATAATATACATGGCAAACATAACATAAACATAAATACACACATTGCACGTCAAACATAACATAAATATCATTAGAGGAGAGTAAATTCAAAAGAGAGAAGAGAGAGAAAGAAAAAACGACAAAGATGAGGAAAGAAGGAGATCGAGAAGAGAGACGACCGGAAGGAGAGCAAGAATGGGGTCACCACAAGTGACGACCGGGAGCAGCGATCGCGACTGAGGGTGGCTACGTGGCTCGGCGGCGATCGGACGGCGGCGTAGGTAGAAGTGGCAAGCGTGCAGCGCGCGCAAAGGTGGCGGACGACCAGCGCGCGAGAGGTTGGCGGCGGCGGAGATCGGACCAGCGGCTCGGTGGCGGCGCGAGCAAGAGGCGGAGGGCGGACGACGAGCAGGCGAGGCTCCGGTGGCGCATAGCGATGTGGGTCGCTTCGGCAGCCGCGGACGGCGCGGAGGGTCGGACGAGCGGGTCGGATCGGCACGGAAGCGCGCGAGCGCGGCGATGGTGAGCGGCCGCGGCGCGCCGGCGAATCACGGCAGCGACGCGGTAGCGGGCGGCGACGCAGTGAACGGCGCGATGGCGCGCTATCGACCGGTCAGATGCGCGATTTCGTCGAAATCGCGACGACGCGATGGAGGTGAGGTTTATTCACCTTATTTGGCTGTGATTTGTATGATTTGAAGTAAATTAGCCCTCAAATATTTAAATGGACACCAGGGACTTAGGAGTCGGGTGCGCAAATCAAGACGCGAGCGAGACATTTTGAGGTTTGCGATTTCTCGAGGTAAGTAAACCAGCTAGGGCCTTATACAGTATTTCATGTCTCTCCATTGGCTGTTGTTTATTATTTTGTGATAGCTTTATTGTTGTTCACTGCTTTGTGATGATAGCTATCGTTGAAATTATTGTCGATTGAGTGAGTTCATTGACAAGTGAGTCATGGTTACTGTTTATCTGCGATATGAGAGGGTTAGGACTGGAGGCAGGGGTCTCGTCCTAAACCCGAGGTCTTTCATGGTTGTCCGTCGATATTATCCGGGTCCATGGATGGTTCATAATCGTCCAGGGCTAGGGCTGGGAGGCAGGGGTCTCGTCCTAGATTCGGGTCTACGGATGTCTCATAGTCGCATGGGTTAATGCTGGGAGGCAGGGGTCTCGTCCTAAACCCGAGTCTGCTGGGCTTGTACCGCGACTCAACGACTTTTGGTCTGGACTCCTTGTTATTGGGCAACACTCATCGATGGATTGTTTACAGTCTTGTATATTCATGCGTTCTTGATTTCTTTCGTTCTATTTGCATGAATTCGACTGCTTTGGATATCGTGAACTGTTGTTTTGGATATTGTGAAATGTTGTGTATATGTCCTACTGGATTTACTTACCTGGGCTCGTCATTCTTATGTGTGACTGACTGTAGAGCCGCAGACGAGTAGCAGAGGGAAAGCTTCATTAAGGCCCTAGCTGGTTTACTTACCTCGAGAAATCGCGAACCTCAAAATGTCTCGCTCGCGTCTCGATTTGCGCACCCGACACCCGACTCCTAAGTCCTTGGTGTCCATTTAAACATTTGAGGGCTAATTTACTTCAAATCATACAAATCACAGCCAAATAAGGTGAATAAACCTCACCTCCATCACTTCGTCGCGATTTCGACGAAATCGCGCATCCGACCGGTTGATAACGCGCCCGTTCATCGCGTCGCCGCCGCTACCGCGTCGTTGCAGCTTCACATTGCGCGCCGCCGCTCACCCACTCACCAGCCCGCTCGTGTGCATTCGCGCCGATCCGACCCGCTCGTCCGACCCTCCGCGCGTCCGCGCTGCGAGCGACTCCCATCCGGCGTCCACGGAGCCTCGCCGCCTGCCTGCTGTCCAGCCCTCGCCGGCGTCCACGTCGCCCGCCATCGCCTCCCGTCGCACCGCCACCGAGCCGCCGTCCGATCTCCGCCGCGCTTAACCTCCATGCTGGTCGTCCGCCACACTTTGACTGCAGCAAGCACAGCCTACTCCTGCCGCCGTCCGATCGCCGCCGAGCCACGTAGTTCCTCGCATAGTTAGCATTATCATTTCAAATCGAATTCGGATATACTTATTTCGACGAGTGAGTCCCACATACGACCTTGACTGGACACGTGGCATAAGTCAAATTTTCGAGTCGTTACAGTCTTCCCAACAAATTAGAATTTTGTCCTCGAAATTGAAACAAATCTCAAAGGACAATGGTGACCCAAGGCCATACCTGCCCAAGGCCATACTCACCCAATGCCATACCCCCATCTTACTCTGTAGGGCTGGGCTCCTCCGCGACAAGTTGGGCTCTTCCGCGACCTCCAAACAAAGAACACACCATCTGTCTCTTCCCATCAATATATGCCAGGGCAACATCCTCGCAACATATATTGGAATACAAATGAATATTTTACTTTCATGATCCACCGTCACTAACATACGTATATCTGATGTATGCCCGCGAGAAATGTAAGTCAGTCTCACTTATCGAATGAGTTTCAACCCAACTCGTACCCTCTATCAGGTTACGATGGATAGTAATCGGACCTGACATTGCAGTAGCATGAATTTGTTTCTGATGACATTGCAGTAGCATGAATTTGTTTCGGGTCGTTACAATATAGCACGTCAAACATAACATAAATACACACATCGCAATGTCGTTTGATCAATGTCATCATAAACATCGCAAATTAGACAAAATCAGTACACAAAATAATTATTTACCTAACTAACCATACGAGCCCTGGCCTAGTCGCGGGTCCCAAGAGCATCTGAGCTGTCAATCTCGTCCGCAACCAGGTCATTAATAACGATGAATTAAATTCGGTCGTTACGATTCTTCCCAACTAGGTGAAATCTCATCTCGAAATTAAATTTAAACTTAAACATTTACTGGCAAATAAGTGAGGATACCATCGTCGCATAGTAGACTCAAGCTCCCAGTAAGTCCGTAGTCCCGTGATGCTGCCAACATACCAAATCGTTGGGATGTCCCTATTCCTCAAAGTCTGAGTCCTCTTATCCATGATCTCCACGGTTGCTCCTCATATGACACGTCAGGTCGCATATCAATCTGACGTACATCAACCATAGGCCTCTGTTCTGACCTAGCCAGCCTCAACATGGAGATGTGAAAATATTGGATGTACCCTTGTTAACAATGGTGACAACTTCAGACGGTATGCCACTCTATCGATGCGTTCCTCAACTCTAAACAGTCCGATGAACCTTGGTGTCAGCTTCCTCTTAATGTCAAACCTCTGATGACCCTTCATGGGAGAAACCTTTAAATACACCAAGTTCCCAACCTCGTAGCTCAAACCTCCAAGGTACTTGTCCACATATTTCTTCTGCCTATCATGCGCCGCCTGAAGCCTCTGCTTGATCTGTTTCACCTTCTCAGTATGGTCAACAACAACCTCAGGTCCTATAGTGTCGCCCAACATACTAGTGACTTGCAAGGCCTATTATAAAGTGCTTTAAATGGTGGCATCCAATACTCGTTTGATAGCTATTATTATAAGCAAACTCACATAAAAGGCAAATAATCCTCCCACGATCCATCAAACTATAATATACACGCTCCTAGCATATCTCGAGAATCTGAATTAAACACTTTGACTGCTCGTTAGTCCGAGGATAATATGCAATGTTGATCTATAAACGAGTGCCAAACTGCTCCTGCATACTTTCCTAAAGCCTCGAAGTAAATCTTATCTCTAAAGCAATCGAAGATCGGTAATCTCTATAATCTCTCTCGAAGATAATACTCTGCTGTGTACTTGAATATCTCATGATGATTGGTATGAACTGTGACGATTTCGTCAACCCGTCGATAACTACCAAAGCAGCGTTGTGTCTCCTCGTAGTCTGTAGTAGGCCATTACAAAGTCCATAGTCACATGTTCTCACTTCCACTGAGGAAAAGGCAACGGCTTTAGCAACCCAACTGGTCTCATGTGCTCAGCATTCACTTGTTGGCAAATATGATAACTCCGGACATATCTACCCACATCAGCCTTCATTCCCGGCCACCAAAACAATCTCTGCGATCGTGATACATCTTGGTCTGACCAGGATGAATTGTATATCGCGACCGGTGTCTGTCCTTGAGAATGTTATCCCTGAGCTCTGATACTGGCGGTATCCATAAACGACCCCTGTGTCTCAAGCAACCGTGTGAACCCTCAGACCACTTAATACACCCCGGATCCTAAGCCAGGTCCACTATATGCAAATACTGACCGTCGGCTCTCTGCAACTCAGCAACCCGCTCAAAAGACACTGAGTGAACTCACATTTGACAGTAAATTTGTAGCTCAACAATAGCCTCTTTCGCACATAACATCGACGTTGCCTGAAACAACTCGTGCTTATGTGTCATATGTCGCAGTATCTATCTGGCTCTCGATGCCGCTCCTGCTCAACGCATCAGCTACGACATTCGCCTTACTAGTATGATACTCAATTGCTAAGTCATAGTCCTTCGGTAAATCAAGCCGTCTCTGTTGTCGCATGTTCGACTCCCTCTGAGTGAATAGGCACCTCAAACTCTGGTGGTCTGTGAATAACACGAACCTCTCACCGTATAGAAGTGCCTTTAGGCCTTCAATGCAAACATGATCGGCGCAAATCTCCAAATCGCGCACTGGATAGTTTCCCACGTGGGGTTTCAACCGTCGAGATAAATATGCCACTAGGTGTCCGTCCTGCATCAACACGCAACCCAACCCAATGTCTACGCATCTGTATAAACTGAAAAACCTCTACCTGCTATAGGTAATGCTAAAAGTGGCGCCGAAGTCAACTTCTTCTTCAGTTCCCAAAAAGCATCTTCACACTCATGTGACCAATCAAATCTAACATCATTCTTGGTCAATCTCATCATCGGCGCTGCAACGTCTATAATATCCTTCCAAACCTAAGAAACTCAGGATGTCGGATATAGACTTGGGTGTCCTCAAATCAATAATCGCACAAATCTTGTCACCATCAACTGATATGCCCTGATCACTGATGACATGCCCCAAGAACTTCACCTCACTCAGCTAGAACGCGCACTTGCTAAACTTGACATAAAGTATGTGCTCTTTCAGCTTTGCCAACAAATCTCTGAGATGTCTCTCGTGCTCCACACGAGTCCTACTGTAAATCAGGATGTCATCGATAAAAACTATGACGTATCGATCCAAAAATGGCCTCAGAACTCTATGCATCAAATCCATGAAATTCCGCCGATATAAACGTTATGACTATAAACTCGAATAACCTATAACACTGTGACGACCCTTCTCTTAATCTAGGGCACCGCTTGGCCTAATCCCGTAATTAAGCCCTAATCATATCCACACAAGACTTAACTACGTATTAGTCAGCCCTTACAACCTAAATGCCTCTTTTCTAGTGTTCAGGATAAGTAATACACTAGTCCTACCAGTTTATAAAATTTAGAGTTAATTAAAACTTTTTATTAAATTAATTAATTAGCGGAAGTCTTATTGATTATGTAAAAGCAATTAGTAACTCATACGGAAGCCATTTATAAAATCTTAAGTGTGAAAAATCAGGAAATGACATTACATATATAAAGTCCTCAAAATGCATAGAAATAGTAAAATAGTCTAAGTCAAGTCGGGGAACTAACGCTCAACCTAATATACAACCCCAAATAGTATCCGAAAGACATATAACATATACAATCAAAATACCAAAAGAAGACATACACTCGATGCAGTGATGCACAGCGGACTTAGGGATAATCATCGACCTTCTCCTTGCCCGGTTGGCTGGTAGACGGATCTGCACCCACCGTAAAAAAAAGGACAATGAGTACAAGAATAAAATAATAATCCCCAATGAAAAGTTTAATTTGCATTTCAAAATACTCAAATGGTATTTAAAAGCATATAAATGGAAAAATTGGAAAATAAACCATATGCGAGTAAATACCAGAGTTAAACAAATGATACCGACACTAGGCTAAGTAGTGGTGATTTAGGTCCGGTCGGCAGTTAAACGTGTCACTTCGACTCAATAATCACATAGCACAAGGGACTTTAACCCAAGTGTTACCAGGGACTCTAACCCTGGTGTGTAGACCAACTCAGGGACTTTAACCCCGAGTGTCATACAGTGTCAAGTAACATGTGCCAACATCCCCAGGGACTCTAACCCCATGAGTCGCACACATCTCGATCGAGTACAGGACCTAAATGCAAAAACTACTTTTTAAATTTCAAGAAATATCAAGTATGGATTGTCAAGGCATAGGTACATGTACACACCTAAACAAATAAGGAATACAAGTCCTCTTAAACATTTATAAGATATTTACTAGCCTAATAGCATGTTATATATCATTTAATTCACATTTAAAACAACAAGAATAGACATAGCATGGGATAGACCACATCAATAGAATCAAATCAAATGAATGGATATCATGCTCGCAAAACAAAGTAAAGTCTAGACTCTTGTATTAAGTTCCCGAGCATTAGACACAATGTGAAGAAAAATGACCACATGATATAAGAATATAAACAAAAACGGCAAAATAGTCAAATACGGACATGGAACATAAGAGCAACGGGACAACAATTAATAGAAATGAAATGTCAAGTTTAAATTGTTACACTGTATAGATAGAAAACATGGAGTAGGAATTGTGGTGGATAATGATTATAAGGATAAGGTCTCAGTTAAATTAATTATTGGAGACAAAAAATTAACAACAAAATAAAGTCTTTTTGGGATGATATGGATGGATTTATGCTATACCATTAGATGAAAAGGTTTTTATTGGAGGAGATTTAAATGGGCATGTCGGGGTAAGTAACGATGGGTTTGAGAGAGTTCATGGAGGTTTTGGTTACGATACAATTTTAGAATTTGCAAATGATCTTGTCTTAGCAAATACTAGTTTTAGGAAGAGAGGGAGTCGCATCTTTTAGTAGTGGTCATAACAAGAGTCAAATAGATTTTCTTTTAACGAGAAAAATAGATAGAAAACTATGTAGAGGCTGCAAAGTAATAAGTTAGTTCGCTGATCTAAGGGCTTGGGACCTTCAAAGAAGGAAACATGGTGGTGGAACGAGGATGTCCAACGAGCAATTAAGACTAAAAGAGATATGTATAGGAAAATACCTAAGTGTCAAGATGAAGATGCGTACAATCAATATAGAGAAGCTAGAAAACAAGCTAAAAAAGTAGTTAGTAAAGCTACTAGCCAAATTTAAAAAGAAACAAGACCTAAGTCATGTAAGATGTATTAAGGACGAAAATCAAAATGTTTTAACTCGCGAGGAGGATATTAAGGAGAGATGGAGAAGTTACTTCGATAGTTTATTTAATGATGGCCAAGTTGATGCTATAATAGATGAAAACCCACACCAAGAAAGAAATGTAAACTATACACGCAATATTAAAATTGTAGAAGTTAAAGAGGCATTGAAAAGAATGAAAATAGGGAAAACATGTGGCCCAGATGAAATACCCATAGAGTTTGGAAATGCTTAGGAGAAATCGGATTGACTTGGTTGACAAAGCTTTTCAATAAAATTTTAAAATCAAAACGGATGCTAATGGATTTGAGAAGAAGCACGCTTGTGCCAATCTTTAAAAACAAAGGAGACATTCAAAGTTGCTCAAACTACCGGGGAATTAAACTCTCACACTATGAGAGTTTGATAATAGGCTAAGGAGAGAAACAACAATATCGAGAACCAATTTGGTTTCATGCCTTGGAGGTCAACTATGGAGGCGATTTTCCTTGTAAGACAATTGTTAGAAAAATATAGAGAAAAGAAAAAAGATCTTCATATGGTATTCGTAGATTTAGAAAAAGCATATGATAGGGTCCCTAGAGATGTTCTTTGGTGGGTTCTAGAAAGAAAAAGAGTGCACGCTTAGACACTATTAAATATATGTACGATGTCTCATTAGTTCAAATATAGTAACATTGAAAATGATGTCACACATAGGTTTAAGCTCAATTTAGTGGCTATGCTCTATGGAAGTGTATTTGTAGCGAAATTGGATGTGTGGTAAAACTCGTAAAGATAGAATAAGAAATATAGAAATTCAAAGACAAGTAGGAGTAGGTTACAAAGATAATGACGGTTGGGATGGTTTGGTCACACTGCGATCTTCAAAGCTCACCATAATCGATCATGTACCCCTTGTTGTTGTTGTTGTTGTTGTTGTTGTAAGACTAAATTAAGTTTCAATTTCAGTCCTATATTTTAATGCACGTTTAGACATGAAATGATCCACATATCAAAATCCTCCATCACTATAATTATTGTTGGTCTCTCTCTTAGCTTTCCGAAAAAATTTTAGTTTGCAAAATCTTGATTTAAAATGAAAGAGATGTCATGATTTTACTAAACATGTCTAATTAGAATTTAATCCAACTAATGGATTTAGAAAATCTATTTCTCCTAATCCATTGTTCCTAAAAATGTAATATTTGTCACAAAGTAGAAAATATACCCAAATACAATATATACTAAAAGATTAACTTATTTGAACAATTAGTTAGGGAGTTATGCCCTTAAAAGTTTAGTTTCAAAACTTTCATTTTTAATTCCAGTACCTATTTGTAGAGCATGTTTGGACATAAAAACATTTGAATCAAAATACCTTTAGTCAAGAAAGTTATCCCTCTTTAATTAAGCTTTCAAATGTCATTGGTTTAGATCAATTTAGATCTAAAATGAGCATATTATGACCAAATTATTCAGGTTGATTCATAATACAACATGCATAATTCTAATTTTGGTGATGCAACTTCAAAAATTCATATATTTATGATCTCAAAACCAAATTAAGAACTTCAATATAGCTGAATTATCAGCTTGAAATGAGGAATCCAAATATATAAATCAATTGCAAATAATCAATCATCTACTATATGAAATTAGCCTAAAATCAGAACTTGTTCTAATTTCAATTAAAAAGATGTTTACCTAGTTGATGTAACACCATACCTTGAGAATTTCTCACCAACACCCATGGATTCCTTCAACACCTTGATGATTCATTCCACTCTAGCAATTCTTCTTTTTCTCGAGCAAAAATGAATGATTGATTTGGTTTGCGTGTTGTTTGATCACTAATGTTATACATTAAGGTGAAGTTCCTTCCTAGCCCTTGATCTCCATGGGTTTATGTATCCCGATGAATATCTAATGGTCAACCTCTTGCCATATATCCCACTAACTCCCACTAACTCAACCTCAAGTGACACCATTTCATTACTCACCTAGTTCCTAGATGTGCCAATGTGTATCTCTAGACCAATCTTATGATTTCCATTTAATTTAATCAACTATAGGCCTTTAATTTGATTTACAATAACAAACACAACCATAGGCTTATAAGTTATTCCTTATTTCACATTAGTATTAAATAAGACTTATCAAAATGCTAACTACATGGTTCTCCGGCTCGCACGCTACTCGAGACGCGTCTCCGCTCTCATCTCTACGCCTACAATTGTATAAACCCGACTTAGTAAGTCTACACAATACATAACACTAGGCATACATCAATACAAAAATACAATATACCTCGGCCACGTGCATCGATCGATGCACGTATCACAGTGTAGGTTCCACATCAAGGGTCGGTGATCCTGATTAAGGAATTAAAATAGGGGTTAGAGATTTGGGCCATGACAAACACATACTAAAAGCAGTCTTCTCCACGTCCTCATCTCAAATCTTTAACTGATGGTATCCTGATCGTAAGTCGATCTTCGAGAAGAACTTGGCCCCAACCATTTGATCGAATAAGTCGTCAATCCTCAAAACGGGTAACGATTTCGAATCGTCACCTGATTCTGCTTCCGGTAGTCCACAAACATCCGTATCGATCCGTCCTTCTTCTCCACAAAACGAATTGGAGCTCCCCAAGGTGACATGCTAAGATGAATAAAATCCTTTTGCAATAAATCCTCTAACCGAGTCCTCAACTCTTCGTGCTCAGATACTGATATCCTATACAACCTGTTATAGATCGACTAAGTCCTTGGATTAAGTTCAATGATAAACTCGACAAATCTCGGTGGTGGCAAACATGAAAAATCATTAGGAAACACGTCTAAAAACTCATAGACAATAGGGACATCCTCAACCTTAATCACCGCCTAAGCTATGGCTCAATCATAGCCGCGTACACCTCCATCTCCTACGACGTCACTAGTATGCATCAAGTGATAGGTAATACAGTCGCAACTCCGACAAATGAAAATTTTGGAATCCCCTTGATGTCAAACGTCATAGTCTTGCTGAAACAATCAATCTGTGCGTGATAAGATGATAAACAATCCATACCGAATATCGTGTCGAACTCCAGATACTCAAACACTCTCAAATCAGCCGGTAGCTGATGTCTCTCAACCTCTACAACACAATCCCAACAAATCTGGTTTAGGTAAATCTTATCCCCAACTGCCATACTAAGAACAAGATGTGTATCTAAGGTTTGTGCGGGTAACCCTAACTCGCATACCATGTGTCCAGAAATAAAAGACATTATGCTACCAGAATCCATCATAATGTGCATGGAAATGCCACAAGCAGATAACGTACCCTCAACAAGTTGTCTGGTCGCTTCCCTATATGGCTGCGTGACCCTAAAAGCTGCACACTAGGCCCTATCTCTCGGCTCGCTCGCCATGGTGGTAGTGGTGCTTTGTCCGCACAATCTGCCACAATATATCCAACCTGACTGCATCGATAACATACATGAGCCTTTGATCTGGCCAAACTCCTTTGACTTTGTGTTTGACCCTGACCTTATTGACCTATATCTTGCCTATGTTGCTGTCTAAGCTGATCAACTACTGCAGAAGCCATAAAATATGAAGCCTGACAATCATCACATCTACTCGGTCATCCCAACGATCTCTATCGCATCTGCAACCTAGATCAGAATGCCAATCGCCTCGGCGAGGTTTCAGGCCCTATCTCTATTGGTCTTGATCTTTTCTCTATATCTTCAGTATCTGATCAGACCGAGAACTTAAATTTGGCTGACTCTGTTGTCTCTGCTAACTCTACAGCGCAGTCTGGACAGCTAATCGACTGCCCCTTTGAACCAAACATGTCTCGTGTGTGAGGGACCTGTCGTAAATCTTATTAGTCTACAAGCTCCATTAGATACAATTGTGCTAGCAATCCTTTCGTCAAGACCTCGGAAAAATAATATATCTGTAACCATCGGTACCTAATATGTTCACGGAGTACGACAATAAATATATGTTCCTCTCCATGTATACAATGACAGACATCTCGCCTTGAACCAATGATAAAAACTCATTCATCCATAAATAGCACTCAAAACTCTACCCGGTAGCCACAACAGGATGAGTCGCTATGTAGGTAGTCCACCATACCGCAACATCAGCTTTCAATCAAAAACTCGATAATCTCGCCTGATCAATCTCCTCAACCCGAAGTAACTCATGTAGCCACTCATGGAATAACAACCACCTCCCGGCTATTTTTGGGTCCACGACTCCATAAAAGTATCCTAGCGAGAACCTAATCAAGTCCTTCATCTTCTTAGCCTCAATCGTCATCAAGCTCCCAGAAGTAGACGCCACTACTAGATGCTTAGTAGTCGCAGGTGTTATAACCACTGCAGTATCCGCTGGTACTACAATTGGCACAATTCCCTCGACCAATGTCTCAGATACTATTGCCTGCACCTAAGTCTCAACTATGGTAGGAGCCACAACTGCCATGAGTAGTATTCATCGGTGCAGCGAAAATGGTAGTAGGAGCTGTGGTAGCCTCCCGAACATCCCGAGCTCTCATCATGTCTATCAGTAACGCGAATCTATCATCCATAGTTCGCGCCAATGACTCCAACGTCAAAGTCTGCCTAGTTGGATAACTGGTATCCACGACTTCAGGCTGAGTAGTATCTGAAGCCTGCTCGTCCATCGATATTTACATCGAATAACGTGCGTCTAGTCAGCCTTAGTGCATATACATGTATCGTATGTAATATACGACCAAAAACATAACATATATATCCCTTATTTCTACCCATCTCACATCATTTCTCAACTAGGACTCTAAGCAATTCCTTTGAGATTTTTACATCTAAAGTTTATTTATCAGGTTTATCCTCAAATTATACCAAAAATGTAACCGTATCAGAGTTAACTTTCAATTTTTCGAAGTTCATTGACCTTGCTCTGATACAAAAATGTAGCGACCCATTTTCCAAATCAACCGCCACGGGGCCAATGCGGGCCCACAACTTGGCCTACCAGCGCCAACTGTGTCCCACATGCAAGTCATCCTATACGTTAGTATTATATATGCATTATTTTTATTTTGCGGATTTGGGGTTGTGAGACACTTCAAGACCCTATACTTTTGATATTTTGAAACCTTCGAGATGTATTTTTTTTTATCTCTAGTGACATATGGGTTTTTTATACTAGGTATCTAAGTTAAATACATGACTTTGATGTTTAACATTTTATTCGTCATGTTTAAAGAATTCCGCTAGGTATTCGACGTAGAACCTACGTCGCACCTACACGTGCTTCGACGCGACTCTCGAGTCAAACTATTCACCGAGATCCCAGACACACGTGCTATGGCCTAGTTGACATATACACTGGAATGGTACGGAGGGAGAGCCTCAACGTCCTTCCATTTAAACCAGAACCAAGAATAAAGTATTGAAAGACCGAATTTGAATTCAAAAGCCAAAATAAGTAAATGCTCAAGAAATTTCAGTTGGGATACAACACACCTCAAACCGCACTCAGTGTCCTGATAAATAACCCCCGGCCCAGCTCCATTAAATCCCCGGTATCCAAATTACCGCCCAAATGACCTATTTCCATTTATAATTGATTTTTAGTCAATTGGATTTATTTTATGTTGATTAGTATAAATATTCAAAATTTTGCAATGTATAGCTCGCTATGCCCTTTGGGTAGTGCGCTCCACATTCTGGGCAACTAGATGTTCTTCGACAAGAAAAACACTAGCGCACTATATGTTTCCATCTAGCACGCTAATCGTCATGTAGCGCGTTAGGTGACCTCCTTAGCATGCTATCGAAGCTCAGAACAACAATTTTGTTGACAATTTTTTAGCACCACCACCACCACCACCACCAACAACAACATATATGACTCAAGTTCGTAGCACTTGAAACCCACCAAAACAACCACATAACACTTCATCTCAAATTCACACAAACACCCTAAAAACTCATACCAAAAGATGAAGGAAGTTGAGGTGATAGCGAAGCTTACCTTGTTTTGGTGAATTAACCTCCAATTTCCTCAAATGACCACTTTTGTTGCTCCAAACCCTTGTGTTTTTTATCTCCAATTTTTGAATTTCTTTTGTGTGTGTGTGTGTGTGTGTGCGTGTGTGTGTGTGTGTGTGTGTGTGTGTGGTGGTGGAAATGAAGTCAAACTTGATTTTTATACCATTTAATGATCTCTACTTACATGTGCATCCCAATGTCATCAAATGGACACTAATGACATCAAATGGACATTATTTACTCCATTTTTCAACCCATAATTACCCCCAAATTGACTTCAATATCACACTCTCCCTTGTCCTTAACCAAATAAATCATCTCTCGGGCGTTTCTACGTCTGATTTTGCATCCCAAATCGTGACATAAGCGTACTACCATGACTATAACCATCAAATGGGCATTACATATTAATTATTTAACTCATTTAATTTATTTTATTTGTTTGCTATTTTTTCGGCCTAGTTTTTCGTCTTTTAGCCTACTCGCTACCCGCTTCAATACGCAAATTAGATAAATCAACACACAAAATAACTATTTACCTAACTCCGGCGTGCCCTGGCCTAGTTGCGGATCTCATAAGCGTCTAAGTTGTTAACCACGTCTGCAACCACGTCATTAATAATTGCGAATTAAATTCGGGTCGTCACAGTTATAATTGATCATAATATTTTTGAAAAAATATTCTTCTTTTGACTGCTTTGGCATTTGAAAAAACTTAAATAATAGAATATTGAGTTACTAGACTTATTGTTCAAAATTTATGAAAAAAAATACTTCCTCAATTTTTTTTTTTTTTTGCTAAACAATTCCTCAATTTCTAATGAAGTATAATTCTCCACAGAAAATAATGATCTTATTTGGCTAAGAGCCAGAGTTAATCGAACGTTTGTTCTCACAACCTCACAGTGGAAGGCTTAAGTGGGCATCAAGCGTGCGCAAAAAAAATTGATGCGCATCTAAGGGGAGTACATGCGATAATGACATGTGAAATTGGAGATAACATAAAAGTACTCCAATAACAAAGTCAATGTATCTATACAAAATGTACTTCAAACTTTAAAAAAAAGAAACAAAATAATGGCAATTTACCTCAATCATTCATAAGCGATAAGTCACAACTAGACCTGTTCAACAGACGGGCTTGGGCGGGCTCGGGCATGGCCTAAGCGAGCTTTTTTTTCAAGGCCTTGTCCAAATCCGACTTTTGAAGAGGTGGACCTAAACCTGCTCTAGCCCAGCCTGATTTGGCTTGTTATTATTTTTAATTAACTAAATATATTTATTAAATTTCAAGAGTTAGACAAAAAAAGTAGGAGGTGAAGGCCTCGCTTGGTTAGAACTTAGAAGTTGAGTTAACTCCTGGGTTATAACTTAGAGGGGAGTTGGAATTAGTCTTGTTTGGTTGCATAACTTTCCTTCGAGTTATCTCTCATCACGCACCTATGAGTGAAAAATATCTCCCTCATCCTCCTCGGTGGAGTTATCTCCTAAGAATTTGTGACATAATTACCCCTTATTAATGACCTTTTACTACCCCACATCCATTTCTTTTTGTTTGAAGGGTATTTATGTCAATTCATATATTTTATTCTATAAAAATTTGCAATTTTCCTGCAAGTTTAAAGTCGAACCAAACAAGAAGATATGATCTTTGTTGTAAGTTCAGCCTCGTTTGGTTTGTTTTTTCTGTAAGCGGTTAGAACTTACTCAAATGAGTGTAAGGGTACATGTTTGAACTTCGCAAACTCACGATATTAATTTTTACACAACGTGTATATATAAATACCATTTTTTTCAAAGCGGGTCGGGCCGTGCTTGGGTTAAAAGTACAAACCCAAGCTGCCCATTAAATTGGCAGTCTCGGTCTCAGGCTAGGCTTGTCTTGAATTTGTAAGACTAAGCCCAGCCATGTCGGGCAAGCCTAGAGGCCTCGGCCCAGTGAACGTGTCTAGTCACAACATTAAAGGGTGAGGCTATGTGCACCCCACAAAACTCTAAGGGCAAACCAATAGACATCAAATTAGTTGGAGCAAAACGCTAAGTGTGGCTTGCACTTAGTGTTTTGTGGGGTGCACATAACATTAAATGGATTTGGATTAAATTACACAATCGACCCTCTCTCTCTCAATCTCAGGGTTTATGCTGAGTAATCCGGATCAAGCGTCCCGAGATTCTCTCTCAAAATCTTCGGATAGACCTTTGAGATCGTCAAATTCAATTTTTTTTCTCTCTCCCTGTTATAATCTACGCGCCCAATCCAATTAACTAACTCATCCCAACAACATTTCATCAAACACAGTGTCCATTCGCAAGTTAGTGATCTTAAAAGAGGAGTGAAAAAAATGGTGGAGGGTGGCATTCAGAAAGCAGAGAAGTCAGAGTACTTGCAATGCATTCGCTTATCAAGGACTAGACCCTACATTCTTCATCTCGCCCTCTCCGCCGGCATCGGAGGCCTCCTCTTCGGCTACGACACAGGTTCATTCAGGCTCTTCATGATCCTTATTCATCATTTCATCACATTGTTTTCTTCACTTAATTTCTTGTTTGTAAACTGCATGTGCTTTGATCAACTGTTAATTGTTTTATTTGAACCTTAATTTGTCTCTGAACATTGTCACATGTGACATGCATTTGCCTAGCATATGCTCCAATATTATTACAATTATTCGTGCTTTCAAAAAAATTAAGTTCCCCCGTTTTGCTAGATTGAATCTTTTAGACTAGGTTGTGTGTACTTACCTCGACCTTGCCGCCTGTTTGGCAAAGATGTGTGCCGCCCATTAAGAGAACATGTCGCCTCCATTTTACACGCAAACACTCCTCTATTTACATTATCTCTCCCATTCCTTACCGAAGAAGATCTCTCCATCTTGTTGTTGAAGATATCCATCCCCACTTGGAAGCTCACGCTTGTGGCTCGATCCATGAGGTAGCCTTGTAGGTTACAATTTCCCATATCTCCTCTTTCGTTCTCTCCTTGGCATGAAAGATTCTTCTGCTTCCGTTCTTCCCATATTGACCACAAGAGAGCTTGAACTCCGCTTCTCCACATAGTCTCTCTCTTAAGCCGAGATTCGGGAAGTTGGCGTCGACTAGGCAATCCGTTGCCGACTCTCGCGTGGTGTCCACTACATGGACAATTCCGAGGTCGGGCTTTGTCCGATCCCCTCGCAAAGGCACATTGTAGGAATAAATGTTCGAAGGTTTCGCTTTCTGTCACAGCAGTGGGCACTTTGGAGGGTAAGAGGCTCGATCTTGGTCTTCTCCTTTGTAATATGTCAATGGTGTTGATTTTCTTTTGGTAGAAGGTCCAGGTAAAAATTTTTATTTTGGATGGACCGCAGTTTGCCAAATCGACTTGAAGGTCAAAGGATGTGCATTTAATAGTCCATGAAGCCAAATCCTCCCGGAGTGTATGGAGTACTTGCCATCACTGGTTTGTGTCCATTTTCTCGAATCTGGTTGTCCCGCGGAAAGAGAAACTCGTCCTAGGCGTTCCATCATCCGGGCTACCTCATCTGTTTCCTTTGCTGTACACCGTCTGCGAAACTGTAGATCCCATCCGGGTTCGTCACCGGTACCTTCAGCTTGTTTCCATAGGTCTGAGATTAGAGCATGGGGCTTGCGGGTAAGTGCGTACAAGTTCGGGTAGTCCGAGCTAAACCGTGTTTGGCCTCTCCATACATCCTCCCAAAACTTGATATGTTTTCCATTCCCCACCTCTAGTATCATACCTTGCCGAAACTCATCCATGCACGATGATATAAACTTCCATGGGCTTCTCGTGCTTGCTCTGTAGGCGTTTCTCGAGTCCCACTGGTTGCAGTCTGTTCCAAATCTGCTTTTAATTATTTTGGCCCATAGAGCCTCTGGTTCGTTTTGTAGTCTCCAAAGCTATTTCATGGCGAAGGCCTTGTTGGTTTGTTTGAGGTCTTCAATCCCTGTACCCCCCAATTCTTTGGGCTTATTCACGGTATTCCATGCCACTAGGTAGCTGGGCTTTCCATCCCCCATTGTGCTCCATAAAAAACATTTCATCATACCTTCCACTTTTTTCGCCACCCCTTTTGGGATCTCAAAGAGGGATAGAAAATAGGTCGGTATTGCTGAGAGAACCGCTTGTAGCATTGTGAGGCGTCCTCTTCGAGACATCCATCCCCCTTTCCAGCTCTCAATACGGTGTCCAATTTTTTGTATTACCGGGTCCCAAAAGGTTTTCTTTAACGGTGAACCCCCTAGTGGCATGCCTAAATACTTCATTGGCCAGCTCCCTTCACCGCAACCAATTGACCTAGCCTTTTGTCTTACTGTTTGTTCGTCCATGCTGATTCCAGCTAGCAGGCATTTGTCCATGTTCAGCTGAAGGCCTGAGATTACGCAAAATGTTTGTACCACCTCCACCATTCTGTATAACGAGTCATCTTGTCCGGTTGCAAATAAGAGCGAGTCATCAGCGAATTGAAGGTGTGAAATTTGAATGCGTTCTCGTCCAACCTCTATTCCTTTTGCGACTCCAGATTCCTTAGCCCGATCCAAAGCATTCTTCCTAGTATATCTGCTACCAAAATGAAAAGAGATGGAGACAGGGGGTCGCCTTGTCTTAGTCCTCTCTGAGCTTTGATTCTCCCTCTTGGTTTCCCATTAATCAATATAGAGTATGTAACTGAGCTGATGCATCCTCTCATCCATTGTCTCCATTTTATACCGAAACCTTTCTTGTGTAGCACAAAATCTAGGAAGTCCCAATTCACTCTATCATAGGCTTTTGCGAAATCTAGCTTGAGTACAAAAGCCTTTGTTGCCGTTGTTCTTGCTTCTTCTACCACTTCATTCGCAATTAGTGCCAGGTCAAGTATTTGTCGCCCTGATACGAAAGCAGATTGTTCCCTTGCAATTGTAGCATTCAAAACTTCACAAATTCGCAGTGCCAATGTCTTTGCCAATATTTTATACATGGAGGAGATAAGGCTGATAGGGCGGTAATTCGACACTTTACACGCCTGCTTGTTCTTTGGAATTAGGCAGATGAGGGTCTCATTTGTGTTCGTGTTGACAACCCCTGTTCTGTAAAAATCGTGCATTGCCATCATAACGTTGGTCTTCATGAAGTCTCAACTTGCTTTAATGCATTCAATTGTAAATCCGTCCACCCCAGGCGTCTTATCGGTGCCACAACTTTGTATAGCCCCCCACACCTCTGTTTCAGTGAATGGCCTTTCAAGATGTTGTGCCGCCTGGTGGGAAATGGCTCCCCATTCGATTCCTTCAATCTCCCAAATAGAGTGATCTGTTCTGGAGAATAATTTAGTGTAGAAATCTACCACAAGATCTTGTATGTTCTTTTCTTCTTCACAAAAGGTCCCGTCTTCACTCTGCAGTCGCCCAATGTAATTTTTGCTGCGTTGGGTACTCATAATTCTGTGGTAATACTTAGAGTTAGTATCCCCATCCTGTATCCATTTGACTTTGGCCTTTTGTCTGATTCTCCGACACTCGTATTGTAGGTTATGTTCGAGCTCCTCCTTAAGAAGGCCTTTTGTCGTCTTCTTTGTGATATCCCAGTCTCTCTTGCGCTTCGGCCTTGTCGAGTGATTCAATACTAGATATGAGCTCTTGTTTGTGTGTCTGTAGTGCCCCAAACACGTTTTTGTTCCATTGTTGCAGATGATACCTGATAATCTTCATTTTTTAGTCACTCGGTATGCCCCGCTCCCTCTCGAGTATGTGTTCTGCCACCATTGCTGGAACGTAGGTAAGCATTGATGATGTCTTAACCACATGTTTTCAAATCTGAATGGGGGAGGACCCCATTTGATCGGGCCTGTGTCCAAGATAATGAGATGGTGGTCCGAAGTGATGCGTGGTGCGATTTCTTGTCTGCTATTTAGGAAGGATTGGCCCCATTCCTTTGTGAATAAGTATCGGTCAAGCCTCGCACATATTGGGTTGTCTCTTAGATTTGACCACGTGTATGGGCCGTTTCGTAGTGGCAGATCAATCAATTCCATCTCCCTGATTAGTCGGTCAAATTGAGCCATACTTGTAGTGGTCCGTGGGCTGTTTTGCTTCTCCCCAACAAAGCGAGTAGTGTTAAAGTCCCCAGCAACGCACCATGTTGGGCTGCATAAGCCATGGAGAGCCCCCAATTCGTCCCAAAATTCTTCCCTATTTGATGTTGTTGCAGGGCCATAAACTCCCGATTGCCACCAAGTGGAGTTTTGTTCCTGAACTTGGATAGAAGCTGAGAAGTACCCCAAGGCACTGTCTATCACATTTAATCTTCGGGTATCCCAAATTACTACTATTCCACCCTTTGCCCCAATTGATTGTAATGTCACCGATTGCTTAAAACGACTCCCCCATACACTCGCCACCACCCCCTATCAACTTCCATGAGTTTGGTTTCTTGGATTACTAGGATATCAGGATTATACTTTTTGACCAGCTCTTTTATTACCCTTCTTTTATTTGTAGATCCTAAACCGCGTACATTCCAGGAAATGATCCTCATGGAAGACCGGTCTTGCCCCTTTTGTCCTTTCTGCTCTCATAGTTTATTTCTGATCTTAGTTTCTCTAACTCTCTTCGCACGCTAGCTTCTTTATCTTGATTTTTCTTAATCTGAATTCTGCATATTTGCAGGGTGTTTGTAGACTGATTTTGGTGAGCATGCACTGGAACTGCCATTGCTTGTTCCTCCGACTCCATTGTAGCACCCATATTCTCCGCGTTCGGTATGCAACTTGGTTGTTGTGGGATTGATTCGCCATTCAAGATTATATCCTGATTCATTACGATGCCAGTTTGGTTGTTCATTTCTCGCATCATCTGCGTCGACTTCCAAATGCGTTGCAAAGAGGTGAGTTAGTATGGCTTCGTCAATGATTTCCAGCACTGTGTCCGTATAGGACTGATCTTCTGGTTCTGTCGTGGCCTTGTCCTGTGGGCCGGGCGTGACTCCTGTTAATTCGTATTGATCGAAGTCGAGCTCCGGATCCTCATATTCTCCATAGTCCAGCGAGTCTTGTACATATTCATTTGGAGATGACTCGCCGTCTGATGTCGAATCGTCACTCTTGCTTCCATTGTGTACCGAGTCTTCGCTGACTGTCGGGCTGCTGTCATGTTGTCTGATTACCAATGACTTGCTCGTTCGAACCGGATGTGGGGTGTCTCCTCCCTGAATTTGACCTTGCGATAGTGCTAGCCTTCCTATCTGTAGGTCTTGGATTTAATTAGTGTGCGTAGTTGCCGTCCATGAAAAGGACCATACCATCCTCCTTTTCGCTATGCCTCCCTGTTGTAGCTTTTCCAAGTAGTCTTGGACCCACGTTAGCTTAATTAGTGTGCGTATAGAAATCAAATTAATTAAGGGGTAGTTATGTAGATGTTATGATTGATAGAACTCCATGTCTTAAATTGTAGGTGTAATTTCTGGTGCCCTCCTTTATATTCGAGATGATTTCCCGAGTGTTCAAAGAAACACAACCTTGCAAGTAAATTTCTAAATACTTTCACCCATCAAATTTGAAAAACTCAAATGAAACTAAGTCTCTGATTGTTGCATTCTTTGGCAGGAAACAATTGTTAGTGTGGCCGTGGCAGGTGCTATTCTTGGTGCTGCAATAGGAGGCTGGATAAATGATAGGTATGGGCGAAAGCCGTCTATATTGGTTGCCGATCTTTGTTTTTGTTGGTGCGATTATCATGGCTCTTGCTCCAACTCCGATATGGATCATTATTGGAAGAATTTTGTTGGATTAGGAGTTGGAATGGCATCTATGACTGCACCTCTCTATATATCCGAGGCGTCTCCTGCTAAAATTAGAGGAGCCCTTGTTGCGACCAATGGCTTATTGATCACAGGAGGGCAGTTCTTGGCTTACTGTATTAATTTAGCTTTCACAAGGGTATAGTATTTAAAACACATTTGAAACTTTTTTTTGGCCAAGTTAGGTAAACCATAGCGTACAGTTGGTTAATAGTTTCTCGACGGATTTCTTTAAGGCACCGGGTACTTGGCGTTGGATGCTTGGAGTAGCAGGACTCCCAGCACTTGCTCAATATTTCTTGCTGATGTTTCTTCCTGAATCTCCAAGGTGGCTCTACAGAAAAGTTTGCTACTTAATTTCTTATCTTAATATATTTTCAATCTCACCACCACATGCATAAGGCCACAATTGACTCTAGAAAGCTTTGGTCATCTTATCACAACAAGGAGTTTAAGGTTGAAGGTGCTTGGCCATTTATGCCTATATTTCAGCTAATTTTATATAGCTATGAAACATTTTTTTTTCTAAACTTCTTCAACACTTTATATTTAATCTAAGATCTTTTATATAACCTTTCAGTTGCTCACTAGTGTTGAACTATGGTTGAGTTTGTATTGTATCTAATATTAGTCCCACATGGGAAAGAAACTTTTTGTTTCTTTCCTTATAAGAAATCTTTCACTTGAAAGTCTTAGTTAAGTGAATGTGGGGTTAGAGGCAAAGACCATGGGCATTCCCCATTGATTAATATATATTAAATACTTGATATTTAATATGTCTATGATTAGGCCTTGGGCCTTTGGGGGACTAATGTTAAAATAACTTTGCCAATTCACAACACAAAATTTTATTTTTATTTTTACATTAAAGTTAGTTATTTTCGAAATTGTTATTAGTGGTGAACAGACACCATTTTTTGTTTTTAAGAAGGTGTGTAATTAGTGGTGAAGAGTCACCACTATTGACCTCGTTTTTGAATAGTTGTAATTGTTCAAAAGAGGTGTCTTTTGGTCTATAAATATGGTTTGTCACTTCATTAGAAGATATAGAAAAATTTCGAAATCAAGAGAGTTTTCTGGTTTTGAGAGAGAGATTTTTGTTGTTGCAGAAGATAAGATCTTTTGGTTGGTGTATAATCAAAGATCAATCCAGTTGTATCCTGGAGACGAACCTCTCGAAGCATTCATACACCGAATTGGAGGAAATTTCGTCTAAGGACATTGCCATTTAGTGCAAGCCTCTGGTATTGTTTTAATTTAGTTCTTAAGTTCGATTATATGCATGGTTTTGTACTTACATATATGCATGTTTTAGTAGATTGCTCCAACAATCTTAGACGAAATTATTCATTGTGTTTTATTAATTTTATCACTGGTTTACATACAATAGTTGATTGCACATAACTAGTCACTGATTTAAACGAAATCGTTGTTTGCATACTAGTTTGAAATGACATCTCTTGTAATTGAGAAATCCACTTCTGCTACCTCTGCCAATCCCAAAGATGAAATACCAGAGAAGTTCAAGGGTCTTGATTTTAAAAGGTGGCAGCAGAAAATGCTGTTCTGGCTGACCACTATGAATCTTGCCAACATAGTGAAGGAAGAAGTTCCGAAATCTGATGATGACCCTTTGTCAAAGGAAACTCTCCTTACTATTGAAGCATGGAGGAATTCATATTTTCTTTGCATGAATTACATTTTGAATAGACTTGATGATACACTGTATGATGTCTATTCTGAATGTAAAACTGCAAAGGATGTTTGGGATCTTCTCGAAAAGAAATATCGAACTGAAGATGCAGGGGGCTAAAAAGTTCGTGGTAGGCAAGTTTGTGAAATACAATATGGTGGATTCGAAGTCCGTGGTAAAGCAAGTGGAAGAACGCAAGTTCGATACATGAATTGCACTGTATTGAAGGGTGCATCGTAAATGAACATTTTCGAGACTGGAGCCATTATTGAAAAGCTTCCACCATCGTGGAATGACTTTAAGGTCTACCTAAAGCACAAGTGAAGGGACATGTCCATTGAGGATCTCATTCTGCGACTTCGTGTTGAGGAAGATCACAGGAAGGGAAACAAAAAGGAAATTGCTAATGCTAATACTAACATGGTGGTAGGACAATCAAGCAAGTCCAAATTTCAGAAATTCCAGAATAAGAATTTCAAGAAAAATCTTAAGAGAACCGCCAAGTCGTTAGCACCAAAGGGGAAGGATTACAAGAAAATTAAGGGAAGTTGCTGGGTTTGTGGAAAGCAGGGCCATAGGGCTCAAGAATGTCGCCACAGGAAAGATCAGAATTTTGAAAATTCGGGTTTGAACAACCAAGCAAATGTTACTGACATGGAAATTGATAATACTGACTTTGCTCATTGCAGTTGTTTCTGAAACTAATATGGTTTCTGATGTCAAAAGATGGTGGATCGATACTGGTGCAACAAGGCACATATGCAGTGACAAAACCTTATTTTCAGAGTTTCATCCGGCTGATAGTGAAGAGAAACTTTACATGGGAAACTCATCCTCCTCCAAGGTTGAAGGCAAAGGAACAGTGAAGATGAAGTTCACGTCCTGAAAAGTAATCACTTTACTTGATGTTCTTTATGTTCCTGATATTAGGAAAAAGATTGTATCTGGCCCTTTACTGAATAAGAAAGGGTTCAAACTTGTTTTTGAGTCTGACAAATTTGTATTGACCAAGGGTGGCATGTTCATAGGGAAGGGGTACCTTACTGAAGGTCTCTTCAAGTTAAGCATTGTAATTGTTAATGGCACTGGAAATAAAATGATTGTTTCTGCGTATATGACTGTCTCTGCCTATATGATTGAATCATTTGATATTTGGCATGCTAGATTAGGGCATGTAAATAACAGATTAATTCATAAAATGGTACATTTGAACATGTTACCAAAGTTTAAAATTGATTTAAAACACAAATGTGAAGTTTGTGCAGAATCAAAGTTTGCTAGGCAAACATTTAAGTCTGTTCAAGAAAGATCAAATGAATTATTAGATTTAATTCATAGTGATCTTTGTGACTTCAAATCAAATCCTACGAGAGGAGGAAAGAACTACAACATCACTTTTATTGATGATTGTAGTAAATATTGTCATGTATTTTTTATCAAGAATAAAAGTGAGGCCTTTGATGTATTTAAAATATATATAAGGCAGAGGTTGAAAATCAACTTGACAAAAATGGTGTGGCAAAGAGAAAAAATAGAACTCTCAAGAATATGATTAATTCTATGTTGAATGATTTTGGGCTTCCCCAAAACTTGTGGGGTGAAGCATTACTGACTGCAAATCATATCTTGAATAGAGTTCCTTTTAAAAAATCTGATAATTCTCCATATGAGATTTGGAGAAAAAGAAAGCCCACTTACAAAACTTTAAAAGTGTGGGGTTACTTAGCAAATGTTCAAATTCCTTTACCAAAAAGGACTAAATTAGGACCTAAAATCGTAGATTGTATGTTCATCGGTTTTGCTAAGAATAGTGCAGCGTATAGATTCTTAGTAGTTAAATCACATATTTCAGATATCAGTGATAATACTATTATAGAATCTGCGAGATGCTACATTTTTGAGCATATATTTCCTTTCAAGGAAAAACAAAATGGTTCATCACGAAAAAGTATACCAAGAAAGTCTAGAAGAACCAACTACTTCAAGGGTTCAAGAACAAGAATTGGAACCTAGAAGGGGAAAAAGAATTAAGGTTCCAAAGAGTTTTGGACCTGATTTTATAAGTCTGTTAACTGAAAATGAACCACAGACTTATAGGGAGGCTACGTCTTCGCCGGAAGCTCCTTTTTGGATGGAAGCAATCAATAGTGAAGTTGAATCCATTTTACAAAATAATACATGTGAATTGGTTGATTTACCATCCGAAATCAAAACAATTGGATATAAATGGATATTCAAAAGAAAGCTTAAAGCTGACGGTACTATTGATAAATACAAAACACTATTGGTTGCAAAAGGTTATAGACAAAAAGAAGGTGTAGATTACTTCGACACCTATTCTCCTGTTTCGAGAATAACTTCCATAAGAATGTTGATTGCCATAGCTGCTTTATACAATATGAAAATACACCAAATGGATGTTAAAACAACATTTCTAAACAGAGAGTTAGAAGAAAAAATCTATATGGACCAACCTGAAGGGTTCATAGTCAAAGGCCAAGAGAATAAAGTTTGTAGACTTGTTAAGTCATTATATGGACTTAAACAAGCTTCAAAACAATGGCATGAAAAATTTGACCATACTATGCTAGCAAATGGTTTCAAAATAAATGAATGTGACAAATGTGTGGACATTAGAGAAATGAGAAATTTTTGCGTCATAGTATGTTTATACGTGGATGACATGTTGATTATGAGCATAAGTAAGGATGCTATAACGTCAACCAAAAAGATGTTGAATTCCAGTTTTGACATGAAAGACTTAGGTCTAGCTGATGTAATACTAGGAATTCAAATTACAAGGAATAACGAAGGTTATATCCTCACACAATCTCATTATGTTGAGAAAATCTTTAAAAGATTTAATCAATTCGATTGTAAACCTGCTCCAACTCCTTTTGATGCTAATTGTCATCTTAAGAAAAATAATGGAGAAGCCATTTCTCAATTGGAATATTCTCAAGTAATTGGAAGCTTGATGTACTTGATGAACTCTACTAGACCTGACATAGCTTATGCAGTAAGCAGGCTGAGTAGATACACAAGTAATCCTAATGATGCTCATTGGACAACATTAATAAGAGTTCTAAGGTATCTTAAATATACCTTAAATTATGGACTTTATTATACAAAATATCCACCTGTACTTGAAAGGTATAATGATGCAAATTAGATTTCTGATAATACAGAAACCAAATCAACAAGTGGATATATATTCACATTAGGTGGTGCAGCGATTTCTTGGAAATCAACAAAACAAACATGTATAGCACGTTCCACCATGGAATCTGAATTCATTGCTCTTGACAAGGCAGCTGAAGAAGCTGAATGGCTAAGAAATTTCCTAGAAGATATTCCTTGCTGGCCAAAACCAGTCACAACAATTTGCATATATTGTGATAGTATGGCGGTACAAGCAAGAGCTAAGAACAACATATATAATGGTAAGTCGAGACATATAAGGCGCCGACACAATACTATAAGACAATTACTCACAAGTGGAGTAATTAGTATTGATTATGTTAAGTCTAAGGAAAACATTGCAGATCCTTTGACTAAATGCTTACCAAGAGATCAAGTGAAGATATTATCGAGGGGAATGGGCTTAAAGCCTATAGAGTAAGTCAAGTCTAGTGGAAACCTAACCTAGCTGATTGGAGATCCCATGGTCTAGGTTCAATAGGCAAACTGGTTAGACTTGACTTAACAAACAGGACACACAATTACTTGTTCCTACGATGAAGTAAGTGTGTTGATAAGAAGTTTAGGGTATGCAATATTGCATTTAATGATTAAAGATAATTCACCTATATGATAGTAAATGTGGGGTCGCATTTATGAGAATGAATAGGCTACATTCTCTAAAGCTATCATGAACCCAGGATATGTTTAGGACCAAAAATGAACAACAAAGAAAAAATGCATCAGGAATCATGTCATAAGTGAGACATATTGTCTTAGTTTACTACAAAAAGTGAACAGTTCAAGATACATGCATCACTGCGTCACGAAGTGAACTAGATATGATCTTACTAGGGTAAGTTCAAGTCTATACGATACTTTCCTGATTAACATGACATGATAATCTCTCTCAATTGTTTTTAAAAAATAATGTTTATTCTTTAATGTTTGTTTAAATTTTGTGTTTGTGATTTGGCAAAGTAAACTCGGTCATGGTTGCAGATGGATACAATACAAATGTGGGGTATTGTTGAACTATGGTTGAGTTTGTATTGTATCCAATATTAGTCCCACATGGGAAAGAAACTTTTTGTTTCTTTCCTTATAAGAAATCTTTCACTTGAAAGTCTTAGTTAAGTGAATGTGGGGTTGGAGGCAAAGACCATGAGTATTCCCCATTGATTAATATATATTAAATACTTGATATTTAATATGTCTATGATTAGGCCTTGGGGCCTTCGGGGCTAATGTTAAAATAACTTAGTCAATTCACAACACAAAATTTCATTTTTATTTTTACATTAAAGTTAGTTATTTTCGAAATTGTTATTAGTGGTGAACATACACCATTTTTTTGTTTTTAAAAAGGTGTGTAATTAGTGGTGAAGAGTCACCACTATTGAGCTCGTTTTTGAATAGTTGTAATTGTTCAAAAGAGGTGTATTTTGGTCTATAAATATGGTTTGTCACTTCATTAGAAGATATAGAAAAATTTCGAAATCAAGAGAGTTCTCTGGTTTTGAGAGAGAGATTTTTGCTGTTGCAGAAGATAAGATCTTTTGGTTGGTGTGTAATCAAAGATCAATCTAATTGTATCCTGGAGACGAACCTCTTGAAGCATTCATACACCGAATTGGAGGAAATTTCGTCTAAGGACATTGCCATTTAGTGCAAGCCTCTAGTATTGTTTTAATTTAGTTATTAAATTCGATTATATGCATGATTTTGTACTTACATATATGCATGTTTTAGTAGATTGCTCCAACAACTAGTTTATTTGTAAATTTGGACAGGGTAAGAAAGATGAAGCCAGGGATATACGTACTGAGCAAAATATACCCTGCTGAGGAAGTCGCAGAGGAGGAGGAGGTCTTGAGGTTATCAATTGAAGAAGAAATAGAAGAGGAAGGTGGTGTGGATGATGGCAATGTGTTCATTAGAGCAAAGAATGCTTGGAGCAACCGCGTTGCCCGCAGAGGGCTTGTAGCTGGGATTGGTTCCCAAGTTGCTCAACAGTTTGTAGGCATAAACACGGTAATGTACTACAGTCCCACTATTGTGCAGTTAGCAGGGCTTGCATCGAACAGCACCACAATGACGCTGGCTCTCATAACTACTGGCCTCAATACTTTCGGAACTATTATCAGCATGGGATTTGTTGATAAATATGGAAGAAGAAAATTGCTCATCATCAGTTTGATTGGAATCATTGTGAGCCTTTACTCCTTATTTGCCGTGTTCGGCGTCGCTGCACATCAAGCTCCTAGAGTTAATCAACTTGATACTATGCATTTCGGGAATAACACATGTTCAGCTTATACAACTTCACCTAACCCTTCCAGATGGCGCTGCACGACATGCTTATCTGTGTTGCCGCAATGTGGATTCTGCGCTGATGCAAAGAATACGGTGCATGTAGTCCTTAATTGTCTCTCTATATTTACATTTCAAAATTACTACTTATTTATTGTACTTGCAGATAAGCAAGTTTTGCCTAAGCTAATTTTAATTTCTTTTATCGATTATTAACATCAGGTGAGACCCGGAGCATGCTTGGATGCAAATGCTATTTCAAAAAAGGCTTGCCATGTTAGATTATCTTTTCCTAATTAATCTCTATTATATGTGACCCATATTATATTGTTACGTACTCTATATTTTGGGTCCACAACTTGATGGTAGTTTGGGCATAATTGTTTTGAGTATGAGGGTTTTAAATTCCCTCTCCTCTCTCTTCAAAATAACGGACCCAATAACTCTAAAATAGTTATTGGGATATGATTTGTTTAAAACCGCATTGAGATCTCGCCATCAAGAACGACGGTATTACGGAAGAAGGCAGAGAGGGGAAAAAACATTCTTAAACTTATTGGCAATGGAAGGAGGTATGTTTATATTTTATGATTTATAATTGAATCAAAAGTGTTGTGTAGATCAGAATAGACAACATTGGTATCAGAGCTATGGTTGAACACTTTGATTCTTGATGGTAGTTTCCGCATTATTGTTTTTAATTTCGATCGACATTATTGAAAATAATTCTTGAAGTCGATTGTTCAATTTGGGTATAAAAGGGTATAAAAGGTAATTTATATATTTTAAGTTTTTCCTATTCTGATGCCGGATCTATAATAAATTGATATATATATGTCGTTGGATAATAAATTTTTGGATGAACTAAAATTTGGGTTTTATTGATATGCATGCGTTGTTTGCTATTTGTTTCTTTCGGTAAAAATTATTTCCTACAAAGTAGGTGCATGGCTTAATCTTTCATATTTGTTAGTGTTGATTAACGTGGCTGATTTGTCACGTTTGTTTATTCCTATAATTGGCTGATTAACGTGACTATTAACGTGGCTTAATCTTTCCTAAAAGTGGTTTATTTGTCACGTTTGAGATTTAAGTGGCTGATTTTGTTGGTCAACTTGAATTAAGTGCCTGATTTCAGTTGGTCAACGTGAATTAGAAAAAAAGAAGAAGTAATTTGCCACATTTAATAATACCATGACAATGTACTATATATATGTCTGAACAGTTGCATGTTTAATTAATGTCTTTATAGTTGCATGATTAAATATTGTCTTAATTAATTACATGCAATATATGAAAATTAAGAACGTTAATTATGTATTAGAATTTAAATTTTTTTTAAATTAGAATTAAAGTATGCTTAATTAAATATTTATTTGACGAAAAGCTTGTTAGTCACCAAAGTGGCCTAGCTTGAATAAATGTTAAATATTTAATTAAGATCAATTAATTATAATGCTAGAAGGTCACCCAAAGGTGGACCATTGCTTATAATTAATGAAATTTAAGAGATTTATCTTCATACTTAATTAAAATAGGTATGTTTTATCCAAAGATATCTTACTTATTTTCCTAAGTATGATTGATTGTCTATGAAAGTATGCTTATTAAGAATTTGATATAGCATGAATTATGTATTAAAGTATCACCCAAAGGTGAACTTAAATACATAATAAAAGTATTGTATGTCTGAATCTATTAGATTTTACTCAAAGCATTAATGTGAATAATTTTGTTATATTTGCAGCGTCCTCTAATATGTTTGCCTTGGGTAATATGATGGTTAAGTTCAATGGGCTTAACTACAATGATTGGTCTGAACATATCCAGGTCCAACTGGGTGTAATGGACCTTGACCTGGCAATCATTGTAGACGAAAAACATGCGGCCATTACTGAGGCCAGCTCCAAAGAGGAAAAGTCTTTATATGAGGCTTGGGAGCGGTTTAATAGGCTAAGTTTGAATTTGACGCGAATGACGATTGCAGAAAATGTCAAACCATCTATGCCCAAGACAAGCGACGCAAATGAGTTCATGATTTAGCTAAAAGAGTACTCACAATCGGACATTGCTGACAAGTCCATTGTGGGAAGTTTGATGAGCGAGTTGACCACTAAGAAATTTGAGTGGTCACAACCCATCCATGATCATGTGACTAGTATGTCTAACTTGGCAGCGAAGCTCAAAGCAATGGGTATGGACGTGAGTGAATCATTTATGGTTCAGTTCATTATTAATTCCCTTCCGCTTGAGTTTGGTCAGTTCCAGGTGAATTACAACACCATAAAAGAAAAATGGAACTTGCAAGAAATCAAGGCCATGCTCGTACAGGAGGAAGGCAGATTAAGGAAACTGAAGGGTCACTCAGTTCATCTCACTATGCATGATGGAGCTAGCAGCAGCAAAGCAATCCCAGGAAGGAAGGACAGAAAGAAGGACAAAGCCCCAATGAAAGTTCATGAGGGTCAAATCCATAAGGAGCTGAGGTGTCACTTTTGTAGGAAGAGTGGACACTTCAAGAAAGATTGTCCAAAACGAAAGGCATGGTTTGAGAAGAAAGGTATACATTATATTTATGTATGTTTTGAATCAAACTCAATTGAAATGCCTAATAATACCTGGTGGCTTGATACTGGTGCAACTACTCATGTTTCACATATTATGCAGGGATTCCTTTCAATCCATCCCATAAGCGAAATTGAAAAGTTCTTATTTATGGAGGACATAATGAAGGCATGCATAGAAGGGATCGGGACTTACAGATTAATCCTGGATACCGGATACTTTTTGGATTTAGAAAAGTGTCTTTATGTTCCTGAATGTTCAAGGAACCTTGTTTCTGTGTCAAGATTGGATTGTGTAGGTTTTAACTTAAAGATTGGAAACAGTTGTTTTACTTTATTTAAACAAAAATACTATTATGGTTCTGGTATTTTAATTGGCAACTTATATCGTTTCAATCTTGATAGTATATTTGTCGAATCCTTGTTTAATATTGAGCATGTTATTGGAAATAAACGTAGTGCACATGATGAGTGCTCTGCTTTCTTTAGCATCAAAGATTAGGTCACATATCCAAAGAAAGAGTAAAGATGTTAGTAAAAAATAATATCTTACCTCAATTGGATTTCGTTGACTGGGATGTATGTGTGGATTGCATTAAGGGAAAGCAAACCAAACATATATCAAAACGTCCTGCCACAAGAAGCAATGAGCCTCTTGAATTGATACACACTGATATTTGTGGTCCTTTTGATGCTCTATCTTGGAGTGGTCAAAAGTATTTTATCACATTTATTGATGATTACTCACGATATTGTTATCTATACTTGTTGCATGAAAAGTCTCAGTCAGTGGACATTTTAGAAATGTTCATTAATGAGGTAGAAATACAACTTGATAGAAAGGTAAAAGTTGTGAGATCTGATAGAGGTGGCGAATACTTTGGAAAGTATGATGAAAGTGGACAATGTCCAGGTCCATTTGCAAATTTCCTTAAAAGTCGAGGTATTTGTGCACAATACACAATGTCTGGTACACCTCAACAAAATGGTGTAGCTGAAAGGCGGAACCGTACTCTTATGGATATGGTTAGGAGTATGTTAAGTTGTAACACTATACCTTCATCATCAGGATGTATGCATTAAAAATCGCCGCATATCTCGTGAATAGGGTTCCTAGTAAATCGCTTCTAAGATTCCTTATGAACTTTGGACTGGTAGGAAACCTAGTTTAAGACATCTTCATGTTTGGGGTTGTCAAGCAGAAGTACAGATATATAATCCACATGAAAAGAAACTTGATGCAAGAACTATTAGTGGTTACTTCATTGGTTACCCTAAAAAGTGTAAAAGGTACATATTTTATTGTCCTAACCATAGTACAAGAATAGTTGAGTCTGGTAATGCTCGGTTCATTGAGAATGGCCAAAACGGTGGGAGTGAAGAATCACAAAATGTGGATATTCATGAAATTCAATTGAAAACTCCTACATCTAGCATTTCTCCTCAAATTGTTGTTCCTCTTGTTGTATCACGGTTACGCAATAAACCCGGACAACAAATCATTGTTCCAAATGAGGAAAATGAACTTATTGTTAATGAACCAGTTAATGATGCACAAGTTGTAAATGATCAAGTAGAGCCACAAGAAATAGCATTACGAAAGTTTGTAAGGACAAGAAGACCAGCAGTTTCAAATGACTATGTGGTTTATTCACTTGAACATGAATGTGATTTGAGCATTGACAAAGATCCAGTCTCGTTCAAACAAGCCATGAAATATGATGATTCTGAAAAATGGTTTAATGTCATGATATACGAGTTGAAATCAATGGATGACAATAAAGTCTGGGAATTAGTCGAGTTGCCTGAAGGTGCAAAGCAAGTTGGTTGCAAATGGGTCTTCAAAACAAAACGAGACTCACATGGCAATATTGAAAGACATAAAACCAGACTTGTCGCCAAAGGTTACAATAAAAAAGATGGCATTGACTATAAAGAGACCTCTCCAATTTCAAAGAAGGACTCTTTAAGAATTATAATGGTTTTGGTAGCTCATTATAATCTTGAGCTTCACCAAATGGATGTGAAAACCGCCTTTCTGAATGGAGACTTAGAAGAGGAAGTTTACATGGACCAACCCGAAGCTTTCTTGACCACTGGAAAAGAAAACTTGGTGTGTAAGTTGAAGAAGTCAATATATGGATTGAAACAAGCTTCCAGACAATGATATATTAAGTTCAATAATACCATTACGTCTTATGGTTTTATAGAAAACGCTATTGATCGGTGTATATATATGAAGATAAGTGGGAGCAAGTTTATTATATCGGTCCTATATGTTGACGACATTCTTCTTGCTGCGAATGATGTTGCTTTGTTACATGATGTAAAGAGATTTCTCTCTATAAACTTTGAAATGAAAGATATGGTTGAGGCATCCTATGTGATAGGAATAGAAATATTTCGTGATAGATCACAAGGATTGTTAGGTTTGTCTCAGAAAGGATATATCAATAAAGTATTAGAGAGATTTCAAATGGACAAGTGCTCTGCAGGAATAGTTCCAATTCAGAAAGGGGACAAGTTCAGTTTAATGCAATGTCCTCTAAATGATTTGGAACGCCAGCAAATGAAATGTATTCCTTATGCATCATTAGTTGGGAGCTTAATGTATGCCCATACTTGTACTTGACCGGATATCAGTTTTGCTGTTGGAATGTTAGGTCGATATCAAAGTAATCCTGGAATGGATCATTGGAAAGCCGCAAAGAAAGTACTTAGGTACTTACAAGGCACCAAAGATTACATGTCGATCTACAAACGGTCGAGTCATCTCGAAGTGATTGGGTATTCTGATTCGGACTATGCCGGATGTGTGGACTCGAGGAAATCTACATTCGTCGTTTACTTGTTCTTATTGGCTGGAGGAGCAATTTCATGGAAGAGTGCGAAGCAGACTGTAATTGCTACTTCCACTATGGAGGCTGAATTTGTGGCATGTTTTGAGGCCACTATTCATGCATTATGGTTGTGGAATTTTCTGTCAGGACTTGCTATTATTGATAGTATAGCTAAACCTATAAGGCTATATTGTGATAATTCCGCAGCAGTTTTCTGTTCGAAGAATGACAAGTATTCAAAAGGTGCAAAACACATGGATTTGAAGTACTTGTCTGTCAAAAAGAAGTCGCAAAAACAAAGAGTGTCGATTGAGCATATTGGTACTGATCTCGATGATAACGGATCCGTTAACTAGGGATTACCGCCTAAAACGTTTATTGGCCATGTTGAATGTATGGGCATTATAGACAAGTCTTTGTTAACATAATATTGTGGTATGTATACATACATTTATAATTGTATTGCTCATATTATTGTCATGACACTTGTGAATTCTATTAAAGCTTTGTTTTTGCTTATGTACTTGTTATCTTCATTATATTTCAGTGAGATAACATTATAGTTAGAGGGTTGAATTGTCCTTATTAAAGTTATACTGGTTAAGTTGATTGTGATACATGGAAGGAATCGTGTCGATTAAATGACTTGTGATCGCCATGATCTGATCATTTTAATTCAGTGAACAAGTGATTTGATGGATTCAATTAAAGTGCGCAATTATATTTTATTTTGAATCATTAAGTCATAACATGGGTCAAGTGGGAGATTGTTAGATTATCTTTTCCTAATTAATCTTTATTATATGTGACCCATATTATATTGTTACGTACTCTATGTTTTGGGCCCACAACTTGATGGTAGTTTGGGCATAATTGTTTTGAGTACGGGGGTTTTAAATTCCCTCCCCTCTCTCTTCAAAATAACGGACCCAATAACTGTAAAACAATTATTGGGATATGATTTGTTTAAAACCGCATTGAGATCTCGCCATCAAGAACGACGGTATTACGGAAGAAGGCGGAGAGGGGAAAAAACATTCTTAAACTTTAGGAGGTATGTTTATATTTTATGATTTATAATTGAATCAAAAGTGTTGTGTCACTAGAACAATTTTGGTATTTAATAGAGGTTTTTAAACTCCTATTAAAGGGGGGTGTTATTAAGTAGTACCTAATTGATAGGAGTTTTAAAAAACCTCTATGTAATACGTGTATTAAAAATTAAAACATAACACATTTTCACATGACATTTAATAACACTCTATTTAATAAGGGTTTTAAAACCTCTATTAAAGGCCAAAAATATTCTAGTGTGTAAATCTGAATAGACAACATGCCACGTCAAAAATCGTCAATGGTACACACAAGGATGTCCAAGCAAAGTTGGCTGGCTGGCATTGATTTTCTTAGCATCATATATTATCACCCACTAGAACATTTTCTTCCTTTAATAGAGGTTTTAAACCCTTATTAAATAGAGTGTTATTAAATGTCATGTTAAAATGTGTTACGTTTTAATTTTTAATACATGTATTACATAGAGGTTTTTTAAAACTCATATCAATTAGGTGTTATTTAATAACACCCCCCTTTAATAGGGGTTTAAAAACCTCTATTAAATATCAAAATTGTTCTAGTGACCTATTCACCAGGAATGGGAATAGTGCCTTGGGTTCTAAACTCTGAGATATATCCTTTGAGACATAGAGGGATATGTGGAGGAATGGCTGCAATGGCTAACTGGCTCTCGAACCTCGTCGTAAGTCAATCATTTTTGAGTTTAACAGAGGCTGTCGGCCCCTCATGGACGTTCTTTATCTTTGCTAGCTTTTCCGTTTTTGCAATGGTGTTCATATCGTTATTTGTACCGGAGACCAAAGGCTTGTCGTTTGAAGAGGTCGAGGATATGTTGAGGAAGGGTGGCTGGGTGGTATGGAAGAGTTAGAAGATCAACCCGCGCGCGGATAAGCGTGCCAAAATAGAACAACCTGCTAACTAAACCTTAAAAGAATCTATGTTATATATTTCAGTTCATCAGTATCATATATTTGGTTCTTTTTCACTTGAAGGATCTCAAATATGGCTACTATTTTAGTTCAGGGCTAACTGATGATCATGTACAGTTACTAGTAGTATTAATGCTACACATATTTAGTTAGCATTAATAAATTTTATTTGAACAGCCAATGCTGTAGATTTTGATTTTTGTATACATCACATATTATATGCCCATCTCATTATTTCTTCATTTTGCTTAAACTCTTGATCTTTCATATAAAAGAGTACTAGAGAGGGTTTTACAAAATAATGGAATTGCTACAAGCCTACAAGCACCCTTACGTAATAATACATCATACATGCATTAGATTTTCTGCTATGGTCATTGATTTGTTCCCTTTCTTCAAAACTCATGAAACTGTTAGCAAAGCCTATCAAATGACTGATCAATCAATTTCAAATTAGTTAGAGTTTTTAAATTAATTCGAGTTGACTACATACATCAAATTCGTTTACTATGATTTAAGTGAAACGGCTGGTCATGTCAAATGCTCATAAAGCGTAAAAATTACCTTAGAAGAACGATTCGAAGATAATAGGCAATATCAGCATCTCAACAGTTGAAATTGAAATCCTGTTTGCTTTTTATTGGCTCTTAATGACCCTTAATTATTATCAACCTTTTTTTAAGTGTGTTCATTTACTTTAGTTGAAAAAAAAGAAAAGAAAAGTCTTATTCATACCTTTGAAATAGCTTTTTCTCCCCATTAATTAGAAAGGTTCTTATCAAAAAATTAATTAAGAACGGAGCCTTTTAATATTAAATGCAAGCCACGGCTATTCAGCCTCCATATTTTATGTTTTGCTCTCTTTATCCTATCACTTTATTGACCCTATTTTAAAAAAAATTTCACTCCTTTTATCCCACCTTTTTGTAAATAATTCTAAAACTACCCCCCTCAACAAATGTTTACCCCATCTTCTATCTTCATCCCAACACCCCTCAATCTTTTCCATTTCTCGGTTTTAGTCATTGTAGAGCACTTGTACTAGGTCACCAAGTGTCGTAGGAGTGTTTGTTTCATTGAACAAGGTTGGATGCATGTGGTCGCGTCGTGTCCAAGAAGTGAAGAAGTGTCACCCGCAGGGTTCGGCTGACTCTGACCGATATCTTTAAAGAGGTAACAACCAACTCCGACCAATACCCTTAAAGAGGTAACGACCGACTTCGACCAATATAATACGAAGTGAACTCGATTTTAATTGGTCACGGAGGGGTACAACCGAGACCTATAAAGAGATGTCGGCTATGCGTGTCCCCTATGTGTCTGACATCTATTTAGAAGTGTCGGCCCTGTGTGGACGACACCTACGAGTAACAAGAATGAACAAAATATTTTCAAAACTCCTAAAAAATAAATGATAATGACCAAAAATAGTGGGTTTTGCTCGGAATCGCTTGATATTAACGATTTCATCGAGACTTTGTACAAAAAATGCAAGATTTTACCCTCAATTCGAAGCCCTAAAGTCAACAACAAAATCACAATACTGACTCAAAAAATTAAAAAACTCTAAAAAACATCGAAATCGACACTAAAAGAGATGATGAATGCACTCACGGCGTCGAATCAATGTGGTTTCGCTCGGATTTCGTCGGATTTGAGTTGGTGGTGAGAATGCGATTTTGAGAGAGCGGTGATTGAGGTATGCGGTGAGTGGGATATGAGTGAGTAAAAATTCTTTTACATGGAGAGATAATTGTGTCATTTCGCTAAGTGCTGAAAAAAATTTAAAAAGAGAATAAAATAGCAAAAAGTGAGGTCCTGGGACTAAATGTATAGTTTTAGAAGCAAATTAATCCCATTTATACAGTTAATGACTTAATGATCACTTTTTGTGTACCACTTGCTCCATGAAAGGACACATGCACATGGTCCTCACAACTGTTGATAGCAATTAACGTTATATGAGCAATTTAGTTGGTCAAGGTCGACTCCACGGTCATTCAAGCGTGGAATATTATTAGATGTGCCTTTCAATGCTGCGCTGGAATTACATATCGTCAACGTATGTGACTTATTTTTTTTTTAAAAAAAAATTAAAAAAAAATAAAAATATATATATATATATATATATATACGACCTAATTCACAGTATTGATTAATCTATGGCATGATATTCCAGTTGCCAATACAACTTGGAATCTAAGTGGCCCTAGTTGTTTAAGTACACTCTTTGAATTAGCAGCACAATACTTTGACAATTTTTTTTTTTAAAGCTCGATAACATATTTAAAAGGCCAAACTTGTAATTGTTAGAGATGAAAAAATAGTCCCACGACCCAAAGCACTAATTGAGAAGAAAGACACACTTAGACTTGAGCTGAGTCAACCCATATAGAAACTTTACAATGTATTATATCTCAAGCAGAGATCACTCATTAAGGTTTCAGAAGAAAAGACGAAATGAAAGAGAAGGCTCTCATTCTCCCCAATGTTGAAAGAGTAAGAGATATTTTCTATTTATATCAATGTCAAGAATACACGCTTGAGGACCATTAGATCTTTGTTGTCGTAGGAACATGCCGAACATACATGCATCTGCCTTGGAAGTACCTTGTCCCTCACGTAATGTACATGCTCAATATGCTTCATGCGAGCATGATACACTGGATTATTATCAAGAGCAACGACACTAAGATTATCACATTGCATTATGGGAGGAACATGAAAAGGAACATGGAGTTTAAGCGAAATAGATAGAAGCAAAGAAAATTCAGTTATTACCTGAGCAAGAGAATGGTACTCAAACTCTGTACTGGACCTAAAGACACTAATTGTTTCTTATACCACCATGAAATCAAATTGGGACCCAAGAATACAACATAACTAACCACTGATCTCCTATCATCAGGAGAGGCTGCCCAATCAATCTGAATCACTATATCCTATAACAAAGAGTTGATACCCCTATCTGAAACAAATTCTCATATCTATATTCCGTATTAGATATCGGAGAACCTTATTCAAGGCTTGCTAGTGAGTCTAGTGCAACCCATTTTCCAAATGGACTGCTATGTCCCACATGCTATCTCATCCACTATTTTTAATCATATAAACAATAATTTACTATCTAAATTGTTACTGAACTCAAGCCATCTGTTAAGATCATTTTAAACCATAATAAATCACAGCGGAAGTCTTTTATCATGATAATAAAAATATGAAACATCAAAGTCATGCATGTAACTCTGATACCTAGTGTAGAAAACCCATTTATCATCATAGACTAAAACTACACCTAAATGTATCAAAATATCAAAAATATAGTCCTGAAGCATCTCACAATCCTAAATCCCCAAAATAAAAACAAAGTATATATAATATAAACATACAAGTCTGGCTCAATATCTCTGAATCACAGGTATTTCGGTAACTTTCCCTTGCCACGACTTGTACCAGGATCAGCACTCAAACCATCATAAAAAGGCAGATGACGAGTTTAGAGTGAGTATTCCCAAGGAAATTAAGTAAGCAATACTGAAAGTAAATACTGAAATTCAAATAAAACTATTAAATAAACATACAGAAATAAATGCAGTCAACTGTGCTCATCGCATGCATAAGTAATAGTTAGAGCTTAAAGTGTGTTCCTAGAGCCTAGGGTCAGACTAACACCATACTTCGAACTTTCACAGACTATTGCCGGCGAATAGCACTCAAGCAAGGCCAATATATGGATCCGCTAGGTGGTCGGCGTGGAACCTATGATGCACCCACACGTGCCCAGACGCGACTCTCGGGTCGACCTATTCACCAGATCCCTGACACACGTGTTATGGCCTAGTGGACATGCACGCAAGAATGGCACGGAGGGAGAGCCTCAACGTCCGTCCATTAAATCAAACCAAGAATAGAGTATTGAAAGACATAATATGAATTCAAAAACAAAAATAAAGTACTGCTTAAGAAATTTTAGTTGGGATACTACACACCTCAAATCGCACTCCGTGTCCCAGATAAATAACCTTCGATTTGGCTCAGCCAAATCCCTGATATCCAAATTACAGCTCGAAATGACTTATTTCCATTTATAATTAACTTTTAGTCAATTGGATGTGTTTTATGTCACTTAGCAAAAATAGTGTAAAATCTGCAATATCTAGCGCATTAGATTCCTAGGCAACTATACGTTCTTCGTCACGAAGAACATTAGTGCGCTATAATTTTTACCTAGCGTGGTAATCGTCATCTAGCACGCTAGATGATCTCATTAGCGCGCTAAATGACCTCATTTACCGCTAATCGTGTTCTGGACAACGGTTTTGCTGAAAACTTTAGGTTCTCAACCATACCACCACCACTAACAACCACCACAACTCAAATCACTGAACTTCATAGCACTTAAAACCCACCAAAATAACTACTTAACAACCACTTAACAATCCATATTGGATTCACACCAACTACCAAAATATGAAGAAAATCGGGGTCTCTCACTTTGCTTTGATGATTCAACCACTCCAAGCTCCTAAAATGATCAAATTTGAAATTCTAAAATTGTTTCTTGGTTTCAATTTTCGGATTTGTGATATGGAGAGAGAAAAGTGGTGGAAAACTAAAGTCAAATTGACTTTTATAGTCCCGTTTGCATATCTCTCTCACTTGTGCATCTCAATGCAATCTAATGAGCACTATTTGCTCATTTTCCAACCACTAATGACTCCAAATGTGATACTAATGGTACACTTGCCATTGTTCTTAACCCAAAAAGTCGTATTTCAATTGTTTTGATGCCTGATTTTGCGTCCCGAATCGCTTCATACGTATACTACCATGTCCATAACCATCGAATATACATTACATTTTAATATTTAACTCATTTTATTCATTCATGTGTGTATTATTTTTTCTCGGCCTAGTATTTAATCTTTTAGACTACCCGGTACCCGCGTCGACACGCATATCAAGGCAAATACTTAACACACGATCTCGCACGTCGAATGTAATATAAATACACACATTACGATGTCGTTTAATCTATTTCAACATAAACATCATAAATTAAACAAATCAACACACAAAATAAATGTTTACCTAGCTCCAGGCGCGCATTAGCCTAGTTGGGGGTCCTACGAGCATCTGAGCTATCAGCCACGTCTGCAACCACATCATTAATAATGGCGAATTAAATAAATTTAGGCCATTACAGTTCTTCCCAACTAGGTAAAATTTGTCCCAAAAACTTAAATTAAAGTTAAATACTTACTGGCAAATAAGTGTGGATACCGTTGTTGCATAGTAGACTCAAATTCTCAGGTGAGTCCCTCGGTCCCGTGATGCTGCCATCTGACCAAAACCTTTAGAATCTCCTTATTTCTCAAAATATGAGTCCTCCTATCCATAATCTCCATAGGTTGCTCCTCGTATGATACGTCAAGTCACACCTCAATCTGACGTATATCAACCATAGGTCTCGGTCCCGACTTAGCCAGCCTCAACATGGAAATATGAAACATTAGATGTACCCATGCTAATTGTTGTAGCAACTCCAGATGTTATGCCACTCTGTCGATGCATTTCTTAACTCTAAACGGTCTAACGAACCTTGATGCCAATTTCCCCTGAATGCCAAACCTCTGATGACCTTTCCAGGGCAAACCTTCAAATACACCAAGTTTCAAACCTCGTAGCTCAGACCCTCAAGATACTTGTCCGCATATTTCTTTTGCCTATCTTGCGCCACTTGAAGCCTCTACCTGATCTATCTTACCTTCTCAGTATGGTTAATAACAATCTCAGGTCCTATAGCCGTTGTATCATCCGGTGTCGCCCAACATGCAGGTGACCTATACAGCCTACCATAAAGTGGCTCAAACGGTGGCATCCTGATACATGCCTGATAGCTGTTGTTGTAGGCAAACTCACACAAAGGTAAATAATCCTCCCACGATCCACTAAATTGTAATATACATGCCTTGAGCATATCTTCGAGAATCTGAATCAAACCTTCTAACTGCTCGTCAGTCTGAGGATGGTACGCAATGCTAAACTGTAAGTGAGTGCTAAACTACTCCTACGTACTCTCCCATAGCCTCGAAGTAAACCTCAGATCTTTGTCAGAAACAATGGAGATTGGTACACCTTGCACTCTGAATCTCTTTCTCGAATATAATATTCAGTTGTGTAACTGAATATCTCAGGGTGATCGGTATGAAATGTGCCGACTTCGTCAACCTGTCAACAACTACCCAAACTGCGTCGTGCCTCCTCGTAGTTTGGGGTAGGCCACTAACGAAGTCCGTTGTCACATATTCCCACTTCTATTGAGGAATGGGCAGTGGCTCTGACAACCCAACTAGTCTCCTGTGCTCGACCTTTGCCTATTGGCAAATATGACAACTCCGAACGTATCTACCCACGCTCGCCTTCATCCTTGGCCACTAGAACAATCTCCGCAAATCATGTTACATCTTAGTCCGACCAGGATGAACTGTATATCACGATTGGTGTGCGTCCTCAAGAATGCTATCCCTAAGCTTTGATACCCCTGGTATTAAAAAACGACCCCTGTGTCGCAAACACCCGTCTGAACCCTCAGACCACTTAGTGCACCCCGCATCCTGATCTAAGCCACTGATTCGCAAATACCGACCATCAGCTCTCTACAACTCAACAACCCACTCAAAGACACCTTGGGAACTCGTATCTGAGAGCAAATCTGTAGCTCAGCAATAACCTATATCACACATAACACCAACGCCGCCTCATGCAACCCGTGTTCATATGTCATATGCCGCAGTATCGTCTGACTCTCGATGTCGCTCCTGCTCAACGCACAGCTACGACATTCGCCTTACCAGGATGATACTCAATTACGAAGTCATAGTCCTTCAATAACTCGAGCCATCGTCGCTATCGTACGTTCAACTCCCTCTAAGTGAATAGATATCTCAAACTCTGGTGGTCTGTGAACAACACAAACTTCTCACCATACAAGTAATGCCTTCAGGCCTTCAGTGCAAACAAGATCATTCAAGCTCCAAGTCGTGCACTGGATAGTTTACCTCGTTAGGTCTCAACCGTCGAGATAAATAAGCCACTAGGTGTCCATACGCTACTTAATCATCAACATCCAACCCCACGTGCAAGTCATGTGCTAATGGTGCACCGATACATCAATAAAAGTACCCATTAGGGCCCGAGGGCTAAGGGTGGGGCGAAAAACCTTTACCTTCGACCCCGCAAGGAAACCTACTGGAACCGCACAGTAAAGCCAAAGGAAACCCCGCGCACCTCCACACCATCCACAGTCCCCGTGGTTTTTAGCCCCCCAGGTTCGAACTCATATTCAATGCGAACCCCGAGTACCCAAAAATCATCCTTACATTCCATCCCGCATCAACATCCAACCCCACCCAAAGGCTCGATGACCATTCAAACCTAACATTTTCCTTACAGGTCACCAACCTCCTATTCAGCTCCCAAAAAGCATCCTTACATTCTTGTGACCATTCAAACCTAACATCTTTCTTGGTCAGCCTCGTCAACAGTGCCACAATCATCGAGAAACCCTATACAAAATGCCCATAATATCCTACCAAACCCAGAAACTCCGGATGTCAGATACAGACTCGAGTGTATTCCAGTCAATAATCACCCGAATCTTGTCACCATCAGCTGATATGCCCTGATCACTGATAACATGCCCCAAGAACTTCACCTCACTCAGCTAGAATGCACACTTAAAAAGCTTGGCATAAAGTCTATGCTCTCTCAATGTCGCCAACACATCTCTGAGATGCCTCTCGTGCTCCACACGAGTCTTACTATAAATAAGAATGTTGTCGATGAACACAATGACATATGGATCTAGAAATGGCCTTAGCACCCTATGCATCAAGTCCATGAAGATTTGTCGCTGTGTTATTCAGTCCAAACGACATGACTATAAACTCGAATAGCTCGTAACGCATACTAAAAGCACTTTTCTCCACATTTTCCTATCAAATCCTCAACTAATGGTATCTTGATCGTAAGTCGATCTTTGAGAAGAACTTGGCCCCAACCAATTAATCAAATAAGTCATTAATCCTCTGAATTGGGTAACGATTTTGAATCGTCACCCGATTCAGCTTTCGGTAGTCTATACACATATGCATTGAGTCGTCCTTCTTCTTCACAAAAAGAACTAGAGCTCCCCAAGGTGACATGTTATGGTGAATGAAACCCTTCTACAATAATTCCTATAACTGGGTTCTCAACTCCTCGTGCTTCGATGTTGACATCTTATATGGCCTATTATAGATTAGTTGAGTCCCCTGAATCAGCTCAATGATAAACTCAACAGCTCTCGGTGGTGGCAATCTTGGCAAATCATCAGGGAACACGTCTAGAAACTTGCAGATAATAGGGACATCCTCGACCTTAACCAACGTCTTAAGCTTTGTTCAACCATAACCGCATACGCCTCAATCTCTTGCGATGTAGCTAATCTGCATCGAGTGATAGGTAATGCAGTTGCAACTTCGACAAATGTAAACTTTGGAATCCCCTCGATGTCAAATGTCACAGTCTTGCTGAAACAATCGATCTATGCATGATAGGATGATAACCAATCCATACTGAACATCGCGTGAACTCCAAATACTCTAACACTCTCAAATCAATCGGTAGCTGATGTCCCTTAATATCCACAATACAATTCTGGCAAGTTCGGTTAGGGTAAATCTTATCCCCAACTATTTTGTTGAGAACGAGATGTGTATCTAAGGTTTATATAGGTAACCCTAACTCTCCTACCATGCGTCCATAAATAAAAGATAGTGTGCTACTAAAATCCATCATAATATGCATGGAAATACCACAAACATACAACATACCATCAATCACCGTCTGGTTGCCTCCCTGCCCGGCTACGCGATCCTAAAGGCTGTAATCTGAGCCTTATCTCTAGCCCGCTTCATTTGTGTTGGTAGTGGTGCTGGTCTAGTACAATCTGCCTCAATATGTCCAACCTGACCACATCGGTAACACGTACAAGTATCTGATCTTGCTAGAACTCCTCTGACTCTGTGCCTGACCTTGGCCTCTCTGACCTCTATCCTGCATATATTATTGTCTAGGTTGATCAACTGGTGTAGAAAGCTGTGGAATATGTTGCTTGGCGATCATCAAGTCTATCCCGGTCATCACGATGATCTCTATCGCCTCTGCGACCCTGATCAAACTAGCCAATTACCTCAAAGAGGTCTCTGGTCCTGTCTTTGTCGGTCCTGATCTCTCATTTATCTCTTCGGTCTCTGATCAGACCGAGAACTCGAAGCTGGCTGACTCTGCTGACTCTACACTGTAGCCTAATCGCTAATCAACTGGCTCTCTGAACTATATATGTCTTGTGTGCGAGGGACATATCGTAAATCTTTGCTAGTGTGTGAGCTCCACTAGATACAACCATGCTCGTAATCATCTTATCCAAACCTCGGACAAAATAATAAATCTATAACTGATCGGTTCTTGCTATGTCTATGAAGTACGATAATAGATATCGGTACCTCTCCATGTGCACCATGACAAACATATCACCTTGAACCAATAACAAAAACTCCTCCTTCAATTGGACCCTGACCTCTATAGGTATATACTTGTCCATAAACAACGTTTGGAACTCTGCCCAGTAGTCACAACAGGATGAGTTGCGATGCGGTAGTCCACCAAATCGCCGCATCAGCTCTCAAACAAAAACTCGATAATCTCACCCATCAATCTCCTCAACCATAAACAAGTCATGTAGCCACTCATTAGATAATAGCCACCTCCCAACTATCTCTGGGTCCTTGGCTCCATATAAGTATCCTGGTGAGAACTTAATAAATCCTTCATCTTCTTAGCCTCAGCTATCATCAGACTCCCTGAAGTAGACGCCACTCTTGGTGCTCATTGGTCACAGGTGTAAGAACCACAACAGTATCCATTGGTACTACTATTGACGTAGTCCTCTTAACCAATGTCTCATATACTATTACTTGCACCTGAGTCTCAACTAACTATCATATAAGGAGCTACAATCCTCGCCACCGTGCCTCGGTAATGACACGTATCGCGCTGCGGGTCCCATGTCACAGGTCATTTAGTTCTGATTTACGAATTAAACGTGTATTAATTATTTGGGCCGTGACAGTCTCAACTGTAGTAGGAGCTACATCTTCTTGAGTAGTAGTCATTGGTGCAACCATAACAGTATTAGGAGCTGTAGTAGTCTCCCGAACATCTTGAGCTCTCATCATGTCTATCAGTAACGTGAATCTATCGTCAATAGTCTGCGCCAATGACTCCAACGTTAAAGTCGGCTTAGTCAGATCGTTGGTATCTCTAACCTCAGGCTGAGTAGTATCTTACGGTTGTCCATCCATCGGTATCCGCATCGAATAACGTATGTCTAATCAGCCTTAGTACATATACGTGTACCATATATATTAACCAAAATATAACACATATATCCCTGATTTCTACCAATCTCACATCACTTCCCAACTAGGATTCTAGGCAATTGCTTTGGGTTTCCTCATCTAAAGTTTATTAATTAGATTTATCCTCAAATTATACCACAGTTATAACCGTATCAGAGTTGACTTTCAATTCCTTCCTCTCTAATTTTTCTAAATGAGAATATGTGGCTTACTTGAATTGATCTTTAACTATATATATGAAATGACTATGGTTGAATGACAACTATTGATTTACTTGCATACACGTATCTCGAGAATTATCTAATGGTACACTTCTTAACACATGTCCCATATATTGACCTCCACTAATTCATGCCAAGTAACACCATTAAGTAACTCAATTGATTCTTAAATATGTCAATACGTGTCACGATGCAAATCACATAGCTATTGTTTTAAAATGCTAACTTAGGTTACTTTTAATTAAAAATCAACTATAGCCACATTAAAACCACTATATAAACTATATTAAACTTAAAATAGACTTACCACAACACTTATTACCCTGATCTCACATCGACACGTAACTCGAGACATGTCTCTACCCACGCTTGTAACTTTGGATACTGGGACACAGGGACAGCCTGTAGATACATAACTATCTCCTTCGGAAGTACCTCGTGAATTTTAGCTCAATCCCATGAGTGCTCATCGCCCAACTCTTTTAGCATGGTGAAGAAGGGGTCCAACCCCGTCCACTCAATTATCCGTCCAAAAGAGAATACACTATTCCCTTTACCAATTGACCAAGGTAGGTCATTCCTGAACTGATGTGATTGCACGCCATGTCGTCGAAGAGACCCGGCCTTTGATTTCACCATCGAGCTTCTCAGTTCCAGGGAAAAATTACAAAAGTACATATATTTTTACTTTAAAAAGAGAAATGAGGTTAAATTTTTTTTTCCGAAAATAGGCAATATCGCCTATCAAAAGGCGTTATCACAATGAATGATTTTTTTTGCTGACGTGGACACTGGATAATGCCTTTTGAAAAGGCGTTATCCATGTGTTCGGGCCACGTGGGATGACATACAATGATAGCGCCTTTTCAAAAGGCGCTATCAATGTATGGTCGGGTCCTATGTGGACAGTGAGGTGGAAGGCAATTGTATAGATAGCTCATTTTCAAAAGGAGCTATCTATACAAAATTATACACTCTATGAATGACTCCTTTTGAAAAAAAGCTATCAATACAAATTTTCTTCCCCATGAACGACACGTGCGTATGGAGATGGACGACCCGCACCACTCGTATATCTCGAGGTAGATAACCAATATAAACAATGCGCACGCATGTCAACGCGGACAACCCATGCAAATGTCACCCATGTATACCGAGGTGGAGATTTCATGCAAATGTCAGGCACGTATGTCGAGGTGGGCGACCCATGCAACCTCGTGCAACTCATGCAAATGTCACGCACGTGTCTCGAGGTGGTAAAACCAATGCCAACGTCACACACGTATCTCCTAGTTGACAACACATTGAAACGCCACGCACGTATGTCGAGGTGGGCGAGCCATGCATATCCACTACAAACCATGGACCCCATGCAAACGTCGCACGTATCGCGAGGCGGACAACCTGGGTGAGTTGCATGCTTACTATGGCTATGCATGGCTGACCCACCTCGACATATGTGCGTGGCGTTTCCATGTGTTGTCAACCAGGAGATACATGTGTTGAAAATGTGCTATCCGTGTAACACAGTCCACGTATGATGATCGCGTGAACATGAGCCGACCGAATAGCCTATGGGTTGCACGGGTTGTACGGGTTGTCCGCCTTGCAATACGTGCGTGACGTTTACATTGTCTTTATCACCTCGAAACACGTGCGTGACGTTTGCATGAGTTGCACGAGGTTGCATAGGTCGCCCACCTCGACAGACGTGCCTACCATTTGCATGAAATCTCCACCTCAGCATACATGGGTCACATTTGCATGGGTTGTCCACTTCGATATGCGTGTGCATTGTTTACATTGGTTGTCTACTTCGAGATACTCGAGTGGCGCGGGTCGTCCATCTCCATAAGCATGTGGCGGTAATGAGGAAAATAATTTGTATTGATAGCTCCTTTTCAAAATGAGCTATCAATAGAAAATATTGTTTTGTATAGATAGCTCATTTTTAAAAAGAGCTATCTATACATATTGCCTCACCAACTCACCGCCACCTCACACCCATGAAGCCAACTCAGATGATATAACGTCTTTTCATAAGGTGTTATCACCTATTTTTGAAAATTAAAAGTAAACTACCATATTTTATGAAATAAAATGTAAATGTCCCCCACTTTTAGAAAAACCCCCAGTTCCAGCCCTTCATGTACTTACTCCGCATCACTGCTGTCCACAAGGACTCCTTTTCGTTGAATAGTTGCCATGCTAATTTCATGAGGAGTGATTCTTTCGTGGCTTTCAACAGGTGCATCTTCCTTTCATCCGTTGAGCTTCCCATAACGGTGGACATATTCGTTAACCCCAAAGTCTCCTGAATAAATTCCCAGCTTAGTCTATCATAATCTTTCTCAAGGTCCACCTTTATGGCCATCCACCCTTTCTTTCCTTTTTTCTGTTTCATTGAATGAACAACATGCTTTATTGAAGGATGGTGGAAGTTGCCTAGTTTTGAAGAAGTCCATTATTGTTGCAATTACTAGGGGACCGACTGTGTCCCATTGCGATTGGAGAAAGAGGGGATGAAGTCCATCTGGTCCAGGGGGCCTTATATGCTCTTATCTCGAAGATGACTCTTCTTACTTCCTCCTCACTAATGCCCCTATCAAGGAACTCAGTTTCATTCCTTTGTAACATTGTGAACTTGTTACTCCACTGAAGTGATGGATGTTGATTCGTTTCCTCCGTATAGAGCCCTGTAAAGAAATTCAATGCCATGCCTTCTAACACTTCCTGGTCTTCCACCCATTATTATTTATGTCACGCAATCTTTCTATTTTGTTCTTTTTTTCTTCTAATCATTGTTTTAGCTTGGAAGTATTGTGTTACGGTCTCCATATGCAACCCAATTTGCTCTGGACTTTTGGTACCTCATCACCTCCTCCTGCATCCTTCCTTGCTATACCCTATTTTCGATTCAGTTTCGGAAAGGAGTTGTGATCTAACTGGCCTTCATTTTTTTTGAAGATTCGACAGCGCCACCTTCTTTTTATGAAAGATATTACCAAACACCTTTCTATTCCAAACTTGAACAACATCTTTAAACTGATCAGCATTACTGATGAAACTAACATCCAATCGCCAGCCGTCTTTCACCAAGTGGTTAAAGGAGGGATGAGACAACCAACTCGCCATGAACCTGAATGGTCTCTTCTCCTTTGGAGGGGGATTCGACCTGAATAGTTCCAAGTATATTAGCCGGTGATCTGACTTGCACATTAATAGGTGAATTACTGAGGTATCTGGATATGTTTCCAGCCATCGTGGGAGTTTTTCATAAACTATGGTTACCTTACTTTTTTATTTATGAAATAATGATGGCTACTTTAAATTTACAAAATTAAGGTACTGTCTTCTTTTGAAAATGAGTCATTGATGATGATGTGGCTCCATATGTTGATGTGTGTTGATGAGGTAGAATGAATGGCTAGCTCATTTTGAAAAGGAGTCATCTATACAACTAATGAGGTGGAATGAATGACATATTTTTAAAATGAGTCATCTATACAAAACAAAAAACCTCTTATTTATTCTTCAAAAGGAGTAATTTGTTCAACTCGAAGTGGTGAACCCATACAAACGTCATGTACGTGTCGAGATGGACAAGCCACATCATGTACGTATCTCAAGATGGACAATCTGCATCACACGCGTATCTCGAGGTAGACAACCGATGTAAAGGACACGTATGTATATGGACGTGGACAACTCATGCAAACGCCACACATGTATCTCGCGGTGGAGAAGTCATGCAAACGACACACGCGTATGTCGAGGTGGCCGACCCATGCAACATCGTGCAATTCATGCAAACGTGACACACGTATCGTAAGGTGTGCAACTTATGCAATCTCGTGTAATCCATGCAAAAGTCGCGCACGCATCTCGATGTGAACAACTCATACAATCTCGTCCAATCAATGCAAACCGTGCAAATGTCACACACGTATTTCGAGGTGGGCAACTCATGTAATCTCGTTCAATCGAAGTAAACCATGTAAACATCACGCACGTGTCTCGAGGTGGACAACCCATGCGAACGAAACACACGTATTTGGCGGTGGACAACCCATGTAAACAACACGCATGTATCTCGAGGTGGATAATTCATGCAAATTAATGTTACGCACGTATCTCGAGGGGGACAACCTATGCAAATGATACACACGTATCTGGCGGGGGACAAGCCATGCAAACAACATGTACGTATCTCGATGTGGACAATCTATGTGAACGTTACGCACGTATCTCGAAGATGCAACCCATGCATATCTACTACAAACCATGCAACACAATCGTTATCATAAGAAGAGATATGTAGATGAAAAATTGTAAAGGCCAAAACCACATTATATCTTTGTCTAGAATTTAAAATTATAATAATAATGAAGTTTTGAAAGTATGATTTCATTCCATCAAAAAAATTTATCATACGGGTCTATCGACGGTTACGTTGACGTTGTTGCTCCGTGATGCAAATTGGACATACTCTATGTCGAGTTGGACGTTATGTTTGTACATCCGGTTGAGTTTGTCGAGGTTGTTATATCTTGCATCGAGTTTTGTTGAGTCATTGATGGTCTTCCTCCGGTTCACTCGACTCACCTATGGTACTAATGCTTCCAAAAATCAGAGGTTGAACCATCCCAAAAAACTGACTCCCTACATGTGGTTGACCAAAAGGAACATGAGGCAGCGTCATGCTTAACGTGTTCATGAGTAAGTCATCTCCAATATATATGACATATTGTAATTATAACATGGTGGAGTAAATGGACTCGGCATGTATTGAGGTAATGAATGATACATTGGATGTCTAGGCATTCCATGGTCCATATTTGAAGACGACGGCCCGGGTGCATAAGGATCAAAATGGTAAGGAGGAAGATTCATGACCGAGATGTTAGGTACAAACATTTGAGGTTCTGGTTACACTGGGGACAATGTAGGAATGTACCCATAAGAAGAATGACTTGGTGGGGATGAACGTTGGCTACCGTCACCAACAGTCTCTGTTCTTCTCGCTCTCAGACGATATGAACGTGGTGTAGGAGAACGTTTGTTACTCTCAGCAGCAGTCTCTATCCGACGAGAAGGGCGTGGTGGACGAGGACGTCTAGTGCTTCCATTTATAATCTGTGTTTGTGTTTTTCTTCTTCTCACCTCTCTATTTGATTCGTCATGATCATCTTCTTCATCTTCTTTTTCATTCTCATCATCTATGACATGTTCGACATCAATTCCACTATTCCATATAGTAGACCTTTGCCTATCATCTTCATATAAGATTTTGATGTTTTTGTCAAGCGCAGAAGACCTTGTTCGTACCCATCCTCAATTAACACTAGCTGCAGCCAACGCACCAAGTTACACTTATATAAAAACAAGAGGTTAGTACACACAATTTAAGATATAAATCGTGAGGAAAGAAGAATAATAGTTTAAAAGTTACCGAATAGTCACGTAAAGCCTCGTCGTGACAAATGAATCTTCTAATAACTGATCGATACCATCATGTAGTCTTGTTGACCGTGTCATTCACTACAAAAAAAAAGAAATCGTCTTTCTAGTCGAACGTGAAATTAGAAACGGAATAAGATCCGTTTCTAAATCGAAACGGAATTAGAAAAATGTGTGTCGCAATAAGTTCCGTTTCTAAATTAAAAAGTTAGCGACGGAATTGAGACTAAACATTTAGAGACGGATTTGAGACTTCCGTTCGAGACGACGGAATTAGAGACGGAATTAGAGACGGAATTAATTCCGTCTCTAAAAATGGCGCCAACATTCCCACCAAAATTTGCATTTATTACAACCGTCTCGTTACGTCTCGAGATTCGTGCGTGTCTCGATCTCGATAATTCAAAAATGGGGACCAAAACTCTATCTCTCCCTAAAATCTCTCTCCCACCGCTCTCTCTCTCTCTCTCTCTCTCTCTCTCAACGAAACCTCTCTCCCTCACCGCTCTCTCTCACCGTCACCGCCGCTTTCACCACCGCTCACCGCTCTTCTCTCTCTCTCTCACCGTCATAGCTCTCTCGCTTTCTCTTTTCACCGTCACCGCTTTCTCTCTCTCACCGTCGCGCTCTCTCTCGTCTTGCTTCTCTCGCAGCTCTTCGCTTCTCATTCTCTCACCCTCTCTCTCGCCGCTTCTCTCGCTAGGGTTTGTTGCTATAAAATGTGGTGCTAACTAGCAATCAGCGATGCCACAAGTCTTCTTCTCTTCTCTCGCTTCGCTAGGGTTTTGTTGCGGCGATTTGCGAGAGGAATCTCCTTCTCTCGTGACGGCCGAGGTGAGATTCTATCTTCTCTTCTCCTTTCGAGCTTGGATTCAATTCGTTTGTGATGATGTTCTTTGCTTTCCGATGTTGAGCATCGTGGTTGATCTTGTTCTCGATTTTAGATTTGAATCGTTTGTTACTTATATTTAGTTTGAGATAGCGTTGAATGAGTTGTTGTTGTTGTTGTTGAAGTTTTTTTTTTAAATTAATAATCAATCTAGTTGGTGTGTAGAACATATACACCAAATGTTTGATAAAATGACTCAAATAAGGTTTACTTGTTCATTTCGAGTTTTGAGCATGGTTTGATCAGCTTGAACTAATATACATTTTAACTTACAAAAATTGTTTCTCAAATTAGGTTTTTACTAAACTTCATGAATTAACTCCAACTTAGACTATTGAAGTGAAGATTCAAAATTTCAATGGCTAGACTTCATTCTAAATTTGCTTTGATGATTGGAAATACTTTATTTGAGTGAGGTAGAGATTGTGGACGTAATTAGGAAGAAAAGCTTGAATTAAAATAGTATATTAAATGAATGCATTCCAATTGTTTAATATAATGGTTGAAAGGAAACTTGTCTTTTTTTTCAAATTCAAGAGTAGAAATTTACATGGATAAAAGAGTAATTAGATTGATATGCATCATATGCAATTATTTTTAAGAATATAATAACTCGACACTTGGCTAGTTGAAGTAAACTACTTATAAATTGATCTTGGAAGAGGTTTGGACTTCCATAAAATTAAGTAGTAATGGTTTGGTAGAGTTGAACCATTTAAAATCACTTGTTTGAGCCTAACCAAACTTAGAAAAGGTTTAGGTATAAATGCATATTAGAATAACTTATAAATTCATTTTTACTAGCACATGGAAGTAGGCTTGCATATTTAAAAGAACTATTTAATATTAATGCTAGCCTTGGGTAATTAACTATTCTAATTGGAAACTATATTTGTAGTTACATGAATCCAACAAAACCCAACGCCTTTGAATATACTTTCATATACAAACCACATGTTTGGACAAATGTATTGTTTAGGTTTAAATTACTAGAACAATGGTTCTATTAGCTTAGGATTTTGAGATTTATATTTATTAAGTTAAGAGCGAAACTCATATAAGATCATTTTAGTGGGTTAAGTCCCTAATATAATGAGTTAAATCTATAAAAGAGCTAGTGGATGAATTAGTCCTTTAAGTTACGTACTAAACCTCAACTAAGCAACGATCCTTAAAACAATTGTGTCATACATTGTTTGATTGTAGATACGCGTGGATGGTTCAACTAGACTATTCGAATCATCGATTTGACGTAAAAATTATGCAATTGTATTGTAAGTAAACTAGTAAGAAATTCAATATTATTTCTTTTTCCTTTCCTTGCATATTTTAATGGAAATGATACCTATTGTTGGACTCTACTTCCCTACCGAGTGACCTAGGGTCTAAAGTGGTAGAATTGAGTCGTTTACTCGTAGGTTAAGCATTCAAGTCGTGCTTGTGGCTCCTAGACGAGACCGAATCCTCTTGGTGAGCATTCGCCATGTGTCGTGGCTCCTCACAAAACTTCAAGGATCCAATTAATGCCGAGCATCCAGCTGCAACCGTGGTCGTTAAGTATCACAGCTTAGCCTTGCGATAGTGAGTGATTCTTCTATTGTCATTTCAAATATATATATAATGGCTATAACACGAGGATAAAGTGACATTACCAAAGAAACCAGCTTGGTTTGTTTTTTTTTTTTTTTTTTTTGAGCAAGATCACAAAGCTCCTATCTCGCTTTGCTTGGCCACACTCTAAGCTTTTCTTTTAAAGCTTTCTTATTCTATTTGTGAGTTTTTATGCTATTTCTTCACCGCAAGAGATTTCCATCACCGGTTTTTTTTTTTTTTTTGGGAGTAGGAACACATGGCTGATTTGTTTTGGAGCACGCAGCAGTTGTAACTTCATTCCTATCTCGCTTTTGCTTGGTCACAAAGTGAGCTTTTCATTTTAAGGTTTCTTATAAAATTTGTGAGTTTTTTTCTTTTTCTTCACCGCAAGAGAGGACATCACCGGTTTTTTTTTTTTTTTTTGGGAGTAGCTTAACATGGCCGATTTGTTTTGGAGCACGCAGCAGTTGTTGGTGGAGGAGATGATGACTTCCTATCAAGATTTATGGTTAAATAAATAGAGGTCGGGAAAATAGAGAGGTTGGTGGATGAGATTATGACTTCTTATAGATACATTGTTCTCTTTTTTCTTTTCTTCTCTTCCTTTTGATAATCCCAAATTTGGTTTGTTTTTTTTTTTTTTGAGTAGGAACACATGGCTTGTCACCTTTGGAGCACACAACAGCTTTAGATGGGGTGAGAGGATGAGTTCTAGAATCATACTTACATGATAGGTTTGTGCTTAACTTTTACTTTTTCCCTTTTACCATTCTTGCACTTCACCATTACTTATCATATGCATGTTGAAATGCAAGCCTTTCAAAGCTTGATAAATAATCCAACTCAACTTACATGATAGGTGCATCTTATATGGTTGATGTTCATGTATTTTTTGGAAGATTTCTTATTCCTCATTGTATGGTTTATTTCTTTTCTTCACCGCATTTCTTGAATGTCACCTGGAATTTTTTATTTAAAAGTAGGAACACATGGCTGGTTTGTTCTCGAGCACTATTTCATTTTTAGATTGGATGAAATTCGAGTTTAGGATCAAATTTGAACTGTGAATGTTGCATTGATGGGAGTTTGGGGGTCAATGTTGCTATTTTCCTACGCATTGAATGGGACTTTGGGGATCAAATTTGAGTTTTCTTTTTTCCTTTAAGCATTCTTGCACTTCACCATTATCCTCTTTCATGTTCCTTATTACATCAATGCAAACACGAATGAAAGCAAAGAAAGAAGTTTTTTTTTAAGGTTTTTTTAGCTATTTGACATTTTACATCAATTCATTACTTATTCAAATTTAAATAAAGTGTGATTCGATTGATTGTCTTTTACATGTTTTGCAATTTAGGTTGATTTGGGTTGGATCAAATAATGAAATTATAGGAGCCACCATTTTGATTAGAATTCTAATAATTTGGCGGTAATGGTTATTCATCTAAAAGGAATATCCCGAATTGTTCTTTGATTATGATTGGCAACCTTTATTTTCTCGATGGTATATTGTCTTTCCTAGTTTTGTTGATTTCCTTGCTTATGGATTTTTGACTTAACTTACCATTCAGATTTTGAACAAGATTCAACAATCCAAGGCAATAAAGAAGGGCAATTAGGTATAGACTTATCTGACTGCTTGATTAAGTTCTCTAAATTTCCATCATAAATTCATTATATGCAATATATCTAGTGGAACTTGCTTTGTTAATGTTATCTTACCATCTTTGCAATATATCTAGTGGAAATTTTGCAATTGGAACTTGGAAATATGAACTTGCGCTTATTCGGATCGCCTCTAAAGTTTTATGGACAAGCGCAGCGCATGTAAGTTAAAAAGCTCAGCTTGAAATGAGATGAGTGAGCTTATGATAAATTTTGTAGCTTGTGAAAGTGGATTGATTGAAAATAGTCTTATGAGTTTTTTGGTCTATCTATGAGGTAGCATATTTTTGTTTTCTTATATGTTTTTAGAAAATGAAGATAAAAGTGAAAATGACAAACATTGCTATCTTCCTCCTACTGGATTGGTAAGAATTTAATTTACTTAAATCAGTATATGCAGTGTTTATCATCGTTTGTGGATTCTTAAATCTCAAATGAATTAATGTTAATCTTTTTGCTTGTTTGTAGACTTTGATGGTCGAGTGCAGGGATCGTCACTATAAGTTCGATGTGAGTCATTGCTCTTCTACCTTAGCTCTATCTCCTATGATGCTTATGTCCCCGAAAAATTTAAGTTCAACTATTCAATTATTAAGTTGTTTCAAATGTCCCTCGTCAAAAGTGTGGTGTTGAAGAACATCTCAAGACTTTTCGATTGATAATTCTTTTTGTACATGTTTGGGATTGTAAGGTTTTTTTTTTTTTTTTTTTTTTGTGGGTTGTTGAACAATAGGATTGGTGGTTTTGTGAATACTTAGAAATTTGGAGCATTTGTAATACTATACAATTTTTTTTGATATATATCTTTTTCAATTTTTGATTTTTACATTTTTGTTCTCTCAATTGAATATTTGTTGATATATATTGTCGATGTATGAATGTCAATTTATTATATATTGGCAAAGTTAAATGTGTTTGGATTGAGACCTATATATGTAAGACTTTAAAAACTAAACAAAAATGAAAATTAGAGACGGAAATAGCAACTAATCTTTGATTCCGTTGCTATTTCCGCTCTAATTTTTTTTTTTAGATATGAATCGAAACGGATAAAATTCCGTTTCGATCCGTCTCTCGATTAGCAACGGATCGTAGACGGAAATAATCGAAACGGAATTTATTCCGTCTCTAATCGTAAACGGAATTAGAGACGGAATAAATTCCGCTTCTAATCGAAACGGAATTTATTCCGTTTCGATCCGTTTCTAAATCGAAACGGAATCCATTTTCCGTTTCGATCCAATCAATGACGACGCTTTCGAGACTTTAACGCATTCCGTCTCTCGTTCCGTTTCAATCCAATCGAGACGGATTTTTAGAATCGAAACGGAAATTCCGTTTCGATTTGCTTTTTTTGAAACATCAATTATGTCCCAAAAGGACGTCATTATCTCTTTGACCCATTGTCGAGGTTGAACTTTAGACACCCACCACCTTGGTGCTATGTATGGAAATCTATGATCGAACATACCGTCGAGTGAGATACACGACACAACTCCCTATGCTTAAACATGCACTTGTATACGTCATGTCAAAATCCTCAGTTGGTCAAATGTACATATCTATTTGACTTATCAAATAAACAACCACCGATTAGTTGGAGAATGTATGATCGAACATTTGCCGACTTTATTTCCGTCATGTATAGTTGTAATTCGTTCAAGCCATTCGACTTTCCGTTTATTTCCATGAAGGTAATCTCCAACAGGAATTCGACCAAGTAGCCTCTTACACACCTCAACATAGTTTGTATCGGTGGTTCCCGTCATAGGCATACCTTCGATAAGTAAGCCGAGTTGTACCCGTACGTCCTGGAGTGTAATAGTGCACTCGCCACATTGCATGTGAAATGTATGCATCTCTAGCGCCATTTCAACGAATGCGGTAATCAAAGCTGAAAATTGATACGTGCGAAATCCCACAAAACCCACTGGAACGTAGATATGAGATCATTCGAGAATGATACTACACCATTCGATCAACGGCAGCCCATCGTCGACGCACGCGCAATGTTTCGTACACCTTAAAATTAAACAATATTGTGAGTCTTTTAGGTTTGTGGCTTTGTGTAGCTGATGAAATTGCCAACTTTAGTCACTAGTTAAAAGTGGGATCAAAATAGTAAAGTTGTGGGGTATATACAGTCTATCCGCAGGTAATAGCCGTAATGCGTAAGCACCCAACGGTATACGGTGACTGATAAGTATATAGTGTATGGCGATTCCGTTTGACCGATAATTATCCGAATGGACATATAAACATCAAATGTTCATATCAACTTATCCAAATAGGCTAAAACACATTTTGCATGTTTGCATTCCCAATAAAACACAGGTTCCCATACATCGAGTTCATCAAATCATTAATATAAACATCATATCACTTGTAAATAGAAATGCCCACAAAAAATAACAAGTCAAGTACACCAATGGTACCCAAAATTCATCCATGTTCACCAATAACATAACAAGTAATGTAAAGCAGAAAATATGACAACAATTGCATGCTTCATAAATAGTTGGCACCCGCAATTCTTTGTGTCAACCACATTTTTCTTCTCTCCTTCTTTTTACCCTTTACATTTTTAAGGCTAGTTCTCAGTCCGGTCATAACATATAGTCATTCTAGCTCACTTCCCACTCCCAGCTGCATCAAATTTCAGAATAATTATAAAAAGGCCATATTTGGCAATTGTATTTTGAGCCCAAGTGAAGGCCTCCTCTCGACTTTAGTGGCAATGTCGGTTCAATGACTTCGTAAAGTCCGAGAAGGCCTCCCCCTAGAAGCAAGAGAATAATGAATTAAAGCAGGATCAATGTCAAAATCCAATTTTCAACTCAAAATGATAGGTGGTAATCGAAATAGACTGATAGTTAAAATAGCTTTGTCAATCGAAACATACCGATAGGTATCCAATGGTGGCAGCCAAAACAGACTGATAAGTAACGAAGGATAGTGGTCAAAACAGGCTGATATGTGTTGGAGTGAAGTGGTTAAAACAAATCATTAGCCATTTTCCTCTATCGGTCCTATGTGACCGAACACCACGAGATTCATGACCGTGAGCACCAACTTATAAAAATGACGAAAAATATACGAAACATAACAAAACTTACATCTTCCTGCTGGATTTGGTTCTTTCAATAGACACTTGAGACATTGTAGGAGCTACGATGTGAAAGTCACCACCAAAGAGAAGGTCCTAACAAACCGAAAATGAAACACCCAAAAACCGGTAAAAAAACTACTAAACAACAAGCAAAAACTGCCAAAACGATGGTAAACGAGTTAATAATGAACTTACTGAGTTGGTTTTGACAAGATCGCTAGAGTTAGGCCTGTCGAGGTCAGTGTGAGAGTATACTTCTTAGTGTTCTTCCTGCTTAGCACTGTTGGTTCAAATAATTTCATGGAAATCGTGGGGTATGGGGAGTAAAAGTGAGTAAAAGCCTCTTTACATTCAAGGGCATCAAAGTCATTTCATAAGGGGTAAAAAAATTCAAAATTGAGATAAAAGGAGGAAAAAATGAGGTCCAAATAGCCATGGCGGATAATTTGTTCAAAAATTAAAACGAGAAGTTAAGATGAGTTTTTCCACTTCTACTCTAATTGAGTTTTTTTAGACTTTATTTATATGGAAACACATGCATAAAGATAACTTTCATTTAACTAACATAAAAATAAGTCTAGTTCCTATTAAAAAAAAATTACAACTTTGCAAAAAAAATTTTTTAATGAAAAATAGCTCACAAAGGTTATGTTTCCGTGAGCAGGGCATGCATAATATCAACTTGTTCCAATTGATGACCAAGTGTGGCATGCCAAGAAATAATATTATGCAAGTGTTTACTTTGTCCCAAACACTCTGTCCTCATTTGTGGAGGGATAGACTTTGGCCAAGTAGTTGTTGACTTATCGTACAATGGTTAATTTAAGCAAAGAAAATTAAACTTTATCAAGAATAAATTTAAGGTAGTGTTATTTGGACTCATAAGTTCAAATTCAAAACTTTTTTTTTTTATTTCAAATACATCATCAATCAATTAATGAACTAATCATAATCACTTGTAAAAAAAAATTTATATCCCTTAAATATTTACAAAAATTTAAAAACTTTTTATGAGTCCCGACTCAGGAGTCCAAGTAGATTTATTGATAAATTTATACGTACGTTAAAGGATCTTAATTATTTTCATGCCCACTTGAATCGCATCATGTAGTCTTTCATGCCAACTTGTTCCAATTATGAGTCCAAATAAATTTATTGATAAATTTATACGTACATTAAAGGATCTTAATTATTTTCATGCCCACTTGAAGCGCGTCATGTAGTCTTTCATGCCAACTTGTTCCAATTAATGACCAAGTGTGGCATGAGCCGGACGCTTGAAAAGAAACCATGTATGGTCTGTGAAGAAATTAAAGATCACAAAACCATGAAAAAAAACCAAGAAGGGATTTCCATTATGGAAAACACTGGCCTCGTTTGGTTTGTTTTTGCTAACTTACAGTATTAGTTCGGAATTATCTATTTGGAGTTAATGTTTTCATGTTTGGTTCAATTTTAAACTTGCACTTGGGGAAGTTTCAAATTTTTAAACAATAAAAAATATGAATTGATATAAATAGCCTTCAAACAAGAGTGAGATATGTAATAAAAGGATCATTAATGAGGGGTAATTGTGTCCACAACTCTCGAGAGATAACTCCTTAGGGGGTGGTGGGGAGATATCTCACACTCTGAGGTATAAGTTGAGAAATAATTTGCAGGTAAGTTGGGCAACCAAACAAGACTAGTTTTCAACTCCCTGTGAGTTATCTCTTTGAAAATGTCTCCATTTCATACCAAACAAGGCTTAGAATGACAACAACAATGTCATGTCATAAGACACATTAGTTTACAAGAGCCTTCCATGTTACTTTAACCCGCGTGTTATGCATTGGGATATGTGTATGCCCATATTTTGAGGCGCACATGAATAACTTTTATGCCTTATCGTGCGACATGGTGTTTCTCTTTACATAATAGTTGCATCTATAATTGAAGTCCAAAGTTACCACGACAAAGTCAAGAATCACACAAGGTTGCTTGCACATTCCAAAACAAGTACTCTTTACAACTATCTCAAAAGAGTACCTCGTACTGCAGCAACAACATCAACAAAAATATCTTTCTATAGCATTTCATAAGTGTTGTTGTCTTGAATCCTCGACCTCTTGCATATGTATCCCAAATTAAATCGTTGAACTATCTACTTAATTATCTAGTTGATTATGTAAATGTTTTTTTATCTCGATTATGAAAATGCTTTTATGGTGGCAAAAAGTGTCCAAACCCGTTTGTTCGCATTTGTCCAAACCTACTTTAAACGGGTCCGAACATAATTTTCTCAAAATAAATACACGTCCAAATTTTTTTTTTTATCCGTTTTAAAAATGGGTCTGAATCTGGACAAAATTTCTTAAAAAGCGGGTACCTGCGGAGCAATTAATTTAAATAATATTTTATTTTATTTATAAGGATATTTCGAAACTTTCATGATATTTGTATAGTAATTTCATTAATGATGATATTATTTTTATACAAAAACTTGTAAGACTTGAATTTTGAATATATATCATGTTTTTTTTATAGGATGGAATGCATAGCAACATAAAAACTATGCATTTTTGTTAATAATTAGGTGAAAAAAATTATATATTATATTAAAAAATTGGTCCGGACAAAAAACAGGTCTTGTATGTTTTAAAAACGTACAGGTCCTGACACAAAAAAAAAAAAATTGTGTTTAAAAACGGGTACGGTCCAGACACTATTTTTAGTTATTTAAAAGGGGGTGTTCGGACCTGTACCCGTCTCGGACTCGTTTTTTTGCCACCCCTAGGTGCAGTGACAAAAAAAGTACTAAAGCTCTAATTGAGGCATATGAACCAATAGAGTGGCCCAATGACTTGGTATAAGATTTGGAAGTAAGAAGTCATGGGTTCAAACCTTAGTAGGTGCAAAAAGTTGTTTCTTTCCTATCAAAAAATAAAATAAAAATTGTGGCATATGTAATCAGTTCGATTTTTGGTAGCTACATACATTATATTCTCCTTGAGTTTTGGGGCTGAGGCGCTCGCCTAACTCTTATGAGATTGGTCGAACCATAATAAGGAGGAGTTGAAAAAAGTTCGGACACTAATGGTTATAAAAATATTTATAAATGTTGTGAAGTATGAATGACCATGCATGTACACCAACATATTGGGTAGTCAAGTAACTTGTATTTCTCATTAAAGAGTATCATCACTTGTATATGTATTGTTATGTAACTTGTAACCATTTTCAAAGTATACCAACTTTTTCATATATTATCAAATTACTTGTAATGTGTTGTATGACATGTGGTGTATGTGTTACTTGTACACATTGTCTATGTACATTTATCATTATTAACAAAGGGCCTATATAAAGGGTGTCAACCTTATTGTAAAAAACACACTAAGTTCAATGAAGAACTTCTCATTCCGACTTTCTCATTTCTTCTCTTCTCTTTTGTAGTAGAAGTTCTAAGTCTCCTATTTTCCTTCTCTAGTTTCTAGCAATTTTCAACTCAATTTACAATACGTTATCAACACTAGCTTACTCTTGCACAAAGGGGACATCTTGAAGTTCAAGAAGGCTTGCTAAGGAAATAAAGCTAGGAAGGTATAATTTTTTATTAATTTATATATATTTAATTTATTTCCATGTTATCATAGTTGTTTTCTTTTTATTACATGCATCACTTATATATGCATACTTTATTCATACACTATGCATTATAACGTCACCGACTGTGAAAGTATGCTCTGTAGTTATGCTCTATTCTTAATTTTTATATTGCAAATAGTGCTATAAGTTTGAGTTGATAGTGGGTAAGTCTTGTTCCCGGTAAAGCTAAATATTGAAAGGGAGACGAGTTATCTCGTTTGATGAGGCATGGTTTAAAGTAGACTTTATCTCGCCACCTAACCTGGAGGTTGTCCCACTAACTCATACAAGTAGTACATTTTGTATATTAATAATCAAGTTGTGAACATATAATAATCGAATTTAATAGATTTTATATAAAAGAGAAAAATTATTTATCCAATTTTTTGACATGTTTTCAAACTATGAACAATCTTCGAAAACTTGAATTTGTTGTCATCGATATCACTGGCAATAATTATTTGTCATAACAATTGAATGTCGAAATACATCTCCAAGCTAAAGTCTTGGGAGAAATCATTATAAAGGAAATGAAACATCAACGCAAGACCGTGCGAAAGCACTGACATTCCGTCGCCATCATCTCTATAAAGGTCTGAAAAGTGAGTATCTCAGTATAAAAGGTCCTCTCACCCTGTGGTTAAGCTTGAAAGAGCGATATAATCACCAAAAGATGAAGATATTTTCAAAAGCTTAAAATGACTAACTGAATCTTAGGTTACAAGATTTCAAAATAGTCAGTGAATATAACTCCACCATATTTAATATTATCTATCGTTTGAGGCTATGTGGAGAAAATATATCCGATGAGACAATGATGAAAAAACAATCGGTATTTTTCATGTCTCGAATCTATTATTGCAACAGCATTATCGAGCGCATCAATTTAAAAAATACTCATAATTAATTTCTTGTCTCATGGTGGCTGAACAAAATAATGAGTTTCTATTAAAAAATAACTACACCCGTCCAATTGGTTCCACATCAATTAATGAAGCAAATGTTGGATCCTATAATGACCATAAAAATGGTCAAGGAAAGAAGAACCACGAACGTAGAAAGGGGAAATGATCAATCGACATAGATATTGACAAGCTCTATTCTAAATTTTGTGGCAATAAGTTCCAAAATAAATGGAATAGAAATGACCCCGCTAAGAATAAGGGAAAGAATGCTGTTAAATATGGGCATGTTCGTAATCATGACCAATCATGTCACATGTGTGGTTTGAAAGGCCATTAGGCTCATGTATGTCGTACGCCTAAGCATTATTGATCTTTATCAGGCCTCCTTAAAGGAGAAAGACAAAACAGTTGAGATGAGCTTCACTATCGGAGATGACTCATCAGACATTAATTATATGGATGTACCAAATCTTCATGATGATCCAAACACTTGTTTATCAAACATTGTTTATCTGGATGGATCATCAAATCATATGTTCAAATCATGAACAAAATAAGAGCGATATTTTCATGTTGATTGTGATACAACGCACACGATCCTTAAAAAAGTGAAAATATTTCTCCAACTTGAACTTAGTTGAGGCTAATGTTCAAACAATATCTGACATATCTAATTTGATTAATGGCTCTGGAATAGCAAATATTGTGTTACTTGGGGTACAACAATTCATGTTGACAATACCTTATACTCTGAAAAATCCAAAAGGAATTTACTTAGCTTTAAAGATATTCGTCAAAATAGATATCACATTAAAACCAAGAACAAAAATGATAGAGAATTTCTCTAAGTCACATCGGCTTTAAATGAGAAAAAAAGTGTTAGAAAAATTTTCAGCTTTATTTTTTGGATTATATTTTACTCATATAAGGCATGTCGAAATGAATGTCATCTTAAATAAGAAAATTAATGATCCAAAGACATTCATTTTATGGCATGGCCGACTTGGTCATCTAGGATCATCAATTATGAGAAGAATAAATGATAATTCGAATGAAAATCTTTTAATGAGTCACAAAATATTTTCACTGGTAATTATAATTGTGCTAATTGTTTTCAAGGTAAATTAATAGTTGAACCATCCCCAAGTAAAATTGTTGTGAAATCCCCTAGTTTTCGTGGTCACATGTTTGTTTTCTATCGACATGTAATGTTGCATTTGCTAGACTTTTGCTCAAATCATTAAGTTAAGAGCACAATTCTCTGACAACCCAATCAAGACCATTCATCTTGATAATGCTGAAGAATCTCAATCTCAAGTATTTAAAAATTATTGCATGTCTATAGGAATTATCATTGAACACTCTGTTCCACATGTGCATACCTAGAATGGTTTAACATAATCTATGATCAAATACATTCAATTAATTGTTAGACATTTAATCATGAGAACTATGTTACCGACTTCAATTTGGTCCACAACGAAAACTTGAGATTTATGTTGGATTTAACTCATCGTTCATTATAAGATACCTTGAGCCCCTAACAAAGGATTTATTTACTGCACGTTTTTCTGATTGTCACTTTGATAAAATAATTTTCCCACCATTATGGGAAGACAAGAAACCAATTCAAAAGGAATGATGCGAAATTGCTTAGAATGCATCAATTTTATCACATTATGATCTAGGCACAAATCTTTGTAGAGTTGAAGTTTAAAAGACCAAATATTTGCAACAAATTGCAAATCAATCATCCGATGCATTTACTAACACAAAACGAGTGACAAAATCATATATTTCAATTGTAAATGCTCCTGCAAAAATTGATGTCTATGCAAAACAAAATGCACAAGACCAACAAAACACTTAAAGCATGGAATACCAATTAGTTCAAAAGATATAGTTCATTGAAAGAGGAAAACGGGAGTAAAAATAAATGCAAATCAAAATACTTCTGAGAAAGCTCAAAAATATTTTAATAAGGATTTGTGATAACAAGTTGATTCTCACGAGGAACAACTGCCTCTAGAAAAAGAGGAAAAAGAAGAAAATAATGAGATCTCAATAAATTATTTAAACTTTGGTAAGATTTATGATCAAAATAATATTGTTCTTGATTATGTATTTGCTTTCAATGTATCATTTAAAATATGTGAAAATGATTATGATTCAGAACCACGGTCAGTGGACGAATATCGGAAAAGACTTGATAGGCAAAAATAACAAGAAGTTATCCAAGCATAGCTAGACACTCGTTGAAGAAATGAATGGTTTTTGGATCGATTGTTCAAACGTTATATAACATAAATCCTGTTAGATATAAATGAGTATTTGTATGAAAGATAAATGAAAAAAAATGAGATTACAAGGAACAAACATGACATGTAGCTCAAGGTTTCTCACAAAGAACAGACATTGATTATGAGAAAACATATTCTCCTGTCATAGATGTAATCACGTTTCGATTTTTGATAAACCTTGCGGTTTCTGAATGCTTGATATACATCTAATGGATGTCGTTACAACATACATGTACGGATCCCTAGACAGTGAGATATATATGAGAATCCCTGAAGGATTTAAAATATCCAAAGAAATAAAATCAAACCTCACAACATGCATTCTACACAATTACAAATGTTTTTGTACGGATTAAAATAATCCGGACGAATGTGGTACAAATGCCTTAGTGATTATTTACTTAAAGAAGAATATGTAAATAACCCACTTTGCCCATGTGTCTTCATTAAAAGATCATTAACAAGATTTGTGATTATTGTTGTATATGTTGATGATTTAAATATAGTGAGAAACGACGATGATATCATTAGAACATCCGAATACTTGAAAAAAAAATCGAGATGAAAAAACTTGGAAAAACAAGACTTTGTCTTGGTTTGCAAATTAATTATTTTTCAAGTGGAGTACTTTCTATCAATCATATTATATTAAAACAATATTAAAAAGATTTTATATGAAAATGCACATCCATTGAGTTCTCCAATGGTTGTCAGATCACTTGAAGTAGATAAAGATCATTTCGACCTCATGAAAGTGATGAAGAGCTACTTGGTCTGGAGGTATCATATTTAAGTGTAATTGGTGCACTTATGTATCTTGCAAATTGTACAAGGCCTGACATTACTTTTGCTATCAACTTACTTACTAGATACAACTCTTCACCAACTTGAAGACATTGAAATGGTGTCAAACATGTTTTCCGATATCTTTAAGGAACAAGTGACGTGAATTTGTTTTACTCGAGAGGAGTAAAATTGAATCTCCAAAGTTAAACTAATGTTGTATTTTTATCTGATCCCTACAAGGCTTATTCTCAAACATGATATATATTCACATGCGGTAATACGATGTATCATGGAAGTCAGTAAAACAAACTATGGCTGCTACTTCTTCCAATCATTTCGATGTACTTGCAATTCATGAAGCAAGTTGTGAATGTGTATGGTTGAGAAACATGATTGAACATATTGAAGAATCATGTAGATTACTTTCAATAAAAGATTCTCCAACCATATTACATGAAGATAATGCAACATGTATCGCACAATTAAATGAAAGATTCATAAAAGGGGACAATACAAAACATATTTCATCAAAATTCTTTTATGCACACGAGCTTCAGAATAATGGTGAAATTGAGCAAATCCGATCGAGTGATATTCTTGCTGATTTATTCACAAAAGCTTTACCAACTATGACATTTAAGATGCTTACATATGATATTGGCTTGCTTAAACTTAAGGACATTGCAAGTAGTGAAACGGAACAAGTTTCACCCATATTCACGTGAGAGGGAGTTATTGATTAGTATATTGCACTATTTTTCTCTTAGTTATAGTTTTATCCCATTAGATTTTCTTAGCAAAGTTTTTAATGAGGCAATCCTAATAATATTATACTCATCTTAAGATTTATGAGAACGTTGTACTTTTTTTTACAATGTTTTTTCTTACATGATTTTTTCTAGTAGAAGTTTTAACGAGACACATTCTCTAAGCAAGTGTCTTCCAAGGAGGAGTATTATGAAGTATGGATGACCATGCATGTACACCAATATATTGAGTAGTCATATAACTTGTATTTCTCACTAAAGAGTCTCCCCACTTGTCTATGTATTGTCACGTAATTTATAACTATTTCCAAAGTACACAAACTCTTTCATGTATTGTTAAATTACTTGTAATGTGTTGCATGACATGTGGTGTATGTGTTACTTGTACACATTTTCTAAGTACATTTATCATCATCACCAAAAGGCATATATAAAGGGTGTCAGTTTCATTGTAAAAACATACCAAGTTGAATGAAGAACTTCTCATTCTAACTCTCTTATTTCTTCTCTTCTTCTTTGTAGTAGATCTAAGTCTCGTATTTTCCTTCTTTAATTTTTAGCAAGTTTCAACTCAATTTACAACAATAAAAATTGAATTTGTAAGTGAAACAACAATGTTTTCTTTTTGTTTTATAATCATTTAATTACATTTCAGAATTTGTGAAAACCAAAAATGCTATGTGGCTTATATAAAAGCCTCAATTTCTAGTAGAACATTAAAATACAAAATAAAAAATTACCATGAAACTTTTGCTCATTTTGGTAGTCAAATGACCGTGTGATATCCATGGGCACGTAGTCATGTTGGGACAAATTCAAGAAAAAAAAGTAGTACATGGATGCATTAGACTAAAAATGAAGAAAGAAATTAAAGATAAACGAGGTGTCACATTGAAAACGTGACATATATAGAAACTGTGCCCCGGCCCACGACGCGTTAATCTAGTGGTTTTTGGTGCTTCAAGCGTTAAATCCAGGTTCATACATCTGCCCGAATCCTAACAAACTGCCGACCATTTGAATTGAAAACAAGACTTTTATTTTTTTTATTAGAAACCAACAACTTCTTCAAAAGCTATCAATATTTTTTTTTAAAGGAAGAAACGACTTTGCTCCTACTCTAGTTCGAACTCATCAACATCTACTTTCAAATTTCATATTAAATTATAGAGTCATTCAATTGATTTTTGTAAAATCAATGTTTAAGTGTTTGTAGGTAGATGATCGAATTTAGTTACCCATATCATTTTTAGGGAAGCTAATTCCTTTATTTAGACTCTGTTCACAAACTAGCTTATCAGCTATCTGATAAGCTCATTTATTTGTTAAGCTGTGCTTAATTTGTAGCTTATTTTAAAAATAATATAAATGATAAGCTCACAATTGAAACCCTACTCTTAGTACTGTTTGAACCAAAAATTCATCGTTTAGATTTTTTCTCGCGATTATATTCCTATTTTTACGTATTAATAAATTAATGCCCTTGCAAATGAGTGGAAACAAAATACGTAAATACTTAAACAAATCCTGCGAAAATTAGTACCCGCGATTATACCTTCGTAGAGTTGGCAGAGGCGAAACCAGCATTTCAAGCACTTTTAAGCTAGATCAACAGTTATACGTTATTAGAACTTATTGAATTTAAAATTAACATATAGCTTAATATTGTTAATGAAAAAAAAGTGATTAATAATTAACTAAATATTATAAAACAAAAAATTTCACTAAAATTAAAAATCATTACACATTAATTTCTTAATAATAGATAATATTGTTAGATATTTATTACATATTAAATAAGTTTTAACAACGTCGAGTATAAAAATATTTTTAAATGTTATAAAAATATTTTTTAATGTAGTGTTCGAGTGGTGGGCTATCCTTCATATTTTTAATTTTTTTTTACTAATCTACTTTTTTTTTAAGTTATAGAGAGACTTCTCTATAAATGAAGAATATTCGCAATAACATTGCTTCTCAATTATGGATGATGCGTTAGGTGTATGTATAGTTATCCAAGTCGTTTATTGTATTTTATTTACATTGTTTATTTTTTGTGAATTCTTATAAATTAATATATAGTTATTTTCATATAAGCATTTATTGACACACATAATTTAGTTTTCTAAATAACATAAGTTATTTTATGGTATTAATTTATATTTTGTAAATAAAATACAAAGTTATTTATAACAATTAATTGTATGATTATATAATTAATATATTTAATTGTGTCATATGTCCTTTATTGTCATTTTGCATTTATCAGCTAATCAATCAGCTATCATTCCAAACAATTTTTAGTTGATCAGCTAGATTATCAGTTTTCCGCTACCAGCTAATTGATTATCAGTTTTCCGCTACCAGCTAGTAAATTATCAGTTATCAGCTAGTTTATCAACTATCAACTAAATTATTAGTTAGCCTTGTCAAAGAGAGCCTTTTCCTTCTTAGTGGTTAGTTGTACCCTCATTGTTTGTTGATGTGCTCCATGATGGCTCGTAATAAAGTACGTATATTTCCAAAAAAAAAAAATAAAGTAAGGCGCTATTTTTTTCCAGGAAAGTAGGCACTATTGACTTATTTTTTCAGAGATTCAAAGGACAATTGATGATGAAATAGATTGATTTTATTAATATTTAGATTATTTTTATCTTCCTTTGATCTGCAGATATTGTTGCAGCTTTGACTATAAACAGGCAATTTTGACGCACTTTTCAATAATGTGACCTTACAATATTTGAAAATGAAAGCACCATGTCATCACGTAACTAAGAAATCCTACTACAGGACATATTTAAAAAAAAAAAAAAAATATTCCATCGATTACAAATATAAATCGTTTAACGTAAGGGCACAAAAATTAAGACAACTTTAATTACAAATATAATTTACATATATATTTTTTGATATTAAATAAATTGATGAATTGAAGAATCATAAATATTCGAATTGTATAAGGGTATAATTGGTAAAAAAATAATAATAAATACTCTTAAATTTCGAAAACGACTTATAATTTTGACCAAAAAATTTTTGTTAAAAAGACTTATATTTATGACCGAAGTGAGTAACATTTTATATAGGTGATTACGAAAAGTTAAAATAGCATCAAAGCATGGCTAGTGAGATAAGTATCACTTGCCAAAAGACAAAATTTGAAAAAATCTTGGTTGGGCTCCAATTTAAGTAAAAAAAGAGGTATATTTGGACTCATAAGTCCAAACTCAATTTTTATTTTTTATTTTAATTTCAAATACATCCTCGAGCAATTAATGAATCAACCATAATCACTTGTAAAATTCATTTGATACCCCTTAAATATTTACAAAAATTTTAAAAACCTGCTTATGAATCTGGACTCATGAGTCCAAGTAAATTTTTGAAAAAAAAATAAAAAGTCAAAATATATGTTTCTATGCTCTGTAATCAAAGTTAATTAATTTCGAACATGCATACAGGGTTTACCTTGAAATAAAAATAATGTAATGACTTGAATTTAATTCACCGTTATTAATGATGTGGTTGTAAACGTAGTTGACAGCTCAAATGCTCGTGGGACCCGCAGTTATACTTGTGCGCGTATGAAGCCAGGTAAATAGTAATTTTGTGTGTTGAATTGTTTAATTTGCGATGTCATATTGAAATAAAGTAAATGACATCGCAATATATGATTATATTACATTTGATGTTCGAAATCGTGTGTTAAATATTCACCTCGATATGCGTGTCAACGCTGGTACCGGGTAGTCTAACCGACTTAACACTAGGCCAGGAGAAATAATACATGCATAAAATGAATAAAATGGGTTAAATACTTAATGTGGAATGTATATTTGGTGGATAGGGACATGGTAGTACGCTTATGTCGCGGTTTGTAATGCGAAACCAAGCGTAGGAACACTCGAAACACCACTTTTTGGGTTAAATACAAAGGTGAGTTTGTCATCTGTGTCACAAATGGAGTCATGAGAGGTTAGAATAGAAGTAAATGGAGGTCTTTGGATTGCATGGAGATGCACATATGAGGTGAGATTCAATTCAACTATATATAAGTCAAATCAACTTATTTCCACCACCCGAGAATTGAAATGAAGAAACAAAGGTTTTGGAGATCAAAGTTGGTGATTCAAGGAACTTGGAGGGGTGAAAACACCAAAAGGAAGGTGAGAATCACATACACCTCAACTTTCTCTATCTTCTGATCTCAATTTGAGACGTGTTGGTGGATTGTTTGTTTGCTGTTGAGTTGTTGTTTTGAAGGGTTTGAAGTGTTACGTAGTTAAGTTGTTGATGTTGGTAGGGTTGTTAAAAACCCATGATTTTCAGCAGAGTTGTTGCCCAGAACGCGATTAGTGCGCTATGACGTCATCTAGTACGCTAGATGACAGTTAGCGTGCTAAGCTAGAAAATAGCGCACTAATGTTCTTCTTGATGAAGAACGTATAACTGTCTGGGAATCAGCGCGCTTATTCTCAGACCCACCTCGCTAGATCTTGTTGTTTTGACATTATTTTTGTTAAGTGACTTAAAACACATCCAAATGACTAAAAATAAACTATAAATGGAAATATGTCATTTCGGGGGGTAATTTGGGATATTTGGGACTAGGCGAAGCTGGACCAGGGGGTTATTGACGGGACACGGAGTGCGATTTGAGGTGTGTAGCATCATAACTGAAATTTCTTAAGCAATACTTTATTTTTCTTTTGAATTCATATTCTGTCTTTCGTTACTCTATTCTTAGTGTGTTGTAATGGACGAACGTTAAAGTTCTCCCTTCGGCCATTTATGTGTGTACGTCCAGTAAGCCATAACACGTGTGCCCCAAGAGTCGTGTCGGGCACATGTGGGTGTGTCATAGGTTCTACGCCAACCATTTAGCGGATTTAAATACTAGCCTTGCTTAAGTGCTACTCGCCGGCAATAGTCTGTTGGGAGTCCGAAGTATGGAACACACACTTTGAGCTTTCACTATTACTTACGCATGCGATGAGCACAGTTGCCGGTATTTATTTCCGCATGTTTATTTAATAATTTTGTTTAAATTTCAGTATTTACTTTCTGTATTGCTCACTTGATTTCCTTGGGAATACTCACTCTTGACTCGACATCTGTCTTCTTGTGATGGCTTGAGTGCAGATCCTAATACGAGCCGTGGCAAGTGCAAGCTACCGAAATATTTGTGATTCATATACATTTAGTCAGGCTTGTACGTTTGTATTATATATATATATATATATATATATATATATATATATATATATATATATATATATATATATATATATATATATATATACTTTGTTTTACTTTGGGATTTGGGATTGTGAGATAACTCAGGACTCTATACTGTTGATATTTTGATACATTGAGGTACATGATTGATATATGATGGTATATGAGTTTTCCACTGTCGGTATCAGAGTTAATTGCATGACTTTAATGTTATATATATTTTGTCATGTTAAAAGACTTTCGCTGTGTTTTATTTGGGTTTAAAATGATATTAGCAGATTACTTGCGTTCATTAACAATTAAAACAATAAATTATTATAATTTGAGGTTAATAATAATTATATGGTGGATGAGTTGGCATGTGGGACACAGCTGGCGTTTGTAGGCCAGGTTGTGGGTCCCATCGTGTAACGACCCATTTTATTAATGTCTATGCCAGCTCGAATCTACGTGGACGTCGCGTAGGCTAGGACACACGGGGACTTAAGTATGGAAGTTTATGGTGTGTTGGTTGCTTATTTGCGGTGTGATTTATTCAAATACATCGCATGTGTATGTTGTAAAATAATACGTGTGAGGTGTGTGAATTGTATTCGCTTTGATATGCGTGTCGACGCGGGTACCAGGTAGTTGACGGGACCGAATATTAGGATGGGGAAACTAACACACGACGTGATTTTTTGCGAGGTATTAGGTTGCCACACAAATTAAATAAAAACTTTTCAAGTAAATAATTTTTGGGAAAAAATGGAAAAAATCATATTTCAATAAAATAAATAGAAATTTATAAAGTTCTATGAAAAGAACATACGTAGAAATGTCGGACGTGACTTTTTGCGAGGTTTTGCCTCGAAAAGCGCGAAATAGGCAATTTAGCCTAAAGATTTTAAAAATTTGTGGTAAATTGTCATGCTAACTTAAGTTATTAATAAATGGACATAGGTTAACACGGTGATCAATTGGCGACTAAGGACTCAGTGGACTTGGCCCGGGGATTTATTACGGGGTAGTGGAGCGCGTTGTGAGGTTTGTAAAACCCAATGGAAAAACTCTCGAGTATTTATTTTGCTTTGTATTTCCATTCATTTCCGGTATTCCTTGTGATTTTTATTATATTCATATCTTGTCATCTTTTGATCGGTTGATTGAGTTACTCCCACCGAATTTTTCGTTGTGTGTCTATGCATTCTAGACCATAGCATGTGTATCAGGAGTTCTCGGTGGATAACGACCCGAGCTATTGAACTGCTACATGTGTCAGTGCGTCGTAGGTCTACGCCGGCCACCGAGAGGGATCAAGTGATAGCTAGTTGGGTGCGCCCACTAGTGGGATCTTGAAAAGGAATCCCGAAGTATGGTTTAGTCTGACTTGAACAGGCACACACATTTGCGCTTTATTGTTATCTATGTATGTGATGCCCTACTTACAGTTGTATGCTTACATTCTGCATGTTTATTTAACATTATTTATTGACTTCCACTTGTTTATGTGAATGCTCGAAGGAGTTCCTTGGGATTTTACTGACTGGACTCGTCATTCATTTTCTTTTGTGATGATTGAGTGCAGACCCGAGTACAAGTAAATGCAAGACCTTAGGCGACTACATTTGACTATCTACCTTTGAGAAGTACTTGTACGTGTGATTATTTTGATATTTTGATTCTTTTGGGAACTGGGGAGTGACATGACCTTGCACATGCTTAGTTTTATATGGTACAGTTGTTTACCTCGTACTTTTCAGGGTTTTTCCACACTAGGATTTGTTTAATTGATTCATGAAAACTTTTGCATTTAAATACATCTTCCGCTGAATACGTTTTTTTACACATTGTACACACACAAGCGGATACATTTCGAGACAAAGTAAGGACGGGCAGGTGTCATACACGTGTAGTAGGGCCAGCTGGCAAAGAGTACACGGAGACACGTCACCCCGGGCCGGCGAGGGCCGCCACACATCGGCCCCCGTGGCAGTCCCTTTGAAAAATGGGTCGTTACAAATAACAATAAAGACATATATACATGTTGAAAAATGCTAGAATGACACCCTAATGACACCCCTATGACATGGCGGGTAGGTCCCACGTAAAAATAAATCAGCACAAAATAGTTCTTGGTGCATAACACGCGTAGTGTGTATCTCGAAGTGCGCACGACTGCTCCTATGAATGCAGGCTAGCACGCCACGTCACATTTTTACATATGACCCACCTGCTACGTCATATGGGTATCACTTGAGGTATCTTTAAGGGTGTCATTCTAGCATTTTTCATACACGTTTGAAGTTTGAAACATGCCCCCACCTTGACCACGAAGTCTACAAAACTAAGGCATTGTTTGGTTAGGGATGGAGTTAGAGGAAGTTGAGAACTAATATTGTTTAGTTGTTCAACTTGCCTGTAAGTTATCTCTTAACTTACACCCTAGAGTGTGAGATATCTCCCCACTACCCCCCAAAGGAGTCATCTCCCGAGAGTTGTAACACAATTACCCTTCATTAATGACTTATTTATTAATCATCTCTCTCTTGTTTGGAGGCTATTTATGTTCATTCATATTTTTATTGTTTAAAAATTTGAAACTTCCCTACAAGTTTAAAGTTGAACCAAACATGAAAATATTAACTCCAAAGAAATAACTCCCAACTAACACTGTAAGTTAGCAAAACAAACCAAATGAAACCTAAATAAAAGATCAATCGGGATTCAAATTATAACTACTGGAAAATGAAAAAGAAATAAAAAACCTCTACAAGCTTAAATATTAAAGAAGTTCAACAATGTTCTTAAATACAAGCTTAAAACCCTAATATGTATTATCTTTATGACCCATTTAGACTTTGTAAAAAATAATTTTTACAAGTTTTATTTAACAATGTTATGAAATGCATAAAGATATTTATTTTTTGGGTTTCCACTATGAATATTATTATTGACACGATTAATTGTTCAATCGCAAGAGTGTCGCAAGGTGGTAAAAAGGCAGGAGAAGGAGACGAAGGAGTGTAAGGGGAGGTGGAAAAAAGGTTAGACAGTTAGAGAGATGAGGGACTCGAGGGTTTTAGGTGTATCACCAACCAAGTAGATGAATCACTGATACGATATACGATTACTTGGGTAAAAGTTCAAAAGTTCAAGCCTCAATAGTGAGAAGTTGCGGTTTCTTGAAAAAAAAAAACCTCATGCGTAGGCAAAACATTATACAAACACCAACGGTGCTCTTACGTAACATTTGATCTTTAAACGTTGGACCCAAATTGGCTTCACCGTGTTGGCCTCGTGTGCTCGGAATCAGCTTCTACGAACAACCATCTATCAATATCTCTAACACACCTTTCATTAGTTGTAAATCTTTAACATATCTGATTAAGACATTTCTTACACACTCATAATATTAGTATAAGTATTCTAGATTAGGTGTTAGTTATGTATGTAATTAAAAATGACGTCCAAACAGGAACTCTATTTGAATTGCAACGCAAGTGCTCAGTTGAAAGGGACATTCGACCCAGGGTTTTGATGTGAACACCAAGCGGAACCCCAAATTTACCTGTCACATTGAGATTTTATACATTAATTAAAGGTTCAAAGTCCACATCACTCATTATACTTTTCTTTTCATCTCTTAGACCAAACAAAAAACGTCAACAGTAAAACCTCAATACCAAATTAATTAAAATTGATTACATAAATCAAATTCTACCTATACATAGAGTAAATTTTTTTTTTCTTTTTTGATAATCGATCGCTTGACCATGAAAAAGTAAGAAGATATCTTTTCCACTATACTACAAACGAAATTAGCAATAAATTTTTTTGTTACGCTCTTTATAAATTATTTTAAATCTAAAAATAAATGTAAGTTGACAACCAATGTAAAACAATTATATAATTTATTAAAATTAGGGAAACTGTATATTTTCATATATGAAACATTATTTTTGAAGGTTTTAAAATATTATTTCTTTTACCAAGAACGATTGGTGTAGATATTTAACAAAGTGCTGTGCCCTTATCAGCAGCTCGTTCACACGTGCTTTTTTTTTTTGTTGTTATTTGCTTAAGCAAATTCAAACAAATAATGACAAAACCACCCTTATCCAATCAAACGCGGCAACAGCCCATCTCTCCTTCTTATATAAAGACGTTCTCCCCTTCTCAAAACGACCAATCACATCCAAAATGGTTCCCGCCACCACCGCAACTGCCGTCCTAACTGCCACTCCAACTGCCAATGAAGATGGCGCCGCCTCCCTCTCCGCCGTGCACGCCGACGTGATCCTCACCCACATCCTTGCCCACCTCGACGGCCCCGCCCTCGCCTCTGCCGCATGTGCCTCCTCCCACCTCCGCTACCTCTCCACCCAAGAATCTCTATGGTCCGACATATGCCGCGCTACTTGGCCTTCCACCGATCACCCACGTATGCAAGGCCTCATCTCCACCTTCCCCAACGGCCCCCGCTCCTTCTACTCCGATGCCTTCCCTTCCATCCTCCACCACCCACCATCATCACCATCATCATCACCACAAACCATCAATCATCAATATTATTATCATCCATCGGAGCTCGTCTCTGCCGTGGACATACACTACAAGAAAAAATGTATTTTCTCAAAAGTCGTGGAGACTGAAACCGATACGTTCTGGTTTCAGTCTTCGCCGTTTAGAATAGACTTGCTCGAACACAAAGACGCTATTCCGACTCCGATAATTGGCGCCAAAAAAAACATATGTAGGGAGCTCGAGGAGGAATTGGAATTGACATGGATAGTCGTCGATCCAATTGGACGCCGAGCGGCAAACTTCTCGAGCTGGAGGCCGGTGTCGGTTAAGAGGCACTGGATCTCTGGCGAGGTTCAAGTGAAGTTTGCGACGGTGATGAAGTACGGCGAGCACTCTTCGGCGGAGGCGGAGATGGTGCAGTGTGGGATAGTGGTGAGTTTTGGAGGGGAAGGGGAGCAAGGGAGGCAAGTGATGAAGGAAGTGAGTTTTCAGGTGGAGGACATGGGGGGATTAGTTTGGATGGGATGGAGAGTTTGGGGATTCTGCAGAAGGCGTTGGGGAGTGGGGAGAGGAGGAGAGGAGAGTGGGAGGAGTGGAAAGGAATGTATGAGGAGTACGTGAAGAGGAAGGAAGAGATGAAGGAGAGGAAGATGAGGAGAGAGGTGAGGTTGGACGCTTTGTGTACAGCTCTTGGAGTATCCATTGTTGCTGCATTTTCGACTTTTCTCTTCTTTTGGTAAATTGATACAGCAAAATTGATTGGTTTTAACCAGCATAGATTGTCCTCGAGATACGACAACTCGAGGATACTGTATATAAAGCTTTTCTTTTCACTGTGTTTCCCAGGGAGTTAGTCAAGGCAAGTCAATCTCATAATCCCAAAGAAACTAAAGATATTTAATGTAGGGTTACAAATCAATCTTACAATCTCTCTCTCTCTCTTTATTTATTTTTATTTTTTATTTTTTATTTTTTTTTGCAAAATTATAATCTCACGTCTTAATTAAAGTTAAGGTACTCATCTTGTTGTCAATGTGCATTCTTTAGAGCAAATTTATAAAGTACGACCTACAAATGACCTCACTAAAAAATATGACTCAATAGAAATTGAAAAAAATCGAAGAGGTAAAAGTTGACCAAGTTAACTTGAGACGCATTAATTAAGAGGGATTTGAATGATTTGAAAAGCTTACCATCAATTACATTAATCGAGCATAATGAAAGAATTTGATCTATGTAGTCGACTCTAATTAATTTAAGACTTATGCTATGCTGTTGTTGTTGTTGTGGCGGCAACAAAATTTGGTCCAAACACAGCTTAATCAAGTTAAGCCAATAGAAAAAGATTTGAGTTTTTATTCGACTTTCGAAGAGGGATTAGACACTAGAGAATCATATGAGAGTACAAGAGCATTGAGTTGGCAACGCAAGTCCACAAACAATTACTTTAGTTGTGGCACCCCATTTCCACTTAATATTTTGCACTTAACTAGTATTTGCCGGTTTTTTGCCTCCATCAAAACTAAAATATGTCAAAAAGGGTAAAGTTATAAGATGGGAAGATTGATTTGAAGTTTTGAACACACCTCAATTACTCGATGGGTTGATCTCAGAGGAATATTTTATGAATAGTTGTGACGAATGCATTGAATCCAACAATTAATTTATGCACAAAGTCTACGGTTAAGTCAATTCTGAATGCCATATCACTTTCAGCCAATTTCAGAGATTATTATGTTTATATCAAGTAGACTGACCTAATACCTTCTCCTAAAGTAGCCAATAAGGTCGCTCGTTGGTTTGGTATCAGGTCGATCGTGTTAAGAGTTTGGTTTCGAGCTTGATGGGGACAAATTGTGATTTCTATCATTTCCAAAAAAAACAAAGAAAAAAAAAACCCTACTCTTAAAGTGATAAAATAATCACTAGATTGTTCTTCGCCTCTTAACATTAACAAATCCAATGACTCAATTTGTGCCTACATCAGGCCAAGAATCCAATTAGCCTGCACGATTAAACCATTCTTATCAGTGTCAACTTTCAACATTAAAAGGTTTGCATTCAACAGTCTACTTTGAAACTTATGATTCTTTTGCAACTTTTTTTTTTACTACAACGGGAGCCGAACCCACAACCTAACCAAACTTTGCTTTTCAGCAAATGACACCACATCCATCTCTCCAAAAGAAAAAAGATAGAAACTTTTGCCTATTTTGCCAAACAAACAATTATTAACTGTAAGGTATCATATAACTGTCATCCAATTAACACCATTCTTCATAATGGAGCCACCATAAAAGTTAATTTTGAGGTAGACCGTTTAGTATTTATTGGATGTTTGGTTTGAATCTTCAAACTAATTAGATCGAGTATGATCCAAACAAGCTCATAAAATGCCATTTTACTATGACATCATTTGCTGATAAGAGATCCAAAGCTGTCAACAAGAAATTAATTAAAAACAATTTGTTCCGTTACCATTTTACGGGAATGCATCAGTCTAACTAACCTATAGTTGAAAAAATTAATCAGATAGTGTGTTCTTAAAGCAATATACTTTAGAAAATGAGAGTGATTAGGAGGCATTACAGTGCCACGCTATGGCCACCGACTGTAATTTGTACCCACAATTTTGCAAAATCCGAATTTGAAGAATATCACAAAAGAATCATTGCACATCATAAAACAATTGATATTATGCAGGTTAAATTTAGTAGATGTTAAGTAGATGCTCAATCATAAAGAAATATTGCTGATATTCATTTCAATAGAAGTAGAAATTTAAAACTCTTCAGATTTCATCACGCACTTGCAAAAAGAAAATATTGTAGAGAAGGTAAGCAAAGTGACAAACAAGATAAAATAAACAAGTGCTTGACATAAAAAAAATAAACAAATGCTTACAGATAGATTCAAACATAAAGCCAGTGATGCACACAAAACAGATTATCATAGAGAAGGAAAGAACACAAACTTGCAAATAAGACAAAACAAACAAATAATTACAACTAGGTCAGACATAAGGCCTTTAAAATCATAGGTCCGATACAGCAAATCGATCTAGATAGTAGAATTGTAAAGTTGACGTTCATCCATACACGCACACATATTAAAGGTATATATGCCACAGCTGTGAAAAAAATATTTAAATGTGACTTCAGAATGATTTATGTCACTAAAAGAGAGAATCAAGGGCCTTCCTCCAGAATATTTCTTATAATCAAGATGCATGCATCAGTTATAAGATTTAAAAGACAGGACCAGAAACCACCCCTTTAATTTAAGCATATATATATATATAATTCCATATATGTATCAATCCACATAGCAATTAAACGCCCCTTTAGATTAAGCAGTAACATGATGAGATCATTTTTAATACAAATAGACGTTTGTAAGATATAATAAAACCATGTTAGGTCTCTGAAAAAAAAAACCATGTTAGGTTATCAGTCAGGTCAAATATACGAATATTTTATGAAGTTGGGATCGTGTTTTTTATTTATTTATTTAAGACTCCATTACAAAATGTGATTTTTTTTTTTAATAAATCTTTGAGAACTCTAGCACGAATTTAAAAAGTTGAAACCTTCATACTGAAAAGAAAATTCATCTCAATATGAAAATGAATTTTTTATATATAAAGAATGTACAGTATTTTTTTTTTTTTATGTCAAAGAGAACTTTCATTTTCCTCCGACATTTTTTTTATTACCAAGACTGACTTTATCTTCTACTTTACTCTAGAGTCAGTCAGAAGGGCATCAGATATAAATACAACTGAATAAAGAAACTTAATTTGTTTAAGCCAATTAAATACGAGATAACTTACAGGTGATAGTTAGAGGGTCCCTCAGTGGTGGTTTTGGCACGAAAGGACCAAAATCAAGCTTCGTATGGAACAGTAGCACTCATCTTGTGAAGTCTTCATCCATTAAACTTAGAAACCAGCTCTTGGATCTCCAGAGCCTGCAGCTACCACGCCCATACCGCCTCCATGGTCCAATGTAACATCTGCTGCTTGATGTTTGTTTGCAGCTACAATGGCAACCTTTTCACCATCGAACTTACGGACAAGATCATCAATCTTCCGGAACTGATACGGCCATCTTGAATTGTACAGAAACTGGCGAAGATCAAATCTGTTGTCTTCTGGTGAATAACTCTGCATAACAGCAAGAAAGTATGATCTTTTTCTTCTGAAGAAACTACTTCAAAAAGGAGTCGTCGTCTCCACTGGAGAACTAACAATTTAGTTCAATTAGATTAAGATTTAGTCAACGAAAATACCTCAGCATGATAGGAAGGTGTTAAGACAGTCATCTTGTGTCTATTAATTGAATAGTACTTGAAGAAATGCTTCACCTTATCAGCAATCTCTGACACAGTTAACTTCGTACCCCATTTATAGCAAAGATTCTGCAATGATAGAAGACAATCAGGTAGGACAAACATGCACTTGCGCGAATGGTTGCTCAATAAAGTGAAACTTTTTATTATGCAGCTGACTGCAGCCTTTAAACACTGACCAATAGCTAGTGACCCTTTGATACTACAAGCAAAGTCGAACTCCAAGTTGGAACACATTTAACTTCATGTGTGAATGATAAGAAGTTCAATTCTAGGGTATAATTTACTTTGACTATGAAGAGATTAGTCTGGGCAGACAATGAAATATATCAAATGGATTTAGTCGACTGAAAAAAGAGCATGACCAACTGTTAGATCGGGCTAAGAACAGAAATTGCCAATTTTAATATCAATTGATTTCTTCTTCATTTTGTTCCATCTAAGGTTCCCAAGTAAGGATTCCACTTCTGATGTAGAGAGGACCAAAGGAGGAGGAATGAATGAACAAACCAACAAGAAAAAATACACACAAACACTCAATCCAGGGTTTCAAAGATTCAATTCTTCAATTCATTTTATAAAAGCTATCTATTGTGGTATCTTTACAACCTTTTATATTAAGACATCAAAAACCCTAAAATATAAAGACTAATATATTACTAATTTACCCCTGTATTATATTATAGTATAATTCTAACATTAGGCCTCATTACTACCACATCAACTTCATTTTTGGTCTTGAATGGGAAAAGCGGTAGATGGAGCGGGATGGTTGGGCCTTGAAAAGTGGTCATTAAATGACTGATCAACAGTGAGATTAATTGGCAAATTGGAGATACATCACACAGCTCAATTAAGACCAACCTGAAACATTGACACAGGACCACAGCGGAAAATTTTGCGCAACCTTCCGTAGACTGAGAGTTCTTCATACGTCATTCCCATGTCAACCTCATCCAACTGTTACAAAAAGCACACAAATTCTCGTTATAAATATCTTCTAAGAATTACTGGGTTTTTTCATGTCCTCTAAGTTGGATAAAGGAGGTAAATCATTGTACCAATGACTGAAGAAATTAAAAGGTAACATTATATAAAAGGAAATTCTCTTAATTGTCATCCCATCAATCAGCTTAGTAAAGAAAAACACGACGACAACATCAAATATACAACATCATATGGGTCCCAACTCCCAAGCGCATTATCCATACACAGATAGTGGTGGAGGGTTGCAATAGGTTGACAACTAACGTAAAACTTTTGTCACTATTTAGAAAAGAAAATATAGTTTATAAGAAAATATTGGAAAGAGCAAACAACTAAAAAATAAATGGAAATTATCAAACTCTTTAAAAAGTAAGTCTAGTAAATAATTTCAGTAAGGGCTCAAAACAGAGGCTTCTCATTATTATATGATGAAGAAAGTACTTGGGACTTTCTAGCAAAAGGAAATTTGGTACGACTATGGTAATAATTATTGAATTGTATTAATTGACAAAACTTCCAGAATTCTCAACGAATTTTGCCAATTTCTAAAGAGGTGAAACAAAATCTGTGTATTAAAAAAATGTCAAAATCGCCGAAAATTCGATATAATTCAGGGAAGTTCAATATAATTCAGGAGGAAGGCCTAGCAATGACCCCAGAATCAGGTTTATCAGCAGCATCCCCCATAATTGTTCAGAATCCTTAGAGAGCAAATGCGTTGTATATTTAGTCTACTTGATCATGTAACATAAATTCAGATGAACTCAAAGATGCCAACATTTTTTGTATAATGCAACTTTGCCTGAAAAAACCTAATAACTGATAATGAAGTACCCTACATTCTTGTCCAGTTTCTAATCTTTCTTATAATTAGGGAATAAAATACTAAAATCAGGCTCGTTATTACAAAAAATAAAAAGATAAAAAATACATATCACAAAAAGTGCATCAGCTGTGCAATATTTTCTTCAACGAGTAACATGCAAGTATTGACACAATTAAATCCCTAGTCAAGATTTCAAGTTTTAATATATTACAATTTAATTAGATATGAACTAAGGGGACAGCATGTAATTTCATGTCGCAGTTTCTTCCAAATGAGACAATATTTCACGTGGCATCTATACCATTTGATCATAGAACAGAATTCTGATTCAACCTGATCAAGCCTTTTTCTTATAAATCTGGAAATTCTGATATACAAGAAGATGGTTCAACTTTTGAGCCAAAGATCAAGTTTCTAGAATGAGCAAGTGAAAATCCAAAGCATCACTTGGACAGCATCAGTTACACGCCCTCTCTCATAGGTTCAGGAGAAGAGGAAACTTGCACATATCTTTGTCTATTAAGTTTTTTGTCTAGAATGTTTTAGTTCATGCTCCTAACTAATATCTGAGTATGCCAAGGGAGATTCAAGTTCTAATAAGGCTCTTGGATATTATTTATTCATGTGTGGGGCAAGCTCTTCTCTTCTGGTTCTGCTTAGGAATAAATTGCGTTGAGGCCTGTCTCGACTCTATTCTCGCCATGTTCCAAATATGGATGACATCCACTGACAACATCTAATTAGGATGAAGAATCAGTCTGTTTTACCCATGTAAATGTAAATATATGTTAAAATAGTCAAAATGCATAAAGAATTTTTCATTTTTCAGACAAAATTGTACCAACACCTGATTGTCTTTGAGTCAATAATTGGAGGGGTTATAAATTCAGATGCCAAGCTTTTTTTCCAGAATCCAAACATAATACACTTACGGTGCAATTCCATTAAAGAAGCAAGAGTTTCAAGGCAATACCTGGTTGTAATTGGACCTTATAGGCTCCAGTTCAGCTGTTGGAGGAGCTGCTTCAATTTCTGCTAAAGATGAGAAGCCAAGATGGATAGCCGCCCAACGAAGAAATGATCGAAGGTCCTGCTTACTAATACTCCCTATGGGATTAATATCTGCTGAGCTGCAATCATACTGTAGGAAAGATATAAATACAATCAAAGATTTAGCGATTTAGCTATACAGACAGGTAAACAGTGAAACCGCAAAGATGAACTTTTGTGGCACCACTACATTTTAACGGCAGAAAGTGTTAGACCCCGTATTTCCAAGGTGTACCAAAGAAGGGGAAAAGTGTGCACTGGAGGCATTGGAGTACCTGCTTAAGTGGGGTGTGACTTATCTGTGGGGTCAGCTAAGTGGTTTTGAGTTGTGGGGGTGTGGAGTAAGTATCATGTGGGTCAGTTAGTCAGTTAGGGGAATGTGATATAAATAGCAATGTATGTCGGTCCTGTGGATCATCTTTTGTTTTGTCGGTCTTCTTGGGGAACTTTGGTGAGAAGAGCGAAATTGCTCTTTCTCTGGTTTGGCGGCATCGGCTGCTTTATCGCTTTTGCTTCGTTCATCAATAAAGGTGTTCTGGGTTGCTAAGTTGTTTGGTTTCGGTGGTTTATCATTTGGTATCAAAGCATCGTTGTCATGGGGCCGAAAGCTGATACACGTATAGAGGCAGTGGAGGCGGAGCTGATCAAACTCAGAGAGTTAGAAGGATCGATCCATGGCTTACGATCGGAGTTTCAGACTCAGATCCACACACAATCACAGATCCAAAGCCAGATCCAGGAGTTGTCACTGCGGATGGAGGAGTTCTTCCAGCGGGGTCAGGATTCCGGAAAGTCACCTCAGATCCGGCCACAAGGGAGCGGGTTGACACTAGATCCACCAGATCCGGGGTCGGGCGACGCGGATCTGTCGGCGGAGAGTTCAACTCGCCGATTCCAGCCCTATAGATCCGGGCCTGAAGTCCGAAAAATCAAGATGCCAACGTGTAGTGGCGAAGACTTGCTGGTATGGCTCAATCAGGCGGAACATTACTTCGCCCTGCATGATATGCCGGAGGAGACCAAACTTCGTGCCGCTCGGATGCAATACGATCGGGCCAGCACAGATCTGGCTCCAGACGGAGGAGAAGGTACAGGCCTTCACTTCCTGGGAGGAGTTGAAGACGCAGTTGACGTTGCGATTCACGGAGGCCGATCCCCTCTATCTTTGCCGCGCTTCTTCTCAATTAAACAAGAAACTACGGTGAGTGAATACCGGCAATGCAGTACGAGCTTCTTGCTCCATCGAGAGGGTCCGACCGAGCGCCGAAAAATTGCGGTGTTTATAAATGGATTGAAGGACCGGGCTTAGGGTGGAGATGATGGTGGAGCCGGCGTCGACGTTGAAGGCGGTGGTGGCTCGTGGCTTTGGGCGGTTGGAGAAGAAGTTAGGTGAGACGGAGTCCTTTGGGTCGATTGGCAACAAGGCCCAATCCGGTGGTCCGGGCCCAGTTCCCGAACAGACACCAAGGGCCCCCATTGGGTTAGTCACACATTTTCAAGCCCGCCTAAAGAATCCATCTCTAAGGCCCAGTTGCCTCTGGGTTTTTCCACTAAGCCCGGTTCCTCCTCCTCTTCCTCTTCGTCCAGCCCGAGCTCTTCCATGGCGGTGGGGCCCAACGTGTCCCCTCCAAAGCATAAACGCTTAACGGAGTCTGAGGCGCAGGCACGTCGAAAGCAAGGGTTGTGTTATCGCTGTGACGACAAGTGGTCCACTGGTCATCGATGCGCACGGAAGACCTTAAATGTCCTCCTGGTGGATGACGAACCCGAGGACGACTTACCTTCGGAAACCCCGGACGAACCTAGAGAATTCTCCTCCATCGAGCTGTCGGCTCTTGCCCTAGCAGGGGGTCCGGACCCGCACACTCTCAAGGTCAAGGGGACTGTCGCAGGGCGTGCTGTAGTGATTTTGATTGACGGGGGTGCCTCGCACAATTTCATCTCCCCTGCGCTGGTTCGAGAACTCCTACTTCCTGTGACACCTACAGAGGCGTATGGAGTGTTCGTGGGTGGTGGTGCGCGGTTGCCGGGCTCCGGATGTGTAAAGCAGTGCATGTCTCTTTTCAGAATATTACGGTCACGACTGATTTTTACCCTATTGGTATGCGAGGCCATGACCTCATCTTGGGCGTGAAGTGGCTGTCCACTCTAGGAATCACCACTATTGATTGGCAGAGGCTCACCATCTCCTTTGTGTATGAAGGTAAATCAGTGACCATTCAAGGTGATCCCACTCTTCACAGGGCTCTGGTATCGTGCAAGTCAATTCAGCGCTCTCCTCGACTCGGTCCTTGGAGGGTTCTTGGTTGAATGCCTCGGTCCACACCACTTCGTTGCAGAGCCCGCTCTTCCTCGGATGGAGTCTTGTGTACAAAGAAGTGCTTGATACGTTTTGCGACTTGTTTCAACCGCCCTCCGGTTTGCCACCGTCCCGGAATTGTGATCATGCGATCGTCTTGAGAGATGGCACCGAACCCATTCGCGTGCGGCCCTATCGCTACCCCCAAATTCAGAAGACGGAGATTGAGAAGTTGGTGACCGAAATGTTGGCAGTCGGGGTGATTCAACCGAGCACCAGTCCGTTCTCCAGTCCGGTACTCTTAGTCAAGAAGAAAGATGGTAGTTGGCGTTTCTGTGTCGATTACCGCGCATTGAACAAAGCCACCATTCCAGACCGATTTCCCATCCCCAACATCGACGAATTGTTGGATGAGCTGCGAGGCGCCTCCATCTTCTCCAAATTGGATTTGCGCTCGGGTTACCATCAAATCCGAGTGAAGGCTGCCGATGTGCCGAAGACGGCCTTTCGGACTCACGAGGGTCACTATGAGTTCTTGGTAATGCCGTTTGGTCTGTCCAACGCCCCTGCCACCTTCCAGGCTCTCATGAACTCCATCTTCAAAGGTTTGATTCGCCGGTGTGTATTAGTTTTCTTTGATGATATTCTTATTTACAGCGCTTCCATGCGCGAGCACTGTGAGCATCTTCAGCAGGTCCTCTCTATCCTGAAATTGCACTCCCTGTTTGTGAATTTGAAGAAGTGCTGTTTCGCGAAGTCGAATCTGGAGTATTTGGGCCATATAATCTCGGGGGATGGTGTGCGAGCTGACCCGGATAAGGTGAAAGCCATGGAGCAGTGGCCTATGCCTTCCACACCGAAGGAACTCCGCGGGTTTCTGGGCTTGACCGGGTATTACAGGAGGTTCGTGCGGGATTATGGCAAGATTGCTGCCCCTCTAACCCAACTATTGCGCAAAGACTCCTTCTCATGGTCTGATGAGGCCTCTTTTGCTGTTCAACAGTTGAAGCTTGCTCTCCTGGCTGTCCCGACTCTTGCTTTACCCGATTTTCATGCTTTGTTTGTGGTGGAAACAGATGCGTCCGGCGTGGGGGTGGGAGCAGTCCTGTCACAATTTGAGCGTCCCATTGCCTTCTTCAGTCAGGCACTCTCCGCACGCGCTCGGGCCAAATCCGCCTATGAAAGGGAACTGATGGCTATAGTTTTGGCGGTGCAAAAGTGGCGGCATTACTTGTTGGGGCGCAAGTTTCTTGTCCGCACGGACCAGCGTAGTCTGAAGTTTCTCCCGAACAGAGAGAGGTGGCGCCGAGTATCGGCGGTGGCTTATTAAATTGTTTGGGGTTTCACTTTTGAGATTCACTACAAGCCCGGGTGACGAATCGAGCCGCCGACGCACTGTCCCGTTTTCCGGTGGATCCGGTCCTCTGTTCCCTCATGGTGTCTTCTCTTGCTGATGTCTCTGTCATTTCTCAAGAGGTAGCCGCGGATCCTCACTTCAGCGCCATCCTTGCTGCTTTTTCTCAAAACTCACCTGCTCCTCCTGGCTGGTCTCTCCGTGACGGTCTCCTTCGCTTCAAGGGCCGCCTGGTATTACCTTCTTCGTCCTCTTGCAAACAGCAGTTGTTAGCGGAGTTCCATTCCTCCCCGGTTGGGGGTCACGGGGGTTTCCTCAAGACATACCGTCGTCTGGCTGCCGAATTCTATTGGCCCGGCATGAAGGGTGACATCCGTTCGTTTGTCGCTGCGTGTGATGTGTGCCAACGCAACAAGTATGAGACGTTGTCTCCGGCTGGGCTCCTACAACCGCCGCTATTCCACCAGTGTGGGAGGATATTTCGATGGACTTCATTGAGGGCCTTCCTCTGTCCCATGGCGCAAATTCCATCTTAGTGGTGGTTGATCGCCTGAGTAAGTTTGCTCACTTCATACCCCTACGCCACCCTTTTCGGCTCAGACTGTGGCTTCAGTGTTCATCAGGGAGGTTGTTCGCTTGCATGGGTTCCCCCGCAGCATTGTCTCGGATCGTGACCGTGTTTTTCTCAGCCGATTCTGGTGTCAGTTGTTCCGTTTGCAACACACCGCGCTCCACCGCAGCTCGGCCTATCACCCGCAGAGCGATGGCCAAACGGAGGTGGTCAACAGATGTGTCGAAACTTACCTGCGTTGCTTCATCCACCAGCGGCCGAAGGAGTGGTCCAATTGGTTGCATTGGGCAGAGTTCTGCTACAATACTTCTTACCATTCCTCCCTTCGATGCTCCCCTTTTAAAGTTTTGTATGGCCGTGACCCACCGCCGATCGTGCGATATGGCTCCCCTCCCGGACCTCAACAGTTTGAGGTCGATTCATTCTTGAAGTCCCGTGACCTGGCACTTGCCGAATTGCGCGCTCAACTAACTATTGCACAGAACCGCATGAAGCGAAGCGATAAACACCGCAGGATCTCTCTTTTGAAGTCGGCGATTTAGCCTACCTCAAGTTGCGACCTTATCGTCGCACACGGTGGCCCGCCGCACCAACATGAAGCTTAGTCCCCGTTTTTTTGGTCCGTACAAGGTCTTGGAGCGCATTGGCGCCGTGGCCTATCGTCTCGAGTTGCCGGCTACTTCTTCTATCCATCCCGTGTTTCATGTGTCCCAGCTGCGGCGTGTGTTGGGCTCGGTCCCGGTGTCCCCTGAGCTACCTCCTGTTGATCCTGAGTCCGTTATGATCGCTGTGGAGCCCGATTATATTCTGGCCTATCGTTGCTTGGCTGCCGGTCCTGAGGTGCTGATCAAATGGTCTTCTTTGCCTGAGTCGGATGCCACTTGGGAATTGGTCCGCCATGTGCGTAAGTCATTCCCTGCTTTCCACCTTGAGGACAAGGTGGTTGTCCACGGGGGGAGTACTGTTAGACCCCGTATTTCCAAGGTGTACCAAAGAAGGGGAAAAGTGTGCACTGGAGGCATTGGAGTACCTGCTTAAGTGGGGTGTGACTTATCTGTGGGGTCAGCTAAGTGGTTTTGAGTTGTGGGGGTGTGGAGTAAGTATCATGTGGGTCAGTTAGTCAGTTAGGGGAATGTGATATAAATAGCAATGTATGTCGGTCCTGTGGATCATCTTTTGTTTTGTCGGTCTTCTTGGGGAACTTTGGTGAGAAGAGCGAAATTGCTCTTTCTCTGGTTTGGCAGCATCGCTGCTGTACTGTTTTGCTTCGTTCATCAATAAAGGTGTTCTGGGTTGCTAAGTTGTTTGGTTTCGGTGGTTTATCAGAAAGTTTAAAGTTTCTGTTGAAGCAGTACAATTATAAGAAGAGAAGGGAAAAAAACATAAGAAGAAAAGCTTGACAATAAAATCACTGTTGTGATTCTATAACATCTTCTAGACATTTATTGTGTGCAACAAATTGACATCAAGAATGATTAAGGAAAAAGTTTGCGAGCCGCAGAAACACCAAATACTTGTCGAATCCTCTGAAAAGTGGACAACATTGCAATGATTGCATATACAAATCAAAGACTTAAAGGCCTCATTTTCATAATTTAAAAATAAAGCTCATACTCTGCATCCTAGGAAGAAACAGATCAGCTTCAACGTATAGCAGTTAAATGGAGTCAAATTTTTTGATTGGGAGGTTTACCAAATGTAAGACGAGCAAAAGTATAAAACTATTGTTAAGAAGTCGATCTACACTCAGTTGCTCATTTCCTTCCATAATAGTCTTAATCCTGATCACTCATTCCTTTATGTCACAAGACCAATCTCCCTTCTTTTGCCCTCCCAATCGTTTTTGTTGTATTTCTTACTTTCTCCACCCAACCACTCCTTTGTTTGGTCTCAGTAAGCAGTGTCAACAGTTTATGGCTCTGGTACCCACCTGGTCTGTCCAATGTGAGTGGGGCCTATGTTTTAAAAAATCTATGAAGGTCTGCCTTGTCCAGGCCTGCTAAAGCATAAATATTTAATGGGTGGGCTAAGATTTGCATTAGTCAAATCAGGACCGATCTGGCCAAGGAACAAAATTCATATGATATCATAGAGGTGACGTGTACAAACTAATACTAATAATGTTCCTATTTTAACAAGTGAAAGGCGAACCCAGGAGCCCAAAAGAGGAAACCCATGGCTAGATGTTGTTGGGCTCCCAAGTCATTTTGCTAGCTTAGAAAATCAGTTATTCTATAATTGGCATCCCATGGAAATAAAAGTCAATAATACCTTTGTGAGGTACCCGCGCAATCCTTCATCCACGTTTGAACTGCCTAATACAAGATAAAATCCAGGCTTATTATGTACCCAGGGCATGAGGGATGCTAACATAAATGCAAGCACCATTCTGATTCGAGCTTGAATATTTTGCAGCCCCAAGTTTTCAACACTTGATCCACCATCCACCTGTACAAATAAAAAACCATTACAAGAAACTTCAATTAATAATCTGATAGAGGCTCTTTTTGTTATATTCAAGAATGGCACTATAAAGTCCATAAGCATATATGAAGATGCTGAAACTTTTCATTTTATTTCTTACTTGCTCTTTTTATTTGGCATCCTTTTCAAGATCCTTTCATTGGACTTGTGAAAAGAAGAGATTAATTTCAAAACACAATTTATTATTTGTGACAAAGCAATTGAGGGAGTGATCTGATAGAACCCCCAAACTTTAATGAACTGAACTAACAAAGAAAAGATAAATAACAAGAGAATTGTGAGAAGAAGAAGATATATTGCTGAACTAAACTACGGAACAAGCAATCCCACAACGTACAAGAGGTTGGACTCTCCAAGAGAAACAACAACGATTACAAACTCAAAGTAACCCCAGAGAAGAGTCTTAAAACTCTCTAAACCCAATCACTCCAAGAGTGCCCAATTACATTGAAATTCCAAGATGTCCCATCTAACTAACTCACCCCTATTTATAGTGTTTCCTTCTCACTAATTCTATGTGACTACTCTATGTGGGATCTTATCAAAGTCCAAATGAACCCCACGCATTCTTACGACCAGTTATAGATGTGTCCACACCCTAAGAGTTAAACGTTTGTATCAATAGAAGTACATTCATTGCAAGTGTTACCTTGTAGCGTGGTCGCTTTCCTGTAAGTGTTTGGAACAAGGTAAGCAAGGCTGAAATAAGGCTATCTATAGAAACATCAAGGTGCCATGCTCCAATCTCGTCAGCCAGTATCTTCGCTCTCAACTTTGTCGCCTCTGAACTGAAAAGGAGAACAGAAGATTATGTTGCAAATCAAATCAAATAGCAAAAATTTGAAGAGTGGTAAAGCAAACATAAAATGGATAAGACCAGTGTCTCTTGTTGATGAAATATAATATAATTAGTGCCTTTTCATCAAGAGCCATAGTTTATTTCCGGCAATACTTCTGATTCAAATTTCAAGGTCTAATTAGCGATGTGATCATGTGACAACAATTAAAACACAGGTTCTGAACATGATAAGATACACAAATTCGCTGATAACATTCGCACAAATCATATGGATAGCATGAACATGTCCCCAATAGAAATTGGATTGGTGTGCCAACTCCGCCCCCGTGGGACTACTCGTATATGTAAGGGACACCCAAAGTCATAATAAAAAAGTCCCCAACAAACAAAAACAAGATGAGATGCATATAGAAAAAATAACATATGCACGAACTTTTCTTCTTAATCGACCTTCTCTTCTTTTCAATATCATACTTTACATACTGAGAAAAGACTAGAGAAAGATTAAAAAATCAACCAATAAAATCACGCCAAACTGTTAAAACAGGACTTGTTTCTCCATTTAGATCAACAATATGTTAAATTATTAGTCTCAAAAAAAAAAAAAAAAAAAAAACACATGTTACATTATACAACTCATGATATGATATCTAAAGTTTCAAACAAATAAGCTCATAGGAGGCAAGGGCCAGACATTCATGTCAACAACAACAACAACAAAGCCTCAATCACAAATTAGTTGGAGCTGGCTACATAGATAAAACTCTTCCATTATTATGTCAACAAAGATGCGTAAAATTCATTAATCAGGCTGGCACCGTGATAAAGGGACAATCAATGAAAAACAAAGAATTGGATCATAGGATTAATAACTGTTTGCTGGCTTACTGAAACTAGCTCTTTAATTAGCTTACACACACACACACACCCACCAAATTGTTAAAAAAGATGAAGATACAAGTACCATTTACTGAAAGATTTATGCCCTGTCCTGAGTTTTGTATAGTTGGAAATAATCTTGATCAACAATAAAATGAACTTCCAAGAATAACAAAGTAACTTGCTGCAAGGAAGTCATACTAGAAACATGATAATTGTCAAATGAAACTCCAATCAAGAATGAACCTATTAAATTATAAATTGGGGAACCTGAAACATTCACAACTAAAAAAGCAAAATATCAAGACAGACCTATACATAAGAGACCATAGAAGAACCGGCTAGAAGCGAAAATCCTACCTGTTTTCAGATCCCATAAAGACTGTGTAAAATATACGTTTGGCAAATTCTTTGCTGTCAGTAGGAAACCGCCCATCAGTGTAGTGGCCTATTCGTATTGCATCAGCTTTGACTTGCTCATCACCATCAGCAATCTCTGCACATAAATGCTTACTGTCAGCAGTGGAAGAAAGTAAAACGGCAGAAGGGATCTACAGAATGGAAACCCAATCTCACACCGTCCTTGCCACACAGTTCGCATTTTTCAGCTTTGCTGGGACCTTGAATATCTGCTGCTAATATTTCTATTTTGTCTCATGATTCATTGGTTTTGATCCTGAAAAGAGTCTCTGTGGGAGTAGGCCCAAGTTAAAACCACATATAGAAGTGGTCATGCAACTCATCACCTTCTAAGCCTCATACATATATGTAGTTTTGCGACATGAATGGCATCCAATATTTAACTTTATTCACTCCATGTTTTTAGTCAAATCATGCGTCTAGTTTAGCACCTTTCCCTAATAGTAACTGCATTCATGTCATGTAATGATAGTCACTAAATCTATAAAATTATATCACAATAGCAACTTGCATTATAGTGGACCCAAAATTTCTCATTCTTCCATTATCCCAATACATATTAAGACCTTTTTCTTTTTGTAGGCATGACATATTAAGTCTTGAGAGCACTCTTGTGGCCCAAAAACTTCCATTTTGTCATGATCCAGATAACCAATTAGGAAGTAAGAGCATTCTTGCGAACAGTGAAAAAACTATCCCATCCTATACTCGAAGTTCAATTTGCCATTAACGAGCATACTATTTAAAGGAAAAAGCTACAGAAACATTACCAATTCTTAGGTACAGTGCTTCCACCATCAAACTATGGCTAATAGCCATCCAGAATTTGGAACTCAAAATAACATCCCGATTTGAAATTTTGTATAAAGAAAGGACCACGATACTGACCTCTGACAACAAGCTGGCACATGCAACCAACAATAGATGCAACTGACGAGCTATCAGCTCCACCAGAAAGAGGAAGTAGAAATCCTGAAGCACCGCTTCTTCTTAAATAATCCCAAAGCCAACAACCAGGTCCATACGCTATCTCCTCCTCAGGGGAATGATACTTAATCTGCATAACATATAGCTATTAATTAGAAATAGAAAATGACAAACAAAGGAAACAACTTCATAATTGCAGTGACGCTTCTGGATGACTTAATATGTTAAAGATTATCTGATGGAACCAAAAGCAAGTATAGTCCACCAACAAGAGCACCCATGGGCACAAAATTCTTCAACAAATCATATGTTAGCTACAAGTTTCTACCACTAGACATACGCCGCCAAAGAGTATGCTTTTACCCATCAATTGAAGAAAGACTTTCGAATTCTGCATTCCCTCTACATTTTGCCACTAAAACATATAATGCCAGCAAATATATACCATTAGATCCTCTTTTATTTTAACTGCTTGCTATTCGGTTCTTGTTTTTATTATTCTTAAGTTCTAGATATTGATATACAATTCAAGTTACCGCCTTCTAGACAGTAAAATGAGTTGGGGAAACTAATAGAACTAAATAGTAAAGGGAATATAACATATTTGCATTTATATTGTGGTCATCCAGTAGTGATAACTGACCTTCAAAGGACTGGAGAGGGACATTTGGAGGTTGAAAGACTGACACAGCTTGTATGGTACAGCAATAGATGAAACTGTTGACTTGCAACTTGCCTGCTCCTGAAAACTACTTATGGATCCTCTCAAGCTAGAAACCTGTCAAAATAAGTTTATAAAAGATTAATGACATTGTTCTTTAGACAAGAAATATAGAGGGAAATTAGTGTACTTGAATAACCAGGTTCGTAAATATATGACACAGCTCATACATTTGTATGTTTTATCTTCTCAAGCATGCATCATGAATAATGATTTTGTTAGTAACTTCTATTCATCTCCATCAAATAACCGAAGATTGACTCAAGTATTTAAAGGGGGAAAGGGGAAAAAAGAACATTTAAATAGTTTAGAAACTTTGCTTTATTTGATTAAAATAAAAAAACCTACTTACACCACCCAACAAACTCAAACTTCCACGTAGGAAGACTTGAACGGCCTTAATTTCTTCATGGAGTGATCAGCAGATTCAGCACATGTCAAACCAATAGGAGAGATTAGCACATGTCAATCTTTGTTTTATTTTGTTAGTACTACTACAAGAAGCCTCAATCCTAAATTAGTTGGGGTCAGCAACATGGATCAAACACTTCCACTAACCTTGATATAACACAACACTTCCACTAAGCTTGATATGACACAGCTGATGATGTACTTAAATAATCTTTTTTTAGATCTTCCATAATTAATGCATCTCAAACTAAATTAAGTACCCCTTTGCTATTGAGAATCTACCATAAGGAACATTATAGTATCATGTATTGGAAGCATTGCTTGCTTCCTCTCACCCCTACACACACCAACACATGTAAAAAGGAGAAGGATTTCACAAAAGAAAAGGAAACACAATCTTACAGCATCTAGGTCCACTTGAGCAACTAAAACCTCGACATCCTTTAGAGAAAATTGTGAACCTTGAGCAACCACGTCGCCGTTAATGACCACACAACAACATCCATCTACAACCAAAAAGAAATAACAAGAACGCATATTCAAGATACAATGCACCAAGTAGAAACAATAAATCCATTCCTTTACCGAATACTTCCTCAACTAAGGGGGCGTTTATTACCATAATATAAGCGGCCACCATCACACCCTTGGTGATTACTGTACATGTAGACCCCTCCTCGAGTATGTGTAGCACCTATAAAAGCACGAATACGAAGATCAAGCTTTCTAAGTTGGTGATGACTCCCACTTGCATTCATAAACACTTCAACACCATTCAACGCAAGTTCGGCATGAGGCGGTGCAGGAGTAAAAAGCTCCTCACAGACTTCAGCAGCAACAACCCTGACAATAAATGGCGTCAAAAAGATAACTAATAAGAAATTATTGACAATATTTTACAATATACCTAATTAGCACCATTCTAATCTCAAAAAGTCCAATTAAGTAAGTTGATTCCGAATCCAAAAATATAACTTTTACACCGAACCACTTCCCATTTAGGAAGGAACAGATCTATTAAACTTTTGTTTCTAGTTAGTGAGATATCCTGAACAAAGAAATAGACTCAAGAAGCTAAAAAAGTTTTCTCGAGCAACTACATTAATATGGTTCATTGAGATTTTGGTATTATAGATGCTACCACACATACAATCACACTCAATTTGATAGAATTACTAGATTTTATGGGGATCTCTATAATATGCAACTTGCAAGTGATATCATGACCTCCCCCTTTATGCTTGGTGGTAGTGATTCCTCGAGCATTACGACTTTCGCCGCAATGACATTATCCACAAATCGGACAATTTCACAAATTGACTTAATATATACATATATTAGACATTATATTTTATAGATATACACCAAATACGTTCTTCACATAGATCACTAGAAGAAAAGCCTTCAGAGAAGAGTGAAGCCAGGATTTTTTTACTCCATATCTCCAAAAGTTTCAAACTTAACCTATGTGTAAGGCAATGTAAAATACTTTTGTGTTCGCAAGCCAAAGTTTTAGCACGGGAAAGTCAACTTATGTACTCCATTCAATGCAAACACTTTCAATGTGGATCAGCAGTACTACTAAAAAAATCTTTATGTGCGCCGAAATCTACTGATAAGTCAGAATCTGAAGAATAAGTGCAAGACAACATCCCTTTATTTGCATTATTCATCAAGTTATATGCCCCAAATTCCAATCAATTTGACGTGCATAGCATATTCGTAAGTCCACTCATAACTTTTTTTTCACCAGTTCATTGGAATTTTTTTATTTTATATATTGTAGTGTCCGAGATTATCCCTAACTGTCCAACCATTCCACAAGAGACATACTTCACCCTACAAGAGATATGCTACAGCAAGTTAGAAGATTCAAACGTGTGACCTCTATGAGGCACGCACATGTGAACAACTAGTAGGTCCTAAAAAATAACCATTACACCAAGGCAGTGGTTGGCCATTCATACAGTCATATTTTATAAGCCACCAAATATCATGTAAATTTTGAGCAAAGCATCCAATAGATGTAGAGAACCATTTTCTAAGAATTTAAATCTTATCATCATATTCATTTTGGAGAGTTCGTATCTGACTTTCACTAAAACATATTAAAAAAAAAAACAACAAAAAGAAAATAAAGAATGATATCAAGCTGAGCGTAGAACAGTAAAACAGCGCTCACTTACGTGTCAACGAACTGAATGTACCCATAACCAAAAGGCACATGAGTCTGGGACAAAGCCTCAGAAACATCATCCGGAAGCTGGAAATCAACAAGCCGGTCGGCCTGTTTCCATGTCGTGAACCACCTCAGTTCCCTATAATTCCCATCATTAGCAAGCCACATCTTCGGACGAATCATAAGTATCTTCCGATTCATACACAGAACTTGGCAATTGTATCTTTCTGATCCTCTTATCACAGGCATGCCAATACTGCACAGTATCCCATCCGTCCACTCACCAACCAAAATCTCCTTCAAGCACTCCCACCTGCATTCGAATCACTCTACTTTCAAACAAAATAACCTAAAAACAACTCCACCTCTTCTCCTTAACCTTCGTAATTGACACCAAATCAAATCATCACAAATTGCACAAACATGCATAAAATTCGACCTACAAACCAAAAATAAAACGACATTCAAAGAAATTCTAACGCCAGAACTTCAACCAAATCAAATTAGCACAAATTGCAAAAACAAGCATAAAATTCGACCTAGAAACCAAAAATAATACCAAAACAAGAAATCAAACATTCCACGAACTTCTAACACCATAACTTCCAGCAAACCAATTCGAATTAACACAAATTACACAACAATGCACAAAACTTGACCTAGAAATCGAACATTCAAAGAATTGGCGCTGCGACTTACGAGTGAGTGACAGTGTCGAGTTCCAAGAAGTGATCTTCGCAGCCATAGCCGGTGACCTCAAGCTCAGGACCGAGCCGGATCACCGCTCCAGCTTCTTTAGCCCTAGAAATGGAGTCCTTGATGTTCCGCAGATTGCAATCGAAATCCATCGCCCATTGGTTGAGATTGCAAGTCGCGACCTTCAAAAGCCTCATTTTTCACCGATTAAGCGACGAGCGAATCGAAGAGCTTCACAAAAACGCAGAGACGAATTCAGAGAAACAACGCAGTTGCATCCAATTTAGAGTTTCCGAACGTTTGCTCTCCCTCCGAATCTCTTCTTATCTCTCCGCTCTTCAGAATCTCCCGCACACAAACTCACTCAAAATAAACAAACAAATACATGCATATAATTTGTCAAAAAGGTTATTTATAATATAATTTAAAATCTAATACAAATGCATTTTATTTATTTTTTATTTTTTTAGGCCCAAATGCACTTTATTATTTATTGGTAACTAAATAAATATTAAGGATATAGAATTTATGATCTTAAAAATTTTAGCAAATATATTTTGTCCCACTCGCACACTTGACACACTAACTGAGTAAGGACGAAAATTACTGCTAATCTTCTTTTTTGATTGGGAAGGGTTCATAATTCTCTAGCCAACTTTCTTATAGTTGGATGTTTTTTTGAATGATGTTCTTTTATATCATTAAAATTGAAGAATCAAGTTAATTTTTATTAAGGTAATTGATTCTGCATATAATCTTATTTTAACTAAAACAAAGTTACAAGATTTTGTCATGATTTATCGGGCTACGAAGATGCCGAAGTTCCATTGTATAGCTATAACATAGGATAGCTCAACGTCAGTTGTAGGAGCTACTGGCATTGAAGACTTGTAAGATACTTTGCAGGAGCTTTCCTTCAAGGGAAATGATTTTCTTGACATAATCAAATAAAGTCTCCCTTTGAAGAAAAAATCACAAAAGTACACATGTTTGTACTATAAATGAAAAAAATAGGGCTGATGCTTTTATTTCGAGAAAATAGTCAATGTCGTCCAATGAAAATGCGTTATCTAAGTGGCAAATTTTTTTGCTGACGTGGACACATGGTTAGCGCCTTTTCAAAAGGCGTTATCCATGTGTTCAGGGCCAGGTGGCGTAAATTACACAGATAGCGCTTTTTCAAAAGGCGTTATCTGTGTAATCTGCGCGTCCTACGTGAACAGTGAAGTGGAAGATAATTGTATAGATAGCTCGTTTTGAAAAGGAGCTATCTATACAAATTGCCTCGCCAACTCACCGCCACCTCACACCCATGAAGCCTACCAATAATGATATAACGCGCAAGCATATCGCCACCTCACACCCGCGCCACTCGCGTATATCGAGGTAGACAACCAATGTAAACAACGCGCAAGCATATCGACGCGGACAACCCATGCAAATGTTACCCATGTATGTCGAGGTGGAGATTTCATGCAAATGTCAGGCACGTCTGTCGAGGTGGCCGACCCATGCAACTTCGTGCAACTCATGCAAACGTTACGCATGTGTCTCGAGGTGGTAAAACCAATGTAAACGTTGCGCACGTATCTCCTGGTTGACAACACATGGAAACACCATGCACGCATGTCGAGGTGGGGCCAGCCATGCATATCCACTACAGACCATGGACCCCATGCAAACGTCACGCACGTATCGCGAGGCGGACAACCCAGGTGAGTTGCATGCTTACTATGGATATGCATGGCTGACCCACCTCGACATATGTGGGTGGTGTTTCCATATGTTGTCAACCAGAAGATATATGCGCGACGTTTACATTGTCTTTATCACCTCGAGACACGTGCGTGACTTTGCATGCGTTGCGCGAGGTTGCATGGGTTGCCCACCTCGACGTGGCGTTTCCAACAGGCGCTATTAATTGGGTAGATTTTTTTCGCTGACGTGGGCGCTATCCGTGAAACACAGTCCACGTATGACGCGTGAACATGAGCCGCCCGAATAGCGCCTATGGGTTGCACGGGTTGTACGGGTTGTCCGCCTCGCAATACGTGCGTGACGTTTACATTGGCTTTATCACCTCGAGACACGTGCGCGACGTTTACATGAGGTTGCATGGGTCGCCCACCTCAACAAATGTGCTTGAAATTTGCATGAAATCTCCACCTCGGCATACATGGGTGATGTTTGCATGGGTTGTCCACGTCGATATGCGTACGCGTTGTTTACATTGGTTGTCTACCTCGAGATACGTGAGTGGCGCGGGTCATCCATCTCCATATGCACGTGGTGGTCATAGGGGGAGAGAATTTGTATAGATAGCTCATTTTCAAAAGGAGCTATCTATATAGTGTAAAGGTTCGTATAGACAGCTCCTTTTCAAAATGAGTTATCTATACATTTGCCCCGCCACCTCACACCCTTCATAAGTGATAACGCCTTTACAAAAGGCGTTATTGCCTATTTTTGTGAATTCAAAGTACACCACCCTATTTTTGAAAAACACCCCCTTTGAAGCCATCCATGTACCCTTCAAGATGTACATCGCATGTGTTAACTCAAAGGATTATCCAATTGTGAAGTCTTAAGTTTGAGCAGGCCTTGTGATTTCAAAAAGCCGACGATGTAGCCAATTACTTGTTATCTGTGAAGGAACTCGTACAAAACGGTTCCACCAGGTCTTCCCACTAACATCATAAAATAATGGCTCTCTGATCTCTCGTTAACAATAAACACCGGGGGTTCAATAATTATCATCATCATTATCATCATGACTTGACTTAATGCACTTAATATTTTGCTTTTACAATTCGTCAAACCTCTTGACCTCGATATGGGCAACTATCCTCCATCGCGATCTCACTTTCTTTAGTATAGTTAAATGTTGAACTCCTAAACCCATCTCAGCAACTATAAGATGCAAAGTCGCAATTGATCAGCTCTTTTGGGAAGAGGTATCAATTACTATTCAAAATAAAATGTAGGCCTTCAAGTTTTCTACCGTTCCTAAGGCTGCAAAAGCCCATCAGATATCTACAAGATTAAATAATCAAAACAAACACATTTCAATTAGAAAAAAATATCACAAATGTATAAACGAAAAGTTAGAAGTTATACTTTACTACCGTCGCATTGGCCTCATTCGGACACACAGGACCGAATTAAGTGTGTTTGATCGATCATGTTGAACTGATTGAGATTTATTTGGTATTATAAGACCGAGTGAATAAAATTCATTCGGTCATAGAAGACCGAGTAAACAAAATTTCCTCGGTAGACTTCACCAGACTAGTATTAGCTATAGCACTTAGTTGATGAGTATTATCTTCTTTGTTTTATAATGAGTAATTGTTGTGTACTTGTGTGTAAGGTCATTAGGCTATTTGTTCGGTCAAACATCACCGATTGAGAGTCATTGGTTCGGTTGGCCTTGACCGATCAAGAGTATTTTGGTCTGTTTCTATCCATCGACTTGTTCATTTTAGTTTCGTCATTGATAACTGAACCACATGTTATGAAGAGCTATACCGTCTTTGTTTTTAAAATTGTTCGAGTAATTAGTTAATGTTGATTTTGGCATTCTATTTGTGTTATTGTTATAGGTATGGCTCGCACCAAGAACACTGTCAGTCGGGAGGCGACTGAGGCCAAACAATTGAAGGGAGTGCGGGGTGGTCGTAGAGCTCAAACGACTTTGTATAGAAAATCAAAGGACTTGAGATGGGGTAAGGGATCAATGAAGTTGGTAATTTACCCAACGAGGCTTCTGCATTACCAGCCTTGGAGGCGGCTGGCAAGGAGTTGGCTATACATACGAACCAAGTTAATGCAGCTCAACAGCCAAAGACTGACTCAACTAAGGAGAGTAAGGAAGAAGCCACCCAACAAGGCGAACAAGAAAGAAGTAATCAATCTTTATCTGAGTCATCTAAAGAAGAAGACGAACAAGTAATTGGAGAAGAAAGCAGTGAAGATAAAGGGGAAAGTAGGGAAAAGATAGAGGAGAAGGTGATAGTGGTGAAAAATAAGAGGAAGAGAGTGGAAACGAAGGAGAAGGTGATTCAAGATCAAGTGGTGATGATGAGGATAGTGGAGACGAATGAGAAGAAGATGATGATGATGATGAAGAAGAATAAGTTGTGGTAGGGAAAAAGGTTGTTGCAAAGGGTGGCAGCAACGCGAAGCCGGGAACCCTTAAAGGCAAGAAGCCAACATATGACACCTCTACACTGTTCCCTGAAAGGCCTAAGAACCAGATACTGCTGATGAGTTTTAACAATCATGTCGCCGCTGCGATATGGAATGGTAAGGTACGTCTGAGTTTAATTAAATTAATTTGAAATAGTAAGGAATAGCTAACGAATTGAATTAGAAACACTATGTTCGGTTTGCATGAACCGAACTAATTCATTATGTTCGGTTGGTACCAACCGAGTGAATATATTTCATCCGGTTACCTTAGACCGACCAGATGGGTTTAGTTCAGTTGATTCGAACCGAACAAAGTGTTTCTCAATTGTTTTTAACTTTGTTGACTTATTAATTTTTTTGGATATATATATATATATATATATACATATATTAGAAACACTCTGTTCGGTTTGCACAAACCGAACTAATTCATCTTCTTCGGTTGGTGCCAACCAAGTGAATGTATTTCACTCGGTTACCTGACACCAACCAGATAGGTTTAGTTCGGTTGATTCTAACCGAACATAATGTTTCTCAATTGTTTTTTAACTTTGTTGACTTATTATTTTCTTTGGATATATATATTATTCGTATACATTTCTCGGGAACGACCCCTCCTAAGATGTATCAATCATGGCTCGCAGTTGGTACAGTGGGATCTGGCGAAGTGTTGCCGAGACAGAGTTCACCTTCAGAGCATTATTCAGGCATCCGGATTGAGTGCGCTGACCAAGTGCACATACAAGAAGGCACACAAGACCCTGATAGCAGCCTTCGTAGAGAGGTGGCAGCCAAAGACCGACACATTTCACCTACCGTTCGGTGAAATGTCAATCACGCTGGAGGATGTCAGCATGTTGTTGAAGTTTCCCGTGATGGGAAAGGTTGTAGACTGTCCTTTGATGTCTAGGGATGAGTCCATTGAGTTGATGGTCAGGGCACTCCAAGTATCAGAGGAGGAAGCCAAAAAACAGTTGAACAAAGACCATAAGGTTTTGAAGTCCAGGCTGAAGTCAAAATGGGGAGATCTGCCAAAGCCTTCAAAGAAAGGTAACGAGAAAAGGCAAGTGTTTCCTACAGTTGAGTGCATGACCCGAGTATACTTTTGGTACCTATTGGGGTGCACTTTGTTCGTTGACAAGACATCCACGTTGGTCCCAGTTGAACTTCTTGACTTGGTAGAGAATTTAGAAGAGGTTCATACATATGCTTGGGGTGCGGCCGCTCTAGCATACTTGTATTGACAACTGGGATCAGTAACCCGGGTGAAAGTATGTCAGATTGCTGGGTATCTGACATTGCTAGAGGTGCATTCACCATAAGTTGTCGAATGTTTTATTTTTTCATTTTAGTTCGACTAACTTACTTTGTTTTCTCTTTTGCAGGGATGGTTATAAAACCATTTTGATACGGTTCTGCATGAAGCATGCCTAAACCCAACTTATGTTGGGAACCTTCCCAATATGTCAAGGTGGATCGTGAAGTCTGAGCTGGGCCTGAACTTAGATCATGTACACCGACTTCGCACAGCACTCAATAGTACTCGATCAAACAAGGTGTGTGCACTCACGTTACCTTTTACTTTAATGCACAAATTTGTAATTATTTTGGTATGATTTAAGTATTGGCTTACTTGTGTGATCCTTGTTTTTCCATTTTGTCTATCAGGTTACATGGGACCCGTACTCGAGTTTGAGGACAAATGAGGATATTACAGAGCTGGCTTTCTACACGGGGACCATAAAGTTTTTCGGCATTGTCGAGCCTTATCACTCAGATAGATTTTTGCGGCAGTTGGGTCACGTACAAAGGATCCCCTCTTCATCATACAATCCTACTCTAGCGCAGAGAGGGAAGGAAGCTGCAAACTATATGGTGAAGTACGGTTTCTAAGCCGAGCTGTGGGAGAGATGGCAAGATCATGTATTGTCCGCACGATCAAGGGGACAACGGGCGTCTCATGGGCTGCGAACGAGGACTACAAAGGGTGGTACATTGATGCCTCCCACCCTAAAGTCGAAAATCCGCAAGGAGCACGGCTGGGACGGAAGACAACGATGACATATATGATATGAGTTAGACAAGACATTCCACCATTCTTGTTAATTTATTAATTAATTTGATTCGCGCTTACTATTTCTAGTGATTTGTTATTTGTGTAGTGGGTAAGACAGGCTGTGGAGGTTGTCACGGCTTTGAAGACCTTGCCGCTTGGAGTTGGAGATAAGGCTTCCGCATTAAAGATGGCGGACGAGGTGTTAAAGCACCTCATTGTAGTTGGTTCGAGTGTGACATCGAGTTCGACGACATCTGTTGCCACTCCTTCTTAACCTCCAACGTCTAAGCGGAAGGCAATCGCGACAGAAACGGGAGTAAAACCTTCGAGGAGACAAGCCAAGAGCAGGACTTGAAACCCTTATTTTAGGATGTTTTTGTCAACCACTAACTGAATTTTATGTACTATTTTGCATATTAAAATTGACGTGCCTGATTTTTAATTTCAATTGTGAATGACTTTTATTGTGCTATTACGAGTATTTTATATGAGAATATATTTCCGCTTGCTGTAAATTTGGTTTCTTTTGCATTGGTAAAGTACGGGCAACTAATTAAATTCAAAATGTGTCCTTTCATGGTCTGTTCGGTTAGTTGCCACTGAGTATTTTTGTCACGATCGGTCGAGCACGACCGATCCAACATTTGAGCACATCGTTTTGATATTGTTCGGTCATTGTAAACCAACTTACCGTGTCAGATTCGGTTCCTTCGTACCGAGCAGTTGAAAACAAATTGGTTATATACCGCCAAACAAAAATTGAATTACTTCTTATGACTTTATTCGGTATTTCAAAACCGACTTGAACGTCATAGTTCGGTGTAACATAACCAATCAATGAACTACTCATTGTCAGAGTTTGACCGAACAAACAACTATGCACAAATAAACATTTTGTTCGGTTAACAACAAATAACTAGCATCGCTTTACTCGGTCATTGTTGACCGAACAGATCATAAAACAAATGAAAAATCACAAAACCTATAACTCCATCCTTTCAAAAACATCATATACATTCATGTATCAGAGTATACAAAAAATTAATAAACAACACCTAACTATACTTCATGTACTGGATGCGCACAAAATTATTGCAAGTCCAATACGATGGCATCATCTAAACATTAATATATGATATGTTGTGCAAATAATGTACACCTAATCAAGGTGTACCCAAGTCTATTATGATGGGAGACCCATCTCGAGAATTTAGCACTTGCGGTGGGTGATTGATGTTTAAGTTTTCACTCCATCCTATCGACTTCGGTTTTATATGTTTTCACCATCCCGAATACAATTGTGGGAAAGGGGAATCGGCCTTGAATAACACCTGTGTAAGTGCGGTAGTTCGGTATTATGTCAAAGAGTGATTAATCAAGTAAATAGGTAACACAAGAAAAATTAGTGCAACTTATCCTCATAAAGTGGTTGTCATTGACCTATGTCATCCCAATTACGACTCTATCACTTGGCGAAGATGGCGATGCGCCCCGGTGTGGCAGGAAGGTCATCCTACCATTCGATGATAGGAGCAATACAACGACATTATAACATGTAGCAATGACAAGTCCTATATCGGGCATTGTCATCCACTTTTGAAATGGAGCGTCCACGGTGTCGTCGTAGTGTTGCACGGCTTGTATAGTCGTATCATAGTTATCTCCCCTGATGATTCTGCGCCATAGATCTTGATAGCCATGAAGCTCCCAATACATATAATTGCGGATTTGCTTCCATGCATCATCTTCATTATGTCCAAGGCCTTGTGCAACTACTCGGTAACAACAATTGCCATCTCCCCTAACATCGTTAACCCTTTCAATGTGATCCAACCATTCTTTAGGGGCAACACTGCAAAAACCATCTCTATGCACATTATGCAAACATGTGCAAGTTCTATGAACTTTGGGGGTCACGTCACGACTACCTTTAATAGGTATCAATTCTGGATGAAGGACGTACTCGTGATGGCTTGGATCTCTCTTGGTAGATATGTCACCCTCGTCTTTCTTAATGACATTCCTCCTCTTACCCTCATGTGACACTTTTCCCTTCCCCATTTATGAGGCCTTTCTCCCACTTGTCTTTAATTTCTCAATTGGAACCACCAATGATGCCGATGACCGACAACTAATCTTTCAAAGCTGCTGCACAATATGCATACGCAAATCCTCGGTGTGGACACTTTAAAACCTCTCGATAACCCTTTTGTATTTCCGCTTTGAAATTGTATTCTATACGATTGACCACTTGATCGAGGTTCATGCTCAATTTCTGTCAATGTATGTGAACATCATTTAGAGTTAATAGTGAGCCTGACAGTTGGTATGTGGCAATTTTGTGGGCACATGGAAGGCCAAATGTCCTGCACAATGCACATCCACACCTAATTAGATCAGAACCAACATTTTCAACACATTCCACCTCTTTGCGAATTTGCTCTAACGCATATTGCGACACAAATCCTCGCAACATACGGTATAACTTATCGCCAAACTCTTCTCAAAAGAAGCCTTGCTCTATGTATGTTGGCCTTCTACCATACTATGGATACTCGCCACAAATCCTTAAATTTCCATTGCGAGTGTCCAAGACATTTTTTCAAAGTATTGTGTTTACTTTCAACTCTGTCGGTCGTACCATGTCCAAGATGCAATGTTTTGTCTGTCCACGCTTTTGCAAATCGTTCTTTGTAACCTCTAACCCATGTCTCCATCAAATATTCAAGCAACCCGGGTACAGAACAATAATCGGTGGCCAAATTAGCCATTTTCGTGTTGAAGGAAACTTCAGTCGTGGCACTTGTAAAGGCATTCCACCTACTCAAGAAAAGGCTGAAGTCCTCATTACGTGCAAAATATTTTTTTGTGTTTCCTGCCACGTCCTGACTAATGTGCCAATTGCATAGAAGGTGAGTCGACATGGGGAATACCGACTCAATTGCATTTATCAATCCCAACTCCCTGTCGGTAAGTATCACATTAGGTTTACCCTACCTATCCATAATTGAGATCCTTCAAAGCCCAAATGTAGTTATCTTTTTTATCTGCGGATATAAACACAAAACTCACGGTGAAAGATAACTCAGTCGACGTCACAACAATGATTTCAAGTAAAGGCATGTGATATATGTTACTCTTGTACGCGCAATCCATAAATAAAACTAGCAGAAAATATTGCAATAACTTTATGGAGTTGGGATGAGCCCAAAACAAGTCTGTAAGAACTTCTGTTTCCTCATTTTTTCTATGCCACGATAGGTAACCATGTGTATCAAGCAAATGCATGGCTTGTTGCATTTGTGATCTCCCTCATGCCTCTTCCAACCTGTGTTTTTGTCTGACATTGTATATCGTGCGCATTGTCGATGAATTAGTTGCATCATTCTTCTTTAAAGTTTCCAAAATTTCACGCGACTTAATATTTCCTTCAATCATTTGTACGAACACAACGTGCTCTTCCAGATCTAATCGACCAGTGTATGAGCGACCCTCCATTATCGTGGTTATGACACCCACACATCACTGTGACACGCCATAAGCAATCCACATGTTTCTTGATATTTATTTCAAATGGGCAACCACATTTTTTAGTGCCATATTTTCCTCTATATGTCCCCCTCAATACATCCCCCATCTCATCCATTGGAGTTTTGTCTTCAACCACACCGTTACTCGCTTTCATTTTTCCAACTCGTTGTGTGTCACCCCTATAAGAACCAGACCTCTCACTTGCCATTTTTACCCTTCCCCGACGACGCCCATCACCCTCTGCATCAGAGCTATTGGTCACTATTACAAACCCGATACTAGTGCCTCGACTTTGAACCCATTTAACCGCCTCCGCCCTACTTCCAAATAGGATGTTGGAAGTAAGCTCCAATGTGTGGTCAACATATGAAATAGAACACGAATCTTCCTGCAAAATGGTTAATAAAACCATTAAAATAGACCCTTAATCATAAACCACAAAAAAATCAAACAAACTAAAAATGCATGCTTAGTCGGTAAGAATATACCGATTGAACAACGTCTGTTCGAATGCAATTAACCAAACATAAGCATATTCATCAGTCAGTGTTGACCGAGCTACATCTACATAATCAATTTTTTCCGACCGAACAAATGCTTTCCAATCGATCCCGCAGGGCCTTTTTGGGCACCAACATGTACTCGAAACATTAAAAATGTCAAATAATATGAGTCAATACCTCACCATCTTGCACGTTCATCACTTCCACACGTCCTTGCTCCATTACTTATGCTTAAAACCCACCAAAGAAAGTAACGCGACAGTGCCCTAACAACCCAAATTCAAAATTTAATGAACCATTAACTGCATAACAAAACATTGCAAATGCAATTTTTCAAAGAATAACAACAAAGAAATCCACTCTTACGATGTTCGTGGCCAGCGAAAACGCAACTTCGTGTTGTCGGTCGTTGGATTATTCGTCGGGTCAAATTGTGGAAACTAGTGTGGGGTGCACAAGGTGGCAAGAAGATGAGGGTATGTAGGTCATTTTAGGATTTGTAAAGGGTAAAAGTGTCATTTGAATTAATGGCATTTTGGGAAATGAAGAGAAAAAATTAAGTGGTTTGCCCAAATCAATTTGTGGGGTGCATATAGCTGCGGCCAAAACAATATTGGAAGTGTGCGGTGTGATTATTTTTGTAATAAAGCACGTCACACTCAAAAAACATTCTGGAAACTTCATAGTCAATCAGCCAGGGTAATAATTTTTAATCAACATTATGGTATAATTCTATAAACATTGGATCAAGAATTGCATGACACCAAAACGATTTACTAACCTAGACAAGGCGAATGACACATAAGCGACTAAATATTATTTATTTAGATCCCCTGAATTAAAATTTATTTATTTATTTATTTATTTATAGGTCCTTAATTAATAATAACTTTCTATTAGTCACTGCAACCCATATTCAATATATACTTCCAGGATATCTATAAGCCATTAGGTCCTTATGTAATATTAACTATGTAAAGACTTTGTTGTTTGAAATGTCTCACGATACCAAACTTAATTGTAATATGTCCCTTCAATTTTCTAAAAATTATTTAGAAAAACAATGTCATCTTCCAATCACTACACTGGATGAGTTGGAAGCCCTAGGAATGGTTATAACAAACGCCATTGGATTAATAAAAATAGTGTTAAAACATGTTTTAAACAAATTTGTTACCTCTACTAACACATGCTCTAGCCAACTCTAACTAATTTGGGGTTGAAGCTTTGACATTGTTGTCGTACTAAGTACCAACTCATGCGACAAAAAGAAAATGCAAGGTTAACAATTGACAAGGATCAGAAGAAGCTGCAGTTAATGTATTAACATAATTAGAATATAATCATCTACATACCACATATAGCCAATGCCTCTCATGCCAGATAAGGTTCATCACTTAGCCCATATAACTCCACCTATATAATCACAAAAACTAAATATCAATCAACAACATACCTAGCTTCCCATGCACGGTGTTTATTTCCTTTCTTATATCATAATTCCATTGCATTTAATTGGCTTTGAATGCCATATACTTCACACTCTAAACGCTCGAACAACCTTTCAATGTGTTTTCGTTTCTTTTTATATTTACTTTCTAATTCACTTTCACTGTCAGAATCTACTTCATCTTCCTTCTCGCACGCGAAGACCGAATTTACTACTTTATAGTTAGACATATTAGGTTTAGAGACACAGCAATGACACATTTTATTAATCACTATGATAAACTCATTAATTACAATGCAAGGGGTTAACTTTAATTTATAGACTCACATAAACATACTCCTAATCCAACTAGGAGATCCTAAATAGAGTCATACTCTAACTCAAAGTCCTAATCAAACTCAAACACTAATCTAATTTAGATTACAACTCCAACATCCCTCCATAATCTAAATTAACTATTTGAATTAAAAAAATCATCCCCCCATAATTCAGATCGTCATGATCTTTCACTTGATCTTCTCTTGAAATGCAAATCTCAACCTCCATCGACGACATCCTTTATCGTTCACCCGCCATCTATCTCGCACAACTTCTTCAATGCTAAATAGTGCACAATGCACTCGATTGCCTTCGTCATCAACGACATTATCATGGGTGATCTTACAATCCTGAAGTTATGCTGGTTGTCCCACACTTCTTAGTGGTTTGCAACTGGTACGCTGGGGTCTAGCGCCAATACCAACTGAAGTGGAAGCTTCATCTTCACATCTAATCGTTGATGGTCGAACAATACTCTTTCCTTTTATGTCCCAAATCCACGCACTCTTTTCATCAAATTTGACATCTCTACTAACAATGACTACATTGGTAACTAGATTGTACAATTTGTACCTTCTAATCCTCCCTAGAACATAGCCAATAAATATGACCTTCACGCCTTTGTCATCTAACTTATTTCTGTTAGTATCAAGAACATGTACATATGCAGTACATCCAAACACCTTCAAGTGTTTGACACTTGGCTTGTAACCACTCCAAGCCTCTTCTGGGGTTATATGGGACACACCTTTTATAGGAGACCTATTCAGTAAATAAACTGAACATGCAACTGCTTCGGCCCAAAAAGAATTAGGTAGACCTTTAACCTTCAACATACTATGAGCCATGTCTATAATGGTCTTATTATTTCTCTCTGCAACACCATTTTGCTACAATGTCTGCGGTGGCATGATCGCATGCTGAATCCCATGATGATCACAAAACTCTAAAAATGCTGAGGACGTATACTTACCACCGTCATCTATCCTCAAAGTCTTGATGTAGCGTCTACTCTGTTTCTCCACAGTTGCCTTAAACTTTTGAAAGCAACTAAAGGCATCAGACTTATTCTTTAAAGTATACACCCAAATCATCCTGCTGCAGTCATCAATAAAAGTCATAAAATATTTGTTTCCTCCTAGTGAAGTAGTTTGTAGAGGACCATAAATATCTGAGTGAACCAACTGTACTAGAGATTTGGCACGCCTTGGAGTGTTGGAAGCAAACGCTCGTCTATGTTGCTACCCCAAAATACACCCCTCACAAAATTGCTCTGGATGTTGAATAACAGACAATTCTTTTACTAAATTCTTATGAGTCAACAACTTTAAACTCTTGAAGTTTAGATGTCCATATCTCATATGTCATAACCAAGACTCATAAAAAAATAATAGATTTAAAACATGGATAAAATCCAATCATAATCTCAATTTGAAACAACCTATTTTTCAAAGGAGACTTAAGAATGATCATACCTTTAGAGTCAAACACAGTGAGATTACTATCTTTAAAATCCATTGTATAGCCTTTCTCGAGCAACTGCCCCAAACTTAGCAAATTGCATGTCAATGTCGGTACATATAACACCTCTGAAATGTACTGATGATCTCCATTCTTCAACTGGATCAAAATTCTTCCTTTTCCCTTAATTGGAAGTTTCCTATCATCAGCAAACTTGACCTCTGTTAACACGACTCATCCAACTCATCAAAAAATTCTCTTTTGCCACATATGTGGTTGAAACATGCACTGTCGAGATACCACATGTTACTCTGAGCATTCTCCTGGGCTGATGAAACCATCATTAATGTCTGATGACACTCCTCATCTTGATTTGTCTACTCCTCAGACTCCGACTCTAACTCTAATGACTGCTTTATCCTGCATTTTCTAGTTATATGCCCAAATTTGCGACAATTGTAACATTGAATCTGATTTCTCTGTCGATCGCGACCTTCGTCTTATCCACGACCTTTATTTATATCCCACCAATGCTGATTATTATTCTGACATCTGTCATTGTTGTGGACTTTATCACGGCTTTTGAACCAATAATTCTTGTTTAGCTTCGGGATAACTGTAGTCTTCAATGTCTGCTCAGAAGGCTTGACTTTTTCACTTTTTTCATTGATTCGTTGCTCATGTGCTCGTAATGAACCAATGATTTCTTCGACTGACTTGGTCTTATAATCTGTCCCGAACTCCATAATAGTAGCTACTACGTGGTCAAACTTTGTGGTCAAGGTTCGCGAAATCTTCTTGTTCACATCGATATTGGCGACATCTTCTCCATTCATCTTTAACTGATTGACGATTGTCTGAACACTATTTGAGAACTTCTTTGTATCTTCAGAGTCATCCATCTCGATCAACTCGAATTGTCGCCTCACAGTTTACAACCAAACTTTCTTGGTTTTCTGTACACCCTTGTAGGACGTCTCTAAAGTGTCCCACACTTCGTTTGATGTCTTCGCCAGGTTGTACCTTCTCAAACACCATATCATCAAGCGTTTGCAAAATAAAATAAAGTGTCTTCTGATCTTTCTTGCGAAGCTCCTTTCGTGTCGAGGTAGCGACGGCCCCTAGGTCTTCGAACCCATCTTCAACTACTGTGAGCAAGTCTTGAAAACTGAACAAGACACTCATCCGAGTGCTCCATCTATCAAATTTCTTCCCATCGAATGCCGGAAGAGTCGGTTGAACTTGCTCGTTCCCCGATGTCGCCATAATTCACAGCAAATAAGAAAATCAAATAGGAATTTCAATTTTTGATTACTCTCTGCTGAAAACACTTTGAACATAATTTTGTTCAAATTTCAATTTATCTGCGGATCCCTCTTTCTTTCAATAAAGACAAAAAGAAAAAGCTATGATTTAATGAAACTGGATGTTAAATAACTAAACAACTTCAAATCTTCTTCTTCTTCACGTAATCAATTCTGCACTGATTTCTCTTTGCCTTGTCCACCATGACCCTGCAAGTCGTTTTCTTCTTCAACGAATCTGCGGCAACTCAACGACAACAACTTTATACGTCGGTACACAATACACAACTTCGAACCTCTGAATTTATATCTCCACTTGAACTTTCTTTTCTCTCTCGAGAAAGCCCCTAATCAATTTGTTCAATTAAGAAAAAACTCTCACAAATCTCAAGATCTCACTTTTGCTCTGATACCATGTTAGGTATAGAGACTCCGCAATGACACACTTTATTAATCACTTTAATAAACTCGTTAATTACAATGCGGGGGTTAACTCTAATTTATATACTCACATAAACAGACTCACAATCGAACTAGGAGATCATAAATAGACTCATACTCTAACTCAAAGTCCTAGTCAAACTCAAACACTGATCTAATTTAGATTACAACTCCAACGAGACATTCCATGAGCATACCATTTGAAAATTATAGGAGTCCCTTCAACATATTCTTTATTAATTGAAACACATAGCTCCCCCAATCTAGGTACCACCTCGCAAGCCCAAAACTGAAAAAACCACAAATCTAAATCAAATACTCAACCTTTTAACTCCAAAAGGTTTGAAATTGCAAATGGCAAGATAAAATATTCATTATCCATTAACAAGAAAATTAATTTCATCCAACGTGAAATTAAACAACTTTAATTCAATAAAAAGTAACTTGCTACTATTATTTTCTCAATTATAAGATTGACGATAATGAAACCCCAACATATTTCTCATTCAATTAATTTGATAGCAATTTCACTATGAAGTTCTTTTCATTTTATTTTATTTTTTTGAAAAAGAATCATGTTTATCAGTTTATGTATATTTCAATAGTAGTATTTTGAATCTCACATATGGATAGTCAGAGTAATATCAAGGTAATATGAGCGTCAATGTTAAGACATACATAAAGAATTAATAGCCTATAATAAGAAAATTACCTTATCTGGTAGCTAACAAGAATTTCGCAGGGTTCTTTCTATAATTAATAATGGGAGAAATGAAGATTGTAAGGATATATTCATATTGAGTACGATTCTCCTACTTATAGTGGTAAGAGGATGAGAATAATATTAAGGTCATTACTTGTCATAATGACAGATAAAAAGATAATGATTCGTAATAATGCAACTATTAAATGTCTATATCGATCATAATGATTAGATAAAGATAAAGATTATTTAGTTATAACTAATTTGTAATGTTAACATGTCGTCGTCAATTATAATGTAAAGAAACTTCTTACACCTTTCCTAAAGATTAAAATGTCGTTTTCACTAATAAATTTTAAGATAAGGATCAAAGAACCTTTTATTCTCTTATATATTAACGACAAATTTAATACGTTATGGGTCGTTATCCATCGTAATGTCAAAGAGGCTTCTCGTTCCCTATCTGTTATTCAATCGTTCATCAAGTTTAGGGAGGTTTTGTTCATGTTTTTCTCGAGGCGTGAAGTATTTGAAGGTCTCACGATAATGTGTCGGTTTAACATACGGTGCCATCAAATAGTGCATTTTGTCTACTGTGCTTTTGTTACCTAGTTGCCTTGTGACGCGATGTGCATTGAAATGGATCTATGCATGTTCAGCCCATTCAATTCTTGTAATCTATTGAAGAACAATGTCCTCACTGCATTAAAAGTTAAATGTTAATATATTAAATGCTCTTCAATTTATGCAGACTTGCTCCTTTGAAAGTATGGTTGGTGTCTAGCCCATATCGTCTAGGTTATATTATGGTGGGCTTTTAGCTAAATGTGATGGACTGATGGCTAAACTATTAATTGTGAAAGAGATAGTGTTTTCTAACATAAAAAGGGACGGTGTTTCTTTAATTCTTGTGCTATGTGTAACTTTTATTCTGGAAATCTGTGTGATTTCATGTATGGACCTCTCCACGAGTGATTTTCAAATTGTTATAGCTGTCAAATCTCTAGATGATGGAATATTGTTGGGAACTCATAAGATATTTACTTTCTTATGAAGTAGTTAGTGTCACGATTCGCATGCACACCTTGGTAGAATTGATCCGTGATTCTTTGAAATGCCTTACTCGATTTGATTTATTTCTCAGATTCAAGGTTGTCTCTTATTCTGCTCTGTGGTGAGATTTTTAAAAAAGGGGAACTTGCTATTTGTTAAAAATTATTTTAAAGAAATTTCATGAAGTTGGCATTGAAGTTCTTAGCGATGTTGTCTTAAATTATTAAATAATATTACATAATTCTTCAATACTACATAAGTAAAAGTAAATAATATAAGATGTAATAAATAAGTTAAACAACAACTACATACCTTCAAATAATTGTCCCATGCATCATCAGGTGCAGTCACCGTGTTAGAATTGCAATCGAACCCGAAGCCACTTGAACCATGTTTAATGCCAAGAATCATGTTGTTGACTACAACCCACTCCCTCTTCAAGTATTTAATCCGAGACTCAATGTGAGGCTTAGCCTTGATCCCTGAAGTTGGGCAAGTGAGTTTTAACGCCTCATATATATGGTTGAGATATCTATGCGTGAGTCCGTTATCACATTTGTAAACACCATTGCTGACCATTTAATCATGACATTTACAAGTGCTACATCCTCAGTCTGATTCCACTTGTGTCGAATGGTCTTGCCGTCTTCGCTTGATTCATCCTACGATGCTTCACGAGACCTCCACGTTTTACCTTTTTCTTTCCTTGCAGTGCTTGTACTTTGTTGGAGGAGTTTTAAGGTTGGGTTCCACTGCTTGAGGTTTTTTCTCGGGTATTGAATATATAACTCAATCAAGCAAATCAATCTTTGTGTACCATCATTTTCCAAAATCATAATAAGCATTCCAAGATTTTTATTTGTTGGTTTCAATTTGATCAGTGGAATTCACACACAAATAGAAGCATTATGGCTAGTAACTGCTTAATCACATGTCCAACCATATGTACATCAAAGAATTGGCTAAGTTTGCATTAAATTAATTGTATTGATGAGGTTTTGTAGAAAGTATATATATATATTTATATGCAACTAACCCACTAAATTGATATATCTATTAGACTCGACCATTCTCATGGAGGGTTCAACTGATGATGCCTTAGATCCACCACCTTGGTCGCCACCATCTTCAATACACTCAGCAGCGATTCTCGCGTTCATGAATTTGGGGAAGAAGATAATGATGATCCAATGCTCCGCTCGAGGAGATCATGCGATGAGCCTTAACCCACAACAAATTTTTGTTCAGATGTTATTTTCTAATGCAATCATACATCTACCAAGTCTTTTCTTATTATGTATGATTATCATCGACTTACGTATTCTATATCAAACTAGTGTACTCGATGGTTCTTCTATAATATCTCTCCCACCTCATATTCCATCTCCATCTTAGGAAACATTGATGCACAGAACCAATTGGCTCTTAAGGTTTTAAGGAGAGTTGTTGTTTGCTTTTCAAATTAGGGCTGTGCAGTTGGCTTGGTTCGTGCCTTCTCATGTTGGTGCTACATTTGTGCTTATGATTAGTTCTGATTTGGGGTTTTTTTTGCCTTATGATGTGAGTTGGTGGCAGTACTTTCTTTAAGATAGATTGAGGCAATACATTTATATAGCTACTGGAGGTGGTGGGGTTTTGCATGCTTTAAACATCATGTTTGTACAAAACTTTGTCATTGATTATAGTCCCATACATGTCACCAGGGTTCTCATGGTAGTTGTCATTTTGATCATTTACATCTCTTACAATGATCATATGATGTTGCTTGCCACTGAGTGCATAAGGAGTGGTGGTGTTGTTGAACTTCCACTTGCGACTAAGAGTCATCCCTTAATAACGCATATGTTGATGAATAATTGTCACCAAGTTACCCCAAGCATGCCTCAAGTGTTCAAAGACATGAAGTTGAGGAATGTTCATTGCACACGAGACAATTCTCTTCCTGACTTTGCTTACTTCTATTGTGGGGTGACTTGTTCTCTATTTTTACTATTCTACTATTTCTCTATGTGCTTCCTTATTAACATCAAGAACAGGACATGAAGATCATCTCTTCTTCTCTCAATAACTCAATGAGGAAGAGAGTGATCACTTGTATTTATACTTGAAGAATCAGTTACAACTGTAATGTATTACATGTCGATCACATTGTACACACTTCTAACAAACATAACAAACATAACAGTCTCAACTAACTCCTTAACAACAATAACAGCTTCCAACTAACTTCTTATGAAACTTTCCTCCTATACATATACATGTCAATGGTTTATGCTAACATCCCCCCTCAAACGAAGGGGGAGTAACACTACACCAAGTTTGTCTCTCAAGTAGCAAAACCTTGAAGATGATAGAGCCTTGGTAAAACAATCACTACTTGATCATGAGAAGGAACATACTTGAACATTTAACAATCCTTTTAAAACTTGATCACGAATGTAATGAACATCAATCTCAATGTGCTTTGTTCTTGAATGAAAAACTGGATTCCTAGCCAATGCAGTTGCACTCATATTGTCACACCAAACCACTGGAGTTTGTTGAAAAGGAATGTGAAGTTCCGAGAGAGTAGAGACTTAATCCAAGTGATCTCGGATGCAACATGAGCAAGAGCTCTATACTCGACTCTGTACTTGACCTCGCTACTACTCCTTGCTTTTTAGATTGCCATGACACTAGATTGCATCCAAAATAGACAAAGATACCCAAAGAATTGATTTACGATCTTCAATAGAAGATGCCCAATCAAGATCCGAGTAACCAAGAAGTAAGCATAAAAGAAGAACCTGGTTTGAAACACAAACCACACTTGAATAGTCCCTTTCAAGTACCTTAAGACTCTTTTTAATGCTTGCCATTGTGAGTTGTAAGGAGATTGTTGATATTGACTAAGCTTGTTGACAATGTAAGCTATATCGTGTCTAGTATTAACCACATATTGAAGACCTCCTAATATGCTTCGATAAAGAGAAGGATCAGTGAACAATGTAGCAGAGTCATCATCGCATTTTTGTGACAAACAGTGTATCAACAAGTTTGGTATTGATCATGCCTCGCCTTCTTCATAACTCGAGACACATAGCTTGATTGTGTAAGATAGAGACCAGAGTTATCTCGATGAACTTCAAATCCCATAAACATATTTAAATTACCAATGTCTTTCAAGGCAAGTTTCTGATTCAATTGATCAATAAAAGACTGAATCAGATCATTGTTATTGCCGAGTGATGATGATATCATCCACATATACTAGAACATATAGAGTATTACTCGATGACGTAAAATGAACAATGAAGAATCGATATCTTGCATTGTGGAAACCCCAAGAGATTAACTCGAGACTTTAACTTGTCAAACCAAGCTCTTGGTGCCTGTCTCAAACCATACAATGCCTTGTGAAGATGATAGACCATATTAGGATAATTTGGATTCACAAAACCTTCAGGTTGATTTGTGAATACTTCTTCACTGAGTCGGCCATTCAAAAATGCATTATTGATGTCAATTTGTCTCAAATTCCATCCAAGAGTAACAACAATGGAGAAAACCACTCTTAGTGTAGAGGCTTTAACCACTGGACTGTAAGTCTCCGAGAAATCAATACCAGGGACTTGTTTGAATCCTTTTGCTACCAATCTGGCTTTGTATCTATTCACTGAACCATCTGAATTCTTCTTGATTGTAAATATCCACTTGTTTCCTGCTATATTTTGATGAGTAGTAGGTCGAACAAGTGACCAAGTTCCATTCTTTACCAAAGCTTGATACTCATGTTCCATCGCTTCTTTCCAATGAGGAATAGACATAACATGTTTAACTGATTTAGGAACTTCTTCATCTATCTTAGAAGAAGTAGTAGAAACAAACACCTTCTTCTCGAATAATTCCACTTTAGCTCTTGTGACCATTGAATGCTTATTGACAGACCATTATTTGTGGTTTGAATTGGAGCAGAGGAAATAGCAAGAACATCTGTTGGACTAATAGTTGAAGGTGATGATTGAGAGGATACATCCACAGACTTTGTTGTAGACACAGGTTCTCGCTTCGATGAAGAGCATATAGGTAGAGATATTAATGGACCAAGAGAGCAAGTAGTGAAGGTAATTGCTTAGGAGAAAACATCATCTCGATATGGAAACTCATCTTCATTGAAAAGTACATGTCTGGTAACATATATTCTACCAAATGAGAATTCATACACTTATAACCCTTATGAATAGAGCTATATCCCAAGAATATACACCTCTCGGATCTATATTGATATTTACGAGCATTGTATGGTCTTGTATATGGATAGCAAGTACATCCAAACACCTTCAAAATCATGTAATCGGGAGGGACATGATAAAGTAACTCGAAATGGAGAAGATCCTTGCAATACTCTTGTAGGTAATCTATTGACCAAAAAGGTAGCGACTTCACAAGCATCATACCAAAATTTATAAGGCAAACCAAATTTGAGCAAGTAGAGTTAAACTTGTTTCAACTATATGTCTATGTTTTCTTTCAACTCTACCATTATGTTCATGTGTATAGGGACATGGATGTTGAAAGAAAATACCTTGTTCTTCCAAAAACAATCAAAGCTGCGAAATTCACCTCCCCAATCGATTGTAAACATTTAATCTTTGCATTAAACTGATTTTCAACTCGGATTTGAACACTTTGAAAGCTTGAAGTGCATCCGATTTATTCTTTAAAGGAAAAATCCATGTAAATCTTGACCAATCATCAACAAATACAATGTAGTAATTGAAACCATCATGAGAAGTAACCTGAGAAGGACCCCAAACATCCGAATGAATGAGATCTAGTACATGTTTACATCTTGAACTTGAGTTTAAGAATGGTAAAGCATGATGTTTTCCCAATGGACAGACATGACAAAACTCAAGGTAGATAAGCATGGTAGATGAAGATTAGATCGCATCACTTGTTGTAAAGTTTGAACAATGAGGATGTCCTAGCCGAAAATGCCATAGAGAAGACAATGATTTTCTGGATGCCCAATAAGCTTGTGTAGAATTTGACTGTGTTTGTTGTGACAAACTTGGAGAACTAGCAAACTGGTAAAGTCCATCTTGAAGAACTCCCTTAAGTAAGATCTCCTTAGTTGAAGAATCCTTCACCAAACAATCCTTATTAGTGAACTCAATAACAACATTGTTGTCCTTAACCATTGAGATATACTAATAAGATTCTTCCTTATGTTTGGTACACATAGAGTATTTGAAAACTTTAGTCTATGATCAGCAGATGATACTTTTGCATTGCCTATATACTTAATAGGAATAGAATTACCATTGCCAACTATCAAAGAATCATTACCTTGATAAGGTGAAATATGATTCATTTGAGAAGTGTCATTAGTAACATGAGTTTGTGGCACCACTATCTCGCATACCAGGGAAGTATCATTGGCGAATTCAATGCTTCGAACCGAACCAAAACTCCAACCGGATGAATTTTCACTTAAACCGAACCGAACTCGTGTTCCCGAAAATGTGCACTTGGTTGTACTCTATGGAACCGGCCTCCTCCTCTAAAATTCGATTTCCCGATAACCATTGAACTGATTTCCATTTGAATTACTAACTTATGGACCCATGTAATTCATATCTCGCCTGTAATAGCGAGAATGCAAATGAGAATGTCCAACCTTATTGCATATTTGACATGTTGGCCTACTATTGTTTGGAAATCGAAAGCCTCCTCTTCCTCTAAATCGACCACCACGACCTCTATTGTTGTTATTAAAATTCCTTCCACCATTTCCTCCTCGTCTCGAGAATTATTATTCCAACCATTGTTTGATCCTCCTTGTTTCGTTTCAAAAATTCACTTGGTTTGATCCTTGAAGAGTCATAGAATTTATTCCGAAATCATTTGTAACTCGACCAAGTTTGGCTTCAAAACGAGTAAACATGACTGTAATTCACCCATTTCGAGATCTCCTTGTCTTTCTAATACAAGCTTGTAATTAGAAGATACTCTCCATCTAAACCAGAAAGTATACAAGATATGAGCTCGCAACCGAGAATTGTTCTCCAAAGTAGTAGCTATGTTATCAAGCAAATTCTTTCATCTTTCTCGTAATCACTCATCTTGGTAGATCCTTTTCTTGTAGTTCGATTGCGGTTCTATTAAACTAAATCGTGCTCGATTGTGTGCACCACATAATTCTTCAATGGATTTCCACAGTTCATTAGTCATGTAGTAGGTTCTTCCATCCTTGGAAACCACTGTTGTTGCAATGTGTGGCTCCAATGTACACAAAAGCCAAGCATACAACATTCTATCACGAGAATGCCAAACTTGATGTTCAAGATTTGGTTCTCCTTGATCATTCAACAGTGAAGGAACTTCAATTGTTCCAAACAAGATTCCATCTAACCTACATCCTTCTATTACAGGTACAATGATGGATTTCCACAACAAAAAATTACTATCATTCAACTTGATCGACACAATTTGGTTAAGAGAGTTACCGAATGGTGTGATCATTGTTTGATGATTTGCAGAGGAGCTAGAAACATTTGGAGAAGAAAGACTCGAAGCATCCATGGTGATGTATAAATCTCCCAAGAAACACAGTGATGATGATGATTCCTTAAGAACCACATATCACTCTCAAAAGCTCTGATACCATATTAACATCAAGAACAGGACATGAAGATCATCTCTTCTTCTCTCAATAACTCAATGAGGAAGAGAGTGATCACTTGTATTTATACTTGAAGAATCAGTTACAACTGTAATGTATTACATGTCGATCACATTGTACACACTTCTAACAAACATAACAAACATAACAGTCTCAACTAACTCCTTAACAACAATAACAGCTTCCAACTAACTTCTTATGAAACTTTTTCTCAAGGTGGATGTTTAAGAGGGGAGAAATGATAAGTCCCACATTTAGGTCATATAGAGTTAATGAGAAGAACATAGTAAAAATAGTGGTGAGTTATTGAGATTAGACATATGGGAATTTGAATGTAATTGGGCACTCTTGGAGTGATTGTTGAGAGAGTTTTAAAACTCTTCTCTAGGGGTTACTTTTGTGTTCTTGTAAACATTGTTGAATTTTGAATCGATCTATATTGATATTCTATCACAGAGCAACCAAATCAAGCAACCAAACCTACCTAAGCAAGATGAACTACCTCATACGAAGGGAAAATGAATAACAACCAAATTGCAATCAATTTACCAATCCAAGTAGTCGATCCTATGACATTACCAATTCTCTAGAAACCATTAAAAATTGATAAGAAACGATCATTACCTGGCTGAATGAAGAGAGAAAATAAGAAACCCTAAGCGATTGGTTGAGATGTGTGTGGAATAGTGGAGAAGAGCATTTGGGCAAAAAATAGCAAATGATACTGTTTTTTAGACTTATAAAGGGGAAAGGCAATGTAATAACTTCATCCATTGCAATCACATTTACCTCAAGGCCCAATCCTACCAACTGAACAAGTTAGGCCAAATAAACTAATACCTAAACCCGAGGCACAATCCTAATATAAGTTAGTCTTATGAACTGAGGATACAAATGAATGTGAACCGAATAGGCCTTTAGTTCTTTATCATTCCTAGTCCCAATGAGTTTACTTACAAACAAATAAACTTAAAGCCATATCAATGTAAAAAGCAAGGAATAGTGTTTACTTACAAACAAACCAACTTAAAGTTGGTAGCGAAGCCTCACTCACGTAATTTTCGAATTATCGAGCTTTAACATTACTATTTAATTAGAAAGAACTTTTGTTTAGTGTCTTAACTCAATTCTATAATTTTCCATCCATTTGTTAATCCTCAATTTAATCAATACAAAACTTGATAATCTTGACCCATACTTGATCAATCCACATAAGAAGCTACAAATAACATTTCTTTTTGTCCTTATATCAATCCCTAATCACGCCCAAACCAATACACAAGAACCAACGAAGTAAAACCCTATCTAATCACCATTAAATCACCTCCAAATCTACAACCGGTGTGCAACATATAAAATTTGATGTATAAAGTATAAACATCAATTACCCACAAAAATCTCAGATAGAAACCATCACTTAAAACCTCACTCCAAATCATGTCGATACAAAGATAGTAGAAACTGGCCTTAATTCAAGAACTTCAAGTTTTTCTACTTCTCTTTCTTTCATTTTTTTTTTGGTCCTTCTCTCTCTCTCTCTCTCTCTCTCCCTCCCTCTCTCTAGAGAGATAGAGAGAGAGAAAGAGAAAGATAAAGTGGGATGAAGTGTTTTTGTTAAAACCCTTGGTTGATTTCACCAATTGACCATATACTTATCTCTTCCCTTTCGCTCCTTACATGCCTTATTTGGCAATTTTACTTTTTTTTTTCTTTTTATTTTACAAATCATTAACCTTTTAAACACTATTAAAACCTCATTTTAAAACCCGAAATACCCTATTTTTAATAAAAATTGAGGATTAACCTCATCTTACTCTAATAACTTTGTACACGCAATTTCATATCAAGTCATCCTTGTTTCGTGTTGAAATACATATATAACAATCACTAGGCACATACCACAAAAACATAACATTACCTACTTGATCTCCGGTCTAAAACATAGGGGCCCCACCTTGGAAACCTAAACACGAAGTAAAACCTGAAAATACATAATTAGTCGCTTGATCAAATTTAAGAAATTCTTGAATTTCGCACATGGATACTGGTGGATACATATTTTCATCCTACCTCGAGACTCCCACAAGTACTCGAGAAGGCTTTAAGAAGTGCCCAAATCTTTAGTATACGCAAGTTGGTTGAAATCTCACCAAAAAAGGAAATTTGGAATTTGCCAAATCTGACCAAAGTAGGAAAATCGGATTTGGCAATATTCCGTGTTGGAACTAACGGGGTAAAACCCTAACTCCTTTTTTTTTCATAAGAACCCTGATCTAAGTTAGGGATCAGAGTGTTCTCCCTGGAGGCCCCCACTCTAGTTTTATTTTTCAGTGTGCACTTTCATGAGGTCACCGACACTCGCATCGGGATTCGTGCAGCCCACTACTCCAGGATGTCGTGTAATAGTTGACACATCATCTGGCGCTAGAAGAAGGGTCATGAATAATGGTGGTACGAACAAGAAATTTTGGATCAAGAACTCCTTAATCAAGAGCGAGTTTTTGAGCATGCTCTTCTTGAGATCCCAGAAGATCGTCACCGTGAACCTTTGAGACGGTCTCCATATTGAAGTGATACGTACGCTAAACCAACGAATCTTAGTGATGAGTTGGAGCGACAACGAGTTAAGAAAGGAAAAAAGGGTTTGAGAAACTTAGTCACTTGCAAGATAAATTCGAAGCACTAAGTGAAGGGTGACGTGGCAGAGCAATCTCTGAAGGTTTTCAAACTGGAAACCACAAGACATCGATGCAAGGGTTGAACGAGAGGTGGAATGGAGAGTACAAGATAGAATTAGAGTCATTGCAGCAAAGGAGTTGGTTCTCCCAACCAATAAATCAGACAAGTTGATTTTTTATGAAGCAGGTCCGCCTCCCTTCATCCAGGCGATAGTGAAGGAACCCTTTCATAAAGGATTTAAAATGTCGATTATCGACAAATACAATGGCACAGGAGATCTGACTGAGCATGTTCTCAATTTTGATGCAGTCCTATTTCTCTATGGTGTTTCATATGCGATTAAGTGCAGGCTTTCCTTCAAATATTAAGAGGGTCGACCCATAATTGGTATCGCCAATTACTTGCAACATCGATTAGCTCGTTCAGACAATTGAGTGAACAATTTGTCAATCAATTCATATGGAGCAAAACTCATGCTAAGAGTTCAGCGTCATTGATGGCGATACGACAAAGGAATGGTGAGTCTGTAAAAGACTATATAACTCATTTCACGAACGAAGCATTGAAAGTCTCAAACTTTAACCAATAGGTAATAGTGGTTGCCCTCACTAATTGGACGTCCAATGAACACCTCAAGGTTTCTTTAGCTAAAAACTCGCCTAAAACCATGATAGAGATATAAGAAAATGCTGGAAAATATACGGTGGTCGAGGAGGTTGTTTAGCCTGACGAGAAGGCAAAAAGAGAGGTGCCTGGGAAGATAGGAATAAAGAGCAAGCCAAAAGGCCAAAACAAGATTCTCCTTTTGTACCAAAATCTGGAGGTTCCTATAAATTCCATCAATATACTCCTCTTAGCTCATCAAGAGCACAAATATTGCTTGAGATTCAATTTGAGCAATATATTCTATGGCTGAAGCCAATGGTGTCTAATGTTGCAAGAAGGGACAAGACATTGTATTATTGTTTTCACATAGATCATGGCCATGACATTGAAGATTGCAAGCAATTGAAAAAGGAGATTGCGTTCCTAGTCCATAGAGGACGATTGGAAAATTTCGTGATGCACGCTAAACAAGTTAATAAACTAAAAATTTCTAAATCAACTATTTTGTAGAATAATGGCAAAGGGTCGATCCCACAGAGATTGGTAGTATTTCTTAGGTCAAAAATAACAAAAAAAAAGAAAATTGGGGGTTTTAAATAAATAACTTAACTAACTAATTTAACAAAACTAAATAAATAAATAACGAAACTAATTTTGAAAATAATTAGTGAACACCTAAGTAACACCTTGGTCTACAGTTCCACAAATCAGGATCAAGATTCAATGACAATCATCGTCTTCAATCTTTCCCAAAAAGTTATTAATTTAAATTCTCCTATATTAACTATAGAAAATCGATATCCGTCAGAAATTCTTCGTTCTTCTAATCTCGATAGCCAGGACGTCTGCCAATAACTACTTCCTTAATTAATGCATAATCCTATACATCCGCCAATCAGGTTTAACATACTAACCGCAGTAATATGGATATGTGGTAACACTAATCCTAAATAACCAGATCGCATCCGCTTCTGATTTAACCTAGATTCAATTATTGCAAACTCAAGAATCGAAAGGGAACGGGTGAGTGTTCGTTACTTTATTGGTCCAAAAGCACAATTACACGGATACTAGTGGTCCAAATAACTATAGTTTGTCCCCCTAAAAGCATGCATTGGCCACATACATACCCTAGATCTAAACCATATTCTTTAAAATCAACAACAATGACATAGGAGAATTAAATTAAATAATAAAATAAAAGATCTCACATAATATGTCATGAATCCATAGTCACAACTTGTTTCCCCGTCGACCTAGGCAATCGTCGAGAGAAGTCGATGCTAAAAAAATAATAGTCGATGTTCTCTAATAATACCCTAGGTTCCTTATATATAAAACTACTAAAAATTAGTCCCGGGAGGTAAGAGAAACTAATTTTGCGGGTTGGGGAGGTGACTCGTGCACTGAGGAGCATCGTATGGTTGTTTTGGGGCTTGAAATCGTTTTGTCCATGTGTCGCAGTGTGATTGGTGCGTTTGGTCTGTCGCACGCTGATGTGGCGGCTCCTGATTTGTGAAGAGATGATGCCGTAACGTGGTGTTGTGTGGTGTGTGAGCGGCACGTGGCAGCCTGAAGGCGGTGGTTAGAATCGTGCAAACTCGGCAAAAATCTAGGAGATGGTGCTGACGCGCATCCCGAGGAAATTGAAGAGCTGCTGAACCAAGAGAATTGGTTTGTCTGTGATGTGGTGATGGTAAGACGCCACGTGGCGGCTTCCTATTGGAGGAGAGCTGATGGAATGACGTTGTAGACAAACCGGCGTGCGACACGTGGCGTTGATGGCTACTGGAAACGAATGAAATGGACGACTGACATGTGGCACGTTAAGGCAAGCTGGACCAATAGTATGTTGCCAAGTGTTAATTAGTCTGTTGATCCTTTATTCTACCCACCGCGCAGCACGTAAATCGAGGCAAATAGTCAGACATCCGATCAATGCAGGTAAATACTCCATTTTGAACATTTCTCGCCACAAGTTCAACCGCGCACTTCGTTTTACCTGAAAATAACCAATAAATATAATTAAATATATATTTTAGTGACTTTCCACATTAAATATACTAAAATAAACTATTAAATACCTATAAATACTAACTTATTAGTTCATTAATCATGAAGACAATAGGCGTGTTAAAGACTCTAAACCAGTGCACCAAGATGACAGATCAGAGAAAAAGGAAGTGAAAAAGACAGAGAAGATAAAATGAAGAGTCATCAATGTCATATCTGGTGGACCAGGCCTTGGAAGCAATTCATCTTATTCTATAAAGGCTATTCTATAAAGGCATATGTAAGAGAATTCTTAACGGTTGAGGCTCCACCCAAAAAGGCCCACCTTGATTTGAAGGTCACTTTCACCGATGCAGATATAGAGGGAGTGAAATTTTCACATGATGATCCCTTATTTTTTGAACTAACTGTTAGGAATTTCACGATACGAAGAGCTTTGGTGGATAGTGGATCTTCTGTAGACGTATTGTATTATGACGCTTTCAAAGGAATGGGTTATGAAGATAGTCAATTGACTTCGTGCATGACTCTTTTGTATGATTTCAACGGAGTAGAGGCAAATGTGGAAGGGTCAATCATGCTACCAGTGACACTTGGAGAGATGACAAAGCAAATTACACATATGACTAATTTCATGGTAATGAAAGCTCCATCTACTTATAATATTATTCTCGGTAGGACAGGTCTAAATATTTTCAAAGCCATTCCTTCGACATACCACCTTCGACTGAAACTCCCTACATCAAATAGTGTAAATGAAATAAGGGGTGACCAAAAGATGGCAAAAACTTGCTATTTTATGGCAACCAAAGCAAGCAAAGTCGGTGAGCAAGTATTGCCTATGGAATCAATAGACATTAATGATAGCAAGTTTCAGCGCACCTAGTAGAAGATTTGATCTCAGTCATCTTAAAACCACCTCATGATGAAAATGTCACTTACATGGGATCTAATATCGACAGAAGCATATCTGAAACACTTTTTCAATTTCTAAAAGAAAATCAAGATGTTTTGCATGGACTCCTGACAATGACCGCAAGCGTACAACAATCGTCAAAGTAATAATGGCACCAACACGTGTTGGTGCCGAGTATATTGTATCCACAAAGATGGTTATGCGTTAATTTTTAATCTAACTTAGGAATAGAGTTAGGCACATTGATTTTGGTTTTGTAAATGAAAGTTAATAACTAAATGAATGTAACTATTAGCAAGTAATTACAAGGTCTAAAGCTATGAAGAGAACGTCCCAGGGAATCTAAGTCACCCAAGTTGTATTCTTAAGTCCAATGTAATTAGAAAGTCTCCCAATTTGTGTGATGATATGCAAAATTCCTAAGACTCACTCCGTCCCAAGGTCATGGTAATGGAAATTCTAGTGTCTCACTAGGACTCCGCAGATCGGCGTGAGTAACGTAAGTGGAGAGTCGCATTAAGTACCAATTTCATTGCCTTTCTAGTCAACGACCATCGGTCGATACGCCATATGTTCTAAGACTGTGTTCCTCAAATCCGAGTTCAAGAGCCCCAATGGTCATGGTGACTCTTTAACCCTAAGTTTTACACCTCCTTGATTAAGGTAAGTATAGCATAGCACACGAGAATACACAAATCAACACATTGAGTTGAAAGAACAAACACATTCACATTGAAATTAAAAAGAATCTAGCTTGTGGTCCTAAGACCCCTAGAACAAAAGGCATTACCACATAATTGGGTTCAATACAACACAAAACATGATGGATATGCGAGAAATCATAAATTCAAACCTAGAGTTGAGAAGAAATCCAAAACCCAATCTTCAAGCCTCCACAAGTTTCTCTCCAAGTTTTCTAAAGCAAAAAATATGTTCATTCTATCTCTACCACCCCAATATATAGTATATGGGTATTTCGGTCCAACAAAATAGGCACAAAACCCTAAAAAATATCCAAAAGGATTATGGCTGACGACAACGCTGAGATGGGCATTGTGGCGCCGTGCTCAGCCCTGCATTCTAACAAAAATGGCTTGAGTGGTGCCATGACGCCATATGGGCGCTATGGTGAGCGCCACAGCTCCTAGGTGGTGCCATGGTGCCAACGGTAGCGCCAGGGCCATTTAAGGTCCTGGACCTAGCGCCATGGTGCCAAAAATAGGAGCTTGGGCTCCACAGTGTTGTAGGAGGCGCCACAGCGCCAAGAGCAACGCTTTGGTGAGTGCCACGGCACCAAGTGATGTGCTATGACACCAGAACCAAGAGCTTCATTTTATTTTCTCTTCATTTGCTCTCTATTCTCTCTCCATCCGATTTAGCTCCATTACATTATCCTTTGAACCTAGTACACCTAAAAATGCACTAAATAAGTCTCCAATCATCATTTGTTTTCCTATATTATTAATCAAATCCTACTTAACACAATCAAAACCATACTATACATCACACCCCCAAACTTGAGATTTTCCTAGTCCCTAAGAAAGAATTACACACCGAGAGATGCAATTTATTTTAAACTAACAAACTAAGTATAAAAGGCGTCCATCCACAGTTTGAAAACATTAAGCATATGAAAACACAAATTTATTTTCAAATTTCGTAATTTTCATTTTTCTTCCTTAGTGGCATCTTCCAATCTCAAATTCAAACCAAATATTGACTCAACCTAACGTTTTTCAATTGCCCATGAACCCAGCCTTTCAACCCAACCTTCACAAAGTCTCACTTTCAACAACCTAAGTGCAGTTCTGAAACTCAATTCGCTACTACTCAAGAGAGTCCATAAAAAGATTTGAAACCTCAAAGATTCTTCATTAAAAGCATCAACTTCCAAGAGATTCCATAAGCTTATTTTTGCTCCATTCTCCAATATCATCAAACTTGAAAGACCAAGAATCGTAAGGTCTTTGGTAGGTTGTAATGGGGTTATGGCTTGGTGTATCAAAAAGCAGATTTTCAAGCTCAAACAAAGTCGGATAGAATTCACTAACCCTTTCCTTACATACATAATGCGCTCAATAAGAACAAACTTTTAAAATACAAACTTTTACATTCACTTAGGAGTTCTCTCATAACCATTCTTTTTCATCACACCAGTCCATATTTTTTTCTTTTTCTTTGGACTTAATTTGGTGGAATTATTCACTTTCTTTTGACATTCCCTTTTTTTTAAGTTGATTTTCTCATTCACTCACAATTCACAAGCTCTTTTATCATCGATAAGGGTTAATCATCAATCTAACTTTTGAGAGGACTAAGGTTTTTTTAGCTCAGGGCAATAAGGGGTGCCAAAAATTCATGATAAGCAAGGCTCGATGTGATAACTAGTGATCTAATATATGGGAAGGAGATATAAGATCTTGTGTAAAACATTCAAACATGGCCTAACTCCTCTCCTCAATCCTTTAAGTTCGGAATTTATCACCTCAAATGGCTTTAGAATAAGTTCTAAAATCCCCGAATCCTCATTATAGCTCGCCTACTTTTAGTTTGTATTGGTATAAGTCCTTCCCTGCACCAGGCATTTTCGAAGAAACCCCGATCTAGCCAAGGTAAACACTTAAGTACATGTGCCCTTTACTCTTCCCAAGGTGTTTTGTCTCATTGGTTTGATCAAAAATATATCATAGACTGTCGGCCACATAAGGAGAGAAACAAAGAAATTCTCTAACTAACATGCACATGCTTGCAAAAGAGGCGTTATGCACCCCTAAACTTAAGATGTTCATTGCCCTCGATGAACCCTAAAACAAAACGAAAAAAAAACACGAAAGTGGGCAAGCATGGAAAACAACTCAACAGACAAATATAAAGAAGTTACGATAATACCAAAATAAAGGAAACAAAATAAACAAAAAAAAGATAGAGTGTGAGAACTGAGACTCCCCTGAGTGAGAAACCTGATGCTTAGATGGATAATATACGAGATCAATCCTCAGATAAAGAAGGGAAGTCGTCCCTCGCTCGATGCTCGCTAGCATCATCATAACAACATGCGAAAGGTGGAAGCGGGTGGCTACGATAATTGGGGTGACGAAACATTTATCTCGTATAATGGGCCATCCCCTCTAGATATAACACATTAGCACGCTGATATGATCATTGTGTTTGCTCCATCCTGTCCAACTGTTGTTGCATCGCTTGCTGATCTCGCTACATTTCCTCCAATAGTCAAAATTATCTATCATCTAGAGGGTGCTGCTACTGATGCTGGGGATAAGAAATTATAGCTAGTGAGTTGGGATCTGCATCACCCTGATTAGTTGTTGTCTCCTCATGTTTTGCCCTATGCTCCATTGTTTGAGTCGGTGCTTGTTGGCATGAAAGTCGTTATGGCCTATGCGATGGTCCTGACTGCTGCTCTAGTGGTTCATTATGAGAATCTATGAATCCCAAAAACGACCCAAACTGCCGTAGCGTAGCATTTGAAATTATGCCCAACTTCACGTCATACTCATCACTGTGAAAGTGGATTGATGCTTGTTTGAAAAGAAGAGTGATTATCCATGGATGATAAAAAAAATTTCATTGGCGGGCTAAAAAGAAAATTCTTCAATGAGCGTGAAATGACTTTGCCAAAGTCTACATCATCTTCTACTAAAATATACGCCAACAGAGTGAAATGCTCAAGTGTGATCTCACTCGTGTTCCCGGATGACATTAAGGTTGTACATATGAAATGGACCCAACCTTGGTGGGATCGCCTTAGATTTTATGTGGCTAACTATTGATCTATAACTCCATCCTTACTCCTTTTCCATACTCCTTTCCCTGGAACACAAATAATATCTACAATCTGTTGCTGGATGTAATTCCTGTAACTCCTTGGACGCCATGGAAAGTAGGACTTTGTTTGATCCAATGTTATGCCAAGAGCCCTATTCACAACCATAAGACTAATTGAAACTTGCACACCTCTCACCCATACTGGCTTACTTGAACAGGCGTGGTATCCATTTGCATAGAATTCAAATGTGAACTCACTGGATGCCATGGCCTTATCACTGTCTAGCCAAAGAGCTACATTTTTTCAATTAAGCTGAGCCATAATGTCCAAAATGCATTTTTATACTTGTTAGACACTGTAAAAGGATGCTCAGGCTTGATTTTTAGTGAAGAGTACTTCTTATACCTCGTTTCTGACTCTTTTTTAAGGTAATAATCAATCTCCTCTTCGTCAGATTTGGCTTCAGATTCAACAACTTGATGACGTGAGTAAGGGGGCTGGACTACCAATAGTTTAGATCGAGATCGAAGCTCATGAAGTACTCATCATAAGAAGGAAAAAATCGGTAAGTCCAACTGAGAATGGCATAAAAACGTAAGATACGGGCTGAGATAAGTTATAGTCCCTAGCAATATCGAACATAAGCACAAAAATCTTAGTCATCTACGAACAAACACATGAAGTGGTGTAAAATACGAAATCAAAAACATTTGTGTGGTCATTTATACCACATTATTTGATATAACACGTTATAGCACAAACTCCCCCCAAACTTAAGTAAAAGTGCATGATGCGACGTCTACACCTCTAAAATTGCTATTCATGGAAGCATTACCTTTGCAAATTGGATATATTGAATGCAATTTAACAAGCACCAAAATTGATCATAGAGTAGGAGCACACAAACACATTAACGAGACAATTGAACAACAAGGAAACAAGGCAATTGGAATACATTTTGAGCACCCACATATGATTACACAATGGCTATGAGAGACACATAACGAACTGAGCAACATGGTATCATTGAGGCATTTCATCAAACGCCTTATAAGCAATTAGCACACACATATCTAAATCTCCAATTATTTCACAACATCAACAACAAAATAATAAAGAAACCAAACCCATCATCAAGTGACCTATCTCAAATTGAACTTAAGAAATCCAAAGTGGTGTGAGTACATACCTTGTCGAGGAGAAGAAATCACAACCCAAACACCATAATAGAAATCCAAAAGTGAAGACAATAAGTAAATCTATAGCCTTCCTACTCAATTTGGGTGTTATTTGGTGGATTAAAGGAGAGATTTGTAGAGTTGGAGAGAGTTGGAAAGGGTGGGGGAGAAGTTAGAGTCGGCTAGAAGTGGTGAAGAATGTTTGTGATGGGAAGAAATAATAAGTTCAGCGCTGTTTATGGTTCCATGGCGCCTGCCTCAGCGCTACTGCAACAATTTTTTTGATGGGTTCAGGGGCACTGCTCTGACGCCTGGATTAGGAGCTCTGCTATTCTTGGCGCTGAGTTGGGCGCAGTGGCGCCCAATCTAGTGCCAGGTACAGGAATAAGTTGGTTTGTGGCGCTGAACTTGGCGCCATGGCACTAAAGTCAGTGCCTCAAACCAACATGTCAACTTTTGCTATTTTGAGCTTTTCACTCAAGCTCTCGGCCCCGTGCTTGCTTATCAGATCAATACACACATCAATTAAATATTGTTTTGAGTACAATTTAACAATCTAAAATATTTTAATTAAAGAAAATGAATGAATTCAAAGTGAAAGCTAACGGCGACACGCTCGAGCGTTCCCTCGACCGATTGTTTCAAAATCATCCACTTTGATGATAAATCACACGGAAAATGGAGATTAACTTGAAATCATATATATGCACCTAGTTAGTCTTGCAGATAAATCCAATCATTTATTAACTAAAACACTAAACAAAGTAATTCTAGGGTGCCTCCTAATAGCGCTAAATTTTTTGTCTTTAGCTAGACGCCTAACACGGGACCATCATTTTTCGGTTGCGACGAACTCGCAATGTCGCACGTTCGAATCGTAATAGACTTCACTCTCTAAGCATTGACTTTGAACGTCTTGCCATTGTTACTCCGAAACTCTACCACTCTAAGAGACCATGTTTGAACGACAGTATATGGTCTGTACCACCTTGATTTCAACTTTTTCGGAAAGAGTTTGAGTCGCAAATTGTAGAGTAAGACCAACTATCTCGGCTTGAAGGTTTTGTATTCAATCATTTGATCATGCCACCTCTTCGTTCACTCTTTATACAGCTTTGCATTCTCTTAGGAATGAAGTCGGAACTCATCCAACTGCATCAACTCAAGTAATCAAGCATCGCCGACAGCTTTGATGTCAAGAGTTAACCTCTTCAATGCCCAATATGCTTTGTCCTCCATCTCAATCGATAAGTAACATGCCTTCCCATATACTAACCTATATGGAGATGTCCTGATTAGTGTCTTGAATGTCGTCCTATACGCCCATAGTGCCTCGTCAAAATGTAATGCCCAATTTTTTTGACAAGAAGTTATGCTTTTCTCCAAAGTTTGTTTCACCTCGCGATTACTCACTTCGGCTTGGCAATTGGTTTGAGGATGATAAACCAAATATATGACTACCCCAGTTCCCCATAAAACTGTGCCCCACCTGGCCTAAACCCACGTGGACCCCTGAGTCCTTCCTCGCAAAGTCAATGTAGGCCTAGTCAGCCTTAAATCATTATATTCTCATTAAATTGGTATATTTTTTCACATGTAGTTATTAAGTTATGTCGTTAACGGAATACCTTGTAGCGGATTTAACCTTATGACAAAATTAAATAACGTAAGAATGAAACAAGCTATATTGTGGAAACACTGAAATCACCATATTTTATTCCACTCGGTCCCATTATATCCTAGTGTATCTAAAAAACAATAATATACAATAGATACAACAAAAATGGCAAAACATACAGTCATGAAAGGTAGGAACCGCTCTAAAAGTCCTTAAAGAAAATTACCGATCACTAGTCCTTTCCCCTTGTCTGTCTTTGTCCGCTCTGCACCCACTGTCACAAACTAGACGGTGAGTATAGTAAAATAGAAAGTAATAACCAAAAGGATATAAACAGTAAATCATGAATCATGTAAACAAAGTTCAAATATCACGCGGGTATTTAAAGACAGAGAAAAAGAAAGAAAATGCACGATAAACAGACTGATAGATATATACAACGAAATATGAATGTCTAGGAATCAAAAGAGGCAACTAAGTGGTCTTAAATCCATAACAATCCACAACAAACCGCAACAATCCAGTACTTGGGGAAAACTTACGTTTGGTTAGGTAGCTACACCCCTGCAGGTAGTGTTCACGTTAGCCCAACTAGCTATAATCATAGGAGTACCTTCCCGACATACGTAGGTCATAGACACACATCCAATGAATAAAGAATGGACTTCCAAACAAAGGCATTTCTCAATTAAGAAAATAAATACGAAATATGACTTAGTGTGCATTTCTTTAACTGGTTTACTCGCATACTTCGGACTTGTGTTAATCCGCCCTCACGGTTCGGACACGCTCCCAAAGTGATTACCCGAACTCCTGAGACCGTCCCTTAGGTTCGCGATGTCCTAAAACATGTTTTTAGACCAAATTATAGTGTTTGGGAGATTTTTAAAAATTTCAATTTTTTGTACTGCCAGGGGAATTAGAGCGCTAATTCTGGTATTAGTGTGCTAATTCCTACATTAGTGCGCTACCGTGTACATCTATCGTGCTAATGTAGGAATTAGAACACCAATACCAGAATTAGTGCGCTAGATTACTCACCTAGCGCGTTATGTGCAACAGAACCCAGAACTCTGAAGTGCGAATTCTAAGTTTGCATGACACATAGGCCTTGTTTATGGTTTGGGAACCCTCATACACATTAGTATGGGTCCCCAACATCAACAAAACATAAAAACAACAACAAGAACATCAAATTCGTGCATTGATCATGTCATACAAGCTAAGTTAATGGAGATGGGAGAGTGACCTTGCTTGATGGCTTAAGCTTCACCAACTCCTTGATCTTCCTCACCACACCATCAGCTCTATTTCTCTCCCTTCTTCCTTGCTCTATCGATGAGTATGAAAATGAAGTGATAATGGTGATTGACCAAAGTGGTTTATATGTTTGAATATGATTAAACCTTAGCCACATATCAATTCACACCTACACATGTCAATGTGTATCTTATGGTCCATCCTTTCCCACTTGTCCCACAAGTCATGTTTGAGTAACTCTAATCATGGACTCACTTGGTCTCTAGATAGTGCAATACATGTCTCGACGCATATCATAAGGCCTTTACTTTAATTTCACTACTTTAGGATTGCTAATTGCATTATTAATGTGACCACATTAAAGATATATGCACCACTATAATAATTCAACTTACACTTAACCCCATAAGCCACCACCTCGGTCTTACATCGACAAGCGACTCGAGGTACGTCCCCCTCATGTCTCAATTCACCGAATGCCCCGCGTATACCTTACTCGCAAATTCGACACAACAAAATAAACATACATTTGGACATTAGAAATTCACATTCGGTTATAAATCAATAATACATATACCACAGAAAAATAAAATTTACCTCGGTGTCAATTCCAAAGGTTTCGACATGTACGTCAAGTCATAACGGTCCAGTCCACGGTCCTGAAACATGACACGTGGCACGTATAATTTAAGGGTCGTTACAGTCTCCCCGCCTTATGAGAATTTTTTCCTCGAAATTGAAACAAAAAGGAAATTTTACGAGTAAATTTTACCATAATCAAAATAGATAAGGAAAGTGCTCGTGCATGTACGACTCTGACTTTCAGATTAATTCCTCATCTCCGTTATGTTGCCATTTGACGAGAACTGAAGGTATCTCCTTACCCCTAAATACCTTCACCTTTTGGTCCAAAATTTGAATCGGCTGCTCCTCATATGTAATATCATCTCTCAAGTCAATTCCTTCCTCTTACCTTGGACAATGGTGCTTTAGCCATATAAGCGTCTTCCACTATTTTTTCTTCCGCTCCATTTCTTATCATTCTTCGTTGTTCCTGAGCTTGCATCGCATTAATCAACTCCGGGAACGTGATTTGAATGATGTCTCTCAAGTCTTCAAGTGAAGAGATTTTTTCCTTGAATCTTTCAGGCAAACTCAAGAAAATCTTTCCACAATCATGTTGTTTGGTAGCTCCTCCCCCATCGATCGAATCTTGTTCACCGCATTCATGAGTCGATCGGAGTACTCTTGGATAGTCTCCCTCTCTTGCATTGCCATGATTTGAAAGTCTATTTTTTTATTTAAAATTTGTTGACGCATGGTTCTTTCATTGCATTCGTAAATCGCTTGCAACATACTTTATGGTTCTTTTGCATTTTCGTAAGTCATTATCCTTGTGAAAATGCTATATGTGACATCGGCATGAATTTGGGACAATGCACTCTGAGCTTTCACAACTTCTTCATGTACCCGAATTTGGTTTAGCGTCGGATTGTCCCCCATCGGAGGTACTTGTTGTTGATCACCTTCGACCCATTACCATAGATCGAGACCTCTTAGATAAGCTTTCATCTTGACAATCCATACTTGCTAATTGTCACCATTAAAAGTTGGAGGTGAAAGAAATAAAGATGTTATGGTGGAAACTATTTTAAAAACTTACAATCTCTTAAAAATCAAGATGGCTCTGATACCGATGTTGGATATTTAAAAAAAAATAAAAAATAGTGAAACTAACAATGCAAACTGAGAGTAGGAAAGTCAACAATTTCTTTTTAATTTAAACCGTATTACATCTCTAAACACAATTCTCAACACATACATTAAATACTTATAGACTATCACCTTGACTTAGTCTCAACCCACCAACATAACATGCATCACTTCATGTGTGCACACCACTAAGTCAATAACTAAAACTACCTATTAATAACTATCATAACTTAATTAATAACTACCCATTACACACGACTCTAAATGTACACATGTCCCACTAATTTCAATACTAAACTTTAATCTAATTTGAATCACATATTTCAACAAAAATTACTGGTACGATCTTCAATTAGTGTAAATCTATCACTTTCAAGAGCAAGTTTCATAAAAGTATTTCGATTAATCGTTCATTGCATTGGGATGGACACATAACAAAAACAAGGTTCAATTGGTAGAACATTTGCATTGGAAATAATATACACATTGTTCACCAACAATCAATTCTCATAGAGTTTGATATCGGAGCCAAAAATTGTTGCTTGCAATTTATATCCTCACAAGAAGCATATTCAATGTTAGTACAAAGTCATTCTCATAATATTTGCATATAATTCATTTCTTTATCGACCAATGGAATTATTTGATATTGTGTATGCTTTGTTGCTGGAGTTTTTGCATTGAACTTTTTAACCAAAATCACTTTTGCCTTCCAATCTCGTGGTTGGTTGGAAGTTTTTCAAGAGTTTGAACTCTTTTGACATTTTTTGCTATTTGGTATTGTAAAGAGTTTCTTTTCTTTCAAAACAGTTCAAACTTCTTAGTCCACCAATTCTTTGAGAATAGTTCAAACTTTTGAAGGATACCTATCCAACCACAAAAAATTGGAAGGCAAGAGTAATTGTGGTTAAGAAATTTGATGAAACAACTCCAACAACAAAGTGTATGGAATATCAAAGAATTCTATTGGCCGGCGAGGAAGTGAGTTGTATGCACTCGTTTATTGTTTATTCGAATATTATGATGATGATTTTGTGCTAACGTTGAACGTGCTTCTTAAAGGGATATAAATTGTAGGCCACAATTTTTTTTTCCAAAAAATCTATTCGACCTCAAAGAGTCCGGACTCAAATTGTCTTTTACTTGGAGTTTAAATACACTGATAAATTAAAAGACACAATTACCCTCATCTTTAACCCCAACACATATTAACATATTGACCCACTTCCACCACCACAACTGCTCTCCGCCGCCGACCGCCCCCAACCGGTGACCTCTCTCTCTCTCTCGTTTCTCTCTCTTTCTTTGCCCCTCTAAGCTTTCTTTCTTCTCTCTCGCCATCTCTCTCTCTCTCTCTCTCTCTCTCTCTCTCTCTCTCTCTCGTTTATCTCTGTTCTCTCTCTTTCTCTTTCCGCTCTCTCTCTTCTTTCTTCTTCTCTCTCTCTCTCTCTTTCTCTACCCCTCTCTGCTTTCTTTCTTTTCTCTGCCCTCTCTCTCTCTCTCTACAATATACATCACTCTATGCTCTCTCTTTTGTTTTTCTCTCACGTTCCTCGTCCTCGTGAGTATGGTCGCCGACGGTGGTGGACAGTGAAGATGATTTTATCGATGGCCGGTGATTATAGCGGCGACGGTGGTAGCGACGGCGGCGGCGACAACGGTCGCAATGGCGACGGCAGCAGGGCGGTGGTCACGGCGGCCGCAACAGTGGATTGAAGTAAAAGTTATAAATTTGAATTAAGGGCATTGAAGTCTTTTTATACGTAAGAGTCCGGACTCAATGAGTCCGTTTAGCACTACCCTTTTTTTTTTATCAAAATGTCATACTCATTGAGAATCGATTGTTGGTGAACAATGTGTATTTTGTTTCCAATGCGAATGTTTTGATAATTGAACCTCGTTTTCATTCCGTGCCTTGTCCAATGCAATAGATGATTAATCGATATACTTTTGTGAAACTTGCTTTTGAAAGTTATAGCTTTATACTAATTGAGGATGTTGCATTAATTTTGTCAAAAGAATATGTACACCTCGACATCTGTGGGTAGGTATTCATAAATCGATTGAGCACTTGATTTCTATTACAGACTGGTATAACATTTATTAATGGCATATATATGATATTGTATACAATGTTTTTTGAAAACGATAAAGATGAAACTGCTATATGCTTTGCAAAAAAGACGACCAAATCAAACATCGCTCCCTTCTTGTTGCGTTTTTTGTTGTGATTGTGACAAGATTAGAGATTATTTGTTTCTTCATTGTCTGGTTGCATATTATTTATAATATAGGGCTTATAAGACACTTAAATCATTATGGGTTGTGCCTAGCTCTATTGAGGTGATTGAAATTTAAAATTTAATGTTAATTATCAGATACTATGACTCATTTTTTTTCTTTTATATATAAAAGTATCAGAAACCAAGGTTAAAAATAATTACAAATTGTACAATTGAGTTTACGAATCCATTATTGGGCTTTTGGAGGATTTTTTAATTGTTGTGAAACATTAAGTCATTTTGCAAAATAGTTATTGTTATTTTATTTTGTAGCATTTGCGGAGCTCCTAAATTAACTATTGTCTATCATAGCTATGCCAAAACTCTGCACCTACAGTATACATTACATTAACTTTGTACTTTGCATGTTTGTTCAACTTTTTTTAATAATTCTATTAACAAAATATAATGTTTTACTAGTATTCCAAAGCTAAATCCGTAAAGATAGGAGCGATAGAAAATAATAAAGATGGCATGTGTATGATATTAATAGAAGGTATGTGATTTATATTGTTTGTTGTATTTCTATCATAGTACGTGTCTTACACTACAAGAAAAATGATATTTAGAAACAGAATTAGCAACAAAATTAAGTTCCGTTGCTAAGAAAAAGTGGTTAGAGACGGAATTGAGACGGACTAATTCAAAGACGGAATAGAGAGAGATCAGAGACGGAAATAGAGACGGAATTAAATTCTGTCTCTAAATAATGGCGCCAACATTCCCATCAAAACTTTCTTTTTTTACAACCGTCCATTACGTCTCGAGATTCGTGCGTGCTTCGATCTAGATACCAAAAAATGGGGACCAACCACAAAACTCCCTCTCTCCCTAAAATCTCTCCCGCTCTCTCTCTCTCTCAACGAAGCTCTCACCGCTCTCTCTCACCGTCACCGCTCTCTGCTCTCTCTCTCTCTCAACGTCACCGCTCTCTCTCTCTCTCACACCGTTGCCGCTCTCTGCTCTCTCTCTCTCGCAGCTCTCTGCTCTCACTCTCACCCTCTCTCACCGCTCTCTGCTCTCTCTCTCACACCGCTCTCTCACCGAAATCTCACCGATCTCTCTCACCGAAATCTCTCTCCCAAACCCTAAATCTTTGTCGCCGCCGCGCGATTGAGGTTGCTACGAGGCCATCGAGTCTGCCGCCGCTGTTCGCCGCACCCTAACCCATCGCCGCACCCTAAGCCGTCGCCGCTGTTCCCTCTCGATCTCTCTGCTGCGTTCATTAAACCCGATTTCAGTTTTGCAATTGAATCCCATATTTTGTAGATTTTGTATGATTGGATTTCTTAACCACCCTTCTTCCAGTTTTTTTTTTTTTTGGTCTTTTTGTTCATCAATTTTAGGTTGTATTTTCAATCTAATTAATGGATTTCGTCTGGTCTTTGAAGGGAATCTCGCAGAATTGGTTCTAGGGTTCGATGCCATCGAATCATACTTTGTGAGTAGATCAGAGTTGGTTTTCAATTTAGTTGTGACTTGTTTTTTAAATATTAGGTTACTAATCACAAGATAACTTGAAATATTATGAGATAGGAAATCTTTTCGTGACTTGTTAATTCTAATAAGTATTACCTCTAGAAATTGTTGATATGATGGACTTTAGAACTAGTAAAATTGCTTCATTGGGACATGGAAATCATGTATTTGGATTTGGAAACAGTTCCATCTTTAAGTGGGGTAAGCTTGGATCCATCAGCCATTCCCAAAATTTAGGAATGGTGCCTCATAATATGATAAAACGTTTTATTGTCGGATAACATTAATTTCGCGATGAATCATCTAATGAACAGATTTTTCATGCAAGTATTCCTTGTGAAAGAAGTTAGTGGAAATGTTAACCACATTTCACTTGTCTTCCTTGCCATTTACTTCATCTTTTCTTACGTTCTTTAGATGCTTGAAACTTAACATGTCCACATGTTGAGAATGAAAGAAGTTTGTTGATATTATTTTACTGGCTTGGACAGTCTTATTTTCAAAGTTATTTCTCTGTTATAGATTTCAGGAACCAATTTAAAATCATTCCGTGATAGCTACTTTGACTAATTCATGGCTCTAGATCTTAGGCTTCTAACTGGAGGAATTAAATTTCTCTTGCATTTATGTTATTTGTTATTACTGTGTTATTGCTTTATGATATTAAGTGTAATTATACATTGATGCTTACATGATCTTGCAAAGGAGCTTCTTGATACATTTACAGCTAAACAAATGGGGAAGGTTTTCTTTACAAATAGTGGTTCCGAGGCAAATGATTCTCAGGTATGTTCCCTCTTGCAATGGGATTTTCACTTCTTCTCCGAGTTGCTACTTTGAATTACTTAATAAGGTTAACTGTTGAATGACATGTTTCTAGAAGTAAATAAGGTATGAAAATGCTTAATATCTTATAGGATTGCACCATTTATAATTGAACAGAAAAAGATATTATTTATTTTGGCAGGTATTAGTATCTCTAGGAAGGAAAGCTTTTAAGTAACTTGTGATTAATATAAAGAGGTATTGGTGCTCATATAGACAAAGAAAATGATAGTGAAGAGAGGTGATGGTCCATATAAGAATGATAAATTACGTCTGTTGGCACTTATTGTGGAGCTTTCACTTTCAATTTTAGGAAGTGAGGCATTTGTGTTCATCTATTGATTCCTTTCCGGCAATCATGTATCATGTGTTGTTTCATTGGAAGCAGTCAAAATATACAAGTAGATTCAACAGTCACTTAACCTCTTATGTTGAACAATCTGTTCTCTATTTCCATTGATCTCTAATGATGTCACTGTTTTCAGGGAAAGAAATATAACTGAACATGTGAAAAGTATCTCTTCTAGATTTCAAGATGGCATCAAAGCCTTTTCTGACAGTCCCATTATTGGAGAGGTTAATTGTGCATTTAAATTTACATGTCGGTTTTTGAAATTACTTTCAAGGATTTTGATCAATTATGAGCCTGAGATCATGTATGCTTGATTATGCAGATCCGTGGAAATGGATTGATTCTTGGGACTGAGTTTACAGAGAATAAATCACCCAGTGATTTATTTCCAGCAGAGTGGGGTAGGTCTTCTTTCTAATTAGCGCGGATTATAAAAAAGAATGTCATTCATTTTAATTTTAAAAAAGAATTAGTATATCTTTACCAAAAAAAGAAAAGAAAAGAAAGGAAGTGTATTGAATAGAGACTTTACTCTCGCCAAAGCATATCTGGTAAGATGGTAGAGGCATTACTTGTCGAAAGGCAAGGTTTAGGGAGGTCGTGCGTTCGACTCCCACTTAAGTTAAAAAAAAAAAAAAAAAAAAAAAAAAAAAAAAAAAAAAGTTTACTTTCTACCACCTAAAAAGAAACACAATTTTTCATGTGATTATTCCACTATGTTTGGATAAGCTTACCAATTTGGATGTATAGATATATACTCCAATTATGTAGTCTCTTCAACTATTAATGAACCTTGTGTTGATCAATGGATCTCACCGGTGATTCTCTAACCTATTTTATAATGCTGAAAAAACTGTACACTAGTGGGCAGCTCAGTTTTTGTTTCTTTAGATTGGCTTGGTTTTGGGGCATCTTCTTCTGCTCAATTTTGTATGTTTTTCTTCTATTGTAGTATTGAAGGTGAACGATGTATCATCTATTTTTTTGTGGGATTTGGACAAATTGATTTGTTGGAAACCTATTTCCCGAAGTCATTGATAGTTAAAACAAGTAATATGAAAATAAAACAAATGGTTTTGTGGTTGCAGTTTGTCCGAAGTCTCACATACTCTATTTACAGTGAATCGAATGAACTAACTTCCATATTGCTGATTGGATGCCTTCCAAATTGAGTTAATCACTGTCCAGTCATGACATTTTATTTTTCTTATATGCCTACCAACTTTTTAATAATGTAATGTTTTTGGTGTGCGGTAACAGCTACTCCGATAGAAATGGAGTTTTTCTTTAGAGATGCAAGTGAGGAGCTTCCAAGAGCTGAACTGAACTTTGATACCAGGACATTCAAAGATGCCCATTTTTTAGGAACATCAACATTCCCACAAACTTCTCTCTTTTATCACTTGTGAATTTCCCCACGCCAGTAAGTTTTTCGCTCTCGCAGCTATCCTCCTTGGTCCTTATTTGCTTATTTTCATGTAGTATTTACCGTGAACAAGGATTTTAAAGTCACTTGGTAACGTAAGATTTGCCTTCTCAACTTTATTTTTTTTACTTATCTCTTCATTTTGCTGCCTTCTCAACTTAATGCTATTATTATATCGTTAACAAAATATTGTTGATCCATGCAGGCTAAGCTCCAAAAGAGACGTCAGGAGCTGACACAGACTACACCGGACCAGCCGGTAGATGATGAGGCGGTGTACTACAAGGTGGTGGGTGAGTGTCCCAAAGGATGTGTCTACAATCTCAGGTCGTTATGGAGAAAGAAGAGAAGATACGTAGATCCTGATGCTAGTTCATCCCGGGTGCTAGCACAACGAGGGATGGACAATTTTATGATACTTAGGTATTTTTATGGTGGTTGTAGAACATTAAGAATTGTAGTTTTTTTTATGGACACTTAGGTATCTTAAACATTTATTATACTTGACTACGTTTCGTGAATATATAAATCTTTTTTAATATCGAATTTTATGTTTTTTCTCATTTGAATCTTTGTTGTTGATATATATTGTTGATTTGTGTATGTATGTCAAATTCTTCTTTTTTGGGGGATGTTAGCACCCCCAAGGAGTTGTTGGAGGGGGATGCAGGTGATGGAGCAAGTCCTATGGTTGTATTTTCAGGTTTAGATTTTATGGAGAACCAATTGGATTGAGCTTAGTTTTGAAAACTAAACAAAACGGAATTGAGACGGATTAGCGACGAAATTCAGAGATTCCGTTGCTATTCCGTCTCTAATTTTTTAGGAATAGATGCATGAATCAGCAACGAAATTCTGATCCATTGCTAAGCAGAGACGGATCAGAGACGGAATGTAATAATTCCATCTCTGATCCATTGCTAATCAGAGACGGATCAGAGACAGAATATAATAATTTCGTCTCTGATCCGTTGCTAATTAGAGACGGATCAGAGACGGAATGCAATTACAATTGTACCCTTTAGAAGAATTTCCATTTCTGTTACATCTCTGTTCCGTTTCTAAATTCTGTCTCTAATCAGAAACGGAAACACATTTCCGTTGCTGATTGAATCAGCGATGACGATTTTAGAGACGGAATAGATTCCGTCTCTGTTCCGTTGCAGAATTGAATTAGAGACGAAATTTATGCTGATCAGAGACGGAAATTTCCGTTTCTGATCTGTTGTTTTTTTGTAGTGTTAGTATATGATTGATTGTTTCTCTTTTGGATATGACAGCAATGGTATTAGTCCAACTACACTCCAAAGTCTCATGTCTCTCGACCCCATCGTAGGCAAAGGTGAATATGTTTATGATAATTCTTAAACTAATTAATGTTGGAATTTATGATTTAAATTTAAATGTGTATGAAGCATGTAGAACATGCCTACATAGCTAGATTAAATTAAGTTCATGTGCTTATGTGGCATGCTTAGAGGGTTGGTGTTAGTTATGAGAAGTTACCATGTAAATGGTAGTTACCTGTTAGTGAAGTGGTGCATGTACGTAATGGTGTGAATGGATCATGTTGACCAAGTCCATACATGTGTAGCATTATCTATACATATGTATGTGACGTGTGTAAAGATTAATCAATCAAGGAAGCAATGTAATTCATCAAAGTAGAATAGTTCTTTTGATATGTTAATATCATTACTATTTTTATTTTATATTTTTAACATGGTATCAGAGCCGATAGTTCAATCTTGATGCGTGTTTGATTTAAGAAGTTGTTGCAAAGATAATTCGTGAAGAGGTGCTACGAAGAAAGTGAAGAAAATGGCGGTATCCAGGAAGCTCAAACGTGAGAGTGCATATACTCCGGCATCTTCGATGATGAAATGATTGTTGATCGTGAATGACATGATGAAGGTGCATGAAAGTGACCACCAAAGAAACTATTTTAGGAATGTGATGACAAGGGCATCACACGTGATGCTTGGAGAGATAGCTCCAAGAACAAGAAGGATGATGACAAAATGTATCATCATTGTGAAGACAAGTGCTTCACATAATTAATAATTTTATTTTTTGCGAAGATGAATGCTTTGCAATGTTCAAAATATGATATGCCTATTTATTTTTAAAAAAAGTTAAATCAAGAGGGATGTTGGAATTTATGATTTAAATTTAATGTGTATGGAGCATGTAGAACATGCCTACATAGTTAGATCAATAAGTGGTATGCATAAAAGGTTAGTGTTAGTTTTATGAAGTTACCATGTAATGGGTAGTTACTAGTTAGTGAAGTGGTATATGTATGTAGTGGTGTGAATGGGTCGTGTTGACCAAGTCCATACATGTGTAGCATTGTCTATAAATATGTGTGTGATTGGTGTAAACATTAATTAATCAAGGAAGTAACGTAATCCATCAAAGTAGAATGGTTTTTTGATATATTAATATCATTACTTTTTTATTTTTATTTTATATTTTTAACAATAAATTCTCATATATATTCAAGGATTTAAGTCTACAAGATCTAAATTTATGATAAATCAAATCTCCTACTAGATATTCATCATGTCGTCGTTGATTATCAGCAAGATTTTCATCCTCTCTTGAAGTCTAATAAGATGAGAGCATCTCTCTCTCTTCCAATAGTTAGTATGCTATGTACACCATTGAATAATTATAACTATAAGGAACAATGAAGATGGATCACTATCATATAGAACCCAATGGACTAGTTTTTTTTATGGATGTATGAAAGGAAGTATTGTACCAAAATTGTGCCCAAAGGAAGCCATTTCACTTGTTGCTTAGTCTTAGAAGATGTGATACAATGAAGGTAAGTTTCAATACATCTATTGACCACCTTGGTCTGGCCATTAGTTTGTGGGTGTTAAGCTGTACTTCAATGAAGCTAAGAACCCATTACTTTGTACAATAAAGTGCAAAAAAAATTTTAGAAAGATTTTGTCACGGTTCATAACAACAGAGCAAAGGATCCCATGTATATAAGTACATACAACTTATGATTATTCTATTCGTATTAGCCACATATACTAATATAGTATCATTCTATGTACAACAAGGAGTATAAAATCTAATTATTCCAACCCTCCCCTCAAGCTGGCTTGTAAATGTCTTCTATTGCCAGCTTCCTTACCAAAAAATCAAATTGTTTTTTTTAGTTGGTCTTTAGTGAGTATATCAACCACTTGTTAATATATAGGAATATAAGGAACACAAATTAGTCCACTGGTAAGTTTTTTCTTGATAAAGTGTTTACGAACTTAACATATTTAGTCATGTCATGAAGAACTGGATTAGGAGCAATTGAGATGGATACTTTATTACCATAATAAATTTTTATAGGTAGTGATTTAGTCAGCTTCAGATCTTCTAACATTTTTTTTACCTACATGGCTTCACAAGTCCCATGAGCAAGAGATCTGAATTCTGCTTCAGCGCTACTTGTTGTCACAACACGTTGCTTCTAACCTTTCTAAGTAACTAAATTTCCCTCAACAGATGTAAAATTCCCAGATGTCAACTGCTTATTAGTGACACTACCAACCGAATCATCATCGGTGCAGACTTGCACTTGTAATTAATCATTTTTCCCAAACGTCCAACCCTTTCTAGGAGTCGCTTTAAGATACTTTAAGTATCCTAATGAAAAACACAAACCATGTGCAAGCTGAATGCATTCGTCACTTCAATACATCGCTTAACAACAAACATGAACTTACAACAAAAAATAAGAATTAAAGGACCTTCCATATGAATTGGGTTCAAAAGACATGTTTTGTTACATATCACGACTCTGCAGTTACCCAAAGTCTACGATCAACACGATTAGGTTTGTCATCTAGCACGACCATAAGTCGTAAGGTAGTGTCACCTGGAAATGAGGGTCTTCTGCCACAACTGCATGATCATCCCAATTATGTTGGCCACCAAAATATTCCAAATACCATTTTGATTCTGATAACAAGCGTAACAATAATTTAAGACACCATCACCAAGATTTTCAATGCTAACTACTTGAAAATTCTTTACAAGAATCTTTAGCTCTTTCATATGCAAATATAATAAAGAAAAACTTTCAGTTATGTAATATCATCATCAATGCTATACATTAACAAGTAGCAAGTTCCCCTTTATTCAGATGCGGACATACACAAATCTCGATGCATAACACGCGAGTCGAGATTGCATTAAAATTTCTTATGAGTCAGTGTGTCTTGTGGTGTGACATTATTGTTGTCATTAATTCTAGTATTTTCCTATTTAGAAATGCTCACCACTGAGCATAATAAGAGACAACCTTGAATATGAGAAATAAATCAAATTGAATCAGGCATTTCAAAGAATCATAGGTCAATTCTATCAAGGTGTGCATGCAGATCATAACGCTAACTACTTCATAAGAAAGTAAATATCTTGTGAATTCCCAACTATATCCCATCATCTAGAGATTTGAAAGCTATAACAATTTGAAGATCACTTGAACAAAGGTCCATACCAAAAATCAGGCATACTTCCAGAATAAAAGTTAACTTTTAATGCAATGAGGACATTGTTTGTCAATAGATTACAAGAATTGAAAGGGTTGAACATGCATGGATCCATTTCAATGCACGTCGCATCACAAGGCAGCTAGGCAACAAAAACACCAGTAGACAAAATGCACTATTTGAAAATACCGTATATTAAACCAATAGATTATTGTGACAACCAAAATACTTCACGCCTCGAAAAAACACAAACAAAACCTCCTTAAAATTGATGAAGGATTAAATAACAGATAGGAAACAAGAAGCCTCTTTGACATTATGATAGATAACGACCTGTAACGTCTTAACTTTGCCATTAAATAAAAAATTAAAGGTTCTTCAATCCTTATCTAAAAATTTATGATTAAAAACAACGTTTTAATATTTAGAAAATGAGTAAGAAATTTCATTTACATTATAATTATTTATAACATGTTAACATTAATTACAAATCAGTTATAACTAAAAAAAAATTATCTTTATCGGATCATTGTGGCCGATAACGACATTTAAAAGTTTCATTATTACGAATCATTATCTTTTATCCTATCGTTATGATAGATAAAGACTTTAAAATTACTCTCATACTTTTATCGCTATAAGTAGGAGAATCGACTCAACATCAATGAATCCTTCCAATCTTCGTTTTTCTTGTTATTATTATAGAAAGAACTCTGAGAGATTCTTGTTAGCAACTGGATAAGGTAATTTTCTTATTACAGGTTTTTAACTCTTTATATATGTCTTAACATTGACACTCTTATTGCCTTGATACTACCATGACTATCCACATGTGAAATTCAAGCCGATGAGCTACTCATAGTCCATCGATGTGGTTGTTATGGTCCATCAAATTTTGTCACGTGTTGACGAGCACTTTAATTTATATTAATGACCATGATGTAGTTAAAAGCCTTAAGATAAAATTGTAACGATCTGAATTTAATTCGCCGTTATTATTGACGTGCTTGCAGACGTGGTGGACAACTTCGAACGTTCGTGGGACTCGCAGCCTGCCTCAATTATTAGCGAGCGTCCCTTTCTATCTTTTAAAGCAGTATTTTCTAAGGTCAGTCAGGAAGAGAGGCGTCAAGTAATGTTTGGTAAGAAACATTAACCCCTTCTATTAAATAAAATAAACGTTGATACTTGATAGTGTTGACGGGCGTGGAAAGAAAAGTGGAGATAAAATATTGGACGTGTGTGGTGTGATTATTGTAATAAAGCACGTCACACTCAAGAAACATATTGAAAACTTCATAGCAAATCTGCCAATTGGAAGGGGTCACAATTTTGAATCAACATTATGGTGTAGTTCTGAGAGGCTAAACAATGGATAAAAATTGCAAGACGTCAAAGCGATTTCCAAACCTACGTGAGGTGGAGCCTATAAGACACCAAGACGACCAAAAAATATTTACTTAAAGCCCTTGAATTATTATTTATTAATTTATAAGTCTTTAATTAACAATCCACTATGGATTGGAGAGAGAAGGGACATGGGAAGATATTCCGAGGTGCATGCGGAGTGGAAATGTGTGGCTTTCGAAATGGAGGCATCGGAAATATGCGGTATGTGGATGCTCACATTATAAATATTTACTTAAAGCCCTTGAATTATTATTTAATTTATAAGTCTTTAATTATCCACTGTATGAGTTTTTAATAAGCCAATATGGTATTTCATCTTCTTCAATTCCCCATCCAACAACTGAAATCGCGTGCGATAGTACTGATACCTCCTCACGACTTATTAAAACCCCGTAAAAAGAACAATTAATATTTATTACTATTTAAAAAAATTGATTATCGCACTAACAATATCATAAATAGTATAAAATCAAACCTTTTTCATAATACTGGAATGCAATTCCAACATCAATGGTAACGAGATATCAGTTGATTTTGTAGGAGAACGACCAACCTGATAATTAAGGCAAGTCATTAGGGAAAACATAGGCAAACTCACACATCATAGGAATATCTTGCAACTTAGGCTGAATTCTGCCACTGTACTGATCATTCCGGCAACAATTCCCAGCTCCTGACTAGTGACAATCATACCTCCAACCGCAGGCAAATTATTCATTGCCCCCTGTAAGTGAACACGAAACACCCAAAAATGTAGAAGAAAATAGTCTTATGGAAGCAATCCAGAAGTGTGTGATAAGCTGCAAGTTAATCCATTTCTAGAAGTTCATCAAACTCAAGGAACTCTAAAACACGAAGATCTACAACCATCACACATGTCCTGCAATCTCCACGACACACTTCTTGCATATCAAATGCGGATACACCTTGTCCTAAGTTGTTGTACCAAGAACTAAGTATATATTGACTCTCACCGGAGTCAAACCAAACTCATCTACCATTCGCCTAGAAATAAATGAAATAGTAGAATAAGAACCAATAAGAACTTTGATAGGTCAACCATTCACAGAAATAATACCTTCTATGAAGTTGTGGTAGGCGTACGTGTCTTGCACTGTGACTACAAGCACCCATTCCCTGACCGAGATCTAAAATGAGACGATGAAGAAGGTTGTCCTTAATTCAATTGAGGACAATCTCTCTTGATGTGGCATATCTAACCACACTTACAGCAAGTAATTGTAGAATGACTGCGAATAGAGGAGCTTAACTGCTAGTATGCCTTTCGATTACAAACGGAATTTATTCCGTCTCTAATTCCGTTTCGATTAGAGACGGAATAAATTCCGTTTGATTATTTCCGTCTCGATCCGTTGCTAATCGAGACGGATCGAGAAAACGAATTTAATCCGTTTCTGATTTATGTATCTTACAAAAACGAAAATTAGAGACGGAAATAGCAACGGAATCTTTTTGTTTAGTTTTTAAAGTCTTACATATATAGGTCTCAATCCAAACACATTTAACCTGCCAATATATAATAAATTGACATTCATACATCGATAATATATATCAACAAATATTCAATTGAGAGAACAAAAATGTAAAAATCAAAAATTGAAAAAGATATATATCCAAAAAAAATTGTATAGTATTACAAATGCTCCAAATTTCTAAGTATTCACAAAACCACCAATCCTATTGTTCAACAACCACAAAAAAAAAAAAAAAAACTTACAATCCTATAAATATGCACAAAAAGAATTATCAATCGAAAAGTCTTGAGATGGGGTGGATATCCATTGCTACCTTGACCTCTACCTCAGGTGCCCTGCCCCTGACTGTGACTGTGTATGCTAAGTCATGGATGGAATAGACTGGTAATGCGATTGAAACTGTGACGATGGTGTAAAAGTCATCACTTAAGGAATAGGTCAAGGATGAACGAAAGTAGGCGTAGGTGTAGGGGTAGAAGATATTGACACTGGTTGCCCACCTCTACCTTTTCTTAATTTCTTCATATCCTTCCTACCCTTCCAATCCTTTCTACCCTTAGAACCCTGGCTTGTCTCAATGACAACTTTCTGTCGCCTTTACTTATCCATGTGATAAATCGGTCAAAAGCTTTAGCGGAGTCATAAGTTTCCAGATATGCCCGGGTCTAACAGTCGATACAGCAGTAGAGATACTCTCCTTCAGACCAAGCTTATACTTCTGCATCGCATTTACTTTTGTCATTTTTGTCTGCCCTGAAAACTGCAGTAGGTAGTTAAAATTGAGTGAATACTCAGTCACAGACATCTCTTCCTGCTCTGGATAATCAAACTCCAGCTTTTTCTCGAGGACCATAGGTCCATAGTCTCAGTGAAATACTCGCTTTTGAAAGCCTCAAGGAACTAGGAGTGGATATGGGTCGGCCAATTGTTGATGGGAAGGCATTCTTACCCGACCCTTTACTAGAGTAGCCGGTCAGGTAATTTTACCCGCTTACCTGCCTACAATGTACACCCCTTTTATCTCATGTTTAATCAATAAATTTCACGATAAAATAAATAAAATGACAACTTGAAGTTCTAACAATTACCAGCTTCAACTATCAAGAAGACATTTCATAGTTGCATCTTATAACATCCATTTCACAATTTCCCTTCCAAAAAAATGGTAACTACAAGTTCTAAGACAACAAAAAGCCACAAAATTACTAGTTTTAACAAGTCAAATTAAAGACAAAAAATTTAAACAAAGTCAAATCAAAGCCACAAAAAATAAACTCCAGGTTCATAAAAAATTAGAGCTTCATGAATGATCTACTCAAGTTCTCCTATTCTCATAAACTTCAAAAATCCTCATCAATGATTTGTCAATCTATAAGAAAGTTTACAATGAAATAAGAGAACGAGAAAATTTAGTTAAAAATTAGTAAAAAGTAGATTAATAAAAAATTGAGTCAATAAGCAAAATTAACCTTATCTTTGATTTAGTTCGTGATTCTAATAAAAACTAGTGGCTCATCATCGTCTGGTAGGAGATCATCATCTTCAACAACAAAGGAAATTGTGTAAAGAAAAAAAAAACATAAAGCAATGAGAGTACAACTACAAGTCTATAAAACTACTTTCAAATAAATTACATTCTTCGTATGCAATGAGGCCTTCAACTGCATCCTTAAGATCAAATGCTATTTTTTAGATTAGAACCAATTTTGAGTACAAATGAGAACTTCTACAGTCTTTGGACACAATGAACTCTGAAAACATTTCAAAGTATGACCACCAATGCTAAATGCAAACTTTGAGGCAACTGTGGTAGTTGGAATCGCTAACAAGTCTTTCGCAATTAGTGCAAGAACTTTGTATCTTGTAGAGTTTCATTTCCACCAATCTAGCACCTTAAAATCACTTCCTTGTTTTTCACAAGCCTCCATCATGTAATGATCGACTTCTGTCTTGTTCTCACTAGCATCATATGCATGCATATGTTTGGTCTTCTCCAAATGGCATAACAACATCTTCCATTCTTTCATCCACCATTTGGTTTGAAGATTGTCCGACTTCATCTTCAAGGATGGAAGCATTACTTTTGTATACATCATATAACTTTTTTAAAGTGGCTTCCACCTTCTTTGAAAGTTCATTTCCTAGTTCATGCCCATACATAAGGTTTAAACAATGTACCATAGGCTTCAACTTGGATTTTTTGCTTGTTTAACACATTTAAAGGAAATATCTACCAATCTAACACACCCCCAAAAATATTTACCAATCTAACTCATTCAATGTCGTCACTGCCACATCATCACCATGTGTGTGCCCTTTGCACAAGACGTGATCGACGATCACATTTTCCCTTTTTTTATGAATTGTTTTACTTTACAGATTTAAAAAAGGAAAAAAAAATAAAAACATAAGTCGTGACTCGTGGTCATGACTTCCTTTCGAAAGGATTTTTTTTCTGAGGTACAGATTTTATATGATTATTTAAGGATTTTTTTTTTCTGGAATCCACACTTTTACTTGGGCAATTGCAACTTTTAACATACAATGCAACTCTTTATCCTACCCACTCAAATCTATAGACTACACCAACAACTAGGGCTTCAAAATTGCATATCAGACCAGGATTTTACAGCCACGAAGACCGACTAAAACAGCTAATATCGATCACTACTATTGAACTTGTCGAACTCAATCCAACATTCAAACAAACTAAAAAATAAACAACAAATGAAAATCACAGTAAGTACTTGAAAACTCATTTCAAGATCTTTTTTTTTGATAAATTGATCATTTCACAAACACCTAAAACATGAAACCACAATTCCACCCACCAAATTCACATATCTCCAGTTTTTTTTTCAATTTTCTTTTTCTTTTTTCTTTTTTTTTGCTTCTAGTAATTTACAAACAACTTCTAAGTTAATTTTGACTTCAATTTTTTTAAGTCTGATTTTTTTCTTTTTTAATGTTTTTTTTCTAGTTTTAGTTTCTAACACAAAGGACTTCTAAATTGATTTATATTTTAATTTATTCAATTTGATTTTTCTTATTAAAACAAAAGTAAACCTCAAAAGCTTGTAGTTTATAAAATGAAAATGGATGTTGCCAAAGTTTAATCCATCAATTATTATAAACTCGAGTAATTTGTAGAATTCACGCTACTTATATAACAAATTTCATTTGCAACTATAAATGAGGAGCTTGCAAGTCTGATTGCATACTATACTTATCCTTAAGTTTATAAACAAGAGTTTCACAATAACTTTCATAAGCTTGAAAATGCATTGTTAATTAAGTAACAAGTTCGCAAAAATACCACATTGTTCTCCACTGAGCATGACTACATTAGCAATATAGTAACCAACTACAAAGCATTAATATAAACAAAAGGATGTTTTGTTATACTTCAAGAAAATGTCTTAGTCTGACCCCAAATAATGACTTTCAATCCCACAACATGCTCTCTTTATGACTCACATATCACGATCTAAAGCTAATGGCATATTCGAAGGGCCCACATTAGCACGCAATAGATTTTGAGCATCTTCTTGTTGAATTTCATGTATATCATGTCTCCCACTATCATCACTACTTGTAGTCTTAGATAAATTTATCATTATTGGACTTGCATCAAAATGACATGAAAATGTAGGTATCGTATCAAAATGAAGGCCTATATAGTCTCGCATCTAATGTTGAGACGTACAGATGGAGTATGTGAAGTCCCGTACTCGTTGTTGAAAAATATTGATAGAGTATGTATAGTATCAAACTCATTGTTAAGAGGTACAGATGGAGTATACACTGAAGTATCAAGCCTTGAATCTACATCTTCATGAGGAGATTGACGATATTCTTCAAAAGAATTAGGCTTATTATGAATGTGATAATCTGCATGTATTGCAGTCAAAGTCGATGCAGCTACATCTCTAATACGTAGAATATACACATCATCACTTAATGTCAACTGATGAATTGATGTCATTCCATGTGCCTACATATAAAATATTTATGAAGTTGTATGCGAAAACAAAATCAAAACAACTATTTAAAAGACCTAATGATTGAATAATAAAAATTTATACTTACCAATGCCTCAACAATAGCTCCACGAAGATACATGAATCGTCGTGTAATGCGATGATATTATACCATGTATGGGTCATAAAACCCCAATGGCGCCTCCAATAATTCACCATTCGCAATATTAGAGGCGCGTTCGGTCCATATTAAGACATAATCATTATGTCCTATACTCCAATCTGTCTATTTTCCCTCGCAAGTCAATCTTATGCAGCTTCATACTTGTGCTATTTAAAGGTGGTATCTTTTGTTCCAAATCAAATTGTCACATAATTCTATCAAGATTATACATTTCAACGACACAAAAGAAATTAGTAGAGGTGCCCTCATTCGTCAAATAGCACGACTACTAGTACAATACGCAGGCAAGTCTCTTATCGCTTTCTCAGGATATGACTCCCAAATTACCTGAACTCATAAAAAACAACTTGAAATGAATGAAAATTCTCATTCCACCATTTTACAAAAAGGAATTTAAAGAAATTAATTAAGTGTATTCTTTACTTCATCGGGTGTTTGTATGTCAATCATTTCTCAGTATTTTGTTAGCACATGCATTGATGTTCCTGTGGTCTCAAAGGTATGTCTCCACCTATAAAAACAAGAAAAACAACACAATTGATGCATGGAATTACATGTAGATAAATAAGTTCAATTAATTTGTACATTGTTAAAAAATGTAATTACCTAATGACCAAATGGAGGACGCGAAAATAAATCTTCATTTGGTATGATATCATTTCAAAGAACATTTCCCATTATTAATGCAAGAAAAGACAATATGTCCTATGCCCATAGTTGCAATAATATTATTCGACCCGCAATCTCTGCCCCATCAATATAAGCAGTAAGACACATTTGTCTATATAGGTGAGCCAAAGTTGCACTACCCCAACTGTAATTTCTTGCAACCTCAAAATCCTTCAAAAATTGTAAATATGATGTGTACAAGATTGTTAGACTTATCTGCAAATAAGGTTCCTCTAAGAAGTTGTAATAAGTAAGCTCTTGCATAACGTTGCACTTCCACGTCACCAACATTATTTGAAGGTTTGGAAACAATTTTGAAAGTTTTCGAATTTAGATCCGACCTCCAATTTTATTATTTTTAGTGAATTTGAAGCCTAGTAGCCACGAACATAAGGCATTATAATCTTGTTCTACAATTCCAGTGATTGGTAATCCATCAAGATGTAACCCTAGAAGTATTTGTACATCTTGTAAAATAATAGCCATCTCGCCAATTGAAAATGAAATGTGTGAGTTTCTGGCCTCCACCTCTCAGCAAATGCGGTAATAAGATGCAAATCCATGCCTATGAAACACATTCACGTTGTTCCATAGAACCCAGTTTCCTTAAGGTACCCAACTATGCGTTCGCCAATTAAGTGAGACCAATTGATGTAATGCTGCTGAATTACGTTTGACAGTCAATACACTAAGATCCTCCTATGCAAAGAACAAATAAGTTACAAATCTCTACAAAATAAAAATATGAAAATAGAAGTACTACCGATCCATTCTAAAATCGAGTAAATCTATGTGGAGCCTGCATAATCAACATTGAATAGTCTAGAAGCCCTCGTAAGTAAGCGAACTAATATAAGAAAAAGATAAGTGAATGTGAATGATAATTAAGATTTGACATTCCTTTCACTGTGAACGATTAGGTGGTTGTTTTTGTTGATGATGAGAGCAAGTGCACCTATTGTATGACAACACTAGCACAAACAGCTAGGACATGGGAACATGGAATGTCGAAACACTGCCACTTCATACAAGTGCATCTACGAGCCTCCAACTTCACAACTTTCTTGTTAGACCCTTTTCTCAAATGACACCCGCGTGTTGCAGTGATGACTTTAAATGTGTCATTTTCAAAATTCACTAATGTAACATTGTGCCCCCTAATGCCTTTCTCCAATGTGACAATTTATCAAGTACGTACTTGGTGTATCTTTCTCTCCTTCCTAAGGCTGCTCCTATTTTGTCACATCTTTTGTTAAAGTAAGTCATGACACAATAAAATGTTACTTGCACTAACATGGTAACAGTAAAATCGTGCCCAAAGCATTCTACATTTGTGAAAAGAAACTATGTAAGTATTTGCTCATAAATGTGACATAAATCAAACACGTTAAATAAATAATAAAATACACATATAAACACGATTAATACTCGTTAGATTTGTAGTCATTCATCTGTATCGATATCCTTTATCGTATGCGTTGGTCTATTGTACTCGATCAAGATAATTAAACCATGCAATACTTTCCGCATTAATTTGTTCAAGTTCTTTCATATATGCCTTAAATTTTCAAAGTGCGAAATGGAATTTATTTCGGTGTTAGGCATTAGCTAATCTAATAACTAAAACGCAGCTTTGAAGCATTTCTGAATCTCCGTCTCGAGGGCAACAACCAATAATGAGTATGCACTGAAAGAAGTAGGCAAAGGAGAGATTATTGTACCAAGGATGTACATAGGAAGCGAATGAGAAAAATGGTGGATATGGAAGAAACATAGAAATTACTAATAATCATACATAACAAGTCGGCCTCCCAACCTAATTTATAAATTCTTTTACGATTGAGTTTGCTTTGGTCTTTTGTCAATTATGCACATATGTAGGTAGAGAGGAGTACTAGAGGTAATAAGGAACATGAAAGAGGATAATGGTGAAGTGCAAGAATGCTTAAAGGAAAAAAGAAAACTCAAATTTGATCCCCAAAGTCCCATTCAATGCGTAGGAAAATAGCAACATTGACCCCCAAACTCCCATCAATGCAACAATCACAAGCTTCAAATTTGATCCTAAACTCGAATTTCATCCAATCTAAAAATGAAATAGTGCTCGAGAACAAACCACCATGTGTTCCTACTTTTAAATAAAAAATTCCAATTTTTGAATGCTCAAGAAATGCAAGTTGAAGAAAAGAAATAAACCATACAATGAGGAATAAGAAATCTTCATAAAAATACATGAACATCAACCATATAAGATGCACCTATCATGTAAGTTGAGATGGATTATTTATCAAGCTTTGAAAAGGCTTGCATTTCAACATGCATATGATAAGTAATGGTGAAGTGCAAGAATGCTAAAAGGGAAAAACTAAAAGTTAAGCACAAACCTATCATGTAAGTATGATTCTAGAACTCATCCTCTCACCCCATCTAAAACTCGTCATTGTGTGCTCCAAAGGTGACAAGCCATGTGTTCCTACTCAAAAAAAAACAAAACAAATTTGGGATTATCAAAAGGAAGAGAAGAAAAGAAAAAAGAGAACAATGTATCTATAAGAAGTCATAATCTCATCCACCAACCTCTCTATTTTCCGAGCCTCTATTTTTCCCATAAATCTTGATAGGAAAGTCATCATCTCATCCACCAACACCGCCGCGTGCTCCAAAACAAATCACCATGTTAAGCTACTCCCAAAAAAAAAAAAAACCAAATTTACGATGTCCTCTCTTGCAGAAGAAGAAAAAGAAAAAACCTCACAAATTTTATAAGAAACCTTAAAATGAAAAGCTCACCAAAGCAGCCAAGCAAAACTCGAGATAGGAATGAAGTTACACCGCTATTTAGCGTGCTCCAAAACAAATCGGCCATGTGTTCCTACTCCCAAAAAAAAAAAAAAAGCCAAACATGATGGAAATCTCTTTGCAGCAGTGAAGAAATAGCATAAAAACTCACAAATAGAATAAGAAAGCTTTAAAGATAAGCTCACCAAATAGCCCAAGCAAAACCGAGATAGGAATGAAGTTACCCCGTTACAGTGCCGTCCAAAACAAATCATAGCCATGTGTTCCTACTCCCAAAAAAAAAAAAAACCAAACCGGTGGATGGAATCTCTATGCAGAGAAGAAATAGCATAAAAACTCACAAATAGAATAAGAAAGCTTTAAAAGAAAAGCTAGAGCAGTGGCCAAGCAAAACCGAGATAGGAGCTGGCATTGTGATATCTTTATCAAAACAAACCAAGCTTTCATTGGTTGGCTGGGTAAGAAATTAACAAACCATATCCTTCTGAAGCACATACCTATCATGTAAGTATGATTCTACAACTCATCCTCTCACCCCATCTAAACGGGTTACTTGTGCTCCAAAGTGTGACAAGCCATGTGTTCGTACTCAAAAAAAAAAAAAAAAAGAAAAAAATACAATTTGGGATTCAAGAGAAGCAAGAAGAAGAAAAAAAAAACCATACAATGTTGATTAAGCTTATACCTCATGTATTTTCTATCCACATGCCCACTTTGTTCCTTATCTTCCAACTCTCTTTATTGCTCAGAAGTCCCGCAATGCTAGCTTGTGATGTTGAAAATGGTGCGTACAGAAGCGGACCTTTTGTCTTTACTGTCAAGACAACATAACATACTTGTCGCGAAGAATAACATATATACTTGCTTGCAACAACATACTTCAAGCAGCAACAATCTCCACAAGCTCTGTTCCATCCTTCAAATCAAGAACGACCTTTACTTGTCAGCTTAGCGGCTTACAACATAGCAACAAAACAAAGGTATTTAAGCAATTTGGAGCGGTATGGTCACCTTGTACAAGCATCAAGCATTTAACAGGTCAAAAATATGCATCGAGCATTTGCAGCCTCAAAAGGGTTGAAGACTATCATTCCCTTCTGAAATGTAAATCAAGCTGTAATGTATAGAATTATAGCATTCAAGGTAAAATACCAATCTTTACCTGGTCATGACAACAATATTTACTAGTGTCTACCAAATCAATCACTAAATATTTGCTCTCAAATCTCATGTTGAAATTACTGCATATGTGATGAAGATAAAATTTGTGTTGAGCTCTTTCATGAGCTCATCCATTTTGAGGATTATTCATTGTCAACAATATACCAAGGTGTCAATCAGAAATGACACATATATCATCTCGATCAGTCACATGATGTCGCAAATAAGCCATAAACCATCCCCAACTGTCTCGAATTTCCTCATCGACAATTGCAAATGCTAAGAGAAATATATGACTTACTATCTACAATAGTGGCTATTAAGAGCTCTTGTTTGTATTTCCCATACTAGAATGTGTCATCGATTTGTATAATTGATCTGCAATGTCTAAAACCTAGAATAGATGATGCAAATGCCTAAAAAAACCCATTTGAATACAACCTTATTGTTGGCATTAAGTTCGATGTAACTCTAATTCACGCGTGTCCCTGGATTGCTTTCTTGAAGAGCAGTCATCCACCACGACAACATTTTATATGATTCTTTCAAATCTCCAAAAATTATAGTTGGCCAACCAAAATTTTTTGTAATGAACATCATAACTAGATTTTTCCATGATAATTTGATGAAGAACTAGAATTAAGAAAGAAGGATATTTTCTCACCACATTTTCAATTTCATGACATATAATGGTAGAGTCCAAATAAGCATGATCCTTCGATAGTTTTACATTGACACATATATGCGGTCCCACATATTTACTTAATTATCTTAAACATTCCATGTGATTTTCTTTTTGAACACTGCAACCTCTAAGCACATCCATCTGAATGTTTCTTACAACGAACGACCCTCGCATTGAGTGTTGAATGAGTTACCACAAATTGCTTATATCATTTAATGTTGTACAATTTCATGGCATGTTGGATTTCTACCTTAAAAGAAACCACATATGCCTACATGAAATTCTGATGCCTTATTCCACAAAGTCTTTAAAGGAATCATTGCATTATCATGGATGGGTCTCATTGCATCACTACTCGATTCCATAAATACAGAAGAAGGTACAACAAATTCACCTACACCCACAGGTGCATCATCAATTCCAGCAACCTTTTGATTGAATAAATCATCGTTTCCAACCTCGTTCAAGATTAGAGGACAAGATAATGAGTCATCCTCGACTATGACTTGGTTTAATGTATCCTGAATTATGCTATCATGAACATGATGAACACCAATTCCTACATCATCGACATCATCATCGCTACTCTATTAAGAAGTATTCCCATCACTACCACAATAGTCATCATCATCCTTACTGTTCACACCATCACATGCATGAACTTCCCCGTCTACATCGAAATTTGAAGTCATTAAAGGCGATGCACAATGATTATGTTTAAATATAGGTTGAGTACTAGACCTTTCCGCAATCACCACTATGTGAACTAGTATATGATTGCCTTAAAACTAAATCTAAAAATAGTTTCATACAATTTGGTGGTGAGAATTATGCCACAATGTCCCAAGCATCTTTAAAAGTCGATTCATCAACTATTCGCAAAGGGAAATAGTTGTGCATTCCAGTTCCAATGTATACAAGATATCGATATATCATATTTAATATCATTTTTTTCATTGCTTATCTCAAAAGAATTACAAATAAAACTCACAAGTTCCTCGTACTCTAAACTCAATTTGAATCTGAGATGTCGAATAGGCGGTGTTGTGTACGGAATTTCAAATAGTCCATCAACACTGGCACCATTCATATATCACACAAAAGTCACTCTTCGATTAACCATTATGAAAATTATACAATATATATATAAAATATACTTGTTAGTCAATAGAAGTGATGATAATTAATACATTCACTAAGTGCATATAAACGTAACAAGCTCCAACATTTTTTTAACTTTATTTTATTTAAGTCCCTTATTTTATTCACAAAAAAGAATCAACTACCAATCAATATGGAGTAAATAAGGAATGACACAATTGATACAAACAATAGAATAATGAGGCAAGGAATCATCTTTTGGTATCTTTACAATTTACTAACTATGAAAAAACTTTAGTAGAAACATTAGTCTTTATTTTTAAAAATTATGAAAACATAAACCAAGCAATACCCAAAAATAAAAATAAAAAATGAAAACATAAACTAAGCAACACCACAATCAACTTACCAATTTAGTTACAATAGATTTTTTTTTTAAAAAAAAGGAACAAAAAAAACACACACAAAACACAAAACACTATTAAATAACATGTATGTTTTAGTGAAATGACTTCCTTTAAGTCTTTATAATAGAAAATCCATTACATGGATTTCTCAAAATGAATACACCCCCTTTAAGTTCCTTGTCTATTAATCATTGAAGAGGCTTTAATTTCATTTTTTAAACCAATTAGTGACAAAAGTACTTAATTGCTCAACGTAACCACACATGTATATGCAAGCTAAAGGGTTCTTAATTATGTTTGATTGGACGATAGTAGCATAGATACCCATGACGTGATTTTCGGCTACATAAATCAATCAATTAATTATTTTTAAACATTTTTTAATTAATAAATTAATTTATTTTCATTATCGTAAATCTTTTTTTTTTTTTAAGTGAAGGTATATATTTATAAGTAAAGATATTACAAATCTACATAAATGGCTATATACAAAATGCCAAAGAGAACCACAAAACAGAGGCCAACTAAACAAAGATGGCCAAAATCCAGTTCGCTACATGTAGCTTAGGTAAAAAACCTTTCCCGCCAGACTTCCAAATTACCCCAACCTGATTGCTCCCATGGGCTCCACCCATCAAAATTCACCCTCAGCCATTAAGTAAAGATATTGTAAATCTTTTTGATCCCCAAGAAGATGTAGGATTTTTTGCTTGATTAACACATTTGGAGAGAATATTTATTAAGCTAACAAACCCATAAAAATATTTTCCAATCTAACTCATTTGATGTCACGTCACCGCCTTGGTGCAATGCGCACAAAATAAAAAAAAGCAACGAAGTCGTGAAGTCGACACCCACGGTCATGAGTTGTTTAATTTTTTTTTGTTTTTTTTTTGAAATTCTTTTTTCCTTTTAGATGTTTTTTTCTAAAAAAAACTTAACGAAAAAATTAAAAAAATTGCAAGTCGTGACCTCTATTTTTTCTAATTTTTTATTCGGTGTTGTTTTTTTTTTTTTTTTTTTTTTGCTTTTGGTGATAAACACAATCCATTACAAACAACTTCTAAGTTATTTATACTTGTGTTTGGCTCAAGGTTTGGAGGCAATCTATCCTAGAGAAGTTAAGTCTTATAGTGTGATGGATAGATGAATGCATTTTGAAGAAACTAGAGAATGTTTAAATTCTTTCACTTTGGATAGTAGAAGATGGCACAGTTGAAAAGCCAACTAGACCAGTTAGTAAACACTAAACATGAACAACTGATCATCAATATTACTTCACTTAAAAAGATAATATGGATGCGATTCATGCGTGCTGCATTATCAATCATCTAGGATAATTGGGATAGGCAAGTCAAATAATTTATTTGCTTAGTTATAAGCATTAAAAAGTTTATCGACTGAGTATGCCGCCCAAAGTAACATTGGCGACATAACCAGTTTTCAATGTTGATAAATTTCGCAATCTGCTAATGAGTTTAGCAATTTCATTCAAGTCGTAATTGAATGCGACCCATTCAAATTTCTCGTTTTTGTTGCCAATAAATCGTCGTAGAGATCGCGTAGAGTTTCTAGCTTCCACTTTTCCTTACGAACTTCGACAAAAAAGATGTTGGATACTCTCTAGAGTCAGTTCATAGTTGCAAGTTTTGTTTTAAGTCTAATTTATTTTTATGAAGAAAATGAAAATGAATCTTGACAAAATCTAATCTATCATACCATACCTCATATATCAAACAAGTATACTCCACTAGCATATATATATTTTTAATTTTTTTTCAACTCAAGTAATTTGCAAAATTCATGAAATTAATGTTAATAGTGCAAGAAATTTCATTTGCTAATTAAGTTATAAGTTTGCGAAGATTCTATATGGCTCTTTCACATTAAGCATTATCACATTAGGAATATCATAACCAACTACAACGCATTAATAAAAACAAAAAGATGTCTTGTTATAGTAAAAAAAAAAAGTTCTTAGTCTGACCCCAAATAATGACTTTCAGTCTCACAACGTGTTCTCTTTATTACTTGCACATTACAATCTAAAGCTAATGGCACGTTCGAATGACCCACATAAGCACACAACGAACGAATTTTGAGCATCTTCTGGTTGAATATCATTTATAACATGTATTCCACCATTATTAGTACTTGTAGTCTCAGATGAATTCGTCGTTATTGAACTTGCATTAAAATGACGTGAAAATGTAGATATCCTATCAAAATGAAAAGCTTTCGTAGTCTCAAATCCTATATTGGGATATACCGATGGAATATGTGGAGTCTCGAACTCGTTGAGAGGTACTGATGGAATATTTAGAGTCTTTAACTCGTTGAGAGGTATGGATGAAGTATACACTGGAGTATCATGCCTTAAATCTACATCTTCACGAGAAGATTCATGAGATTCTTCAAAAGAACTGAACATAAACATATTATGGATGCGATAATCTGCATGTATTGCAGTCAAAGTCGATGCAGTTACATCTCTAACATGTAGAATAGACACATCATCACTTAATGTCAACTGATGATGTCATTTCATGTGCCTACATGTAAAATATTTATGAAGTTGTATGCGAAAACAAAAGCAAAACAACTATTTCAAAGACCTAATGATTGAATAATAAAAAATTGTATTTACCAATGCCTCAACAATAGCTCCATGATGAGACATAAATCGTCGTATAATGCGACGATACCATTGCATGTACGGGTCATAAAACTCCAATGGCTCCAATAAGTCATCATTCGTAATATTAGAAGCACGTTCGTTCCATATGTAGACATAATCATTATCCAGTCTTCGTTTGTTTTCTTTCGCAAGTCAATTTTATGTAGCTCCATACTTGTGCTATTTAAAGGTGATATCTTTTGTTTTAAACCGAATTCAGCATAACTTTATCAGGATTATACATTTCGACAACACAAAAAATAAAGGTGCTCTAGTTCGCCAAATAGCACCAGTACTAGTATAGTATGCAGGCAAGTCTCTTATCAGTGTCTCAGAATACGACTCCCAAATTACCTGAACTCATGAAAAACAACTTGAAATGAATAAAATTCTCATTTCACCATTTTACAAAAGGGTATTTGAAAAAAATTGATTAAGTGTATTTCTTACTTCATTGGGTGTTTGCAAGTCAATCATTTCTCTATATTTTGTTAGCAAGTGCATTGATGTTCCTGTGGTCTCTAAAACATGTTTCCACTTATAAAATCATGAAAAAACAACACAATGTATGCATGAATTTATATATAGATAAATAAACTCAATTTTTTATTACTTTGTTAAAAAATGTAATTACCTATGACCAAATGGAGAAGGCGGAATAAATCTTCATTTGGTATGATATGGTTTCGAAAAAATATTACCCATTATTGGTGCAACAAAAGCAACCTGTCCCACACTCATAGTTGCAATATTATTACTAGACCTGCAATCTCTGTTTTATCAATGTCAGCGATAATACACAATTGTCTATATAAGTGGGCCAAAGTTGCACTACCCCTATTATATTTTCCTACCGCCTCAAAACTCTCTAAAAATTGTAAATACATCATGTGTACAAGATTGTTAGACTTGTCTGCAAATAAAGTTCCTCCAAGAAGTTGTAAGATGTAAGCTCTTGCATAGCGTTGCACTTCCGCATCACCAGTATTATTTGGAAGGTTTGAAAACCATCTTGAAAGTTGTCAAATTTGGATCCAACCTACGGTTTGATTATTTTCAGGAAATGGGAAGCCTAGTAGTCTCGAACGTGAGGCATAATAATCTTGTTCTACACGACCAGTGATTGGTAATCTTTCGACAGGTAACCCTAAAATTATTTGTACATTTTGTAGGGTAATAGTCATCTCGCCAACTGGAAAATGAAATGTGTAAGTTTCTGGCCTCCACCTCTCAACAAGTACAATAATGAGATGTCAATCAATTCCTACGAAACCTATTCGTGTCGTTCCATAAAACTCAGCTTCCTCAAGATACTCAACTATGCGTTTATCAAGTGAGACCAATCGATGTAATGCTGCTGAATTACGCCTGATAGTCAATATACTAGGATCCTCCTATGCAAATAACATATAAGTTACATTAGTTCAAATTTAGCTACAAAGCTCTAAAAAATGCAAATAGGCAAAAAGTACTACCTATCCATTCCGAACACGAGTAAATCTATGTAGAGCCTGCATAGTCAACACTAATCATATATAGGTTCAGGATCCATATCGCGCTTGAACCACAAATTATTAACAATGTTGTCATTAATACAAAAAACCAATGATGAAAATATCGACGATAAAGTTCATTCATGAAACAATAAAATTAATATAAAAGTGGGTGATTGAAATAAAAACATGGTATAATTAAAACAAAGTACATACACCACATAGTTATAAGAAAGTGAACTAATATAAGAAAAAGATGAGTGAATGCGAATGATAAGACTTGACACGCCTTTCACTATGAACCATTTGGTGGTTGTTCTTGCTGATGACGAGAACAAGTGCGCCTATTGTGTCTATCCTGCTTACACTTACTACATCGCAATGTTGTTGGTGTTTCTCTCCGTCATTCTCTCGATGCGTGGTTATTTATGATTGCCTCTCCAATCCATCTCAGTTCGCAAACGTATTATTTGAGGACAACCTCTTTTGACTCGCTTTCGAGATGGATCATGCAACAAGGTGTATGGAACTCTAGAGTTAAGCTAATAATCTTCATGAAGAATGGGTTGGAAATTCGTAGCATAACATTGACTGTACACAGATAATCTGTAATATGATTCAATGTATTGACAGTGATCAATAGTAACACTAGCACAAACGGCTCGGACATGGAAACATAGAATGCCAAAACACTATCACTTCATACAAGTGCATCTAAGAACCTCCAATTTCACCACTTGCTTGTTAGACCTTTTTCTCAAATGATGTCCACATGTTGCAGTGATGACTTCAAATGTGTAATTTTCTCAATTCAATAATGTAACATTATACCCTCCCGTCGCCTTTCCCCAATGTGACAACTTATCAAGTGCGTACTTTGTGTACCTTTCGCCATTTCCTAAAGCTGCACCTATTTCATCACGTCTTTTGTTAAAGTAAGTCATAACACAATAAAATGTTAATTGCACTAGTGCGATAACAGGGTAAATCGTACCCTTTTAAGGACACCATTAAAGCATTCTACATTTATGAAAAGAATAATATAAGTATTTGCTTGTAAACATAATATATATCAAACACATTAAATAAATAATAGTATAAGCATATAGACACAATTAATACTCGCTAGATTTGTAGTCATCTATCCGTATCGAAATCTTTTGTCGTATGCGTTGGTCCATTATGATCGATCAAGATCATTAAACCACATAATACTTTCCTCATTAATTTTTAAAAGTTCTTTCATATGTGCCTTAAATTTTCGAGGTTGATGTTATGCACCGGCTAAGTACACTATATCCTTCAATTCTTTGCTCATAAATCTCATGTTGGAATTAATGTATATGCGACGAAGGCAAAATCTGTGTTGAACTCTTTCATGGGTCCATCCATTTTGAGGATTGTTCATTGCCAACCATATACCAGGGTGTCGATAAAAAAACACATATATCATCTCGATCAGTCACATGATGCCGCAAACAAGCCATAAACCATCCCTAGATGTCTTGGCTTTCCTCATCTACAATGGCAAATGCTAAAAGAAATATATGACTATTATTATCAACAACAGTGGCTATTAAGAGTTTTTGTTTCTATTTTCCATACAAGAATGTGCCATCAATTTGCATAATTGGTCTTCAATGTCTAAAACCCGCAATAGAAAATGCGAATGCCCAAAAAACCCATTTGAATACAACCTCATTGTTGGCATTAGATTCGCCATGTCTCCAATCCACGTGTCTCTGGATTGCTTTCTTGATGAGAGGTCATCCACTGCGGCAACATTTTATATGATTCTTCTCAACCTCTGAAAATTTTTGCAATTGTTTTTTTTTTTTTTTTTGTCAACCAAACTTTCTTGTAATGAACATCATAACTAAATTTATCCTCAATAATTTGATGAAGAACTAAAACTAAGATAGACGAATATCTTCTCACTACATTTTCAATTTCACGACATATAACGTTGGAGTACAAATGAGCAAGATCCTTGGATATTTTTGCATTGACACATATATATGGTCCTGCATATTTACTTATCTCAAACATTCCATGTGCTTTTTTTTTAACACCGCAACTTCCAATCATACCCATCTGAATGTTTCTTACAACAAACAACCCATAAATTGGGTGTTGAATGAGTTACCACAAATTGCATGTGTCATTTAATGTTGTACAATTTCACGGCATGTTGGATATCAACTTTAGAAAAGAATCGCATGCCTACATGAAGTTTTGATGCCTCATTCAATAAAGTCTTAGAAGAAATCATTGCATTACCATGGATAGGTTGCATTGCCTCAATACTCAATTCTACAAATACAAATGAAGATATGACAAATTCACCTACACCCATATGCGCATCGTCAACTCCAGCAGCATTTTGATTGAAAAAATCATCGTTTCTAACTTCATTCGAGATTGAAGGACAAGATAATGAGTCATCATCGACTATGACTCGATTTAATGTATCTCGAATTATGCTATCATCAACATGATGAGCATCAACCACTACATCATCGACATCATCATCGCTACTCTCTTCATTAATATTCCCATCACTACCACAATAGTCATCATCATCCTTAGTATTCACACCACCACAGGAACGAGCATCCTCTTCTACATCGGGATTTGAAGTCATCAAGGGTGATGCACAATGATTACGTTCAAATATTAGTCAAGTACTAGGTCTTTTTGCACTTACCATTATGTTACAATTGGAACTAGTATACGATTGTGATGGGGCATGTGCCCTAGGTCAATCCATTAACTGTCTTTATGAATACTTTTAGTTAATAGAATAGAGGATTTCATTTGCTGTTTATTATAATTAATTTGCATGTTTACATTATAATAAGATCCATGAGTATTTACATAAATATCCTAAATGTCCCTAGTCGATCATTATACCGGGAACTATAATGAATTAAGACTAGTGTGAGTCTTGATTGATGATCGTATGATGATTATACGTATAGGGATACGAATCAAGATCACGAGTACTTGTTAGGGAACAAAGTAATCGGGCCGACCCGCTATGAGAACATCACATGGATTAAGTCATAGTTGTTTCTCATGATAGGTATATATTCCAGTCCTCTGACTTGAGATTACCAGAGACTTCAACATTAGGAACACGGTGATTTGACACAATCAAACGTTGTCTTTAACCAGACGATTATAAAGGTTGTGATTGGTTACTGTGTGAGCAATGTGATGAAGTTGTGTAATCGAGATAGAATTTGTCCCTCTCATATAAAGAGAGATATCTAGTGGATCCTCGATGTGTTAGATCTGTTAAAAGGCCTAGTCTAAGTGAATTGATATTGATCAATGTCACTTGGATGTTTTCAGTCTACCTATAGATCGAGACTAGTACGATTGAACATGTTGGATGACAATTCCATGCCTTATGTTTGATCAAAAGGATATCGTGTGACAAAAGGATGTTATATACACTATTGATTAGGTTGTATCGATTTGATATTCGTACGACTTGGGTAGTCATAATGTCTTGCTAGAGGCCGCTTATGACTTGTATACCAAAATATGTTTTGGTACACTGCCAACGTTGTATGAGCCTATTGGGTCGCACGCTAAGAATGGTTTTGCGAGATTTTAAGATGGTTCAGAAAAATGAATTTTATATGATAAAATTCATGACGGAAACGTCCTTGTGGTGTATTACACTTATACTTCTTTAAGTAGGGGTATATGTGTAATTTACTTAACCGTCTATATACAAGAGTTGTATAAATAGACGCTTTAAGTTAGAATACACTAACGAAAGATCAAAAGGCCAAAACTCCTTTTTCGTTTAAGAAACGACTTAGGGTTTTTGGTATGCTCTGGATCGTTTTGGAGAGAAACAAAAAGATTTGGTATTCTCTCGAAGCTAGCACTTTGAATCTCGGTCGCCGTTCGTGTGTGGACTACTAGTAGAGGGCGTTCGTCGTTGGCAGCGCCTTAGAGATCGATCAACCTTCGAGAAGGTATATTGCGATTGAGGTATGATTAAGTTTTTCATGGTTTAAACGTTTTTAATGGAATTAGATTCGGATCTGTTGGGGTTTTTGTCAAAATTGTTTTGTAATCTCTCCATTGCGTATGAACCCCAAAACCCAACAAAGGGTATCGAGCCATCGAGTTCGATTCCATTAAACTCATTGCATGTTTTCTTCTGATATATACATGATATATGATTGAAAGCATGTTAATAGTTGATGTATATGTGATATACATAAGTTTTCTGTGAGATTTATTATCATGTTTTGTGTATATGATACATATATTCGTGATTTAATTGAAATTAGTTTCGTGTTCTATGATCCATGATACCATTAGGTTCGATTGGGATAGTAGTTCATGATTCAATTACATGTTTGTGATTATTTGGATGAAGACCGAAATTGCAAATAATTAATTTTCGAAATTATTTATTTATCTTGTTATATCTATTTTGTTATGAAGTTTCTATTTTATAAAGATAGATAACAAATTAGAATAGGAGATAAATATCAAGAATCTTGTTATTGGTGATATACTAGGATTCAAATATCTTAAATCCAAAATAAATAAATAATTTTCGAAATTATTTATTTATAATTAATTAATTTTCGAAATTATTTATTTATCTTGTTATATCTATTTTGTTATGAAGTTTCTATTTTATAAAGATAGATAACAAATTAGAATATGAGATAAATATCAAGAATCTTGTTATTGGTGATATAATAGGATTAGGATAAGATAAGTCCTAATTGGATTTGGATAAGATTAGTCCTAATTGGATTAGGATAAGATAAGTCCTAATTGGATTAGGATAAGATTAGTCCTAATTGGATTAGGATAAGATTAGTCCTAATAGGATTAGGATAAGATTAGTCCTAATTGGATTAGGATAAGACAAGTCCTAATTGGATTAGGATAAGATTAGTCCTAATAAGATTAGGATAAGGGATAAGATAAATCCTAATTGGATTAGGATAAGATTAGTCCTAATAGGATTATGATAAGATTAGTCATAATTGGATTAGGATAAGAAAAGTCTTAATTGGATTAGGATAAGATTAGTCCTAATTGGATTAGGATAAGATGATTAGTTAGATGTGGGCCCGAGTTAATTAAAATGTTTTAATTGACTTAATTTTGGATAAATTAAGGGGTTAATTTATGATAATAAAAATCAGCGAAAATTATGATTTTCTATAGCTAATTTTAATTTTCGAAATTGAAATTCTTCTTCTAAAAAAAAAAAAAAAAAAAAAAAAGTGGCGCCCCTTATGCACCGCTAACTAATCCTAAATAAGCACGGAATTCTTTTATTAGTGAAAAGTATAAAAAATTCCCAAATTGTTTAGTGATTGAACAAATCAATAAAATATATGATATTTCATTGTTTACATAAAATCACTAAAACTGAATAAAATCCCTCTATTAAATTTTAAGTCTCGTGCCATCCATTTTAAACACTTGTCAAGGCCTCGATCACACTAATATAGTTTCAAATGCATAGTTGGGTGTATTGTGTTATCTTGGTGAGACAAGTTGGGTAAGAGTTACCTGAATGTTTAAAATGGTCCGACTTAATAAAGCCATCAAAATAGTTTTGAGCTTTAGGCAAATGATGAGATAAAAACATGCTAAGACATAAGATGTCTCATATCTCATAAAATGATCTAAAAATTACATAAGATGTAATTGGTAATTGTTACCTACCTAAATAATCTAGTTCTGTGTTTCATGCCATAGGCATCATCACAGAATTAGGTGAAATATGGATTTTAGTCCCCTAAATAAACAAGATGCGTTTTAGGAGGGTTGTTAATTTAGTGGGAGTCTATTCCTCTATACTAAAATAAACTTTGCATAATCTTTATTGTAGATCAATGGCCTCTTCAAGTAACAATAATCCCCTGTCATCTGCGATCCATCCTTGAGAAGGATAAGCTATCTGGGACTAACTTTCTTGATTGGTTCGAAACTTGAGAATTGTTCTTAAGCATGAACGCAAGTTGTATGTCCTGGATGCTCTAATCCCTGAGGACCCACCAGCCAATGCTACGAAAACTGTGAAGGATGCGCATAGTAAGCATGTCAACGATTCTATTGATGTTGCATGTATTATGCTGGCAACTATGGTTCCTGAACTTTAGAAGGACATGGAACTAATGGAAGCCTACGACATGGCTATAACGCTGAAGAAAATGTTCCAACAGCAAGTTAGGCAAGAAAGGTTCGAGACAGTCAAGAACCTACATTCTTGCAAGATGATTGAGGGTGCGTTACTTAGTCCTCATGTTTTGAAGATGAAGGGTTATGTTGACCAGCTTGATAGACTCGGATTTCCCATAAGCCAAGAGTTGGCTACGGATTTGATCCTAAATTCATTACCGGAGAGTTACTCACAATTTGTGATGAACTACAATATGAATAATATGGAGAAATCAATATCAGAGTTGCATTTGATGCTCAAAACTGCTGAACAAAATATCAAGAAACCCTATAGCAATATATTGATGGTCTAAAAGGAAAGGGAATGAAGAAGAAAAGCAAAGGCAAGGCTAGAGTTGCCAAGGTCATTCTTTTTGCGCGCAAGCCTATGAAACAAGTCAAGCCCCACTGCTGTTCGCTTCAAAACACCCAAAAGAAAAAGGAAGAAAATTGTCATTTCTGTAATCAAACCTATCTTTGGCATTGTCGTCTCGGGCACATAAACGAGAAACGCATAACGAAGCTCCATAAAGATGGGCTTATTGATTCATTTGATTTAGAAACATATGAAACGTGCGTATCTTGTTTACTAGGCAAGATGATCGAAAGTCCCTTTCTTGGATACATGGAAGGGCAAGTGATTTATTGGGTCTAATACATACCGATGTATGCGGTCGTATAAACACAATGGCTAGAAAAGGTTATCGATTTCATTACATTTATTGATGATTTCAAAGCGATATGGTTATGTATATCTTATGAAACATAAAGTTGAATCATTTGAGATGTTTCAACGTTTCAAAATGAAGTGCGAAATCAACTTGGTAAAACTATCAAAACACTTCGATCGATCGAGGTGGTGAATATTCAAGCCAAGAATTTGATGATCATCTTAGAAATTGTGGGATTGTCTCCCAATTGACTCCACCAGCAACTCCACAATGGAATGGAGTTTCCGAAAGGAGAAATCGAACCTTATTAGATATGATTCGATCTATGATGAGTCATGCAGATCTTCCATTATCATTTTGGGGTTATGCATTACAAACTGCAACTTTCACTCTAAATCGAGTTCCTTCTAAAGCGGTTGATAAAACACCATATGAGATATGGTACGGGAAGAGACCTAGTTTGTCTTTTCTTAAGATTTGGGGTTGTGAGGCTTACGTAAAGCGACAAGTCTCGAAAAACTAGCACCTAAATCGACAAGTGTTTATTTGTGGGGTATCCTAAGGAAACAAAAGGATATTACTTTTATAATCCCGCCGAGAACAAAGTGTTTGTTGCTCGGTATGGTGCCTTTATGGAAAAACAGTTTATTTCAAAAGACACTAGTGGGAAAGAAATAAATCTTGAAGAAGTTCAAGAATCACGGTAAACAACGAACCGCTCTTTGGAAGTTCAACAACGTTCCGAACCGATTGAACCTCCACAAGTGACACAAGGCCCACGTAAATTTAGTAGGGTAAGACATGAGCCAGAGAGATTCGGATTTCTCATTACGATAGTCGTGATGTGTTGCTTATAGACCAAAATGAGCCCACCACTTATCATGAGGCTATGTCTGGACCGGACTCGGATAAATGGCTAAGTGCCATGAACTCGAGATGCAATCCATGTATGATAACCAAGTTTGGAACTTGGTTGATTTACCCGAAAGCGGTAAGACCATTGGATGTAAATTGGTTTTCAAGAAGAAAACCGACATGGATGGCAAAGTGCATACTTTTAAAGCAAGACTTGTAGCAAAAGGTTTCAGCAGTGGACTCAAGGTGTTGATTATGATGAAACTTTTTCGCCGATAGCCATGCTTAAATCTATAAGAATTTTAATTGTCATTCTTTGCATATTATGACTATGAAATATGGCAAATGGATGTAAAAATAGCATTTCTTAATGGAAAGTCGCTTGAGGACTTGTATATGACACAACTCGAAGGTTTTATACATCCCGAGAATTCTAGGAAGGTATGCAAGCTTCAAAGATCCATTTATGGATTAAAGCAAGCTTCTGGAGTTGGAATCTTCGTTTTGATGAAGCAATCAAGGATTTTGGTTTTATTAAGAACGAAAATGAGCCTTGTGTATACAAGAAGGTCATGGGAGTGTAGTTGTTTTTCTCGTGCTTGTATGTTGACGATATATTACTCATTCGAAATGACATCCCAACATTGCGAGTGTCAAGTCTTAGTTAGGGAAGTGTTTCTCAATGAAAGACTTAGGAGATGCGACTTATATCCTAGGGATAAAGATCTATAGGGATAGATCTAAAAGGCTAATCGGTCTAAGTCGAGTGCTTACATAGACAAGGTCTTGAATAGGTTCGGTTGCAAGACTCTAAAAGAGGATTGTTGCCAATGTCTCATGGGATAAGTCTCGAAGAAGACTCAATGTCCTAAGACAAATGATGAGCGAGACCGTATGAATAAGATTCCATATGCATCGGCTATTGGATCTATCATGTATGCCATGTTATGCACTCGACACGATGTATCATATGCTTTGAGCACTACAAGCGAGATATCGGTCGATCCAGTGAGAGTCACTTTGGATAGCGATAAAGAACATCCTTAAGTACTTAAGAAGGACTAAGGAAGTGTTCTTGGTCTATGGAGGTTTTGAAAATGATCTAGTTGTAAATGGTTACACAGATGCAAGTTTTCAAACCGATATAGATGATTTTAGATCGCATCTGGATATGTGTTTACTTTGAATGGGGGTGCGATGAGTGGAAAAGTTCGAAGCAAGAGACAGTGGCGATTCTACAACGAAGGTGAGTATATTGCGGCGTCCGATGCAAAGAAAGGAGGCGATTTGGATCAAAAAGTTCATTTCTCGAACTAGGTGTGGTTCCAAGTGTTGCTAACCCCGTTTGTTTGTATTGTGACAATAACGGGCAATAGCACGAGCCAAGGAACCTAGATCACACCACAGATCCAAACATATACTCAAACGTTTTCATCTCATCAGAAATTATTGAGATGGGAGACGTAATGATTTGCAGAGTACCTACTAAAGACAACGTTGTGGATCCATTGACAAAACTCTTCCACAAGCAAAACATGATGGTCATGTTAGATCATTAGGCATTAGATGCATGTATGATTGGCCCTAGTGCAAGTGGGAGATGATGGGGCATGTGCCCTAGGTCAATCCATTAACTGTCTTTATGAATACTTTTAGTTAATAGAATAGAGGATTTCATTTGCTGTTTATTATAATTAATTTGCATGTTTACATTATAATAAGATCCATGAGTATTTACATAAATATCCTAAATGTCCCTAGTCGATCATTATACCGGGAACTATAATGAATTAAGACTAGTGTGAGTCTTGATTGATGATCGTATGATGATTATACGTATAGGGATACGAATCAAGATCACGAGTACTTGTTAGGGAACAAAGTACTTGGACCAGACCCGCTATGAGAACATCACATGGATTAAGTCATAGTTGTTTCTCATGATAGGTATATATTCCAGTCCTCTGACTTGAGATTACCAGAGACTTCAACATTAGGAACACGGTGATTTGACACAATCAAACGTTGTCTTTAACCAGACGATTATAAAGGTTGTGATTGGTTACTGTGTGAGCAATGTGATGAAGTTGTGTAATCGAGATAGAATTTGTCCCTCTCATATAAAGAGAGATATCTAGTGGATCCTCGATGTGTTAGATCTGTTAAAAGGCCTAGTCTAAGTGAATTGATATTGATCAATGTCACTTGGATGTTTTCAGTCTACCTATAGATCGAGACTAGTACGATTGAACATGTTGGATGACAATTCCATGCCTTATGTTTGATCAAAAGGATATCGTGTGACAAAAGGATGTTATATACACTATTGATTAGGTTGTATCGATTTGATATTCGTACGACTTGGGTAGTCATAATGTCTTGCTAGAGGCCGCTTATGACTTGTATACCAAAATATGTTTTGGTACACTGCCAACGTTGTATGAGCCTATTGGGTCGCACGCTAAGAATGGTTTTGCGAGATTTTAAGATGGTTCAGAAAAATGAATTTTATATGATAAAATTCATGACGGAAACGTCCTTGTGGTGTATTACACTTATACTTCTTTAAGTAGGGGTATATGTGTAATTTACTTAACCGTCTATATACAAGAGTTGTATAAATAGACGCTTTAAGTTAGAATACACTAACGAAAGATCAAAAGGCCAAAACTCCTTTTTCGTTTAAGAAACGACTTAGGGTTTTTTGGTATGCTCTGGATCGTTTTGGAGAGAAACAAAAAGATTTGGTATTCTCTCGAAGCTAGCACTTTGAATCTCGGTCGCCGTTCGTGTGTGGACTACTAGTAGAGGGCGTTCGTCGTTGCGGCGCCTTAGAGATCGATCAACCTTCGAAAGGTATATTGCGATTGAGGTATGATTAAGTTTTTCATGGTTTAAACGTTTTTAATGGAATTAGATTCGGATCCTGTTGGGGTTTTTGTCAAAATTGTTTTGTAATCTCCGCTGCGTATGAACCCCAAAACCCAACAGATTGTCTTGGAACTAAATCTAAAAAAGGCTCCATATAATTTGGTGGTGGAAATTCAGCCACAATCTCCTAAGCATATTTCAGAGTTAATTCATCAACTATTCGAAAAGGGACATAGTTGTACGTTCCAGTTTCAATGTACACAGGATACCGCTATATCATATTTAATTTAAATTTTCATTGTCTATCTCTAAAGAATTACATATAAAACTCACAAGTTCGTCCCTAAACTCAACTTCGATCTGAGATGTCGAATAGGTGGTATTGTATAAGAAATCCCAGATGGTCCATCAACCACGACACAATTCATATAATATACCAAAGTTACTATTCGATCAACCATTACATAATCTATATATGCAGAATATAATTGTTGATCAATAGAATTAATGATAATTAATATACTAACTTAGCACAAATAAACTTAACAAGCTTCAACGTGTATTTAAACTTTATTTTATTTAAGTCCCTTATTTTATTCAAATAAGGAATCAACTATCAATCAATTTGCAGGACATAAGAAATTGCACGATTAATGCAAACAATAGAACAATGAGCAATTCAATGTTTGTCAAACAAACTACAATGTTTCTCAAAATAAGCCAAAGCCATTATAATCATTCAATGCATTTCTTTATAATTTAAAGACTATAAAGCATTGATTATAGTTTATTTTATTTTATTTTTTTTTTTCAACATCTTGCCACTTTAATTATACAATATATTGTACTTTTTAAGTTCTTTGTTCAAGTGATTCAAGGCATTATATAAATATTGCACCAACCAACCCGAGACCACAAAAGTCCCAATTAATTCATCATGCATTAACAGTAAAATTGACTATGTATAATGCTCTTATACATTAGTGCATGATTTCATGTTATTGACTTGTGTCATGTATTGATACATTTTCTTATTTTATACACTTTATTCAATTCGAGACAAAGAAAAAAAATTAAGGAAATTAAAAACTAACACAAGACAAATGCACACTTGTATTCATCAATTAAGCATACTCTTCTAATGCAGGAACATAAGCATAAGACCCAAAGAAGAAAAATGGGGACTTAATTCTTCAATTACCACATTAAGAGCATGCTATTGTTATTAACAACAGTGTCTAATGTGGAAGTTCTGCGCTGACGAGCACATGTAAGGCTTAGTTGCGAATGTTAATGATTTTACGATGAATATGTTGGATGGGTGAATTTTGTTTTTTATTTTGTGATGCCTTTGAAATCGGCGTGTGCAGGTGTAGTGGTCAGTTGTTAAGTATTGAATGATGGTATTGAAAGTGTGTAGGGTTGAGGAAGATATTTAACTACAAAAGAGATCGATGGGAAGGCGAGCAACGACGATGGAAATGCAAGCAGCTGCCGGTGAGAGGTGATTGAGCAGCGACTAACGAGAGTACACAGGGAGGCACAGTGCAAATAGCCGCTACCAGAAGGCGTGCCTGCAGCGGACGACGGAGGCTTTCCTGCAACGGACAACGAAAGGTGGTTGCGGCGGTCGTGGAGGGGAGGCGTGCCTGCAGTGAAGATGGCTCGGGGAAAGATGGGGAGAAGTAAAATAGTTAAAACCTAATACCATGGAAGTCGTGAACGCAAGTCACGACTTCCATGGTTTACTTTCCTACGGAAGTCGTGACCTGCGGTCAAAAATTTTAAAAAAAAAAAAAAAAGTTAAATCGTGATCAACGATCACATTTTCTATCTAAAAAAAATTCACCTTTCATAACCTTTTTGTGCCCACGATGATGTGGGATTGACATAGTAGTGACATGGCATTGAATGAGTTAGATTGGAAAATATTTATGTGGGTGTGTTAGATTGGTAAATATTCTCCCCAAATGTGTTAATCAAGCAAAAAAATCCAGAAGTTGTATCTTCAATGATAGATACTAGTCAATTAAAAAACATGATTTCGTTTTACTGCAATATCGTTACACAGTTCTTAAAGTTCTAAAGCCTGTTTATTTATTCCTAAAAGGAAGAGTCGGTTAATACATGTGTTGAATATATATTGGATTGTGAATATAGATTTGACTCCTATGATTATACGAATATCAGAAACACCAACACTGAAGAAAACAATGCACACTTAATTCATCAATTAACATATTTGGGCACTACAAAAAAAAAAAAAACCAAATCAATAACAAACTAATCTGATGTTGAATTGGTACGGTTCTATTGCTAGACCACTCTGCAACAAATCAGCGACAGATAGTAGTTGTTGCTAAACTCTTTGTTGCTAATGCAACTCAGCGACAGATTTGGTATTCTATTGATGTTCAGGGACATATTTGTGACAAACGTCTGTCGCTGAACAACAACAGAAATGGGTATGTTGCTTATCGAAATCCAGTCAACAAAGACGTGTCTGTTGCAAATCCGTTGCTATTTAGCAACAGATACTGTCTGTCGCTGATTTGCCTAGTCAGCAAAGACGCATTCTATCGCAACTCTGTTGTTGTTCAGCAATAGACGTGTCTGTCGCTGATTGTCCCCAATCAACACTATTGTATTTGTCTCAAATCTGTTGATGTTTAGCTGACTGGGATCCAGTAAAAAATAATTTTTAAATTAATTAATTCTAAAAATAGTAAAAAGTAAAAATAAGAAATGTCCCGCGACAAAATTTGCAAAAACAATTTAAAAGATACAAATATTTATTTTATAAAAACAATAAGGTTGAAAACCATTATTTGGATGAAGGGTTAACATATACAAATTTGACTAATGAATTCAGAAATTCGATTCGCATCATATAGATAAAATTAGGTTCCAACTTGATGGTGTGAGTTACTATATCGATACAAGACTAAAATCAACTGCTCAAATTCGATCCGCATCGCTTTTTTCACCCTTCGCGGCCTGCAAAATTCATATATTAGAAAGTAGCAAGAGAGCACACTATCTCGATACAAGACTAAAATCAATAAAAAAATCAGCAAACATTGACTTTAAGAAATTGCTAAGCTAATAACATACTAAATAAAAGACAATGCATCTCAAGATATATTAGGTTCGCAGTGTGCCATTTCATCGGATAGCTAGTCAAGCTAGAAATTGTAAGTTAATAGAAGTATAGAATAAGTGGTAACATGACGCAATGCCGCCGAATAATTTACTAAGAGTAATTATAAAACAAGACCAAGCATCTGTCACCAACAAAACACACACACACATATATATATATATATTCTAGAATTAGAAATAGAGATAAAATCCCATGATGTACATAAGATATTGCTCATCCAAAACCAAAGAAAAAACTTCACGCACAAATAAAAAAAATCCGTTCACATACCCTCTATTTTTAACAAATCCAAGAAAAAAATAGAATGTAATGCTCAAATCCTGATCTAATGAGTAAGACATTTAAATATAATGAAACCCAACACATTGAAATAGAATATAAAACTATTTTTAACAAATCCAGAAAAATAATTCTAACATGTTTGTACCACAACTATGGTGAAGTGCACTACAAAAAAACAGCAGATCAGAAAATGAAATTTTTGTCTCTGATTTGCATAAATTCCGTCTCTAATTGAAATCGTCGACGCTGATTCAATCAGAAATGGAAATGTGATTCCATTTTTGATCAGAGACTGATTAGAGACGAAATTTAGAAACGGAACAGAGACGGAACATAAATGGAAATTTTTCTAAATGGTACAATTGTAATTGCATTCCGTCTCTGATCCGTTTCTAATCAGAGACATAAATAATGCATTCCGTCTATGTTCCGTCTCTGATTAGAAACGGATCAGAGACGGAGTTTTTGCATTCCGTCTCTGATTCGTCTCTGATTAGAAACGGATCAGAGACGGAATGCATTAATTCCGTATCTGATCCGTTGCTAATCAGAAATGGATCAGAGACGAAATTTTTGCATTCCGTCTTTGATCCGTCTCTGATTAGAAACGGATCAAAGACGGAATGCATTATTTTTGTCTCTTATTTTCGCTAATCGACAAACGGATCGTATTAATTATTAGATTCCGTCTCTGATCCGTCTCTGATAAATTCGTACACGCATTTTCATCTCAAGTCAAGCTTGTTTCACGTCGAAATACATTTATAACAATCACTAGGCACGCAACACAAAAACATAACACTACCTTTTTGATCTCCGATCCAAAACACAAGGGTCCCACTCAAAAACCTAAACACGATTTAAAACTCAAAAATACTTAATTAGTCGCCTAATAAATTCAATAAATTCTCAGATTTCACACTTGGATACTTAGGCAGGGCTCTGAAACCATCATTTATGTGAAAAAGTGTGAAACGAGACCAAACAAATGGATAACTCACTTGTTTGGCACGAGGTTACTGTCACGGCCCAAATCTCTAAACCCGTTTTAATTTCTTAATCAGGATCACCGACCCTTGACGTTGGACCTAAACTATGATACGTACACCGACCGAGGCACGTGGCCGAGGTATATGATATTTTTTTGTATTGATGTATGCCTAATGTTATGTATTGTGTAGACTTACTAAGTCGATTTGTACAGTTATAGGCGTCGAGACGAGAGCTGGGGACCCGCCTCGATATGCGTATCGACACAGGTACCGGGTAGTTGACGAGACCGACTATTTCACACAAAGTGAATAAAAATTTGTCATGTAACTAATATGGAATAGATATTTGGTGACTAGCGATGCGGCGATACGCGGATATCACGGTTCGGACGTGAAATCGACATCGAAACACCCGGAAACACGGGCGAGTGTCTCAGCGGTGTCACAATTAGGTGTCAACACACTTAACAACATCACACTTGTCACAATTTCATCTAACACTTGTCCATCTTTCCACCACGTGCCACCACCCCACCTACCCATTTACAACACCCACACATACACACAAACACACACACAATGGACACATACAGCCGAGAGCAAGGAAGAAGAAGAGGAAAGGAATCGGAGAGAGAGAGAAACCGGGAGGGAGAGAGAGAGAGAGAGAGAGAGAGAGAGAGAGACAGAGCTCGACGTGAACACAAGTGAGTGGATTTCCCATTGATGTTGTGATTATTCGTGTTGTTGGTGTCGGGTGGCGAACTCGGATGAACTGCCATGGCAATTCGTCCGAGCTCGAGGAAGCCAGGGGAGTAGTCTCCCCTGCATAGGCGACCCAACCTGGGGTTGGGGATGGACGCCAACCCCAGTGACGAGAGAAAAAAGAATTTGCTGCTCCCGATAGAACCAATTGATCGGGAGGAAGAAGATGCACAAGCGCGCAAGCGTTCGCGCATGTGCACCCGTTACTGGGCCTGGCCTAGAATGGGCCAAGCTCGGTCCATGGGCCGAGCGTGGACCTGTTATGGTCCAGGCCAGGTCGGGTCCGACCCGTTTGGGTCGACCCGACCCAAACGAAAATATATATAAAAAAAAACAAACAGACGAGAAAAGAAGAGAAAAAAAGGAAGAAAAATGGAAAAAATTTAGGAAAACTCCAAAGAAAAATATAAAAAATATATTTGTGACCCAAATCAATACAAATTCAAGATTTTCATAAAAAGTGAAGAATTCGGAAGTCGGTCGAGACGTTATACGGGGTTTTACCTCGAAAAATGCAAAACGGGCCGAATGACCGAAAATAAATAAGAAAAGTGTTTCAAAATTTGTCTCGACTTTGATTTGGCCTAAGTGAGACATTATTGAATGTTAGGGAATCACGGGAGAGCGAATACAAGATTTGGAGTTACGGGAGGCCAGTAAAGCTAGGACTTTACTTTGGTTGTGTGAGTATACCCAATGACAATTTTACTTAGCATTTCATTTCCATTACTTGTTGTCCTTGCATAGTCCTTTTGATTATTTTGCCTTTGTATTCTTATATCATGTGTTCTTTTGTGTCTATGCTCACTTGATGAGTCTAGTTTGCATGATATTCGTTCAATTGATTTGGTTCATTGATTCTATCCCGTGCTATGTCTATTATTGTTGTTTTAAATGTGAATTGAATGATAAATAGCATTCTATTAGGCTAGTGAATATCTTATAAATGTTTAAGAGGACTTATATTCTTTATTTGTTTAGGTGTGTAGATGTGCCTAAGCTTGACAATCCATACATGGTATTTCTTGAAATTTAAAAAGTAATTTTTTGCATTTAGGTCCCGTACTCGATCGATGTGTGCGCGACTCACCGGGTTAGAGTCCCTGGGGATGTCGACACCTGTTACTTGACACTGTATGACACTCGGGGTTAGAGTCACTGAGGTGGCCTATACACCGGGGTTAGAGTCCCTGGTAACACTTGGGTTAGAGTTCCTTGTGCTATATGATGATGGAGTCGGAGTGACACGTTTCACTGCCGACCGGACCTAAATCACTACAACTTAGCCTAGTGTCAGTATCACTTGTTTAACTCTGGTATTTACTCGCATATGGTTTATTTTCCAATTTTCTATTTATATTCTTTTAAATACCATTTGAATATTTGGAAATGCAAACTTAAACTTGTCATTGGGGATTACTGTTTTATTCTTGTACTCACCGTCCTTTTTATGACGATGGGTGCAGAGCCGTTTACCAGCAAGCTGGGCAAAGAAAAGATCGGCGATTATCCCTGAGCCGCGGCGCATCACTGCATCAATTGTAGGTCTTTTTTTGATATTTTGATTGTATATGTTATATAAGTCTTTCAGATACTATTTGGGGTAGTATATTAGGTTGAGCGTTAGTTCCCTGACTTGACTTAGACTATTTTGTTATTTCACTACATTTTGAGGACTTTATATATGTGATGTCATTTCCTGGTTTTCCACACTTAGGATTTTATAAATGACTTCCGCATAAGTTACTCATTGCTTTCGCATAATCAATAGGACTTCCGCTAATTAATTAATTTAATAAAAAATTTTAATTAACTTTAAATTTTATAAATTGTTACATGAACACGAGAAAAGGGGCGTCTAAATTGTAAAGGCTGACTAATACGTAGTTAAGTCCTACGTGGATATGATTAGAGCTTAATTATGGGATTAGGCCAGGCGGTGCCCTAGATTAGGAGAGGGGCCATCACAGTTACTTGGGCAAGAGGTTGAGAGTTTGAGCCTTGCAATGGGCAAGTTGTGGTTTCTTTCTTATTAAAAAATGAAAAGAAAAGAAAAGAAAATGATATCAAACGAGTAAGTGAAAGGGTGATAGAAACAATGGTTGCTTTGGTGAACAATTGGGCAAAGTTATACGCAACAAAACAAATTATACGCAACAACAACAAACATTAACCACAACATAGCCTCAACCTCAAATTCATTAGAGTTTGCTACATGGATCAAAGTGATCGGTCACACTTCTCGTGCTATACTCTTTCTAAGTTAAGTCTGGTCAGTCACTTTTGGTTTAAACATCAACAAATAAAGATTATGCTCCAATTATAGTGTTAAAGATTATGAACAAATATATAGAAAATATTGGAAGGGAAAGAAAATGCAAGTACACAACAACATAATTTATTATTTTCTTTTAATAGTTATATTTTGAAACATTAGTAACAAATTCAATGGTTTCAGTACCATTGTTATAAATTATGAGAAGGCAAAATGTTCAAATAAAAATACATAGAGATCATGAGCTATAGAATAACAAGGCCTAGACTTCATAAACCCAAGAGGTGGGCTAGACTATTTTGAATATTCTATTGGGTGGGTAGTATAATACAAATTTTCTAAGCAAACCAAATTCGACAATATACATACATGATTTTCCCAACTTGCCTTGGGTAAGTTAAACCTGGGTCCATCAAGTGCACATCCTTCCCTCCAAATATACTCAACTCAACGTTAGGAAATCAACCATATTGTTTGAATTGGGACTAACATAGTCGCTTTCCCAACCTTACTCATCATATTAAATTTTGATGAAACAAGTAGAGTATAGTACATTCAATTGCATCCATCATTCAAAAATAACATGCCTTGAGTTCCATGGCCTAGTTCGCACTATGTTCTACTTGTCGAACAATTAATTTTAGGTCGTCAACTACTTGATTAAGTTTTTAGGCCTTTACACAGCAAAGAGAGAGTTGAGAGAAGAATTGAATGGCAATTGAAAAGATGAACAATGCATAAACAATGTTTACATTTAAGACCCTTTTAATATACTTGAAGGGCAAAAAGACTTTTCACTAATAGATTTGGACTAAAAAACTTGTCGGAAAGTTTTGGGTTGTTTTCATTATTGAAATCCATTGTAGACTCTGATGTCAAATTTCCCTTGGGATTGAGCCTTTGTTGATGAAACACGTGTAGAGTATAGTACATTCAACGCAACCATCATTCAAAATAACATGCCTTGAGTTCCATGGCCTAGTTCACACTATGTTTTACTTATCGAACAATTAATTTTAGGTCGTCAACCACTTGATTAAGTTTTCGGGCCTTTACATAGGCAAAGAGAGAGTTGAGAGAAGAAGTCGAATGGCGGTTGAAAAGATGAACAATGCATAAACAATGTTTAACTTTAAGGCTCTTTTATAGACTTGAAGGGCAAAAAGACTTTTCACTAATAGATTTGGACTAAAAAACTTGTCGGAAAGTTTTGGGCTGTTTTCATTATTGAAATCCATTTTAGACTAAGATGTCAAGTTTCCCTTGAGATTAAGCCTTTGTTGTTGTCAGTTTTACAAAGTACTAACTCCTATGATCGTAGATAACAAAAAGGCGAAGCAAGGTTAACAATTGACAAAGGTCAGAAGAAGTGGTAGTCAACGTTTTACACGGCCACGCACGGCGCGTCTCCATCCGCCTTTCACTCTCTCTTCGTAACGCACGGCTCCGTCGGCCGAGTCGTCGCTCGTCGTCTCTCGCACTCTCGACTCTCGAGTCTCACTATCTCGCCTCTCTCGCTCCGTCCGCCTCTCTCTCTCTCTCGCGACTGTCGTCTCTCGCCTTCCCCGTTTCACTCTCTCTCTCTCTCGTCCCGCCTCTCACTCTCTCTCGATCGTCGTCGTCTCTCACGCCGAGTCTCGCTCTCTGCCGACGTTCGCCTCTCACTCTCTCCGCCGACCGTCGTCCCTGCACTCCCGCCGCCGACCTCTCTCTGCCTCTGCCCGCCTCACTCTCTCTGCCTCACGCACGGCTCCAGCTCCGGCTCCGCCTTTCACTCTCCTCCTCGGTCTGGGATTAGAATAGGTCGAATTGGTAAGTGTTGAATGTCTCGCATAGTCGCATACTCGCATGGAAAACTGTTTTCACTCATATTGTTAACAGTAACTAGTAACTGAGTCTGACATTGTGTTCATTCATTTCAGAGGACGTGACCCCAATTCCCACCGACTCTCACGACTCGCGGTCTCTCGGTCTCTCCTCTCACTCTCGAGTCCCGACTCTCACGGTCTCTCCTTTCTGGTACCACATACCTTCACTTTCCCTTTAAGCAAATAACATGTATCATTTGATTTAATTTATATTTAATTATCTATATATATTATGGCCTCTATTAATTATTAACTAGACATTATTTCTTTTTTGTTCACGTAATTGCCTTTATTTGATTAGGAAAAAAAAGAATGTAATGTGATTTTATTACTTTGTGTGCAACTGTGCATTTTTCATATTTTGTTAATGAGATTAATCCACTAGATTTAGATATGATTTTCATTTTATATTATTGCAGCGTTATGGGTGATAATATGCATAGCATTGCATCTAATCCTTCTCAAAAGAAGAGGAAAAATCAGTCTAAAGTGTGGGATGATTTTACTGTAATTCCTGCTGGCACTTCTGAGTATCCGAATAATAGGAAGAGAGGGAAATGCAAACATTGTATGAGTGTTGTATTGGCTGACGGTAATAATGGTACAAATGGCATGAAACGACACTTATCTGGTTGTCCTAATTATAGTCGTTTTGGTAATCGTGATGTAGGACAAATGATATTAGAATCGTCAGTTACGGGGAGTATGGGATTGAGGTCTATAAATTATGATTCCGGAGTTCATCGTGAAAATATGCCAATGATAGTTATCATGCATGAATTACCTTTCACCTATGTGGACTATGAATATGTTAAGTACTCTTATACCTCTCTTGTTCCTGAAATTAAGTGTGTTTCGAGAAACACAGTCAAGGCAGATATATTAAAAATCTATAAAAGGGAGAAGAGAAAACTTTTTACTTTGTTGCAATCTCTTCCAGGGAGAGTGTGTTTGACTTCTGATATGTGGACTTCCATTACATCTGATGGTTATATTACTTTGACTGCTCATTATATTGATGAGGATTGGGTGTTGCAGAAAAGGATTTTGAATTTTTATTTTATGCCACCTCCACATAGTGGTGTAGCAATTGCCGAGAAAATTTCTGCTTTGTTAGGGTCTTGGAACTTAGATAAAAAGTTGTTTTCCATTACTTTAGACAATGCAAGCGCAAATGACACATTTGTTGGAATTTTTAAAAATACTTTGAGAATTAAGGATGCATTGCTAGTTGGTGGTGAATTCTTTCATATGCGATGTTGTGCACATATTTTAAATCTTATGGTCCAAGATGGTCTTAAAGAAATTGAAAAGATCCTTAACAAAGTTCGTGATAGTATCAAGTTTGTAAAAGGATCACAGTCTCGAAAGAAAAAGTTTTTGGATTGTGCTACACAATTGGCATTCGATTGCAAGAAAGGATTGGTGCAAGATGTGGTTACAAGATGAAATTCTACATACCTCATGATTAAATCTGCGTTATATTATCGTAATGTTTTTGCTCATCTTGCTTTGAGTGACACAAATTACATATTTTGTCCCGAGTTGGAAGAGTGGAATCAAGTGGAATATGTTTTTAAGTTTTTGAAAATATTTTATGATCTAACTAATATATTTTATGGTGCAAAGTATCCGACAATAAATCTTTTCTTTCATGGAATGTGAAAAATCCAAGCTCAGTTGAAGGATGAATTGAATAACCCGAATCATTTCATTCGATCCATGGCTTCAAAAATGCAATTAAAATTTGACAAGTATTGGAAGGATTGTAATAAAATATTGGCAATTGGTGTCGTTTTAGATCCTCAGTACAAAACAAAAGTGGTCGACTTTGCTTTTTCAAAGATTTATGGTGATGAAGGCAAGTTCAAGGTTGCTATAATTCGCGATAAACTTAAATTGTTGTTTGAGACATATTCTCATGAATTGAATCATTCAAGTGGAGATGTTTCCACTAGCAACCAAACGCCACAATTTGTTGAAGCAAATGATATAAGAGAAGATGATCTATATGCTATGGTATGTTGTACAATTATGATATTTTTTTTTTGTATTTGATTTATTTGTGGTTCTTACTTTATTATTATCTTATCGTTTATAATTGTGTGTTAGGGTTATGACTTTTTCCAAGGTGATGATGCTTCTAATGAACAACAATCGGAATTGGATATTTACTTGCATGAGCCATTGCTTGATAGAAAGAAGAATTTAGACATCATAGATTTTTGGAAATCTGTTCAATATCGATATCCAAAGTTGAGTATGATGGCACGTGATATTTTAGCCATTCCTTTAACTACTGTTGCTTACGAGTCGGCTTTTAGTACAGCAGGTAGAACACTTGACAAGTATAGAAATTCTCTTTTACCTGAAAATGTTGAAGCATTGATATGTTGTCGTGATTGGGTGAATGGAGCAAAGTTGAAGAACAAATCTGGTGAGCATTATATAATTAGTTATTTGATTGGTAAACTATAAGTCTAAATTGATTTGTTGTGTTTGATTTTTTATTTTTGATTTTTTACCATACAACATATTTGGAACATTTTACTGTTTAGAACATGTTCGTCCACATACCACATTTCCAATGCCTCCCAAGCCAAATAAGGTTTAGCACCTAGACCATATATTTCCACCTATAAAATCACAAAAAAATAAATATCAATAAAATAAATAAAAAGGGCAAGATTTTGCAAACAACATGTGTCACATTTTCACAACCATCAGCACCTTATTTTGGTGTTTAGAAGAAGAAAAGAAAACAAAAGCCAGAGAGAAACATGAAGGGAAAAAAAAGTTAAATAAAAACATGTAATCCAAGTAAAACATGATGTAATCTGTGAGTTGTCTCTTTTAATCAATCTTACCATCTCTTTGATGAAGGGGATCGCCTCCCCTAACTCTCGAGACCCCATATAATACTCCTACGCTCGACACACGATCCCAATATAATTTCATCATTCTCGCCCCCTCTATAGTCGACATAAGGTCCCTATATTAAAATTCGCCTCTCCTAACAGATTTTTTGATTCCGCTACTGCTCGTGAGATAGCATTGTCCTCTGTCAAACAATAAATATATGAGATATAAATTAAGAGACTGCAATCCGAAATATCATCTTATCAACTTGACAAGCCGAAGACGGCCAATTACTTGTGGAAAACCTATGCAAAACGCTTTCAGTAGGTCTTTTCGGTTTTCTCTATCCACTGACATTTTAGAACAATGGTTCTCTTATCTCTCATGAATAATGAGCATTGGGTTCAATAATTCTTGGTACAACATATCAATGAATCCCTCTTTCTATGGAATGTACGCTAAAAGAAAAAGAATTAGTAAGCAAAAGGGTTACAAGCTATGAACTGCTATCTGAAAATGACACATCGATGATGAGAGCCATATTAATCTAACATAAAATATCTTTCTAAAAAAAGTAAATCATCTAAAACTATTGTCTCCTTCGCATGCTCCAAATGGTAGCAAGCTCAATGTGCAAATTAATTTCATTTTGATTATTATTTGTTGGGTCATTGTGGTTCAATCATGAAACTAATAATTTCCATTCACTTGAAGTCTTGAACTGTAGCAGTTAATTTGAGAGAACTGCCACTCCCAAACACACTCTATCTGAGATTACTCAAAAGTAAAATTCCCAGCCATAGAAGTCATTTCATTTGTATTCTCCCAAACATGAATAGGATACTAGTAACTCCCTAAATCATTGTTGAATTTTAAATACGAGAAACTCATACCCTTTCTCTAGTGATGAACAATGTATTAAAATTCCCCAGGCAAATCCTATGTATCTCTGCAAAATTATTGTACAAACCCACGAACGGGCTCAGTTACGACAATCAAACTAATGTACATATATAATTTTGGGAAATGCAATAAAATAGAATATTTTTGAAAATAAAATAAAAATTTAGATTTTCGATGGGTTTGTACACCAGGTCCTTGCCTTGAAAAGCTTGTTAGGAAGCTCGGATAGATTTGAAACTTGAAAATTATTAAAGGTCTAAAAAGAGACCAACAATCTGGTATTCATGAAGAGGAGCAACAAAAAAAACTCTAGATTCTTGAAGAGGTTGATGCAGGTGCTCAGTGGACTTTTCGATCAATGATATGAAAGTAATCATTGGCATAAAATAAAAATATCAATTTACCTGAAATTGCGAGAATGCGATATTGTTCATAACAAGGACACTTGAAGAATTTTTTTAAGAGATCATTAGCAAACTTAGCAAACCATCAAACACAAAACACAACCAACTTCTGTCCAGGGATGCAATACTCTCCACTGTTTGAGACAATTGCTTGACAAGGGTCCTTTAAATCCCAGAGTAATGTGGCACCCAACAAGGAGCCACCACATATTCACAAATGTAGATAGGAAGAAATGTTAGAACATACACAAAAAACAAACATATTACTGAACTATAACATGCTAGAATTCAATTACAAATAACTAGATAAAATTATACCAAAGGCTTGCACTTAATTGCAATGTCCTAAGAAGAAATAGTTATTATTTCTACATATGCATTAAATGTATAACGAAATCACTTATATTAAGTATTTCATGACTTTAAAATTACTCTCATCCTTTTAATAGTTACCATTTAAACCAATAGTTATAAATTGGTTTTAAACCAATAGTTATAAATGATGACTATTTCTAGATGAGCGTGAACTATAATATGCAAATTTCATATCAGATTTTCTGCTTCATGTTTTTTTAAGTAGTTAAAGGTCATCAACATGATATTTAATTAGGCACTCCATTTTTCAACATATTTAGCCTTTCTCTGTTACCTCAAAAGGGATATCTAAAATTACCAAAGAAAAACAAATTTTCTTTCCTTTACTCAACCACATAAATCAAAATAGTTGAATCAACTAATTCATCAAATTGAACATAAACAAACACATTGATTTCTTACGATTTGAAATCAATTTTCTCATAACTGACCATATTCTTAATACTCCATCTTTTCAAAATAAATTAGTTATTTTTCAAGAAAAATTACAAAAACATTGTTGTTCTGAATTCCACCTGCTTTTTGGGCTAGAAAAAAACATCAAGTTACTTTACCATATATTGATGACTTTAATGAACAACAAATCCCAACGAAAGCAAACCCTTCTCAAATGAATGCACGACTTTTAAATTTGTGTGATCACGAGATTGAGGACCTTCTCGCTAAGAAATTAATTATAAATCTCCTTGGAGTTGTACCGCCTTTTATGTAGAAAATGCCCCTGAATTAGAAAGTGGAGCCCCTAGATTAGTTATAAATTATAAACCACTAATTAAAGTTTTAAAAACGATTCATTATCCTCTACCTAATAAATCTGATTTAATCAAACGTATAACCACATCTCTTATTTTTTCCAAATTTGATCTTAAATCAGGTTTTTGGCAAATACAAATTGCATATGTAGATCGTTATAAAACAACTTTTAATACCTTTTTTGTCAATATCAATGGAATGTCATGCCTTTTGGTTTAAAAAATGCTCCTTCTAAATTTCAAAAAATAATGAATGATATTTTTAATCCTTATCGTGATTACATTCTTGTGTATATTAAAGATACACTTATCTTCTCTAAGTCCATCGATCAACATTGGAAACATCTATCTACTTTTCAGCATATTGTCATTTCTAATGGCTTAGTCCTATCCCAAAAGAAAATTAAGCTTTTTCAAACATCAATAACATTCTTAGGATTTAAAATTTCCAATCAAACAATTACTCCAGTCAATCGCGTTATTGCTTTTGCAAATAAATTTCTTGATCAACTGACTGATAAAAATCAACTACAACGATTTCTTGGATGTCTAAATTATCTTACTGATTTTTATAAGCAAGCAGCCATAGATTGCAAATCTCTTCAAGAACTTCTCAAAAAAGATGTGAAATTTCAATGGACTTCTAATCATACAAAAGTAGTTCAGGCAATCAAAGAAAAGATCAAAACTCTTCCTTGCCTACATTTAGCCAATACAGATTACCAAAAATCATTCAAACGGGTGCCTCTGATTTAGGTTATGGTGGAATTCTATTACAATGCAACCCATCTGGCAAAGAACAATTAGTCTGTTATACTTCAAAATTATGGAATAAAACTTAGCAGAACTGTGCCACAATCAAGAAAGAAGTATTAGCCATTGTTTTATGCATTCAAGAATTTCAATATGATATTTTAAATCAATAGTTTTTAATTCGTGTTGATTGTAAATCTGCTAAACAATTACTTTCGAAATATGTCTTGTTTCAAAACAAATATTTGCCCGTTGGCAAGCTATATTAAGTATTTTTTATTTTGATATCGAATATATAAAAGGAGAAAATAATTCTCTTCCTGATTTCTTATCTCGCGAATTCCTTGTAACTCCGCAAATTCATTTGCTACAGATCATGACAAAGAAAGGTAAATCATTGATGCATCAATCATCCGACACCAATAAGCGTGTTTCTGATGACAATAAATATTTGTATAAGTTTAGTAATCGACATTTAGTCACCATTCTTGAATATGATTTATTAGATCTTTCCTTTGATACTCAGATCAAAATATTAATGCCACCCTATTATCATTTTATTCCTTCTTGTCCTAATGTTTCGATAAAATTTTATGAAGCCATCTTGACTCAAACACAGTTTGTTATCATTGAACATTTCAAAAAACCAAATTCAGATGAAGTTGCTTACTCAAAATTCAAGATTCAAAAGGTACTTACTAGCACTGAATTGACCAATCAAAATGTCGGTCTACAATGCTCTTATACTTATAAGTCAATGACTTTACTTCCTACACATCAACCAATGCAAGCCAGTTATAAAGATTACATTGAAGAATGGCGTGTTATCCTCTTCTACAAAGATCCAACATCGGGACACTCATGGTATATCACATTTAAAAAATCACTCCGCATTAATCTACCACTTAGGTTTATGTCCGAATGGTGGATAAAATTCGGCCCTCTTACCAACATTTTTCCACCTACGGTTCAAACTAAATACGAAAAAGAGAAGCTCTCATTATTCCAATTCATTCGTAAACACTCAATCCCATGGATTCTGAAATGGGATTATGGCACCCGTAAAGTCACTACAGTCAACAATTGTCCTCTTACCTATCTTTCTCAAGAAACTCATATCGAATAGTGGGATAAATTTGATATTGATTCCATCCAAGAAAATTCTATAACTCCTTTGGTGACTCCTATCAAGCCTAAACCAATAACACCAACTGAATTATTTTCTTCTTTTCCTGCCTTACCTAAAACATATGAAGAAGCAAGTTTTACTACTACTGCAACGTCCCCTGTAAAACCTACCACTGCCTCTTCTTCCACCTCACTTAATCCTGATCTTGCTACCACCATTCTTCTGCATCTTGAAAATATGGAACATAAAATGGAAGCACGATTCAAGCAAATTGAATATATGTATTATGCTACATCCAGGACCAATTCAGAAGGCGACGCTACTTCTGCCTCTCCGGATTTTATCGATTTATAATGATGAGTTCATCTTTCTATGAAGCACTAAGGACTCCAGCAATTCATCATCCAGTAATCGTGCGTCTCGTCTATGAATTATATCCATTTGGCCTTCAGCCAGATGTTGCTTTATCCAACAATCAAATTATTATCTTTGCCGAACAAGCGTTTAACTGAAACGATACGAAAGAAAATCTTCTACTCAGTTTATGGCGTTTACTTGGCACTCCTCAACTACACATTTATATTGATTATCAAGTTCTTCATCATTTTCCACCATATGTGCATTCTAGATTCTGGTTGACTCTCATGAAAATACCAATTCGTTATTTTGTAAATTTCATTATTGTTGAAAAAATAAAATCTCTTATCAGGCCCAAGCCATTTGTCCTGTTCAAGCCCATGCTTCTAGGCATTCTTTGTCTACCTCATAAATTGTCCTAATACTGGCCCATGCCTCCAGGATTTTCCTGCCATCTGGCTCATGCCATTCATCTTATCAAGCCCATGCTTCTAAGCTCCTGTTGTCTGCCTTTATTATTTCCTTCAATTATTCATCACTGACAATATGTGGTCTCATTAAAGCTAAAGGTGATGTCTCATCAAATCCAGTTGTCCTCAATTATGAAACGTGCTACAGTCAAACAATATAAAGTGCTACAGGTTCAAGCACCATAATCAAAAGTAGCTACAGTCAAAAGAAAATATTTTGACGGATTATTTTACTTTTTATCTTATCATCAAGACATGTACTACATGTAGGACTATCTTTACACGATAGCACGTCTTTAATTTTGAACCGTTCCTTTTTCTTTGAGGATCCTCTTCTTGTTCTATAAATACCAAGATCACTCTAAGGGAAGGTATTCGAAGTTTGAGTAAGCAGTTTAGTTTAAGATTGAATTCTTCTAAGCTTTAAGTTTGTGAGTTTGTTCTAAGTCTGCTCTTAAGTTTGTCTTTCTGGTTTTCTCGTTTGTAAACAATTAAAGTTCAGTATATATATAGATCTCTCCTATTTCATTTCCATCATTTCTTGTCTGAGCGTCAATTTGGTATTATAGCCTGGTTACTATTCACTTCCGTCTTATGACGCCATTCACTGTAAGTAATGTTTCTCTTTATTTCTATTTCTATATATTCGATATCAGAAAATGATTTTGACGCAAATTTTCCAGTTTTAAGTTTTTATTGAAAGCATGTCATTTCTCTTTTCTTTTCGATTTTCTCTTGTTTACACTTCACTGGGTTTTCGAAAGTTAACTTCCCTAGTCACGTTGTAAGTCTAGCAAGGAGTAAGTCTAGTTGTAAATCGTTGACCAAGTTCTTTGAAAACAATTTGTTTTAAACATGGGGGAATTAATTAAGAAAATGAAACAAGTTCTTTCATTAAACAACCCTCATATAAAATTTGAGTCATCCTCATCTTCTAATACAAACCCAAATCCTAAATCCTTAGTAAAAACATCATCTAAGCTAGATTTAAGAAATATAAGTGAAATTTCTTACAATAATATTAATCAATCTCTTCAAAATTGGGATGTGCCAACGATAAATCCCAAAGATATTTATACTCAAGGGTCGTTTTCCAAAAATCAAGATTTTATTATCAAACTTGAAGAAGATACAAAATCAATCGATGATGATGATCAAGAAATTCTGCTAATTCCACCTGATAAAATTAGTCGTTATAAAGAAAATTATAAATATTTACATATTGGCCTTATTCAAGTTGCAATCAAACCCTTAACTACATTAGGACTCAATACATCTATTTTAGCTTCCGTTCTTGATAAACGTCATTTAGACTCTAATGACTCATTATTAGGAATAATTGAAGGTAGTCCGGCTAAAGGTCCAATTTTCTTCAACTGTTTTCCTAATTTTACTCTTAGTCTACACGATCAATTTGCTCATGAAGAAGCAACATTAAGTATCCATACCCAAGGTTTCAAATTAAAAGGAATTTGTTCCAATGTTGCAGTTGTATATAGAATTTATTATAAATTAATGCATACAATAATTTCGGCTGTTGCATATACTAATCTACAAAAGGGAACTTCTACCATATTTCTTACAAATATACAACATAAGCTAATAAGAAGAAAACAATTAAACTGGAAAGATATAGATATTCCTAAAACATGGATTATCCAGGATAAAAATGAAGAAGAACGGCGCAAAACGACCACATTAGATCAAGTTCATAATATTATCACTCATGAAGATGGTCTCATTGAAATAATTTTTTTTTCAGGCAAATCTTGTTCTTATATACCTTCTACAAATTCATCGCACATAGAACCTCCAATAGTTCCTCCTCGTAACTTTGTCCCTCATACTGCACACATTCCAACTCGTGCTGCCTATCCTGTTGAAACATCTGATGATATAGTTAGTATCAATGATTTTGCTGATTATCAAATTCATATGATCTCTATGTTTGAAGAAGAAAATGAATTTATAGTTGATTATTTAACTTTAAAAGATCAATATCTTAAACATCAATTAACTCCAATATTTAGTAAAATATGTTCCAAAAATCAACAAGCTGTTTTACGAGAGCATTATTTTACATATATAAAACAACATAAAACCAATATCCCATTTTTTGACTTTTTTAGCTCATTCATGTCCCAAAATAATCAATAAAATTGATACTATATGGGAATGATCAAATGGTGAGAAATATACACAATCTCATCCTCCATTGGCTCCTATTAAGATCAAAGAGCATATTAAAGCTACTCCTTTCAAAAAAAATTTGATGATGATTTACCTCTTACAAAAAAAGGATTTAAATCATTTACTTGACCAAAATAATTTTACAAATATATATTTATCTACCTTATATAAGTCTTCCTTAAAAGGATCTACAAGTAGTTCATCTCATGTCATACAATCGTCCAAACATATTTTATCTAATATCCCTAATGAACCTATATTAACTAAATCTTTTCTCCCACACTCTGACACACCTCCACCATTTAAACCAAAATCTCTATATTAGTCTGAATTATTAGACCGTATCTCTGTGCAATTAGAAAATCTCGAAGCATCGGCATCTGCCAAATTAAAAAAGGATAAAGCTCCTATAATTGCAACATTAGATAATGAAGCCGACATACCCTTATCTTTATCACACTCTTCTAGTCCAAAACCAACAGATAGTGAGTCCCCTGAACTTCTAAATTATGATTCAAATACCGATACAACTCTTGATATTCAACGTATAACCAAATCACGTTATAATAAATCAAGATATCCAAAAACGAAACAATTTTATTCACGCCTTTCCCATGCTGATCTAATTCTTGAAGAAGGCTCTAATCGCAGACAAAAATTTAATGGCAATTCAATTTATGAATGGAATATTGATGGCCTATCTGAATATAGACTATTAGAAGTATTACGCCACATGTAAATTTATGCAAAAGCTTGTGCCTTAGAAGATCATGCTGAAGGACATATTGCTGGTGCCATCGCCAGTGGCTTTACTAGACAACTTTATGGATGGTAGAAGTATACTTTAATTCCAAAACAGCGATTAGATACTGTAAATTCAGTTATAAAAGATGACAATGGTAACCCTCTCCTAGATACACAAGGCCGACAACAGCATAATGGTGTTAATTGTTTACTCACAAATATTATATGGCATTTTGTTGGAACTCTATCATCTATAGATGAAAAAACTAGAGATCAATTACAAAGTCTACGATGTAAAACATTGAATGATTTTCAATGGTATAAAGATACCTTTTTAACTAAAGTATATCAACTTACTAGTACCGAATCACCATTTTGGAGAGAACGATTTATAGCCGGATTACCTCATCATTTCGCCGAAAAGGTAAAAAATTTAATTCGTGCCAAAAACAATGGACCTCTCAATTATCATAATCACACGTTTGGTGATTTATTACAAGCTATACAGCAAACTGGATTAGCTTTGTGTAATCATATGCGCCTAAAACGCCAACTCGCTAAAGAAAAGAAATCAAATAATCAAACGCTAGGTAATTTTTGCTATGACTCTAGACATGACTTAGATATAACCAAACCTTCATCTTCTTTTCGAAGACGAAAATCCCATAAATATTCTTGCAAAAGGATTTCTTGTTATGAACCTTCTTCATCTCGATCTAAATCTTTTCCATCTAGATCTAAGAAACGGTCATCCAAATCTTCTAAGTCAAGAAAAACTAATTGTTATCATTATGGTAAACCTGGTCATTATGCTAACAAATGTCGTCTTAAATCACACAATAAAAAAGATTCATAATCTCCAAGATGAATCTTCATCATCTTCGGAGCATTGTCGTTGCACTGACAATCTACCAAATACCACAACCTCTTCTGAATCTAAAATCAATGTGTTAACTGCACATGAAGAACTTATTCTTGAAATTGGCGAGCAAATCACTGATCCTATATTAATATACAAATACTTTTCCGAAATACTAAACTCTCGACATCCTACCAATTTTGATGACACAGACCACGACTATGGTAAAGATAAACAAGATAAACAACGAGCTAAATTAAAAAAATAAAAAAAAACAAATTGAAATAGATCCCTCACGATACTCTATGACAACTTTACTAGCAGAAGTTAATAAACGCAATCCTAATTCTACAACAACTATTATTCAGTCGTTACAGAATGAAATTAATCAACTAAAGCATGAGATACAGTCATTAAAAGAACGCTTAACAAAAATTGAAAATGAATATTCTGAAACTTTTTATGTTTATGATAATAATATATTCATTGAGCCCCTTACTCATTATGTACATCAAAGATAGTTTACACCTATTACAATAATTATAAAGGATTTTAAGTATCAATGCCTCGCTTTAATTGATTCTGGTGCAGATTTAAATTGTATTAGCGAAGGTTTAATTCCTATCCGATATTGCGAACATACAAATAGTCGTATTTCTACCATCAAAGGTAATAAATCTTCCATTAAATATAAAATCCCTCTCGCTCATATTTGTCATCAATCAATCTATATATCCACCTCTTTCATAGTAGTTAAAGGTCTTCAACATGATATTTTATTAGGCACTCCATTTCTTCAACATATTTAGCCTTTCTTGTTACCTCAAAAGGGATATCTACAATTATCAAAGAAAAACAAATTTTCTTTCCTTTTACTCAACCACCTAAATCAAAATACTTGAATCAACTAATTCATCAAATTGAACATAAATAAACACATATTGATTTCTTATGATTTGAAATCAATTTTCTCAAAACTGACCAGATTCTTAATACTCCATCTTTTCAAAATAAATTAGTTATTTTTCAAGAAAAATTAAAAAACATTGTTGATCTTGAAATTCCATCTGCTCTTTGGGCTAGAAAAACATTAAGTTACTTTACCATATATTGATGATTTTAATAAACAACAAATCCCAACGAAAGCAAACCATTCTCAAATGAATGCTCGACTATTACATTTGTGTGATCACGAGATTAAAGACCTTCTCGCTAAGAAATTAATTTCTCTTTCTAAATCTCTTGGAGTTGTATCGCATTTTATGTAGAAAATGCCTCTGAATTAGAACGTGGAGCCCCTAGATTAGTTATAAATAATAAACCACTAAATAAAGTTTTAAAAACGATTCGTTATCCTCTACCAAAATAATCCGATTTAATCAACCGTATAACCACATCTCTTATTTTTTCCAAATTTGATCTTAAATCGGGTTTTTGGCAAATACAAATTGCATATGAAAATCGTTATAAAACAACTTTTAATACACTTTTTGTCAATATCAATGGAATGTCATGCCTTTTGGTTTAAAAATGCTCCTTCTAAATTTCAAAAAATAATGAATGATATTTTTAATCCTTATCTTGATTACATTCTTGTCTATATTGAAGATATACTTATCTTCTCTAAGTCTATCGATCAACATTGGAAACATCTATCTACTTTTCAGTATATTGTCATTTCTAATGGCTTAATCCTATCCCAAAAGAAAATTAAGCTTTTTCAAACATCTATAACATTCTTAGGACTTAAATTTTCCAATCAAACAATTACTCCAGTCAATCGCGTTATTACTTTTGTAGATAAATTTCTTGATCAACTGACTAATAAAATCAACTATAACGATTTCTTGGATGTCTAAATTATCTTACTGATTTTTATAAGCAAGCAGCAATAGATCGCAAATCTCTTCAAGAACTTCTCAAAAAAGATGTGAAATTTCAATGGACTTCTAATCATACAAAAGCAGTTCAGACAATCAAAGAAAAGATCAAAACTCTTCCTTGCCTACATTTAGCCAATACAGATTACCCAAAAATCATTCAAACAGATGCCTCTGATTTAGGTTTTGGTGGAATTCTATTACAATGCAACCCATCTGGCAAAGAACAACTAGTCTGTTATACTTCAAAATTATGGAATAAAACTTAGCAGAACTATGCCAAAGTCAAGAAAGAAGTATTAGCCATAGTTTTATGCGTTCAAAATTTCAATATGATATTTTAAATCAAAAGTTTTTAATTCGTTTTGATTGTAAATTTGCTAAAGAAATACTTTTGAAATATGTCATGTTTCAAAACAAATATTTGCCCGTTGGCAAGCTATATTAAGTATTTTTTATTTTGATATCAAATATATAAAGGGAGAAAATAATTCTTTCCCGATTTCTTATCTCGCGAATTCCTTGTAACTCCACAAATTCATTTGCTACATATCATGATAGATAAAGGTAAATCATTTATGCATCAATCATCCTACACCAATAAATTCTCTCCTCTTTTCAATACTATAATCGTGTTTCTGATGACAATAAATATGTGTTAAGTTTAGTAATCGACATTTAGTCACAATTCTTGAATATGATTTATTAGATCATTCCTTTGATACTCGGGGCAAAATATTAATGTCACCCTCTTATCATTTTATTCCTTCTCATCCTAATGTTTTGATTAATGTGCATTCGAGGGGTACTAGTAATAGCATGTCAAAATTGTGTTCTAGTAATAGAAAAGTTTTGCAAGTGAAGTTAAAAAACCAAATCTCAAACAAAATACAATTGTAAATGGAGTTCAAAAAGTACTTTATCCTATACCGTGCGGTTCTTTGCTTGAGGCCACATCCAAGCTAAGAGTAATGCAATGGCAAACACCATCACACCGTAACCAATTCTGGTGGATGGGTTGATGGAAGTAAATCTCGAAGCTAGTAGTATCATATGTTTAGATAAATCCTGGGAATGATGAAAGTTGATCATGTAAGCTGTGTCCCGATCATCCATTCCCGTGGCTGATGTAGAGATGGACCAAAAATAACTTGGTATCAGTCCCCATATGAATGTCCAGTCTTGCGATCCCTCCTGCGATAAATCCGTAGAATATTTATTGGTATCATCTCATCATAATGACAATTAAAAAATAGTTCATTCCACTCTTCCACAGCAACAATAATAGTCACTCACTCTCCCACGACAACAATAATAATCACACTTCCACAACAACAATAATAATCTATTAGCAACAATGTATCGACAACAACAACCATAATCAACAATGTATCAGCAACAAACAACAATAATCAACAATAGTTGATTTGGGTTTTCCCTTGGAAGTGAGGGTTCGTCGAATTTGTTTGAGTTCTTTATCTAATGTTGACTTCCTTTCTACATTCTCTTGGTTCTTTTCATTATTCACTTCCTCTTGATTGATTTGGAATTACTTTTAGCTTTGGTAACACCGGTGATGGTCAGTTTTTTTTTTTGCAAATATTATGTTTTTTGTCATCTCTAGATTCATAAAGTTGCTATCATTTCTTCATATCACGAAGATCAAATATCAAAGCGTTGTGGCTTCACCTTGTCCAAATTTGAGTTTGTCAAGGCGGTTCATAGTTGTTATGGATGAAAACCAAATCTAGAAGTGCAAATGGAAGGTATATAGAAATGATTGCTGGTAGAGATTTGTCAAACACTCGGACCACACATGACCTAAAATCAAGAGTAAGAATGTGTTTTCTATAGTACTTTGAGGTCTCTATATGTTTAATTAGACCAAAGAATTTCTATGTTTTTGATGTTTATAATTGTGGTTTCAGATTTTTAGCAATGATGTGACATCATATGTCTGGTTTCCCTTGTTCAATTAATGGTTTTTTGTTTGAATAGCCACCATCTAAGAGAATGTCTTGTGGATTTTGTTTCAAATCTAGCTGAGAGTTGTGCATGAGATATGCATGAGATGACTATTCACTTCCATCTTTATATGAAAATAGCCACTCTCAACTACATATTTATATTAACCTTGGGTATGTTAGATTGATAAATATTATCTCCAAATGTGTTAGATTGATAAATATCCATTCCCGTGGCTGATGTGCATGATGTGCATAATAACTTGTTATCATCCATTCACAATCACTAAATTTATTGATTAAGCACTGAAATTGAAGTCAATCACTTCAAGAACTCATATAGCGTACCCTAGACTATTCGTGATGTGCATGATACGTATCGTGTAGTACATCGCACGCATATCAAACATAAATTATGCCAGTTACTGATATACGTGTAGGACTCCTCCTTGAATGTGAGCATAACAAAAACAACATAAAAATACACAAATCCTACATATACGAAAGCACATAAGCGAAGCTAGACGCACCCCACCTTTTACTTAAGGCGCTCTAACGAAAAAGTCAATCTTTAAAAAAATTCAATTGTATTGAAAAATAACTCTTATACCTTCACTGCGATTAGTGCACCTCACAATCCGCATTTCTGTCATTTAATGCACTTCACCATCCTTTTTCTACTGCAAAATTACTCTTATAAGTTCGGGCCTTTTTCCTTGATTAGTACATTTAGGGGTCAAAATTATCAATCCAACACACCCACCAAACTATTTTCAAAACTAACACACTTTAGGCCACGTCACCGCCACATCACGCGCCACCTTAAGGGTTTGGTGTGGTCACTGGAAAACGTGACTCGAAGTCACGTTTTCTAGTGGATGGTCTGAATTTATTTTTTTTTAATGTTGGCAGCGAATTTATTTGCTCCAAAATCCTATGTGCTCCAAAATTCCATATCACCTACCCTATGTGCTCCAAAATTCCAAACAGGGCGAATACTTTGGAAATCAATACCCACCGCATATTGAGCTATAGCATACGGTATTTTATCCGTTGCCTCGAGAAACTGGTATATATTCCAAAGTATGATGATCTTCAGTCAAGTAGAATGATATTTTTCTTCATTATTTGAAAAAACCACAGTAGAATGATTTACCTTCTCATACATACAAAGAAACAAATGAAATTGATAGAGTTGGCTCCAAAAAGTTGGGAGACCTTGGTCAAGATTCCAAAAAAAAAATCTTTATATTTGAAGCAAATTAGACAAATTCCAACATTTAAACCAGGATTATCAATCAAATTAAGCAATTTTGCAACGAATTAGCACTTTTAAATATAGCATTAAAATAACGCCATCAATTAGAGCAACAGATGTACCCTCTCAATGAAAAGTACCAAAGAATGACTAGACAGTTGCATGATAAGTAAAGTCAATCCTTAATTTAAAAATCTCCACGTAGTGCTTATGTCGACATCAAATTTCACATAATGAAACCGTTCTACAATTTGATGCATCCTACTCTGATCTATATAAATATATTATGTAGGCTATGGTAACTAAATTCTCCTCCATCTCAACAATGAAACTTTCAAATGATTTGAAGGTAAAGAACATTGACAAATTGTAAATATGAGAGTGCAAGGTTAAATGGAGCTGGTGTTTCCAATAATAGCAAACACAAAGTTTCAATACAAGAGGTTCATCAAGAAAAAATAAGTTAAAACCCATAAAAAATAAAGAACTTGAAAGTTGAATTGATATAAATGATGAAATTGGTAGGTGGTCAACTACAAAGCAAAAATGAATAAGGAGAAAATGTCTTACAACAATTTAGAAAAAGTCCTAGTCTTACCCCAAATAATGACTTCCAGTCTCACACCGTGTTCTCTTGACGACTCGGACATTACGGTTTAAAGCTAATGGAATATCTGAATGACCCACATCAGCCGAATTTTAAACATCTTCTCTTTGAATATCATCGTTCTCACGCATTCCGCCATCATGAGTACTTGTACTCCCAGATAAATTTATCATTATTGGACTTGCATGAAAATGGCGAGAAGATGTAGGTGCCCTGTCAAATGGAAATGCTTCCATAGCCTCGAATGTCATGTTGGGATGAACTGAAGGAGTATGTGGAGTCCCAAACTCCTTGAAAGGCACTGATGAAGTATACAATGGAGTGTCATGCCTCGAAGGCAGCATGGGAAGAATGATGAGAAGCTTGAAATGAACTGGGCATATTATGCATCCGATAATCTGTGTGTCCTGCAGTCAAAGTCGATGCAGCTACATCTCTAATACGTGCAATAGATACATCACCACCCAGTGTCAACTGATGAATTGAAGTAATTTCATGTGCCTACATATGAAATATTGATGAAGTTTTATGCGAAAGTGCAAGGTAAACAACTATTTGGCAAGGCTTCATGACTGAAAAAAATGAAATTGTACTTACCAAGGCCTCAGCAATAACTCCACGGGGAGACATGAATCGTCGTGTAATGCGACGATACCATAGCATATCACAGGAACGAGGATCCTCGTCCATTTCGAGATTTGCGGTCAGCAAAGGCGATGCACAATGACTATGTTCATAAATTGGTTGAGTCCTAGGTCCAGCTCCAGAATCTAACACTACATTACAATTGGAACTATTGTACGGTTGCCTCGGAACTAACTCGATATAAAGCTTCATGCAATTTGGTGATAATTCTGCCACAATCTCCCAAGCATCTTTGAGACTCGACTCATCATCTATTTGCAAAGGGACGTAGTTGGCCGATCCACTTCCAATGTACTCTGGATATCGATATGTCATGGTTAATCTATGTAATTCATTGTCTATCTGCAATGAATTACAGATACAACGCACAAGTTCATCGTACCATAAACCCATCTTCGATCTAAGATGTCGAATGGGCGGTTTCGTGTACGAAATCCCTGATGGTCCATCAACCACGTCTACATTCATATAACACAACAACGATATTATTCGATCAACCATTCTTGAATCTATATATGTAGAATATAATTGTTACTCAATAGAAGTGATGATAAAGACCATCTAATTAAAGTTACGACTATGCGCTATAAATCTCGCAATCATCCAATCACTCATATAAAATTAATCATTATAGAAAGAATTCAAATAAATATGACCTTAATTAATTATAAATGAAATCACTTTTCTTTCAAAAAAATATTGCTTATGCAGCCCAATAGAATTGGTGGTGTGGTAAAGTTATTAATATATATAATTATATATATGGTAACTAAATAGCATAGTGATCAAACCATACCTCATTTACAAATTAATATGTTGGTTTGGTTGGTTGATTCTCTTGAGATTATTCGAATGTAAGTAGGGAGGGTTCAGAAAAGATTTGGGCACCTACAATTATTTAAAAAAAAAAAAAACCTAGTGAATTTGGTTTACCGCTTTTACTTGGATTCAAACCTATGACCTCCTAGGCAATTTCTCTTAAATCTCAGACAAAATTAGTGAGCTACCCAATTGATTTTTTAATTTAATTTATTTTTATGACAAAAATACCTTATTTGATTTAATTTTGTAGTACAAACAAGTACACAATCTAAAGTTACGACATGCATGACAACAATCTTTTACTATCTATTATTAATCGCTAATCCACAATCTCGATCTAGCATATATATATAGTTATATAATACAGTTAATGACAACCTTTAGTTAAAAATTTTCAAGTGTTTCATTTATATAACTCAAAACCATGACATCTGATTAAGAGAGATGGGAGAGTATTATATACGTACACCATCCAATCTTTTTATTTATTTTAGCGAAACCCCTTTAATTTATTATTTTTTAATTAAGTACCTTATTCTGCAACAAAGAAAGAAACTATTATATGCAAAGAACTAAGATGAAGAATGAAAAATGTCATGAGACATTATTTATTACAAACAACTTTGAGAACTCTCGTACTATAACTGGCTAGATGTGAACATAAAATGGACCTTTTCTTATAGGCAAAATACAATGCACCGGAATCCTATTATTAAAATGAAAAGTGAGGCCACAAACAACGAGAAAGTAGAAAATACAATCATGGGTTTTGCACTTATAAGGGCAACACAGTCTTTATATCTAACTCAAAAAGATAGACAAATATATAAAAGCAAATAAAAATAAAAATAAAAATAAAAAATGAATAGAATTAAATTCTTGATGAAATATTTATCAAATTAAAGTAGGTGATGTTGTAGTCACTACCAACACATTATTATATATTATAAACAACTTCCCTAGCTAGCTTAGAATATAACAGCCGCTAAAGCAACCTTAGAAAGTGACCACCACCAATGTCTCATCTCTTAAGCGCACACCTAATGTTCTTCCAATTTTTTCTACTAAAGTATTGACATGTATATGGGATTTTTTGCTTGATTAATACCATACCCCCTAAACCCAAAATCAAACAATTTCTACTCCCCCTTTGGGTTCCCCACATGTTTTACATCTCAATACGGGTCAATGACATATATCCACACTAATTGGAATAAAACATTGTACTATATTAAAATTAAACTTTCTAGCTATTTAATTAAAAAATTGCGCGTATTGATTTTTACAAGGTGTATATAATTAACATCAAGTAATTGGAAAAAATACTAAAAATCCCTGATAGAACTCACACCAACTAATTGGCAAAAATAAAAATATAAATCGGATAGAAAAAAAAAAAAAAAAAACAACCCCGAATACAAAAAAAAAACCAAAAATTTAACAACCAACAGTACATTAACCACATGAAGCATAAACAAACAAAATCCTCAAACAAGTTGATCTTACAAAGTTGTATACACAGCTTGAGTTCGGGTGGGTTGCGGTTCGGATCTGAAGTTGAAGATGGAGATAAGATCTGCACCAATGGAGCCAATCTCGTGGAGTTGAACGAAGAGTTGAGTTCGTTCAGTCCGGGGAGTTGAAGGAATGAAGAGTAGCTGTTCGTTGGGGGAGTTGAAGGAAGGAAGGGGGAGTTGAAGGAAGGAACGAAAGTGAGAAACAGATCTGGATCTGTCTCTGTTATTTCAGTGGAAATCGTGACTTCAGGATCGGCGGCCTGGCTACAAGAATGTACCCTTGAGAAGAATGGGTTGGTGGGGATGATCGTTGGGACGTCTCACCAACAATCTCTGATGTAGACGCTTTCGAACGAGATAAACGTGCTGGAGGTGAATGTCTGCTACTCTCTGCAGCAATCTCAAACTGAGTAGATGGACGTGGTGGAGGAGGACGTTTGGTGCGTTCCCGCACAGTTTCTGGTCGTGTTCGTCTTCTTCTCACCTCTATGTTTGTTTTGCCCTAATCGTCTTCTTCATCTTCTTGTTCATTATCATCATTTATGTCTTATTGGACGTCTATTCCGTCATGCGACATAGTAGACTTTTGTCTTTCATCTTCGTCTAAAATTTTTATCCCTTCATCAAGCGCAGCAAGTCCTTACTCGTACTCATCCTCAATAAACACTCGCCTCAGTCGATGCACCAAGTTACATTAATATACAAAAAATAAGAGCTCAAAGCACACAATATAAGATATTAGATGTTTGAGGAAAAGTAAGAATTAGAAGATTACCGAGTAGTCACGTAACGCCCCATCATGTCCAATGAATCTCTTAGTCACCGATCGATACCACGTTATGCAGTTTTGATGATCGTGTATTTCATTAAGTGTCGCTGTCGCAATGGTGTCCCCACGATTTTCCCACATGTGTAAGTAACTTGCGTGAAAAATCACTCAATTTTCATGATGATGTCTACGCAATTCGAGGCGGTGAAGTTGTGCGTCGTTAGCACAATTTGGTAGCACCTCTTGTACCATACCGAATTGTCTCATAACCATTTCTGGTCAATGCCACTCGACTATGTGAAAACAAATATGGAGACACTTCGAGAGTCAACTATCGTGACCGTTAGTACAGTAATCGGAAAGAGACCCCATGAGTTCAGTATATGGTTGTCATACCACATCATCCTCGTGCTTTTGAGAGTCGTGTGCATCATGGTAAGCCGATACGACGTACGTCGCACTTTGTGAAACCGAAAATGCATCGAGCCATATGTGTAAAAAATAATAAGTTAAGATAAATGAAATTGGATATGATTTTTTAGCAAATTAATGACAAATCGACTTTAATACATTTGTCCTAGTAGAACGTCTATAAGCATATTTTGGTCATCCACCGTTCGCGGTTAAGCTTTAGAAACACGTAGGCGCCGCGGTGCTATGAATGGAAATGTCTTATGCTCACAGTTGTACAAGAATTGACGCGCCAGTAACCTTCTGTGCCCCGGCGCGAGATCCACGACACAACTCCCTGTACAAATAGACCAAACACGCACTCCCCCAACTATATTGTCCTACTACTTGAAAATCCTTCAGCAATGATAGGAACATCAAATGTACGAATCGATTGGACTTATCGACGAAAAAGCAACCACCGATAAGTTGTAGTATGTACGATCGAATGTACCGTTGGACGAACTCCTCATCGCTATCATCTATTGCTGATATGTTACGCTCAAGCCAATCGACCTTAAGTTTACAACCAACGACGTCATCTCCACTCGGAGTTCGTCCAAATAGCATATCGCATGTATCAGCATAGTCTACGTCCGTTGTTCCCGTCACATGCATACCTTCGATAGGTAATCCAAACTGTACATGCACGTCTTGGAGTATAATTGTGCACTCCCCATAATGCATGTGAAATGTATACGTTTCAGGCCGCGATCTCTTTACGAACACAGTAATCAAAGCTCAATCATGGCTGAAAAATGCTACTCGAAAAATCTCATAAAATCAAATGGAACGAAGATATAAGATTATCCTAGATTGATACTGCATCATTCGATCAACGACCCAACGCCTTTTGAAAATGCGCTATCTATGTGTCCACGTCAGCAAAAAAATTTGATACATAATCATAGCGCCTTTCCATTAAGCGTTACTGAATAGTTTGCGGAAAAAAAAAAAAAAAAAAAAAAAAAAAAAACCTCATTTCCCTCTTTTAAAGCAAATACAATTGTACTTTTGTAATTTTTTCCAAATAAATAGATACCTGCAAACTCAAATTAGAAGTGATGATCCACATATTTCCAATGCCTCCCATGCCAATTAAGGTTTAACAGTTGGCCCATAAATCTCCACCTATAAAATCACAGAAAAAATAAATATCAATAAAATAAATAAAAAGAGCCAAGATTTTGCAAATGAACATATGTCACTGGTTTACAGCCATCATCAGCATACCTTATTTTTCTATTTACAAGAAGAAAAGAAAAACGAAAGCCAGAGAGAAACACGAGGGGAAAAAGAAGGTAAATAAAAGCAAGTAGTCCAAGTAAAACACGATGTAATTCGTGAGTTCTCTCTATCAATCAATACTAGCATCTCTTTTATGGTTTTGTTGAGTAAAACTAATTTCTAAGCAGAAGTACATTGAATAATTTCAACATCCACCAACCTGGTTTCCAGATCTTTCTTCTTAGCGGACGGTTTTTGAATCTGATGACGCTTGGCTGCTCGGATGTTGAGACTGCTTTTTCCCTAACCCTAAAACTCCGCTCAAACGCTTCCCCGTCATAAGGAGAAGCGTCATAAGGAAAACCCTTATCGATTAGATTGAAAGAGAGAGAATAATGAATATGGAGGCTCAAACCCTAAATTTATTTTTCACGCTTAGCAACCCACCAATCTGTATTGAAATGTCTTAACTACCCTCATTGGATGTCCATAATACCTACCAGCTATGTGATTCAAATGATAGAGTTTCTCACTATCCATCATGTTATGGCCCATGAGAGAGTTTCTCACAATTCATATTGATGCAAATGAGAGTTTTTTACAATTCATCATGTTATGGCCATTCTGAGCTATAATTTGTAAGGTAAAAATTAAAAGAATTTAAGATAAAATTATAAAAAAAATTAAAACGTTAGAATGTATTTGTAAAAATTAAAATGTTAAAATAAATTAGTAAAAAACCTTAAACGTTAAGATATATTATATTATTTGCCATTTTTTATAACAAAAGGCCTTGTTCAATACATTGAAGCATCTTCAATAGTAAAAATAGATTGTAGGCGGTCGGCAACATAGAGTGAATGTCCAATAGCAAATATGTCCTAAAGCCTCTTTTAAGATCAAGAGGTGCAAATGCAGTTTTCTTTGAATGAGCTTGTAAAGGGCACTTTTTTTTGCTCTTATTCACCCTTAAAAAATCATAACATACTACAACAAGCTTCGAATTTTAGAAACAAAGAAAAAAATAACATTAAAGTTCTCTACCCCATATTTTTCAAATAAAAAAAAAAAAAGTCTTCTACTCAAGAGGTTTCGACAACCATGCATAGCTATAACCTTTGCTCCTAATGCTTCAAATTTGTCCTAGTAAGGTCTTGTTTGATTGTTTGGTTCACAATACTTTTGATAGTAAATACTGTGTATTTGATTCGATCACCAAAGTGACAAAACAATAACAAACCACAAAAGGGACAAAACAATACCAAACCGTGCAACGCACATTGAGATGTGTGTTCAGGGATCTCAAAGTGGTCTAACAATATAATGTACATAAATCAGAAAGGGGCAATGGCAAAATAAAGATGGAAACAAAACTCTCCCAAAATAAATCAAATGAAATAGAGACTAGTTACATGAAAAAGGCTCAAATAAATCGTACTGAGAATATGATGTAACAACAAAAAATAGACAGCTTCATCAAGTAGTGACAACTAAAGACACCCTTGGAAAGGGTAGTGTTCCTGCCAAATCCGTGTATGCTTTCTGCAACTACAAACTAGCTAGAAACCTGAACTGATCAAGGGCCATCAGCAGTCAATAGATTAGAGAGCACCACAAGCTTCGTGAGGCTGCACTGGGTAATACCAACGTTATAAGCTTCCTGAAAAACAAATGTCGAACTTACTGTTGCTTTCAAATGGACATGGTGTAGTAGTGGACGGTCGATCACGAGATGGCGCTGTCCTCTGTCAAACAATAAATATGATATATAAAGAGACTGCAATCCGAAATATCATCTGATCAACTTTTCAAGCCGATGATCGCCAATTACTTGTTAAGAAACCTTTACAAAACGCTTCCAGCAGGTCTTCCGATTTCTCTATCCACTAACATTATAGAACAATGGCACTCTGATCTCTCATGAATAATGGGCATTGGGGTTCATCAATTCTTGGTACAGCATGTCAATGAATTCCTCTTTCTGTGAGATGCAAAGCAGAAGAAAAAGAACTAGTAAGCAAAAAGGTTAAAAGCTATGAACTGCAATCTGAAAATGGCATATTGATAATGAGAGCCATATTAATCCAACAAATATTTTTCTAAATAAAAGCATTTCATCAAAAAACAACTGTCTCCTTCGCATGCTCCAAATGTTAGGAACCTCAATGTGCACATTTTATTTTGATTATTGTTTGTCAGACCAGAGGCAAGGATAAAAGTGTTTTGATATGTAATTAAGCATTTGCCACAGCTTGGTATATTTCAAGGGAATAACTAAGCTTCAGCAATTATCATAAACAAAGACCTCAGAACCACTTCACCTGTTCAACATCCATCAGTACTTACGTTATACATTGCCTTTATGAATATACCCACAATTGACATTATTACAGTACTAATTTGATTAAGTTTTTTTTTTTTGATAAAAAAAGATAGATTGAAGAAATGCGACGAGGTAGGAGTAGACCGAAGTTAACTTGGGGATGCATTAATTAAGAGGGATTTGAATGGTTTGGAATGCTCGCCATCAATTGCACTAAATCGAGCTCAATGGAAAAGTTTGATTCATGTAGCTAACCTCAATTACTTTGGGACTCTCGGGCTATGTTGTTGTTGATATAAAAAAAAATGATCAAGCTTTTTTTATAGGGACATTAAGAAAAGACAACATAAGACATTAGGAAGATTAAAAGGTATAAAAAAAAAAAAAAATGAATAGCGTACAGAATCAAACCTGTCCGCAACATTTGAAACAGTTTAGACATTCTGTTGCAATTCTGATACTTTTTAAGAACCCATTACTGCAAACTTCAACATCCCCTCAAGTACAAACTGAAAATATTATAATAGAAAGAACCAGCAAAGGGAGCCCCATACTTTTATAATGCTTTTGAATGTCACCAAAATGGCGATCCTATGCATGTCTGCAGAACAGGAGACTGTTCGACTACAAACTTTTGAAAAAAAGTTGGGACTATCTTCTATTTGTTGGTTCAAGAATTTCTTGGAAATCGAAAAAGTTCAATGATATGAATCTGATAAGATCTAATCTTTTAAAAAAAAAAATGTTTCTTGACTGAACCACAATAAAACTAATAATTTTCATTCACTTGAAGTTAGGAATTAAATTTACAAATTGAATTACAATTCTAGTTTTGAAAGAAACAATGGAAGTCGGAGTAGAACCAGAACTAGAAATGTAGCAGTTAATTTGAAGGAACTGCCACTCCCAAACACACTCCAAATTTCCAATGATCCTTGCATAGTCACATGACCTATCTACTCTTGTTTATAGTATTCTACTTTCACCAACTCAGTGAGCCCTTATCAGAATCATGAATTACTCAAAAGGAAATATTACCAGGAGCAGTCATTTGCAAAGGGGTTAAGAGAAATATAGTGTATCGATGGTGTAGACATGGAATGATGGTTAATTGGCTTCTATAGCCTCTTAGCTGTAATTCCTGATTACACCAGTAGAAAGTTCAGTTTCTACCAGACTACTCCAGTGAAATGAACAAATAAAAGTAACCATTATAAGGTATTGTTTTTATTCTATTCTTCTTTTTAATTCTCACGTTGTTCCTCGATAATCCAACATTCAAATGATTTGTTCTAATGGACAGTTATTAAAAAAAAAAAAAAAAAAAAAAAAAAAAAAAAAAAAAAAAAAAACAAACAGAGGCATTGTTATTTAGGCAGATTTCATCATACCATATCCTCATTTCCACTAATCATTTAATGTATGTGTTATTTTTTTACCTCTCAATATTCAGTTTCATAAAGCATAGCGGGCCTAAGCACTAATAACTACAGCTGTAAACAAAAGTGATAAAATTAACACTATGTATTAAAATAAAATAAAGTGATCTGTCTGTATAGTAGAACAAGTAGCCAACCAAAAAAAAAAAAAAAAACCCGACAAAGATAAGAATAACAACAACAAAGCCCCAGCAGCCACAAATTAGTGTGGGTCAGCTACATGGATCGGGCGTCCGCCCAATTTGATTTGAAGCAATCAATGATGTAATTTGCTGCAAGTATCTAATTACTACCTATAATAAGCAAGTATCTAATTACAACAACAACAACAACATAGCCTCAGTCCCAAATTAACTGGGGTCGACTACATGGATCAAACATTTCCATTGTGCATGTTTCATGTTTGGATATGGACTTTTCCATTGTGTTCCATCTATTAAGTGCAATTGATGGTGAGCTTTGCAAAAAGGTCAAATCAAACCATTCAAATCCCTTTTAATTAATGCATCCCATGTTAACTTTGGTCCGCCCCTACCTCATCAAATTTCTACAGTTTCTATTGAGTCAAGTTTTCTAGTTGGGGCATTTGTAGGCCGTTTTGCAGGTGACCAAACCATCGCAACCGCCCTTCCTTAATCTTTGTATCAATTGGTGCTACTCCTACTTGTCTTTGAATTTCTATATTTCTTATTCTATCTTTACGAGTTTTACCACACATCCACCTAAGCATCCTCATTTCTGCTACGTGCACTTTATGTAATTGTTGTTGCTTTACCGCCCAACATTCACTTCCATAGATCATAGCTGGCCTAATTGCGGTCCTATAAAATTTTCCTTTTAACTTAGTAGGAACATGTCGATCACAAATCACCCATGTTGCACTCCGCCATTTCTTCCATCCAGCTTGAATTCTATGTGTGACATCATTTTCAATGTTACCATCATTTTGTATGATTGATCCTAGGTATCTAAAGTGGTTTACCTTAGGAACTTCTACTTCCCATAATTTTACCACTCCGTCATCTCGATATCTAGTGTTTCCAAACTCACAGTGCATGTATTCAGTTTTCGTCCTACTCAACTTAAAGCCTTTAGATTCTAATGTATTCCTCCAGAGTTCTAATTTCCTATTCACTCCATCTTTGGTTTCATCCACTAAGACAATATCATCTGCAAATAACATACGCCATGGTATATCCTCTTGAATATGTCTAGTTAGTTCATCCATAACTAAAGTAAATAGATATGGGTTTAAAGCCGATCCTTGATGTAGTCCTATCGTAATGGAAAATTCTTTTGTAGCTCCTCCAAATGTCTTTATACTCGTTACTACTCCATCATACATATCCTTAATAGTGTCTATGTATCTAGCACGCACTCTTTTTCTTTCTAGAACCCACCAAAGAACATCTCTAGGGACCCTATCATATGCTTTTTCTAAATCTACGAATACCATATGAAGATCTTTTTTCTTTTCTCTATATTTTTCTAACAATCGTCTTACAAGGAAAATCGCCTCCATAGTTGACCTCCCATGCATGAAACCAAATTGGTTCTCTGATATTGTTGTTTCTCTCCTTAGCCTATTGTCAATTATTATCTCCCACAGTTTCATAGTGTGACTCATAAGTTTAATTCCTCGGTAGTTTGAGCAACTTTGAATGTCTCCTTTGTTTTTGAAGATTGACACAAGCGTGCTTCTTCTCCAATCCATTGGCATCCGTTTTGATTTTAAAATTTTATTGAAAAGTTTTGTTAACCAAGTCAATCTGATTTCTCCTAAGCATTTCCAAACCTCTATAGGTATTTCATCTGGGCCACATGCTTTCTCTATTTTCATTCTTTTCAATGCCTCTTTAACTTCTACAATTTTAATATTGCGCGTATAGTTTACATTTCTTTCTTGGTGTGGGTTTTCATCTATTATAGTATCAACTTAGCCATCATTAAATAAACTATCGAAGTAACTTCTCCATCTCTCCTTAATATCCTCCTCGCGCGTTAAAACATTTTGATTTTCGTCCTTAATACATCTTACATGACTTAGGTCTTGTTTCTTTTTATCTCTTAATTTGGCTAGCCTATATATATATTTTTCGCCATCTCTATTACCTAACCTTGTTTTCTAGCTTCTCTATATTGATTGTACGCATCTTCATCTTGACACTAAGGTATTTTCCTATACATCTCTCTTTTAGTCTTAATTGCTCGTTGGACATCCTCGTTCCACCACCATGTTTCCTTCTTTGGAGGTCCCAAGCCCTTAGATATACCTAATATGTTTGATCCTACCCTCCTTATGCAACTACTCATTTCTAGCCAAGCAAGTATCTAATTACTACCTATAATAAGCAACTTTGTTTGCTAAATATTCATTACGTTACTTTTAAGCTAAAAACAAACTTAGATATAATGTTACATAAAAAGCAGAGAGAAACATGAGTTTCCGATAAAATAACTTGGGAGATGATATCAAGAATTTCCACCAAAGCAAATGCGGGAAATTTCCTTAGATACTCCAAATCCAATCTCCCACTTGTATAATCAAAATGCTTCCCTTATTTATGACCCAAACCTCATTTTCAGCAGGTATAACATACCAAAAACTATGCACAATTACAAACAACTTAAGCACATAAGGCAAGGATGTAAGACTGAAAGAACTATTTAGAAAACAACAAAAAAGGTAAAGACGCACCTGAAAAACCCACAGAAGTGCATCACGAACTTTATCTCTGCTAATTAAAGGTCCATAGTTCAGGGCAGCTGTAGGAGTAAGAGATGCAGGTGGTGTGGGTGGCGGAAAAGGTTGGAGCAGGGGAGCGCCATATGGGCGTTGAACATTCACAGTAGGATGCAGAGGTGGAGCAGTTGGTGTAGAAGAGACTTGTGGAATCATTAAAGCAGGATGAGGAGCAAAAAATGAAGATGGTTTCACAAGATTAGCCACATTGCTACTGCTGCTAGAGTCAACATTAGACAAAATAGGGAGAGACGGAGATGGCTTCGGGATGGATGATGCAGGCGATGGAACAACACTGGTTGATATTACTTTAGGAGACTGTTGAGGCTGTGCCAGACTTGGAGTATTCGACACATTCCCTATATTCATAGCAGCCTGAGAAGAAAGGGACTTCTAGTTAGGATAGATGCAACTCAATGATACATGTTGGTAAAGCATTCAAACATATAATTGGAAAAAGTAAAATTACATTCATGTACCTCATTACAGGAGTTTGCTCACAGATCTTATTCAGAGTTTAGACCAAGCTAGAATAATGTAACTGACTACAATATTTCAGACCATATCAATGAACAATAAGGTGAATTTCCTTCTCAGCAGTCGGCACCGCAATTTATAATTAAGTGTTCTGAATAGAACTTAAGGCTACATAGGTTATTGCAGGCTTGCAGCACATGCTTTATCATCATTTAAAGCAAAGTGAAACAAAAAGAGAAGAATCAATAATTATTTGTTTTAGTTTTAGTCTTTGAATTTGAAATTAAATTAGTTCACTGTTTAGTAGTCCCTCCTAAAAAAGAAAAAAAGAAAAGAAAAGGAAACAAGAAAACTTAGAAATGTCATGCTGAAATAAACGCCAAAAAAAAAAAAAAAAAACCTTAGTTCAAGGTGGACTTTTTTTGACTGGGATTGCAATCAACCATGCATGAATACAAATTCTAGAACGTTGACAACAACACATACACTGAAGAAATTCACGAAGGGAGTATCATCATGAACATCTGGGACCACATCAGCAGTTGACTTTGATGGCTCCAGAGGGCCCTCCATCACAGCAAAAGTGGGAACAGCCTCCAATTCCTCGTACTCACTGCTGAACAACAAGAATAAGTAATCAAACAAATGATTTTCTTTTAAAAGGCTTAATGATAAGCACAACTGAGGACAAATCGCAATAAGATAGCTGCCAAAAATGTAATGATAAAAAGAACAAAGTCAGCTTTTTTACATCTCTGATAACTGTGGTGCTTCCCAAAGGCATACAAGAAGCTGCATATCATGCAAAAGCTTATCTTATCATTCTGTTGACCAAAGAAATACCTTTGTCAAATTTTATGAAGAGCAATAAACTCTAGGCTGATAGCCGGTGTTTGTAATAATTTTCAGACTGTCTGTCTGTAAGAGTTACAAGTCGTCATTGGTTTACAAGGGATACATATTTCCTAGTTCCATGACATCAGAAGTGCTTTATTGATAATTTGGTATATTTTAGTTTTCCGTTTCATCCACCTCCTCGTAACCCTAATCAGAGTCTATCAACAAAGATCCTAAGGTTCCTCTTATACCAAAAGCAGCCGCGCTGTAGATACAATTTAAATATGAAAGTTTCCGAGACTGCATTTTACCTTTTGTTTGAAGATACTTTTGGCTTTGAAGGAACTTTGGAGTACGCATTAATAATCCTGAAGAATAGAAAAAGCAGAACATTAAGACTATTTCAAAATAAAAAGGTACTAAACTGTGACCAGACTTTCGCTAAACGTTTGACACGCGAAGCACACCATGCAACAACACATATCATTTGTTGAAGTTAAACTATCACGTGAATAATATGACGCATCTGAACGAGAGACAGCAACACTTGGAAAGCTGATTTAAGAGACTGTGGATATGAGGAACAATTTTAAAGCAAATAGACCCAATCCAATGCCTGAGTAATGCATTGAAAAGGCATGATGCAAGAACTCTTAAATGAAGAAAATTAAAAATTAGGATCCAGTGATATTGCATGTTACTGAAACAAAAAATACTTTTCCAATTTGTTCTCATAAATTAGTGACAAAAATATCAAAAATCTGAAGTTGACACTTCCAAGCTACGGAAAGAAATTTGCACACAAGTAGTTGCTGTACTTCCAAATTTTTACTGCTAAAATGTAAAATAAAACAACTAACCTAACTAAACTAACTAACCTAACCAAACTAAATGGAACTAACCAACCTTAACTAACCTAACTAAACTAACTAACAACCTTAACTAACCTAACTAAACTAAAACCTTAACTAACAAACCTAAGTAACCTAACTAACTAACCAAACTAAACTAACTAACCTTAACTAACCTAACTAAATGGAACTAACCAAACTAAACTAACTAACCGTAACTAACCTAACCACCTAAACAATACAAACTAACTAAACTAATATAACTAACTTAACTAACTAAACAAACAACCAAAAAACGATTACCTAAACTACCAAACGAAACTAAACAAACAACAAAAAATGCACTAACTTAATTGCAAACTAAACATACTAAGTAAATGGAACTAACCAAACTAAACTAACTAACCTAACCACCTAAACAATACAAACTAACTAAACTAAAATAACCTAATTAAATAAGTAAAGAAACAACCAAAAAACGATTACCTAAACTACCTAACAAAACTAAACTAACAACCAAGTAGCTCGAGAGTTACTTGTTAACAACCTAACCTAACGTAACTATGTGAACTAAACTCGACTAACCTAACCTAACCTAACTATGTAAACTAAATTTACTAAACTAAACTCTACTAAACTACACTAACGAACATACCCTAACACAAATTCGTGAAGTCAAAACTAACCTCAACACCTAAACTAAACTAACTTAACCAACTAAGCTAATTAACCTAACCAACTAAACTAATGTGAACAAACCACCTACACCTAACTAACTAAGCTAACCACTTAAGTTAAATTAAACTTATAACATAAACTCACTTAACAAACTAAACAAATTACTTAGTAAAGCTCTGTCCTAGTCATACTCACATTGAAGTCCCTCAATTTATATTCTTTCATATGATTCGGCTTAAGAGTTTTCTTCAATTAAATGATTATAATATCAAAAAGATTGATTAAATTTATTGATTAACCACCGAAATTGAAGTCAATCACTTCAAGAACTCATATACCGTAGACTATTCATGATGTGCATGATACGTATCGTGAAGTACATCGCACGCATATCAAACACGAATTATGCCAGTTACTGATATACGTGTAGGACTCCTCCTTGAATGTGAGCATAACAAAAACAACATAAAAATACACAAATCCTACATATACGAAAGCACATGAGCGAAGCTAGACGCACCCCACCTTTTACTTAAGGCGCTCTAACGAAAAAGTCAATCTTTAAAAAAATTCAATTGTATTGAAAAATAACTCTTATACCTTTACTGCAATTAGTGCGCCTCAGAATCCGCATTTCTGTCATTTAATGCACCTCACACTAGAACAATTTAGACTTTTTATAACACTTAATTGATAGAAGTTTTTGAGTAACCCCTATGTATTAGATGATTAAGGTTTCTATAACACTTAATTGATAGAGGTTTTAATTAACCCCTATGAATTAGACAAGTAGACTTTTAATAGCACTAATTCATAGAGGTTTAGAAAACCTCTATGGAAAGTCTGACCCAAGAACAAAATTCCCTCAACACTCTCCCTCAACACTCTCACTCACTCTCTCAACACTCTCCCTCAACACTCTCACTCGCTCACTCACTCTCGTTGTCTCGCTCGCTCACTCACTCTCGCTGTCGATTTGAGGCTCCGTCGCGCCTGCTGCGTGTTGTCGGTGTAGAATGCGGAGAGTGCGTTGAGCGCGCCAGAGATCTGGCGAGTCGGTTCGGGATTCCATAACCTTCTTCGCCTTCCGCGACACCAGGCGCCACCGCCACCGCCATTCTTTGGTGAGAGAGCTTGCGAGCGAAAGTCTCAAAACCAGTTGTTCAATTTGCAAGGTTAGTCTCGATCGATTTCAAAACCCTAACGATTCTGATCTCATTGTGTTGATTAGGTTAATGAGATTGTTTCTATGGTTCTATGGTTCTGTGTTAAATTGGTTGTGGTAAATGGTTACTTGATTTACGATCTCTAAGTCTCTATATTGAATTGAATTGATGAGCGCGATTGAGGCACACCGATGTCCTTGTTCTCGGATTGTACTCGGCCAACCCGGTGGACTCGAAGAAATGGTAATTAGCATCGAAAATCTGTTTGTTTTCGTTTGTATTGGTGAATGTTCGATCGGTTTTCTTTTTGAAACATAGTATATTGTGATGTAGTTGTTGTTATTGTAGTCCTTGCCGAAGAAGATGCGTTGCGAATCTCGTTTGTTTCTTCTAATCATGGTTCTTGGTAGACTCGATTTGCGTTTGATTTGTTTGGTCTTGATTATCTTTAAAACATGAAACTTGAGCAAAATTTATATTGCTTGTGTGCATAGCTTCTCTGTGTTTGATTTTCAATTGTTTAACTAATGAACTAGTTCTCATTAATTGTAGTTGAATTGATATTTGTAAATGTTCAATCAATGTGATTATTTGAACTTAATATTATATCAAATGGTCTTTTTCCTTTCCCATGCAAAAAGAAAAGCCCGATTTTCCTTTCAAGAACTTAACTTGTTCCAAAGGATCGAAGAGAGTTTTTCTTTTATCTTAATCATTATGATCATTGAAATGAAAATTTTCATTTTTTATATTTGACCATGCCGATGGTTCGATGATGAGCAAGATGATGTTTATGAATTAGTGATTAGTTTTGAACTTGCTTGTTATTTCATTTCCATTTTCTGATACTTGATTGTGCATTACTTTAATCTTGTTTTAATCAAATTTTCTGCATTGTCTGAATATTTGGTGTTTTGTGTACATGTTCTAGACTTGAGACTATTAGTCCCCTTGCCTCTCTTACAAATAAAAATTTCATCTTTCTTATGTCAAAAAGTTTATGTGAATCGACATAATTACCCTAACGATTCCATTACGGGAGACTTCACTCTATATGCCTCGGAAAGTTAGAAAATCCAAATCTATGACCTCTAAGAGGCACATATGAACAACTAATTTGGTTCAAGTTTCAACCATTAACCGCACACCAACAACTGGTAGCTCCAATAGGTAGGTACGTGCCGAACTTATCAGGAAAAGGAAAAAGGTTTCACCTATCACACATGGCAATGTTCGGTTTCATTCACTTGAAACTAATCAAACCCAATTCAAGAGCCTCTAATAGTTATCTTAGTAATTTGTATCGCTTCTTTCTTGTTAATTATAGAAGCGGTTTGATGTGTGAATGCATGTGTTTATAGGAGAATGTTTAATAGCCATCATCACCCCTGCTCATGAATTCTGGTTTTAAAATTACTCACACACATGCTTCAAGGAGTTCTTGTTCGGTTAAGGAAGGAATTATCACCGGTGAAGGATATCCCTGTACTTATTGCAATTGATCAAGTACGATTAAAAAATGCGCTTACTCTTTCAATATTTTTATTTCAAAGTAGTTATTATTTAGACAATCACATGATGCACAAATACTTTTGAATATAACTCATTTTCATTTCCGTTGCTTGGTTATATTTTGCAAGATACAATAGTTGGTTTACATTTAGTGAGTACGAAGAGCCGATCATTGTTCGTTCGTGTCTTACCCATTCATGCTAGAGAACTATCAACAAGTAAGTTTATATACTTGTATTCCATTTGAACATGTATTACTTTAAAAACCTGTTTCTTTAAATATGTTGTTCCCTTGCGCATTCGGTAATTTAGTCTGTTGTATTAGCCGACATATGGTGGGATAGACACGCTTTGAAATATCTGCTCCTATACGCACTTAACATGCTTACGTAGTCGTCTACAATAATTAATGTTAATCTCAATTTATTAGTATTAGAGGATATAATTTTTCAGTGAATCATACTGTCGTTATTTTGTTTGACATGCTCTCATTAGTAGTCATTTGCATGGAAAATAGAAAATAGCCAAGCAATAACATTTCAAACTCCTTGTCTATGAGCAAGTTCAAAGTTTGTGGAAATCTCATATGTAAGCCTTTGAAGATATTATAGAGGTTTGAAACCCCTATGAAATAGCCAAGATTTGATAGAGGTTTGAAACCCCTATGAAATAGTCAAAATTTGATAGAGGTTTGAAATCCCTATGTAAGCTTAGAAGATAAGATAACACCTTAAAATATAACACTTTTCATAGAGGTCAAAAACCTCTATGAAAAGTCTTTCATAGAGGTTCAAAACCTCTGTGAAAAGTAGAATTTGTTCTAGTGTCACCATCCTTTTTCTTCTGCAAAATTACTCTTATAAGTTCGAATCTTCTAATGATTCGAGATATATATATCTTTCACAGTGATGAATTTCTGTTATGGAATATTGAAGAGTACTCACATATACGACATTCTAATAATATGAAAAACATGAAAAATAAGTTTATTCAATAAAAAGGTTGTATACACGTACTTCGTGAACCCAAAATATAAGCTATCTACAAATCAACATGACATCAAGAAAACTCATAACGCAGGTCTATTCCGACGGTTATGTTGACGTTGTTGCTCGGTGATGCAAACCGAACGTACTTTTTGTCTGGTTGAACGATGTGTTTGTACATCTGGTTGAGGTTGTTGAGGTAGCTGGTCTTGCATTGAATCACGTCGAGTAGATTGATGTGTTTTCTCTGGTGATTCACTCGACTCACCTCTGCTACTAATGCTCCCAAAAATAGGAAGTGAAACCATCCTAAAATACTGGCTTCCTGTATAGGATTGGAGGAAAGGAACATGAGGCTTCGGCATGGTCAACAAGCTCATGAATGAGACATCTCCAGTATATGGCAAATTGAAATTATAAGGAGTAAGAGTATATAGACTAGGCACGTATTGAGGCAGTGACGGATACATCTGACGATGAGGCATTCCATGGTCCACAAATGGAGATGACGGTCCAGGTGCGTAAGGATCAAAATGGTACGGAGGAAGATTCACGATCGGCGGCTTGGCTACAAGAATGTACCCTTGAGAAGAATGGGTTGGTGGGGATGATCGTTGGGACGTCTCGCCAACAGTCTCTGATGTAGACGCTCTCGAACGAGATAAACGTCCTGGAGGTGAACGTCTACTACTCTCTGCAGCAATCTCAAACTGGGTAGATGAACGTGGTGGACGAGGACGTCTGGTGCGTTCCCGCACAGTCTCTGGTCGTGTTCGTCTTCTTCTCACCTTTATATTTGTTTCGCCCTGATCGTCTTATTTATCTTCCTGTTCATTATCATCATTTATGTCTTGTTGGACGTTTATTCCGTCATGCGACAGAGTAGACCTTTGTCTTTTATCTTCGTCTAAATTTTAATCCCTTCATCAAGCGCAGCAAGACCTTGCTCATACTCATCCTCAATAAACACTCGCTTCAGTCGATGCACCAAGTTACGCTGATATACAAAAAATAAAAGCTCAAAGCACGCAATATAAGATATTAGATGTTCGCGGAAAAGTAAGAGTTAGAAGATTACCGAGTAGTCACGTAACGCTCAGTAGTGTCCAATGAATCTCCTAGTGACCGATCGATACCACGTCATGTAGTTTTGATGATCGTGCCCTTCATTAAGTGCCGCTGTCGCAATGGTGTCCCCACGATTTTCCCACATGTGTATGTAGCTTGCATGAAAAGTCACTCAACTTTAATGATGATGTTCACGCAATTCGAGGCGGTGAAGTTGTGCGTCGTAAGCACAATTTGGTAGCACCTCTTGTACCATACCAAATTGTCTAGTAACCCTTTCCGGTCGATGTCACTCGAATATGTGGAAACAAATAAGGGGACACGTCGAGAGCCAACTACCGTGACCGTTAGTACAGTAATCGGGAAGAGACCTCATGAGTTCAGTATATGGTTGTCATACCACATCATCCTCATGCATTTGCGAGTCGAGTGCATTACGGTAAGCCGATACGACGTAAGTCGCATTTTGTGAAACCGAAAATGGATCGAGCCATCTGTGTAGAAAACAATAAGTTAAGATAAATGAAATTGGACATGATTTTTTAGCAAATTAATGACAAATCGACTTTAATACCTGTGTCCCAATGAAACTTTCATAAACATATTTTGGCCATCCACCGTTCGCGGTTGAGCTCTAGAAACACGCAGGTGTTGCGGTGCTGTGAATGAAAATCTATCACATTCTCACAGTTGTACAAGAATTGACGCGCTATCAACCTCATGTGCCACTACACGAGATCCGCGACACAACTCCCTATACAAATAGGCCAAACATGCACTCTCCCAACTATATTGTCCAACTACTTAGAAATCCTCCAGCAATGGTAAGAACATCAAATGTACGAATCGATTGGACTTATCGGCGAAAAAACAACCACCGATAAGTTGTAGTATGTACGATCGAACGTACCGTTGGACGGACTCCTCATCGCTATCATCATCTATTGCTGGTACGTTATGCTCAAGCCAATCGACCTTAAGTTTACACCCAACGACGTCATCTCTATCAGGAGTTCATCCAAGTAGCATATCGCAGACATCAGCATAGTCTGCGTCCGTTGTTCCCGTCACAGGCATACCTTCGATAGGTAATCCAAGCTGTACCTGCACGTCTTGGAGTGTAATTGTGCACTCCCCACAATCCTTGTGAAATGTATGCGTCCCAGGCCGCCATCTCTCTACGAACGCAGTAATCAAAGCCCAATCAAGGCTAAAAAATGGGCTTTTTTACTTGATTAGTACATTTGGCAGTAAAAATTATGAACCCAACACACCCACCAAACTATTTCTCCATCTAACACACTTTTATCCACGTCACGCCACATCACGCGTGAGTTGTTTGGTCACTGGGAAAACGTGACTTAAAGTCACGTTTCCCAGCTGATGGAAGTCGTGACTGCGTCGTGACTTGCAATTACGACTTCCTTGTTAATTTTTTTTTTAATAGCTGTGAGGTAGTCACGACTTCCTTGTGATTTTTTTTTAAATAGCTGTGAATACACCTCAAATAGTTTATCTGTGCGACGGGGTTCGATTGGCACAAGTTCTTGAAATCGGCTAATGAGTAGTAATGCGGCTAGGCGTGATAAACTGATGTTTAAGAGTGAAGGGTTTTTGAGAAAATTGAAGGCCTGATATTTTGGTACAAAGATTGTGATGCCTTGTTGAGTGTTGTTGGCTTGGTTTTGAAATGTGTCAAGGACTTGTGTTTGTTCAAGTAGGTTAAGAAATTTGTGGAAAGGGGCCCACCAATTTGGAATTGAACTCCAAAAAATTGACATAGCACATCAACATTGAATATAACTAATAACTATACAAAACTTAGTTCAATCCAAATGACAATCACAATCTCAAGGTCCCTCACACCATAAAGAATTCAGTAAGTTTGCTCAATAATATGAAATAACTCTCTCATTTACAGTTATAAATGATGAAATTGGTAGGTGATCAACTACAAAGCAAAAATGAATAAGGAGGAAATGACTTATAACAGTATAGAAAAAGTCCTAGTCTGACCCCAAATAATGACTTCCAGTCCCACACAGTGTTCTCTTAACGACTCGGACATTACGATTTCGTGCAAGTGAAATATCCGTATGACCCATATCAGCCGGATTTTGAGCATCTTCTTGTTGAATATTATCGTTGTCCCGCATTCTGCCATCCTGAGTACTTGTACTCCCAGATAAATTCATCATTATTGGACTTGCATGAAAATGGCGCGAAGATGTAGGTGCCGTGTCAAATGGAAAGGCTTCCATAGCCTCGAATGTTATGTTGGGAGGAATTGAAGGAGTATGTGGAGTCCCAAACTCGTTGAAAGGCACTAATGGAGTATACAATGGAGTGTTATGCCTCGAAGGTGTATCAGCATGAGAAGAATGATGAGAAGCTTGAAATGAACTGGGCATATTATGCATCCGATAATCTGCGTGTACTGCAGTCAAAGTCGATGCAGCTACATCTCTAATACGTGCAATAGATACATCATCACCCAGTGTCAACTGATGAATTGAAGTAATGTCATGTGCCTACATATGAAATATTGAAGAAGTTTTATGCCAAAGTACGAGGAAAACAACTATTTGGCAAGGATTCATGACTGAAAAAAATCAAATTGTACTTACCAAGGCCTCAGCAATAGCTCCACGAGGAGACATGAATCGTCGTGTAATGCGACGATACCATACCATATACGGGTTATAAAAGTCCATTGGCTCCTCTAAGCTTTCATCAGTTGCAATATTAGAGGCACGTTCGTTCCACATGCAGACATAAGCACTATATTCTGCGCTCCAATCCTTATCCGTCTTCCCTCTCAAGTCAATCTTATACAGCTGAATGTTTGTGCTCTGTAAAGGTGGTATCATTTATCTGAGACCGAATTGGCGCATGACTCTATCGGGATGATACATTTCGACTCCACAGAAGAAAATCAAAGTTGCCCTCGTTCGCCAAATATCACGACCACTGCTACAATACGCAGGTAGGTCCATTATCACTGCCTCAGGATACGGTTCCCATATTACCTGTAGTCAACAAAAATATTTTGATATGAATAAGAAACGCATATTAGATGATGTTTCCAAAGCACTACGTGGAGAAGTAATTATGTATGTCTCTTACTTCATCCGGTTTTTGCATGTCAATTATCTCTGTACTTTGTCAGGACGTGCACTGATGCTCCTGTTGTATCCAAAGCATGTTTTCACCTTCACAAATGAAAAAGAAAAACGCAATGCATGTATGTCGGCACATGTACATAGATATGAAGAAATCGAAATTATAATTTGAGAAAATAGTAATTACCTATGACCAAATGGAGGTGGAAATAATTCTTCGTTTTCTAATACCGGGTCTCGAAGAACGTTACCCATTATTGGTACAAGAAACGACAACCTATCCTATGCCCATAATTGCAATAAGATGACTGGACCTGCTATCTCAGCTCTATCAATGTCAGCTGGAAGACATAATTGTCTATATAAGTGAGCCAGAGTTGCACTACCCCAACTGTACTGTCCAGCTCGAAATCTTTCAAAAATTGCAAATATGTTATGTGAACGAGGTTGTTCGACTTGTCTGCAAATAGTGTTCCTCCTAGAAGTTGCAGGATGTATGCTCTCGTATAGCGTTGCACTTCCACATCATTAGCATTGTCTGGGAGGTTTGGAAACCACCTTGAAAGTTGCCGAATTTGAATCCGCCCTCCAATCATGTTATTTTCGGGGAAAGGGAATCCGAGTTGTGTCAAGCACAAGGCATCGTAATCTTGGTCGATGCGACCAGTAATTGGTAATCCATCGACCGGCAACCCCAATATGATTTGTACATCTTGGAGGGTTATAGTCATCTCGCCGACGGGGAAATGGAACGTGTGAATTTCCGGCCTCCACCTCTCTACAAGGGCAGTTATGAGATGTCAATCAATTGAAATGAAGCCTACTTGCGCAGTCCCGTAAAATCCAGCTTCTTGAAGATGCCCAACTATGAGTGGATCCTATGAAGATATGAGATTTCGTCTAATAGTCAATATACCAGGTTCCTATGAAGATATGAGATTTAAGTGAAATTAATTAAAACGTGGCTATGCAGCTAAAAAAGTAGAGAAACATGCGAAAAGAAGTATTACCGGGCCATTCCAAACGCGGGTAGATCTATGGAGAGCTTGTATAGTCAAAACCGAGTCATTTATAGGGCCAGGATCCATATCGCGCTTAAACCCAAAATCATTACCAATGTTGTCATTAATTCAATTGTGCAATTAATATGAATAAGTAGAAATACTTCATGTACTAACTATAAAGAGATGGATTAATACAATATACGTAGCATACTACAACGCAGTTCATGATGCATATAATGCATTTCTACTCCCCTTGCATCATTGCAGATCATGTAAGAACTTAAATAAAGCACATGTTAAAAATACAATTAAGAAATTGAAAAGTTTATGTTTCATGCAAGACCACAAAAGCACATCTATCTCTCATCAAACAAATAATACAAATAAGCAAAGACTTATAATACAAGGAAAATATAGGTCCGTTCAAGACATAAGACTTGAAAGAGTCTTTCACTATGAAGCATTAGACATTGTCCTTGACGACGACGCAAGTGCGCCTATTGTGTCCATCCTGCTTACATTTACTACATCGCAGCGTTGTTGGGGTTTCTCTCCATTCCTTCTCTCGCTGCATATGCCGTGGCTGTTTCTGATTGCCTCTCCAATCCATTTCAGTGCGCAAACGGCTAGATTGAGAACGACCTTTTTTGACTCGCTTACGATATGGATCAGCCAGCAACGTGTGTGGAAGTCTTGCGTTAGGCCAATAATTTTCATGCGGAATGGGTTGGAAATTTGCAGCATAACATTGACTTTACACAGACCATTTGTAGTTTGGCTCGATGTACTGACAGTGATCTATGACAACACTAGCGCAAACTACTTGAACATGGGAACATGGAATGTCATAACACTGCCACTTCATACAAGTGGACCTACGGGCCTCCAATTTCACAACTTGCTTGTTACCCCCTTTTCTCAAATGATAGCCACGTGGTGCAGTGATTACTTCAAATGTACCATTCTCACGATTTACTAATGTTACATTGTGCCATCCAGCCACATTTCCCCATTTTGACAACTTATCCATTGCGTACGTCGTGTACGTTTCGCCCCTGCCTAGGGCTACACCTATTTCGTCTCGTCTTTTATTAAAGTATGCCACGACACGGTAAAATGTAATCTGCACTAAAGCGATGATGGGGTAAAATCGCGCGCATTTCAGGACTCTGTTAAAGCATTCTACATTTGTGACAAGAAAAAATTCATATTTGTATTAGCTTGGAAACATAAGAATTCAAACACATTAGTAAGTAATAGTAACAACCGTAATAAATCAAACGTAATACCCGCGAGATTCGTAGTCATCCAGCCGTATCGATAACCTTTGTCGTATGCGTTTGTCCATTGTGCTCGATATAGGTCAGTAAACCACGCAATACATTCGGGATTCAGCTGATGGAGTTCTTTCATGGATGCCTTAAATTTTCGCGGTTGATGTTGTGCTCCTGCTATGTACAACATATCCTTTAATTCTTTGCTCCCAAATCTCATATTGAAATTACTGCATATGTAGCGAAGACAAAATCTGTGTTGAGCTCTTTTGTTGGTCCATCCATTTCGAGGATCGTTCATTGCAAGCAATATACCTGGGTGTCGGTCAGAAATGACACATACACCATCCCTATCAGTCACATGATGTCGCAAACAAGCCATAAACCATCCCCAACTGTCTCGACTTTCCTCATCAACAATAAAAAATGTCAAAGGAAATACATGACTATTACTGTCAACAACAGTGGCTATTAAAAATTTTTGTTTGTATTTTTCATACAAGAATGTGCCATCAATTTGTATCATTGGTCTGCAATGTCTAAAGCCTGCAATAGAAGGTGCAAATCCCCAAAAAATCCATTTGAAGACAACTTCATTGTTGGCATTAGGCTCACCATGCCGCCATTCCACACGTGTCCCTGAATTGCTTTCTTGAAGAGCGGTCATCCACCGCGGCAACATTTTGTACGATTCTTCTCAATCTCCAAAGACTTTAGCAATTGCTTTCTTCTTCCCCAACCATACTTTCTTATAATGAACGTCATAACTGAATTTGTCTTTGGTAATCTGATGAAGCACAGGAACTGAGGTGGACGGATCTCTTCTCACCACATTTTCTACCTCACGGCATATAACGGTGGAGTCCAAATGCGCATGATCCTTTGACAGTTTAGCATAGATGCATGTATGTGGTCCTGCATATGTACTGATCTCAAACATTCCATGCGATTTTCTTCTCGAACACCGCAACCTCCAAGTACATCCATCCAAATATTTCTTACAACGAACAATCCATACATTTGGTGTAGAATGAGTCACCACAAAGCGTCTGTGTCCTTTGATGCTATACAATTTCACGGCATGTTGGATATCTACTTTACATATGAACCGCATGCCTTTCTCAAATTCAGATGCCTCATTCCATAAAGACCTAAAATAGATCATTGCATTCTCATTGAGGGGTTGCATTGCCTCACTACTCAATTTCATAAATACAGCTGAAGGAACGACAAATTCACCTACACCCACTGGCGCACCTTCAATTCCAGCAGCCTCTTCATCGAAGAAATCATCGTTCCCAATTTCTTTCGAAATTGGAGGACAAGATAATGAGCCATCATCTGCTATGACTCGATTTAACGCGTATCGAATCATGCCATCATCAACATGATGACCATCATCCCCTTCATCGTCTGTATCATCTTCGCTACTATCTTCACTAGTATCCCCACACAACCGCAATAGTCATCATCTTCGCTAGTATTCATATCATCACAGGAACGAGGATCCTCGTCCATTTCGGGATTTGCGGTCGTGAAAGGCGATGCACAATGGCTATACTCATAAATTGGTTGAGTGCTAGGTCCAGCTCCAAAATGTAACACTACATTGTAATTGGAACTATTGTATTGTTGCCTCGGAACTAAATCGATATAAATCTCCATGCAATGTGGTGGTGGTAATTGTGACAAAGAGTCTCAAACATCATTGAGACTCGACTCATCATCTATTGGCAACGGGACGTAGTTGGCCGATCCACTTCCAATGTACGTTGGATATCGATATGTCATGTTTAATCTCTGTAAGTCATTGTCTATCTGCAATGAATTACAGATATAACACACAAGTTCATCGTACCCTAAACCGATCTGAGATGTCGAATGGGCGGTTTCGTATACGAAATTCCTGATGCTCCTTCTACCATATCTCCATTCATATAACACAACAACGATACTCTTTGATCAACCATTATTCAATCTATATATGTAGAATATAATGAATCATTGCGTACATAATTCAAATAAATATGACCTTCATAAAATTGCTTATGGACCCTAATAGAATTGTAGTGGTAAATTTATTAATATATATATGTAACTAAATAGTCTAGTGATCAAATTAAGTACCTTATTCTGCAACAAAGAAACTATTATATGCAAATAACTATTATATATTATAAACAACTACCCTAGTTAGCTTAGAATATAACAGCCCCTAAAGCAACCTTACAAAGTTACCACCACCAATGTCTCATCTCTTAAGCGCACGCCTAATGTTCTTCTAAATTTTTCTACTAAAGTATTGACATGTATATGAGATTTTTTGCTTGATTAATACCACATCAACTAATTGGCAAAAATAATAATATAAATCGGATAAAAAAAATCAGCCTTAAAAAAAAAAAAAAAAAAAAAATCAGCCTTAAAAGCCGAATGTGAGACAAAAAAATAACAAAAAAACATAACATACAACATGACATGAACCACATGAAGCATTAACATACAAAATCTCCAAAAAACCACAGCCCAAAATCGCGATTTAAAAAAAAAAAAAAAAAAAAAAAAATGTAAAAAAAAAAAAAAAAAAAAAAAAATCATCCGAATGTGAGAAAAAAATAACAAAAAATTTAACATTAAACATAACATTAACCACATTAAGCATAAACACACAAAATCTCCAAAGAAATAGATCTTACAAAGTTGTTGAGTTCGGGTGGGTTGCGGTTCGGATCTCAAGTTGATGATGGAGATAAGATATGCACCTATGGAGCCAATCTAGTGGAGCTCAAGGAAGGGATCGGTGGGAGTTGCGGTGGGAGTTGCGGTGGGAGTTGCGGTGGGAGTTGAAGGAAGGGATCGGTGGGAGAAAAAGAAAGAAGAAGGAAGAAGGCAATGAGAAAATGAAGGAAAATGAGAGACATGAGAGACAACCAGATCTGGTTGTTTGTCTCTGGATTTCAAAGTGAAATCGTGACCTCGGGTCACGATTTCCTTACTTTCCCATAGTGAGGAAATCGTGATCTCGGGTCACGATTTCCATAAAAGTGAAATCGTGACCCGAGTTCACTGACTTCACTTTAACGGGAAAAAAAAAATAAAATGCTACGTAGCGCTTACGTGGCAACAGGTGTGTTAGATGGGTAAATAGTTTGGTGGGTGTGTTGGATTGATAAATTTTACACCCAATCGTACTAATCAAGGAAAAAACTCCTAAAAAATGTTACTCGAAAAATCTCATAGAACCCACTGGAACGAAAATATAAAATCATCCTATAATGATATTGCATCGTTCGATCAACGACCCCACGCCTTTGAAAAGCAAAAAAAAAAAATTTGATCCATAGCCATAACGCCTTTCCATTAGGCATTATTGCCTAGTTTGCGAAAAAAAAAAAAAAAACGTCATTTCCCTCTTTTAAAGTAAATACAATGGTACTTTTGTAAATTTTTCCAAATAAATAGATACCTGCAAACTCAAACTAGAGGTGATGATCCACATATTTCCAATGCCTCCCATGCCAATTAAGGTTTAACAGTTGGCCCATAAATCTCCACCTATAAAATCACAGAAAAAATAAATATCAATAAAATAAATAAAAAGAACCAAGATTTTGCAAATGAACATATGTCACTGGTTTACAGCCATCATCAGTATCCCTTATTTTTCTATTTACAAGAAGAAAAGAAAAACGAAAGCCAGAGAGAAACACGAGGGGGAAAAGAAGGTAAATAAAAGCAAGTAGTCCAAGTAAAACACGATGTAATTCGTGAGTTCTCTCTATCAATTAATACTAGCATCTCTTTTATGGTTTTGTTGAGTAAAACTAATTTCTAAGCAGAAGTACATTGAATAATTTCAACATCCACCAACCTGGTTTCCAGATCTTTCTTCTTAGCGGACGGTTTTTGAATCTGGATGACGCTTGGCTGCTCGGATGTTGAGACTGCTTTTTCCCTAACCCTAAAACTCCGCTCAAACGCTTCCCCGTCATAAGGAAAACCCTTATCGATTAGATTGAAAGAGAGAGAATATAAAGGCTCAAACCCTAAATTTATTTCTCACGCTTAGCAACTTACCCACCAATCTGTATTGAAATGTCTTAACTACCCTCATTGGATGTCCTTAATACCTACCAGCTATGTGATTCAAATGATAGAGTTTCTCACCATTCATCATGTTATAGCCCATGAGAGAGTTTCTCACAATTCATATTGATGCAAATGAGAGAGTTTCTTACAATTCATCATGTTATGACCCTTCTGAGCTATAATTTATAAGGTGAAAATTAAAAGAATTTAAGATAAAATTATAAAAAAAATTAAAACGTTAAAATGTATTTGTCAAAATTGAAACGTTAAGAAAAATTGATAAAAAACCTTAAACGTTAAGATATATTATATTATTTGCCATTTTTTTTATAACAAAACAATACAAAACCCGCAACGCACATTGAGATGTGTGTTCAGGGATCTCAAAGTGGTCTAACAATATATTGTACATAAATCAGAAGGGGCAATGGCAAAATAAAGATGGAAACAAAACTCACCCAAAATAAATCAAATGAAATAGAGACTAGTTACATGAAAAAGGCTCAAATAAATCGTACTGAGAATATGATGTGACAACAAAAAATAGACAGCTTCATCAAGTAGTAGTGACAACTAAAGACACCCTTGGAAAGGGTAGTGTTCCTGCCAAATCCGTGTATGCTTTCTGCAACTACAAACTAGCTAGAAACCTGAACTGATCAAGGGCTATCGGCAGTCAATAGATTAGAGAGCACCACAAGCTTCGTGAGGCTGCACTGGGTAATACCAACGTTATAAGCTTCCTGAAAAACAAATGTCGAACTTACTGTTGCTTTCAAATGGACATGGTGTAGTAGTGGACGGTCGATCACGAGATGGCGCTGTCCTCTGTCAAACAATAAATATGATATATAAAGAGACTGCAATCCGAAATATCATCTGATCAACTTTTCAAGCCGATGATCGCCAATTACTTGTTAAGAAACCTTTACAAAACGCTTCCAGCAGGTCTTCCGATTTCTCTATCCACTAACATTATAGAACAATGGCACTCTGATCTCTCATGAATAATGGGCATTGGGGTTCATCAATTCTTGGTACAGCATGTCAATGAATTCCTCTTTCTGTGAGATGCAAAGCAGAAGAAAAAGAACTAGTAAGCAAAAAGGTTAAAAGCTATGAACTGCAATCTGAAAATGGCATATTGATAATGAGAGCCATATTAATCCGACAAATATTTTTCTAAAAAAAAGCATTTCATCAAAAAACAACTGTCTCCTTCGCATGCTCCAAATGTTAGGAACCTCAATGTGCACATTTTATTTTGATTATTGTTTGTCAGACCAGAGGCAAGGATAAAAGTGTTTTGATATGTAATTAAGCATTTGCCACAGCTTGGTATATTTCAAGGGAATAACTAAGCTTCAGCAATTATCATAAACAAAGACCTCAGAACCACTTCACCTGTTCAACATCCATCAGTACTTACGTTATACATTGCCTTTATGAATATACCCACAATTGACATTATTACAGTACTAATTTGATTAAGTTTTTTTTTTTTTGATAAAAAAAAAAAATAGATTGAAGAAATGCGACGAGGTAGGGGTAGACCGAAGTTAACTTGGGGATGCATTAATTAAGAGGGATTTGAATGGTTTGGAATGCTCGCCATCAATTGCACTAAATCGAGCTCAATGGAAAAGTTTGATCCATGTAGCTAACCTCAATTACTTTGGGACTCGGGCTATGTTGTTGTTGATATAAAAAAAAATGATCAAGCTTTTTCTATAGGGACATTAAGAAAAGACAACATAAGACATTAGGAAGATTGAAAGGTAAAAAAAAAAAAAAAATGAATAGCGTACAGAATCAAACCTGTCCGCAACATTTGAAACAGTTTAGACATTCTGTTGCAATTCTGATACTTTTTAAGAACCCATTACTGCAAACTTCAACATCCCCTCAAGTACAAACTGAAAATATTATAATAGAAAGAACCAGCAAAGGGAGCCCCATACTTTTATAATGCTTTTGAATGTCACCAAAATGGCGATCCTATGCATGTCTGCAGAACAGGAGACTGTTCGACTACAAACTTTTGAAAAAAAGTTGGGACTATCTTCTATTTTTTGGTTCAAGAATTTCTTGGAAATCGAAAAAGTTCAATGATATGAATCTGATAAGATCTAATCTTTAAAAAAAAAAATGTTTCTTGACTGAACCACAATAAAACCAATAATTTTCATTCACTTGAAGTTAGGAATTAAATTTACAAATTGAATTACAATTTTAGTTTTGAAAGAAACAATGGAAGTCGGAGTAGAACCAGAACTAGAAATGTAGCAGTTAATTTGAAGGAACTGCCACTCCCAAACACACTCCAAATTTCCAATGATCCTTGCATAGTCACATGACCTATCTACTCTTGTTTATAGTATTCTACTTTCACCAACTCAGTGAGCCCTTATCAGAATCATGAATTACTCAAAAGGAAATATTACCAGGAGCAGTCATTTGCAAAGGGGTTAAGAGAAATATAGTGTATCGATGGTGTAGACATGGAATGATGGTTAATTGGCTTCTATAGCCTCTTAGCTGTAATTCCTGATTACACCAGTAGAAAGTTCAGTTTCTACCAGACTACTCCAGTGAAATGAACAAATAAAAGTAACCATTATAAGGTATTGTTTTTATTCTATTCTTCTTTTTAATTCTCACGTTGTTCCTCGATAATCCAACATTCAAATGATTTGTTCTAATGGACAGTTATTAAAAAAAAAAAAAAAAAAAAAAAAAAGAGGCATTGTTATTTAGGCAGATTTCATCATACCATATCCTCATTTCCACTAATCATTTAATGTATGTGTTATTTTTTTACCTCTCAATATTCAGTTTCATAAAGCATAGCGGGCCTAAGCAATAACTACTAATAACTACAGCTGTAAACAAAAGTGATAAAATTAACACTATGTATTAAAATAAAATAAAGTGATGCGTCTGTATAGTAGAACAAGTAGCCAACCAAAAAAAAAACCTGACAAAGATAAGAATAACAACAACAAAGCCCCAGCAGCCACAAATTAGTGTGGGTCAGCTACATGGATCGGGCGTCCGCCCAATTTGATTTGAAGCAATCAATGATGTAATTTGCTGCAAGTATCTAATTACTACCTATAATAAGCAACTTTGTTTGCTAAATATTCATTACGTTACTTTTAAGCTAAAAACAAACTTAGATATAATGTTACATAAAAAGCAGAGAGACATGAGTTTCCGATAAAATTAACTTGGGAGATGATAAGATTGAAAATAGTAAAAGTCAAGAATTTCCACCAAAGCAAATGCGGGAAATTTCCTTAGATACTCCAAATCCAATCTCCCACTTGTAAAATCAAAATGCTTCCCTTATTTATGACCCAAACCTCATTTTCAGCAGGTATAACATACCAAAAACTATGCACAATTACAAACAACTTAAGCACATAAGGCAAGGATGTAAGACTGAAAGAACTATTTAGAAAACAACAAAAAAGGTAAAGACGCACCTGAAAAACCCGCAGAAGTGCATCACGAACTTTATCTCTGCTAATTAAAGGTCCATAGTTCAGGGCAGCTGTAGGAGTAAGAGATGCAGGTGGTGTGGGTGGCGGAAAAGGTTGGAGCAGGGGAGCGCCATATGGGCGTTGAACATTCACAGTAGGATGCAGAGGTGGAGCAGTTGGTGTAGAAGAGACTTGTGGAATCATTAAAGCAGGATGAGGAGCAAAAAATGAAGATGGTTTCACAAGATTAGCCACATTGCTACTGCTGCTAGAGTCAGCATTAGACAAAATAGGGAGAGACGGAGATGGCTTCGGGATGGATGATGCAGGCGATGGAACAACACTGGTTGATATTACTTTAGGAGACTGTTGAGGCTGTGCCAGACTTGGAGTATTTGACACATTCCCTATATTCATAGCAGCCTGAGAAGAAAGGGACTTCTAGTTAGGATAGATGCAACTCAATGATACATGTTGGTAAAGCATTCAAACATATAATTGGAAAAAGTAAAATTACATTCATGTACCTCATTACAGGAGTTTGCTCACAGATCTTATTCAGAGTTTAGACCAAGCTAGAATAATGTAACTGACTACAATATTTCAGACCATATCAATGAACAATAAGGTGAATTTCCTTCTCAGCAGTCGGCACCGCAATTTATAATTAAGTGTTCTGAATAGAACTTAAGGCTACATAGGTTATTGCAGGCTTGCAGCACATGCTTTATCATCATTTAAAGCAAAGTGAAAGTAATAATTATTTGTTTTAGTCGCTTTGAATTTGAAATTAAATTAGTTCACTGTTTAGTAGTCCCTCCTAAAAAAGAAAAAAAGAAAAAGAAAAGGGAAACAAGAAAACTTAGAAATGTCATGCTGAAATAATCGCCAAAAAAAAAAAAAAAAAAAAAAAAAAAAAAAAAAAAAAAACCCTAGTTCAAGGTGGACTTTTTTTGACTGGGATTGCAATCAACCATGCATGAATACAAATTCTAGAACGTTGACAACAACACATACACTGAAGAAATTCACGAAGGGAGTATCATCATGAACATCTGGGACCACATCAGCAGTTGACTTTGATGGCTCCAGAGGGCCCTCCATCACAGCAAAAGTGGGAACAGCCTCCAATTCCTCGTACTCACTGCTGAACAACAAGAATAAGTAATCAAACAAATGATTTTCTTTTAAAAGGCTTAATGATAAGCACAACTGAGGACAAATCGCAATAAGATAGCTGCCAAAAATGTAATGATAAAAAGAACAAAGTCAGCTTTTTTACATCTCTGATAACTGTGGTGCTTCCCAAAGGCATACAAGAAGCTGCATATCATGCAAAAGCTTATCTTATCATTCTGTTGACCAAAGAAATACCTTTTTCAAATTTTATGAAGAGCAATAAACTCATAGGCTCATAGCCAGTGTTTGTAATAATTTTCAGACTGTCTGTCTGTAAGAGTTACAAGTCGTCATTGGTTTACAAGGGATACATATTTCCTAGTTCCATGACATCAGAAGTGCTTTATTGATAATTTGGTATATTTTAGTTTTCCGTTTCATCCACCTCCTCGTAACCCTAATCAGAGTCTATCAACAAAGATCCTAAGGTTCCTCTTATACCAAAAGCAGCCGCGCTGTAGATACAATTCTTGCAGATATAGTCCAATTCTCTTTGCCTAAAAGTTTGATTAAGCAAACTTTGAAAGCTAATTTGATGTAGCTGTAAATTTACAAATATACTTTTGAGCAGAGCCCGCAGGATAGAAATCCAAATAACAGGATAATAATGTGCCATTTGTACCCAATACATGCAGACAAACAGCATAATGTGCCATTTGTACCCAATACATGCAGACAAACAGCATTGAGGGATACGTAACCAATTTAAATATGAAAGTTTCCAAGACTGCATTTTACCTTTTGTTTGAAGATACTTTTGGTTTTGAAGGAACTTTGGAGTACGCATTAATAATCCTGAAGAATAGAAAAAGCAGAACATTAAGACTATTTCAAAATAAAAAGGTACTAAACTGTGACCAGACTTTCGCTAAACGTTTGACACGCAAAGCACACCATGCAACAACACATCATTTGTTGAAGTTAAACTATCACGTGAATAATATGACGCATCTGAACGAGAGACAGCAACACTTGGAAAGCTGATTTAAGAGACTGTGGATATGAGGAACAATTTTAAAGCAAATAGACCCAATCCAATGCCTGAGTAATGCATTGAAAAGGCATGATGCAAGAACTCTTAAATGAAGAAAATTAAAAATTAGGATCCAGTGATATTGCATGTTACTGAAACAAAGTTAAAGATAAAAAAAGGCTTCAACTATCACCTAATCAAGGAAGCCTTTCTGTTTAGAAAGAGAGATAATCCCACTAAGTATTGATATAAACCCTTAAAGACTCAATGCCAATAGCGGTGGGACATGAAACAAAAGAAAATCTAAAATTTGAATCAGAAATGGAGAGATAATGTGGACTAAACCATCTGGCTTTGGGCACCTCAAAAGGAATCAATTTTATGAAGGATATCTAGTTTTCCTTGCTAGGCTACCTAAGATCCTACAAGTAACCTAGATTGCATTGAAAAGAGATCTACGAGACAAAAGAAGGTTCAACAGATGTACGAACGCTCCAAGACATAAGATCATGCAAGTCCATTACATAGAGTATGAAGCTTTAGTTTTGATTGGAGAGTCAAGAGTACGAGTTTTTAGTTAAGAAGGTAGATTACATAGCATTACTTCATTTTCACTATTATTACTACAAGATACAAGATAGATGGAAGAAGTGGAATGCAACAAGCGCAATATGTAACTGAGATATATCGGTTAAACTTGAAACGAAAACTTGATAATATGTAGTTAAGCTAGCCACGCTTTATGAGAGTAAATATTAGGCAATAAGGAAACAACAAATACATAAAAATGAGCTTAACATTTCTCTCTCTAGAAAAATGAGCGAAGTAGAGACGAGGATGCTTAAACAGATGTGTGGTAGGGCTGTACATATAGAATAAAAAATGGGGATTAAAAAAAAAGTAATTGTAGTACCACCACCAACTACAACAACAAAGCCTCAATCCAAAATTAGTTGGAGTGATTGTAGTGTCGCCAATAGAGAAAAAAATAAGAGGACGTTGTGACCATCTAGACACATGTCCCAATTAGGATTTTTTTTTTAGAACCAAAGGGTAGCCAAACAGAAGCTAATCACATGGGGCTAGTCGAGTATGCAAATCATGCGAGTTGTAAGTGTTTTTGTGTAACAGGCATGCAATTGATGCAGCTTGGATAAAGACTTAATTCACTTTAGCTTAATCTTTTATTCCTAAGGTTTATTTAAGACTTAAGTTCAATTAGAAGTCCTTGTATTATCTTTGGTTTAGAGTCCAATTAGTAGATGTAAGTGTCGGTTCTTTCAATTAGATAGGAATTAATTATTTGAGTTAGACTTTGTGTAAAATAATGAGTCCTTATGTAATGTTGTTAAGGAGTGATAGAATAGAGTTCTATTGGGAATTTCTCTCTTATTAAAAGCCTATCAAAGGCTAAATGTCTTGTATTTTAGGGAGGTTGATTATTTTGGATATTGTTGAGTTAATAAAAAGGGTTTAGGGAGTTTGTTGGATTTTCTCCTTTTTGTTTGTTCTTCTTGCTTGGACATTTGTCCAATTAGCAAATAGAGAATGGATGTTAGTTCTTGCTACCGAGAATTCTTAGACTCTACAATAGAAGAATTGCTTTTTTTCTTTGTAGCGGTAATTTGCGAATTACTCTCTGCATCACAACCCCACAATGCGGGAGACAACTCAAGGAAATGATTAAGCTACCACGACTCGAACACTAAACCTTTGCCTCAGCCAACGCCTAAGCACTAGTTCCTTCGCCATGCCACCACACCTGTCGGGTGCGTCCTAATTAGAAAATTAACTCGCTAAAACTCAAAGGCATAGCTTTAGATGCATTATTAATTATAAAAGTTTTAAAATTACCAACTATTGTCATCTATTGATTAAATACATTGGAGGGGATTGAAAATATTGGATCCACACATCCAACCACAAAAAAGCCTCTAGAAATACAATTAATTGAAAATTATAATATCAAGACATGAATAAATTGACAAAAAGGAAGACATAAACTTAATTTTTATTCAATAATTCAATTCAAAATGAAACTATAGAATGAGTTACATATTTAGAGGGTGTCATAAACAAACTTAAATAGAAAGAAATAACAAAGTTGGAAACTTCCTAATGACAAATATTCTAATTCCATAAATAAGAAGCTACTAAAAGACTTACCATATAATAAAGAAAGAAATCCTACTAATATGAAAATAGTAACTAACATAAATTAATAACTCGCATAAATTAGAAACTTTCAAATAAAAAACACTGAAAAATAGTAGTTTCTTATTTGGGATTTTAAGTACTTCCTTCTTGGATTTTTTTGTTGTTTCACTTGGTCCATAAGATCTTGCCACACAATCTGCATTATAAATAACTTATTTTCTTTACAAATTAGGAATAAGTAACTTCAAATTTATACTATTATAATAGTAATCTCAAACACCTAAAAGTCTACAACATGATAATTGAAAAATATTTAAAATTAAGATAAATTGGTAATTTAATTGATAAGTCCAAATTAATATGCGGGTTTCCTAATAAAGGAGATTTAGAGGATTTTTCCTCTCTCTCCTCCTCCACGCTCACTCTTTCATTTCTCTCTCTAATATCTCCCTCGCGTGCAACGCACGTGCTCATCGACTAGTCTAGGAATAATACCTTTTATACAACATGATAATTAAACATATTATAAGAGAAGTGAATACTCAACCGATACCAAGTTTAGAAAAGGGGGAGGATGCTACATTAGGCTGCTTATCGCTAACAACAAAACTCAACCAAACCCCCAATACATGAAGCCAAATATATAGTTAAGAAAAAGGTTGTTGCTGAATTGAGTTCGACATTTAATGGCGTGAATGACTCGAGGTATAAAATGTGTTCATGCAACTCAAACATTTAATATCATATTCCTCCAACCTTTTTGAAAATTGAGTTGAGTATTTCAAGACATGAATAATTAAAAAGTATAAAGTTTTCTCGACGTCTAAAGCATTTGAAATTGAATCCACCACTGACACAACAAATTGCGATAGCGATACTACTTGTGTCTATCTTGTTTCATAGAGGAGACTTCTCTAACTTATTCATTTCTCTTCTTTTCAAACATTGATAACCTTCTCATGGAAATATGTATGTTGGCATACATGCCCTATGTCTAATAATCGCAGACCAGTGATTGAGGCATCGCTCAAGCAATCGCATAGCCACATAGGCATTTTGGGACAAAACCATCTAGGCAATAGCTTAGGAGGGCGGTATCCTTCTAAGTAATTTTTTGGAAATTTGCAGGGGCTATTTACAATGAAGTTTGATAATAGAGTACTACCCAACAACAAAATCTTAACAATTAATTGTACATCAAAATCTAAAGACTTACTAGTATTTTTTAGATATATATTGAATAGGAGTCACTGTGTATAATAGACAATTAGTGTAACTTAACGACCTATAGACAAATAAATAATTATCCAAAGACCTCTGAAATAAACCTACACAACTACAACTTGATTAAGTTGCAGTATTACTATAAATAGTGTACCTGTTAAAAAGACTTGCAATGTCATTACATTCACGTGCATTGTAGAACCAGATACCATTGACTTCTTGAGCACCATTTCGATACAACAGATAAGGAACTTGGACCTCGAATTCAAAGTCTCCCAAGAGATTCTCCACCAGATTATCTGCCGGCATAAACAGGTTAAAATTGTAAGCCAATCAAAGAGAACAAACATGACAAAAAGTGTATGAATGCAGTCAGCAAGAACAAAGCCTTCCATAGTACAATAATACTTGCAACTATAACATCATCTTAACAGTTAATGATCAGAAGCATCTTAAGTGCACAAGTAGCACAATGGAATATATTCATTAAAAAAAGGCCTGTTGCGCTGAAAAAAAAATATAAGCAAAAAGTTTTCACTTTTTTGTTTAGCAACTTTTCTCTAGCACAGGCAGAGGTTAGTCCATCATAAAAACGCATTTGATATCTCGAATTGCACTTGTTTTGGAGAGAGAGAGGGGGGAGAGGTAACTAATGAATCCAAAGTAACAACCGATTAAAGAAGAGCATTGGTTTGTTCTTGCTTCCTCTGTGGAAATAATGATCTGATAGTTATTTTCTTATAGAAAATTTGCAAGCCTTTATTCATCGCCAAAAGTCAAGAGGTGTGAAATAGGGATGTAACTGTTGATATTTCCCTAATATATATGTCCCTAATCAACACCCAAAATGGCTGCAGAAATTGGAGGAGAATAGACCAATTGCCATGATAGATAACTGGCCCCCCTTTCCAAACATTTTGAAGGTTGTCAGTAGGTTAAATGATAAGACTCCTTTTGAAGGGGCAGGTTACAAACAGGCAGTGTTAAATTTGTTTATTTTTGTTTAAACTTCAATAGGCCTTTGTTGAATAATGTGATAGCCAGTGCTTCTTGCTCTCTTGGTATTTAGTTCAAATCTTCTTGCCGATGTGGAAATCTGCAAATTTTGGCAAGTGCAAAATTTTATCATTGTCTGAGTTTCAGTTCTTCCTATGAGAACCAAGTGTTATGGAAATCCCCCCTGGCTTCTTGGTATTCAGCCTGGTCTTCTTGCGCAGATGGAATCTGAGCAAGAGTTCAATTTGCTTATTTTTTTTGTTGCAAGTTTGATGGGTCGTATTTCATTAGAATAAAGTGTTAGAATAATGCATCTTGTTCTTAAAATTGTTCAACCAACAAAACTGATTTAAGGTGCCTAGTTCAATCAGCTAGCTCACTACAAAGTTCTTCTATTCAAACCTCTCCCTAAAGTAAAGGAAGAGAATGTCTCACTTGACGAGCTAAGCATAGTTTATCACGTTCAAGATGAGAAAATAAAGTTAAATTTTTCACACAATACATGAATTGTTCTTCAAATCAAAGGTTAAAAATGTTGTTTAACAAACATCCAACCTCTTAAATCAAGCTCAAAAAAGAGGCTATTATAACAGTTACCCAAAACTAGTTTCCAAAAAATCTTTGATCTCTAACAAGCTCTTGTTCTAGTAAAGCTAAAAATAAAAGTACACCTCAACTCTTCTACACCTAACGGAATTGAACTCATTCAGCAGTAAAAAAAATAAAAAAAATAAAAAAAATAAAAAAACGACAAATTTGCATACTTAACCACACAAACGAACTAACCACGGTCAAATAAAAAAACTACTTCCTTCTTGATATTTTGCATTCATTACAGACCGAGTTCTTCGAGTCCTAATTATTCCCAACAAGATATTTCCTATTATTGTAAATGAAAAAACGCAAATCCAAACCTGTATTACGCCGATTCATCACAATGAACTGGAATCGAGGCTGCGTATTCCTGTAAAAACAACAACAAACACCATACACACTCTCGTCAATCCCAAGCTAAACAACTAAAACCGCAAGCTTGAGCTCCAAAATCCTTCCTTTCCAATAAAATCCAAATCCTCAAATCGCCAAAGACAGAACACCAACAGCAATCACAAATGCCGAACCACACAAACATCAAAAACAAAACACTCACCTTTTGACGACAAATAGAGATCCCTCAACGTCTTTGCGACTCTGCAATTCAATCACAAATCACAAAACCCTAAATGAGCAAGCAAGTCATCGATAATTAAGATTGAACAACAACAAGAAGGACAATGAATGTTGACAAACCCATTGACTGAGTTCGGCGTTGAATTCGTAGAAGGTGACGTGAGCGGCGGTCATGAGAATCTCCTCGACGAAGGGGTCGATTCGCTGGAGCACCGTGAGATTGAGAACCTTGGTGCTCTGCTGGTCGAGATTAGGCATCAGCTTCACAGGCTGTTGCGCCATTTTTTAGGTTTCCGAAACCCTAACCCTAACTCTAGATTGGGAGTTCGATTTGTTGGTTTGATTGAATCGCGTTTTGTTTGGTTTTCGATCGGTGGGATTGTATGGGGTGTTCGATGTGGATGGATAGCTCCGCGGAGAGAGAGATTTATATATTGTGGAGTTTTTTTGCATGATCGGTGTTGCGGCGGTGAAGCTACAGATATTGTGGAGGTTAAGTGACGAGTCTACCCCAATTGTTAAGACCAAATTATGCTGTAACAAAATATTATTTACAACTTTTTCAAATATGCTTTTCTTTCTTCCAAAAACCGTGATTTTTTTTTCTTGATTCTCCTTCTTAATTTTTATCTTGAATTATCATCGATACTCCTTTTCAATTGGCAGCAGTTTGAATTACTTCTTTTTTACATTTTATTTATCTAATAAATTATAGATCTAATTAGATTTATGAATATTAGTTATATCTTTGTTGCAGTACATCTTACTCAATGGTTATGCATGGATTTTATAGGGTGGCTAAGTTTTTTTTTTTTTTTTTTTCATTTTATAGTTAGTTTGTCTTCTCTAATTGAAAGTTCTTAATTTTTCTTCTATTGTTGGAAGTCTTAAATGTTCTTGTTATGTGATTTTAGTGGTGTTTGTTTATGAGTTGTGCTATGTGCACTCCGGTTGTTGCTCAAGGCACCCCATAGATATGGTCACCTAAAAGTTTTCTCAGGGTACCTCGAGAGTTTTCTAAAATCCCATTTAATTTACATAAATATATTGTAATATTTTTTATAATTAAAATTATAATTCACAATAATCAACTCATATTTCTTAGAAAAAAATATACAAAAGAAAGTAAAAAAAATTTACTTATAAGTCATTGAAGTAATCATTTATTAACAAAAACAAATCGAATGAACTTAATTGTTATTTCACTGCTCTAAACAGTATATATAAATAATATTGCGGTAACCAAATTGCCGTTGTAAGATTTGAAACAAAGAATTAATGTATCGATAAATAAATCATTAATTAAATCGTCGTTTAATTGTTCAAAGTTGAATTTTTCGTTTTTTAAAAATATATGGGGATTAATATATCTTAAAACAATAAATAACAAAAACATATAAATATCTATTTTTTCGTTTTTCAAAAATATGAGGGGTGAATATATTTTAAAATAATTAATAACACAAATATATATATTTTTTATAATAAAAAATATAAAAATTAAGAAAATCCTAAAAATGAAATGGTGGAAGAATAGAGCATGTGAAACTTTCTCTCTCCTTCAACTTTATATATATATATATTATTGTGAATTGAATTGAGACTTGCTAAGAACTAGAGAAGGAAATAGAAGACTAAGAACTTCTACTACTACAAACTACTACTACAAAGGAGAAGAGAAGAAATGAGATAGTTGGAATGAGAAATTTTCATTCAACTTGGTGTGTTCTTACAATGAGGTAAGCACCCTTTATATAGGTCATTTGGTGATGATGATAAATGTACATTTACAATGTGTGACAATTAACATATACACCCCATGTCATACAACACATTACAAGTAATCAATGTAGGATAATTAACACATACACCACATGTCATACAACACATTACAAGTAATTTGACAATACATGGAAGAGTTGGTGTACATTGGAAATGACAATACATTGACAAGTAGATGTACTATTAAGTGAGTAGGGCTGGCAAAAATACGGGAACGAACAAAAACGGGACTGGACACCCATTTCGAAAATGTTTAAATTTGGTGTCAGGTCCCGGTCCCGTTTTTAAAACGGACACGATTTTTTTGTCCAGTCCCGTATGTTTTACAAACATACGGGACCCGTTTTGCCCATTTTTTTTTAAATATGATTAAATATTTTATTTATCAATTATCTAAAAAAAAAACCCCTCAACTACAACTACAAGTCTACAACTACAAGTCACCAATTACTAAAAAATAAATACATAATATCACATTTTTTAATTTTCAATATAAACATCACAAAAGTTTTTAAAAATCACAATTTAACCTAATCAAATACCAAACAAAGATCCATAATTGAATCTAACATTCATTCTCAAATAATCAATCAACTAAAAGATCACAAGATCTGAAAAACCTAACCTTCTTTCTCTGTTCTTGCTGCATTTCTTCTCCACCAATCTCGACCACAAACCAAAACCCTAATCACCCAAACAATTTTTCGAATCGAAAAGCCGCTACACGATTTGAAGAAAGTCGTCCGATTCTCACTCAAGCACGAATCGAGGAGCAAATCAGCGCATTTGCCCCACCTACCCCCGCTCCGAATCACAAGCCCACAATCTCGCCTCGCCGCCCCCAAATTCTTCACGAAACATAGAAATCGAACCATATCCCTCATGCACCCCTCGTCCTCCAACTTCGCTTCCCAATAATCCCCACCACGAACGCGAGTTTCCGATTCACCAAGAAGATCATAGATCGAACAACCCCTCCGACGTGAAATCAACATCTCCGGATCTCAAACCCTCGAACCCAACTCCTACAACATCAATTCACCGAACAACAACCCGGAAAAACCAAATTTCGATCGGATTAGGGCATCAAAGAGAGCTAGAGAGAGATCTGGAGAACCTTAAAAAGGGGGTTTGCGAAGAGGAATCGAAGAAAAACCCATTTGGATCTCTCGAGCGAGAGAGAAATTGAAAGAGAGAGAGAGAGAGAGAGAGAGAGAGAGAGAGAAAGAGAGAGAGAGAGAGAATGAGAGAAGAGAATGAGAGAGGCGTTGGAGAGATGGATCTAGGGCTTATGTACAAATTTGGGACGGGGGCGAGCTGTGCCGCTGTGCGTGAGAGGCGGACGGAGGAAGATGAGAGTTGAGTGAGGAGATCGGGACGAGCATGCCGTTACGGTTTGTTACTTTGTTTGTTGAGTGAGAGGAGAACGGGATCGGGTATTCTTGAGGGAGATGAGTTATGAGTAGATGACAGAACATAAAAATTAAAAAACACTTTAAATACATTGTGAAATTACTTATATGCCCTTCAAATTAATCACAAACGGGTACCCATTTTTTTAAAATTTTTGCCCGAACCCGGTCCCGTATTTTTAAACGGACAAAAATATTGTCCAGTCATGTATGTTTTTCACAAAATTTTGCCCGGTCCCCTTTAAAACGGGTCCGACGAAACCGGACAAACGGGACCGGCACATTTTGCCAGCCCTATAAGTGAGAAATACAAGTTACATGACTACACAATATGTTGGTGTGCATGCATGGTCATCCACACTTCACAACACTCCCCATTGGATGACACTTGCTTAGAGATTGTGCCTCGTTAAAAATTTTACTAAGAAAAACTCTGTGGAAAAAAATATAGTAAAAGAAAAAAAGTACACTATTCTCATAAATATTAAGACGGGCATAATATTGTTAAGATTGCCTCATTAAAAACCTTGCTAGGAAAACCCAATGGGATAAAACCATAGCTAAAGGAAAAAGAGTGCAATACACTAATCAATAACTCCCCCTCTTGTGAACATGGGTGAAACTTGTTCAGTTTCTTTACTTGCAATGTCTTTAAGTTTACGCAAGCCAATACCATATGTAAGTCTTTTAAATGTCGTAGTTGGTAAGACTTTTGTGAATAAATCAGCAAGATTATCACTCGATCGGATTTGCTTGACATCGATTTCATCATTCTTCTGAAGCCCATGCGCATAAAAGAATTTTGGTGAAATATGTTTTGTTCGGTCCCCTTTTATGAATCATTCACTTAATTGTGCAATACATGTTGCGTTATCTTCATATAATATGGTTGGAGAATCTTTTATTGAAGGCAATTCACATGATTTTTGAATATGTTCAATCATGTTTCTCAACCATACACATTCACGACTTGCTTCATGAATTGCAAGTACTTCAGAATGGTTGGAAGAAGTAGCAACCATAGTTTGATTTACTGACTTCCATGATACAGCAGTATTACCACATGTGAATACATATCCCGTTTGAGAACGGGCCTTGTGGGGATCAGATAAAAATCTAGCATCGGCATAACCATGGAGATTCAATTTTACCCCTCTCGAGTAGAATAAACCTATGTCACTTGTTCCTCGAAGATATCGAAAAATATGTTTAACATCATTCCAATGTCTTCGAGTTGGTGAATAGTTGTATCTTGCAAGTAGGTTGACAATAAAAGCAATGTCAGGTCTTGTACAATTGGCAAGATACATAGTGCACCAATTGCACTTAAATATGGTACCTCCGGACCAATTAGCTCTTCATCACTTTCATAAGGTCAAAATGGATCCTTATCCACTTCAAGTGATCTGACAACCATTGGAGAGCTCAATGGATGTGCTTTGTCCATATAAAATCTTTTTAATATTTTTTTAATATAATTTGATTGATGGACAAGTACTCCACTTGAAAAATGTTCAATTTGCAAACCAAGACAAAGTCTTGTTTTTTCAAGTTCTTTCATCTCGAATTCATTTTTCAAGTATTCGGATGTTCTAACGATGTCGTCGTGGTTTCCCACTATATTTAAATCATCAACATATACAACAATAATTACAAATCCTATTGATAATCTTTTAATGAAGACACAAGGGCAAAGCGAATTATTTACATATCCTTCTTTTAGTAAATAATCACTAAGACGTTTGTACCACATTCGTCCGGATTGTTTCAATCCGTACAAAGACCTTTGTAATTTTATAGAATGCATGTTATGAGGTTTTGATTTTATTTCATCAGATATTACAAATCCATCAGGGATTTTCATATATATATATATAAATCATTGTCTAGAAATCCGTACAGATATGCTGTAACGACATCCATTAAATGCATATCAAGCCTTCCAGAGACTACAAGGCTTATTAAGAACCGAAATGTGATTGCATCTATAACAGGAGAATATGTTTCTTCATAATCAATGTCAGGTCTTTGCGAGAAACCTTAAGCTACAAGTCTTACTTTGTACCTTGTAACTTCATTTTTTCGTTTCTCTTTCGTACAAATACTTATTTATATCCAACAGGTTTTACGCCATCTGGCGTTTGGATAATTAGTCCAAAAACCTCACGTTTCCTTAACGAGTTTAGCTCTGCTTGGATAATATTTTGCCATTTTTGCCAATTTGGGACTTTTTCGACATTCGTCCACTGATCATGGTTCTGGATCATCATCATTTTCACATATTTCAAATGACACATTGAAAGCAAATATATCATAAGGAACAATTTCATCTCGATCCCAAATTTTACCTGAGTTTAAATAATTTATTGAGATCTCATTATTTTCATCTTTTTCTTCTTTTTCTAGAGGAAGTTGTTCCTCGTCAGAATCAACTTTTTATGACAAACCCTTATCAAAGGATTCTTATGCTTTCTCAGGAGTATTTTGATTTGTATTTATTTTTATTCCGGTTTTCCTCTTTCGAGGAATTGTATCCTTTGAACCAACCGGTCTTCCACGCTTTAAGCGTTTCGTTGATTCTTGTGCATTTTGTTGCACAGAGACATCAATTCTCGCAGGAGCATTTACAACTGGAATATGTGATTTTGTCACTTGTTTTGCATCGTTAAATGCATCTGGTAATTGATTTTTGATTTGTTGCAAATGAATGATATTTTAAACTTCAAGTTCACACTGATTTGTGCGTGGATCATAATGTGATAAAGTTGATGCATTCCAAGCAATTTCGCGCCATTCCTTTTGAATTGGTTTCTTATATCCCCCTAATGGTGGGAAAATTGCTTCATCAAAGTGATAATCAGCAAAACGTGTAGTAAATAAATCCCATGTTAAGGGCTCAAAGTATCTTATAATGGACGATGAGTTAAATCCAACATAAATCTCAAGTTTTCGTTGTGGACTCATCTTAGTTCTATTGGGAGGTGGTATAGGAACATACACTGCACAACCAAAAATTCTCAAGTGTGAAATATTTAGTTGTTGACCTAAAATGAGTTGCATGGGGGAATGTTCATGGTATGCAGTAGGCCTATAACGAATGATAGATGTTGCATGAAGGATTGCATGTCCCCAAACTGAAGTTGATAACTTAGTTCTCATGATTAAAGGTCTGGCAATTAATTGAATGTGTTTAATCAGAGATTCTGCCAAACCATTCTGGGTATGCACGTGTGGAACAGAATGTTCGATGGTAATTCCTATAGATATGCAATAATTTTTAAATGCTTGAGATTGAAATTCCCCGACATTATCAAGACGGATGGTCTTGATTGGGTTATCGGGGAATTGTGCTCTTAACTTAATGATTTGTGCTAAAAGTCTAGCAAATGCAACATTGCGGGTCGAAAGCAAACAAACATGTGACCACCTAGTTTATGCATCTATCAAAATCATGAAATATCTAAATGGTCCACAACAAGGATGAATAGGACCACATATGTCTCCCTGAATGCATTCTAAGAAAATTGGGGATTCCACAATAATTTTACTTGGGGATGGTTTAACTATCAATTTACCTTGAGAACAACTAACACAATTATAATCACCAGCTTAAAATATTTTATGACTCTTTAAAGGATGTCCATGCTTATTAATTATTCTTCGCATCATTGATGATCTTGGATTACCAAGTCGGTCATGCCATAAAATGAATGTCTTTGGATCATTAATTTTCTTATTTAAGATGACATTCGTTTCGACATGCCTTATACGAGTAAAATATAATCCAGAGGATAAAGCTGGAAATTTTTTAACACTTCTTTTTTCCCATTTGAAACCAATGTGACATAGAGAAATTCTCTATTATTTTCGTTCATGGTTTCAATGTGATATCCATTTTGTCGAATATCTTTAAAACTGAGTAAATTTCTTATGGATTTTTTAGAGTATAAGGCATTGTCAACATGAATTGTTGTTCCCCAAGGCAACATAATATTTGCTCTTCCAGAGCCATTAATCAAATTTTAGATGCCATATATTGTTTGAACATTAACCTCAGCTAAGTTCAAATTGGAGAAATATTCTCTTTTTTAAGGATTGTGTGCATTGTAGCACAATCAGCAAGGCATATATCGCTCTTATTTGATTCATGATTTGAACACATGATTTGTTGATCCATCTAGACAAATAATGTTTGACAAATTAGAAAAGAGTCATATTTCATTGGTAAAATTCATAATATTTTGCCTTTGATTTTGAAGGCATGGTAAAGATCACAAAAATATTCATGTATATATATGACAATATTTAGGCAAAATAGCCTTTCATATATGACTAAAAAATGTCACAATTATGAGCGCTCATTGTCAATAATTATTTGCCCTTTGTAGTGGTGCACCACTTTTGTTCCAACTTTTGGTGGAATTGTCAATACGACCTTTATCCTTATATTTTCACATTTTCCACGTCCATAAACTTATTATTGTGATCAGACCATTATATGCAACATACGCTTCTTAGCTTTGTCTCCTTAACAAGCCTTCTTGAACTTCAAGATCGGTGACGTTATAATGTATAGTATATGAATAAAGTATGCATATAGAAGTGATGCATGTAATAAAAGGAAGCAACCATGATAATATATAAATAAATTGAACTTATTTAAATAACAAAAGTTATACATTCATAGCTTTGTCTCCTTAACAAGCCTTCTTGAACTTCAAGATCTCCTTAATGCTAGAGCAAGCTCGTGCTGATAACGTGTTGTGAATGGACTTGCTAAGAACTAGAGAAGGAAATAGAAGACTAAGAACTTCTACTACTACAAACTACTACTACAAAAGAGAAGAGAAGAAATGAGATAGTTGGAATTAGAAAGTTTTCATTCAACTTGGTGTGTTCTTACAATGAGGTTAGCACCCTTTATATAGACCATTTGGTGATGATGATAAATGTACTTTTACAATGTGGGACAATTAACATATACACCCCATGTCATACAACAAATTACAAGTAATCAATGTGGAACAATTAACACATACACCCCATGTCATACAACACATTACAAGTAATTTGACAATACATGGAAGAGTTGGTGTACATTGGAAATGACAATACATTGACAAGTGGAAGTACTATTAAGTGAGAAATACAAGTTACATGACTACACTATATGTTGGTGTGCATGCATGGTCATCCACACTTCACAACATATATATATATATATATATATATATATATATATATATATATATATATTTAAAAAGTAGTCAAGACTAAATCGGAAGGGTGTGGCCTAGGACTAAACTAAACCTCGGGCCACTGTAGTATCAAGGCCCAAAGTTCTAATCAAGTAGTTAAGTAGTCGGACAGAATTGAAATATTGAATGAGAAAATAAAAAACAAGGAGATTCCAAAAAAAAAAATCAATCAACGTGAATTGAAATGTTGATAACTAGTTGGCTATACGAGTTCCAATCACATAGATTGGTAGATCTACGAACCAGAGAAGCGGGAACGAATTCGAGGTCGATTCAACCTTGAATTCCACCACCGAGGGGAACGATGAAGCTCAACATTGACGCATCGATCGATTCAAATAGGGACTTCGTACGGGTTGGGGGAGTTGTTTTCAGAGACCACGAAAGGGTTGTTCATGGGGCTTGTGCTACCAAACTTGAAGGCATTTTTCCCCCAGAAATTGCGGAGCTTTTGGCAATCAGAGAAGTAGTTCGATTTGGTGGCTCGGAACATACAAGTGGAGAAGATTGAGAGTGATGCTAGTACAGTGGTGGATGTTCTGTAAAATCACATCAATACGGGTTTAACTGGGGGTGTGTTTAAGGAGATTGAAGCCCTTCTTCACAAAGATGCTCGGCATATGGTTTCTCACGTTCCTACATCTGGGGATTCGGTTGCATATGTACTAGTAGACAAAGCTAGGGTTTCTGGACTTTCCTTTGTGTGGCATACTCAGATGCCTTTGTTTATGTCTGATGTTGCAATAACTGGTTTTAGGTCTATCTATTAATCAAATTTGGGTTGGTTTTCAAAAAAAAATATTGAATAAGAAAATAAGAAATAGGAAGATTCTAGAAAAAAAAGGCAAACGCATCAATCAACGTGAAAAATCAAAGAAATACGATTTCGATCCTTCCAGCAAATCCAAAGACTTATTTATCTGATTGGTTAGGTGGAGTTAATTCTCGGGATATAACTTGGAAGACAGCTTGAATCATTTTTATTTGATTACTCAACTTTCCTTTAAGTTATCTCTCAACTTACATTCAAGAGAGAGATATTTCCTCCATCTCGGCACTTCGTTTCCAAGGCAATTGTAGACACGATTACCCATAACTAATTATCTTTTATTGCCTACATCTGTCTTTTTTGTTTGAAGGGTATTTGTTTCAATTCATATCTTTATTATTTAAAAATTTACAACTTCCCTACAAGTTTAAAGTTGAACCAAATTGGGATTTTGAGTAGGTTTCAAAGTTTTGGGAACATTGAGAGAGTGAATTATTGGGTGGTGGTGTTTGGAGGAATTTGGTTGAGCGAATTAAAGCCTCGTTTGGTTTGTTTTTGCTAATTTATTGTGCGACCGGAGTTAACTCACAATGAAAGAACATATTTTTATATTCGGTTCAACATTAAACTTGCGGGGAAGTTACAAATTTTTAAATAATAAAAAATATGAATTTACATAAATATTATTCAAACAAAAAAACGGATGTCGTAATAAAAGGTAATTAATTAGGGGTAATTGTATTCACGAACTCCTAAAAAATAACACGATGGGGGAGATATCTAGATGATGGATTGAAGAAAAAGCTTATGGATTTGTATGAATGGTAATTAAGTCTTGAAAAATGATTTAGTGACCCAGTTTGTAGCACCATTTTATGCACTGAGCTGAGCTAGACAATAGGTCCCACTGATTTTCAGGTAGCAGTATGTCTGACAGACTGAAATCGCAGTTAAATTTATTTTTTAAATAAATTTCGTGACAACCCGTCAGCCTATCTGACGGTGACGGGTTGTCATTATGGAAAAGCACTTTATGACCCAGTTCCAAATCTCAAACTTGAAATTTGAAAATCAAAATCCTAACTGCAGACATGTTCGTCGTTTTTGGTTTCTTGGCTTAGGGTTTAGAGAGAAAAAAAAGTCAGAACCTCCTTTTCCGTCTTGTTTTTGGGTTATTGGCTTAACTTGGTTTTCTTCTTCATGCGGATCAAAAGCTACATTCACTTGAAATTTTTCGTGAAGATATTTGATCTCCCAATGCCAACCCAGTCGAGAACGAACTAGCCAATTATTTAGATTGTACCTTCAATCGCGTGCCTTCCTTCCAGACAAGGACGAACCAGACGCACACCCGTACTAGTCACACACCGTGTATCTCCTTTATCTTCTCGCTTCCTTTTCTCATCCTTTTTGTTTGAACCAGTCAGTTCTTCTATACTATGACAAAGCGGTCTGTTATCCCGACTATGTCGATGAGCCATAAAAAAATCGATAAATCCAAATAAGGAGCTTCGCAAAGAAGACAACAAAGGGTGCTTGCCTTTTCTTTTGCCCCAAATGAGAGGATTTAGGGCTTGGAATTTTTGGAGGGAAATTCAAATTCTCAGCTACAGTACAAAGAAAAAAAGTCGATCAGGTTGACAGTCTATCAAACCAACAATATTACTTTTAATTTTTTTCCAAAAAACTTAAAAATCATTTTTTCTTCCACCTCGATAGAAAGTCCATCTGTCAAACTGACAACCCTACAGTCGGTATGACCTACTAACTCGGCGCACAAAGCGGTGCACAAACTGAGTCATTATAACATTCTCCTAAAGTTTTGTGGTTGTTTGAGTTCGGACGAACTCAATAGGTCTAGCATTACACTTATAATTTCGCATGTAACTTTTTTATTTTATTTTATAAAAAATTTTGCATTAATAATATAATATTTATTTCTTTAATTAAAATAGGCTTAATCATTTTCTTGTTACAATAGGCTTAGTCAGAGCATCTCCCATAGTAAATGTGGATTGAGGCTGTGGATTGTCACCACATCATCAATATGGACAGGATTATCGGTTATTATTTTATTTTTCAATGACGTGGCATAGTGAACATTGTCTATTTGCACCCTCTAGATCTATAGGGTGCATTAGACAATGTCTATTTTTTTATGCCACGTCACCGGCATATTCTCAATCCACACCCCATTGGAGAAGGTTTTTTTCTCCTCCATGTCTATTTAATCTAATGTGGCACACATCCATCCCAAATTCACATCCCCATTGGAGATGCTCTCATGAGTGGAACAACCATGAAACTAATTTGTGACGGCCCCAAACTCCGAGGCAAATCGGGTACCGCTACATCGTCAGGCACGTCACTAAGCATGCCACATCACCGCACACTTGTCCTTGACGACCCGCGCCCAAATCTTCGTTTGTATTTTATTCTCATTAATTTAGTATTTATCAAGTATTTGTGGATATTTACATTAAGTTAACTAAGTTTGCATAATAAACAACCATATAATGTGGAAACCCAGCATTAGATACCACGTATATAAAAAGCAACAAAAATACAAAATATGGTCATATACATGTATCGGGTACACAAATCCTCCCAAAATCTCATAAAAGAAGTAAATAATATACACAAGCACCTAAGCAAAAAGCTGACGGGCCTTTCCTAACTCAGAGGTAATCGCTTAAAACCCCATTGCCCTAGCTCGTCAAAGGATTTGCGATTTGTCACAAAAAACAATGACAAATTTCAGTGAGTAAATCCAGAGAAGCGAATATTCATGAAATCCAATAAAATGGCTACAATTCATGCAATTTAAATACAACAACAACAACAACATAGCCTCACTCCCAAATTAACTGGGGTCGGCTACATGGATGAAACTTTTCCATTGTACTCGATTAAGTGCAATTGATGGTGAGCTTTGCAAACCATTCCAATCCCTCCTAATTAATGCATTCCATGTTAAACTTTCGTATGCCCCTACCTCACGAATTTCTATAGTTTCTAGTAAGTCAAGTTTTCTAGTTGGAGCATTTGTAGGTCGTCTTTGTAGGTGACCAAACCATCGCAACCACCATTCTCTAATCTTTGTATCAATTGGTGTTACTCCTACTTGTCTTTGAATTTCTATATTTCTTATTCTATCTTTACGAGTTTTACCACATATCTACCTAAGCATCATCATTTCTGCTACGTTCATTTTATAAAAAAAATAGCATTAATAATATAATATTTATTTCTTTAATTAAAATAGGATTAATCATTTTCTTGTTACAATAGGCTTAATCAGAGCATCTCCAATAGTAAATGTGAATTGAGGTTGTGGATTGTCACCACATCATCAATATGGACAAGATTATTGGTTATTATTTTATTTTTAAATGACGTGGCATAGTGAACATTGTCTATTTGCACCCTCTAGATCTATAGGGTGCAGTAGACAATGTCTACTTTTTATGCCACATCACTGGCATATTCTCAATCCACACCCTATTGGAGAAGGTTTTTTTCTCCTCCATGTCTATTTAATCTAATGTGGCACACATCTATCCCAAATTCACATCCCCATTGGAGATGCTCTCATGAGTGGAACAACCATGAAACTAATTTGTGATGGCCCCAAACTCCGAGGCAAATCGGGTACCGCTACATCGTCGGGCACGTCACTAAGCATGTGACATCACCGCACACTTGTCCTTGACGCCCGTGCCCAAATCTTCTTTAGTATTTTATTCTCATTAACTTAGTATTTATCAAGTATTTGTGGATATTTACATTAAGTTAACTAAGTTTGCATAATAAACAACCATATAATGTGGAAACCCAACGTTAGATACCATGTATATAAGAAGCATGAAAAAAAACAAAAGATGGTCATATACATGTATCGGGTACACAAGTCCTCCCAAAATCTCATAAAAGAAGTAAATAATATACACAAGCACCTACGCAAAAAGCTGACGGGCCATTCCTAACTCAGAGGCAATCACTTAAAACCCCATTGCCCCAGCTCGTCGAAGGATTTGCGATTTATCACAAAAAATAATGACAAATTTCAGTGAGTAAATCCAGAGAAGCGAATATTCATGAAATCAAATAAAATGGCTACAATTCATGCAATTTAAATACAACAACAACAACAACACAACCTCAGTCCCAAATTAACTGGGGTCGGCTACATGGATCAAACTTTTCCATTATACTCAATTAAGTGCAATTGATGGTGAGCTTTGCAAACTAATCCAATCCCTCATAATTAATGCATTCCATGTTAACTTTGTATGCCCCTACCTCGTTGAATTTCTACAGTTTCTATTAAGTCAAGTTTTCTAGTTGGAGCATTTGTAGGCCGTCTTTGCGGGTAACCAAACCATCGCAACCGACATTCTCTAATCTTTGTATCAATTGGTGCTACTCCTACTTGTCTTTGAATTTCTATATTTCTTATTCTATCTTTATGAGTTTTACCACATATCTACCTAAGCATCCTCATTTCTGCTACGTCCATTTTATAAAAAATTTTGCATTAATAATATAATATTTATTTCTTTAATTAAAATAGGCTTAATCATTTTCTTGTTACAATAGGCTTAGTCATAGCATCTCCAATAATAAATGTGGATTGAGGCTGTGGATTGTCACCACATCATCAATATGGACAGGATTATCGATTATTGTTTTATTTTTCAATGACGTGGCATAGTGAACATTGTCTATTTGCACCCTCTAGATCTATAGGGTGCAGTAGACAATGTCTACTTTTTTATGCCACGTCACCATCATATTCTCATTCCACACCCCATTGGAGAAGGTTTTTTTCTCCTCCATGTATATTTAATCTAATATGGCACACATCCATCCCAAATTCACATCCCCATTGGAGATGCTCTCATGAGTGGAACAACCATGAAACTAATTTGTGACGGCCCCAAACTCCGAGGCAAATCGGGTACCGCTACATCGCCGAGCACGTCACTAAGCATGTGACATCACCGCACACTTATCCTTGACGGCCCGTGCCCAAATCTTCGTTTGTATTTTATTTTCATTAACTTAGTATTTATCAAGTATTTGTGGATATTTACATTAAGTTAACTAAGTTTGCATAATAAACAACCATATAATGTGGAAACCCAACATTATATACCATGTATATAAAAAGCAACAAAAATACAAAATATGGTCATATATATGTATCGGGTACAAAAGTCCTCCCAAAATCTCATAAAAGAAGTAAATAATATACACAAACACCTACGCAAAAAGTTGACGGGGCTTTCCTGACTCAGAGGTAGTCACCTAAAACCCCTTTGCCCCGGCTCGTCGAAGGATTTGCGATTTGTCACAAAAAATAATGACAAATTTCGGTGAGTAAATCCAGAGAAGCGAATATTCATGAAATCCAATAAAATGGCTACAATTCATGCAATTTAAATACAACAACAACATAGCCTCAGTCCCAAATTAACTGGGGTCGGCTACATGGATCAAACTTTTCATTGTACTCGATTAAGTGCAATTGATGGTTAGCTTTGCAAACCATTCCAATCCCTCCTAATTAATACATTTCATGTTAACTTTGGTATGCATTTACTTCGTCGAATTTCTACAGTTTCTATTAAGTCAAGTTTTCTAGTTGGAGCATTTGTAGATCGTCTTTACAGGTGACCAAACCATCGCAACCGCCATTCTCTAATCTTTGTATCAATTGGTGCTACTACTACTTGTCTTTGAATTTCTATATTTCTTATTCTATCTTTTTTAGTTTTACCACACATCTACCTAAGCATCCTCATTTCTGCTACGTTTATTTTATGTAATTGTTGTTGCTTTACCGCCTAACATTCACTTCTGTAGAGCATAGCTAGCCTAATTGCGGTCTTATAAAATTTTCCTTTTAACATAGCAGGAACATTTCGATCACAAATCACCCCTGTTGCAATTAGTCATTTCTTCCATCCAGCTTGAATTCTATGTGTGACATCATTCTCAATGTTACCATCATTTTGTATGATTGATCCTAGGTATCTAAAGTGGTTTACTTTAGGAACTTCTATTTCCCCTAATTTTACCACTCTGTCATCTCGATGTATAATGTTTATAAACTCACAGTGCATGTATTTGGTTTTCGTCTTACTCAACTTAAAGCCTTTAGATTCTAATGTATTCCTCCAAATTTCTAATTTTCTATTCACTCCATCTTTAGTTTCATCCACTAAGACAATATCGTCTGCAAATAGCATACACCATGGTATATACTCTTGAATATGTCTAGTTAGTTCATCCATAATTAAAGTAAATAAATATGGGTTGAAAGCCAATCATTGATGTAGTCCTATCGTAATGGAAAATTCTTTTGTAGCTTCTCCAAATGTCTTTATACTCGTTACTACTCCATCATACATATCTTTAATAGTGTTTATGTATCTAGCATGCACTCTTTTTCTTTCTAGAACCCACCAAAGAACATCTCTAGGGACTCTATCATATGCTTTTTCTAAATCTACGAATACCATATGAAGATCTATTTTCTTTTCTCTATATTTTTCTAACAATCGTCTTACAAGGAAAATCGCCTCCATAGTTGACCTCCTAGGCATGAAACCAAATTGGTTCTCTGATATTGTTGTTTATCTCCTTAGCCTATTGTCAATTATCATCTCCCAAAGTTTTATAATGTGACTCATAGTTTAATTCCCCGGTAGTTTGAGCAACTTTGAATGTCTCCTTTGTTTTTGAAGATTGGCACAAGCGTGCTTCTTCTCTAATCCATTGGCATCCGTTTTGATTTTAAAATTTTATTGAAAAGTTTTGTTAATCAAGTCAATCCAATTTCTCCTAAGCATTTCCAAACCTCTATGGGTATTTCATCTGGGCCACATGTTTTCCCTATTTTCATTCTTTTCAATGCATCTTTAACTTCTACAATTCTAATATTACGTGTATAGCTTACATTTCTTTCTTGGTGTGGGATTTCATCTATTATAGTATCAACTTGGCCATCATTAAATAAACTATCGAAGTAACTTCTCCATCTCTCCTTAATATCCTCCTCGCGAGTTAAATCATTTTGATTTTCGTCCTTTATACATCTTACATGACTTAGGTCTTGTTTCTTTTTATCTCTTAATTTGGCTAGCCTATATATATATATATATGTTTTTCGTCATCTCTATTACCTAACCTTGTATATAGATCTTCCATGAAATTTTTTTTAGCTTGACTAACTACTTTTTAGCTTGTTTTCTAGCTTCTCTATATTGATTGTACACATCTTCATCTTGACACTTAGGTATTTTCCTATACATCTCTCTTTTAGTCTTAATTGCTTGTTAGACATCCTTCGTTCCACCGCCGTGTTTCCTTCTTTGGAGGTCTCAAGCCCTTAGATATACCTAATATGTTTGATCACACTCTCTTTATGCAACTTTTCATTTCTAGCCACATTGTATTAGCATCTAAGTCAAGATTCCAAACATTTTCCTGTAGTAGATTTTCTCTAAACTCTACTTGTTTACTATATTTTAGGTTCCACCACTTTATTCTAGGGTCGCTAACTCTTTTATTCATATTATGTCATCGTGTTAGCTTAATATCAAGTACTACTAACTTATGTTGGGTAGTAAGTGCTTCACCAGGTATTACTTTGCAGTTTCTACATATTTTTCTATCTATTTTTTTTGTTAAAAAAAATCTATTTGACTATTATTATGACCACTACTAAAAGTAATTGTATGCGACTCCTTTTCTTAAAACTAGTATTTGCCAAGACAAAATCGTATGCTGAAGCAAATTCTAAGATTAATTCTCCTTTTTCATTTCTATTATCGTAACCAAAACCTCCATGAACTCTCTCAAACCCATCATTACTTGCCTCGACATGCCCATTTAAATCTCCTCCAATAACAACATTTTCATCTAATGGTATACTTTGCACAAATCCATCCATATCGTCCCAAAACTTGCGTTTGATGCTCTCGCTTAATCCTACTTGTAGTGCATAGGCGCTAAGTATCTTAATTTTTTCATCTCCAATAATTAATTTAACTACAATCAATCTATCACCCATTCTTTTAACCACTATGACATTATTGTTGGGTTTTGGGGTTCATACGCAGCGGAGATTACAAAACAGTTTTGACAAAAACCCCAACAGGATCCGAATCTAATTTCATTAAAAACGTTTAAACCATGAAAAATTTAATCATACCTCAATCGCAATATACCTTTCTGAAGGTTGATCGATCTCTAAGGCGCTGCCAACGACGAACGCCCTCTATCTGCAGTCCGCACACGAACGGCGGTCGTGATTTGAAGTGCTAGCTTCGAGAGAATACCAAACCTTTTTGTTTCTCTCCAAAACGATCCAGAGCATACCAAAAACCCTAAGTCGTTTCTAAAACGAAAATAGAGTTTCGGCTTTTTTTCTTTTGTGTGTGTGCTCTAACTTAAAGCGTCTATTTATACAACCCTTGTATATAGACGGTTAAGTAAATTACACATATACCCCTACTTAAAGAAGTATAAGTGTAATACACCACAAGGACGTTTCCGTCATGAATTTTATCATATAAAATTCATTTTTCTGAACCATCTTAAAATCTCGCAAAACCATTCTTAGTGTGCGACCCAATAGGCTCATACAACGTTGGCAGTGTACCAAAACACATTTTGGTATACAAGTCATAAGCGGCCTTTAGCAAGACATTATGACTACCTAAGTTGTACGAATATCAAATCGAAACAACCTAATCAATAGTGTATATAACATCCTTTTGTCACACGATATCCTTTTGATCAAACATAAGACATGAAATTCTCATCCAACATGTTCAATCGTACTAGTCTCGATCTTTAGGTAGACTGAAAACATCCAAGTGACATTGATCAATATCAATTCACTTAGACTAGGCCTTTTAATAGTCTAACACATCGAGGGATCCACTGGATACCTCTCTTTATATGAGAGGGACAAATTCTATCTTGATTACACAACTTCATCACATTGCTCACACAGTAACCAATCACAACCTTTATAATCATCCGCTTAAAGACAACGTTTGATAGTGTCAAATCACTATGTTCCCAATGTTGAAGTCTCTGGTAATCTCAAGTCAGAGGACTGAGAAATATACCTATCATGAGAAATAACTATGACTTAATCCATGCGATGTTCTCATAGCGGGCCGGTCCAGTACTTTGTTCCCTAACAAGTACTCGTGATCTTGATTCGTATCCCTATACGTATAATCATCATATGATCATCAATCAAGACTCACACTAGTCTTAACTCATTATAGTTCCCAGTATAATGATCGACTAGGGACATTTAGGATATTTCTCAAATACTCATGGATCTTATTATAATGTAAACATGCAAATTAATTATAATAAACAGCAAATGAAATCCTCTATTTTATTAACTAAAAGTATTCATAAAGACATTTATGGATTGGCCTAGGGCACATGCCCCGACAATTATCCTTATAATCATTATCCACCACAATTCCTACTCCATTGCATTTTCTATCTATACCGTATACCACAATTTAAACCTTGTGCTTCCTATTTCTTTATTTTTTCTCCTACCCATTTTGTCTCTTGGAGGCAAGCAATATTGACTCTCCTTCTAATCATGGTATCTACTAGTTCTATTGACTTCCCCGTAATGTTCATATGTTCCATGTTCCTAAACAAATTATCTCACCCATTTGTATTTGTTTTCCTTTTATATTTCTATTTTGTCTAAAAGATTTAGTGTCCGTATCTATGATTTTGTTTTTGTTTTCGTGTTTGTTTTGAACTAGCTTCTTTACCCACACCCGTCCTTCGTGGGGAACCCTTGCTCATTTTTCTTCACATCCGAGCGACGATGTGAAGGACTAGCTTTTTATCCACACACGTCCTATGTGTAGGAACCCTTTCTCATTTTTCTTCACACCCAGGCTGCGATGTGAAACACACCCTTGCTCATTTTCACTACACTCGGGTTCCGATGCAGTGCGTCGCTAGGTGGGAACACCCCAACGTTTATATATGTTTGATCCATTTCATGAAAAGTGACAAAAGTTTTACGCTGGCTGTCAACCTATCGCAACCCTCCTCCATTTTCCAAGAATGAAAAATGAGCTTGGGGCCTCCTTCCCCCACTTTTTGGGTATGAAAATTGAGTTTGGGACCTCCCTTACCCATTTTTCGATATGAAAAATGGGCATCAGAGTCCTCCTTTATCCGGACTTGGGACCGGCTATGTAGCGCACATAGTGTACAACATAGGTGGAGTTAATTCATGCAATTTAAATAAGGAACAAAAATTAAGGTAATTGCATTATTATTAGTCGCAGAGAAATCAAAATTGGACACGAATGTAGCGTTACAGAAAACCCTGGTCGACATCCGGGAATCGGCTTAGCTAAACCGAGAGGAAGCCATGACAATCACCTTGCCAAACATCTCACGATCGAATGAGAGGAACCCATGACCAGTAAAACCCCGTACAAACATCTCTCGAGGGGAACCCATAATGAAGACTTAAGTTTTCGTGAAATATCTCTCAACCTAATGGGTTTTGCGAGAAATAGTCACCGCATAGCCCCAACATGAACAACTGATTGAACATCGCAGGGTAGCTAGCCTCGAGGTGTGAGTCCGTCATGCCCGACCCCATCGAAAAACATACATACAAACGTGGGAGTGGATGAACAATGAGTGGATAGCAATAAGTAGCACGATGGAATAATTGAAATTTAAAATAAATTAGTGTTATAAATAAATTTTAACTAATTTTCTCTTGGGTTTACTTAGCTCAAACAATCGCAAATCGCCCTTAAAACGTTCCGATCACGCCTCGAGATGCGCACCTGACTATGGTCTCTTAAGTCCCTAGTGATCAATTATACCATTTTAATTATTTTAAAGTCACATTAAGGAATTTATAATGTGAGACCAAGATTTATAATTTTATTCCAAAAGTTTTAATTTTTTGGCACACTTTTCGAGTTATACCAAGGTGTCAAACGCCCAAAAAAAAGCCTCGAAACTCATTTTCCTAGCTTTTTCTAACTTTTCATATTTTTCTGGAATTCTCCATAATTCTTATCTATTTTTATCTATATTTTGTAATTTATTTTATTTAAAATCTTTTTTTATTTAATTATAAATTACTTTTTAAATTCAATTAATGGGTTGGCCCGATTTGGCCCAACCGCCTGAACCTGGGTCGACTCAACTAAGTCCAACCGGGCCCGAGTCGATCCGACACGGTCCATCCGGGTCAGGGTCAGTCCGACTCGGCCATTCGGTCCTGGGTCGGCCTGACCCAGTGGGCTTAGGGTAGTCAGGCCCGACCCACCTGGCTATCCCTCCCCACCCAAATTCATCTCTGGAGGAGACGATTTGTCTCCTATAGAGACGTTTAAATTGATTTTTTTGTTTTCTTTTAAACAACTAACTAACAACAAAAATCAATAAATCAACAATTAACAATATTAACAAGAGAACACAACCACCATTAAAAACTCTTAAATTTCTCCACCAAATCATCAACCAAATAAGCGCTCACCTCGGTCTATGGAGGTCGCCGCAAAGGCCGCCAAGAGGGTGAGACTTCGCGATAGAGGCAACGAGACCGTGGAAGAGTGAGGAGAGTTTGGTGAGTGAGAGCTTGGTGATGGAGAAAATAAGAGGGGTGAGAGGAGGAAGAACATGAAAATCGGTGGGGAGGGAGAATGAAGTGTGGGTTTTCTTTGGAGAGGAGAAAGGAAATGGGAGAGAGAAAAGTGAGGTGTGAGATGATGTGATGGATATATGTGATGTGACTCATAAACCTAGGCTACCCCATACACCCGCGTTATTTGCACTTTGCAACGTTGTATGCTCTCGTCACTAGGGTTGCAAGTAAGGTAGGGCGGGGCGAGGATCGTAATTACCGTCCTCGTCCCCGCGGGGAGCGAAGTGGGGATTTATTCTCGAAAATTCCCGCGATGCGAGCTTTGCCACCCTACCCCGATGGGATACTTGCGGGGTGGGGAATTCTCCGGTGCCCCATTAATTTTGTAAAAAATATCTATATTGATCTTCATTCCTTGACCATTAAATACTATTTTTTCAATTTTTTTTAAAAAAAAACTATTTTCTCAAACTGAAGGATTAATGTGAATTTGTTTTGTTGATTGATTCACAAGTTATCATATATAATTAAATATATAAGATTTCCAAAACTTGTATGGCAAATATATTTTAATGATGATCTAAATATAATTTTATATATCTTGATGATATAACATATATATTATAGAATTACTTTAATGGTTATAATAAATTTTATTGTTGGAGATCTTAAGTTTCATTCCACATATTACATATGTTTTAAGTAAAAAAGTTATATAATTGTTTTTGTAAAAGCATAAAAAATGGAGAATTTTATGCAAGGAATACAGGGCCAGGAATCCCCACTGGACGAGAACAATTACCGTCCCCGCCTTGCCCCGCCTCGAGGGGAGCAAAAAATGGGGAATTTTTACCCCACCGGGGCGGGGCACCGCAGGGAACGGGGATTCCCCGCCCCACTTGCAACCCTACTCGTCACTACACGCGCGCAACGCGACCAAATTAAAATATTAACTAGTGCGACGCAAATTACATAGTAATACAACAAATAATCACGGATAACACAAAAATAACTATTTATACATTGGTTGGCGTGCCCTAGACTTGTCAGCAGTGTCCACGTGAGTCTGAGCTACGAAGCCTAATCTGTAATTAATAAATTAATTAAGATTAAATAATGTAGGTCGTTACAAATTCTAAGTTAATGAGAATAAAATACAAACAAAGGTTTGGGTGCAGGTCGTCAAGGACAAGTGTGAGGTGACTTGGCATGTTTAGTGACGTGTTCGGTGATGTGGCGGTACCCGATTTGCCTCGAAGTTTACGGTCGTCACAGTTGGTATCAGAGCCTAAATTCAAGCGAACCTAGGAGAAAATTTTAAAGAAACTAAATAAGACTTAACAAAACAACTTAGACGTGGAAAATCGAATATCCCGACTTAGAACTTTAGTTGGGAAGCGAGTGTGGGGTGGGTAGTATCAGTGCTTATATGTTCTATATTTTGTTTTGTAATAGTATATACGCGTATATGGAGCTGATACGGACCTTCGCTATTGCTGATATGATATGGACGGACAGCTGACTCCACTTGCAGATGATGGCGGATAGACGAGTGGTACCACCCTATTGCAACTGATCGGAGTGTACTCGATTGGATAGCAGCACACGACCGAAAGTTTGAGCAGATGATGGCCCTACTTTGTGCCCAAATAGTAGTTATCGCGACGTTTACCGCCACCATTATACAGCGTCACTAAGACAACAGCCGCTGCTCCAATTGTCTAGGGTACGCCTGTGACTACGGTTATGGCCGAGACTATCACGTCGATTATAGCTTTAGAGACCCGTCCTGAGGTTACCACACCAGTGTCTACGCCTGCAGAGAAACTCACATAAACCCCGCAGGAGATCACATTTGATACCTTTTTGTAAGCTAAGAAAGGAGTTTGTGAAATTTCAGTGGGATATTTCAATGGAGACGGAGATCCAAAGGCAGCCGCGAGATTGGTTCTCACAAATGAGAAGTTACATAATCTTCTGAGGATTCACGCCAGCATTCGATCCAGGATATCGGGTTATATGCTTCGGGGAGAGGTCGAAGTTTGGTGGATGGCTCATACCAAACCCATGGAGAGCTGACTACCTGGGCCAGTTTCAAATAGGTATTCTATGAGCAATAATACCGAAGGAGATACAGTTGCATTTGAGACATGGGTTTTGTGTTTTAAACAGGGTAGTCGCATAGTTGTTCAGTATATGGAGAGGTTTCGCTACCTGTTATAGTTCTCTCGGAGAGTGGCTTCTACAAATCCGATCAGGTTAATTATTTAGGATTTGGAATTATAGACGAGATAGCAAGCATAGTAGTATCATGCGAAGCTCGTACACTGCAGGAGATCTACGAGAGGGGCTTTGCCCATGAAACATATCTTCTTTATCTCGCCACGATGCCCATACCACAGCTAGCATCAAGGTCGTTCCAATGCGACACCAAGTCTAATGGGAAATGGAAGAGGATTGTAGATCACATAGAGATAGACGGGGATAAAGGCTCAAACATGATGACCACCATGTAGTTATATCCCATGTGATAGTACCCGTACAGCCAGCATAACAGCCAGGTAGTGGTTATGCACAACAGTAGGCACGTAGACCCACTCAGGACCAGGGAGGCAGGGACTGAGGATAGTATGGTTAGGGTCAGGGCCAAATGTCAGACAATGGTCAAGTTCAGGGATTAGGACACAGGCCTGTTACTTGTTTTAAATGTAGACAGCCTGGACACATCAAAAAAGATTGTCCGAGAGCTTTGGTAGCACCGATTGCCGCACCACCGGTTCAGGCTAAGGAACTGGTACACGCGGTAGTAAAGCCAGACCGCGAGGCCACCAGACTGTTCGCCAAGGGTATGATTTTGATTTGTGATTGTTTTATGCATACATTTATTGATTCTAATTCCACTGTATCACTTATTTCTAGGACGCGGAGTTAAGATTAGCACCGATTAGAGTTAGTACGCTTCTGATTCTCAGCGCGACAGTGGGGAGAAGGATTACCCTAACATGTTTTGTGAGGGTTGCACGATAGAGATATACAGACATTAGTTCCCTATTGACCTACGCGTTCTAGAGTTCTTAGAGTTCGATGCGCTCACGGGCATGGATCGGATAACGTCATATCACGCTCAAGTGGATTGTTTTCATAAGACAATGGCTTTTCATATCCCTGACATACCAGATTTTAGTTTCACCAATAATGTGAGTGTACTACCAACCACTAGGGGTAGATTGACTACAACACTATAAATGGAGGTGTTTGTAGGGATAACAGAGTCAGCCGAGACACCAGAGGTTAGAATTAAGGATGTCCCAGTTTTCAATGAGTTTCATGATGTCTTTTCGGAGGATTTACCAGGTCTGCCCCCACATAGAGAGATTGAGCTCGTTATCGAGTTAGTGTTAGGCACACAACCAATAGCTAGCAGATCGTACCAGATGGCACGGAAGGAGCAGGATGAGTTGAAGATTCAACTGGAATACTTCCAGAAGAATGGGTTTATACACCCGAGCACATTGTCATGGGGAGCATTGGTGCTATTCATTAAGAAGAAAGATTGTAGCTCGAGGATGTGCATTGATTATAGGAAGTTGAATCAGGTGACAGTACGGAATCAATTACCCTTTACCCAGGATCGACGATTTGCTTGACCTATTGGCCGTAGCTCGTATCTTCTCTAAGATTAACTTGAGATCGAGTTATCATCAACTCGGGATTCGAGATTGAGACATACCCAAGACTGCATTCAGTACTAGATATGGGTTGTTTGATTTTATAGTGATGTCGTTTGGACTGACGAACTCGCCGGCCATATTCATGGACTTCATGCACAAAGTATTAAAGCTGTACTTGGACAAATTCGTCATAGTCTTCATTAATGACATATTGATCTACAGCAAGACTCGCGAAGATCACGGGCAACATCTCAGGCAGATATTAATGACATTGGGAGACCATAGATTGTATGTTAGGTTCAGTAAGTCCGAGTTTTGGCTGTCAGACGTCAAGTTTTTAGGACACGTGATCAGTGACATAGGTATATCGGTTGACCCAAGTAAGATTCATGTAGTCATCGATGGCCCGACACTAGAGACAGTCCCGAATATCAGGAGTTCCCTTAGGTTGGCAGGATACTACTGACGATTTGTGAAGGACTTCTCGAAGATCGCTGCATTGATGACTAGATTGACTAAGAAGGACGTACATTTTGATTAGTCAAGGGAGTGCGATGATGCATTTGCACGGTTGAAGATGAGACTGACTACCGTACCATTACTAGTATTATCGGAGCCAAGAAAAGGATTGATAGTTCATACTGATGCTTGTGGCACAGGGCCGGGTTGCGTCCTGATGCAAGGGATAGTGTGATTGCCTACCTATCTCAACAGTTGATGACTCATAAGAGGAATTATCTAGTGCATGACTTGGAGCTTGCAGCAGTCGTATTTGCATTGAAGGTATAGAGACATTACCTTTACGGTGAGAGGTTCACATTGTTTACATATTATAAGAATTTGAAATATTTATTCACTTAGAAAGATCTGAACATGAGACAGTGACGTTGGCTAGAGTTGCTGAAAGACTAAGACTTCTCCATTGAATATCAGCCTGGGAAGGCAAATGTCGTAGTACATGCATTGAGAAATAGAGGACCAGATTTTGATACAGTTATTTGACATATGATGCACGAGTATGGTTTACTTGAGGTGGTGGTAGAATCGAGTTTGATAGAGGTTCTTGTTATAACGGACGCACAGATTTGTGGACAGATTGGGGTACCATCTGTTTCTATTCCACGAGTAGTATAGTGTCAGAGGGCTGACGAGATGTACTCTAGGTTCAGTGAGATGGCACGCCATCCCGATCATGCAGATTGGAGCGAGTATGTGGATCAGTGTTTGAGGCACCTAGGGAGGTTATGTGTTTTGGCAGTGGCAGAGATACACGATGGGATACTCCAGGAGTCTCACAAGTCTCGGTATATAGTGCTTCCTGACAAGACCAAAATGCATCACGATATGCGACGATTATTTTGGTGGCCAGGGATGAAGGCGGATGTCGGCGCCTATGTTAGGGGTTGTGAGGTATGCCGGCAGGTTAAGGCTGAGCACATGAGGCTTAGAGGGTTATTGCAATTGTTGCTCATCCCTCAGTGGAAATAGGAACACATTACTATGAATTTAGTTTGTAGATTACCGCAAACTTTTCGGAAACACAATGCGATATGGGTGATCGTGGACAGGTTGAAAAAATCAACTCATTTCCTTCCAGTTTCTATGAAATATACTTTCACACAGCTGAGCACATTATTCGAGAGAGAGATTGTACGGCTGCATGGAGTGCCAATTTTGATTGTTTTAGACAGAGATAGTCATTTCACATCATCATTGTGGCAAGCTATGAAGGAGCAATTTGGTATTAAGTTATAGTTTAGCACTGCATTCCATCCTTAGACAGACAAACAATCGGAGAGATTGACACTGATACTCGAAGATATGCACAGGGCATATATGTTACAGTTTGGTGGATCTTAGTAGGAGTATTTGTCGCTCTGTGAGTTTGCTTACAATAATAGCTATCAGACCAGTATTGGGATCCTACCATTTGAGGCGTTGTACGGTAGACCATGCAGATTACCAGCTTATAGGGTAGAGCCCGCGGATACAACAGCTGTGGGGCCTGAGATTGTTGTGCGCCATACAGAGAAGGGTAGACTAATTCGCTAACGGTTGCGGGTTATCCAATACAGACAGAAGAAATATGCGGATAAGTACCGCGATGGAATAAGCTACGAGGTAGATGATTGGGTCTATTTGAAAGTTTCCCTATTGAAGGGTCATTAGAGATTTAGGATCAAAGGGAAACTACCATCAAGATTTATTGAGCCATTTCAAATTGAGAAACGAGTTGGGGAGGTCACATATAAGTTGAGATCGTCGAGCCGATTGGCGGGTGTTCATAATTTTTTCATATTTCGATGTTGCGACTGGCCAGATCAGAACCGAGAATTGGTTAATATGACTAGGATTGAGGTTCGACCCACATTATTTAATCTTAATTAATTTATTAATTACAGATTACGCTCCGTAGCTCGACTCACGTGGACACCATCGACAAGTCTAGGGCACGCCAACTAAGGTATAAATAGTTATTTTTATGTGATGCGTGATTATTTGTTGCACTACTATTTAATTCGCGTTGTGCGCGTGTAGTGATTATAGTGTACGATGTTGCAAGGTGCACGCAATGCGGGTCTACGGGGTAGTCAGGGTTTATAAGTCACATCACTTGTCATGTCACACCTACCCATCACATCATCCCATACCTCACTTTTCTCTCTCCTCTCCAAACAAAACCCACACTTCACTTTCCCTCCCCACCGATTTTCATCTTCTTCCTCCTCACACCCCTCTTATTTTCCCTATTGCCAAGCTCTCCTCACTCCTCCACAGTCTCTTCGCTTCTCTCGCGAAGTCTCTCCCACTTGGCAGCCTCTACGGCGACCTCCATAGACCGAGGTGAGTGGTTATTTGGTTGATGATTTGATTGAGAAATTTGAGAGTTTTTAATGGTGGTTGTATGTTCTTGTTAATATTGTTAGTTGTTGATTTGTTGATTTCTGTTGTTAGTTGGTTGTTTAAAAGAAAACGAAAAAAAATTAATCTAAAAGTCTCTAAAGGAGACAAATCGTCACCTCTAGAGATAAATTTAGGATGGGAGGGGTACCCAGGTAGGTCGGGCCTGGCTACCACATGCCCACTGGGTCGGGCCGACCCAGGGGTGGGACGGGTTGGACCCACCCTGACCCGGATGGACCGGGTCGGGTCGACCTGGGTTCAGACGATTGGGCAGAATCGGGCCCAACCCATTAATAAAATTTAAAATTAAATAAAATGTTTTTAAATAAAATAAATTATATACAATAGATATAAATTATGGAAAATTCCATAAAATTCTAGAAAAATATGAAAAGTTAGAAAAAGCTAGGAAAATGAGTTCTGAGAGTTTTTCGGGTGTTTGACACCCTGGTATAACTCAAAACGTATGCCAAAAATCAAACTTTTTGGAATAAAATTATAATATTTGGTCCCACATTTTAAATTCACTTAATGTGATCACTCTAAAATAATTAAAATGGTATAATTGGACACTAGGGACTTAGGATACCATAGTTGGGTATCGAGTGTGCATCTCGAGGTGTTAGCAGGATGTTTTAAGGGCGATTTGCGATTATTTGAGGTAAGTAAACCTTCAAGAAAATTAGTTAAAATTCATTTATAGCACTTGCTTTATTTTAAATTTCAATTATTTCATCGTGCTATTTATTGTTATGTACTCATTGTTCATCCACTCCCATGTGTATATGTGTGTTTGTCGGGTAATTGTTCATGTTGGAGCTACGCGGTGACTATTTCTTGCGAAACCTTTTAGGTCGAGAGATGTTTGACGAAGACTTAAATCTCCATTATGGGTTCCTCTCGAGAGATGTTTGTACGAGGTTTTACGGTTCATGGGTTCCTCTCATTCGACCGTCGATGTTTGGCGAAGTAATCCTCATGGGTTCCTCTCGATTTAGCTAAGCCAATTCCCGGATGTCAACTAGTGTTTTCTGTCATGCTACACTTATGTCCAATTTCGACTTCTCTGTGACTTATTTTCATGCGATTACCATAATTTATGTTCCTTATTTAAATTGCATGAATTGTAGCCATTTTATTAGATTTCGTGAATATTATCTAACGTTCTCTGGGACTTATTTACTGGGATTTGTCATTGTTTTTTGTGACAAATCGCGGATCATACGATGAGCCTGGGCAAGGGGGTCTTAGGCTATCTTTAAGCTAAGAGAGCTCCGCCAGCTTTTTGCGTAAGTGTTTATATATTATTTATTATTTTTATGAGATTTTGGGAAGATTTGTGTACCCGATACATGTATATGACCATCTTTTGTATTTTTGTCGCTTTTTATATACATGGTATCTCATGTCGGGTTTTCACACTATAGATTGTTTATTATGCAAACTTTTCATTTCAAGATTTGCATGCTTTAAAGACTTCCGCTTAGAGATTCATCTTATATTAATTTAATAAATCGTGAACAACTTAACTTAGTTAACTTAATGTAAATACCCACAAATACATGATAAATACTAAGTTAATGAGAATAAAATACAAATGAAGGTTTGGGCGCGGGCCATTAAGGACAAGTGTACGGTGGCGTGGCATGCTTAGTGACGTGTCCGGCGACACGGTATCCGATTTGCCTTGGAGTTTAGAGCCGTCACAAATTAGTTTCATGGTTGTTCTACTCATGAGAGCATCTCTAATGGGGATGTGGATTTGGGATGGATGTGTGCACGTTGGATTAAATAGACATTTAGGAGAAAAAAAACTTCTACGATGAGGGTGTGGATTGAGAATATGCAAGTGACGTGGCATAAAAAAAAGGTAGACACTGTTTATTACACCCTCTAGATCTAGAGGATGCAATTGATAGTATGCACCATGCCACGTCAGTGAAAAACTAAAAAAATAACCAGCAACTAAAAGAGAAGTCGAGAAAATAGCAACAAAGATATATACTTTGAACTTTGTTTTTTTATACGTTACGTTTCTTTTCTTCTTCTTTTTTTAGTTTTTTTTTTGTATTTATCAAGATACAATGATAGCCACAAATAACTTTTATCTATCATATATATAAAAGCACGAATCACAAATTTTTGAGTGATAATGAAATTTACCTATTTGCCCATACTTCTTTTTTTTTATTTCCAAATCAACATTTTCTTTTGTATTCAAATCAAACTCTAACTACATGTTTTTTTTTCTTTATCTCCAAATCAATTATGAAGTCATTATCATCAATCCAATACACTTTTTTTGAGGAAGTAATGTACTAGCACGATTAGCTTGTTTTTTTCATTTACATATTATCTCAATCACATTATAGAATATTGATAAGCTAAAAAATACTTGTATTTCTAATTTTTAAATTTTAATTACAATTTTAAATTTTGTTAATAAATTCTTAGAAATTAATTCCCGCAAGCGAAGCGGCGGGGGGGAATCGTGCGTAGCACGTCTTGAAACTAGTTTATATAAATAGATAAATACAAAAAACTGAAATTTTGTTTCCAAAATTACTTATCGGTTCTTTAATTATACATCAAATAATTTATATGTATAATTATTTAGTAATTATTTATATATACTTTAATAAGTTAAAAAAGTTGTCACATCATGAATAGAAGGTACAATTCATAATATCTATTAGAGACCATTTTCACTATGGAATGTGTATTTATGCCACATAATCTAGGCATCATGTCCACATTGATGATGTGACGACAATCCACAACCTCAATCCATATTTACCATTGGAGATGCTATGACTAAACCTGATATAACAAGAAAAATACTAAGCATGTTTTAATTCAAGAAATAAATATTATATTATTAATACAAACATATTTAAAAATAAAAAAGTCACATGCAAAATTATAAATGTAGTGCTATTGAGTTTGTCCGAACTCAAACAACCACAAGAATTTTAGGAAAAATTTTAGGAGAATGTTATAGTGACCTGGTTTGAGCACCGCTTTGTACACCGAGTTAGTGGGTTCTATCGACCGTAGGGTTGTCGGTTTGACAGACTGACTTTCTATTAGGGTGGAAGAAAAAACGATTTTTAAGTTTTTTGAAAAAAAAATAAAAAGTAATATAGTTGGTTTGATAGTCTGTCAACCTAATCAACTTTTTTTCTTTGTACAGTAGCTGAAAATTTGAATTTCCCTCCAAAAATTTGAAGCCCTAAACCCCCTCATTTGGGGCAAAAGAAAAGGTAAGCACCTTTGGTCGTCTTCTTTGCAAAGCTCTTTATTAGGGTTTATCGATTTTTTATGGCTCATCGACATAGTCGGGACAACGGACTGCTTCGTCATCGTATAGAAGAACTGACTAGTTCGAACAAAAGGGAGGAGAACGGGAGGCAAGAAGACAAAGGAGATACACAGGTGTGCAACTGGCATGGGTGTGTGACTTGTCCGTCCTCATCTAGAAGGGAGGCACGTGATTGAAGGTACAGTCTAAACAAATGGCTGGTTCATCTTCAGCTGGATTGACATTGGGAGATCAAAGATCTTCACAAAAAAACTCCAAGTGAATGTAGCCTTTGATATGCACGATGAAGAAAACCAAGTTAAGCCATGGATCCACTGACTGGATGGACAAAACGGTGCCCAAATTGGGGCACTATATTGATAATATAATATTTATTTATTTAATTAAAATAGGCTTAGTCTTTTTCTTGTTACAATAGGCTTAGTCATGAGTAGAAAACCGAAACTGATAACTCCAAAATCCACGAAAACCACGTGGGTCATGAATTATGATCATCCCATTCATAACTTGAAGTGTCAATGGTCAACAATTCTTCAACATGTTTAAAAATAAAAATAAAAATAAATCTTCAACCAAAAAAAGTAACTTTTGTTGTAAATTGGATGACCCTTTAACCAAGCTTATGAATGATCATATTATCAAACATGACTCTCACATTGAATTGTAACATCAAATATGACTTCTACATTGAATGTAACTTGTACACTTTACATAACTTGTATTCAACTCCAATATATAATCACTTATCCATGTATTGTCATGTAACTTGTAATCCTCTCCAATGTACATCAACTATTCCATGTATTGTCTATATTGCTTGTGATACGTTATATGACTTGTGGTGTATGTATAATTTGTACACATTGTATAAGTACAATTATCATCATCACCAAATGGCCTATATAAAGGGTGCTAACCCCATTGTAATTCACACACCAAGTTGAATGAAAATTTTTCATTCCAACTATCTTATTTCTTCTCTTCTCCTTTGTAGTAGTAGTTTGTAGTAGTATAAGTTCTTAGTCTTCTATTTTTCTTCCCTAGTTCTTAGCAAGTTCCAATTCAATTTACAACACGTTATCAGCACGAGCTTGCTCTAGCATTAAAGAGATCTTGAAGTTCAAGAAAGCTTGTTAAGGAGACAAAGCTAAGAAGGTATAACTTTTGTTATTTAAATAAGTTCAATTTACTTATATATTATCATGGTTGCTTCCTTTTATCTATGCATATTTTATTCATATACTCACCGATTGCGAAAGTATGCTCTGTAGTTGCGTCTCGTACGATCTTCTACATCAGAAATCAAAATTCAATGTGTGACATATAGTTTTTCTCTTAAAACTACAAACGATTAGTTATTGTTCTATTCTTGATTTTATAATACAAATAATGCTAGAAGTTTGAGTTGATAGTGGGTAAGGCTTGTCCCCAGTAAAGCTAAACATTGAAAGGGAGACGGGTTATCCCGTTCGAGGAGGCATGGTATTAAGTAAACTATGTCTCGCCACCCAACCTGGAGGTTGTCCCACCAACTCATACGAATAGTACATTTTGTTTATTAACAAATCAAGTTGTGAACATATATTTAATCATATGTTATGTTTTTACATAAAAAAATGGAAAAATTATTTTATATTAAGTTTATTTTCAAAATATTATTCAACCATAGTTGAACTTGTTGCCTTATTATATTACCAACAAAATTATTTGTCATGACAATTAGATACTACAATTTGTGAATAAAGTATATATGCAAAACTGTATGTTATACATAATCATTCGCCAATTTCTCTTTAGAGATTTGAAAAGTGAATATTTCACTTTATATATATTTTCACCTTATGAAGTTATATATATACATACCAAAAGGGTAATGCTCCAAAAGCTCAAAATGAGCGGCTGGGTCTCATGCTACAAAATTTAATCAGTCGAATATTAATTATAATTCCACAATTTTAATTACCTCTATGTTGAGGCTATGTGAAAATATGACTGATGAAACAATAAAAATAAGGTCACGTGACCCGCCTCGATTTATTGCTGCAGCAAATATCGAGTGCGCACGTCAATCCAATAAATATTAAGGATTGATTTCTTGTCTCATGGTAGCTGAGTAAAATAATGAGATATTATAAATATAATATCGCTCCCGTCCAATTAGTTCAGCTTCAAATTAAGAAGCATATGTTGCATATAATGATCATGATCGCAATAATAAATTAATGGACATGGAAAATGTGAAAATATCAGTTAAAGGTTGTATTGACAATTCCACCAAAAGTTGGAACAAAAGTGGTGCACCACTAGAAAGGGCAAATAATTATTGACAATGAGCGCTCATAATTGTGACATTTTTTTGGTCATATATGAAAGGCTATTTTGCCTAAATATTGTCATATTTATACCCGAATATTTTTGTGACCTTTACCATGCCTTCAAAATCTAAGGCAAAATATTATGAATTTTATCATTAAAAATGGCTCAATAAAACAAGCACATCGAGATGTCTTTAAATTGTGACCTAACTATAGGCGATGAGTTTATGTCTTATGTATCATGCTACATGCATGTACAAAAGTGAATATTTTTCGAATTCGAACTTAGCGGAGGCTAATGTTCAGTCAATATCTAATATAACAATTTTATTGTTAATGTCTTGTTCAGAAGAAGTCTACTCAGAATAATAGAAAACTTATCTATATGATTTAATCTGAGTATAATATTTTCGACTTTAACTTCTAAAATATATAAGACACATTAAAACAAATGTCGTCATAAATCAAATAACATTCATAATGTGGAAAGATCTATTTGATTATCCATAATCATCAATAATGCGAAAATATCATAAATTCGCACGACATCCTTTATCGAACTGAATTTTTTTCAGCTAGAGATTATCTTAAGGAAAATCAATAGGAGACGTATATTGATTTACTCTCAATTAATCATATTATAAGATGCCTTGAATCCCTAATAAGGAAATTATTTATAGCAAGTTTTACTAATTGTCACTTTGATGAAGCAGTTTTTCCACCATTAGGAGGAGATATAAGCCAATTCAATTTACAACAACTTTATTATTATACCCAATTTTTTTTCAAAAAAATAAAAATAAACCAGGCATAAAATTTAAAAGAAACGCTAAAATAATTCACAAAAAAATCACAGTAGAGTAGATCGATTCTCACTTCCTCTCTTCACCGCCCGCAATGGACGACACTTCATCATAACAATCGTAATCTTGTTCAACCTTCTTGAACTCCAAACATGACTTGGACTTGCAATATCTCAACAAGAAATGCAGCAGAACAGCAAAAACAGTAAGCCCAGCACTGATCGCCCAAACGATCTTAGTAGCAATAGCCATGACAAACACCAAAAACCCAGCCGGAACCAAGCACATGACTACCAATCCGGGCAGCCCCAAAGGCACCTTGTAAGGCCTCTGCAACTCGGGCCTCTTCTTTCTCAGCCACAAAAACGACGCAAACTCCAACAGCATCCCCAAACTGTACAAGAAATTGGCCGATGAGATGATGTCAGTGAAGTCCATGAACGACACCGCGAGAGTGATCGCGGTCGACAGCAGAATCGCAATTGACGGCGTGTTGAACCACCTCGATCTCCTCCCGAAGAGCTTCGGGAGAATCCCCAAATCCGCCATTCCCAGAACTTGATAAGCGCAGCTGCTCAACTGCGCCTCGTACAATCCAATCGCGGACAGCACCGCCCCCACTTCGACCCATATCTTCAACCACTTCCCCCCAATCATCCCCGCCGCGTCGGCGAGGTACCCGTCTTCCCAATCGCTCTGCTTCAACTCCAAGGCTCCAATCCCTGCAAACAGAGGTATCAAGTACCCCAAACACGTCAAAATCCCCGCACAAAACAAGGCTCTCGGAAACGTCTTCCGCGGGCGATCCACCTCCCCTGCTAACGTGCTGGCGTTGTCCCAGAAATTCAAATTCCAGAACAACGTGTTCAAAAACAGATTCCAATTCTTCTTCTCCTGCCCCTTTAAATTGATCCAGCGAGAGGGTTTGATTTTGGGTATCGAAATGAGACCCATCAGCACAAATGGAATGAGAGAAATCAAACCTAAAGCAACTGCAGTGTAACCGACAATGGCGAGGCCGGTGTAATTGAGGAAGGATAAGAGGAGGGTGGACCCGACAATGGAGAAGATTCTGGGGAGGCCGGAGGAGAAGAAAGGGAGGACGAGTTTGAGGTAGTTGACGCAGAGGACGGGGTAGGCGGCGTTGTTGATGACGCCGGAGAGGAACTTGGAGGTGCCCATGAGGGATCCCCAGAAGGGGCCGAAGGCGGCGGAGGCCCAGATGACGTAGCCGCCGTTGCCGGGGAAGGCGGTGGAGAGTTCGGCGGTGATGAGGGCTTCAGGGATGCTCCAGATGAAGGGGAAGATGAGGAAGCCGAGGATGGCGAGGAGTGGTCCGCCGGCCTTCACTGCTGGCTCTTCTCCGAAGGGGCCCCCGGAGACCTCGAAGAATATGAGGAAGATGAGGGGGATGAGGGTCAGTTTCTTCTTCTTCTTGGATTGTACTAGTTGTTGGTGGTGCGTTGGGAGTGTTGTGTAGGCCAAAGACGACGATGGAACCATTGTTGTTGTTGTTGGGGATGATGTGTTAGTTGCTGATGGAGTGTTGTCGGGGTCGATTGGGGATGATAGTGGGGGTGCTGATGGAGTGGAGTGGTGGTGTGGTGGGGGAAGTGGGAGGGGCATTATGGGAAGTGGAAGAGAGAAAGGAAAGTAAACGATTCACGACGAGGAGTACAACTACAAGTATAGAAGATGATCCCTAAGATTTTTCTTATATTTGAATTTTAGCATTCCCTTTGACGCAGCATCAACAATTGTCCTTTCTAACAGTGTCGTCTCTAGTATTTCTCATGAACAATCAACAATGACATACTTCCATGAATCTCACTAAACTCGTTAATTACAATATGAAAGTTAACACTAATTTATAAAGTCACAAAAATATACTCTTAATTCAATTAGTAAATTCTAAATGAATTCATAAACTAACTCAAAGTCCTAATCAAAACACAACCACAAAATTAATTTCAATTACAATTTCAAAAGTAAGCTATATATGTCTTTATATTCACGTTTTTTTTGTTATCAAATTCTTTATTGAAAAACAATTACAACTCCTAATTATTAATCGAAGTCGATTACAAATCTTAATCAAACTCCAACAATAACTGCAATGTCCTACTCCTATACAGAAAGGGATGGGCGGCAAGGATATTTTATAGAATCTGGTTTGGGTGGGACCGGTAGATGACGTCAACTGATCGGTGGATATGATTGTGTGCTCCACTCGCACGCGGTTGCCTTGTTTTTATTGAGGGCCGCTAAGGGCACCCCACCGTTTCATGAAGGCATCCAGTCAATGCGGGCACTAACCAATTTACCTAGGGCACCCAAAAATTAGACTCAAAATACTCAAAATACCCCTTGAACAAACCTCTCACACCCCACCACCCCCACCACCACCACCACCACCACCACCACCACCAAACTCCTTGTGAAAGAACCCATTTGTTTTCAACCGACCATTGCGAGGATACCCCGAAATCGTCATTTTTCGTCCATCTCCGTGTGTTTCTCCTTCGTTGTAGGAGGTTTTTGCAGTTTGTAGGCTCGGGGTGTTTGCCGATTTTGTCTTCAAATTAGAGCTCGGTTGAAGATCGTCGAACACACAAATTTTGCGTGAAATCGATCGTTTGAAGTTACATTTGGTAGAGTAGTTGTAATGTGTGTGTGGCAGTTTGTTGAATGGTTAAAAAATTGGGAAATCACGGTTCTCGGCCACACAGGCCAAAGAGTGTGTTAACTGTCTCGGCCACGAAGGCCGGAAGAGTTCACAGTGTCTTGGTTACGCATGGCCGAGAATACTTTAGTTATCTCGGCCGAGACATGACGAGAGCTACAATTAGTGATAGGTAACGTGGTGTCGGTGGTGTACAATCGAGAATTTGCTCCTACTCTCGGTTGTACACCGTCGTCGAGAGGTTAGAGTAGGCTCTCGGTCTTGCGAGGCCGAAACAATCGCGCGCATCGAGAATTACTCAGTACTCTCGGTCGTACCATACCGTGACCTACTTACACCTCTCGGTCCTCTATGACCGAGACATTGCTATACATTTCGGTCCTGCGAGGCCGAAACAATCGCGCACATCGACATAAACTTCGGATAACCGCATAAAAAACACAATAAATTTGCAAAATTTCCGTGAGTTCGACCTCCTCTTGCACGGTAGCAGTACAATCCTACATTATATAGTGGAAACAAGTTCGGATTTGAAGAAATTACCAAACCCTACGTTGACAAACAAATCATCATTTTCGCAGTTTTACACAACTAAACAGTTCAAAAAAACCATCAAATTGTTGTCAAACATTGTTACATCGCTATCGGATGATGTCAATCTGCAAGAATCTATCAACGCTCGCCAAACGCAATGTGGATTTGTGGTTCAACCTTGTGGTGGGGTGCTTTTTTTTTGTCAAAATAATTTATGGGGTTTGAATCATTATATATACAAGGGCAAAATGATCTTTTCCAGTTTTGCTGAAATTTTTACAAAAACTTTCGGTGTCTTCGTTAAACGGTGGGGTGCCCTTAGCGGCCCTCTTTTTATTTTGGGGAGAGGGGCATTTTGGGAAGAGGAAAAAATTGGGATTGCTTTGGAGAAAGGGAAGTAAACGATTGACAAGAAGAGATATTGCAGGTGGCGTAGAGATATTGACTTTGAGTTGGTGGATCTCAAATAATTTGCACACATGCCGCCCGTCAGCACATCCTTTCGTGGAAAAAATCACAAAAATACACGTATTTATACTTTAAATGAGAAAAATAGGGATAAAATATTTTATTTCGAGTAAATAAGCAATGTCGCCCAATGAAAAAGCATTATCTAAGTGGTAAAATTTTTGCTAACGTAGACACATGGATAGCGCTTTTTGAAAATGCATTATTTATGTGTTCGAGTCAGGTGGCGTAAATTACACAGATAGTACTTTTTCAAAAGGCGTTATCTGTGTAATCAACGCCACGTGGACAGGCTTACATTGATATCTCCTTTTGAAAAGGCATTATCAGTGTATGGCTGTCCTACGTGGACAGTGAGGTGGAAGGCAATTGTATAGATAGCTCATTTTGAAAATGAGCTATCTATACAAAATTATACACTCTATAAATGACTCATTTTGAAAATGAGCTATCAATACAATTTTTTTCTCATGAACGACACGTGCATATGGAGATGGACGACCCGCGCCACTCGTGTATGTCGAGGTAGACAACCAATGTAAACAACGCGCACGCATATCAACGCGTACAACCCATGCAAACGTGACCCATGTATGCCGAGGTGGAGATTTCATGCAAATGACAGGCACGTCTGTCGAGGTGGGCAACCCATTCAACCTCGTGCAACTCATGCAAACGTCACGCACGTGTCTCGAGGTGGTAAAACCAATGCAAACGTCGCACACGTATCTCTTGGTTCACAACACATGGAAACGCCACGCACGTATGTCAATGTGGGCGAGCCATGCATATCCACTACAGACCATGGACCCCATGCAAACATCACGCACGTATCGCGAGGCGAACAACCCGTGTGAATTGCATGCTTACTATGAATATGCATGGCTAGCCACCTCGACATACGTGCGTGATGTTTCCATGTGTTGTCAACCAGGAGATACGTGTGCGACGTTTACATTATTTTTATCACCTCGAGACACGTGCGTGTTGTTTGCATGAGTTGCACAAGATTACATAGGTCGCCCACCTCAACAGACGTGCTTGCCATTTGCATGAAATCTCCACCTCGACATATATAAGTCATGTTTGCATGAGTTGTTCACATCGATATGCGTGCGCATTGTTTACATTAGTTGTCTATCTCGAGATACGCGAGTGGCGCGGTCGTCCATCTCCATATGCACGTAGCGGTCATGAGAAAAATGATTTGTATTGATAGCTCCTTTTCAAAAAGAGATATCTATACATATTGCTTCGTCAACTCTACGCCACCTCACCGCCACCTCACAAGCATGAAGCCTACTCATATGCAATAACGCCTTCTCATAAGGTGTTATCACCTATTTTTGAAAATAAAAACTAAACTATCATATTTTGTGAAATAAAATGTAAATGTCCCCCACTTTTGAAAAAACACCCCTTTTGTGCCATGCAAGCAAGTGATCAACTGAAACTACAAAAGGTCACATTACCAATATATATGTCTTCAATAAAAATACGAGATAACTAATTTTGAAAACTAATTTTTTATATTGAGATTCTTTTTTTAAAGATTATATGGAGATTCTCTTCAAACAATTGTTAGCCTATTCTCGCAATATAATCATATAAACATACATATAGCTCCAAAAAGTAACAACAAAGTGTCAACAACTATTGCAATCTATGAATCATATCCTAATGTTATTTGCAAATAACTCGTGTATCTAAATATATAGCGAAAATATCTATAATACACAAATATGTGAATTTGAGTAAATTTAGGAAGCGACTATTAACCTCACCACCTTATTTCAGCCCCCATTTAATTTAATATATTTTAAACTAAAATATTTTTAGGCAATATTACATAAATAACCCTACTCTAAATCACGAACCTATTTTATTTCCTTTTTCCCTTCTACTTTCACTCTCCACATCCCCTTCTAAACTTTATTTCCTTTTTATTTCCTTCTCCCCCAAAACAAAACAAAACAAAACAAAACAAAAAACCTTAAACTCATCTCATTTTCTCTTCTACTTACTAATCTCTCTACACCTCCTTCTCATTTCTTTATCCATACACTCAAACAATTCACCACCAAATGCAACATCTTGAATATAATATTTAGTTGAAATTTGATTCATATTATTGAATAGTTAGAACCTTTTATTTGTGTTGCTTACAAATCAAAAAATCAATCTTGAAATGCATATGGAGCAAATTGAGTTAAAGAGAAGAAAAATATGATTTGCAACAAGAGATTGAAGGTTGAGGATCACAAAAATGAAAAGAAGTCTTTTTTTGGGGAGAGAGTGGGCAAATATGAACTAAAGGTACGTTGGGTAGTCTACTAATAATTAAAAGAGTGGTTAAAGCATGAATTAACTTATTGAAGACCATAAATAACATTAAATTAAATGAGAAGTTGACATAAGGTATAAGGTACTAATAGTCACTCCTTAAATTGATGTTTATTAATGTAATTGTTAAGTAATTATTGTCCAATAATCTCTTATATCTAAGGATAACTAGAACCTCATATCTAGCAACCATATCAACCAGACAAAATGATTTAGCATATTCAATAGCATTAATATTAGCGAAATGTTTAGGCATTATAAGATCTCTTTAGTATCAGTTCGCGCTCATTTCAACTCAAATATGCATTTACCTTCTTGATTGCTCATTGAGGTCAACCTCTCTTTATTAACCTTGAAGTGGACAAAGTCAAGGAATAAAGGGCTGGAAGGGGAAGTTCAATTTTTTTTTTTTTTTCCAGCTACATAAATTTTGCTCTGAAAAGAGAGAAGCTAGGTAAGTTCTTCATTCCCAAACCTGTGGTTTATGAGATCACTCTGTAGCCTTTCCTTTGCGCCTACCGCTACCCGTTTCCAAAAGGTAACAGACAACTGAATCCATGTCGTCGCCGAAGATGTTGTATGCCTCGAGAACTTGTAGGTAGTTGAACCCCATCGAAAGTACCATCTGCATGCTACTACTTAAAACAGTATCAGGAACAACACGCTGGGTTGCCCCTCCGAATCCTTGTATCAGCCGAGGGTGGCCCTGTTGTGACACAAATATTCATTAGCCAGCTTTTCAACTCAAAAAACTTTCTTTTCCTAAAGCCAACTCAAACGACATTTAAATGCAGTATTTTCAAAATACGTATCTATTCCAGGGCGATGATCATTAGCATACACCCCAAGTCAATATATATTTTTTTACAAAAATCAGAGGTTCAATACTACATTGTGACTGAAAAATATTCGCCACCCTAGACATAAAACAATATGCACCATGAAAATCAGAGTGGAACCTTTTTTTTGGTAGAAGCAGAGTGGAACTTCTCTATACCCAGATAGCTTAAAATAAGTTCTTTGGCAATTGTCGTAATTGATCCAATTTCGAGTTCAAATTATTAAACCAAACTTTTATGAGTCAATCAGTTCTCATACTGGGTCAACAAAAAACTCAAAGAAGTGCTTTTCAAAAATCAGATTTACTCTTATAAATTTTGGAGTCAATTACTTGTCGACAAAACCCAAAGAAGAGATTCTTTATCATACAGGTTTGTGATAAGATCCCACATAGAACCTTCTAGAGTTAGTTGGTGGAAAGACTCTAAATAAGGGTAGAGAGATATTGTAAGTTCATTCGGTACATCCATATTGTCTTAGAAACTCATTTGAGTTCTTGGAGAGTCCAGCCTCTTGAATGTTGTGGGATTGCATGTTCTGTGGTTTAGTTCAACAATATATATTCTTCTTCTCTCACATTCTTCTTGTTCTTTATCTTTTCTTTGTTAGTTCAGTCCATTAAAGTTTGGGTTTCTATCATTGGTATCAGAACACACTTTCAAACATGGGAGCTCAATTAGATCGAATGGAAGCTCAATTAGATCAAATTAAAGAGGAGCTGAAGAAGATTTCAACCATTGAAGTGTCGATTGGGTAGCTTAGATATGGGATGATGCTTGTGTTTAATGGGTTGAATCAGTGGCTTGACGAACTCTTTCATCATCGAGGGATTGAATAAACCGGCATGAAAGCACCAAATCTGACAAATCCGGCAACGATTGAGTTGATTCGGATAGTTGAAGGGTCAGATCTAGTGACGAACAAGGTGTTTTCAATTGTCGGTAACCCAGATCTGAAGAAGCAACAGTCATTCGACTTAGAATCTGTGGTGAATTCAGCATTCCACGGGGTAGTGTTGCGGTGCGAAGCGACTCTCGTTCAACTCTCAAATCCACCAGATCTAAAGCTGAGCAAGGTGTTGTCGACTTCCATGGCATCTTTTTCGTTCTTGATATGTGCTTCAATGAAGCATATCGGTGACACTAAGGGCACTATAAACCTACATTCGTCAGATCGGGTCGCATTTCGGAAGTATTTGATGGAGGTCGATTCCCTTCCTTTGTCGAGCGACGATTGCTTTGCCGCTTTAGCTCCGCCACCGTGGCCACTGCCTCCTTCGTGGCCAATAAAATTCTTCATGATTCGAGCAATTTTCTCTTCCCGCATAGATTTTTCTTCTTCTTCTTTGTGTAATCCCTCTTAGTTCAATTTGAGAAGACGACTTTCACTATCGGACGTAATACTCGAGGTGATCGGACGATGAGAGGTATGCCACTGCATCGCGTTCGTTACTTCTGTCATGTTCACACATACATTGTGAGCCCTAATGACTTTTGTATGTGGTCGTTTGGTTTTCTCTGCCTTGCATGTTTCTTTTTTCACTCAAAGTGGCCGGGCCGCTTAAGCTGCATGATATTCGAGAATCATTTGATGATGACATTGGTTGTGCCTCAAAGCTTCATCGATTCCTCTCCTCTTTCTCATGACGTCGTCGACCTTTGCCTCCCCGTCATGTGCTCAATCGGTGATTTGCACAAGTCTCGCTTATTATTCATGAGTATTCACTGATTGTTCTTTTCAGTAATGGTTTCCACTCTTTGTCATTTTGATCCGTCCAAGCTCTCATTTCCTTTGTTTATGGTGCCCCTATTTTGGGCCTCTCGATGGGTTACTCTGCACCATATCAATTGGGCATGCCCCATGAAAATTGGCTTTACCATCGGAGATGAGGGTATGCGTACCATTAACGTCATGTATTCAGAGCTTGAAGTGTTTTATGTTCGGGGCTCGGCAATGGGAAATAGTTCACAAAGAGTTTCCTATAGGAGTGTTCCCTTCCATTATCTTCAGGTTTTCTTTGATATTGGTTCATTGTTCTACATCAATCCAAGGGCTATTGTTGGCGTTCACTTTCGCAATGTTCAACAACTGCATTTGCTACTTGATGGGACTAGCGCACAAGGCGTTCATCGACATTTCCTTGTCCTTTCTACTGGTCACATGAGCATGTTGGGCAGTGTTGCTTTAAGTTTAGTCATGCTTCTTCACTTTGATGTACCTATCCGGATGGCTTAGTTGAGCATAGGGCTGATGAATGGTGTATGTTGTGATTTGGCAGCAAGGTTCATATGGATCTTAGCATGGTCGTTTCCTCACACTCATTCACATCCCACCCTCCACGAAAGTTCACATTCGGACATATCCATCTTCTTTAGTTACCACCTCGAGGACAAGGTAGATTTTTAAAGGGGGGAATAATGATAAGATCCCACATAGGACCTTCTAGAGTTAGTTAGTGGGAAAACTATAAATAAGGGTGGAGAGATATTATAAGTTCATTCACTACATTTGCCTTGGCTTAGAAACTCATTTGAGTTCTTGGAGAGTCCACCCTCTTGAATGTTGTGGGATTGCTTGTTCTGAGGTTCGGTTCAGCAATATATCTTCTTCTCTCTCTCATTCTTCTTGTTCTTCATCTTTTCTTTGTTAGTTCAGTCCATTAAAGTTTGGGGTTCTATCAGTTTACTCTAATGAAGTTTTAGATGCACATTTGCAAGTCACATTAGATTTAGTGCTTCTCTTCGCAAATGGAAGGATCTTCAAGCCAAGAGGTCAATAAATCTTCCTCGTATCAAAAGTATTTATATCCCAGAAGCATCAAGACATTTTCAAAATTGTTGTCCTCTCCACAACTTTGTCGGTGTGGACAAAAGGAAGAGGAAATAATGGGCATGGCTTAAGTTGTTGGCATCCTCGAGGATTTCCATCACAAAATGGGGTGGGAACTTTCTTTATCTACTTTTATTAGAGAATTCGAAAGAATTTGATTGGAAAGGGTTGTTTTGCATTAGTCTATAACTTTATGAATCAGATTAGAAGATTGCAGGCCCTCAAGTTCAGTCAGTACACTACTCTCTTATCATCAATATGTTCTCTATAGCTTCTCGAAAAAAAAAAAAAAAAAAAAAAAAAACAAGTGAAGATAGTGCTCACTAATAAGGGGTATAAATCAGAACTAACTTGTTCCAGAAGATGATGACTCGGCACTGGAAGTGGACTCCCTAGAGCAATGCTGCTGCTTAAATTTTTCCTTAGCAAGATATTCAGCTCGAGAAACTTCCATTACCATTCGCTCAATTTCCTTCTCAGTAAGCTCAAGATCAGAGTAGAAGCGCCCCTCAGCCAAAAGAGCCTATTATGAGATCATACAAGGCCCAAGTCAACCAAAAAAAAAGTCACGAGAGAATGGCAGCAACACATTAACTCACTAAGAATAAAAAGAAGAGAAATGTTAGGATGACCCGGTGAATGGCACCCGGGATGGACACCCGGTGACGGTGTACATCCATCCACGCATCAGGGATATGTGTGCACATACATCGATGCATGAATGGATGGACACCGTCACTGGATGTCCATCCCAGGTGCCACTCACCGGGTCATCCTAGCATTTGCCTATAAGAAAGATGAACATTACAGGATAACAGTTGCAGGTAATTTACATTATCTATCTGTTGTTCTTGTTGGGCTCTAATAGCAGCCTTCACTTGATCCTTGTTAACATTAGCCTACAGATAAGAAACAATAACTCAGTCCATTTCCAGGAGGAGAAATAAGAAAAAAAGGGAAAATAAACAAAAATAAAATGTGGTATATAGATATATATTTAAAACCTAGTGTCCCATCAAAATATTTATGTAAATACATGCATATCCGCGTACACTGACACTGTGACACATACCCCCACAAATCTAAAAACATCAAGGGATTCCACAATCATCTTTTGGTGGCTCAAAATCCTATGAAAAGGTACCAAGGTCCCTACTACTCACCCCCTGAAGACTGCTGAATCCAAGGCCAGCTCCAATTGCCAATCTACGAGGGTCAACAAGTGAGTTGTAATGGTTCCCGTGGTGATAACTTAACCTAACAGGCGGTGTATCTGTGTTGTAATTCCCATGAAAAATGTTGATAGGTTCTGCAGCAAAGAAAATTTTCAGAATTTGAAATGGCAAACACCAATTAATGTGGGACTTATGCCATGTTATTGTTGTTGTAGTTGTTGTTGAAACGGCAAACAGAAGATGTTCACTTATAGGCAGCACGTGTTCCGAACAAAGCCATACCAGTGCTGTAGGAATAAATATGGATGGGGCGATTGTACATTTCAGATAAAGCCTGGATCTCGACATTGTTTCCATAGACCTGTTGCATAAATATATAAACAAATTTGGTGTTAAAAAGAACAGAAAAAGATGCTTTCAAAAAAAAGGGAAAAGATATAAAAGAAAATAATACATGAGTTTTTATGTCAATTTAAATATATTAAAGGAAACTTATAAAACTCTTATGCTAGTGCTTCAATGATGCCTCTCTATAACAATTCACGCTAACCTCATTTAACGATTCATCAAACTCCCTTTCTAACAAATTGTGCGTGCAGAAAAAGTTATCTTGCCCCACTCTTTTAATTCAAGAGGCTATATGCCTTAAAAAACAAACAAACTCAAGGGGCTATATCATAATTTGTATATATATAAATATATAATAATAAACAACCATGTTTTAATGATATATATATATATATTTTATAATGTATCCATGGATTAAAGTCTCAAACTAAAACAACAAACCTAATACAAAAAAGATCTCCAATTTTTATTTTATTTTTTTGATAAGAAAGAAACCAACTTGGCCCTCACTAGGACTCGAACCCCCAACCTCTCACACATGTGAACCCATACCAAACCAATAGGTTACCAACATTGTTAATAAAGAGATTTCCAATCTTCAAATGCCCAACGCCACCATTTACTTAAAATTAACAAAAAAAAAAAAAAAACTACCACAACATAGCATCAATCACAAATTAGTTGGGGTCAACTACATGGATCAAACTCTTCCATTGCGCTAGATTGAGTGCCACCATTTACTTAAAATTAACTAAAAATAAAAATAAAAAATTATAAATAAGAGAATACGTAAAGTATAACAGCCTGCAATATAATCTAACATATAATAAGAAACTTTTAAGTAAAAAATAACGTATGCCTTTTTTATAGGAAAAAACTACAAATAAAAACGTATATCAAATTTGCATTGAAATATATTGACTCATATTAGATTAACTGATTATGTTATGCAATTTGTACTCTAATCCAATCCATCTGAATTATAAAACTTGGGACCTGGTATGTCTTCAATTCTTAATCCAATCTAAATCCCGATTGAGGGTTTAAAGCCCTGATGTTGGGTCCAGTAGCTTACTAGTCACCGGATTTTGATAAAATAAAACAAATCCGCATTATATATAATCCCAATCCATTAACTCTATAACAATGTAAACATAACCTAGAGATTATACTTTAGTGGTCCTAATTGCACTGAAGAAATCTTTGATTAGTCTCTTACTACCAACTCAGATAAACTACTTGCACTGAAGTCATTTTCCTCAATGAAATTACTAAAATCACAAAAAGAGTTTTTTTCAATTTAAGATAATTCTCGTGCCAAACACATAATCTTATGTTTTAATAAGAAACCTACTTACACCACCCCAACTCCTACATAGGAAGACTTGAACCTTCAATCTCACAAAGAGGTGCGCCCATGCAAGTATGTCACACCAGTGGAGCTACCACTTCGTTGGCCAAACACCTAATATTTTTCTTGATTAGATCCAAACACCTAACATTTATAACAACATGGGTAAATAAGTTTGAAGTGAACTCGAAGTCTTTGATCCTTAACAATTAAGGAATGGCGAAAGGGAATCTGGATCTTCTCCATTTCCAGAGAGGAAAGGGAAAATAGACTCCGTCTGAACCAAGTGTGACATCCAAACAGGATTACCTTTTACACGAGGTCAGTTTGGGTTATCGCTTCTAGTGTCCAACAGTGTACCATAATATTAGGGGTTTTATTTTGAGAAGAATATTAAAGGCATTATCATCACAAGCACTGGAAATATGACTGTCATTGGTGATACATTAGTCACAAGAGCATGCGCAATCTTATTATTTTTCTTTTTGGTGAGAACGCAATCTTACTCTTTTCGATTTATGTGGTTAGCTTGACTGATAAAAAGCAGTCTGGCATTGTAGCTCAAGCTTCAATTGCAAAGACACGCATAGAGATTCCAAGCAAAACAACGGTTGGAAAATCCCGGTAAAAGTTACAATATGTACCTTGTCCCGTCTCTTCCTTTTACAGTAAGATGTAAACCCCTCAGTTACAAATTGAGAAAAGTGATCTCTCTCTCTTTCCTGAATGAGAAAAAAATTGTAGTCCATAAGTATCCAGAAACTTTTGAGTACTGTCAAGGTAGCGATATGTATAATATAAAAGCAAACACACATAGTTTTTGATAGCTTTGAAATATGAAAATCAATGCTGTTCCTTCACAGAACAAAACTAGAAAATAAATGGAAACAAAACAAGAAAACAAAGTGTCAAAGTGGCAATTGAACTGCAAAATAGATAGCTTTCTTGAAAAACCACCTGCCCAATAGCTGAAAAATGTATTTTCCGCAAGAAAAAAAGCCTCATAATTTTTTTGAGAAAGATTGTAAGGACAATAGGATACCATATAGTCAATGCACATTTGTCGAGCCAAATCATACGCCTCGCTATCACCATATACTTGATCAGCAACAGCACGAAATAGGCAATTACCATCCTCTAGCATCCGTTTGACTTCATAACCCTTTGTTCGTCTTATATCAAGCTCAAACTGTTGTTCGCTCTCCTAAAATAAAAGCAGCAAAGACCAAATTATTTAATCAATACAAAATCATGGAAAGAACTGAGCATTTCCATGCAAGAAACAAGTCAGAATTATAATACTGTTAAATATTATATTTATTGAATTTGATAAGAAAAAAAAAACATACTTGTCAAAATGGAAAACATTGACTAATTCATCCCAATATCTATATTCATTATAAATAAGAAACTTGTATTTAAGGAAGTTATCCAATTAAGTATTTCTTTTGGGTTGGGAAGTCATAACAGAATTGTAGATTTATCAAATATCCTCCGCATAAAATATAGAATGCCTGCCCCAAAAAAAAAAAAAAAAAGAATATCCGTGTTTGGTCATTTAGTACCTTTATGCAAGAACCGCATATTCTCAGATGATTGACATAATCTATAATATTCAGAATTTATCATATCTTTGACTCTCAGTTTAATGTATTTCTTGAAGGAGCCTTCTCGAGAATCCATTACCAATCAGGTTACATCAAAGCAAATCTATCCGTGGCAGTAACAAACGACAACATAAAAATTAGGCAAGCCGATGTTAGTGTCTCATGTTTGATTTTGCTATTTCCATCTAAAGCAACCAATGAGACCTCTTGCCTTTACTCCCTTTGTCCTCACTCAATGCATCATCAAAGAAAAGAAGAAAACTACCTCAGTTCTACCATGATTTGCCAAGACTATGATTCATCGAGTGGGGGACTAATAGTAATAGCTTAACGTGCAGATTTTAACACCAAGAAATCTGGCCTGTCCTAGAACCTCTTGAAGATATGAAGCCAAACTCATCCTTCTTCATGCACTTTAAGAACAAGAGATTACACTCTCCCTTTCAAACTCTTCAAGATTTGAAAAAAGTTATTCAAATTTGGAAGAGTTGGAAAAAAAACTTTCAAAATTTCAGAAGTTGGGCCGAATTTCAAGAAAATTACAGTGTAACACTTATTTTTACTCGATGCCAAATGAGTCATAGTTGTTGTTGAGCCAAATAAATTAATTCAGCAACAAATTTTAATTAATTGAACTTCCTTTATTCCAAAAAACAATTTCTTAATTGATATTTCTCCTACAAAACAAAGGTGAAATTACTTTTGAATAAATAGGGAAATCAAAGTCATAAAAAGAGTCCATCGTCGAAAATGCAGAAATTATTTTCCTATATATTGCTGGTGTTTTCAAAGAACAAGTAAAGTTTTTCGACAATCGAGAATATAAATTCAAATTTCGCAATATTAATTTTTAGTCACCATAGATATATTCTAGTATTAGATGTGATGTCAAATCTAATCCAAGGAGGCATATCCACTATCTCAACCTACCACGTCTCTCTTCAGAATCTCATTTATGATTGTAGCCATATTGAAGAAGCTTATCCAAGACTCCTTGTGGGGAAAAATGTGCGGTAGTTTTCATTTTATAGCAGCTTGGAAGGATCATCTTCCACCTTGAACAGGAAATCCAAATTGGAGAAAATATCTTTTGCAATTACATAGTTGAAGAAAGACTAGGAGACCAAAGTTATCAAAAATTGCTTTGGACCATCTTGCTATAGCTGGAATGCAAGAGAAGTGGGAGAATTGTCAGAAGTCCACAAAACCATCTTGCAACAACAATAGGAATGCTCAACCACAATGGAATCGACGTCTGTGACGTTATTCAAAGGAGGAATCTCCATGTCATGCCATCTCCACATTGATGTAGAATGCATATGCGAAATTGGAAAGTAAGGACCACTTGCCTTAATTGCCTTCTCATTTTCTCTATTTGATCAAAATGATTCAAGGGCTACAGGTGCATGAACCTCATGAAAAAAGACTTTATTATAGGTAGAGGAAATGTAATGAAACTATTTGGAGTTATGCTAGAAATGCTACTAAGCAGGTCATTTGGTAAGAAAAAGAAAAAAGAAAAAAAAAACCTAAGGGTGTTTAAGTCGTGGTCAATAGCTCTTTAAAGAGTGGATGGATTGGATTGTTGATTTTAATTGATTTATGTAAAAAAAATTATATTAGTATTAAATCAATTCATTTTTTATTCTCATATTATTATGTTACTTCTTTAGAGTTGTACCACTTAGAACCTGTTCGCTAGATTGGTTTGGCACGTAACCAAAAATAATGTGATGCCAAAGGTTTGCCTCACCTAACTAGGAATCCAATCGGATTCGCACGTCGTCTCGAAGGCACTTCTCGCCAAGTAGACCAAAAATTTCTTGAAATGAGTCCAAAGATTGAAAGAGTACAAATGCCTAAGCAACTCCCCTCCCTCTATAAAAACTCGATTGACACGTGTAGTCAACCTCCTCTCCATTTTGACACTAAATGCTCATGCTCTTCGATCTACTCGATCCCAAGTTACATAGTGATCTCATGAGGCCCTTTTATTTGCTCATATATAGTGAATTCATACCTTGGGTGACATTGATACATGAACGTGTTAGAAATGGGTTAACATTAAAACGCATTTTATACAATAAAAATAAATAGGATAACATTTTATTTAAATGTTACATAAAACTCATTTATGTCAAATGAGAAATTAAAGGCCAAAGTAGCCTAGTTGGACCATTGGATGGAGATCAAGCCGCAAAATTAGAGGGAGGTCATGTCCATTATTAGTGCATGTCCTGAGGCAAATCATGTGACGTGAATGCATCCAAAACCACAACGAGTTTGAATCTCTTTTAATTGCATTTAAATACACATATAGTATCTTGAGATAGAAACACGATGCAGAAGCATTCATAACAGTCGTGTAATTAAAGCTTCATGAATTTCAATTTTAATTTTAATTCCAAGTTAATAGTATTAAGTGAATTTATTACTTGTTAGCTGATTGATAGAGGATTCGCTTTCTCTCATTTACATCACAGAAAGCACGTAAAGTGACTTTCTTCTCTTCATCTCTTTTCACATTTTGCGCATTGCATACTCAGAAGTAAGAGAGTAGCAATTTTGGTATGAATTTCTAGTGTTTTATAGTACTGCAAACATTATAAGGAGATCGTTGTATCCAAAGACACATTTTGTCAATCACTGCAAGCACCAGTGCGAAATGAATTAGCCTTAAGATTGTGGTATAGGAACTAGAGAGAAAATGGTTGAGAGAGCCTATAGATTATATGTCCATAAGAGTTAAGACAGATATGCCCCACACTGGTGCTTATTGCTTACAATGATTTGACTAAATGTCTCTCACCATACAATGATCTCATTCTAGTGTTTACAACACTACAAAACACTAGAAATTCGAACCAAATTACTACTCTCATATTGTCATATTTTGGAGTATGCAATGCACAATTGGGGGCAAAAGAAGAAAGTAACTCTTAGAGCTTTTTGGGATTCAAATGAGAGAATGACGACCCTATATTTATAAGCTAACAAGTAATAAATTTACTAAATGCAATTAAGCGGGTTTCAAATTGAAATTCATGAGGTTTAAAATAAATGACCGTACATGGTTCAACACCATGTATCTACCTCGAGATATTACACGTGTGTTTAAATGAATATATAAGAGATTCAAATTCATTGAGATGCAATCACATCACATGATTTGCTTCGAGATATGCACCAAAGTCACCAATAATGGGCGAGACCTCTCTCGAGACTCGCGAGTTGGTCTCCATTCAATGGTCCAACAAGGCTACGCTTGCTTTTAATTTCTCACCCAACATAAATGAATTTTATTTAACATTTAAATAAAATGTCAACTCATTTATTTTTAGCAAAAATAGTCAAAATAATCCCGAACCTTCCATTTTTTTCTCAAAAAAATCCCAAAATAAAAATTGTCTAAAAATTTAACATTTTGAGATTTTCTCAATTTTAGCTTAACTAGTTTTTAGGTCAATTTAAGGCATGTGACACTACAATATGGTAATCATGATGAGTCAAACTGGTAAAGGAGGTAATTGAAAATTAACAAAGAGAAGGGTTAACCAACAAATAAAGGTTTATTGTTTAACACCAAATTGGAATCAACGTCAAATGGACAAATACGCTTAAAAAATCTCAATAAAAGAACCCCCAATCAAGTGATGATTCTTTCATGTTCTCATCAACAACATTTTCCCCATTGTCATTGCTCTCCGCTGTGGTTTTGCAGAGCTCCTTTTCCAAAAATTCATCACCTTCATCATTGACTCCTCGTTCACAAACCCCTCTCCCAAATCCACCAATTCCTCCTTTTCGCCCTCCTCTAGCGATGCTTACGCCCATTTTCCGGCCACCATCGCCACCGGAGCTTTAGATTCTGATTGCTTTTGCGTGTCTTTCAATGAGAGGAACAAAGCAGAGATAACGCTAAGAGAGAGTGTTTTGTAATTGTAGAAGCACTTAACCACAGCTCAATGGCTTTCATATTTGTTCTTCATCAACCTTCAGCTTAATTTGTCATTTTATTTTTGCGCTTAGGGGTTTATTTTATTATTTCAATTTGGGTGGTGAACAACGAAGCTAATTTATTTGTTTGGTTAATTTATTACGTATAAAATTGTTAGATTTTAAATCAAACCCTGTTATTTTTAAATTTCCAATTACCTCCCTTTACTAGTTGACTCAACAACTTTACTAAAATTAGAACCACAAATGCATCAAGTTGACCTAAAAAATAGTTGGACTAAAATTGAGACAAATATAAGAGTTTGGAAATTTTTAGACAAATTTAGTTTGAGAAAAAATTGCAAAGTTTAAGATTATTCTAACTATTTATGTAGCGACCCAAAAATCTAAACCTGTAATTCTTCATATCTATCGGGGTTATTTTCATAATTTCATATGATATGAGTGCATGGGGTGCTCTATATTGATTGAATTGTATGCTATATAATAATATATATAGAGAAATTATAGTAAACTGATGAATTAAACCCTAAATTTTAACTAAATGCAAGGTTTACTAACACGAGGACAATTTAGCATATAAATGAGTTAACCAAATAAAAGAAAGCATAAAACATGGATCGTGGATGAGCCTAGGACTTATTACAAGATGGGATGAGATGAAGTGTGGGGATTTGGTCTCCCAAACCTAATTCTTTAACCCTAGGTATAAAAGACTCATTATAGAGCTTGTGCCTCCATTTCAAACACAAGTGAGGAGAGATGGAGAGATGAGGGTTGCTCTAGAAAGGAGGAGTTGGTGTTTGGAGGATTGAAAGAAGGAGAGATCTAACACCATCTTCACCATTGTCAATCATGGGACATCAATCCAAACAAGGTAAACCCCGATGGGCCTTGTGCCTCTACTTCAACACAAAAGATTTGAGAAAGGGGAAGAGCAAGGGTTTACCTTGCTAGGATTGATATCCCAAGATTGACAATGGTGAAGATGGTTCAATCTTCAAACATCAATTCCTCCTTTCTAGAGCAACCCTAATTTCTCCACCTCACCCTACTTGTGTTTGAAATGGAAGCACAGGGCCCCATAATGAATCTTTTGTACCTAGGGTTAGAGAATTAGGGTTTAGGGAGACCAAATCCTCACCCTACATCTTATCTCATCTTCTAATAAGTTCTAGGCTCATCCACAGTCCTTGTTATATGTTTTCTTTTATTTAGCTAATGCATTTACGGGCCAAATTATAAAATTGCCCATGTCTTAGTAAACCTTGCATTTAGTTAAACTTTAGGGTTCAATTCATCAATTAATTATATTTCTTTGCATGGGGTATTATATAGCATACAATACAACAATATATAACAATGCACTCATAGCATATGAAATTATAAAAATAACCTTGATAGAGTGGAAGAATTACAGGTTCATATTTTTGGGTCGTTAAAATTTACCCTTATTTCAATTTTTGGAAACATGAATGTACAAAATAAATGTGGTCTAATCTAATGTGACATGTTTGCAACAAATATGCGATAGTTTAAGTGTTTTCAATTACTTGTACTTTCCAAATTAATTGATAATAATGGACCTAAACTTCCAATAACAAGGTGATATTAAATGAAATCATTCCACAAATTGTACGAAATCACTCTAATCCTGCACTAACAAATGGAACTTCAACTTTGGAATTTGTTTGTTGTTTTCTATGTTTCAATGCAATGAAAAATATCAAGAGGAAGTTACGTGTAAACTAATCCATGGAACTAGAATTCATCACATGCATAGTTCTCCCCTGCGCCGCAAGAAGTTCTACCGAAACCCTAGGATTTGTGTGAACAATTATTCTTGTTAAGTGGAGATATGCAAGGTCATTTATGGTAATCCAACTTAAAGCTATCCATTTTGTCCCTCCTACCAAACACGTGTAATAGAAAATGGAAACTTTTCAAGTAAATGCCTTCCAAGCACACACAACGCTATGGATATGCTAGCCGAATGTGCTACCATGCTGATCCGATCAAGTGAACACGGTGTTATTAACTTATGATCAATCTAATCATCAAACCTCCAAAAAGTAGATTTCAAGTTTTAAAAAAAATCATTTCATTGCTTCATTAAGCGTAAGAGCTTAAAAAGTTGAACCAAAATTTTAGAAATATAAGGTTTCAAACAAAAAAATATTAGAAATGAAGTCTCTCTAAAGTCTAAACATGCATACTTGACCAACCAATAGCATAAGAAAAATCCTCTTTACAACCATTTCTCTCGGCCAGTGATGACATAAGAGGAAGGTCAAGCTTATAAAACAACAAAAAAACAACATAACCTCAATCCATTGCGCTCAATTTAGTGGGAAGGAAGGTAAAGCTTATGCGGCAATATTTGCTTAATAAAACACTTTTAAGCTAGCAAATTGGCAAAATCAGGTTAACTAGTCATCGAGTATATTGACATTGTTTACTACTGTGCAAGGGATTACATGGGCTCCATTAAACTTGATTGGGAGTTTCGGTCCCAATGTTCGAGTGAGCCCATGAGTTTAGCTAATGACATAATGTAAGACAGTGATTGAAAGGCAAGGCCTAGGTGGTTGCCCTAGGCATTTTGGGGTAAAACCGCCTAGGCGGTTCCCTAGGCAAGTAGTGCCCTTGTAAATAATTTTTAGAAAATTGAAGGAGCTGATTATAATTAATTTGGTACTATATCCAATAACAAATCTTAACATAATTTATGTTACATAAGGATCTAAAGGCTAATTAGTATCTTGAAGTATATATTGAATGTGGAATATAGTAACTTATATAAAATTATTGTTAATTAAGGACCAATCACTAAATAAATAAATAATTCATGGGCCTAAGTAAATATTTTTTAGGCCGCCTAGGCGTAGTCCAGGCACCACCTTTCCTAGGCTAGGGAAATCACCTTGGCGCCTAGCAATCCTTGATGTAAGATTCTACAAATTTAACTTTTTCCACGAAATTAATTCTCCATGTAACTTTTCTTCCTAACTTGATTGCAATTTAAGTTTTTATTGGTTGTATGGAAAGACTTTCGAGTAAGATGGATAAGACAGCCAGGCACTGCCATTTTTTCTTTTTGAAGGTATGAGCCTAATAGCTAGAGAAAAATTCAGATTTCTCTCTACAACCTATTGGTGTGTTCGGTTTGTATGACTGCTTAGCTAATCCATTGGATTAGATGTAATCCGTTGTTCACTTCGCATGATTAGATAATGCAATGGATTAGCTAATCACACAAACTATGGACTAAACTAAGTGACCCCTTACCCTTTCCTTAGTTAGTCCATCATCAAGTTCAACTTCTTTACTCAATATTCCTCTTTTGCCCCTCTCTTTTCACAAACACTACTCTCTCTCTCTCTCTCTCTCTCTCTCTCTCTCTCCCCTAAACCCCCAACGAAGAACAACAACAACACAATCACAAAGAACAACAAAAATAGAGAAAACCCAAAACATTCTCCACAAGCTCTCTCTCTCTCTCTCTCTCTCTCTCTCTCTCTCTCTCTCTCTCTATCTGGTCTTCCTTGCTTGGAGAAACATTCCCCCGACCTCATCTCCCACTCGATCTCTCTTTGCTCTTCTTCCTTAAATTATCTTCCACCATTGTTAACTATCACAATGTTTGATCTTTTTTACTCTTTATCATCGTTGGGGTTGCACTGATTTGGGTGAAACCCACTCGAATCGAGTTCGATTTCAGGGATTTCGAATAGGGGTTGTGAGGACGATGAGGACAATGCAACCAAATCATGAGGACATGAGGACGGTTGTGAGGGTTTTATATGGGAGGGGTAAAATCGTCATTTTCATGAATCACTTAAAATCCTATCATGCCAACCGAAAAAGTCTCCAACTTCGGATTACCCCTAATCTATAGCTATGTAATCCAATGTTTGCTAATCCTACCCTATCAAGACAACCCTATCAACCCAACCGAACACACCATACAAGTTTTACATAATGTTAAGCATGAAAAATAAGGAAGATTATTAAATTTTCTGTTGATTTTTAGGTTTCTGAGATATAATTCAGCTCTAGTTGTGAAGCGGAGGAAATCTAGGATTAGCCATTTCTTATTCAATATCACCTTCTTCAACACATAAACCTATTCAACATAACTCATTTCAGTCACCCCCATTACTTTTTTGATCGGATCAGTCACCCCATTACTTAGAATAATATAATCATAGACAGTGAGAACTTCAACAAAGAAAGTGAAAAGAAATCAAAGCTCACCGGATCATCGAAAGAGGGCCCAAAACAAGGACCCTGCTCATCTGCACTATTGTAACCGTCTGCTTCCCCATATGATCGGGGAGAAGATGGCCTTGAACCAGACGGGGATGTCCGAGCAGACACAACAGGCCTGGCAACCACTGATCTTCTTGAAGAACCACCTCGCATTGTATTCAAACAACTGGACGCATTTCTCCTTGAGCTTAAATTCGCTGTTGAGGGTTTTGGAGGTGGCACTGGTGGAGGAGGTGGATACGAACTGCCAGTAATCATTGGCAACCCAACAGAGCTTGAGCTTCCAGAGTCATCTGAAGCAAGCCTCTCACTTATCTGCAAACCATTTAGTTCTCTAGACAGAATCCCCGACTCAGACATATTCTGACTTGATTCCTCCTCCTTACCAATTTCACTGGATGAAACCTCTTGTTCATTGCTTTCGCAAGGAACTTCATCATTCGTTATGGTTCTCTCTTCCCCTCCACTGCTGCTTTCTGCCACCAAATCAACATCTCCATTGTCCAAAACCTCCTCTTCATGCTCCTCTTGCTTCCCAACTGATGGAATCGGAAATGTCACAAATTGCTGTGTCGGAGTCGAAGACGAGGAACCAGGTTGAGCTGCCCGACTTTGATTCGCAGATGAACTAGCCGAACCTCGCTGGACTAAGATACGAGTCATCTTCTCCGCTAAAAATACCGCCTTTTCTGATACTCAAAAGCAGATATCAAACCTCCACAAGCAACTTATCACGCGCCCTCGCTTTGGGCAGCGTGACGCCGATACCTTGGCAGAAAGAATCTTTGCAGACTAACGCCCTCTTCTGCTCCTCAACAAACAACAATCTCTGCATTCCCCTAATAATTCTCATGAGATCCAAACCTCCTAAAGCCCTAGAACTTCACCCTAACCGAGATTCTTCCTCTTTCCCCAAAAAAAAAAAAAAAAAAAGAACTCGCCAATTCAAGATTTTCTCAATTATCAGCTCAATCGCCCCCAAAACCGCGCAATTTCCCTACCAAATCCAATCAAGCAGAGACCAAACACCATCATCGGAAACAAAAACACAACAAATACAGCAATGAAATCAAGCGGAAACGAACAATATCAAGCAATACCTGAAACAGTGCCACGACATCCGGAATTCACAAACGGAGTCTCGAATCTTGAATCCGCTCGATCAAGATCGGAGCGCGAGATGTCAATGGAGCTTCGACCAACCGATCGATCGATCAATCGCTCTATCGAGAGAGAGAGAGGGGGTTTCAAAAATGAAGCTAGAGAAGGAGCGTATCGGATGTGTTGTGTAGAGAGAAGAGACGACGAGGACGACGGTTCCTTTTATAGTGGCAGAGCGAGCGAGCGAGACAGAGAGAGAGAGAGAGAGAGCGCCCGTGACGATGCTTTCGGTGAGTTGCGCTGTTTGGACGACGCGTGGTGGTCTGACGCCGAGTTTTGATAAGAAATGTGACGTGAAGAGTAGGGGAGCAGAATGTCTCTCTCTCGAGTTCTCAACTGGTTTTTTTAAGGAACGTGCGGAAAATGAAGTTGGGTGACGTAGTTCTGCTTATCAAAGGGCGTAATTCATGCTTTGGATATGTGCATTGACATGCGTGCGTCCCACATCACTATGTGTGAAACAAATAGTAATGTTTGTCACGAATCATGAAGCAAATCCAAAGTGAAATGCTTCCCAATGCTAGAGTAACTCACTTTATGGATTGATCCTGGGGATTGATCCATTGAATGTCGTGCAATATATATCAAAATATGCACCAACAAGTGCAATACACACCGAGATGTGTGCATGTACATCTCAAAGCGAAATGCACGATATTCAACTAAGTCGATACCCAAAATGAGTTATCCAAACTTTTTCTTTTGAAAAATTAATATATCAAAAATCAAAGTACATTAAATATTCAAGTATTTCTTAGTAACTCGATGATATCATTAGTTTCAACCTCAAAATGCAGCCAAAAAAAAAAGCTACTTTAAAGATGTTTTCGGTAATCAAAAACAAATTAAAGGGATCAAAGTGCATATATCTAAAGACATAAGCACTAAAATGCATATTTCATCAAACCCAAAACAAGGGCATTTCTAAAGCATTTAAAATGCATATTTCATCAAACCCCGAGGGCATTTTGCATTTTACCCTTTATTAATATTATATTCGACAGACTGACAGTAGATATTAAAGAATTTTAAAACACCATCCAAAGCATTTAATCTAGTAAACTGAAAGATAATTTTGAACAAGCAAAAGACTACTCTCTCATTCAAGTAATCAGTTGAATTAAAATATGGATATGACTTTTTCCATGTACATTTTTTCAGAAAAGCAAAAATAGAACTCTCTCTACCTCTACACCAATGAGCCTAAACAACAACAACAAACAAGCATTTCCTCTCCCAACCTTCTCTCTCCGACACATGCAAGGCAACTAACTAGTAACTCAGATATTGTTATATATCCAATAACTATTTATCATATAAGGTTTCTTCTATAGTGATCTTTTTAATTATCATCACAATAACCTGCTGAGTGATTTGATCAGCAACTTCAAGTTTCGTCGAGTAGCCTCATCGCCAGTGAACCCTGAGATGTCGGAGCTTATATTCTGCAAAACAAGGGTTAGGAAAAAAAGGAAATGAAAATCACTGATTACAAAGCCATGAGTGAGATGCCAGCAAAACAGGAGTAAGAAGATATCAAGCAGAAATCACTTCGATGTTCTTCAGAGTGAACAATAAGGAATAGACAGATTTTCGAATCAGCTCCGCGTTATCGGGGGTCATGACTGATGAATTCACCTTGCTGCATAACAAAGCACAAAAATAGAAACAAAGCCTCAATACTAGTCTACTACTACTAATACACAACAAAATACTGACCTACCAAATCAGAGAATTTACCTCAAATCTTCAGAGGCCTTGGATAGATTTTTAGTTAAATTCTCCACTTCCCGCAGCAAACCACTATCACGAACCTCCGCTAACAAGGGTTGCACATCTCCAGCCATGGCTTCAATCTGAGAAATCAACAAGTGGTCCAGGTAAAAACTCAATTAGGTGCAGTCCAGCATTCAACATGGACAACAATTGTAAGCAAGCAATCATAATGCATTGCAGATGGGTACTTGCTCGAAGTTATTGCATCTTCATTTCTCAAATGAATTAACTTAACTGATTTCTACATAACAGCTGCTCAAAAATTTTAATTGATTGCCAGGAGTTTTCCTTAGGATTCACAAGTCCTAAAATCAAATACCACATAGAGGAAGTCAATGCCAATCAGCCTTTTGAATGAGATTGATTTTCGCACACAGCAACTAATTGAGGGCTATAAGACACCTATATACCCCCTCCAATTAAAAAAGACACCTATATACCCTTTAATTAGATACAAAAAAAAAAAAAAAAAAAAAAAAGGCTTGGATAATTAACAAAGGTAAAATACTTGGGCCTTGACAGAGCAATTGACAGTGAATTTTGCAGCAGACCACTTGACAGTGGGAAAGAAAGGCTTTGTCGGATTCTACTTTGTTTTCCCAATTTTTCATCTACCTTTGATCTTTCATTCATTTATTGAGACCCCAGATCAACACTTCGAAAGCAATACAGTGAAGGCCTTTATTTTTTTATTTATTTTCCTTCCTTTTAGTTGACTCCTCCTGAGTCACTTTTAACACAAAAATACAGAGTAGGCCTTTACTCTTATTTTTTGCCCTTCAGGGCTTCAACTTGTCATTTTACACAAGGAAAATACTAGATTGACATCTAAAGCCCAGCCACCATTTGAGTTTGCTTGATAATTACAACTTAGATGTGCGTCTAAACAATATCCAAATGCACTGTCCGATGGACTCCACCGATGGCGCGCCTTTGTAACATTACAGTGTCATTTACAATATACTCATGCGAAGATGACTATAGAATTAAACATGCGACAAATTATTTACACCCATAGACAAGAAGAGATGTAACCACAATGATGTTTGGTGCAAAGAAGAATTCAAAGCTTGAAAAAACCGTTTTCATCATCTATGAATGGAAGTAGACTTCTTGAAATGACATCTTCGACAAAGATTGGATGGCATACTTTTGATCTATGGTACCTAGACTCAGGTGCAGGTACGAGTCTAAAGATCGGACTCACCTATCTCTAATTTAAGGACACAAAGACTCGGCAAAAAGTGTCTAAAACTTGAGGCACGTATGCTAACATATATATAGACACACATACAACAACAACACTCAGCAAAAAGTGTCTAAAACTTGAGGCACATATGCTAACATATATATAGACACACATACAACATAGCCTCAATCCCAACTTAATTGGGGTCGGCTACATGATCAAACTTTTCCATTGTGTTCGATTAAGTGCAATTGATGGTGAGCTTTCCAAACCATTCAAATATATATAACATATATAATAGCTTATATACCCATATTTTTTTCTCATTTTTCATTTCTTATTCTACACTATAGAAAGTTCTTGTTAATTTTTTCTTTCTTCTCTTACATTTTGAATATTTTCATACAAAGAGCTCTACAAATGGAGTATCCATATCTTTTTAAGCATTGGACTCATTTCAAGTGTCCGACACGGGTAATTTGGGTTAGAGTGAAGGGTCCGAGTAACATAGCTTTTGATACATATATTTGTTATGCACTTGTAATAGGTCTTTAGATTATGCATTGAGATAGGTCTACACACAAATGTTTATGCAAAGAACTCTCCAATGAATGGGTAGCGAAATGCATGTATCAGAATATGCCACTCAAACACTGTCCGAACATCTTTTGGTGTGTATGTGAACTTTCACACTCACGCATACGATACATACATAGATGCACTGGGTAGGTGTCTAGAAAAAGAAGAAAATTCTGAATTATCTTATCTATAAAATAGGATAGCATCCATATTTTAATTAAAAAGAGACACATGAACAGCATACACTTTATGGCCTTACCATGTTAACTATGTATGGGCCAACATATTGAGTCATTGACAAAAAAAACACACACACACACAAAACTTATAGCTAAGTAAATAAATTAAAATAAAAACAACTGCATACTTCATAAAGTTATGAATAGCACCACCGTAGATTTAAGCACGCCAACAATGTATATGCAAAAAAAAAAGGATCATCGCATAAAAAAGATGAAGACTAAGATCGAACAAGGAATCATGCTGGGTAAGAAAGTTGTGGGTCTACATGATGAACATGCCCCGTCTCTTTTGAATAGATATATACAATTGAAATGAGTTACAATCACATGCAACCCAATGTATAGACTCAAATCAAGCTTGCAAGATCGAGAAAGTGGAAATGCTTAATTTAAGTAATTTAAAGAATATACTAATTTTGCAACAGTTTCACATGAATAGCAGTCCAAGTTCGAATTTAGAGGATTTGGTGTTATTATCAAGGTACTTTTTACCCTTTTGTGCTAGATAGTGACTCTACCAATGCAATCTCTTTCATTGTCAATTCCATAAAATTCCCAATATTCACCAATGTTTTTTTTTTCACAAAAGTCATTTCAGATAGAAATCTTGTCAAGAATTTAACAACTACTCCCTCTTAGGCTTTCAGACATTAAACCACATTCTATATTGGTCTAAGACAACTCTTCAGATCAAAAAGCCTTAAGATGTTATTTTATTCTTCAATCTCGTTGAAAATAACATTAGAAACTAGAAAGTAAATAAATAATTAGACAATGCTCAGACAAGGACTTGTTTTTACTTTTCATAGAAAACACCTATTAAGTATTTACTACATGCTCTCTGTTGCTCTTTTCTCCCCCTTTTTTTGCGCTACAGCTGTTTTTTTTTTTTTTAAATAACACTACAAATGCATTTAATTACATTTGAAATAATTAATTTCCAAAGGCAGCGGGAATAACTTGTTTAAAGTGTAATTAGACTGTTAGAGAGAATATTTTAAAAGGGTTGCAGCTGTTTACTGAAAACAAACAATGCTTTCTGGTGCTGATGCTAGTTATGCTACAAGACTTACTATAAGGCATGATATTCATCTCTACCATAAATCTCCATAAAATTTCTTAAGCAATACATACACAAAATGAAACAAAAGATAAAAAAGAAAGACGACGCATACCTTTGCAAGCAATGGCCTTGCCTCAAGGACAACTGATGCAACTCTTTCAGCCAACATATAGCTTTTGGAGACACCGATTTCTTCCATTTCACGTCCAAGACGGGTAAATATCCCTACCAATTCATCCAAACTTACTCCACGACTCCCCTTTATCTTTTCACGATCACACACAATGAGACCTTCTCTTACACATTCTGAGTCAAGAGGCCCCACAGACGGCACTGGAATCGGGTCTTGAGGGGTGATATCGATCATAGTCTCCATAAGAAGCCCAGACTGGTTCACTTCAATCAGTGAGTTGCGAGGTATGACTGTTTTCTCATCTTCAACCTTTAAAAGACAACAGTAACAAACTTAGGAGTAGTTTTTTAAGCAAAATTCATTTCAAAAAGTAAATAAATAATTACAGGTCTATAGTTTAGTGAACCAAGCCAACTGTCTCATGTTTACAACTGGCATATTTGTGTAAAGTCATTCAAGTCTCATATCCCTATAGACGTGAAATTAATGGTAAAACATATCAAATTGCGAATCAAGCATGTGAAAAATAAGACAGATAATACAGATAATTCAGCATCCCATGCTTCTCTATAGATACATGGCAGCAGCAGCAGTAACAACAACAACAACAACATAGCTTCAGTCCCAAACTAATTGGGGTTGGCTACATGGATCAAACTTTTCCATTGTGTAAGGTGCATTGGCACATTTTTTTTATTAAAGTTGCATCCGTAACCCACCTTTGGATGACAGTTACCCACCAAAAACAACTACAACTCAGCCCCAAGTTAGTAGGGATCAGAGGCAGCATGGTCCAACCGTCTATTCCCCTCGATTTAATACAGTTGACCGCATTACAGTCACCAACAAGTTCCAAATACAATACTTTTCGACCAACATGAGAAACTGACTTTCCAATTGCTCCAAACACCATTGTGACATGGTTTGCAGATCACATCTAGTATTCAAAAGGAATGCGACATATATGATATGTATTAACAAAAACAGCTCTCACTTCCCATCGAAAAACAAAACTACCACTCGCTCTAGTCCAGATCAATGAAAATTGTTCATCAAAATTACAACCTAATCAGCAAGCAAGTTAAGGTAAAGTTGGTGGCTCACCTCCACAACCGCTTCGATGCTTTTCAACGTCGGCTTCATCCGAATCACACTCCCAACCGTCACCCCTCTGATCCTCACCAGTGTTCCAGTGGATATACCACAAGCCTGCGAAAACTCAAACACTGCTTGGTACTTCCTGAACCGCGACCGCAAATTAAACCCCCTAAGCCAAACCATACTAAGCGCAAGAAGCACAGCCCCTGAAACAACAAATAGCCCGACGCCGCCCTCCCAAATGCTCTTCTTACCGAACCCAAAATCACTCAGCGGGCGCAATGTCTGCCTCCAAATACTCCTAGGAACATCTAGGATAACCGTGATCGGGTTCCTACCCTTCCTAGAAGTCGTCTGCGAGCTCTGCCCCGTCTCCGCAGAACTCGCTTTTACAACTACAATGTTCTTTGATTTCATAGATGGAAGGTAAGGCAACGAATTCAACGAATTCCAGAGTTCGCCATTGAAGGCGATCGATGGGAGTGGCGAAACAACAGTGCAAGGCAATGTGGGAACCCTAGAACTAGTGCTGAGTCTACTGACCATTTCAAGAGTCAAAACCTAGATCCCGAAAACTCGAAACTGAAAGCTGTCTTCACTGATTGAATTCATAAATCACAGATGAATCCACCGAAACTAAGCGTATTTACGCAATTACTGAGTTTGTGAATTAATCAAAAACTTAACAAACAAGCCGAGAATTCAGAATGAATTGAACAACAGTGCACTAACCGATTGAATCAAACCGAACAAATTAATGGCCTAGAATTTGATTTCAGTGCGAATCGAAGATGAGTGCAGTTGAAGCTCACTGTCGAGCTAGGGTTTTCGGAAATTGGGATTCAGTGAGATCTGTAGAGGATTTCGTTACTTCACATTTTTGAGGTTTTGTACTTTAGAATTTCAGACACCAAAGAGAGAGAGAAAGAAAGAAAGAACATACTTTTGAAACTTAGACTTCGTCTGTGACTTTGCTCACTTAAAATTTGGAATTAATTCGAGGAAGTTAACTTTTACTATGGAAGTTAGACAAAAATTTACTTGTGTACGGAAGTTTACAAATTTCACTTTAAAGTTAGAAAACTCAAGTTTCTTCGTAAAAATGCTAGAATATATTTAATCATACAACATAATGCATAAATATGGTTTTATCAACTTCCATCTATGTTTCTGAAGTTTCAGTTGAAGTTTATTCAACTTTCACGAAACATAACAATTTTACTTTATGTTTTATGAACTTTCATCGATGTTTTCGAAGTTCGGTCGAAGTTAGCCGAAGTTGAGTCGAAGTTTTGCAATTTTTCAACTGCCCTTGAACTTCGCTTCGCTCACCTCAACATCGACAAACTTCGCCCGAACTTCGGTAAAGTTTGTCAATTTTTTAAACCATGAACATACTAGAATGACCACAATAATGTGACAGTGCAAGACATCTTAAGTCACAAGAACTCTCTATGTGACACAAGAACCCTTCATGTGACGACCTCGACTTACGTATTATATATTGAAATATGTATATTTACGCATCTCGAGGCATGTATGGATAGCTCTTGTGAGCCAATGTGTCTTGTGGTGTGACATGTCATTCTAGCACTTCTTGTTAAGGAAACTATAGTAGTTGCTATATTTCCATATAGTTTAAGTATTTAAGAAGTTTCTATGTTTTGGTATTTCAGTAGTTTAGGTAACTTTACTTATTTTATGCTTTGTTCACCTCTATAAATAAGAGCACGATATTATACTCAATATGCCCACATTAATGCAATATTCTTAGACTCTTCTTTGAAATCTATCATGGTATCAGAGCTTGGTTTCTAGTGCTAGGTCGGTCGACTTTCAAGTCGACGACCACTCCGTGGTGTTCTCTTTCGTTCGTGCTCGTTTGTTTTTGTTTCACTACTTCAGTCGTTTTCACTCTCTTTGTTGTTTTTCTTTAATTGCATCTGTCCAACACCTGTACACATATATGTTGGTGTGTTCATCATCATTCATTTACAATTTACGATGTCGGTGTCATTGTGACGGCCCCAAATTCCAAGGCAAACCGGGTACCACCACGTCGCAAGACACGTCACCAAGCATGCCACGTCATCGCACACTTATTTTGACTGTCCGCGACCTAAACCCTTGTATGTAACTTATTCGCCTTAACTTAGTAATTATGGATATTTTATGAATTATTAAGTTATTCATGATTTAGTAATTTAATATAAATCATACATTGATGCGGAAGTATTAAGGCATGCATATATCGTAAAAGTGAAAAGTTTGCATTTTTATGAACAACCCTACAGTGTGGAAACCCGACATTAGATACCATGTATATCAAAAGCAACAAAAGTACAAAAGGTGAGCATATACATGTATCCGATATACAAGTCCTCCCAAAATATCATAAAGTAGTTAATAGATACATACAACTACCTACGCAAAAAGTGGCGGCCTCTCCCTATTTAGACGTAGTTGCCGAAGACTCCCTTGCCTCGGCTCGTCACAGGATCTGCGATTTGTTACAAAAATAATGACAAATCCCAAGTGAGTAAATCCCAGAGAATGTTAGCTAATATTCACGAATTCCAATAAAACGGCTACAATTCATGCAATTTAAATAAAGGACAAAAATAAAATAATCGTATGAAAATAAGTCGTTGAGAAATCAAATTTGGACACGAGTGTAGCGTGACAGAGAACCCTGGTCAACATCCGGGAATCGTCGTAGCTAAACTGAGAGGAACCATTGACGACAACCTCGCCAAACATCTCATGGTCAAATGAGATGAACCATTGAATGGGAGAATCCCCATCCAAACATCTCTCGAGAGGAACCATTGACGTAGACTTAGGTCTTCGTCAAACATCTCTCAACCTACGGGTTTCGCGAAGAAGAGTCACCGCGTAGCCCTAACATGACCAATTACTCGAACGGCGCGGGGTAGCTAGCCCCGGGGTGTGAGTCCGTGCCATGCCCGACCCCGCCATAAACACACATATTGTAACGGCCCGTTTTAATTGATCTCGATTAATTGATAAATTACGGGTTAATATCATAAGCTCAGACCCACGTGGACGTCGTAGAAAAGTCTATGGCACGTCTAATCGGGAAATATGTTATTTTTGTGTGGCAAATATTTAATTACTTTATTATTATTTAAATACTTGTGCCGTGTTAATCGAGAATTTCGCTTGGTCGCGTTGTGCGCGGGTAGTGACGAGAGTGTGTACGTCGCGGTGTACGCGTAACGCGGGTGTACGGGGTAGTATGGGATTGAGTGTCACATCACATCACACATCATCTCACACGTCACATCAAACTCATCCCTCATCATGCTATTTTGTCTCTTTCTCCAAAAAAATTTTTTTTCTTTTCTTTCCTTCAAAAACGGATAAGAGAGTGAGGAGAGGAGAGAGAAAGAAAAGAGAGAGAGAAAAGAAAGAGAGAAAAGAGAGAACGAGAGGAGAAAGAAATAGCAAGAGAGAGAGTGAGTGAGGCAGAGAGAGAGGCTGGGGAGAAGAGGCGGCGGCGTGAGCGAGTGGCGCAGCGGCGGCGCGCGAGCAAACGGCGGAGCTCCCCAACGGCGGACCAAAGCGATGGCGCGGTGGAGCGAGACAGCGGCGACAAGAAGATACGCGGACCTGGACTGCGGTGGAGCGGCTCAGCGAGCGACGTGACGTGACGCGACGGATGCGGCGACCGGTGGCGGTCGGCGCGGCAGCGGCGGCCGACGGACGGCCATCGGTTCCACAACGCAGCGATGAGGCGCGACCGTAGCGGCGGCTCCGGTGCGGATGGTTGGACGGCTATGGTCGGCAGCGGCGGCGCGGCAGTGCTGCGACTCCGGCAGCGACGCCGGCGTCGGCTTGACGACGACAACGACACGGTGAACGGCGCGGAGCAACTGCGTGGTGACGCGTCGTCAAACCGATCGATCCTCGAACGAGAGGCACGACGTCGACGAAGCTCGACGACGCGATCGATTCAATGATTTTAAAGGTCATGGTGAGTTTTATGTAAGTAATTTGGCCATGATTAAATGACTAGTAAATTAGTACTAAATGGTACAAATGGACACCAGGGACTTAGGAGTCGGGTGTCGGGTTCGTATCTAGAGGCGAGTGAGGGGCGTTTTGAAGGCAATTGCGATTGCTTGAGGTAAGTAAACCCACGAGAAAATCAGTTTAGAAATTACTTATTTTTCCTGTAAATTATTTATTTCACATTACTTTCGCTAATTCAGTTTGCATGTTTACTATATTCCCGAGTGTGTCTGTGTATGGTCGAAGGGACGGTGTGACCCCTTTCAGGCTCTCTCGTTGATGACGATCCGATTGTTGCTACGGTGTTGGTCATACCTTAGACTACGCGTGAGATTTTTCTCAGCGAGTCGATGATCTCGAGAGCGAGTTGACGTGAGGCCCACCTCCATCACAAATTTCCTCTCTTTTGAGGCGTTGGGCGGAAGTCTACCTTCCGACTCACAGAGTTCCTCATTTCGACCGTGAAGAGGGGGTGTTGATTTCCTCACCCCCAGGGCTTTCTCGGTTTAGTTTTTGTCCCAGGGCTCGACAGCTATACACCACACTCGCGTTCCACATTCTTGATTATCTCACGACTTATCTTCATGCTTTACATTTATGTTCATTTACTTTATATGCATGAATTGTAGCCGTTTTCTTGGATTTCTTGTGAATACTAACTGAATTTCTTTGGGATTTACTCACCAGGAACTTGTCATTATTTTTGGTGGCAAGTTGCAGTTCCTACGACGAGCCGGGGGGAGGCGGTGATTGGCGACTACCTCCTCGATTTGGAGCGCCTCCACTAGCTTACTCGTAGGTGTTTGTATTTACGTATATATATATATATATATATATATATATATATATATATATATTTTTTTTTTTGGATCTTTTTAGAGAGACTTTTACCTGATACATGTATATCGACACCTATTATACATTTTTTGTTGCCTTAACTGATATACATGGTATATTTTTGCTGGGTTTCCACCCTATAGGTTGTTAATTAATGCATAACTTGTTTAAATTAGATATATGCAAGTTATTAAGACTTCCGCTATTAAAAATAACATGAAGAGAATCAAAATAATTAAATTAAGTTATAAAACTTTATAACTTGGTATATTTTGCTAAAATAATCATTTAAGCATCAAAATTTGCTAAGTTGGAGTATTAGGTGGTAAGTTCGCGGGCCGTCATAGATAGGCGCGCAGGCGACGTGGCATGGCTTGGTGACGTGTCCGGCAACATGGCGGTGCCGATTTGTCTCGAATTTGGGGTCGTCACACATACACACGTGGGAGTGGATGAACAGTAAATGAACAGCGATGGAAGGCACAATGAAATAATTTAGAATGCAAAATAAAGTAAGTGTCATAAAAGAATTTTAACTAATTTTCTCGTGGGATTACTTACCTCAAACAAATCGCAAAACACATTTGAAACGTCCCGCACTCGCCTCGAGATACGTACCCGACTCCCGATTGTGGTTTCCTAATTTCCGGTGTCAAATTAAACCATTTTTAATATTTTTCCTGATTTTTTTTTTGGATTTTTCCATAATTTTCCACATATTTTTCTTATTTTTTATGTAATTTATTTAATTTAAAACTGCTTTTTAAATAAAAATTTAATATTATATTATTTAAATGGATGGGTGGGTCCCTGGATCGAGTTTGACCCGGTCCAACCTGGTCGGCCTGACCTGGTTCGGACCCACCCGGGTCGGGTCCGGTTGGGCCCGGACCGGCCCAACCGGTCCAAGGGCTGCACGCACGCACCCCATCTTCTTCTCCAGCAGAGACTCACGTCTCTGCTGGTTGGTTTTTTTTTTTTTTCTCGCTGGGGTTGGGTTCGGCCCCAACCCCATACCACATTTAGGAAGGAGATGACCTCCCGGTCATCTCCTTCCTCAACGAAACCGCACCACCACCATGGCCAGTCATCCCAACAACGAGAATCAACAACAACGCCAAAGCAACTCAACTCACATGTGTTCTCGGCGTCGAGTTGTCGGTCTCTCCCTCTCTTGGTCTCTTCTCTCTCTCTTCCAATCTATTCTTCCTCTCTCCTTCTCCTTCCCTATTTTTCTCCTCGTTGCCACTGTTTCCTTTCTTCTTCTCGGTCATTTGTGTGTGTGGGTTGAGTGTATGTGAGTAGGCGTGAGAGAAAGTGACTTGAGGGAGAGGAGAAAATGATGATGAGTGAAGTGGAGTGTAAATGGGGTAAGCTAGTTGACTTTGTGTCTTTGACTCCAAAATGTGACAAAGATGGGACATTCGCCTGTGTTTTTCGGCGTTTCGACGCCCGGTTACGCGTCCGAATCGCGATATACGCGTACCGCTGCGCACTAGCCGCCTAATATCTATTCCATAGTAATTACTTGACCATTATTTATTTATTTATTTAATTTGCGTGTTTTAATTTCCCCAACCTAACGTACCCACAGCAGTTCGCTATTCAATACCCGTCTCGACACGTTTCTCGAGGCGAACACTCGTTACACTATCTTGTTCGATTCAATGATATAAATACACACATGCGATGCTTGGTAAATAACTTGATATACAACATCGTAAATAGGCAAACAATCACACAAAATCACTATTTAACTAGTCGGAGTGCCCTGACCTATCTGCGGCCTCCACGTGGGTCTGAGCTTAGGGTCTTAACCTGTAATTTGTCAGTTAATTGTGATTAATTAGATCGGGCCGTTACAATCATCATTGCATCTAGCCACATTCCGGTGTCTACCTGCCATCATTGCATCTAGCCACATTCCAATGTCTGCCCGCCGTAGACTCCGTTGTCTGTCTGTCGTCGACTATGTTGACTCTGCTGTTTACGTGCTGTCAACTACGTCGACTCTGCTTTCTGTACGTCATCGACTACGTCAACCTGCTATCTGTATGTCGTCAACTCTGTCGACTCCGTTATCTGACCATCGTCGACTCCGTAGACTCTGCTATCTGTACGTTGTCGACTCTGATATCCACTATTCTACAGTCATGTTGTTCTTGTTCTGCCACATCTATATCTATTCTTGTCGCCTCTTGGGTGATCATTGATCTGCTCCGCAACGAACCTTAAATTTGTCAAGTATACTGATTTGATTGGCAACCTCAAGTTGATTTTCATGAACCAACTTAAGTTTGAGGGATGGTGTTAAGGAAACTATAATAGTTGTTATATTTTCATAGTTTAAGTATTTATGAAGTTTCTATGTTTTGGTATTTTAGTAGTTTAGGTAACTTTACTTATTTTATGCTTTGTTCAGCTCTATAAATAAGAGTATTATATTGTACTTAATAAGCCCACATTAATCCAATATTCTTAGACCCTTCTTTGAAATCTATCACTTCTCAAGAAAGAAATGTGACGACCTCAGTTTCCCACAAACTAGGCTCCGCCCGGCCTAAGCCCATGTGGACCCCCGAGCCAGTCTCGAAAGGTCAACGCGGCCTAGTCGGCCTTTTCAATCCACCATTATAAGTAAATTCATAATTTTAAATTGAGTTATTAGTATTTTTCAAGTTTTACAAATTAGCGGAAGCAATTAATGCATTAAATAACTCAACAATAATGTAAAAGAGTTAGACAACCTAATTGTGGAACCCTATAAATATGTACATTTATGTATATCTTGTGTCAAGTGTTATAAACAAGTAAAAATGATATACCAGTCGTGTGTATCTCTCAACCCAAATAAGTATCCCAAATGTGATAACAACATATAAGTAATACAAAAAGTCAAAAACCTACAACAGTGTGCAGATGAGGGTCGTTTCATATCCTCAAAGTAGATCGCCAAGTGTCGTCGTCTTGACCTTGCTCGGCTGTGGATCTGCACACTGTCAAACACAAGAATGTCGAGTCCAGGTAAGTAAAAGCTAGGAGGATCTAAACAGTAATTCAAAATAAATGAAGTAGTCGAAAAGTCATGCAGATAAAAAAAGTTGTATGGAATGCATGATAATAAGACTGTAAAAATGAAAGTACAACAGGAAATGAGTGTCAAAGGAAACAATAGAGTGGTGCCCAAGTAGTCCAAGACCACCGAGTGCGGGTGCCACAGGTCGGGGCTATAGAGTCGCGACAACGCCAAGCAAACTCGAGTCTTAGGACGCGACATCGCCTGCTGTACTTAGACCATTGCGAATGAGGGATATCAACGATGCCCCGGATAAAACACAATTCATTCCGACCAAATACTCAAGTGACTCGAGGTCGTGGCCCCGGTTGCAAGCCAACAACCACTCCAATCAGAGACATTCATATGACTCACTTGGCCCTCGGACACTCATAAGTGGGTGGGAGTTTCAATGAAGGGACATAATATAACATCAATAAAATATAAGTTCAAATGAGATATTGCGCATTTCCTAGCTGATTTTACTTACCTCGAAAAATCGCAAATCGTCCTCAAAATGTCTCGTTCACGCCTCGATATGCGCACCCGACACGCGACTATAGCCTCATAAGTTCTTGGTGTCCATTTATACCATTTTAACTGTTTTAGAGTCACATTCCACCATGGGATCATAGATTTGTAATTATATGTTCAAAGAAATTTGATTTTTAGCACCCTTTTCGAATTATTTCGGGGTGTCAAATGCCCGAAAAAAGCCTCGTACTCATTTTTCTAGCTTTCCTTAATTTTTCATATTTTTCGAGAATTTTCTGAATTTTTTCATAGTTTTTATCTATTTTCTGTAATTTATTTTTATAAAAATCAGTTTAATTTAATTTAATTTTAATTATTATTTTATTAATGGGTTGGGCCCGGGTCGACCTAACCCGATCCAATCGGACTCGAGTCTACCCGGCCCACCTACCCATCTTCTCCATCGTTGAACGAACAATTTTTTTTTTTTTTTTTCCTACAACAACGACACTACAACATCAACATCAACCTAACAACAACATTAAAACTCCGATTTCTTCAAAAATTTAAACATAAACAACCACTCACCTCTATCAACAAATAGGTCGCCGACGAGGGAGGTCCCACTGCCGAAATGGACGCGCATCAAGAAGAGGCCAAGATCTTGAAGCCGTGGAGGAGAGGTGAGTGAGATCGAGGAGTGAGAATGAAGACCATGAGAGGAAGAGGGGAGAGTTCGGCTAGAGGGAGAGAGGGGTGAAATTGTGTGTTTGATTTGGAGAAGATAGAAAAATTTATGTGAGAGAGAGAAAAGTGAGAATAGTGATATGATTTGATTGGTGATGTGATAAGATGTGATGTGTGATGTGAGCGATATTATATTTATAATATCTCATTATTTTACTCAGCTACCATGAGACAAGAAATCAATCCTTAATATTTATTGGATTGATGTGCGCACTCGATATTTGTTGCAGCAATAAATCGAGGTGGGCCACGTGACCTTATTTTATTGTCTCATCAGTTATACTTAAACATAGCCTCAATATATATGTAATTAAAATTGTGAAATTATAATTAATATTTGACTGATTAAATTTTGTAGCATGAGACTCAGCCGCTCATTTTGAGCTTTTGAAGCATTACCCTTTTGGTATGTATATATGTAACTCTATAAGGTGAAAAGATATATAAAGTGAAATATTCACTTTTCAAATCTCTAAAGAGAAATTGACGAATGATTATATATAACACACAGTTTTACATATATGCTATATTCACAAATTATAGTATCTAATTGTCATGACAAGTAATTCTTGTCGGTAATATAATAAGACAACAAGTTCAACTATGGTTGAATAATATTTTGAAAATAAATTTAATATAAAATAGTTTTTCTCTTTTTATGTAAAAACATAACATATGATTAAATATATGTTACTTGATTCATTAATAAACAAAATATATTATCGTATGAGTTGGTGGGACAACCTCCAGGTTGGGTGGCGAGACATAGTCTACTTATTACCATGCCTCCTCGAATGGGATAACCCGTCTCCCTTTCAATGTTTAGCTTTACCGGGGACAAGGCTTACCCACTATCAACTCAAACTTATAGCATTATTTGTATTATAAAATCAATAATAGAACAATAACTAATCATTTGTAGTTTTAAGAGAAAAACTATATGTCACACATTGACTTTTGATTTCTGATGTAGAAGATCGTACGAGACGCGACTACAGAGCATACTTTCGCAATCAGTGACGTTATAATGCATAGTTTTGAATCCCGAGAATGACATCTACTTGCCCCATATCTTTCATTTCAAACTGGCTTGAAAGATACATTTTGGTCAACTGAACTTGTTCCAAGTCAGTTCCAAAAATCAGCATGTCATCTACGTAAAGACAGATAACTACACTTTGCCTTTTTCATCAAACTCGTTATATACACATTTATCAGATTCATTTATTTTGAATCCAAAAGCAAGTACAACCTGGTCAAGTTTTTGGTGCCACTATTTTGGTGCTTGCTTTAAACCGTACAATGATTTTCGCAATCTGCACACTTTGTTCTCATGACCGGGCATGATAAACCCTTTAGGTTGTTCCATGTATATTTCCTCATCTAACTCTCCATTTAGGAACGTTGTTTTAACGTCCATTTGGTGGATGACCAGCTTATTTATAGCTGCAATTGCAATAAGCAATCTGATAGTATCAATTCAAGCTACTGGTGAATAGGTATCGAAATAGTCTATTCTATGTTTTTGGGTGAAACCCTTAACAACCAGTCTCACTTTGTGTTTTTCAATGGATCCATCAACTCTTCTTTTCCTTTTGAAGAGAAATTTGCATTTAATGGGTTTACACCCAGGAGGTAGATCAACTAGCTCCTAAGTGTTATTTCTCATTATTGAATCCATCTCATCTTTTAATGCCTCCTTCCAGAAAGCTGCATCTCTTTCTTTCATTGCCTCCTCTACTGTTTGAGGATCAGCCTCCGTATTAAAATAATACGAAATTTGTCTAGTTATTGTTTCTCTACTTCCTTCAACTAGGAATGTATAGAAATCAGAACCAAATGACTTAATTTTCCGAGCTCGTTTGCTCCTTCGAAGTTCAGAAACTTCTACTATTTCTTTGTCATTTTCAATTTCTATGACTTCCTTCCCTTTTTGGTTTTCTTCAGGAATGCTTTTGGGAACAAATTTAAATCTTGTTTTATGCATGTATTGCAATTTCCTTCATATTTATCAAAATAAGACAATAATTCCAGATTTACCATATCATATAATTTTCTGAAATGAACATGTCCTAATCAATGATGCCATAAAAATGAAGGAGACTCAATATGATACACATAAACAACATTCTTATTAGATAAAGCGATTACATTGAGCTTAAACATGCCCTCATAAGCATAATCATTCCCTACATATATCCCTCCCTTGGAGAGTACAAACTTGTCAACCTCAAAGACAAGCCTAAAACCAAACTTATTCAAAAGACCACCCGACACAAGATTCTTCCTCACTTCTGGTGCATAATACACGTTAGTGAGTGTTACAATTTTGCAAGAAGTAAATTTCAGATCAACACTACCTATGCCTTTAACAGGGACAGTAGCATCATTTCTCATGTACAAGACAATATTTTCATCTACTGCCTCCATGGTCTTGAAGAATCTCTTGTTCTTGCAGACATGTCTAGTAGCACCAGAATCAACTTACCAAGCCATATCATTTTCAACGACGTTGATTTCAGATATCATAGCAATGAGATCATCATTGTCGTTACCTGCACCTTTTGCAGCGCTAGAGGAAGCATGATTTTTCCTTGCTTCCTCTTCCAATGATAACATTCGGACTTGAGGTGGCCATCTTTCCCGCAGAACCAACAAGTGACTTCCTGCTTCCTTCGATTCTGGTTTTGATTGTTCGATTTTTTCGAACCAGTAGACTTTTTGAAATCACCAGGCTTGTTAGGCCTGTTCGGCAGGGGCTTTTTGAACTTAGCTGCTTCCATCACATGCACCTTTGAAATCTTCTGAGCATTCTGCTCTTTTTCATTTTCCAGCATGGGACAATCCTCTTCTACACGAAGATGGTTAGCAAGTTCATCAAGAGTTATGTCCTCTTTTTTTATGCTTAAGAGTTCGTTTGAACTCCTTCCAGGATGGGGGCAGTTTATCAATAATAGAAAACACAATAATTGTTTCATCAATGACAAGATTGTGTTGAGAGAAATTATTTCTAATCCTCTCAATTTCATGAAATTGTTCCATAACAAACCTTTCATCAACCATTTTAAAATTAATAAACTTTTATATAAGGAATTTCTTACTTGTCGCATCCTCCTTATGGTACCTTGCCTCCAGTTTCTCCCACGGCTCCTTGGCAGAGGGGACGTCATGGTAGAGGTCGAACAGTGAGTCCTTCATGGCGTTCAGAATGTGACCTCTGCAGGTGTGGTCATCCGTCTCCCATTTCTGCCTCTTCTTGATCTGCTCGACAGTTTCATCGTCAGACTCCATAGGTTTTGATGTATCCAGAACATACACCAGATGAAGCGCCACCAGCAGGAAATGTACTCACTTCTGCCCCCTCAGGAAATCCCCTCCATCGAAGCGATCCAGCTTCACAATATTAGCCGACAGTTCTTTTATTGACGAAGCCATTGCAACGACAGAAAAAACTTCCTTTAGATTGTTAGACCAGAGGGACTTGCAATGACTTCACAGCGTGTAACACTGCCACTTTCCTAAAGGAAGTTTTGTTCTCTATACTGCAAGAGTCGGCAAATATCCTAAAGGATACGATGAAGTAAACTCACCTTTCACTTTGCAGTAGTGAAAGATGAAAACAATAGCAATTGCTGGTGAATTTCGAGATGATTTCTTCCTCCCCAAACCTCTCCTCTTATAGAGCACTGGTCATGACCATTTAGAGTGAAAATGGGGTAGTGGAGTAGTGGAACAGTCAAGCATTGATGCAATGGAGTAGTGGAGCAGTCAAGCATTGATGCAATGGATGGAGTAGTGAGCAGTCAAGCATTGATGCAATGGAGTAGTGGAGAGCAGTTTCAACTGCACACACTCAGCCACTCTAATAACTACCCATTTAATCTCGAAAATGATAAAAATTAATGGTAAAAAGTTTTACCCATGGTTAACTTGCACACATATACACACACACGCTCGTGCTAAGTGCTAAGTGAGCCATATGCGCCGCGCGCGTGTGCGCGTGTGGCTCACCTTGCATAGCACTTGTATTTTATTTTACACATACTATGGTGCAAGAGTATATATATACTCTTTAAACTTGAAGTTCCTAACCAATGTGGGACTAAACATTTATTTTGAAAATGTTCAACATTGTATATTCCTCATCAAGATACCCGTCGCTAATCCTAATTACCTTATTTTTCTTATATAATTCCTTCTCATTTAATTATTCATTTATATCGTTTGACGCTATGCATATTGTCAATACAGCAAAGAAACAATGCATGTCACAGTTTATGAATGTGCAAGCACAACAAATGAAGGAAAGCAAGGTTGGCAAAGATCTTCATGGGGAATATTCTATTGGCGAAATGCAAGCTAAGCTAGAAATTGAAAGAAGGATAAGAGAAAGGTAATGGAAATTAAAGTTAATTATTTATCATGAATCAGGGTGTAGGGTGCATTTTTTCTTGATCCTACAACAGAAAGAATCGTCTTTAGCTGCGAAACAGTTTGTTGCAAAATTACAGTCTACATTTCGTAGCAAAAGGGTTTTAGCTACAAATGAAAAAATTTGTAGCAAGTTGTGGCCCCAAGCCTCGACGCTGTCTTTTTTTTTTTTGTTAAGTAGTGACTTAAGAAGAAGACGAACTCACGACTTCCCCAAACATTGCGTTTTGGCAAGGTACGTACCTCTGCCATCTCATCACTAGAGAGGCGTTGGCAAGGGTGCTTTTTTTTATCTATTACAACTTTAGGGTGCATGTGATGCTAACAATAATTGTATAACTATAAGAGAGTATATTTTTGAAGTTTTTTTAATCTCGTATTGACATTTTTTCAATTTTATTACTACTTTCTCAAATTAATGCAGCTCAAGTTCGACACCAGACTATTATGTGCATTGGCGTAGCAGAACCAACAGCACCACCAAAGAAAGATGTATTAAAAGAAAAACTGCATCAGATATAGGGGTCACTATCGCCTTGTTTGTAGATTCTAGTGTAAGCATATTAATCTCATCATCTTTTAATTAGTTTTAGCTATTGATTCATAGTTTTCGTAAGTTACGTGTGTATTTATAATCAAGTCATAATATTATTTTTCACTCGTGTGTGTGTATATATATGCCATAGAACCCCATAAAATGTGTTGCTTATTTAATGTTGTGTGCATTTATGACTCAGATATTCATGTTCAATTATATATGTAGCCGTTATTTCTTCTCAATTTTGTTTTTAATCGGCTGAGTACTGATTTATATTTTTATGTGTATAGGCATCATGGAGAAGAAAGGAACAACAAAGAGTGGCATCTGATAAAGAGGAATGAAGGCTAGCTATTAGGATCATTTTTTTCTTTTGTATTATGTATGAACATACGTACAATCTATTAGAGAACTATGCGGGCTTTGATTCCTCTAAAATCTTAATAAAGAGGATACGTAGACAACTTGATTTAAGCTCAAGCCTTTTGTAATGTGACACATTTATGTAATTAGTTGATATATTAAATGAGAGAGAACTAGGTGGGCTTTGATTCCTCTATCATCTTAATAAATAGGATACGTAGGCAACTTGATTTAAGCTCAAGCCCTTTTGTGACACATTTAATTAATGTATTAAATTAAATTAGAAAACTACCTAGGTTTTTGATTCCTCTGGAATCTTAATAAAGTGCATATTTAGGCAGCTTGAGCTCTAGCCCTTTGTAGTTTGCAATACATTTAGTGGATTGATGTTTTAGATTGGAGAACTATATGGCTTTTTTGAGGTAAAATAGAAATCTCATTAATTATGATGGTGCATTCAATAAAACATGACCAAACATGTAATCAATTACCTTGATAAAAAAAAAAAAAAAAAACATTGATTTGCTAGTCTTAATTGTTCAAACAAATATTCAATTGCCTTGTCAACCTCTTTAACTATTTCATTATCATTTAGTTGTTTATTCAGAGTTAATTAAATTTCCAAGTTTTAAATTACAAAGCAGTCGGGTGTTAAAGAATTAAACAACTTAAATAAAACATGAAAGTTGGGACAACCTAAATGTGAAACCATGTAATAGATCGCATACAAATAAGGTGACAAAATGGTGACAAAATGGGAACATATACATGTATCAAATTTGTCACTCAAACACCTCGTGTTGAGTGTTACAAAACAAGTAGCATAAGTAAATAAAACTAAAATATTTATAAAAAAAAAAGTAAATAAAACTAAAATAACCTACAAAATACAAGAAGTGAAGCCTCTCAGAGAAAGTCATCACTAATTACCGGCTTCTTCCCCTCGCTCGACGAAGGATATGAAATTGTCGCCAAAGCAACAATCCTAATGAATAAAACCAGAGAAATCCTAACAGCATTTCAGATAAAAATAACCAATAAATCACGCAGGACATAAAGCAAGTAAAGAAAGCTGTAAATGCATGTAGACGCGCTAAACAATTTAAACAATGAGGCCGAGTGGCGAGAAACAAAGAATAGTCGACTAAGTGATCTCGAACACTCTACAACTCTGGGCTTACGGCCGCTTCTAATAGCTTCGAGTAATCCTATCAAATTGAGGGTCTTTAGACCACTTCTATTAGCTTGAAGTTATAATAGTGGTCCTTGGGGCCACTTCTAACCGCCTAACTAGATTATTGGATTGTGGATTAACTCGAGTCATTCAAAGAAAAGTAAGAGTATCATCAATTAACACAAAAAAAAATAAAAATTAGAGAAGGGCATATGTGATGGTGTAGAGAGTCTTTAGACACATCCACATATGGTCTATAAATGTGTTTATTAGAACACTCGTCATGATAAAAATTGAAGAAATTGGATCATATATAGGAGCATAGCTAAGATAACTCCAATGTTTAAATGGAGAAGAATTTAAGCATGTCATCGATTGCATGTCTGCAACAAATCGAGGGTAGTGGAAGATTTTGATCCATACCAACCCCAACTAATTCGAGATGGAGACTTTGTTGCTGTTAGTGTTTGCTAGTATATTACTACTAAAAAATGTAGGGGAAGACAAATGAAATAGAAATGCAAATCAAGTTTCATTACAAATCCAACAACAATGCAAAGTACATTAATCATCACAACATTCTCTTACAACTGATGAGAGATCAAATGAAAAAGGAAAAACATATGCTTGGAAGATCACATATTAGATTAAGAAGATATATCACTCAAAAGATGAATGATATCAGTGCTTTCGGATGCAGAGAGCAGACATGACAACCATCAACATGAAGAGCAGAGCAACAACAAAGCCAGCCACAGCTGCTCCACTAGTTTGCTTGCAGAAATCATCAAACTGTTCACAAATGGCCACCCAGTTGGCACTTGAGCTCCCATCGTGCGCCAAGTACACAATTGCGGCCGCAGCTCCAGCCGCAGTCGCGGTTAGAGCAACCATAACCTATCCATGCAATTTCAAACATTAATCCATTAATTCCTTTCCATACATATCATGTTAAAAAAATTTAGAAGTCATCCTGCAAATACTTCAGTTAGAAAGCGCTTGGGATGTGTTGATCATGAAAGATTTAAAAGTCAATCACGCCATTCACTGCATTAAATCGAGTGGAATGGAAGCATTGGATCCATACAATTGACCCTAACTAAATTGGGAGCGCGACTTTTTTTCTTCATGGATTTGATTGATCACAAAACTTAATAAAAAAAACTTAATAAAAAAAAGGTATAATTTGGAGATCAAACAAAAAATATATTCACTACTCAAATCCAAATTTAGTAAGCACTTTTTCCCTCCAAAAAAAGGAAAAGTGTACTCACAGTGTCTAAGATGAGCAGAAGCAACCTCACTCCAACGGCATTGTGGCGAATGATAGTGAAAATGGAGAAAAGCAGGGAAAAAGCCAGATACCCAGCAGCAATTGCATCTGCAATCACAAGGAACCTGTACATACATACATACATACATACATATATCCAGTCATGTTAAAACAAAATCACATATATATTTTAAGTACACTATGATTTCAATGTGAATGTGAAGATTTCACTTACAAGAAAGCAGGGAAGTCATCATATTGGGCTTCAAACTGGAAGTGCTGAGTGAAGAAAGGAAGGATTTGATCAGTGGTTCCCATGGAGACAGCCGCGGCAAGAGCAGCGGCGAGAGTAATGAGCCTTAGAAGGAAGTCAAGAATGGCCATGCCCTTCTTCCATCCAGTCCTGGCCAGCCTGGTGGATTTGGTGGTGGACACAACTGGTGCTGCTCTGGTGCCACTGCTGCTGCTCTTTGCCTCTGCAGGGATGTTGATGCTGGTTGCTTCGCCACTTTTCGACATTTTTTACTATGGTTTATGGGCTTTAATTTGTGAATCAGAGAGTACTACTATTGAATGCTTGTTGTAGTGATGATATGGATAGATGTGGGGGTTGACATATATAGAGTGATAGAGAGAGGTTTAGTTCATGGTGGTTAGTCAGTGTTTGGTGTCATGTTGGGGAAGTTGAATTGCTGTAAAGATGGAGGAGTTGTTGATAACTTGCTCCATTTTGGTGTTGCTTTTTGAGTTTCAGAGTTTGATACAAGTCATTGTTTATATGTTTGGTACAAAACATTTTAACAATTAGAGCTTTAGAGCTTTAGAGAGCCAATTATTTTGATTAGTTACAATGATTAGGGATTCCTCCTCAGATGAGCACTTAAGTTTCTGTCAAATCAAAGAAAAATAGAGGGAAAGAGACTCCTGTATTTGTTGATATTTTTTGTTGTCTAAAAGAAAGCAGACGGAACTACTAAACCCTTTATGAGCCCTACAAAAAGTTTCAATGGTTCATTCACTGAGAACTTGTGCAAGGCGTGCCAAAAAAAAAATCTAACAACAACAACATAATCTTAATCTCAAATTAATTGAAATCAGCTACATTGATCAAATTATTCCATTAAATGCAATTGATAGTGCACTTTCCAAACCATTCAAATCTCTCCTAATTAATACGTCTTATGTTAACTAAACTCATACTTCGTCAAATTTCTCATAGTTTGTATTGAGACCCCCCCCCCCCCCCCCCCCCCCCCCCAAAAAAAAAAAAAGCATATAAATCGAACCACAATAAATTTTCAACTGGAATCAAGAATTTGAATTGGAATTTGAATTTGAATTTTGAAGAGCTATATATACCAAGTTGGATTATGTTACCAAACATCAGGATTGTACAAGGCAAGAAGTTGATACAGTTTCTAAAGACACAAAACAAGTGTGAAAGTCAGCTTTACTAAATTATCGATAACGATAACAAAGAGTATCTCTTCCAATTATACAAGGCCGGGCTGCTCCAGAAGCAAATTTATTCATCTCTCAACTCCTACAATGGTGTTATGTGTATAAAGAATGTCTTCAATGCATCACTGTACAGTGAACACTGATTTAAGCTGTGCAGCTTCTTCTCGTAAGGGCACCGCAAAATTGAAACAATGGCGTTACACTAATATACATGATCACTTCAATCTCCAACCACGTCGTGCAATTGCTTCACGCACCTGCCTTGCGGCTTCTGCGGTATCACTGAGGGGAGGGTAGCTCCAACTCTCCGATATCTGCAAACTCAATGCCAAGAGACTCAGAAATGGACCAACTGGGTGAGCCAAGAGCAAATAACTATACCGAAAAATGGATAAAATCCAAACGAAAAAATATTTTCCAGGAATAATACGGCTGCTTGATCATAATATTCATTCTCAAGAATGGAATTTAGAAACTTACATTTTCTTTACCGGTAAATGGCCGAGCCACTCCTCGCTCTTTTAAGTACTTGTGAAATTCTGAAAACTTCCACTTACATCGTTCAGCTCCAATGACATAGACAGGCTTCCTGTAACATCAGTTCCAGCAAGAATTAAGATAATTCTTACCCTACACCTCAAAAGCATTTTGATAATGAAATACTAAAATGGCGCAATTGCCATTACCCTGTACTGCAAGCCTCACTCAACATACTAACTGAATCTGCTGTGATGACAAAAGCATCAGCCCAAGCTAGATGTCCCATATGTGGATTTGGCTCTAAAATGTTTTAAGACAAGATTTCCATTAATCACTAAGTAAGAAGCACGGAACAAATATTTTGTTTGATATCATCTGAGTCGGACACAGATACTGCAATTTGTAATTACCTTCACCATCCCAAATGTAAACCTTTGAATGACTACCAAGTCCATTCATAATTATCTTGGATACCTGTTGAACATAGCATCCAAGTTAAAAGTTTGCACCAAAGAACAAATAAACAAATTGTTTGTCGAGATGTACCTTGGGGGAGTTCTCCTGGAGAAAGATATCCTTACGCTTCCACATCCTTCAAGCACATTCTCCAAGGAGTATATCAACTGTTTGGCAAGGTCAGCCCCATATCGACAATGCTCTGGACAAAGCAAGTAAAACATCTAATATTAAAGATCAAATGAATCATATTCTTGCTCTGAGCAACAATTAGATCAGAACACAAAGCATAAATTAAGATAAACAAGTGCGCCTCTGAAATTTCAGTTTGTGGAAATGCCTTTAGTGGACTAAGTTAGCAAGTAAGACATCAAATAAACTGAGCAAGCAATTGTTGACCACTGTCCAATAACAGTTAAAACATAGTAGCATAAGCAAAACTTTGCAGCTTACCAGATAGAAAATGCCTAAAAAAACCAGAAAAATCAATATCTAAATGACCTTTCGCTCAAAACAACTTAGGGTATGAATTGAGATCAAGGATTCTGCACGTACACACACTCAATAGATAAAGGGATCTATATGTTGCTGAAGTTTCACTAATTGAGGTAATGAAAAGGTTTTGGTACAAAATTGAGATACTTCAAACAAAAATTGGCAATATATATAGATAGACAGTTATCCAACCAACCATCGTGATAGATGGAATCAGTATCAACATATAATAAGCAGGAATGCTGAAATCAAGATGCTTTGAGATGTCCAAGATTAAACCATACATACAAAAAACAAAACCAATCAGCCAAAAAAAAAAAAAAAATTAAAAAGCAATAAAATATGCCATTTTCTTGTATTATTGTTGTTTTCGAAGGACATTTTCAATAGCATTGCCTCACCATAACCGCGCATTAAAGCATACAAGGGTGAGCTTATCATTCTTATCGAAAATAAAGGTGAACTTATCTTCTCGTCTTTACCATCCTTAGAAGAGATAAAAAATATATTTTGCTTACAGATCATAAAAAATCACATAACCGTATCTACGAGAATCATTTATAGAATGTCAGATATAAGATCCATCAATAAATGTGGTAGAGAAAGATGAATAATAATAACAAAACAAACAAAATTGGAAACTAAAAATTCAAAACACGAGAAGGTGAAGACCAACTACTTTACGCCAGAATGAAAAGTTGCAAGCTGAAAGTGTTGACACTTGACATGCAAGAGCACGAATTTGCCTGACTAAGCTATAAATTATAATAAATGAGTAGAGGAACAAATTGCATTTATGACTAGACAAAGACATGGTATAGATGGAAAAAATAATATAGAAGATCAGCCAATCCCAAGTAATAAGGTTAAAGCCTAATTAGTGTTTCATTTCTCATAGATCACAACGCCCAAGAACTCTTTTAAGCAAATATCACCATCAAAAATAAAATCATGAAAGCACAAGCCTACAGAAGACATCATACCCATTGACCTACAGCTGACTAATAGTTGTCTCAGCTGAGTTAATATCCATTTGCAATTTCTTGATAGGAATATCCATATGCAATTACCCGCACAATTAATGGTAAAAGGACTAGGGAGAGAAAAGAAAATTAAACAAATGTTGATAACTTGCCATCCACAACTGAACAAAATAGTTTACTTAAGTATTCACATCCAAATAAGTTACTTGACGATGACATCTATGACTTCTCACTTTATTTATTTATTTATTTATTTATTATTTATTATTTATTATTTATTATTTATTATTTATTATTTATTATTTATTATTTATTTTTGTCAACTGAATTCTCACTTTGTTAAGATAGGGATAGAAGCAGGATTCATAATTTCAAAAAAATTTTCAAAAAAAATGTTTTCAACAATTAGAAATAACAGACCGCAACCACAGTTCATTCACACAGCAAAATGATGGACATTATAAGTAAATGAAAACAAAATATGACAAGTTTCAAAGAAAATTACTTGTGGGTCCTCCTATATTAACCACAAGCACTGGTTTTGGTAAAGGTGATAACTCATCGTGCCAAGTGCTAGCAGCATTTCTAAGTGCAGCAAAATCAGCCGTATGTAGAGCTCCTGTTGTTACAACCTAACATTTGAAAATTGAAAAGAAAAAGGTAATAAACAAACAATTTCAAAAGTAGCAAGCAACAAAGTCATGGTCCAGTTTGATCTACCAGAAGCATTAAAATGAGAATAGGTAGTCTACTACTGAGAAATGTACCACGTGCTCATCAGGTGGCTCAAGAGGTGTAATCCATCCCCTGAGAAACTTGGGAATTTGTTCTTGACCTTGAGGAGTCAATGGGTAATAGTCGTGTCGAGGGGTGATCACCAGATCAAACCTATCAAGGCGTGTCCTTGGATGTTGTATCTGATAACAACAATAAAAAACGAATCAAAACTGGCCTTTCAGGAAAAAAAAAAGGCAAACGTGGCAGGGAAATAAAAAATGCAGTTAAATTTCAAGCATCATTTAACTCATGAAAGAATGAAACATAATTTACTTATTTAAACTTTAAATTCCAACAACGAAATACAGAAACAGAAAAGATGGTTCACTATGTCGTCATGTATCAACTTTGACAAAACCATCTTAAATCATCAATGCTAACTATGAATTAGGAAATGGCCAAAAAAAGGGAAATGAGAAAGAGAACTTGGTAAAAGAGACCTCAAAAAATTAACACTCTTATTATTTATCTTAGATAGCAGGAACTTCTTATTCATGGTTTTCGGTCAACCCAAGATAATATTTATACGAGGATAGGCATGCTATGGAGCACTTCGTGGTGTGGATTCTATTAACTTTGAATATCGATCACAACAAGACAACATAAATATTTTATTTATTTATGTCTTTATATACACATTATAGGATAGACATATAAGGTACTTCTACAATGGGAACCAAATACATACCCATGTCATGAGAACTTTATTTAGTGCCATTAGATCTTACTCTCATGATCAATACATTAGTGTATTAATTGCTACATGTGTTGGTCATAAATGTTTGACAACATGCAAAAACATAGTTCCCATAATATAAGTACGTACTTGGGCTCTATAGTTCCCATAATATGGAAAATTCTACAATGGAACCCAAATATATACCTATTATCATGGGAACCCTTCAAAATGTGTTGGATTAGAATCCAATGGTTGCACATGTGGTTCCCATGTACTCTACATGTGTGTGTGTAAATGGAAATAAAACTCACAAGGAAAAAACTCAAATGAGTGATAGCTAATGATTCCCTATATCACTTTTCTTCTATATAGACAAGATCCAAATGAGAGAATTATCATCCTTAAATCAAGGGATATCCAATACTCCCCTTCAAGTTGACGCATAAAGATCCCTTTTGACAAAAAAAAATCAGATTCATCGACGATCTCAATCCTAATCTCACTTGTCTCTTGTCATCAACCGTGTACATTGGTTTGCTATCTTGATTGGGCTTTGTGCCAACATGGTGGATAACCTCAAAACATTGATCTTTAGTGACACCACTTTTTTTTACAATGAGTGCATCCGGGTTTTTCGCATTTGAAGGTTTTCTTGAATCATTCCAATCGGCTTTGCCTGAAAAATAGCTCCTCTGATGTCTTCCCGTCATGCCATAAATGCATGTCTTATTTACATAGGATGGAGAGTCACATACATACTATGATTAGACATGAATATAGTATGGGAAAAACAATTATACAAATATGAATATTTGTACAGAGTTTTTCATATTTCAGTATGGATGCTTTTCCCACATTATATTCATGTCTCATATAATCTTAGTATGGATGTGACTTTCCCATAATATGCAAATAAGAGACAAGTCTTTAGAGCATGACGAGAAGACAATGGAAGAGTTGCTTTTCAGACAAGCTGATTGGAAGGATTAAAAAGAACCTTTAAATGCAAGAAACCTAAATGTGCTCATCGTAAAAAAAAAAAAGATGTCACTGAAGATCAATGTTTTGAGGTTATCTTAATCGACAAAAAATAAGTGTGTATGGTTTGATGACAAGAGACAATCATGACAAAGACCGAGAGAGTTAAGGAACCTGATTTAAGTTGGTGTTATTCATCAAGTTGGGCATTGCGAATCTCCATGCGCCAACTTGAGGGGGAGTATTATATACTCCTTGATTTAAAGATGATAACATGATCTAAGGAATCATGAGTTGTCCCTCATTTGAATTCTTTCTACATAGGAGAAGAGTGATCTAGGGAATCATTAGTCATCCCTCATTTGAATTCTTTCTTTGTAAGTTTTATTTTCATGCATATGTATACATCTAAATAAATAAAATATTGATGCTTTTATCAGTACTATCTTGTTGAACCCACATCGGTTAAGTGTGTCTTCATAAGAAGTACATAAGTGTAGGTCTCTCCTCAAATAGTATCGAAGCATTTTGAAGTAAAACCTCACAAATGTGAATTGAAAGTGATTAAGTTGAGGACAGTACCGGTACTAGTAGAGATCCACAAGCACGTGGACGGAAGCTTGCGGATACATGCTGCAGTGTGCCCAACAACATAGTATCAAAGTCAACGCTTTGGCTAGGAAAAGAGATATTAGATGGATTTCGGCCCAAGATGGAGTGTTGGAGATTTGTGGACTGAAAATTAATCCACATCAAATAAGTGTTACTTCATATTGAAGTATATTGGATCTCCCTTTAATTAATATTGAGTACTTTTGGGATAAAATCGACACATGTGAACCAAATGTGGTGAAGTTGGGAGCAATATCGATACTAGCAAAAATCCATGGGCATGTGTAGCGTGCATGGGTGGGCTCAATAAGTGGTATCAAAGGTGATGGTTTGCCTGTGACAAGGCATGTATTTCAATTGTCGTAGGTGTTCCTTGAGTCGCCACTCCTCGAGATGGTAGCGATGATAGATTATGTGATGTGGCACCTTAGATGGATTTCGGTCGAAGATAGAGATTGTTGGGGATGTGTGGACCGAAATATAGCCCCACATCGGTTAAGTGTGACTTCATAAAGTACATAAGTGTGGATCTCTCTCTAAATTGTACCGAGGCCTTCTAAAGTCAAACCCCACAGCTATGAATTGAAGGTGGATAAGTTGGGGACAAGGTCATTACTAGCGAGCAAGGTAGTCATGATCGAGATCCATATCGTAGGATCGTATGATCCTGCGATCCAATATTTAAGTATCGATCCGGATCTTACGAGGGATCGACCCATTCACGTGTGATCGCTTAGGATCCCGATTCGATCCTTAGGATCGTATGGGATCGAGATCCTGGAGCGACTCACATGGTTGCCTTTTCTTACGAGATTTGGTAACAAATTTGGGAGGTTTCCTCTTTTCTGTGAAATAAAATCAGGATTTAGAAATCTAAATAGGAATTAGAAATCTAAATAAGAATCAATAAGGAAACAAATAATTGATTCTCCCTTTTAGATCCATCATCATCACAATTAACAATATGATATTGGGTATATATGCTTGATTGTGAGTAGTGCTCATAAAGTAATATAGTAATCTAATGTAACACATGTTATTAGTCATTACAATTCTATGATTACAGTACATGATAAGTGTATATATATATATATATATATACATTATATCATATAATATATGATTTTCATAAAATCTAGGATCTTCCGATCCTACGATCCCGATCCTTAAGATCTCTTAATCGACCCTAGGTGGAATCCCGATCCTGACAACCTTGCTAGTGAGCCCATGCTTGTATCCGTGGGCGAACCAAATAGATTCTAGTTCATGAGCAATAAAGTGGTCTAATATATATTCATGTAATAGATTAGTTATCACTAGGAACAAAAATGTGAACTTGTTTGACAAAAAAAAAAAAAAAAAAAAGATAAAGAGCATAAGAATAATAAACCAATAAATGGACAACTAGAAACACAATTTTGATCAATGAATTGCATCAAAATGAGTTGATAGAAAATGATAACAAATAACCATTAGAAAAGCCTTAATGTTTATGTCCAATTGACTGAACTATCACCCTTTCCTACTTCAATATCTATGTCAGAAAAATCGTAAGGACACTAATTGCTTCAAGTCTAAAAGACCCAAAGCAAGGAATTTAGCCATAAGATTTTCCTTATCTTTTCCTTTCCCTTCTACTTTTAAGAAAATCAAGGAGCAAGGTAAACCTACAATTTACTAAATACAAAAATATACGAGCAAAAGAGCTTTTTGAGCCCGATTATTAACAAAGCTTGCAAAAAAAAATTAAAGAAACTAACACATTCCATTGTCTAAGATATACATTTCAAGGATAGTAGAATGGTTCTCAATTATCAAGGCTATACTAAAACACCAATGAAAATTTCAACCAAATATTTTCAAAATAGACGAAGTGTACAAATTTAACCAAAAATAATCACAAGCGAAATTTAAGCAAGCACAAGATGTTCCATACAAACCTGAACCACAAAAACATTTTCTGAAGCAAGTCGTTTTATAGAACTTGCAATAGAGATGGTATCTCTCCCAGATGCAACTACTAGTAAAGGACCTTCCCTGAAATAATATAACAACATTATTCTTCTAAATAAAATGAAAATGACCATGAAATGTCTACTTTTTGACACTTCAAGTCACCAGTAAAAGAAGGCCTAAAGAATTAAAATAAAAATATGCATGAGAGACATGAAATAAACATCAGCATTATTCCAACTTTGTGGAAGTCTTTTCTATGGTTTTCAAGAGAAATTACTATATGCTTATCGAATCCCCAAGGAGGTGGCTTTTCACTGCCTCCTTTCTCTACCGCATTCTAAGTTTACGAATAAGCCATATGTAGTTCATTATAAGGTGACTGGTTTGTTTTGCATGAACTTTTCATCATTTAATGCACCAGCTGTAGTAGGTCGAAAATAATGAAACAAGGATTAAAGAAGCGCAATCAGAGCAAAATAGTTCAATAACGCCCAACTGCCAGTAATGATGTATCCCATATGTTTGTATAAATTATGACGTAGACCTATTCCCAAAATATTACAGTAATTACTTCACATTATGAGATGAAAACAAAGGGGACAAAGTTCTAGAAAGAAGGGCTATAACAAAACCATAACTAGCAAACGGAAAAATAACATTTTGTTACTTTTAGTAAGAAGGTGCCTTCAAAGAATTTTTGATAGCAAAGACTTAATTCAACTAGTAAACCCAAGGTAAAAGACATGATGCATAAGAGCTAAAAGAACAAAAAATAGAAGTAAAAAGCCAAAGAATCATTGGAGGTCTATCTATAGTCCAATACATATTATCAAAGGAATGTACACATAGAATGATCTAATAGAATAAATAAACCCAAACTTTACTCGAAGTCTTGGATATATCCAAAACAAAAAGTCCTATATAAACCATCCCAAACTAAGCTTTTAAGTGTCAATTTTATCCAAATGCAAATTAGAACTACAAAAAGTGACTCTCATTTCCATTTTGACGTTGGGATCACCCAATCCCTTATTTGCATCAGGGTTTTATTTGCAAACTTAATGAATTGGAGTTGGTGTCCTTAGGCTGAACGAACTGATCATTGTGTTAATTGGTCAATTGCGATGTTTAATTCTTGGAGTGAGTGTTCTTAGGCAATACTAGAGGTGAATGTGGTGTCGTTTGTTCAAAACTATTTTCAGCCACTTCCTCTTGCTAACTTTCCATTACCTCTACCAATTTAGTTCATCGTGTAAATGAATATTGTTCCGCATTTCGCATGGAGATAAAATTGAAACCAAAAACTTTAGCTCGCGATAGCTTAGACCAATATTTTTGTTTTGGATGAATCTGAGACTTCAAATAAAGTTAAAGATTATTAATTGACCCTAAAGTCAACATAACATGGAAACTTCATGTATGTGTGTGTGCAGGCGTTTGTGTGTATATTTTGCATCACATCCAGATGCCTTTCTCCCCTACATAATTTCAAGTTTTAAAAGGCGAAGTTTGTCGATTTTGAGGTGAGCGAAGCGAAGTTCAAAGGCAGTAGAAAATTGCAAAACTTTGACTCAACTCGGCTAACTTCGACTAACGTCGAAAAACATCAATGGAAGTTAATAAAACATGAAATAAAATTGTCATGTTTCGTAAAGTTGAGCAAACTTCGACTGAAACTTCGAGTGAAACATCGACCGAAACTTCGACTATGCTAGAAATATACTTAAACTTCGGTTAAATCAAATAAAACATAGTTCTAGCATCTCTACGAAGAAACTTGAGTTTTCTACCATTTAAAGTGAAATTCCATAAACTTCTGTATATCGGTAAATTTTTCTCAAACCTCCATCGTCGAAGTTAACTTCTCGAATTAATTCTGAATTTTAAGTGAGCGAAGTCATAGGCAAAGTCGAAGTTTCAAACCTTGCATAATTTGTCTCATTTCAATCAACTCACACTCATCAAAATTCAAAAATCTTTCGATTCCCGTTGCCTTTCAGCAATGGCACCAAATGGAACTAATTACCTTCTATTGATCAAGTTCATCATGTAACTAGTTTCTTGTCCTTATTGCATTCGGTTATTCTAAGCAGCATAGGAAATTTTATAAATCATTGGCTCTTTTTTCTACCAATTATTCACATTTACATGCTGATCATCTTACTTCAATCTTCACTTGACATTATTCCCTCCAATACATAGCAAAATCAGTTGGCTTAATTGTAAATCCTAGCCACTCCTTTGAATTAATAGGCCATCACCGGTTATACACATTTAGCTCTATAGCATCGCACAATTGTATTACCAAAAAAGGTATATCTTTTCTACTTCATGGCTTGTCGAGCATAAAATTGTGATAGCTTTTACCATGGGACTTAAGCAGGTTTTTTTTCCCTTATAATAACTCATTTATTACTAAACAAAAAAAATGAAGTTTTATCTCGATGCCTGATCGAAATGTTCTTACTAAGTTAAAAGAAAAATTTTATAGTGAATAGCAACAACAATTATAAAAATGAACGTAGCAGAAATGAGGATGCTTAGGTGGATGTGTGGTAAAACTCATAAAGATAGAATAAGAAATATAGAAATTCAAAGACTAGTAGGAGTAGCACCAATTGATACAAAGATTAGGGAAAGGCGGTTGTGGTGGTTTTGGTCACTTGCAAAGACGGCCTACAAATGCCCTCACTAGAAAACTAGACTCAATAGAAATTGTAGAAATTCGACTAGGTAGGGTAGACCAAAGTTAACATGAGATGCATTAATTATGAGGGATTTGAATGGTTTGGAAAGCTCACCATCAATTGCACTTAATCGAACACAATGGAAAAGTTTGATCCATGTAGCCGACCCCAATTAATTTGGGACTGAGGCTATGTTGTTGTTTTATCTCGATGCCTCACATAAATTTGTATAATCAAATTGTACCAACGTCTAACTCATGAAGGTATCTTAATAGTGTAAACAAGCCTTGAGACAAAATTGTAACTAAAGAAGAAGCGATTAAAGATACCAAATCCCTTTTAGCATTAATTGGATTACCCATAGTCATCTTAAATGTAAGATCTTTTAAGGAAAAAAAAATTAAGCATAGGAAGAAAGCCAAGAAAAAAAAAATTGACCAATTTCAAAATGGGGTTTCAAACAAATCATACTTCTCAAAAGTCTCACGAGCCAACTTTGCAATATGTTTTGCATCAGCTTCCAACACCGAAGACAAACCTAAATTGAATCCATTTTCTGAAGGGAAGGGAGCTAATTTATTACTCCTTGCAGTCATGGTAATTCTAGATTCGCCACATATCCTCCTTAAGAGATGGTATAATGTTTTGTGCAAAGATACTGGAAGCCAATGAAGCCACTCATTGACCCCACCAGATGGCCTTGTAACACGCTGCAAAATGCATCAAGAAACAAATGCAATTAGGTAAAAAAAATAGTTATGTAGATAATGCCACAATAGAGATCTTAATCACATAAAGCTTTATCCAGTTTGTCAATAATTTTAAACTTCAACATTGTTAAAGCACAAACAAAAGTTTATGTACAATATTGATCTTCTTTGGGTTAATAGACAATAATATCATGAACATTGCAAGATATCTCACATCACGAACTATTTTTTTATCACATATGTCATGCACTAAAAATTGTAGTTCAAGTGCACCATGGCTCAAGATTAGTAAGGCCGAAGTGGCCAAATAATTTGTTAGCTGAAAGCCAACTTGTCAAATAAGTTGACTCACCAATTGAACGATGAGAAAAAAAAATTGTAAATTGATTATGGAGTTTGTTGTTTTCTCGCTCAATGAGGTTAGCTTGCTCGAATTCCTTCAATTCATAGAACGATGAGCTTTATATCTGTGGCATTTGTAGGTTACCTTTGGATGTGTCCAAACCACTGCAACTACCCTTATCATATTTTTCCTCTATTGGCACTACTCCTAACTTTTCTTTAAATCTTCATATTTTATATTTTATCTTTAGATATTCTACAACATGTCCGCCTAAGCATTTTCATATCTACTACACTTGTTTTACGTTGGCTGTTAAATCTTTAGCAACCATCATTCACTCCAACAAAATGTAGCTAGCCTAATTGTGGACACATAAAAAGTATTCTTTTCAGATTGATAGGTATGTTTCACTCACACGTCACATCTTTTGCACTCGTCCGCTTCTTCCATCAACTAGAATTCCATGTGAAACACCATATTCAATATATCCATACATTTGTATCATCGATCCTAAAGATCTGAAATGGTCCACCTTTAGAAACTTCACTCTCCTAATTTTCAAACAATCACAACCACCTCTCTCTATGCTTCCTACTCAAAAGAGCCAAAATAACAAGAGAATATAATTGCATGTATCATAAGTTCATAAAGTATTGATTATCTGTATTTGCGTTATATTTAATCTAGTAATTAATGTGCTTTTAAGGCCCAAAACTAATAAAAAGTTATCTTATACTTTCTTTTGTTCAATTTACGGTGTTTCTAGAGCATGGTTTGAAAATTCCCTAAAGTTCTCCGAACTTCTCCAAATTAATTGGGTTTTTTGACTCAGCGAATTAAGAATTTGATACAAACAAAATTTTAGAAAATTTCCATTGAAGTTATAAAAAAATGATATCATTTCTATGTATTTTTTACTAAGAAAAGTGAAATAAAGTTGGTGACAATTTTGTGTGAGAATATACTCTAAAGAATGATAATATATTAAAAAACACTAAACCACAACTCAATCTCACTTAAATAAATTAGACTGAAATAATACCAAAATAATCAACCTATCAAAATTAAAGATCAAAAAACATTAAATTAAGTATAGAAAGAGAAAATACATGAAATATTAGAGAAAGCATACTTTTTAATGTATTTTAATAAAAATTGGAAGTTCTCTAGCACTTGGATGAAGTTATTTATACCAATTTATAATGTCGAAATTTTACCAAAATCTCCCACATCGAATTGCACTTCCTTGAATTAAATCCGCATTTTAAGTGAGCGAAATCATAAGCAAAGTCGAAGTTTTGATCCTTGTTCTGGAGTTTGTAGCAAATTAAGGAGCGAAACCGGAATAAGTGAGAAATGCCACAATCCGAGCTATTCATGAGTTAGGGGAGTGTCCCCGCCGCCGCCGTGCCCCCATTGTCTTGCACACGGTGCCCTAGACAGAAGCATCAAGCGAAGTTGATTGGCATTTCTAACACTGTGAGATAAATCTAATTTCAATTATTGCTCTTTTATTATGTTCTATTTCCGACCCCAGTTAATTTGGGACTGAGGCTATGTTGTTGTTGTTGTTGTTGTTGTTGTTGTTATTATGTTCTATTTCCTTAGGTATCATTTTATTTCATGGTTAAGCTTAGATTTGTTGTAAGGGCCCTTGCATGATCCTAGATGGAAGACCTATATCCGATGAGTTGACTGCATACGAAATAGTGTAGGAAACCTCATGACTAGTGGCGATTGATCTTACCGATTGATTCGCACCCTTTCAAGACTGGGCAAATACCTTAGAAAGCTAGGTAAATTGAACATGCTCTTGATCCAGTTGTCTAGGTGTAGTGTCTTCACGCAATCCAAGGCAATCATTGCATTAAACCATGTGGCGCATGTCTAGAGTTGGCTCTATAACTACTCTAAGACATTGTAATTGAGCAAACATTTGTGTAGATCAAAGACCAATTGGCCTACTATCTCGCCAATTGACGGAGTTGTGAAGTCGAAGGTTTAGGTCGTTTCTTTCATTGAATTTCTCAGCGATTTATATTCCTCTCTCGTTCATTTTGAATCCTCTTAAAATCTTTTGCAAAACCACCCCTTTTGCTTTTACTTTTTTTTTTTGGAAAGAAGTTTGATAGCATTAGGGGACGTCCCCCAATTAGGAAGGTTTACCAAAGGAGAAATGCTGGAAAGTTGGTTAAGTGTGTGAACACTAGATCAGTTCCCAGAGCGGGAGTTGATGAGTTGGGCGTCCGTGGGCCCAGCCACCACATGGTCACCAAAAGGACGGTGCGCACGGAGGGTGCAAGTGCGGGTGGGTCAGTGAAGTGAAAAAAGTGATGACGCGCGTATGTCATGCCACACGCGCATGTTAAGTCGGTTTGGGGGGTATATAAGAGACGAATTGTTCATCGTCTGAGGAAGGAAGAACTCTGTAAGTCATTTTTGGTTGAGAAGGGAGAGAATCTCTCCGTCTCTGGTTGTATTCAGTGGTACGTTGTACCCGTTTTTGGTATATCAATAAGATCTCGCGAGGCGACCCCCTCATTCCCTATCAGTGGTATCAGAGCAACCACCTATGTCGTCAAGAATGGAGGCCCGAGTTGAGTCTCTGAAAGAACGGTCGAAGCAGGTCCCGACTGAGGTGCAGAGGGTTCCGGCCCTGGAGGCAGCCGTGGGTGAGTTACGGACGAAGATCCGAGAGCTGGTGGGCCAGATCTGGGAACTGAATCACCAAGATCGGTCGCCATAGTCGCGAATCAGTCAGATCGGCGAGGGAGAGACCCATTTCCCAGCAGATCCACCGGATCCGGGTTTCCGAGGTCGAGCCCAGATGGCCGGACGTGCAGATTGGTGATTCCACCGTATAGATCTGGACCCGATGTACGGAAGATCAAGATGCCGACCTGCAACGGCGACGATCTACTCGTTTGGTTCAACCAGGACGAGCATTACTTTGCCCTGCATGAAATGGTCGAGGAGTCGAAACTCAGGGCTGCTCGGATCTACTTAGTGGGACCGACGTAGATCTGGATGCGGATGGAGGAGAAGACAAAGTCGTTCTCGTCTTGGGCCGAGTTTAAAGCGCAGCTGGTGCGACGCTTCATGGATGCCGATCCTCTTAGTCTAAGTCAACAATTTTTCTCCATCAAGCAGGAATCATCCGTGGCTGAGTACCGACAACGGTTTGAGCTGCTATATCTGCAGCTGGAGGATCTGTTGGAAACCCACGCCATCGCCGTCTTCATCAACGGTTTGATCGACCGCCTCCGCCTGGAAGTGATGGTGGAGCCACCCCATACCCTAACGGCCGTTGTCGACCGAGCTACACAGGTGGAGCGCAAGCACCGCCAAGAGACGCGATGGGTTGGGATCGAGAGGAGGACCAAAAGCCCATTCACTGCAAAGCCCAACTTCCAAATCTATTCTAAAGGGCCCGGGTGAGTCACCCATACTATTACAAGCCATACTCGTGAGACGGACCTGGTTTGCCAAGAAGCCCAGTAATGGAGGTCTCGCACTTAAGCCCAGTCCATCATCTTCGTCTTCTTCGAGCCCTTCGTCCTCCAAGCACACCACACCGCAGGTGTCTCCCCATAAGTTCAAGCGACTGACGGAGGCCGAGGCCGAGACTCGTCGAAAACAAGGGCTTTGCTAAAGATGTGATGCTCGGTGGTTCGTTGGCCATCGTTGCCAGCGGAAGGAGTTGCATGATGTTAGTCGATGATGACGAAGAGGACTCTCCGGGGCCTCTATCGAATGTGGGGGAGGAGCAACCCGACACACCAACGGTGGAGCTAACGGCGCATGCGGTTGATGGGCACCCCGGTCGCGAACATTGAAAGTTAAAGGTCAAGTCCACGACGTTGACGGGGTGATCCTTATCGACAGTGGGGCGTCCCACAACTTCATCTCTCCTGAGTTGATTCGTACCCTCCGTCTTCCAGTTTCTTCAACCGCTGGCTATAGCGTTCTCATAGGAGGCGGATCCCGGTTTCGGGTTCAGGGGTGTGTAAGACGTACCGTTGCAATTTCAAGGGTTAATGGTGACTGCTGATTTTCACCCAATTTCGATGCTGAGTTCTGACGTGATTCTCGGGATGCGGTGGCTCGTGTCTTTGGGATTCACCGCCGAGGATTGGCCTAACCTAACCATGTATTTCCATCATGAAGGGCGTTGGGTGGCTATCAAAGGGGACCCTTCCTTGCATCGTGCCCTGGTGTCTTGTAAGTCTATCCAACGCTCCTTAGACTCAGTGTTGGGCTATTTTCTAATCGAATGCCTCAGTGGTGAGTCATCTCCGCTTATTTCATGGGATTCAATCGAGGTACCCTGTGTTCGTGATTTGCTTCAATCCTTCTCCGCTCTATTCGATGCTCCGCTGTCACTTCCGTCGGCTCGTGACCGTGATCATGCCATACTCCTTGAAAGATGACACTAATCCCATTCGAGTCCGACCATACCGTTACCCCCAAATTCAGAAGTCCGAGATTGAGAAGATGGTTAACGAAATGCTCTCGGCGGGAATTATCCAACCCAGTGTTTCGCCTTTCTCTAGCCCAGTGCTTTTAGTGAAAAAGAAGGATGGAAGTTGGCGATTCTGCGTGGACTACCGCGCTTTGAACAAGGCCACCGTCCCAGATCGGTTTCCCATTCCCAATATCGATGAGCTCCTGGATGAACTATATGGGGCCTGTGTGTTCTCGAGCTCGACCTACGATCTGGTTACCACCAAATCAGAGTGAAGTCGGCTGATGTGCCCAAAACGACCTTCCGCACCCATGACGGCCATTTCGAATTTCTGCGTGATGCCCTTCGGCTTGTCCAACGCTCCGGCGACGTTCCAGTCCCTAATGAACTCCATCTTCAAGGGAAGTATTCGTCGTTTTGTGTTAGTTTTTTTTTTTTTATGATATCTTGGTCTACAGTAAGTCCATGCCCGATCATTGTGCACATCTATCTCATGTCCTCTCTGTTCTCCAGTCTAATTCCTTGTTCGTTAATTTTCGCAAGTGTTGCTTTGCCAAATCCAGTTTGGATTATCTGGGCCACATCATTTCTCAGGATGGAGTGTCAGCAGATCCATAAAAGGTGAAGGCCATGGACTTATGGCCTCTCCCGTCTTCTCCCAAAGCCCTCCGCGGATTTATGGGCCTTACCGGGTACTACAGACGGTGTGTGCGGAACTATGGCAAGATAGCCACCCCGCATACACTCCTCCTTCGCAAAGATTCCTTCGAGTGGACTGAGGAAACGACATTCACTTTCAATCAATTGAAGCAGGCTATGAAAAGTGTTCCCGTCCTCGCCCTGCCGGATTTCTCGGCCCTCTTCATGATCGACACCGATGCTTCCGGGGTGGGGGTCGGCGTCGTCCTTTCCCAACATGACCGACCGATCGCCTTCTTTAGCCAAGCTCTTTCCCCTGCGGCGCGGGCCAAATATGCTTATGAGCGAGAATTAATGGCCATTGTCCTCGCCGTTCAAAAATGGCGCCACTACCTTCTTGGCCGGCGTTTCCTTGTCCGCACTGATCAGCGCGGCCTGAAGTTTTTGTTGGAGCAACGGGTGGTCGCACCGGAGTACCAGCGATGGATGTTGAAACTAATGGGTTTTCACTTCGATATTCAGTATAAGCCTCTGATCCTCTAACATCGTGGCTGATGCTCTTTCCCGATTTCCTGTCAACACCGAGCTCCTCTCCCTATATGTGCTTTCAGTGGTAGAGGTGCCATTGCTCTTGGAGGAGGCAGAAGCTGACTCGACCTTGTCCTCCATCCGTGCCGCACTACTGTCGGATCCCCTATCTAAGCCGGGCTGGTCTCTATCCCATGATAGGTTGTTCTTCCACAACCGTCTCGCAATCTCAACTTCCTCCCGTTTCAAGACCAAATTGCTTACTAAGTTCCATGCTAGCCCATTGGGGGTCATGGGGGCGTCTTGAAGACTTACGAAGGGTTGGCTGCTGAGTTTTATCGGGCGGGGATGCACAGGGATGTCAAGCTTTTCGTTCAAGCCTGTGAGGTGTGCCAGTGCAGCAAGTATGAGACATTATCCCCCGGGGGTCTCTTACAACCCCTTCCTATTCCTACAGCTATTTAGGGAAGACATTTCCCTCGACTTTATCGAAGGTCTGCCTTGCTCACATGGGTTCAACTCCATTTTGGTGGTCGTGGATCGGCTCAGCAAGTATGACCATTTCTTTCCCCTGAAACATCCGTTCACGGCAAAGAAGGTGGCTGATGTCTTTTTGCAGGGGGTGGTCCGTCTTCATAGTTTCCCCGCTCTATGGTCTCTGATCGTGACAAAATTTTCCTCTGTCATTTTTGGAGCGAGCTCTTTCGCCTTCATCACACTCAACTTAATCGAAGTTCAACTTATCACCCTCAAAGTGATGGCCAAACCGAAGTAGTCAATCGTTGCCTTGAAACCTTTCTGCGCTGTTTTATAAGCCAACGTCCCAAGTTATGGTCAAATTGGCTCTTTTGGACGGAATACGGGTACAATACCTTTTCCATTCCTCTCTGAACTGTACTCCATTTAAGGTGGTTTACGGGCGTGACCCTCCACCCCTGATCCAGTTGGGCGTCCCGTCGGCCAACGCTCCTTCCGATCTTGACGCTATGTTGTTCGCACGGGATCATGCCCTGAGGGAGCTCCACCTTCAACTCCTCTCTGCTCAAAATCGGATGAAACAACAAGCCGATAAAGGTTGGCAGGAAGTCGTGTTCGATGTCGGCTCCATGGTCTATCTCAAGCTTCGTCCTTATCGGCAGTTGACGGTCTCCCGCCGCACCAACATGAAACTCAGCCCGAAGTATTACGGCCCTTTCAAGGTTTTGACGCGCATTGGCGCGGTTGCTTACAAATTGGACCTTCCCGCTTCTTCCTTTATTCATCCTGTCTTCCATGCTTCTCAGCTAAGGGCTGCTGTGGGTTCGGCTCCTGTTTCCCCGACTCTTCCTCCCTTCTTGCCAGACTCTCTTGCGCTCGACTGCGAGCCGGAATCAGTATTAGCTTATCGCCACCTTTCGGCCGGCCCGGAGGTCCTTATCAAATGGACTACTCTCCCTCTCTCTGAAGCTACTTGGGAATTGGTTCGTCAAATTCGACGGTCCTTTCCGTCCTTCCACCTTGAGGACAAGGTGATTGTTCAGGGGAGGAGTATTGATAGCATTAGGGGACGTCCCCCAATTAGGAAAGTTTACCAAAGGAGAAATGCTGGAAAGTTGGTTAAGTGTGTGAACACTGGATCAGTTCCCAGAGCGGGAGCTGATGAGTTGGGCGTCCGTGGGCCCAGCCAGTCACAGGGTGGTCAGAAGGACGTGGGGTGCAGTCAGCAGAAGTGAAGAAGTGATGACGCGCGTGTGTCATGCCACACGCACGCGCGTGTTAAGTCGGTTGGGGGGTATATAAGAGACGAACTGTTCATCGTCTGGGGAAGGAAGAACTCTGTAAGTCATTTTTGGTTGAGAAGGGAGAGAGTCTCTCCGTCTCTGGTTGTATTCAGTGGTACGTTGTACCCATTTTTGGTATATCAATAAGATCTCGCGAGGCGACCCCCTCCTTCCCTATCAACGTTCTCACAGCTATATAGATTGTTTGAAAGGTGAACCTTTAGCATCAGCTAGGAAGTTATTACATACCCCATCCGAGGGTTCAGTGAGTACATACAAATGGTCATCTCAACCTGACGCCAAGTTAGGACTAAAGAAACTGCACAATGCAGGGGTAGACTGAAGCTAGGGGTGGGCAGCGATCTCTGCAAAACCACCCAAACCGTGCGGTCTGGTCTGGTCTAGTTTTTTAAACTCGCGGTTTGGGGGTGGTTTGAAAACTTGAAAACCGCGAAATCGCGGTTTGATGGTGGTTTTCATTTTGAGAAAACCGCGGTTTACCAAACCGATGGTAGTTTAGTAATTTTCCTCAAGTTACTTAAAACCCTAACAATATAAAGTTATAAAAACTTACTCCACACTTTGCTTCCTCTCAACCATTCATCTCTCTCTCTCTCTCTCTCTCTCTCTCTCTCTCTCTCTCTCTCAAGACCATTGTTTGCCTCCTCCTCCCAATTGTCAATGTCCGCCTCACCCACCGCCACCAATCTTCGACGCCTCCTCTCACGCCACCGCCGCCGCCGCCTCCTATCGCCGCGCCCATTAGTCGCCCCTCTCGATTGTGCCTCCCACCGCCATCGCCCCTCTCAGTTGTCGCCTTTCACCGCCAATGGCACCTTCCCACCAATCCCGCCTCTCCCACCGCCGCTCCTCGCACTAGTTGTGCCTCCCACCGCTGTCTCCCGCCACCAGTGGCCTCCTCCTACCACACCTCCCCCACCAATCGCGCCTCCCACCACCGCCTCTTGACCACCATTTTAAAAAAATATATATATATACCTAAACCCTAAACGGCGAAACCAAAATAACCAAACCGCGGTTTGCACGGTCGGTTTGGGTGCGGTTTTAAATGGTTTACGGTTTGGTGGTGGTTTGTAAAATGACCAAACCGTGAACCCCCGGTTTGGTCGCGGTTTGGTGGTTTTCACCACCAACTCGCGGTTTGCCCACCCCTAGCTAACTTGTAACTTGGACGCATTGGTTATGAGAGATTCAAAAGACCTTGAAGGCACACCATTGATTGCACTAAATCGAGCACAATGGAAGAATTTGATCCATGTAACCGACCTACAAATGTCTGCAAATCGGTCACAAAAAACTCAACCATAATGAGCTCCCCCTAAACATGAACTGCACCAACTGCTTTTCCATCAACAAATAGCAACTCAACTCGTCGCTCAAACCTTAGCGATTGAGCGTTCCATATTCAATCAATCCATAACCCTAACCTAACACTCTACAGGCAATCAAAAAACCAAACTTTCGATTCCGCAAGCCTTAACTGATTCAATTTCACATCGAAAACAACAATTTCTGACAACACAACGAATTAACAACACAAACTGGTCAGAAAACTCACAAACAGAGATTGCTTGTCCGAGAGCCCTAGAGCGCGAACCAATCCAACGCACTGATTCTCCGCCCCGGCGGAACCGTTGCCGATTATCACAGCTCGCCTTACGACGCTGTAAACACCGCCTTCGAAGATATCTGGCATGCCCGAAGTTCCGGTCGGCGGCTCTGGGAGCCTGATCGGCCTCATCGCGCAACACGAGCAACGGTAATAACTGCTATTGCAACTGTCTCTACTGTCTGTCTCTCTGTCCGATCAAATCAAACAATCAATGAAGGAGTATCGATTGATTGAACTCGCTGTGATCGATCGCGAATTTCACCGATTCAGCTTTGGGTTTTCTAGGGCTTAAATGGCGGTTAGCAGCGGAAAGCCTGATTTCTGAAATTTTGTTTGTCACATGTAGAAGGGTGTCTTCCATTCAGATTTTAATAGATTTTTAGTTATTTTTATTGGCTAAAAAAATTTAGGGGTATTCGATTAAAACTTTTAGAGAGTCTCTAAAAATAAGGTGTATTCAATGTGAACTTTTATAGACTTTTAAAAAATCTCTAAAAGTTTTGGGGTATTCATTATAAAAGTAAGGTGTATTTAATTTTTTAGTGACTTTTGTAGATTGGTTACAAATTTTGACTTTTGTAGACTTTTTTGTATAAAAATACATATAAAATCTCATTTTTGCATCACTATACATTTTTTATAGTTTTTTTTTTATAAAGAAGTTTCGTTTGTTTAGTGTATTATTATAATCTAGAAAAGTGTAGTATATATTATTATTTTTGAAGAAAATAATTGTATAATTTTTTAAAAATGCAAGAAGTGCATTTTTTTAGAATTTAAACTATCATTATTAAGGAAAAAATATATTTTTTTTTCCTTAAGTCAAATAAAAAAATAAAGTGCAAAATTTTTACACTAATATTTTCAATTATATTTTCTCAAAAAAAAATATTTCCAATGATCCTACCACTAAAGGATTATTTATTTACCTGTTTATTATGTTGATATTTATTTATTTATTTATTTGTTATGCTACTACCTTGAGAGTAATTCATTAATATGTCTATATATTTTTTTTTTACTAAAATACAACAATACTTTTTAAAATATTAGTAATAGTTATTAAGAAAAAAAATATAATTATTTATTTTTTTATAATAAAGTGCAAAATATTTGTTTCATTTTAAAAATCACAATAATCTATTAGTATCATCAAAATCATGTTTAAGAAGTTCACAAAAGTCACTAAAAATCTTAAATGTTGATAAAAGTCATCATAACGAAATCTACATAAAAGTTTATCGAAGTCTTTCAAAGTCTACCAAAATCTATAAAACTTCATAAAAGTCATTCACTTATAAAAGTAACTAAAAGTCTATTAAAATCTCAATTAAATACACCCCTGTTAATATCATACTATAATCTATGAGGGAAATGCTATGAAGCCCCAAGTAGGACAAGTTGGTGCGAGGCGTACTCGTTTGTCAGCACTTCGATAGATATTGAGATGCGTGGAAAATCAAGGATGGTGGAACGGCTGCGTGTCCGGCGTGTGTTGGTGGGCACCAAAGCATTTTTTAATTTATAAACTAATCAATTTCCTGCTCAAAGAGCAACAATTATTAAAATTTTAAGATAAAATTAATAAAATGATTCATATAAATATATTATAATATTTTTTTACAATTAAAATTACAATTCATAATAATCAACCCATATTTCTTAAAAAAAATACGTTAGAGGGTTTAAAAATATTTACATATAAATAATTGAAGTAACCATTCATTAACAAAAAAAAAGAATTCAAATGAACTTAATTATTGTTTCAGTGCCCTAAACGGTATATATAAATAATGTTGCGGTAACCAAATCGATGGTGTAAGATCGAAACAAAGACTTAACGCATTGATGAATAAATCATTAATTAGATCATCGTTTAGTTGTTCAAAGTTGGATTTTTCGTTTTTCAAAAATATGGGGATGAATATATCTTAAAACAATAAATAATACAAATATATAAATATCTATTTTTTATTTTTCAAAAATATGGGGGATGAATATATTTTAAAACAATAAATAACACAAATATATATCAATATCTTAAAACAAAAAATAGAAAAATTGAGAAAATCTTAAAAATGAAATAGTAGAATGAGAGAGCATGTGAAATTTTATCTCTCCTTCAGCTTTTATAGATTATATATTTCTGATTTTTGATTAGGATAATCTACAATTTATTAGGCCATCTTCAATTTTTCTCCTAAAATGGTTAACTTTTCGAAAAAAAATGTTGTAATCACGTCTTTGTTGTTATAATAATAAATTAAAGGTTTTTTTATATAGATATTGATTTTTATGATAGAAACACCTTATATAAAATACGTGGATTTTAAAAAAAAAAACATGTATAACTTCAATCGGTATTAAAAATAATTCTAAATAATTTTAAATTGAGACAATTTTATTACATGAGATGAAGCTTGCATAATGCATAATCTGGGGAGAGATATTCCTTACTATTTGCTAAAATGTAAATTCTCTAAATATTGTTATTGTGTGTCACACCTTAAGTGTCGCGCGTTCATGAAATACATTATACTACTAACAATCCATTTAGTCATTCCTTTGTATAGCATTGCTCAAGATACCGCCACATAAGCATAAAAGAATATATGCAAGATCGCCGAATATTGAAGAGTATCTTGTGAATCCTCAATAAGTGGCAAGTTATCTATGAAATAAGGAATGCAAGCCCATGTCTTTATTATGTATTGCAATCAAGACGAGAAGAATGAAACTTAAGATTGTCAATCAAGATCTCTTGCACAAAAAAGAAACAAAGGCAATAAGGGCGGATTCAACGTATTGAAGGCTCTCCAACTCAAATGCAACTCAGTCTTCTCTATAAATGGATGTGTACTCACTGATGTTATGCATCGATTTTCATATCTAGTATTACTTATATTACATTGAGCACGAGAATAAGATTCTCACAAGTTTGTTTTACACGTACTAGGCTAAGGCAACTTAGCTTAAAACTTCGAGGGGATCTCGGACACCAAGAGAATCTTGGGTAATAGTGTAGGATCATTGTAAGAGAAGTAAGTAGTGTAACAAGTTTTGGCGAGGGATAGCTAGCTAGATGAGGGGTCACTAGTTAGGGGGTTTTGTGTAAATCTGTACGTCACTTTTCTTAGTGGGTTTTACACTTGGGCGTGACCCGCAGAAGTAGGACTAGGTCCGAACTGCGTAAACAATTTGTGTGTGTTATTTGTTTTACTGCAAAGTTGTCTCTTTATTTACCGTTATATATAGTGCAAAGACATGCTGTATCTGTGCCCACATCACTTATATGTACAGAGTGTATGTCTGTAACCACAAAAACATTATGTTGAAACGGACATTATATTTTCATTTGGTATCAGAGATTAACGCTTATACTCTTTATTGCGTCAAAGAAGGCAGATCCTAAACACAAGCAATGTCTCATCCTCTCCAATCTGATTAACTTGAAGGACTCTCTACGAAAAAGCCACCACTACTCACCGACACCAACTACACATATTGGAAAATCTCGCATGGAATTTTATCTATCGATGTGAAGGCCTGGAGGGGCAATGAAAAATGATACTTTGCTCTTTCATTTGATAGGAAACCAAAAAACATTGACCTATGGACAGAGGTTGAGGAAAGATTGCTGCTCGCAAATGCTAAAGCGTTGAATGTCATATTCAAAAGTGAATCAAGAACACTTGAAGTTGATATCATCATGCAAAGTCAAACGAGATGCCTGGATAATCCCACAAAATGTATTTGAAAGAAATGACGATGTACGAGACTCAAAAAAAGTGTTGGTGTCCTCACAATTTGAAGCATTGCGAATGGGCGACGATGAGACCATCGCTGAATACATGACAAAAAACTGAAAGATATTGCAAATCAGGCTAAACAACTTGGTAAGACTTACAAAAATAGAAAGATAGTTGAGAAAACCATTCGATCTACCCCTTTCAAGTTTGATATAAAAGTTGCAGCAATTCAAGAAACCAAGGGCTGAAGAATATGAAATTCGATGAGTTGATAGGTTCCCTCACAACATGTGAAATGCATCTCAATCAAAATAAAAATAGAAGAAAATAGCTTTCAAGACTGTTGTTCAATATTTAAACGATAAAAACTGAAGATATTGATGTTGCTATGCTCATGTGACGGCCCCAATTTTTCACGAATTGGGCCTCGCCCGGCCTAAGCTCACGTGGACCCCCGAGCCAGTCTCGCAAGGTCAACGAGAGCCTAGTTAGCCTTCCAATCCATCATTATCAGTACATTCAACAATTTACAGCTGAGTTATTAATATGTTTCAAGATTTAAAATTTAGCGGAAGCAATTACTATGAATAAAATAACTCAACCATAATTTCAAGAAGTTAGGCAACCTATTTGTGGAACCCAGTAAATATCATCAGAGGAGAGTAAATACAATTATACAAAATTTTCACCTAGCCATGAAACATTTCCTCTCGCTACTTATCTTCGGCTCGCACTCACCAAAATAAAAATGACGAGCCCAGGTAAGTAAATCCAAAGAGGACATATACACAACATTTCACAATATCCAAAACAACAATTCACGATATCCAAAGCGATCAAATTCATGCAAATAGAACGAAATGAATCAAGAACGCCTGAATATTAAAGGCTGTAACCAATCCATCGATGAGTGATGCCAAATAACAAGGAGTCCCAACCAAAAGGTCGTTGAGTCGCGCAAAAGCCCAAATGACTCGGGTTTAGGACGAGACCCCAGCCTCCCAGCCCTAACCCTTACGACTATGAGACATCCATAGACCCGGCTCTAGGACGAGACCCCTGCCTCCCAGCCCTAGCCCGTACGACTATGAAACACACATAGACCCGGATAAATCAACGGACGACCATAATTAGGACGAGACCCCCTCCTCAGTCCTAACCCTCTCATATCGCAGATACACAAGTAACCATGACTCACTTGCCAATGGACCCCCTCAATCGGCAACAAATTCAACGATAGCTATCATCACAAAGCAGTGAACAACGATAAAGCTATCACATAACAGTAAACAACAGCCAATAGAGAGACATGAAATACCGTATAAGGCCCTAGCTGGTTTACTTACCTCGAAATTTACAAAATTACCTCGCGTCTCGATTTGCCACTACACCCGTGTCCATTTAGACATTTGAGGGCTAATTTTACCAACATCATTCAAATCACAGCCAAATAAGGTGAATAAACCTCACCTCATTGCGTCGTTGCGATTTCGACGCGCAACCGACCGGTCGACACGTGCGACACATCACATTCACTGATCTCATATCATGCAGCCTCGCCATGCTGCTGCAGCGCCACTCAAGTCGCCGCATGTGCGCATCGCGCTTGCCAGCTCGCCGGGCCACGCGCGAGACGTCATTTGCCACCTCGCCGGTGTCGCGCCTTCTTTGAGTTATTGCTTTGGCGTCGCTGCGTCGCGCCGCCGAATGATGCTCATTCAGCCGCGCTGCTGCTGGTCACAGCGCAAGGCGCCTTCTTGCCATGTCGATGCTCCTCGCCGGATGGCCGTCTCGCCGTCTCGCTGGTCCGTCCAAACCAGCCGTCCGCCACTTTATTGCTTGTCTTGCGATCTTCTCGCGCGAGAGTCCGATCTTCTGGCGCCGCTCGCCGGCCGGACTCCCACTCTCGCTGGAGCCACCGTCCGCGACCCTCGTCGCTACGAGCCGCGCTGAGGAACCGTCGGTTAGCGCCGGATCTGCTTGGTTCGCGCCGGATCCGACCGTCGCGCCACCCCTTCTTCTTCTTCTTCCCCTGTTTCTCTCACTCTCAAGATCACTTTCTCTCTCCTTCTGATTTTTTTTTCTTTCTTTCCATCCTTATCTCCTCTCTTTATATATATACATTTTCTTTTATTTTCTTTTTGATTTCTAATCAAAAGTTTCATCGAGATTCGTGCAACACACATCTCGAGGCAAACTCAACAACCGAGCAGCGCGCATATCGAGGCATCAACCCGCCTCATTTTAAAATCTCAATACCCGCGCTACACGCAACACGAGGCGTATCCAATACATAAAATCACTATCTCGGTCCCACGTCGGCACGCGACTCGAGACGCGTCTTCGTTTGTGTTTTGGCTCACCGAACTCCTCGCATAGTTAGCATTATCTTTCAAATTGGATTCGGATATACGTATTTCGACGAGTGGGTCCCACATACGACCTTGACTTGACACGTAACACAAGTCAAATTTTCGGGTCGTTACACAAAACGTTACAACAAATTGTATAAGAAAGTTCATGGCAACAGAGAAGGTAACACTTCAAAGATGCGAGCAAGAGATGACAAGCCAATAGAAGGAAAAAATGACAAATCACAATGTAGAGAATGTTATAGATTTGGACACTTCCATACTGAATGTCCAAATTTTTGAGAAAGAAAGGGAAATCATCCACCACTGCTAAGAGTGACTCGAAATTTGACATTGATGATGAATGTAATGGAGAAAAGTCATAAATTATGTAGCTTTCATCTCAGTCGTCTAGAATAAACCATGTGATCCTGTGTAACGACCTACTCTAATTAATCACAATTGATTGAGTAATTACAAATCACAACCTTAAGCTCGGACCCATATAGACATCCCCGACAAGTTGAGAACACGTGCGACCGAAAAATACTCTCGTAAAACGTGTCAAGTTTGGTAGAGAACGTAAGAGAAAGTCAAACAAGTTAGAGTGATTAACTAGATAAGTTGAGTTACTTTAAAATGGTTAGTTGTGGTTTAAAAGTTTGCATAAAAAAGTCAAATAAAATCAAACAACACTTAACCTCTACAATGTAGACACCTCATCACATTGATGACATCACACATTCACTTTTTCTCTCTCCTCGTTAAAAATCACATGATTTTCTCTCTCTCACTCATGATTTCACTATCCATCTCTCTTACCTTTCCTTTCTCTACAAGTAAACCAAAAAAAAAGAAAAGGAGAGAGATTTTCTCTCTTATGACGACCCCAACTACTAAATAGTGCACCGCTCGGCCTAATCCCGTAATCAAGTCTTAACCCAAATCACCTAAGACTTAAATATGTATTAGTCAGTCTTTCGTCCCCATATTCCTCCAAATCCATGTATTGATATATTATCCAATTTAAAGGTAATTCCAATTCCATTATCATTAAGCAAAAGCATTCATTCTTTAAAAATTTCTAAGTGTGGAAAACCAAGAAAAAACGGCATCACAGGCACGTATATATAGGACATTATTCACTCAACCCAATGTATAACCTAAAATGACATAATAATAATACAACAAAAGTCGAGACATACAAATGAGTGAGGAGAGTCGCCGAACTGTTCAGAGGAAGTCGCCAATCTTCTTCTTCCCCGGTCTGCTGCTGCTCGACGGACCTACACCAACCGTCACAAACTAGACAATGAGTATAGTGATATTTAAGTACTAACTGGAGAATTCTATGCCATATTTCCAAAATAAATGAATTGTATTTAAAAACAGAAAGTAGCGAAATAAATTGCTAAAACAATAAATGCAAGTAAATACCATAGTTAAATATGTAGAAACAGACATACAGGCTAAGTCGCGATGATCTATGTCCTGTCGACGGTGAGACCTATCACCTACCCTTTCCCACTACGAAATGGAGATGCGTTCAACATATCTCACATAAATAGCGGAGCTGTGCTCTACACTTTACAACATCAATCTCATGCTTGCCGACCACCCCGAGTTCCATAACTCGTGTTTCGCGCAAGTGTAGTGGTGAGTGCTGGAACCCCGGTAGGCCCATATCCCCATGAGTCGCGCGTCTCTCGTGCAATGGACGCTAGATAATCCATACTTTAATTTCAAAGATAAATAATTCCAAAAGTCTAGGATACCAAGATAAGTTAGGCTACAAAGCCCAAAGAAAATCGAATACAAATTCACATTATTCCATTAGCATGATTTTTATCAATTTTGTTCAAGAATGACATCAAGTGTATGAATCAGAGGCAACGAAACAATTCACAAGGCATCATGTCACAATATTCATCCATGAATAGATACAAGAACAACATGATGTGCGAGTTCAAGTAGTAATGTCTACCAATAGACCAATAAATCAACAAAGATGAATGAAATGAAATATAAAATTCTCACGACTGTACTTACAACTCACACACTTGTCATAGTCTATCTGATCCTTCGACAATTCGACGTGCGTGCCCAAACACCTGAGTTTTCCCCTTAGTTCTCTAACATTTAATAATATAACACTTTATGCTAAATTGAAGTCGAGACAATTTTCTAACATTTTTTATTTTCGGCCAATCAGCCCATTTCGAATATTTCGAGGTAAAACCACCGAAAAATGCTCGTATGAAAGTCCAAATATTTTATTTTTCATAAAAAATCATTAGTTTCTATGTATGTTGTCGAAATATAATTTTTCAATTTTTTTTTCCTATTTTATGGAATTTTTCTCCATTTTTTTTCTTTTTGTTTTGGGTCGGGTCGACCTGACCTTGGCCCAGGCTCTTGGCCCGGCCCGTTTGGCTTCATCTTTCCCAACGAACTCTTGGTTCGTTGGGAAGTTGTTATTTTTTTTTCCTTTTTTTTGGTCACATGCTAGGGTTGGCGATCCACCCCAGCTCGTGTAAGGAGGGGAGACGACTCTCCTGAGCCCCCTCATACACCGCACAGACACCTCATAACTGAAACAATGAACTCACCTTGATTCGACTCGGGTTCTCTCCTTCTCCTTCTCCTCCTCCTCCAGCGACTCTTCTTCTTCCTCTCTTCCTCTCTCGATTTGCCCTGTGTTTGGTGGAGGTGAGGATAAGAATCTCAAGTGGGTGTACATTATATCTAAAATGGGGTTTAAATGCTAGCCTGTGATCTTAGTGTGCATACGTATCCCGAGGCTCATCACATGGAGCACATTGCCCCACTTGTCCCGCAAGTCACTTGTGAGTGACTAAAAAATATGACACATTACCTCATGATGAGTTAACGCGTGTAGCGATGCACATCTTATGCCTCATAATTTTGTTTTCCAACTATAGGCCCATTTATTCATTAAAGTCTATGTGGCCATATTAAAACCACACATTACCCAAAAATTCACATTTTATTTAAATAAAGTACACTTACCCCTAATATGTCGCTACCTCGATCCCACGTCGACACGCGACTCGAGGTACGTCCCGCTCGTCTCGATACCTACACACCTGTAGAAAATTAACTTAATAGTCTATACAAATACAATACACTAGGCATACATCACCACAAATATAAAATGTACATCGACCCTTGCCACGTAAATGGACACATCACAGTGTGGGTCCCACAGTACGGGTCGTTGAGCCTGTGCAAAGACATAAACACAGTTAGAAATTTTGGGCCGTTACATCTCTCTTCTAGAGAGCAAACTCTCCATATCCCAAAAATCTCATCTCCTTCCATTTCTACTACCTATCAGCCTCTCATGGCTTCTTTATCTCTCTCATCGCATTCGACCTCACATCTCTCTAACTTTTGGACCTCTCTCGGTCTCTTCTCTCTCGGTTCCCTCACCTCCCTTCACTCTCGGTCTTCTTTCTCCTTGGCATCGGCCTCAGCCCCTTCCGGGCGGCCCTCTCCTTGCTCGGGACTTCACACTACTTGTTCTCCTTCACCATTGTCGAGGTATGTGATTTTGCTTTTGTAAGATGTGGGTTTATTGAAGAAGAAAAGGTTTATATAGTGGTTTTTTGGTAAATTTAATGTATATGGTGTGTGTAGAGATCTCGGGGCGAGCTTAAAGTATTCGGGTGTATGTCACATTGGGATTTGTATTGTAAGGTGGTTTGAGACTATTTTAAGGATGCCTCGAGATCCGTCTTCATGTGTGAGGCGTAAATGATGCATTATGATGCATGTTGAAGTCGCATGCATCTCAAGACGGTCTCGAAATGCGTGTTGATTTTTAATAATATTAAATGAATTCGAGATTCGCGCTAAGATGTTGATGCTTTGATGGTCGCCTTGAGATTCATATTGATTTTGGAGCATATATTTATCACCTTGATATGCGCACCAATAGCGCACGTACCGCGAGTTTTTTTCTCGAGATGCATGCTAATTTTAAATAAATAAATAAACTATTATAAAAAATATAACAAACAATAATAATCTCGATACTTTTAGGTCGAATGTTTATATAAAAATAAATAAACAAAAATCGCATCGAGATGCGCATTAGTCGTTACACGCATCTCGAGATTTTTTCGAGATGCATATTAATGAAAGGATAGTAAATAAATAAAAATATAAAAGATATAAAAAGATGGTCTCGAGGTGCGTGTAGATCAACAATGTCTCTATGTATCTTCAAAATTGGTATAAAGGCTTAAAATAGAATGATGACCCAAATGGGATTCGTCTCGATAAATGTGCAATGACCCAAAAATATTTTAAAAGTGACTCAAGTCGAGGTTTACCTTGTTATGTGTGTGATTCTGATAAAAAATGAATAATTCAAAAATGATAATAATCAAAGATAATTGATTGATTTAAGAAATTTGGATGCGTCGATTACGGAATTGGAGTAAGGATCAATATTCGGATAAGGTATCGACATGATTGAGGTAAGTAAACCTATGAGAAAGTTAGCTTAGAATTTACTTATTTTCCTTGTAAATTATTTATTTCACATAACTTTCGCCAGTTTAGCTTGCATGTTTACTCTATTCTTGCGTGTGTCTGTGTATGGTCGATGGGACGGTGTGACCCATTTTCGGCTCTCTCGTTGATGATGATCCGATTGTTGCTACGGTGTTGGTCATACCTTAGACTACATGTTAGATTTCTCTCAGCGAGTCGATGATCTCGAGAGCGAGTTGACATGAGGCTCACCTCCGTCACAAATTTCCTCCATTTGAGGCGTAGGGCAAAATTTAGCTTCCGACCAACGAGTTCCTCATTTCGACCGTGAAGAAGGGGTGTAGATTTCCTCACCTTCGGGGCCTTCTCGGTTTAGTATTTACGTCCCAGGGCTTGACAACTATACACCACACATGCATTCCATATTATTGATTATCTTATGACTTATGTTCATGCTTTACATTTCTGCTCATTTACTTTATATGCATGAATTGTCGCCGTTTTCTTGGGTTTCTTGTGAATACAACTGGATTTATCTGGGATTTACTCACTAGAACTTGTCATTGTTTTTGTGGCAAGTTGCAGACTATACGACGATCCGGATATAAGGAGCCACAATAGCTTAACTTGTTGGTATCCGTATTTATATATTTTGGGATCATTTTGGGAGACTTATAACCCGATACATGTATATTAACACTTATCATACATTTTCATCACCTATATTGACATACATGGTATCTTTTTACCGGTTTTCACCCCATAGGTTCGTTAATCAATGCATAATTTATTTACATTACTTACTTGCATATTATTCAGACTTCCGCTACTAAAATAACTTAAATAAATCAAAACAAATAAATTAAGTTGTAAAACTTTATAACTTAGTATATTTCACTAAAATAGCCATTTAAACATTGAAATTTACTGAGTTGGAGTATTATATAGTAAGTTCGCGAGCCGTCATGGACATGTGTATCGGTGACTTGGCATGATCTGGTGACGTGTTTGGCGACGTGGCGGTGCCGGTTTGCCTCGAATTTGGGGTCGTCACATCCTGCTATTATGGCCACAACCAGTCAACCGTGCTCACAAATAGTCTACAATTGTGCCCACCGACAGAGAGTCTGCATTTATGCCTATAGCTCCTGAATTTGTGTCCACAACCTTTAATCCAACACTTCAGGTAATTTTCTATGACTCTGATTTAGATTTAGATTTTACTAACTCTGTTGATGTTGTAGATCTACAACAAGCATATGCATAGATTTTTGAAAATGGTCCGAGACGGTTGACAAAAATATTCTTTTGTTCAAAGAAGTTATAAATCTCTAGCAACAACTTGAAGACTGTGACGGCCCCAATTTTCTACAAACTGGGCACCGCCCGGCCTAAGCCCACGTGGACCCCCGAGCCAGTCTCGCAAGGTCAACGTAGGCCTAGTCAGCCTTCTAATCCATAAGTTTAAGTAAATTCATAATGTTAAGTTGAGTTATTATTATTTTTCACATTTTACAGTTTAGCGGAAGTCTTAAATTAAAGCAAGTACAACCATTAAATTTATCATCGTAATAAGCTTCATTTTAAGAGCAACACCTATTATGAAAAACCCGGGGAAAATACTCTGTATATAGACGACAATACTAAGCAGTAATATATACAAGTACAGTGTCTATCCAGTCTCTAAATACCCAAAAGTAAAGCAAAATATCAAAATCGCACGTACTAGTAGGTCCTCGACTGCGGGCAATCAGATAAAGTCGCCCAAAATCCCCTTGCCCCTACTAGCACTAGGATCTGCATTCGACCATCACAAAAAGCAAGATAAAGAGTACAGTTAGTAAGATTCCAACGAAGTACACCGATCATTTATAAGAAAATAAACAGATACCAATAAACATGTCAAATAATCATGCGGAAATTAAACATGCAACTGTGCTAAGATCATCACATGAATAAATAACACAAGAGAAACAAAATGTGTACTCGTCCCGGTCATACTAAACTGTACTTCGGACCCCCAGATCCTTTCGGTGGGTGCCCCCACTTCCTTTCACTTGGTTCCTCGCGGGCCTTGCCCGATACGTTCACCCTTGTAACTCGGGTTGCAATTCACCGAATGCCTAATCACACGTGCTACAACATAGTGTGCCATAAGTACACAACGAATATCAAGTGGGAGTAACTCGACCACCAACCCAAATATATCACGGAATAGAGTACGATAACAAGGAATATGAAATCAATGATGGAAAAGTAAACCCTCAGTGACTTTCAGATAAAATCTTACGTACCTAAAAAACGCACTCCAAAGTCCCACTCACGTCTCGAGATACGTGCCCGACTCCCGATTGGGGTCTCATAAGTTCCTAGTGTCCCATTAAACCATTTTAACTAGTTTAAAGTCAAATTAAGTGAATTTATAATGTGTGGCCAAATTATGAAAATTTTCATTTCAAAAAGTTTTGGTTTGACACCCTTTTCGAGTTATATCGAGGTGTCAACGGCCGAAAAATTCCCGAATACCATTTTTCTACCTTTTTCTCATTTTTAATAATTTTTCCTGATTTTTTCATAATTTTCTACATATTTTTTTTATTTTTCTGTAATTTATTAAATTTTAAATTACTTTTAAATTATATTTTAATATTTATATTATTTTAATATAGGGGTGGGCCCCCTAGACCGGTTTGACCCGGTCTGGCCCACCCGGGTCGAGCCCGATCCGGCCCGGCCAGGCTCGGTTCGGTCAAACTGGGTTGGGCCCAAACCGAGCGGGCCCGGGTCAAGGGGTTACACGCACATTCCCATCATCTTCTTCTCCAGACTGCGTCTCTCGGTTTTTTTTTTTTTTTTTTTTTTCTCTTTCCTTTTTTTCCCATTGTGGTTTGGGTTGGGGTTACTCTCCACCCCAACCCCGATGGATTCGATGGCGGGGAGACACCCCGCCATCCCCGCGTGGATCGGTTCGGCCTTCATGGCCGAACCCCCTCGTGGCCACCGTGGCCGACTCATCGAAACAACCACAAGAGCAATGACTTACCTCATTCCCGGCTCTCCGCGCTTTCTTCTCTCCTTCCCGCTCCCTCCTCCTCCTCCTCCTCCCCCTCCTCCTCCTCCTCTCTGTCTCTTCTTCTTCCTCGCACTGTCGGGTGTGTATGTTGTGTATCACTACAAAAAAACAGCAAATCAGAAACGGAATTTTCCGTTTCTGATTTGCAAAATTCCGTCTCTGATTGCAATCAGAAACGGAACAGAGACGGAATGCGTTCCGTCTCTGAAAACGTCGTCGCTGATACGATCAGAAACGGAAAACGGATTCCGTTTCTAATTAGAGACGGAATAGAGACGGAAAATATCCGTTTCTGATTAGAGACGGATTTAGAGACGGAAATTAGAAACGGAACAGAGACGAATGTTAAAATGGAATTTATTTCGAAATGATACATTTGTAAGTGCATTCCGTCTCTGATTCCGTTGGTAATTAGCAACGGAATCAGAGACGGAATTAATAAATTTATGAATTCCGTCTCTGATTCCGTTTCTAATCGCAAGAACGAAATCGAGAGACGAATCGAGACGAATGCAAATGTCCGTCTCTCGATTCCGTCTCTAATTAGAAACGAATCGAGACGATTATTCCGTTTCTGATTCCGTCTCTGTATCCGTGTCTAATTAGCGACGGAATCAGAGACGGAATTCTTATTTCCGTCTCTGATCCGTTTGTGATTGATAGAAATATTTCTGGAAAATTAGAGACTTTTAATAGCAACGAATATTTGAATTTCGTTGCTAATCCGTCTCTAATTTTCTCGTTTTGTTTAATTATGACACGTAAACATAATCCAATTGATTCTCCAAACTAAAAATTCAAAATACAACCCGATATGACCTACTCCATCGCCCGCACCCTCCAACAACTCCTCAAAAGTGCTAACATCCCACAAAAAAGCCAAATTGCACATCCATACATCGACAATATATATCAACAAAAATTCAAAAGAGAAAGAAAAAATGTGAAACTCAAAATTAGCCAAAAAATTTATATATCCACGGAAAATTGTCATGTATTACAAAAGCTCCAAAATTTGGAAGTATAAACAAAAACCACCAATCCTATCGTTCAACAACCAAAAAAAAAAGAACACTCACAAAAGGTCCAAAATTTGGAAGTATACACAAAAAGGACTTCATCTAATAACTAAAACGCAGCTTTGAAGCATTTCGATTCTCCATCCGAGGGCAACAACCAAAATGAGTATGCACTGAAAGAAGTAGGCAAAGGAGAGATTATTGAACTAAGGATGTACATTGGAAGCGAATGAGAAAAATGGTGGATTTGAAGAAACATAGAAATTAATAATAATCATACATAAAAAGTCGGCTCCGAACCTATTTTTTAATTTCTTTACGATTGAGTTTGCTTTGGTCTTTTGTCAATTATGCACATATGTAGGTAGAGAGGAGTACTAGAGCTAATAAGGAACATGAAAGAGGATAATGGTGAAGTGCAAGAATGCTAAAAGGAAAAAACTAAAAGTTCAAAGACAAACTCCCATCAATGCAACATTCACATGCATCAAATTTTATCCTAAACTCAAATTTCATCCCATCTAAAAATGTTGTGTGCTCCAAAACAAACCAGCCATGTGTTCCTACTTAAAAAAAAAAATTCCAGCTGACATTCAAGAAATGCAATGAAGAAAAGAAATAAACCATACAATGAGGAATAAGAAAGCTTCCAAAAAATACATGAACATCAAGCAAATGCAGTCAAGGACTGAAGTTTTGTTGTTGTTGTGAGTTTGGGGGTCAATGTTGCTATTTTCCTACGCATAGGAGATGGCGAACAATGTATCTATAAGATGCACCTATCATGTAAGTTGAGTTGGATTATTTATCAAGCTTTGAAAGGCTTGCATTTCAACATGCATATGATAAGTAATGGTGAAGTGCAAGAATGTTAAAAGGGAAAAACTAAAAGTTAAGCACAAACCTATCATGTAAGTATGATCCTAGAACTCATCCTCTCACCCCATCTAAAACTGTTGTGTGCTCCAAAGGTGACCAACCATGTGTTCCTACTCAAAAAAAAAAAAAAACAACTGGGATTCAAGAAAAACAGTGAAGAAAAGAAAAAAACCATACAATGTTGAATAAGAATGCTTCCAAAAAAAAAACATGAACATCAAGCAAATGCAGTGGACTGAAGTTTGGTGTCAATGTTGCTATTTTCCTACGCATAGGAGATGGCGAACAATGTTTCTATAAGATGGACCTATCATGTAAGTTGAGTTGGATTATTTATCAAACTTTGAAAGGCTTGGATTTCAACATGCATATGATAAGTAATGGTGAAGTGCAAGAATGCTAAAAGGGAAAAACTAAAAGTTAAGCACAGACCTATCATGTAAGTATGATCCTAGAACTCATCCTCTCACCCCATCTAAAACTGCTGTGTGCTCCAAAGGTGACCAGCCATGTGTTCCTACTAAAAAAAAAAACAAAAAACCAAATTTGGGATTCACGAAAAGCAAGAAGAAAAGAAAAAACCATACAATGTTGAATAAGAAAGCTTCCAAAAAAAACATGAACATCAAGCAAATGCAAGTGGATCGAAGTTTGGTGTCAATGTTGCTATTTTCCTACGCATAGGAGATGGCGAACAATGTTTCTATAAGATGGACCTATCATGTAAGTTGAGTTGGATTATTTATCAAGCTTTGAAATGCTTGCATTTCAACGTGCATATCATAATGGTGAAGTGCAAGAATGCTAAGAATTTAAAACCGAAGGTTAAGCACAAACCTATCATGTAAGTATGATCCTAAACTCATCCTCTCATCCCTTCTTATTACCCTGCATCTCAAACAGAATTTCACGTCAGAAAAACATCTTTACAAAGAAAGGAAACATAATTGCACATCATAAAAGAGAAGTGAGAGGATGAGAAGAACTATACAAAACTAACCAAAGAGGAAGAGGACTAGCACATGGCTATCCCTAAGACTAGATAAAAGAAAGGCAACCACTTCATTGTAAATACTTGGTCACCCATCCTCTAAAACGTAGTGTCAATAATGGCAATGGTTAACTCATACAGTCCTCAAACATAGACCATTTCCACAATGAGCAAATCTCTCTCCTTTTTGTGTTCAAATACCATGTTATTCATCTCTTTCCAAATCAACCATATAGATCTATAACTTAAAAACAATCTACTTGTCCCAATCCATTTGGAAACATATCATTTTGTCAAATCCTCTTACATGTACACTGTTCATTATCCATGTATTTCCCTTCACCTTGCTAACCAACTTCTCTATGACAATATAGTTCACATAGCTGAAGTGAACGAGTGGATTATCATGTTTCTCTACTACTCCAGCATGTCAAAAAAAAAATAATAATTAGGACTCATAGCTACTTAACTTGAAGGATTAAGAAAAAAAGTAGAAGATTGACTGGTAGGAGACACAAAAGGCAAAACTTACGCAAAGAAAGTTTACTTTTGCATGTTCTGTTTGGATTCCTCCAAAGAAGAAGATCAGCCTACAATCGTTCGCTCCCTCTAAGCGGCTTTTGCACTATAGTACTTGACGATCGGCAATTTCCCAAATACATAAGCATAAAGGAGAACACATAAGAGCTCATACATTGCTGAGAGTGTAAGGAACATAACTGCATTTAAACATAATGTAAGAAAAACCAAGAATTTGTCATTGATCTAGAATGAGAAATACAACCACAAGCGATTGGAAGCTACAAATAGAACTGTGGAGTGAGACAATCAGCACAATGGATAAGTCAAGTAATATATGCAATCATTTCTTGTTACTGCATGTAATTAAACTGCATCTAATTCAAATTCCAACCGACGCAATGAGTTAAACGAACTCCTTATGCAAGTTCAGCCTTCATTTGACATCTGTTGTCGACATGCTAATGATCAAATAACACGAACTTCGAATAATGGCATCACAAGCAAAAAAAAATAAAAATCAGCATCACAAGTGAATCAAGATAATGTTCCGATGCATCAGGCGGAGAAAACACTTACAACTAGAACTGCCGTGGAGCTTATAAAGAAAAGGATAAAACCAATCGATTTCTTCTTCTAGTATTTATCTTAGCTTCATTATATGCCGATATTGAAAGTGTTCCAAGCGCGAAAGGCCGATACACAAGCGTTAGCACCCTTGCAAAGTGATACTTCGCACAAGGAGACAATGAAACAGAACTTGATGATGAACACAGCGAATGGACAGGTGACACTTTCAGAAAATATGACGCATTAACATTGTAACTTGCAAATGTTTAGATAAACTATATATGGCCAGATCCCCAACAATCGAATAAGCACTGAAAATAATTTGGAATAACTCATCTTCCTAGTGATTTGGCTACAAGGATCGACTTGAAACTAAATACTGAAGCAATAACAATAATTTTGTAGCAGGTGAAACCTTTTGCATTTATAAAAAGCTTCCATACATACAGGAGCTAATAACAATGACAAGTATTGTGTAACGACACTTGATTTTGGATATCATGGTTCTACCTAGAGAATTAACATATTGGCACTTGTATCGGTCTTGTGGTTAATGCTAGTGTTATTAGCCCGTCCATTTTTGTTAAACTGTGAGAATATTGCTATTTATCTTATAAACAGAATGAAAAAAAGTAGGTGCAGGGCATACCAGGAATAACGTGACGTAATAATCTTGAGATGTTAGCATACCGTTCCATGCAAAAAGACAACCATTTCCAAGAAGCCAACATAACACCATTGCAGCATTCTTTCCCTTCAAAGATAGACTTGACTAAAAATGCAAATTGAAATAAACACAATAAGCATAAGAGTGTTTTTGGAATGAAAAGATTCAGACAAAATGGGAAAAAAAAAACCACCTCATGGGGCAAAGTACGATAAATATAAGCTACGCACCTCAAGCTTAACAAAATCTCCATTTTCATCAGGGCTTGACATTAATGCCTCACTTAGCTCTTGCATCAAAAAATGAAAACCCCGTTGAAGATAATTAAGAAACCTTCACCTCAGTTCTATACAAAACAAGGAAGATGACAATGTTTCCTAGAACTCAAAATCAGCAATACCTGTGAGGATGGTTATTAAAGATGCTATGTAAGCTGTGGAATCAACACTTGCCATGGAAATAGGTAAATGTTAAAACAAAATTTAATCTTCAACTAGCATTCCAGTTGCAAATCCCAATACACAGGATAAATAGATAAGGCATTCACTATGATTGAATATGAGGCCCAAATTCATAAATTCAGTATCTAAATCAGTTCTACACTTCTACTCCCTATTTACAAATACAGATTTGATCAAAACTCAAACAAAAGTAGAAAAGCCAACTTACGATGGTTACTTCTTTTGCTCACCACTAGAGTCCCAAATGATGAGGATTCCCGGTCCTTGTGCCTCGCTTGAATTTAATTTATCACAGTAAAGAATTATTTGGTTTAGACGAAACAAAAAGTTTTCTAGGAATTGGGCTTCCATTAGATGATTGAATGAAAGCTCACAGATTCTGCCATGGAAGCTAAATGAAAAATCTACATCAATTGTACTCCCAACTTAGAGAAACCAATTTGATCAAAATTCAAACAAAAGTTGAAAAAAGCAACCAACAGATACCCACTTCTTTTGCTCTTGTACTACATGAAGAGACTAAACAAAATCTAATGGATGATGGATAGATTCCTCACCTCAATCACTGGTTTTGCACAGAATAGATTCAAAATGAATCGCATTATACCTTCAGAGACAGTTGTAGGCACTCCACCAACAAAGATTTTTTTTGTTTTAAAATCCTTAGACTGAACAGAGCCCTTGGGAATAGTTCTTTTAATTTCCACCTATGATTATAAACATCATATAAGTTACTCTAAAGAAAGATAGGAAAAACTAAAAACCGCCTATCCGAAAACTGCAAAAAACGAAATAAGGAACTTCATCATCGCACCCTCCACTACATCGTGCTTCAACAAACCACCATCTACCGCAGTACATTCATTGTCCATTTATCCTCTCGTATATCTTAGTTGCCTTGACGCCCAAATATGCATAAGTTATCATGGATTTTATTTTTTATACATTATCCTCCCAAAATAAATTTTTTAACCTAAGTTTAAGTAAAATATACTATAAGTACGCATCGTTTGCGTAATTAATCCATGGGAGAAGAAAACATGCCGGGCCGTTGTGTGCAAATCTTATGCGTTGCGGCCTCTCTCGAGTGCTATGATGAAGAAAGTGGTAGAATCGACAGGGAGCAACATCTTCATGCCATAGCAAATGAATTTGGGAAATCGATAAAGGGTCGTTTTCCGGTCATCTGTGTTGAGAACATGTAGGCTATTCTTCTTCTAGGGACATGCGATAATAGAAGAACAAGAGCCTACATGTGCTCAACACAGATGAACGAAAAACGAGCCTTTATCGACTTCCCAAATTCATTTGCTATTGCATGAAGATGTTGCTCCCTGTCAATTCTACCACTTTCTTCATCATAGCACTCGAGATAACCTGCACCGCCATAAGACTTGCACACAACACCCAACATGTTTTCTTCTCCCATGGATTATGCAAACATTCGGTACTTATAGTATATTTTACTTAAAAACAAAAAAAAATTTGGGGGAGCAAAAGGGAAAAATATTAAAATCCACGATAAAATATGGAACATCGACCTAAAAATGCACAAAAAGAAGTGTGAATCATAAAGTAATTCGAAGAATTTCTAAAGTTGTCTACACTATAAAACGTTTAATCTAAGAATTTACACAAACAACAAGTGAAGTACCTATGTATCACCAACCTGCTCATCTCTCGAGAGCCACGCTTACGTCTCACGCCCGACATTGTCCCCTTGTTGTGGTGGATCGACCGGATCTATTTGCGGCGGTATTGCTTGGTCATGAGGTGGCGGTGGTGGTGGCGGTGGTGGTGGTTGTTGCTGAGCTAGGCCTACTTTGTCCATGTTCATCCCGAGATGCTGCTGCATGAACTCCATAACCTTTCGTAATTGCTCCGCAACGACATTGAACTCTGCCCGCGGCACCACATCCGGCGTCTCCGACGTGCTAGCACCAGGAGCTCCGTATCTCCTCTTCTTTCTCCCTACGGACACGAGTCCGTAGACACGTCCTTTGGAAGACTCACCCGCCACATTGAGGTACACCGCCTCATCATCCACCAATTGCTCCGGTGTAGCTTGGGTCAGCTCCTGACGTCTGCTTTGGAGCCTATCCTGCATATATGCACAACAAACAAAATACATGATATGGGTTAAAGTATACTTAATAATATTTTACATATCATTTCTATACTTACATAGAACCGCTCTGATCTAGTATCGATGAATGTCATCCCGTCGTGATTAACGGTGTGGAGATGCAAATACAAGTCATTCACAATGGTGGCGTCTCGATGAATCACCTGCGTGCAGAGACCAAGCATAGTGAACAAGTGTATAAATGTACAAAATATCCAAGATGTTACAAAAACTTACCAATCTTTCTTGGGTAGTCACAAAAGACACGGAACCACCACCGTGCTTCGAGGGTCCACCCCAGGGGCCTTCGACCTCGTGTTCCTATTCTCCGTCGCTTGCTTTAGACCTGGCCTCGGAAGTCCTCGCTCTCCCAAGATCGCAAGTATCTCCTCCATGCCTCATTTGTAACATAAACCGGTCGCACACGATTCTTCTTCAACTTGTGCATCAACGCGGTGTACCTTGTGCCTGCAAGCCTATCGTACGCCGCTCGCACGAGATCCTCGGGAATCGCATCATCCCATTTAAAAAATACCTAGAAATTGGCGATTGCTATTGTTACCTCGCATTGAGAAAATAGTATAAATCATAAGGCATATGGTAGTCTTGTTTACCTTCCATTGGCGCCGATTGGTCTTTATGATGAGGCGATGCACCGACTTCCAACAATACCCTTTAGGAATCATCCATCGTTTGAAAACTTTTGTCATCCTCCGTGCACAAAAATGCGAAGGATGCAACTCCCTGTGTTTCATGAACATGCATATCACCTTAACTACTTCTTCAATATTTGACATCCATATTGAAAATGACATATATAAGTCAAACACAAACTTACGTATCATTGGCAATCAGCGTGATAGGGATCCCCTGCACGCGAGGGGGTTCCATCCCTGTCCTCTGAGGTGGTCGCGGAGGACCTGTCACCTCCAACCCTGCTCTTACGTCTTCTTGTCGGGATGCTGCCGGTGATGCTGTGGCTGGGGGTGCAGGCCTTGTGGGTAAAGGAGTCATTGATGTCGGAGAAGGTGTGGGGAAGTGTATATTAGGAATAGTCCTTGATGACGACGATGATGGTACAGACGACCCCGACGGTATGGAAGGGGAAGGTGACGCTGCGGCTGTATCGTGCTCGAGAGACCGAGAAGTCGGAATCGATAATGCAGGTATCGAACCACGACCTCGACCGCCACGATCTCTATGGACCCCTCGTGTGGCCTGACCACGAGGGCCGCTTGGTATTTCGCGACCCGGATGTCGGTGCCGCACCTATTCCGCCCCGGACGATGGCCTCCTAATGGCAAACCTCGACATCCCCTATGACCACGTCCGCCATGATACCTAACAATATTCACGAATAAAACATCGAGAAGGAGGGCATACAAAAAGTAGAAATTCAGTCTAAATTATCGGACTTAATAACACAGGATCCATGCTAATAAAAGTAACTACATTATTGGTCGTTGACATATCATATACATACATTATTTGCTATCATCCGTTTCAAATTCACTCTCATGAGTAGAAGGTGAGGATTCTTCTTCTGAATCATCTCCACTATAAACTTCTTCGCTTGGACCCGCTTCAACAATGAATCGAGTCCCGCCGAACATCCAGATTGTTGATATCGACGATTGCATCATCGACTACACACGTGGTGGGCATCCCATCTTGGAAAGCAATCTCTGCCGAGCCCTGGTCATTATCGTCTTTGCTAGTTTCCTCGTCGCGAATTTTGGTGACAAAGAACAAACCGCTAGCCATTCTTGTCGATCGTTCCTCATAGAAGGGTACGAAAGGTAGTAGACTTGAGTGGCTTGCATTGCTAGTACAAATGGCTCGTAGTTGTTATATCGTCGACTTCGACGAACCTCTACCAATTGAAGTGTTGGGTGAGTCCTCACACCATGATTCGGCGTAGGGTCATACCATTCGCACTTAAACAAGACCACACGTTTGAGGCCTATACTCAATCTCCACAACCTCTTGCGCACTCCATAATAGTTATGGGAAACATCGCGTAGTTTGAACCCTTCACCAAAACACCGCCGCTTCTCTGCGTCGATCTATTAACATCATATGTTGCGGAGTGGAACTTATACCCATTAACAAGGTAACCAGGGTAGACAGTACATGATCGACTAGGACCAACAGAAAGATCAACGAGCGTCTCGTCAACTATAGAATTCCGAGCCTATTCGTCAAAATTAGAGATGCAATATGACACATTACTTATGGAAGAAACATTTGAATCTATAACGTACAAAAGTAATGACCTTACATATGTTTGAAACCAAATGGGGAAGTTGTGCTCTAGACTACTATCAACTTCCGACTCCCCCATTGCTTGAGTGATTTCATCGACGAATATCCTAGAAGAAACGAACATGTAAGTCGGTTGTCTTACTAAAATATGAACAATGAATGTACTGCATTATTGAAAGAAAGTGATGGACATACTGAACGTAAGGAGCGATCTCTCGGACAATTGAGCGATGTACGAATGAACGGCATTATACTCCTGCTCTGTTAAGTACCGCTCCTTCGACTTGCCCATGGGTCGACCAGGATAAGTGAAAATTGAGAAATTGCCGACGAAGTTCGGTGTGGGCTCGAGACCGCCATCGTCGTTACGTGGCACTTTGTCATGCAACGTAAAGACGTGATCTTCGAAGTAGTAAGAACAAAAGGATGTGACCTCTTCGACCAAATAAGCATTACACATGGAGCCCTCAACCTTCGCTTTGTTTCGCACATTGTTCTTCAAATGTTTAAGGTACCTATATGAATGTTATAGGAAATGTTGATATAAAACCAATTGAATGGGAAAGTAATATCAAGGGCTCAAGATAGTACCTCTCAAATGGATACATCCATCGAAATTGAACGGACCGCCGACGGGCCTCGTAGGCCAAGTGGATTGGTAGGTGTTCCATAGAGTCAAATAAGCTTGGAGGGAAAATTTTTTTCAACTTGCAAATGATTTTTGGTATTTCGAGACTCTAAGACCTCCATATCTTGATACTTGACACATTTCGCAGTTAGGGACCGGAAAAAAAGGCTTAATTCGCTAATTGCAACCCAAACCGGGTTTGGGAGAAGTTCTCTGAATGCAATTGGTATCAACCGTTGCATGAATATATGACAATCATGGCTCTTCATGCCGAACATTCGCAGTTTTCTTTGGATCTACACATCGACCAAGATTCGATGCGTAACCATCAGGAAAACGCAACTTTTCAACCCACTCGCACAATTTTTGTCTTTTTGATGTATCAAGAGCATAGCACCCAAGGACGTAAGTATTTGTCGCCGAATCAATGTGAAGAGAAGGGCGGTGACAATATTCATGAATATCTTGCCTCGATTTTGCATTGTCCTTACTCTTGCCCGGTACACACATAATAGTGTTGAATATGTTGTCAAAAACATTTTTTTCGATGTGCATGACATCTAAGTTGTGGCGGATCAAGTTTGTCTTCCAATACGGCAAGTCCCGTAATATGCTTTTCTTCCTCCATCCCGAATTCTTAGCTATCCGCCCATTCACGATTCGACTCCGATTTCCGTCACCTTCATCAAGCCAAACGATTCAATTTCGCCAAAATTTCTTCACCGTAACGCAAAGCGGGCGGATCATCATTTATGACCATTTTGCCTCTTATGAAATTTTTTTGTCTTTCCTTAATGGTGATGACTTCTCTAAGAAACGACGATGACAAATAACCACGATGTCTTACCACCATTTCGCAATTGAAATGCATTTGTATCCTCCATACAATATGGACAAGCGTACTTACCGTGTGTGCTCCAACCGGACAACATGCTATATGCAGGAAAATCACTAACAGTCCATAAAAGGGCAACTCGCATGAGAAAATTTGTCTTGGTGGAAACGTCGTATGTAATCACCCCATTGTTCCATAAATCTTGCAACTCTTTCACAAGCGGCTGAAGGAACACGTCGATTTTCAACTTTGGGCTGGTCGGTCCTGGAACGATAACCGTTAAGAACATAAACTCAGATTTCATGCACATCGACGATGGAAGGTTGTAAGGAGTCAAAATCACGGGCCACGAAGAGTACGATTTCCGGAAAGCCCAAATACTTGAAAACCATCGGTGCACAATCCTAAACGAACATTCCGAACCCGGCGGCGTAAGTCTCTATTGACGTCATTAAAATGTCTCCAAGCAATCGAATCGTAACAGTGTTGCATAACATCTTCAAAGCGATGAATGATCTCCGTGCCATCGCATATGTTTTGCGGTTGACTCAGACGCATATAATCGTTGCAACCGAGGGCCCAAAGGGAAGTAGTACATTCTTTTGCAAGGGCGGTTTTTTGTGTTCCGACCACGACCTCGTCGATGTGCAACGTATCGTGATTTCCCACAAAATTTACATGACGTCAACTCGTAGTCCACTCCCCAATAAATCATACATTGGTCCTCACAACAATCTATTTTCTCAACAGTAGACCTAGACCTCGCATTAGTCTTTTAGTGGCATAAAAATTCTCAACCATTGAGTTGTCATTTGGCAAACAATCCTTCATGAGTTTAATGATTTCATTATACCCTCGTTCGTATATATGATGTTCGACTTGATCGCAAGTAATCTTGCCATTGCGGACAACGTTGTCATGGTTTCGCAACCATGCCACAATTGTTCCCTACTTGCATCAATCATGTCATATAGTTGGCGTGCTTGGGGGTTTGGTGATTCTTCCACGGCATTCCAATTGAAACTTGGACCCGCCACGTTGTGTAGCATCTCGCGGTAAGGTGTCTGATCGTATCCTCCCACATCGCATCATCAATATGGCTATCCATTTCGTGAAAATTTTGCGGGCCTTCATCTCCGTTCTCACCATGTTCGTACTAACCGTGATATCCCGGGACAAATCCATACCTATATATGTGGTGCTCAACCGTTTCGACGTCCGTGCACGGTACAAGTCGACATTTCTTAAAATTGCACGGACATCTAATCTTCCTTTCACTTTGGTATGTAGGACAATGTTGTTTTGCAAATGATATGAATTCTTTAACCTTCGCCGCGAATTCAATTCGAACGTAACCGTTGTCGAGCCTGTTGTACATCCAGTCTCTACTTGTAGACGACATTCCTAGTCGAACGTAACCCTTGTCGAGCCGGTTGTCTATTCAAGTAATGAAATAATAATGATTAAGATGATAAGAAATCTCACTAATTGGAGAATATTGTAAATCGGAATAGCGATCAAGACCATTTAGAAGAAATTGATAGCTAAGTGAAAGAACGAGGTTCGCACATTAAACTCATGAATAGAGAATAAATTGACAAAGTTAGGAAGTCATTAATTTTCTAACTAGTCAGCGTTACACGATGTCTCAGGTTTCACTTATGATCGTATTGTAATGTAATGTCTATTTTCATATGATGATAGATGTAATTTGGAGGGGGTAAAGAGAAATCTCGAGATTTGTTGTAAAAAATCTCGAGATTTGATGAACGGGTATAACAAAATAAAGTTTTGGCGGGAATGGTGGCCCCATTTTTCAGAGACGGAATTTAATTCCGTCTCTAATTCCGTCTCTGATCCGTCTCAAATCCGTCTCTGAATATTTCCGTCTCAATTCCGTCGCTAACTTTCAAATGTAGAAACAAAAATTATTCCGTTTCTAATTCCGTTTCTGATTTAGAAACGGAACTTATTTCCGTCTCTAATTCCGTTTCTAATTTGCTGTTTTTTTGTAGTGATAAGAGGCATACAAATACCACATAGTATCAACGCGTCTACTACTTGTTCATTCATACCTCCTTAAGGTTATAGGTTTATTCCATTCTCTAGAAATTTAATGTGAAATAGCAACATTAACTAAAAGAGTAATCCTAGTGTTTCTAATCCTAACTAGTAGTAGAAATTAAGTAATTATAGGTACTATTCAATCGTAACCAACAACACCTAACTAATCAATCATCCATAGCAAGTGCATGAATATGAAATTACTAACAACTATAACATCAAACGACAAAGTAATTACCTCAAGACATGATTCTAATGTATTATAATGTTGATCATGACATGCTTTACCGATAAAATAAACATGGAATAACAACCAAATACGGAATCAATATAAATCTTGAATTGCTCAATTAAAAGGTTGAAATGAAATATTACATATTAATAAACCTAAAAATAGAACAAGCATAACCACAAAACACTATGCATGTAAGAGAAGAGCGAACAAAAAAACTTCTAAACCAAACAAAAGACACAACATTAACTTAATAGATCAAGTGAAGAACACCAACTAATGCACATGAAAGCCAATCCGGGGAAAATGTGAGCAGATACAATGTGAAGAGAATTCGGGTGTTAAAATTTTTTTTTTTTGTTACCTTGACGAGCGGAGAGCGGAGCGGTAAGCACAGAGCGACCGAGAGCAGAGAGAGCAATGAAAGAGACGGAGATTCAAGATCGAAAATAAAAAAGAATCGAACGATGTGCACTCATTCACCGCACAATCAACCACGTAACAAATCAAATCACTCAAGAACAGCTTAAAATAAAACCTCAAAAAGTAATAACAATTAAAATAATCGAACTCTTTAAATATGTCACCCGATCAAGAGTTTGTTCCTTCACAACTTCATAGACAATAAGGTAGTACTATAACACCGCCAATTGCCAAGACGAATTTAAAAAATAAAAAGGATTCCATGAGCAGAAATAGCTAAGACCTTTCAAGAAAATATTTTTTTTTTATCCATTTAGTAGACTAGTATAGCCGAGCCGCTAAGAAAACCTAGTATACACAATGGTCACCACATTATGTTCATTTCTATGTTTGAACATCAAGGCATATATATGACTCGCCTTGCCTAGCGTAAATAGCTTCAGCTTCAAGTGAAAATCTATAACATATTTCATTCATGAGCATAATATTTGCAATGCTAACAAGTATTACGACTTTAATATTTCGGATGCCGCAGATAAGGTACGTAGGAACACCGGACACCCCGAATATTTATTGATAGATGGAAATTTATGAAGTCTCGCACGCTTAATTTAAATTGAAAAATCTTTCAAGATAAAAAAACTTCTTGCCTTCAACTCCGATCTTTACTAGAAGATCGAACTATCAAATGAACCATAGCGGAAACTTAAATAATTCTCATGTCACCCTTGGTTTTCCATAAATTTTTTAAAATAGATAAACAAGGGGACTAGAATGCCAACCCGACGACGCAAAAGTTGAGCGAAAACATTGTAGCGCTTCAAGATTTCCTCAAAACCGTCACAAGGTGAATGATCTCTATGAAAGTTTGAAGAGCTCTTGATCATGAGTGTTGGTCGCATTATAAAGAACAATAAAAAACAAAGAGATTATATCGAATGTAGTAAGACTCCAAAACTACAAATGCCAATAGAACCGAATCGAGACCAGAGAGAGCGAGAGTTGAGGGCCGATGACGGAGACCAATACGCGACGAGACGGAGAGACCAGAGAGACGGCGAGACCAGAGACAACAGAGAGACCAGTAGCACGACCAGACGGAGAGACGGAGACCAAAGACGACGAGACGGAGAGACCAGAGACAAGAGAGAGACCAGCTAGCACGACCGAGACGGAGAGACGAGACGATCGAACGGGATGGACGTTTGGGGACGAGACGATCGAATGATTTTGGACGAGACGGAGAGACAGATTTAGGTATTTGGGGTTTTTTCGTGAGAATGATTTAGGGATTTCGGGTGTTTTGTTGGGAAGGGGGTGGGGTGCGGGAAAGAGGAGGGGGTGCCATGATCCAAGCACATACTAATATCGAGGAATGATGAACGGTCATAAGAAATGAAAAATTTGGCGGGAATGGTGGCGCCAAATTTCAGAGACGGAATTTAATTCCGTCTCTAATTCCGTCTCTGATCCGTCTCAAATCCGTCTCTGAATTTTTCCGTCTCAATTCCGTCGCTAACTTTTTAATTTAGAAACGGAACTTATTCCGTTTCTAATTCCGTTTCTGATTTAGAAACGAAACTTATTTCCGTTTCTAATTCCGTTTCTGATTTGCTGTTTTTTTGTAGTGTATGTATGGGTTTGTGAGTGTGAGAGAGAGAGAGAGAGAGTGACGTGGGGAAGGGGAGAAAATAATGATGGAGTGAGGTGGAGTGTAAATAGGGATAAGTGGTTGACTTTGTGTCCTTAACACCACAGTGTGACACAGTCGGCCAGCCGGGACACTCGCCTGTGTTTTCAACGTTTCGACGCCTGGGTTTCGCGTCCGAATCGCGATATACGCATACCGCTGCGTCACTAGCCGCCTAATATCTATTCCATAGCAATTACTTGACCATTATTTATTTACTTAATTTGTGTGTTTTAGTTTCCCCGACCTAGTGTACCCATAGTTCGCTCCTCGGTACCCGTCTCGACACGTTTTTCGATGCGAACACCCGTTACACTATCTCGCTCGATTCAATGATGTAAATACACACATGCGATGTTAAGCGAATGACTCGATATACAACATCGCAAATAGGCAAACAATCACATAAACTTACCATTTACCTAGTCAGGCGTGCCCTGACCTATCCGCGGCATCCACGTGGATCTGAGCTGTCGTCCAAGTCTGAAAATAATTAATAGTAATAACGACGTAATTAAAATTTGGGTCATTACAAAGCCACTGAAAAAGAGTTGCAAAGTGTACAAATGTTAGGGCATGTGCCCTAATTCAATCTACAAACTTGTTTATCTTATAATTTTAGTTAATAAAATAGAGGTTTTATTTGTTGTTTTATTATAAATGATTACATGTTAACCTTATAATAAAATCCATGGGTATTTGTTGAAATATCCTAAATGTTCCTAGTCGGTCATTATACTGGGAACTATAATAAATTAAGATTAATGTGAATCTTGATTGATGGTCATGTGATGATAATGCGTATAGATATACGAATCTAGATCACGAGTACACGTTAGGGAATAAGGTACTGGACTGACCCACTATGAGAACACAATATGGATTAAGTCATAAGTGTTACTCATGATAGGTATATTATTTAGTCATTTGACTTGAGATTAACATAGACTTCCATATTATGAGTATGATAAATTGACACAATCAAATGTTATCTTTAATTGGACAATTATAAAGATTATGATTGGTTACCGTGTGAATAATATGTGAATGTGTGTAATCAAGATATAATTTGTCATTCTCATATAAAGAGAGATATTAGTGGATCCCTCGATAAGGTAAACTGATAATGACTAAGTCCATGTGAATTGATATGATCAATGGCACTTGGATGTTTTTCAGTTTACCTAATGATCGAGACTAGTACGATTGAACATTAATGGTAACTTTTCATGCCTTATGTTTAATCAAATGATATCGCACGATAAAAGGATATGATATATGTCATTAATTAGGTTGTATTTGATATTCATGCTACTTGGGTAGTTATAATGTCTTGCTAGAGATCACTAATGGCTTGTGTACCAAAATAGTTTTTGGTTCACTGCCAACGTTGCATGAACCTATTGGGTCGCACACAAAGAATGACTTTGCACAATTTCAATTGGTCTAGAGCAATGAATTTTATATGATAAAACTCATGACATAAAAGCCCTTATGATTTGTTATATGATAGCTTATTAATAGAGGCGTATGTGTAATTTGCTTAAATTGCCTAAATACAATAACTGTATTATGAATATGATTTTAAGTGAAGGCTTATCTATACATATAAATAAAGGGCGAAACCCTAAAAACGACATAAGGTTTTTGTTTTACAATTTTTGAGTTCTCTGGATTTAGGGAAAGAAAGAAAAATCGTTTTCAATCTCTCTTGGGGCTAGCACTCCAAATTTTGGTCACCGTTTGTGTGTGAATTTCTGATAGAGGACGCACACTTGTACGTCTTGGAAATCGAGAAATTAGAAAAGGAAATCATGGAATAAGGTATGATTTTTATTTTCGCAGATTTAGTTTAATGGAACTTATTTTTGATCATGTTAGGGTTTTTCAAAATTTGTTTTGAATTTTTCATTGTGAATGAACCCCAAAAACCCAACAACAAAAGACACTAAAAAATCTAGAACATACACTAAAACAACTTAATAAAGGAAAAGTCAAATTAGATGATATACTCAATATGGGGAAAGGCTTCTATGATCACAAAGGGTTCGAATTCAAAAATAAAGCTTCTACCTCCACACAACGAAGGAAGCACTTCCTTTTACCAAAGGAAACAACATCAGAAAAATGGATAAAAATGGTCCACATTGATTCAAGCCAATATGTTATGACTGCAGAGTAAAAGGGAATATATGACCATGGTGTTTCAAAATGCACTAAGATCTAGCAAGACGACAGAGGTAAATCACTAAGAGGAGTGATGCTCCAAGGAAAGCTGATACAAGATTATGTCATCAACAAAAGTGGGTTCTTAAGGCACAACATCAATTCAATGGCACAAATCCTCCATTGAATTCGTGTCTCACATCTTAAGGCGACGCCGTATGCACTATGGAAAGGTATAACGTTAAAACTCGATTATTTTCCTTATTTTTGTATTTTGTTTTGTTTTGTTTTGTGCTAAGGAACAAGTTGAAAACGTTGGATAAAAATGAAGATAAACCTCATTCGAAAGCCACAGTCTCTATGTCTACAGACAGTCGGCTCCCATATGCACATTTGTTCAGACTTTTGTCTGAGTCTGTGCCCACAGACTGTTGTTTACATCCGTCAATTTCAAAGCCGTTATCGGTGCCCACAATTGATTTCCTTGAAGGTAATAATGAACTTAGGGGGAGTTAATGTAAGTATAAGACTCTATATGCATCCCTTATTGCTTAGAAATTATCTCATGCTATAACTATTTTATAACATTTATATTTTTCGCTGCTCTTACTACTGATGTGAAGTTTGTAGCTTTTGATATGATAGTTGTCCAACATATAAGTTTTTTTTTTGATAGTTTGTTTGCATCAACTGTGTTTTCTTAATTGTTAGTTATCTCTTAGAGCACCCTTTATTTTTCTGTGTCCATAAAGGGAGAGTACTAGGATTAGATATAGGAATATAGGGGGAATAACACCAGCTTAAAACTTTTGGTTATTTACTTAATCTTTCCTGTTGAACTTCATTGATATTTTATTTTTGAAATTTAGGATTTATGTTTGATTTTTACACTAATGTTTGGCATGACTGTGGTTTACATAACATTATTTTTGCATATCTAATCTATATTCGAGTTGTGACACACAGATAACAAAGGGGAGATTGTTAAAATGTACAACAACAACAACAACAACAACAACAACAACAACAACAACAACAACAACAACAACAACAAATAACATGCTTCAGTCCCAAATTAATTTGGGTCGGCACATGGATCAAACTTTTCCATTGTGCTTGATTAAGTGCAATTGATGGTGAGCTTTCCAAACCATTCAAATCCCTCATAATTAATGCATCATATGTTAACTTTGGTGTACCCCCACCTCGTCGAATTTCTATAGTTTCTATCGAGTCAAGTTTTCTAGCGGAGGCATTTGTAGGCCATCTTTGCAGGTGACCAAACCACAACAACCGCACTTCCCTAATCTTTGTATCAATTTGTGCTACTCCTACTTGTCTTTGAATTTCTATATTTCTTATTCTATCTTTATGAGTTTTACCACATATCCACCTAAGCATCATCATTTTTGCTACGTTCATTTTATGTAATTGTTGTTGATTTACCGCCTAACATTCATTTTCGTAGAGCATAGCTGGCCTAATTGAGGTCCTATAAAATTTTCCTTTTAACTTAGTAAGAACATTTTGATCACAAATCAATCATTTTGCACTCTGCCATTTCTTCCATCCAGCTTGAATTCTATGTGTGACATCATTCTTAATATTACCATCATTTTGTATGATTGATCATAAGTATCTAAAGTGGTTCGCCTTAGGAACTTCTACTTTCCATAATTTTACCACTCCATCATCTTGATATCTAGTGTTTCTAAACTCACGGTGCATGTATTCGATTTTCGTCCTACTCAACTTAAAACATTTATATTATAATATATTCCTTCAGAGTTCTAATTTCCTATTCACTCCATCTTTTGTTTTATCCACTAAGACAATATCATATGCAAATAGCATACATCATGGTATATCCTCTTTAATATGCATAGTTAGTTCATCCATAACTAAAGTAAATAGATATGGGCTTAAAGCCGATCCTTGATGTAGTCCTATCGTAATGAGAAATCCTTTTATAGTATTTCTACCTATATTGTATACTATGTGCGCTATATAGCCGGTTCCAAGTCTGGATAAAGGAGGAGAACTCTGACGCTCATTTTTCATACCGAAAAATGGGTAAAGGAGGTCTTAAACTCATTTTTCATACCCGAAAAGTGGGGGAGGGATGCCCCAAGCTCATTTTCCATACTTGAAAAATGGAGGAGGGTTGACAGTAAGCATAAAACTTTTGTCACTTTTCATGAAATGGATCAAACATATATAAGATTGTTAAAATGTAAATTCCCTAAATATTTTTATTGTGTGTCACACCTTAAGTATCGCGCGTTCATGAAATACATTATACTACTAACAATCCATTTAGTCATTCCTTGTATAGCATGGCTCAGGATACCGTCACATAAGCATAAAGAATATATGCAGAATATATGCAAAATCGCTGAATATTGAAGAGTATCTTGTGAATCCTCATTAAGTGGCAAGTTATTTATGAAATAAGGAATGCAAGCCCATGCCTTTATTATGTATTGCAATCAAGATGAGAAGAAGGAAACTTAAGATTGTCAATCAAGATCTCTTGCACAAAAATGGAACAAAGGCAATATGGGCGGATTCAACATATTGAAGGCTCTCCAACTCAAATGCAACTCAGCTTTCTCTATAAATGGATGTGCACTCACTGATGTTATGCATCGATTTTCATATCTGGTATTACTTGTATTACATTGAACACGAGAATACGATTCTCACAAGTTTGTTTTACACGCACTAGGCTAAGGCAACTTAGCCTAAAACTCTGAGGGGATCTCAAACACCAAGGGAATCTTGGGTAATAGTGTAGGATCATTGTAAGGGAAGTAAGTAGCGTAACAAGTTTTGGCGATGGATAATTAGCTAGATGAGGGGTCACTAGTTAGGGGGTTTGTGTATATCTATACGTCATTTTTTTTAGTGGATTTTACACCTGGGTGTGGCTTCGCAGAGGTAGGATTAGGTCCGAGCTGCGTAAATAATTTATGTGTGTTATTTGTTTTACTGCAAAGTTGTCTCTTTATTTACTGTTTTACATAGTGCAAAGACAACAACCTGTATCTATGCCCACAACACTCATATATACAGAGCGTTTGTCTGTGCCGACAGAAACAATCTGTTGAAACAGAGACATTATATTTTCACTATCTTTCAACAACTTTTTGTCCCAACGGTGGTGGCATTTAGACATGAAGCTATAGACCTTCAGGGTGGTAAAATGCAAAGTTTGCAAGGCAATTTGCACCTTTTGTTGCCTTCTTTATAGGTGTAGCAAATTTGGACAATCTATATGATTTTGCTGACAATTATTGAATCTTAAAGTGTAGATTTTTGCAACTGCTTGTTAGGATAATTTCTTCACTAAATTGAGACTTTATTGTGAATAATTTTTAATTCAAAGCAATAAAGGGTTTTTGGGAATGAAAAATGTAGTTAAAGAGGAAAATGATATTTTTTGACACACTTAGAATCACAAACACTAAGTCACACACCTGTTTGAAAAGTCGAGCAATCTATTTGAAATGTGTGCACACATATCAAAGTGAATCGCTCATTTGCCAAATAGGTAAGTGATCTAACTTGTGACTCTTAAGTGTGTCAATGTAGGATTTCCTTTTAATGGCATTCCCACATGGGAGCGCGAAGAGCCCGCTCAACATTCTTCTATACATGGAGCCCGTGATGATTTTTTTTTTAAATTGACTTTTGCAAATTTTTAAATGATTATGGGTCTCGTAATTGTGTAGTTAAAGTGTTTAGTTACAGTGGAGATAAATGTAGAGGGCCGCTAAGGGCACCCCACCATTTAATGAAGGCACCCAGTTAATGTGGGCACAAACCGATTTACCTGAGGCACCCAAAAATTAGACCGAAATACCTAAACTACCCCTCGTGGAAATCCATCTGCACCCCACCACCCTCGTGCAAACCCTTGAGCACCCCACCACCCCCACCACCACCTTCACCGAACTCCTCAGGAAGAATCCATTTGTTTTGAACCGACCAAATGAGAGGAATCCCGAAATTGTGTTCTCCGTCCTTCGCCGTGTGTTTCTCCTTCGTTGTTCAAGTTTTCTGCATTTTGTAGGGTCCGGTGTGTGAGCCGATTTCGTCTCCAAATTAGGGCTCGGTTGAAGATCGTCGAATTAAGTTACATTTGGTAGAGTAGTTGTAATGTGTGTGTGGCAGTTTGTTCAATTGTAAAATAATTGGGAAATCGCAGTTCTCGACCACACAGGCCAGAGACGGTGTCAACTGTTTCGACCAAGCATGGCCGAGACAGAAGCTAATATTTTTGGGAACTCGCAGTCTCGCCCACGTAGACCGGAAGAGTTGACAGCGTATCGGTTACGCATGTCCGAGAATACTGTCGTTATCTCGGCCGTGACATGACGAGAGCTACAATTAGTGATAGGTAATGTGGCGTCGGTGGTGTACAACCGAGAATTTTGTCCTACACTCGGTTGTCCACTTCCGAGAGGGTCTCAGTAGGCTCGGTCGTCATAGGACGAGAGTAAGGCGAATTGAAATGGTCAATCCATCTCGGTGGTGTATAACCGAGAACTTGCTATTGGACTCGGTTGTAAACGGCCGATATATTGGACTACTTGTCGGTCATGGGTGACCGAAAATATAGGTTGTTTCACGAACCTGCTTGACCGAGACATCAGAAATGGATGAATTTGAACAATACTTTTTGTAAAAAAATTTTGTGGTATGTCAAACTAACAATACAAGATTGAAAATCCAGCACGACAATTTGCACCGAAACTTAATTAATTATAAATCTCCGTAACATTCAAACTGACTCTAAAAAGGGTCCATCCATAAGTAAACAACAATCAAAATACAGCACAACATTTGCATATACATAGAACATTCGGAGGAATTGACAAAGTTTCTAAATGTTTAGCCATCAAGGTTTCTAGGTACAAGCTTTAACCTACGGTGTATCTAAATCTACAACAAGTATGGTGGCTTCATCATCAGCAGTTGCAATGGGCACGATGTCTCGAAAAACAAATCCATCTCTCCAACCTTTGGCGCAGTCCTCAACGTACCGATCCCACGATGGATATAAGGATGGCAATGCGTGCATTCACACGCAACCGCACTCACAAAGTGAACAGTAGAGAACATAGAAGATATTGTCACAAACTCGATTAAGGGGGAAACAAACCAATTCACAAAAAATCATAGAACTTACCCTAACCCAATGGATATTCCTTTCATTTGCCATTGCAATGATAAGTCTGTTGTGCAATGACGACGGCGGAGTACTACGTAGAGGTAGGAATGTGGAGGCACTCCCATGCGAAAGGTTGACGAGAATGACATTGAATGCGGTGGATACTAACAATCTCATGTCTGGAAGTGTCAACCATTCTTTGAAAGATGCCCCTCTTGCTTCTCTTGGGCAATGCACCGCATTCTTGACAGTCTCGAAACTCGAGCCAAGCACTTCCCGCCAAAGGTCTTCATACCCGATAATCTCATCGTACATCCTTCTACGCACAATCCTCCACCCGTCTACGTCGGCAAGTCCAAGCCCGAGGCTATACACCCGATATCCACAATTTTCATCGGAAACCACATCGATAATGGCCTCAACATGTGGCAACCAATCCGGTTCTAAGCAATGACCATAAGCCATGTTAGATCCACTTTGCGTGCGTCGACTGGCACGACGCATTTGTGGAACAACCTTGCCTTTCTTCTGCCTAGAAGTAGATGCCTATTTTGTGGAGTGGGAGGACTCAAATCCGTTCTCCACTCGTCTCGTCGAAGAATCGTCATCGTCGTGTTTTCTCTTCGACACTGGGGTGCCTCCGATTGGAGACCCCGGTGTCCTCCCACCCGCATCCTCAACTTCCTGCTCGCACTCCACAAAAGACGGCGTGGACTAATCTCCCCGAGCCGCTCACTTTCAGTCCTCCCCCCTGCATCCTCAACTTCCTCCACCCCCTTATCCAATCTTCCTGCGGTGTCGTGATTGTGTCTCCCACGAATCACAGTGACATATCATAAAGAGTCATCATTTTCCTTGACGTTAATTTGGAAAATGGCATCTACATTTCTTCGTACCAGTGTGAGTCCTCGCCTTTTCATTATTCCTTGATTTCTTTAAAATTTTTGCCGCTTTCCCCTTCCCTACTCTCTGAGCCAGTCCCCTATATGTCTCATACCTCTCACAGGCAATTTTCACCCTTCCCCTGCGCTTAATGCCCCCGGCATCCGAGCGCTTCGTTACTAACACAAACTTGTTCTCACCACCAATCATTTGAAGCCATGAAATAGCCGCTTCTCGAGAGGGGAATGGCTTAGAAGGTGTAAAAGTATCATTGTAGTCTGGAAAATTACTAGATAACGGCATTACCTGCAATACAAACAGTGTAACATTATAATCAACCAAAATGTACAAAGACAATCACAAAAAAACCCAAAAAATAGGTTCTCGGTTGTACAGTCCGAAACTTTCTTCGAGTCTCGCTCATGTACTACCAAGAGTTACCCAAGACTTCTGGTCGTACACGGTCCGTGACCTACGTGAAACCTCTCGGTCCTATATGACCGAGACATTATTATACATCTCGGTCCTGCGAGGCCGAAACAATCGCGCACTCAGACAGAAACTTTGGATAACCGCATAAAAAACACAAAAAATTTGTAAAATTACCTCAAGGACGACCTCCTCTGACATCGAAGCATTACAATCCTCCATTATATAGTGGAAACAACTTCGGATTTGAAGAAATTACCAAACCCTACGTTGACAAACAAATCATCATTTTCACAGTTATACACAACTAAACAGTTCTAAAAAACCTGAATATGGTTGTCAAACATTGTTACCTCGCTGTCGGATGATGTCAATCCGCAAGAATCGATCAGCTCTTCGCCAAACGCAATGTGGCTTTATGGTTCAAGCTTGGTGGTGGGGTGCCCTAACTCCTTGTCAAAATGGTTTGAGGGGTTTGAACCATTATATATACAGGGGCAAAATAGTCTTTTCCATTTTTTCTGGATTTTTTACAAATAAGTTGGGTGCCTTCATGAAAAGGTGGGGTGCCCTTAGCGGCCCTCTAAATGTTGCATTAGAAAGTTTAGCGTGATGTGACATACTTTTTGGATATTAGAAGCGATAGAATGACAATAACATGTCACATAACAAAACACATTGACTTATAAGAGCCATCTATATGATCATTGAGATGCGAGCTTACACAGATCTCAATGCATAACACGCGAGTCAAGATCACATAAAAAGACTCTTATGAGACAATATGTCTTCTGGACATGACATTGTTGTTGTCGTTGTCGTTCTAGCATTTTCCTTTGAATATAACTATTGTGGATGAGCTAAGTATGGAAAGGCATTGCGGATGCAACAAAAAAAAAAAAAAAAGGCATTGCAAGAAAATGCATTCACGGAATACGTTTCTTGAACAAACATTCCATCTGACAAAAGTCAAGTAGGGCTATTGAAAACGCGATCTCCAATGGGGCCTTTGTTCACATAAAACGCGCTTTCTCGAATACCCTAGACGCGCAGATTGGGAACGCGACTGCGTGGCGCCTCCCTCAATCGCGACTTCAAGTCCGGTATTCGCTCTCCAACTCTCTTTGTCGATTCTCTCTCTTTGCTCATCTCCATTAACCTGGAGTGCATACTCTGTGTAATGTGCCATGTACCTTTTATTGAGCTGGACATTTGAGTTTGCTCAATGCGAATCACATTTATTAAATGTTGATTTGCAAAAGATTTGAAAAGAGTTTGTTGCTTAATTTTAATACCGAGGTGGTTGGAGATAGAGACAATGTTTGATTTATTTATTTATTTATTTTTTTCTTGACTTCAGTTGGAGTTATAACTCACAGACTCTCTAAACCTTATCTTTTATCTAGTGATGCTTCGTCCAACTCTTGTTGTTGTTGGTCTTTATGTCTTTTTGATTGTTTGAGTCCGGACTTTTTGAGTTCATGTAGCACTACCCATTTTTATATATTTTTTTTGTAATCTTTTTTTGTTGTTTTTTATATTTTACAGTAGAGAGATGGATCCCGGTCCTTTAGATACATCAGTTTTAACATTGCAGAGTCAGCACCGGTCTACTTTGGTATGGAATGGTCAGGTGAGGTAAACTATTTTCTAAAAGTGTAGTAACTTTTTTTTTTTTTTTTTTTGTCAATGTTGTATTTTGATATACTTTTCCTTCTCGTTTTGTATATAGGACCCTGGAGCCCTTCGAGTTCGTCGTAGAGATGCATCATTTCATCGCATGAGGGAGATCGACCAGCGTATCGTCCCATACTTGGTGTCAGCGGGATTTTACGGGGTGGCGAGGATTGGATTCATTGGTCTAGACTGGCACCTTATCACTGCATTTGTCGAAAGATGGAGGGAGGAAACCCATACATTCCATCTACCAGTTGGAGAAGCTACTATTACATTACAAGACGTATCGTTACAATTGGGTCTGCCTATTGATGGCTTACCAGTTAGTGGCATGTCAAGCTCAACTAATATCACGGAGTTGTGTCAAGAGCTCCTCGGTTATACACCTTCAGACCAAGAAAGGCAAGGCAACAAGATTAGTATGTCTCGACTTGCGGAGATGTATCCCGGGTTACCACTCGAGGCAACAGATGTCCATATTCAGAGATATACTCGTGCATATATTTTACAACTAATTGGTGGCAGCCTTTTCTCTGATAAATCAAATCATTTGGTTCATGTAATGTACTTGCCTCTTTTAGCAAATTTTGAGGAGACTGGAAAGTACAGTTGGGGAAGTGCTTGTTTAGCTTGGTTATATCGAGAGATGTGTCGGGCAACGTCTACTTCCGCAAAAGAGATATCTGGATGCTTGATTTTGCTGCAGTTGTGGATATGGGATAGATTTCCATATCTTGCGCCGAAGCGACGAGGCATCCCTCGAGTAGATCACGCGGGGCCTCACGCTCATTTGATGGCAGCCCCACCTTTGGCCTATAGGTATGAACAATTAGTTTTATTACTTTTTTTCCTAATGTTGTATGCTAATTGATAGTACTTTTTAGGTGGAGGGAGTGTTTCAATACTGTAAATACTTCCACACACGCTCTAACGCAAATTCGAGAGTTAGTAGACAAGATGTCTCCTGATCAGGTTAGTATTTTATGCGACGTTCGTGCATGATTTATTAGCCTTTATCACAATCATCACATCACATTTCTCGTATAGGTAATTTGGATGCCATATTCAGAGGATTTGATTGCATCATTGCCGAAATATTGTACAAACGGACGATCTATTTGGACCACAGTATCACCATTACTATGTTTTTCGATTGTAGAGTTGCATAGGCCAGACCGTGTACTTCGACAATTTGGCATGCGACAGCCTATACCGAAGCCATGTGACACAAGGCACGACTTGCATCGCATTGACTTGAGAGGACGATGGGAGATCAATTGGCTTGTGCGCCATTCAGAATTCGTACAACAATGGGAGGATCGTGGTAATCGTTTAGCTAAAGGAGAGAAAAGTTTGCATGGAATATTGGGGTACTACGATCCTTACATGGTTTGGTACCGTAGCATTACACGCAGATGGCACACCATGCATGTTGCGACTGTTGACTACTTAGTACGTACGCATTCTCAACTCACTACTTATCATCATTGACAACTTAGATTTATGGAGTAACCATAACTTTTTGGTTGCAGATCGATACCATGGCACAAATTAAGTCCTGGAGTTCGTCAAGTGAGTACATCACTGCAATGCCTCATATACAGGCGTTGTCAAAGAAAGCATTGCAGGTTATGCGTGTAGAAAACCGAGTTTCGGGACACAAGCATACAGAGCTAATTGTCAATGAAGAGCAACCTAATTATATAGATGTAGACCTACTAGAAGAAAATCGGGTTTCGGGACACAATAAGCATACTGAATTAAATGTTCATGATGAGCAAGCTGATTATATAGATCTAGACCTACTTGAAGAGGAAGCTGATTCAATGAGTTCTGATCCTAGAGTCATTACAGAGGAGGTGACTGCAAGTGACAATCTTCATTTCCAGTCGCATGTTCAAAAGGAGAGACGAGAAGAAGAGCAGAGTAGACGATATGGGGTACGCAGACGAGATGGTGATGAAGGGCTTACAGATGAGGCAGATGTTGTCGTGTTTCAAAGACGCCGACGAAGTCGAAATACTTGAACGACCTCTGTGTAGTATGAACCATTTTGTATGCTATTGAATGTTGTTGTATTCACTTTAATTTATACAAACAACTATGCCAGATTGTAAAGGTTCACATCAATTTAACTTTCATTCCTAGAAGATGTAACTCATTAACAGACAATCTAGCTAAGCTTGCTCTCTAGTATAGTCACTTCGCACTCATATTATTGAGTGAGATGTCAACTCATGCTGTATCAATTTTTTGTTTTGGTTCACCAATTTAATCAAATAGGGGTGATGGTTGAGTGACATTTTGTTTCAGTTCATGCAAGTCGAGAAACTAAGTTTTAACAGTCAGAGTAATTTCTCCACTGCATGACAGTGTATGTTTAAATATGTTTTATATGATGGGCTTATTATAAAGAGAAGTGCTAGAATGACAACAGAAAGTCACACCCAACACACATTGACCCATAAGAGTCATCTGTATGCATCCCGGATATGGGCACACACAAATCTTGATGCATAACATGCGGATCGAGGCTATATGGATGGCTCCTAGAAGCCAATGTGTGTTGGGGTGTGACTTGTCAGTTGTCTTTCTAATATTTTCCAATTATAAATGCCTATGAATGCAATCAATTGTCTCCTCCAAATAAAAAGGTAAAAAGATAAATTATTGCACCATAAAAATGTGTTTATTATTAACGTTCACTAATTTAGCTGAAATTGCAAATTCAAGGGAAGAAGAGAAAAGTTGTTAGAGGACTTAAAAAGTCATGAATGGAGAATATAAACATCCAAGGAGTGTGGCGGAGTGGCAAAGACACGAGCGTCACTACTCTAAATAAGGCAAAGATTGCTGATTTGATTTGTGTTAACTCCACCATTCCCTTTTTAATTCCCGGGATACGAGCAGGAGCACTCGACTAGCCCCTATAAGATAAATTACAGCACCTAAAAATGTGTTCATTATTAGCGTTCACGAATTTATCTGCAATTACAAATTCGAGAGAGAAGAAGAAAAAAGAAGCTGTTAGAGCACTCAAAGTCATGAATGGAGCATATAAAGTGGTGAGGCGAAGTGACAACAACATTAGCATCACTTCCTAAAGCATAGGTTGTGGATTTGATTCGTGTTAACTCCACAATTCCCTAGTTAATTACCGAGCTATGGGCCGGAGCACTCGACTAGTCCCTATAGGATTAGTCAAACTGAAAGTTTAGATACCCGTAATTTTTATTTATTTTTTAAATTCTAGTTCACTAGACAAGCTTTCTTGTGATTCATAACGCAATTCTCCTTAATTGCATATAGTACAAAGCAACAAAAAATTTCTACATTAAATGGTCTCGAGAGCAAGATTGCCCACCATTCTGACCAAAGGCAAGGGACACTTGGTGAGAATGTCAAGCTTAGAAGGATTTGGAGCACTCCCAAAGAGAGACAGACCAAGCATGCCAAGCTCCCTAATAGACAACCTAGAAGACAAAAACCCATGCCAGTAATAAGGATCCAAGTCAAAGAAAGTATTGAAAAACCTTCTAGTTCCTTTCAAGTCGAGCTTCAGCAGAGTTTCCATCCCAAAAGTGTAGAACTCCCTTGTAAGTCTCCTCTCAACACTCCAAAGGCTGCCCCAAACTCTGTAATGAAGTTGTCTCCCTCTGATCATCCTAGTCGAGCCAAGGCACTCGGCGATTGCTCTCGCCAGAGGAGGAGCAAGTGCCATAGTTTGGGCTACCATGTATCCTGTTGAAGGGTGAACAAGACCTGCTGTCCCTCCAATGGCCATCACACTTTGTGGAATGCAAGGCAAAGGGCCTCCCATTGGTATCAAACATTTTTCATCCTCAATGATCCTTTTCACTCTGATCCCCAAGTGCCTCAGCCTGGCCACCATTCTTTTCTTAACCTCTTTGTATGGCAGCACTGGCCTGCTCACCAGCGACGTCTCCTCGAGAAACACCAGGTTTGAATCGAACGGCATGGCGTAAAGAAACGTCGGAAGCTTGTCGTTGCTGGCACGCAAGTATGGCTCGTTGCCCAAGTGAGAGTCTCTCCAGTCCATGAGAACCATTTTGTCCAAATCAAATGGATGGTCTTCTACTTCAGCTAGGATGCCATGTGCAATCTGGAAGCCATGGTTTCTTGGCTTGTCATACTCTATGAAGGTGCTGGTGAAGCCACTGGCATCAACAATCAAGCACCCTTTCAGCTCAATCCCATCATCGCATGACACTGCAGATTCAAACTCTTTGTGATTCACCTTCCATGCCTTGGCCTTGTGAAATTTTACACCAAGAGCAACACACCTCTCCATCAGCCTATTTTTCAACCTGTGTCTACTCACTCGACCGTAGGCGCGGTCTAAGTACTTCACCTTGTGATCATCTATGAAGACACTGGCCAATGGCCAGGTCTTGTCCAGGCAATCCTCAAGGCCCATGTTATGGAATTCATCCACCCAGACACCATAGTTATTAGGCCATACAGATAGCGGTGCAGGGTCGACGCAGCAGACTCGAATTCCATAAGCTGATACACTCTGTGCAAGGCGAAGGCCTGACGGACCAGTACCGATGATCACTACATCATAAGGTGAGGCATCAGATTTGTCATGCTGTAGTAGATCAATATCCAAGAATTCTGGCTTTGCTTCTGGCTTCAGGTCTAGGAAGTTGGTCCACCTGCAATGGATTCTTGGTCTAATTCTCAATTTCTTAACAGATGAGTTGCAGGTCTTTGGTAGAAAGGAGGGGCAAGAAACAAACTTTGTTGAAGCTGAAGACGCCAGAGGAGGCCTGGCAAGAGTACCCATGAGAGAGAGTTTGGAAGAAACAAGGGAGATGTGAGAAAGTTCACACAATTCTTATTTGGCTTGACATGGTGCTATGGACAAATAGGAATCCTCCAACATCACCAAAAAGTGATACCCATGACTCCCTTTTGTTAATATGAAGTTAGTGGGAACCAAATAAGGAAAATACTATGAAGACCTTTTTAGTCAATGTATTAGTTGTATTAGTCCATCCATCCGCGCCGGATGAGGTTCCTAAAGTGGGGTGGCTGGCCGGGAGAGAGGAGGAGAGTGGCCGGTGGCGAAATAAGGGGTGAATTGAAGAAGAAAATAATAAATTTATATAAAAAGTATTTAAGTCATTTTAGTTGTTTGAGTCCATCTAACACTATCCAATGATTAAATCACCTATTATCTTTTATAATCCCACCACTTTTACATACACTAATTATTAATGTGTAATTATTAAACTTTCTTTTTTATGAAAGGTATAAAAGTTAATTAACTAATTAATGTGTATAAAAACTATTAAATAACAGATATTTTGAAATATTTTAAAATGATTAAAAATACATTAAAAAGAAAGTGAGGGAGTAAATTGTTGTAAATATAGCTTTATTCGACCGTTCTCTTTCCTTAGTCACCAAGTAGTCTTGTATGTATAGATTTTAGTGAAACATATGGGAGATATACTTTCTCCGCATATTAGACAACTTTAAGATATGCTAATGTCCCATTCAGAATCTAATATGGTCAAACACCACACCTAATCACATGGTAATAATGCTAGACATTGTGGATACAGTGATCTGGCCATACTTCTCTAAGCACCACCGTCCAGCCTTTTATACCAAGTCGTAGTCCCATAAAATGCCCACTAATTCCAATCCTATCAAGGCAAGTGAATCATATATATATATATATATATATAAAATGCTGATTTTCTCTATAAACAAGCCATCTCAAAATGCATACCAAACCAATCTTTTCCCAAAGTTAAGTAGGGCAAGGGAGACATCTGACTAGAAGCACAATCAAGAGTTTTGACAATAATGGAAGCTTTGAATGAACAAGTTATATGGTATAATGGCAGACATGTGTGACCCCACAATGGGCACATTCTAAGGTGCATGAAGTTACTAAGAATTTGTTTCTTCTTATTCTAAGAGGGGCCCCTTCCTGCAACAGTTTGGCGACTCGCCTGTCTCAATCAGATTCTGCAGGAATGGAGGTCACAGTGGAGGTTCCTTTCACAGAACGCAAAAATGCTGACCAAACTGGCCACCCAACTGCATATCCAACATTCGCATTAGTGAAGATGACACACACTCTAGTCTCTAATCAGGTGTTACTGATGCCTATGTTGGCTTACATGAAATACCAAAAGTGGTACTTTCTTCTTGAGGATTCATAAAGACTAGAGATAAGGTCTCCAAACCTGCATGTCCCTTGTATCATCTAGGACCTTCTTAGAAGACATGCTACTTTTAATTAAACAATGTCCGACGGAAAGAATAAAACAGAATAACCGGCACAAAACAATTCAATAAATCGAAAGCCCAGAGAAACAACTTAGCAGCCCAATTTTTTCTCGTGTAAAATAAATTATAGCAATACGACTGAAACCAGTTTAAGTAATAAAAGTTGAAAAGAAAATTGATGCAGAACTCACAGGCAGAAGCTGGATTTTTGATATAGTATTTAAACACTATACACAAAGAATCCTGGAATTTACATTAAAATAAACACAATCCGCGGCAAGTAAAAGGATAGAATTGCAGCATTGTCTCATGTATATTGTTTCCATTCTTGAAGAAAGGCCCCAGCAAATCTCTACACAGGCGCACAACGGTCTAACAGACATACCTCAGGAGAAATTTTAACACCAGTAAACTTATAACTTGCAACTTATGAACGGCATCTAGGAAGCGTGATACCACCACAGGAAGCAGCAATGATAATATAAAGCAATAGAACTATTAGACATGTCATCATGGCCCTGCAACAAGTAGAAAAATGAATTATTACAAATGCCAGCAGACCTGTGAAGTGTGAACAAAATTAACATTCACGATCTATCATAACTTGGGGAAAAAAGCAGTAAGGAATTGCTCCAGAACAATTAAATGTGAGTCATGTGACCGGTGACCTCAATGCCTAATCATTTCCAGCAAGGTTGGACCTGAGCTCAGGAGTCACCAAACATATACAATGCAATTCAAACAACTAAGTTAAGTTCAGTCTTGCAGGGTAATCCAATCTTATTGTCAAGAGTGAGTTTCATCAAACAATCAGAAATTGCCAAATTCTTGATAGAAAAATAATTTCCTCTTATATCCTTGAACCAGTGGTTTAAAGGAAGAAAAAGACAAATCATCTCATCCAAGCAAGCCCTAAGAGACGTAGGCACCCACCTCTCTCCCTCTCCTCATCGAAACTTTTAAGAACTATGCTCAAACTTGTATTCACATTCATTACGACATCATGGCTTCTCATAAGGTTTATCCTGATGACTTATGTAATTATACAAGATATTGCCTATTCTCAGTGCAGAAGCATTTGATCGATGCACTGACTCAAAGCCCAATGTGAAATTCCTGGTGCAATCCAGAGTTCAAGAAAGAAAAAATATTTTTAGGAAATTAACATTATATAATATTAATCCATCTAACAAGTTATTTGGACTACTTTCAAAAGGAAAACACATTGGCACATTAGGAAGGTCGTACAGAAATTTAACCTGTGACTTTGGGTGGCAATATTAGAGCCTTAGATGAAAGAGGGGGGAGCACAATCCTTAAAGAAAGATATGTAATCGTCAATGCAGTGAAAGATGAAGCATTGTATAGAGATGAATGGAAAATCATATCCATATCATCAATCTCACATACTAAACTACAGTCAGGCATATTATGCAGCTATTACAGTAAACATAGCATCCTATTCAAACTTATAGCACGGATGTTGTCAAAAAGTAGATATATGAAATTAAGCCACCAAATTTAGAGATTACAAAGACACTCACAATAGTTTAGCATTTTTCATCCATAATGCTCGACGGAGTCTCCTAGATTGTTTCTTGAAATGGAAGGCACTATCTTGCATGGTCGCAGTCTTGTCAACAAGCAGTTCAATGCGATCACCTCTCTCCAATATCTTCTCGATATTGTCAACCATGATGGTCCTAATCTGTAATCACCTTTTTTTAGTAAGATAAATTACATTTCATAGGATTTACTCAACAAAATGGAAAGGTAGCAAGACCAAGAAATTTAACAGTCAAAGTGTATAAACAAACCAAAAAATTCGTAAGATTACAAATTAAACAAAAAAAAAGAAAAAAAAATCATCCTAAATGAATGTATCCAATCACTCTTAAACATCCTCCAGAAAATGGAAACACAACAATTGTTAGTGAACTATACGCAGTATATACAACAACAACAACAACAACATAGCCTCGGTCCCAAATTAACTGGGGTCGGCTACATGGATCAAACTTTTCCATTGTGCTCGATTAAGTGCAATTGATGGTGAGCTTTGCAAACCGTTCAAATCCCTTTTAATTAATGCATCCTATGTTAACTTTCAAATTTCTACAGTTTCTATTGAGTCAAGTTTTCTAGAAACTGTAGAAATTCGACGAGGTAGGGGCAGACCAAAATTTCTATTGAGTCATGTTAACTATACGCAGTATATACCACCACAAAATCCTCCAATGTTATTCTCACTAATAAGTCATAAGGGAGATGCTTCCTAATCAACAATGGAAATTAAGAACAAACAAACAACTATTCGACTTAAGTGAAGGACAACTAAAACAAAGCCTTAGTTCCAAATTATTTGGGGTTGGCTACATGCATTCAGCTTTTCGATTCAGCTCAATTTCATGAAGTCAACCCCTCATGAAGGACAAAATATCAATTATTTCTCTTGCAAGCCGCAAGATGACCAAAGTTCCTTAAGCATCTTCTCTGACAAGCTTCCTCAATAGGCCCAATTGACCTGGTAATGCATCCATGATTCTAGTGTTAAAAAAAAACATCAGCATATACTCATTCCAATTGTTATTGTTGCCAAATAAATATTTTTTCCTCGAGCAGTTCCCTTCCAAATTCCAACTACTAGCCCCTTTGAATTCGACCAAGAGGACTCTGAAAAAGAATTTATGCTACAAAAAACCTAAATAATTAATGGGAAATTCTACAATGGAGCCCAAATATATAGCCATGCCATGGGAACCCCTCAAAATGTGTTGTGCATTAAATTTGTGCATTTATGACTCATAGATTAATGTGTTAAATTAGAATCCAATTGTTGTAAATGTGGTTCCCATTGGCATGGGTATTTTTGTGGTTCCCATGGTAGTAGTACACATAATAATTATGCAAATATTTGTGCGAAAAATGGAAATGCAAGAAACATTCAGAGCAATAACAAGCGCATTGATGTTATACTCCACCAAAATCAATACCCATGTCAATAATCAACAAAAAAAAAAAAAAAAGACTTTAATCACTCAAGGAAACAAAAAGTTAAAATGCGTATATATTTGTTAGAAAATTACATTACAGACATACTGTCTCCTGTTTGCAAAGCGTCAAGCTCAAGCAAATAGATCAAGAGGACCTGGACGTGAAGTCAACAAGCAAATGCCAATTGCGATTTTCTTCTTTACAAGTGGCTACAATTTTAACCAATAAAAACACATGTACGAAAAGAATGTTACTAGTATTGCTTCACAGTACACACCAAATAACATTTTTCTTATAATTGTAGCTCCACAAGATTTTCAGATTACTGCAGTCTTCACACTAATAAGGTTTTCTTTACCAAAAAGAGGAGCCACATTTTCATTTATAATAATTTAATGTTGGATAAATTGAGTGCCCAGAAAAGATGAGCACGAGAAAACTAAGACTAGTTTACAGTCTTCACATGAATAAGTTAACAACTTAGCAAATAGAATAATTCAAAAACAGAGAAATACTTGCCTCGCCAACTTCACCTCTAACACGATTGAGCGTATCGGCACTAGTATTACTGGAGAAGAACTCCATTTGCTGATGCAATACCCTGGAAAATTCATCATTCATCGCATAAGCTGGAGCAGAATGAGCAACTCTGCCATAGTTCTTCATGAACCTCATGTGAATATCCTCCAAGTATGAAAATGGGATTCTCCCTAGATTAGAGGGTGAAATACAAGATATTAAAAATAAATAAACTGCTCGCTATGACATTGTATAAGCTTAAAAAGTGAAGAACTAAACAAGTAAATAAAGATGACATTAACAACAACAAAGCCTCAATATCAACTTAATTCAATTCATAGTGTGCTTTCATAATACTTCATAATGCATCCCAAGCTACCTAAGGTCAACCTCATACCTTTGAGTTTCATCAATTTCTATTTCTTAGTTATCAGGGTCAAACGCAAGTCATCTTTGTATGTGTCTAAACCCCTAGAATCACTCCCTTCCCTAATTTTTGAGTCTATTACTGCGACTCCAACCTTTATTTGAATCTCTATATTTCTTATCTTATCTTTACGAATTTTACCACACATCCACCTAAGAATTTTCCTTTTGCCTCAATAGGGATATTTTGAAAGACATTACACCCCCTCTCACAGTACAAAAGGGCAAATGGAAAAAATAAAATAAAAGAAACAACAGATTGCTTCTATAATAACACTTGGCAGAAATGAAACCAAATTAAAAATAAAATCAATGTCAAATCATGAATTACTAATTGTATATGACACATACTGGGAAAAGTCACCACGTTGCCACTTGCTAGTATTTTCATTCCTCCAAAACTATGCGTAACACCATTTTTAATTTTTACCTTTTAAGGCATAAGAAAAAAATTAAATTAAAAGGCAGCAAAAGTCAGAAATTCAAGTATTCACCACTCGCCCCTATTCTCGAATCCCTATCCATGATATGCTTTTTGAAAGCTAATATTTGTTTTCTCAATTTTACCCTTCTTGCATTAATCTTATCAAGACATATCCTCTCCTCAAAAATTATAAAATAAGCACTCTCATCATTATATTACCATTAAAAAACATAAATGTTGATTCACAATAGCAATACGGCAAGATTTTAAAAACAAGTAAAAGCAAAATAAAATCTGCAAGCAAGAAAAACAAGTACATGTAGAATTAGAAAATGTATACATGATTTCTTTGCAGGAAAGATGAAGAGTCCATTAACCACCTATCCTAGCACACCTGTCACTTTACAATTTCAAGTGTCAACTTCTAGTCGAGTTTAAAATTTTGAATGTCATAGGTGATTCGATGCAATTATGTGGATTTACATTTTCGTGTTCAGTTGGTGCAATCGGGATCATCAAAAGAATTGCATTTGAGTGATAGTAATGCTTTTCTTTGGTGTATTAGAAGCAGAGCAACCAAATTATCAACTTATAGTCTGTCACTTCGTTGAAATAACATTGTAAATAATCATGATTGTTGTAATCTGCAAGAAGCAAACAACCCAAAACCTTCAATGACATGATAAGGAACACCATGATATTGATAACAAGATTGCACAAGGACACAAGCAGAACACCCAATTGTGCAGAAGGGAATATCAATCACCAACCTAACTTCTTCAAAACTCAACATGGCATTCCCTTTTCCATTGATTCCAATTTCCTCGACATCTCACTTTACCAATTATTATGACTTGGGTTTCTCAATTCTATAAGAGTATACTTTTGGTTATAAAACGATACAACATTACAACACATGGAGAAAATCTTAACAAGGCCCATTGCCTTTATAAGTTCTCTTAAAAATTTTGTTCTGCGGCTGTAACTAACTCGGTCGCGTGAATTACAAATTCTAGTTCATCCTATAAGAAGGCAGTAGCATAAAACAGTGAGCTAGAACAGATGGCGTGACATTTCTTAATAGAAACAGAAGCTACACTTTCCCAATTGTTAATTTTTCTCCCTTTGGTCCCCCATCAAACTAGGGCAAAGACTGCCTTTGTTCACCAACTATATAAGTAAAAATCTTTTTTTTTTTTTTGATATCCGTGGTGTCCAAGCGAGCCTGACTATTCCTACGACGCAGCATACCTAAGTGGCCCGAGCAATTTCGCCACACCGGGAAATCAAAACCAAGGTCATGCGCTTAACTCACACAACCCCACCTTCGCCCCGTTGTGGCAACCCGGTTAGTAAAAATCATTTTTAGGGTTCATTAGCTGGCTTTACCCAAACCCTTTCACTTTGATCCCACCTAAAACCCTACAAACTACATTCGCCCATAAACTCAAAGCACAAGGTCAAAACCTTCACAATTTGACTACACAAAATTGAAACTTTAACAAAACCCTCACTCGCCCTAAACAATCTAACCAACCAAACCCCTCAAAACTAAAGATTGAAGCCCAAAAATCGATCGAAAGCCTCGAAATCTCATCCCAAACAACCTAATCAACCAAATTTAAAAACGCGAACTATGAGAGATGAAGTTTCAGAATCAGAGCGATCGCGCTTACTTCCGAATGTGTCGTTGGCCATACAGAGAAACGTGAGCCCATCCAACCTCAGAATATGAAAGATGTATCGATCCTGCGAGAAGCAGAGCCGCGAATCGGCCTCCGATGGCAACTTCTCCAAAATCCTCCTCGCAACGGCGCCGGTGTTGCCGGAGACGGCGCTGAACTCGGACAGCACCACCGTTCCTCTCGCAACCAGGCCGTACAGGATCGCCATTGTTGGCTTCTTCGATCGAGTTGACTCTGTTGCGGATCTGGTCGAGAGGGTTTCTAGGGTTTTGGTTTCACTTGAATTTCATCGATTTCGATCGTTTTTTTGAGACCAAAAGACGAGTCTGTTGTTGCGTCGTCGATTTGAAGAGGAGGAGGACGAGTCGTCGGGCGCTGATTGAGTTATGGTGGGGGTAAGGGGGTGTGAGTACGGGATCGATGCCGCCCTCGCGCGGATATAGCGAAGCAGACTGGTTGTTACAAAAAGTGGGTCCTATTATAGAGGACGAGATATAGGCCTAGTGCCACGGGGCTATTAAGAGAGGAATTTTTTTCAAGGAATTTTTTTTCGCTCAATCAAACCTGCGGTAATTAAGGGTCACCTTAGTTCAGCACAACCAACACTCAAAGTAAAGAAACAGTAAGCAATAACAACAAGGAAATATTTTACTAGCTCTCGATTGGGAATACAACACCGAACACTCTATGTTTTTCCAAACCTAGAGCCCTTGGATTTATAGACCAGCCAACAAGTAGTTACATAACCAATTAGGAAACATGTCCTGTGTACATGGATCCAAAGACTAAATAAAACCCCACTCCTTGTGATCAAGGCAGTTACCCAACTGCCTTGCTCCCTTGCTGCCACATCGTTCTATAACCGCCACCACTACAGGGTCAATTACAACATGCTCCATGTATTCGGGACATTCTTGGACGTGCCTTGATCATGGCCCCTGCCCATGATCAATGTAGTTTCTCAACCGTTCGGAACTAACCTGACTTGGTCCATTCACGTCTTAGGTAGTTCGCCCACGTTTCTCTTAGGGACAGAGACTGCTTGGTGGTGACCAGCCGTGTCTAGGCACCTTTAGCCGTGGCTCGGTCGAGTCCCACCGGCTCGGGGTGGCTCGGACTATGAGTGCGTGGGTCTTGCCTTGGCATGGTGCCCAAAGCATGCTCAAGGGTCCTCCTTGCTTCTTTGCCCATGTCGCCCCTGGGATAGAACACACCTCTCCCTATAATAGATGTTAAGTCGTTTCCTCAACTCCAATAGGAAATATCCCAAAATGAGACCAAACGTACTTTGACTTGGTCAACGCCCAAGTCAAGATTTGTCAACCCTTGCCAAGGTATGCCTTGCCCGTGCCAAGGCACGACTTTTCTCGTGCCAAAGGAATCTGCCAAGGTATTGCCTTGCTCATGCCAAGGAACTTGCCAAGGAACTTGCCAAGGAGAGGCATTGCTCGTGCCAAGGCGCGGCCTTACCCGTGCCCAAGGAATCTGCCTTGCTCGTGTTCAAGGAACGTGCCAAGGCGCGGTCTTGCTCGTGCCAAGGCGCGACCTTGCTCGTGCCTAAGGAATCTGTCTTACGCGTGCCCAAGGAACTTGCCAAGGTTGGCCCGTGCTTGCGCCGAGAACCTGCCAAGGTTTGCCCGTGCTTGCGCCAAGACACGTGACAAGGCGCAACCTCTTCTATGCCCAAGCACCGCGCCTAGCACGCGCGCACGCCAAGGCGAACCTCCTTCACGCCTATGCGCTGATTCCGCATGTTATCCCGCGACCAAACCATATGGAACCATCCGAGCCCTCCGGAACTCGGTCATTTGCTAGGTTTCTTGCTGCCCAGCCTACTCGGGTCACACTATTGAGGGGCTGACAAACATCCCCCCGCCGAAATGTTCGATGCCCTCATCGAACTGCTCGGTTGGTGCCGCTTCTGGTAGTCTGCCATCTCCTTCTCAAACTGCCATAGAATAGTGTCTCGCTCCCAAGTAGGTTCTTCAACATCAACCCACTTGATTAAGAAAAAGGTTAGCCTATTTTTCTTGTTTTGGCCACGCGTCTCGTGGCTTAGAATCATCTCAATTTCTCCTGCAAACTCTTTTCGTACTAAGGGTGGAGCCCATCTCGCTGTGCTCCTCCCTAGAACTGCCTCGTCGTAGTGGAAAGGTTTGAGATAGCTAACATGGAATGTAGGATGTATCTTCAACCTTTCAGGTAGCTTAAGGCAATAAGCCACCCTCCCAACTCGCTTGACCACTTCAAATGGTCATTCGTATCGCTGTACCAAGCCCTTGTGCGTCTCCTTCTTGTTGAACTTCTTCGGAATCTGAGGAGTGAGCTTCAACAAGACTTTTGTGCTGGTCAACATACTTCATCATCCTCCGAACAGCTTTGGTCAAGCTGTTTTGAGCTGCCTCTCTCATCTCATGCTTATTTCTCGCAAAGCGATAAGCCGCCGGGCTCGACCCCATCAACTTTGACTTGACTACCTCATGTAGAGTGGCCGGTTGTTGTCTCGTCACCACCTCAAATAGACTCAGCTTCGTAGCCGAGCTTTGTGAAGATTGTAGCGGAATTAGGCTGTATCAAGTAAATCCACCCAATTGGACTGACTTGCATTGACATAATGTCCGAGGTAGTCCTCCAGCAATGCATTGATTCTCTCTGTCTGCTCATCCGTTTGAGGATGGTTTGCTATGGAAAACTTCAACTCCGAACTCAACAAATTGAATAGGGTCACCCAAAACCTTCCAGTGAATCGAGCGTCTCGATCACTGATGATGTCCTCCGGTATTCTCCAATATTTCACCACATGCTTCAGGAACAACTCCGCCGTTAGATCCGCATCATAACTCTTCGGAGCAGCTATGAATGTAGCATACTTTGAGAATCGATCTACCACCACTAACACGTTGGTCATCTCCTGCACCTTAGGAAGACCAGTAATGAAATCCATAGATATGCTTTGAAAGGGCCCTTCTGGTATAGACAAAGGCTCCAACAACCTTGGTGCCTTCCTCTTTTCTGTCTTGTCTTGTTGGAACATGAGACAAGTCCACACGTACTGATCCATGTCCTCTTTTATCTTCGGCGAGAAGAACGAACGTGATAAGAGGGCATATGTGCTCATGCTCGGGTGTCTCGCCCACCGAGCATCATGTATCTCCTTCAGAAGTTGTCGCCTTAGTCCGCCAGTACTAGGGACATATGAATGTCCTCCTTTAGCATAGAGGACTCAATCTTCACACCAAAACCTCTGAGTGACTCCTCAGCCACTAGCTTCATCATCTTTACGCAAGTAGGGTCTTTGCTCGTCTCCTCCTTGATGCGAGGCAAGAACTCACTTTCCAGCCTCACCACTGCTCATACTATCCTAGCCACCACCTTGCGACTAAGAGCATCCGGGACCGAGTTAAGCCTCCAAGGCTTATGCTCGAACTACACATCGAACTCTGCTAGGAAATCTAGCCACCTCGCCTGCTTCTAATTGAGCTTCTTTTGGCTCATGAAGTAGGTGATAGTCGCATTGTCCGTCCCCATCACGAAACTCGTCCCCAACAGATAGTGCCTCCAAATATGGAAAGCATGGGGTCACAACAAACATTTCCTTATCGTGAGCCGGGTAACTCTGCTCCGCTTCCTTTAGCTTTCTACTTTCGAAGGCAATGAGGTGTCCCTCCTGGATAAGTACCGCCCCCGTGCTCAATCGGATGCGTCAGTGTGCACTTCGAAAGGTAGGTCAAATTGGGCAACCCCAATACTGGTTCATATGCAATGACCTGCTTCAGTTCTGCCATGACTTGATCACATCAATCCGTCCATGCCCAAGCCCGATCCTTCTTTAAAAGGTCTACCAACGGTGCCACTCTCCTTGAGTAACCCTCCATGAACTGCCTATAATAATTTGCCAATCCCAGGAATGACCGCAACTCCTGCACCTTTGTGGGGTTTGGCCACCCATGATTGCTCGCACTTTCTCTGGGTCCATCTGTAGTTCACCCTAACCTACAACATGACCAAGGAAAGTGATCGTTTGCGCAGCAAACTTACAATTTTCTCTCTTTACATACAAATGGTTAGCCCTCAAAGTAGTCAAAACCTTCCGTAAGTGATCCACATGATCTTGGACGTTTTGACTATAGATTACAATGTCATCTAAATAGACAACAACAAATCGATCGATGAACTCCTTTAGTACGTCGTTCATTAAGTTACAGAATGTAGCAGGGGCATTTGTCAAACCAAATTGCATGACTAAGTACTCAAATGGTCCATACCTAGTCACCATGGCTGTCTTAAGGACATCTCCAGGTGCAATTCGGACTTGATAGTATCCCGACCTCAAGTCCTACTTTGTGAAGTAGGTTGCACAGGATATTTGATCAAACAAGTTTGCCACCAACGGGATAGGGTACTTATTCTTCCCCGTCAGCTTGTTCAGTGCCTTATAGTCCACGCGCATCCGAAGGGACCCATCATGCTTCCGCTGGAACAAGACTGGCGCGTCATAGGGTGCCTTAGATGGCTGGATGAATCCAACATCCAATAACTCCTGCAACTGCTTCCTTAGCTCCTACAACTCCTTTGGAGCCACTCTATAAGGGGTTTATGTTGGGGGTTTTGAACCAGGGATCAGCTCAATCTCATGATCAATCACCCTTTGTGGGGGTAGTTGCTTCGGTAACTCCAAATGCATCACGTCACTGAAATCCTCCAGCAACTACATCTGGGACTTTCACTGCCACGTCCACCTTAGTTTCCACAAGGTTGCTAAGAATGTTGGTTCCCCCTTCCGTAGTCCATCTTTCACCTGGATGGCTGAAAAGTGTGACAGTTTCAAACTCTCCTTCCCTGAAATCATGTTAGCCGCATGGACAAAGCAAGGATGAGACTTGTTCATCACAAACAATCCCCTCAAGAATGACATCAAGGCAATGCTCCCAAAATATAGAAAGTCATTCCCTAGGATGACATCAAAGTCATCCAAGGGAACTGCCATAAGGCTGATCTTTCCCTCCCAAGACCCAACCTTAAGATTTACGTTAGATGCCATACCTTGAATTCGTTTTGCTTCCGAGTTTACGACTTTCATTCGATGAATTCTCAACCAAAGTGAGCCCCAGCTTCTCCACCATGTGTTCTGCCACAAATGAATGTGTTGCTCCTGAATCCACCATCGCCAAGACTCATTTTTGGATTACCTCCGCATCCACGTACATCAGCCCCTCCGAAGGGCTAGTATTGACTTGTTGAATGACATTCAACAACTACAGTGGGTTCATTCGGGGCTGACCATCATCTTCCGCGATCAAGGCTAAGAGTTTCTCCTTCTTTGGGCAGTCTCGTGCCCTGTGAGGACCTTTGCAAATGAAACAACCCTTGTGTGAGGAAGTTGTATAGAGCTTAGTGTATGCTTTCGGGGCTGGCTTTGAGTTCACTTGCTTAGGAGGGAAGGGCTTCTTCTTGCCCTTCTTGTGATGGTCCTTGAACGGCTTCTTCTCCTTGTTCTTCCCCTCGTTCGTGGAAGAACTAGTCTTGAAATCCACAAGACAATCAGCCGCAGCAATCGCTCCGGGCAAGTCCTTCACCCCTTACCTCCTTAGCTCGGATTGAGTCCATGATTGCAATCCAGTGGTGAAGTTAAAGAGTTTATCCTCCTCTGATATATTTTTGATGTCCAAAGAATAGGGAGGAAAACTCCTTAACGTAATCTCGAACCGACCCCGTTTGTTTGAACTTGCACAAGGCCTCCCGCGCTTGCCAAACGACATTGGTAGAAAGGAATTGATCTTTCAATTCCCTCTTCAGCACCTCCCAATCCACGATCTTGGGTCTGCCCGCAGCCACATCATCGTCTACCCTGGTTCTCCACCAGAGTTTAACATCACCTTCTAGGTACATGGAGGTCAAAATGACCTTTTGGCTCTCCTCCGTCCGAACCGTAGCAAAATATTGCTCCATATACCAAAGGAAATTCTCAAGCTCCTTTGTGCTCCGCTTGCTTGAGAATTTCTTTGGCTCAGGTACCTTTGTTCTAGGCTTTTCCACAACTGCAACCTCCGAGGATCCGCCCACGGCTCGCTTGAGCAAGCTTACCTCCATAGCCATGTTCGTGGCTATTTCAATAGTGAGTTCTCTCACAAACGCACATCTGCTACAAGCTCCTCAAATTAGGATTCTCATATCGCAATCATGGCCTCTTGTGACTCTTTTCTAGCGACTAAGGAAGCCACCAACATTTCCAAGCTTTCAAGGCGTTGTGCCATCCTTGAAGACTCTGCTGTGTCCGCCGGGACAACCATCATTGCCATCATTTGTTCTAGGTGAGCTACCCTCTTACTTAGATCACTAGCTGTTCAGGTCGCCATCGTCTCCACAATGGGGCTCTGATACAAATTGTCACGGGGCTATTAAGAGAGGGGTTTTCTCGAGAAGATTTTTCTCACTCAATCAAACCCGTGCTGCCTAAGGGCCACTTTAGTTCAACACAACCAACACTCAAAGTAAATAAACAGCAAACAATAGCAACAAGGAAACGTTTTACTAGATCTCGATTGGGAATACAACACTGAACACTCTATGCTTCCTCAAGCCTAGAGCCCTTGGCTTTATAGACCAACCATCAAGTAATTACATAACCAACTAGGACACCCATCCTGTGTACATCGATCTATAGACCAAGTAAAACCCCACTCCTTGTGGTTAAGGCAGTTACCCAACTGCATTGCTCCCTTGCTGCCACATCGTTCCATAACCGCCATCACTACAGGGTCAATTGCAACATGCTCCATGTATTCGGGACATTCTTGGACGTGCCTTGATCATGGCCCCTGCCCATGACCAAGGTAGTTTCTCAACCGCCCGAAACTAGCCTAACTTGGTCCATCAACATCTTAGGTAGTTCGCCCACGTTTTTCTTAGGGACAGGGACTGCTCGGTGGTGCCCAGCCTTGTCTTGGCACCTTTAGCCGTGGCTCGATCGAGTCCCACCGGCTCGGAGTGGCTCAGACCATGGGTGCGTGGGTCTTGCCTCGGCATGGTGCCCAAAGCATGCTCGAGGGTCCTCCTTGCTTCTTTGCCCATGCAGCCCCTGTGAGAGAACACACCTCTCTCTATAGTAGATGTTAAGCTGTTTCCTCAACTCCGATAGGAAACATCCAAAAATGAGACCAATCGTACTTTGACTTGGTCAACGCCCAAGTCAAGATTTGTCAACTCTTGCCAAGGTATGCCTTGCCCGTACCAAGGCGCAACATTGCTCGTGCCAAGGCGTGACCTTGCTCGTGCCAAGACATGACCTTGCTCGTGCCAAAGAAATCTGCCAAGGTATCGTTTTGCTCGTGCCAAGGAACTTGCCAAGGAGTGGCCTTGCTCATGCCAAAGCGCGACCATACTCGTGCCCAAGGAATCTGCCTTGCTCGTGCCCAAGGAACTTGCCAAGGCGCGACCTTACTCGTGCCAAGGCGCGACCTTGCTCGTGTCTAAGGAATCTGCCTTGCTCGTGCCCAAGGAACTTGCCAAGATTGGCCCGTGCCTGCGCCAAGGAACCTGCCAAGGTTTGCCCGTGCCTGCGCCAAGGCACGTGCCAAGGCGCAACCTCGTATGGGCTCAGGCACAGTGCCTAGGCGCGCCCCAGAGGCTCGTCCTCCTTCACGCCTATGCGCTGTTCTGCATGTTATCCCGCGACCAAACCTTATAGAACCATCCGAGCCCTTCTTAACTCGATCATTTGCTAGGTTTCTTGCTGCCCAGCCCAGCCTACTCGGATCACGCTATTGATGGGTGACGCCTGACAAAGCCTAGCTTGAACATGTACTTGTAGGTGTTCGTGCGATTCACATTGAGTTGTGTGTATGCACATATCATGCGGAAAAACAACCAATGCTAACACCTGCGAGATGTGTTGGGGCCAAGCTATGTGTACCCCATAAAACTTTATGTGCAAGCTACATGATTAGTGCATCCCACAGATTGTTAAAGGCACCAAGCAAACATTTCTTTTTCTTGAAATGCCCTTGTTCGTTTGGAAGGGCACCTCGCAGAGCAAATTTCCCCAATTTCCCATAAATTGGACCCCGCCCGGCCTAAGCCCACGCGTGGACCCCTCGAGCCAGTCTCGCAAGGTCAACGAGAGCCTAGTTAGCCTTCAAATCCATCATTATCAGTACATTCAACATTTTACAGTTGAGTTATTAATATTATTTCGAGATTTAAAAATTTAGCGGAAGCGACTAATACATTAAATAACTCAACAAAAAGATCTGAGAGTTAGGCAACCTAATTGTGGAACCCAGTAAATATCATCAGAGGAGAGTAAATACAAAATATACAAAAATTCACCTAGTTATGAAGCCTTCCCTTTACTACTCGTCCGCGGCTCTGCACTAAGTCAAACATAAGAATGACGAGCCCAGGTAAGTAAATCCAGTTTGACATATACACAACATTTCATAATATCCAAAGCAGTCAAATTCATGCAATTTGAAAGAAATGAACAGGTAATGCATGAATATAAAAGACTATAAATAATCAATCGATGAGTGAGGCCAAATAACAAGGAGTCCCGACCCATTGAGTCGCGATACAATCCCAGCAGACTCGGGTTTAGGACGAGACCCCAGGCTCCCAGCCCTAACCCTTGCGACTATGAGACATTCACAGACCCGAGTCTAGGACGAGACCCCTGCCTCCCAGCCCTAGCCTGTACGACTATGAACCATCAATGGATCCGGATAAGAGCCCCCAACGTACACTCAATTGGGAGATATCAACGGACGACCATGAAAGACCTCGGGTTTAGGACGAGACACCGCCTCCAGCCCTAACCATCTCATATCGCAGATAAACAGTAACCATGACTCACTTACCAATGGACTCACTCAATCGACAATAATTTCGACGATAGCTATCATCACAAAGTAGTGAACAACAATAAAGCTATCATAAAACAGTAAACAACAACAACCAATGGAGAGAAATGAAATACTGTATAAGTCCCTAACTGGTTTAGTTACCTCGAGAAATCGCGAACCTTAAAACATCTCGCTCGTGTCTCGATTTGCGCACTCGACACCCGACTCCTAAGTCCCCGGTGTCCATTTAGACATTTTAGGCCTATTTTACTTAAAATCATTCAAATCACAACTCAATTAGGTGAAATAAACCTCACCTCCATCGCGTCGTCGCGATTTCATTGAAATCGCGCATCCGACCGGTCGACAATGCGCCACCGCGCCATTCAGCGCGTCGTAGTCGCCGCCATTGCTGCTTAGCCGCCGCGAGCCTTTCGCCGCCGCGCCGCTCGCGGTCGCCGCCACCGTCCCATGCCGGCATCGTCTTCGTTGGATCCCCGGCTTCTTCTGGAGCACTCCACGCATCCGCGGGTCCGATCCGCTTGTCCATGCGAGCCGCGCTATCAGCTTGCACCGCCGAAATCTTCTTGGGACGCTGGCCGTCCGCGCCGCGCCAATCGACAGCGTCATTCTTTGCTTGCTGGTCGTTCGTCGCGTCTTGCCGCCGATCTCGCCATCGCGCTAGCTCGCGTCGCTTGCCGCCATGCTGCCACGCCATCGCCGCGCCAGATCTGGAGCCGCTGATCCACGCCTCCGCGTCGTGCTGTCCACGCCACGCCGCTGCCGGTCAGCCCGCCGTCCGTACCACACCGGTGTCGGCCAGCCATCCGCAATCTTCTCTACTGCCACCACTTGCTCTCTCTCTCTCTAGCTTTCTCTCTCTTTCTCTCTCATCTTTCTCACCTCCCGATTCTTATCTCAATTTTTTTTTCTTATATATATATATACATATATATATATATATATATATATATACATTTCCTTTTTTTTTCTTTTTGATTTCAAATCAAAGCGTCCTCGAAATTCATGCAACACGAATCTCGAGGCAACTCAACAACCGAGCAGTGCACATATCTAGGCACCAACCCGCCTCATTTCAAAATCTCGATACTCGCGCTACACGAATCATGAGGCATATCTCACGTCGGCACGTGACTCGAGGCGTGTCTCTATTCGTGTTTCGGCTCCCCGAATTCTCCGCGTATACGTTTCTCAACAATTAGCATTTCCACTCGAGATTCAGACATACGCATTTTGACAAGTGGATCCCATAAACGACCTTGACCTGACACGTGGCACGAGTCAAATTTTTGGGCCGTTACAAAATTCAAAAAATCGAATCGAGGGAAAAGTTGAAGAAGAAACCCTAGCCAATACTTTGTGCAAACGATCTGTGGACGGGAGCGAGGCGAACGCAACACGAGCCCTGGAAGTTGGTTTCGTGGACGAGAGGAAGAGCATGTAGATTGTGTGTGCGGCTGTGGTGGTTCCGTTTTTTTCATCATTTTTGTGTTCATAAGGTGAGATTGTTGGTGTTTTTTATGTTATTGTTGAAATTCTTTGTTTATATGCATGTTATTGTGAAATGGGTTATTAGGTAGTTTTGTTGAAATTACATGGCCATCTCTAGTTCGGTCACACAAGACCAAAAAGATGACTCTCACTTGGTCGAAGGTGACCGAAGCAGAGCCTGTGTGTTTGGTTGTAGGGTAGGGCCACGATAGACATCACTTAATTCATTTTGGTTGTTTTATAAGACTTTGTTCTTGATTGTGGTCAAATTTGATTGTACAAATTGGGTATTTGTGTATGAAATAGGTTGATTGTATTGATATGGGATGTTCGGTTGGGTGTGATCGAACAAAGTATTACTCATTCGGTCATATCCAACCGAGCAAATTGGGTATTTAGTTATTTGTTAAGTATTGGTTTGTTCGGTATGTATCAACCGAGTTAACCATTATTGCTCGATCATGTACCACCGATCTAAATGAATTAGCTCGGTCGTGTACCACTGAGTTAAATGAATTTGCTCGGTTATTACATGATGAACAGTTTGAGTTTGTTTGTTAGTATCCATCGAACATACCCATTTATAGGCACCAATTATTATGTGATTATATATTAATAATATATGAATGATTTTGTATTGATTTAGAGATAATTTTTCTTTACTTTCTTATAGGTATGGCTCGTACTAAGACCACTAGAAGTGGAGAGAATAGCAGTTCCCTAAACAGCAAGTGTCCTAGTCGAGAGATCAAACCGCTTCTTATAGGAAATCTAAGGAATTGGGACTAAAATCTAAGGACTTCGATGAGGGTTCTGGAGAACAGGTCAAGGATGTACAAGGGAGGAACTGTCAGTTCCAAGACCTCGACGACTCAGCCATAATCTTCTTCTTCATATTCAAGCAAAGAAGATAGGGAACAGGGTGTCGAGGAAGGGGATTCCACTGAAAAAGAAATTGGAGAAGAGTCTGGATCAAAAGATGGAGATGATGAAAGTGACGGAGATGATGAAGAAGAAGAAGAAGAAGAAGAAGAAGAAGAAGAAGAAGAAGAAGAAGAAGAAGGGGAGGGCGAAGAGGAGGATATACGCGAGCAAGTGGTCAAAGAAGATGACCACGTGATAAGGTCCTTAGTAGTAAGGCCAAAGGTTCCATATCAAGGAACAAGTCTGTCCAAAGGGCAACATGTAATGACCCTTCAAGACCTTTTCTCCGGTGGGCCATCAAATAGGAGTGTGTTAAAGAGTTATAACTATCACGTCGGCGCAACCATTTGGAACAACAGGGTAATTTTTTTTTCAATTCATAATCAAATTCACTTTGGCTATGTGTAGTTTCAATAATTCAATTACTTATAACATTTAATTTTTTATCCTCCGTTTGCTTAGATGCATCAATCAAAGTGCCTAATTGGCAAGTTGGGATTTGAGTAAGTGTCACCGAGATGCGGCTGGCCTAGATAGGATCATTCGGGCATCTGGGTTTAGGTCACTGACATAGTGCTCATACGGGAAAGCCGGCAAGACGCTCATATCTGCCTTTGTGGAGAGATGGCAGTCGGAGACCAATACATTTCACCTTCCATTTGGTGAAATATCTATTAAATTGGAGGATGTCAGTAAGCTATTGCAGATTCCTGTGATGGGAAAGGTAGTTGATTGTGAAGCCATGTCAAGCGGCAAAACAATCGAGTTGGTATGTCGGGCCCTTGGTGTATCGGAGGCCGAGGCCAAGAAGCAAGTCAATAAAGATTTGAAAGTGAACAAATCATGGCTTAAGGGGCGATAGGGTGTCAAAACCAAGCCATCGAAGAAAGGCAACGCAAGACCCAGTTGTTCCCCCCAGTTGAGTGCATAGCCCAAGCGTACTTGTTGTACATGCTCGGGTGCACTTTTTTGTTGACAAGTCGGGGACCTTGGTATCGGTACATCTTTACAGTTGCTAGAGGACTTGGACTAGATTAGGACATATGCATGGCGTGCAACAACTCTTGCCTACCTGTATCGAAAGCTTGGGGCGGCAACTCGGGTGGATGTTTGTCGGATTGCGGGATATCTGACGTTGCTTGAGGTATTTATGTTATTTGCCTTTTTTAATGTAGTATTTGTTGCATTTGGTAATATGTAATGACTTATTTGTATTACTCCTTTGCTAGGATGGGTGTACGAGCACTTCGATCATCATGAAGCCCACAAGAACACGGGGTACGTTGACACCCTCCCATGTGTCAATAGGTGGGTTGTTAAGAAAGAACAAAGGCTTAATGTTGACCACGTCTTGAGGCTTCGCAGAAGACTTGACAATGCTCGATCCAATAAGGTGGGTTTGCAACTTGATTTTATTACAACTTCATTTCTACAAGTTGTCAAGTGATTTCGCTTATGTCTTCCTTTATTAGGTTACCTGGGATCCTTACTCCACTATTCGGAGGGACGAGGACATTGTGGAGCTCGCTTTCTATACTAGGACCATCAAGTACATAAGGATTGTTGAGCCATATCACCCCAATAGATTTTTGCGACAACTCGGGCACGTGCAGCGCATCCCCTTGGCTCCATACAACCCTACACGAGCACAACGAGGAAAGGTCGCAGCTAGTTACGTGGTGAAGTACAATTTCCAAGTCGAGATCTAGGAGAGGTGGCAAGATTACGTTTTCTCGCTAGATCACGAGGACCACGTGCTAGTATGCCATGAGAGGCAACTGAGGATTACATCAGGTGGTTTAATGAGATTTCACACTCGATCATTACAAATCCCGCACAAACAAATGTCGAAGGTGATCGTGATGACGACATCTACGATGTAAGTTCTATATACAATTGCTTTCATTTGTCAATTTAAAATATAACATTAAAGTAAATTCATTCGGTTGTTTCGTGAAGTGTTGTTTTCGTAGCGAGTGAAGTGGGTCGTGGATGTCGTGGTAGCTTAGAAGGCATTGCCTCCAAATGAAAGAGATAAGGTGCAAAACCAATATGTTCTTTTTGTCATTTAATGTGTCTTGCACTTGTTCTCATTGTTTACAACTTTTTATCTAATTATTAAGTTTTTGTCACAATTCAATCAATATTTGAATGGTTTACGTTTTTCATATAGGTTTTGAACTTGTTGTGACAGTTGAATGGTTCTCAACTTATTACTGTGCATTATTTAAACGTCAATTTAGTGATTTCTGCTTCGTTTGATCATACAGGTGAGTCTCATTTTTATCGTTATGTCACTATCCACCGGATAAACACAAGTTGTTTGGCCTACAGTTCAACCGAATAACATTGCTATATGGATGTTGGTTTTAACCTGTAAACCTTGGGCAATAATTAAAGACGTATAAAGAGATATACATTTATATGACTTTACATGTATAAAATGGTTGTTACTAACATGGGTTATCCCAATTACAACTCGATCACTCGACGAAACTGGTGGTACGCCCCTAAGTGAAAGGAATGTCGTACTACCCAAGGGTGATAGGGACACAAAAATGACATTGTAACACGTAGCAATCACGAGCCCTAAATCGGGCACACACATCCACTTGTCAAGTAGAGCATCATTACTATCGTGGTAATGTTGGATGGAGAGTAAGACCGTCTCAAAGTGATCTCCACCAAGGATTGGACGCCAAATATTTTAGGGGCCTTGAAGCTCCCAGTACATGTCATTTCGGATTTGTTTCCATGCGTCGTCTTCGTGATGCCCCAGAGCAGCTGCAATAATGTGGTAGCCACAATTACCATCTTTTTTTACATCATCAACCCTCTCAATATGATCAAGCCAATTTTCCGATGCGACACCGAAATAACAATCCCTACACACGGCATGCATTAAGGTACGCGTTCTATAAACCATGTGAGGTATTAGATGAGTAATCTTCTTTGGTATCATCTCTAGGTGAAGTACATGCTCAAAGCGAGATGGATTTCTCTTTGTGGATGTGTCATCATTCTCAACATCAAGTTCGGCCTTACTTACATTCTTCTTTCTTCCTTTACCAAGTTGTGATGGCTTTACCCTTGTCTTCACTTTAACCTTTGGGACAATCAAGGACACGGACGAGGGATAACTAATCTCTCGAAGTTGTTGCACAATCCTAGGTTTCGACGGTTTTTAACCTCTCAATCACCCTTTGGATTTTCATTTTGAAATCGTACTATGTCCGATTTACTGCTTACTCGGGATTCATGCTTAATTTTTGCTATTGAATATGGATATCATCAAGTGGTATTGGTGAAGCAGCCAACTGGTGACTTGTAAGTTTGTAGGCATAAGGAAGTCAAATGTCTTGCGCAGAGCACAACGACATCTATTTGGATCGATCCTAACATTTTTGCCATTTCCAACTCTTTTTGGATTTTGCGTAACGCCGCTTGTGAAACAAAACCTCGCAAGACACAATACAAGGTGCCACCAAATCCGTGTTGCACTACATTCAAACTTGTCTCAAAAGACTCCTTGATCTTAGTATGTTGGCCAATAACCATACTATCAATTACCCGCCACAAATCCAAAAACATTCTTTACGAATGTCCAAGATGTCTTTTTAGGGTATTATGTGCACTTTCGACTCTGTCGGTCGTAGTCCGTCCAAAATGCAATGATTGTTTAGTCCATGCTTTGATAAACCATTTCTTATAATCTCTAATCCATGTATCCATCAGATAATCAAGCAATCTGCCATACTCGACATCCTACTGTTGAACACAGATTTAGAAGTCGCGCTTATCAAAACATTCCACCTACATTGAAAAAGGTTGAAGTCTTCCGTCCATGTGAAAAATTTCTTCGTTTTCGCTGCCACACCTCGATTAATGTGCCACGTGCAAAAAAGGTGAGTGGACGTTGGAAAAATCAACTCAATTGCTTTCATCAATCTCAACTCCCTATCAGTTACAATCATATTTGGTTTACCCTACCTATCCTTGAGGTTATTAACATTCTCCAACTCCCACATGTAGTTCTCTTTCATCTCTCTTGACATAAATGCAAATCCTCGCGATGTCAACGTAAGTCTAGTCAGCCTTCCTAACCATTTTTCATTACAAGGCAGCATAAGTTAGCATTTATAATGAGTTACTCAAATTTGTAAGTTATCAAAGTTTTATGCGGAAGTGATTAACAATCCTACTCAAATCAGTTAGGACAACCTAGAGTATGGAAACCCCGCATATAATCTAAATCCTAAAATATATCACAAAAAACCCATATATTCATGTAACTGAAACAATATACATACATAATATAAAACCTACAAAAATATGAGGGAGGAGGTCGCTCCAATGTCTTCACAATAAATTTCCTAGCACGCCCTTTCCTTTACTCGATTTCGAATCTGTACTTAGTTAAACATAAGAATAATGAGCCCAGGTAAGTAACGCTAATAGGATACTAAACAACATTTCAAAATAAAGCAGTCTATATTCATGTAGATAGAAAGAAATGTATAAAGAATGTATGAATAAGTAAAAGACTGTAAATAAATTAAAAACAATCGATTCATAAGTGTCCAAGAATTTCAAACAGAGAGGCGCAAGTAGTCCCGACCAATAGGTCGTTGAATCTTGACAAAACATTAAGACTCGGGTTCTAGAACTTGGTACACTCACAAGCTCTAAACCCACGAGATAGTGAGACTTCCTGGAACAACCACGCTAAGAGCTCACACCCCGTCAATAATCAGTAACCAGTGCAGTGCATCCCGAGGTCATGACTTTGGTATGTTACTTTAGTCAGTCACTCCTTCCAAGAATCACCGTTGACTCCCTTGCCCTCGAACAACTCAATTAGAATGGAATTCCAAGGAATAGATAACAAGCAATGAACAACAATATTCAAAAGCTTAAAATGAAATATTGTGCATTTCCTAGTTGGTGTACTTACAATCGAACCAACCCAACGTTGGTTACGAAGCCTTACACAATGTTCCACGGGCTTTCACATTCTTCAACAAGTCCTATTAAATCGCAAAATCACATTTTTAAGAGTTACAACTCCACTTGAATACTAAAAATTCATATTACAACTTATAATGAGATTAAAACTCATTTTCAATCTCATAACGGAGTTCAAACCATTTAATAATTCTAATACCTCTTTTTAGAGCTCATTTCCATGTTTTGATCTCTCGATTAGAGTCTCAATTTTACTCATTGTATCACTAACAATTTCATTCACCTCCATTTGATCATCAATTCATTTCATTAACTAATTAATTTAGTTCATTACTTTTGGCCATTTTCACAACTATTTTTCACCAATTTAAAAGTTTTACTAAGGTCCGAGTTTAAGTGTCACTCAAAGTAGGATATATAAGGATTTAAAAAATCCAACCTTAGTTATTTTGGATAACAAATACCCATTTAAACCATTCATTAAATTTGCTAAGTTGCAACTGTCATATGTGGACAGTTTTGGCCATATCAACATGCAATTTTCTACCTTGTTTTTCATTGATAAAAAACAATTCTCATGGCCAAATCTTTATTGATCATCAAAATAGGTTATATAAAGATTTAAATGAACCTATTCGCAAGTCAATCATACCTCATTTGATGTCTCAAACCAATTCATCAACATGCCTACTCGAAACAGTTAAACACATGAGAGTGTAGTCTTAATTTTCAGCCTTCTTTCCGGCCTTTAAAACACTATCAAATCTTCTCCAAATCAAAATATGATTGACATGGATTAAGTTTGATATATAAACACGAAAAACCATAAAAAGATTCGCTAAAAAACCTCCATTTGACTGCTCGGATTATTTCCTCAAAGTAGCCCAAAAACTGGACTGCACAATACTAGTTCTACAAAACTAGTTTTGTATGCAATCATTTTGACTTCAATTAACCTACAAAACCATTTTAAAGCCTCAAGTTGATTCTAAGGGACCTAATTTGATATATAAACATCAAAACCAATATGTAAATTCGACAAAAATCCAACGTTTAATCCCTCAAAGTCATATCCCAACATGACATGAATCAACAATAACAATATCAAATTTAAGAATTTGACCAAGCTATGTTAATGGAGTTACCTTTCTTGGTGTTCTTTTTAGCTTGATCACCAACACTTCTCCAAACTCACTGAATTGTCCAACCTCATCTTCTATTTTCTCCAGCAAAACCCTCTCTTTTGCTCTCCATATCGATGAGTGAAAGAAGTGCGATCAATCGGTTGACTTATATGTATTGGATGAGTTTAAACCTTAGCCATATGCACGTATCTCGAGGGTTGTCTAGTGGTCCACCTTCATTCAATCATTTACCAAGTCATGCATGAGTGACTCCACAAGTGAAATCATCAATCTCTTGATTGGTTGACACGTATTGCGATGCACATCATGTGGCAATTAAATAATTTCACTACTTCAGGCCCACTTAATTTCACATTAAATGTGGTCACATTAAAGCTAGTTAAGACCTTAATTAACTTACATAAAACTTACCCCATAGGCCACTACCTCGGTTCCACATTAACATGCAACTTGAGGTACGTCTCCGCTCGTCTCGACACCGATATGCCAGCTTATACCTTACCCGCACATTTTCGAAATTGATTAGTTTAAATTGTTCAATCATGTATAATACATAATACATAATCCAAGCATTAAACAAAAATAGCATACCTAAGTGTCGACTCTCGATGCTTGGACATACGTATCACAACAAGTGGACGTATCACGACAAGTGGGTACCACGTACGACCTTGAAATGACACGTGGCACGAGTTAGATTTTAGGGTCGTTACAATTCTTCTCCTCGATATCCCTTTCAAAACCTCCCTTTCTCATATATCACAATTTTATCCTTACTAATAACTTTTTCTTGACTAGCTTTCATTTTCCCAAGTCTTTGGGCGTCACCTCTATAACTACCATACCACTCGTACACCATGTTAACCCTCCCTCGGCGACGACCATCACCTCCTGCATCAGAATTCTTCGTGACAATAATGAGATTTTTACTTAATCCCCGACTTTGAACCCATTTTACCGACTCATCCCTACTTAGAAATGACCCGTAGGGGATGAAATCATTTTTGTAGTCCGCAAAGTCAAAAGAATACAACAATCCTTGCAAAATAGTAACTAACAACATCACGAAGGCCCTTCAATCAATATTCACATAAAATAACACAATTTAAGTAGTTCGGTCACCTCCAACTGAGTATAAATCAACTGTTCGATTACACATAATCGACCCACAGTTGACTGGGTGGTGGGTATCGATCGAACATAACGCATTCGAACGGTTTGTCTAACCGAACAAAGTGGCAGGCAAAAATAATCCAAAAAAATACAACAAACTTTACAAACAAAAAAATAAGAAGAGATACTTTTGTATCTTGCACATTCACCCTCTTGACGTCCATCATCCATTTTGGGAGCTCAATAAACACCAAACAACAACAACGAACAATGCTCTACAACACAAAATCTTGTACAACTCCATTAAACCAAATCAAGACTTTCAAACCATCAACTTTCATGAAAATGCATGAAGAGATCGACTCTTACAATGATATTGTTCGCCGAAATGCAACATCTTGTCCTTGGTAGTCGCTAGTGGTCGGAAGAGATCGTCGGAGACAAAGGTGGTGGTTTGTGGGGTGCCCAATTGTGATAGAAAAGAAAGACTAAGAAGTTTTTTTTTTTTTAGTTTTTAGGGGTAAATAGGTCATTGGGACTGAGGGCAATTTTGAAAATGGTTTCAATAGTTTTTGGTGGCTTGCACACAAGGTTTTATGGGGTGCACACCCGATGTGTTGTGTTTCATACTCCGTACCAAAGTATTTTCTATAACTACAGCTTTCTACTAAAATAGTAGATCATATCGGGCTAAGCTCATAAAAACCAGATTTTTTACAATATTAGACAATTTTGGCTATCAACATATGAGTAATCACAAAAATGAAGCAGGGTAACTCAAGCTTGTAACTCTAGCGAGGGCAATAAAGCAGTTGGTCATTGGGCTAGTTGCGGTAGTAAAAAAAAAAAGAAAAAGAAAAAGAAAAAAGAGAGAGCGATTAGTTCTATTTATTTATGTGCTTTCAACACTCTAAACGGAAAAATAAAATTTGGGACAAAAAGCCCTTATTTGTATTAACAATTTTAACCTTAATATAATCTATCATCCACCCTAACTCTTTAATTCTTCTTTTCTTCCTCATTAAATCACCTTACCGACATACGATGGAATCAAAATTGTGTTTTGAAGGAAGTTTGAAAGATCTAAAGGTGTTGTTTGTCTAGCTAAGATACAAATTCATGTTGCAAATCTTTCTTTGTTTGTCATTCCTATCAGTCATGTGATTGAAAAACATAGAAGCATTTCAGTTTGTAATCAATCCGATTCTTTGCTTATGGTCCCAACTAGATCTAAAATGGTAGCGTGAATATATATAGAGGCTACGAGTTTGGGTAACACCCATAATTAAGAGGAGATTTGCAAAAAGATGTGAGCGCGAACACGACGACGGTGGAGATCTATAAAGAGATGGAGTGCTAGATTGCAACAAAATGAATGGATGGAGGAGGGATCTCAAGAATGGGTAGGCAAAGTGGTTCGTTGGTGCGAGATTGTATTAATAAAGATATTTTAGGAAACTATGAGTAAAACTTATGGGTGAATCTAGCACATAATTTGGTGAATAAAGTATGCGTGCTTAAAGTACATAAATGAGTGAAAAAAGTCGCCCTCATAATTTACCCACGAGAGAATCGATCATTAAGCGCCATTCCAAGCAGGTAGATGCTAGAGTAACCCACTTTGGACACCCACTTTGAACACCTAGTGGGACCAAGTAGGTGTCTAGCCATGCGATACACCTCGAATTGTGCACGTAGCATCTTGATATGTGCTTTCGCACTTATCGAAGTGTATCACTATCACATAGAGGGACCCCTTACTTAGGCCCACTAGGTGCCCAAAGTGGGTGCAGTGGAGGAGCCATGTATAGGGCTACCTTAGGCTAGCCATGTATAGGGCTACCTTGGGCTGTAGCAGCCCAGGGTAGCTCTATACATGACCCCATATTATTTATATTTTTATTTTTATTTTACTTAATATGTATATATAAATTTGTTAGCGTTAGTGTATCAAATAGACTAGAAAGTATTTGCTTTCATGTTTTTTTTTTTATCAATTTAGTTATTTAATAAGAGACAAAATAGGAAATTACACAATATAAGTTATAATTTGTTTTTAAAAAGCGTTGCAATCAGTTTTTGCATTCGTTTTGTATACTTGTGATGTACGTACAACCTCTTTATACTAAGTGAAATAAGTATTTTACTTAAATAATTTTACACTATTTTTTAGTTAAGTTGTGGGGTCATGGAAACCACAAGTCATACTTATCGATGACGATTTCTCCTTCGAAAATGTCTTCACTTTTTTGTATATTGTCACAGTTGGTCCAAAAAAATGTGTGCTTCTTTTAAGGTCTTTGTGCTTCTATATATTGTAGGCAAAGTGAGTTACATACAAAAGCATTTTCTTTCCAAGAAATCAAAACACCACTAACCACAACCCCATACCATAACAGATAACACCAAAGATAAAGAATGCACTATTCTCAGAAGTAATCTGCTTCCATTATTCACCCAAACAGTTATCCACAAAACAAGCCCATTATTGCAGGAAATAGGATTGCCAGTATAGTACAAGGAAAAGTTTTCAACTGCATCAATACAGCATATCACTTCACACTACCCCGATTACCCAAATCAGCTGCAACTTTGGCTGCTCTAGTTAAAGCTCCAGACACCCAAAGAGCTCCCTTTGCAAAGTAGCTGCTATTGACAATGGTGGCAGCAGTTGCTGAAGCTGCTCTTCCCGTAAAGGATGCAACAGTTTTGGTTGTTTGCGACACTCGATACTTCTCATCCACAGACTTCACAGTGTCAATGCCTTCACATACCTTGTCAGTGAGTCCAATTCTTTTGCTCAACTCAGCAACCTTGGCCATTGCCGTAGCTGAAACTTGATGAGACTCATCGAAAGCCTTCGCCTTGATCAATGCATCTTTGCTCAGAACGTATCCCTTGGCGAGCATTGTTTTTACTACTTCTTGTGCCACTGAAACTGCTTCTCCAGGAGTTGAAACGAAGTGGTTCTCATGCATTAAATGCTAAAAAATAACATGGTAGATACAAGTAATTAACATTGTGATCTGAATAGAATTAAAAATAGAGTTTATCATGCATAAGCCACTTATTGCTACTCTTGACATTTTACTAAAATTCCACGCCAAGCATGAGATGAAGTTGCTTTTGTCTTAGCAAGTCCATGCTTTGAGGATCAATTTTCCAAATTCCTATGGAAAGCATTGAAGAAAATACGGCTTGATAACATGAATAAGATCAGTAAAGGCTACAACCGAGTTCATGTGTGACAACCCAAATACAAATAAAATGCCATAGGGGCAAATTAGTAAATTCACAAACCCTAAATCAATGTAGCCCTAATATAAATTGATTTTAAAACCCTAACATCCCATTTTGTGTTCAAAACTCTAGATTTGAAGAGAAAGTGGAGGAGATAACAACTGCACAGATCTCAAAAAATAGGTATAATCTAAGTTCTTTTTGTTTGAAGTTTTGATGAAGAATGTACACAAAATGGAGGGGAGGTGAAGTAGCGTCGCCGCCGCCGAAGAGGACGGCGATGAGTCGTGGCTACCGCTAGAGAAAGGCGACAGCGACATCACCACCGCCGCACCCATGGTGGGGCCTCCACTAGAAGGCCCCATGAGATGAAGCACGAGAGAGGGGGCGGCTCATTGCTGCCCCCTATCAAAGCCTATCACGAGGTTGGCCGCTTTGGCCAACCCCGACCGGGCGCACCAGCGCTGGCAGCACTGAGCGCTGGTGCGCCCCGATGTAGAGACGGTGGGTCCGCACCCTCCAAGTCCAGCGTTGGGTGCTCGTCAACCAAGGGTTGAACCAGCTCCTGAACCCAAAAAAAAATAAAAAATAAAAAAAATAAAATAAAATAATATATGTATATTTATATATATATATAACAAATAAAAGCAAATAATTACTTTCAAACGGAGCGCTATCACTAGAGGTGGCAAAAAAACGGGTACGGGTTTGGACACCTCCTTTAATAACGATTAAAAATAGTGTCCGGACCCGTACCCGTTTTTGAAACGGGAATTTTTTTTTGTCCGGACCCGTATGTTTTTAAAACATATAAGACCCGTTTTTTGTCCGGACCCGTTTTTTAATAAAATCATATAAAAATTTCACTTAATTATTAACAAAAATACATGATTATGTTGTCATGCATTCCATCACTACAAAAAAGAAATGTTATAAATTCAAAATTTAAGTCTTACAAGTTTCCATATAAAAATAACATCATTAGTGAAATTATAATTCAAACATTATGAAAGTTTCAAAACACTCATATAAATAAATAAATATTATTTAAATTAATCGCTAAACGGGTACCGGTTTTTTAAAAGGACAAGAAAACACGTCCAGACCTGTATTAATTTTGAAAAATTATGTCCGGACCCGTTTAAAGCGGGTCCGGACAAATGCGGACAAACGGGTCCCGACACATTTTGCCACCCCTAGCTATCACATCTTCGAGGGAGACCGATCGGGTCCCACCCATCGACCTTCACATCGGGCGACAGGGGACCCAGCGGGACCCACACTAGTGGATCCCAACGACCAATTAATGAAAGATTTAAATAACTTAAATCAAAATATTTATTGATGAGATGCATTATGGTTGTATAGCGTCGTGTGAAGGTCCGCATCGTATCCCGAGCATACCAGGAGTTGTTATAGGCGTCGCTGCGAGTCGAGATAAGTGGGGAGCTCCGCTCATTTATTAAATATGTCATGCTATTAGTATAATTAAGAATTCATGATTTTAATAAAAATGACTTGGGATGGGGTCGTTACCTACCTTGGTTGACTTCATGTAAGGCCTCTTGGGGAGCCATACTCATATGGTGGAACCAAGTAACCTTACAGGCTTAAGGGCCTCTTGGGAGCCGCAGTAATACGACAGAACCAAGTCACCCATTTCTGCAAGGGCCTCTTGGGAGTCGTGGATGCACGATGGAACCAAGTCACCCGGGCCTCTTGATGAGCCGTGGACACACGGCGGAATCAAGTCACCCACGCATATTTACTATATTATGATGATTGGTCAACAAGGGAAGGTAATGACAAATGTGACCACGAACTAGCATTTATATCTATTACACTCAATGTACATCTCTTGGAACCTCTTTGCATGCGAAAGTTGGATTTCTTATGTTTTTACAATCCTTGATACTCCATATATCTGTTCAAGTTGCTCTATGATTATGGTATGCTTACTCTATATGAAATTGATGCCATGCTACATATTTCAATGTATCTTGATTTTAAATGCATGCTAGTTTATTTAATTTATAGGTATACTTGCATGTTTAATATTTGAGCGTAGTTCTTCTTTTATTGGGCTCCATTGGTTCTTTAGCTCACCCCACTTACAATACAGGTCATTCTACGAGTACGAACGATCTTAGAAAGGGGAAGACCATTGCTTGAAGTCTCCTTGCTTTGTGAGAATTTTGCATGATTATTTTATATATAATATATTTGTTTGATTTTCAGAACAATAAATTGGGTTGTAACTCTAAGTAGTTTTACTTGGGGTAGAGTTGAACCCTCTTTATCTATTTTCGGATTATTATGTAAGTTTTGAGGTTGATTTGGAAACTTATTGAGATTATCAGACCGTTGGATACCTATCACGCTGATTTGGCGATTTCATGAATTTTAGTGTTGATTTCAATTCCGCATTTATTGTCCTATTTGGTAGTATGTTGTTCCGCAGGTTGAATTAAGTGTGTCAGACCGTTATTCGAGCCTGGTTCAAGTATCGGGCTTGAATAATGGTCTAGGTCAGGCGACCCGACCCTATTTCGGGTGAGGGTCGTTTCATCATGTGTTCCAGCCCATTTATGAAGATAAAATTGTCGTATTTGATAGACAATTTATGAAGTAGACCTCACAAACTGTCAGGTCTAGAAAAATATATTCTTGTTTATCTATAAAAATCATACTTAATGAATCTCGTCAAAGAAAAAAAAAAAGAATCACAATGAATATAGTAATGGATGTAGAATTGTGGATGCATTGCACAGCACACACAAGTCTGTCCCCCAAGGTTCTATAGAGATACAGGACTGTTAATTTCATAGGTGCATAATTTTATTTGAACTTCAAATAAATGTTGAAACTTGAAAGTAGTTGGAAAAAATATTGTTGACTGCACAATATCATAAAGCATCTACCAATGTTAAATTGGATGAAAAAGGAAACAAAGACTAGTCATCCAAATTAACATAGAAAAATTCCCCAGCTCTCTATCTAAAGAAAAATTCAGTATTGAATTGAAAGGAATGATGTATCTTACCCTTGATCCAGATGTTCTCCAAACACCAAATTCATCTTCATAATGTCCCCATCGTGCTATGCATACAGGGTGATCTACGATTGTAGCTCCCTGGAAAATTAAAACACAGGAAAAAGTGTTCAACAATTTACCTAGCATGGTGGAAAGAAGACTAGATTGAAAAATTGATGCAACCAATATGGAAAAGTAATGGTTAAGATAAGTTTTAGGCTATCTCAGCTAAATATCTAATGACCCCATCAACGAATTTTCAAGGATGATTATTGATGAGTGCCATGGTTCCAAGGATTGGAAACTTTCTAGCACCTCGATGGTGAGGACAGAAAGCTTCAAGAGACATTTATTATTACAAACATAGAAATCAATACAATAACAACAATAGAAACATAGAAATCAATATCTAAGGAAAATAATAATAAAAATACTGTAAAGGTATGATATATATAATTCAACTTAAGCAAAATAATTTTGATGGGCAGTTCACTGGACGAACCCACCGTTGCACTGCTAGATTCCCATGTTCATAAAGCTAAAACTTTCAGACAAGGAAAAAATATGCCAGCACTATGTATATATATAACGATGAAGTATAGGATGACATTTAGGATAAAGAATTAGAATTAACTTTCTGGACTCGCTGAGTGTTCGTGACGGGACTTACACTGAGCAACACAGCAGTTTCCAGAGCGTAAGCATCTCTGAATGTCACGTACGCAGTGCCACCGTAATCTCCATCTCTGGTTTATCAAAGTATTCGATCTTTAACCCCTCACGTCCAAGTAAATCGCCAAAAAAGTTACATTTTATAATAAATGATCATAGTAAACTTTCTTGTACTCTAGGAATTGCCCATGATGCAGATCTATTATTGATCAACTTCAATCAAAAAGCCTTCAGCATCCAAAAAAATGCACAACTTTGAGCAAAACAAGAGTACAGGAGTAATCATTCCTTTTTTCTGTCTATACATGCCTTTTTTATTTTTATTTTTTGCATCTTGGGACCGATCAAGTCCAAACTATAACAGAAGTGCACTTTGGCGAAGGAAAAAGTAAATTTATTCATCCTTAATTTCTCTATATGTTAAATGATTACTGATGCACCATTAATCATGTAAATAGTTAATGCTAAATGTTCACTTCATTTTGCTATAATTTCTAGCCTCATGCTTGCCATCATTGTCTGGTTAAGTTCATCCCATTCAGTTCAGTGTCTGAATTCCTGAAATGAATTTCATTTCATTATAATCAGTTCACCAACATCGATGCCGAACAGTTCAAACTAAAATTTGGCAAAACATTCACGCTTGTCAAACAAAGTTAAATATAAAGCTTGTACCCACATGTCAAAGTGATATAACTCTGTCCTATCAATGATTCTATCTTCACAATTCACAATGGGATAATACAGAGGAACAAGAAAACCACAGCCTCTCCTAACTACCACTCACCAGAGTAGAACCCTAAATTCTTTACACTTTTCTCATATCGCTAATAAAACCCTAAACTACTTATTTTTACATTTTAACAATAAGAAAATGACTAACACAACCGCCCCCTTTAAAAGCTTTCTTTGCGTGACTTGAGATTCTATCACAAAGCCCACAAACTCAATAGAGTTTTCATTTTGCTCAACGCTAGATGCTCTTCTTATTCTAATTTGGCCATGTGATTTTCATAACTGCTATGGAAATAAATAAATAAATAAATAAAGATAAGGACCTAACTATGATAATAAAATGAAAAATCAGGGATTAAAATCCAACTAAGCAGATGTCAAATCGGGGATTAATTATTCTTCAAAAATTACAAAAAAAATATTAGAAAGAAAGAAATGAAGTACAAAATACATAAAAAGGGGAAAACATAAAACTGAAACCAAAAAAGACTATAGAAGAAGAGAGTACCTGACAATCAAAATATGCTCAACTGCACCGGAGAAAGCAAAGAAGTCATAAACATCAGCCTCAGAAGCATTTGGAGACAACCCAATGACCTCTGCAGTATACCCATTTGGGTTCATATTTTCTCACACTCTTACAGCTACAAAGTTTTCTCCAAATTTCAATTAAACTTCTCCTATATAAATCCCAGAAGAGCGTGCCGAAAGAAAAATCTTTCAATTAACTTCGTAAAGCAAAAAGGTGGTTAGTTTGGTTAAATATTTGAGCTGTTGATTCTCCCAAGGAGAGGGCATTGGGATTGAGAGCTTTGTGATAAGATAAGCTTCAATGGGCCCAAACTATCAGACAACCTAGGGTTTGTAATACATACATGCCTTTGAATACATAATTTTTTTTTTTTTTTTTTTTTTTTTTGAAAAAATATTAAAATGACACCTCTGTGATATGTCACACGAGCCCACGTAAAAATAAATATGCACAAAATAATTTTTGATGTATAACAAGCGTGGTTTGTATTTAGAGAGCATTTGGACAATTTCCATGGATGAAACTGCATGCCTTAGGATGTCAATTAAGTATCATTTAACATTTTCCTTTTTTGTTAGTTACCTTACTACACCCATATTGAAATTTTACATAATATACATCTCAATGGACAATCTAAGGTACCCAATAATTTCAGAACAAATATAAGTATAGCTGTAACCTTTCTTTTAACAAGTGATATCTCCATCTCGTCAGAAGATATGTTTTGGCAATGCAACAACAACAACAACAACAAAAACAACAACATAACCTCAGTCCCAAATTAACTGGGGTCGGCTACATGGATCAAACTTTTTCATTGTGCTCGATTAAGTGCAATTGATGGTGAGCTTTGTGAACCATTCAAATCCCTTTTAATTAATGTATCCCATGTTAGCTTTGGTCTGCCCCTACCTCGTTGAATTTCTACAGTTTTTATTGAGTCAAGTTTTTTAATCGGGGCATTTGTAGTCCGTCTTTGCAGGTGACATGTTTTGGCAATGCGTAAAAAAAAAAAAAAAAAAAAAATCATTATCTGGAGTTGACAGAGGGAGACGATACCAAAAGGTCAATCACAGATGGCGGGCGAAAAACCTCTCCTACTGTTGGTGTCAAAGGATGAAGAGAGGTCCACCAAAAAGGTCAAAAACAGACAAGGCGATACGAGTTGACAGAAAAAGACAATGGTTTTAATAAGTCCTTGTGTTGAGATTACACGTATGTTGTTGCCTACACATTAGGGATATGTACTATTATGTAGGGATATGAGGGATATGTACTATTATGTAGGGATATGATAAGTTTGAACTGGTCAGCTAGCTTAGCTGTTTTGTAGCTTACTGGTACAATGATTCTATATATATTGATAGCTCTGTACCTTTGACAAGATATTGAAATAAAGAACTTTATCTTTATCTATCAACTAGTTAGTTTCAATATGGTATCAGAGACACACATTTGATCATAACTATTTTGCTTGAGAACTGTTGTTCTTCACGCATTTGCAGCTTCTTTTTCTAAAGAGAAGTTTGTTTGTCTTTTTTAGCGATTAGATTGCTTGAATCTATTCGTTATCTCTATATATTTTTTCTTGCTTGCTTGGTTTTGTTTTCTCATGGCAGAGAACAGTTTATCTCAAATGGGTGCAGAGACTCAATGGGGAAACCAAAATTCATTGCAGATGCAGAACTCAGACAATCCGGGCATGGTACTGGTCACTTCGGTCTTGACTGGAAATAATTATCAGGCTTGGAGCAGAGCGATGAAGATAGCACTGGGAGCTAAGTTTAAAACGGCGTTCATCACTGGAGAACTCCCAACACCAACAACAGATTCTGCCACCTATGACCAATGGAAAAGATGTGATTTCATGGTCACTTCTTGGATCCTCAATTCCATTTCAAAGGAGTTGTCTGAAGCCTTTCTATATACCAACAGCTCACGAGAACTTTGGCTCGAGATTGAGCAACGTTTTGGAGAGAGTAATGGCCCTCTCATCTATCAGCTTCAGCGTGAGATCTCTCTTCTTTCTCAAGGGACTGATTCCATCTCCACTTATTTCACGAAACTTAAGAAGTTATGGGATGAGTTGTCATGTGTTTCTGCTATACCCACATGTCATTGTAATGCAGCCAAAGCACAAGTTGACCATGATTCTGTCAACAAGTTGATGCAGTTTCTCATGGGATTGCAAGATGATTTTGAGCCAGTACGAAATCAGATTTTGCTACTAGATCCTTTGCCCTCTGTAGTTAAAGCCTATTCTATGATTCAAAGGGTGGCGAAACAACGTCAAATCTCTCACACTTCCATTCTCTCTGAGCATAATAGTGTATGCTCTGTTCGCTCCCAGAGTTCTTCGAAGGGCTCGTTCGGAAGGAATGATAGACCGAGGCGACATTGTGATCACTGCAACAGAGATGGGCACACAAAGGAGTTCTGTTACAAGCTTCATGGATTTCCTGATAAGAAAGGTAAAGGGAAAGGGACACCATCAAGAGTTATTGCTAATGTGACTGCACAAGACACCCCTCTTGATAATGATGATGCACCAAAAGATTATAATCAGCTTAGCAATGCGATAGTACAAACTCTTCAACAGTGGATGCTGCATAATCAAAGAAAAGTCGATCCTCCATCGACCGGTTTTGCAGGGGTGGTTAACAAAATTTCAGATGAATCTGGTCCATCGAAGGAGCTTCATTCCTCTGCATCTGCATACACATTCATCGGTAATGTTACTAGTCCTATTCATTCAAATAGTTGGATAATTGACACCGGTGCTTCCGATCACATTTGTTTTAACTCTAAACAATTCACCTCTTTATCCACTTTGGGTACTCCAGTTTTTCTTTCTCTTCCTAACGGCTCAACCGTTCGTGTCACTCAACATGGTCACATACATCTCACAAATAAATTGAGTCTTCAATCCGTCCTTTTTGTTCCTTCTTTCACTTATAATTTGTTGTCTGTGAGTAAGATGCTCCGCGACACACCACTAAATTTTTCCTTCTCCTCATCTTCTTGTCATATTCAGGACCCGAGGACTAATGAACTCATTGCTTGTGGAGTAGAGACAGGGGGACTCTACAAATTGCGCATTCCTGCGACTTCAAACTATGCTAGCACTTCTTTTCCCATTCTTGATGTTTTTCCTTCATCTTGTTCAAATAATGCAAGTATGTGCAGTAAAACAAAGTCTTTTTGTGATATCGACAATGGTTCCATTTCTTCATTATCTGTAAGAAGTTTATCTGACTATAATGTTTGGCATGCCCGTTTGGGTCACGTTAGTGACCAAGTACTTGATAAAATTTTTGGTCCTTCAGCACTAAACTTCTCCCAACACCGCTGCATCATCTGCCCATTAGCCAAACACCATCGACTTCCTTTTCCTAACTCTACCATTCAAACCAGCTCACCTTTTGAGCTTCTACACATTGATTCATGGGGACCATTCTCCACTCCATCTTTGACTGGTGCAAAATATTATTTGGCGATTGTGGACGATTTTACTCGAAATACTTGGACTTATCTCTTGACAAGGAAGTCAGAGACATCCACAACTCTTGTTAGCTTTCTTCGAATGCTAACCACTCAATTTTCCACAACACCAAAAATTATTAGAACTGACAATGGAACTGAGTTTGTAAATTCCATAATTAGTTCTTTTCTCCAATCCTATGGGATTTTGCATCAAAAATCATGCCCCTACACACCACAACAAAATGGTGTTGTTGAGCGTAAACATAGACAATTGTTAAATGTTGCGCGAGCCATTCGTTTTCAATCTCATCTACCTAAACGTTTTTGGGGGGAATGCTTACTCACTGCTACTTTTCTCACTAATCGTTTGCCAACATCCACTCTTAATTGGAAGTCCCCGTATGAAGAATTGTTTCAACGCAAACCTGACTATACGGTTCTTAAGACTTTTGGTTGTTTAGCTTTTGCCTCAAATTTGTCTCCGCATAAGGATAAGTTTGATAGTCGTGCAATTACATCTATCTTTGTGGGCTATCCTTCAGGGCAAAAGGGCTATAAATTATTTGATCTCAATTCCAACACCTTATTTGTTAGTAGGGATGTTGTTTTTCATGAACACAACTTTCCATTTGTTTCTCATAAAGATGATGATTATGCATTCTCTTCTCCTCCCACTCTGCCTTCTCCATTTTTTGATGATTCATTCTCTTCCCCGCATGTGTCTTTCCAACCCATTGAACAATTACAAAATGATAACCAATTTTCACTTACTCCTATTTCACAATCTACTAATATCCCACCACCTCCTCCTCCTCCTCCTCCTCCTCCTCCTCCTCCACAATCACACCGTAAGTCCACAAGACTTACAACTCGACCCGCATATTTGAATGATTATGTTGTTCGTTATCCTCTTTCTAATTGCACTACATCCACTATCTTGCAAGTCACTTCCTTACCTCCCTTAGAACCTATTTCATATGCACAGGCTAGTAAGTATGCTGAATGGGTTGATGCAATGCAAAAGGAACTTGATGCTCTTGAACAAAACCAAACTTGGATTTTGACAGATTTACCTCCAGGGAAAAAGGCCATTGGCAGCAAATGGGTCTTTAAAGTGAAACTCAAACCTTCTGGTGACATAGAACGTTACAAGGCACGCCTCGTGGCAAAAGGTTACAACCAAATTGAGGGTCTTGATTATTCTGATAGTTTTTCTCCAGTTGCGAGATTGACTACTGTTAGATTACTTATTGCTATTGCAGTTTCTAAACGTTGGCATTTTCAGCAGCTTGATATTAATAATGCCTTCCTTCATGGTACATTGGAAGAGGAAGTTTATCTTAAACCTCCAGATGGTTATGCTTTGGCTCAACCTCATCAAGTATGTCTTCTCAAGAAGTCTCTTTATGGTCTCAAACAGGCATCCCGTCGCTGGAATATTGAGTTCACTTCCTCTTTATTATCTATTGGGTTCCTTCAATCATCACATGATCATTGTCTCTTCATCAGACGTAGTTCAACTTCTTTTATTGCACTTTTAGTGTATGTGGATGATGTTCTCTTAACTGGTGATAGCTTGGCTGAGATTAATTTTGTTAAGGAGTTTCTTCATGCTAAATTCACAATCAAGGACCTTGGACTGCCACACTATTTTTTGGGTTTGGAGTTTAACTTTCAGTCTCGTGGTCTTCATCTAAGTCAGCGAAGGTACATCCTTGATATTCTGGTTGCAACTGGCATGACTAGTTGTCGCCCTGCTTCATCTCCACTTCCAACTGATTTACATCTTTCCCCAGACTCTGGCGAGCTTCTCACGGAGCCTGAACAGTACAGGCGATTAGTTGGACGTCTCTTATACGTGACCCTCACACGGCCGGACATCACTTTTTCGGTTCATTATTTAAGCCAGTTCATGACCGCTCCACGCAAACCTCATTGGGACGTTGCCATGCAATTACTTCGATATTTGAAGGGTTGTTATGATCATGGGTTGTTCTACCCCATTGAAAACAATTTTCAGTTGCAAGCATATTGTGATTCTGATCATGGACGGTGTCGACTTACTCGTCGATCCACTTCAGGGTATTGCATTTTTTTTGGTTCCTCTCTCATTTCATGGAAAAGCAAAAAACAACCGACTGTCTCACGATCTTCCGCGGAGGCAGAATACAGAGCATTGGGTTTCACAGTGTGTGAATTGTTATGGCTGTCTTATTTGCTGCGTGATCTCCACTTTCCAATTAACACCCCTATTCCTCTCTCTTGCGACAGCACTGCTGCACTTCACATTGCAGCGAACCCAGTGTTTCATGAGCGGACTAAGCACCTTGACATTGATTGTCACTTTGTTCGTGAGCATTTGCAAAAGAACTTCATAATCACCAATCATGTGCCTTCTCATCTTCAGTTGGCGGATGTTCTTACCAAACCTTTAGATGGGTCACAACATCAATTGCTAAGTTCCAAGTTGGGCCTTCGGCCTCCTTCGGCTCCAACTTGAAGGGGGGATGTTGAGATTACACGTATGTTGTTGCCTACACATTAGGGATATGTACTATTATGTAGGGATATGAGGGATATGTACTATTATGTAGGGATATGATAAGTTTGAATTGGTCAGCTAGCTTAGCTGTTTTGTAGCTTACTGGTACAATGATTCTATATATATTGATAGCTCTGTACCTTTGACAAGATATTGAAATAAAGAACTTTATCTTTATCTATCAACTAGTTAGTTTCAATAAGGAGATAATGGTAGGTTCAGAGGATCTGTTACGGGGTACAAAGGATTACTTGCGGGCACTCACATTCTCGGATCAGGTTCGGAAGGAGGTGGCACAGGCCATGGAGAAGACAGTGAAGGTAAGACTCCTTGGAAAAACGATGAGTTTCCACACAATGGCCCTTCGTCTCTAGGCTATATAGAGTCCGGGTGGTAGGATGCGAGTGACTGATGTTGAAAATGGATACTTCATGGTGTAGTTTGACTATTCTGACGACTATGAGAATGCAATTTTGAAAGGACCATGGACGATCCTTGGTCATTATATCCTGGTCCAGCCTTATACATTGGAGTTTGATACTAGAAGTGCTAATGTTTCATCTGTAGCCGCATGCATACGCCTTCCAGGAATTTCATTATTATCATAAGAATATTTTGTGTTCCATCACGATAGGTATTGGTGAGTTCATTAAGATTGCTTATCTAGAATTTGCTCTTCAACCACTCTTGAATCTCTAGCCCTTTCTTGATCTGAACTTCTCCACAAATTTCACCAAGCTCACCTTCTTCTCTCTCCCTTTCACTTGTTCTTGATGGCTGAGTTTTTTTTTTTTGTTTAGGAATGAAATAGAAATTCAACTAAGTATCCCTTTATATAGTCTTAGTTATTAGTTGTAGCCCCTTGCATGAGTTTTATTTCCACTAATGGTATATATGTATAGTTTAGTACTTATATTCCTATTGTAATATACCATGTATTCATACAAGCCTTATTCTCTAATTGTACACTCACCATTTATATTATTTTGGTTCATACACTTCTAACTTAGGCTTATTTTATCTATTTAGCCACAACTTGATGTCATACCTTAACATTTGGTTTCAAGTGACTCGTATAATGTTTGTAATTAATTAAAACTTCATATTTAGACTAAATCCTTCCTTATCTCGACTACTTGATGTCGTTACGCATTTCGAGGCACGTCGGTCGATTTCGATCCATTTGTGTTTTATTCGACTTGGCTCAACTTTATTATTTACTTAACTTAGGATTTGTTATATAAATTGATATTTTTTTCAATCCAAGTTATCACATTCAAATAAGTCACGTACCCGCATCACATGCATCTCGAGGTATTCCTTGCATTTCGATGAAATCAGACCACTAACTAATTCAAAATTGATATTTTTGGTTATTAAATAGATACTACACACACCAAATACAAATAATATACCTCAATGTCGACTCCCGAGGTTTGACCAAGTACGCAACATCAGATAAAATCCTCGTCAGAGTCCTGCGGTGACACGTGGCATGAGTTAGAATATTCTGGTCGTGACATTGGACTTATTTAAAGTGTTTAATTTTAACTTAGTAAATTGTAGATTTTGATCTGCCAAAGCACTTAGCGCTGGGTGGAGTGTCTAGTGCGCTAATTACCTCGTTGGCGCACTAGTCAATTTGATTAGTGCACTACACGTAAGTGGCGCACTAGCTAGCACATTTAGCACGCTATGTGCAGGAAAACCCAAAATTCTGCACTTTGAATTCTTAGTTTTCTCCACACATGGCTACCTCCAACACTTTGAGCTACCTTGTACCACACCTCCAGAGACCCAAAACACCCATCACAACATAAGAACATCCCACACTTCATATTTTTCATGAATTCACCAAATTAAATTAAATGAGTAGTGTAAGTAGATTTGCCTATTTAATGAACACCTAGCTTGCCCAACTCCTTCAACTTCACTTATCGATTCCTTGATCGTCCTCTCTAACTTTGTTTCTCCAGCACTTTACGTCTTCTCTAAGTTTTAGAAATGAGAATGAAATGGTTACATGAGTTGATCAATTCAACCTTATATACATATAGATAAGATTGATTATTAGCCATTGATCTTTATGTACACAAGTATCCCGAGACTAATCTAATGGCCTATATATTGACAAAATTTCCACTATCTCCATCTAACTAACACCAAATGGAAACTCAATTAGTGTTTTGATGTGCCAACATGTATCTCAAGCAATATCAATGAATAATGTTTTAACTTACTAACTGTGACAACCTCAGTTACTCACAAATAGGCCCCGCCTGGCCTAAGTCTACATGGACCCCCGATTTAACCTTCGCGAGGTCAACGCAAGTTTAGTCAACCTTCCAATCCATCATTATAAGTTAATTCATAATTTTAAGTTGTGTTATTAATATTTTTGCAAGTTTTACAAGTTAAAGGAAACACTTAACTATGTAAATAATTCAACAGTTTAAAGTAAAGGAGTCAGACAACCTAAATGTGGAACCTTGTAAACATATGTTATCATATATATTTGTGTCAAGTGTAATAAAGAAGTAAAATGATATACAAGTCATGTATATCTCTCAACCCAAATAAGTATCCTAAGTGTGATAAAGCAACACATATAAGTAATACAAAAAGTTAAAACCTACAAAAGTGAGTAAGGGAGGGCCGCTCCGATATCTTCTCGAGTAGATCGCCAAGTATCGACACCTTGCCCTTGCTAGCTATGGATTTGCACTTGTTCAAACACATGAATACCGAGTCCAATAAGTAAAATTGAGTATGATCTAAACAATAATTCAAAATAAATAAAACAGTATAAAAGTCATGCGAATAGAAATAAAGCAGTAAGGAATGCATGATAATAAGACCGTAAAAATGAAAGTGCAATGGGAGATGAGTGTCAAAAGAAGCAATAGAGAGGTGCCTAAGTAGTCTAAGACGTCCACCGAGTGCAAGTGTGTCACAAGGTCAGGGTCATAGAGTCGTGGCAACGCCAAGCAAACTCAGGTCCTAGGACGCGGCGGCGCCTGCTGTACCTAGAACTTTGCGAATGAGGGATATCTATCAAATCTTAAAATTTTAAATAGGTAATTACTCTTAATCAGGGATTAATAAAGATTAATTATAGTTTTGGCCGCAAGTCGGGAATCAAAGACTGGTGAAATTGATATTTTTAATTAATTTTATTTTTATGTGATGTGTGCCTAATATTGTATATTATATATTATATTATTTTACGAAATTAAAGTCGACTAAGTGAATTTGATGTTTCGCGGGGTTTTATCTCGATATACGTATTGAAATGATTGTCGAGATAGTTAAACAGTCAACCTAAGTTTTAGTTTCGAATTTCATGAAAAACTAATTGAATTTGGGTTTACAATTTGAAATTTTGAGTTTAATAGGACTTAATGAGTCAACGTGGGCCCCACACATTGATTTGCATGTGAGATAGGCTGTCAGGGAGTTTCGGATCGTGTTGATAAAATTTTCAATTTTTGGTCGAAACAAGGTATTTTTAGGGTTTAATTTGGACAAAATTTGAAGAGATAAATATGAAGAAAATTAAAAAAAATTCAAAAATACCAAAAAGGGCATTAACATTATCTAGGAAAGGATAAAATGTAGGGCAAATTGGTCATTTGCCACCCCTTTTAGGATGGTGTATTCAATTGGATGATTTGGAAGGATTTTAAAAGAGTTTGGAGGATTTTGAAATCGAAGTTTATTCAATTTGGATTTCAAAGGATTTTAATGAACTTTTAAAAAGTCAAAAAGTATTCAATTATAATTTTGATAGATTTTAATGGATTTGTAAAAAGTCCAGGTGTATTTAATTTTTAAAGACATTAGGATTTGAGTGAATTTTAACAGATTTTGGTGGATTTCTATTCAAAAAATACACATAACCAAATCTCACCCCTACCCATAAGATTTGAATGGATTTAGATCAAGTCTTTTAGAATCCATCAAATTTCATGAAATCCATGAAAATCTATCATTTAAAGAAATCCATGGATTTGTGAAATTGAATACACCACCTTGATCAAAATGATCAAACAGTGGTATTCTACGTTTCAAAGCTCCCATATGCAATGGCTTCACTGCTCGATCGCCTTCATCGTTCTCCTTCCTCAACGTTTTCATTGGCTTACTCTCTCTTCTCTCTATCTCTCTCTTCCTCTCTTTGTCTTCACAGTTTCGGATTGATTGAGGAACTATAACATACAAATTTTATCTTGGTTACACACCTTCACATATTATTTACATGGTAACCAATCACAATCTTTGTAATTGTCCAGTCAAAGATAACGTTTGATGGTGTCAAATTACCATGCTCATAATATTAAAGTCTATGATAATCTCAAGTCAAATGATTAAATGATATACATATCATGAGTAACACCTATGACTTAATCCATGTGGTGTTCTCATATCGGGTCGGTCCAGTACATTGTTCCTTAACAAGTACTCATGATCTTGATTCATATCCCTATACGTATGATTGTAACATGACCATCAATCAAGATTCACACTAGCCTTGATTCATTATAGCTCTAGTATAATGACCAACTAGGGACATTTATGATATTTTAATAAATACTCGTGGATCTTACTATAAAGTAACATGCAATCACTTATAATAAAAAGAGCAAATGAAAACCTCAATTTTATTATCTAAAATTATAAGGTAAACAATGTTTGTAGAGTGACCTAGGGCACATGCCCCAACAATTTTCCCTTGATATAAAATGGTTTTTGATTAAGCAAACCTCACCTTATCTCCTCCTTCACCGCTCCACCCATTTCGAAATCCCCATTCTCGCTCCACCCAAACACAACTCTCACGTCTCTAACCATTAAGATATTGTCAAAATGGAGTTGGTAAGTTTGTTCTCCACTTGTTTCTAACGCTTTAATGGTTTATTTCGAGGTTTTTGGTCATTATTTCAATGATATTGTTGGTGGTGGTTGGTCTGATTCTAGGGCTAGGGAATTATTGATTTCTAGTTTTTGGGTGCAAAATATCGAAAGACACCTCAAAACGAAGCCACCCCGACGATGAAGAGGCATTTTATGCATTTTATTCAATTTTTTTCATTGACGAAAAACCATCATTGTTGTTTGCAATCGCGTGCTATGCGGAGTAACAAAGCCATGTACTAGACTGTCGGCTCTGTTACTCCGTAAGACAATAATATGTGTCGGTTTACACAAACTATCACTATCACCTACGTTTACGAAGCATTCGAGTCGCTAGTTATAGTGAATTAATAGTTATGTTTCTCCGACACCCACATTGGAGGCTCGATCATGTTCTTCCGCCACAATTTTTTTTTTATGTCGTTATTTCTTGACTAAATTTTGTTTCTTTTGGTTCATATAGAGTACTACGTGTGACATAGTAGGGACATCTATTGAGGCATTCCTAAACTTCACATCACATTTTAAACATACATCATATTTTAAAAGTAGATAGGGTGTAATCATTTGGGCCCAAGAGACTGCTAAACAATATGGTTTTGTAGCCATTATATTGAAGTCTAATTTTGGTGGTGCTAGCCAAGGCAGGTGAGCAAGGTTGTCAATAGGTTGTGAGTGGTATGGGAGGTTTGAAGTGAAACTTGCAAAAACAAAATGAGTATTGAAAGAAATAGAGGATAAAGACAATGAGTACATCAAAAAAGTGATCGAATTAAAAAAGTGTAGATGTGGGTTTAAAATCAATGTGAAGCATGAACTCGATGGGTTGTGGCATGTTTGAGTTATGTGCGGTACATAACTATCGGTTCATTAATTCATTAGTTGGGCACTTTGTAGTTGGGAGGCTAAGTGTGCCTGAGAAATACATTATATGAGACTTAAGCATGACAAGTGCCCAACTAAAGGACATTTTAAGTCACATCAAGAGACAAAACAAAGACAATGTAACTATTATGAAGACAATTTATAATGAAAGAGCTAAGTTGAGAAAATTGAAGCTAACTGCAAGAGCAAAATGCAACATTTACTTCAGCAGTTAGACGTGCTTAATTACATTGAGCAACATGCATACTTGATCGACACATATATATATAAGAGATCTTTTCTTTGCCGCCTAATTTAGTGCAACTCATTCATTGTTTTACTCATGTATTGTTAATGAATTGCACTTACAAAACAAATCGATACAAGTAACCGCTCTTTGAGATCATTAGGGCCACATCCACATACAAGACCTTCCTAGTAGCTTATGTTTTCCTAGGTAAGGAGGCTACATCTGACTATGCATGGGCGCTTAGGCAGTTAAAGTCATTAATGGATGGGTGGCAACTTCCAAATGTTATTTTGACAAATAGGGACTCGGGTTTGGTTGCGGTAGTAGAGGAGGAGCTCCCTACCGCTACCCACTTACTTTGTTCATGGCATGTGAGCAAGAATATTGTTGCAAAGATAAGGGATTTATTCTCTAACCAGGAGGTCTATGACATTCGGTATGGGATGTGGATGAATTTGGTGCAATCCTAAACTTAAGCATGTTACAATGGTCGGGTTAAGGAACTAGAGGAAAATTATGGTGGAGTCATAGGGTTGTATAATTATGTTAGGGACATGTGATTATGTCAAACGGATAAGTTCATGTATGCTTGGACAAACAAGGTACTACACTTTGAGAATACAACTACTAATCGTGCTGAGGGTGCTCATAATGTACTTAAGAAAGATTTTAGAACATCACTAGGACATTTTGCAAATGTTTTCAACTCAATACACAATGTCATTACGCACCAGAAGAATAACTTGGAGGCGTCATTCAATCGATCCACGCATTTAGTGGCACTCGAGTTTTAGCACCACAGGCTTTGTGGCGCACATATATTGGATGCAATCAGTAGAGAGGCAAGATCAGTTAGTGAGGGTGGGGTTGGCCATGATTCTTCCCTTTGTGGATGTGTAATGCGGGCCACTCATTACTTGCCTCGTGCGCATGAGATTTCTTTGCATATGCTTGATGGTAGCCTTATCGGTCTTAACGATATCCACCCGCATTGGAAGAAACCGAACATGATCCCCATTGAGTCCCCACATGATGGAGAGTTAGACTATCTTTACCAAGTTAAAATGGATGGTGTACAAGCTAAGTACAAGAGCAGCGGTCCTAACATGCGGGCAAAGATTGTGCAGAAACTAAAGGAGACCTACATCGACTATCATTTTTATACTGCAATAGGAAATTAAGACTAAGAGTCAGCTTAAAAAAAAGAACAAGAACTTGAAAACGAAGAAGTAGAATAGAAAGAAGCCCATACATGAAAAGTCCACTAAGAGAACTCCTTTTGGTTCTTAGTTTGCAGAGGCCAAAGTAACTCAAGAGTCCATAGCGCAGGTTTTTGCAACTAGCCATGCAATTTATCCAACTCAGGCAAGTTTGTCAAGTCAATCAAGTGAGGGACCTTCATCTTAACACTTGCACGAGGAAGGGGTTGTGGGATGGGAAAGGTAATCCAAAGGATTGGACCAGACGACCTATGACCCAAACTCAGGTTGTTGAGGGCTATGTTGATGAGATACCACTATTGTGACACATTTACCATATGAATATGAATGCGCAGACTGATGGAGATTGTAAGTATCGGGCGATAGTCGAGGATGTAGGCTATAGAGGTGATGAAGGATGGAGACAGGTACGACTGGAATTATTTGAAGAGTTGGTTATGAACGAAGCCATGTACATGAATTTGTTTCGGGATGATGATTATGGTAGAGTTAGAGATGTCGTTAATTTCTACAACAGTCTCTCTAAAATAGATTATTTGTTGTCATTACTAGAGATGGGTTTAATTGTGACAAATTGTTACAAGCTAGCTTTTGCAAGGTCGGTAAAGGAAGGGTTCGGTCTTTGACTCCCTAGCAGACATGAACCCTTACCTGTATCTGATAGAAGAATTTTTTTAGTTGTGCTTAGTGAATCTAAATCATTTGTTAGAGTAAGTGACTTCCTATAATGCAAATTTTTTTCATTATTTATTATGTTTAACAATGCCTAATACTACTTATCGTTTTTGTTATCATTTTCAGTTTATCATGAAAGATGACGCTTGTCTACCACCAACTTTACAACAATGAAAGGTGTTAATTGAGCCACAAAGCAGAGATTAGGAGGCCGAACTTAACATTTTTCCACAACTACAATCAAATGTGGAAGAACCTTTCATAGTTCAACTTGATTAAGATGCAACATGCACCCATTTTTTGTTGTCATTTTGTTATGTTGGAATGATATCTTTTTGTGGGTGTCTATGGGTGATTATGGGTATAGCAAATATGGATATGTTGTCATTTTATAGTTCTACATTGGTACCACCTTTTTGGGATTCATGGATGGAGATTGGTTACTTTGTTTAACTTATCTAACATAGATTTTTTGTTAGATTTAACTCTTTTATGTTGGATGATGTCAATGAATCCCTATATATATATATATATGTTCGAAGTCTCGATATTGATCTTTTTTACGTGTGTGAAATTATAATTGGTCATAATTGATCTCTTTTGCTTATTTCTTTTGGTCATGATTGATCACTTTCTGACTATGGATATATGTTTGATGTTTAAATTTGATGTCGCAATATTGTTTCTTATATATGTCGGCCCAGTCGGGTTAAAACCCGATTAGGGCGATAATTGGCCTAAAACCCTAATTAAGCCCCGCTAATCTCGTTAGACTTAACTATAACTAGCAGCCTCTCCTTCTATTTCCTGATAAACACAACTATTTATCGAATATTGATGTAAAACAAATAATAAACGTATCAAAAATTTAAAATTTTTCGATAATCAAACGCGATATACAATATCAAAATCAAATTGAAATAGATTTCTCGTTATCCAAAACCTCCATCCTTGTGATGTTACAAACTATAATACAATACAAATATATAAGACAACAAAAGATTCATATATACGAATAAACTTAAAGCTTTGGATTTATATATATGAATTTTCCTCGAGATACGCAACGTGTTATCTCGCGGCTAATCAAGTGATTGATGTGTTAAAATGACACTCCCTAAAGTGATATGCATTTTGACACCATCAACATTTACGCTCATCTCGAGACGATCCAACGATCCATATAATTCAAATCAAACTTAAAGTTTTAATATATATATATATATATACTTCGTGTATTTTCTTGCCAACAAATTCACTGGACATGCCCACAAGTGTTCTTGGGTATGCACATTCATTTCACAACTCCTTCATCGCATTTGGTATACTAACTATTTATTGTTTAATTATGTGTTTTTCGATTATAGGTTTGTATATAAATTCTCTTTTATACTACAACCTATAAAATTCATTAAACATTCCAAACAAACACAAATCATCACACAAACCCACACGCTAATTGAAGTGTATCAAACTTAACCACGAGCCTAATTTAAGTTAATTAAGATTTGGATTAACACTAATCACCATGTTAAGGTAACAATTTTTTACAGTAACATTTTTGTCTCAGACGTATTGTTTTGTTATACCTCCATAACCCCACCTATTTACTAAATATACCCCATTAGATGTAGCAGAATATGTTGATTTGTTTTCAAAACAATGTAGCCGCAATATCCTTGTAAACCTCGATTAAAGTGCGTCATAAGTTATTAGTGGTTACGGACATGTCGAACTGTAAATTGCTATATACCCCACATATTTGCTGAATATACCCCATAAGATTCAGCAGAATACGTAGGATTTGTTTTCGAAGCAATAAAGTGGGCCGCAAGTTATTAGTGGTTACAGACATGTCGAACTGTAAATTATTATAAACCCCTCCTATTTATTGAATATACCATACGAGATTTAGCAGAATATGTTGTATTTGTTTTCAGAGTAATGTAGCCGCAATATCCCTGTAAACTTTGACTAAAGTGGGTCGTAAGTTATTATTGGTTTTAGACATGTCGAACTATAAATTATTATATACCCCCACCTATTTACTGAATATACCCCATGAGATTTAGCATAATATGTTGGATTTTTTTCGAAGCAATATAGCCGCATTATCCCTGCAAACTTCGACTAAAGTGGCAGTAAGTTATTAGTGGTTACGGATATGTCGAATTGTACATTGTTCTATACCCTACCTATTTACTGAATATACCCCACTAGATTTAGCATAATATGTTGGATTTGTTTTTGGAGCAATGTAGCCGCAATATCCATGTAAACCTCGAATAATGTCGAATTGTACATTATTCTATACCTTACCTATTTACTGAATAAACCTCCATGAGATTTAGCAAAATATTGCAGTTCATAATGGAAATTAGTGTCGGTTATTGTGAACCGACACTTAGATAATTGTCACGGTAGAATGTAGCCGTAATTGTGTGATCGATTTTAGTTAAGTTTGTTCGAAATTAACATGCTGCTCTCAGACCTGCAACTTCGCCAGACAGAAAAATAAATCAAAACAAGGGAAAAAACACAAATAATTGAGGAACCTCACCACCAACAACAACATATACATTTCAAGTAGTTCGACTAAAATATAACCAACAACAAACACAATTCAAGTAAAATTCACAAAGTTTCAAGTTCCATCACCAAAGTGACTAAAGTATCTTGAAAAATGCAAAATCTAATGCTCTCCAAGTGGTCGTTTTTCCTTCCGGTCATAATGAAGAGCATCCTAAGTGGATGTAGTTCCTCCCTCGCTTTGACCGATAGTCGTGGTGGTACTTTGGTATGTATGCTCAGCACTTGACAGGAATGCGATGACTTGATCAACCATTTAAAAAGTATCATCAATAGTAAGATTGATCTTCGGAGTGTACTAGAACCACAATACCACATCAAGAGCCCGACGGTTGCGCTGCATATATGTCAAATAAGTAAACTACGATAAATAACCATGGGTAAATCATATTACTAAAGAGTTATCGTCCTCGTCATGGATCCTCGTTGTATGTTCAAGATTCTCAGCAAAAGGGTGGTTGACTCTGAGGTATTGTTCCATATAGTCGGATGACGCTTGATATGGATAGTCCATTTTCTCATCGCGTCACTCAATAGAGTCTAGGTAACCTTTCCAATCCTCCTAAAATCGGGCGTCATACGAGTACTCCACGGAGTATAACTGTGCTAGCCTACTCCTATCTGTGTTTAAGGTTCATAAGGGTCTCTCGGAATGGTTTGAACATATCTCATTTGCCTTAAGACCCTAATGGGATTGTGAGGTTCACAACAATATCCATAGACTTCATGAGGTCATGGTAGAATGCAATATCATGGACATGCGGTGCACCCTTCAAAGTAGTATCCTAAATCACCTAACAAAATAAAGAGAATTGTTAACAAACATAAACATAAAAAACTAAAATTTCTAAGTGCAATTTTATGGTCATTACTTCATGTGATCTCATTTTGTTGAAGCGACGTCTGAAAGAGAAAAAATGATTCGACAACAACCTAGTCTCCTTCTTATAGAACATCTCCTCTTTTTTATGGTGCCACTTCATAACACGAGTCTTGTCTGAGGTGTAGTCACAATGTAAAACGGGCTCAAGAAATGGAAGACGGTCGTACATCCACCCCTATACAAATCAAATTCATGTATGACATATGGTAATCAAATTAAATGTATACATAGTATGAAAATCAATTAAAATATACGTATACTTATAATAATGTCAAATAACCAGAAACTTATGTGACTTTGGCAAGACTGGCAATGCTCGGTTGACGGTACATGAATGCAAGAGCCGTGGACCCCCATGCTTACGAACCAATGTTGTCGACGTGTTCCAAAAGCTGGAGGAGAAAAAAAGAGACTCTCATACTGGACTTGTTGGAAAAAAGAGTCGTTCCAAGAAGGTATAAGATGTACGCTCGGACCAAACAATTGGGACTAGGATATACATCGAGAGCTCTTTTCCCGTTGGGTTCTTCCTCGCCTTTCTTAGGCGCCGAGAACCGATCCTTTAACCATGTCAAACTAATAGCGAGGCTAGGCCTAGTTCTAATATCTACGTCAGCATCAGTCACCAACACCTCTAATAACCTATTAATCATCACAATTACCAATTTACAAGCCTTGAATGGTGCAGCCACAGTCTTACCGGTGATCAGAATGTCGAGAAGGACCCATACATTTTCAAGTGTGATCGTCATCTCGCCAAAGGGCAAGTGGAACATGTTAGTTTCAGACTACCATCTCTCGACAATGCCTGAAATAAAGACCTTATTACCTCTATCGTATGAGATGCAACCCAATAGTGCTAAACCGGAGCCGTTAATCAATTTCACCACCATTTACTTCTCAGGTTGTTATGTGATAGTCTTTCAAGTAAAGATCTGATAACCATGGTTTATGCACTTCAGAAGTCCTCGGCCCTACAAAGCAATATCTATAGTAGATTAAAAATACTATATATAACAAAAAAGAATGATGAAATTAATCGTCCCAAAATGTACGATACCTTGTTCCTCTAAATATCCAACAACACGTGGTTTCTAGATGATAGTAGAATACTTAAATCTTAAGGACCACTAGGAAATAAAGTGGCATCTGCGTCTACCGCATAGGTCGATGTATCAAAAAAGGCATTTTTATCCCCAACTTCAGCAGAATCACTTGATGTACGACTGCCTTCAGTACAATCCCCAACCCATTCCTACCAACTACAAGTGTACCTTTCTCACCTAGAAAAGGACATACCAATGTTCTCACCTCCAACATCTCCTAAATCAGGATGACTTTCCTTGGACTTATTTATCGAATTTTTTTTGGCTTCACCCATCTTTGCTTTTCGATTAGAGCAAGTCGGACGTTTTCTCTCAGGCACACCCTTCTCCACATGAGAAGTTGCTGTACTAGCTTGATCGCGTTGCTCGACCCTACGAGGAGGTACTATTCACTTTAGTTTTAAGTCTCGCTATACCTGAACGTAAATAGTTCTACAATTCAGGAAAAATAATTCAATTCCAATAGTTTCAGTTTAACATGGCCGACATCAATAGTCAACATGTCGGTCCAAGTCGTTTGAAACCTATACATGAATATCAGTTTGAATATACCGCTAAACAAATGATATTACTGCCTAACCACTTTGAACACCCGATTGATAACATTCACAATGTATCGACTCTAGCTGCCATCCAATACGAGCCATCAACAACAACAAACTAGAAACCCCAGAAACCCAAACTTCACTACGCCTAACTAAATGCGATAAATAAATATCCAAACGACGTGTAATTTCATGAGGAACAAAACCCACAAGCTTAGAGCGTTGAAAACTCACCAAATTAGAAGCGGCGAGACGAACGATGTCACGGTGGTATTTCGCACGTGGTGGTATGTCTACAACAATTCCACCTAGATTTTCCTAAAAAACACTCTCTTACGATCTTAGTGGACGAGATTGATGAAGAATTTGGGGTTTCTTTTGGGTTTCGTGGAGGACTGATTTAGGGTATGCGTATGAATAATCGGTTGGGGAAGGGGTTTTAGTTGATTGAGCATAGGGGTAATCTAGAGGATTTACAAAATTATTTAGGGTCCATTTGGTAAAAAACATGCACAAAGTGGGGGTACGTTTAGCGATCTGTTTAGCCGCTCATTTTTTAGTTATTTTTATGTATTTTTTTAGGAGTTTTGAGTTTTTTGTTTGTTCTTGTCACCCGCAAGTTTCAGATATGCACGGCCAAAACCTTTAAAGAGGTATCGACTACACCACCAAGACATTTTTAAAGAACTCTACTTACTCCCTCCGAGACCTTCTTAAAGGTCTCGACTAGCATATGGGAGGCGACTGATACCTCTTCAAAGGTCTCGGAGTGAGTCGGCCAAGAGATCTTAGTGGGGTCAGTTGAAATCTCTAAATAGGTCTCGGCCTTATATATCTAAAACCCGCGGGCGACACTTCCTCACTTTTTAAGGCATGACAAAATCAAATATGACATTATCCAGTGAAGAAAAAACATTCATACGTCATTCCCGACCCAATACAAGTGCTCTACAATGGCCAAAAGCTAGAAATATAGAGGATTGAGGGGTATTAGGATGAGGGTGAATGTGATAAGATGCGTAAGGATATTTTGGAAGTTTTTGAAAAAAAAAAAAAACAGGGTATGTTTAGCAATTGGAATTCAAAAATTGAGGTATGCTTGAGTAACTAAATACGTTGAGCAAATTTTGGGTTATATAATAGGGGTTATTACAACAACTTTAAGGTGTTGTTTAGCCGGACCTAATTGTATATTTTTTTTGAAGAGAAATCGAAATTTTATTAATCATTCATGGCTTCATACAAAACCATACATAAAATCAAGTACATTGATTCGGTAATCCTATTTGTTCAAACAAACTGTCATTAATTTAGCTGTAAATGCAAAATTAAAATATTTTGACAATCAGAGACTATTTTCTATAATGTTGAAACTCATGACAATACACAAAACTAGTAGAGTCGTAAAACGAATAACAAAACTTTCCAACAAGGAGAATAAAACCTAAAACTTCCCAAAAGGAGAAGACAAGTCAAAGAACTCCAATTAGGAAGAAAACTAACTATAAAATAAAAACTAAAGACAATATCAATCCAACACGCATCACAAATTCACGCAACACTGTTAATGAAGATGCACCGCAACAAGAAGTGACTAATCTCCACAAATTTAATTAGATATGTTGTTTATTTTATGAATAAAATACAAAATGGATTTGATTGAAACCACCGCCGAGACGGACGATCGAAGAGATGATCGGCGGTGGTTCAATAACAAAAATCATAAAAGTGAATCAAGAAATAAGTTTTAGGGTTTTGGAGAGAAAGAGAGGCGGCTACTTAGCTTAAGTAGACTTTATGAGGACTCAATTGTAAATTAACTCACTTAAAATTATGAAATTCCATCAAGCACCAAAGAACCGTCAAACTTAATTAAGGCAAAGGTTTTAGGTTTTCTTGTATAATAAAATGGAAGAATAATGTACTTTTTTGTCTATAAGAAACATGCACTAAATCAAGTATAATGAAAGAGTTTGATCCATGTTGATCCAAATTAATTTGGAATTAAGGTTATGTAGTTTTGCTTCTTATTTTTCAATATCTAAGTTATGTTGTTATAATTTATAAGAACTATATACCTTAAATCCTCTCAAAGAATAAGAAAAATGAAAAAAAAAAAAAACTTGAGTAATTCACTTTAAGCATCGTCATACTCGGTGCCTATGCGATACATCTAACACGCACACGAACATCTAGAAGTGTATCGCATGGGCACCGGGTGGGTTTGTGTCTAATTCAATAACCAAAGTGAATTACTCTAATAGTTTTCAAAAAAAAAAAAAAAATTAATGGGTCTCAACTAATGTGGGCTCGAGTCAGGTTCCCATTAGGAGATGTGAAAGCTTTTTTTTTTTCTAAAGGTCCTCGTACAAATCTTTGAAATTGAGACCTCCCATTAAAAGTGCGCCCCAAACCCTTGGGTTATGTATTGATTCTTTTTGTTTTCCTTTCGTTTTTGAGGCGCTTGCAGACACCCTTGCTTGGCCTTTTGAGTATAAAAAAAAAAATGTGGGGAAGCGCGGAAGGAGGCCCTCCGGAGGTGACCCTAGAGACCTCCATGGGCGCTTTCACTGTCGAGGTATCATCATCATCATCAAAATCATCATCATCAACAACCAATCTATTCTTCACTTTCACTACTTCAACTTCAATCAATCACTCAATCTCTCACTCACCATTATTTGTGTCTTTTGATCTACAAACCATGGTTAGCTCTACTACAAGCACGCTCCGAGGACTTGCAGGAACTTCGTAGAGCTCTCTCGCCGAGGCTACTACGACAACGTCAAGTTCCACCGCATTATCAAGGTATAATTTGATTGATTTCAAGCCCAAGTTTCAATTTTTTCTGATTTTTTTAGGGTTTTTATGTTGTTGGGTAGGATTTCATTGTGCAAGGCGGGGATCCGACGGGGACTGGTCGCGGTGGCGAATCGATATATGGGTATGTTTGGTTGTTTGATTTTGTGAGCTCTTTTAGGGTTTCTTCTTGTTTTTATGAATTTGTGCTTGTGTCAATTAGGTCAGTTATAATTAGTGAATTTTGTGTATATGCAATTGATTTGCTTGAGTAGTTTTATTGAGCTCATTAGCTCGTATATTCTTTTGGTTTCTCACGAGTTATGAGTTATGAGGTTGTGCCGCTCGACTAACTCTAGCAGTATTGGTCTGGTCGAAGTAAGGAGGGGGTTAAAAAACCCCAACACCCACGGATAACCAAAAAGAGAAGTAAAAGTATTACTCCAATCATGATTATTACTCCCTCCGATCACAAATGTAGGTCGTTCTAACTTACTTTCTTTGTTCAAAAATGTAAGTCGATCTCCAATTCCCTAGCATAGTTTACCTATTTTGCCTTTATTAATGAAGATAAAAAAAAAGTTGAAGAGAAGTCACTCAAAAAAGCATTAATAAATATAAGGGTAATAGAGTAATATTACATTACAATTAAATGACTCCTTAATTCTTGTCCTTTTACCTTAAACAACCTACATTTGTGAGCGAAGGGAGTAGTTATTAATCTTTGGTTGTGGTGCTTTAGTTGAATTAGTTAAACCGATGACCTTTTTCAAGTAGGTGTGGACATGGGTGACTAAAGATGTATTACTTATAATTATTGAATCACATCATCGACTACATTAAGTCAAGTTGAATGGAAATTTCAGACTCTTGTAGCTGACTTCGACTAGTTTGTGGTTGGGGTTTTGTTTGCAGTCGTCATTGATGATGAACCGATGTGACTTTTTCAATTGCTGATGCTTACCCTTTTTGTTTTGTTTCATAATTTTGTGGCCCAATGAGTAATCTTTGAATTTGACAACTTTAGATTCAATCTGAGGAATGTTTTGATTTGTCCTTTGAACTTGG